>OU342515.1:7756519-10462936 GCA_910589525.2 Ennomos quercinarius | reverse complement strand
TAATACCTAATGATATAAATTGAATAATGATATGAATTTAATAATAATGTGAATTTAATAATGCAATAATAATATTTGTAATAATTAATTGAATATGTTGTAAATAAATTGTACTATTGTTTTGACGAATTAAGTATAATACTATAAACAGATACTATGATTAAAATTAGATAATGTGTAATGTGTATGACATATTTTGAATAAATAGATTTTATGTACACATGATTGTGTGTACATGATCAAAAAGATTAACAGACTGACGACAAACCAATTAAAAAAGTTTACAACACGAATGCAAAAAAGGTCTCTGACTTTTGTTAGAGGATTTGGAACAAAAAAAGAAAAAAAAAAAAAAAAAAAAAAAAACCTACCCCAACCTTTTTTTTTTTTTTTTTTTTTTTTTTTTGGGGGGGGGAAATGCCCTCGCACTCCCCTGCCACCACGGGGGTGATGGCAGGGGGTATGTGGGACTCGAACCCACTAAAACCCCCCCGTGATCCGTCCGCCGCCGGGACGGGACGAGATAGGGTCGCGCTGGCATTCACTATCTCGCCCCAGCGGTAGGCCCTTCCGGGCCTCTGCGCCAGTGGGTGGGTAACCTTTCACCTCAGTTACCCACCAGACGTGTGGGACCGTGTGAGCGCAGCGGAGAGTCCCCCGACCCTCCGCCGCCGGCCCCACTACGGAGGACGAAGAAGGCGCCCGAAGCGCCTCCTCCGTCCCCCTCTCCGTCTGCGCCGGAGGGGGTCAGAGTTGGCATCGTCCTCTCTGACCCGCTCCGCAGCCTCCTTTTGCGACATCACCACCTCGCAAAAGGAGACCGTAGCCTGCCACGCTCTCTCGCTGTCGAGCATGGCGTTCACCACGCTCGGCAACGAGAGATCCCGGCCAACGACCGCTGAAAGTGTGCGCCGCTCAGACTCCCAAGCAGCGCACACCTCCAGCGTGTGGGGCGCCGTATCTTCCGGCGCCCCACATTCGTGGCAGGCTGGGGTCGCCTCCCGTCTCGCGATCTGGTGCAGGTACTTTCCGAAACATCCGTGTCCGGAAAGCACCTGCACCAATCGGAAGGTCAGCGACCCGAATGGCCGCCGCACCCACTCCCGGAGGACCGGGCGGATGGCCTCCACCGTCCTCTGCCCAGGCACCGGTGGAGCCAGGTCCTCCGTCCACCGCCGCAACAGGGCGGCCCGCGCCTGCCTCCGCAGGCGCCTGACCTCCTCCCACGCTGGGGGCTCTCCACGGGACCTCCTCGCCGCCACAAAGTGGTAAACTTCGGCGAGGGTTTCCGCTTCGAGCTCCCAGGGGGGATCACCGGCCAGCACGCACGCCGCCGTCCAGGACACCGTCCGGTATCCGCGGATCGCCCTCGTCGCAATGACCCGCTGCGGACGTCGCAGCAGGGCCTTGTTATTGCGACCGAGGGCGTCCACCCAGACCGGTGCCCCGTACATGGCCATACTCCGGATAACTCCGGAGTATAGCCGACGGCACGTGGCGTTCGGGCCACCCACGTTGGGCAGCAGCCTCCCCAGTGCGGCAGCCGCACCCAGGACTCTTGGGGCCAGTTGGGTAAAATGGGCCCCAAAAGTCCACCTCCCGTCCAGGATGAGACCCAGATATTTCATCTGGGTCCCAACCGGGACCGGGATCCCATCCAGGAGTACCCGAGTCCCTGGAGGGGGTCCCCCCCGAGGCCCGTGGAACAACAGGGCCTCAGTCTTGGAGAGGGCAACCTCCAGTCCCAGGGAGCGAATGCGGTCGACCACGAGGGTTGTACCCACCGTGGCCAGCCGCACCGTCTCCCTGAGGTCCCTCCCCTTGACTACGACCAGGGTGTCGTCCGCGTAGCACGCAACCTGCATATTTGCAGGAAGCGTGCCACGCAGCACCCAGTCGTAGCCAATGTTCCACAGAAGCGGTCCCAAGACCGACCCCTGTGGAACCCCGCAGGAGACGCGACGGTGCCTCAAACCGTCACGCCCTTCCACCAGGACCTCGCGGTCCTGGAGGTAATCAGCCAACAGCCTCCGCAGATACAGGGGCACTCCGTGATAACGGAGCGCCTCCTGTATCGTTCCATGCGGAAGGCTGTTGAAGGCGTTGGCTATGTCAAGCGACACAGCCAACGCCTTTTCCCCTCCACCGACCGCATCCTGCGTCCACCTCTTGAGCCAGAGCAGGGCGTCTATAGTAGACCGCCCTGCTCTGAACCCATACTGGGCCTCCGACAGCCCAGGCCCAGTACCCTCCAGGTGCCGGATGACACGAGAAGCTACTACACGCTCTAGCAGCTTCCCCGTGTCATCCAGCAAGACGATGGGCCTGTATGCGGAAGAAGAGTCGATAGGACGACCCTCCTTCCGCAACAGGCACAATCGGCCATCCTTCCACAGCTTCGGGAACCGTCCAGACGTAAGGCATGCGTCGAACAGTTCCCGAAGCCGATCGCCCATCTCCCTCAGGGCGATTGTGAGGACCCGTCCCGGTATCCCGTCGGGACCCGGAGCGGTCCTCTTGCCCCGTAGGCGTGCGACCGCGATCTCCATCTCCGCCTCTGAAAGAGGTGGGATGGAGTCCGCTAAGTCCGCCTCGGGGAGGGATGGCGCCATCGTCGGAGGGTTGTGGAGGGGATTTCTGTCGGGGAAAAGCCCCCCCAACACCCTGTCTAGGAGCTCCGGCTCCAGGGACTCCGCGACTGGGGACGTCTGGCCCCGGAACTTATTCCGGGCAGCCTTGTATGGACGTCCCCATGGGTCCCTGTTGAGGCCCTCGAGGGTTTCACCCCAGGCCTCCGACTTCCGCCTTTCTATGGCCAGCTGCAGGTCCCACCGCGCATTGCGGTAGGCGCTGTACAGCTGGCCCTCAGCTGCCAGCTCCTCGGCTGACAGCTGCTCGTCCGTGCGGCCCCTGCGCCGCCTCCTGCAGCGGGTGTAGGGCCGCCGCGCCGCCGAGCAGGCGGCTCGGAGATCCGCCGGGCCCTCGGCATGGCCGTGTCGCACACGGCCGTCACCGCCTCGCGGAAATGACCCGCCGCGACGTCCACGTCTGGGTGCGCGGGGCCAGCCTGCCACGCCTGCACTATAGCCGCCTCCTTTGCCAACTCGGCGTCGAGGCGACTAATGGCCCAGCGCGGGAAGGCCGCCCGCGCCACCCGCTGGGGCCCCCCTTGGCTGTCGGAGGTGAAGATCTCAAACCGTATATATTTGTGGTCCGAGAGAGTCTCCACCTCCGACAACACCCTCCAGGCCCGGACACGTGCTGCGACAGCTGGGGTGGCGAACGATACGTCCACCACGGACCCCCCACGCTGTCGCACGCAGGTGTGGACCGACCCTCTGTTGAGCAGGGTCAGTCCTGAGGCAACCGCCCACTCCCTGACGATCTCGCCACGGGAGTTAGTGGAGGGGTTGCCCCAATCCCGGGCCTTAGCGTTCAGGTCCCCCATAAGGAGGACCTGACGTGGCGCCTGACGTCTCACCGCCGCAGCCAGGAGGTCCACAAAGACCTCCAGCTCTGCAGCGGTTCTGTTGGGGGAGAAGTATGCGCCGACAATCGCATACTCTCCCCACCTGGCCACCACGTACCCCGAGCCCCTCTCCTCAACCGAGAGGGGGGAGGCACTTCCGGGCCGCCCCACAACAGCCACGGAGTCGTCCAAATCCCCAGCCCAGCAAGAATGTTGGGGGGGGACGTAGTACGGCTCCGCGGCTACCGCCACGTCTATCTGCCACTGCGCCAGGGACTGCATGAACAGATCTTGGGCCCGGGCGCAGTGGTTCAGATTCGTCTGAAGAAGGTTGTGATGTCCGACTTGATCCATCAATCAGACATCACAACCTCCTCACACGCCGCTTGGCGTGCTCCTTCCGGGGCGGCCCGGTTTGTGGCGGCCGGGGCAGCCTGGGTCCGAGTGGCCTTCCCCTTCGTCCTAGGGGGAACGCAGCTGCGTCCCCCCATTATGTGCCCGGAGGGCCTCCCCGATTCGGCGCATATTGCACAGCGCGGGGTGGTCTTCCCGCAGCTGGCCGCCCGGTGACCTGCGTCTCCACATCGGAAACACAGGTCACCCCTGTCCGCCGCAGCGGGACACTGGGGGCGAGTGTGCCCCAGCCCCAAGCACTTGTAGCAGCGCATGGGGCGTTCCCCCAGTGCCACCACCTTCACCGAGCTCCACCCTATCAGTAACTTACCCTTTTGCAGCAACACTTTGGCTGCTGCAACCGGGAGGGTTACGAGGGTGGAGCCAGTCCCAGCCACGCCAGTGCGGATCTCTCCGACCTTGACCACCTGCGGGTCACATGCCCCCGCCCGAGCGACCGCCGCCACCACCTTCTCTCTTGTGGTCGCGTCGTCCAGGTCCGTGATCCTCAGATCAGCGGTTTTGACGGGCCTGGTGACGGTGGCCACCTCCGTCACTATCCCGCGGAGCACTTCTGCGAGGCGATCCGCCTTTTCCGCGTTTTGGGAGCCAGGAATCTCCAGCTTCCTGGCTCCTGTCGCAGTCGAGCGGCAGCGGATCCGCTCGATCCCCAGCTCCAGCAGGTCAATCTTGTCCTGCGCCGTCTGGAGGACGGTGCCGTAGGTGACCCCCTTTTCCACGGCTTCGGGGCGCAACGATAGCACCACGACCGCGGACTTCGGGGGACTCTTCAGCACCGTCTTAGCTTTACCGGCAGGGGAGGCTGCCGGTTTAGCTGCAGGCAAACGAGCTGCTGGAGCTCCGACTGCAGGGGCACGAGCCGCAGGAGCACGGGCCACTGGGGGCTGGGCCGCACGGGCTCGGGCCACGGGGGCACGAACCGTGGGGGCACGGGCCGTGGAGGCACGAGCCGCGGGGGCTTGGGCCACAGGGGTACCAGGGGCTGGGACAGAGGAGGGAACGGAGGACTTCCCTTTCCCTTTCCCCTTGCCCTTTCCCACCACTTGCGCCCAGGTTTCCTTTTGGGGAACCTGGGCACTTGGAGTCCCCTTTGAGGTGGAGGGACCCGCAGTCACGGCCTGCTGGCGAGCCGGCTCAGCCCTTTTTGCCTCAGCCGCTGCCCGCTTGGCATCCGCTCTAAGTGGCGGGCGTACCGTCTGGGCTGGCAAGAGGCGGTCCTCGATCACCGCGAGTCGGGCATTAATCATTTGCCCGAGCGTGGCAGTCAAGGACCCCTTCAGCTCCTCAATCACATCTGCCCCCAGCGTGGTGGTGGGGGCAGCCGGTCTCTCAGCCGCAGCAGAGGCGGTGGCAGAGGCAGCGGCGGCAGCAGCGATGGTGGCGGCGGTTTCCGTCTTGGCTTCGGTGAAGCCAATACGTAACGCTTTCACCTCCGCCTTCAGCGACGCTATTTCCAGGCGCTGGCGGTTACTCACCGCCCTGAGCCGTTGCGTCTCCTCGACTTCGGTCCTCCCAGTTAAGGTGTCGACCACCTCTCCTAGGACCGACGCGGCTTTCTTGAGGCGACCAACAAACTCGCCTTTGAGGTTGCCAGACTTCCTGGCGACCTCCAAAACACCGGCAAGTTCCTCCCCCGCACGCGCCCTCAGCTCCTGAGCATTCAGGTCGTTTAGGTCGTCGATCAACGGGCGAGCATCGGAATCGGTTCCTGTGCTCAACCCGACGTCGCAAACCAGAGCGGCTGGAGACTTCCTGTACTTCCTGCCTTGCAGGACTACCTCCAACTCTCCGTCAACCGGAGCAGGCTTGAGGAAGGTTTCCCTGGAGGAGCTCGCCTGGGTGGCCTTCCTCCTGCCTCTCCTCGCCGTGCTGACTTTGGCAGCCGCCGTCTCTTCAGTCTCCGTGTCTGAGTCTAAATACCCAGGCACGAAGAATGAAGAGTGCGGCCGCTTCCGGCCAAAACTTTCGTCTGCGGTGTCTACACCGCCCGACATCTCCATCTCGGAGAAGGAGTCGTCTGACTCCCTCGACCCTTCCAAAGAGGAAGCTCGGGAATGGCCCTGAGAAGGGCCTTTTGGTTGGCCCTGAGAAGGGCCTTTTGGTTGGCCCTGAGAAGGGCCTTTTGGTTGGCCCTGAGAAGGGCCTTTTAGTTGGCCCTGAGAAGGGCCTTTTGGTTGGCCCTGAGAAGGGCCTTTTGGTTGGCCCTGAGAAGGGCCTTTTATAAACTTCCCGAAGGAGTCTCGAGCCTGTTTAGGCATCACAACTTGGTCAGATGACGGCGTAGACATCGACGGCACAGTGCACTTTAGCCGAGCCCAGTCTGCCACTCCGTTACGGTGGTCAGAACTGGGTCGTTTCCAGGGAACACGACGAGGACGTAAGCACTGTGGGGGGTTCCCCAACCTAACCTAACCTAACCTAACCTTTTTTTTTTTTTTTTTTTTTTTTTTTTTTTTGGGGGGGGGAAATGCCCTCGCACTTCCCTGCCACCACGGGGGTGATGGCAGGGGGTATGTGGGACTCGAACCCACTAAAACCCCCCCGTGATCCGTCCGCCGCCGGGACGGGACGAGATAGGGTCGCGCTGGCATTCACTATCTCGCCCCAGCGGTAGGCCCTTCCGGGCCTCTGCGCCAGTGGGTGGGTAACCTTTCACCTCAGTTACCCACCAGACGTGTGGGACCGTGTGAGCGCAGCGGAGAGTCCCCCGACCCTCCGCCGCCGGCCCCACTACGGAGGACGAAGAAGGCGCCCGAAGCGCCTCCTCCGTCCCCCTCTCCGTCTGCGCCGGAGGGGGTCAGAGTTGGCATCGTCCTCTCTGACCCGCTCCGCAGCCTCCTTTTGCGACATCACCACCTCGCAAAAGGAGACCGTAGCCTGCCACGCTCTCTCGCTGTCGAGCATGGCGTTCACCACGCTCGGCAACGAGAGATCCCGGCCAACGACCGCTGAAAGCGTGCGCCGCTCAGACTCCCAAGCAGCGCACACCTCCAGCGTGTGGGGCGCCGTATCTTCCGGCGCCCCACATTCGTGGCAGGCTGGGGTCGCCTCCCGTCTCGCGATCTGGTGCAGGTACTTTCCGAAACATCCGTGTCCGGAAAGCACCTGCACCAATCGGAAGGTCAGCGACCCGAATGGCCGCCGCACCCACTCCCGGAGGACCGGGCGGATGGCCTCCACCGTCCTCTGCCCAGGCACCGGTGGAGCCAGGTCCTCCGTCCACCGCCGCAACAGGGCGGCCCGCGCCTGCCTCCGCAGGCGCCTGACCTCCTCCCACGCTGGGGGCTCTCCACGGGACCTCCTCGCCGCCACAAAGTGGTAAACTTCGGCGAGGGTTTCCGCTTCGAGCTCCCAGGGGGGATCACCGGCCAGCACGCACGCCGCCGTCCAGGACACCGTCCGGTATCCGCGGATCGCCCTCGTCGCAATGACCCGCTGCGGACGTCGCAGCAGGGCCTTGTTATTGCGACCGAGGGCGTCCACCCAGACCGGTGCCCCGTACATGGCCATACTCCGGATAACTCCGGAGTATAGCCGACGGCACGTGGCGTTCGGGCCACCCACGTTGGGCAGCAGCCTCCCCAGTGCGGCAGCCGCACCCAGGACTCTTGGGGCCAGTTGGGTAAAATGGGCCCCAAAAGTCCACCTCCCGTCCAGGATGAGACCCAGATATTTCATCTGGGTCCCAACCGGGACCGGGATCCCATCCAGGAGTACCCGAGTCCCTGGAGGGGGTCCCCCCCGAGGCCCGTGGAACAACAGGGCCTCAGTCTTGGAGAGGGCAACCTCCAGTCCCAGGGAGCGAATGCGGTCGACCACGAGGGTTGTACCCACCGTGGCCAGCCGCACCGTCTCCCTGAGGTCCCTCCCAACCTAACCTAACCTAACCTAACCTAACCTAACCTAACCTAACCTAACCGATATGAGTGTGATACACCGATAGACGCGTCTCCGCGAGTACTAGCTGTACCTGAAACAAAAACGCATCCGTTAGTTTAAAAAACCGTAATTTTTGGGAAAAAAACCGTTTTTTACGGTTATTTTTCGGGTGCCGAGCAAACTTGCACCTTATTGCGGCGTCACGGGTCTCAATAGATCCGCGTGCGCGTCCCGCACCCGAAACCGTGAAGATCCGGGAACAGTCCCATACTAAATTTTCAAATTAGAGTCAAAAAACCGTTAAAAAACCAATATCTCGCGTTTTTACAGGATTTTTTAGGGTTCCGTGCAAACTTACACCTGACCGCCTCCGTCACGGGTGTCAAAAGATCCGGGAGCACCCCGCGAACCCGATCCTGTGAAAATACGGGACCTCCCAGTACAAAAAGTTTACACCCGACAGCTAAAAACTGTTCGGATTTCATTTTTTCCGGCCGCCCACCCACCCCAGTAAGAACCCACCCTCCCACCCAGGAGAACTTTATCGGATGAAAATTTGCCGCTAAATTTTCCAAATCTTTTGGTATATATATTACTTGGTTTTGATAGGTCTAAGGCAGGAGCATTTTGGCGTAAACACTAGGAAAACTTATTTTAGGGTATTTTGACAAAAGTTATTTTATTGCTGTGTATTGTATTATTGTTTGTCTTTGTGTTGTGACACTGTTTGTTGACAAATATATTTTTATATTTTATATTAATTTCGGACCATTTACATCCGTAAAAGTTGACACTTTTTGAACAATTATTAAGATAAGATATATAATTTTAGCCCCTTTTATCGACAACAATATGCTCGGGATTCATACTCCCATTAAGAAGTCCAAACCGACAAAGGAGGCCCCTCCAATGGACACAACATTCCCTCTGGTGGACTTCTCCGAGGATGGCCAAAAATCTCCCAACTTGGCGACGGCACCGCTGGAGAAGGCGGGTCCTTCTGCCTCGAGTGGCGCGGCCTCGAATGTGAGGCGTAGTATTGGAGAATGGGAGGCGGGAAAGTCCAAATCCCCCATCACCAAATATAAATCTCCTCTAAAAAAGGTGGCAGCCGATGTGGCGGGCCCTTCAAGGGCAATACCTAAAACTGTACCCACGCAGGAGGTACTCTGTAAAACATCGACGGAGGCCTCGGAAGGCTCGTCATCGCCAACCACCACTTACGCTACCCGGTCTGCGGAGGCAAAGTCCTGTCTAGTCAAGGCCAAACTTCAGTTAAAACACTCGAGGAACCTGAGGACGGACATAAAAGACAGTGTCACGCAGCAACTAGACCGCCTCTACCAACTTGTAAAGGAGGCAGAGGCGGAAAAACCACCGGGTGGCGTGGGTCGCGGAAAGATCCAGGCGACCGCGACAGTATCGGATGCTGTTGCCATCGGTGCGGTTTCCTTTGAAAAAGAAGGAAACGATGGGCTCACTCTCTCACAACTCTATGACTCCCTGGCTGAGCATAGCCGGCTGGTGAGGGAGAGTAATGTGAAGATGAGTGAGCTCAAAAAGGAAATGGACATGCAGAGGAAGGCCCTCCAGGATAAGCAACCTGGAGGCATTGACCAACTTGTAGAGGAGATAAAAGAACTGAGCCAAAAGACCGAAGAGACGGGTCGTAGAGTCTGCACCATGCAGGAGACGATCCCGTCATACGCTGACGTCCTCTCGAGACCGTCAAGCGCAGCCCCACCTACAAACCGCCCCAAGCACTCCATCATTGTGTCCTCTGACATCGAGAGAGACACAAGCGATGAAGTTTTGGGGAAGGTGAGAGCGGCGCTCGAAGCAAAGACCAACGGCCTACAAGTGACCCGAGTCCAAAAGGTCAGGAATCAAAAGGTTGTCCTGAGCTGCGCCACAAAGGAGGAGTTGAGGAAAGTGAGTGAGAAGATCACGGCCAAAAACAAAAATCTCAGTGTAGAAGAGGCGAAGAATAAAGACCCGCTGATAATTATTAAAAACCTCCTCACTTTCAACAAGGACGATGAGATTGTGGCGTCGCTCAGGACCCAAAACGCCGGCCTGCTGGGGGACCTGGGAGACGATGAGTTCAGGGCTATGGTGAGGTACAGGCGCAGGGCCAGGAACCCCCATGAGAACCACGTCGTCTTACAGGTCTCTCCTAAAGTGTGGCAGAAGCTGACCGTGGCCGGGCGCATACACATCGATCTCCAGTACGTGGCAGTCCAAGATCAGAGCCCGCTCGTACAGTGTACGCGATGCCTGGGGTATGGGCACGGGCGCAGGCTCTGTAAGGAGCCGGCTGACCTGTGTAGTTATTGCACCGGGCCGCACCTTCGGGTGGACTGTCCGTCGTACCTAGCGTGTGAGGCTCCAACCTGCCGCAACTGTTCCTTGGCAAAGTGTCACGAGACTGGGCATAACGCGTTCGATGGGGACTGCCCCATGCGTAAGAAGTGGGACGCTATAGCGAGGTCTAGTGTGGCGTATTGCTAAGGGCACCCCGGGGACCACAGCTTTAAGTACAGCCTCGGAACGTAGATATAAGGGAATACAGGCTAACCTTCAGCGAAAACGGCTCGCCACAGACGAACTCTTCTTGGAAGCCCGATCGAGGGGAGTCAGTTTTGCGTTGGTACAGGAGCCTTACGTAGGAGCTGGGGAGGAGCTCAAGCGGTATAAGGGTACTCGTGTCGTCCAATGCGAACGAAATAGGACGAAGCCAGTAAAGGCAGCCGTCATTATCTTCGACGACGACATCGAGGTATTGAATGACCAAACCACCATAACCGAAAACATTGTTCTCACAACGCTTAAATCAGACAAATGGATGGTCACAGTGGTTTCGGTCTATTTCGAGGATAGTATACCGCTTGAGCCTTATCTAGACCGGCTTAAGGAACTCCTGGACTCGGTGCGGACTGATAGAGTATTGATCGGAGGTGATGTCAATGCATGGAACACGTGGTGGGGGAGCGAAGTGGAAAATGAGAGAGGCATGCTCTGTAAGGAGTTCCTGGACGAGGCGGACATGAACATTCTAAACTGTGGTACTGAACCTACCTTCGACACAATTCGAGGAGGCCGCCGTTTTACAAGTAACGTTGATATAACGGTTTGTTCATCACGTTTACTGCGGCACATCATGAATTGGAGGGTAGATACGACAGTCACCAGCTCAGACCACAACGCCATCACTTTTACCCTCTGTCTGGAAAAGCCTTCGGACCCAAGAAAGCGGGTGTCTACGCGTGTATACAACACCCGGAAAGCGGACTGGAGTCGGTTCACTGAGGAAGTAAAAACTTTATTACAACAAAATTGCATAAATTTAGAGAACGTAGAAAGATTAGCGACCATAGAAGAGTTAGAGATAACAATTAGTAAATATGTAAACAGCATTCAGCAAGCATGTCAAAAATCTATACCATTAATTAAAAACATAATAAAAAAGGATTACTTACCTTGGTGGACCGATGAACTGGAACGCTTGAAGAGTGTTGCGATCACGATGAGACGCAGGATCCGCTGCGCAGCACCTCGGAGACGTGACCACGTTGTAAAAGATTACCTGGAAGCAGTTAAGACGTTTGAGTTAGCAGCGGACAAGGCACAAACGGAAAGCTGGAAGGAAAATTGCACAAAGCAGGACAAGGAGAGCATGTGGGATAGGGTGTACAGGGTGATAAGAAGGAAGACAGGGAGGCACGAGGACCAGCTATTAGAGGAAAACGGAACGGTATTGGGTCCAGAAAAGTCGGTTGAATTGCTTGCAAACACATTTTTCCCGAATGATAATCGTGGTGTGGATAGTGATATCCATAAAACAATTCGAAGCACGGCTGGTGCAATTTGCGGCGCAATTCCCGACGACCAGAATGACCCACCGTTCACGATGGCCGAATTAAAAAGAACCCTCGATAGCTTCGATCCTAAGAAAGCCCCAGGACCGGACGGATTCACGGCGGATATCTGCTTGAGAGCAATATTCGCCGCGAAAGAAGTCTTTCTGGCAGTGCTCAATAAATGCCTGTCTCTGTCCTGCTTCCCATCACCCTGGAAAGAGGCAGCGGTCGTGGTGCTGCGTAAGCCCGGGAAAAGCGATTACAGCCAGGCAAAGTCGTACCGACCGATTGGGCTATTGTCAGTTTTGGGGAAAGTCCTCGAAAAAATGATGGTAAGGAGGATCAGATGGCACATATCACCAATGTCTAACCCCAGACAGTACGGCTTTGTCCCTCAGCGAAGTACCGAGGACGCACTATACGACCTCATGCAGAAAATCAGGGAGAACCTGCGACAGAAAGAGCTCATGGTCATCGTGTCACTTGATATCGAGGGGGCGTTTGACAGTGCATGGTGGCCAGCAATTAAGTGTCAGCTCATGAACATGAAATGTCCACTGAATCTCAGACGACTCGTTAGCCACTATTTGGAGGAGAGGAGAGTGGTGTTGAACTACGCGGGCAAATCCCTTAGCAAGACCACCGAAAAGGGCTGTGTACAGGGGTCAATAGGGGGACCCACGTTTTGGAACCTGCTGCTGAATCCTTTGCTGGATGACCTAGTTGCTCGAGGAGTGCATGTGCAGGCGTTCGCAGATGACGTGGTCCTGATGTTTTCCGGGAAATCAGCCGCCAATATACAAGGTAGAGTCAACGACACCCTCGCGTATGTGCATGAATGGGGAATCAAAAGCAAACTCAGATTTGCGGCTCATAAAACACACGCCATGATAGTCACCAACAAACTCAAGTTTGATACCCCAGTTATGCACATGGGCGGGGTAGACATACCCGTCGTGGACGAAATAAAGCTGCTCGGCCTTACGATAGACAAAAAACTCACCTTTAACAAGCACGTGGGAAATGTCTGTCGTAAGGCCGCCGATATCTACAAGCAGCTCGCGAAGACTGCGAAAATCGAATGGGGGCTGAACCCGGAGATCATCAGGGCAATATACGTGGCAGTGATAGAGCCCATCATCATGTACGCCTCGAGCGTGTGGGCACCAGCGGCCGACAAGATCATGGTGCAGAAGCAGCTGAACACCATCCAGCGTGGGTTCGTGCAGAAAATCTGCAAAGCCTACCGCACGGTGCCTCTCCACGGAGCACTCGTCTTGGCTGGGCTGCTTCCCTTGGACCTTCGGATCCAGGAGGCTGCTCAGTTGTACGAGGCGAAAAGAGGCAAACCGACGCCCCTGGATTACGGTAAAAGGGAAATGGAGAAACGCGTAAGCTTCCTCAAAGCTCAACATCCAGCTGAGGAAGAGTATGTGGAGTTTGTCTGCCTGGAAAATATGCTGCCCGAAACTTTGGAACAACACCAACTCCCGGAGATCCTAATATACACGGATGGGAGCAAGTTGGAGGGGAAAGTCGGCGCAGCATACACATACTGGAAAAATGGGACAGAGATAAAGACGAAGAAGATGAGACTCGAGTCGTTCTGCACAGTCTTCCAAGCCGAGCTATACGCACTTTATCAAGCCACGGAGCAGCTGCTGAAAGAAAAGCAAAGCGCGGTGGCTGTGCTGAGCGACTCGAGATCTGCTCTTCAAATCATCCAAAACCCAGACACCTTTCACCCCCTAGCCTTCGAAATCAGACGAAACATCGCCGCATTAAAGACCAAAGGGTGTGACATAAAAATGTATTGGGTGAAAGCACACGTCGGAGTTCCCGGGAATGAGCGGGCGGACGAATTAGCAAAGCAAGCCGCCCTAAATATAAAAACCTCCGCGCACTACGACAAGTGTCCTGTTTCATACGCGAAGAGTGAGATAAGGAGGGAAACTGTGAAAAAATGGGATTTGCGATACACCGAAGGAGATACAGCTCAGCTCACTAAACTCTTTCTACCGAACGTCGCGGACGCTTATAGAATAGTAAATAAGTTTAAACTCACCCCTATATTGACGCAGGTGATGACCGGCCATGGAGGATTCTCTGCGTACTTAACTCGGTTTAAATGCAAGGATAATCCCTCATGTGCATGTGACCCTGAAAAAGAAGAAACGGTAGAGCATTTGCTTCTTGAGTGCCCGAAATATGGTGCTGACAGGCACGACCTGGAATCCGCAACAGATACATCGTTGACCAGAACCTCATTGTGTGAAATGATGGCTGGAAAAGAATCCAGGCCGCGCCTGCTAGCATTCTGCACCAAAGTAGCACAGGACGTAGTAAATAGGAATAAGACACGGGAACAATGATTGTTTTCCGTGGCTCATTAAAAGGAGAGTAGGTTAATAAAATATTTATTATTATTACATCTAATGACAATATTTATACAGAATTGAATTATTTTACGACAATATATTACTGAATTTATTATGACGATAATAATATTATACAAAATGACAAAAATTTTAAGATTGGATTTATGTTTTTATTTTATTTTATGTTTATGTTTTTTTTTTTTTTTTGATTAATATGACTTGATTGCATTGAATGTTTTACAATTATTATGAATATATTATTATACAATTATGGATGACACTTATATAGTTATATTATTGATGTATTTTAAAGGATTATGCTGAAGATAAGAAACCTAAAAAAGGTCTCCGAAATACATCGGAGGAGTATTTAGACAAAGGGAGGGGTGGTTTAGTCCGTAGGTCGCCAAGGCGGAGTCGGACATAACCGTGGGGCCCGAGCCCCGCGGTATCCATGAGGATTCCCCCCTACCCTCGGGAGTAAAAAAAAAAAAAAAAAAAAACCTAACCTAACCTAACCTAACCTAACCTAACCTAACCTAACCTTATTGTGACTTTGGAAGTACTTCCGTTGAGCAGACATGCTAATCCAGGCGACAAGCGGGCTCGTTTCTTGTTCAGGGCTAAGCAAAAGCTCATTCCGAATCTCTCTCTGTTCCCTTCCATGAAGAGAGCCACACCGCGGATCTTAATCCCTGGCACTCCTTTGTCTGCATAGGCTAGGAGGTGTTCAGCCTCTATGCTCTTGGAGGTTACGTTCTGGTGCTGGGGATTGACGTTGTGCGTGGCGTCTGTGGAGGGGGGTGTCATATTTGTGAGGGGGGGTATGGTGGAATTTCTTTGGGCCGCTATACGGAAGGACCTTTCGGTGAAGGACAGAAAGTGTGGTCTACAATCTGGATCTGCAAGGATGTTAGAGAGATCTGATTCCACTAGCCTTCTGTCCATCAGGCATTCTAGTTCCCTCCGTGCTGCGATGAAGCGGGGGCATTCGAGGAGCACGTGCCATACCGTCTCGGGGACGTCAGGGTCGCACTCGCATCCAGGGGTTTCCTTAAGCTTAAATCTGTACAAGTATTCGGCTATGCCTCCATGTCCCGTCAAAGCTTGCACTTGGTACGGAGTCAGTTTCGTTGTTCGCGTCAACCGGTACGCCTTTGCGATGTCCGGGAGGAACTTTCGAGTGACTGCACCAGTAACGGAGGTCTCATAACGGTCCTGCCACTTCCGGACTGATTCCTCGCGGATCTTCTTTTTGACGAAAGACAGAGGGATCCCCTCGTAGTCCCAAGAGGCACTAGTGAGTGCTGCTGATTTGGCGAGCTCATCGGCTCTTTCGTTACCAGCAGTCCCTACATGCGCTCTCAACCAGAACAGACGAATTGATCTTCCCTGTGCGTTGATCTTTTCAATGTTTTCCTTCACACCCTTCACCAGGGGGTGACTCGTCTTGGGATTCCGTAACAGTTCGAGCGAAGATCTTGAATCACTCAGAACACTGACCTGGGGGTCTTTGCCAGAAATCACAATTTGAGTCGCCCGGTAAAGAGCGTAAAGTTCCGATTGGAAGACCGTGCACTCAGGATGAAGCCCGAAAGTAGCGTGTCTAACCTCTCTCCCATTCTCCCACCAGCTGAGGGCTGCGCCCACCCGACCCTCGATCTTACTACCATCTGTGTAGATCTGGGGTCCTTCCAGCTGGGTTTGACTGTCTTCTAGAAGCTCGAAATCCACTGATGTCTGTGTGGACGGATGTGGCTGGTCCAGCGAACTGACATGTTTTTCGAGTTCCATGTTTGGAGGGAGGTAATCTGACGAGACACTCTTCTTTGCTTTGTACAGACTTGCCGCTTCCTGGATTCTCAGGTCTAAGGGGAGCAGGCCCGAGAGTGCAAGTGCTGACGTGAGTGAAACAGTTCGATACGATTTACAGATTTTTTGGGCGAAGCCTCTTTGAAGCGCGCTCAGGTGAGACCTGTTCACTTCGAGGTCAATCGCCGGTGCCCATACACTCGAGGCGTACATTATGATGGGTTCCACCACTGCGACGTATATCGTTCTTATGATTTCGCTGTTGAGACCCCAGGTCACCTTCGCTGTGCACGCCATTTGCTTGTATATCTCCGCAACCTTTTTACATTGTGCGGTGATGTGCGATTTGAAGGTGAGTCTACGGTCTATCACAAGGCCAAGCAGTTTGATCTCCTCGACGAGATTTAGCCGGACGCCCGACATGACTAGGTTTGGAGTTTCGTACTTCAACTTTTTCGTGAACAGCATTGCGCTGGTCTTGTGAGCCGCAAAGTTGAGTTTATTACGATTTCCCCATTCCACTACCATGCCTAAGGTTTTGTTGGCTTGCTGCTCTAAGGTGTTTGATTGGCCTGTGAACACAAGAACTACGTCATCCGCGAAGGCTTGACAGTAAACTGCCTCAGCTTCTAGCTGTCGCAACAATGAGTCTAGTATGACATTCCAAAAGGTTGGTCCACCGATGGATCCTTGGACGCAACCTTTGGTAGTCTCCTTCTCGTATGCTGTTCTTGCGTAGTTAACCTTGACCTTACGGTCGCTGAGGTATGAGTTCACCATGGTGTAGAGGTTTTTTGGACACCTCTTCTTCGCAAGCTGATGTTTTAGGGCGGGCCACCATGCGTTGTCGAAGGCACCCTCTATGTCCAGGGAGATCAGGAGTACAATGTTCTTACTTTGTACTCCCTCCTTGATGTGCTCTACCAAGTCATAGAGGGCATCTTCGGTGCTTCGTTGGGGCATGAAACCATACTGTTTCGAGCTGAGTGTTGGGAGGAGATGCCATTGCAGGCGACCTACTAGGAGCTTTTCGACGATTTTTCCGAGTACAGACAGCAGACCTATCGGACGGTAGGATTTCGGATGTGTATAATCCTCCTTACCGGGTTTCCTTAGGATGACCACGTGCGCTACTTTCCATTGCTTCGGGAAGTATCTAAGCGATAAGCATTTGTTTGCTATCGCCATGAACAACTCCCGGTCGCATCGGATGGCTGCGGCGCAGATGTCAGCAGTGAGCCCGTCTGGTCCTGGGGCTTTTTTAGGATTCAGGTTTCGCAACACTGATTCTAATTCCGCTGACGTGAAGGGAGGATCATCCTCAGGCAGGTCCGCCGGTGTTTCTGCTGTTTGTTCTCGCAACGCTGTGTGACACTGTTGGTCCGTGCTTTCAGCGTCGTCGGGATAGAAGGTTCTGGCTAGAAGTTCTGAGGAGAGTTGTGGGGTGAGAGTGTGACCGTCGGGGTTTCTGAGGAGGACGTCATCCTGTCTCACCGAGGTTTTCCTGATCACTCTGTAGATCTTGTCCCACATGCTCTCTTTCTCTTGATTAGTACAGAGCTCCTTCCAGCCTTCCGTTTGGGCTCTTTCGGCTTTTTCCTTGTATTCTTGCCTCGCGGTTTGATACGAGGAAATCACCGACTGGATTCGGTCGGGGGCTGCATTTCTTATCCTTCTCTTTCTTCTGAGGACCTCTCTTTTCAGATCATCAAGCTCCTTCGTGTACCACGGTGGGGTTGGGTCTCCTTTTCGCCAGCGTACACTTGGGATGGTTTTCCTGCAGGCTCCGTGGATACACTCTGTGTAGCTTGAAATCACGTTTTCAAGGTCATCTGAGTTCGCTATTCCTCTGATCATGGTCAACGTCACGTTCTCCTCTTCGAGGAGGGTCTTCAGGTCTAACATGAAGTCTGACCATTGCACTACCCTGGTGTTGTATCTGCGTGTAGTTATTGGCCTCAATGGAGCTAGGGCCTTTGTAACTCGCAGAGTGTAGGTGATTGCATTGTGGTCTGATGTTGTGAGACTTCTGTTGACCCGCCAATCCTCGATTTTCCCCAGGAGTGACATGCTACACGTTGTCACATCTACGATGCTCGTGCACAGCCTGCCATCCCTAAGTACTTCAAAAGTCGGTGTGTCTCCCACGTTCAGGATCTGCAAACTCATTTCGTTGAGGAAAGAGTGGACTGCTTCTCCTCTCTCGTTTTCTGACTTACTTCCCCACCAGTGGCTCCAGGCATTCACATCACCAGCGACTATGATGTCTTTGGTCGCTAATCTTTCAGTGAATGCCTTGATCCTACCAAGGTACGGATTTATGTCCTGGTCTCCCTCCAGGTAAACGGAAATAACTCCAAGTTTCAGACCTTCATTGGTCAGTAAAACTGCCGCTTCGGTTTCGGTGACAAGCTGGGGGTCATGAATGACCTCAAGCTTGTCTCCGAATACAATTACGGCTGCCTTGACTGGTTTTTGTCTGTCGATGCTGCATTGAATTATTCGTGTTCCTGGGAATTGTTTCATTACGCCCTTGTTTCCCACATAGGGTTCTTGAACAAGGGCGACCGAAATTCCCTGATCCACTGCAGCCTTCAGAAGTTCCGCCGTTGCTTCCTTGGAGCGCCTCAAGTTTGCTTGGATGAAATGCAAGCCTGGACCGCTTCTCCTTTGGGAGACCAAGATCGAACTTTCCATCTCGGTTAGGGTGCCCTTAGCAATAACAAATCCTCGACCTCGCTATCCCATCCCATTTTGCTTTCTCTGGGCATTCGCTACTAAAAGCATTATGCGCCAAATCTGCGGCCGGAATGTTCGGGTGGGCGGTCGTGCAGTTTTTACATCTTGGTGTGGTTCCCTCCTTCCTACCAATACACTGTTCCCAGGAGTGCGACCTTCCACAGTGACTGCAGAGTTCTTCGCGCTCCCGGCAGATGGCTCTCGTATGGCCGAACCCAAGGCACTTGGTGCACTGGACCAGAGGTGATTGGTCAAACACAGGTCTCCACTGGACACCTATGTAGACTTTCCCGGCTTCTACCAACTTCTTGTGTATTTGTGGAGAGACCTCCAACACCGGATGGCACGTGAGAGGATTTCTTGCCTTTTTTCGGTATCGCACCCTGATAGTACTCTCCTTCAGGTCTACGCTCCCGAGCGTGTGCTTGTTCTGTGCCAGCAGCTGCTCCACCACATCCGAGTCCGTATGATGCGACAGGACGTCCCTCACAATTACGAGTGGGTTTCCCGCTTTCGCAAGCTCCACTTTGAGGGCTTTGTCTTTCTGGACTTGAGTTCGAACCAGGTTCAGATCTTCCTTCGTGCCGCAGCTCAGGATCACTTTCCTGTTTCTGGCTTTGCGCACTCGGTCGACTCTTGCTCCGGTCCGTTTCGCGTCCAAAGCGACACTTATCCTGTCGATCAGATTGTCGGATGTAGTGGGCACCGCCGGATTCGACGTTGAGACTATCAGGGTGTGATTGGGCTTCAAAACTGGTGGTTTCGCCGCTACCTTCGCATAGGTCTGCCCTTTCGGGTCCTTAGCTTGGGTGAGCTCGGCTTCTATGCTGAGGGCTGGTGGGGGAAGATTGAGCCTGTCCTGTCGCATCGTTCGAAGCTCTGACGATACGGCTTCGAGGCGTTCATTTATTGGCTGGACATGCTCCTCTATATTGATTTTAATGGGGGGTGGGGTGGGTGGTGTTGGTGGGGTTGTGTTTTGTTTGACCGCTATTTCTTTTAATGTGTTTTCAATGATTTGTAGTGTGTCAGTGTTGTTGGGCGGGGGGGGATTTGAGACGAGGTGTGCCAGGGTCTCTCTATTGACTTTAAGAATTTCAGCGGACTTAGCTTGTTCTGAGTTCAGGTCTCGTCTCATTCCGTCCAGTTGCCTCTGAAGAGATTCCACTCCGATTTTCAAGTCGGCATAGTTTTTCCTCAGAGACCCCAGGTCGATAGTGGGACCAGCTCGTGCGCTCTTTGTCAGTTGATCGCTGATATCCTTAATTGCCTCCGAGATCTCCTTTATCTTCTGATGGGGCTCTCTCGTCTCGTAGCCCTGCCAGTCGCGGATGGCCTTGGTCTCCGTCAAGGTGGCCGTGATGTCACTTCTGGCTAGGGCTACTTGTTTGCTCAATTCTTCAGTTATTCTTAACATATCTCTGCTGTGAGCCCTCTCCGCAGAAAGCAGCTCCTTTGCGTGGCGTGCGCGCTCCCTCTCTTTTTCGGCGATGTGTCGCTGACGAGAGTCGGACAAGGAAAGGACTATTTCGTACAGAGTCAACAGGCTCTCTATCGCAGTGAGTTTAATCTCCCTACGAATATTTCCCGATGACTCCAACGCATCCTTTCCCCGTTGTAACACGTCGTTTGCCATTTTTGTGGCCTGGTTCATTTCGACCCCCCCCCCCCGCGCCCCGCCAATTCCACCTGCGACTAGCATACTGGAGCGGCCTTGGCGCACGGGAGGGGTCGGCATGGACATATCCGACACGCTGTCCGACCCTTCGTCGTCGACGTCACAAATCTGGGAAGGGGATATGCCGCATTGCTTCCATTCCCCTATTCTGTCTACCGCAGCCGCGTAAGCCGACACGGTGTCGGGCACAGACGACGACTCGACCATCGAGTGATCGCTGGCCGTCTGCCGTTGTGGCTGCTGCGGTATACCAATTGAGGGTGTTGGAGGCGCGAGGCTTCCCGCGCTGACAGTTGAGGGGGGCGGCACACCTGGGCCCGTCTCGATCGCCGGAACCACCGCTGTTGCCCGTGCGGATTGCGATGGCTTTGCTTTTTCTGACTTCGTCATCTTGGTCGCTGCTGTCATTTTCTTAACAATTTTGTTGTGAAGCGACCGAGTGACTGACTTCACTGATCTGGTGTTCCTTGGCCTAGTCGGGGCGGAGGTGGAAGCGGAGGTTAGGGCGGTCGAGGAGGCGGATGTGGACTGTTTGGGGCTCGACATTTTGACAAAAATATAAGGACTGACAATACAATTTTTGTAAATTAATAGTTAATTGACTTACAACTAATGAATTTAAAATTAAACTTATCTAAATAACGCTGGTGTTCTGCGTGGTGGTCGTAGTCTTCCTCTCCTGTACTCGTCGCGTCAGAGGCAAGGCGGACGCCTCTGAGTGTGAGTAGGTTGGTGCTTGCTGTGGCGTCGATCCTCGAATTCTGGCAGGGCCAGATAATAGCGCTCGTCCTCCCGGTCTCAACGATACCAAACTCGATATAGTTATCCTGTCTGGTTCCGGAGATAGAGTGAGGGGGGGTGAAGCACCAAACTTGGGGGGGGGGGGGGGGGAGTCGCTCACGGGGGACTCAAAGGGTTGGGGTAGGGTAGGTGAAGAGGGGGGGTATAACAGGTAAGCTCGCTGCTTACAAAGCTGAGTGATTGTGCAGACGGCACCCCCCGGGTGATAAGCATAGACGCGATGGTGATCGAATATTCGACGGGAGAAACCGCAGACCGGTTAGGTTGCATAAAGGCCTCTGAGCATCATGAGGTGGTCGTGTACGAGGACAGGGGAGAAAACCTAAGTTATCTTAGAACTCCCACACACGACCGTATAAATGCAACAGATAGTTGGGGGCATCCCGTCCCATGTTCGACCACCATCAGTGGTTCGGAGAGAGTTCAGCAGAAGGTAGCTGCCGAGGAAGCCGCAGCACGCCAGAGCGATGGTCGAGAAAAAGACCAAGGCCCTATCTCGACTTTCCTTACGGCGTTCAGCGCAGCAGCGCAGAGCTTATCCCGGGTCTCGCCTCGAAAAGAGCCCTCCCTAGAAAAGCAGTCTCCTAGGGCAGTGCCGCCGCCACAGCAGGCAGCCCGGACGAGAGCCGACATGGGACAGGTTAGTCCGCCCCGTTATATCTCGGCCTTGGGGCCACCAGACCATGCCAGAAACGCATTTCTTGAGTTTCTTGCCATTACGAGAGCGACTAAGGTAGTCAATCTCAGGAACTGCGAAAACATCTTGCAGTCCTTCAGGCAGGGAAACGAAGACCTCCTAAAAGTGAGGCTCGAGGAAGCCGAAGCAGCCATATATGACAACGACACCTCCCTGGTCATCAAGGGAACGATGGAAGGTCGATATATGGCAGCATATTGTTCTGGAAGTGGTTTTGTGGCTCTAGATGAGAGCGAAACGGAGCGGACCGGAAAGCCAAAGTACGAGACACCACCGAATGACCACATCGTGGTTACCGCCCGGTGCACCAAGATAATGTTAGATGACAGGATCCTAGAAATGGCCAAAACCATGGAAGGGGGCCTTGGAGTCGACGCAAAGTCTTGGGAAAGCTGGGAGGTTCCTGAGATTCGATGGGTCAACGGGGTTCCTGGGTGTGGAAAGACAACATGGGTGGTCAGACACTTCGATGTGGACAAGGACGTGGTCATCACCACAACAACCGAAGCAGCCAAAGACCTGAGGGAGAAGCTAGCGCACCGCATAGGTGACTTGGTGAAAACCAAAGTGCGCACCATGGCTTCTGTACTCGTAAATGGTATCCGAAGGGGTGGAAGCAACGTTCGCCTTATGGTAGACGAAGCTCTCATGAACCACTTTGGGGCCATTGTAATGGCTGCGCGGCTGGCTGGTGCTCGCGAAATTGTCCTGATCGGAGATGTCAACCAGTTACCTTATATCGACAGAGAGAACCTCTTTGAGTTAAGGTACAATCGCCCGAACCTGGTGGCCACCATCAACCAGGAGTTGTTATGCACACATAGGAATCCCATGGACGTCGCGTACGCGCTGAGGGATATATACTCTGGTATATATTCCTCGGCCCCACGTGTTAGGTCCCTGGAGCAGAGAAGGTACACAGGTGCGCAAATACCCAGCACCCTCCCCAACACCCTTTTCCTAGTACACACTCAAGAAGAAAAGGAGACCCTGACCAACCAGGGTTACGGTGGAGGCACGGGGTCGCGCATCCTAACCATCCATGAAGCACAGGGGCTCACATACGAGTCGGTCATCGTCATAAAGACCAAGGGCAAGATGAGACTGCACGAGAGCGTTCCGCACGCGGTGGTTGCAGTCTCGCGGCACACCAGGACTTTCGTTTATTACGCCGACGACGAGCAAGATGCCATCAGCCGCTTCGTGCGGCGAGCGATGGCTGCGTCTCCGAGGGCTATCCGTGAGTACAACTTGCAGATGGCCATCAAAGACCGAAACGTGGCGGTAACGGAGGCCTTGGGCCGGGAGAAGAAGGCGGACTAACAAAGACAAGTACGAGCGGGATCATTGATGGACTCAAAGTTGCCGATCAGTGATCCCGCTCGTATGAGCGCAATAGTAATAAGGGTATTCAAATTGGAATGCAAATTGTGTGTACACCATGAGCATTCACGCTCACTAAAAAGCTTCTTCTTGCGGTGGCGTCGGGTCGTCCTCTTCCCTCAGAAATGGTTGAGGAGGGCGATGGCTGGTGCATGCGTCAAGCTCGTGAACGGGCGCTGCTTGCGGGAGCTGGTCTGCTCATGGTGTATGCACGATTAGAAATAAGTAAATTGCCATAGTCCAAGAACTTAAATTAATAGTACGTGTTACATCCCCTCTTTTATAATAGTAAAATTGTTTTGTGTATTATTCATTAAAAAAAAAAAAAAAAAAAAAAATATATATATATATATATTCAATTATAAAAAGTATATATAAAAAAAAAAAAATAAAAAAAATAAAAAAAAAAAAAATAATAATAATAAAAAAAAAAATAAAAAAAAAAAATTGTCTCTCCTGTACTAAATTGATGTTCCAAATTTTATAAAAATGTATATTAATAAAGTGTATAAATGTTAAAAAAGAGCACGGACCCAGGTGTCTGTGGAAATGCAGAAAAAAAAAAAAAAAAAAAAAAAAAAAAAACCTAACCTTATTCAATCATCTCAATCGCATCAAGATACGATTTCCCGAGAAGAGCTGGACACCCCCATCTCAGGTAAGATAATAAATTAAAATTAGAAGAAATTATAGTAATATATATTAACACAATTATAACAGCAAGTAATAACAGCATACCCAAAATAAAAACGAAACAGCAACTCACCATACCGTGGTGGTCCGAGACACTCAAAAAGATGAAGCAGGAAGTCAGAACCAGGAAGCGCAGGATTTGGTGTGCGGCCCCGATCCGAAAGGAAAAAGTGACGAAAGCTTATCTGGAAATGAAAGAAAGGTATGAAGAGATGGAAGAAATGGCGCGGACTGATAGTTGGAAGGAGTTTTGTGGGAAACAGGACAGAGAAGGGGTATGGGAGGGGATATATAGGGTAATTTGTCGGACCAGAAAAAGAGAGGCTGACATATTGCTTGAGAAAGACGGTAAAACACTGGACGCCAAAGAATCAGCTGAGCTATTGGCAACCACTTTCTACCCGGAGGATTTGGTAAATGAAGATAATGCGGATCACCGTCGTACCAGACAAATAGCGGAAAGTCTAAATGAACGGGCCGATGATGATCATGACCCGCCATTCACGATGCAGGAACTGGAAGCGACGGTGGACAGCTTCAACCCGAAGAAAGCCCCGGGTGGAGACGGCTTAACGGCTGAAATCTGCGGACGAGCAATCAAGTGTGACCCGGAATTGTACCTTGCCTTGGTGAATAAATGCCTGGAAATTAGCCACTTCCCTACCATATGGAAGGAGGCCACAGTAGTGGTGCTGAGGAAGCCGGGCAAGGACAATTATGCTACTCCAAAAGCATACAGGCCTATTGGTCTGCTCCCTGTAATGGGTAAAATAATGGAGAAGCTCGTCGTCGGGAGGCTGAAATGGCATCTGCTCCCCAGGATGAGTACTCGCCAGTATGGTTTTATGCCACAAAGAAGCACTGAAGACTCCCTCTACGATCTGATGCAACACGTACGTAGAAAGCTAGACCAGAAGAAGCTAGTGACGATGGTGTCGCTGGATATAGAGGGAGCCTTTGACAGTGCATGGTGGCCGGCTATTAGGACCAGACTGGCTGAGGAAAAGTGTCCTGGGAACATCAGGAGCTTGGTGAACAGCTACCTCAGTGACAGAAGCGTGAGGCTCAGATATGCCGGTGAGGAACACAGAAGGGGTACCACCAAGGGATGCGTACAAGGCTCAATTGGTGGTCCCATTCTGTGGAACCTTCTATTGGACCCTCTATTAAAAGAGCTTGAAAAGCTGAATCACCACTGCCAGGCCTTCGCCGACGACGTGGTGCTTGTCTTCGATGGAGATACGGCATTAGAAGTTCAGGGACGCGCCAATGCCGCTCTCGAACATGTTCAGCAGTGGGGTGTCAAGAACAAACTCAAATTTGCACCGCAAAAAACAAAAGCGATGGTAATAACGCGAAAAATGAAGTATGACACACCACTGCTGAAGATGGGAGGGGTCGACCTTGGCATGTCCAGTGAAATAAAAATCCTCGGGGTCACCATCGATGAGAAGCTCACCTTCAATGGTCATACCGCTAACGTGTGCAGAAAAGCTTTGAACGTGTACAAGCAGTTGTCCGCGGCAGCAAAGATTAGCTGGGGCCTAAACCCTGAAATAATTAGGACAATTTATCAAGCTGCAGTCGAGCCCATTATCTTGTATGCGGCGAGCGTTTGGGCACCAGCTACGGAAAAGCTGGGGGTAAAAAAGCAGTTAAATGTAGTGCAGCGTGGTTTTGCCCAAAAAATATGCAAGGCGTACCGGACTGTGTCCCTCAATTCTGCGCTGTTACTGGCTGGGATGTTACCGCTTGACCTCCGAGTACAAGAAGCAGCCGCATTGTACGAGGCCAAAAGAGGGGTATCCCGGCCATTGCCAGGAGACAGAGTTGTGGAACTCAGGGCTAGTTACACAGTGGCTCCTCATCCAGCTCAGAATATGAGCCTGAAGTTTATAAAACTGGCAGACCAGTACGAGGTGGAAAACCATAACAACCAACAGGTCCGTATTTTCACCGACGGGAGTAAAATTGAGGGCCAAGTCGGAGCAGCGCTGACCATATGGGTCGGAGATGCCGAGACGAAAGCCCTCAAAATTAAGCTAGCCCCGTACTGTACTGTGTATCAAGCCGAACTTCTGGCAATATGTAGAGCGACGCAGGAAATACTGAAGCGTAGTGAGGGGTGCTTTGGAATATACAGTGACTCCAGATCTGCACTGGAGTCTGTAATAGGCCAGAGGACCACTCACCCACTAGCTACGGAGACACGCGCAAACCTCAGAGCCTGTAAAGACCAGAAAAAGGAAGTATTCCTTTTCTGGATAAAGGCTCATGAGGGCTTAAGTGGCAATGAAAGGGCAGACTACCTGGCCAAGGAGGCAGCCCTTAAAAGTAAAAAGAAACCCGATTACGATCTGTGCCCGGTCTCATACGTCAAGCGACTAAACCGTATGAAATCGCTTGGCGAATGGAACCGCAGGTACAAGGAGGGGGAAACAGCGGCAACAACCAAGATCTTTTTCCCCGACGCAATCGAAGCGTACGGGGTTATAAAAAGGCTACCACCAACCGGTATTAGGACCCAAGTCTTGACGGGGCACGGTGGGTTCTCCGAGTACTTGAACCGTTTCAAGTGCAAGGAGGACCCATCGTGCATCTGTGAACCGGGAATGGCGGAATCTATTACGCACCTACTTTTTGAATGCCCTGTTTTTGGGCTCCTACGGCATAATACGGAGCAAATGCTAAACTGCAAATTGACAGCAAGGAACGCCAACAAATTAATAAGGAACAGTGAAACAAGAGCAGACTTTATGAATTACTGTGAAAATATTGCTGCAAGGGTGATAAATAGGAATAAATAGTATAATAATGATGTAAATATATAATGATAATATATTAACAAGCATTTAGAATATTTGTTTGTATTTATTAGCAATTAAATTCATAGATTATAGTAATGTGTGTATACTGTATAATGTAAAAAATAACAATTGTAATAAAATTTTATGCTATATATGTATATTCTAATAATATGTGATGACAGCATTGTAAATTAAATTGAATTTGTATAATAGTTTTAAAATGTAATAATTAAAAATGTGATAATAATAATAATAAGTATGCTTAACAGACGTACAGACAGACAATTTTATGAGACTTATAATAGAACTTTGCAGACACAGACTCTGATTTTTGTCAGAGGGACTTGCACAAAGGGAGGGGTGGTTTAGTCCGTAGGTCGCCAAGGCGGAGTCGGACATAACCGTGGGGCCCGAGCCCCGCGGTATCCATGAGGATTCCCCCCTACCCTCGGGAGTAAAAAAAAAAAAAAAAAAAAAAAAAAAAAAAAAAAAAAAAAAAAAAAAAAAAAAACCTAACCTAACCTCGACGAGCTACACCGGTTGGTGCCATTTTTGGAAAAAAAAAAAAGAAAAAAAAAAGAAGACCAAAGCCAAAGAAGCCGATCAGTGATCCCGCTCGTATGAGCGCAATAGTAATAAGGGTATTCAAATTGGAATGCAAATTGTGTGTACACCATGAGCATTCACGCTCACTAAAAAGCTTCTTCTTGCGGTGGCGTCATGTGTCGGGTCGTTCTCTTCCCTCAGAAATGGTTGAGCAGGGCGATGGCTGGTGCACGCGTCAAGCTCGTGAACGGGCGCTGCTTGCGGGAGCTGGTCTGCTCATGGTGTATGCACGATTAGAAATAAGTAAATTGCCATATTCTAAGAACTTAAATTAATAGTACGTGTTACATCCCACCTTTTATAATAGTAAAATTGTGTTGTGTATTATTCATTTTTTTTTTATTCTTTAAAAAAAAAAAAAAAAATTGTCTCTCCTGTACTATTGATGTTCAAAATTTTATAAAAATGTATAGTAACAAAGTGTATAAATGTTAAAAAAGAGCACGGACCCAGGTGTCTGTGGAAATGCGTTTAAATAAATAAATAAAAAAAGCTTTTTTTTTTTTTTGGGGGGAGGAAAATGCCCACGCATTCCCCTGCCGACACGGGGGTGGAGGCAGGGGATATGTGGGACTCGAACCCACTAAAAACCTCCCCATGAGCAGTCTACCGCCGTGGTGGAGCGAGGTGGGGTCGCGTTCGCAATCGAGCCATCCCGCCCCGGCGGTAGGCCCTTTCGGGCCTTTTTGCGCCTTGGGATACCAGACTTGTAGGGCCGTGCTATACGGCGGAGAGTCCCCCGACTCTCCACCAGTGGCCCCACTACGGAGGAGGGAGGAGGTGCGCAAAACGCCTCCTCCTCCCTCCCGTACGTCTGCGCCGGAGCGGGTCAGCTCCAGCGGCATCCTCTCTGACCCGCTCCGCGGTCTCCTTCTGCACCATCACCTCTTCGCAGAAAGAGACCACCGCCTGCCACGATCTCTCGCTGTCAAGCATGGCAAGCACCACGCTCGGCAGCGAGAGATCGGGGCCTACTGCCATCGAAAGTGTGTGCCGCTGCGGGTCCCATGCGGCACACACTTCCAGCGTGTGGGGCGCCGAATCTTCCAGCGCTCCACACTCATGGCAGATGGAGGTCGCCTCCCGTCTCGCGATTTGGTGCAGGTACTTTCCGAAGCAACCATGCCCGGAAAGCACCTGCACCAATCGGAACGTCAACGACCCGTGGGGCCGCCTCACCCACCTCTGGAGGACCGGACGGATGGCCTCCACCGTCCTTTGCCCAGGAACCGGTGGAGCCAGGTCCTCCACCCACCGCCGCAACAGTGCGGCCCGCGCCTGCCGCCGCATGCGCCTTACCTCTTCCCAGCCCGGGGGCTCCCCCCGAGACCTCCTCGCCGCCACAAAGTGATACACTTCGGCGAGGATCTCGGCTTGGAGCTCCCAGGGCGGGTCTCCGGCCAGGACGCACGCTGCCGTCCAGGACACCGTTCGGTACCCGCGTATCGCCCTCGTCGCAATAACCCGCTGCGGACGTCGCAGCAGGGTCTTGTTGCTGCGATCGAGGGCGTCCACCCAAACCGGTGCCCCGTACAACGCCATACTCCGGATCACTCCGGAGTATAGACGGCGACATACGGCGCTTGGGCCACCCACATTGGGCAGCAGCCTCCCCAAGGCGGCCGCAGCTCCCACCACTTTTGGGGCCAACTGGGCAAAGTGGGCCCCAAATGCCCATCTCCCGTCCAGGGTAAGGCCCAGATATTTCATCTGGGCCTTAACCGGGACGAGAACCCCATCCAGTACCACCCGCGTACCTGGAGGGGGTCCTCCCCGAGGCCCATGGAACAAGAGGGCCTCGGTTTTGGAGAGGGCGACCTCCAGACCCAGGGCGCGTATGCGGTCAACCACAAGGCTAGTGCCTACCGTGGCCAGCCGCACCGCCTCCCCGAGGTCTTTCCCTCTCGCTACGACCAGGGTGTCGTCTGCGTAGCACGCAACCCGCATATTTGCGGGAAACGTGCCACGCAGCACCCAGTCATAGCCTATGTTCCACAGGAGCGGCCCCAGCACCGACCCCTGTGGAACCCCGCAGGAGACGCGACGGTGCCTTAAGCCGTCGCGTCCCTCCACCAGGACCTCGCGGTCCTGGAGGTAGTCAGCCAACAGCCTCCGCAAATACAGGGGCACTCCATGATAACGGAGCGCCTCCTGTATTGTCCCATGCGGGAGGCTGTTGAAGGCATTGGCTATATCTAGCGATACAGCCAACGCCTTTTCCTTCTCACCGACCGCCTCCTGCGTCCACCTCTTGAGCCAGAGAAGGGCGTCTATTGTAGAACGCCCCTCCCTGAACCCATACTGGGCCTCGGACAGCCCAAGCCCCGTCCCCTCCAGGTGCCGGATGACACGGGAAGCTACCACCCTCTCAAAAAAAAGTTAAGTAGTTTTTAAGTTATAAAGTGACAAATATTTGTGCGGTTTTATGTTTTATGTAAATTGGCTCAAATCAAAATTATAAGCGATGACCTATGCGCATTTTTGGCTTATATTATAGATTTGTGTGTGTTGAGCATATTAGTGTTTAAATTAGATTTTCCGGCCGGAAAATTTTTGTTATATTTAAATTTAAGTGAAATAGTAAACCGCAAATAGATTGGTGCTCCAATATCTCGGAAACGACTACTTGCATTGAAACTTTTTCTCCCATGTCTCTGGATATTCTGGAGCAGCCTCGAACAAACTAAGCAAAGAGTGGCTATAGTTGTATTGTAGCCGATACTCTAACTCGGCCTTGTCTAACTATCATAAATCAAATACCAGCAAAGCACGAACTGAGTGCTAAAGTTAAATACAATTCAGCAATTTTATAACTTATCAATCAAATAAAAAAGAAGCACATTTTAATTTTATTTGCTTAAATTAATTCAAATTATTTTGTAGTCATTTTAGTCCCACTCTATCAACTCTACTTACAACTACCTACTCTAAAAGTTCTACTCTCATTATGAAAATTATCTCAGTACAAGCGAAACGAGCGTGAAAAATCACCACTTTTATCTGCGCTCCTTGCACAACCGGGTAGAAACCGGGCAGTTTTCGTTAAAATATAATACCCGCAGAGGCAACGCTGCTGACTTGGCTGACTACATAAACAACGTAAGTGTGCCCACGCCCAGTGCATCTCAAAATGGCCATCAAAACTTAATTTTTCATCATGATTACATATTGTTTTTTACTTTTTTTTATAACTTTTTCGATTACGATAGGTAGGCATTCGGAATCCAGGGGGAGCCGCTCTTCAGAATTGCACAATGTTCTGTGTAAGCTTTTTGTCCCTGGTGAGGTCATATCGAAGGCACAGGCTCTTTCTGTTCTGTATATATATATATATATATTAATGTTAAAGGGAGCAAACAAGCATACGGCCCACCTGATGGGAAGTGGTCACCGTAGCCTATGGACATCTGTAACACCCGAGGAGGCGTCACCAATGCGATGCTATTTATTTTTTTATGTTATTATAATACATATAGCATAGCACAGCATGTTGGCTTGACTGCAATGAATTTAATAATAAGTGTAGTTGGCATGTTGCCGTTCTTATATACAAATACAAAAAAAACAACTACTCATTTAATTGTACTACAATTTAAAAAAAAAGTATTTTTAGACAAGCACTTACCTCATACCTGCATAAACTGTACATTGTTTAACCATTAAAGGAAGGGGGGGGGGGACAGCGCGTACTATTATAAGGCTTTTGGCTGAAGCCTTTTTAAAAAAGGAAATTAAAATAAAATACGAAAATAAATTTAAGACAACCGTCGGGTCTGGAAGTTGGATGGAGACTGAAGGGAGCTGAGGGCTAACTGCCTTCTATCACGAGGAATATGGTGAATTGGCAGGAAAAGGTTAGGAGTAGGCAATAGGGGGTGCATAGAGCAGATATAACATCTCCCCGGGGTAGACTAAACTTCGGGGTTGAAATTTCGAAGTTTAGGAAAACAGCAGGAAAGGAGCTATATATTTGTCCTAATGCTAGGAGATGGGATATTTTCCGGGGTATGGCGACGTTTGCTCATTTTAACAGAAACGACCTGAGGTTCGGGGTCCAGCATTTGTTCTCCAGGTGGAGTTATAGGGACTGATCGGGAAAACTTAGGAAACCAAGCGGGAAGACGGTTGTGCGATTTAATACAAAGAAACAATTTAATTACACAAAATAGAAAAATTATACAAGTTATTAATATCAATAAAGCTGAGTAATGAGTCTCGTATTTGATTATTTGGTGTTGATTTATAATTTCGTCTGTTCCATCCGAAATAGTATTTAACTTTAATTTTGTTTCCGCGGTAAAAATATCTAAGTCAATATTTTGTAATTTTATACGAGGTTCAACACTCATCCTATTTTTAAACTTATCCAAGGTACAACAAGAGTCGTTTATTATATTGAAGTCAGAATGGGTTACAGTGACGTGGACTTTTATATCATTATATTTAGGTATCAATTTGGTACTTTTACAGTAACCAATACAATTATTTGGGATGTTTACAATTCCGGTTCCAATAATATTTATTTCTAAGCCCTTCTGATTGGGACAATCTATATATAATGTAGTGCTCTGGGTTTGTACATAGATCCAATTATTATTACTAAGTGGTTGCCATACATCTAAAACGTGTCCGTAAATTAAATCCGTTTGGCACTGCACTGGTAGGGCGCTTATGACGTTTGATAAAAGCTCACTTTCACAGCTGGGATTCGCACTAGTTGGGAACACGGTCATGACGTCACAGATAAACTCGCGAGAGCTTATCACTCTGCATTCTTTCAGTGATTCGAGGTTACAATATTCCGATTTATCGTTGGTCATTGCGATGTACTTACTGCTAGGAATAACAAAACTAAATGAGTTCGGATTTGCACTGCTGTGCGGGGTAGGCAGTGCTATATTGTGGTACAAATTGTATTTCTTAGGTGATACTAAAGGTATTCTTAGTATAAAAACAATCTTATTATTTAAGCCGTAACATATTACATCAGATATATTCATCAATATATGAATGTGGCTTAGTTCTAAAGTAACAGGTAACTTTAGATCCGCAGGTAGATATCTGTAGTTATCGACAAGCTCTTTGTATAACTGCGTGGGAGTCAGTACGGCCGGGTGAAGCATGTTTTGACTACTGAACATGATAGCATTTGTTATATCTTCTAGTTGAAATGATAAAGTGAGTACAGAGGCTTCCAAACTTTTTAATATTGAATTAATATTTGATTTTGTGTTTAAATCGTGAGTAATTATCGACATGTTTTTTAATGCTAATTCGAGATTGTCGATACCTTCGTTGAGCCTGGCTTCATTCATTTTTATATTGTGTAATGTTTCGTTGAATTTAGACAAAGTAGAAGTTGTTATCAAAATATTGTCCTTAATCAATGAGGCCAGTTTCTTCTCACCACTCTGCAAGCCTTGTATAGCATTGTCATATTTGACTGCATCGTCCTCGTCTAGAGTCCCAAATATGGTTTTGGACAGGGTGCCTATACCACCTATCCATGCTCCACGTTTAAACCTATTGTTACTCGTAAGGTGAGCAATGGAGGAATACTCGGACACAATATCGTTGTACCTAATTGTGAGGGGCTCTAAAACGTTATGACATTCTAACTGACTCGTAGTTTCAATTTCAATTTGGCTACATAGGAAACGTACTGTGCCTAGTATCGAGTTAATATTTTGAATATGAGGTCCAATATAAGAGATATCAAACGGAGTAACTATATCTAGGTGTCTGATGTTAATTTCGAGTTCACCAATTGGGTCAAAGTATATGCCGGAGCTCGAGTTGATTGGTTGGATATACTCATGGTGACCTTGGACCAGTACGCTGTAATAAAAGAAACATTGAAGTAACTATCTAACTTAATTATTATTTAACTATGTGCCTAACCTAGTTACTAATCAAGTTTACACTAACCGTAAGTATTTACACGTATACTTATAATAATAAAACCTGTGCGTATAGGTACAAATATGTTTTAAGTAGAAGGTACATCGTGGACTTCCACGTGTTTGACTTCGTCATAGTGGTGTTTCACATGACGTCTGTTTATTAGTAAAGATAATGTATGATTGCCATGAATTTTCACGACTTTGTATGGGCCCTTCCATAGGGGCGATAAAGCCTTGCGCAACCTAAGGTGGTTCTTTAGTAGAATGTAATCGCCTACCTTATATTCGACAGGGCGAGTGCGAGAGTCATAATAGGTTTTTGAGATTTCTTTGGATTTGTGAATGTACTCTAAAGCTTTATCACGTGCGTGTTTCATGCGGTGTTGTAGGAGCTTTACATACTCAGGATAGGTTGTATTAGAGTTATCGTCATATACTGAGTCGGGGATATGGGGCTTATGCCCGAATAATAACTCGTATGGTGAGTAGTGCGTGGTTGAATGTACAGCGGTATTGTATGCTAACATGGACGTATACACATACTGGGGCCAGTTGTCTTGGTTTTCATTCACGTATGATTTGAGGTATTCCTTAAGAGTGGAATGTGATCTTTCCAAGGCACCTTGAGTTTGCGGGTGGTAGGGTGATGCCCATAATTGTTTAACTTTCAAAAACTCGCACGTTTTCTTGAATAGATCTGCTGTAAAATTAGTACCCTGATCTGTAAGTATGTATTTGGGAATTCCGAAGAGTGATATAAAATGAAGGAGGCAGTCACTCGCTTCTGCCGCTGTGTTACTGCGAAGAGGATATGCTAATGAAAATTTTGTAAGGTCATCTTGCATAGTCAGGATATATTTTAGCTTGGCCGTACCAGATTCAGGCAGGGGGCCAACGATGTCAAGGGCTAGCCTTTGGAAAGGAGACGTAGATGTGGATGTTATAACCATCGGTGCTCTATTTATTTTCCGTAGAGCTTTGTTAGTTTGGCAAGACTGACAGTTTTTTACATAGTTCTCAATGTCACTGCGCATATTTTTCCAGGAAAACCTTTCTTTAATACGGCTTAGCATTCTTGAGGATCCCAAGTGTCCTGCAATGGGGATATCATGGTTTTCTCTAAGGATTTTTGGGATTTCGCTAGACGATGGATATATAATGTTGTTGTGATATATATGAATTTTTATGTTGGTGCCGTCGAATAAATAAGCTAGCATGTTGTGGATTTTTGCAAAGGAATGTCTGTCAAAAGGATTTCTGAAATCTGAAATGCTAATTTCATTTACTGTGGGATATGACATCATTATTTCGTCACGAACATATTTAAGGCATTTAAATATATCCGGGTACGAGTGATCATCGAAATGGTGCACTTTCGTGAATAAGAAAAGGTAAGTTTTATCTTCGATTGTAAGAGGCAAAAAGGAATGCAAGGATCTTTCCTTTTTCAGAAATTCATCGCTTTCGGGGCTCGGACAGTTACTGAGGACTTCCGAGACGTAAGGTAAGGATTCGTCCATGTCTATCGTGGTAGGTATTATTATTAATTTTTGTGTTCCTTTCAGCAGGTCCTCGTTATGTTCTGTAATATGAGTATTGTATAGTTTCGTAGGTGATTTTAGGAACTTGTTATAGGTTTCGTCGGATAAAGGTAAGTTTTCAGGTACTGGAGGGGTTCCTGGGTCGCGGTGTGCAGATATTGATGCAGGTAAGGTTTCAGGATTCTGCCAACTAGTTGAAGGCTGAGGATCTGTTTCTGTTTCAGGATGCGACTTAGTCAGTGAAGAAAGAAGATCTACGGCAGGAGGGTCTGCGATAATAGGAGGAGTTACGGAGGTAGGAGGATTCATGGTAGTAGCAGGAGCTATGGGAGTAGGAGGATTTTCTGTAACGGGAGGAGTAGGAGGATTTAGAGGACTAAAATCAAGGTTTTTACCATTCGCAGGACTGAAGTCCAATCTTATCAGCTCGTCAAGGGTATCTTGACCAATTTCGGCAAGTGGTGATATTGGCGAAAGCTCAGTGCTAGGATTAGTGTCATTGATAGGATTTGAGTTCATATTCCTATGGTTCTCAGGATAAACAGGGTTCACCGGATATCTGGAAAGAGCATCAGCGGCGGAGTTTAACTTACCTTTGCGGTACACGATTTCATACTCGTATTCTTCCAGCTTTAACCGCCAACGTTGGAGTTTGCTGCTAGGATCCTTGTGGTTAAAGAGCCATTTTAATGGTCTGTGGTCGGTTACAATTTGGAATTTATTCCCATAAAGGTAGGGACGGAAGGTTTTGCAGCCGTAAAGGATAGCTAACAACTCCTTTTCAGTAGTGCTATAATTTGATTCACTCTTGTTGAGTGTGCGTGAAGCAAAAGCTATGGGCTGGTCTTTGCCTATCGGTCCCTGGGAGAGGACGGCGCCTACGGCATAATTCGAGGCATCACAGGTGAGAATAAAAGGTTTGGAGAAATCGGGGTAGATTAACAGTGGGGCTGTAGTCAATTTGCGTTTTAAAGTGTCGAATGCAAGCTGCTGTTGATTTTCCCATTTGAAGGGTGTGTCCTTTTTTAGGAGATTAGTGAGGGCTTTTGCGGTTTTTGAAACATCGGGAATAAAACGGCGATAGTAGGAAACCAAGCCTAGAAATGATTTGATATCCTTTGGGCATATCGGGATTGGAAATTCAGTGACGGCTTTGATTTTATCTGGGTTTGGCTTGACGCCTTGTTCAGTTATGACATGACCAAGGTAACAGACTTCACGTCGTAGGAACTCGCACTTGTCGGGCTGTAACTTTAAATTGAAGTCTCGGATTCTTTGGAAAATGGATCTAAGGTTTAGAATATGCGGTTGTAAGTCGTATGCGTAGCAGACTATATCGTCTAAATAGACGAAACATCGGGTGCCTTGGAGCCCGGATAAGGCTGAATTCATTAGCCTCTGAAATGTGGAAGGGGCATTCTTGAGTCCGAATGGCATTCTCAGAAATTGAAAGTGTCCCTCTGGGACATTGAAGGCGGTTTTTGCTTTATCGGCTTCGTTTAACTGAATTTGGTGGAAACCGGATGCTAGGTCTAAAGTCGAAAAGTATTTGCTATTGCCCAGTTGATCTAGGATTTCTGTGATCTGAGGTATGGGATAAGTGTCACCGATCGTGATATCGTTGAGTTTCCTATAATCAATTACGACTCGCCACTTCTGTATATTAGAAGCGTCGAGTTTTTTTGGAACAACCCATATAGGTGATGACCAGGGAGAGTCAGAAGGCTCTATAATGTTTTGTTCTAGCATTTTTTCGACTTGGTTTCGTACTTCGGCTTTATGGACTTCTGGGAATCGGTAGGTTTTATTATGAATCGGTATTTCTGTTGTTGTTTTTATATCGTGTTTCAGGGCATTCGTATAAGACAAGTTTTCTCCAGGGAGGTGGAAAATATCAGAGAACTCGGAACATAATAGGAGAAGGGCTTCCTTTTCTTCTGCATTAAGGTGTGAGAGACGTAATTGTTTTATGACTTCTTCTGTTCGTGTGGCACAATCTGGTGTACTCGTAGTATGTATGTGGTTAACAGAACTGGTAGGCTGTTCTTTGTATATTAAGGGATCCATTGGGGAAAGTCTTAGGTTAAGATTTGATTTCAACGTTACAGGTTCTTCAGAGGTATTTACCACGGATATATTTATTCTATTATTTTCTTTAACATGGACTACACAATTTGCGATTAGTAGGGTTTCAGTAAGCCTCTGGTCAAGGACTAATCCTTCTTTCATTTCAGGGTTTTGAACAGAACACTCGATAATGGTTTCAGTTCTTGGAGGAATTAAGTATGCTGGATCATAAAAGTGTAATTTCAAGGATGATCTGCCAAGATGAAGCAAATTATTGGTATAATCAATGTTGCAGCTGTATGCGTTGAGCATATCAGAGCCTATGATTCCATCATAAGGTAAGTGTATCTTGTCAATAACGTGGAACTGGTGTGATATGCTGGTTTTAGGTAATTGCAGTTTAAGCTTAAAATGACCTCGGGTTCGGATACTTTCTTCCGTTGAGTCAATGCCCTTTAGATGGATTAATTCTTTTGTGACCTTTGGGTGGCTCCGTATACAAGATTGTTTTATTAAGCTGACGGAGGAGCCTGAGTCTACCAACAAGGATAGTGGGATGTCTGATACAGAGGACTCAACAAGAACGTGAGGTAATAGCATTTTTGCAGGATCATTGGTAATTTCAAAAACGTTGGATTCGATTTTGATGTTTTTGGTTCCAGAATAGTGACGAGTTCTCTGAGAACTTCGTGAGTTGGGCAAATGCACGGTACTTTGTGTCTGCTTTGATTTAGAAATCAGTTCAGGATTTTTTGACTGTTGCGCATCAACACGATGCTGCTCGAATTTAGAATGTCGCGGTTGTAGCAGGTCGACAGAACGGTGTCGCTGCTCGCGTTCATGGTTTGATTCAGAGACGGATTCAGAGACGGATTCAGAGGAATTAGGCTGGCGATCATGTAGCGATGCTAGCGGTGTAGCGGATGTGTCCGAATCAATATAGTGGCTGCCATGTAGCGGAGTCACCAAGGATTTAGAATTTGGACGTAAATAGTTCGTAGCTTTGTAAGTTGGGGCATCGGTTTCAGAGGTACGAGGTCCCGCACGATACCGGGACGAGACGGTTATTCGTTTTTTGATTCGATGTCCACGGTGTCATAGCCATGGCTCTCTTCTGAGCCAGCGGGGCATTCGTCCTCAGGGGCATCGGATACAAAATGGATACGCTGGGGTGCTCTCGACTGATTTTGATCAAATTTGAAGCGGTTATTGTTATATTCGCGTTTGCGGCATTGTTCCAGGGTATGTCCTGGTGCTTTACAATATCTGCAGACTAGAGCAGAAGAATCATTATTGTTAGTAGGCCGGCTAGGGTAAAAGTTGGGCCTAGGCTGGTTAGGGTTTGCAGAGAATCGTGTATTTTGGTCGCGCCGCATAGGTTGGAAGTTCGGCCTTGGAAAATTTGGCCTAGAAGTACTTGGCCTTTCTTGTCGGGTGCTAGACGGGCTCTGTTTAAATAAAAATTGCTGGATTTTTTCTTCAGATATAGCGACATTTACGGCTTCGTTAAGCGTTCTAGGCGACTTACATCTAACGATGTTTGACAGACGGGGTATCAGCCCCATTTGGAAATGATGAAGGGCTAGTTCCTCCATGGCTGCTGTGCGTCCTATCATTTCTCTACTCTTATGGCCGTGTGAAATAGATATTTCTGTAAGTAACTGAGAAAGACACGTTTCAATTCTTAGGGCGTACTGGCTTACAGGTTCATTTATCTGTTGCTTACATTCCTGGAGGTCAGTGAGCAGGTGGGTATAATGTTTCCTCTCACTGAACTGGGTTTTGAGAAATTCTTTGAGTTGTACCCAATTAGTGAACTCTTTAACAGAGCAGGCGGTTTGTGCCCTGCCCTGCAGTTGGCATAAAATGTATTTGAATAAAATGTCCTTTTGATACTCGGATGCTAGCTCGTATGCGTTGCTGCAGTTGACTAGAAATGAGTTCAGTGTTTCCCTGCATCCGTCGAAAGGTTTAATAAATTTTAATAAGGTAGAAAGGTCCAGTTCTACTCGAATATTAGGAGCGGCTGTTTTTTTTTTGGACCTTGTAGTCGGGCCAGAAGGCGGAGGACACAATACTTCGTCTTCTGTATCTGTCACAGCTAAGTCAGGTCTCTCAGACTTTGGGCTTGGAGCTCTACTATCAGTCATTTTGATGAAAATCACAATTCACAAAATAAGCAATTTATAATCAAACAAGGTAAAAGTCTTAAAAACAATAGTAGCTAAAGTTTGACAATCGCAATGACCAAGAATCACTTACTTGAGTACGGACAGAGTGATAACGAAAGCTATCATTACTTCGAAGTTCGCTCACGGTAGGTAGAATGTAGCAGGATGTAGATAAGCGTCGCGTGCCGCGCGTCGCTCGTCTGGCGGATGCTTTCTCGTCGGATGGCCAATACCGGTCACAGCACTAAGTTGTGCGTGACAGTGGGTATGGCTGCGGCTGCGGCTGTTCTTGGAAAAGACCGGTTGCAGCACGAACAGTGCGCAACAGTGGGCCTTCCACGGGATGAGCAGGACCACAACTCGGTGCAATACGATATCCGGATTATCCGGGTATGCACAATGGGCTGGTAACTTGGCACTTGGCGCCACACAATACTCGCGTTAATTTCGCGTATTTCTGGAACTCGGAACGGAGACGGTACCGGGGACTTTCTTTTAAAATCCCTTAACGCTGCCACCAATATTATAAGGCTTTTGGCTGAAGCCTTTTTAAAAAAGGAAATTAAAATAAAATACGAAAATAAATTTAAGACAACCGTCGGGTCTGGAAGTTGGATGGAGACTGAAGGGAGCTGAGGGCTAACTGCCTTCTATCACGAGGAATATGGTGAATTGGCAGGAAAAGGTTAGGAGTAGGCAATAGGGGGTGCATAGAGCAGATATAACAGTACGCAGTCCCCACTACCAAATTATAAATTATAAACCGCGGCAATCTTCATAATTTTCAATAAAAAATATTTTCATTTGCACTCTTTTATAATCATCAATAAAATATGATATACTATCATGTCTTGAACTCAATTTATGCTAATGTACTAATATTATAAATAATTCTAATCTAATAAGAACAGCCGGAGTGATTTTCGCACAATGTGCGAGCTAATAATTTTTTAATGGGGGGACGGCGCGTACGCAGTCCCCACTACCAAAAATAACGCGTCCGAGTTATCCACATTAGGGATAATCGCAGAGGTCAACCCTGCCGCAGTGCAATGGCAGGGCCTCGCTCTGGGGGAACCGCCTTCTTGATCACGGTGTCCCCTACGCCAGGTAAGTATGATTTGCCATCCTCGGTGTGGAAAGCTAATGTTTCGCCGCAGAATCTTGTCACCGCGATTCAGAAACCAACTTCTCGCTGTAAAGCGACGCGTAGCGGCGTTGAGTGGAACTACGTGAGCTTGCTCTCAATTTGTAGTAGCAAGAGTACATAGAATACACGCTAGATGGCGCTAAAATTAAATGAGAAAAGCAAATGACACGAAACGTAATAGGAGGTTTTAACCTCCAATCATCCGGTTTAGGATAGAGGATATCCTTCAAGGATTTTATGTATTTACCACACAGATTTACCATGATAGTAGTGCACAAGCGGTTATATTTTCTTGGGTAGTGCATATTATATTATTTGTGCCGGGACTTGTCACTCGTACATAATTAATTAGTTTTGGGGCCTATTAATCCTCTTATTGTAGAACCTTACATTAAAATGAGCTTTTTATCGTCATCGTTTACTTTAACGCTCCCCCGCATGAGTCCCGCAGCCCGCTACAGCTCCTCTTTGTTTCGAATCGTTGCTAAACAAATCTGTGGTAACTATCGCAATACGAAATAAATAAAAGAAATAAGGATTTACCTACTATAAACAAAAACTTCAAATTAATGGTATGTTGTAGCTATATTAACTATTATCTTCGCATGTACTCGCTCGTAACCAGGGGCCGGTATAAAAAATGTGTTTTCCATTTTGAAATAAAAGACTCCCAATACAGCCGGGTAACTAAAAGAAAACTAGACTGGCAAGAATTTAAATTCGTTGCTAGCTTCATACTGCATTTGCGTGCGTCATGTTGGTTGCATTATAATAACAATGCGGGAGGTCTTATGTCAATTCATCTTTTAGCGCTTTATTTGCATTTGCTAAAGCTAGACGAATCAAGGCATAGGCAATGATGTTTGGCTAAAAGTACCTGCTTCAAGCGCTGGACGATTGGAACTACAAGTTGTATATATTTAAGTCGGTCGTCGCTCGTCGGGTCGGGTCGGGTCGGGCTTACGTTTTCTATTTCGCTGTCGCTTCGTTTCGGTTCGGTTGTACACGGCACGGGTTGTACTGTGTGAACTGTAGGTATTGTGTACTCGTCTGGAACGGGCGCACCGTTGTGCTGCGTCATAGATAAATAAGCCTATTTCATAATTTTCTAGTTGCGAAATAACTATGCATTTTTTGGCGGATTTGTTGTAAATCCTCGCACTGAGCTATGTTGGAAACTTTGCCTGCCAGTGAATGACAACCACCGATTACTCAGCCATATTAATTATTATGTGAATGGTGACGAACCATTATAAGTGCGCGATAACACGCCCTCTCTGTGACATTTTGTTAACCTGAAGTTTAATTTAATTTGTGTGTTATTTATTAATGCTAATTATTATAATTCAACGTGTGCATCTTGCGTTTTTTTGCTAATATAAAATCAATATGTACTGTAGCTGTTAAGCCCAGTTGCGCAACCATTGAATTACTGCGACGATTGCACGCAAAATAATAGCTTTAATATTGACTCTAAATCCTGGTGATATTATGTGAAATAATTAAATTAAAATTATTAAAACTCTACCAAAATATTATGTTCATGAGGCAAAAACTTGGCGCTCATTTTCAAAACTAGTGCGCGGAACGTCCGCTAGGTGTCACTTCGTTTCGTTGTTGTTGGGTTGTCATCCTTGCTTTTGCTTCGTTCGAGTGTCGTGCGATTGCGATGGGTATGCGCGAACTTCACACAGTTGCAGTGTGTTCCAAAACAAGAGCGTAGTAGGGCTCCGCTCGCGTCATAAAACAATTAAAATTAATGAGTGTCCGCGTGGAGTGCGTGTCGCAGTGCAGTGTGTGATCTTAGCAAGAGTGTCGGAGCGGTGTGAGCGGGCGGAGTGGCCCGCAGTGTGCGCGCAGATCAATACCGAGAAGTGTTATGGCGCATCGGATATGAGCCAAGGCGGCTCGCGGAGGCCGTACTCGCGCGGGGGCCCTCGCTGGCACCCGCGCTACAAGGACTACTGGGACTACGACCAGAACTACAGGTCTGTACCAACACATCTCCACACCACTCTACTCCAACCAGCTCGCCTCGCCTCCAGAAGGTGCTAATGTCATTTGTGTCTAGTAGGGTGACAAGGCATTCTATTACAACATTTGGGTATAGCATTCCACTTGTGGGGTTTGTTCTTGTGTTTGTAAAAAAATAAAAGCAAATTGTAGGATTGCTACACACCAATATTATAAGAAAATGTTTTTATCTTATGGGTAGTTGAGTAATTAATTACCTACCTCCTTGATTCATTTGTTTTTGTTATTTAGAGAAAATTATCCATTACACTTTTTAACTAAAGCCATTTGAATCAAACATATTACATAAGTCTGCGGCAGTTTACATTAGAACCTCATTTAACTGGCAATGCATGATAGTAAATATGCATTATTGTCATAATGTATCTATCTATTCTATAATAAATCTATTTTAAATGTAGGTACCTAAGTGCAACATTTCCTACCAACAGTACAGGTGCTTCCCTAGCACATACAGCTGCAGTACCTATTTGAAATAACGACTATAAAATAACTACCTACCATTGTAGAAGTTACAATATTTACTGCAGTGTAAAATATATCTTTAAGTTAAAATAACTTTGTTACAGTGGGTAAGTAGGTACTTCAAGTTACTTGTTGCTAAATGCTATTTAAAAATAAGCAGAGAGATACTAAAGTATCATGGAATCTAGTTATAATAAAGTATCATGCATGCTTGTTAGGTCATTGCTGATGTCCACATAACCAATCAGTTTGAACTTGGAAGGTATTAGAATTTAATTATTTACAGAAAGCCTATTATAAGAATTATTTTCAGCCCATGCCTATATATATAAAATAAAATAAAATTGAATGCTCATTCTCAGGAAGGTTAACTACTGTCTATATATCTCAGCATTTCTTCCTGCTGAGTATGAGCTGGTCTGAAAATAGCATTATTTAAATGAAAAGTCTTTATGTAAATACCTGGGTCGAAACAATACTACCACAATCATAATACATTAGTACCTACCTACCTAAATTAATTACTTGTTCTCAAACTCCTTAGTGAAAATAATGAATAATGTAGGTAACTTGTCATTAATGACATGAATGTTGGCTGACAGTGGCAGGCAGTGAGTGGGAATATCTGCACAGTTTGAAGGTGATGGTCACCCTGCAATAAATGTAAATAGTTGCGATCATGCTCATTTATAGCTGGAAGAGTATAATCACTAATATACTGTGTGAATAGTACCAAGTATACACATTACAGTGCAACTTAATTAATTAGCATAAATTGAGTACATGAGATAGTACATCACTTATTGATGATTATTAAAGAGTAAAGAGTGCAATTGAAAATATTTTTTATTGAAAATTATGAAGGATTGCCGCGGCGCGGGCGCCTAACATAGTTGGCACAAATGGTTTTGATACTTTTCAAAGTATTTTGACCTTGTATGTAATCATTAATACAACTTAATTATTATTATTCCATAGAGTGCAGTAAGATAATGAGCGTTAGAGTTGCTCATTATCAGCATTTATTTTCTGCACTAGTAAAGGAATTGTGGTCACAGGACTATGTAATTCAACATGATGAATCATTGTCGTGAGCTTGTATCTCCTTTTTGTTTGTTGTCACCACACCGTGGTATGTCATACCTGTGGAGTGACTCCACCCAGTATATTGACCTGGCCAACTAGAATAGAATGACATTGCATACCAAAACAAGACATACATAACCCTTAATATATGAGTAAGGCCTGCACTAACATCCCGTTGGGGGTGTTTTGTGCATTTCCTCCTGTTAGCATCTACCACCGTTGTTATAATGGGGTGTGAGTGCTAAGTTGCCAGCACAGCTGGATCATTTACTGGACTGATGGACTCATACCTAGATGTTTGTGGTGGTACGATTCATTCCTAGTGCCCCTCTGGCTAGCTACCACCAGCTCGGTGCTTGCACTATTGTTTATTCTGATATGTCATCAAGCAACAACATGCCAACAATGATGGGTTCCGGCAGCCAGTTCCCACTCTAGCAAGACACAACGTGGCGCCACCTTCAGTCAGGACAGGGAGTCACTGACCAACAGGTGACATGCGGCCACATGTTAACATGTCTTATATTAAAAACCATGTTTGAATGGAGAGGAATGTAGCTTTAACTTAGGGCTGGGAGTGATTCTGTAACTTTGAAGTGTGAAGGCTAGTGGTGGTGGTGGTGTGTGTGAGAGAGGCCCAGCCGGCTTGTTGCTTACTTGCTACTAGACTTACTACCTGTTAGGACGGTCGGTACTCGGTAGCGGTCGGTGTCGGTGTCGGTGCCAAGAATGGCGACGACATCTTGCAGAAACATCCCGCGGCGCGTCACTCACACACGCAAGCGCGGGGGCGACCTTACACGCAACACATCCGCATGTGCGGCCGCCACAGTGTACGCAACAGTAGGTGCGGGCGGAGTATTTTAGGGCTCGGCGGGGGCGATGACCCCGAAGGTCGCTACCTGCGCCCGCGACTCGCTGCACCACTATCATATATACTGTGACAGTACACTACAGCCCTCGGGTTTGAGCAGCCACCCCGCAACCGGCCGGCCGGGAACAGATGCTCACTGCGAACGTTATGTTTATGCATGAAGACACGCACCATCTACCCAACTGGTAGAACCATACCTATGGGTTACAACTGCGATAACTACCTACTTAAATGTTGGTCCAGTTAAGGGAAGAGTTGTGTCAAAACAAAGTGCTTCTGCGATAAGATCGTACCTAGTAAGTATCCGGTCTAGTATCAAATCTAATCCTAAGGTAATGATGAAGGGAGATGGAATGAAAACAAACTAGCTACGCGGTCATTGTGGAAAATGAATGATCTTCTTGACATGGAATTAGAAACATGTCTTGGTAGCTATGAGGAGTGAACCGTTCTGGGGCCTTATTCACTATGCCCATAGCGAATAAGGGCCCTGGTTGTGTTGTGTGCGTTACCACCGAAGACTATGTATTAAGATAGGTACCTATCGAGGTATCGCGCGGCAGCAGCGGTAGGTAGTCTGTCCTGATAGTAACCCATTCCCCGTCTCTGCATAGCCTTCCTATAACAACGCTGAGGTTAGTAAACATACTGTTGGCATGCTGTGTGACGAATGCTCAGGGTGTGGTACAGTCTGTGGTGTTGTGGATCGCATCATAATATAACCATGTATGAATATAATATATATCAGGAGATAACCACTCCGGTACCCTGCGGCGGCGGCTGCCCACAAAAAGATGTAATGTTGCGTCCGTCTCCACCGCGCCGGTACAACAAACAGAGATGCAACACAAAAACCTTTTCGGAGGCGACCCAAGTTTTTGTTCAGGTATTCGGTGGTAAACCTTAAAGATACAGAAGTAGCCCTTATCGCGACGTGTTAAAGTTTACGTTGGACGATGGAAAACTTGAAGGATCGCTGTTTATACACAAAGAAGGATACTTTTTGCTTTACAAAATGTCCTGGCGACCTTACGAACGATGTAATATATGTTTTATTGTCGTGTGCGATAGAGTCTATAGTCGTCAATAATGTTAGTCCGTTATGTGAGGGTTGTTTGGGTCAAATCTGTCGGAGAGATCGAAAACCTCAGATCTGATTCAAATGCGAACCGTAGACTCGTGGAGCTCTGGTCGGTGTGGGGACGCACTAAAGGTCGGTAGAGACCGGCAACATTAGACATGACGTGTATAAGAACCGAGGACAGGTAGTCCGAGCTGACTCACCATCACCGCACTGTTGTATCGAGTGTGACCCGAACCAATCGTTATTTGAACCCAATTTACTCTATTGACAACAGAATAGATAGTATGTACTACGTACGGACTCCCTTACATATGTATAGGAAACGCGTAAACGTTGATAGGACAACCACAAGGTACCGATACGACTCACGTTGAATTTTCTATGCGCTCTCACGATTCACCCCACCCTCGCATGGGGGCGCGGCGGTAGTTGAAATTGTCTTTGACGATATCTTATGTGTGTGGCCTTTCTCTAGGATCTACCTAGACTAGGTAGTCGTCCAGGTAGCCTAGTAGGTGCCACAAGTGAGTCGAACAATCGTGACCAATCACTAATCGATTCTCGACATACTTACTGCATGGTCCACAGCATATGCCACAGCTCCACGCTGCATACCGTACGTCGATCAGCCGGCACCTACTGTGCGGTGCCTAGGTACTCCGTGATGTTATATTGAAATTAAATTATTATATTTAAAGGAAAATCCAATTTTTGTGCTTTAAAAGTTATTTTACCATCAATCCATTTTCACATTTAGGTTATTACACCTGAGGTATGCATTTGGTTCCAGTGCGGGCCCTATCAAATGCCTCAGATTATAGCTGGAAGAAGTTCAAATATTTTTGCGTTATTCCTCACCGCGCAAGGTTGCCTGGAAGAGATTTCTGTGAGTGAGAAGACCGCTCACTTAGTTTTCAATGATCTGTGATAGTTTCATTAAAATGAGCCTCTGTGGCGACCGATGTACGCAACTACGCACGCCGGCGCCGCGCGCCGTTGCGAGACAAAGCATTGATAAATAGTTAAATTATAAAAGTACTGTATGAACAGTAGGTGTGCGACCTTGCGCGCCGCTTCCGTGTGTCGCACACGTGTGCGGCTGCGGCTGCGGCGGGCGACACGTATGACGGGGCGGCGGCGTGCGGCGAGATGGACGTGAAGCGTGACATACCGAGTGGATGCAAGGGTGACCACACCTGCCTAGGGGCGCATAAATATCCTCATACATAGATCCGGGACCCTAACTAGGATTCCCTGTATCTAAGGACCCAGGAACTACGAAGACTATGCTCCCACAACACCCACATAAAGACAAGTCCTCGAGAGTTTTTTTGTGTACACAAATAGATACTTGTGCTATCGCGAGAATCGAACCCGCACCTTCCGGCCATGTATGATCTGTGTGCCGACCTACTCAACCAACACACCGCTAAGTAATACCCAGTATTTACTTACACAGCAGCCACTGCAAAGACAACACGCTATAAGCTACGTAGCTGTACACCTCCAGGCTGCGCTCTACCTACTGTATAGTTGATCAGTGAACGAGCCGATTCCCACGTCGTTAATATGAGCCAGTACAAGCTGTATGTCGACCGCATAAAGTCGAGGTTTCCTTGCCAGCGCTCGTAGCTTTAGTCCCTGTAGACTGCAGAGAGTTGTATAAGAAGCGAGCGTCCCCGAGCCCCTCGACGCGGGCGCGGACGGAGGCATTATTCTCCCCTACAGCGAGGGGTGCGTGTTGCCGAAAGAGGTTTTCTTTAGATGTATAGTTGGCTGGCACCTACTAGGGTCGTTCGCTTGCTGGCAGCCCTGTTCCCTAGGGTTGGCTGGCCACAAGCCTCATGCATAATGAGCTTACGTTAGCTACGTTCTCACGCGAGTCGTGACGTAATGCACCAACCGGCCGACCACGCGTGCAGGTTTCTCTCGAACAATATAGAGGCTCGCGTGGCAACACCGGCCGGAGCGACCTCCAGCGGCTCTCTCGTAGTCTCAATGTCAGAACCATCCGCCGATACCGCGAATTATTGGAAAAATATATACTTAATGAAAACGATAAATAGGTAGAGGCGATGGAGGCCGAGCGGTAACGTGCGCTTCGCAATCTTACGGCTGTGGGTTCGATCCTCGGCCCTGCACCAATGATTTATCTAGTAAGATATGTGCAGTTTTCGATGCCATCGCTCCGTGCCTCGGAGAGCACGTTAAGCCGTCGGTCCCGGTTGTCATAGAAACATCTATGGCAATCGTTACGCGTAGTCAGACGCTTGATAGAATCTGACGCCTGATCTAACCATCCCTGTTACTGGTACCTTATGGGTTGCGAGGTCAGATGGCAGTCGCTCGTGTAGTTCTGGTACCTCGTCGCTACATGTTCGACTGGGAGCTGACCCCAATATCAAATGGGAAAAGGGAAAGAGGATGATGATAAATAGGTAGATGCTGCAATATCGTGTAACCTAGCCCGCGGCGACGTCATCGGCAACTGCAGACGCGACCTACTGTAAGGTTGTAGACCGCTAGCTATCGTTTTGTAGCCACTATTCATAAAGATACGTTGTTGTTTTCCTTGAAGATTTTAATTACTGCGTTATGAAATAAAACGACTGAGTACTATTTCCTACATCGAAAGCGATCGTTCAGCTCGATAATGAGTGTATACTCCTGGGTGGCGCACAACGGTCGGCGGTCGGTGGTGGTAACAAGCCATCTTGCCTCCTGCGTGTGAGCGCACCGCTCTATCCACTGTAACGCCTGTAACTACTACCTTTACTACTACTAGTCTTCTGCGGCAATACCAAGCCACAGCAGACTTCCAGAATACTCCCACATTGATGACGTAATGATGCATTATTGTAACATCGGTCAAGCTCCTGCTCTGTTCGTGTAGTACAGGGAGCTGCGACCTCTCCCCTCGATGGTTTTGCGCAGGTTATATATTATTCATTTTCGCATTATCCTATATCCTACCATGCATGTTAAATTAGACGGCGTGAAAATTAGGCCCAGTAACACAATTTTATTAATCAACAGAATCCCAGGAAACGACCGCTCATTGAGATAATGCGCGCAAGATATCATTTTAAAGCGTCAGTTGCCCTGAAAATTTACATACTAACAATGATATAACCTCACTGGTAACGTGTCAGCATCATATCACTATCCCGGTAGCGCTTGACCCTTGAGGTTTTTCTACTGTTATCTTCCTGATGACGCGGTGGCATTGGAGACGCGAAATGTAGGAAGGAAGGAGAGGAAGGACACCCGTCGCACGCAATCGCGTGAGAACAACCTCACGTGAATGTCGACCTTCTGCGTTTGATAATAAACGCTTTAATCCTTTGATGACATTCGGTTGTTAGATTACCTTCTGCAAGAACGACGTCATGCCTAAGCTGGTCATAATATCCTAGAACTCACAAACATGATTAGCAATGCTACCGTTTGACTCTGAATCTAGTTGTTCCACTTTCGTAGATTCTTTTGTTATTGTTTGTAGCCAGCTCGAGAGAGGAAAGCATGACCAATTCTCTGTCAGCGCTGACTGAAGCAACGGCCTTACGTACCTACTGTTAAAGGTTCAGACACAATGAAATTCTTAAAACAAATAAACGGTTCCGCGGCGAAGCCTTCACCGCGAGGCACACTCGTATGTGCAAAGGTCGTTTCACATTTTGCAACTAATTCATCACGAGGTGAAGTACGAATGAAAAATGGTTGACTTTCTACCCGCCCACGCTTACACCTACTTCAGAACCGTTTGGCTAATTATTCTGGAGCTGTGAGTAATGCAGCTGCCACGCTACGCCTTATCTGGCAGACAGTTACCCACACGCACCGCCGCGCCGCTGGAAACCAGTGCTCTGTCTTCTTAAATTATCGACTTCACATTTTCGTAGTGTGGACTTGCAGTAGCTCATATGACTTCAAAATTCAAACCCATGCACCCTGGCTTAAATCCCGCTCGGTCAAAGGAAAAGCTGTGGTGGTTAGCCGACACCCTCTCCATGTGATAGAAGCGCCGTGAGACGTGTCCCAGCTGTCCGAACGTACGGTGATATTTTTATTTGGATTCAGGATTTGTGCAGAGTTAACATAACTAGGCAGTTCTGACTTCGTGTTAGTCTGCTCTGTACAGCTTCCATTAGCTTAGGTACTGTTCTCGGGCGACAGCAGGCGGCGGGTGTGCAAAAACCGTTGGTGGGGTAACCGCGAAAGCACAATGGGCGGCCTTGTAACAGTTGCGCGACACTAATACTGCAGCCGGCACTGACACACTAACCACAGGCTCCTGGGAAGGGAACTGTCCGCCTTCCTTACCCGAGCTGCCTCGCCACCGTGCGATCCTGTCCTAGCCACCTAGCTGCATTGGTTCTGGTCCGCTTGAGCTCCTGGTGGTTGACGTGACGTCACCTATGCGTCATGTCACGTCTGGCACGGTTGCTTTGTGCAAAAGCTTTGCTTGTGGGAATCGGATACATGCCGGAAAACCTTGCCACATTCTCATGCATTGTTGCAGTAGGTACTACGCAGCGCAGTGTGAAAAGGAACAAAGCCCGCAAGGCTGCCTCGCGTACCTTGCTCACTGCCGTTGTTGTAATTTATACCATCATTCAGTAATTTTTTTAAAGTGATAAATGCGAGGTTGCTAGCGAGACGGGGTATAAACTCTTATTTAAAACATTGACGTGACAATGCTGGTCGTTCGCCTCATGGCTGGTTGCCCAATTGCCCATAGCATTTAGAACATATAGTACGTAAACGAATGACAGATTACCTCTCCAAGGAGGCTGATCGTTGAGTCAATATAAGATTCGTCGCAGCGTGAGGCACCTTGGCGGGTACCTTGGAGCGAAACTGGCAGCTCCGACTGCTCGCTGGAGCGAACTAAACCTCTACATCCGTCGTGTGGAACCGGCGCCGGTGGCCACGTGCCGTGACTGGCACACTTGCCTCCTGGCAGTAGACTCTGTGGACTCATAGCTCTCTGTCACTGCACCACACGCATTTCTCGGCCGCTCATATCACTGCATTCAGACCTCGTCTAAAGGAAGTCGTTGGAGACAATTAGGACAAAGTGGCTCGTTAGGGGTCGTAAACAACAATACAAAATGAATGAACCATGATCAGTTAAGCTAGTATGGATATGGAAGAGCAGGTAGAACAAAAGATGGTCCTATCGCTGGGATGAAGCGACCGCTTCCTGGAGAGGCAGAAATTCACAATTTAATGGAGAAACAATGCTTATTATTATTGTTATGTTAACACACAGACTTTGATGGAACATAATGCGTAATCAGTACTCGCTCGTAATGAATCCAACGGAATGGTGTAACATGTTTGTTACGTGATACCATCACGTCACTCGAGGAGTTGTTCACGGTGGTGTAGCGGACGGGACGGGACTCGGGGGGGCTGCACCCTATACTGGTCGCAGATTAAATATCACTTGGTACAGCCAAGTTGGGCAATACCAGGAAAACTAGACGTTTCAAAGCAACAATAACTCCGCAGCCAAACAAACGAACAAGCTGAAAGAAGCCAGTAAAAGCAAAAGTGTACAATATGAAAAAAGTTTTTTATTTGTTGGACCCTTTCCTCAGTCCGTCGCGGAGCGGCCTGCTGAGGAGTGGACTCCGGTGACGAGGTGGGCTGGTCTCCAACACATGATGGACGCCGGCGCTGGTTGCACTCACATGTGAGTACCTGTGAAGCTGCGGCTTGACTCAACATCTAGCCTTGTTCACCGAATTCGCATCGAGTTAGACGGAGATTGACCTATTAGCTATAATTGTAAAGATGAGGTTGCCGACGGCTGTTGAGGACGTGGAGCGAGTTATAAAATAAGGTTGGTATTACCATATAGTGTTACCTATCGCTGCGCGCGCCGCGGTTTGGCCGTGGATTGGTATAAAATTTTAATGAAATTGTATCGCGCACGTTTTCCATCATCCACGGTCGGTGCCTTATCGCCATTTAATAACAATAGTAGCAGCGCGACTGTGAGGACCACGGCTGCCAGCACACACAATATATGAACAAAATATACCTTAATCAAAATGAGACTTGCACATAACAATACTCGGATAAATTATGAAATTAGCTTTTTCTCTAATTGGACATAACGGTAACTAAGCCGGAAGGATTGTCTCGGGCGGAGTGTTAACTTGCACATCATGACTGGTGCCCGAGTGACTGTTTCCGAGCGCTCTGTATCCCTTGACACATCTGTATCGGAAGAAGGATACTCATGAAGAGCAGTGATTGCAGCAGTGTTGATTTGGTTCCTTTTCGACCTGACATGATCATGTGGGCGGTTCTAGTGCAAACATTCTAGTTCCGGCCATGTGAATGCATGATATTGGCCTTTTCGTGTCATTAAATGATTGTTTTCACATGTACAGCAGTTGGAAATGCTCCCAAAGTGCACGTAACTCACAGCTAACAGTACCTACACTGCAATCTGCATGCAGTCGCAGCGGCGGAGCCCGGACCGAACCGGAGTGAAGTGAAACCAGTCCGGAGCCAAACCAGATTGGCAGCGACCAGCGACCGCTGACATTAATTTGGGACGTGAATCGAAGGGCTTTTGGTGCCGTTTTAATGTAAATCACACTTGGATGGTGACATTTGACCGTTATGTGCATGGGAGAGTGAAGGCGTGCTGATTCTGACCGCACATGACTGTGTAGTCGGGGCGCGACGCCGACGGACCGACGCCGACGCCCGGTTCTGAGAAATATTTATAGAGATATAGAATACTCATTATTGTATACACACTTAAGCAATGTAAGCTTGTGAAGAATACAATCGTTCACCAGAAAATGGGTGACCTTTTCGCTAAAAGCTATCTTCTCCATCCAACAAAATATTAGCTTTGAACAAGTATAATACTTGTTCAAAGCTAATTCTGTAAAGTACCTATATGTTACAATTTTTGGACAGTAATAGTAAGTAGGTACTATTAGGGTTTCTGGAGGCTAGTAAGGCAGAGTAGAGAAGAGAGTTATAGCTTCACAGACAAGTAGTCTGCCTCTGCTGCCGACATTGCAACAGTGAATATACCTATGATTACATTTCATGCATTTCACTGATGCTGCGCTGACATTGCATAAACCTATTTGAAAAGTTGGGGTTTACCTTGGACGAGTGGGTTTACCGGTTGAACTGGTGTATATGATTATAAAATGATTGATAGGTATATCGGTAGAGCGGCCGCGATAAGGAATTCTGAATTATGTGGGTTATCTTGCGAGCGTTCTGTTGACGTAGCTGCTAGGACCGGCTCGGTCGCGTTGCGTCACTCTCTGCTGATGACAGACATTAGGATATAAATAAAAAAGAAAAACCTAATCAAGACATCGGTCATATTATAACGTCAAAGTTAAAGTTTCTAAGGAGAGAATATAATTTACTTGTGTTAGTAAACAAAAGAATAGCTTTTTTGTATCGCAACAGGATAACATTATTGTTTCTCGTATGTCGTGGGCGGTGTGCGAGTGGTCGGTGCGAGTAGCTCGCTCGGTGTATCAATCAGCTGGCGCGAGTTTACAAACAAGGTGACGTCACGCGGCGCACACACGTGCCGCGCATACCACGCGCGCGAGCAAGACGACATCATACACACACATATCTGTGTCTCTCTCTATCGTAGTAGTAATACTGGTGCGGTGCTAACAGTCCCGAGGTGGTCAGATAATATTTAGTTAATTAACGTGCTGAATGTAGGCCGTGTGGCTAAATAAAACAACAAACTGACCAAGCAACCACTACCAGCAGTGTTGCCATTTTCCCTGGAGTTTATGGTAACGACAATAAAGTACACTGACCCTGAATGTTCTTTGAAAGTTAAAACTCCCAGGTAGGTGGAGCACTCACAAAGGAATGGATAGACCCGTCTCCGAGTACCTACCTACCACTACAGGGCTCGCTGCGGCTGCCTGTGGTAGGTAGTAGGGTGCTCTGCAGGATGGATCGCGTCGCGGCTACTAAATACAATTTTTTTTTTTTTATGTGATTAAATGACGTGACGAGCTAGTCGTTCACCTGATGTTAAGTGACACGGTCGCCCATAACAGTTGCAGTGTCACCCGGAACTTTAAAACAATAGTTTCTCGCGCGACACTGCACTGCGCACGTCATCCTGAGACATCACCCAGTCTAATAATCAGATTACTAGACTGAGTGATCAGATCATAAAGTCTCATTTGCCCAGTAATTTCACTAGCTACAATGCCCTTCAAACCGGAACACAGTAGTGCTTGCACACTACTGCTTGGCGGCAGAATTACTGGCAAAGCGGTGGTACCTACCTAGACGAACTTTGCAGAAAAGTCCTACCACCTAGTGGAATAATATTAGAATAGAACCGGCGACTTCGGCTCTTTCCAATCTAATCGCTTCGATTCCCTTGTACTTTTTGTCTCCTTTATCAAGTTACAAGACGGAGAGTACAGATTTCGAAACCTTTTCGTTGTGTCGCTGCGAGGGCATGATAATAATTCACTACATAAATAAATACGTACCAGAAAAACCTTCCACGTTGGTATTTAGCGTAGATTCGCATTTAAATGGCCTTATTCAATGTTTAATTATAAACATGTGCCGTCTCTGTCGCGCCTGTGCCTCGCCGTGAGGGAGAGAAGGCAACCGACTAATACCTACTTATTATTCGAGTCATTGAATCAAGCCTCGGCTGCGCAATTTACTTTGCATTGACCAATCTTTAAACGTTTACAATTTGACATCGAAGCCAAAATATATCTGTACAAATTCAAGGGAAATGAAAGCATACATCATTAATTTGTCTATGCTGAAATAAGTCACAGTCGGTGAACCGTAAGGTTCAATTTGCATTAGGGCATTGCATCGCAAACAATGATAGCACCGTTTATCATCAAGACGGGCCCTACACGACATGTGAAAGTGAACTGTGTTGCTGTGATAATAAGGTGTAGAATGGCCGCGTCCGTGGCGAAGATCCAGCGCCCTAAACCCGCTGGTCGACGACCCCGGGAACCGACGGCACAGAATAGACAAGAGTAAACAACAGTGTTGGCAGCGCCGCGCCGCGCCGGAGAATACTATCCAGTGCACTGCCGAGTGCCGCGGCCGGAAGCAGAGGGAGCGCAGCGCACACAACAGATGACTGACGCTGTGTATTGACAGCTTTAGCACTTAGCACTGCAGCACCCTACCGTTCAGCTCAGCACTGCCCCATGATGCATCGCATGACACACTTTTGCTCCTCTGACATACCTAATATGGATTTATATATTTATATATAGGTACACAAAACAAATTACAAACAAATCTGTTCTGTATTGTAGCTTAAACTATGTGTACACAGAAAAAATATAAATTACACAATCACTACCGAGACATGCAGATGAGAGTAGGCACCCATCAGCAAAACCACAAGCTTTGCTGATGGGTGCCCAATGACAACGGTATACTTTGATTTTGCTTTGTGCCATTTTTTTTTAATGTGATTGAATGACGTGACGAGCTAGTCGTTCACCTGATGTTAAGTGACACGGCCGCCCATAAATTGGCTGTTTAATTGGCTGTAAATTTTCCTATGATGAATAAATAAATAAATATAATAAATAACAGTTGCAGTTGGGCCATTTTGTTTCTGGCCGTTGATACAGTCATTTTTGAAATCGTAGTTTTAATTTAACCAATTTCGTCGCTCTCTCGTGTAGTTGATGTAGCGTATAACGTGTTGCAAGTTATAAATAAAGTTTATGTTATCTCGGTTGGTTAGGTACCTTAACTGCCTACTTCACAAGGGTATTATTAGTCCTACTCCGACCACAGCCGGTTCTATTTTTCCTCCTGTCACATGCCTAATACGTAACTACCAAAGTTGGATTGGATATTGCTAAAATATACTTTATCATACGTTACGTAATGTGTACAAACATAATAACAATTTGCAACATTACTCAGTTAAGAGCTTCTCGAGGCATTTTATAGTGTCTCACAGTATTTCTGACGATCAGCCATTAGGAGAGGCTACTGTTTATTCATCTCTATTATATTAATTTATAGTGTCAATTTATATTCTTATCGAAGAGGCGAACGTTACAGGCCGTGGGTGCCACACGCATACCTAGATAATGCAGGGTCCCCTAGGGTGCGCCTCTAGGGCCCTTTTTATTTAAATTCAAATTCAAAAATTCAAATTCAAATTCTGTTTATTGTAACATGAACGGCATACCTACCAATTATACATATTACACAATAATAGATCAACACATTATTACAATTAATTATAAGAATTAAAACAATGTCAAGAATTAGAACGGAAATAACATAAATAATAACAAATAAAAAAAAACAAAAAAAAAAAAAATAGCATTGTAACATTTGTCATTCATCTTGACAATCTTTGATCTTCTGTAATTTGTAATAATACATGATTTCATCCATTATTCACTGTCCAACTGTGCATTGAGCAAAAGGCTCGTATCTCTGAGACCACTGTCCCCGCAACATTGGCCAAGTATTTAGGTTTCACCAACAATTAGCTCGTTATTATCATCTCTCTACTTTCGTTGCGGTTTCATTTCATACACTCTCTCGGGCTCTAGAAAAAAAGGATTTAAAATTAGCCATTAATGGTTAATTGAGTTGAACGAAGACTATAATTACTCGCCGAATGTAGCTAATTACTAATGAAATAACTACATGTGTTATAAGCACGTAGCCTGATGAGGCTATGGGCGGGTGCAGCTGCAGTCGCAGGCGCACATCGTCTGTTATAGTCAGCGTTAGATGGTGGTACTATTCGTATTGCGTCGCCATAGATCAGCGCTAGTTGCGTCACGCGCTGCCGGGCGGCGGCCTAATGGCACACTGCCTCCGATACCCCTCCATCGCACAAGCAACCTTCAGGTACAGCATTAGAGTGCAGAATAACGTGGTGCGAGCAGTGGCACAAGGCCGCATGGACCCTGGCCCTTGCAGCCGAGGTCTCCCTTTGTACCAACACCATACTCTATTGTAACTGGTTCAACGTTAGTGATCTGGCACCCTTCACCTGTCACCGGTCGTCATGCGGACATTGTACCTCCTGCCTGCCGTTTCAATTGTGCGCAATTACGCATGTTTCTAGTAAATATTAATTACTAACTTCTGCGCAACAACAACGGCCAAGCTCGTTACATTATGTATGTTGTACTTGTAAGATACTATAAACTTCAAAAGGTTGCTAGTCGCTCATTATTATACTACTGTCGTAGCCAGCCGTAGCGGTAAAAGGTTCGAGGCATAATCCCAGAACGCTCCGCCGCTATACCTATACATAGCTAACATCACATGGTGAGCGGCTCGCAGCTTAAATGATTCAAGGAAACTGTAGCCACCGCGGAAATGTGCGGAAAATACGAAAGTGTCAGTCCGTTTGATAAACGAGGGACGGCAGGCTTATATTCCGCGTAAGCACATCGCGCTCCCAGAGGATACTTGCGAGACAGATGGATGTGCCTCGGCAGTCGGCACGCATCCAGGAAGCGAGGACATTTTTGTGCGAATTTCATTTAATATGCTGGTATTCGAAATAGTACCGAGTAAAGATGTTATTGTTGAACTGTTGCTGTGTAAACTTATCAGATACTTTGCACATGCGGGGGGTGTGACGGTGGCAAGCTGCAGCGACATTCCTTGCCATCCGAAGCGTGTCGTGTCGCGGTGGAGGCGCTAGCGCACGCGCTCGGTGTCGTAACCAACGAAAGCGCATCGGACGCAGATTACACACCAGTTACTAGTGAAAGCCGCTGAGAGAAAAGATCAACGGTGGTTGCCTGCCACTCGCGTCGCGACATTCTACACTTACGCTGAATAGCGCACGTGCGCACTTTGGCAAACCGTGGAATGTGCCGTTTGAGCACACACTGCTACGTACGACATAGTTAGGACTTTTGTTAGATGAATCTGAAAAGGATATTCTGTAGTGTTGTCCTTCCTGGTAGCTGCGTTTTGGTGCCAACATCGAATCGGTATTTTGATTACAAAGTTGAAGCAATGGCTAATTAGCTGCTCCCGTATGGACAATCGTAAAAGACATTGTAATTGAACCCAGTGAGGAGGGTTTCATATACTGAAGGAAGTGATGCGGCTACCAAAAATCAAAGCACGATATAGTAGGATCATAAGCTATGAATATTTTTCACAGTTTATCTCTCATGCCGGAGGGTGAAGTACAGAGACCAGAGTTCATCAATAGTGTGGATGTAGACTGCCTTCCATATCCACTGTTATCTGTGCACATGGAAATAGGAATGATAAGCGACATTAAAGCCAATCAAAATAATAAAACAACTCGGTCAAACTGATCTGCAACACTAGAGAACTGAGTTATATTAGTAAATAGTCAATTAGTCAGTAATCGTTGGCTGGATCGTATGTTAAAAACACTTGAGTTTTTGATTAAATACATTAGTTATTGGTACATACACGGCTAAGTTCACCTCATCTCTTAATTCCCAGTGAAATACTGCGACCAGGTTTAGGTTCGGACATACTTGATGTCCTTCGTCTACCAGCTAGGATACTAATTATTAACGGAAATTATTAAGTTGCTGAAAAGTAATGGCTCTGTGAATGCGCTGGTGCCACTGGAAGCGCAATGTGCAGTGATCGACCTTTATAATTGCGTCGCGCGATGCGAAGGGAGAGCTCGCAATAATGAGAGCCCCTCGTTGCGGCCGTCGCGGTAATCAGCGGACAAAGCAAGCACCGAAGTCTTGCCTGGAGTGCTGTGGGAAACGGAAACTAGCCTGCCGACAAGAACTCAATTCCACGTCGGAAGGGCTAATGTGCCACTCTACATCAAAACTGTCGCAGGTGTAAGTTGTGTAAAGAATGTATTAATCGGTAAGTAAGTACCAGTTCATGTGATCCGAATTAGAGCAAATAGTCCAATTACATTCAATACACGCTTAAAACGTCAGTTTTCTACCGACTTTCAAGAATTAGTAGTGAATTTGGCGAGCTTTTATTAATTACTTTCTACGTTTCTAGGTCGACTCTCCCTGTACAGTTGTTGACTGAAAAGAGTAGGGAGTAGAGACCTCTAGTGTACATCATAATGTAATACTAGTGGATAGTATTATGTATAGGTTTATGTTGTACGGCGTACCATAAATATGTAGCTACCTACCCTACCTATGCGGCGCCTTTGTTTGTCATTAATGTCTTTGTCACGGTGAAGAATCTCGTAACACGTTTTGAATTTATGTCAGTCGTCGTTTGGTGAGCTGTGGGCTTCTGGCGCTGGCGCTAGCGCCCAATTAGTAAAAGTGTCTTTAATCTCGTTTGTTTTTAGGAGTGTAAACGCTGAGCTTGCATGGACTCTAAAGAAACTAATATAATTTATTTTTGTATAAATAATCTACTGTTGGTCACTGTTACATATATCGTTTAGCTCAGTCTCATAAACCGTTGTTAGAGAGCTGATAGTTTGATAGTAAAAGGGTTTTCACTTCACCTAAGGTTAGTATCAAAACCCCTCGATTTTCTCCTTTTTTGGAGCTTATATTCCTACCCGTGTGATGGAGTTTCATCATGGTTTTTGCCAAGCGCCATGTTGTTTGGTCTCGTACATTGTGAGTGGAGAACGGCTCCGCAGAGCACGGAGCTATAAATAGCGGTGAGTGTCGGCGCGGGTGGTGGACCCGCGACATCAGCCGCGGCGCGGGTACAACGATCCGCTTATCAACGCGCCGTGCTCGCTGCGTATATATTGTGACGACATAGTGACATACGCTGCGCATGAGGCAGGACCGCATTCATTTGTTCTATCGATTGTAGGAGCAATATCACAGACATCAATCAGAGCATAAAATTACATACAGTGAAGAGCCTGTTCTCTCTGAATAGAAAAGTCGGCTATACGATACGGAGATGATTTCTCCTTCCTAGCGACGATCCCGTTTGTGGCACAGCATAGCACAGCTTAGCGGGCAATAAGTACGTGACTGATATAGAATGGTGTGAAGTGAGTAAGATTGCGCCACTCAAAGACAAAGGAGTGTGTTGAGGCACGGCGGAGGCGGAGGTGGTGACGTCACCGAGTTGCGTCACGAAGCACGCTGGCTCGCGCAGTGAAGCACTCGCTGCGGTGCGAGCTGCGGACGCGGAAGTACAGGGGATGCTTGCCAAAGCACTACGGAACCTTGCATACACAGTTTACCAAGAGAGAAAAAAGCTTTCATACAAAACAACGTGGTCAAGCGAGACTGAATTTTCGATTTCAATTTTTTATTTGATTTTTTTTTCAAATACTGAGTTTATATTATTCTTCTACAGTAAGTATGTCGTAGATAGGTATGCCTATTGTTCAGGTATGCGTGCCAACAGCCAAGCTGGAGTTCGTCTCGAACGTCCTACAGTATGGAGGGCACGCGGGTCACACGACCAGCCCCCAAGTTTAGGGATGAGAATGAGATGCGACCACCGCCCGCCTCTACTACACTTCAAGCGAGTAACGTGACGAGCCTCATAACATTAACAACCCGGACTAGAGGTTCTGTGATACGAACAAAGCTTGCCCAACAACTTTGTAACGCAACAGCTATCTTAAAAATCGAAAACTCACGCGTCTGCCGTACGGATAGGTTCCGATAGAAAGCGAAACAAACTTCCTGTTCCTGCTCGCTATCTGGTTTAGAGCAACTCGACACCCGCCCCGACTTGAGACAAGCCTACTTGCCGGTAATGCACGCGGTAACCAGTATGGAGGTGGGGCCTGTTGCTTAGTGCACTCTTCCGCGGGAGCGACCACACTGGATTCATTCGTAGTTCGTACACTATATAATCAATGCGGTTCTAGTTACAATACAAGGCTTCATGTTGCTGGTGCTAGCTGCAGCAGCTTGTCTTCTGTATGTTTACCTACCTGATTGTAATCGCGGTAGCGAGACAAGTTGCGCGGGCATCTATGAGGTGGTTGGAGCGGGGCGTTTAATATAAAAAAGATTTTCCTTTTTAGACGTTTATTCGCCTTGATGGCTAACTTACTACTAACACGTAACACACAAAGTACATTGAAATGAAGACAAGGAATCAAAGACGACAAAAAAGGCAACGGCGAGAGACCCAAAAACTATGGAATTCAGGGTCGCACGCTGATATGAATTTGAGGAAGAATAGTTACAAGTGGAAAGCAAAAAATATTTAAACTCATGGCATTTTATTCAGCGCGTGTGAAACATTGAACTTTAAAAATATTACAGATTCATTAAGATAATAATAAATACAGTAAGTATTGATCTTGACATAACGAGCGCTACAATAAGCGCATAGCCAACATGGTCCTAAGCTAGGTAGAACCGCTCGGGTCTCAGCGGGCGTATATCGCGTAGTAAACTGGATGACTACGCTAGTCGGCTATGCGACAAGCTTCCGCTACACATTGTTAATTTGGCACGCATGCTGGCTTTGCTGCGCCGAGATCAACCTTACAAACATTGCGACAAAGCTGAGGTTGCATAGTACGGAACACGGTAGTTTTAGGGCAACCCACTGACAAGGGATTCTTGGGTTCGTATTATCGAGAGTAATCTTACAGCTGAGGTATGTTTAAATATCAAAAGCTTTTGGTTAGTTTCTTACTAAATTTATTTCTTGATGAGGTTAGTTGTTAAATTCGACGAATATAAATAGGAAGTACAATAGACGCTAAACAAAGAGCCGAAGATGCCTTATAAGTCATGCAGCTATACGAATTGTGCAGACAGAATCCATATCGCATGACTCGAGCGCGGGGTCTTCCTAAGTCCCATTTAATCCATAAGTCTCATATCCTCAAGGGGCGCGTAGGGGAGTTACTGTATGAAATTATCTAGCTGCATACGCGTCCCTCGCTCTGTAGTTAGGTTGATAGTTGATACCTACGTCACAGCAAACTAGACAATTTATGCACTTATTCAGTGTTTCTCAGCCGTCTTAGATTGACGATGGTTTTCGTAAAACAACAGTCACTAAGCCAAGTGAGCCTTCAGGCAACAAGGAAAGTCTTTCTCACTCAACGGACATCGGCGCTTCAACCTTACCGTGAGCCTATGGGCAGTAGCCTACTTACAGCAGACAGGAGCGAGATGCCCTACTTCAAGTGGGGCGTCTCGTTCTGGCAGATTCAGTAATAATGTTAAAGGATGTTGGTTATATCTGTCTGTACGTGTGGCCACGGTGTATGTCCCACGTATCGGCGCAGGGTTGTGAACACGCCCATCTGATAACGAAGGTATCTCGCTTCCGTCGTATATAAGTCGACAGTTGACACGTACCGCATCTAGCCGACGGAATGTAATGTTTATGCGTTTGTAATAGAGATGGAATTGCAACAGCGGGTTGGGTTTTTCGGTGGGTGTATGGAACTTTGGACGGTGGAAACTTTCAAAAAATGCGTACCAGTTTTGTGTGCCCTAGATTCTGGTTTAGCAACTCATACTTACCATGAATCTCAGTTTCTTAGCTTTGCTTACATACCATATGTTCACACTATATTGGAGTTATTAGATTAGAACTTCATAGATGAACGAGATGGAGGAATGTTTCCAGTCAGAATCTGGATTGTGAATCGGGGTACTGGAGGCTCTAGGTCGCCTTAGGTACCTACTCCAAAAGTGGAAAATTTTATAAAATGAACACGATGGCTATACCGTCCTCTTATCTTCTACGACATTACCTGGGTCCCCACCGGATTTGTCCCGCCTGTTGGTTGAATGGGTATACATCAAAAGCATGACCTTCCCACCACAACTTCCCATAAAATAAGTAATAGTGTGTAACGTGTGTAATTGTGTGCAGCGATGGCAGCAGTGCGGGCAGCCCGAAGGAGGCGGTGCTGGTGGGTGCGTCCCCCCCGCCCCCCGCGCCCGCGCCGCCCGCCCCGCCCCCCCACCCACACCCCCCCGCCAAGCGGGACGCGAGACATCAGCCGCACGACCAGCGCAGGGGAACCCTAGGTCTGTATACATGATGCACCACATACCACCTGCAGGACTAGCATGAGCTATAAACACCGACATATGTCTCTTCTGGAAACTTGTAATTGGCCTAGTTTCTTTTATTGTTTATATTTGTTCTACTGTTTCATTGGCTGTAAGTTTTCCTATGATGAATAAATAAATAAATAAAAATTCTCTCGAGAAAGCGCTTACCTCGCGCATGCGGATCATGTCATGCATGAACCTTTTGTTGCGTTTTCATTTGTCAAACGCTTTCTCGAGAGAAGAGGTGTGTTGATTTTTATAGCTCATGCTATCCCTGCTGGATCCCTGCCTGTCTACTGAACACATTGGTCAGCAAACCGCATACGGGCATGGAGTTCCCTAGATGCCTGATAGATACAGTGCTGAGCTGCTGAGTCATCTTACGGCAGGTTCCAAGAAACGACCTCTATATACAGACGGTCGATCGATCTAAAATCTAGTTGTCTTGATTGACAAGAACAATAATAACAGTCAATCAAACGAGACAGCTAGATGTCAATCTATCGACAGTTTCTATGCTAAAAGATCGTTAGGGAATCGATAGTCTTAACAGTCATCATCATATCATCATAAAGCCTGAATATGCCCATTGCTGAACACAGGCCTCCCCTAGAGAATGCCACTTTGCGCGGCGGCTCGCCTCCTGCATCCATATGTCTATCTATCTATCTTTCTTCCCCATCGGTTGTCAGTTCCACGAGCGATGTGTCCCGCCCACTGCCATTTCAAAATTCCAACTTGTTAATTTCAAGAGCTATATCAGTCACTTTAGTTCAGTTAGGTCAGTTTAGACGGATCACCTCATTCCAGATTATATCTCGCAGGGAAACACTGAGCATAGCTCTCTCCATAGCTCGTTGCGCAACTTTGAGTTTACTAATGAGGCCAACGGTAAGAGACCACGTCTTAGTTCCATAAGTCATCAAATCAAATCAAATCAAATCAAAACGTTTATTCGCTAAAATACATGTATAGTAGATGTTACAGCAAGTTTTGTTCATGTATTTAGTCTGCAAGCAGACGTGCAAATGTTATCTCATCATCACTGGCAACACGCATTGGTTGAAAACCTTTGTTTTCAGGCCCTGCGGTGGTTTGGATGAAAGATAGGTCGAAGCTTCCCGAACGCTGCCCAGCCGAGTTGGATTCTTCGTGTGACGTCTTTGTCTCGATAGTAAAAGTGTCAAATACCTAGTAGCTGCTGTTGCGGTCCAGAAGTTGGTTACGTTGACTGCGTTGTTTGTAGCTCTGGTCTGTTTTTGTATGACAAACTGCGTAAGGATTGACCATATTTCCTGGGTAGCTCCTAAGCTTCCAACCGACCCCTTTTCAAATGTCTCATATTTCAATTAATCCGTCCCATTTGATCCTACATCCCGGACGTGAAGTGACAATAGCGACCACGCTATGTCTGGATTAGATCTGGTGCAGGCACGCAGGATATGAAGCGAGCCATAGTTCGCACAATTAGTCAATGTACTGATCATGAAGGATGACGTCACTGATTCCAGGAGGTGGCGCGGGCGGCTCGAGGCGAGCTGAGCGACGCGCGGCGCCTCCTCCCGAGAGGCGGAGACCAGGTAACATACATCTGCGGGTCACACATAGCATTAATACAGATATACATAAGCATAGCAGTAGCACAGCCTACCTGCATCTACCATGCAGGTGGTGCATGCAGGCTGCTCTACTGGTCGAGCGTCCGACAGCGGCCGCGGACCTTGGCCTCGCTGTATTGGCAGCCGCCGCCAGGGGTCACGGCCAAACTAATTGCTGTCTTAGAGACGTTCATTTTCACTCCAACAATGTCAGGGACGACCATTGAAGCATATTATATACCTCTACGTTACCGCGATGGGGACGACGCAGATGTTAGGCGATCTTACCATAGATGTTGCGATGATATTGGCACTAGCTCCTCGGAAGGGTTTGTTAAATTTGGTGCAACGCTCACAATTTGCCGTGCGTGTAAAAGACAGCAATACACTCTTGTAAAGCGCAGTGTAGTGCCAGTTTTTGATTAAGCGATGTGGGTAGCATAACCTTCCCTTTTTCATTACATATAATTATGGATCTTGGGAATCGTTTAGCAACTTGCTGCTCAATGAAACCAGCTGTCAATCATTGATCGCCTATTAATTAAAACAGCTGGGCTATTGGGGGTAATGGTATTTTATCTACCTCCCTTTTACACAACACCGTTGTCCCCTGACAAGTGCGAAGTGTCGATCCTGCGCGCTCGTTGCGGTTATATCCTTTATGAAGTTGGCGATAGTCGAGGAGTCAGTGACCGTGGAAGCCCCGGCCGGTATCGATTGTCCGAGCGCCGGCAGCTACTGCAACGGTCCAGGCAGGTGACCAATGTTGGAATGGCGCACCACCAAGCAACATAATCCGTGTATCTGTGGACAATTTCTGACCGTTTTCTGTTCGATGGTTATGTCACAGGTTACACCCTGTTCGTATCCGCACTTCTGCATTCGTCATGGGCACGCGGCCAACCTATTGCCGAATAACATCCATATTAAAATATACTTCGATTCGAACTAGAAGCGCCCAATGACTGCTCTCGCTGCTTTCAAAAATCGTTTGTAGTATGTGTGCCCCTACGCCGTAACAAAAATTACCTGCAAATGTCGTCTCGTCTCGGTACCTCCCTAAATTGGCAGTAAGTCAGTCAGTAACGACATTATATGTGTCAACCATCATGATGTGTCTTCGCTGCTCCTATATCAGCCTCTCCATTAACAAAACATCTGAAGCCTGATACTGCGGAAGCAACCATCCCTGTTGAATGTTAGTGTAGGTAAAGGCCAGCACACATCGGCCACCTTTGGCACCCGATTTCTCGTCCTCAATAAGTTGCGTAAAGCTACCTTCCCCTGGCTGCGGTGCGCCTTTCCTTATGAAAGCTGCGTGCGGCGGGCGATGGTTTCACAAGTTGCGTAATACAAGCTCCGCTGCCGAATGTCGAGTGCGGTTTCTCTTGATCATTATAGCACCTAATGAGAACAAATCAGCGGGTTTTTTCAACCTATGCCATCTCACAGTGGTTTCATCCGCATTCACCCATATAGCGAGTGGTTTAATGTAGCCTATATGTTGGTTGTCTAAGCAAAGAACTGCGAAATCCAAACCGATTCATCCGTTTTGATTTAAAATCACACACAAACAAACGATCGGGCAACGTTTATGTTTATACTTTAGTAGAGAATTAGGGATCATGACATTATCAAAGATAATATTTGGAGGTAAGTACACACATCAAAAAAGTCTAAGCAACATGGATGATATTACAAATTTACCATTTATATTAATTAATTTCTAAGTATTTACTCACTCAAAGTGCGTAGGTAAGTAAACTTTTTTGTTATTGATGACATACTGGCTGGTTGTAAAAAAAAATCGATTATGTTTTGTTTTTTCATAAAATTCAAATGACTGCGAATTTGTTTGAATTTAAGTGCGTTTTAATTGACACGTTTATTCTTGATTTTATAATATCCCCAACCATTTAAATAAAGTTAGCGACAAAATTGAATCGTTAGATATTCTTCACGTCATGGAGCGACGTCATTTGATGGCAGATGAAATGCAAAGAGCTGTAGGGATGTTGCAAGCGGGAAGTAATCAATCTCAGGTATCTCGACATTTTGGCATTCATAGAAGTGTTATTTGTCGTCTTTGGCAGCGCTACAATAATACAGGGGAACCCGCTGAACAGCACCCAGGCCGTAGAAGGAGTACAACCACTCGACAAGACCGGTACATACAACTGACTGCAAGACGCCAGCCGATGTTAATCGCTCGAGAGCTAAGTTTGAGGCTACAAAATTCAAGTGGTGTTGATGTAAGTCCCCAAACTGTGCGAAGTCGACTGCATGAGTACGGCCTACGAGCTCGACGCCCAATCAGGTGCCCACCGATACGTCACGGGAATCGCGCTCGTCGAAATGAATGGTGTAGAGAACGCATAACATGGACCCAGGAACAATGGGATAAAATTATGTTTTCCGATGAGTTGCGATTCGGGTTCAGTATTTCCGGGCCGACGGTACACTCGCACCCTTCTTGTATCAGACCTAAACCCGTAACCCCCTAAAATTTTATTTGTATCAGCGCCATCTAGGGACAGTGATGTGTCGTTGTTTGTTTGTTATGACTGAACTCCGTAAATACTGAACTGATTTTCATGCAGGTTTCACTAATATGCTTAGAAATAACCGGCGCTTAAAATAGGATATATTAAAATTGAAATTTCATTAATTTTTTTGGTCATAATTATTAAGTTTTCATTACGAAACGAAACTGAATTATAAACAACATGGCTGCTTCATGGTGAGATGGTGAGGTTATTTTTGACCACTGATGGTAACTTTGTCACCTATCTGGTGCCTAGCTGTTTATCTGGAGGCACAGATTAAAGAAAAAAATCTCTGTGTAGGATATGACCAAAGAGTAATAATTATAACCGCTACTCTAAGAGGTAGGTAGGTACAATAAGTAATTGAGAACTTAACCTTCTTTGCTACCTATCTATTTTACAGTTTTTCTATTTATGCCTTTACAGGTTGTATGACTTGTATGGCGTTTTAGGAGTAAATAGATAGATACCTACGTACCAAAAAGCTTACATAATTTATATTTTTATTCAATCTTTCGAATTAAAAGGTTCTGGCTTGTGGATTTAAAAATAAAGCCATTTTTTCATTCCTATGCAATGCAGGTAGGAAATATACTATGCAGAACAAAGACTACACTGACACACGTAACCTATTCAGAAGCATGAGACTGCACAGCATAAGATGTGGCAGCTTCCAAATACCGGAGGCTGTCGCGCGTAAACGTTACTGCTGCGAAAGTACCATAAAGTTACCATATGTCTGGACAAACCTCACCTAGGTTTAAGGCATATTTTTACCGAATGTAAGTTGCGGTGGTGCGTGGCAGCCATCGGTGGTTGTGGACGGTGGCCGGTCTGCATCGTGGCTAAGTACCTATAACTATTACTATAGGTAAGGTAGTCCACGCGTGGCAACGCCGCGGGCAGCAGCTAGTTAATTAATATAAATGGTAAATTTGTAATATCATGCATGTTGCTTAGACTTTTTTGATGTGTGTGTTGCTTGTAATATCATGAAATGTTTTCCGTCACACTTGGATCCAAAGCAGTCGTTGATTGATTAAATGCTTTCCAAACTATGGAAGTGCAACATGCCGCATTCCGTTGAGCTGGAAGCTTTCTGCTCACTGTGTTAATGTGATAATCACATATGTTATGTAGGGAAACCTACTGTGTAGTTCCCCACAGCTGAGCACTCCGCCACTCGGCGCTCGGCGCACAGTTGCGTAACCCCGCGCCGCGTGTAACGCGCGACACCATCCGCTCTCGGTCATCATTGTTAATGCCCGAAATTACCACCAAATGGTAGTTTAAAACGCTTTTACTTTTCGACAGAACTGTTTCAGATGTGACTTTAATGTGATGTCCGATGTAGGGATAATGTTGTGTATGTAATGTAGATCGGGGTGTTACGTAGGTATCTATGATACCACTGTTGGATACTATTATCTTACACTATTCTGTAGGTTTCGCTTTTTGATAGTGCATGTCTTTGCAAGTGAACCATTATAACCAAGATAGTGCTCAGATATAGTAATGGGTCATCAAATAATAACGAGCAGAGCTAAATCAGCGAGTTCAGTGAAATTATTTTGCAAAGGTTATACATGTCAACATTTTAATTTCCTGCTTCTAAAGGCTCCCGTATGATGGTGTCGGATGTCGACACGTGGTGTGGTGGGAGCCACGAGATCTATTGTCCTTGAGGCAGCCCTGGGCGAGCGCTTGCTGCGTGAGAGTGAGGCGGAGGATGGACGCTCCGCTCGGAAGGAGAGAATTACCGCTCGAATTAGTTGTGCGCCGCTGATTACTCACTTCCGCGCGTAACTCTCTACTGCCTAGGGATTCGTATTTGGCACAAGCAATTTCAGCTACTGCCGCTGCTTTCTGTTGTATCTGCTGATAAGTAAAGGTTTAAAAATGAAAGCACACCTTTAGGAATTGAAAACGTACCTGTCCTGTATACGTAGCGGTTACTCCGGTCCAGATGCGGTGCCGAGACGCGGTTGATTCGTTTGTGTTGTGGGGGATTCACACCAGCGGAAGCTCCTTACTACTTCGATCATCAGAAGTTGGTGATCGCTTCCAGTTACACCAATGTCACTCCTAATATTGTAGCAGGTGTCAGGCGTGAAACCCCCTCACCGATCACGTCAGAGTTGAGCCTGGCAACGTAGGTATTTTGAATATTGTATTCACGAACCGTATGAACAGTGTCCACAATCTCCACGTAACCTCCCGTCACGAAAGGAATTATCTGCACACGAGAAACAGTGGTAAAGTTGGTATCAACTCGGCAGTTCCAGAGCACCGCGAGCGGGCGGGGTCTGGCGCGGGACCGTCGGGTGAAGGCGCGCATCATGCCGCGTATAATGCGCCGCATCATGCCGCGTACAACACGCCGCACCATGCTGCGTACAACTCGCCACATCACACGGCATACAATGCGCCGCACCACGCTGCGTACAACGCGCCGCATCACACGGCATACAACGCGCCGCATCACGCCGCGTACAACGCGCCGCATCACGCGTCGCACCTCGGGCAGCATCACCAGCTGCCACCGCATCATCTCCTCCACCCACCGCATCACAACCAGGTACGTTACTGCCGTCACCCGGGGAGTGTCAAACTGTCTGCCTTGATTCCTCCTTCTCTGTACATTCAACAACAACCTTTAGAAGTTGATCATTTTAATGTAGTTTGTGATTAGATTCCAGGTTATTGAGGGCTTGAGGATTATGTTTAAAGTTGTCCCAGTAAGCGGAGAAATCTGCCAGCTGTCGGTATTACTCCCGCGAGGGTAGCGTCGCGGTGTGGTCCCGGTACGCGGTGTACAAACAGAACCACTCCACCTCATTCCGTGGTTGGTAAGGGCCGGCTGAGGGAATATGCAGGAACGGGGCACCAGCATTCCCTGGACCTGCATTATCACAAAGCGCATGCCAAGCATGCTGATCATGGTAAACTTCTTCTTTCTGGGAGAGGCCTTTGTTCAGCAGTGGACACAAAAAGGTTGATGTGATTTTTTTACGTTATAGAATGACGTGGCGAGTTAGACGTTCGCCTGATGTTAAGCGTCACGGCCGCCCATAACAGTTGCAGTGTCACTCGGAATTGCAAAATATTAAGTTTCGAGTGACACTGCTCTGCGCATCAATCAGCACAGTTTAGCAAAAATATTACTATCTGCGAGATCGAGTCATGTAGTCCCATTTTCCCAGTAATGCCACTAGCCCTTCAAACCGAAACACAGTAGTGCTTGCACACTACTGCTTGGGGGCAGAATAACTGGCGAAGCCGAACTTTGCAGAAAAGTCCTACCTAGTGATGCGAGGGTAGTTAGGTCCTCAGTTGTAGAGATCCATTGTTCCCGGTTCCAGGACACGAACCCGCTGGAGGGGGTGTCGGACGTGGCGGGGGGCGCGGGGGGCGCGGGGGGCTCGTCGGACGGGGAGCTCTCCTCCAAGCACGGGGACAGCCCCTCGCGCAAGCGGCGCCGCATCTCCAGGCATCTCCCCGCAGGTATGTTGGATGAACCATCGCGAGGATCTCGTCATTAACATTGTGTTGCGTTTACATTGCTCGAACGCTTTCTCGAGGGAAGAGATGTATCGATTTGTACAGCTCATGCTACCCCATGCTGCTTATTACAATCTACATTACTGTATCGTACAATATTTGTATGCAATCCCGTGTGATGACGTATGTATGCGTGTGGTTGCAGGCGAGCCGGCCGCCGGCCCGCCGGTAAGCGCCGAGCGGCGTGCTCCGCGACACTATCCGCAGCCCCCGCCGTGAGTACATCGTCTCCGTATTCTTCGTCCACTCCAGTTCTAGCAAGAAACCTCTCATCCACCAGAACCTGAATTAAAGCTGGTTGCTCCAGACAGAACTCCTCACGCTACAGATGATAAACAGGTCCCTGACACAGACAGACAGACCGTCTCCTTCATTTTTGCAAAATCGTTAGCTTTTTGCAAGTCTGATTTATTTTTAAAGTTTCTTCAATGTAGACAAACGTTGCCTAAGGACGAGCAAGCCCTCGTTACTATATGCCCCCCTGGTGTTACAGCCGGCGCGTGCGGTACGTGGGTAGCGGCGGCGCGGTGTGGACGCACACGCATGCGCACGCGCACGAGCGCCTGCTCGACACGCACCACACGCACCACACGCCGCTACTGCTCGACATCAACCCGGTGAGTGGCATGCACTATACTTACAGGTGAACATATGGGAAATCAAATTGATTACAGTGTTACCATGAACTGCCAAATAAGATGGACACCAACTTTGTTTAAGTGTACCTACAATTTTATTTTACTAATTCAAAACGTGAAATAATAAAACATGTTGTATTTTGTGCCGTGACTCTAGTTTTTCGTACGTTTGTCAAACTCATGTCGACTTAACACATCAAATACTGTACGCTCACTGATTGAAGACAGCCGATGATCAACAGGCAACCAATGAGCGCTCAGCATTTGGTGTGTTAAGTTGACAAGTGCACGAGAAACCGAGGGTAAGTGTGTCATGTGATAACATATTCAGTAACGTGTGGTGATGTTCTGTACCTGCCAGATGTCGCTCCGCGCGCTCGGCGCCGGCGTGCCCTGGCCCGCGCGGGACCACGCACGCACACAGGTATGTGGCACGCACACACGTGCACACTGAATTGATTTTGAATCGCCACCGTTCCAATAAATTCTAAATCGATCTGCTTAAGCAATCTGATCTAAAGATCTGATTTTGTATCGATGCTCCGATTCGAGTTAGTTCCGTTCTTTTCGTTTACTCTCCAATATTTATCGATTATCCCGATGAAGAAATTGGTTTGTGACAAGTGGGATAGTTGTCATATTACTCTCTCCCAAATAACAGTAGTCGATGGCCTAAACTGTCCATCGACAATTGCTCGGTTTTTTTCGGGTGACCTTGTGTAATGCCTACCCACATTATAGAGCACGATATTTTACTAGGGTATTATAGTGTTAATTTCAGTTTCTTGATCTGTTACGTAATTCAATGCTATCGTGTTGTGCTTTTCAGTAATTGTTCATTAATTTATTTTGTTAATTTTTAACACCCTAGTAAAATGTATGTGCATTTAAACGATCTCTCCCTGTCTGTATACAAATGATCAAGATTTCAAGTTGAATATAATTACAATGATTCACAAATTATAAACTTTCTTGGTATGCGTCTTCTATTTGACGTAGACCATCACATCATGAAACAAGTTAGACAATATAACACGAAACGTTCGCGCGAATTGAGCCAGCGTCCATTGGCACATGTTATCGATATGAATATAATTCATTCATCTTGCAATGATTGACGATGTGCCAGTGAAAGGTTAACAAAACTCATAACTTAACTATGGACATTCTATCCTTCGTTCAAATTGTTTTTGTGTTAGTCTTCCACCGAAGCCTCGGCGTAAGTAAGTCACCGGCGTACCTACTCTACCTGCCTATTGTACACACTCAGCTATATCTGCGTATCGGGAGCTCACTCCTGCCTGACTAGTCACCGGTTCGATACTAATTAATTTGACTGCATAAATTATCGACACTTCAACAATCGAGACATGTCACTACGTGAATAGGTTCTTCAAGAATAGGTTACATAATACTGTAGGTTCGAAACGAAAAGCGTATGTATCTTCATTACCTCCAAGAGATTTCACTTCGCTCTACAAGACTATAATTTTTAGAAAAGCGATAAAACAGTCAATCTGGGCATAGCATATGTAAAACGTAACCATAGATAGCTTCGTCTTCGCAAGTTAGCACATAAGATGTACCGCGCGTTAAGAGAGCGTAGGGCCGTCCTAGTAGTAAGCTCGCGTGGGGCGGGCCTGCCGTCCGAGGGGCCGGTGGGCCCGCGCGGTGCTGTAGCTCGGTGGATGCACAGATGGGCACGCTGGCGCCGCCGGGCGAGCTGTGGGCGCCGCCGGCCGCCGTGCTGCCGCCGCTCCCGCTCCGCTACCAGGTACCACCCGCTTGTTCCCACCGCCCCCGGTGCCCGCGCGCGAGGCGATGATGTCGTCCATGTACATGTAACCGGTAACCGGTGACCGACGCCGCTCCCTTCCGCCCGCCGCCTGGCGAGCTGCGGCCCCGTTGACCCATCTCCTGCCCGCATTAACGCTACCCTACTTAAGAACTTGTAATTAATACGCGATTTCTTTGGCTGGACATGTTTGCTTGTTCTAACTTGTATTTGATAGAAACCGTTGCCGGGTTCCTAGTTGGTGAAGCTGTGACTTTTCAGTTGGATGAAATTATTTACTGATTTGTTTTTGTGTAGTGTTCGAGCCTATCGATGTTATTTTTGTGTTTTCAATGTTTCTAGAATCAGGTTAAGTGGCATAAAGTACTCTTGCCTCGGTAGGTCAAAGCATGACGTGACGCAAGCTCCCAGAGTAGCCGATCTCACCGTTCTCTTTCTTAGCGGATGTACACACTCAATATTATTTCAAAGCTTTTAATGATCTAGAAATCACCGCAAATCCTTATTATGCAAATTTCAACTTATCGTATCTTCCTTTGCTTCAGTTTCTTTGGACGTTGTGATTGTTAGCGAAATCTTTTTGAATAATGTTAATATTTTCCTGGTTTCTGGATGTGTATCAGTAAATAGTTTGACCGACCGTTTGTCTGCCCTGTGCCCGTGTCATGTGGTTTGGTGCTGTCGGCTTCATCCGGCGCTGCTTGGTTGGCGACCTCTGTTGGAGTCCTGGTTTACTGCGTTTGCGTTCAGTACTCGCTCTTTCTTAGCTCATACTTTGACTTTGTGATTATGATGGTTTTCTCATTTATTTTGTTGAATTTACAGTTGAATCAGAACCGTAAACAATTTCTGAATAAGCCGCCGTTATTTAACAAGTAATCAAAAGATTTTATCAAAACAATCATACAATGTCGCTTATTCGAATTGACCAAGGAACTGACTCAACCCTTGTTATTAGAACTACATTTTGGCTTTCGACCTTGTAGCTTCACAGCATCGATTGTGTTCACAACTGTAAGCTAACCTACGTCTAGCAAGATTTCACTACACGCCTGGAGATTATAATCTTAATTACTAAAGCAGCAACCCATCACCCGAGCTTACGATTTGTTATAGTTTTGGTGATTATACTGTGTCGATGTTACAAACTAGTTGGGGAATACACTACTATTTGGGAGGGGCCATCTGGGAATTAACACTGGATCTAAAGTATTATAGACAGTGCTTGAATAACTAATTCCTGGATCGAGGGAGAATAACACTGTGTATCTATATGAAATGCTTGTAAAGCACAATCCAGCAGGGTTTCCAGAGGGTCCCTCGTTGGGTTGTGTACATGTACCTGTATGTTAACTAAGCACCGATATATGCATGCCCAGATGCGCGATGTGACCTGGCGGAGCAGTAACGTTGTGTGTCGCTTGCGCCGGGACTCGCCCCGACCTAGTTGATTACCTTATAGCATTCTACGCTCGTTCTTTTTCTGAGATAATCATGTTTATAATACTCTGTACCGGACGTTGTTTCAACCGCACCAGTCTCACTAGTTATCGTTGATTAGTTTTGGTTGTATTTACATCCTAGTATTGAATGTTGGAACACCGTCCGAAATGTAAACACTTTATGTTTAACTAGCGTACGGGAGCGGTGACTAACCACCTGCGGTCTCACTGACTTCAATAACTGCCAGACACTGTTACACACGCTTACTGCAACCGTTCATTGACTCCATTGATGGTACACATATTACAATACTCTGTCCAAAGCAAAACCTAATCAGATCGTTCGTAGCTTCAACTCAGTGAGATCCGCAAAAATGTTCACGTTTATACCTAGTTGGTTCATGTGACCTGTTTGAACACATCCGCTACTTGAGCACCTGTCATGTTAGCGAGTGCCGGCTTGGCTAGTGTGACTGTGGTCCGTACATGGAACTTGTCGCGTAATGAAGCTTACCGGGTTGTGTCGAGTTCCCGAGGTAGCGCGACAGCTGGCCGCTAGATGGCGCGACTAGCGAGGTGGCGGTAGGCTGCCTACAGTGTGCCTCACATGACAAGTAATACGTCATACATAGAGTGCACAATGCTTGATGACGTAGGGATGTACCGAGGCGGCCGCGCGCTTGGCAGTAGGCAATGGTTACCACTATATACACTAATCTTACAAGTACTCGCGTGTCAAGCGCTGCGGCCATCGTCGACATTCTAATATCGTTCAGTGTCGATGTTTTATTCATTTTTACACTTTCCGGACTGACTCTACCTTGTTTTTAATAGTTATTTTTACAAAAATACATTCGTTTTATAATGAAATCAGCCGTAGCGCTGACGCCACCCCGCGAGTAGAGTGGCGGGTGGCGTCACCGCTCGGCGCGCATGCGCACTCGGCCCCAACGTCGGGGCCTGTACATACCGCGAGCTAGGTGTACTCCGCTGCGCTACGTTTAGCATAGAACGCGCGGACTCCTTACTAAAGCGGTTGCCTAGTTTACTGGGGAGTCCGCTTAGCGGTCGATAGCGACCCCCAAATATTTGATTAGTTACTAACCCCACATTTGACTGTTCGTGTACCGCATGCCTCGATTTCCCTCCCACACCTCTCGAACCCTGTGAATGTGCGCCGTGTTGGCCGGCCGCGGGCTAGCTAGCCTCGCAGACGGTCGCCTCACGCTGTTTACGATTTCGCCGCTAGCAACTCAAGCTTTGTTAAGTACTTGGTAGATTTTTAAAATTACGACAGAAACATTTGGCTGGTCGCTTACATTTAGAGTTGGCTGTTTCCTGGAGATGCTCCCCTAAATGTGAACATAGCTAACGAGCACATCGATGTCGAGTGGTGCGAGTGTCATTGTCCGGAATACTAACCCCGCCACCGCCGCCGGACGCGCCACGTTTTCTCGTTCTACCATCCGCTTGTATTATATGTAGCGTCACGTTTATGTATCTATTCAACGACACAAATATATTGGGATATCATTTGACACGATATAATTGTTAAAGTTACGTTCTGCTCTGTCGACAGAGCGACTCGTACAGTTCCTGACAATGTTTATGCCACTCATAAGATAGACACCACTATATTTATTTTCACATTTTTATATATTGTTATCACTTTCTCGATTCTCAGTGTTTAGCTAGATGATCTCTTTACAAACGTTATTATGTCTAAACATTTATTCTCAAGTTAATTTTTAGTTTGTATTTATTTTAATCTAGAGTCAGATGCTACTTCACTATTAAATAATTTTATTACGATTCATTCTATTAAGGTAATGTTACATTAATTAAGAATAACGCAATAGCTTGTGCATTATATTTGGTAACGTTATCAAAACTAAACACGTAATGTTAATGTCAACCAGTGGTTAATTAATATAGCATACCTCGCACACCGAACATCATCAGGACGAGAAAATGGTGGTCATGTGAACTCTACCAATACTGCTGTTCATGTATGTCACCCTGGTACTGGTTCTACTGTAACGTTTAACGCACACATCGAGAGCTCCAATATATCGCACAGATACACATTCAAAAATAACAACAATATTAAAGGAACGAAGTGCGTTGTATTCGATCTCAATATACAATCGGCGCTGGTCCCTGAAGCGTGCTAGCTGGCTGAATCAATTATATTTGTTTATTTTCTCGAATGTGAGTAAATATTTCTGTATAGTATATTTCTGTGTCTTTAGGCACTGCAATATTCTGCCATATTGGCGCAAAATTGCGTAATTATTGTAACTAAATGAGTGGCCGCGTCCAGGAAGTTTGTAGATTCGACCGACGTCGCTCTTGTGCCCAATCAGAGATCTTAAATGATTACCTTCAATTTCCGTAACTGCTGCAAAAAATCACAAATCGGTCCTAATATTTCAAAGACACCGCTATAGAACCTGCGCGCAAGCGTGCCAGTAAATGCATTAGCAGTAGTAGTCGCGAGTGTGAGCCAGCTAGCGTGTGGGGGTGGACCAGCGGCGGTAGAGCCCCGGTGAGCAAGGTTCCGCGCCGCAGGTGGGGTCGGTGTACGCTGGGCTGCAGTACCACGGCGGGTTCGCGCCGGCGCCGCGCGGGCCGTTCGCGTCGCCGCCGCACCACTACCTGTCCGCGCCGCAGGTGGGAACCGACTGGGTTGCAAATGTATCTCGCATAACGTAAACGATTCACCGTAGTTTCAACTAAATGAGCAGATCTACAAAACCGTCATTGGACCTGTCCTATTGTACCTGGTGGATCGAAGTGTTGCCCAACAAAAGCAAAAGGTGTGAATGAAAGAAGCCTGCATGCGGCTGTAATGCGAATGCTGAGATGGACGTGTGGTGTAACGAGAATGGACAAAATCAGAAAAGTGTACGTAAGGGGTTGCCCGCAAGTGGCGTGGCACCGTGACGGAAATGTAGAGAAGTCAAGTAAAATTAATAGGCGTGGTACGGTCATGTCAAATGGAAGCCATGTTGCCACCAAGAGAGTTTGGAATATAAATGGTGATGGCAAAAACGCTAGAGGAAGATCGAAAGAGTGGTTGGACTGTGTGAAAAATATGCGTGCTAAAGGAGTGAACGTTGAGATGAGGTCTGATAGAAATTAGTAGAAGAAAAAACATACTGCACCGACCCACTTAAATGGTATGAAGGTACGCGGATGATAATGAGTTTGAACCAAAGACTTCTATGTATACACCAGACAGGACATCTCTAACTTGCATTGTCAACCACTGCAAATATGCCAATGAGCATCTTCTCGCTCATACGATGCTCAGCTCTCAAAGCGACTGCACGTGCAGCAGTGAATAGCAGTAAAATTATGATACTAATGTGTCATTGCACTAGCGCTGCGTGTTGTTAGATCGTTGGTTAGACGATTTAATCTCGTAAAGGGCCGTAGCGGATTTTATTTTATTATACACAAAATGACAACTATTTGTGCTTTGAATAGCTTCTCTAGTACGTAGTACATATACCTCTTTGGTTTGAACTTGTCTGGCTTTGCTGCCGCTCACGATCCACCTTTTACTATGAAACGACAAGGAAGCGATTAATGAATGCTGTGATACTATCGTAATTTAAGTATTGAGGACGTGGAGACACAATGCCCCCCCCCCCCGTGTGTGAACTCATGTTGACCCCACGTGCCCACAGCGCGGGGAGGTGCGGGCGGAGGGCGCGGGGGGCGAGGCGGGGCTCTCCCCGCTGCACGCCGAGCTACACCACGCGCCGCTGCTGCTGCACACCGAGGTAACAACTGAACTAAAGCGAGCGGAGCCGCGGGCAGAAGCTAGTACCGTAATAAAACAATAACCTATATCACTTAGAGATGATCTAGCTGTGTACCAGTGAAAAACTTTTCTAAATTGAATGAGTGGTTCGCGAGATTACCTCGGTCATATGTATTATAAGAAACTGCATTTTGTTTTGCAAATAACCACGTCCAATAATTTAGCTCCACCGTTTGTTTATGATGTATGTGATGTATGCACAGGCACGCGGCGCCCCCCTCGAGCTGGTGGCGCCCCACCACGCGCGACACGCGCTGCACCACGTGAGTACACCATCCGCGCATCTCACTGCACCAGCTCCTTCCCTTCACCGCTGGAACAGCCAGCGCCAACACCGCACCTTACTTGAAGGTCCACTGGTCCAGGGATTCGAACCGGTTGCGACTCCAACCTGATTTCCAACCTTTTGATTTCTATTTCCTATACTAATAAAATCTCCTTAATAGTGTTGAAATAGCTCGGTGTTTTCACTTGCTTTATCAATGTCATGACCACTCGTTCGCCATGGCATGTAATACTGTCACGCGGGAGTGAAGCCTGTAACGTGCACGGTTGCAGCGGCGCGGCGCCGGCGCGGGCGCAGGCGCGGGCGCGGGCGCGGCGCGCGGCGCGCGGCCCTACGTGCGCCACGCCGCGCGCTACGCGCACCACCCGCTGCACCACATCCACACGCAGGTACCCACACATCGCGCACACACGGACATGTCGCGAGTGTGCGTGACAGTTCATACATTTACTAAAGACGTAGGATCCATTTTAGGATGTAAATAATTAATTATCTTGGTTGTGCATACGTTATGAAATAATTAATCAAGCGTAAAATTTTTAGGACACTTTTCATAAAATAATTTTTGAGGTGACATCTGGGCAGTAATCTCAAAAAGTAAGAATAAATAGCGCTTTACTAAAGAGTTACAAAGCTGAAGCAAAATACGGCGTTCAGACTTTTCGGAACCTTTTGATATTGTTGATCTCAGTTACAAATTGAGAAACTTAGCCTCATGCGCATGTTATAGTATCTATAGTCAATTCGTGCGATCATTACCATCGTAATCGGTTACCGCTGATATAATTTCTAGTATTACTAGCGTTATTTCAATGTATTCTCATTGGACTACCACAGGGGTCTCACCTAGGGCCCTTACTTTTACTAATTGTGATAGTTGAAATCGTTTGTGGATGGCCTGAAGATCCTCGCGCTCGCGCCGCATTGCCGGCGGCTTGGTGCGAGCGAGAGGAGAGCATGCGGGCACACAGTGAAGAGTATTATAACACTTGCAGAGTTCCGCGCTGGTGGGCGCGCCGCTGCCGGCGCACGTGCCGCTCGCGGTCGCTCCGCCGCTCTCGCTGCCGCCGCCGCCCACATACCAGGTAATATTATTGTATAATAGAACAATATCCATGGGGTATAATAGAGCTTACATCACTTCACACCTTGACAAGTTCAGTTGCCTTGAAATTGATCTAAAGTATGTTTCATGTGGTAATAGTAATGGGCAATTGGGCAGTCCACATCGCTCGCAGAACTGACAACCGATGGGGCAGAAAGCGGAAAAGTTCTCGAGTGGTCACTACGAACTGGCAGATAAACCAAAATAAAACCTCGGGAAGCCGATGGATGCAAGAGGCAAGCAGCCGGGCACAGTAGCGCTCTATGCGGCCTATGTTTAGCTGAGCAGTGGATATATTTTGATTATGATGATAACCTTTCAGTACTTGGACATTTTTAAAGTTAGATACTATGCCTTGAAGGGACTCGAAATGACGTTTTAAAAAAATAATGCATTTTTAATTTTTTGTGCCAATTTGTCCATGATGGGAACTGGTTCTCAAGTGAGGTTGTTGGGACACACTTTTGGCCATATCGTTATTGTGAAATGTGGACAAAGGCTATTCTGTTTGAACCAATAGAACGATCGGCTCGGCGCGCTGCATATCAATGGATTTATGAACGAAACCTTTGCACCCGACACATCTCGAATTAAAAAGAAAGTGAGCTACCATCATTTTTTGTAAAACTACTTTTGCATGGATATGATCGCTTATAGCGATAAAGTCGTCCACTGTTACTTTACTTTAAAACCGACTTCAAAAAAGGAGAGGGTTTTATTTTGTATCGACTTATTCATCAATTTCTCCGAGATTTCTGACCGATTTGACTAATGTTTTGCTTGTTTGCTAGTAGATGAAGATCTTCAGAGACAGACAACGAAACTTCTCAGTATGAAAGTAAGGCGATTGAAGTCGGTTTTTAAAAGCATATTGTTACTTTTGGTGAATTAACGTATTTTCTTATAAAAAAATATATTTGTTGCATAAAGAAGCGTGCATGCCGCGGTGGTAGGTGTAAAAATCCAATGATGCGGCTTAGGTTTTCATCAAAATCCGGCCCGTGTCTCCTTTGAGTACTTTTCGCTATTCCTCATAGTTTCGGATCTGGCCTACCACGCCCACATGCATATTGTAGGTTTAAGCTTCTATAATAGCTGTGTCCAATGAGTGTTGTACGGTGGCAGGTGTTCCTGAACCTGCTGGCCATGTTCCCACTGGCGGGCTATGGGCCCGGCTCGGCGGGCTCGCGCTCGCCGCCCGCCGACTCCCTCTCGCTCTCTCCCGAGACGGAGAACTACGAGGCGCTGCTCTCGCTCGCGGAGCGGCTCGGGGAGGCTAAGCCGCGCGGCTTGCCGCGCCACGAGATCGACCTGCTGCCTTGCTACAAGTACTGCGAGCAGACGCATCAGGGTACGTATGCCTAACGTAACATTACGTTATAGATGAAATCGATTGCACGCTCTAAATTGTACCACAGAAACTACTAATAGCTAATTAAAAATTGAAGCGAGATTTAAATTGAGACGTCCTGTTGATGACAATAATAATTCATTTATTACGGGGGGGACAAATAGGGTGACCTAATATAAAGGAATAATTTGTGAGAAATAATATAAAAAATATTTTAAAGTTTTGTAGACAAAATATTAAACATCATGGATAACCTTGTTCCTTGTTAACATTTTTGTGCAGCAAACAATTATTCCAGCTCGCTTGATGAAATACGTTCAACGTAGACTATCAATAACTGTTATCAGTACCATCAAACGTGTCATTAATAAATTGATTACCCTGAATATTATCTGAAACGTTTGCATAAAAATCATCGACTTATTCACGATTTTCATAGATTCTTCTAAAGCTTTCGATGTGGTCGGTAATGGACTATTAGTTGAACAACTCGGTTTAGTATTTGAATCTAGTATTTGTAGTTTCTATTAAAAATAATACTAAATGATACATCCGTAATCGTACACTATTAGCAATGGTTAGATTATTGAACGTTCGTACAAGAGTAGTGTTGTCGGGTGTACCTCAAGGCTCCCACCTGGGACCGCTGCTGTTGCTCCTTCACGTGAACTATTGCAGGCGGACAGTCGCTGTGCGTGGTGTGCATGTGCGAGTTCGAGGCGCGCCAGTCGCTGCGCGTGCTGCCGTGCGCGCACGAGTTCCACGCCAAGTGTGTCGACAAGTGGCTGAGGGTGAGTTACATACACACAAACACAACCGGAAATCGAACCGTGGGCAGCTGATACATGCAAAAGGTAAGCAGCCGCTTAAAGCGGTGCTCCACTAAGGAGGCCCATGTTCAGCGGTGGACCTGCTCAGGCGTTTCCTTGTACCCATGTAGTTTATTATGAAACAGTATGCAAGTTGGTTGTGGTTGTATTCCAGTCGAACCGCACGTGTCCGATATGTCGCGGGAACGCTTCCTCCTACTTCGGTGCGGACTGACTGCCGCCGGGCGCGGCCCGCAGTCTGCGCCCACACACACACACGCACACACCCGCGCACGCGGACTCGCCTGCCTCGTGCCCGCGGCTGTTGCACGAGCGCAACGCGTGTCGGCGACAAGTAGACTCGCCTAATGTGGCGCGTCGGATAATGGACTCGCCCGATATGGCACGTCGGATAGTAGACTCGCCAAACCCGCGTCAGCGACAAATGAACTCGACTTACTCGCCGCGGTGGATAGTGGACTCGCCCGCTACCCCGCTGGCAATGGACTCGCCCACACGCGGCAGAAAGATACTAGTGTACTGGAGCTTTGTGACGCGACGAGCTTTGTGGAGCGCCGTCTGATGCCGCGTGTACTAACTTGCAACATATTGATTATATATAATTATATTATTGTATTAAAAGAGGGAAGATAAGGCAGGGTAGTTCCTTGCAAGTGATTTGAAATTAGGTGCAACGCACACAGTTTGCCATGTGAAAGAAAGAGGTAAAAAAAAGTCTTGAGAGACCAGTAAAGCACCATTCATCTTCCCTTTTTTAATAACATTTTATGTCTCACAACAATAATATAAATAATCGATAGATACGTGTTAAATAGATGTTTTGTACTGTCGTAATAATAACGAGAGCAGACAATATTACCCAACTTAATGAACTTATTAAACTTGCGCTGTGGAAAATAGATGGCGCTGTCCCAAAATATGAATGATCGAAATGCAAAAAAAAGTAAACTTCACAAAGACGTCGTCAGTTTGATAAATTACAGTATTATTAACCTACTCCTTATTAAATCATATTTTGTCTTCATTCTTGTGAGTGATCATAAGGTTATTAAAAAAGATTTTTTATATGCAGCGCCATCTATCGTGTTTAACAGCACAACTTTTGTCTCTAACCCGTCCGTTGTATTACCATCACAAGTGTTTACTGACATGAGGCCAGTTTTTGGTCACAACAAAACTGATATTTTATTCGTTCATACTTAACATTACCTTCACAGAAACAACCCCGGGTTATGTCCTCCAGTACAAAACAGGTGTATAACACTAGTATAGGCTTGTATGCAATAAATTGTCGTAGATAATAATGCCTTGTCACGTACCCTCCCCGTCTGATGTTAGGGGGCGAATGTATCAAACATCCTGTATCAGTACCGACCGGTTTCATTTTGATGCAGATATCATTTTGTGAGTGAAAGAGGTTGTCTATTCAGTTTCAAACCCTAAAGTTTACTATTTTTTGCAAAATGCTATACTTAATCTAATTTGACAGTTGTAAAAGTGTTGCTGTCTCTTTTACATAGATCGAAATGACAAGGACAGTACAAGAGCCGTGTAGAACCAAATTTAAAGACCTGTGATGCCACTCGTGTGAGACTAAGAACAATAAAAACAAACATAACGGTGTCGATCGTGCTAAACCTTTAACTGTGACAGTTGTAAGACTTGGAACTAAAACTATCGCGGTCCTTGTCATTCCCACCTACATGAAAGAGACCGGAACATTTCTAGATCCGTGTATATTAGAGTTAGTGTATAATGACATCGCTAGTGATTCCAAGTAACGGTTATATAGCGGTACCGTTGCACAACGTTAGAAGTTACCGCTGCGGGACGCTTGTGTGAGTGTGGTGTGCGTGTGTGCGTGAGGTATGCTAGTGTGCGTCACTAACCTGTACATACATGTGTTAATAACGTTAAGTAGGTATATCTAGTTAGTTAGTCACTCGTAGCGGCGCGATGTGTTGATGTCCTCAGTTAAATGCTTGTTTTGTGACAATCTGCGCTCTTCCTTCTGTCTATTCTATTTTATTTACTTACTGCTATTACGTGGACAATTTTGTCGGGTAAATATTTTATGAAATCATTAAACCGTACGCGCGGGTATCGGTGAGGCGATCGGTCGTGAAATAACGCGTTATGTATTCCGTTATAACGCGCCTAAATAAAATAACGCGATAGCGTATACTCCATTGTAACTGCTATTTATATTTGTGAATATTACCGGAGTCGTTTTAATTTACACTTGGAATAATAAAACTGATGAGTTCAAATCCAAACATATCTTAGATTCGCGAAGCTGTTTTAAATATCGATTTGTATAATATTTTTTCTGTGATTTATTAAACGATTTTGTTAGGTTATTTCCGAAGTGCGCGTGTTGTAATTAACGTATCGTGAAGCTCGCGCGCCGAGTGGAGGTGGCTCGTGCAATCATTGCTGTACAGTTATGTTTGTTCCACCGCAGTGCAGCTTCACTTGTACTATCTGTCACTGCGACAAGTTGTACACCGCAGTGCAGCTTCACTTGTACTATCTGTCACTGCGACAAGTTGTACACCGCAGTGCAGCTTCACTTGTACTATCTGTCACTGCGACAAGTTGTACACCGCAGTGCAGCTTCACTTGTACTATCTGTCACTGCGACAAGTTGTACACCGCAGTGCAGCTTCACTTGTACTATCTGTCACTGCGACAAGTTGTACACCGCAGTGCAGCTTCACTTGTACTATCTGTCACTGCGACAAGTTGTACACCGCAGTGCAGCTTCACTTGTACTATCTGTCACTGCGACAAGTTGTACACCGCAGTGCAGCTTCACTTGTACTATCTGTCACTGCGACAAGTTGTACACCGCAGTGCAGCTTCACTTGTACTATCTGTCACTGCGACAAGTTGTACACCGCAGTGCAGCTTCACTTGTACTATCTGTCACTGCGACAAGTTGTACACCGCAGTGCAGCTTCACTTGTACTATCTGTCACTGCGACAAGTTGTACACCGCAGTGCAGCTTCACTTGTACTATCTGTCACTGCGACAAGTTGTACACCGCAGTGCAGCTTCACTTGTACTATCTGTCACTGCGACAAGTTGTACACCGCAGTGCAGCTTCACTTGTACTATCTATCACTGCGACAAGTTGTACGCGTTACAGCAGCTATATACAAAAACATTATCTGTAATGGAATAAGTATGGTGCGAGAGCCCACTGCACTAATACCTACGTCATCGGGTACCCCAATAGGCTATCTTTAAATCGTTAAGCGACACCTAAATATGTAAAAAAAATCAGGTCTGCCAGTGCCGATCCTGCCGGGTCATGGAAATAATTGATTTTTTTGACGTATTTTTTTGTCAAAATTACGTCATAAGGTACCCGAAAGAAAGTGCTGGCAACAGTTAACCATTGATTAATTATGTAAAAAAAAAATTGGTCTGCCATTGCGCACCTTGCCGGAAGTACCTGGCAGACCCCTAAGAATTTGCCCTTTATACCCTTTATCTACCTCACCGAATACCCCAATGAAACCCACGCCAATAATAGCCAAGATGCCCCTGATAACAAATGAAAAGGTCTGCCAGGTCTAAACTTGGCGAAACTTAGTATTCAAGGCATTTGAAGTTGGTGGAGGTGGATTATTTCCATGACCCGGCAGGATCGGAATTGGCACACCTGTTTTTTTTTTACATGTTTATGTGTCGGTTAACGATCTAGGGCCTTACTTATAAACGTTGCTTAAGTTTAATCAGTGTTTTAAATGTCCGTCTCGTTTTCGCGCGTGACATTTCAAATCAGCCAAAAATTGACAGAAGAGTTTAAGCATTGACTAACTTTAAGCAGCGTTTATAAGTAAGGCCCCTAAAGATAGCTTATTGGGGTACCCGATGACGTAGGTTTTTTGCAGTATGCTCTCGCACCAGTATACCGATGCGCCTCGCGCGCCCAACGGCGCCGGCGCCGGTGACGGAATGCCTCAATTTACAATCTCTTGTCAAACTTTCGATCAGAGGTTACGATTCACTTGCATCACTATTTAAGTTGCAAGTCTTGCTCGTCTGCTAGTGTCAATTCTATTCTCTACTAACTTTCTTCTTCTATTAAATCCTACAACCATGTGTTGGTGATAATGGAACACAATTCGTAAAAGACAACGGCTACTTTCAGTATTAGCTAAAGCCCTAAAAATAGCATTTGCAATAGATTGATTAGTTTGTGCATCTGTTACCGCGTGCGGCGGCGAGCGAGCGGGCCCGAGTGCCGGAGGCTAGCTTCCGACGGCGGCGCGCGGCCGGATCGTGCCGGATGCAGCCGGACAGAGCTGGATTGTGCCGGATCAACCCGCGCGGCGCCGCACTGTTGTTGGTGTGTACGACCGGTACAGGGGCGGGGACATTAAAATATCACTGAACGGTCCCTGATCAGCTGTACACAGACACCCGGATTCTAGAACATTATTGTCAGGGCGTCGTTTGACATGATCGTGACGTCATTTCGTGTACAACATTTTTCGCATAATCATTTTCCGGTTGATAAAGAGTGAGCTCGGTAACATTTGTAGCTGAATTTACTAATATAACATATCGTCGCCAACTTCCATGATGTTGTTGATCCAACCCCCCCCCCCCCCCCCCCCCCCCCCCCCCCCCCCCCCCCCCCCTGACCGCCTCCCCATTGTGTTATAATTAGTTGAATTAGTTGAATTGATATTATGTTAACGGTTAACATTTACTTGTTGGTTTAGTTACGTCTAGTGTTTACTTTAACGTGCATTTCTCATTGTTAAGGCGCAGCGTCGCACTAGCAGTCTGTCACTCTCTACTTTGTAAACATTTCACTTTGTTCCAAACCTTAGAGTGGAATAAGCCATTTTAATTATAATTTATAAAATCTTTCATTTAACTTGTGCCTTCATTTTGATCGAGTCTAAACCCCGAAATAATGAACAGGGCTCGACAGTTTATGTTGAAACTATCGCCTACACTTTTTCTAAAAGCCTGTTTAGGGTTGTTCTGGTAACAGTTCAAATCAAATAAATAAAAAAGTACCAAAGTATTAAAAAAACTGTAGTGATATTACTGAGAGTCGATGCTCTGCGGTTAAGGGCTTTACATTATTCTATTTTACGCCTTGATTTTGTATTATTTGTTTGTTTTAATCATTGTTTTATTCTTGTTTATTGGCTGAATTATTTACATTTTGTCTAAATCGTAAGTTTAAGTTTTGTTTGAATCCGTCTTTATCATGTTGCGAGGATAGTTAGTGTCATAATGTCGGTGGGTGCAGGTTGTATACCCCCAGCATCCCCTTGCCAGTGCATCAGGTACACTCGTGGGTAGGTCGCATATTAAATTTGAATGACATTTAGCTGAATCATCAAGATGCTCCGTGTAGAACCTAACGACGAGTGGCGAGCACCGAGGAGGCAGTAACCTTGTACTGGCCGCGGACTCCTGACACCGATCTATAACTTCAACTTTCGTTTTCTTCTTTATAACATTACAATAGTGAGCAGTCCCAATCGTAGCCGCTGTATAGTGGAGGTCACTTCATTTCTCCGATATGTTTCCATTAGAGATGTGTGAGGCAGTTAGACCTTAAACGGTGAAAAAGCGTTAACACCTCACGCTAACTCCAAAAAGTATGGGAATGACATTAGCTGCGGAAAAGTTTTCCGCAGCTAATGTCATCCCATACATTTTGAGTTATCGTTTGGCGTTAACGCTAATGGCAAGGCATCTTTGCTAGACCTCCAGTTTTTCTATTTAGCATTATTTTGTCTCGGCTGCCCTGCATACTGCCCCAACATAAAGTTGTACTATATATAGTCTGTGGTTACAATCTGTAGCAGTCGGCATTATGAGCTATGTTCGCGCACGATGGACGGCGGGTGATTAATATTACGATCTTTATTATAAAGGAATTAAAACGCTATTAATGCAAGTTGATCTTTATCTGTTTGGTTATTACTATAGTTGCTCAATTATGTATTTTTCCTTATTTTCTGTGCCTATTATTATATAACATTCTTTTACAATAAATGTATTATGGTTTTATTTTGTTGTTTTTGTTTTGCCTTTAGTTTTACAACGATCTGACCAAATGCCATTTTTCGAAAGGTCTTGTTCTGTGGTCTAAGGCTCAATTCAGACAGAGCAGCAAAATGCTCGAGCAGTTTTTAAGTGCTATATGAATATCAACCTTAATTTATTTAGACTAAGCTGAAAATAGTATGCAACGTTAAAATAGGTAAGATTTTAATGTTGCATACTGTTTTCAGCTTTGTCTATATGGAATAAGGTTTATATTCCAATAGCACTTAAAAACTGCTCGAGCATTTTGCCGCTTAATGTGAATTGACCCTAACGGCCGCATCCCAGTTTGCATCTCTTTGTCCCCACTGACCGCCAAATAATTTTATCTCTAACGGGAAAAGGTGAATTTGATGTTTCCAATCTCTCGGGACAAAACTAGTGGTGGATGGCGGGGAAACGGGAATCATAACTTGTGACAATGATATCAAAGAAACTTTGCCGTTTCGAAGTTGCCGCTTCATTGAGCGCTGTCATTTTTTGTGCAGCGCGTGTAGTGTTGCGAATTTACAAAATATACATACATGTATGATACGTGATGTTCTGCCTTTTGTACCTACTAGTGATGTATGTAATAATATTTATAGCGTGTGTTAAGTTAAATAGAGTTTCTATTAGATTTCATACGTAAATGTCAATTGTGACGTCCCTAACTTGCAATAACTACTAATTAGATGTAAATAAAATAGAGAGCTATATTGTAATACAATTTCTAAATGTGTTTCCATTTGTGTAGATACTTGGAAACGCTGATATAGCAGGTAGGTATAAATAGTTGTGTTACTGCTTGTGTAATGTATGTACGCGGTTTGTAAAAATGTATTTTTTTCTATTTACTAACTTGCCAAAATATGAGCGTTCCCGTTCCGAGCGCTCGGTGTAGAATGGTCGGCCGGTGGCGGGACCTCACTTGTCGTCGCCTCGTGCGGACACGCTCTGTTCTGATCTGACACGATCCAACCTGAAGGATACAAGGTGCACAAGCGATCAATGATGTTGAAATACATAGCATTAGGGTTTTAAGAAAGTATTTTTGCATGATAATTATCAATTTTATTAATACCAGGACTTACTACGGATGCGTAGTGACAGCGCGATGCGGTCAACTTGTGTTCTGTAAGGATTGTGCTGTTCTAAAGACTTTGACTCAATCTAATGCAAATAGAATTTATTAAAATATTAGTATTAGCAATTTAAGATAGTACGTGTGTTGTTTGCAATGTAGATCGTTGTACAGTTGAGATGGACGAAAGTTGACCGCGTCCATCGAATTTATCAAAAGCTGGTTGGATCGTGTCGCGCCGGCTTGCGGCATCGGTTTGCAATAATCATTGTAATATTATGTAACGAGAGTTGAAATTATATTTGTATACATAACGAAGTGGGAGCCGAGTAGTGTAGTCGGGGGGGTGTTTTGATGTGCTAATTTGTGCCCATTTGTTAACTTGTAAGCTAAAAGTATATTCACACAACGCTTTATATCTAATGCGTTGATCCTACTTTGTCGTGCACCTTACTGATGTCTTTTTGGGGGACCCCCTTTTTGCCCACTTGTAATCTATGAGTATTGAGTAGGTAATATACCAATCTGACAAGTTGATGTATAAGTGTAGGTATATATAACGTAATATATCAACCGTTTCATAGATTTGTTAAAATTCATGTCAACACCGATATATCTGTTATTCGACCTCATTTGGGCGCGGTTGCAGTGCGGGGTGAGTAAAGCGACCATGGACCGTTGTTTACAGTATTGTATCCTATTGAAGCGATAATAGTACCTTGTCTACCGCATCTCGTTTGTTGTTAAAATATAAAGTCGTTTTTTTTTCTTTTGATGAATGACAATACCTCTATCTACCTACCTAATGGAAATTACCTTATACGAATATTATTAGCTGGCGTACGAATAAATTACAATATTAGAAGTTAGAAGATCTCATGAAAAAATAAATTTTCCAAAAAGTTGACGATTAAAATACTGCCTACAAAAAATCTACTTAATACTTAAGAAGCTTTGTGTAATTTTAATTTATTCCTATTGGGACGGGAGGTCACCTAAACCTAGAATCGCCAGCCAAAGACGTCCAGTCGGAGGGTCCCGGAGCAGACGTAGTGCTACCGTCACGCTGCACAGCTGGTGCGGGAAGTGCTACCGTCACGCTGCACAGCTGGTGCGGGTAGTGCTACCGTCACGCTGCACAGCTGGTGCGGGAAGTGCTACCGTCACGCTGCACAGCTGGTGCGGGGAGGGACGTAGTGCTACCGTCACGCTGCACAGCTGGTGCGGGGAGGGACGAGCGACTCTCGGCCTCGCTCGGTGTACTACAACACTATGCAATAAAAGTTTTTAAAATAGTACGCAGCGTTTTTTGATTTAATCATACCAACGCTTCGGAGCAAAATGTACAATACGCAAAAGGACCACAACACGCAAAATGTACAGGACTCATTTTGCGTGTTGTTTATTTTGTGATAATATGCACATTTCTTCGTATTGTACATTTTTGAGTTTCGTGCTCATTTTGCTCCGAATTGGAGAAATATAAGGATAACTAAGGCATAAGTGCAATTCCTCTAAATTAAGAATTGAATCGGAAGACGCGACGTGGGCCGCCAAGATCGACGCAGAACACTTTTATCCTGACGGCCTACGATGCCACAGTAAAACTACCATACCTACACACTTAATTAAATGCTACACGTTAAGATTATACCTAAGGCTCAATTCAGACAGAGCAGCAAAATTCTCGAGCAGTTTTTAAATGCTATATGAATATCAACCTTAATCTATTTAGACAAAGCTTAGGTAGGGTATAGGTATCAAAATAGGTAAGATTTTAATGTTGCATACTAGTTTCAGCTTTGTCTAAATGAAATAAGGTTGATATTCCGATAGCACTTAAAAACTGCTCGAGCATTTTGCTGCTCTGTCTGAATTGACCCTAGCACCCCTCTTTTAGGTCAGGCTGAATATTATTATAGTCGAGCGCATGCGCGCGGCGCGGCGGTATGTATGTACTCTGCTTAGTCAGTAACTCTGTGGCCATATGGTGTCACTGCCACGATCAAAAGTCAAAATTGATGAGTTGTCAACTGTGCTGTCAGTGTCAGTATTTAAAAGAATATTGCAAAAATAAATATTACAATACAAAAACAATTCAAATCAATAATTTGAAAAATTGACTTAAAAACAAACTTTAGTACTATAAACTTTACTTATTTACGTAATTTCAACACAATTTAGTGTTTTGATAGGAGTTTAAGTGACAAGTTAGTGTAATTCATAACAATACCGCCCCGAATACTTTCGCAACGCTTGAGCGATTGTTTGGGCCGGAAATGTGGGTTTTGCGGTCGTTTTACGACGTTAACTTATTGTAATGGACCTTTCCCCGGATGAAGAGGACTTTCCGGGGCGCCTGCTGCACCAGGTACGTCCGAAATAAGTCTTTGTGTCGCCTAAAATAATCGAAGTTAAAATGCATGAAATCACTCTTCTTTTCTCGTATTGCCCATGCGCGGAGCACTGCAAGGCCTCCGGATGTCGCACCTACTTTCACAACGGTGTACTCGGCTAATTGAGTAGTAGTTAACAAATGTAGAACAATGAATAAATAGATACCTACCTGGTACCTACTGCAGAATAATTATAGGGCATAGCATTAACATTATTTGTAGACTAGATGGCTAAGATGATGTCTTCTTAATATTATCAAACAGCTAGCTCATATTTCTTGCTTTCTTCCCGGGTCAAACTTGTTGAAGCAATATTATCTTTATTTAATCCATGAATGATAATGAGCTGCCTTCGAGCTCTATTATACCACACTACTTAAGGTCAACTCCTAGTTTCACACATGCTAATTCATATAATCTATCACACACATTTTTATATGAATAAATGACTACCTAGATGAATTTTCAAAAATTTGCAGTGCTGCGCTAATTTTTAAATCAATAGTGAGTAGTGCTTGCACACTACTACATGGCAGCAGAATATCTGGCTAAGCAGTGGCTGAGAAAATCCTTAGGATTTTCTAGGATTTTCTCAGCCACTGTCAGGAAAGGAAAACCCCGTAAAAGGAAGACACCCTCAAATATTATGGCTAGGTCCAGCATTGTCTGCTAGTCAGTTAGTCAAGATAAAGCAACGTGTGAATATATTAGATTATAGATAGATGTTTGTTGAAGCGAAGATGCTGTACAAAATGAAATAGCCTATTTGTATGTGTTATATAATATGTACATGTACATTATATTATGTATATGTATTGTGTCTGCTATCATAAAAGTAACCCAAAACGTGTGGAGGCAGGAAGAGGTCAAATAACGTAGAAATGAGTTAGAAGTTAAAAATAATTCCTGTGAATCATGCATTGATGCATGCATGAAGATGAGCGTGTATACACATTTAGGCGGCGCTATGGGACAACGTGGAGTTGGTGACGTCACTACTGTCTAGTGGCGCGGCCGCGTCCGCGCTGGACGGCGCGGGTCGGTCTGCGCTGCACGCGGCCGCGGTCGCCGAGCGCAGCCGGTGCCTCGCCGCGCTGTGTCGTGCCGGCGCGCCGCTCGACGCCGCGTCCGACCGCCACTCCGGGGGCAAGGTATGACGTCACACTGTCTAGCGCAGCCGGTGCCTCGCCGCGCTATGTCGTGCCGGCGCGCCGCTTGACGCCGCGTCCGACCGCCACTCCGGGGGCAAGGTATGACGTCACACTGTCTAGCGCAGCCGGTGCCTCGCCGCGTTCTATCTCCTAATAATAATATTTAATGCGATTATGTGAACGCCACTGTAGCACAGTAGCCCCTTGATCGACAAGCGCAAAAAAGCTTAAGCCCTATTCAAACCGGCGCGTAATTCGTACCGCTGTGGGTAGCGGTAAATATCGCGCGGGTCTTACGTGAGATTGGGATGGGGGTCAAGCCTAATCTCATGACATCTCACCAAGAGGGGAGGGGATCGAAAACTCGCCAAAATTGCGTCACGTAATGAATAGCCGCCCCCTAAGTAGTTAATGTGTTTATGTCCAGACAGCGCTGCACCTGGCGGCGGAGCGCGGGCACGTCGAGAACGTGAAGACTCTGCTCGCGGCGGGAGCCTCGCCTCTCGTGCTCGACGCTAACGGAGACTCGCCACTCGCGCTAGCGGAGAGGCTCTCACACCGACACGCGGCCAACGCGCTGCGAGACGCGAGAGGTGAGTGCACCACGAGACACGTCACGCGAGACGAGAGAGAAACATCCATGCGAGGCGAAATGAGAGAGGTGACTGGTGAGTGCGGGAGGAAAAGTATAAAACACTGGCTGTTGGTGCGGGGGAGATACAGAATATAGGTACCGAGAGCTGAGGGAGAACTATCTATGAAAGGCGAGACGAGAGAGGTGAGTGCGAGACATACGAGCCATACCGCCCACCTCTTAGCAGATTGCACTACAATACAATTTGTGCTGCAGCGATACACTTTAAGTCTTCAGTACGAGTCAGATAAGAGAGATACATCCATGCGAGGCGAGACGAGAGGTGAGTGTGAGAGTAGGTACTCATAATAGAGTCACACTAATCACTAATATAATATAGTCCCTGAAAAGTCCACTACTTCAACGAAAACAGAGAGTAGGGACGTTATTATTTAGGTATGTATTCGTTTCTTCAACTCCATCCATCCAATCCTCGACTTCATCCAAGTGTTATGTCTCCAGATCCTGAATAAATCCTCCTGCGTCCCGCTCACTCCCGTCCCGTCCTGCCAGAGTCCTGTTTCACTTGGAAGCCTCTCAACAATACTACGAAGACACGGCATGGAAGCACAAGATCTGTTTTAATAAAATAAGAATAAATACATAGTTATGAAATAAATCGGTGTCGCTCTTTAGATCTATTTAGTGCAGACGGACATAAGCTTCAAATAGAGACCTAATAAAGACGAGCCTATAGTTTAAGAGCGAGCGTGGAGCAGCGGTGACGGGTGACGTTCAAACCGACACACCGTTCAAATTCCACTTGGCCCTACATGAATCACTTTTCAAGTCATGTATAGAATTCGCGCTCGCTGTTACAACGATGAAGGAAAACCGGCGTGTACTAGGTGGTAGGACTGTTCTGCAAAGTTCGTCTAGGTAGATACCACCGCTTTGCCAGTTATTCTGCAGCCAAGCAGTAGTGTGCAAGCACTACTGTGTTCCCGTTTGAAGGGCATTGTAGCTAGTGACATTACTGGGCAAATGAGACTTTATGATCTGATCACTCGGTCCAGTAATCTGATAACTAGACTGTGTGATGTCTCAGGATGACGTGCGCAGTGCAGTGTAAAACTTTAAAGGTCCGAGTGGCACTGCAGCTGTTATGGGCGGCCGTGTTGCTTAACATCAGGTGAACGACAAGCTCGTCATGACATTCAATCGCATAAAAAAATATTCAAGAACCATAGGATGGAGGATATGTGTCATCCACCAACCCGCACTTGTCCAGCGTGGTGGATATAATGGTGGAAGTGTAAAAACCACTTCACCACTTTCTTGTTCAATGACACGCGGGTTAACAGGCTCAAAAAATAAACAGTCGTGAAAACAAAAATTAAATATCACAAAAAATGACAAAGTTACAAGCATTTTAAAATACAGGAATAGAAAGAGACAGCTCAAACATGCAGTGACGTCACTCTTGCTCCTGCATAGTACCTCATTACTAAGCTGTGGTAGCTTTACTTACTATCTGTTTGTCATGTGACTTCACAATGTGCGTTTACATAATAACTGTGGGGAAGCTGTGTTTCGCGAGAAAGGGACAGGCGATGCCCCCTCCAGAAACTTTAAATCTTATTTACTCCGTGATTTATTTACCGATTTTACTTATTTTTTCAATTATTACATTAACTTTTAACTTAGGTACTTTTTGAAAATAATATTTACTTGTTAATTTTGAATAGCCTATTCTATAAGTACCTTTATAATATCTCCTCGGTAGTTCTGGTCTCCTGGTACTTCATCATGCTAACTCCACAACATTTGGGGGGCCGTTGGGAATATGAACAAAACCTTGTGCCAACCGCCACCAGTGGGGTGGGGCCGGTTGGTGGTGGTCGTTGGGAATAATCCCACTCTCTCACTGTGAGAGAAGGCCCGCGTCCCAGCTGTGGGAGCGTGGGCTGATGACTATGTATTGCCATATCATATGATTCATACATTTAGGCGCGAGACGTTGACCTTCGAGATGGAAAGCATAATGCCCGCGGTCTACCAATGCTCGTTTTTAATCTGTAACTGTACATGACGTAATATCTACCACATGCATCTATGGCCATACAACTACAGATGTACGTAATATATTCTTACGCCCGTCTGCGCTAAAGTAAATAATAATAATATCGCGGCCAACGATCACATACATAGATCCTGGCCCCTAACTAGGATCCCCTGTATCTAGGGAGCCAGGAACTACGAGGACCATGCTCCCACAACACACACACACACACAGAACTACGTATTTGCACTTCTTTCTTGTGCACAAATACTTGTCCTGTCGCGGGAATCGAACCCGTCACCTCCAGGTTATGAGCTGACCTGCTGAACCACCACACCACAGAGGCTGTAAAGTTTGACAGCTCCTAAGTTCGCACTTATGCAGGATGTAGGAAGTTTGACAGCTCCTAAGTTCGCACTTATGCTTCAAAGACGTACCTAAATGCATTGCAGTATGTTACTTCGTCTTAGTGGAATAAGTAAAATGAAATGAAATTAATTTATTTGCAACAATAGTTAAGCACAGAAGTGAGAACTTAGAAGCTGTCAAATTTTAGTGCAGGCGGCCATTAGTCTTACTATATCCTTGACTAGAGTAATAATACACCTCTTCGCCATAAAGAAAGACACCTCTAATTATCAAGTCTCTGCGTACATTGGTTTGGGGTGAACGTTGTCAGTCAGTCAGTCAGTCAGTCAGGACAAAGCCAATGTTTTGGAGTACGCTAAAGTACATAGGCATACACATGAATCGTCAGCGTTGTCGAGAATTGACTGACCTCATATGCATGGGGTTCGATTCCCACCCGGGACAAACATTTGTGTGATGAACATTGATGTTTGTTCTGTGTCTGGGTGTTACATTGTATTCTATGTATATATTTACAAAAAACAAAAGTATGTAAGTATTGTATCAGTTATCTGGTTTCCATAGTACAAGCTATGCTTAGTTTGGGGCTAGATGGCGCTGTGTGACATGTCCACACATATTTTTCTCTTGACTGACTGACTACGACTGGCGACATACAGCCTAAACCACTCGACATACCATACCAGTGCCACTGTACTTATTGCAGTGTTCAATAACTATGAAGGCTAGGTAGGTACATAATTGTGTGCATAAGGTATTCAAAGCCATATTACCCACAAGCCGGTTTACCGAAGTGTGTCGCTAAATGACATTCCAAACTATGACAAACAATATTATAACCAATTTAAATTCGCGAAGAATGTAAGGCTCATCACCAGCCTTGTTGCGTCCACTGCTGAATATACGCCCCCGTTTCCGTTAGGATTTTTTTACATTTTTTTATAATTTACTAGCGGCTCGCCCCGGCTTCGCACGTGTAGTGGTGTAGCCTACGTTACTCAGGGTGAATGTAGCTTTCCAATGGTGAAAGAATTTTTGAAATCGGCACAGTAGTTTTTGAGTTTATTCATTACAAACATACAAAAATACTTGACAAATCTTTCCTCTTTATAATAGTAGTGTAGATAGGCACAGCATTTGACCACCCCCTCGCCCGATGGTAAGTGATGACGCGGTCTACGATGGTGCATGCTTGCCTAGCAGATACCTGTTCACTCTCCACTTGAAGGGTTATAGTTTGCTGGTTTGCCCACAGACCTAAAACTTTTTCCTCCTAAGTCTATGAGTTTGCCATAACCAGCCCTTTTGGCAGCCGTCTTGGTGATCGGTAGATATAATGCAGGAGAATGCTGGTGCCCATTCCCTGGATATTCCTTGAGCTGGCTCTTACGGCACCCACGGGAAGAGGTGGGGTGGTAACTTTACGCTAGAACCACACGGCGATCTATGGCTATACCTATTTATTATGTGAATGACTTATTTCATTTTTAAATTTTTGGAAAACTTACAGCTAAATAACAATACAGGTAAATACAAAAATGACAGAAAGCCAATTGGAATTCGGTGATAAAGTCACAATATGCGAAAAATGTCCCAAACGCGCGACCCCAGGGCACAGTACACGTAATAGTAGGTAGATATACTAGCCCAGCCGTAGTAGGTACTTGTCACAGATTAGAGAAAAAACAATCGACGTACCTAGTTGTATTATTTTTTACTCAATACTCAATACTCATTGTATTGAGTATATAGTGTATTGATTTGTATTGCATGAGTATTGAGTATTTATTTTTATCAAATCAAAAAAAAATCAAATTCAAATGATGTTTATTGTAACATGAACGGCATGCCTACCAATTGTACTTATTACACAATAGTAGCTTATAGTAGTGGGTTGGTTGTTTTTATGTATCTGTGGCGGCGAGTCTAGCTCAGAATGTTCCAGTGCGACCTGTCGATATAACGCAATGGTCTTCGTAAACTGGTATTCTATAGATAGAGTAAAGGCTAGTCCATGCGAGGTGATCAATTAATCATTAGATCAATTAAATTTATACACATTTTAATAATAGTTTTATAACGTCTACTGTTACAACTAATGCCGTGCCGTTCACTCGTAATTCCCGCGGGAATTCTTTGCGGGAAAAACTCCTTATGTTATTCCCAATATTGTAAGCAATCTGTGTGCAAAATTTCATACGAATCGATTCTTCTGTATTTGTGTGGCAAACAGACGGACAGACAGCATTTTTTTTAAAGTAAGTAAAAAGTTGTATTAGTAGATGTATGGATGATCTATGAAGATATTGAGGTCTGTTCCCGTTGTCACCATGTCCCCATTGATGGGGACGAGTGTCTATTGTTCCGACCACAAATTGGGGCAACGAAAGAGGATTATGCGACACAGGTACAGGTTATCATGTACCACGTTTGCAGAGTGTATTTGAGGGAGGCTAGGTGGTAGGGTAGCTAGAGACGGGGGCGGGAGGCAGGGGTGGCGAGTGCTTCGCCCGATCTTGACCTAACATTTACGGCTTCGCGCGATTTGTTCATTCAGCCAGTTGCACGTATTATTTTCGTTCGCGCAAAACGGATTTTTTTAAAGTTTTGCTTATATTTTGGGAAGTACCTACATAAATATTTTACTATAGTACCGTAGGTTCTGTGGTATTCGTATACAGAAAGTAGAGCGCCATTAGTTCCGAATCTTCATCGTATGGAACAGCCCGGTGGCTGCCCAGAGTCCTTGCACTCCCCAGGCAAACAGAGCGTGGTCAAATGTTCAGAAACTCTTGATAGCTAAGTTTAATTAAAATAACCGGCCAAGTGCGAACCGGGCTCGCGCACGAAGGGATCCGTACCATTATCTATAAAAACGAGCAAAAAAATCACGTATTGTATGGGAGCCCCCTTAAATATTTACGTATTTTTTGACCTCATAAAAGACTTAAAAGCTGAGCATAATAAAAAACTGCTTTTCGAAGATAAAAATAATCCGAGTAAACTATGGAAAACTGTAAAAACTATATGCGAGTTAAACAACAAAAAAGATAGTAATCTTGAACTCCTAAAACTGGGCTCATCTCCTTCTCAATCATTAAATCTATGTAATGACTACTTCGTCAATGTTGGAGCGAATCTTGCAGGCCAAATTCTCGACAGTTTAGGAAAGAGTCAAGAGGAGCTAGCAGCCACTATTGGCTCGTCTATGAGCTCTCCAAACTCTTTCTTTATGACTCCAACCGATCCAGTAGAGATAGCGACCATCATTAATTCACTTAAAAATGATAAAGCTCCGGGAAGAGATGGACTTAAAAATTCACTTATAAAGAGTGTTTGTCTCTTAATTCTTAAACCATTGACACACATAATCAACCTGAGTTTCAGTTCAGGTCTTTTTCCCGAGTGCTGGAAGACTGCGGCTGTAATACCAATTCATAAAGATGGTTCAAAGCTAAGTACTTGTAATTACCGCCCGATTTCACTCCTTCCTGTATTCGCTAAAATTTTAGAAAAAATCGTTAATAAAAGACTAACGAACTACCTAGAAAAACAAAATATTCTTACACCTTTTCAATTTGGTTTCCGTCCAAATAGATCCACTGAAAATGCAGTTACTTTACTTCTTGACAACTTAGTGTCAGCTATTGACAATGGCTATAAGAGCATTGGCGTCTTCTTGGATCTAGCCAAGGCGTTCGACACCGTTTCTCCAAAAATTCTCACACGCAAACTAGAAAGAGTAGGGGTACGGGGAATCGCCTTGGACTGGTTTGAAAGCTATCTTTCTGAGCGTGCACAGTATGTGTGTCTGGGTGGGTACACAAGCAGCACCGAGAATGTTTTTTTTGGAGTGCCGCAGGGAAGTATCCTCGGGCCCACACTTTTTACGGTATATATAAATGACATTGTTAACTTGATGGCACTATATAAAGATACTCAGGTCATTTGTTATGCTGATGATACAGCCATTCTGTTTAAGGCAAAGACATGGGATGACGTTTTCAGACAAGCTGAAACTGGTTTGGCTACTTTAGCGGCTTGGCTTGATAAAAATCTTTTGACCCTTAATGCGAAAAAAACCAAATATATGTGTTTCCAGAAGACTTATTTCTCAAAACCTCCAGTGACTATGAATGTCGGAATTCACAAGTGTGTCTACTCAAAGTCACAGACTCAACCTTGTTCTTGCCCCAAAATAGAACGGGTTGCTACCATCAAGTACTTGGGAGTGATTCTAGACGAAAAACTTACATTTAAGCCTCATATTGACGCCCTTGCAGGTCGCGTCAGAAAAGTTATTCCTATAATGAAATTACTTCGGGAAGGGGCTGATAAGGAACTTCTCATGTTGGTTTATGCGGCTCTTTGTCAATCCATCTTAACTTACTGCATTCTTGTCTGGGGTGGTGCCGCAAAAACCTTCATGATAAAAGTTGAAAGAGCTCAAAGAGCTGTGCTAAAAGTCATGTTTCGGAAGCCATTCAGATACTCTACCAAGTCTTTATTCGAAGATACTAATACTCTATCAGTTCGCCAACTCTTCATTCAAAAAGCTGTAGTCACACATCATCGTATATTTAAACAAACGTCTGAGTCTAAAACAGAAGATAAAAAACGTAGAATAAACGTAAAGGTTCCAGCGGTCAAATCCTCTTTTGCAAGACGCTTCAGCCATTATACCCTTCCCTTTCTGTACAGACGTCTAATGAAGCTTTGCAATCTTAGCGACAGCTCCGTTTATGGCGTTAAAGAAAAGGTGAGGAAATGGCTCCTCACACTTGATTATAATGCCACGGAGTCTTTGCTGTGTGTTCAGACATGAGATCAGGGGGGTGGCCATGGAGCTTTGATTGCAACGCTGCAGGTGAAATTTCATCTCTAATTCGGTTTATGTAATTATGCATGTAAACTATCAAATCCATCCAAATTTGCGTTTCTTTCGGTTGCAATTCGGGCTCCGTGATCCTCTAGCTTCCTAATTTGAAAATTTCTATGTACGTAAACTATGTATTGAATCTGTCAATCCATATTGTGTTTCTACTAGTGGATTTCAAGTTCCGTGCCTGGAGGTTCAAATCTCACACACACACTCCACATTTGAATAGGTGTTTTCTTGAGTTCCATAACATAGCTGATTGGTCATAGTTGAAATTATCTTTTAAAATAAAAAGAGTCTTTTTTGAGTGTCTATACTATCTAGTAAGTAAGAACACACAGTTATTTATGCCTTTAGATAAAATAAGTTCTCCATTTATTTACCCTTGTAATCGATAACAAGTCTCCCGCGATACAGGCTTGCCCTAGTGCGGGGATTACTAGCAATGTGTCATTTACTGTACATTTTTTGGTAAATAAAATATTTTGTATTTTTTTTTGTATTTTGTATATTTATTTTGTTCTGTTTTTTAGTATTTGTTGTTATAGCGGCAACAGAAATACATCATCTGTGAAAATTTCAACTGTCTAACTATCACGGTTCATGAGATACAGCCTGGTGACAGACGGACAGACAAACAGACAGACAGATGGACGGACAGCGGAGCCTTAGTAATAGGGTCCATATTACGCTTTAGGTCATCATCATCATTAACAGCCTGAAGACGTCCACTGCTGAACATAGGCCTCCCCCAGAGCACGCCACCTTGAGCGGCTGCTCGCCTCCTGCATCCATCGGCTCCCCGCGGCTTTCACCAGGTCGTCGGTCCACCGAGTGGGGGGCCGGCCCACGCTGCGTCTTCCGGTTCGTGGTCGCCACTCGAGAACCTTTCTTCCCCATCGGTTGTCAGTTCTACGAGCGATGTGGCCTGCCCATTGCCACTTCAACTTACTAACTCTAAGAGCTATATCGGTCACTTTAGTTCTCCTGCGGATCTCCTCGTTCCGGAGCTTATCTCGCAGGGAAACACCGAGCATAGCTCGCTCCATAGCTCGCTGCGCGACTTTGAGCTTACTAATGAGGCCAACAGTAAGAGACCATGTCTCAGTTCCATAAGTCATCACTGGCAACACACACTGATTGAAAACTTTCGTTTTCAGGCTCTGCGGTATTTTGGACGAAAAGATAGGACGAAGCTTCCCGAACGCTGCCCAGCCGAGTTGGATTCTTCGCGCCACCTCTTTGTCGAAGTTGGACCTACCTAATTGGACAATCTGTCCTAGGTAGACATACTTGTCGACAACTTCGAGAGTATCGTTCCCAACAATTACCGGTATAGGTGGAACATGAGCATTAGACATGATCTTTGTCTTGTCCATATTCATCTTAAGACCAACCTGCTGGGAGACTCTACTGAGGTCGTTGAGCATGGTGCTAAGGTCCTCGAGCGATTCCGCCATTATGACTATATCATCGGCAAAACGAAGGTTAGTGATGTACTCGCCATTTATGTTGATGCCAGATCTTTTCCACTCCAAGAGCTTGAAAACATCCTCCAATGCGTTTGTGAACAGTTTCGGAGAAATAACGTCTCCCTGTCTCACGCCTCTTTGCAATGGAATTTGTTCCGTACTCTGGTCCTGTAGTCGGACTGACATAGTGGCCTTACTGTACAAACACTTCAAAACTTCGATATACCTATAGTCAATTTGGCATCGCTGCAAGGACTGCAGCACCGCCCAAGTCTCGATTGAATCGAAGGCTTTCTCATAGTCCACAAACGCTAGGCATAACGGCCGATTATACTCTTCGGTCTTCTGTATAATCTGGCGCAGCGTATGGATGTGGTCTATGGTGCTAAAGCCTTTTCGGAAACCGGCTTGTTCGGGAGGCTGGAATTCATCAAACCTGCGTGCGAGACGATTCGTAATGACTCTCGAAAACAGCTTATACACATGACTCAAGAGCGAGATGGGCCTATAGTTCTTCAATAAGGTGTTATCGCCTTTTTTGAAGAAGAGCACCACCACGCTCTTGTGCCATGCCTCTGGCGTTGTACCTTCAAGGATGACAGAATTAAATAACTTCTGGAGGACTAAAAGTACCGGTCTACCACCCGCTCTCAGAAGTTCAGTCGTAATTCCATCTTCACCTGGTGCCTTGTTGTTTTTAAGCTTGTAATGACATGATAGCGCTGGTGGGATCGCTATCTATGTCTGGTGAGCTGGGCTGGAGGAGCCAGCTCCGAAGGTGGTCCAGGTTCTGGTGGTGGTGATAAATGAAACAGGTGTTCGGTGGTACTGGAGTCTATTGAGGCGTCTACATCGTGAAAGGCGTGAGCTTGTACTGTTGGGCGTCTTTACAAGTAGTTCGGACGCATGTTGCGGGTGTTAATATGATGTAGCGGTGCAAGTCCGAATTCACACACTACATCACCCCCCTTATTGAAAAAAAAATGGACTTACTACTTGTAGGGACATTTTTTTTCTATTACAATTCATTTTACGTCATACTTCATATTTCAAAATAACAATATCAACATTATCCGTCTTACTTCAAATTTTATAAAATAACATTGGTATACCGTCATAATTCAAATGACTAATTAATAAACAAATTGCAAATTCAACAGAACACTATTACCGAATACCGATTCATATGACTACCTACTACTTATTTTTAAAGGCTAATGTTACATGATATTTTAAAGTTATTCTAATTCTGTACCGTTTTTATTTAATTTCTTTATTTTAATTCTACATATTTTATTTTACCTTGGTTATAGTAAAAAAAAAATCAAAACATTATCATCTAAAAAAACTTCATTAGTTTCATATTCGTATTAAATTAAAAAAATTAAACAGTTTTTTTTCGTATTAAGTTACACTTTAAAGAGCTTATCTCTTAATACATAGATTATAAAGTTCCTATTAACATTTTATAAAATCAATCAACACACAAAAAAAAATATCAGGCCATTTTCCACTATTTACTAACTTACTTTTATATTTTATACTTATTCCCTTTTATCTAAATATCTCATATTAATAATTATCTAACTATCCACTAACATAAAAAATGCCTACTGTTGTCATTATATAATCTATTTAAGCTATCTATCCTATCTAAGTTATGCCTACTGAACGCCTGTCATACTTTTCATTAAATAAAATCCGTTCAAAATAACTCTTTCTTTCATCTACTAGCATTTTTTCATCAACACTTTCCTGATAATATTTCGCTAACTCTCTTTCTTTCCTATTTTCTCTCATTGTAGTTACCATGTCCCTTAGTTTTCTAATGGAACTGGCACTTTCCACAGGTTTTTTGTGCCTGGGTTCGCAAGAGTCTTTATTTGTCAAGTCCGTGAATATGTCTTCTACTTCTAACTCTGTTTCTGACTTTATGTCACCTTTATCGCTATTATCTAACTCTTTATTCTGAACCTTCTCTATGCTTTCTAAATTCTCAATTGATTCCCTATCTTGAACTAAATCAAAACTCTCTGTTTCCAAAAATAATGTTTCGATATTACAATCATAATCTTCCAGAGTGGGATCAGATTTCATTACTTTGGATTCGTAACTATCTTTAAAACTGCACAAATCCTCAGCGTGACGGTGTATCTGCTGATCACGCAAATATGGAGCGCGGTCTGGAATGCATGACTCGGACACCTGATACCTCGTTGTTATCGGTGCGCTTCGCTTCTGCTCTACAATATTGTTCCTCATGTTTGTTTTATTCGTATTGTTACATGAGAATAAATTGAAATTTACTTGATCTTGATAACAAAAAGTTTCCTGAAAATGATTTTTCCTGAATGATAATATTGTATTTTCATCTATAGCGGTCTGGATGGCTTCTTTTAATGACTGAAATTGCCTCGCTATTAATATAATATTTATTCGATTATTATTTAAACCATTCGCAAAACATCTGATCGCAAAATTCTCATTGATTGGTCTCAAAACTTCAAATTTATTCCTGTCACCTTCTGACTGAGCCAAAGTTAGGTCATAAAATAATTCTTCTATCTCTTTACCAAAATGTACTATAGACCTATTTCCTTGTCTGCAATTAAATAGTTGAGTTTGAATTGCAACTGAACACTTTTTGGAAATTAAATGCTTTTTCATGTCCTTCAATAAACTTTCTACGGTATCGTAATTTGCTTTCAAATAAAATTTAGCTACTTGTGTTAGCCTGGTTTTCAGCACAAAATTAATTAAATATTTGTGGGAACTCTCATGAATCATTTCGCTATAATATTCAATGTTGTCAATTAAGGACTTAGTTATTTGCTCTTGTCCTGTCATCTCAGGTAACAAGGCGATGGCCGTTTCCATATCAAAATTCTCCATTTTCGTTTCAAAATTGTATAAAGTCAAGTAAAATAATAAAATATCTCAGTGTAAAAAAAAAATCCTCAAGTGTAAAATTGTAAATTAAGAAAATATAGGCCATAAAATATTCATAAAATCAAAAAAATAACTTTCATTAAAAAAATCTTTGAAGGAATAAATACTTACTTACGCTTTCTTAAAAAAAAAATATACCGTTACTTATTACGATAAACATTTTTACGACGGCATAGGACGGGGCTCTCTTCAATCTTGACCTCGAGTCTTGAGTCGGTGGTCTTCTTAGGGTAGCCTGGTGGTGGTACGCAGAGCTGGTGCTCGCTGCTACAATCCTTACGTTTGGGCCGGGAATTCCCTGGACACCGATCCTTGCTCCCGTGCTCCTTGATGCCGAAGAACTCGTTCAAAAAAATAATTCAATAGGCCTTTTAATAATTCAAGGCACTAATACTCGCCGGTAGAGTCGGTGTATATTATGCCGGTAGAGTCGGTGTATATTATACCGCTCTATTTTAGAAGTCTTCTTGTTATGTGAGTTAGTTTCTTCTATAATTATGTAGAACACCTTTGTATATTTATGGTTTATGTTCATAAATATATTTTATCATCACCATTAATCATTCATTTTATTTTGTAGTCATAAAATCTTCAATATACTTCTTCATAAAATAAACTTTCTTCCTTCTTCTTATAACGCCTCTTCTTCCTTCGTATTATTCTTCTTAAAAAATCTCATCTCTTCATAACAAATCTTCAAAAATAAAATCTTTTCTTAAATAAAATATTCATTCTTCATAATTATTCATCTTCATTATTCATATTTATTTTTCTTCTTATTATTTATCTTCTTTCTTCATAACTTTTCTTCTTATTGTTCATCTTCATTTTTCATAACCTTGTCTTCAAAAGTCTTCATTTTCTTTCTTCAATATTATTTTCTTCTTAGTCGGTAGCCACTGGCATGCCATGTAATGACAGAAGAAGCCCTCTGGCAGGGTCGCCATGTAATGACAGAAGAAGCCCTCTGGCAGGGTCGCCATGTAATGACATGATAGCGCTGGTGGGATCGCTATCTATGTCTGGTGAGCTGGGCTGGAGGAGCCAGCTCCGAAGGTGGTCCAGGTTCTGGTGGTGGTGATAAATGAAACAGGTGTTCGGTGGTACTGGAGTCTATTGAGGCGTCTACATCGTGAAAGGCGTGAGCTTGTACTGTTGGGCGTCTTTACAAGTAGTTCGGACGCATGTTGCGGGTGTTAATATGATGTAGCGGTGCAAGTCCGAATTCACACACTACAAGCTGTTTGAGGGCCATTCTAATCTCGTACAGGCTGACGTCCGGGATATCTTCGGTATAGTGTCGGACTAACTTGGCTCTGATGTCCTGAGCTGTGTTAGTAGCGGGCTTACGTGTCGAGGTGTATAACTGTCCACGCTTTAGGTACGGAACCCTAAAAAAAGAAAAATTTCACGTAAGTAGATAATTTATCTACAGTTTGTTTACTAATATTTTAGCACAAAATTATGTACAAGAAAGAATTATTGATAGAATGGAAGAAATCTTAACTTTATATAAAGACGTCCCGCGTCATTCTAATTTACACGTTTTCCCGCCGGAGGATACTTCAGGATACAAAGTATCCTTTGGTCTTGTGGGGTACCTAGGCAATTTGTGTGCAAAATTTCGTTCAAAACGGTCCAGGCATTTTCCCGCTAAAGTAAACAGCATCATTATGCAAAGCGCTTTGGTTTATTTTGTTATCTATAGCTAAATGATCGCAATATGCAAATGCCCTGTCCGATATATGCAACATTTATACGCTATTTGAATTAATTATGCATTCAATATGCATTTTCTTGTATTTCTACTAAAAATAAAGATATATAAAGTTATTCTCAACATTTGTTTTTTTTCCATTTTCGTTTCGTTGATTGGATACATTAATTTAAAGCTTACTTTTTACTTTTTTATGTAAAAAAATGACAAGAAGAGCTGGGCGTTTGCCTGAAGTTAAGCGTCACGGCCGCCCATTCCTGAGACATCAGCACAGACTGCTAATATTTCTATTTACTCAATGTAATGTGAAGCTTAAAATCAGAATGAAACATAAAAGAATAAGTACTGAAATACACCAGCTCGGTCATCACGGTCTCTCGTGCTCAAAAAGCGCTGGTCGAATTTCGCGCCACGCTAGTCTTAATGACATCATTCGCCGGGCTTTTACCACCGCCAATGTTGCAGCCATTCTCGAACCGAATGGTCTCATGCGTGACGATGGTAAAAGACCCGACGGAATGACTCTGGTTCCCTGGAAGATGGGGCGGCCTTTAGTGTGGGACGCTACTTGCGTCGATACTATGGCGCCGTCACACCTTCCCGAGACACACGTTAGGGCCGGCGCCGCGGCTAATTCTGCTGAGCAGCTAAAACGGCGCAAATATAGTAATCTCGGTAGCGGTTACATATTTGAGCCGTTTGGTGTTGAGACCCTGGATCCGTGGGGACCGGGAGCTCATCGCGTTTTCCAAAGTCTATCAGAGCGCCTGGTCGATGCGACGCGTGACCAAAATGCTGGCACTTATTTGGCCCAACGCATCAGCATTGCAATTCAACGTGGCAATGCGGCCAGCATGTTGGGTACGCTACCTACCGGTAGTGGGCTGGAGCACTTGGACTGTCTATAGGCCATCGCGGCTATTATACATTCCATAAGTGTTCTTTGTAGTAGGTAGTGTAGCTAGTTTAGTTTAGTTTAGTTTTTATTATTGTAGTAGTTAGCTTGAGTAATAAAGGCAATTTGCCCTTCTAAAAAAAAAAAAAAAGTACTGAAATATAATATTCACAGGCGGTTCATGCGAGGTGAGGTGCACGCTAGTCTAATGTATAACCACCTTGTACCTACCGAGTTATTTTTGACCTTATACATCTGGACGGATCTCTGTTACTAAGTATTTAATGGTCACCCGACTCTAAGCTTTGCATTCGCATGTTTTTGGCCACGTGATGAAGTGACATTTAAAAATGTTTTTTCGCGACAATATTATTAATTTTGTTTGCGTATTTTTATAAAACAAAATTATTACTGAATGACTATAGATAGATGTGTATTTCCGTTGTCCTCAATACCATCAGCCGAGTCCCATGCGTCCCCACTACTGGGACCCGGACCTTCTCTCACAGGAAGAGAGTGTAGTGGTATAGACCGTTATCCACCACGCTGGGCAAGTGCGGGTTGGGGGATGACACAGTTATGTCCTCAAAAGTGATTCTTGGACATGTCGGTTCCCTCACGAAGTTTTTTTTTCAAGAACGAGTTTATATTCTACGACTAACCACATGGAGTACTTTAAAGTCGTTGGGCCTGTGTGGTCGGTTTGAAATTTGCGCGAGCTGTCGTTGAGCCACTCTCGCTCTTGTCGTTGTCCCCAATGATATTCCCCAATGGGGATTTAGGCAGTGGGGATAGTTAGAAAATACCACTACCCGCGACGAAGGCCGTATATACCAAAATACTTCCGGAAGAATCTATAGAAATAAAATGTTAGGATAAACTTAAGTAAAAAATAATCATTATTACTTTTGGTTGCCTTTATTACTCAAGCTAACTACTACAACAATTAAAACTAAACTAAACTAAGCTAAACTAAACTAAACTAGCTACATTTTTACTAGGTGGTAGGACTTTTCTGCAAAGTTCGTCTAGGTAGGTACCACCGGTTTGCCAGTTATTCTGCCGCCAAGCAGTAGTGTGCAAGCACTACTGTGTTCCGGTTTGAAGGGCATTGTAGCTAGTGAAATTACTGGGCAAATGAGACTTTATGATCTGATCACTCAGTCTAGTAATCTGATTATTAGACTGGGTGATGTCTCAGGATGACGTGCGCAGTGCAGTGTCGCGCGAAACTATTGTTTTAAAGTTCCGGTTGACACTGCAACTGTTATGGGCGGCCGTGTCACTTAACATCAGGTGAACGACTAGCTCGTCACGTCATTTAATCACATAAAAAAAAAAATTGCCCTTTTGGTTAGAACCACACTAAAAAAATGTATTTAAAAGTAACAAAAAAAGAAATCTAAATATTTGAATAACATAATGAAGTGGTACCGGAACGTGACACCATGTGACGCGCGCGGTCAAGTGTGCACAGATAAAATACTAATTTATCTAGCAATTAACTTTTTAGTTTTGGTTGACTCACTTTTGTTACGTTGTCATCTCCTTAGATAATTTAGCTGCATGTTTACCTACGTTTGATTTTTATTGGTTCGAGTTCTTTAGTGCAATCCGTTTTTGTTTTCTGGTTTGGAGGGCGCTGTAGTTAGTGACATTACTGGGCAAATGAGATTTTATGATCTGATCTCACAGTCTAGTACCTAATCTAATTACTATACTGTTCTGATGTCTCAATATGACGTGTGCAGTGCAGTGTCCTAAGTAAGCCTTCCATCGCAACTAGTTGCGTTCTTGTTTGTCCCCACGTGGGGTCGGAGTATACATAAGCAAGCTATATGTATACTTTAAGGTGGGGACAGACAGAATAAACCCCGAAATTCTTTTGCGACGGCGACCGGGAACAAAGCTATACTTATAAGTAGGTATATATATACCTAAGTTTTTTTAAATTTAATTTTAGCAATATCTTCGCGGTTACAGCCACCCTTTACAACTGTTTTAGGTACCTACGCTGTATTTATAATTTGTCTGAGCCTGATGAAGTTATGTTTGGAGATGGAGATAGGAGATAGGAAAGGCCTTTTGATCGCAATAAACTCTTACCCACGCGTGCGACGCCGCGGGCTGTCGCTTGTACGATCATATTTGCACCTTCAATGATATTTTATGATATTAGAACCTGTATTTTTGCAATACTAGACATTAATCTAAATAGGCAAGTTGTCTGCGAACAAAAACAACTTACTTATAAAATGTGATTGCATAACAAATGTAATATACTGTGCGGGATGAGACGGCCGCGGCCTGACACTGACCGAGGACGCATGGCGGGGCCACACTTACAGCGGGTATTGTGGTCAAACTCTCCGCCGCTCTAACACGACCTCACTGGTCGGTAACCGAGGTGTCATTTTACTCACCCACTGGCGCATCATTGGGCCCGAAAGGGCCTACCGCCGCCGGGCGACCATCTTGCCCCACCCTGGATGGATGACAGGGGTTTAGTGGGTTCGAGTCCCACATACCCTGCCATCACTCCCGTGGTGGCAGGGAACTGCGGGGGCATTTCCTCCCACAGTAAAAAATTGACAAACACTGCATCATCACTTCGAAAAATAGTAACAAATTATTAAGTTCACGACTATCCCGGTTATGATTACTATGGTGTAAATATTCATTTATTTCAGACATATTGGGTCCATAATACATATAAATTAAAAAACATTAAACACTCAATACACATTATTGCGTGTCCTATCACAGATTCTAATCAAAAGCACAACAAAAAACAAAGCGTACCAAAGTAAGCGTAGGTGTATATTACGTGAGCCGGCCTAAGTTCACGTTTTCGCGCGGGAGTCATAGAAAGCGTGCCGCGTCCAAAAGCAAGCGATGACTGGCTACCCGACCGCTGCCGCGATAACTCGGTAAGCACAAGCAGCTCCGCTTTAGTAAACGCGGCGCTTTTACCTACTACTCACTCCTCGCGCTCGCGCCGCGTAGTTCCGTACGCAGCGCGTGCGATGTACAACGCTCTAAGTCTAGGCGCTGCGCGATATAAAAAGCGCCAAGTGAGAGCCACGAAAGCGGGCGTTGTACGTTGTGGGCCAAAAGCGGACCCGCTTTGGATGGTTTGTGCTTTTTTAACCACCACTAATCTAGACTACTCACTCCGAATAATTAAAGCCTCTATACACCATCCAATCTGTAATTCTATTTGCTGTATGGGAGCCGCAATACTCCTCCACACCACTATGCGATTTGACAGATTGAGACGACAAATCGAATGGTGAGTAGAGTACTTCACTAAACTGTTCTCGGACCATAGTGCAGATGATAGAGTAGGAATTTAAAGATGTCACCCGCTATCAGCTGTAATTACGGCCACACCCCGTATCGTCTAACCACGAATCTATCGCGTCCGTCGCTTGCTTGATGAGTTGATCCAGTTGAGTGACCAACCCCGCGCGGCGTGCACGTCACTACGCGACAATATGTTGACACGCGATCTCTACCAGACAACTCTACCTGTTCCCGTAGAGAAATAATTTTAATGATGAATAAAATATAAGTAATATTACATTCACTTATATCCCGTGGAACCTAAGAATTGGATCATCGTGACAGTTATAAAGTGATAAATTATTTAAAAAAATGTAAATAATTCATTAGATATTTTATTAGTTAAAAGTGAATTAATTGTTGGTGTTATAAGTGAATAAATTTTGAGTGAAACTAGCTGGACTGTGTTGTGTAAGAAAGAAATAGTGCGTGGAGACAGAATGGATCGTTACACTACCTAGTACCCGATGTTGTGGCGTAACAAATTAAAATTGTACCTGATTGGTAAATTAATATTAAATGAATAAGAAAGCCTTCGAGTGAATTGGCAAAAAACTCTGATTTCCCATTAAGTATTTACTTACAATAAAAATTAATCTGTTAGTAATGCTAAGCACTTGATACCTACAAAATCGTAAAAAAAAATTAAAAAAAATCCAAAAAAATGAATATTTAAAATATTGTTTCACTGTAAACTGGAGTCGTATGGAAACTGGTAAAAATGATAGAACAACTCATACATTCCGAAGTAATATTGGCAGGTATAATTATGTCTATGTCTATGGATAAGTTATCCCGGATAACTGGAAGAAGTATCATACTTAATCTGACGCGTCGCCTGTTTCCCCAAGCAGTCTCTGATCCAAGACTTCGACCCCCAGTAGGGGTTGAATTTACAAAAATTCTTGTGTTGGAAAAGCGTGAACCCTCAAAGCCTCAAAAGTCTTGGATCAAAGCTGTAGATGTTCAGAAACCTAGGGCACAAATAATATAATAGGTACTAGGATTCAAGTTAGATGTCTGACTTACCCATACCTATGTATAGTAGGTGGTAAATAGAAATTTGAAACAGAAAAAGCACCTGTGATACAGCGCTATCTTCAAAACAATGAATGTTTCCCAAGCCATTCACAATCTAACAGTTAAATACGTATTCTAAGCCCACACCAGTTCACAAGACCTCAAACGCCTCTACAGTTTTGCATATTCACTTTAAAACACTGTGAAACTGGTTATTATAATAAAAGTTCAGAATATCTTCGATCTATAGTCAGTGAGGCTTCACTGATCGACCTCTACCTGCTCTCACTTAAACCTTCGCTGTCTAGCTCTTATTAGTCCTACCACGAAGATTTAAAATTTAAACCGTCCTAGATAACAGGCCTATCTATTGATGTAAACATTATTGAAATCGATGCAGTATTTCTCGAGTTATAGACGAATCCACAGACATCCGGTCAAAAAGATAATTAGGTACAGTTTTTTTAGTAAAACCTTGCCTTCGCGCCGTCCACTTTTTACATCTAGTGAGTTATGTTTTTATTATGTATTATAATTATTATATTGTAAGTTTGAACGCAGCTTTGATCATTTCTCAACTTGTTATTTACAATAATCTATATTTAGAGTGGAAGTTCTTGTGCATGCACTAACGTGTCTCTGGGTGTTGTAAGAGTGAAATGGTGAAGCTATCAATATTACAAACTATAATTAGTCGCAATTCACTAAGCGGTGAAAGGGACATCACCATCATTGTTTTAGGACTAGGTTTTGTCTGCGGCGTCGACTGGGAATGATAGAAGAAATAAAATTAATCAATCAGTCAGATGTTAGTAGTATTTTTAGGGTTCCGTACCCGAAGAGTAAAACGGACCCTATTACTAAAGCTCCGCTGTCTGTCTGTGCGTCTGTCACCAGGCTGTATCTAATGAACCGTGATAGTTAGACAGTTGAAATTTGTATGATGTATTTCTGTTGCCGCTATAACAACAACTACTAAAAAACAGAATTAAACAAATATTTAAGGGGGCTCCCATACATAAAACGAGATTTTTTGCTCGTTTACCAGATGAGTCATAGATAGCGCTGCTTTATATAGGACCGCTACTCAACACTAGATGGCAGGGATAGATAATGGTACGGAAGCCTTCGAGTCCGACTCGCACTTGGCCGGTTATCCTAAGTTCATTAAATATTTTTTCGTAAGCTCCGAATGAACGCTCTATGTGATGTGGCGGTTTAAGAAACTGCATCAAAATTGTCTATCAATAGAGATGGGGTCTAAGATCATTGAGGCAATTCATTTATAGCTCTATTTCTCTTGTCCGTGGAGTTTCTTCCATTCTTCACGGCTTGTTCAGTTTTATTTTCACTTCTTGGTACAACATAACATTATAGCGTTTTCTTTCTATTGATCCAAGAAAGTCCTTCTCGGTCTTCCCCTTCTCTTTCCTTCTACTTTCCTTCCATGATGGATTTTTGAATACGTCACTCGTGTGGCCAAACATCTTTCTTTCTTACATCATGATGACGGCCTACGGGTCACACACATACATACACGACCTTTTACAGAAGAACACAACACAACACACACATAAACACGTTAGATATTATTGGAATGACCTAACAATAAGATCACCTGACTCTAAGCTCTCTGACAGATCATCAATTGAGTTCAATAATTTACGTCCTACAGGCTTTAGGAACTTTACGTTTATCTATAAACCCGTCCGGTCTGCACAATATACCTAAATAGACAACGACCGGCGTTTGACCGCCAAATGTCTTAATTTAATTAAATAAACGTCTTTGTGCCTCAGCTGACAAGTTCACTATAAACCCAGTGGTTAATTTATCAATGGGACTAAACGAGCACTTCACCAATTATAACTTAATAAATTAGGCTCATTTTGTTTTTTTTGGATGACAGGTTGATTAACTGTTTAACTATGGTTTAAGTGTTGTGACCATGAAGCTAGCCTACCTGTGGTAAAGGTGGAGACCACACTCAATATTATTGCCGAATTTTAAAATTGCCATTTCAGTCAGTAATTCACAGTTAACATCTCTCTTACGTGATTTATAGTTTACCTATTTCAAAGGTCTTGCGTAGAAAAGTAACAAAAAATTCTAGGTCTGTCGTAGAAAGCATAGACTTAGGCTGGGTTTTTTCACCGGTAGTTAAACAATTAAACAATTTATTATCTTGCGAAATAGGTAATACAAATATTGTGGTCTTATTGTAATGTGTATAGTGTCTCTATTTCCGTCATTAAGACATGCAAGCATTTATATTTGTCAATACAACAATTTAGTTTTTTTTTTAAGTTAAGGTAACCAATGGTTAAAAACTAACAAATTCTAACAAATGGTCAAAATTTGGTAGTTTTTAACCATTGGCTACCTTACCTTGGTGAAAAAACCCACCCTAAGACCCCGAGCGCCGCGCTGCCGTATTATTCAACTCGCTAACGTACGTACTTACGTACGTTACTTTACTTTAGCCTCAGTGTCTCAAGGACGGGTCACTACCACTACCGGGCTCCCCACGCGGCGGGTTAGAAACTTGTTTGACCGACACAAGCTCGATAACATTTCTATTATGAAACAAAATAAGATACAAACATAGACGAATAACAAAGTTATTTATGTGTAAAAAAAAACATAAACTACTTATAGCAAAGACTCTTGAAATAGATAATGCCAGTTGTCCTATCAAGGGACAATACAGGGCTAGTGAGACGGACTACATCTCTTGCAAGTGTCTTGACATGTAGTTCAATCAGCTGCATCTCATAGTAGCAAAGTTGACGCACGTGGCTGGATGGGTGACGGCCAGAGAGACGCAGGATCGAAGATACTGTAGATACTTACGAGACAGGATAGAAATAAGTCATCTTTAAGTCGTAGCGGTCTATATTTTATCGGGCGGCACGCCTCACGATTCATAACAGTGAAATGATATTTTAAGGAAATCAAATAAATAAATATGTGTAGACATGTTACACAGCGCCATCTAGCCCCAAACTAAGCATAGCTTGTACTATGGGAACCACGTAACTGATACAATACTTAGATACTTTTTGTTTGTGAATACACACATAGAATACAATATAACACCCAGAAACAGAACAAACACCGATGTTCATCGCACAAATGTTCGAACCCACAGCCTATAGTTTAGAAGGCAGAGCTACTACCAACTGCTATCAGGCCAGTCTACATGCGCATATAATTCAAACGCATATTACGCAAATGCCGTAACACGATCACCAAATAACTTATAAGTCACCTTTAAAACTGAACCATTTTCGTAGAATGATTGAAAAACCGAACAAAAGTATTTCATTAATTCGTTCAAGACACGTTCAATAAAATTGCCAAACTCATAAAAGAAGAATAAAAAGTTACGATAAAAATCAGTGCACAATTTAAAAGGCCAGCAGCACCATATCAACCGCAGAACTAGAGGCAACCATGCCGCTCCGCCGCTCGGTTTCCCTTCGCGACAACAGCAAACTTCCCAAGCAGAGGTTCCTCAAGCTGCCAGGTATTAGGGAAGCACCTGCGAGGATGCAGCTCAATGAAGAGGCCGACGCCGCCTTTGATGTCACGGACTACTTCCTTGACGACGTTGCGGACCCTTGGAGGCAGGGAGGTAAGGAACTTAGTATGTCTACTATCCCATCCTACTCTGGCTGCCCTCGACTCCAGGAGACCACAGATTAAGGAGGTACCACGAAGCTAGTAACTATAGTAATAGGTAAAGAAGATAAACACCAGGTTAGTTTTATTAGCTTTGGTATGTTGACGACAGAGAGGTAAGATGACGCAAACATTTTGAAAATAGTTGTTGTTCACTTGAGGTTTCTATGTTTTTGGTAAGATAACGTAGAGGAATTAGTGAAGTTGTAAATATCGAGAAGCATTAAAGTAAGTAACCGAGAATGTTTAATGTGAAACTAAATATATTTTTTTTCTTATCAAAATAAAGAGTATTGAATACTTCAAAGTTAAATAAAAAATTGGTTAATTGGGATATCATAGAGTTTGCAGTCAGCGTGATTCCTGCCAACTAGAAGAACATGCTAAGTTCGCCTATCATAGCCAGAAGACGTCTACTGCTGAACATAGACCTCCTCCATAATACGCTATTTTGGACTCTCCATCGCGGCTCATACCACGCTTCCTAGGCGGCTTGGTGATTGCAGGAGATTTTAATGTACTGCTCTGCCCGTTCCCTCGATACTCCCGTAGCCGGGGGAGAGATATGGTGGTCCTATCTTCACATTGGGACCGCACTTGTTTCATTAAGTATTGTTCTATGCACCCTGCAGACGCCGTGGAGCGCGAGCGGCTGTCCCAGCACTCGCAGCTGCGCGAGCTGGTGGTGTCCGGTGACGTGACGCAGCTGTCCGCCAAGCTGCGCGCGCTCGGGGCCGAGGCGGGTCTCATCGCGAACCTCACGCCCGGGGGGGCCAACACGCTGCTATACGTGTCAGTACTATAACAGTTGTATTTACGTTGTAGGTAGCGAACAAGCGTACGGCCCTCCTGACTCCTGATGGCACGAGCTCACCGTCACCTCATGTGGACATTAACACTAGAGGTGGAGGAGTCACTAATGCATATTTTATAAAACCCATAAAAAGATATTCTCAATTAGGTTGTGTTTTCCTATGAAAACCAATTTAGAAAACTGGTTGGTTTCGGAAAATTCATGAAATCTGTTCGATAGTGTAGTTTTTACCAGTGTCGTCTGCTTGGCGTATTAATGATAATTTTAAGGAATATAAATCACGAGAATTTGAACGGCATGGACCGTGACAAGTGATCTCATTTCAAATACCCTTCTTCCACCTTTTACAATCAACTTACGGAATTGGCAGTGCCATCCTATTTCAGGGGAGAGAATCGCCCCATCCGACCCGAGACACGCGATCTACGATGGGGACAATATGCTTTGCTTAGAAGATACCGTATTCACTCGCGGCTCGAAGAGCTCCACAGCTTCATTTAATTTTTACATACATAAACCCAGGACCCTAATGGACCCTGTATCTAAGGACCATAAAAACCCACACAGAACAAGTATTTGCGCATTTATCATTTGCACAAATACTTGACCTGTCGCGGGAATCAAACTCGCCGCCTCCGGGTTATAAGCCGGCCTGCTCAGCCAGCACACCACAAAGACTGGCATGCTGGTGCTCAAATATTCCACCGTTTGATCCAGAGCGTCGGAGTCAGGTGTGACCGGCGCAGTGTCGGCGCTGCTGGAAGCGGGGGCGGACGGGCGCGCGCACCCCGTCACCAAGTACGGCCCGCTATACATCGCGGCCTACCACGGCCACAAGGATATTGTCAGACTGCTGCTCGCGCACTTCCCCAGTGCCGTGCAAGTTAGTATATACGACTTTATATTGCATCTAAGGTTAAGTCATGTCTGGTCCCGTTTTAAGAATAGAACCACTCTATCTCTTCCCGAGGATGCCGCATGCCGTAAGAGCCGGCTGAATGAATAGGGGGTGTTTGCGATTTTTTCTATAGAACTTTTATTTATCTTGTATTTGCGGACATCACGAGATATGAATAACATGATTATATTAAATTCAAAGCTCCACATGCTGTAATTTCGTCAGGAAACGTGCCAAAAAACACCTTGTTTGCCCCAACCCTTGCTAAAGCATGGGTCTCGCGATCGTAACGCGCTGCTGTAAGCGGTGTTGGATACAATCGTGTCAATGGTCTTTTGTTCCGTCGCAATATGGCTCAGTGGTGAACAGTAAGGGTGACGCTGCGTCGGAGCCGCTGACCGCAGCGTCGTGCGTTACGATCGCGGACGGTTCGTAAGGTAATGAACCACTCGTGTATATTGTAGGTGGAGACGGTAGAGCGCTGGCTGCCGCTGCACGCGGCGTGTATCGGCGGGCACGCGGCGCTCGTCACGCTGCTGCTCGAGTACACCTACCCCGAGTGTCTGCTGCGGACTTACACGTGAGTCGCGTGTGCTATATACTGGAGACTTACACGGGAGTGGCGTGTGTTATACACAGGAGACTCACCCAGTTACTGACGAGTGTTTCATACAGGATACTCACCCGGGAGTGGCGCGTGTTATACACAGGACTACACGACACGTTACATACTGTGCGAAATGTCCACATATTTGTTGTATTAATTGTAAAGTGTTATACTTGAGTCGTATGTTGTTCCGACAGCGATGGTCGCGGGCTGTCGTACCGGTTCGCGTTCGATGTGAACGCCGTGGACGTGTCGCAGCAGACTGCGCTGTACATCGCGTGCACACTCGGCAACCTGCCCGTGCTGGAGGCGCTGCTGCACCACACCGAGCCCTGCCTGCCCACCGGGGACCAGGTACCGGGGACACTAGGGGGACAGTAGGGGACACATGGGGACAACAGGCGGCGCTGTACATCGCGTGCATACTCGGCAACCTGCCCGTGCTGGAGGCGCTGCTGCACCACACCGAGCCCTGCCTGCCCACCGGGGACCAGGTACCGGGGACACTAGGGGGACAGTAGGGGACACATGGGGACAATAGGCGGCGCTGTACCGCGTGCACACTCGGCAACCTGCCCGTGCTGGAGGAAAATTGTCTTTCCCCTGTTTTACTCCACTTGACGAGTAAGCAATTATGAAGAAAGTGACATAAAACGGGGAAAGACAATTTTGTCTACCGTCCGTACTAGGGCAGCTGGTTTGATGTAATATATTAATGTCACTAACATGTACATTCCCCGCTAGTGCTCGCCGCCGTCCCCGGCCGGGGGGAAGTCCCCGCCCGCGGTGAAGTCCCCGCCGGCGCGCGGCATCTCGCTCGGGATCCATGCCATCGTCAGCAAGCTCACTGGGAACCATGTGAGTGCGCGAACATAGATATCTAGACTAGATGGTGACAGGTAATGAAACTTGTCCGCTCTGAAGTTGATTAGAAGCATGCATAGTATATCAAGCTTTTTAAAATCAAAAAATTATATGGATTCAACTGAATAATGTTCCTTTATAATTTAAGAGAGAGACGTGCTTATAAGTGGCTGCGTCCCTTTCACACAGTTGCTAAAACTAAAGTTGGCATGGCAGAAACAAAGGTCGTTTTATACAGGCACTAAATAAATCAGCTTTCTTTTCTCATTAACTACAAAAATGGTTCAACACTCCGATGATAGTTATACTGGTAACTCATTGCAAAAAGGAAACTATTATGGTGGGATTATTTGTGTTTGCGGTTGGTGCTGGTGCCTGGTGGTGGGAACAGACACAGATCTAGTATTAACACTTTGGGACCGCGTTTTATGTTTGTACCGCACACACGCAATATAATGAGGCGTTTTATTAAAAAAAGAAATGGTGTTTTATGTATGACCCAATAGATGGCGCCAGTTGTGGTTTTACCAAAATCTGTCACTGTCACTGTTGTTTCAAGCATAGACCACAGGTTATAGGAAATGTGTCACGATACAGACTGCCAACTCTAAACTGTTTCACTTGTTTTATTTTCGTTGCGCGATATCTCAGCTTTATTTTGGACCATAATATTAACGTTTATCTGTCTCACAGTTCTGCTGCACTTCAATTTACTTAAGAAGAATGCACCACAGACTACTTAGGAGCAGACAATGTACTCGTGGTCCACTCAGCTGAATTTGACATTTCTTTGTAGGCGGTCTAACCATTTTCTTATGTTTCAACTACTCTGTGGTTTGAAAGGTTTAAACTATTACTTACTGCGCCATCTAGTAAAAGAAGCGGAACTAGTTTTTTTTTTAAAATAAAACTCCTCATTGCCAGTAACGATAACATTGCGTGCGTGCGGCTAGCCTACCAATGAACCTTCCTGTTACGTAGAAGTATAAATTACTTGGATACATTGTATTCCAGCGCTGGAGCGGGTCGCCGCCCCCGTCAGTATGCCTGGCGCGGCCGGTGCGGACGGACGTGCCGCGCGGCGCGGACAGCTGCCTCGCGTGCGCCGCCCGGCTCAACCACGTGGCCGTCGTGCGGGCGCTGCTTGCGGCTGGGGCTGACGCTAACGCACCCGCGCCGCCACCGGTAACGTTACAACACTCCACTAGTTAAATACTTACAGGTCTCTTTTAGCCATCTCTCCTCGTGGGTGCCGTAAGAGTCGTCTAAGGGAATATTCAGGGAATCATTGACAGCCTGAAGATATCCACTGTTGAAATAGGCCTCCTCCACAGAGGGCTACTTTAGCGGCTGCTCGCCTCATGCATCCATCGGCTCCCCACGGCTGTCACCAGATCGTCGGTCCACCTAGTGGGGAGCCTATGCTGCATCTTCCGGTTAGTGGTCGCCACTCGAGAACCTTTCTTCCCCATCGGTTGTCAGTTCTACGAGCGATGTGGCCTGTCCATTGCCTGAACAACTTGCTAATTTTATATCGGTGACTTTAGTTCTCTTGCGTTCCGGAGCTTATCTCGCAGGGAAACACCGAGCGTAGCTCTTTCCATAGCTCGCTGCGCAATTTTGAGCTTACTAATGAGGCCAACAGTAAGAGACCATGTCTCAGTTCCATAAGTCGTCACTGCCAACACACATTGATTAAAAACGTCGTAGTTCCTGGGTCCCTAGACACAGGGGATCCGGCTTAGGGTCCAGGCTGTGTGTATACGATGGTAACATAATGCATGCACGCCTGCAGCCGAGCGCGGAGCCCCCGGAGCCGCGGCGGCGCTCCCGGTCGGCGAGCGCGGGCCGGGGGGACTCGCCCTCGCGTGGGAAGGGGGACTACCAACATGATAGTGAGTACTCTTATTGTTTCTGCTCATTTATTCTCTTTTTTAAGGTTCCATACCCAAAGGTAAAACGGACCCTATTACTAAGGCTCCGCTGTCCGTCTGTCACCAGGCTGTATCTCACATGAACTGTGATAGTTAAACAGTTGAAATTTTCACAGATGTATTTCTGTTGCCGCAAATACTAAAAAAACAGAATAAAATAAATATTTAAGGGGGCTTCCATACAACAAACGTGATTTTTTGCTCGTTTACCAGATGAGTCATAGATGGCGCTGCTTTAAATAGTACTGCTACTCAACACTAGATGGCAGGGATAGACAGTGGTACGGAACCATCTGTGTGCGAGTCCGACTCGCAAATCGCCGGTTTTTTTACTTTAGATTAGGTCCTTTGACCTCTGTCTCACTTGATGGTGAGCTACGATGCAGAATGCTTGCCTAGAAGTTACCAGTCCACTCTAGCCTTCACAACTCCTAGGTTATATTTGTTAGGAAACAAACACGCTGGTAGGGTTCCATTCCCTTGCCGTCAGCGGAATAAATGTTGATGCGAAATGGATGTATTGTTTTGTCTATAGACCTGTGATATAAAAGTGAAACATTCGAATTAGTAGAAATTTTTTATTGTGGTTTTTAACTTTACCCTTTAAAATCCTAATTGTTTCCTCCTGTAGGAGTGACACCGTGGTCGGCGCTGGCGGTGGCGTGCCACGGTCGGCACGTGCAGGTGGCGGAGTTACTGCTGCAGCACGGGGCCACCGACCCCAGGGGCCTCGCGCTAGCACAGGCCGCCGCCAGGGGCCTCACCGACCTCGTGGCCAAGATACTCGCCACTAAGGTACACTCTACCTTCCTCCACCGACCCCAGGGGCCTCGCGCTAGCGCAGGCTGCCTCCAGGGGCCTATCAGTACAGTACTATCACACTACTTTCATCCAGTACTATCACACCACACTCACACAGTACTATCACACTCACCCTCCGCTTCACCTAACACACCCATTTGAACACTTGCGAAGGTCTAATTTGAGACTCGCACATTTTGGATTGTGACACAAAATGTCACCTTTTTATAATTCATCATCATCATCATCATCATCAACAGCCTGAAGACATCCACTGCTGAACATAGGCCTCCTCCAGAGAGCGCCACCTTGAGTGATTCCTCGCCTCCTGCATCCATCGGCTCCCCGCGGTTTTCACCCGATCGTTGGTCCACCGAGTGGGGGGCCGGCCTATGCTACGTCTTCTGGTTCGTGGTCGCCACTCGAGAACCTTACTTCCCCATCGGTTGTCAGTTCCACGAGCGATGTGGCCTGTCCATTGCCTGAACAACTTGCTAACTCTAAGAGCTATATCGGTGACTTTAGTTCTCCTGCGGTTCTCCTCATTCCGGAGCTTATCTCGCAGGGAAACACCGAGCATAGCTCGTTGCGTTTTATAGTTAGCGTAATATAATATCATGTGTCTCCCTCCTCCAGGCATACCCCGACCCGGACTACAAAATAAACAAGTCGTCAGTGAGCGAGCAAGTGTTCAGCCGCAAGCCGCCCGACCCGGCTCTCACGTATAGCGCTCTCTGTCCCACCACGCCCGTCATGGTCAACTGGCGCGAGTTGAAGATAAACTCGCCGACTATACGGTGAGAACGGCACCATGTCGTCTGTATAACTTAACATTAAGTTCCTGGGTAGAATGACACCATATCGTCTGCAGGACTCAACGAGAAGATCAAATTAAAAGACCATTTCACTCATTTAACTAATACTCTTGTTGTTTTGTTCGAGTATTTTTATTAGTTTAAACAGGTTATCGTTTGACCACATGTCATCTGATGTTAATGTCCGAAGCTGGCGCCACTCTACGCCTGGATTAGGTATTGGGTATTGACTGTCCTACTGGAGCCGTCTTTACGTTCATTATGAATAAGGAAAGCCTAATGCCCGTCTGTTTTAAAGTTTGACAGAAGATTGCCCTTATCTTAGCCTTGGTTTTGTCAAACTCGTGTCAAGCTAACAATGTGAATATTAAACGTTCATTGGTTGAAGACAGCCGATGATCAACTAGCAACCAATGAGCGGTCAGTATGGATTGGTGTGTCAAGTTAACACGAATTTGAGGAACGTACAAAAACACATGGAAAGGTTTGCTTAGCTAAATTTTATTTTAATTTAGTGCTGATTATTTACACACATAACACAGGCATTAGTGTGCCGTGTGGTCCCAGCGCGGTGTAAGAATAGGACCACCCCATCTCTTCCCGCAGGTGCCACAAAAGCTGGCTAAGGGAATATCCAGGGAATGGGCAGCAGCATTCTCTGAGGTACATTATAGTCTATTGGGATCACCAAGCCGCTTGCCAAGCGTGGTGATTATGGCACACCCCACCAATGATAAGCGTCCAAAGTGGCGTTTGATGGGAAGGCCTATGTTCAGCAGTGCACGTCTTCAGGCTGTTGATGTGGACATTAGTGTTACCATGAAAATGTCACCCATAATGGTGCTGCTCGTACAAGCGAGGTGGTGCGAGCGGCACCATGTCACCCGCACAAGTATCGTCCCGCAGCATGTGTTGGCTGCGACTGGCCGCGTCGCACGTGAACCGTGCGGTGTCGCGCGACAGTGCGGGCGCGCTGCACGCCCTCACGCGGCTCGACGTCTCCAACAACGAGCTGTGCCTGCTGCCGCCGGAACTCTTCACGCTGCTCAGCATCAGGTATCACTGCTGGTGCCGTCAACTACAATACTTCTTACAACTTGCTATATTTCATTTCCTATTCAATTATCAATGGTACACTTCCTACCTTCTTGAAAATACATACATACATACATTCGATACAAGGGCGAGTGTCGACATAGTCAACACTCGCCCTTGTATCGAATGTGTTCATCTTATATGACTGATCAGATAGCTCAGTTGGTAGTAGCTCTCGCTTTCTAAATTATAATAGGTTGTGGGTTCGATTCCCACCCATGACAAACATTTGTGATTAACATAGGTGTTTGTTCTGTCTCTGGGTGTTATATTGTATTCTATGTATGTATTTTCAAACAAAAAGTATGTAAGTATTGTATCAGTTATCTGGTTCCCATAGTACAAGCTTTATTTAGTTTGGGGCTAGATGGCGCTGTGTGAGATGTCCACATATATTTTATTTTTACATCAATATTTGTTAAAATTTAGACATTTTGAAAAATTCTCTACAATTTAGAGAAATTTAAAATTTCTCTCATTAAAAATGTAATATTACAGAAGTATAAATATGTATTTTAAGCATGCTATGTTCACTTTGAGGTGAAGTTACACGTCTGCACGTGTCTTTATCTATTCATTTGTGAATTACTAGTATTGTAAGTTTATGTAGTTGTGGTATCCACTACCTAAGTCCTATATATATATATATATATATAGCAAATAATAGTCCTCAGTCCACTTAAACTCACAGGTGTATATTTATAGGTATAGCGAGTCCACATACAATTTTACATTTCACAAAGGAATGATAGAATGTACACACACACACGCGACAGAATAGGTTTGGAAAGGTGAAGATTAGAATAAGAGTTGGAAATTATAAGCAACAAAAAGAAAAACGTAATTTTTGGTAGCCAGAGCGGAGCGCAAACGAGCGTGCATTCGCCGTGGGAATCAGAGTCTCACTGCGCGGGCGACCGAGCGACAGCGATTTTATAAGGCACAATACTCAAGCCGCGTACACCGGTCCACGCAAGAACGTTTTGCGCGAGTTCACTTTGCGCCGCGGTTTTGCTTGCTGCGTCTTGATGTTCCTACACTACTCCCCCGCTGAGACCGAAGGTTACTGAGGGCGATAGTAGTCTGGGAAACGGACGATGCGGCCGGATCTGGTCTTCCTCTCAGGAACAGGATCAGCTGCAGGTAGATTGGTGTTGGAAGTAGTCTTGGCGTCATCACGAGCCATGTGGGCAGACTTTAACCGGTCTATTGAGACTGTAAACTCTCGATTGGCAATGGCAAGCTTGAACGTCTTGTTTCCTCTTTCTAATACCCTGTAGGGGCCGGTGTACGGAGGTTCCAGAGAGCGCCGGGCGGCGTCCTGTCGAAGGAAGACGTACTCTGCGGTGGCCAGATCTTTAGGTATGTAGAATGTTTTTTGTGCATGTCTGCTTGCAGGTTCTGGAGACAGCTTTGCCATATGGAGACGGAGTCGTGATGCAAAGTCGGTGACATCGTGGGATGCGTTGGAGGGGGTGAAGAATTCGCCGGGAAGACGAAGGGGCTCCCCGTAGACGAGCTCCGCTGCCGAAGCCTTGACATCTTCTTTCCAGGCGCTGCGGATACCCAGCAGCACTAGAGGAAGTACTTCTGTCCAGCTGGAGGTCTGATTGCACATGATCGCAGCCTTCAATTGGCGGTGTAAGCGTTCCACCATGCCATTGCAGGAAGGATGATATGCTGTGGTAGGTCGATGCTGAGTACCAAGGATGGCAGTCATGGTGCGGAAGAGCTCGCACACAAACTGCTTAGCTCTGTCGGTGGTGATCTTGTGCGGGCAGCCGAAGCGAGACACCCAGCCAGCGATGAAGGCGCGGGCGCATGTCTCCGCCGTGATGTCGGGCAGAGGATATGCCTCAGGCCAACGAGTGTAACGATCGATGACCGTGAGGCAGTACCTGTAACCACACGAAATAGGTAAAGGCCCTACTATGTCCATGTGGACATGAGAAAAGCGTTCGGTAGGAACTGGGAATGGAGATGTGGGAGAATGGGTGTGCCGGAAAACTTTATTTTTCTGGCAATCTATGCATTCCTTGGCCCATTGTCGGCAATCTTTCTGTGCGCCGGGCCAAATAAATCTCTCAGTGACCAATCTTGCAGTCGCTTTTACACCTGGGTGGCTTAGCCGATGCAGTGATGTAAATACCGGTTTTCGGAAAGCAGCTGTCACAAACGGACGAGGACGTGGAGTTGAAACATCGCAGTAAAGGTGCGTATCTGAGTCTAGAGCCTTGATTTGTTTGAGATCAAGCGCTGAGCCATTTTGCAGAAGTTCTTGCAGTTCAGGATCTGTGTCTTGAGATTTTGCAAGAGCTTGATAATCCACGGCTACATATACTTCCTCGATCCGCGAAAGCGCGTCTGCGACTACATTCTGGTCTCCCTTCACGAAGCGGATGTCAATCGTAAATTGAGAAATATAGTCCAGGTATCGGAACTGTCTCGGTGAGCATTTGTCGCGATTGTGGGAGAAAACAAACGTCAGAGGCTTGTGGTCCGTAAAAACTATAAACGGTCTGGCCTCGACCATATGTCTAAAGTGACGAATTGCGTCGTATACAGCCAGCAGTTCACGGTCGTAGGGGCTATATTTATTTTGCGCAGATGAGAGGCGTCGAGAAAAGAATGCGAGAGGTTTCCAGCTGTTCCCGCATTTTTGCTGCAGCGCTGCTCCGATCGAGGTATCTGATGCGTCAGTGAATACTGCCATCTCGGCGTCTGGATCGGGGTGGGCAAGCATTGCTGCCTCGGAGAGACTGGTTTTGCAGGTGTTAAAAGCTTCCAGCATTGCCGGTGTCATCGTGATGCTTTGCGATCCTTTTGTCTTAGGTCCAGACAGTACACCATTTAGCGGTGCCTGGAATTCGGCCGCTCCTGGTACAAACCGGCGATAAAAGTTGTACATGCCCAAGAATCGGCGCATTTCTTTTACCGTCGTTGGTGTCGGGTACTCTCGAATCGCCTGAACTTTATCTGGGAGAGGTCGAACGCCATCAGCCGATACTTCGTGGCCCAAAAACGTTATGTGCGTTTTGCCAAACTCACACTTTGCTGTGTTTATGAGCATACCGTAGTCTGCCAAGCGCTGGAACAGCTGCCGGAGGTGCTGGAGGTGCTGGTTCTCATCCTGGGAATACAACAAAATATCGTCCAAAAATCCGTAACAGAATGGCAGTCCTTTGAGCATTTCATCGACGAATCGTTGGAAAGTCTGCGCCGCATTTCGGAGACCAAAGGTCATAAACGGGAATTCAAATAACCCGAACGGTGTCGTGATTGCCGTCTTTGGGATGTCGTCTGGAAATACGGGAATTTGGTTATAGGCTTTTATCAAATCGATTTTTGAGTAGATTTTTGTACCCATCAGCTGGTGTGAAAAGTCTTGTATATGCCTAATCGGGTATTTGTCCGGCACAGTTTGGGAATTCAGTGCTCGGTAATCCCCGCAGGGTCGCCATCCGTTGTCCTTTTTAGGGGCGAGATGTAAAGCCGATGACCAAGGACTTTCTGACCTGCGGGCGGTTCCGTTCGCGAGCATATCCTCGAACTCCTTTTGGGCAATCTTCAACCTATCCGGTGGGAGTCTCCTGGGACGACTTGAGACAGGTGGGCCAGGGGTTGTCCGGATGTGATGCACCGTTCCATGCTTGACTTCGCGGTGGGTTCCAGCAGGTCGGGTAATATCGGGGTACTCACGCAGCAGCTGGTGATACACGGAGTCTCCGGATACTGCCTTTATTGACGCGATGTCAGTTGCCTCCTTTTCAGGTGTCGCTGCAGCAGAAAGTGACGTCAGGCCGTCGACCAAGCGGTGGTTCCTCAGATCTACAAGCAGATTATAATGTCTGAGAAAGTCTGCACCAATAATTGCTTTTGAGACATCAGCTACAACGAATCTCCAGCTGTAGACTCGGCGTAGACCTATGTTGAGCTGCAGGTAAATCCAGCCGTATGTTGCTATTGCAGAGCCATTTGCAGCGTAGAGCTGATAGTCCGTCTTGGAACGGGTTTGGTTGAGTGCTGACCGAGGGTACACGCATAGGTCCGAACCTGTATCAACGAGGAATAGCATTTTGGTGAAATGGTCTGTAATAAATAAGCGGCCTGGTGTGGAGGGGCAGTCGTTAGCCGCTACTTCCGGCTGCCGTTCCTGTTTTCCGATGAACTGAATTTGCACGGAGTCGTGCATTTAGTAGCTCGGTTGCCGAATCGGTTATGGTACCAACAAAAATCAGGGTTACGTTGGTTAGAGCGTGAGCGACTTCTATTGCGGTTAGAATATTGCGATCTACCCCCACGCGCTTCTTGCCTATTGTAATCATTATTACTGGAACGTGATACATGACCTTTTAATGATGCTACCTCTCGTGTCAGTTCTGCGATCTGCCTTGCCATGTTGCTGAAGTTGAAGTCGGTGCTGGCCACAACTGGTGCCATTGGCGCCGCTGGTACTATATCATAGACTCGGTCCGCGAGGTCCGCTACAGTCTCCAGGGGCGAATCTGCTTGTGACGCTATCACCGTCTGTATATTATGAGGTAAACGACTCGACCACAGCGTTCTTAAAAATGAGTCGGGCACATTGGGTCCAGCTAACGTCTGAAGATGTCTAAGAAACTGCGACGGCTTTCTGTCCCCAAGCTCCTCATGCATCAAAAGTTGTTTTACTTTTTTCTCTTGTGACGCAGAAAGTCTTTTGATCAACTCAGTTTTTAATTTTATATATTTATTTTCTGCTGGTGGTGAAGTAATAACATCTTTCACCTCGGCCGCATACTGCTGGTCCAACTGCGCAATAACATGGTAAAACTTCGTTGCGTCCGACGTAATTCCCGATATGACAAATTGACCTTCGATTTGGGCAAACCACAGGGAAGGTTCTTCTGGCCAGAACTGAGGAATTTTCACGCCAACTTTAAAAACTTCCACATTTGTAACTGGCATTGCGCTGCCGACTGTACGGTTCGTGCCGCTTCCGGAAGGTTCGTCCGAAACTGTGTCTTGTTTCTGTCCGCGTTCCATCTTCCTTTTCTTCTTTCTTCGGGGTCACCAATTATGTGGTATCCACTACCTAAGTCCTATATATATATATATATAGCAAATAATAGTCCTCAGTCCACTTAAACTCACAGGTGTATATTTATAGGTATAGCGAGTCCACATACAATTTTACATTTCACAAAGGAATGATAGAATGTACACACACACACGCGACAGAATAGGTTTGGAAAGGTGAAGAGTAGAATAAGAGTTGGAAATTATAAGCAACAAAAAGAAAAACGTAATTTTTGGTAGCCAGAGCGGAGCGCAAACGAGCGTGCATTCGCCGTGGGAATCAGAGTCTCACTGCGCGGGCGACCGAGCGACAGCGATTTTATAAGGCACAATACTCAAGCCGCGTACACCGGTCCACGCAAGAACGTTTTGCGCGAGTTTACTTTGCGCCGCGGTTTTGCTTGCTGCGTCTTGATGTTCCTACATAGTGTTGAAAAACTATTGTCCATATTTTTTTGGCATTATTTTTCTGGGTGTCGTCTGATTGGTTGGTTACGCTTTTGTGACGTGGTGTTCAATCGATCTATCTCTATCTACTTTTAAAACGTATTCGTCCTTACCACAGATACATAAACGCAGCCCAGAACAAGTTAGAACGTCTCCCGTCTCCAGGCGATCCGTTCGAAGAGGACCTGGAAGGAAAGAGAGGGAAGAAGAAGGTCACGAGGACTTGTTACACCTCGCCTGCGCTACAGGAGCTGTATCTACAGGTAGGGACATCTATATGTGGTCCCGGTTTGGGGATAGGACCACCCCATCACTTCCCGTGTGTGCTGTAAGAGCCGGCTAAGGGAATATCCAGGGAATGGGCAACAGCATTCCCTGAGGTACATTATAATCTTCTGCGATCACCAAGCCGCCTGCCAAGCGTGGTTTTATGGGGGGGGGGGCTATGTTCAGCAGTGGATGTCTTCAGGCTGATGAGGTTACTGTGTGTGTCAAAATAGGCTTGTGTCGTGCTATTTTTTTTATTGCAGAAATTAATAATATTCCTCAAAAAATAAACACCCGTGAAAACAAAAATTAAATATCTCAAAAAATGACAAAGTTGCAAGCATTTTAAAATACAGGAATAGAAAGAGACAGCTCAAACATTCTTGCTCCTTCATAGTTCCTCATTGCTAAGCTGTGGTAGCTTTACATACAATCTCTTTGGCATGTTACGTCACAATGTGCGTTTTCATAGTAACTGTGGGGAAGCACTGTTTTGCGAGAAAAGTACAGCTGATGCCCCCTCTAGAAACTTTAAAAGCTCATATAATTTATTTACCGATTTTACTTATTGTCCCAATGATTGCAATCATTTTGAACCTACTTTATGAAAACAATATTAAATTGTTATTTTTTTTATAGCAGGACACCAGCCTATTATCATCCTGAGGCAGACCGTGGTTTTAATGATTTTTTTTTACAGTTTGTATGTTTTAAATGTATTTCACTGTAACTATCACTATTATATCCGCAGGACAACCGCCTAGAATCCCTCCCCCCCTCCTTATTCTCGCTCCCCTCGCTAACGACCCTGGACGTGTCCAACAACAAGCTGCGGTCGCTCCCCCCCCAAATGTGGGGGGCGCCCTGCCTGCGGGACCTTAATGCGGCGCTGAATCATCTGCGGGACCTGCCCGGGGGAGAGGTGAGGGATATACACTCTTATTACTAGGCCCTTAGAGTTGGAAGTCAAATAATTTATTATACCTGCCCGGAGAACAGGTAAGGTAAATTCACTCGTATTACTAACCGGTTACGTACAAGTTTCTTTGCATGGCGTTGGATAGTGAAAAAAATTCACAATCGTATTTGAACCTTATAATTTAGTCACGAGAGTTAAAAGCTTTGGAGAGATTCGTCAGTTTATAACAAATTCCAGAGAGAGATTCTATCAGGTAAGATTGCGGTCAAATGCGGGCTAAAAAAATTACTGTTGCTTTAAACCTCTCTAAAAGAGGTAATTTAGACATTGTTGCTTATTCATAATGTTCATTTTGGTCTATAGCCACTGAGTATAGTGAAGAATTGAGAATTAATCGAATGTAGACTTTATTACTTGCTAACGAGAGCTCGATGCTGCAACAATTGACTTGTAAAAGTACTAAAATTTGATTTTGAAATGCAATAAAAACATCATCATTTCTTTGGACAAATGATTGTCGGTTTTAAAAGACCTGCCAAAGAAAAAGAACTTTAGACTTTAATTCACAGTTACGAGCTATCAAATTTCAAAGTATCTCCTCCTTAGATAAAAAAGTGATGACTGCCTAAAACTGCAAAGAAAGATCAACCGTATTCCTTACACACTAAGCATTAAATTAGGATACACCTCCGCTTGTATTGTTCCAGAACGAGTCGGAATGTTCGAGTCCCGTAGTAACGTCTCCTGTGAGCGACCTGAGCGCTTCGCCCTCCACGCAGGGGTTCTCATTCAACACAAGTGCTGTAAGTTACATTACCTCATGATCATTTTAATGCTAAAACTGCTGGAAGTCACAATAAATCTAAAATTAGACTACAAAAAGTACAGTCAAAGCGTTTTGATTCCTCGTTTATAATTGGGACAGCAAAGAAATGGAACACCTTACCAGCGTCATTGTTTCCTGACAAATATAATCAGGGAGTTTTTAAGGCTTGAGTGAACCGGTATCTTCTAGGCAAGCATGCTCCATCGTCGACCGCGTCGTCACTTACCATCAGGTGAGACAGTGGTCAAATATTAGCCTATCGTTGATAAAAACTAAACAGTCCGGGCAACGAGAGAAAGCGTTAGACAGGTATAATAACATTGTCAAAAGCTGTATGAAAATCTAAAGGGCCTTGAATATTTTAGTATGAAGCCTGGTATACCTACTTACTGTCCAACATCTTGTTTTTATTCAAAATAATGGCCGTTCATATATCGCTGACACTAATACGAGCAAGGTTTGTATGAGACAAAATCTCCTCCAGCTTCTTGTTTTCAAGATAATTATACGCTTTCAAAGTTACACTGGTGGAACCAAATGTAAGTTGTACTTAGAAATAAACTAAAGATACTAAATCCGATCGTAGCTCCCAAACCAATGAACTCATTTTTGTTAAAAGGGGACTTTATCGAAAGTTCTTAGCTTGTAGAGGCATTTTTGTCGGGGGTTCTTAAAATGTTTCACATCAACAACTGGGAGACGTTCCTCTGCTGAACCCAGACTTCCCCCATAAAACGACCCTGGACGCTTATAGAGGAGTTTGCCATAATCACTACGCTTGGCAGGCGGCTTAGTGATCGCAGATTTGAATGCACCGAAAAGAATGCTGCTGCTCATTCCCTGGATATTACAATATAGCATTTGTGTAATGTCCACAGAAGTCATTGTCCCGCAGTCCGTCGGTAGAGTCCGTCCAGCCGGATGACGAGGACTCGGTACCTATCGTCGCCAACCGAAACGGGAACGCTGTGTGAGTACACTCACTTACTAGAGGTCCTTTTATTGTTATACCTAGGTACCTTATATCATGACAACCTTTTGACCAATTTTGCTAATCTTTGAAACACTTGTATAGTACCGATTTTTTGCTACCAAATATTATCAAAACCGGCAGGTAAATTGCTCTGCAGCAAACTTATCATTTTTGGAGGAAGGAGACATCCACTCAAATATTGCCGACTAGTTTTATTCATCATTATCATCACCGTTTTTTTGCACCGCTCAAAATAGGCCTCCTTTATTATGGGGGTTTGCCATAATCAGCACCCTTGGCAGGCGGCTTGGTGATTTTAAAGTACCAGGCGAAATGCTACTGCCCTGGATATTCCCATAGCCGGCTCTTGCGGCACCCACTTGAAGAGATGGGGTGGCCCTATTCTCACAACACCGGGACCACACGGCTTAACAATTAAAATTAGCATATTAAGAATAATAATGATTTGTGTGTGAATAATGTCCAGCTGCACGGCTGCGGGGCGTGTGCACCAGTGGCGGGGCGTGGTGGAGCCGGCGGCGGCTCCCCCCCGCGGAGTCTCCGCCCTGCACTCGCTGAACCTCGCGCACAACCAGTTCGCGTGCGTCCCGCCCGCACTCGCGTGTCGGGCCACCTCACTCGCCAGGCTCAACATGGCTTACAACTCGCTCAGGTACCTTGCACATGTTTGTCAAGGAGGAAGAGAGTCGGTGCTACGGTGGAGCCTTGTGGAACGCTATTTATCACGACGTTGATGAATATGGCCGCTTCATATAGGTAAGTTAGATCTAGTAGCAAGATAGTGTAGGAAACAAGATATCTTGCATCATTCGGTTATATCAATAAAAAGGTAAAAAAGTGGTGCTAAGTTTGACCCTTGTGAAAGAACAAACTAAACAAGGCAGTATAATTATATAGACTCGCTTTGTTCAACCTCATGGACGTATGGTCTACATCACTGTGGACCAGAATAATGGCGTATATCTTTTTATTGAACATTGTATCTTTTTTAAACATTAGTAAGCCAATGTCTACCAAATCAAACGCTTCACTTAAATCTGCAAATCTTATCTTTCATGCTAGTGAAATAGAGGCTCAATAGAGTAGTAAACAAACTGACTCTCTTTGAATCTATTTTCATCTTTTGATTAAATAAAAACGAATAATGCTTTAATTTAATGCATTTTCATGAATATTGATTTGAAAATAAAAGAATTGGGTTTGATTCGTCGTGTTTTTAAAATTTTAATATACGTATGTAAGTTTTGTTCTACGAAAGAAAGAATTGTGTATTTCTCTTACAGATCCATGTCGTACGTGACGTCATACCCCACCAGCCTCCGCCAACTGGACCTCAGTCACAACGAGATCACATGCTGGCCCAGCTTGCCGCAGGTTGGTACATATCGTACGTGACATCATACCCCACCAGCCTCCGCCAGCTGGACCTCAGTCACAACGAGATCACATGCTGGCCCAGCTTGCCGCAGGTTGGTACATGTCGTACGTGACGTCATACGCCACCAGCCTCCGCCAGCTGGACCTCAGTCACAACGAGATCACATGCTGGCCCAGCTTGCCGCAGGTTGGTACATGTCGTACGTGACGTCATACCCCACCAGCCTCCGCCAGCTGGACCTCAGTCACAACGAGATCACATGCTGGCCCAGCTTGCCGCAGGTTGACCACTCGCCTGATGGTAGGTGACGGTGTGGTATGGCTGAAGATAATTATAGAAGGTACCTTCTGCGACGAAATATAGGGTAGACTGCCCCGAGCGTCGCCTCGAAAGCGGCACCGTTAACATAAGGGATATGCTTTTTTTTTGCTCTTAGTACCTTGTTGTTACATTAATCTCCTTCCCTCAGTTAGAGAACTTCGGCAGCATAGAAGGTTCCCCGCTGGCATGCTACTGCCCGGCGGCTCCGGCTGGCCCGGGCCCGGCGGCCGGGCCGGCGGGCGCGCCCGGCCGGCGGCGGCCCGGCGGCTCGGTGCGCTCGCAGCTGCTCCACGCGGCCTGCCCCGCCAGGAGACATCTGCGGCTCGAGGGACTCAGGACGCTGGTCAGTACACTTCACAGGGTTACGTTTGCCAAGGTTGCGTTTTACGTTTTACCATCATGCTAAGAGACGGTGTGTTTGAAGGTGGCATCACGCTATACTTGTACTTGGAACTCGCTCTCAGGAGTGTGAAGGGGGTGCTGGATAAAATCTTAAGTGCTAGTATATTTACTACGTGGTAGGAGTTTTCTGCAATGTTCGTCTAGGTAGGTACCACCGCTCTGCCAGTTATTCTGCCGCCAAGCAGTAGTGTGCAAGCACTACTGTGTTTCGGTTTGAAGGGCATTGTAGCTAGTGACATTACTGGGCAAATGAGACTTTATGACCTGATCTCACGGACCGTGTTGATGTCTCAATGACGTGCGCAGTGCAGTGTCACGTGAAACTTAATTTTAGAGTTCTGAGTGACACTGAAACTGTTATGGGTAACCGTTACGCTTAACATCAGGCGAACGAGCTGTAGGACGTCCACTGGTGAACAAAGTCCTCCACCATAGAAGATCACTGTCTGACTGCTTCCCTCTTGCATCCAATGGCTCCCTGCGGTGTGACGATCTTCGGATATAACTTTAACGCAAAATGTTCGTAATTTGGTTCCTGCTCAGATCCTGTCGAACAACCTGCTGACCCGCATCCAGCTGACGACGGATGATGATGGCTCCACATCGACCGCCACACACGATGGCTCCACCACTGATGAGGATGAAGATTGGGTCAGTACAGCTCGAAACATATTGGACATTTTGTATTGTTGTCTTACTTCCACTACACTCTTGTTATGGTGGTTGAAGTGAAAAGTCTATATTTTTAGCTTCTTCAATGGATCAAGTAGAGTATAGTAGTCATTAGGTAACGAAAGTTTTGTCGCGGTAAAACATTCGCTCGAAGGACCAAGGTTTTTTTGCGTACGTTTCCAAGGGCTCGAAGGACCACGTGTTGGTCCTTCAAGTGAATGTATTTGAAAAGTGATACTTATAGATTATATATTTATGCAGCTGCGTTATTATGCTTTCCACTCTGTTGCATAGGTGACGTATGCAACAGAGTGAGATAGAAATAGTAATCATTCTGTCGATCGTACAACTTGATAGCTGCGTCATTATGTGAGTAGTAACCAGGATGTTATGTTTGCAACAGACGTCCGGATCTCCGCTGAAGGGGCGGCTGCTGTTCCCGCTGCTGTCGATGTTGGATGTTTCATGCAACATGCTGCGTGCCGTGCCGCCCGCGCTGCATGCGCTCTCCAACCTGTCTGTACTCAACATCAGCGGGAACAAGGGTACGTGTTGCGCGACATGTTGCATGCAACATGCTGCGTGCCGTGCCGCCCGCGCTGCATGCGCTTCCCAACCTGTCTGTACTCAACATCAGAGGGAAAAAGGGTACGTGTCGCGCGACATGTTGCATGCAACATGATGATGCTACTTGCAAATGGAACGCAACGGGATCGTGTAAATTTCGACTGGGTCAAACAAATTAGCGAAAGTTTGGTTCAAAATACGACTGTCCTGGTAGCTCAGATGGTAGTAGCTCTGCCTTCTGAACTGTAGATTGTGGGTTCGATTCCTACCCGGGGCAAACATTTGTGTGATGAACACAGGTGTTTGTTTTGTGTCTGTGTGGTATATTGTATTCTATGTAAGTATTTACCAACAAAAAAGTATCTATCAGTTACCTAGTTTCCATAGTACAAGCTTTGCTTAATTTTGGGCTAGATGGCGCTGTTTAAAAAATCTTTAGTCGCCTTAATTTGATACTTACTGAGAAATACCTGAATGAAAAAGGGGTAGCTTTAACCCCTTTTTTTTATTAACAAGTAACGTATTCCCCCAGATATAACGTCCCTCCCGCCCCAGATGGGGCTGCTGTCCCGGCTGTGGTCCCTGAACGCGGCGGGGTGTCCCCTGCAGGAGCCCCTGCGCTCCATGCTGCAAGCCGGCCGGTACAAGAGCGCGGACATAGTGGGGTACCTCAAGTCCGTGCTGCATGCCGCCACCAAGTATACCAGGATGAAGCTCATGTTCGTCGGCCAACAGGTGAGGACGTGCTGCAGTGGACTCAGTAGATAAAGTTCAAACTTAAAAATGATCAGTGTTCACATTGATTCGATAACAAATCGCTTGCGTGTGTTCAGGCTGGAAACGCCATCTAGTTTCTTTTGATGCAACTAAAAATATACATAATCTTATGTTGATGCATCGAGCCCACAGACCGGCACAGATCTGTGACCGAGCAAGTTCCTTGATGTATTGATGTGAGCGAAACACTAGAGATAATGTTACAGTGGGAACATATGTTTGCACAATAATAGGTTTTAAATCGTAATTGTTAAGTATAGACTTGAATGTCACAACGGTGTAAGATACGTCTTTTTCGTTCGACTTCTTTAATGTGTGCAATAAAATTATTGCCTCGATGTACGTAAATTGCGCTGCATACCTAAATGAAAATAGACTATAAGTCTAAGTACTACAGTAGAAAACAGCATGGCATTAAATATAATTTCTACTTTTTCAGGGTATCGGTAAAACCAGTCTGTTAGAGTGCCTGAGGCAGGAGTCCGCCATACAGCATAGAAGGAAACCTACGGACGTGAGTACACACACCATTATTATAATAAGGGAATATTGCGAGTGTTCCCCGGGTTTGTATATTTTAAGTTTCTTTTTCAATAAAAGTTGGTGCATATCTATTCTATCGCGGAAAGTCCTAAATGAAATTTAATCTGCCAGTTTTAAAATCATTGCGGTCCTTATCATTTCCATCTATATGAAAGAGCCAGAAACGTTTTATGGCTGTCAAATTTAATTTAGAATGTTTCACAACAGAAAGACCCTGTTGTTTTGTATTTGAATCTAAAGTGAGTGAATGTTTCCCCAGCACTGGGCCAAGCGGATGGGCAACAAGTCCCCCCGCGGCAACCTGTCGACTGTCGGCGTGGACATCGGCACCTGGGTGTACGACAAGCCGCGCTCCTCGCGGGGCGCCGTCACCTTCCGCACCTGGGACTTCGGGGGGCAGCACGAGTGAGTGGGATGGTAGCTAGCTCGCCGCACCACGAGTGAGTGGGACGCTCGTCGGTCCACCGAGTGGGGGGCCTACGTTGCATCTCTCACTTCGTGGTCGCCACTTCCCCGTCGGTTGTCAGTTCTACGAGCGATGTGGGCTGCCCATTGCCTATAACATCAAACGAGATAGTGGTCAAATGGTTTGCCTATAACCAATTCAAAAAGGTCTTCTCCGGTAAAGAAACCTCGACCATAGCTCTCTCCATAGCTCTTTCCGTAGTTCTTTCCATAGCTCTTGTGTTAGGCAGCCTCCGTGATGTGGCGGTTAAGCAGGTCGACTCATAACCCGGAGGTGGCGGGTTCGATTCCCGCGACAGGACCAGTATTTGTGCACAGGAAAAAGCGCAAATACGTTGTTCTGTGTGTGTGTGTTGTGTGAGCATGGTCCTCGTAGTTCCTGGCTCCCTAGATACGGGGGATCCTAGTTAGGGGCCAGGATCTATGTATGTGATCGTTGGCCGCGTTATTGTTATTATTTAGAGGGTACTAGTCGTATGATCACGCCGCGTGTACAATGCGCAGGTACTACGCGACGCACCAGTACTTCCTGTCGCGGCGGTCGCTGTACCTGGTGCTGTGGCGCGCCACCGACGGCAAGCGCGGGCTCGCCGCCGCGGTCGACTGGCTCCGGTAACTTACCATCACTGTACCGCCTGCTCGAACGGTCCGCACTGGACAACATTACAATATATCTGACCTCAAAGTCTGTTATTTGTTAAAGTTTGTTGAAGAATAACAAGAGACGTATTATTTATTTGGTTTTACTTTTAATGCAATGTTTAAAATTGCAGAATTTTAATAATTAATCATTATTTATATAATTATTATTAATTAGTGCTATACTCACTTGGACATACTTAATTTTTTAATTGCTACCTTTTAATTCACTTAAAACTTTAAACTAAGCCAATTATTTAATTAAATTTTATAACTGTGATGAACTTTATTCAAATTTTATTTAATGCAATTCAATCACTATGAATATATACAATACAACACCATGAAACTTTCACACTCGCACAGGTCTATACAAGCGCGCGCCCCCGGCTCGCCTGTCATCATGGTCGCTACACACTACGATCAAGTAGCTAATGTAAGTATTAAAACAATATAAATAAACAGGCTAGTAATAACAATTTTATTATCACTAGTACTTATGTAGGGGTTGTAGAAAAATATAATAGAATTAAAAGTATTAAAATACAAAGTACAATTACAAAAACTAAATTAAATCTAAACTAAGTATTTATCTAAAACTAAAACTAAACTTATAAATAAAAAACCGCGTTTAAGTCGCTGTCTGCGGGTAAGGTGCCCAAAAAGCTGGCGACATTACCTCGTTGAATGGCCATACTTAGTCTTTGGCCGAGGTAAGAGCCAGCTCTTTGGTCACCTGTAGTTTCTATGTGTAGTAATTAGTCCTGAACTAAAACCTTGTGAAAAATAATCAGTGCCTATGTAGCTGGCTGGAGGTATTGCGTTTTCCCTCTGTGTTGGTGATGATGAGTGTAGGTGTTTCCGATGTAGAAAAGATAAAATAAAGTGCGATATAAAAGGAAGCTTGTACTGCGGCGAAAATCAAATAATTAATAAAAAATTAAAAATTTACATAGAAATTAATGCGACATATTTTTCCTTGTCAACCTAAAGTCTGTCTATTCTAGACAAATAAAAAGAAACTAAAATAAAAAGAGGCTAAACTCCGACCTCCGTGTCGCTCACACTCCCCACCCTAGTGCTGACCTGGCAGCACTCATCCTCTATAGGTATCCTGGCGACACGTGCCACTGATCGCTTCAGAGTGCTGGTAGAAGTTCGCACAGTGACTACACGCACTCGACCATCTCGACTGGGAAATGTCTCCTGGATGATGCCTCGTAGCCATAATACACCCCTAGGGGAATCGGGATCGGCGACAAAAACTAAATCACTGACTGCTGACGGCCGTGGTTATTCGCAGTTCTAATCTTTTTTTTTTTTTTTTAACTTCCAGATTCTCCAATAATCTTTTTTGCGAAAACTAAACATCATGCCAAACAAAGGCATAAGTAAGTCCGGGCCGATTGACAAATTCTTTGTCTTTGCAGATGCACTGTAGATCAAACGTAATATCTTTTTCTTCACATTATCTACTCCGTAGTAAGGCATGTACCTCGGATTTGGAGATATTACCTCTACGGTGACGCCATCAAGCAAACTTTTTTCCAGGAAATCCAAGGTGCGCAGATCATCAGCGTTCTGATGAGGCTTCGCTGATATATCCGTCGCCTCAAAAGTCAATGACTTTCGTACCTCATCGTGCAGCTGCTGTAGCGGGAGTACGTCTTCTTTTCGAGCCACCTGATGCGACGACATCACCGGTACCCTTCTGCACCAGCTTTGAGGTGTGAGAGAAATGCAGGGTTCCTTGTTTGCGGAAGTGGTTGACAAATCTTGGAGAGCACAGGCCAGAGGTTGAACTGTCCCATCATCGCTACCGACATTATTTGACGTCGGTATACACAGCGCGCCCGAATTGCCACCATAATCGGGGGCAAGCTGTACATCCAGCTCTTGTTGGCTGTGTTCAATCCACTTCTCCGGTTCACTGATCGCGTTCTTTTCAGAACGTGCGCTGTATTTGCTGTTGATATCAGCTAGTTCAGCAGCGAGCCTCATATCGATGAGCTCCATTTGGATTTTCGCCTTAGCTTCCGCTGCCGCCAGTTCCAGTTTCGCCCTACGTGCCCGTGCAGATGAAGAATTCATTTTCTTCTTCGCAGATCGATGCTCAGTTGGTGACATAGGTACCGCGTTCAAACATACAGTGCGATTAAATACTAACTTCGCATCATCGTTCTGCCCATCAGGTTCTGCGTTCGGCCGAGAATGTAGGATTTGAAGCTCCATCAGTGCTTCCTTTTCAGTTCGTTCGCATTCTTTTCAAAGGAAACTTCTTGTGTTCACCATAGTGCGCGGCGGAGTTCGTAACATGAAGATCCGGCTCTCAAAGGAAATGTAGGTGACGACGATTCGGTGTTTCCGATGTAGAAAAGATAAAATAAAGTGCGATATAAAAGGAAAGCTTGTACTGCGGCGAAAATCAAATATATAAAAAATTAAAATTTTACATAAAAATTAATGCGACATATTTTTCCTTGTCAACCTAAAGTCTGTCTATTCTAGACAAATAAAAAGAAACTAAAATAAAAAGAGGCTAAACTCCGACCTCCGTGTCGCTCACACTCTGGATTGGCGGTATATCCTGTAGTTTGATATTACTTCCCGGTATTTGTTTCTTATAAACGACATTATAAGATGGTGCAATAACAGGGGATGTTATTTTTGGGGTTCCGTACCCATAGGGTAAAACGGAACCATTGCCTGAACAACTTACTAATTCTAATAGCTATATCGGTCACTTTAGTTCTCCTGCGGAACTCCATATAAGTACATTGACATTATACTTTCCATCATGGATTGATTTTTAAGTGTAAACCACACTTCAGGGATAATATCTTTATTGTACAGATGGATCTATCAACCGGGCATGGATGGCCAAATCTGGAAGTTTAAATAACAAAAAATATATAGACATCAAACCAGTTATTTATAAAATAACACCGGCCAAGTGCGAGTCGGACTCGCACACGAAGGGTTCCGTACCATTATCTATAAAAACGAGCAAAAAAACACATTTGTTGTATGGGAGCCCCCTAAATATTTATTTTGTTATGTTTTTTTAGTGTTTGTTGTTATAGCGGAAACAGAAATACATCATCTGTGAAAATTTCAACTGTCTAACTATCACAGTTCATGAGATACAGCCTAGTGACAGACAGACAGACAGACAGCGGAGCCTTAGTAATAGGATCCGTTTTACCCTTTGAGTACGGAACCCTAAAAATATGCTTCGCCCCCCGAATCGTCATTTTTTTATGATCTGTGGTTACAAACGATTATAAAGTAAATTATCCATAGTGTCCTCTACATGAAATTATCGAATAACAACATTTTACAGAAAGCGCTTCTTACATGTCATGACGACGGAAATAGATAGGTTACTTTTAAGACCACAAATTGTTGTTCACATAAGTTCGCATGCAAATAAATTGATTTGCTGCACAGTGCAACCTCCCGGAGTGGGAGAGTCCATCAGCTCTGCAGCGGCTGATCAGGTCCAGCATCATGGGAGCCCCAGATGCAGACAAACTGGGCCTGCCGCGGGTCCTCGACTCCTTGGAGGTATACTTATTTATTTATATATTTATATATAGGTACACACAACAAATTACAATCGACGACTTATTCCAAATAGGTAAATATACAAACAAATCTGTTCTGGATTGTAGCTTAAACTATGTGTACACAGAAAAAATATAAATTACACAATCACTACCGAGACATGCAGATGAGAGTAGGCACCCATCAGCAAAGCCACAAGCTTTGCTGATGGGTGCCCAATGAAAACAGTATACTAAAATTAAATTTTGAGGAGTTTAGGGAGTGTCACTAAGGGTGGGGTGGATCATTTCGACACAACGCAGCACTATACATATCACATCATCAGCAGCTGGGAGACGTCCACTGTTTAACATAGGCCTCCCACATAAAAACGACACTTCAGACACTTATCCTAGGGGTTGCCATAATTACCACGCATGGCAGGTGGCTTGGTGATCGCAGAAGATTATAATGTACCTCAGAGAATGCTGCTGCCCATTCCCTGGATATTCCCTTAGCCGGCTCTTACGGCACCCGCGGGAAGAGATGGTGATTATTTGTGTTTATTTATCCGCGGGGAGCCGATGGATGCAGGAGACGAGCAGTCACTCTAAGTGGCGCTTTGTGGGGGAGGCCTATGTCCAGCAGTGGACATCTTGGAGCTGTTGATGATTATTAGTTAACCCGCCCTAGCTTTGTACGTATTAATTAGTATTGCGCTCTAGCCCTCTCGACGGGGAAAAGAAGGGAGAGGAAAATGTATATAGAGAAGGATGAATGGATAATGGTGATACCTCGCCGATGAATGGGCCTTTTTTTAATGCTAAAATGCGCCTACGTTTGACAACAGCTCACCTGATGGTAAGTGACGAAGTTGTCTAAGGTGGTACACGTTTGCCCATGAGATGCCCATTCACTCTTGACTTGAAAAGACCCAGGTTATACCCAGGAGGAAACACTGCTGCTGGAAGAGCATTCCATTCCTTGGCTGTTCAGAGTATGAATGAGTCAGCAAACCGCTTAGTGCGGACTTGTGGTACACTAACGACGTAAGGATGTGAAAAATCACCAACCCTTGTAGTTCTATGATGGAAAGGGGATGACGGGATGAGCTGATGAATGGCATGCGCACACTTCCACTCTCTCGTCATCGCCGTCCCATTTAACGTGATCAAGTTCTGTGCAAACAAATAACTGTTTCTCTCTTTCTTATTGTATCTCTCTCTCTCTCTCTCTCTCTCTCTCTCTCTCTCTTTCTCTAATTCTGATCGTATTAATCTATATATTCGCAGGTATCTTGCAGCACCCGGTACAACATCAGGCTGCTCGCCGACATCATATACTCTGTGGCGTTCAGCATCAAGCCGCCTGGTAGGTATGATCCTGTTAGAACCTGTTACAGTAAAAAAAATTGATAAATTGTGGTAAAATGTTCTGTGATCACCAAGCCGCCTGCCAAGCGTGGTGAATATGGCAAATCCTTCTATGATAAGCGTCCAAAGTGTTTTATGGGGAGGTCTGTGTTCAGCAGTGGACGTCTTCCGACTGTTGATGATGATATTTGTTTGTCTGTCAGTCACTCACAAAGCCACTTATTAATATAAAGGCAGATTAAAGAATTTGTCATATAGCGGCAACAGAAATACATCATCTGTGAAAATTTCAACTGTCTAACTATCACGGTTCTTGAGATACAGCCTGGCGACAGACGGACAGACAGACAGACAGCGGAGCCTTAGTAATAGGGTCCATTTTACCCATTGGGTACGGAACCCTAAAAACAAAAAGTATCTAAGTGTTGTATCAGTTATCTGGTTCCCATAGTACAAGCTATGCTTAGTTTGGGGCTAGATGGCGCTGTGTGACATGTCCACACATATTTTAGTTTAAACACTATTTTCTTTTTGCAAGTCAGCTATTGGTAATTAATATCAATTTAATAGGATTGTTTTAAATGAACACTCGATAATTTTCCTGCCTCGAAAGAACTCACTTGTAATCTTCTGTACAGGAAGCAAAGAGCCTTTGTTAGAGCAGCGCATCCCAGCTACCTATCTCGCTCTGGAGGAGTGCGTGACGTCACTGGCAGCAGAACTATCCGAGCCGGTGCTTCGGCACAACGAGTACAAAAAACTGGTAACATTCATTCTATTATCCTATTAAAGAATGGGTTAAGGGGGAACGTTACACTAGCGCGGCAAATTCAAATTTTCTTAAATTGAAATCGTTCAATGGTTCGTTCCAACGCCTATTTTCTTTACATTGCATTTTACATGAAATAAAATTAATCAAATTCTACAGAATTCTAAACTTTAGAATATAAAGCCCGTCTGCACTAAAGCTTTACAACTTCTAAGTTTACACCTATACTTTGACGTACCTACAACTCATTTGGGTAAACCTAGAGTTAAATGCGAACATAACAGCTGTCAAGCTTTAGTGCAGGCGGGCATAATGTTTTGTTATAGGTGACTCAATACATGCAACAGAAGAACCACAAAATGTTCCGCGACGCCGCCGAGTTGCATCAAGCTACCATGTTCCTGCATGAGAACGGTGAGTGACGGCGTTATGTAGCTATCCGTATGAAATGGTGATTAAATTAAATTAATAACTTCCGCTCAGGGATACAAATAATGAATCACCTCACACCTCTTTTTCCCTGGGATTAACACCCTGCTTTGTTTCCTCCTGACATAATAACCCCTCCTTCGTTTCCCTTAGAATTAATATAGCCCCCCCCCCCCCCCCCCCCTTTGTTTCCCTCCAAGAGTAACAACCACCCTCTGGAATAATTATAAAATCCTCCTCGCTTTCTCCCAGGAGTAACATAAACTCCCCCTTCATTTGCCCCAGAAGTAATAATAACACCACTGGTCTCGTTTTCTCCCCGGAGTAATATAAACCCCCCTCGTTTCCTCCCAGGAGTAATAATAACCTTCTCGTTTCACCCCAGCTGGGTTAGCATGGACGGTAGACAAAATTGTCTTTCCCCGTTTTACGTCACTTTCTTCATACTTGCTTGGAGTAAAACAGGGGAAAGACAGTTTTGTCTACCAGCCGTACTAACCCTACAGGAGTAATAACAACCTTCTCGTTTCACCCCAGGAGTAATAACAAACCTTCTTTATTTCCTCCAGAAGTAAAGAATGACCCCCGTTGTTTTCTCCAAGAGTAACAAATCTTCTCTTTCCCCCCCAGGAGTGCTGCTCCACTACGACGACGCAACCCTGAAGGAGCTGTACTTCCTCCGTCCGCAGTGGTTGTGTGACGTGTTGGCTCATGTCGTCACCGTGCGGGAGATCAACCCCTTCGCTGCTAACGGTAGCTTACTATATCTATATCTACTGTTTTAATGTAGGAGAACGATTTAAATTTCGTCTGCCTACTTCATCCGCGATTCGCGCGGAGTTTAAGACTGTGACAAAACAATAATCAATTTTCTAAATACTTTTGCGCAAGTAATCCCTACTTGCCGTGCGAAGTCCGCTGCTGATGACCCCGGCGCGCGCGCCAGGGAAGATTCTTCTGAACGGAATGTCTTCGAACGGCGTCTGGTACTGTTCCGTATGTCACTGTTTTATTCACCAGCACCCGCGGCCTTATTGCGGCCCACACGCGAACTTATCACCGCGGGGGGCACGCCCACCCGAACGCGGGAATCCAAACGTACCCAAACTTCACCACAATCACCATATTTGAGCACCGCACGCGTCAGTTACAAAATACGTTCACGCCAAAGTTTACTGCCAAAATACGACTCTCGAGTACGGGCGCACGCGTCCTCAATTCGCCGCTTGTTGACCACACTGACTGCGGCCGTCGCTCGCCGGCTGAAAACCGAGAAACTTCTCCCCCCACCCGTCCCGCGCCGTCGCTGACGGCATCAAACCAGGCGGAACGGGTGGGAGCGAACATTTAATATTTTATAGGTTCTATAAAATAGCCTAATGTTACTTAGGGATAACGTAGCTTTCCACCTGTGAAAGAATATTTAGAATCGGATGCGTAGTTCCGGAGATTAGCGCGTTCATACAAACTATGACGGTTTGCTATCACAACAAAATACAGCCTATATTACTCAAGGATAATATAACATTCTATCAGTGAAAGAATATTTAGAATTGGATGTGTAGTTTCAGATGTTAGCGGGTTCATACGAGCTGTCGCGGCTTGCTATAACAACATAAGACAGCTTTTGAGTGAAAGAATGTTTTGAATTAGCTAATTAGTTCCGGAGATTAGCGTTTATCACATTAAAACACAGCCTATATTGCTCGGGTAACATACCTTTCTACCAGTGAAAGAATATTTAGCATAAGCTGGTTAGTTCCTGAGATTACCCCGTTGAATGAGCGCATGTCCCCAGGTATAATGCGGCTGGAGGAGGTGTCGCACGTGTTCAAGGCGTCGCCCCCGCTGGGCGGGGAGGAGGCGGGCGCGCTGGGCGTGTCGCTGCTCAACAAGTTCGAGCTGGCGCTCTGCTGGGACTCGCGCGTGCTGCTCGTGCCGGCCCTGCTGCCGCATGCGGAGCCTGCCACGCCGCAGGTAATACAAGCTAGGGGTTACGCATCAACAGCCGGCTTTCTCCCGATTCGTGTGATCGTTCACACGTTTTCTCGAGGGAAGAGACAACATGCAAAAAAAATCTTGATTCTTTTAGTGCTTGGTACTGGCATAATTGTGTTTCTCATTGCGTATGCGTATAAGAGGCGTGATACAGAGGGACGTTATTTCTCCGAAACTGTTCACAAACGTATTGGAGGACGTTTTCAAGCTCTTGGAGTGGAAAAGATCTGGCATCAACATAAATGGCGAGTACATCACTAACCTTCGTTATGCCGATGATATAGTCATAATGGCGGAATCGCTCGAGGACCTTGGCACCATGCTCAACGAACTCAGTAGAGCCTCCCAGCAGAATGGTCTTAAGATGAATATGGACAAGACGAAGATCATGTCTAATGCTCATGTTCCACCTATACCGGTAATTGTTGGGAACGATGCTTTCGAAGTTGTCGACGAATATGTCTACCTAGAACAGACTGTCCAATGAGGTAGGTCCAAATTCGACAAAGAGGTGGCACGAAGAATCCAACTCGGCTGGGCAACGTTCGGGAAGCTTCGTCCTATCTTTTTGTCCAAAATACCGCAGAGCCTAAAAACGAAAGTTTTCAATCAGTGTGTGTTGCCAGTGATGACTTATGGAACTGAGACATGGTCTCTTACTGTTGGCCTCATTAGTAAGCTCAAAGTCGCGCAACGAGCTATGGAGCGAGCTATGGTTGGTGTTTCCCTGCGAGATACTGCATACTCCACTGCATTGCTCCGGAACGAGGAGATCCGCAGGAGAACTAAAGTCACCGATATAGCTCTTAGAATTAGCAAGTTGAAGTGACAATGGGCAGGCCACATCGCTCGTAGAACTGACAACTGACGCTGATGAAAGGTTCTCGAGTGGCGACCACGAACCGGACGACGCAGCGTAGGCCCCCCACTAGGTGGACCGACGATCTGGTGAAAGCCGCGGGGAGCCGATGGATGCAGGAAGCGAGCAGCTGCTCAAGGTGGCGCGCTATGGGGGAGGCCTATGTTCAGCAGTGGATGTCTTCAGGCTGTTAATGAGATGATGATGACGATGCGTATAATGATATCTTGTATTTATGTCATTGTGAAACCCAATCTATCCGTATAACCATAAAGTCCACTCTCGGCCAGCTGATGGTCCGCAGCCGCGTGTGGGGCCCCGGGGGGACGCCACGCCGCGTGTGGCCGGCGGCGCACACGCACTTGACTATTCCTGATCAAGTCAGAGCGACGGACTCGCCTACGCTTATACGTGAGTAGTGTACATTTTATAGAGGTAGTTTCTACCAAATTGGTGTTTTTTAAATTTTTATTGAAGTCGTTTCGGGCACGTCTTGATTGTTAAAGTTCTATTAAAACTAAAACCAGGCGCACAATATTTAACTCATTTTTATATTCTTCATTACATACCGTAAAGTTCACTATACTTATAGCGAACCAAAAACTAAAAAGACTACACAGAAATTCTCAGTGTTGCCACTCCGAAAAATCAAATACTCTACTTAATTCCGAAAACCTATTGTAGGGAAGCGTATGTGTGTATAAGGCTACGATGAGGCTGGCATAAATACTGTTTAAAAGCATCTTAAACAATTTTTTTTTGAATTATTTAAATTTAGTTTAATAATTTACAGATATTCAGATACTTTCATAAAATAAAATCAATGCTTGTTCTACGATTTCTTACGATCGTACTCGTCGATCGTGCGTAGTACGAAGTACGATTTCGTACTACGCACGAGGGCGAATGTACTTTACTTAGAATCAGATACCCAAAGAGTATCCCTCTTGTAAACGGAAACGTAGTTCTTTAGTTCCTCAGCTATATCCATACGAATTATATACCGTTCAGCATTCACATTCGTTTAACTTTAGCGCTCATAGTACGGTTCCTAGCAATTCACAAGCAGGCTTGCCTTTGAACTGTCTTGTTTTTGGTTGGATTTTTAAAAGCTAACGAGGCCTACCGTCCCTTATCGCGATTCAAAGTTGGTTCGGAACTAAATGGCTCGACATTGGCTGTGGAAAAGTTTTCCGCAGGCAATGTCATTCCCATACATTTTGAGTTAGCGTTGGGCGTTAACGCTAAAGGAAAGGGAATCATTGCTAGTTTGGGTGGTCACCATATTGTTTCTATGAAAGCCTACGCTGCCTCGAAAATGTATCGCAACGTTTACGTAACGTTTGAGTTTTGTAAAATAAACGTGATTGTGTTCGTTTAGTGCCAGTACGTCCCTTGTAGATGTTTCAAAGCCTACCGTAGCATTTATGTGTGTACCCTCACAGAGGAGAACTCGAGTGACGTGATGCTGGAGGCCCGTCCGGGCGGGCCGGCGCTCCGCCGCGTGCTGTTGGTGACGTACGTCCCGCGCGGGTTCTGGGCGCGGCTGTGTACCCGCCTGCTGGCAGACCCGGCGCTGGCTGCCGCGCCACAACGGCTGTACACACCGCCTGAGGTACGTGCCGTGTGACGTCACGCTGGAGGCAGTCTGCCGCTCGCTACTGGTGACGTTCGTCTACTACCGTGTTACTTTTTTTTAATGCTAAAATGGGCATACTTTTGACAACACCTCACCTGATGGTAAGTGATAAAGTTAAGCACGTTTTCTCATGAAAAAACCGCCGTGCCACCGTGTTACTGCCGTATTACTATTGTGTTACTGCTGTGTTACTTCAAGCTGTATTATCGTGTTACTACCGGCTGTATTACCGTGTTACTATTACTGTTCTGCTAATTATACTACTGTGTTACTACCGGTAGTTGCTGCTGCGCCGTACCGACTATTTTCGATCTTATAGTGTTGAAATTTGAGTCGCTTTTAGAAGCAAAATAACCATTTCTTATCACCACATTTCTTCCAGACGGACGCAGAAGACTCCATCTCCAAAGCCCTGGAGCTGAACTGGGGCTGGAAGTTGTGGAAGCGAGGGATGAAGCTGGTCTGCGGCGCTCTGACCCTGGTATCTTTGAGAGAACTGCCTCCGAAGTATGACGCCTTGCTCGGGGCTGGTGGGTGCGACGATTATGTGGAGAGGGACCTTTGCGTTAGGTGAGTGGTGTTTCATGAACTCTGGATAAAGGCGCTTTTCGCGTTGCTTACCCTGTGACTCTTGAAATACCCCTTTAAAATGCTGTGTGCTGTAGCTTTGCTGAAAGACCGCTGGTGAGAGAGTGCGCATAAACCGAGTCGTATGTGACTGCTACGACTCAATAATGTGTGGGTGAAAAGCTCTAAGCATTTAACGGTGTATTCCAGCGCCAGTTTCGAAAATATTGCCATTTTTATGCTCGTTCGTTCCATAAAGCAGTCGTGCCACAGTAACATATTGGCCGGTCTGAATCGTCCGTCTGCAATGCTCAGCAGCACCATATCGTCTGCATAGTTTTTATGTACTCGTACACCATATGTTTGACTGCAACTCATTTGATGAGCGACTATGCAGTCGAAGGTGTAACACGTCTGCATATGAGGAGCCTATCACTCTAGTCTTCGATCCAAATTATATTGGTCACAAAAATAAGGAAGCCGGGAGCAATGGTTGAATTGATTTTAATTTTTGATCTGAACTAAGAACCTAAAGTAATACAGGATGCATTGCATCTCGCGAATATCTCAGGATGAAGAGCGCAGAGGAGTGTCACGTAAAACTTAACAAGTTAGAGTTCCAGGTCGCACTGCACCTGTTCGAACTGTTATTTTTGCGGCCGTGGCGCTTGAAATCAGGCAAACGATTAGATCGTTACACCATTTAAAAAACCTAGTGTTGAATGCCAGAAGCACCAGGATCTTCACATGTGATACCTCTCCCTCTATCCCCAGCAAGTTCCGCATCAGGTCGGAGGGAGGATGGTGCGAGCTGGACTCTGCAGGGTCGGCAGCCATCGACATCCTGGTGCCCGCGCACACGGGGGTGGCCAGGAGGAAGGGAGGCTTGCCGCTACACGGGTACCAGGTACTGCTGCGCACTACTACTGCACCGGTGGTGCGAGCTGGACAAAATAAATAAATCAAAAACCCGACTGCAAAAAAGACAATTTAAGAGTGCACTAAAAAGACTGAAACAAGATTGAGCTATAAATAAAGCCAAACTCTACATTACTAAGTGGTAGTACTTTTCTGCAAAGTTCGTCTAGGTAGGTACCACTGCTTTGCCAGTCATTCTGCCGCCAAGCAGTAGTGTGTTCCGTTTTGAAGGCCACTGTAGTTAGTGGCATTACTGGGCAAATGAGACTTTATGATCTGATCACACAGTCTAGTAATCTTATTACTGTACTGTGTGAAGTCTCAGGATGACTTGTGCAGTGCAGTGTCATACAAAACTATATTAATTTAGAGTTCCGAGTGATACTGCAATCTGTTATGGGCAGCTGTGACGCTTAACATCAGACGAACGGCTGGCTCATTACGTCATTCATTAACATTTAAAAAAAATCGGTTTAACAGTCTATAATATTATGATCTGAACGCCTTGTTAAATACCCGCTTTAGCAGAACCCATTAATTTTCTTTCGGTTTCCTGTTCACCCACAGAGTATATCGATGGAGCCGAACCCCGAGGTGCTGGCGCGGGTGCTGGCGCTGGTCTCCGACCACGTGGACCTGCTGCTCGAGGACTGGTACCCTTCACTCGGTCAGTTCATCACTTCATTCACTTGTTCACTCACAGAATGAACAGTGAAGGAACACTATAGTGAGCTTGTTAGAAGTTTGGCTCCCTTACAATAAATAACGTGTACTCATATACGCCTCGTACACTTATCCCTACCAAGGCATCTCTAGGTAAGTGAAAAAAATAATGGCTGTCCACCAAAGAGTATAAATATTGTAAGGGTGATTAAAAAGACTACGTTCTATTTCAATGCTGTTATATTTCTTTCCCTCTTACACTTATGTACATTTATGTAGTCTATCCCTTTCATACCTTATATTAGTTAGCTTTCTCTTCCATACCTACACATTCTAGCATCTATGCTTCTCTTTCACACTGACATTACGTTTCATTCCTCTAAGCTTTGGAACTGTTTACAATATAACGCTATTGTCCACCACAGGCACCCGTTTCGTCCACACCTCCGAAGGTCGGTGCCTCATCACCCGCGTGGTTCCATGCCCCGCCTGCCTCAGGGACGCGGCGCATGAGGAACGAAGGGATCCGCACGAGATGCTTGCTCAGGTAATTACCTTGTGACACGGGATATACACTCTAACCTCTACGATATAAGGTTTACATTCACAGCGATATTTTAAGATCTTTGGTATTTGCTAAGCTCGTACATTACCTACATAACTCACGCTCTGTCCTGAGGACTTCTGCTGATCTTCGACTTCGCTACAATGACGTCAAATTCGTATTTGTATACTAATAAGTGCGAAAAGTGTAAGCCGGCTCAGGGAATATCCAGGGAATGGGCAGCAGCATTACACCTCGGTACTCGGTGCCAAATGGTGATTATGGCAAACCTTCCCTATGATAAACGTCGGCCTATGTTTAGCAATGGCTTCCAACTGATGATGTGTGTACCAATTGATGGTTGACAGAAGCTAGGTGACATTTTCAAGCATACCACGTTAACCTTTCGTGCGAATCGTCACCCAAAAAAAGTGTCTATAGAGATGAGATTCTAACCAGGTTCCATTTCAGCAAGCGTTCCGTCGCCTGGAGCTGGGCGTGGAGCCCCGACCGCGGCTCTCTGAGGAGTCCAGGACTTCTGATGGAGACAGCGGTGTTGGACCTGAGTCTAATAGTATGTATAAAAAAATGATTATGAAATGTGTGTGTGCAGGTGAATTTACTGGAGTCAATAATGTTGATCCATCGAGCTTTTTAGGGTAGCATTCTCCTCGATACATTAAACCTACTGCGATCACCAAGCTGCCTGCCAAGCGTGGTAATTATAGCAAATCCTCAATTGAAGACGCTTTATGTTCAGCACAAATCAATTTACCCAGCCCCATTTTACCAGCGTACAACTAGACGCACGGGAACATGGCATCTGTATATGGTAGAAATTCCTAGAATGCGTATAAAAGTGTGACTATTCGTTTAAAAAGGAATGGAACACCTCACCAGCTTCATTGTTTTCTGACAAATATAATCTGGGAGCAAGCCTAGAGTGAACCGGTATCTTCTAAGCAAGCATGCTCCGTCGTTGACCGCATCGTCACTTACTATCAGGTGAGGCCGTGGTCAAATGTTAGCCTATACAACATACAGTGGACGCTAAACATGGATGTATGATTGTAATGTGATGGTTTTCTCTGCGCTACCTATACTTACCTCTATATTCGAGTCTGAATCGATATAAATCAATGATCCACCTCCCCAGCATCTTCCCGGCTAGGCTCCGTGGAAGGTGTGATCCCGTCGTCCAACAACGGTCGTGTTGCGCATGCGTGGACGGTGGAGCAGTGCATCCTGTGCGCTTGCACCGGGACGCCGCTACATTGTCCGCACCATCCTGATGTTACGCTGCGGGATGTAGCGCCTGATGCGGTGAGTATTGTGGACTTTGCAGGGCTTCTGAAAGATGCTGGGTAAATGTAGTAGACTTTCCAGGACTGTTGAGAGATGCTGGGTAAAAGTAGTAGACTTTATAGGGCTGCTGAAAGATGCTGGGTAAATGTAAGAGTAGACTTTGCAGGATCGTTGCATCAAAGCGATGCGTACATTTGGGAGTAGGTTATGGTGGACCGTTGATTTTACAAATTATTTATTTATGTATCCACAATACAGCCTCTGTGGTGTGGTGGTTGAGCAGGTCGGCTCATAACCCGGAGGCGGCGGGTTCGATTCCCACGACAGGCAAGTATTTGTGCACAGGAAAAAAAGCGCAAATACGTGTTCTGTGTGTGTGTGTTGTGGGAGCATGGTCCTCGTAGTTCCTGGCTCCCTAGATACAGGGGATCCTAGTTAGGGTCCAGGATCTATGTATGTGATCGTTGGGCGTTATTATTATTATTTTCGTATTATGTTGTTAACATTTCTCTCCTTCTAGGGAGGTACAAAAGGCACGGGCCGAAGCCAAGTGCTACGAAAGAGACAAGGATTTCCTAACTATCCTACAGGTGTTTAATATCGTTGCTTTTTGTCATTGTTTATATGTATTTATGGGGATGTCAAGCGTCTCTAGACTGGTGAGTAAAGTTTTAGGTATGACGCCTGTGGTGGATAAAACAATTGGTATGGTTCTGATAGTACTGATCTGCCATTGCGTTTTGATTTCAATTGATAAATCTGTGTACTTAGCTATTTTTTCAGTGTGCGTTGTTAGTAAATTGTGTGTGTTGCAGATGGCGATGTCAATGAGAAAAGCAGACTTATTTATTTTATTTAATACAGTTATGTCCGGTCTGTTGTAATGTACTGTTTCGTCGGTTATGATAGGTCCCAGTAAAGTCTATATTCACAATTTTCTAAAACCGACTGTGGAGTATACTTGTAATATGGGACTTTTTCTTTTATTAACTTGTATATGTATGCTAAGTATTGATGTATAATGGATGCCACCTGGTCGTGACGGTGTTTGTAGTCTATTTGGAAAATGGCTTTGCATGCTTCAGTAATGTGTTGAATGGTCTCTGAATTGCTGCAACATCGTCTACAAGTATCATTTATGTTTGGGGTGCGAAATATGTGTTTTTGATAATTACGTGTGTCAATAACTTGGTCCTGGATAGCTAACATGAAAGCTTCGGTTTCGGGGAAGAGTTCGCCTTGTTGCAACCACGCATTCGACGCTGCTTTGTCGACATGTGGTTGCTGCAGATCGTGATCATGATGAATCTATAATTAGTTGTTCTTTACATCCCTGGCTAAATTTCCGGCATCCTTTCTGTTCTTCGGCTAATATATTGTTTTGTGATAGATGTATGTTGATAAGGCGCGATGTACACGATGCCATTATTTTATAAATAGTTTGCAAACATGTTATTGGTCGGTATTTAGCTGGATTTGTGCGGTCGTTGTCTTTGGGTAGCATGTGTGTTATGCCTTGTGTTAAGTAGTGTGGTGTTGTTTTTGGTTCCTGAATAAATTGATTTATATGAGTGTGAAGTATTGGGTGGGCAGTCGTAAATTTTTTGTACCAATAATTGTGAATGTGGTCTGTTCCTGGTGCTATCCAGTTGTGTGTATTTTTGATCACATCTATGAACAAATCTACAGGGATGTATTCATACTTCATTTGGTTATATTGTACATGTTGGGTGTCCGTTTCAATCCACTCAGCGTTTTCATTATGCCTTACTGCACTTCCCCAGATCTGTTTCCAAAATGTGTGCATGCTTTCGGGTGTTGGTATTTGTTGGTCTGTGGCATTAGCAATACCTTGTGTTTGTAAGTGGACGTTTCTATAAAATTGCTTCTCGTTTTTGCCAAATTGTGTATTTTGCTGTTTTCTAAGAGTACAGTTGGTGTATCTTCTGAGTCGGCTGGACGTAGTGTGTTCCTTATAGTTTCCGATGGACTAGATTCGAAACCTTAAATACTTTAGTTCGGAACTGAGTGACAGTCAGTCTTAGTTTGTATGTTTGTTTTCATTTCAAACTCATTTCCTGATAGTCCAGAGACTGATCTTCAAAAATAGCTGAGAACATTATGACAATGTAATATTGTCTCGTGACATTAAACCATTTTTAAACCAAGTGAATATTGTGTATTCCCCCAGCTTCTCCTAGACGTGGAGGAGGAGAAGCGCGCCCGCTGGGAGCATATAACGCGCACGTCCATCGCGGGCCGCGGCGCGTTCGGTACTGTGCTCGCGGCCACGTGGCGAGCGGGCCGTGCGAGCGGGACAGCGGCAGAGGACGTCTCTGTCGCACTCAAGGCGCTGCAGCCGGTGCAGCCGCCTGCTAACTGTGACATACAAGCGCAACATGCTTATAAGGTACGTTGCTCATATTATAATGTTCTTTAAAAAAATGTGCTTTAATTTAATTTAAATGTTAATGAATAACGTGATGAGCTGGTCGTTCACCTGATGTTAAGTAACACAGCCGCTCATAACAGTTGTATACTTGGATGACATAATCATCGTCATCATCAACAGCGTGAAGACGTCCACTGCTGAACAAAGTCCTCCCCCACATAGCCCCACTTTGAGCGGCTGCTCGCCTCCTGCATCAATCGGCTCCCCGCGGGTTTTGCCAAATCGTCCAGATTGTAGTCAGATTGTGGCTAGTGTGTTGGATGACATAATAATTTTGGGTTATTTTGGTTTGAAGACCAAACTATTGGACCGATAAGTTCTATAGGACCAACCTGAATCTGAAAGTACATATTTTCTAAGAGTACACGTAAATTGATCAAGGTATAGTGTGATCCAAACTCAATGGCGGCTGCGAAGTGCGCTGCAAGCCCCCCGCACGCGCCTACCTCTGCTCGCGCACATCTAATATTTGCTACTTTGCAACGCTTAGCGCCGACTTCACAGCCGCCATTGAGTTTGAATCGTACTCTAGTACATAAATGACGGAGTTCTGAGGTACCCAGCAGTTGTCGCCTTGAGATAGATTGACCGAGCGATCGAGTCGAGTAAAGTCTTTAACCTGCGTCTTTCGTTTGTCCGGATGTACGTACTTGCACACACAGGTCCTATTTCTCAACGAATGTTGACGAAAACTGGTATACAGGTACTACGACTAATTTTTTTGTGGCCGGTGGTTTTTGGATTGGTGGAGTTTTCCCCTAAGGGATAAAAATCTTGACAACCTCTTGATCAATTATTGTGCTCATATCAGGCATACATACTTGTTTGGAACTGGGTACCGAATGTTCTTTCCAAATATTATCAAAATCCGCTGGTGAATGGCGCGGCAACAAGCTTCCCCCTTTTCTGAGCGAAGCGCCTCATCGATCATAAATCGCTGACAGCGAAAGAATTCAAAATTCTCTGAACCTCTGTATACCAAGTTTTACCAAGTTTTATACCAAGCGACAGCTAGTGACGTACTATCCCCCTCCCCCTCCAGGCGGCAGTATCCCGGTGGGAGCGTGACCCCACAGCGTCAGCTTGCCGAGCGTACCTGGGCCTGCGCCAGGAGCTGTCCATCCTCAGCTCGCTGCGGCACCCGCACGTGGTGCCGCTGCGCGCCGTGTGCTGCGCGCCGCTAGCCCTGCTGCTGGCCCTCGCGCCGAAGGTAAGCGGGCAGGTGGCGGCCCGGCGCGCAGGTGTGTGACGTGTGTACTCCCCCCAGGGCGCGCTGGACGGCGCGGTGCGGGAGTACCGGGGGTGCGGGCGCGGGGTGTACACTGTGCAGGTGTGACGTGTGTACTCCCCCCAGGGCGCGCTGGACGGCGCGGTGCGGGAGTACCGGGGGTGCGGGCGCGGGGTGTACACTGTGCAGGTGTGACGTGTGTACTCCCCCCAGGGCGCGCTGGACGGCGCGGTGCGGGAGTACCGGGGGTGCGGGCGCGGGGTGTACACTGTGCAGGTGTGACGTGTGTACTCCCCCCAGGGCGCGCTGGACGGCGCGGTGCGGGAGTACCGGGGGTGCGGGCGCGGGGTGTACACTGTGCAGGTGTGACGTGTGTACTCCCCCCAGGGCGCGCTGGACGGCGCGGTGCGGGAGTACCGGGGGTGCGGGCGCGGGGTGTACACTGTGCAGGTGTGACGTGTGTACTCCCCCCAGGGCGCGCTGGACGGCGCGGTGCGGGAGTACCGGGGGTGCGGGCGCGGGGTGTACACTGTGCAGGTGTGACGTGTGTACTCCCCCCAGGGCGCGCTGGACGGCGCGGTGCGGGAGTACCGGGGGTGCGGGCGCGGGGTGTACACTGTGCAGGTGTGACGTGTGTACTCCCCCCAGGGCGCGCTGGACGGCGCGGTGCGGGAGTACCGGGGGTGCGGGCGCGGGGTGTACACTGTGCAGGTGTGACGTGTGTACTCCCCCCAGGGCGCGCTGGACGGCGCGGTGCGGGAGTACCGGGGGTGCGGGCGCGGGGTGTACACTGTGCAGGTGTGACGTGTGTACTCCCCCCAGGGCGCGCTGGACGGCGCGGTGCGGGAGTACCGGGGGTGCGGGCGCGGGGTGTACACTGTGCAGGTGTGACGTGTGTACTCCCCCCAGGGCGCGCTGGACGGCGCGGTGCGGGAGTACCGGGGGTGCGGGCGCGGGGTGTACACTGTGCAGGTGTGACGTGTGTACTCCCCCCAGGGCGCGCTGGACGGCGCGGTGCGGGAGTACCGGGGGTGCGGGCGCGGGGTGTACACTGTGCAGGTGTGACGTGTGTACTCCCCCCAGGGCGCGCTGGACGGCGCGGTGCGGGAGTACCGGGGGTGCGGGGCGCGCGTGCGGGCGCGGGCGGCGCGCGCGCTGCTGCTGCAGGTGGCGCGGGCGCTGGAGTACCTGCACTCCAGGAGGATCCTCTATCGGGACCTCAAGGTCAGTCTCTCTACCGAGTGTCGCGCGCGGGACTCGGTACTGTTGCTGTTATACCTAGGCTTACAGAGAATTCATTGTTTAATACTAATGTGACGGGGCTTAGTGTAAGAGAGGCCTAACAGGATTGTACCTAGTGGAAAGAGGCTCTGATGGGATTACACCTAATGTTAAAAAAACTTGATCGTATTTTGCATAGTGTGACAAAACTATGCTGGTGTTGTACCTACTCGTAGAGAGATCTAAAGGTATTGTGGCTAGTGTGACGAGGCCCTGACGGTGATATACTTAGTGAGACCGGGACATTCATTTATAATACATATACTTTAGTACACAGCCTCCCAAAATATTGCAATACGAGTCCAAGCGTATGACCCGCACTCCACCAAAACAAAGATGTGTTAGAAACATCTAGTATGATTTTTTAGTTATTTTCATTTTTTTTTAAATCTCGTGATGTGAGTTTTAAGAGATGTGGAAATAACGAAATCCTATTGGTTGTTTCTAATGCATCTCCGCTGATATGGTGACCCTTAAAACCGACATTTGCCGCTCCGCTAACGTTGATTTTTGATTTACAGAATACAGAATACAGAATACAGAATTTATTGGTAAAAAATAATTTACAAGTCAAAAACATTTTAGATACGTTAATTATTGTACATATTATATCTATGTAAGTATACAAATACTATACAGTAAATTCTTTGTCAATAAAAAACTCATTGACCGAGTAGTAAGCCTTACCGATCAACAACATTTTAAGCTTGTTTTTAAATATATTGTCAGAAGTTTATGATCAAAACAATTAAAAAATTGTTGTAACCAATAAGTAAGATAAATACTACAGAAAGAAATGGTCGAAAAACTACTCCCAAAGCCCATTCAAAGTAATTCCCCCTCGTTGTGAGCAAGAACCCTCCATGTATATATTCCAGTCAGAGAACGTGTTAGTGTGGCGCATGCCGAAGCCTGCTGAAGCTGCCGCGGCGGAGGCGGCTCCGGGGCCTGTGGATGTTCACGTCAAACTTGGAGATTATGGTCAGTTACAGCAAAATATATTATGTTATTTAGAGTCTTTTAGGCCTTTTTTAAGGTCCAACAGGTTTCTATTACTTATTACTAGGCCTCTGGTGTATGCCTGACTGCGTGTCTGACCTGTGAACGGCCGTAGTAAGTAGCTGGCTGAAATTTTCACAGATTATGCGTAGTGACGGTGTTTTTTTTACTAAATCATAAAAATTACGCAAACCAAGGAGAGTCCCCATAAAAGACTTTTTTTTAATTTAATTAAAAACGCTCCGAAATATAACAAGTCGAATTGTAAAGAAAGTTTTTATAATATCTCACACTTGGCAGCATAGTAACACACAACGCCATCTAGTTTCATTTCATGGTACCAAACGTTTTTATTTTGGGCCATAAACAGTAAAAGTTATGAAACAGTAAAAGGCAATAGATTTATGTAGAGACCGGACTATATGCAACTTAAAACGCCCAAAATATGCATGAAGATATGCATCAAAAATTCCCTGAATATACAACGAAAGTGTTAAAATATGCATCGCAATTTAAATTAATACACTGAAATAATGGTTTTCCGGTCAAATACGTATACGTCCGTCTATCCGACTATTCTCAGATTAAAATATATATATTTAGTTACCTACCCCTTCCCCCAGGTATAAGCCGGCTGGCGCCCCCCTCGGGGACCAAGGGGTTCGGGGGGACGGAGGGGTTCATGGCGCCCGAGATCATGCGGTACAACGGGGAGGAGGAGTACAACGAGAAGGTGAGCCTGCTGCTGCTCTCTCACTCTTATACACGTGCCACATGCGGGTGGGAGCGAGATACCGTATTCTGTAGCTTTTGTTAAAACTGATTTTATTTCCAGTACTGCGACTTATAGCTTTTACAAAGAGGTGTGGGTTTTGTGGGTTCAACAGCATCTGAAAGCGGCGGGTTCGATTCCCGCGACAGGACAAGTATTTGTACACAGGAAAAAGGTTGTGTGAGCATGGCCCTCGTAGTTCCTGGGTCCCTAGGGATCCTATTTAGGGTCCAGGATCTATATGTGATCGTTGGCCGCGTTATGTATTGATTTATTTAATATTAATAAAAAGTATATCAATTAAATTTAAAAAAAAAATGGTTGCCAAAGGACATGGTGTCACTTGTCACAGTATAAGTAAAACATGTCCCGGCTAAAGGGACGGATGGATGCAGGTTCAAACACTAAAATCAAACTTTCCCATTAAAATTAATTTAAATCTTTATTCAACTTTAAAATTAATTGATTACGCTATGTAAGCGATACTGCTATAAATCATAGATGGATAGATAGAAAATGCTTTATTGCTCAAACAACAAATGTAGGCGAGCTTAATGCTAGAGAGCATTATCTTCCATATCTTAACGGAGTGTTGTGGAAATTATTTTGGCTGCATAAATCATATTTTTTTGAAGTTTTTGTAACTGGTGGTTGTTTTTAGTAGGATATTTGTAAAGCCATTGTAATGCAAACGTCGTCGTTCCACTAGTTCAAATAAAGTTTTGTGTTGTGTGCAGGTGGACTGCTTCTCGTTTGGAATGTTGGTGTACGAGGTGATCACCTGCAGGCAACCCTTCGAGGGTCACGAGGCGGTGAAGGAAGCCATCTTGGAGGGCGCCAGGCCGGCGCTCTCGCCGCGGGTATAATGGCTTTAATTGTTTTTGTAATGACTAATGTGGACATCTTTCTTACTAGTGGGGATATGTGGAACAGGTGAACATGTCAAGTTGACTGGCCCGATAGCTCAGTTGGTAGTAGCTCTGCCTTCTGAACTGTAGGTTGTGGATTCGATTTCCACCCAGGATAAACATTTGTGTGATGAACATAGGTGTTTGTTCTGTATCTGGGTGTTTGTATTCTATGTATGTATTTACAAACAAAAAGTATCTAAGTATTGTAACAGTTATCTGGTTCCCATAGTACAAGCTATGCTTGGGGCTAGATGGCGCTGTGTGACATGTCCACAAAAAAACGATGATTTTTGTAAAGCTTCAAGCATATTTATTAAGTTGAAAATATACAACAAAATGGAACAAAATCACATTTACTGAGTAAGCAATTTGATAAACTTGGTAAAAATTCAAGTTATCAGGAGGCCCTCATTCTAAATTGTAAAGAGGGGCCGATGAAGGCATACCACTGCAGTCAGACTCTAACCGTCTCCTGTCCCCAGGACTTGGAGTACCCCAGCTGCATGCTGGAGACGATGCGACGGTGCTGGTCGGGTGCTCCGGAGCTTAGGCCTTCTGCAGCGGCCCTGGTCTCCGCGGTGTCCGCGCCAGAGTACTGCGCTCTCAGTGACGCCGCCACCGCCAGGGGAGCCACCGCTGCTGCTGCTACACTGGTCAGGATGCCAGGTGAGGTGCTGCTGAACAAATGCAAACTTAGTTTCGGTTTCGTAGACATCTGCAACGTACCCTTTGTCAATGCCGTGCGATCTCAGTAAGACATTATTTAGGATGTGTAAGGACTGTCCAATTAAGTAGGTCCAACTACGACAAAAATCCAACTCGGCACCGTTCGGGAAGCTTCGACCTATGTTTTCGTCCAAAATACCGCTGAGTCTGGAAACGAAGGTGTTCAATCAGAGGTGTTACGCAAACTGGACCTCAGTGGAGTTCCGCAGTGGACGCCTCCGCTGATGATGAGGACCTCACCGAAAGGAAGCGAGTTGTACTCGGTACTTCACATCACATCGACAGTTGGAAGACGTCCGCAGCTGAACACAGGCCACTTTGGACGCTTATCATAGGTTTGCCATAATCACCACGCTTGGCAGGCGGCTTTGGGATCGCAGAAGGTTTTAATGTAATGAGAAGAATGCTGCACTCATTCTCTGGATATTCCGTTAGCTACTTATGTCACTTGTGTGTTTGTTGTTGCTGACTGTGTGGTATTGTTGCAGACGAGGGGGGGTGGGGGTGGGAGGTGTGGTACGGAGGGGGGGAGCCGGAGCGTGTGCACACGGTGCTCACAGAACGCGTACACTTCACACATCACCACACCATACGCATGCCGCCCGGTAAGTTCCACACATTTACCTGTTTTCCCGTAGAAATGTACAGTTTTCCAGGATAAATTGTATTCTATATTGTTCTGTGTAGTGTACTCAATTACTGTGCAAAGTTTCTTCCAAATCGGTTCAGTGGTGTCGGAGTTGAAAGCGTTCGAAAAATGTATTAGTTTTTTTTATGTATTAGTTAGTAATAGAGAGTGATTAGTATGGAAAATGTAACTTCGTTGATTTAACACTAAATTGAATTGATTTTTACGTTTTTTTTAATGCTGTTGGTTGCAAACGAGTGTTTCAGGATGGTTTCGATCCCGAAGTATCGCGTAAGATAATTTGATAATCCCTGAAAACTGTGTGCTCTGTGAGACACATTAATGTCTTCGCGAGCGAACTCTAGTCGGACGTAATGTGAATTAAACCAGGCGCACCTTTGAAACTTCTATTTATTCCTTTTGTTCAATATACATTTAGCGCACCAAAGATTAAGAGACAAGCAAAGATCTCTTTCCATTAGCGTTAACGCCAAACACAGACTTGTACTGTGACGCCAAACGATAACTCAAAATGTATGGGATGACATTACCTGCGGAAAAGTGTCATAGCTAAAATGACATTCCCATACATTTTGAGTTATCATTTGGCGTTAACGCTAACGGAGGGATTTTGGCTAGACCCCTTGTTCGTAAAACATTAAAATAGGATTAAATAAAATGTTCACCATTTGTACACCTACTGCAGCGGCCAACACATAGAACCTTTGCTTTATAAGATCTGCATAGATTATATATTGTAAAAAAAGACCTTATCTTTATCAACCGTCTGACTTATGCTCTCGTCCAATCGCGCGCAAGCCAGTGTTGCCAAAAAGTCAATTCTTCCAACTTTATTTAGATAAAACAAATTAATTTATTCTCACCACGTATGTTAATAAAACCGAGATGTGTCGGGTGTCGGGTGTAAAACCGTGTTTAATTTCCACAGATAAAGCGGACCCAGTAATGGTGACCGCCGTGTGCCGCGTCGGGAACAAGATGTGGGTCGGGGACTCCGCGGGACGACTGTCGGTCTACTCGTAAGTACAACAAAATCAGAACTACAAATCAAGCAAAGCTTGTATACAAAATGATACCCAGACAAACTAACATCAATGTTCATCGCATGGGTGAGTATCGAACCCACAACCTTTTTTTTATCAACGATAGGCTAACATTTGACCGCGGTCTCACCTGATGGTAAGTGACGACGCGGTCGACGATGGAGCATGCTTGCCGAGAAGATATCGGTTCACTCTAGCCTTAAAAACTACCGGATTATATTTCTACAGTTCAAAAAGCAGAGCTGCTAAATAAATTACTTATTTGACTTTGGGTGTGTAGTCCCAGACAATTTCTTCCCGCGGGTGCCGCAACAGCCGGCTAAGGGAATACCCAGGGAATGGGAAGTAGTGTTCTCCTCGGCACATTATAATCTTCGGCGATCACCAAGCCACCTGCGAAGCGTGGTGATTATAGCAACCACTCTCTATGATAAGCGTCCAAAGTGGCATTTTATGGGGGATGCCTATGTCTGGCAGTGGAGGTCTCCTGGCTGTTGATATACGTGAATTCGATTTTAACTTTATTGTCCCCAGAGCGTCTAGTTGCGCCCTCCTGTGGACGGTGAGGGTGCAGGAGACGGTGGGGGGCGTGGCCTCCGACGTGGCCGCCCTCCACCACCTGGAGAGCATACAGCGCGTCGCACTCGCACTCGCGTGCGGCAGGTAACGGGGGACAGGGAGGGGAAATAAAACAACAGACTTACGTTTGAGCACCAACCCGCCTGATGATAAGCGACGGTGCGGCCGAACTGGCCGAACAAATAGGTAACATGAAAATAAGTGGAGATTGAGGAGACATTTTTAAATAGATTAACTGTTGGGAATCTATTTAAATATTATAGTGTAATAAGCTTTAATGGTTTCTGAAGAGGGAGGGGAATGTTCCTTGGCTTCGCACGGGTTAAAAAGTATTACGTCCCTGTCGAAGGGAAAATGGAAGGGAACGGAAAAGTAATAGGGGAACAAGGAAGGAAGCCAGGTGTTGCCTGCCTCCCTTTTATGGTCGTCCCACCCATCCATCCTTTTCCCCTATCTTTTTCCTTTTACCTTCCATTTTCCCTTCGACAGGTATTCGACAGGTAAATAAAAAATAATATAAAACAAACAATCTTGCATAAAAATTACATTCTTATTGCTTCGTGCAACCCGCACTTGGCAGTTTTAGAAAACTCAAAGTATCCTAAATGTTATTCTGAAAAATTAGCTATAACGACACCCTTCAGTGAAACCCGTTCAGTAGTTTCAGCGTGATGCGTGTTCAAACGGACAGGCAAAAAATTCATTCAAAAAAATTGTTACCACTTTTATATCGATAAAGAAGTCAAAATCAAAAAATATCCGATGTACAGATTTATCCCAGTTACAGTTTTATTATATATGTACCTATAGATAACGATGCAGAACTTATGGAAGTTCGTTTTTGATGGAAACACTACAAATATAATATCGCGAAGAGACTGCTTCAACTCGCGCGCTTCCATCTGTCCGGATGTTGGTATCCGCGATTTTGACAAAACTTGGTATACTGGTTAGGTTAGGGATGCCATGTTTTTATACATACCATGTATTGTTGTAGATTGTTCCTGGTGACGTCATCCCGTCCCGAGGCGGAGGGCACCTTCTTCCTCACCGAGTTGGGAACGGCGACCGAGCTATGTTGCCTCACCGCTATACCTACCAGTGACGGGTAACTGTATACATCATTCCTTCAATACGCTAGTGTTCTGCTATTCAAAATTAACAAGTAAATATTATTTTCATTAAGTAGGTTCAAAATGAATGCAATAATTAAAAAAATAAGTAAAATCGGTAAATAAATCACGGAGTAATAAGCTTTTAAAGTTTCTGGAGGGGGCATCGCCTGTCCCTTTCTCGCGAAGCAGTGCTTCCCTTAGAGTATAGACTAAAAGCATAGAGAGAACTTCATTATCTGTCAATTGTGTGTGTTAGTTTTTGTTTCCACGGCTGTTTATTTTTTGAGGAATATTATTAGTATATATGTCGGGGTGTAAGCGGAATGGCAACATCGTGGTATGAGCAGCAAAAGCAACATTAAAACTGGTCGCAATCGGGTATTGCGTCACATTCTACCTGCAACGCCCCGCCACTGAACAAGTATAAAAGGAGTGGTCGACCGGCATTCGGGGCATTCGTCGTTCGACTCTGGACGTGAACACAAGTCGTAGAAATCGTGATAGTCATTATTATTATTTGAGTGAAATGAGTGAAATCGTTAATGATAAAATGAATAATAATTATCACCGTGAAGTTTCTTGGAGCTTCTTCTTTACGGGTGTAATCGAAGCTCCGCATCAGTTTCTATTTGATGATCTATGATGAACTTGATTGAAATACAGTGATTAGTGATTTATAATTGCAGTTGCAATGACGTAACAACTCCGTCGTAGGTAATATCCTACATATGCAATAAAAAGATAGTAGTCATGTAGCCTACTGCCACTGTGGACGCTTATCATAGAAGAGTTACGACAGACAGCTCAAGCTGCTCGTGCAGTTGAAGTCGTTTGTATTGTGTAGCTAACCTAACAAGTGTGTATGGTGTTGTATATATAGGTACGAGGTGTGGGCGGGCGGCGAGTCGCTGTGTGTGTACTCGGTGGGCGGGGAGGGAGCCAGGGCGGCGTACTCCGCGGGGGCGGGCGGGAGGCTCGCCGCCCTCGCGTGCACGCACACACACGTGTTCGGGTACTGCTCGACAGGTGTGTACGCACTACACACACACACACACACGTGCTTTATACTCTGATATTATGACCCTGAAGCGTTTGGTTTTATACTGTAAGCTTTTTGTGTAATTCAACTTCAATTCTTGGTTAATGGCCTCTATGGTGTTGCCATTCCACCACTAAAATAAATAAATAAATAAATTACTCGGATGTGTCTGCAATGTTTATGTCAATGTTTCGTCTGAATTGATGCACCTGTTTTTTTTAGTGTTAATGTGGAACGTTACACTAGCGCGGCAAATTCAAATTTTCTTGCGTTCTTTTGCCAATAATAGCTTAATTATTCAAAGTGATTACATGAAAACTAATTTAACGTAAAGAAATAAAATGTATCAATAATTTACAATTAAAAGTATCACCTACTTATTATTGGTTTAGCGACAAATGGCAATAGACTAAAAAACTAAGAAAAAAACTGTTTATTGCCATTTGTCGCTAAATCAATGATATCTAGGAGATACTTTTAATTGTAATTTATTGATACATTATATTTATTTGCGCAAAATTAGTTTTCATGTAATCACGTTGAGTAATTAAGCTATTATTGCCAAATAAACGCAAGAAAATTTGAATTTGCCGCACTAGTGAAACGTTCCACCTTAAAGGCGAACAGACAAACAGATTGATACTCGGCTTTTATATTTTTATAATGAATATGTTTAGTAGACAAGTAGAAAGAGTACAGGGATACATTTTGACATGTGAATTAAATTTTTCGGACGCTTGTATAATATACAATCAAACGAACTTAACAAGTGAAGTTCGATAGATATTATATTTCCTCACATCATTCTCGATATGAGTATATTGACAACGTAGTCCCTCTATCCTACAAGGTAGCATCGCATGATTTTTAAAGTAGAATCGATTTTTTATTCTTAAATCGATTATAAGTTTATGAAAGACTGGCCACACTACGCCAGTTGCCCGAGAGATTCGTCATTTTCTTTAGAGATTTGAGTAAATCAAAACTTTCTTACGGGATTTTGGGCGGGTGGGTGGTTATATCTTCGAATGATGTGACTCATATAATATCTATCGAACTTCACTTGTTAAGTTCGTTTGATTGTATATTATATTTCCTCACATCATTCTCGATATAAGTATATCGACAACGTAGATGTTTAGAGAAGAAAGTTTTGAATTACATTATTAAAACAGAAAGTGCGTAACAAAACAAGTGATTTTTATTTCGTTTCTTTAAGTAGAAAAAAAAGAGTGTCTTACTACAAGTAATTAATTAAGCAATTTAATTCTAATTAAATACTAAGCACCAACTGATTAATTATCAGGTACTTATTAGTAATTATTAAATTATTGTAGTTACAGTAAGTACAAAAGTAGGTACATTTTCAGTAAGATAATCATCATGGTGGCTGAGGTAAGCATACGGATCTAGCAAATCCACTGTCATCAACTATTGGCCGATTGTAAAACCTGGCAAATGTATACGAAGAGTGAGACCAGCCTGCTGTCTTACGTATGGCGTCTATGCTAACTCCAGCAGCATTTGCAGCGGATGTCGATGCATGCCTAGTACTATGCGCTTTATATACGCTAGTATTTACACCGCTTTCAGTCAACACACCTTTAATCCACTTACTGATTGTCTGAGCAGTTGCATTTTTATGTGGACGCTTACACGTCATGAAGAGGTGTTTAATGTTTTTTCTTATGTCATTTGTTTGTATTAAATAATCTTTTAAAGTTGTGGCAGGGCAAATACTAGGATTTTCTGTAAAATAGGGAAGATATAGTACGGGTTGTTCTCGACCAGGTCCTGAAGTTTTAATTACGGAAGTAATGTTGATCGTAATGCCATCTGTGCCTCTATTAATATCATCTATATTAATTACAGATAAAGTTTGAACTCTGTGAGCAGTGCATAGGGCTAGCAATACTGCTAGTTTTTTAGTTAATTTGTCAATAGCAATTTCACTATGCGGTACCCATTCTGCAATTTTATTGAGAACTAGCTGCGGATTCCATGTTGAGCTATAGCGAGGTACTGATGGCTTTAATTTGTATACACCTTTTAGCATACGCTTGATGCGTTCATCATCTCCAATATTACTATTCAATAATAGTGATAAAGCCGAGCGATGATTATTTAACGTACCATAACTAGCCCCTTTACTAAACTGCTCGGCAATGAATGACATCACTAATTCATTTGAAGTTTTAAATGGGTCAACATTTTTACTTGAACAATACTCCCACCACAATTTTAAAGATGTACCGTACTGTTGGAGTGTGTTGTTTGAAAGCGAAGCAAGCATTAAATCTAACGCTGCCCTCGGTGATCCCCGCTGGAGGAAAGCTGCCCGGAGAGCCTCGCGACACCCAGGGTAAGCTGTCTGTGTAGCGGATGATGATTCCTGAAGTGAGATTAAAATAATTTTTTATTTGGCTACATAATCTAAAATATTTTTTCAAGAAGGGATTTGTACCACGGCTGGGCCGGCCAGTAGGGAAAAAGTAACAATTTGTTTTTATTTTAACAATTATTTTCCTAATATGTTTGAGTGTCAATGAAGACGATGGAAACGCATAAGAGTAATAATTACTGCAATCAATCATGAATATCTACGGCCATAGTAGTAGTAGCATCAGGATGTTTTTTCCAAGAGATGTAACGGTCGCATTTGGCGTTGGTACGAGAAGCAAATAGGTCCTCCTCTCTGGTGGACCCTTGGTATGCCGACGCTGAAAGTTCCGATTCAATGTCGGGATTGAGTTTCGGGATTCTTTGTCAGCTTCCATATTGCTGTCTTTGGAGTTTTATAAAAAGCAAGATGGGGATGTTGGATATACCCCCCAATTCTGTTAATATAACTGAAAGCGGTAGTATTATTGTGTTTATGCAATAAAAGGTATTTTTCTCTTTCTAAGAGCTTTGTGTAAACTCAGCCATACCTGATTGCTGGATACTCGGATATTAGAACATCTATAAGTTGACAACATCTCTTGGAATGCACCGGGGCAAAGGCAAATTTTTACGTTTTTCACTATGTAAGGACAAAGTCAATATTCTGTTTCGGTTAAATTTAATAAGCATTCATCGTAGCTATTGTCAATATATAAAATCTCATCGAGATATTGAACAGATTTAAGGTCACGGCCTCTTAAGAACGTCACTACTTCATTCATGATTTTACTAAATACTCTGGGAGCGATAGACAACCCGTAAAGTCCGTAATATGGCATAGCCGTAATTCCAATCACGACTGAATTTTCGTCTAAAAATTTTTTTTCTAGAACTTTTGTCTAGACTTGGCGTTAGCAGTTTTATCCGAGCTTGAGTATTTCGGTAATGTAAGTCATTTAGAATGCGGCAGGAATCACTTAATATTTTGATGACTTTAATATTGTCTAGGTCTTTACTTAATAACACATCGATGGCTCTATTAATAGCTGATATTCCAGCTCCCAGTTGTTGCTGGGCATACGTCATCTTTTTGTCTCTCAAACGGCTAGCTTCCGTTATCGCTGCCGAAATCTCGGGATTTAGTTTCGGAGCCATCAACAAGGGGCAGTTTTGAGGAACCAAGTATTCTTTTAAAGCTTTTTCTTTCTCTTCCTTTGGTAAACCTTTTTTCAACAAGGGAAGCCATAAATCAGCTAAGTTTTGGTGGATCTTATCTCCATATTCTGGTTCCTCGCTTGTCTTTGCGCCAAGCGCTTGCAAGATCTCAGAACATAATGCTGGTTCTGTAGCATCGATGCTCTGGGACAATTCTCGAGGTGGTTCATCGGGAATCAAAGCAAGAGATTCCGGTAGAACTTCTGCTGGTATTAAAACCTCAGTTGTTTCTTCGGGTGCCTCGTTGTCTACAATGTAAGAATCACGATATAGTACTAGATAAGTCAATATTTTATTAAATCGTACACTGAAGGTACCCAAAGGCTCCCAACGTTTAGAGAAAAGTTAATTACACTCAAGGGCGTTAGTGAGATCGTTAGACGTATCTTAGACTATCACGCTGCATTACAATCATTATCTACCAATTTATGGTAGTGCATAACCCTCGTGTTGATTCGAGACCAACCCCCGGGCATTTAAAAATGTTGGAGATATAGGGCAATACAGTTTTGGTTCGATTCTCGATCGACCGTTATCAATTATTTCAAGCCTTCGTGTTGATTCTCGACCAACCCCCAGGCGTTTTACATGAAATAAGATTTGATTCTTCGTTAACTTATAGGTGTAGATCATTTTGCGTACCTAAAATAAGATTGCCTTCGTGTTGATTCTCGACCAACCCCCAGGCTTTAGGTACGTAGATTATGTGAAAGAAAGATTGTGGGTATATCTGTTTGTATTGTAAATGAACACTTACATGAGTTCTCGGAGTCCGATGACTCTGAATAAATAATCCGTCTCTGGCGTTTAATTTTTTCTTCACTTTGGCTTTGTTTATTCGATTTATTCTTCCGTTTCAGCATTATCACTTGTTACGCAATTTTCTTCAAAATGTAGGCAGATTTTAAAAAACTGAGAATTATTTTTACACTTGTGCTCGCTACCTCGCATGAAAAAGGAATGACGAATCTCTCGGGCAACTGGCGTAGTGTGGCCAGTCGTTCATAAACTTATAATCGATTTAAGAATAAAAAATCGATTCTACTTTAAAAATCATGCGATGCTACCTTGTAGGATAGAGGGACTACGTTGTCGATATACTTATATCGAGAATGATGTGAGGAAATATAATTGCTTTTATCCAAATTTCTTATAATTAGGTACTTTTTCCATATTCGTGCAGTAACATAAACATTATTGGACATTTTCTTGAACTGTTTTACATTGACCATTCACTATTGAATATTCACAACTGACTGTATTCACTATTGACACTCGCCATTCATTTTTCACTATTCGGTATTTCTTATTGACTCCTGAAGCCTGAAGACGTGCACTGCTGAATATAGGCCTCCCGCTGTTGACTTGTATCTATTGTCCACCCACTATTCGCTGGCGGCCAGGCTGGTGCGTGCAGCAGTGGGAGGGCGCGTCGCGGCGCGCGGCGGCGCGGCTGGACTGCAGCAAGCTGGTGCCGTGCTCCGAGAGCCTGCAGTCCATCGCCCTCGACGCCGCGCTGCCGCAGGACCGGTGTCGGGTGAGTCCTCCTTTGTTATACTATATTTATTTTAAAATGTAATTACCAGTTAACAAATGTTTGTGTCACTTCCAGAACCGTCTTCGATGTCCGTTATATCCTTGATATTATCATTTATATTCTTTTTTTCAGTTAATTTAATTTAAAAATCAAGCTGCCGAACTGATTTTGATGAAACTACGCCACCAATCGGAATGTATACCAAATCAAATTACAAAATATCCCAGTCTGTTTATAAATGATAATATTCTGAGGTTTAAAAACGTTTTACTAGGTGGTAGGACTTTTCTGCAAAGTTCGTCTAGGTAGGTACCACCGCTTTACCAGTTATTCTGCCGCCAAGCAGTAGTGTGCAAGCGCTACTGTGTTCTGGTTTGAAGGGCACTGTAGCTAGTGGCATTACTGGGCAAATGAGACTTTATGAGCTGATCTCACAGTCTAGTAATCTGATTACTGAACTGTGTGTGCGAGTGACACTGCAACTGTTATGAGCGGCCGTGTCGCTTAACATCAGAAGAACGACAAGCTAGTCACGTCATTCATTCTCATAAAAAAAAAACGTCATCATCATCATCATCAACAGCCTGAAGACGTCCACTGCTGAACATAGGCCTCCCCCAGAGCACGCCACCTTGAGCGGCTGCTCGCCTCCTGCATCCATCGGCTCCCCGCGGCTTTCACCAGGTCGTCGGTCCACCGAGTGGGGGGCCGGCCTACGCTGCGTCTTCCGGTTCGTGGTCGCCACTCGAGAACCTTTCTTCCCCATCGGTTGTCAGTTCTACGAGCGATGTGGCCTGCCCATTGCCACTTCAACTTACTAACTCTAAGAGCTATATCGGTCACTATAGTTCTCCTGCGGATCTCCTCGTTCCGGAGCTTATCTCGCAGGGAAACACCGAGCATAGCTCGCTCCATAGCTCGCTGCGCGACTTTGAGCTTACTAATGAGGCCAACAGTAAGAGACCATGTCTCAGTTCCATAAGTCATCACTGGCAACACACACTGATTGAAAACTTTCGTTTTCAGGCTCTGCGGTATTTTGGACGAAAAGATAGGACGAAGCTTCCCGAACGCTGCCCAGCCGAGTTGGATTCTTCGCGCCACCTCTTTGTCGAAGTTGGACCTACCTAATTGGACAATCTGTCCTAGGTAGACATACTTGTCGACAACTTCGAGAGTATCGTTCCCAACAATTACCGGTATAGGTGGAACATGAGCATTAGACATGATCTTTGTCTTGTCCATATTCATCTTAAGACCAACCTGCTGGGAGACTCTACTGAGGTCGTTGAGCATGGTGCTAAGGTCCTCGAGCGATTCCGCCATTATGACTATATCATCGGCAAAACGAAGGTTAGTGATGTACTCGCCATTTATGTTGATGCCAGATCTTTTCCACTCCAAGAGCTTGAAAACATCCTCCAATGCGTTTGTGAACAGTTTCGGAGAAATAACGTCTCCCTGTCTCACGCCTCTTTGCAATGGAATTTGTTCCGTACTCTGGTCCTGTAGTCGGACTGACATAGTGGCCTTACTGTACAAACACTTCAAAACTTCGATATACCTATAGTCAATTTGGCATCGCTGCAAGGACTGCAGCACCGCCCAAGTCTCGATTGAATCGAAGGCTTTCTCATAGTCCACAAACGCTAGGCATAACGGCCGATTATACTCTTCGGTCTTCTGTATAATCTGGCGCAGCGTATGGATGTGGTCTATGGTGCTAAAGCCTTTTCGGAAACCGGCTTGTTCGGGAGGCTGGAATTCATCAAACCTGCGTGCGAGACGATTCGTAATGACTCTCGAAAACAGCTTATACACATGACTCATGAGCGAGATGGGCCTATAGTTCTTCAATAAGGTGTTATCGCCTTTTTTGAAGAAGAGCACCACCACGCTCTTGTGCCATGCCTCTGGCGTTATACCTTCAAGGATGACAGAATTAAATAACTTCTGGAGGACTAAAAGTACCGGTCTACCACCCGCTCTCAGAAGTTCGGTCGTAATTCCATCTTCACATTGTAACGATACAGGCTGTCTCGTGACGTCACAAATATTATAAATTTTACCTAAAGTATAAAAATACTGAAATAATTTGATCAAAGCATTTTACGCACAAAGAATAGTCCAAAAATAAAGGAAATAGTCGTTGGCATCGCATTAACTGATAGAGAAAATGTAGAGATAGGTGTAAAAGTGGTTATCTGTGGTAAAATAAGGTAATAGTAAAAGAAATCAAACCTCAAAATAATTCTCATACTAAAAGGTTCATACTTAGATATGGGGAGCTGCTAGTCGTAGAGCGTTCGATCACTGAATGTGTCAAAAAATTTCCTGGAATTCCAAATTTAATTGTGACAGATTTATGTTTCTTAATTTCATTGTCCAATCCCTGAAGCCGCGTGGTGAAAGTAGGAGCATGCGTAAGAAATTTTTGTTAAGGCTAGTACGTTTTGATAACCTCAGTGGAGGGGTGGTTGAGTAGGTCGAATCGTAACTCGGAGGCGGCGGGTTCGATTCCCGCGACAGGAGAAATGTTTGTGCACGGGAAATAAAGGCGCACATATTAGTAAGATGAGTAAATAATTACAAACTAAATTACATTATGGTAGAATTTATTTAATAAAAATCGTATAATTTGAGGAATCATTTTGTACTATTCGTTATTTATAATCGTACTAATATTAAAAAAATGCGAAAGTTCTTGTGTTAATGTTCGTTACTTTATATCTTCGTAACTACTGAACCGATTTTGATGAAATTTGGAATGTAGATAGCTTATACGCTAGATTAACATACAGAATACTTTTGTCCGCGATTAACGCCGCGGGGTGCAACTAGTATTATCATATTTTTGGTAGAGAAAAGTTGTAATGATTTATTCGTAGAGACTTACATTTCAAATTGAGATTAATGAAAAATAAACATCTAGTGTACTTTTATAAGATTTTGACGGTCTTTTGTCAGTTCTGGATATGTTAGCAGAAGGTTGGAGAATTCATCGAAAATGAAGATTAGGCAAGGCTTGTATTGTCGGGGTCAAATAGCTGATACTAAATAAAACGCTTAAATACTTTTTGTTTGTAAATGCGTACGGAGAATGCGATGTAGCATCCAGACTTAGAACAGTTTGTGTTCGTCACATAAATGTTTGTCCTGGATGGGAGTAGAACTCACGATCTAGAGCTCGGAGGGGGAGCTACTATCAACCGGGCTAACAAGGCAGTCTAAATTGACCATAAATATAGAATAGATTGAATGGATACATTGGAATTAGGTATATTTTTAGTGTTTTCATGTTTACCATTTAGGTATACTAAAGAACGGTTTTGGAATAACGTGCCCTTAAATGCGAAGCAGAAGGAATCGTGTGGGACGATATCGAGCTGTCAAAATAATTTAGTCGTCTTTTGTTAGTGAAGTATCACAACCATACGATATGGAGGAGACTAGGATCGGTACTTGGATTTGCTTTTTAATGAGACGGATGAAATAGTATGGGGAAATTATAGCAAATTGAGAACGAAAAATCTTTAATAAATTGAAGTGGGGACAATAATCATACAAACGCTATTATTGGGGTATTTATATTCATGAAATTATTGTTTCTAGACGGAAGATAAAAAGATTTTTATCTTTTAGAGAGTGCAGAAAGTATTTAAAGGATAGCAGAGTAGTTTGTTTATATATTGAAAGGATCCACGTTAGGAGGGTTGAATAATTTTAGGCGAGACTAGTTCTTTAATAATTCACAATATTTTCTAGAATTATTACGGGAAGGGATATGTTTCATAGATTGAGAGATCTCGGAGAAAGTGTATATAGTACAAGGAGAAGTCACGAGGACGTTTTAAGTATTAATTAAGACGGATTACATACTCGGTTGTGATTTTTCATACAAGATTTAATTATGCTTTTGTTGGGATTTTGAATATCTTAACGGAAATTTATTTTTAGGCTGTTACAATATGAAAACGCAATTTTCAAACACCTAGTTATTTTATAAGAATAAAGGGATTATATTTTGTATGTACTTTAGTAAGAAAATTGGGACAAGACATTTTCTTTTAAACATATAGAAACAAACACATCGACGCGCGCACTACTAAACGTGACCAGGCAAAAGTTATAAAAGATCTGCCAAGCTGTCAAACGCGATCAGTTATGAAATCATTTCACGGGGTTCGCAAGTCGAAACCTGGTAATAAAAATGCACATAAAATCTTCGGTTAAATTCTTAGATAAATTCGCCCTCTCAATTAATTCTGGATCTGGGGGGAAGTATGCCTCGGGTCCAGGAACTCAGTAAGAGATAAGTTGAAACTGTGCAACGAAGCTTGTCTTCCCTTATTTTGCTTAGGGTATGCAGTTCGCGTGTTTTGTGGAGACCTGCACCAGATTTTGCCTCCGTTATAGGATCTGGATCCACCTTTTTGGTTTGGTTTGCATTCTGGCTGAAAGGAGGGCTGAAAAGATTAACTGTCCCGTCTTCGTGTATACGATACCCGGATCCTAAATGCAAATTAAGCTGAACTGTCCCAAGTGATAGGGTTTTGTCTTGTATGCTGCCCATGGACTCCGGTCCCGCATGCAAGATAAAAATTAGGTGGCAATAGGTTTTAGCTTTGGAGAGCTTTTGTCACAGCTCGTTCTCTCATAGGGTTAGATCAGGTATGTTCTCATTGCACACACCGAGAACAGACATGCACGTTTAAAAGTAAATGTGAGATTTGTAGCAATCTCTAGTGTTTGGGGGTACACACTAATGTATAGGGAAAAGCTATAAGTCGAGGAATACACATGCAGGAGGGGAAAGTTAGGGTTAAAATATTAAAATTCGCGAAAAAATAATAGTGTTAGGGAAATAGATAAAATTCAATAAATAAATAAATAAATTTAAAACGGCATAAAATACATTTAAAGACAAATTCATCATAATAAAATACTAATAAATAAAAGTGCTAATAAATACAATACGTAAATTATCAAAACTATAAAAATATAATCCAAGTTTTCTCGAAGGTTGAAGCTGTGGGTGTTTATTATAGGGCTAGATTGTCGTGGACCTTGCTTTTGGCGGAAAGCTGGGTGATCACAGAAGGTTTTAGTGTGCAGAGAGCAACGCTGCAAAGGTATAAGTAGGTATTTTCTATAGCTGGCACAAGCTTTTGCGAAACTACAGTAGAGATAGAAAGGGGAATGTGTTTGAATACGATTCATCACATTAGTTTTCGTGACTTAGTCTCAACTGAAAAATTATTGTCGTTAACGTTGCGGATCATATTAGTATAAATACGTAATTCTATAAATCTATTTTGTGGTAAAAGTACGTTGTACTATTTATCTATCCTGTGGTATAGGAAGATATTTCTTTAGTTGGGGTTTGCGATGTTCTACGGAGGATATGGAAAGGATCTATTCCTACACGGTGATAGTAAACGCAGATACAAAGTTCGCATGAACAAGTTATGATACTACTGAGAAAATATTATTCTGTGCCTAATTCTGATGTACAAATTCAGCATAATTAGATAGGTATTTTCTTAGCGAATTCTAGGCGGAATTTTACTTAGGAGAGTTGGAAGGATCATATTCCTGCAAGGAAACGAACGGTTTGTATTCTAGTTGCAAAATAGGTAATGCTTGAACGATAGTTAAGTAACTACCGGGAATTAGTAACGACTGGGAATTTATTCTTTATACTTACATAACTATTGGGAATGTATTCTCTGTTTGGAATCATTCGCAAGTAACTTAAATAAAATCGTAATTGAGTTTTGCTCTAGGATCGAAATACATAACGATAGTTAGGAAACTACCGGGAATTAGTAACGACTGGGAATTTATTCCTTTTACTTAGATAACTATTGAGAATTTATTCTCTGGTTGGAATCATTCGCGAGTAACTTAAATATAATCGTAATTGAGTTTCACTCTAGTACGAAATAGGTAATGCTTGTACAATAGTTAAATAACTACCGGGAATTTATTCATAGTTTAGGGTTGTTCGTGTTTGTTTATAGATCAATTTAGTGGAATTCAGAGTTGGGTTTGTTTGATTGATTTTTCAATAAGAGTTTTACCTTTTATTCTATTAAAACATTTAAAGTACTATTGATAAGAAATTGTCCTTCATGTCTTGGGTCAAGCACAGCAGTACCTGTTAGTGATCTCCTTACCAAACGGATAGGGGTAGCTAATTTAAAGATTCGAATGAGAATATCTTGTTGTTAGGAAATAGCATCAATAATCTATTACTATATTAATAATGAAATATAATACCTAAATTATATAAACGGGATTTTTTAGATTACTTTTCAATACAAGTTCTGGAAAATAGAGACAACCTGAATATCACTAAACAGATCATTGAATTCGAATAAATATTTATAGTTAAATGAATACTACTGTTTATTCCACTGCATGCTGACGATATAGAATCTACGATAATATTAATAATCTTTAGACGGAAGTTAGGAGAGTTTAAAAGATTGAGCTAATTTTAGAGTCTGTCATATACCGAATGTAGTACGTATTCGATAGACTCACAATGAACTAAGGTGATGTCTATTTTGTTAGGATTTGGAAAAAAAATAATGTCCTCTTGTCCCTTGCACCTTTTGGAGTCCAAACTAGATAAGTAGATAAGAATAGGTAGATGGGGTACCTGACGTACTGACTTGGGATAAATAGAACAAAATTTAGTAAAATCAAATTTCTCTTAGTGTGGGGGAATTTCACACACGGTACCTCCGTGTGGGAAATTTCAAGCACTAAATAGTGGAGGGTTAACCAGCCAGGTAGTCGAGACCCACAGCATTGGAGCGGTGGCGGGGCTCCTATGCCAGAGTTATGATAAACAAATAGAGTTTACTATGACTTTGCTATATAACAAGCTTAAACTCAGTTAGCAATACAATTACTTACGTTTTACCTACACTTTATTTACATTTTATGTTTATTTCATATGACGGTCATCGTGATGAATTAATTTACTTCCAGTTTTGTCCATGACTAGGATCTATAATGTTCTACTTGCGCAGGAAAAGATTATTCATTATCACAATTTCAAAGTTTCGGAAGTATAGTAAGAAATATATTGATTGGTGCATAATATGATTTTATGTGGAAATTTCAGTTCGGTTACTCAGAGTATAGGAATAGTGTTCATCAGGGGATTAAATAGCAATTATTTGTAGGACGATGAATATTTTAAATTAATTTAAACTTATTGAATAGGTTAGATGTTAGTTAGGTATTGTCTCATTACTTTAAAAGGATTTGGATTACTACACTATCACAACGTACGGTTCTACCATTTATTAGGTGACGATTCACAAGGCCATAAACAGTTAAAATAGGTAGTCCAAAATGTTCAATAGAATTTTGATAACTTTTTTAACGTAAGATTAGTTTTAGAATTTCCGGTGAATTTAATTAATTATTTATTATTATTAAAGAGTTAAGATAGGGGCTGTTACAATTTGGTGCCGTGACCAGGATTGACATTTGACTAGGATCTCAAATGACCAGAATTTTACGTGACCAGGATTGACATTTGACTAGAATCTCAAATGACCAGGATCTCAATTGACCAGTATCTTAATTGACCAGGATCTCAAATGGCCAGGATTTTACTTGACTAAGATTTTCGTGCGTTATTTTCGTTATCAGGGTGATTTATTTTAGATATTTACATTAGTGATAGTTTTGGATTAGAATGAGGATGTTGATTGTTTTGGAATTGATATTATTGTAAGTAGCGATGGTATTTATTTACTATCGCACAATTTGCTGTCCGTGGAAAAGGAAAGGTTTTGAGACAAATATGTAGGGGCGGTTTTAGATTTCAATTAATTAAATGAAAATTAGTTTAAACAAAGACTCAATCTTTTGAGAGTTTTAATCGTTACTTAATTAGTTATTTTCAATTTTCGGGGCTATAACGTTCAGGATATCATCGTTAGAATATCATAGAAGATGGATTAATTAGATGATGAATAGATAAACGGGATTCGAACTATTTATGCAAACATTGGGTTATTTCATTTACGAATATTAGGATTGACATTAAATAGATACAAATTTAAAATAGGCCACATTGCAATAACTCAACGGAATTTAAATAAATTCAACATTAGAATGTTTCATTACAATCATGGAAATTTGTTGTAGTAGGTTGGAAAGGAGTAGTAGTTTATTAATCAGATATGTACGTATACATCTGTCTGATTAATTTTATAATTTATTGATGCACATAATAAGGTTGAGCTTTCATTTAGGAAGTACGTGGGAAATTTATCATCATCCAATGTAGGAAAAACGACGGAGTCAATTTTCATAAATAATTCGGAAACATTAGAGTAAATAATTTACATTTCTTTCCTGTGGTTGGAACTAGGAAAGGTTCGAAGTTGGCTAAAATTATAAAACTATAGGGGGCGCTTTACAGTTCAAAATATTTAATAACTTTATTAGTGGTAATTGGTATGGTGGATAGATTAGGTTCCGATTCAACGTTTATTGTTTATGCATAATAATCTAAACAACATAAAAATATTAAAAATAATTTATTAAAATTTCAAAATAAAGGTATTTAAAAACTATTTCGGTTAGCTTGTTTGGTAGTTTTTCGCGTAATTCGAGTTCAAGCTCGGGGGTTTTGAGAGTTATTATTATACTTATTGATTAAATTTTCAAATAAAATATTGCGTTTTAATATTCATACTTTAATAAGGATATTATAATTAAAACGGAACATAATAAATTATTTTTAGTAGAGGTTAGTTCAGTTCGCGACAATTAATATTTATTTATTATTGTTATTGTAACCTATCTATAATAAATAGAACGTTTCAGCATTGACATTAAATGAAATTTCTACCAAAATTTATTAAATCATATAAATACTTATGTTGTAGAAATGAAATTGAAATAAAATTATAGATTTTATTTTAATATCATGATAAGTATTAAGCAATAACTTCAAAGAAGCCTTAAATCTATTGGGAATTGCTAGCCGTTAAGATAGCGAATAAGTTAGTTGACAGGGGTCAAATGTGGATTAATGAATTGTTATGTTGTTATTTTTGCTTATGAAAGGGATTTTGATTTTGGATAATTTAAAAAAAAGTCACGTTTATGTAAGCAAGTATCATTGTATGGACATGGTTAGAGGTTTAGCAGTGCAGGAGGATCTTAGTGGCTTAGCAAGATCTACGGTTTAAGGGGTTTGTTGACGGGTGGTTTTGGATTTACACGACTCAACAAATGGGTTGATATAATTTAAGGCTAGGTGCTAGGTTAAAAGAGAAAGCCTAAGTTTAAACAAAACTGTTATAACAACCCCGTACTCTACAAGGTAGGAACATCCGATCTGCTACACTCTACATCCGAAATGATAGCGAATTACGGAGTGGGAAATATATGCGAAATATTGCTGAAGTCATAGACAAATCTATATTTTGAACTATTAAAGTTGACCTGGTTATCGAAGGGTTTTGTGGGAGGCAGCTCGGAACGAAAACATGGTTCTTAGGGGTACCTTCTACTTAAAGTTATTAGGACTGACCAGCCTCACAACCTGGTTTCTTTTGGTGGCTAGGTTAGCCTTGGGATAAGTGATTTTTGGGTATGATTGATGCGATGAAATTTTGGATATTGACTCGTAAAGTAATTCACTGTTGTTACGGCTTAAGAGGGCGCTTAAAATAGAATAGTAATTACGGTTTGTTTTCAAGAAAGGATTCAATAGTACTTATATTAAAAATAAAAATATTATCATTGACAACATTAAACTTTCGAAAATAAATTACTCAATATTAGTAATATTTAATATTTTTCAAATGAATAACAAATTAATACGCAGTATGCTGCATATTAAACAAATTGAAAATACAAGTGTATTTTTGTTTTGCAAAATACCTGCTATCGGGTTGATTATTTTTAGGTGCTCTCTTAAATTAAATTTAACGGTTAGGAACACTACAGAACTATAAATACATTTTAAGTTTGGAGCCAAACGTTAACAAATTATAATTGCTTAAGTGGGGTGGTAGAGTTATAATTATTATTTAAATTATTTTTATTATAGTTTTGCTAATATTTGTGAATGTATTTTAAAGAATAAAATTTTACTTCGGCTTTAAATTTAAAACGCCTGCGCAAATATTTTAGGGGCGATTGTAACGATACAGGCTGTCTCGTGACGTCACAAATATTATAAATTTTACCTAAAGTATAAAAATACTGAAATAATTTGATCAAAGCATTTTACGCACAAAGAATAGTCCAAAAATAAAGGAAATAGTCGTTGGCATCGCATTAACTGATAGAGAAAATGTAGAGATAGGTGTAAAAGTGGTTATCTGTGGTAAAATAAGGTAATAGTAAAAGAAATCAAACCTCAAAATAATTCTCATACTAAAAGGTTCATACTTAGATATGGGGAGCTGCTAGTCGTAGAGCGTTCGATCACTGAATGTGTCAAAAAATTTCCTGGAATTCCAAATTTAATTGTGACAGATTTATGTTTCTTAATTTCATTGTCCAATCCCTGAAGCCGCGTGGTGAAAGTAGGAGCATGCGTAAGAAATTTTTGTTAAGGCTAGTACGTTTTGATAACCTCAGTGGAGGGGTGGTTGAGTAGGTCGAATCGTAACTCGGAGGCGGCGGGTTCGATTCCCGCGACAGGAGAAATGTTTGTGCACGGGAAATAAAGGCGCACATATTAGTAAGATGAGTAAATAATTACAAACTAAATTACATTATGGTAGAATTTATTTAATAAAAATCGTATAATTTGAGGAATCATTTTGTACTATTCGTTATTTATAATCGTACTAATATTAAAAAAATGCGAAAGTTCTTGTGTTAATGTTCGTTACTTTATATCTTCGTAACTACTGAACCGATTTTGATGAAATTTGGAATGTAGATAGCTTATACGCTAGATTAACATACAGAATACTTTTGTCCGCGATTAACGCCGCGGGGTGCAACTAGTATTATCATATTTTTGGTAGAGAAAAGTTGTAATGATTTATTCGTAGAGACTTACATTTCAAATTGAGATTAATGAAAAATAAACATCTAGTGTACTTTTATAAGATTTTGACGGTCTTTTGTCAGTTCTGGATATGTTAGCAGAAGGTTGGAGAATTCATCGAAAATGAAGATTAGGCAAGGCTTGTATTGTCGGGGTCAAATAGCTGATACTAAATAAAACGCTTAAATACTTTTTGTTTGTAAATGCGTACGGAGAATGCGATGTAGCATCCAGACTTAGAACAGTTTGTGTTCGTCACATAAATGTTTGTCCTGGATGGGAGTAGAACTCACGATCTAGAGCTCGGAGGGGGAGCTACTATCAACCGGGCTAACAAGGCAGTCTAAATTGACCATAAATATAGAATAGATTGAATGGATACATTGGAATTAGGTATATTTTTAGTGTTTTCATGTTTACCATTTAGGTATACTAAAGAACGGTTTTGGAATAACGTGCCCTTAAATGCGAAGCAGAAGGAATCGTGTGGGACGATATCGAGCTGTCAAAATAATTTAGTCGTCTTTTGTTAGTGAAGTATCACAACCATACGATATGGAGGAGACTAGGATCGGTACTTGGATTTGCTTTTTAATGAGACGGATGAAATAGTATGGGGAAATTATAGCAAATTGAGAACGAAAAATCTTTAATAAATTGAAGTGGGGACAATAATCATACAAACGCTATTATTGGGGTATTTATATTCATGAAATTATTGTTTCTAGACGGAAGATAAAAAGATTTTTATCTTTTAGAGAGTGCAGAAAGTATTTAAAGGATAGCAGAGTAGTTTGTTTATATATTGAAAGGATCCACGTTAGGAGGGTTGAATAATTTTAGGCGAGACTAGTTCTTTAATAATTCACAATATTTTCTAGAATTATTACGGGAAGGGATATGTTTCATAGATTGAGAGATCTCGGAGAAAGTGTATATAGTACAAGGAGAAGTCACGAGGACGTTTTAAGTATTAATTAAGACGGATTACATACTCGGTTGTGATTTTTCATACAAGATTTAATTATGCTTTTGTTGGGATTTTGAATATCTTAACGGAAATTTATTTTTAGGCTGTTACAATATGAAAACGCAATTTTCAAACACCTAGTTATTTTATAAGAATAAAGGGATTATATTTTGTATGTACTTTAGTAAGAAAATTGGGACAAGACATTTTCTTTTAAACATATAGAAACAAACACATCGACGCGCGCACTACTAAACGTGACCAGGCAAAAGTTATAAAAGATCTGCCAAGCTGTCAAACGCGATCAGTTATGAAATCATTTCACGGGGTTCGCAAGTCGAAACCTGGTAATAAAAATGCACATAAAATCTTCGGTTAAATTCTTAGATAAATTCGCCCTCTCAATTAATTCTGGATCTGGGGGGAAGTATGCCTCGGGTCCAGGAACTCAGTAAGAGATAAGTTGAAACTGTGCAACGAAGCTTGTCTTCCCTTATTTTGCTTAGGGTATGCAGTTCGCGTGTTTTGTGGAGACCTGCACCAGATTTTGCCTCCGTTATAGGATCTGGATCCACCTTTTTGGTTTGGTTTGCATTCTGGCTGAAAGGAGGGCTGAAAAGATTAACTGTCCCGTCTTCGTGTATACGATACCCGGATCCTAAATGCAAATTAAGCTGAACTGTCCCAAGTGATAGGGTTTTGTCTTGTATGCTGCCCATGGACTCCGGTCCCGCATGCAAGATAAAAATTAGGTGGCAATAGGTTTTAGCTTTGGAGAGCTTTTGTCACAGCTCGTTCTCTCATAGGGTTAGATCAGGTATGTTCTCATTGCACACACCGAGAACAGACATGCACGTTTAAAAGTAAATGTGAGATTTGTAGCAATCTCTAGTGTTTGGGGGTACACACTAATGTATAGGGAAAAGCTATAAGTCGAGGAATACACATGCAGGAGGGGAAAGTTAGGGTTAAAATATTAAAATTCGCGAAAAAATAATAGTGTTAGGGAAATAGATAAAATTCAATAAATAAATAAATAAATTTAAAACGGCATAAAATACATTTAAAGACAAATTCATCATAATAAAATACTAATAAATAAAAGTGCTAATAAATACAATACGTAAATTATCAAAACTATAAAAATATAATCCAAGTTTTCTCGAAGGTTGAAGCTGTGGGTGTTTATTATAGGGCTAGATTGTCGTGGACCTTGCTTTTGGCGGAAAGCTGGGTGATCACAGAAGGTTTTAGTGTGCAGAGAGCAACGCTGCAAAGGTATAAGTAGGTATTTTCTATAGCTGGCACAAGCTTTTGCGAAACTACAGTAGAGATAGAAAGGGGAATGTGTTTGAATACGATTCATCACATTAGTTTTCGTGACTTAGTCTCAACTGAAAAATTATTGTCGTTAACGTTGCGGATCATATTAGTATAAATACGTAATTCTATAAATCTATTTTGTGGTAAAAGTACGTTGTACTATTTATCTATCCTGTGGTATAGGAAGATATTTCTTTAGTTGGGGTTTGCGATGTTCTACGGAGGATATGGAAAGGATCTATTCCTACACGGTGATAGTAAACGCAGATACAAAGTTCGCATGAACAAGTTATGATACTACTGAGAAAATATTATTCTGTGCCTAATTCTGATGTACAAATTCAGCATAATTAGATAGGTATTTTCTTAGCGGATTCTAGGCGGAATTTTACTTAGGAGAGTTGGAAGGATCATATTCCTGCAAGGAAACGAACGGTTTGTATTCTAGTTGCAAAATAGGTAATGCTTGAACGATAGTTAAGTAACTACCGGGAATTAGTAACGACTGGGAATTTATTCTTTATACTTACATAACTATTGGGAATGTATTCTCTGTTTGGAATCATTCGCAAGTAACTTAAATAAAATCGTAATTGAGTTTTGCTCTAGGATCGAAATACATAACGATAGTTAGGAAACTACCGGGAATTAGTAACGACTGGGAATTTATTCCTTTTACTTAGATAACTATTGAGAATTTATTCTCTGGTTGGAATCATTCGCGAGTAACTTAAATATAATCGTAATTGAGTTTCACTCTAGTACGAAATAGGTAATGCTTGTACAATAGTTAAATAACTACCGGGAATTTATTCATAGTTTAGGGTTGTTCGTGTTTGTTTATAGATCAATTTAGTGGAATTCAGAGTTGGGTTTGTTTGATTGATTTTTCAATAAGAGTTTTACCTTTTATTCTATTAAAACATTTAAAGTACTATTGATAAGAAATTGTCCTTCATGTCTTGGGTCAAGCACAGCAGTACCTGTTAGTGATCTCCTTACCAAACGGATAGGGGTAGCTAATTTAAAGATTCGAATGAGAATATCTTGTTGTTAGGAAATAGCATCAATAATCTATTACTATATTAATAATGAAATATAATACCTAAATTATATAAACGGGATTTTTTAGATTACTTTTCAATACAAGTTCTGGAAAATAGAGACAACCTGAATATCACTAAACAGATCATTGAATTCGAATAAATATTTATAGTTAAATGAATACTACTGTTTATTCCACTGCATGCTGACGATATAGAATCTACGATAATATTAATAATCTTTAGACGGAAGTTAGGAGAGTTTAAAAGATTGAGCTAATTTTAGAGTCTGTCATATACCGAATGTAGTACGTATTCGATAGACTCACAATGAACTAAGGTGATGTCTATTTTGTTAGGATTTGGAAAAAAAATAATGTCCTCTTGTCCCTTGCACCTTTTGGAGTCCAAACTAGATAAGTAGATAAGAATAGGTAGATGGGGTACCTGACGTACTGACTTGGGATAAATAGAACAAAATTTAGTAAAATCAAATTTCTCTTAGTGTGGGGGAATTTCACACACGGTACCTCCGTGTGGGAAATTTCAAGCACTAAATAGTGGAGGGTTAACCAGCCAGGTAGTCGAGACCCACAGCATTGGAGCGGTGGCGGGGCTCCTATGCCAGAGTTATGATAAACAAATAGAGTTTACTATGACTTTGCTATATAACAAGCTTAAACTCAGTTAGCAATACAATTACTTACGTTTTACCTACACTTTATTTACATTTTATGTTTATTTCATATGACGGTCATCGTGATGAATTAATTTACTTCCAGTTTTGTCCATGACTAGGATCTATAATGTTCTACTTGCGCAGGAAAAGATTATTCATTATCACAATTTCAAAGTTTCGGAAGTATAGTAAGAAATATATTGATTGGTGCATAATATGATTTTATGTGGAAATTTCAGTTCGGTTACTCAGAGTATAGGAATAGTGTTCATCAGGGGATTAAATAGCAATTATTTGTAGGACGATGAATATTTTAAATTAATTTAAACTTATTGAATAGGTTAGATGTTAGTTAGGTATTGTCTCATTACTTTAAAAGGATTTGGATTACTACACTATCACAACGTACGGTTCTACCATTTATTAGGTGACGATTCACAAGGCCATAAACATTAAAATAGGTAGTCCAAAATAACCAATCAACTTCGATCACTTTTTTAGCGTCATATAATTAATTTATAATAACTCTGAGATTTGAGGAATATTTATTATTAATTTATTATTTAATTAGGTTAAGAGAGGGTTCTGTTACAACCTGGTGCCTTGTTGTTTTTAAGCTGTTTGAGGGCCATTCTAATCTCGTACAGGCTGACGTCCGGGATATCTTCGGTATAGTGTCGGACTAACTTGGCTCTGATGTCCTGAGCTGTGTTAGTAGCGGGCTTACGTGTCGAGGTGTATAACTGTCCATAGAAGTTCTCGATCTCTCTCAGAATCTCAGGCTTGGATGAAATGACGCTACCATTTTCGGTCTTCAGTTTTGTCATTTGGTGTTGCCCAATAGACGAATCCTTTGCGAACACTTTAGAGCCTTGGTTCCGCTCAATTGCGGCCTCAATACGTGAAGTACTAAGAGCACGCAAGTCGTGTCGCAAGGAACTCCAGATTCGTCTATTGAGTTCACCGTAGGCTGACATATCAACTGAAGACTGCAGCTTCATTTCGCTCCGGTCGGCCATTAGCTCAAGAGTTTTTTCTGAGAGCTTTTGAGTCTTCTTTCGGCGTTGGGTCTTAAAGAATTTCGATCCAACAGCTTGGACAGTTTCCACCAACCCGTCGTTTAGCTCGTCCACTGTGTTACAGTCGGCTAGGCACTGGAAGCGATTTTGGAGTTCCAGCTGAAAGCCTTCGGGGTTTTGGATTTGGACAGGATTTGGACGGAGCGTAGACTTCACCAGACGTGACCTTTCGAGCTTAACATTGATATTCAATGTGCCTCTAACAATACGGTGATCGCTACCGGTTTTCACCTTGCTGATCACAGAGACATCATCGAATATGTGCTTCTTGGTCGTCATGATGAAGTCTATCTCATTTTTAGTGGAACCGTCGGGACTTATCCACGTCCACTTCCTGGATGGCCGCTTCTCGTAGAAGGAGTTCATCATAAAGAGTCCCTCCTTCTCCATGAAGTCAGCCAGCCTCTGTCCTCGAGGGTTCCGCTGCCCGTATCCAAATGGCCCCACTCTCAGCTCATCGCTATTCCTTGTGCCCAACTTCGCATTGAAGTCTCCCATCACAACGGTGAAGTATGTTTCGGAAGTATGCATGGCTTCGGATATGTCCTCATACATAGCTTCTACTTCATCGTCTGAGTGTGCCGATGTCGGCGCGTATACCTGTATAACCTTCAACGAATACCGTTTGGTTATTCGGAGTACCAGGTACGCTACCCTGGCCGACACACTGTCGACTTTGACCACGTTGTTGACGAGAGACTTGCGGACGAGAAACCCGACACCCCCTTGGGAGAGTTGGTCTCCCTCCCGGTAGAAGAATAAGTTACCGGAATTTAGGATTATCGTGTCCTGTCCCTGTCTTCGGACTTCTGACAATCCCATTACATCCCAGCGTAACTTACCCATCTCCGCCTCTAGCTCGACCATCCTTTCGTCAGCCTTCAGTGTGCGCACGTTATGTGTTGCCAGGGCCAGGGGTCGTCGTTGGGGTTGGTAGCCGGGCGTCTGCCGGGGATTCTTCGCACCCCTTGCCCTGCCGTTACCGTGGCCGCTACCGTAGCCACGGGATAGCAGAGCTGCCGGGGACTGGGGGCCGTTTTTATTTGTGCTTGTCATTAGGGGGGGGGGTTTGCCATAATCACCACGCTTGGCAGGCGGCTTGGTGATCGCAGTAGGTGAAGATTGATTGCCACCAAGACCGAGGGGAACGCTGCGACCCATTCCCTGGATATTCCCTTAGCCGCCTTCTACGGCACCCACGGGAAGAGATGGGGTGGTCCTATTCGTAACCGGGACCACACGGGACAAAAAAAAAACGTGCAACTGAATAAAACTTCCTCCTTTTTTAGTCTGTTGGAAATGCTTGTAGTTTTTGTTTTTACGGCTCTTGAGGAATATAATTTTTTTATGATAAAAATATTTATGAATCCGTAATCGTTATTCCCCATTCCCGACTGTCCCTGTGTTCCCGACTGCCTCTGGATTCCCGACTACCCCTGTATTCCCGACTGCCTCTGGATTCCCGACTACCTCTGTATTCCCGACTGCCCCCTGTATTCCCGACTACCCCTGTATTCACGACTGCCCCTGTATTCCCGACTGCCCCTGTATTCTCGGCGCACCTCACCGACTGCCCCTGTATTCCCGGCTGCCCCCAGGTGACGGCACTATGCACGGCGCAGCAGCTAGTGTACGCGGGCACGGCGTGGGGGTGCGTGGTGGTGGCGGACGGCGCCACGCTCCGCCCGCTCACCGTCTTCCGACCCTACGAGGCTGATGTAAGTACTCTACACATCATCATCATCATCATCAACACCAACAGCCTGAACACGTCGCTGATGAACACACACCTCCCCCAGAGAGCGCCACTTTGAGCAGCTACTCGCCTCCTGCGTCCAAGTAGTATACAGCTAAAGTCAAAACTCAAATAACGAAACGTAAATAAAATGTATTATAATCGTTTACAGCAGTAACTCTAATTTTCAAGTGTATGCGACTTAATACTATTTGTACTATATAGGTACATTATTATATATCCGATTCAATCTTAATGGCGGCTGTGAAGTCGGCTCGAAACGCTGCGCAGTAGCAATAATAACTAGCCAAGTAAGATTCGGACTCGCGTACGAAGGGTTCCGTACCATTTAGTGTTGAGTAGCAGTACTATTTAAAGCAGCGCCATCTTTGAGTCATCTGGTAAACGAGCAAAAAAAACACGTTTGTTGTAAATATTGATTTTATTCTAATTTTTAGTATTTGTTGTTATAGCGGCAACAGAAATACATCTGTGAAAATTTCAACTTTCTAACTATCACGGTTCATGAGATACAGCCTGGTGATAGACAGATAGAAAAAACAGACAGACAAACAGACAGTGGAGCCTTAGGAATAGGGTTGGTTTTACCCTTTGAGTACGAAACCCTAAAAATGTGAGTTTAAACCACGTTAAACTATACTACACTATATTATAGTACCCACGCGTCACTATCTCGAATCTCGAGCGCCACCGTCAGTCGCTCGCGAGCCGTCGGCCAGCGTGGACGTGTGCTGTAGTTAGTATTACATCGATACAGTCATGATTACATGTTGCAGGTCCGAGCGATAGTCCCGCTGCTGCCCCACGAGGACTCTGAAGAAGGTGCCATGCTGGCCACCTTCGGGAGCGGATACCGACCGCTGCTGCAGAGATACGCGCCTCTACAGGTACCTTTGTATGCCAGCTGTAGTTCTACACAGGTTCTGTATGACCATGGAACAAGGAGGAGAGGAATGCCAATACACTAACAAAACAGCATAGATCAAAAATATGTCAAAAACAATTATAAACCTAGATGGCGCTGCAAAATGAGCGGGCTATACGGCTAGCTACGGCGAGCTAGGTTTAAAACGGTTTTTTTGGCATATTTCTGATCTACGCTCAACTTGTAGCCCGCTCATTTTGCAGCGCCATCTAAGTTTAAAACGGTTTTTGGCATTTGATCTACGCTATTTTCTTGGTGTATTGGCATTCTTCTCCTCCTTGTTCCTTGTTGTTGGGTTGTACACAGGGTGAATTTTTGCAAGTGGGCGTGGTAGGTCAAATCCGAAACTATTGAGGAATATCGAAAAGTACTCAAAAGAAACACGGGGCCGATGAAAACTAAAACTGCATATTTAGCTTTTTGAAAAATCAATAGTCCTAGCCGGTAGTCGAACCCGTTGATATTGAAAAAAAACCAGCCTGTATTATAACATCATATCGAATTCTGGGAAGTAATGACTTATTAAGGACACTATTGAATTCTGTAATACAAACTGGTTTTTTTTTTCAAAGTTAAGGTGATGGAATTTTTTTATGATTATTTTTTTGATGGTAACTTTCGTCCTTTTGTCAATTTCTAAAAACGCACGCAAAAATAATTTCATATAACTAATTGCTTTTCTTTTCAGACAAGCAGCTCGAATAATCAGCATTCTGGTACCTACTGCCTGCTGTGGAAGGCTCAGAACTGGCTCCCGGACTAATAAATCGGGAGCTTTAGCCGGCTTGGGATTAACACTTCAATCAAGCTCTATATGTGTAGTTTATAGCCAGAATATGTTTAGCGGTAAAGCGCTTTTTAGCTTGTGTGGTGACAGTTCTGCCAAAATAAATGAGCTGTCAAATCCATAGAAAAAAAAGAAAAGTGTTGTGTGTGGGAATGCAAAAATATTCTCTGCTGTCGGTTTAGTAATATCATGGAACAAGAAGGAGAGGAATGCCAATACAATACCAAGAAAACAGCGTGACGCTTTCATTAATTCCATGGTGATCATTAAGATGGCGTTAGGAGTATCGAAACGTAGTTTAGATAAACAAAAACACAGAATTAGATAACAGTTACTACTGCGGCATTTTAGTGATAACTTATAGCCCGCTCATTTTGCAGTGCCATCTAGGTTTGAACCGTTTTTTGGCATATTTTTGATCTACGTTGTTTTCTTAGTATATTGGCATTCCTCTCCTTCTTGTTCCATGGTAATATTCCCCAAAACATGTGTAATTTTGAGTATTCAAGCGTAAATAGTAGATTACCGTTAAGTGTTCATGAAAGCAAATAACGAAAAAAGTGTCATTTCGTGTTCTGTCCAGACCTCCAAGTTTTACTGGAACTTGGCTGTGACTAGACTAAACTTTGACGTGATTTAGACTCAACTTTGATGATTTGAATATTAAAAATAATTAAACTAGATGCTGGCTAAATACGCTAATTGCGCGGGCCAATAAAAAAACATGGCCAAAGCGCCGTGGTAAAACCTATGATAAAGCTGCGTTTGATTACCTCTGATCATTGAAGGCCTAGCAATAGCATGTCCTTTAACCTCGCAGTATAGGTAGGCTTTATGAAAATGTTGCCTTAGGCTTTATGAAAGTCTCGTAGTGTTTAACGCCATCTCTTATCAATAGTATGTCAACTTTTCACAAATACTTTAAAACTTATTTCGTTTGAAAGCGTGCTATAATACTATTTTATTAACGAAGCAATTTATGGATATTGTCATATGATTTCTTTTAACGGGCAATGTGCCTTTATTCTATGATGACACCGATGTTTGTTCAGTGTCTGGGTGTTATATTGTATTCTATGTATGTATTTACAAACAAAAAGTATCTAAGTATTGTATCAGTTATCTGGTTTCCATAGTACAAGCTATGCTTAGTTTGGGGCTAGATGGCGCTGTGTGTAATGTCCACACATGTTTATTATTTATTATTATTATTATTCTTTACACTACAACGATATAAACAACAACAATAAAAACTACAATAATATAAACTAGCTAGACTATCTACTACAAAGAACTTTTGTACTGTATACTAGCCGTGATGGCCTATAGACAGTCCAAATGCTCCAGCCCAATACTTGGATAGAAAGTATCGATCGATTTAAATGTCATAAATTTAATTCGAAAATTAAGTCGGTCAAAATCGGGTCTAAGTAAGAGTCAACATGACTCTTACTTTGAACCAACGTTTTAGTGATATTTTTCGACGCGTATCTTGTCAGCGCCATCTGTTATTAATGACTTGTCAACTTTCCTTAAAAGGCGTTTCCAAATTCTTATAAAATGTATTAATGAACTGTAGATAAATTTTGGATAGTCTAAAAGTAGTCTTTATAGATAAATCTGTAAGTTTCATATTTCGACCGATAGATGGCCAAACAACTGCAGCGGCCACAGGTTATAGTTTACCATAGGATATACAAGAATTCGAATCTCAGGAAATTATTATGTTACCTATTTATTGTATTAGTTAACCAGTAGAACGTTTCAATTTGCATAACAAGTAGTTAACAATGTATGAGCTGCGCTAGCGCCAGTTCGTGTGACATTTCATTTATTAATTATAAATATACCTCGTGGCTTTCACACAGATCCCATAAAAACTTTTTTTATAGGATCTGTGGGCCTTCATTATAATGCACCATCATAGACGAAGCGATATGGTTCACATAGAAAAATACAGATAAAGTTTGATTTGTTGCCACAGATTAGAGCAAAAACTAGTTACTCTGTGGTTTCATTTGTCTTTATTTCATTCAAATGTATACTGTTTGACTATGACTAAAAGCAATTTGAAAAAATCCGCGAAAGTTGTGGTGAAAGCCAAGGTGTTTAATATAATACCTATACTAGGGTGAAAGCCTCGGGGAGCCGATGGATGCAGGAGGCGAGCAGCCGCTCAATGTGGCGCTCTGGGGAGGCCTATGTTCAGCTGTGGACGTCTTCACGCTGTTGATGATGATGATGATGCTGAAAAGCAATAAACAAGTTATTAAAAAAAATCATAAATTAAAAATAAATCCTTTTTGGCTTATTACAAGGAAACAGTAGCCAAACAAAAAAAAACTAGAGCTAAGTTTTCTTCGAAGCATTTGGCTTCGCTCGTTGTGGTATTCTGTCAAATAATAATTATTTTATTTAAGTATTCCAAATTCTTATGAGCGTACGGTATTTTTCAATGAAACTTATCTGTGCCACTAGATATAAGACTTAATTTTATGAATATAATGAACAAATTGTATTATAAATTAGGATATTAGAATTATCATTGATAATGAATTATTTTTTTGCAATTGGTGGTGTGTCGGTTTGTGTTTTTTTTTACGCTGTTGTAATTTTTTTTTGTCGTTTGAGTTAATCATAGTACTGAACAAAATGTTTTTTTTTTGTATTCAATTTAGAATTTTATTTACTGTTTTTGTCACGTTTCACCTTTTGTTTTCATTATATTATTTTATTTATACAACAAAGTAATGAAAGTATCATACCCAGCTTTTTAAATAGACTGCAGTTGCTGGACTGTACCGACTTTTATTGCTGTCTTGCTTAGACTTTACGTCACCTTTTATTGGCAGTGTGTCGCATTTTCATCAATGTTAATGCTATTAAAAATGTAAGAAAAAATTTGCAATTGAAGCACAGGTGGCGTCACCATAATTTCTTGAAAGTCTTAGGCAAGTTGTTTTATCTATTTAGTTAGATAATTTAGTACATAGAGTTAGTAGTGAAGGATAATTTTAATAATCATCTATCTCGATCTTGTTTGAATATTATTTTGTTTAGGAAATCGTAGGTACTGGAGTTCGGTCGCGGAGCAGCAAGCTAACAAAATGCAGTGCCGTTGTGGTCCTGCTATAGTGTGAGCGCGACGGCAATATATTTGTGCGCGAGTGAAAGAGCTACATAGACGGGTTATGTACGAAATTATTTCTGCTCCGCGACCGAACTTTAGAATCAACTACATCAAACAGGCAGCTAATCAATTTCGCCTATAAATTAAGAAATAAATGTTATCAATACCAAAGAATAAAATACATGACATGATAATTAATTGAATTGTTTTATTGTTTCGCCACAGATCCTGGTTTGGCCCACTGGCCTCTATTATACTAGTACGCTGGACTTCATATTGACCAATATTGACTGAAGGCGTTTGGTATTCGCCATTTTGGCGCTGATTGCTAAGGGTGCCACCGTGAGCGTCCTCGGAACTAATGAAACCAACCAATCAACGCGATGGATTTTCAAAGTATAGTTCTCAGGACGCTCGGCTCGGAGTGGCGCTTCAAATCGGTACAAGACATTATCGATTTTTGTGCGATATCGTCTATCCAGCGTACTTGTATGATAGAGTGATAGAGAATAATAGAGTTAGAGATCAGTGTTTAGCCCACAATGTGGTACTCGCTACTCGTTCTGTTGTAGAAATTCCTATCCTTTTTGGAATAGAATTCAATCAATCATGTTTTTATTTCAAAAAATAATACAAGTTTTATGTTCGAATCGATTATACTTTATGTTCGAAGAAAGAAAGTTAGATCAAGAATTTTATTGCAATTAGGCTTTTTTTGGGTTGTTCCTGTTATCCCCGACATTTTCGGCAGCATGGGGGATAATAGGAATAAAAATTCCTGTATCCCTGTTAATATCCCCCACGTGGAGGATAACAGAAACATTTATTATTATCGATTTTTATTCCTGTTGTCCCCCACTAATATAAGTCATATTCAACATTATAATATGGTAAAAAAACAATAGATATAGTTAAATTACTATTATGTTATAGTAAAATCACACTTCACACTCTTATATAAAGTTTATTTTAACACTTAGATAGATAGAGATGTATGATTGACACAATTATTGATATCGGCCGTCAGGTGTGGTGGGTAAAAACCAATTATGTGTGACGTGACCACCAGAAAAATCTAACATCATCAGGAAGTCGTCTCCGAGATGCTCAATGGCTCTCTGAAACTACAAGTCGGATAGGTATCCCGTTTGAACTAAAGTTGTAGAAAACCCTGGGACGCTTCCAGAGAAATAAAAAAAAATAGGGTTGCCATACGAAAAAAGTTTCCATACAAAATTGAAACGCTTATAAATCGGAAACGGTAAGAGGTAGGTTGGAGGTGTTCGACCAAATGTCATAAAGGACGATGGAGGCTTTCCGATGGTGGTCATGAAAATCAAAGATGGTAGATTCAAGATGGCGGCCGTTTTGAAAGTTGGTCCGATCCACCTGATTTTTTGCATCGGGCGGTTTTTGAGGCCCCTGACTCCATATTTGAAAAAAAAATTGCATTCTATATCTTTTACATTTCCATGTAACCGTAACACACATCGATCTACCCTGTGCAGTTGTGCAACACTATCTCGAGTTGACTCTATTAAATACCTAGGGGTATTGATAGATGAAAGACTGAACTGGAGGCTTCACATTGATTCGCTGGCTGCTAGAATAAGAAAACTCATTTATATATTTAAAACGCTAAGATCTGTTGCTGACCCTATTCTATTAATTCAAACCTATAAAGCGTTATGTGAGTGCCTAGTTAGGTATTGCATATGTGCATAGGGAAGTGCAGCTAAAACTCACATCATCACCGTTGAACGTGCTCAGCGCGCTGTGTTGAAAGTGCGTCTCTATCTGCCTTTTAGACACCCTACAACCTCAGTCTATGAAAAAGCAAATGTTTTAACGGTACGTAAAATTTTCATAGTCGAGAGCCTACGACGATTTCATAAACATGTGGTACCTACCAAACTTGCCTGACTGTACTAAAAGGATAGATCATGTACCAATTGAGCGAGTGAAAACTAGATTTGCGCAAAAAGAATATGAAGTAATGGTCCCGCATCTTTATAATAGTTTAAATAAAAATATAATGTTAAAAAGTGTAGCAATAATGAATTTAAAAAGATTATTTTAGAATGGTTAAAAGCTTTCGATTACGAAGGTATTGAAACTTTATTGGCAAGTTATTATTTTTAAGTTTTTACCTATATTTATTAAATTTGTATTAAGTTTGAATTTATTGAAATATTAATTATATATTTAATATTAACATATTTAAAAAATGCACACATATATATTTATATATAATATGTATTGCAGACATATACATTATTATATAACTCGCATATATATATATTGTATCTACGGTAAACATATATAAACACTAACACACCTCTCACACACGCATAAACACACAAACACCCTCCCACATTACTCACCTACACAATCACACCTATGATCATGTTCTTTTAATTCTTTTTTTTTGTTTTCTAAATTAATCAGTATGGTATATCTTAAGTAAAATAAATAATGGGAGAAGCCACTGACTCCTGAAACACAGTTTCAACTAGTTCGGGAGTCTATGGGTTCATCATAACTTCGTACATAACCAATATGTCAATAAATGATTTGTATTTTTTTTTTGTATCTATCTAGGTGTTTAAATAAACTTTATATAAGAGTGTGAAGTGTGATTTTACTATAACACTAGCTTTTGCCCGCGGCTTCGCACGCATGTATTATGTTATTTCTACGTTTAGGTAGTCTAATAATAGCTTAATTCATGCATTTCCTCTATACCAAATCACAAAATCCACAAAAAAATTTCTAAGCTCAGCACGTATTAGCGGATTAGGTAGCACACGTGTAAAAATGTTGTTTAGGTTGTAGGTAGGTATGGCTTTTCACGTGTCATCAGATCACCTACACATTGATAAAATAGTGGGTTAGAAACTGCAAATCATATGTATGTACCTACTTAGACCTACCTTACACTTAGCCGTTAGTTTTTTTAAATATACGGTAGATCTAGGCATCTAACGAATAAAAGTTCTATGGTATACCTACATACCAGTGATACGTTCGATCTTTTCCTTGTCATTTTCACTTCAACAGATTGTTCTTGTGTTTTCACCATAAAAACCGTTCAAGTCTTGATAAGAGGTTCCAGTAAATTTTGTTTAGGTAGTAGGTAAGTTTGACTCCATACGAATTGAGTATTTAGCCAGTGTCAATAATAAGATGATGATGACTTTTTTTTAAAATATTTTATTTGTAACGCCTTAGACGCTTTTTTGTACTGTTATGTTACAAACTGTGAAATAAATTGAATTTGAATTTGAGGTAAGATCACTTTGTTGTCCGTCTGTTTGTCTTTCTAAATATCTGTCGAGAGCATTACTTATTTTAGGAATAACGGAAAGAATTAAGCTGAAATTGATATCTATGATCAATTAATTCAAATACGGCTATCATCATCATCATCATCATCATAATCATCATCATCAACAACAACATCCTGAAGACGTCCACTTTCAAAGACCTTTCTTCTTCTTGCCAAATTCTGATAAACTTTACAACTTGTCCGTAGAGCCAAGCAATTACCACCAAAAAAGAAGTTTAATTTCTGATTGCATATATACACCCAAAGATATAATTAACCTTCTTGGGGCAACCGAGTAACCAATAATTTTTACTCTAACCTGTGGTTTGTCCCAAATAGAATATAACTGCTTAGTTTGTTAATTGAAAAGCCCACAGACCTAAAATATTTTAACTATTAAAACTCATTTACTTACGTGAAAGAAGAAGAAGAAATCAAAATCGAACGTTACACGGCCATGTTGCTAATTCGAGGATCTTACCATAAAGTATAATTATACTTACCTATATCTAAGTACCTAAACCGGAGCGCCCCGGGCCAGGAGTCCAACCAACTATTTCTTCGATCGTAGGACTGTAGACTATGGCGGGCGGTCGGACTCGGCACCGACCCGGGGTTACGGCTCTTTGCGGCTGGGATTGGTCGAGGAAGAGAAAGAGTTTGAATTTGAAACTAGGAATCTGGCCAGCGGGAGTTCTTCAGGGCGGAGGCAAGCTTCTATATTCTTCTTGAGATGTGGTCGGTCTCGCTGCCAGCAGTGGAGTGATCGCTAGCGTTTTTTTTTTTTTTTTTTTTGAACGGGCTAATGCTGTTGGTCTCTACCGACCTTTACAGCGTCACCGGGCGGGAGGGCAGGCGCTTAAGGCGCCCAACCGTCAAAAGTGGGAGGCAACTAGCACAAGGGCACCCCTGGGGTGCGAGCCTCGGCTTGGGCCGTTGCCGGGATAAGAGGATCGAGAAGGCTACGTCCACTGGAAGAGTGGACCCTATGGAAAGTCGCGACCGTTCTAGCTAACCTACGGGGGGTACGTCGACCTCGCCGGCGGGCGAGGTGTCTGATTGTGTTACGCTGGTATCCTATACCGGTGCCGAAAGCGGTACCTGAGCCAGAAGGGCTAGACAGATCCGGTGATCCTAGCGCAGCCGACACAACGGCTGCTATAGGATCATCCGGATCGCTCAAGACGTGTCTTGGGCGGCGACGACGGGGTGGCGGGTCTGTCATGTCTGTAGAGTAACTTGATGCTTGGACTACGAGAGGGTTGGGGTGATGGGGCGCCGCGTCAAAATAGCGGCGGGATGCATCCTTCATAAGCTGACGGATGGATGGGAGTTCGAGATCGCAATGGAGGTCGGAGTTACGCTGGTACCAGCGAGCTCCGACCACCTTGCGAATAAAGCGGTTCTGGATAACCTGAAGTCGATCCAGGTGGACTGAGGATGTATGAGCAAACGCGACCGATGCGTAGGTCATAATCGGGCGAAAGTGATCGCTAGCGCCTCGCCTCTCTATATTTATGCCATCCCCCCGTGGTCTATCAAGGCGGCGAGTAAGCGCCGCCTAACCGACTGGATATCGGTCCTGTTAGAGGGGGATGGCAACAGTTTGCGAAAACGAGACGGGGCGCTGAGCGAGAGGTGCGGATGCGGGAAAGGGACATGCCTATACTATTTTTTAGTCTACCTAACTTTGATTTCGGACCTAGATTTACCTATTTTTCCCTTTCCCGCTCCTATTACCTATCTATTTCGCAGCCTCTTTTGCCCTGAATAAAACTCCCGCCGCCAGAATCATTTATTTACATTGAATACAAATATAAGTCAATACAATAAAAAGTTATAGAACAAATAAAAAAGAGCAATCTTAAAACTATAAAAGGGTGTAAAGAAGATAAACAACATGAATGAACTAAACTATGTGATCGCGATCCGGCCGTCCGGAACAGTACCCTTAGAGTATAGACAAAAAGCATAGAGAGAACTTTATTATCTGTCAAGCGTACCACTTTTTTGGACACTTTTTATAAGAAGTGGACACTTTGATGTGAATGAGTCTGACAGATTTGTATAGAAAAACCTTAGACTATAGAGTATAGACTAAAAGCAAAGAGGGATCATCAAAACGATAGTATATTTGTACTGCTCACACGTATCGCTACGTCAGTGGCGAAGGAAAGAAACAAACATATAGTAATTAGCTACACTTGCGAAATTTCACCGTACCATTTTTTCGACTCGAGTCAACTGTTTTTTCTGTTTGACTTTTCGCAAGCGTAGCTAGTTACTTTATGTTTGTTTCTTTCCTTCGCCACTGACGTAGCGATACGTGCGAGCAGTACAAATATAATATCGTTTTGATGGATATCTCTATGCTTTTAGTCTATACTCTAAGTAAGTACCCTTTTAAAACATTTTTCATAAAATATTTCGTATCATTGGCTAAGTACAAATGTCGTCTAATGCCAAAAAAAAAAAAAACATCTACTTTCACACTATTAATATTTGTTGGTATATGTATCTATTTAATTAACTTCTAAATTGCTAAACAACCTGTAAAAATATAAATAGGAAACCTATAAAATGTTTTGATTCTCTTAGAGTAGCGGTACTAATATTACTCTTTGGTCATATCCATTCACAGAGTCTTTTTCTTTAATCTTTGCCTCCAGATAAACATGTGACACAGAGTGTAGTCGATTGTTTTTTTCTAATCTGTGACAATATGTGGTAACTTACAACCACAGCTTACAACTTACCGTTATGGCGGAAACAGTAGCCAACTTAAAAAAAAACTTACCTAAAACCTTTACCTAAAAATATTTATGATTTTTATAGCAGTATCGCCTGCTCAGCGTAATCTACAGATTAATTTGTAAAGGAAAAATTTGAATCACGAGCGGGACTTGAACCCGCATCCATCCGTCCCTAAAGCCGGGACATGCTTTACTTAAGCTACCGTGACAAGTGGTCTCGTGTCCGAATTTATCCTTCACCTTTTTACAACCAACTTACGGGGTTGGCAGCGCCATCTATTGAGAAATTCTTAAGAATTATCCCAACCAGCACGGTCAAGTTACATCAACACAAATGCTGTAAAGATAACGCCTCCCAAATCAATATTTATGATTTTTATAGCAGTATCGCCTGCTCAGCGTAATCTACAGATTAATTTGTAAAGGAAAAATTTGAATCACGAGCGGGACTTGAACCCGCATCCATCCGTCCCTAAAGCCGGGACATGCTTTACTTAAGCTACCGTGACAAGTGGTCTCGTGTCCGAATTTATCCTTCACCTTTTTACAACCAACTTACGGGGTTGGCAGCGCCATCTATTGAGAAATTCTTAAGAATTATCCCAACCAGCACGGTCAAGTTACATCAACACAAATGCTGTAAAGATAACGCCTCCCAAATCAATATTTATGATTTTTATAGCAGTATCGCCTGCTCAGCGTAATCTACAGATTAATTTGTAAAGGAAAAATTTGAATCACGAGCGGGACTTGAACCCGCATCCATCCGTCCCTAAAGCCGGGACATGCTTTACTTAAGCTACCGTGACAAGTGGTCTCGTGTCCGAATTTATCCTTCACCTTTTTACAACCAACTTACGGGGTTGGCAGCGCCATCTATTGAGAAATTCTTAAGAATTATCCCAACGTAAGTTGGTTGTAAAAAGGTGAAGGATAAATTCGGACACGAGACCACTTGTCACGGTAGCTTAAGTAAAGCATGTCCCGGCTTTAGGGACGGATGGATGCGGGTTCAAGTCCCGCTCGTGATTCAAATTTTTCCTTTACAAATTAATCTGTAGATTACGCTGAGCAGGCGATACTGCTATAAAAATCATAAATATTGATTTGGGAGGCGTTATCTTTACAGCATTTGTGTTGATGTAACTTGACCGTGCTGGTTGGGATAATTCTTAAGAATTTCTCAATAGATGGCGCTGCCAACCCCGTAAGTTGGTTGTAAAAAGGTGAAGGATAAATTCGGACACGAGACCACTTGTCACGGTAGCTTAAGTAAAGCATGTCCCGGCTTTAGGGACGGATGGATGCGGGTTCAAGTCCCGCTCGTGATTCAAATTTTTCCTTTACAAATTAATCTTTACCTAAAAACCTAACTTAGTAACGTACCTAAAACCTTCCCATTCATTCAATAACGCATTTAAAAATATTGATAGACAGAGAAGAGTTAGTTGTATGAAACGTGTGCTACACTTATACATGTAGCGCACGTTTCATACAACTAACTTTTTTCTCTATGGGAGTCCCATCTCTTCAGCGTAAGCGGTTATTTTCTCTTTGCTTACTATAAGTAACCAAAAAAAAAACCATCAATCGGCCATGTTGTTTAAAACTCCGATTCGTTCCGTAATGAAATCTTAATAATTGTCATTAATTTTTTTTAACGATATTGCAATTTTAATATATCCTATGTTAAGCGCCGGTTATTTCTAAGCATATTAGTAAAAACCGCATGAAAATCCATTCAGTATTTTAGGAGTTCAGTCATAACAAACAAACAAACAAATAAACAAACAAACAGACAAAGTGTTTAAAAAGTGGCTAACGTGATCAGCGGCTAATTTTAAGCCAACCTGTGTAATTTTTTTGTTGATATCTTGCAATTACAGACTTTTTTATCCCTACAGTTTTTTTATATGTATAGATAGATAATAGTAATGTAACTATATCTATTGTTTTTTTTACCATATTATAATGTTGAATATGACTTATATTAGTGGGGGACAACAGGAATAAAAATCGATAATAATAAATATTCCTGTTATCCCCCACGTGGGGCCGAAAATGTGGGGGATAACAGGAACAACCCTTTTTTTGCACTTCATAATGAGAGATTACTTCAATGTTCGTTCATATTGTATAAGGAGTGTAGGTACCTAACCTATGCGTATTTTGACGTCACACAAACCAAGAAATAACCGGTAGGAGGATGTGCAGACCGTTCACCGTAAGATCTCCCCCTGATGTACTTACATTATTTAAAAATATGCAAGTATTCTCGTAAATGTAAGCATTATCTAAACTTGTATGTACCCACCACAGATTAATATGCATTACTTGCATATTTTTAAATAATATACGTACATACATGAGGGGCGGTCTGTCAGTAAGTTCTATTAAATAGTCTTCAGAGTCCGAATTGGAATAAGTAAGGAATCCCATTTTAGTAAAAAAATTGAAATTCGAAATTCAAATTATTTATTTGTGTCTAATCATATCAGCTAGGTACTTAGTACTTACTACTAAATGATGTTAGACCTACGTACTAATATTATACTAAGCGCTACTAGCTGCTCTATACCTATTACAAAACCACGTGGTCTGTAGCCTGTAGTATAGATGCTGTCCGCGCTGACCTATAGGTACACGGTTCACATTCACAGATACGCATAAACAAATAGGTCAAAGGGCTCCATTAAGGAGGTGGCCTATATGTATTATTTTTCTCTATGGAGGTGGCTTAGTACCTTAATAATCCCCAAGGCTGTCAAGCATCGAAGTACCCGACCTACCTCTATAGGGTGGGTTTTTTGATACGTAGTCAAAGTAACCAATGGTTAAAAACTCTAACCTAACCTAACCAATGGTCAAAATTTGGAGTTTTTAACCATTGATTACTTTGACTACGGAGCAAAAAACCCACCCTTTCTATATTTGGTATGGTTTCGATTCCAACATAATATAGATGATCTTATGAAATCAGCAATATCAATATGTAAGTACCTATCCAAATAATTTTAGTAGGTTAATAGATTGCAATTATTTATCTAGATATTTAAAACCCTAAAAAGAGGGCGCGTCTGTCCGCCTGAACCGGTTCGCCGAATAATGGCGGGAAATAAAATACCTATGTTTGGAATGCAGTGATTAGTCGTCCGCGTCCGCTTACAGCGCGGCACGCGGCGCGCTGGGGGAGGGGCGGTCCGATTCAACCTTTGGATTCAACGTAGAATTGAGCTGCGCGTCCACTGCATCGGCAATATCGTTATTTTCAAAGCAATCGAGTTCGCCTGTGCACGTATTCACATTATGGAAGATAGCAACGAGGATATTGTCATCATTAGTTGTTTATTATCCGCAGATGAAAAGAAAAACAAAAAGAAACGAAAGATGTGGGTTCATAACATAAACATAAAAAGGCCTATTTTCGGAGATTTTCATACAATATATTTTGATTTATTAAGAGATATTTATTTGATGTTTTAGATGTAAAGTTCTACATATCCTTCCACTAAAGTAATTAAAATCAAAATTCGTTGTTATGAGTGCAAATGTAGGTAGATATGCACAGTAGTGAGCGTCGCAAACACGTCAGAACTCAAAGCGATCGGGATTCAAATGGTGCGTTCACTGCGGATGACGTCATCGGCAGAAATACCGGTCTCTGGCGCAGTTATGCCGATCCAGAGGACGCTACACCATACAAATCAATACAAAGCAACGAATCCTTTCGCTCCGTACGCTCCGATTCCAATCCAATGGACGCGCTGCTTTAAAGTATCTACTACCTCGTCTGTGGTAGAATTAAACGACAAAGTTTAGCGCTTGATAACGGTAAGTACTTCAGCTCCCATACAATTTAGTTTAATTTTAAAACGTGTGTCCTATTTTGGTCTCGATGCTTATTAAGCTGTCTGTGCCTGCCAAGTTGATGACATTGTATTGCACCAATCTGCACTTAGCCAGCGTGGTTGACTATTTAATATTTATATGTTATTTTATTAGCCAGAACGTGGTTAGTACTTACCTATCAGAGCAACCCCACTACTGTTACTTAAATACATTATAAATATTTATTTTTTGTAACTAAATAAGCCCGCATTTGGTATTTAATAGTATTAGGTATTAAATAGTGGCGTTGCTTTTCATAGGTAGGTAAGTACTTACACTACAAAGCGTAAAATAGCAGAAGCCCAGTAAATTATTTTAGTATAATATTATGTACTATAATAAATTTTCCCTGTTGCAAATACCTAACAGTTTTATTTTCCTGCTTTTAGAGTTTGTGGTAGGGTAATAAACGGATAGTAATTAATTCCGTAGCGCAATTCGGACCCTTCAGACGCGCGCATTCACGATCTGTTTGACACGTTTGACATCTGTCATATTAATGGATGTGCAAGCGAGAAAGAAAACCTTCCTGTCTATTGTCTGTCATCAAAGCGGTGTTACCATTTATGGCAGTTTTCTGCTATTTTGGCAGATTTTAACCTCATATTTACACTGTGGCAGATAATGTAAAAGATTAAAGAAATGTGGCAGATTTTGGGAGCTTTCAATATTTTGAATTAAAAATCGGAAACATTGTTGCGAAATCTAAATTCATTTATTCGATTGAGTTGGAACTGTTTGTTACTAAACTGACAACTCCTGTGTTAAGTCAGTTGAGTTCAGTATGTGCATAAAATGTACAAAATACTGTAGTAATTTGTGCACAAGATGCCTTAATGGTACCTACTAACCTTAGTCCTTATAAGTAATATAGAAATACATAAAAACCGTACGTAAAAAATTAACGTAAAATCCATATGTATGATAAAAAACGAGGAATACAATATGAACATAAAGAAGATACATAATTTTTTTTATTTTTGATAGGCACAGCATGACTCACCTGATGGAAAGTGATGACGCAGTCTACGATGGTGTATGCTTGCCTAAAAGATGCCTGTTCACGCTCGACTTGAAGACACCCTGTAGGGTTAGCACGGCTGGTAGACAAAACTGTCTTTCCCCTGTTTTACTCCAAGCAAGTATGCAGAAAGTGACGTAAAACAAAAAAAGACAAAAAACAATAAAAACAATTAAAGACAATTTTTTCTACCGTCCATGCTAACCCAGCAGGTCATATTTAGCTAGAAAAAAGGACGCTGGCAAGGTGTTCCAGTCATTGGCTGTTCGCACTATAAAGTGCATAGCAGAACGCTTAGTGCGGGCTGATGGAATTTCAACCATATATGGGTGCCGTGTTTTTGTGTTTATGATTTTTTTTTTAAATTAACATTTTCCTTATTTTGTCATTAACTCTACATGGATTTTACATTCATATTTAAGAATAACTTGATTTTTTTAATGAATACGTACTTACGAAAAAATATTTTTTATCATTTTTTTTAATTATTTCACATATTTACCTAATAAATTAAATTTTCAACATTGTTTTATATAAAAATGTTTCTTTTTTAAGCTTTCTGTTACTCGTTCTATCGATTTTAAAGATTTTTTGTCTAGCATGTTGTCTTCATCTGTAATTGTTGTGGCATTTGGCTTGTACTACTTTTAGTATAATAATAATAGAATGTATCAGTGTACACGATGTTGATGATCGAATAAATAAATAAATAAATCTCTCTTACAAAAAAATAAAAAAATATTATAAAAGACTTGGGGCATATTTCTGGCAGATTTTTAGTCTATTTAGGGTAGATTCTTCTGCGAATTACATAATATGGTCACACTACATCAAAGTGTCAAACAGTTTGACTCAAACTTAACTTTACCAACTTAAAAAGCCGACTTTTCTAATCTAAAACTTAGTGCAATCCAAATATCAAAAAACTATTATCGAATGCCATAAAACAACTACTTTAAGTGTCATTTTTGAGTTTTAGTCGACTTTTATAAACTTGATGTGTTATAAGTTATTGTTTTGAGTGCTGTGAGTGGGTCACTTATTTTGTGGAATTTGGATTTTGTAGGAAGGAGAACAACTTTTCGCCCCTTATAAGGTCAGTTTACTATACATTTTAATTATTTTTACTAATTAGCAGTTACCACTTTGCATAAGCAACACGATAACAACTTTTAAAAGTGAAGCGAAAGTAGTGCACAGGTCGTACACGCGGCATTTTTTTTAAACGCGAAAGTAAACAATGAGGTTTTATTTACAAAAGTTGGAATTCAGCATATTTTTATGGAATGAATCAGTGCTTGAAACTATCTTTTGTGTGATTTGTTAGATAGTTAGGTAGGTAAAAATATTTATTATTTATAATTATCTATTCATATGTATATTTAAAATATTCAGGTCTTAATCATCCTGTTTCCTATTTCCTGTCCTGAAGTTTGAAGATGATCAATCCATCAAGAAGTCCTATTATCCTGCAAAATCTCCCATGCTTCACATAATCCACGCTGAAGAACTAGAAAACCATTTAATTAGATTGGTCATACATAATCTGTGATATTTAATTATACACTGCCAACCTGCGGAATAAAATAAGCTTTTGTCACGAAATATTTTTCATGTTTTCCGAGGTTAAAGTATAATTTAGTAGGAAATATAAATACTGTTGCAAATTGTATAATCTACCTACTATAGTAAAGGTTTTTGCAATGCCAATATCACCCTATTTACTTAATATTATTTACCTAATAATTACAAATATTACAATGACACACTACTTGTGAGTAACAGTCGGATATATATTTTATAATAGCTTCGCCTGCCCCCCTCCTATTTTCCCTCCTATTTGCCGTCCCACCCATTTATCCTTTTCCCCTATCTTCTTCCCTTTCCCTTCTCTCTTTCTTTCGACAGTGTAAGTATAAATAAATAGGTAAATAAAATAATAACAGGTACAACCAAAAAAAATCATGCATAAAAATTACATCCTTGTTTCTTAGTGCAACCCGCACTTGACCGTTTTAGAAAACAAAAAGTATTCTAAATGTTATTCTGAAAAAGTAGCTATAACCATACCAAATTTCAGCGAAATCCGTGCAGTAGTTCCAGCGCGATGCATGTTCAAAGGGACAGACAGACAGACAGAAGAAATTCAAAAAAAATTGTTTCTGTTTATATATCAATTAAGAAGTGTAAAGCAATCAAAATTTTCAAAAGATACTCCATGTACAGATTTAGCCCAGTTACAGCTTTATTATTAGACTAGCTTTTGCCTGCGGCTTCACACGCATGTATTGTGTTATTTCTACGTTTAGGTAGTCTAATAATAGCTTAGTTCATGCATTTCCTCTGATATGTGAATTCATTTGTAAGAATGCTAGTTTGTGTAGCTTGCACTGTGGCTGAGCTAATTTGGTTGTGCACACGAGTAGAACACAGGTAAATAGTAAATAGGGTTAAGATGGGGGTGCACCTCTATATAATAGATAAATTATTATTTATTTGTCCGGTTAGTATGTTTTGTAATGACACGTTCACTCACGGAATAAGATTTAAAAGCTGCAAAAATAGTATTTTTCACTTTGATAACGGGATTATGGTACATGATCACAAAATGCTGTTTGTTGTGAAATGGTTTGTGGTGAGAATTGTGCTAATACTAACCCAAAATAATGACCCATCCGCCATTATTTCACTACCTATAGCTCTTTTCCTCTCGGGCAGTGTTTACTTGATTCATACCCAAGCTTCGTGAGTAACTAAAATATCCTAGGTCTGTGCTTTAAACTGAACAATTGGAGATCTAAGGCTATTATACTTCATATCTATGGGGCCATATTGTATTTCCATTACCACACATTAACAGGTTAATTAAGTCCATTATTTGCTCAATCCAGAATTTTACATACATAATACACTTTTCCTGTATTATTTTTAGAAGTATGTTACACAGGATATTGTGTCTTTGATAAGAAATAAATGTATTTAACAAGTACCTATGCCTTGACTTTTCCTCATACATAATTAAATGTGTCAAATTTAATGGCTTCAAAAATTCAGTCGGTATGTTCTTTCCTCAAAGGAAAGGAACTTAAGGTTACTAATCCTATGACAAACATTGGCATGCTATTAATCAGTTTGCTTGCTACACTGGCCGCCTCACCTTATGTGATGATGTGGGGTATGATGGTGCAATGTTTTTCTAGAAGATGTCTTGTTCACTCTTCAATTGAATCACTTGTACCCACTCAGGTTATAGTTTAGCTGGAAAAATGCCATTAGGTAGGTATGCAATTTTTTAAAGTGGTGGGAAGAGGTCACTGTAGCCTATTATGGACATTTAGTGGATAATGCAATGATTTGTTTTAATTTTGTAGATTTACAAGAATTGTATAGGTATTTCTTGGTCCAATAGGACCGCGCGCTGCTTAACCTGTTTAGCTACAGTTGATCGTTTCTTGAAACAAGCTAGAATGAATATTCTAGATTTTAGAAGCATTGATAAAATACCAAAATATTTCCATCGAAAAGGTCACCACTTGAAGCCCACTGCATTTGATTGCAGCGCACTGCAGCCGGCCTCGTCGAGAAATGTGATGTCATGTGATGATATAACCCAGCCTTTTGTGACGAGGAAGGACGGATGTTTCTTTGTTATTGTCATTATAAAGTTAGTATTTACGTGTGAACACTTGAATTAATGAAATAGCGACTTCTAGAAGCACTTGTCTTAGGTATGTAGATGCCGTCATGCATGCCTCGTAAATTGACAAGAGACTATTTTATATATGCATACAATTGAGTTTATCAAGATAAAAATAAATCGTGGGCCTCCGGGACAGGGGCCTCGGTGATCGGGTGTATCCCGACAATTTGACCTCCCAATGCCTACCTATCTAAAAGGTACCTATTTCAGTTCGACAATCCGTCTATGTGGTACCGGCGTAAGATAGGACCATCCGATCTCTTCCCGCGGGTGTCGTAAGAGCCGGGGACCTCTATAATACAAGATTATAGAGGTCAGTGGTGGAAGTCAACCGTCTTATAACCACAGATTATGGATAGAAAAAAGTCACAGAACAAACAAGTACATAGCACATCAGGCCCCACCAATTTTCTCACGTACACGCATAATAAAGCGCAATCTGAGCGACCTTGGCATGATAAGCCGTCTCTACAAACATAGGTTCTGTTTTAAATGACATCACACCTCTAGTCTCTTTATATTGGCAAACATTGGACACGGCTGGTTTGGGTCACATTATACGCAGAAGCAGATACTTGACATTGAAGAGAAGCGAATATTTTACATTGACTTGAAGGAAGAGAAACGACACTAGTTCGGGAACTGTTGGCAAAAGACGAAGTATATATACTTATGGACGTCCAACAGTGCTACATGTTCTAAGTAATCACTAATTTTAACTAAAGTTACGTTTCATGGATACATGTATAGAGCCTCTGTTAGAGAGACAGGGGGGTTAGCAAAGATGCCGTTCTATAAGCGTTAACGCCTCACGCTAACTTCAAAATGTATGGGAATGACATTAGTTATGACATTAGGTTTTCCGCAGCTAATGTTATCGTTTGGCGTTAACGCTAATGGATAGACCCCCTAGCTGCTTTATTCAGCCAATGGTGATTGCGACCGTGGCTCAGTTGGGAGAGCGTCTAATCTGGTGCCTTCGAATGGAAGGCGCGGGTTCAAACCCCGTTAGTTACGTCATAGAAGAAGAAGGGAGAAGCTAGGGCACTGTCTTGATAGAAAGGTACCAGGAGGTAGTTTCAGTAGTTAACGTAAATATTCTAGATCTGTGGTAGGCAGCCTGTTTTTGATTAACCGATGGAAGGACGCACCTTCCTCGCCAAAGGGCTAAATCCTCACTCGGCACAGGAATGTGCGAAAGTATTCGAGGTCTGTGGCAAACACTAGAAAATATCCCCCTATTTACATAGGTCAAGTCTATTGTTCCATAACAATTTAATCTTAGAAAAACACTCTTTTCTTTTGTAAGTCCAAAGTTTTCAAAACTTGCGCAATTATCAAAGCGATTCTATGATCTAATCGCTTATCGGCGCGGATAGATAGATACCGCACATAATATTTGAATAATGCCAAGGCTAATTGGTTGGCCAAGTCAGCTGCATTTTATCACAAAGATTGATTTTATAGGTACTTGATTTTGCTTTTAAATAGCCATTGCAGGCACCAAGCAGCACAGCATTCACTCTATTTACATACAACGAACGCAACAGGGACCGATTTTGTTGAGCATATAGTATAGGTCGAAGACCTGCAATTTCTGTGATATAGGGCTAACTCTAAGCTACAGAGATGGTCGGAGTCTCGAGCGAGTGAAACCTCATTCTGTCGACGCAAGATGTCATCTCCTTGAAGATCTCGCTCAACTCTAACATCCAACCTCAACATTGGTTCGTATTTCGAGGGAAAGGCAAAGTTAGCTGGACAGAAGCTGGGCATCCTTGGGCAGGCAGTATATCACACCAAGGCAGCTTTATAGATCTCTATCAATCACAGTTCGATCGTGTATGGAATACTGCAGCCATCAGGGGTTCGCTCAGCTATCACCTCGATGGCTTGGATTCGATCCAAGACGAGCAATAAAGCTCATAAGCGACGAAGCGCTGGTGAAAGCCTTGAGCACCGGCGGAAAGTTACCAGCGTATGGGTCTTTTACAAGCTTCATCCAATTTTTTTTATACAACCGCAAATTGATACACGGTAGCACGACATCCGTATATGGTGAGCATTCCTCCATTTAGCAATCTGAACAAAGCGTTTCGCTTCAGTATTTATTGTGCAGATTACAAAGAAATAGAAACCAAAAACATTGCCAGTGTCTGTTTCCTGAAAAATATCACCTGGGCGTTTTCAAAGCCAGAGTGCACCGGTATCTTCTAGGCAATAATGTTCCATCGTCGACCGCGTCGTCACTCCATCAGTTGAGTTGAGACAGAGGTCAAAATAACGCAAGCATAAAAAATACTAAGTGCAGTAAAGGTGCGTAGTACTTATATATCCTGCAGTAAATGTAGAGACAACAAGCTAAAAATCGGCTGCAATTTGCTATCAAGTTACGTGATAGATACCGAATTTTAAATGTAGCTATTTCACCTGGTGGGTGAAAGGTCTTGAAACCAAATCCTAGGTGAGGTCGGACAGTCAAATGTAAGGGAAAGTGTTCTTTCGTTCCAACCCAAATAACTAGCTCTATCAAAAAAATAGACCGAAATAAAAAACCAGTTCGACAGGTTTTTAAAAGGGAACGTAGGATTACGGTGTTTGCTCCAAAGGGGAACATGTAGTGTAGAGTAGAGGATCTAACATTTACCATTTTCTTAGATAGTTACTTATATGTATATTATAAAAAGTCTTGAGTAAATAGCATGTTGTGATATCATGTAGTGATGTTGTGTATGTCACGAATAAATGTATTTTCTTTCTTTCTTTCTTCTTCTTTCTAGCATGGGAAACTTAAAAAATTGTTAACAGGAGTTTATCCTAGGTTTCAACTCTACATAACTTGAGCTGCACAAAGAAAAAGTCTTATCCAAAGGTGATGTTGCACATTTTTTTATTTTTGTTATTCTTCTAGCAACATTCACTTGATTTATGTGTTAAAAAATATTTAAATTGTTCCTACAATCATACAATGTATATCCTTCACGAATCTTATTTCTTTACCTGCTAGAGCCAAAGAGGTATAATGTAGTAGCTAGAACAGCCTGCGTCCCAACCCAAGTTTTCACAAAGACTTCTATGTATACACCAGACAGGACATCTCTAACTTGCATTGTCAACCACTGCAAATATGCCAATGAGCATCTTCTCGCTCATACGATGCTCAGCTCTCAAAGCGACTGCACGTGCAGCAGTGAATAGCAGTAAAAATTATGATCCGAATGTGCCATGGCACTAGCGCTGCGTGTTGTGATCGTTGGTTAGACGATTTAATCTCGTAATGCGCTGTAGCGGATTTTAGTTTAATTATACAAAAAATGACAACTATTTGTGCTTTGAATAGCTTCTCTAGTACGTAGTACATATACCTCTTTGAGTTTTCACCCGAGTTTTTTCATACTTACATTTTTGAATAACTCGACCGGTGTTCAGGCCCATCGAGTCGAGTTATTCGACTAAAATTACGTGAGTGCTAGCCGTTTATTAGTTGTAGTTATCATTAGGTGTTTTCAACATTTACATTAAAAAATCAGGTGACGTAATTTTAACCGCCATATTATTTTTTGTTCCTTTCTTTTTCAAAGTTACGGTTTGGTTCGTTTTGTTGGTAGAACGTTATTGTTTTTTTTTAACAAAGCGGTCAGCGACGAAACAATTTATGGTTTTGGGTTTCACAAAAGCGTTTTTGTGTTAAGTAGGTTAAGTAGAGATATTTAGACTGCGGTCGAAAACGGTGTTATTGTTGGGTGAATTGTGAATATTAGATGAAATAATAGAAGCACCATATGAAATAATGACGGAGGGAGTACATTACTATATAGAGCTCAACTTAAAAAATGTAAGAAAGGAAGCAGTGATAAACTAGTCTAGAGGACCAAAGACAAATAATGCTTAAAATTAATACATTTTAACACAGACCTGCAGTTTTGACCACAACAGCCATTCTGTAAAAGAATTAGAATAAAAAAATTAAAGTCCAATATATGGCTTACGCTCTATCAATATCATACAGCCAGTCAGACTAGCCGAGCGCACACAGTTGCCGGCCGCGTCTGGCAGACAAGTTCAAGATCACGCTTTTTTGTGAGGCCGCCGAAACGCCTCGGCCAGCCATGGGTGTAATCCGATTTATTCTGTTTATTTATTTATTATGATTTGCAAGTTCCATGGAGATCTTTCTATTTTATGCCAAGAGCCAGAACGTTACAGTAATCGATTTTATAATATATGCCAGCAATTAGAACTTTTCTTTCCGAGGTCAAATCTATGCAGATAGAGTAAACTTACGTGCAAAGTCAGGCCATAGAATCATCTAGAAGGATTTTGTAAAAGATTAACAGCCAATACATGGCCGTAGCCGGCGCGGCGCGATGCGGTCATCCAACAGGAAACTATTCATCATTTAACTGGTACACGGTGTACGTAGTGTACGGAGTCTACGGACTATTGTCATGCTGTCGCCAGGTTCAGACGGTGCATGTTAGAAGCGTTAGATGAAGTAATATGCAGGAGTCGATCAGCTGTTCTTGGCTGTTCCTTTTGAACGGGCTAATGCTGCTGGTCTCTAGCTCTAACCGCCCTTTATTTTATTTGCAACTGATCTCTCGTATTAGAGTGTGAGAGAAATAAAATCGGCCAAGTGCGAGTCGGACTCGCGCGTGGAGGGTTCCGTACCATTCATTATCCATTCCTGCCATCTAGTGTTGAGTAGCAGTACTATTTAAAGCATCGCCATCTATGACTCACCTGGGAAACGAGCAAAAAAATCACGTTAGTTGTATGGGAGCCCCTTAAATATTTATTTTATTGTTCTTTTTTGTATTTGTTGTTATAGCGGCAACAGAAATACATCATCTGTGAAAGTTTCAACTGTCTAACTATCACGGTTTATGAGATACAGCCTGGTGACAGACGGACAGACAGAAAGCGGAGCCTTAGTAAAAAGGCCCGTTTTACCCTTTGGGTACGGAACCCTAAAAACACGATGCTGAAAAAGGATAATGTTTCAATTTTTCATTCCAATGTTTAAACAAAATACTGTTTAAAGGTTAAGTTAATGGTACATTTGTGTGTATATTTGTAATTCGTTTGAACTTCAATTGGCATTCGGAAAAAGGTTGTTAACGACTAGAGTAAATATTATTCGGAAGTCTGACTCACTGGGGTGTCGTTACTGTCGTTAGTCTGAAAATGATTTTTACATAACACGACCCGATCACTTTCACAAACACAACGACCAAACATCGATATGCTTCAATTTTAACCTCATTTAATAATTAGCAGAATCTGTGAGACTTACCTACACCGTTGAAAACGAGTCCTTAAGGGTCGGCAATGCATGAACTAAGAATCTTCAAATCAAGAGTAAACAGGTATCTTCTAGTCCTTCAAGGCAAACATGCACCATTACTCAACATGGGTGAGACAGTGGATAAATGCTTTACCTATTACCAATAAAAAAATGATTATTCATAATGTCGTTGCATTTGTAGCTATGACATTAGCTGCAGAAAAGTTTTCCGCAGGCAATGTCATTCCCATACATTTTGTAGTTAGCGTGAGGCGTTAGCGCTAACGGAAAGGCATCTTTGCTAGACCCCCAGAACAGTATATAAGTATATATTGTAGTCGGAAGAAACTATTATTTATTCTGTGTCTAAGGGTTGAACTTAAGAAATCGTAGTCGTGTCGTCAGCTATAAAGGCAAGTTACAGATATAGCTCTCGCCGGCTGCCGCGCACGTGTTGAGGTTTTGACAATCCGCGCGCATGTGGAGCCGCGGGGGGCAGCTTGGTATGTTTCCATGTTCAATGGTTCCGTACGCAGATGTTAGGGATGGTACGGTGAACAAGTAAGATTAAAGAAAACTAACTTTTTTATAATCCACAGCATTTGACCACTGTTTTATCTAATGGTAAGAGAATACGCGGCGTACGACCTTGCTTGCATGCCTGGATTAGAAGATACCTGTTCACTCTTAACTTGAACAAAAGAAAGTTGGAAACAAAAGTGACTGCGAGGTGTCTTTGCCTTGTGCAAGTGCAAGGAAAAGTATTTTAGGTGACTTATGATCGAAAGCAGGTTAAACCAACCGTTTACAAGTCAATTTTTAAGTAGAGTGAATTAAAAAAATAATTGATGATGATGGCAATGAGCTAAGATCCATCTCAGTATAACCGTGTCTAAAAAGACTCATCAAATTCAGTCAATTTTTTATGGGGGCTACGTAGTGCCGTGGACAGACAGACTCGGCCCTCTCTAATTCAAATCAAATGGATCAAAAGCGTTCAGGAAGAAAAATCGTAATATTTTTGTTTCCAAAAATTTTCTTTTTCGCGTCTGTTCTTGGTTTAGCTTATTATTCAATATATCATCATCTAAAAGTCTCCTGATGCCATTCAATTTAATATAGTTAGGTTATTATGACGTCAACCAATAGTCTGTTCCAAAATACAGAAACTCATGCTCATTAAAACATGCTCGTTTTCGTACATCGATAAAGAAACTGTCAAAAGCCGTAAGAGGCTATTTGTAGAGATGTAGAGTAGTTAAATTAGCTTCGTTCGATGGAAAACTTAGCTAAACGGCCATTTTGTATTTACAAGAAAGCGTGAAATTCATCTGAAATTAAATACAGCATCAGACAAAAATGTATGCAAATCAGCACGAACCCTAAAATCCATTATCTCTTCGATGACGGAAACCGGCCATGTATGGCATAACGTCAGTTTGCCGTCAGAGCCGGTGCCGCGCGTACGCTAGCCATACAAAACATAAAAAAATAAACGCGAGTTTTTTTTCTCCAAAGGTGGTACTTCCGGAAGCAGTGCATAGTGCATGTGTTAGTGATGTGACAGTGAGAGTGAAATGTTTCGATACTTTCTATCGTTAAAAAAAGAATTAATATTGAGCTGTCCCGTCATAACGATGCTTGGCTAAGCCGGCGATTAAAGCACACACGTCATTTGATGGATCATCATTATTTTAAGAGAATTAAAAACTGACATTGATAACTTGTTTCTCAGCAAAAAATACAAATATACGTTATTTATTTTTTAAGTAATGAACGTCATCAGTAACGTTTTCCCAAGATTAGAAATGCAATTCTACATTGGAATTATTAGTTGAGAGTGTTATTTAAACACGAATATATCTACGATGTACTTACGTATGATATATTATTCTTATCAGTGAGTTGCTTGCTATCTCTTCAGGCGATAGAGAAAACACTCCAATAACCTAGTCTATATACTATGTCGTTCATGCAAACTTTATTCTTGTTATCTGGTTATCCAGATATCTTTTAAATACTTACTATTTAAATTCTTATTAAAAGAAAGTTTCATTCAAAAACAAGAATGTCGAATTTTTATCCGGTCAAAAGATTTATTATAATATATATTGCATTTCCACTCCAACTAGTAAAACTAGTTTTCTAAAATTATGAAGTAAGTAGGTATATAAATGTTTAGATTAGATACCTAAACATAATTAAGATAAAGCAGCTACTAGATATCTCTATATCTACCAATATCTCAAAATCAAATGTTTTTACTGACCAGACCACTCAATGTTTTAGTTCCTACCTATGTAAAAAGGAATGTTTCACATTTTGCCGGATTTATTTAAATAAAATGATCGAAACATTTACATTTTTGGTTGTTTACTGGAGTTAATCCTCGGCTACATGTCTATTATGCTTATCGAATAAGCACATGAAACAAAAGTGATGTGAAGAAGTGTGCATTTACGATGCGTGGCGACGCGCGACGCCACCCAGTATTCGCATATTTGAGCGAACGCTTTCCCTCCATGCGATGCATTCTGATCGGATCTCTATACCTTTTTGGCCTTTTGTTTATAGTTCCGGGTTTGTGAATGGTGTCAAACGATATTAAAAATGTCACAAATTAAAGCAGCTGTTTTAAATTTTTTTACAGGATTATTGAATGCTATTTTTATTTACAACTTAGGGGTGCCACATAATATGTGACTCTTACCATAGTAGAGCTATTTGATCATTACTTATGTGTAGTTATTTAATTAAATTAAACCAGCATGCTAGACACGTAGAGCGTGGTTGTGGTAGAGATTAGAAATCTCTCGGCTACATTATAGGTTAAAAATTAAAAAAAACTAGAATATAAAAATGCAATAAAAGCAATTAGTTTAATTAAAACTTGATTAAAACGTTGCCAATGCGGAATATAAGTTGCAAAACAAAACTGCTATAAATGAATTGCAGTAGGTATAAGGTACTCGCATGTCATTTTCGTATGGTTCAATTAGACTATTAAATTGTATAGCCTCTTTCAAACGATCCAGTTTTATTGAGTTAACCAACTTTTACAGCTTGCTTATCTACGCAGTGTTAGCTTCTACCGAATTGCCGCCGGTTTTTTTAATAAAGTTGTAAAGAGACTTTGAAACAGATATGTCAATTGTCAAACAAATTATTACAAGAAACTGCCTGATTGTTATGAAAGTGTATGAATGTGCTGTTTCTAAATGCCTAGTTTCTTTCTTTCTTTCCAATTAAATGGTTTTTAGTTTACAACCTTTACTGCAAATAATTACACGGGATGTATCCCATTTTTATCGGCTCGAATCACTATCTATCTACAAACAAACAATCTTTATCCCCGATAGTTGAATAGTTTTATAATATTAAAGATAGTGATCACATGTGATATGATACATCATTCAGAGAACTGTTCAGTTTCTCTGACGTGACGCTGATGACCTAACTAACGATGACTCAACGTGTGTCAATAATTATATAAGGTGGTTGATTAATAATAATGAAGCATATTTGATGGAAAATTATTCTCAGTGTTTTTATATGAACGATTAAAAAGTCCTTTAATCGCCCTGTAGTATGAGGCCAATGGCTTATTAAATACAATCCTATACTTTTTATAATGTAGCTATACTTATAATTAACTATCTATCTTTGATGCTTGTAACATTCATAGCTGATTCAGGTTTTCTCTTTCAAATTGGTTGTGTCTTGTAGAGTCAAAGATCGTTTATAAAGTTTTTACATGACAGTAGTGTCCTATTCGCAATCATTTTATCCTGTTTCCACATGATTGTGCATATTGATCTTAAATTAGATTATATCATATCTGTTACTAAGCTATCTATTATCATGGACATTATTATATTGAGTACCTACTTGACTAATTAATAATTATTACTAATTTTAACATTAGAAGGCTTAATTTCCTTTTTTGTTGTGCTTGATCATTGTTCCTTCGTCACTATTAACTATTCTGTACCTACATGCAATTAGCCATGTACTTATTTCGAAATAATGTAGTCTCATATTAAACTGGAAGATAAGGATAACAGAAGGACATTGCAAATGTTATCTTATCTTATGACGTCATGCACAATACTATCTTGACTTTGAAAAAGTAAAAATAGGTTGTGGGCCTTTTGTAGGCTATCTGCGTGAAGTTCGAGAATTTTTTAGACGTTAATCATTTTTAGGAAATGCAGCAGCCGCTCTCGATGTAAAAATTATAACACGTATAGATGCCTCATATTATATGTATCTGTCTCGACACTGACCCCAATTATAGCATTATTAATTCAGATATTACCAGAAGAAGTACCAAGTAGTACTGTTATTTGAAGTTCTAAATTGATGACAGTTATTTTTCAATGCTTAAAAAATATATGTTTTAAGACCAAACCTCAGCGTCGTAGCACATGTAAGTATTTATTTAATTTCTAAAAGTTAATCTTAACGGTGCTGAACGACAATTAATTACAATACAACAGTGTCGGCGACCACCCAAAGAACGAGAGGCGGCGCGGCGAGATAGCGGCGTCCCTTTCTACAAGGAAGTTGGCCGTGCGAGCGAGAGCCAAGACTGAACAATAGCGGCGTCCCGCTCACGCACGGATTATTATGAAGAAGATATAAAATGCTAATATTTAGGAATTGCGTTAGGTTTTTGTTGGTTTTGTTATTGTAAATAGCTAGATCTAACGTAAAAGTACTCAGACGAAGCATTTTTGTAAATAAGAAACTTGTACAAAGTGGTATGTCGGCCAACTTCGCCAAAAAATTAAGAGGTTTTTTGGAAATAATAAAGAGAGTATAAAAGTTAGGAATTAGGCAAATAGGTCAGAAGATAGGTCTTAGAATAAGCTATCATTTGGTATAAGTTTTATTTGTCTACCTAATTCCTCAATAAAGATATGCGAGGTTTTCCGAGCCAGCCAAAGAGAAAATTAAGACACAAATGTAGGCAGAAAATAGGTGCTCTCTGTAAAGTAATGCACCGAGGTACTTAAGCGAGCAAGATCAAGCGCTCAGCAGCAGCGGTAGTTTCAAGGTGACAATAAGAAGAAAAGGAAGAAAAGAAGACTCTAAAGGAAGAAATCAGCTAGGAAGACCTTCAGGTTCCAGTAGACGAAGAAGATAGGCTGAGCTAGGATAGGCTTGGCTGGCTTGAAGACTCGCTTGTTCCCGTGTACAGCGTGTCTTATTTCAACACCCCCCTGCCTCCCCCTGCCACAAGCGGCAGAGGCATCCCGATCGCCGAGTACAACGCAAGTCTGCGCACTGAGGTGGACTCCACCGGCGGCCGAGTCGAGAACCTCTCCTCGGTAAACGGAGCCCACCCCCCCGCGCACCGCGGAGGTAGCGCCGAGCGGGCCGCATCGCATACCGGTGCTCGCGTCGTAGCGGCGCAGGTCGGACGGCAACTCTGGATAGTTTCATATCAAACTCTGGATAGTTTCATATCAAACTCTGGGTAGTTTCATATCAGACTCTGTAGCTTCCGTGCCATAGCGGAAGCTGCCCGCCGTCCCCGACCCAGCGCCGCAGTTGTGCCTAGCACCCACGACGCGCCGTACCGCGTGTGCGAAAGAGAAGGCGCGACCCGCAACGCGCCCGAGGGACGACCCCGCGTGCGCAACAGCTGGTCCTTCGAGCCGGATTTGAAGAGGCTTGCAGGTTGTACCAGCTCCAGGATGCCGACCACGAGAAGTCAACAAGGGGCCGCGACTACGGTGGCACAAGCGCCGCCGACTGACGTGACAGCGCCGACTACTGAGGACAACGCTGCCACAACCGGGGTGTCAACGTCCAGCATCATCTGCTCGTCGAGTTCCTGTATGACGAGTAGAACTGGGGAGGCAGACCGAACCATCGTCGGCGAGAAGACCGTCGAGAAGACCGAGAAGACCAAGCAGCCAGAAGCCAAGAGCCGACCAGCCGCATCGGTACGATCAACGCGGAATAACAGAAGACGAGAAGAATTGGAGATCCGTGCCGAACTGGTTCGTCGGCAGTTAGAGGAAGCCCAAGCTACAGCTGCCAGGAAGCTAGCCGAGGTGCGGCTACAAATGCTACAGATTGAAGACGAGGACAACGATTCAGTCTGTGAAGAACCGGAAGACCGTCTTGAACAAACGAAGAACTGGGTCCAGTCGACAGTGGAGGGGATGTCCGGCGTTGGAGGGCATCCTGATAAGTCCACGCCCGGGGAGGGGCAGGAGGCGACGGTGGTAGGGGCGTCCGCGGAGGGGCACCCAGAGAAGACCACACCCAGAGAAGGGCGGAAGGCGTCGGAGAGGATGCCTATGGAGAGGCGTCCGAAGAGAGACCGGTCCGGGGAGGGGCCGCCAAGGAAGGTGTCCGGGAAGGGGCAGCTTCAAGAGGATTCTCCGGTCGCCGCCAAGCCAGAAGCCGTTCAAGATGGAGATAGGAACCTAGCTGAAGTCACCAAGAAGACTATCTACGACGCGCCGAGAACAGAAGCGGCACCTCCAGCCTACATGTTCGAGCTGCCCTGCTTCGACGGCGACAGTGAAGAATGGCTGGCCTTCAAGTCAGTGTATGAAGACACAGCCCCGCTCTTTTCCAAGGTCCAGAACATGGTGAGGCTACGGAAGGCAGTGAAAGGAGCGGCACGGGACGCGGTCAAAAACGTCCTGTACTCGGATGGTCTGCCTGACGAAATAATGAGGAGGCTTCGTCAACGGTTTGGCAGACCAGACGTCCTGGTCCTCGCGGAGATGGACAAGCTTCGAGCGCTACCGAAGATCAGGGACGCACCCAGCGACATCTGCGTGTTCGCCAGTCACGTGAGCAACAGCGTCGCAGCGGTGAAGGGGCTCAAGAAGCCAGAGTACCTGAGGTCACCAGAAATGCTGAAGGCAATTACGGATAAGATGTCTCCAGTATTACTGAACAAGTGGATGGACCACAGATACGACAAGGAAGACGCGGATTTGGCGATGATGGCAGAGTTCCTCGACGGGGAAGCGGATCGGTGCGCACCATTCGCACCGAAGGAGCCAGTCACCGGGAGAAGACAGCAAGTGCAGAGGCAAGCTGCGCATGCTGCGACTGAGCAAGAAGGGAAGACGCCGTACCCACAGAAAACGTCGAGCGCGGAGAATACGATATGCCCGCTCTGTGAAGAACATCATCAACTGCTCGAATGTCGCAAGTTTCTTCAAGCATCTAAGAAAGAAAGATGGGAGATCGCACTCAAGTCAAGGTATTGCTACAAGTGCCTACGAGGACGACACCGGAAGGAAGGCTGCAAGAAACCGACGTGCAAGTTCTGCGGTCGTTGGCATCATCAACTGCTCCATGAAGACAGGCCATCGGAACGGAAGCAGGAAGAGAAGAAGGAAGTTGCCAACAACGTGAGGCTTTCAGTGAACGCAATGAAGACGTCCAAAGCATACCTGAAGATGGTTCCAGTGGAAATATATGGACCAAGGGGAACAACCAGAGTGCTGGCTCTCCTGGATGAAGGGTCAACGGTGACACTCATCGACTCTTCGGTGGTGGATCAAGTCGGCCTCAGGGGACCAAAGGAGGCGCTGTTCCTGGAGACCGTTGGAGGAAAGACCATCATGAAGAAGGACTCCATGAAGGTCAATGTGAAGATCAAGGGGATCCACCAGCCGTTGAAGAGAGAAGTTGCTGGGGCGCGAACTATTGATGGACTCAATCTCACGTCCCAGAAGATCGACCGATCAAGAATAGAAGAATGCGCTCATCTGTTCAAACTGACCGACCAGCTATGTTATGAAGAAGAACCACCCAAGCTACTCATCGGACAAGATAATTGGGGACTCATAGTATCAAGAACCACCCGCGCCGGGAAGAAGAATGAACCCGTGGCATCCCTTACCTACCTCGGGTGGGTGCTACACGGGTATGACGGAGGAGCATCGAAACAAGTGAACTTCGTCACCTGCGCACACGTAGCTACGCAAGAAGAAGAGATGGATCAGCTGATCAAGGATCACTTCGCCATCGAGTCTCTGGGGGTTCAACCACGTCGGCCCAGCACAGATGCGGAAGGAAAAGCGCTGAAGATTCTGGAGAAAACCACTCGAAGACTGGAGGACGGGCGCTTTGAGACGGGACTGCTATGGAGGAGTGAAGATGACAAGATGCCTGACAACTACCAGTCGGCGGAGACCAGACTAAGGGGAATCGAGAAGAAGTTGGACAAGGACGAGGAGTTGAAGCAAGAGTACCAGATGCAGATCCATAACCTCCTCGACAATGGATATGCGGAAGAAGTTCACCAGGAATCAACGTCTGATCGCAAATGGTATCTACCTCACTTCGCCGTCACTCACCCCACCAAGAAGAAGAAGAGATTGGTCTTCGACGCCGCTGCCAAGTTCGCCGGGAAAAGTCTCAACGATGCGCTGCTGCCGGGACCAGATTTGTTGCAGTCACTCTTTGGGGTCCTGCTACGATTCCGCCAGCATCCAGTCGCCGTGGTGGCGGATATCAAGGAAATGTTTCTCCAGATCAAGATACGAGAAGAAGATCGCGACAGCCTAAGGTTTCTGTGGAGGGGAGATCAGCGGTCTGGGGTACCGAAGGAGTATCGGATGACGTCCGTCACCTTCGGGGCAGCCTGCTCTCCAAGCTCTGCGATATATGTGAAGAACAGGAACGCCGCCGACCATCAGGAAGGGTATCCGGAGGCGGTGCTAGCGATAGAGAAGAACCATTATATGGATGACTATCTGCACAGCTTCGAGACAGAGGAAGAAGCCATCAAGATAGCCAGTGAAGTGGATGCAATTCATCGGAAAGCTAAGTTCGAGCTACGAGGATGGGCATCAAACAAGCCAGGGGTCATCAGAAGACTCACACATGAAGACTTTGGAAACAAAGAAGTTGAACTGGGGTCCAAAGAAGAAAAGACATTAGGACTTCGATGGTTCACCGAGGAAGATGAGATGGGATTCAGGACGAGCTTACGCAACGTTCAAGAAGACGTCATCGAATTGAGGAAGACTCCGACTAAGAGGGAAGTCACGAGTGCCGTGATGTCGACCTTCGATCCTATGGGGTTGGCATCACCAGTGCTCATTCAGGGGAAGAGACTTCTTCAAGACATATGGAGGAGCGGAGTTGGATGGGACGACGAAATCGCACCAGAAGAGGAAGTATTGTGGAGAAGCTACCTGGACAGCCTGCGGCTACTGAAGAATCTGCGAATACCAAGATGCGTCACCAGGTCCAGCTTTGAGGGGGAACTCCACGTCTTCACGGATGCTAGCGAAGTGGCATTCGCATGCGCGGTCTACTGGAGGCAGCTGCTACACGAGGGGGAGTACGGCGTCACGCTCCTAGCCGGGAAGGCCAGAGTCACACCACTGAAGCCGGTCTCAATCCCGCGGCTTGAACTACAGGCCGCTCTGTTGGGAACTAGGATGGCGAGATCGGTGGAAGAGGAACTGGACATCAAGCCGAAGAAGAAGACTTACTGGACTGACTCAAGCACCGTCCTAGCATGGATCAAGTCAGACCCGAGGAGCTTCAAGCCGTTCGTAGCACATCGTCTCGCCGAGATAGAAGACACGTCCAAACCGCAAGAATGGCGCTGGGTGCCTACAGCACACAACCCAGCTGACGACGCGACCAGAGGCATCCCGAAGGAGTTCAGCGGAAGTCATAGATGGTTCATCGGTCCAGCGTTCCTGAGGAAAGATGAAGAACACTGGCCGAAGCCGCGAACCTTCAAGGCAGAGGCCACGGGAGAGGAAAAGGAAAAGCCAACAGTCGCCGTCGTGAAGATCGTCACCGAATTACCAACTCCAGATCCACCAAGATTTTCCAGCTGGACTCGTCTGTTGAGGGCCACCGCACGGATGTTACAATTCATCGACCTATGCAGAAAGAAGAAAGAAGCGGTGAACCTCTCCAGAGCAGAAGAAAGGAAAGATCCTACCTGGAAAAAGAATCCCAAAAGAACCAAGAAGAAGATTGGACCCATAGAGAAGAGTCAAGAAGAAAGAAGATTGATACCCCTGGAACCAACGTACTTAGAAGAAGCAGAGAAGCTACTTCTGAGAAGAAGTCAAGAAGAGAGCTTCAGAGAAGAGATATCCTGTATTAAGAAGATGAAGTCTCTCGATAAAACAAGCAAGTTGAAGAAGCTCGACGTTATTGAAGAGGAAGGTCTGCTGCGCATTAAGGGAAGAATCGACGCCGCAGCAGACCTGGAGAGGAGCTTCCGACGGCCGGTGGTGCTGCACCACAAGCACCATATCACGAAGCTGCTCATCCAACACCACCACGAGGTCTTCAACCACGGCAACCACGCGACGGTCATCAACGAAGTCAGGCAGCGCTTTTGGGTCCTTGGGCTAAGGTCGGCCGTCCGGTCGATCGCGCACCAGTGCCAATGGTGCAAGGTACACAGGGGGTTACCACTTACACCTCCCCCTGGAGATTTGCCCAAGGAAAGACTACGGTTTGGAAAGCCACCCTTCACCTGCACGGCGGTGGATTACTTCGGCCCCCTCACAGTTACTGTGGGCCGTCGTCACGAGAAGAGATGGGGGGCACTGTTTACCTGTCTGACTACGAGGGCAGTTCACATTGAGTTGGCCGCATCTCTATCGGCCGACTCGATGATTCTGGCGCTGCGAAGAATGGCTGCGAGAAGGGGAACACCGAAAACGATGTTCAGCGACAATGGCACCAACTTCGTACGGGCGAACAAGGAACTGCAAGAGGCTACGGAAGATCTGAAGATCGAAGACGTCGCGATGGAAGCAGAGAAGATGGGGATCCGGTGGAAGTTCATACCACCGGGTGCGCCAAACATGGGGGGAGCATGGGAACGCCTGGTCCGGTCCATCAAGACAGCCCTGGCAGCGACGCTACGAGAGAAGCACCCCAAGGAAGAAGTCCTCCACACGCTGCTTCTGGAGGCAGAACACGTCGTGAACTCGCGACCACTCGTCAACGACGACTTGGCCGGGGAAGAAGCACTCACGCCGAACCATTTTTTGATTGGGAGATCCTGCGGTGCGCCAAGAATTGGCGCCTTCACCGATGAAGACTTCAAGGGCCAAAGAACATGGAAGATTGCACAGCGGCTGGCCGACCACTTCTGGGCAAGATGGGTGAAAGAGTACCTACCAACTCTGATCCCGAGAAGAGTCGACGGGAAAGCCACCACAAGGGACCTGCAGTGTGGAGATGTTGTTCTCATCGTCGACTCCACACTGCCAAGGAACATCTGGCCAAGGGGAGAAGTCATCGCTACCTATCCGGGACCTGATGGCAGAACAAGGATCATCGAGGTGCACACCACGGGGGGCATCCTCAAACGCCCCAGCTCCAAAGTGGTGCTGCTGGTTCCTGCCAACGAGACGCTACGGGTCAAAGAACACGAGGTCGCCGGGTCAGGAGTCGGTGCTGCGCACGAGGGGGAGGATGTCGGCGACCACCCAAAGAACGAGAGGCGGCGCGGCGAGATAGCGGCGTCCCTTTCTACAAGGAAGTTGGCCGTGCGAGCGAGAGCCAAGACTGAACAATAGCGGCGTCCCGCTCACGCACGGATTATTATGAAGAAGATATAAAATGCTAATATTTAGGAATTGCGTTAGGTTTTTGTTGGTTTTGTTATTGTAAATAGCTAGATCTAACGTAAAAGTACTCAGACGAAGCATTTTTGTAAATAAGAAACTTGTACAAAGTGGTATGTCGGCCAACTTCGCCAAAAAATTAAGAGGTTTTTTGGAAATAATAAAGAGAGTATAAAAGTTAGGAATTAGGCAAATAGGTCAGAAGATAGGTCTTAGAATAAGCTATCATTTGGTATAAGTTTTATTTGTCTACCTAATTCCTCAATAAAGATATGCGAGGTTTTCCGAGCCAGCCAAAGAGAAAATTAAGACACAAATGTAGGCAGAAAATAGGTGCTCTCTGTAAAGTAATGCACCGAGGTACTTAAGCGAGCAAGATCAAGCGCTCAGCAGCAGCGGTAGTTTCAAGGTGACAATAAGAAGAAAAGGAAGAAAAGAAGACTCTAAAGGAAGAAATCAGCTAGGAAGACCTTCAGGTTCCAGTAGAAGAAGAAGATAGGCTGAGCTAGGATAGGCTTGGCTGGCTTGAAGACTCGCTTGTTCCCGTGTACAGCGTGTCTTATTTCAACACCCCCCTGCCTCCCCCTGCCACAAGCGGCAGAGGCATCCCGATCGCCGAGTACAACGCAAGTCTGCGCACTGAGGTGGACTCCACCGGCGGCCGAGTCGAGAACCTCTCCTCGGTAAACGGAGCCCACCCCCCCGCGCACCGCGGAGGTAGCGCCGAGCGGGCCGCATCGCATACCGGTGCTCGCGTCGTAGCGGCGCAGGTCGGACGGCAACTCTGGATAGTTTCATATCAAACTCTGGATAGTTTCATATCAAACTCTGGGTAGTTTCATATCAGACTCTGTAGCTTCCGTGCCATAGCGGAAGCTGCCCGCCGTCCCCGACCCAGCGCCGCAGTTGTGCCTAGCACCCACGACGCGCCGTACCGCGTGTGCGAAAGAGAAGGCGCGACCCGCAACGCGCCCGAGGGACGACCCCGCGTGCGCAACAAACAGTATTTTTTATTGAAAATCCACGCAACGTAGTTCAAGAACCAATCGGAACAATTCACTTTAAAAACATAGTCGCACGCATCCCATCCCTAGCCGAGGAACAAAAAAAAAGACGCTCTCACAGAATTCAAATTCCGAACGGCCATTTCAATAACCGGCCTGTTATCGCGTAACGACAATGGAACGTGTGATTCCATGTTTAAATCCGTATACGGTGTGACCTTGAAACTCCGTGACCGCTTTGAGAGACGTGGTATCGTGGTTGGTATGGCCGTACACGTTGCTTTATGTCTTAGGTCGTGCCAATAAGGAAAAGATTGATGAGTGATAGAGAGTTGTTAGCATAGACATATAATATAAGGCTGAATAAAAGTGTAATTCCTGTAAAGTTGTTAATGATCTCGCAGTTCGGAGCGTACAGTTTTTTTATTGTTTATTTATGGACAAAGCTTTTGACCACTGTGTCACCATTCTTGAGCGCCAATCCCCAATGTGACATTTTTTTGTGATAAATGTGAGGGTATTTTTTGATTATTATCATTTTTTATTATCATTTTGTGAAAGTTTATAACTTGTAATTTTTCCTATTTTATTGTTATGATGACTTTTTTAATTATTTTTATATTTACACAATTGAGTGTTTTTTATTTAATTCTTTTTTAATGTATTATTGATTGATTGCTTATTTATTCATTCGTTACACTAATGGTATAATTTCATTTTGATTATTTAAATTATTTATTTTTTAATGTTTTTATCATGCATATAGCATGTTGGCTTGACTGAAATGAATTTAATAATAAGTGTAATTGGCATATTGTCATTCTTGTTATAATAAAATAAATACAAATACAATACAAAATACCAATGGAAAGTGATGACTGATGACGCAGTTTACAATGGTGCAGTGCATGTTTGTCTAAACGTATTTTTACCTAAGTATTTAAACCTATTTTTTGCCTTTTCCTATTTATTTATGTGTAAATGAGATTACCTTGTATTTACAACACATATTTATGAATTTGACTCTTCTCTAAATATTTTTTATTGTTATTGAGTAGGGATGGGCACCTCAGTGATCAAGCCAATCTCATGATTCTTTCTAGCAACATTTTCTAACCAATTCATAATTTTTATCTGAGTAATGATTTAATTGCATGAAACTCCAGACAATACAGTGTAGTGTAGTGCATTCATTTTATGCAGTTAGTGATATTTATAAGCTTGCTAAATAAAATATAATTAGCTAAATTGACTATTTTACGTTATTTTTTTATTTGAACTGCGTCACTGGTATTAAAATTGCCATCAACGCTGCTAAAAGTACGAACAGTGTGATCCTGTTCGTGTCTTAGCATAAGAAATTACTAATTAGCCGTAAATTATTTTTTTAAAGTAGACACGGAGCGAGCGTCGTCGTTTGTTTAGGTGGCGTTCAATGGGTTTGCATGCGACGACATCGCTGTTTTGTATTTACAAAGCTTATTGTTATGGAAAACAGTAAAATGACTGGTGAACTGAGACAAGTTGGCAGACAAGCATTTTTTAAATTTATATTCACGTATTCTGCGCGTTTTGGTGTATATTTTAGAAAAGTCTAGGCTGTGATAGATCCTGAGTACTCTCTTTTAAACAAAACGTAGAGCAAGTTAAGGCAAACACGACATCTACGATTTTAAAAAAATAACAACAGGTGATACTGCTATAAAAATCATAAATATTAAAAACAAAAATATTCCAATTTCTGACTAAAGCTGTTACTTATATTTTTAATTATTCGCGTGTCGTATAAAGTTTAAACCAAAGGTCAAGTCTACAAAGCGGTAACATTGAATCGTGCGGGCCGCGTTGTTACTGTAGTCGATAGGTTGAACTATTCATACTTAGGTATTTCCTACTAGGTACAGTTTTACCTCATGAGGTCATGTTGTGGCTTACTTATTGCTCACGTTTTAAGAGTACTTATCCTGGGATTAAATTAAAAATGTATTTACAAAGTTCTAAATTTTATCGATAACTTTGTAAGTCAATCGTGCACAGCTTTAACGGTCAAAAACAGTATAAATAGGGATGTGAAAATTAGCGAACCGCTTTGCATCAGATTGGTTAAAAAATTACAAATCTTTATCATTTTTACAGAACAACTTATTATAGCGTTATTTGCTTTATTGTAATAAGTACCTACTGTAACTATTTTCTTAATGAAATTATATATAATGAAAAAAAAACAAATAATAATTTTTAAACATTTCAATGGGGTCCTGTTACAAAGGTACTAGCATAGTTCCTATTATATTATCTGTGGAACTAGGGGTACTGAATTAAATACCTGTCATTCGATTGAACAAGAAACCGGTGCTACCAGTTCGGTTTATTTGGTATTCAGTAGATGCGTCTGCAAGGAGCGGTGTGGTTCGCTGGAATTGGGCGTCCTTGGGAACATATAAGTTATCTTTTTAGATATTATGTCGACGATAAAAAATACACGCTCTATAGAGTTTTGGTTTTATCCATTACATAATTCTTCGTTTTAAATACCGAAATACATTACTGGAGCTATTACACATATTTTGTTTTGTCTAGTAAATATATCACGTATACTTTCGAAATAGAAGTGAGTTAAAAGTAAAAAAATCTCCAAACCTACAGCAGCATTGTCAGAATCAACATCGGATCATAGTTCGTAAGTGACATTTTTATTTTAATTGCGAAACATAGGTTTTTAGTACTTCTTTATCTTTTGATTCGAATACTTCAACACCGCATAAGGTGTCTAATTGGCAAACGTAGCATTCAAGCTCTAAATTGACCGCGACCTATTTTTGTCATGGTTAAATGTCAGAGAACCCAGTAGGTCGGACCCTTTCAGAACGGTTTTTTGTAAGTTTTTATAGCAATGATTAGGTGTTGTCTTTTTTTGTAATAGTGTTAAGTTTGAACAAAAACTATAAAACTCTATTTACCTAATTTGTCCTTCACTTTTTAGAACCTTGAAGGTTTCTTGATTCTCAAGAATCTCTGAGTAGATGTGCTGTGCTGCCAGCCCCTACCCTAACTAGGTTCTAAAAGCGGAAGGATACATAGTTATGAACTGCGATCACTTGTCACTTGACTAAAAGACAGATGGATGCGGGTTCAAATCCCGCGTGTGATTGAAAAATTTTCATTTTATATTAAAATTAACCTGTGGATTACGCCAATCAGGCAATGTTTTACATCAGGCAATACTGTTATTTTATAGAGTAGATTCTCAAAGAAATTGAAATTAAACTCATCTCAATATCATCATTCATCATCATTAACTGCCTGAAGACGTCCACTGCTGAACATAGGCCTCCCCCAGAGCGCGCCACCTTGAGCGGCTGCTCGCCTCCTGCATCCATCGGCTCCCCGCGGCTTTCACCAGATCGTCGGTCCACCGAGTGGGGGGCCAGCCTACGCTGCGTCCTCCGGTTCGTGGGCGCCACTCGAGAACCTTTCTTCCCCATCGGTTGTCAGTTCTACGAGCGATGTAGCCTGCCCATTGCCATTTCAACTTACTAATTCTAAGAGATATATCGGTCACTTTAGTTCTCCTGCGGATCTCGTTCCGGAGCTTATCTCGAAGGGAAACACCGAGCATAGCCCTCTCCATAGCTCGCTGCGCGACTTTGAGCTTACTAATGAGGCCAACAGCAAGATACCATGTCTCAGTTCCATAAGTCATCACTGGCAAGTTGGCAACACACACTGATTGAACTTTCGTTTTCAGGCTCTGCGGTATTTTGAACGGAAAGATAGGACGAAGCTTCCCGAACGCTGCCCAGTCGAGTTGGATTCTTCGTGCCACCTCTTTGTCGAAGTTGGACCTACCTAGTTGGACAGTCTGTCCTAGGTAGACATATTTGTCGACAACTTCGAGAGTATCGTTCCCAACAATTACCGGTACAGGTGGAACATGAGCATTAGACATGATCTTCGTCTTGTCCATTATTCATCTTAAGACCAACTTGCTGGGAGACTCTACTGTGGTCGTTGAGCATGGTGCTAAGGTCCCCGAGCGATTCCGCCATTATCGCCTTTTTTGAAGAAGAGCACAACCACGCTCTTGTTCCACGCCTCTGGCGTAGTACCTTCAAGGATGACAGAATTAAACAACTTCTGGAGGACTAAAAGTACCGGTCTACCACCCGCTCTCAGAAGTTCGGTCGTAATTCCATCTTCACCTGGTGCCTTGTTGTTTTTAAGCTGTTTGAGGGCCATTCTAATCTCGTACAGGCTGACGTCCGGGATATCTTCGGTATAGTGTCGGACTAACTTGACTCTGATGTCCTGAGCTGTGTTAGTAGCGGGCTTACGTGTCGAGGTGTATAACTGTCCATAGAAGTTCTCGATCTCTCTCAGAATTTCAGAATTTCTATATGTTATATTTTAAAGTTATCACGAGACTATTAACAATAAATTATTAAAAAACATTAATACATAATAGGCTGCACAATGTTATTTCTTTTAATAATAACCGTTGTTTACATGCCTGGAACTGGAAACCCCTGCACTCGATGTTATCGAGAAAGCAAATACCTCCGATAGTGTATGTGGTTCCACTCCTCGTTGCCATCTTGGATTGGCGCGATTTTATGTGCTCTGTTCTCTTAACCGATAAATATTTATGGACCTCATTATCGATATTTAAACAAAGTCACGCAACTGTTGGAAAAATTAGTATTAAAATACCAAATTTATTAATATTAGCAAAAATCTCTACTAATATAAAGTAAAAAACATTGTCTGTTTGTTTGTTCGTGTGATTTTCACTGAATCGATTACAAATTACACAGATGGATTACAAATACACTATCAGGTTTTTATTTATCCCGCCCAATTAGAATTGCTACGAGTAAACGAGAAAAAATGCGATTACATATTATAAATCTGTATGAGTATCTACCTAATAATAAATTGATGAAATCTAATGAATAGATTGCTGACAAAGAGATATAGATCTCAATCTTCTTATGACAACTGACATGTTTGGAATACCATTGTCACATCACTATTATTATTTATCTAATAGATCTGTATATTTGCTCCGACGACGGAAATAAGTTTCTCTTATAATTATTATTTCGTATTTATATAATTTCTGCCTCACTACGTAAAGAATATGAAAGAAAAATCATAATTTGCAACCTCCATCGGATCGTGGACATGATGGCCTTTCAAACAATGCATAATGCATTGAATGCGCATGTTTCTCATTACTTTCTCTCATTATTACACTCCGGGACTCCGGAGAGATGCGATACGACGTGCTCGGCTCATAGAGTACGCAATGTGGTATTGATAATGTGTTGTTTATTTTTAATGTACGGAGTTACTGGTGTACGGTGTTGCCAGGTCGAAAGAGGCACGCAGTTACCTAAACTTGCCAGCGTGTTCCGGGTAAATTTCCTTTTTGAAAAAATTAGGTAGTATACTTTTTATCCCAGAAAATGCCTTTGGCTGATCCCAAATTGGGCGTGCGCGTTCCCCGAGCGTTCCACACGCCGCACGCTGGTAAAACGTGAAGTGAAAGCTCTTAAGAAACTAGAAATATGACAGTTTTTTATTATAATAATTTGAGTTTTGATGCAAGTTTGCATACGGCATTCCTACCACTGCTGCTGTCTGTCGGTCAAGCGATGGTTGGCCAAGCGCAAAAGATATGCGCATTACGCAAACGACGGGGTCGATGCACTGTTAGTAGGTATTTTACACTTCGCGGCCGATGTGTTTATTTTATTAGCCTCTCTCGTATTGTGTATATTATACTCACTACCTTTACTCTGAAATCTGACTTTCTAATTACTCTGGTAGATTTCCTAGGTACTGGCGAGAAATGTGAGGTATTTCAAAAAGAAGAGTTTACTTTTAATCTTGGTATTACACTGTTTTATTACTTTAGTCATATTTGTCTTGTGTTTCTCAATAACACTTCTTAACGAGACATCTATTGAGGCGACGATCTTAGAGTACACATTGTACTATAAGCAACGCGACGATACCTTTTGTGTTATTTTTGGATAGCACTTGCACTGCACTATTTTACGCTTTTTGTGGGTTACTTCCGGTGAAGCTTTTCTTTGCATTTCCTTTATGCTTCCGGCATATTTTTTCTCTATATTACTTTATTTTGTTATGTTGGTATAATAAATAAACAACTTTTTTGCTCATCTGACAGCTGCATGCATACTGCATCTGAGTCTTGTGAAAGCTTTATCTAATCTGTGAGCGAGAACAAACAATCCTCTAAGGGTAGGGGTTAGCCTGTGGGCCTCGAAATGTATAGCGATGATGGTGTATTTTTAGCTCGGAACACATATTATTGCTTACACAGCTGAAGCTGAAGGCAGGGCCCTAATCATGTCCCACCAACGTTAAATAAGTTTAATATCGAATTCATTATCACAATATATCACATTATCGCAGAGTGAATAGGTATCTTCTGGGTAAGCGTGTCCCATCTTAGGTTTCATCTACACTTACCATCAGGTGAGATGTGGCCAAACGCTGACCCATTAGCAATAAAAAAAAAACAGTGTATAAGTAGATATAGTACTTATTATATTTGGTTTCACGTGTCTAGCGTATTTATTTACCTCAGTGTCAATTTAGTCTAGTTTACAGAGCAAATAGGTTAGGTAATTTTAACGTTTTTTTTTCATGTGACCTCGTTATAAAGTTCAATTTTTAGAGATAGTCTGCTTGTACTGTACGTTTGTTTGTATGTACCTGTCGTTTATAATATTTTAATGGAGGCCACGAAGGTAACAGCGATAAAGACCTAAATGCTCCTTTACTTGACTGCGTGAGGATATACTTCAACAAAATTAAGTTTTTACTAAAATGTCAACTTTTTTCTAAATTTGAAAATGGCAAGGCCTCTAACACATTTAGCCAGCCCGCGAGTATATCACCGCTGGTCAATGACCAGTCGTTCCGCCCACGCAGCAATTATAAGTACGGATGCATAACTTCGCCGCCTCGGGCTGGTTTAAAATTAGTAGTTTAAAATAAAAAGCTTTCTTAATTTCACATAGTTAACTAAATTATCTTTTAGTTTAGAAAAATCTTATACTGCTAAACCGATGTTCATCATAATACTCCTCCGATATCTTCTACATTACAAGCATGTTCCATCGTCGACCACGTCGTTACTTACCATCAGGTGAGACAGTAGTCAATGCTAGGATAAAAATCTTAGAGTATAGATTAAAAGCAAGTCTATACCTACTCTAAGATAAAAATAATAGCAAAATTCGTAATATCCCGTTATCGAATTTGTCTAAATGCCGAATAACGTTTGAATCCAAAATTACTGTCCATGAAGTTTTTACTTCGCTAATCGCTGCGAAACTCATTAGGGTGAATGGCGCATTTTACGACATTAGTGAATGCGCTGCGTCTAAAGCTGGTCGTTTTGGTTATATATATATACACATACGTCATTTATTGCACTTTCACTCACGTTGATAAATAAGCACAAGCCGGGGTTTTCCAAAAAGAAGGTAACTAAGAAGTTTGAAGAACTAGCGGGATCTCAGGATCACAGGGTCTCTAGATGTCTCCGCTACTGCTATAGTCGGTGCAAACATTAGTGTTAACTTTTCAAAATGCGCGACTTGTTGGTGCGGCAACTAATCGCATCAGACTTGGAATGGCAGCTCCGTTGACATCACTGCAGCAGTAAATTAAAATGAGAGTTAATTTATTTATTTCTCTTATTTTATTTGGACAATCGACAGTATTCATTAATGATTACTAAACGTTTGAATAGGTTTGTTTGAGTGTGATGGGTGGGCCATTATATTCTTGTATGCATTTCCCACTTTTGTATATATCTATTCTGTGCTTTTGTACAATTAAAACGGTTAATATAGCACACTTGACGGCGTGTGTCCATAACGCACAGTCCCGTTGGCGGAATGATAATTGTTTTTAATAGCAGCTCCATCGCCGTTTGTCCGGCGGAATAGGGTTAACACATCAAAAAAAAATTAATATGGCTGGGCCGTTTATAAAAAGGGAAAATTATTGAGGATGTATAAACCAAAAGTTTGTAGAGCTCTACAATAAGACGTTTTCACATACAATGACAGTACTTAACCCAGTTTATGTGATAAGAACACAACATATTAAGAGCAGTCTGGTTTTAATGTGATTTGGTGTATGTAATGCATCCATGGGCGTACTCATCTGGATTCCGAATGCTTACCTATCGTTGTAGAAAAAAGTTATAAAAATGTTAAAAAACAATATGTAATCAAGATGAAAAATAAATTGTGATGGCCCTTTTGAGATGCACTGGGCGCGGGCACTCTTACGTTGTTTATGTAGTCAGCCAAGTCAACAGCGAGCGTTGCCTTTACTGGTAATATTTTTTTATGGGTAACGAAAACTGCCAGGTTGTGCAAGGAGCGCAGATAAATGTGGTGATTTTTCGCGCTCGTTTCGCTGGTGCTGAGATAATTTTGATGATAAAAGTAGGATTTTTTAGAGTAGGTAGTTATAGATAGAGTTGACAGTTTAGAGTAGGATTAAAATTACTAAAAAAATATTTGAATTAATAACAACTAAAACAGCAACTAACAAGCAATTAATAGCAACTAAAATTAAAAGGTGCTCCTTTTTTACTTGGTAGGTTATAAAATTGCTGAATTGTATTTAACTTTTGCTTTACTGGTATTTGATTTATGACAAGGCCAAGTTAGAGTATCGGCTACATTACAACTATAGCCACTGCTTCGCTCGCGTTATTAATATTTATGCTATGTTTGACCAGCACGCTTGAGCGTACGTTGGACGTATTTTCTGAAATATAAAATGTGGCAAACTCAGAAAATTTAAAAGATCGGGCATAAGAAACTTCGGGTTTGCCCCCCCCCCCCCCCCCCCCCCTGCCCCCTGGACTAAAAGCTGGGTACGCCTATGAATGCATCGGTATTGTTGAGGTGAAGACTGAACAATGAGTAATGATTCTATGATCCTCAAAAATTATAAATCTTTTAATTTTAAATCCCTAACTAGATTATACTATTTTACTAATCCTCTATTTGTAACAATTACGGGATTAATAGATATTGATTTTATTTAGTAATTTTCCTAGATAGGCAGCCCTAGAAGTAGCGCGCGATCGCCGATGCGTGAACGTGAACTACATGCAACGTAACGGGTCACATTAGTGAGTAACTACGCTATTAATTATAACGTAATAGGCAGATGAACTGTGAACTGTTCAATAGCAACCTGCTACAATGTTAGCCCCCTTAACATTTATAGCTAGGTTGTATTTAAATTACAAAACTAGCAATAAATAAACAAATATCTAAGCGCTTGGTGAAATGAACAGTAATAAATCCGACTAGAAGCAAAAGGCCAGAAAGCGCGTTTTTTACTATATTTTATTTAACCATCATAAATAACTCTTTCTCTTGAAACTTGTAAGAGCGGACATCAAGTAGAAAATACTCATTTTAGGACTTTTTTTAATCCAAATTCTAGTAAATAACCAAAGAAAAGAAGCTACTAAATGTTAAGAACATAAAAGTGACAGTGACAGTGTTACCAACCTAATGAGATTGCAACAAGAATGCAGCGACAGCTGAGCAACGTTAGCTTCCACTCCTATCAGGAGTACCAACCTTCCAGGAAATATGGTAATTTAGCTAGATGACTTCTTGGTGTATTTATACGGTTCTAAACATAGCACAGAAATGTTGGATGGCCTCTTGATGGAAAACTCTTAAATCATCATCATCATCAACAGCCTGAAGACGTCCACTGCTGAACATAGGCCTCCCCCTCAACTTTCAACTCTTAAATAGCTATCATAATGTAAACGGGCAAAGCAAGAACATTTGGACTGTATATTTGCCGCGCTGACGAATAGACAGCTCAAATACTTCAGCCCAGTAACCGTAGTTGCCCCGTTGAATTGCAATGCTGATTCCTTGTGCCAATAAGTGCCAGCATTGTGGTCACGTAACCTTTAGCACCAGGCTGGTGTCCCTTAAGCCCTAAAGGTTTCTGACTCGGCTCAAAGACTAATGTTTTACGACAACAGCCTGACCCGACAATTTTTTTTTAATGTTTATAATGTTGGTATTCCAGGTGCGCAGTATGAGCCGGGCGGGTTCGCGCAGGCGGTGCAGCAGCGTACCAACATGACGCAGCGCGAAGACGCGCTCAAGTTCGAGCAGGGCCGCATCAAGGCGCTGCAGGAGGAGCGGCTGCATATACAGAAGAAAACCTTCACGAAATGGATCAACTCGTTTTTGCAGAAAGTAAGTATTTTTTATTTACTTTGATGCCCAGTCTCTACTGTCAGGTACCTCTTTTAAATTATTGTATTATAGGTATGTAGGTAAAAGGCGGAAACAGAGAAAACTGAACAAGACACTACGACTGGTCTCATCACATTAAAATAGATACTAAAACTTAAAAAATAAAAGGTTTAGATTTTTGACAGCCGCCTGCCGCTCTACCATTTTATGGACCGCGGCTCAGTTGGTGTTAAATCTTTTGGTTACTTTCGTCAAAGTCCAAATCAATTCAAGAAAATAGTCCAATGTAATGTATATTTATAATATAAACTAAAATACGCCTTATACATTGCGATTACAATAATAAAATTACGCTTTAGAAGCTACGGTAATATGGTAAACAGATAAACACCCACGTAATGCAGTTTAAAATTATTTTATCATTTATCCAAATACGTTGATGACCGGTGATGATCTAAGAAACGTGATATCAGACACGCATCGGGTCACAGACTCTACAAATAATGTCTATTTGAATAATTTTATAAATTTCTGGAAAAGTCAAATAATTTATTTCAAATAGTGTTTTATAATAAAATGAAAAAGTGCATGTTAAAATATAGCATAAGAGTCTAAAAAAAGAAGGTCCCACTACTGGTGCCTCAACACAATAACACAAAAAAGAAAAATGCAATCGCCGAAAACATGCCAACTGAGTACATCTCTTCTTTTATTTTCGCGACCAACAGAAATTAGGGCGTAAACGAAATATTGGAAACTTGATAAAAAGCGAAAGCGTGCTTCTGCCATGCATGATAGGATTGATAGATTAGGTAAGTTTTTTAAAATGATTATTACAATGACTATGTGGATATACTACTCGGTACGTAGGAGTCCGATTCCGATTCACGAATTACCTATGTCCCAACTCCCATCCATAGCACAGTATGACAGTATGGTGGGAGGACTTTTCTGCAAAGTTCGTCTAGGTAGGTACCCAGTCATTCTGCCGCCAAGCAGTAGTGCGCAAGCACTACTGTGTTCCGGTTTGAAGGCCATTGTAGCTAGTGAAATTGACAAATGAACTGGGCGAATGAGACTAAGATCTGATCACACAGTCTAGTAATCTTATTACTAGCACGCAAAACTATATTAATTTAGAGTTTCGAGTGATACTGCAATCTGTTATGGACAGGCGTGACGCTTAACATCAGGCGAACCACTAGCTCGTCACGTCATTCATTTACAATAAAAAAAAGTATTTATGTACCTAATAATTTAGTCCCGACAGACTAACTCCGAATAATTCCAAGCAAGTTTGGTTTTGTTTGGCTCCACAAAAGCGTATTTATCCACTCAAGTTTCTACTATATTGAAGTAACACTTATTCATATTCATTTATACTGTTTCCATATGATCTTTTTTTTGTAATAAATCTAAGTATGCAAATATGCAAAGTAAAATCCAAATCAAAGTTAACATCCACTTTTGACATATACATAATATGCAAAAGTGTGCGTCGCTAGGTTTTCCGGCCCGTTTCAAGCTCCTACGAGAAATTGAAAAAATCGTTAAAAAACTTGTCTCCAATAAAACTTAGATCCAGCTTTTTTCAAATTAATCAGAATCAAATGCAGTACATTATACATAATAATATAATTGTTGCTTGTAATTGCGTAAATACTTACATCCAGTTGTTATCGTAGTTCTAACATTACAGACGCATAGTGGTGCATGCGTTGTCCTGATAATTGATGACGAATGCAATTCTTACTCACTTTACTATAATAATTGTCATTGTGAATTGTTTTCTGAAATAAAACGACTCAACTAATTTTATACTCATTCTCCCTTTATTATTTTTAAATTGATAGAGTAAAACAAACTTTTCTCGATAGCAAAAAATTACAAAGTTACCTCCATACCGTACAAATAAACCGCGATTATTCAATGAATTTTTTAAATAAGATCTAGAAACTTTGCGTAGTAGTTGAACTAAATATAATGGAGGGCTTATGTATAGTGGATTTATAAACACTCATTATATTTAGTGTAATAACAAATTACCTAAACTATTGCGCGTTGGAACCATTCTAACTTAGACCGCCCCTGCCGCTCGCCGCTCGGCCCCCCGACTCACCCCCGCTTTGGCCTAGTACTTTATATCTATTCTGTGGCGTTGGCTTGGCCTAGCATAAGACCTTAAGTCCACGCCCTTTTTTATCATATCTTTTATTTTATTTAAAAAAACCTGGAATTATTTTTTTTCCAATACGCTACTTAGAGTTTTCAAATGTTTGTATCTTAGACTTTTAATAAAGTTTCACCCGCTTAGTATTTGTAAAGTTAAGTAAATCTGTTGTATCCTCAGTAGATGGGCAGGTAAGCGACCTGAAGCCACCAGAAATTCAGTGGTTTACCACCTATCGCAGATAAAATAACTTGCCAAGAGCGTGTCGGGCCATGCTTGGTACTTAGGGTGCCGTAGACGCACAGGTATTTTATATTAAGCTTTGATAACAAACGAAAAACGTACCTAATTTAAACATTTCAAAAATTGACCTTAGAGATATTAAGGTATAACCTTTGATAAGTATTTAATAGTTTTCTCCGCTTATCTCAAGTCATTATCACATTTTACTAGAAATAATTTTAAAAGTGTGTTTTTAGGGTTCCGTACCCAAAGGGTAAAATGGACCCTATTACTAAGGCTCCGCTGTCTGTCTGTCCGTCTGTCACCAGGTTGTATCTCATGAACCGTGATAGTTAGGCAGTTGAAATTTTCACAGATGATGTATTTCTGTTGCCGCTATAACAACAAATACTAAAAAACAATAAAATAAATATTTAAGGGGGCTTACATACAACAAACGTGATTGTTTTGCTCGTTTTTCTAGTTAATGGTACGGAACCCTTGAACGACTTGCACTTGGCCGGTTTTTAGTTTTTACTAAGGTCTATCAATAGAGAAAACAGAGAACAAAAAGAAAATAAAAAGTGCCTAAGAGTTTTTTTTCCTTCTCTCTTATAGGCCTTGGGCGTCTTGTTTACGGTTCCGCTGCAAACATGTAAAGGCCGGTAGAGAACAACAGATTCCTTTCAAAAACACTTCTGAACGTTGTGTAGTAACAATCAGAGGCTGTGGAATTAGTAAAATAAATAAAATAAAATAACCATATTCTTCTTGTTTTAGAATACTATTGTACAATACAACAACAATATAATATTGTTAAAGTATTTATAAGTACCATGTTCTCGGAATGCTATAAAATAACACAGATAACAAAATACTGTAGGTTACTATAATAAGGTTGCAATATTAAACACGTACCTAGGTGACATCATTTCCATGACGTCATTTGTTAAAGCAAACAATCGTGACATACAAATGGAATTCTGAGTAATACCTATACTAACTAGTGCCCCGCGACTTCACTCGTTATTCACCGTTTCCCGCGAAACTCAAGATTTTCCGGAATGTAATGTAACATATCTCTTGATGATCTAGGTAAAAACAAATACAAATAGCTTTATTGCAGTAAATGTGGTACAATTCGGTCTTAAGGTGACGGGTAGAGCCAGATAAGCAGGTCCAAATCCGTTCAAAGAAACATCAACCTTAACGTCATAGTCTTAAATATCAATTCGGTCTGCACTTCAGCGCGGCGTTTACGATAAAGACAACGCACGAAATGACTGATTTTGACGGTTTTTAATTAATGTTTATAATATAGTGTTTTTCGAAACCATGAAGTCACCGCAACATCTGAATGTTTGTTGGGAATACATAACCTTTTTTTGTAAAAATATATTCGTTAGAAACTCAGTAAAATTGGAACATTCAAATTTTTTGAGGGAGCTATATAAGTATTTATTACTAATCTTGTATTTACGGACATCACAAAAGACTTAATGAAATGAATTACATGAAATTTGGTATAGTTATAGCAAATTTTTCAGAATAACATTTAGGGTACTTTTTGTTGTCTAAAACAGCCAAGTGCGGGTTGCACGAAGAAACATGTACGTAATTTTTATGCAAGATTTTTTTTGTTTGTATTTTTTTTTATTTATACTCATCTTGTCGAAGGGAAGATGAAAGGGAAAGGGAAAAAGATATGGGAAAAGAATAAATGGATGGGCCGGCGAAGGAAGGTAGGCTTCGCCTGCCTCGCTTCTATTGCCGTCCTATCTATTCATCCTTTTCCCCAATCTTTTTCCCTCTCGCTTCCTCCTTACCCATAAACAGGGTTAAGTTGTAAAACTAATTAACCTGAGCGAAGCCGGGCCGGGTCAACTAGTACTACAATAAAGCTGATAAAGTTAAAGATTCTAATGTGTGTCCCAAAAAATTTCATTTACCTTTTTTTTAATGGTCACCGCCACCTATGGACATCTGCAACACCGATGGCATTGCCGGTGCGTTGCCTACCCTTAGAGAGGACTCTTTTAACACTTTCCTTGAAGCTCCCCATACTGTAGTAATGCGGAAAAACCTCAGGAGGAATAACATTCCACATCTTGCTGGTTCGTGGAAGAAACGTAGGTAATTAGTTCTTGTACTCAGGGCCGTCTTTAAACCTATTGGAGGCCCTGAGCACTTGGGATAGTGGGGCCCCTGGTCATAGTCTGACCTGGACAGATCTCTATTTTATCCATAAAAAAAGCGAGTGAAGCGAGCGCCAAAAATTTGCACATGTACAAAGACGTCTGGATAAAACACGACATAATTTAGTTACATTTAAAATTAGAGCTCCCAATCATAATGAAATGAATGGTATGACAATAAATGCGATGTTACTCATTCATTCGAGTGAATGTTCACTCGAGTGAAATGTCTGATATCACCTGTGCAAAAACTTCATTAGCCACGAGGAAACAGCGATCTTAACATACTGAAATTGGAAAATTTTATTTTCTGGCGAGAGTAAAGTAACTTCGCGCATGTAAAAGTTAATAAACAAGCAGATATTGTAGTCACTTAATCTCGTTTGATTTTTTTGAAATAATAATCTTTTTTGATTATCGTTGCTGATTTGGCAGGAACCAGGGGGCCCTATCCATCGCGGGGCCCTGGCCAAGTGCACAGAGCGCCCAGTGGGAAAGAGGGGCCTGTATGTACTGGATTTTTAATCTAAAATTAATTAAGAATGAGACGCAAGCGTTAAAGTCTCGGTCACCTATAACAAACTAATGAACCAAACCGATCACCCACTAGCATCCTTATCAAAAATGCATTAATTTTAACTCAATGGCGCCGATTGGCGACGCTAAATCATTATTGAATACTTATCAGTACTAACGATTCTATTAATGGTTAATTTATTATGAATATTGCAATATACAAACTCTTTATCGAGTGACCTCCTTGCATGATGTCATCTCAGTAACGCAGAATAGACAGTAGTGCAACAATCAGTAGTCAATACGTGATTCGAGCCGGTTTACTATCTACTAGCACAAGATTAGATTACAGACAAAACAATTGACTGCAATGTAACGCCACAGATGACTAAACCACGTATTCAGGATAAACCAAGGAAGTTGAACAGTATATTCTATTAGTACTACATCTTTCTTTTTAGGGTTCCGTACCCGAAAGGTTTAACGGACCCTATTACTAAGACTCTGCTGTCTGTCTGTTTTTCTGTCCGTCAGTCACCAGGCTGTATCTCATGAACCGTAATAGTTAGTTGAAATTTTTACACATGATGTATTTCTGTAGCCGCTATAACAACAAATACTAAAAAACAGAATAAAACAAATATTTGAGGGGGCTCCCATACAACAAACGTGATTTTTTTTGCTCGTTTTTACGGATAATGGTACGAAACCACTCGTGCGCGAGTCCGACTCTCACTTGGCCGGTTTTTATTTATTTAACCATCAAAAATACAATGTACGTTTAGTAAAATATGCTTTAAACCTAGGTTAGGTTTGTCCATAGTTCTCGACAATAATCAACTAATGCCCGTCTGCACCAAAGTTTGACAGCTCATAATTTCGCGCTTATATCATACGTTGCAGTAGGTACGTCATAGAGGGGTAAGTGGTAACTTAGGAGCTCTCAAACTTTGGTGCAGAATAACGAAACAATTGTAGGTCTGCAGTGCAGACAATGACAAACTGAGATTATCATTAACTGATATAATTTTGACTGGGTTTTCCCTAATCCTACGCAACGAATGTTTGACCAATTTAGGCTGCCCAGCTTATTGAAATAGAAATATTATAGCGAACAATTTTTTTATCTTTTTGACTTGCCTCTTATATGTACTTACCTATAACAATCCTTTACAACTTCCCCAATATAGACAATGTTATAGTTATTTTTAGCGGAACAATAGATATACCTGTTTCGATGAACTTCCGCGAGGTCACGCCTGAGTCAATAAATTACCAAAAGTCAAGTCAAAAAAAAAATTGCAAATAGGCTATTTTTAGCACTTTTACAAGTCAAGATGAAATTAAATTACCTTACCTATTTTTGACAAAGGTTCTGTCATTTTGCCGACGATCCTTTGCTCTTTTGTCGGTTTTTATCTAACACTTTGAGATATATTTAGCTATACATGTGCGTGGGAGCAAAAGTAAATAGTCTATTTAATCGCAAAAAGTTGTAATAAATATTATAAATTAAATTATTGTAGATACTAAGCATAATTATAGGTAATATTATAAAGTGTTTAATGTCAAATAATATACTGGGTGTTGTTTTGCATCCTCTCCATATTTGAAGGGTTCAATGTAATGCATACACTGAATCACCTGATAATGTAATTCTAATTCCACACTTAATTAGTAGCCGAATATTTAATAAGTAAATCATGTTAAGATGAACCACAAGTAGCTCCGTAGCAGGCGTTTAAATGTGGTGTATGTGGCGTGGAAAGGAACGCCTTGTTAGGTTTTTTTTTTTTACAATTTGTAGGCATAGCATTTGATCACTGTCTCACCTGATGGTAAGTGATGACGCGGTCTACGATGGAGCATGCCGGCCTAGAAGATACCTGTTCACTCGTGACTTGAAGACTTCCAGGTTTATAGTCAGCTGGAAACAAGAACGCCGGCAAGGTATTCCACTCATTTGCTGTACGCACTATAAAGTTTGATGCGAAGCGCTTCGTGCGGGCTGTGGAAATATTAACGATATAAGGGTCAATTCACATAAAGCGGCAAAATGCTCGAGCAGTTTTTAAGTGCTATTGGAATATAAACCTTATTCCATTTAGACAAAGCTGAAAACAGTATGCAACATTAAAATCTTACCTATTTTAATGTTGCATACCATTTTCAGCTTTGTCTAAATAGATTAAGGTAGGTAATTCATACAGCACTCAAAAACTGCTCGAGCATTTTGCTGCTCTGTCTGAATTGAGCCCAGTCCGAAGGATGCCCAGTTTCTGTGCGTCTTGTAGTCCGATGAAAGAATGGAGATGAAGGAATTAGTTCGTGTAATTCCATCGCACAATCTCCAAAATGCATCCTATAAAATACCGATAAGCTAAGTTGCCACTTTACGTGCACCGGCCCCAAACTCTGCAGCTTAGCTTCGACCAACGCATCGTTACCAATGAGCCTTTTGGCTCGTCTCTGAATAGAGTCCAAGGCTTCGAGCTGGTATTTATTATTTTCATTGATTCTTGTTCTATAAGTTTAGTAGATCAACCTCTGTAAATATTGCGGGGTTTGCAAATCAACACCCAGTATAACTACCAAGCCTATTACAATAGGTATATAAGTTTGGAAAAAAAATGGAAGTTCTCTTTCCCACTACTGTTTTTTTTTTATGTTAACGAATAACGTGACGAGCCAGTCGTTCGCCTGGTGTTAAGTGACACGGCCACCCATAACAGATTGCAGTGTCACTCGGAACTCTAAATTAAAGTTTCGCGTGACACCGCGCACTGCGCACGTTATCCTGAGACATCACACAGTCTGAAAAAGTTGCAAGCAACCCGGCACAATGTAGAGTATACAACTCCGAGCCGTAGCTTTGATTACATCTGTAAAGAAGAAGCTACAAGAAACTTTACAGTGATGTCATTATCCTTTCTTAACGCTAATTTGCCTGCTAATGAATGTTTCTTTGTACCCCGACAGGCTCGCATGGAGGTGGACGACCTGTTCGTGGACCTGGCGGACGGTCGCCGTCTCCTGAAGCTGCTGGAGATCATCAGCGGCGAGCGCCTCCCGCGCCCCAACTCTGGCCGGATGAGGGTGCACAAGATCGAAAATGTTAACAAGAGTTTGAGCTTCTTGCATACGAAGGTGAGTTCATGCGAACCGGCGTTAGTTTAGGCTAGTTTTTTATGCAAACAAATGACGTGACGAGCTGGTCGTTCGCCTGGTGTTAAGCGACACGGCCGCCCATAACAGATGCAGTCTCACTCGGAACTCTAAAGTTTCGTGAACACTGCACTGCGCACGTCATCCTGAGACTTCAGCACAGTCTAGTAATAAGATTTCTAGAATATGAGATCAGATGGTAAAGTCTCATTTGCTCAATGATTTCACTAGTACAATGCCCTTCAAACCGGAAGACAGTAGTGCTTGCACACTACTGCTTGGCGGCAGAATAACTGGCAAATCGGTGGTACCTACCTAGTCGAACTAGAAAAGTCCTACCACCTAGTGAAATTACTGGGCACATGAGACTTCAAGACCTGATCTTAAAGTCTAGTAATCTTATTGCGAGACTGTGTTGATGTCACAGGATGACGTGTCACGAGCAACTTTATATTTTAGAGTTCCGAGTGACACTGCAACAGTTGCAGTCACGCGCAAGAGTGTTGCCAACTAGAAAAGTAAATTTCCCCAAATTAAAGTCGAAAACAGCAAGTTAGTAAATTTACGACGAAACTACATATCTACGCTAAGGTAAAGTCTTATATTTTCATGAAGCATTTAACAATTATCTAACAATGTTTATCAGCATTCAAACACGTGTTCTATGAAACAAATAATAGGTTACCTGCCGCTATAAATATCATATCACAATTAGTTTTGACACTGGAAGCCATTTTGTTATCAATGATAAGATATTATAAAGACCCGTCTCTATGGTGAAGGTATCGATAAATGTGTTGTCTTACTGGGTTGTTATTTGTTAGTGAGAGAAAATGTATAATATACATTTCTTTTACCTATTAAATTAGATGGTTTAGTTGGCAACACTGGCTGGCGCGTGACTGCAGCTGTTGCAGTGCCATTCAGAACTGTAAAATATAAACATTTTCGTGAAACTGCACTGCGCCAGACTGAAATCAGATCACAATTCTCATATACCTAGCAACTTCTAGCTACAGTATTCTTCAAACGAATTGATTTATTTATTTATTTATTTATTCGATCGTCAACATCGTGTACACTGATACATTCTATTATTATTATACTAAAAGTAGTACAAGCCAAATGCCACGACAATTACAGATGAAAACAACATGCTAGACAAAAAATCATCATAACATCAAGTCATCATCATGACTTGGTGGCAGAATATCTGGCAAAAGGTGGTACCTACTTAGACGAAGCCTTGCAGAAAGTCCTACTATTATAGCTATAGAGTATCTGTTCTATACTTATAATGAAACTGTAACAGGTCCAATTCTGTACATTGAAGATATTTTTAAAATGGAGGTCTGCCAGTTATCAATGCTGAAGGCAAGAATTTTTTTTTCATTTTTGTTTGATGTCTGTCTGTCTGTATCTGGGCTGAGCATCACACCGAAACTACTGAATAGATTCAAATGAAACTTGGCATGTTTTGAGATCATATTACGATACGGTTATAGGATACTTTTAATCCCGAAATTCAGCATGGTTCCCGCGGGATAGGGAATGAATTTAAAAAATATGAACTTAGTTGCAGTTTATTAATGCGTCGTCCGATTTCATTCATTCTTTTTTTTATTAGAAAGGGGGTACTTTAAATATTGTCCCGTAAATATTTTATGGTTGTTGGTTTTGTGGTTACAGTCACCCAACCTTCAGTATTAGGCCCAAAGCCGCTCCCTATCCTGTTACTATGGGAAAGAGACCGCCGTTTCATCCATTCATCCTTTTTCCTTATCTTTTCCCTTGTCCTTCTCTCTTCCTTTAGACTGAGATAAGGCGTAAAACTAATAAGCCCGCGCGAAGCCGGGCGGGTCAGCTAGTAGTTAATATAGACACGTCGGGAAAGTCGGTCGTGTGAGCCACTTGTACGGCTTCGGAAGCATTATTTGGTTCACGCACGGTAGGTCGAGGAAGGTATAATAGAAATGCTGTTTGATCTAGCTAAACCTAGGAGTTGCCTAAATAATACTAGTTTCTTTTATTTTTGACGAGGCAGTCAAATCAGGTCGGTCTACTGCCCGTAATTCAACATCTCTACTCCTTACTATATTAATGTATAGTAGACAGTAGAGATGTTAACCTAATAAAACCGGCCAAGTGCGAGACGGACTAGCGCACGAAGGGTTCCGTACCATTATCCGTAAAAACGAGCAAAAAAAATCACGTTTGTTGTATGGGAGCCCCCTTAAATATTTATTTTATTGTTTTTTTATTTGTTGTTATAGCGGCAATAGAAATACATCATCTGCGAAAATTTCAACTGTCTAACTATCACGGTTCATGAGACACAGACTGGTGACAGACGGACAGACAGACAGTGGAGTGTTAGTAATAGGATCCGTTTTACCCTTTGGGTACGGAACCCTAAAAGCTAGCCGTTCCGCTCGGCGCTTCTGTAGGTTATTCATTTTCACGTAGAATCGTTATAGTAAGTATACCAGTCTTGTCCATACAAAAATCGCCAACATTTTTCTGCCCCTAAATGTTATCCGATGTCGATCTTCTTGTATATGTTGTAAACATTTTGGAGGTATTTTTTTAATGATTGCACTATTTGTGACAAAAGACAAATTGACTGCAACAATGTTTTTCTGGACAAATCACTTATATCATGGAACAAGTAGGAGAGGAATGCCAATACGCCAAGAAAGCAGCGTAGATCAAAAATATGCTAAAAACCGTTATAAAACTAGATGGCGCTGCAAAATGAGCGGGCTATAAGTTGAGCGTAGATCAGAAATATGCCAAACACCCGTTTTAAACCTAGATGGCACTGCAAAATGAGCGAGCTATACGGGTAGCTACGGCGGGCTAGGTTTAAAACGGTTTTTTTTGCATATTTCTGATCTACACCTCAACTTATAGCCCGCTCATTTTGCAGCGCCATCTAGTTTTCTGTCGGTTTTTGGCACATTTCTGATCTTTTTTTTTATACATAAATGGGCTCACGTTTGACAACATCTCACCTGATGGAAAGCGATGATGCGGTCTATGTTGGAGCACGTTTGCCCATGAGATGCCTATTCACTCTTGATTTGAAGAGACCCAGATTGTATTTTGTAGGAAACAAAGAAGCAGGAAGTGCATTCCACTCCTCAGCCGTGCGAATAATAAAAGAACTAACAAAACGCTTAGTACGGGTTCGAGGGACGTTCACAACAAAAGGATGCAACGACTCGCCACGTCTTGAAGTTCGATGGTTAAAAGGGGATGACGGGATTAGTTGATGGAGATCCTGCGCACATTCCCCAAAATGCAGCCGATAGAAAATGGACAGACTAGCAACTCTACGCCTGTGCTCGAGGCTTTGCGTCCTCTTCCCAACAAGCGCCTTGTCTGCAATAAGCCTCATGGCGCGACGCTCGATTGTGTCCAAAGCTGCCAATTGGTACTTTGCAGACCCGTCCCACAAATGACTGCAGTACTCCATGCAAGCCCTGACTTGAGCTTGGTACAGGTTAAGTATTTGAGCAGATGTGAAGAACTGCCTTACCTTAGTTAGTATTCCTAGTTTTTTTGCGCTATTTTCTACGCTGTTTTCTTGGGTTTTTATCTACGCTGTTTTCTTGGGTTATTAGCATTCCTCTCCTACTTGTTCCATGTTTATACTACCCAGTGGTCTCTCTTGTGGTCACGAGGAAGAACCCTGAGAAACTATGCTATGCTCTGAAGCTGAGGTTAAAATGCGGTCTATATTCTTAATTGAGTGCAGATTGAACCAGGTGTTTATGATTCCAGGTCCGGCTGGAGTCGATCGGCGCGGAGGACATAGTGGATGGCAACCCACGCCTCATCCTCGGGCTGATCTGGACCATCATCCTGCGCTTCCAGATCCAGGAGATCGAGATTGATGTGGTAAGTTTGAACATCTATTGAAGGGGCGGGAAGCTTTTTCGGATGTTTTCTGGGTGCGGTATGGGATAATACCTCGAGTTATTGCCTCGAAGGACCTTACATAAAAAGATTATCATAGATTGGATTGCATATTTGACCACGGTCTCACCTGCATGCTTTCCTAGCAGCTAGCAGATATCGGTTCACCCCAGGTTGTAGTTGTTAGCAATGACTCTTGTGCTGGTAAGGTGTTCAATTCCTCAAATTCTTTGATCAAAATAGACGCGACAGGAGAAGTTAAAGTGAGGAAAATGAGTGTACCGGTATGCACCAGACCGTTGGCTCGCGGGTTACCTAAAACGCAGAATGCTTTAATCGCGTTGTGCTAAACCAATCGCGAGAGGCATATTGAGATTTACATATATTGAGTTTTAGTTCAAGAGCGAGATAGACCTAGTCAGACTTAGGTCTATTGATTTCAAGTTCAAGAGCGAGATAGACCCTGTGAGAATAGACAACAAAGATATTAACTCCTTGAATACGTGAGTGTGCGCTAAGCATTGAAGATAGTAAGTTCTTTGGCTCATAGAGGCAGTAGGAGAGGGTTAGGGCTCGCGAGCTGTTCCCGAGGTCTGGTGTTTAGTGATGTACCAAAGATATGCAGAAAAATCTGACCTCACCAGGAAGTCGTCTCCGATATGGAACAGCTCAACGGCTCTCGGAATAGTCGGATGGGTGTTCAGACCTGAAGCAGTTAAGCCAGTATGAGTGGGAAGCGCTAGATGGCGCTGACAACTGTAGCATAGTATGTCAATGATTTTTCATAATTTAAGATTTCTGTACCCAGGACGAAGAGAACGTATCGTCAGAGAAGAAGTCAGCCAAGGATGCGCTACTACTGTGGTGCCAGCGCAAGACTAGCGGCTACCATGGCGTCCACATACACAACTTCACGGACTCGTGGCGCTCCGGCCTCGGGTTCAATGCGCTCATACACGCGCACAGGTGAGTTCGCGGGGACTTGGTCATAGATGGCGCTGGGTGACAATGTTTTCTGACTCTACTCGCTAGAACTGTTTGATAAAATGCAAACGGATGAAATATTCGATCGAATCAGGCGTGACGAAAAATTTAAGCATTGATTAAATAGTATAATTAATCATTAATTAAATCATTCATTTAAAAAATGCTTAAAATGTTCTGTCTCGTTTCCGCTCGTGACATTTGACGTCAGGTAGAAATTGACATGCTTATATTAACTTGTAACTTACTTTTGGGTGTAAGGCCTCTGTATGAAATACTATATCGTTCCCTTCAGACCAGACCTGTTCCGATGGAATGACCTGCCGGTGACGGAGCACGTGGAGACCCTCAACCATGCCTTCGATGTCGCGCACAAACACCTCGGCATTCCCAAACTGCTTGACGCTGAAGGTATGTACTGAAAAATATTTTCGCTCGCTTCGCTCACACCTAATGTGTCTTTTAACTTCTGCCATATTGTTGTACCAGTTCGACTTCAATAAAAATTACTTGTTTGTATTAGTTTTTCGGGTTATTGTTACTACATCCTAACTCGGCAAGATCCCGACATATACGCAAATAAATACCAAAAAATCTCATTTCGGCACAATACACAGTATAAAAAACTAGCAAAAAGTGCCTGTTAGATTTCATAACGTATCCTTGTGTCAAGCAATTTCTTCGCTCGCTCACAATTTTTTTAATTTCAGATGTGGACACGACCCGTCCGGACGAGAAGTCTGTGATGACGTACGTAGCTTCCTACTACCACACGTTCGCTCGCATGAAGAACGAGCAGAAGAGCGGGCGGAGGATCGCTAATGTAAGTTAACTTGCCTATACGTTACCTGTTATATACATAATCATAATCATTTATTCATAATAAGTACTTTAAATTACATGCCATCGACGGTGTAGGTATAGCTTATGTATATCTATAAAAATAGGTAAGTGTCATACTAATGTTAGAACTAGGCAGGTATAAAAATATACCATACACATTCAACACTCATAATATAAAAGCTTTATATAAGCTTTCATTCAGACCACATTATCAACAGATTACAACAAAAGCTAATCAACTCCTCGGCTTCGTGTTAAGGTCCACCAAAGGTTTTAGAAAGCCTCGTAGTCTCCTATATCTTTATTTTTCTCTTGTAAGAAGTATATTGGAATATGGCAGCCCAGTCTGGTCTCCACATTATAAAGTTCACTCTGATAACATTGAGAGAGTGCAGAAATAATGTCTGAGAATACTTTGTTACCGTCACCATGTTGGGCGCACTGATTTTAATTACGAACGAAGGTTGATTAAATATAATGTTCAGTCTCTAAATATACGTAGAACGTACTTTGACTTCGTATATTTATATAAAATTATTCATTCCTTAATAGATTCCCCTGATCTTCTGTCTCATATATCTTTCAACACTAAATACAGTGCTCGTAGAGCTAAAGTCACCAACCTATTTACACTGCAAACTTATAAAAATAATACGTCTTTCTTTAATCCAATAGTTAGAATGGCTCGTCAGTATAATAATTTGTTAGTCAATAATTCAAAATTGGACATCTTTGATCCAAAAATTGGCAGTTACATAAAAACAATTAAAGATATCCTCCATGGGAAACCGGATGGTTCCGACACAACAGCTGCGTTGTGTCGAAATGATCCACCTCACCCTTAGTGACACTCCCTAAACTCCTCAAAATTTAATTTTAGTATACCGTTGTCATTGGGCACCCATCAGCAAAGCTTGTGGCTTTGCTGATGGGTGCCTACTGTCATCTGCATGTCTCGGTAGTGATTGTGTAATTTATATTTTTTCTGTGTACACATAGTTTAAGCTACAATCCAGAACAGATTTGTTTGTATATTTACCTATTCGGAATAAGTCGTTGATTGTAATTTGTTTTGTGTACCTATATATAAATATATAAATAAATAAAAATGACAAAATTAAAAAAAAATAACAATGTCAATGGCAAAATTCAAAATTAATCACAATTATTATAATAACCATGGATCATTTTATTTTTCCCTTGGTATTACCCACGTGTAAGTGTGGACCCCCCCCCTCTCCCCCTAGTAATATGCCTTGTGGTTTTAAAGTAGTATATCTTAAGGTGCAATTTTTCGTGACAAATTAGGTTGAAAACAGCACACCTTTTTTAAGACCAATTCTATTGTTATTATGAAAATACAGTGTTCTGTTGGTAAGGTATCTTTTGGTGCACCCCAGAATTAAAATGTCACATTTTCTCCTTCAGATTATCGGCCAGATGATGGACTGCGACGGCCGCAAGGCTGAATACTCAAAGCTGGTCTGCGCACTCCTCGAGTGGATCCGGATGAAGATCGAAGAACTGAACGGAAGGGATCTGCCGAACGCGCTCGATGGCATCCAGAGGCTGTTGCTGGCTTTCAAACAATACCGGACTGTTGAGAAACCTCCCAAGTAAGTGTCTCAACACCTAGAGAGTGAAAAAAGCGAAACCGAAAAAAAACCTCAAAGTTTTCGCTTTTTCTGTTTCCTGCTGTGATAGTATTGAATTGACGTATTAGTAAAAAACAAGATTGCAATCCTGCGTTAACGTTTAGATTACTTTTTAGAGGCAAAATATTGTGCGTCTGTAAGGTCATGCATGATCTGGGCGCAGTATTTAACACTTATTTAACCCTATTTACCGTCCACAGATACAAGGAGCGATCCGAGATCGAAGCCCTATACTTCGACATCAACACGATGCAGAAGAGCCTCCTCGGCGAGCCCTGGAGCCCCCTGGAGGGGCAGCTGCCCCAGGACCTGGAGCGGGCCTGGCAGAAACTAGAACAGGTCTAACATAAACTCTCATTATTTATTGCTAATAGATTATTTTATGTCGCGTGGTCCCGGTGTGAGAATAGGACCACCCCATCTCTTCCCGCGGGTGCCGTAAGAGTAGGCTAAGGGAATATCCAGGGAATGGGCAGCAGCATTCCTTGAGGTACATTATAATCTTCTGTGATCACCAAGCCGCCGGCCAGTTGTGGTGAATATGGCAAACTCCTTTCTGTGATAAGCGTCCAAAGTGGCGTTTTATGGGAGAGGCCTATATTCAGCAGTGGATGTCTCAGACTTATAATGACCGATATTTCGGTGGTATAGCAGCTACGAAATAATATTTAAAAAAAAAATTACCATTTACCCCCATTACCTCCCATTGTAATACCTACTACAGATTTTTTTATATATAAATGAATGACGTAACGAGCTAGTCGTTCGCCTGATGTTACGCGTCACGGCTACCTGTAACAGATTGCAGTATCACTCGGAAATCTAAATTAACACAGTTTCGCGTGACACTGCGCACGTCATCCTGACACATCTGCTTGGCGGCAGAATAGCTGGCAAAGCGGTGGTACCTACCTAGACGTACTTTGCAAAACAGTCCTACCACGTAGTATAGATTATGTAATTTTAACTAAGTACTTATGTGGTAAACAAAAGAGTTTTTGTGTTGTATTGTAATTTAATTAGTAAACAATATTTTAGCAATGATTACGTTTCCAGGCAGAGCACGCGAGGGAGATCGCGCTGAGGACGGAGCTGCTCCGTCAGCAGCGGTTGGAACAACTCAACTACAAGTTTAACACCAAGGTGCGGGACAAAATACTTTATTTACTTACTAGCTGATTTACTTTTATGTCCTTACCTTGTCCAAGGGAAGAGGAAAGAGAGAGTAAAAGGATAAATGGATAGGACGGCAAAGGGAGGAAGAAAAAAAAAGATTTTACTTCTATGTATATCGATAAAGAAGTTTAACTCGTATAAAATTTTCAAAAAATATTTAATCTGCAGGTACCACATCATATGAAAAGTGTCCAAAAAAGTGGTACGCTTGAGAGATAATGACGTTCTCTCTATGCTTTTAGTCTATACTCTAAGAGTCCTGTTACAGTTTTGTTATTTATGTATAGATACAACAAAGATTACAGACAAACATAATTACACAGTTTTCAATCAAAACGATGATAACATTAATGTAAATATACTTTTATACAGTCTGTGATACACACCCTCACATACCCTCACACACCCTTTCTCCCAAATATAAAAAAGAACACATATAATGTCAAAAAGAAAACTTCAATCATTGACTAAGAAAACACACACAAATACACTTTTTAGGGTTCCTTACCCAAAGGGTAAAACGGACCCTATTACTAAGGCTCCGCTGTCTGTCTGTCTGTCACCAGGCTGAATCTCATGAACCGTGATAGTTGAAATTTTCACAGATGATATATTTCTGTTGCCGCTATAACAACAAATACTAAAAAACAGAATAAAACAAATATTTAATTGGGCTCCCATACAACAAACGTGATTTTTTTTGCTCGTTTTATAGATAATGGTACGGAACCCTTCGTGCACGAGTCCGACTCGCACGTGGCCGCTTATTTTTAAACGGGCTAATGGTTGAAATCTATTTGTCTTTGATTGGGATTTGGTTGTAAAAGGTGAAGGATAAAGGACATGATATCACTTGTCACGGTAGCTTAAGTAAAGCATGCCCCGGCTTTAGGGACGGACGGGTGCGGGTTCAGATCCCGTTCGTGAATAAAAATATTCTTTTGCATTGAAATTCTTAATCTGGTAAATATGAATGGTAATAAAACAACCTGTATTCCTCCACAGTCTGTGCTCCGTAAAGGGTACCTGAAGGAAATGATCCAAGTGCTGTCAGATCCGCGCTACGGATCCAACCTCGCCCAGGTGGACGCCACAGTCAAGAAACATGAGGCCATCTCCGCTGATATCCTGGCTAGGTGAGTCATTTGGTGTATAGGTTTTTATAAAAGACATCCATTTTAAACTCACTATACCACAGACTAAAAAACAAAAGACATAGGATATTTGTATTCTGGAAAATTATGAATCCCTGCGGAAAACAGGTGTGGATTTTTAATATTAGTTACATGACGTGACGAGCTAGTCGCTCGCCTGATGTTAAGCGACACGGCTGCCCATTAGAGTCGCAGTGTCACTCGGAACTCTAAATTATAAAGATTCGCGTGCCACTGCACTGCGTACATCATCAGAATAAGAATTCGAGATTGTGATATCAGGACACAAAGGCTCATTTGTCCAGTAATGTCACTGGCTACAATGCCCTTCAAACCGGAACACAGTAGTGCTTGCACACTACTGCTTGGCGGCAGAATAGCTGGCAAAGCGGTGGTACCTACCTAGACGAACTATACCACATAGTAAAAACGGGTGAAACTCATTTGTTACTTAAGTCATTCCATCTCATCCCAGAACGGAACGCTTCGAAGACCTATCCGCCATGGCAGCGGAATTAGTGAAAGAGAACTACCACGGAGCTGAAGCAGTCTCTAGAACGGAGCAGGCAGTTCTGCAGCGGTGGAGGGAACTGCTAGAGCTCCTGGAGAGGCACAGAGCTTCGCTGGCGAGGCTCGCGCAGCTGATGGCGCTCTCCAGGGAGGCTGATGCTGTCGGACATACCCTCGGGGAGATGAAGGTGAGAGAATTTGCTTTGTACTATTTGCAACTGATCAGGAAATGGGCAGCAGGATTCTCTTCAGTACAATAAATCTTCTGCGATCACCAAGCGGCTTGCCAAGCGTGGTGTTTGTTGGCAAATATATATATGACTAGCGGCCTGCCCCGGCTTCGCACGGGTTCTAAATATAGCCTATGTTACTCAGGGTGAATGTAGCTTTCCAATGGTGATAGAATTTTTGAAATCGGCACAGTAGTTCTTGAGTTTATTCATTACAAACATACACACAAAAATACAAATCTTTCCTCTTTATAATAGTGGTGTAGATAAGCGCCCAAAGTGGGGTTTATGGAGGAGGCCTATGTTCAGCAGTGGACGGCTGTTGATATTATGTGAACTATACAACACGACGCGGTAATGGTGGAGAGACGACTGGGGAGGCCAAAGTGACGCGACCACCGCGTGGAACGATGACCGACAGTTTACATTTTTGACCTTCAATTTTTGTTCGTTTTCTTAAGAGTTAGTTGAAAAACCATCATCGATGGATGCAGGAGGCAAGCAGCCGCTCAAAGTGGCGCTCTGTGGGGGAGGCCCCTGTTCAGTGGACGTCTTCAGACTGTTGATGATGATGAGTTGAAAAATAACAGACACGTGTATTTTGAAAGAGCGAGCGTCCGGTGGAAGACTAGCTATTCTCTACAAGTCGCTCAAAACATTTCTTATATGAGCTCTTTGGAGGATAATTTTTAAATCCGATGAGAGCGTTGGTGGCCGAGCGGTAGCACGTGCGCTTCGCAATCTTACGGCTGTGGGTTCGATCCTCGGCCCTGCACCAATGACTTAACAAGTTATGTGCAGTTTGCGATGCCATCGCTCCGTGCCTCGGAGAGCACGTTAAGCCGTCGGTCCCGGTTGTCATAAGAACATCTATGGCAATCGTTACGGGTAGTCAGACGTCTGATAGAATCTGACGCCTGATGTAACCATCCCTGTTACTGGTCCCTCATGGGTTGCGAGGTCAGATGGCAGTCGCTCGTGTAATTCTGGTAGCTCGCCGCTACAGGTTAGATCGGGAGCCGACCCCAATAACAAATGGGAAAAGGCAAAGGGGATGATGAGGGATTTTAAAATCCGGGACCATCCAAAATATGAAGTGTTCTGCCGCGTCGGTATTCTGTGTGACATGAACGATTTCCCCCCCAGAGCCAGTTCTCGTCAGTGGAAGTGGGCCGGCACCTGGTGGACGTGGAGCGGCTGCTGCAGGCGCACGCGCTGCAGGAGCTGCAGCTGGGCGCGCTGGACGACAGCATCCGCCGCCTGCTGCGCGCCGCGGCCGCCGCGCCCGACGCCGCGCAGCTGCACGCCAAGCTGCAAGCGCTGCAGGACAGCTACGCCAGGTGGGGAGGGACATGCAAGTGCAGCCGTTACAGGACGAACTAGAGATGCTGCCGGGGGTCTAGCAAAGTACCGTGTTAAGTAAAGTGTTATGGCCGGCCGTGTTGCTTAACATCAGGTGAACGACTAGCTCGTCACGTCATTCAATCGCGTAAAAAAACCCTTTCACGCCAAATGTTAACTTCAAAATGTATGGGAATGACATTACCTGTGGATGTCGCTTTTCCGCAGGTAATGTCATTCCCATACATTTTGGAGTTATAGTTTGGCGTTAACGCTAATGGAAAGGGATCTTTGCTAGGCCCCCTGGAGAACTAACACCAAGTATCAGGGGAGAGGAGGTGGAAATGCTACTTGTTTGTAGGGGAAAGAGGTAAGACGTAAAGGAATGAATGAGTAAAGGAAGGAGTGAATGAGTGAAGGAACATGATAAGGAGAGCTAGGAACTAGCGAGGAGACGTGGCTGTTTTGAAGCATATGGCTGTTATGGGCAGCCGTGACGCTTAACATCAGGCGAACGACTAGCTCGTCACGTCATTCATTTACATTAAAAAAAATATAAAAATAAAATACTAATATGGAGGCGGTAAGAGATAAGATGTAAAGAAATCAGTGAAGAAAGTAAAACAAGTTTCCGGACTTTGAAATGCTGCAGGGAAGCTACATCAGGTATAGGAAGAGGACGATGAGAGTGATGAGTGTAGGTAATAAGAAATAAGTAAAAGAATGAAAAAAAAGAATGAAAGAAAGGTTCTCGAGTGGCGACCACGAACCGGAAGACGCAGCGTAGGCCGGCCCCCCACTCGGTGGACCGACGACCTGGTGAAAGCCGCGGGGAGCCGATGGATGCAGGAGGCGAGCAGCCGCTCAAGGTGGCGTGCTCTGGGGGAGGCCTATGTTCAGCAGTGGACGTCTTCAGGCTGTTAATGATGATGATGAAAAGAATGAATGAGTGAAGGAAGTAATGAGTGAGTGAAGGAAGGCTCAACAAGTAACAAGACAAACTGGACATTCATAAAAAATGCTATTTACCAGGGAGGTCAGTTGGAAATATTAAGGAGCAAACCAAATGGTCTACCCCCTTTCTCAGTCTTTTTGGGTGCATTTGAACTCCATCGTATGTCGCGATAAAACACAACTTCAATTATTGTTTCAGTCTGGTAGAAGCTGCCAAAGACCGTAAAGCCCGCCTGGAAGATGCGCGTAACCTATACCAGTTCCTGGAAGACCATGACGAGGAAGAAGGTAAGTGAACGAAGCAATGGATTGTAGCTTATTTCGACAGAACCGATATTGATGAAATTTCGATGGGAGCAATTTGAAAGCATATCGTTACAAATAAAAAAGAATTTTCAGAAGGATCTTTCTCTGTAGATCCATTGTGATTCATCCGGGATCTTTTTCTCTCATTATAATCTTCAAATCCTCGTAGTTTTAGAGATTAAAAGTCAAAGTCAATACTTGAACTATTTCGACAGGGTATAGTAAGAGTGACATGACATATCTATGCAAAGGTATTGGGTAGTTAACAATCATTCCATCTCGTTCCCCCGCAGGCTGGGTGACAGAGAAGCAGCGCATCTGCCGCGCCGACGTCGCCGCCAAGGACCTCCGCGCGGTGTTGGCTCTCCGACAGAAGCACACGGCCCTCATGAGTGAGCTGAGGGCCCGGGAGCATGTGTCACAGAGACATCGAGCTAAAGGACAGAGGTAGCCGCAATAACTATGAAAACTGAACATCTTAATTTAAGAGAAGCGCATACCACCCCTCTAAACTTGTCCATATGGTGCGAGAGCCCACTGCAGAAATACCTACGTCATCGAGTACCCCAATAAGCTATCTTTAGATCGTTAACTGACACTTAAACATGTAAAACAAAACAGGTCTGCCGGTTCCTATCCTGCCGGGTCATGGAAATAATCCACCTCCACCAACTTCAAATGCCTTGAATACTAAGTTTCGCCAAGTTTAGACCTGGCAGACCTTTTCATTTGTTATCAGGGGCATCTCGGTACCTTCCAAAAAATGAAATATTATCAATTGTCCCAGTTTAATAGACGCGAACCACCCGAAGCACGCGGAGATATCCCGCCGCCTGCAGTCGCTGTCCCAGCAGTGGGCCACACTCACGGAGCTGGCAGCTGCCAGGGACAGGCTGCTCTCGGATGCTGCTGATGCTCATCAGGTAAGGAAGATAGTGGACATTGTTGCCTCATCAACAGCCTGAAGACATCCACTGCTGAACATAGGCCTCCCCATCGAGTGACACTGGGCGGCTGCTCGCCTCCTGCATCCATCGGCTGCCTACGGTTTTTACCAGATCGTCGGTCCACCTAGTGGGGGGCCTACGCTGCGTCTTCCGGTTCGTGGTCGCCACTCGAGAACCTTTCTTCTCCATCGGTTGTCAGTTCTACGAGCGATGTACTTGCGAAGTACTTACATACATACCGAATATTCCGGTCAAATACCTATTATATCAAAATTGGCCGCCAAGTGACCCAAACTCAGACCTTACGTAGAAAACGTAACAAAAATATTTTAGGTCTGTGGACGTTACGACCTTATATCTTGACCAAGTATTGTGTTCATATCTGATATAGGTAATGTTTGGAATTGGGTACTGAATGTTCTCTCCAAGTATTATCAAAATTGGCTGGTATATGGCGCGGAGGCAAACTTCCCCCTTCTTGGGGCAAGTAGCCAACCAATCAAAAATCACCAACGACAAAAAGCCCTGCACCTGTAGGGCTCGTGTACCAAGTTTCGTTAAGGTTTGTTGAAAAGTACGACCACGCTTACCCAGGTCCTAGATTTTAACTTGTGTAGGCTATATCCTCGTTTCATTCATTTGTTTATGATTTCGTTATTTTAAAGAGTTAGTTCAGTGCGAATCTCATTCGGCCACACTAGAGATCGTTAGTACTAAATTCCTCGCAGTACTAGGCAACTTTATTATTAAATTCCCCGTCATCCTCCGCAGTTCTTCGGCGACGCGAACGAAGCAGAGTCGTGGATGAAGGAGAAGCGCCCCCTAGTGTCGACCTCCGACACCGGACGTGACGCCCACACCGCCGCGGCGCTGCTGGCGCGGCACCGGGCGCTACACGACGAGATCCGGGCGCACGACGCCGAGCTCGGGGCGCTGCGGGCGCGCGCCGGGGCGCTAGCCAGCGGCCGGCAGCTGCAGGTGAGGGGAGCCACCAGGCGGGCGGGGGCGCTACTAGCCAGCTGCAGGTGAGGGGAGCCACCAGGCGGGCGGGGGCGCTACTAGCCAGCTGCAGGTGAGGGGAGCCACCAGGCGGGCGGGGGCGCTACTAGCCAGCTGCAGGTGAGGGGAGCCACCAGGCGGGCGGGGGCGCTACTAGCCAGCTGCAGGTGAGGGGAGCCACCAGGCGGGCGGGGGCGCTACTAGCCAGCTGCAGGTGAGGGGAGCCACCAGGCGGGCGGGGGCGCTACTAGCCAGCTGCAGGTGAGGGGAGCCACCAGGCGGGCGGGGGCGCTACTAGCCAGCTGCAGGTGAGGGGAGCCACCAGGCGGGCGGGGGCGCTACTAGCCAGCTGCAGGTGAGGGGAGCCACCAGGCGGGCGGGGGCGCTACTAGCCAGCTGCAGGTGAGGGGAGCCACCAGGCGGGCGGGGGCGCTACTAGCCAGCTGCAGGTGAGGGGAGCCACCAGGCGGGCGGGGGCGCTACTAGCCAGCTGCAGGTGAGGGGAGCCACCAGGCGGGCGGGGGCGCTACTAGCCAGCTGCAGGTGAGGGGAGCCACCAGGCGGGCGGGGGCGCTACTAGCCAGCTGCAGGTGAGGGGAGCCACCAGGCGGGCGGGGGCGCTACTAGCCAGCTGCAGGTGAGGGGAGCCACCAGGCGGGCGGGGGCGCTACTAGCCAGCTGCAGGTGAGGGGAGCCACCAGGCGGGCGGGGGCGCTACTAGCCAGCTGCAGGTGAGGGGAGCCACCAGGCGGGCGGGGGCGCTACTGGCCAGCTGCAGGTGAGGGGAGCCACCAGGCGGGCGGGGGCGCTACTGGCCAGCTGCAGGTGAGGGGAGCCACCAGGCGGGGCGGGGGCGCTACTAGCCAGCTGCAGGTGAGGGGAGCCACCAGGCGGGCGGGGGCGCTACTGGCCAGCTGCAGGTGAGGGGAGCCACCAGGCGGGCGGGGGCGCTACTAGCCAGCTGCAGGTGAGGGGAGCCACCAGGCGGGCGGGGGCGCTACTAGCCAGCTGCAGGTGAGGGGAGCCACCAGGCGGGCGGGGGCGCTACTAGCCAGCTGCAGGTGAGGGGAGCCACCAGGCGGGCGGGGGCGCTACTAGCCAGCTGCAGGTGAGGGGAGCCACCAGGCGGGCGGGGGCGCTACTGGCCAGCTGCAGGTGAGGGGAGCCACCAGGCGGGCGGGGGCGCTACTGGCCAGCTGCAGGTGAGGGGCGCCACCAGGCGGGGCGGGGGCGCTACTAGCCAGCTGCAGGTGAGGGGAGCCACCAGGCGGGCGGGGGCGCTACTAGCCAGCTGCAGGTGAGGGGAGCCACCAGGCGGGCGGGGGCGCTACTGGCCAGCTGCAGGTGAGGGGAGCCACCAGGCGGGCGGGGGCGCTACTGGCCAGCTGCAGGTGAGGGGAGCCACCAGGCGGGGCGGGGGCGCTACTAGCCAGCTGCAGGTGAGGGGAGCCACCAGGCGGGCGGGGGCGCTACTAGCCAGCTGCAGGTGAGGGGAGCCACCAGGCGGGCGGGGGCGCTACTGGCCAGCTGCAGGTGAGGGGAGCCACCAGGCGGGCGGGGGCGCTACTGGCCAGCTGCAGGTGAGGGGAGCCACCAGGCGGGCCGGGGGCGCTACTAGCCAGCTGCAGGTGAGGGGAGCCACCAGGCGGGGCGGGGGCGCTACTAGCCAGCTGCAGGTGAGGGGAGCCACCAGGCGGGCGGGGGCGCTACTAGCCAGCTGCAGGTGAGGGGAGCCACCAGGCGGGCGGGGGCGCTACTGGCCAGCTGCAGGTGAGGGGAGCCACCAGGCGGGCCGGGGGCGCTACTAGCCAGCTGCAGGTGAGGGGAGCCACCAGGCGGGGCGGGGGCGCTACTAGCCAGCTGCAGGTGAGGGGAGCCACCAGGCGGGCGGGGGCGCTACTAGCCAGCTGCAGGTGAGGGGAGCCACCAGGCGGGGCGGGGGCGCTACTAGCCAGCTGCATGTGAGGAGAGCTACATGAAGAGATGTGAAACTAACCGTAGATCATGTTCCCCAGCTCCCGACGGAAGTGGACCCAGCCGGAGTGGAGGACGAGGAGTGGGTGAACGAGTCGCGGCTGGTGCCCACCGAGGTCTGGGAGGAGGAACCTGTCGAGAGGCTCGAACATAGAACTGTCACGGAGGAGCGAAGTGTGCCACAGGTAACCACCATACTTGTGTTGATGTTTCAGCTAGTATAGATCATCTAACAGATCTAAGAAACTAAAGAGAGATATGATAAGGGTCGCAGCAGTATGCTCTAAAACGTTAAAAATACCTTGTGGCCTAACGGCAGTCGTGATATTGTAGGTAAGCAGTTTACAATGCTCGCTCTTTGATAACGACTATTTGAACGTTGTGTTCTAATAACGCAATGGATGATGAATACATTGAAGCTAACAATACATTCAATCGCAGCTGCTCGCAGTCCTGAGCTTCTAATGCGACACAGATTTCGTCGGGAGTAGCATCTCTAGATCTCTATGGTTGACTAGCCGTTCTTCGTACCATCAGACGGAAAACCTCCTCTGCTGAACATTGGCATCCTCCACAAAGCTCCACTTTGGGCGATTATCGTCACGCCATTATCACCACGCTTGGCAGGCGTTCTTAACGGATCATAATTCTCACCTCGTCTCTTCCTACGGGTGCCGTAACAGTGCCGGAATATCCAGGACCAGCAGCTTTTTCCCTGGTCTTCATTATACCCACCAAGCCAGCTGCCAAGCGTGGCAAACCTATGATAAGCGTCCAAAGTGGCGTTTTATGGGGTAGCTCTATGTTCTGCAGTGGACGTCTTCCGACTGTTATGTGATGTGACGCTATAGCGGCGCTCTTCTGACGCGTGACTGACCGACCCGTTAAGACGGGCCAGGCGTGCCCCTACCTAATAGTTCACGTTTCCTCCCCCAGGTGAAAGCCCTGTACGCGTTCACAGGCCAGGGTATATCGATAGCGAAGGGTGAAGTGATGTTCCTGATCAACAAGACCAATCCGGATTGGTGGTCGGTGCGCAAGGCGGATCGGACCGATGGGTTCGTTCCCGCCAACTACGTGAGGGAGATCGAGCCTAGAGTTGTGCCGGTGAGTGGGTTACATTGTCTCACTCGTTCATTCATTCATTTTAATCATTTCGTTCTCATCAAATTTAAACAAATGGATACTTAAGGTGGAACGTTTTCGTAAGGTGGTAAGTTTCACTAGCGCGGCAAATTAAAAATTTTCTTGCGTTTTTTGCCAATCATAGCTTAATTACTAAACGTGATAACATGAAAACTGATTTAACGTAAATTAATAGAATGTATCAACAAATTACGATTAAAAGTATCAACTAAATATCATTGGTTTAGCGACAAATGGCAATAAACCAATTTCGCGTTGGCTTTTCAGTCTATTGCCATTTGTCGTTAAACCAACGATATCTAGGTGACACTTTAAATTTGTTGATACATTCTATTTATTTGCGCAAAATTAGTTTTCATGTAATCACGTTGAGTAATTAAACTATAATTGGCAAAAAACGCAGGAAAATTTGAATTTGCCGCGCTGAGTGAAACGACCCACCTTAAGTACAACAAAACAGTTATTAAAAAAGCATTGATTCAGAGAAGGAAGGAAGGTTACCGCAATTAATCATTGAACTTTTGATCTCTTGATGTCCAGGGAATGGGCAGCATCATTCTGCTCGGTACATTAAAATTTACTGTGATCACCGAACCGCCTGCCAAGCGTGGGAGTTATTGGCAAACCTTCCCTATGATAAACGTCCAAAGTGGCGTTATATGGGGGCCTATGTTCAGCAGTGGAGGTTTTCTAATAAATATGTGTCACAGATATGTACCTGGTCTATGATATGTGTGGACCTTGTGTGGGCAATTCACACAGCGCCATCTAGTTCCAAACTAAGCAAAGCTTGTATGTTTGACAGCTGCAAAGTTTTTTTTTTCCTATATTTCGGCTCCACACATAGTGTATTTATTTATTTATTTATTTATTTATTATTGCATTCATGTACATCATTGTTATAGGTAATATACAATAACAAGTATTATGTAATACACAAGATCTTAAATAGTTAGTTGGTAGGTTGACATGAGCCCTGGAAGGGTGTTTGCAAGTTTAAGTGACTTGTGAGTCAGTCCAAAACAATAATTTACATCTGGTCAATATTACTATTTTACTATTTTACAATTCTATGGTAGTTCTTAACATTTATCATTGTTTTCCCTTCAATCTGCGCATTTGGGATTAATTTTACTAGTCAATTTCAATAAATTAATTATGTTTACCTAATAGTTGGTTTAAATCTAATCTTCTAATATAAATTTTCATTACTAAATAATTAATTAAAATAAATAATAAATATGAGTAATTATGTATGTATAGTAAAAAGTTTGTTTAAATAACTTATTTATAATCAAGAGATTGAGTCATTTGTCTAAACTTTTGTCAGCCTTAAACTCTTCTATGCTATAATAACATTTGTTAAGAAGATAACACTTTAAATTTTTATTGAAAAGGGAGGTACTTTGTTCATTTTTCAAATACTCAGGAATACTGTTATAAATGGATATTAATCTATAGTTTGGGCTTTTCCCGAATATGTGTAGTCTTGTTGTCGGTAATACAAGTCTGTTTTTGTTACGTCTGTTATAATTTTCGTGTATTTCACCATATGATTTAAAAAAGGTCCGATATTTCCTAACAAATAGACATATCTGTAAAATGTACATACATGGTAGACTCAGTATTTTTTTCTCAATAAAGTGTGGTCTGCAACTTTCTCGTTGTTTAATATTTACAAGGATGCGGACACATTTCTTTTGCATAATAAAAAGATCAATAAAGTCCGTACTTTCACCCCAAAGAATTATACCGTAATTTAACCAAGCATATGCATAGGCATAGTAAGCGGACAACGCAGATTCGTAATTAGTGTTGGACTTTATTACACTTAAAGCGTAGGTAAATCTTGATAACTTTGTCTTTGTATTTTCTATATGTTTCTTCCAATTTAAGTTAGTGTCCAATGTAATACCGAGAAGAGTAAATTCATTCGTTTCTTGTAATTTTAAAGTTTTGCATAATGACATTAAATCTAAAGGTTTACGCTGGTGCGTTCTAAATTGTACCAATTTGGTCTTTTTTAAGTTATTATTTATTTCTAAGTTATTATTTTGTAGCCATTTCTGTGTGTCAGCAAAAGGTTTGAAAGAAGTTGAACTAGGATCTGACGTGCTTTTAAATAGCAATGACACATCGTCTGCAAACAGGACGCTTGGTACTTTAATATTTTTTGGCAAATCATTAATGTAAATTAAAAATAGGATACACCCGAGTACACTACCCTGGGGGATGGAGTTATTAACTGTTTTAATGTCTGATTCTATTTCGCACACTGAATTACTCTCTTTGCTATAGTAATCTACCTGCACAAATTGCTTACGGTCCTTTAGGTAGGACCTGAACCAGTTATGGGCCGTGCCTCTTATCCCTAGCGCGTAAATTTTATCTAAGAGTATTTTATGCGATACTTTGTCGTAGGCTTTAGTCATATCTAAGAATAAACCTATTGCGTATTTTTTGTCATTTATGTAATTGTATATTTCTTGTACATATTTATAGACTGCAAGTGTTGTTGAACAATTTTGTCTGAAACCATATTGATGAGCGTCTAATATATTATATTTTTCTAAGAATTTATAAATACGAGAGGACATTACCTTTTCAAATATTTTCGAAATTGTAGATAAAAGGGCTATTGGTCTATAACTACAAGGGTTATTCGATTTACCATCTTTTTTCAGAATTGGTCTAATTTTGGCTAATTTTAGTTTTTCCGGGAAACTTCCCTGTTCGAGGGATTTAGCCAGTGTCAAGTATTCGCTTATTCCTCTGTGACAAATGCATTGAAGTAGGCAATAGGCATGTCCATATTTGGATAAGTGGGACCTTAAGAACTGTACCATGTACCACGGTAGTGAGCAGCCTCCACCTCCAGGTACAAGTCCGTCGGCCGGAGAAGGTCCGCACGGTGCAGCGCGTGAAGAAGACGGTGCTGGTGAAGCAGGTGGTGCCGGTGAAGAGGAACAAGCCGGCGGGCCGCCGCGCCTCGCGGGCGCTGCCGGCCGCGCCCACCGTCACTGTGGGCGGGCGGATGCAGGACATACAGAGGGACTATGGTGAGCTGGGGATGTATACTATACACACACACTAATACACAACCTCACATACATACACATCCTTACATACACAATCTCACATGTTTTTTTTATAATTAAATAGGCCCAGCACTTGACCGCAGTCTCACCTGATGGGAAGTGACGACGCGGTCTACGATAGTACATACATGCTTGCCTAAAGATACCTATTCACTCGCGACTTGAAGAGCTCCATTATTGATTCATTTGTTAGGTTTTAGAAGACTATTATAAGATAAAGGAAAATGTTTGTGAGGATGTGTTCAAATAAAAAATGTGAGAGAGTGTATGTACATTGTACACACCATCACATTTATTTTCGATCTTTTTTATGAAGATTTGTAAGGGGGGGGGGTGGTGTTTTTTTTAAGTGGGGGGTTTTTTTTTTAAGGTCTTTTAAAGTTTTTAGTCCATGATAGTATAAAAAAACACCTTATACAAGATTTTCATAATGAACTTCTATTTCATTTTTCACTAAAATGTAAAAATGTATGGTTAATTTTACCCTAAAAATGATTATATTTATGTAGATTAACATTGTAATTGTTCCACCAGACGAGCTTCTAACCCTATCGGCATCCCGGCGCGCCCAGCTCGAGGACGCCATCAAGCTGTACAGCTTCTTCGCGGAGTGTGATGACTTTGACAAGTGGATGAAAGACAAGGAGAAGATGCTGAGGACTGAGGAGGTGGAGGATAGCGTGGACACCGCCAAGAGGAAGTATGAGGTGAGGAGATTAGACTAGCTCGTTTTTGGGTCAGTTGGGGAAAATCCAAACTCCAAATTCGTATTACAACAGGCTAGATGACCGCTATCTTTTATTACATATATATTAATACTTCTCAAAAAATACAGTCGTGAAAAAAAAATCAAATTATGTTTATTGTAATATGAACGGCACCTACCAATTAAACAACAAAACAAAACTAACAAAAAAAAATATCTCAAAAAATGACAAAACATTTGCTTCTTTATAGTACCTCATTATTAAGTTATGGTAGCTTTACATATGATCTCTTTGGCATGTGACGTCACACGTGTTTTCATTGTAACTGTGGGGAAGCACGGATTTTACTTATTTTTTCAATTATTGCATTAATTTTTGACCTACTTTATAAAAAAAAATATTTCTTTGTTCATTTTTAATAGTAGTCAAATAGCCTTATACTATATTACACAGTTTATACTACAACCGTTCCAATTGAAGTCACGGCGAGACTGGTTTACTTTTCATATTGTGGTCTCCATCTTGGATTTGTAGTTGCAATACCAAGATGGCGCCACTAGTGACATAACTTCCGCCACGTTTCCGCAAATCAATCAGATCTTAATTCATTATTACACGAATCAAAGTACGTGATTAAATATGATTTACAAAATAATACCTAACACTTGTTTACATCGTTTGTTCCCACTAGTTCAGTTGTACAGTTAAGTTGACCGAGATAGTGAGACTATTTCCCATTTGTGCAGTCGACTGAACTAGTGAGACTTGTTTGTTGTTGAACCAATGGCCCTTCCCATTTGTTCGGTTGAGTGAACTAATAATTCAAATTATTTCGACGTCAAGGGGTTCAAAATATTTTTACGATGGAGAAAGTAAAAAAAACGCCGTTTGTTATAGAAATTCGTGACGGATCTATCGGCGGCGTCCAAACGCCTGGAACATATCGACGCGGCCGCCGAGGAGCTGGTCGCCGCTAAACATGGACAGGCTGCCAAGGTGACACTCATGGATACTTTATTATATATATCCTTTTAAATAAACCTTTTTTTACGATGTAAGGCTTCTCTACAGGTCGCATTTCTCATCCGATTCTCTTTTTTTGTTGAGTCGGGTTTTGGGAATTTTCCGGAATGTTGGAGTTAGGGGGGGGAGTTAAACACGTAAAAAATATCATATTTAGAGTAAAGACAGAGCCGAGAGGTGTACAGTTCACAGTGCTGCTAGCATATTAGTAGTGATGTAACATGGTCACGTGACTTGCAGGCGACTGCCAGGAAGCAGCAGTTGCGGCAACAGTGGGACAGGCTGCTGAGGCTCAAGCAGCAGAAGGAGAAGAGCTTGGAAGGTGCTTCCAGGTCAGTTCTAACAACTATAGTTAACGTTGTGTTTTGAAATATTGCTGATGTGTTATAGCGCCATCTAGCCCTACACACAGATATGTTTTTTTAAATATTTTGGCACCACACATTTGTATTTAGCCAGTGTCAAGTGTTGTAATTTTTCATCTTGTTATAGAATATTTCACGTAAAGTCAAGTCTTAGTCACAGTCTGGGTAGTCATAGTCGAGTCTAAGTCATGCCCCTAGTAAAGTGGTGGCAACTTTAACTTCAACTGCAAGAGTGGTTTCCGTTCCAGCGTGGAGCTGTTCAGCCGCACGTGTGACGAGGCCCTGGACTGGATGGGGGAGAAGGAGCAGCAGCTGGCGGCCAGCTCCGCGCCCGCCGCCGACCTGCGCACCGTGCGCGCGCTGCAGCGGCGGCACGCGCAGCTGGAGCGGGAGCTGGAGCCGCTGCGGGAGAAGGTCCACACCGTCAGCCTGCTCGCCGACTCGTGAGTACATCCTGCAGCTGGACACTCCAGCACCAGAGGTCTTAATGCCACCATAAAGATAACCTTATATGTATTCACTACTGAGCGCTACCGTTCTTCGGAGGGCACCTTAAGCCGTCGGTGCCGGCTGTTGTCGTAAGACAATAGTAGTTAAGCCAAGTCAGACCTAAAAATTCTGACACGGCTGACCTCTTGCCTACGCTAGTCGAAGATATTTCGGATAGATAAAAATTAAGCTATTGGAGCTGGTATGAGAAGGTTCAGCTAAAAGACTTGAGAACATCATATTATGGAGTTTGACAGTCCATCATCAGGTTTCGCAGTAGAAACGTAGGTCGTCAGTGGAACTGCTATGAGAAGTTCAACTGTCATTTGGGGATTATAAAACCTGTTGTCTATGGAGTTTATCTCGATCTTTTCTCAATTATCTTGCCTTTCTTAACCTCCGACGCAAACTGAGGATATAATAAGTTTGACGTGTGTATCCGTGTATCTGTCTTGGCTTCGTAGCTTGTTTTTTTTTGTTTGTAAGGTGACTTGATCGGGAGCGTTCTTGGTTTGGATGTTTATGCTGATTTTGTTTTCTAACTTTTAAATACTTTTTCTTGGTATTACTACAGTCACGTTACACATTGATTATCTACGTAGGATGATCTAAGGAATAACACTTTAAAAGATAATAATATAAATGACGTCATACTTTGTAAATCTTTGTTTGTTGCACGCAGCGTTCACAAATGGTTTAAACTTCACAGGTAATATGCGAACAGATTAACTAGAACTTCCCTAATGGTTTTTTAGTTCCTCTCCACCACGCACCCACCGACTTAAAAAAAGCAGGTTGTCGATTCGTTTGTATGCTTATTTAATTTAAGGTGATTGATGTCGGTTGAACCCATTTTTTTAAAGGATATGTTTATTAAAAGAATGTTATCATTTCTAAAAGTTACTAGAATTTCGAATCGTTTTTTCCATACTCCTTTAGTGTCCAACCAACCCCGTAACTTGATTGTAAGAAGTGAAGGAGACATCAGATCACTAGTCACGCTAGATTTCTCTGTTATATTGAAAACGTTGACTTAATTACGTTAAGAAAAACTGCCCTTCTTTTTATTTTTGGAAATATTTCGTACAAACTTTCACAGCACAACTGGGCATTTCTTTGTAGCACTCGACCGATCTCGTCTGACTTACATCACAGACTGAGTGCTAATGTGGGACACTCTGTACGTCTGGCTCACAATAGGCTGGTTGCCTGCGGTTCAAAATTAACAAGTTATTATTATTTTCATAAAGTAGGTTAAAAATAAATGCAATAACTAAAAAAAAATAAGTAAAATCGGTAAATAGATCACAAAGTTATAAGCTTTTAAAATTTCTGCAGGGGGCATCACCTGTCCCTTTCTCGCAAAACATTCCCCACAGTTACTATAAAAACGCTCGTTAGTGACGTCACATGCCACAGAGATCGTATGTAAAGCTACCACAGCTTAGTAATGAGGTACTATGCAGGAGCGAGAACTGACGTCACTGCATGTTTGAGCCGTCTCTTTCTACTCCTGTATTTTAAAATGCTTGTAACTTTGTCATTCTTTGAGATATTTCATTTGTGTTTTCACGACTGTTTTGTTTTGTAGGAATATTATTAACTAGCAGCGCCCCGCGGTTCCGCCCGCGCTCCTACAGGAACCGTTCCCGTTTTCAGGATAAAAAGTAGCCTATGTTTTAATCCAGGGTCTAAACTACCTCCATACCAAATTTCACCCAAATCCGTCCAGCTGTTAGAGCGTGAAAGAGTAACAAACATACACACATACACACAAACTTTCGCCTTTATAATATTAATATAAGTGTGATTAGTGTGATGTGATTTATGCAATAAATAGCAGGCAACTAACCTATTTGAGGCGTGTTGATTCTATCATCAGGCCTGTCCTGATGAATTAACTACAACTCCATCATCACCTCCGCAGCGTAAAGTCTCAGTACCCGACGGAGAAGTCGAACATCGACGCTCGCCAGAAGCAGATCCACGAGATGTGGGCGCGCTGCCAGGCGCAGGCCGCCGAGCGCAGGACCCGGCTCGAGAGTGCGGTCGGCCACCAGATCTTCGGCACCAGCAGCACGCAGCTGCAGAGCTGGCTCCAGGTCAGTGGGCCGTATATGTACATCTTCTGGATACTACCTGGTACTCAACTGCAGACATAGTTAGATACAAAAATACACGGAAAATAGAAATAACTAGAAACGTTTGAAAACTTACAAGACTTTGATAAGACAAGACCACAGATTATAGAGAAAAACAATTGACAAGACAAGACTTTTTTTTTTACTTTTACATAGACCTTTCGGAATGTCTGGTCGAGGCCACACGTAACCGAAATGCTGGCCTCAATTCGCCCCAAACACTAAGCGTTGCTATTCAACGGGGCAATGCCACCAGCATGTTGGGCACGGGCATTCACGCGACATCGTGAAATCTAAAAGAACACCACAGCTTATATAGCTTTGCTGAGACTGGGACTAGATGGCGCTGTGTGAAATGTCCACAGATTTATATATGTAAGGTGTATCTTACAGAAAGTCCGCGAGCAACTGGCGCAAGAGTCTACTGCGAAGGACGTGGCGACCGCTGAGGCTCTCCACAAGCAGCACCAGGAGCTAGCTGATGATATCAAGGCGCATGATGACGAGTGAGTACATTAACTAGTGGAACGTCGGTACCCTGTGCCACAATGGATTTTTAACTAAAAACTGCATCTGACACGTTTTGAACTAAAGACATTATCATTGTGTAATGGTTTATTTTTTTAATGGAACACCTGTTATTACATTACATGGCAGTGGGCATGCCACATCGCTCGTAGAATCGACAACCGATGGGGAAGAAAGCTTCTTGAGTGGCGACCACGAACCGGGAGATGCAGCGTAGGTGCCTGGTGAAAACCGCGGGGAGCCGATGGATGCAGGAGGCGAGCAGCCGGTCAAAGTGGTGCTCTATGGGGGAGGCCTATGTTCAGCAGTGGACGTCTTCAGGCTGATGGTGATGATGATGACATAACATGGCACATCTCTGTATAATAATTTTCTTTTATTGTTTTAAATACGTTTGTGATTAATTAATGTAATTAGTTTTCGCCGTTTGACTTAATGAATAAATAAATAATGTCAGTTCTTCAAGTCGCGAGTGAATGGTATCTCCATCTCCTAGGCAAGCGTGTACCATCGCAGACCGCGTCCTCACTTCCCATCAGGTATTAAAAATAAAGAGAATCTCATAATGTCAGTCTTATAGTGTCACAACCAAAATGTTACAATCTCATAATGTCACAAACATAATGTTACAGTCTCATAATGTCACTCGCTGATAATGCCAAATTCTCATGATATACTCTTACAATAGGGCCAATTTTAAAGGCTTTAAGTTCGCAGATCTAAAACTCCTAAAACTGTTGCTGTTCTTGTCAAATAGATGGCAATGTAAGAGACGGATATATTTTTAGTAAGTTAAGGACTGTCAACTAAAGCCTTTAAAATTGTCATTTGTATTTGTTTGTATTGTTATATTTTCATGACACATCCCGTAATGTCACACTCTCACAATGTCACAGCTAAACATGTATAGTAACTGTGTCATGTCCTCCAGGTTCAAGGAAGTGATAGGCCTCGGCAAGCAGCTGCTGGCGACCAACCCGGCGCTCACAGACGTCTCCGACAAGATCAAGGCGCTCGAGACTGAACAGAAGCTGGTTCATAAAGGTAAACGAACAAAGGCATTATTTGACTTTTACATGACTGGCCTGTTAGCTCAGTTGGTAGTAGCTCTGCCTTCTGAACTATAGGTTGTGGGTTCGATTCCCACCCAGGACAAACATTTGTGTGATGAACATATATCTTGTTCCTGAATCTTAGATATTTTATGTAAACAAAGGGGATAACAGTGCAAAAAATATCTTTTATAAAGGTAGGTTACTATATTTGACCAAAAAAATATTAAATACTATTTGTCTAGTCATAATCTGTTTAATTATAAAATAAAAATCGTTTTGTACTATCTATTTTAACGTTATATCTGATATATAAAATTTTATGATAAAGAAATCGATTTTTGGTAGAAAATATTTTAATAGACTGGTAAGACTGTAGAGGATCTAAACACTTTTTCGTTTTCGTTCTGGGATTTATATGATGGTATCATACCATTATATGCCATATTTTCTTCAAAGACACATGGTGCTACTTTCGTGCACTTTTCGAGATATGATGAAAAGTATGTAAAATATAAAAAAAAACAGGTCAAACTAAATATCTTTTGATCAAATATGAATAAATCTCTCGATTTAAAATTACAGAATGATTGTCAGAATAATTTATAAGGTTTCTGGTTGGTTAAAAACATTAGTAATGTATGTTAATGTTTTATTTACGTCTTCCTAAAATTTTACCTTTAGAACTTTGGAATTGCAAAATCCTACTTCATATCCTACTAATATTGTTTATGTAAAGTTATGCTTGTTAATCAGTAAGATTGATACTCTTTAAATCCATTTAATAAAAATATTTTTCAGAAGTAAAAAATGTTTTGAGCAACTGGCATGTCACTTTGACAGTGACTTTTCGTGACATTACTTTGTTTACATAAAATATCTAAGATTCAGGAATGGAATATAGGTGTTTATAGTGTCTGGGTGTTATATTCTATGTATGTATTTACAAATAAAAAGTATGTAAGTATTGTATCAGTTATCTGGTTCCCATAGTACAAGCTATGCTTAGTTTGGGGCTAGATGGCGCTGTGTGACATGTCCACACATATTTATTTATTTATATATAGATCCTATGACTTTACTGATTTTCAGTCGGAACTCAGTTATGACACGACGAACTCAAACTCTCTCAAAATTAACTCAGTTTGTTTTACAATCTGTGGACTTCACAGACTTTTAAAACGGTTGATTATCAGTTGCACAGCTGTTGTTTTTTTTTTAGTTTCAAAGCCACACTTGCTCTTTGCTCTTGAATGAAGCAGACATAAATTCATTCAACAGGATATTTGTGATTGTTATAAACACGAAGTATCCCTGCGTGGTCTGTGGTTGTAATTTGATTGCATAAATAAATAAGCAATCGTGGAAACAATAATTAAATATCCCAAAAAGTGACAAAACTACAAGGATTTTAAAATACAAGAATAGAAAGAGACAGCTCAAACACACATCAACAGCCTGAAGACGTCCACTGCTGAACATAGCCCCCCCCCCCCCCCCCCCCCCCCCTGCTCGCCTCCTGCATCCATCGGCTTCCCGCCGTTTTCACCAGATCGTCGGTCCTCACAGTGACGTCAGAAGATCGTCACAGTATCTCATTCTGTGGTAGCCCTACATACAATCTCCTTACATGGGACGTCACAGCGCCATACTCTCCGTTTAGCGAGAAAGGGACAGGCGATGCCCCTCCAGAAACTTTAAAAGCTTATTACTCCGTGATTTATTTACCGATTTTACTTATTTTTTCTATTGTTTTGTTTCTTCAATTCTCGCGATTTAAACTCATAGTTTGTGTTTAACACGGGACTTGAACGTCGAAATAAATATATAATGTTTTTAACGCGAATAAATCTTGTATTAAACGAAAACTACAATATTTTGTTTATTATGTTGGTTAGGAGCTCTAGAATAAATAAATAAATAAGAAGTAATGTAATTATTTTTTATTTAAAAATAATAAACCAATAATAATAATTAATCTTTAATTAAAATAATGTTTATTTGTTCATTTTTAGTAGTAGTCAAATAGCCTATTCATTTAAATTCATTAAACATCCGTATGTTCATTAATAACGTGTTTTTTTGTACAAAGATCGTCTCTTGTTTTTAGGCAAAGCATTTGATTTGTCTAGAAGATTTTTTTTTATTTTGTTATATATTATTTATTCCTTCTCTCTTCCCCACAGAATGGTTGGACAAGGAAGCGTACCTGAAGCAGCTCGTGCAGCTGCAGAGCTACAACCGCGAGGCGGACCAGCTCGACGCCTCCAGCGGGGCGCACCAAGCTTACCTCGAGTATGCACCTACTGGGGTATGTATCATAAGTGCATGCTTTTGTTGGTGCAGCGTGGACTGTCGTCTAGTTTGACTCATTTTGGTTAGATGCTTAAGGCTCCCATACTCGCGGATCCACTATCTGGCTTGCGCGTTTTTGAAGATATTAAGTCACTTAATTTACTTGCGCGAAACCTGGAGAAACTGTGTTCTCATGAATAACATTACAAATGTTCAACAAAAATATTATATTAATCCAAACAAGTTTCATAAATACAGCGGTATCAAAGTTTATTTTCTTTCTATCCTGTTTTTGTGTATGAAAAATTATATTTTTGTTGAGTTTTTTTTTTCTCTCTTGTATATATGGCTCCACACATAGTGTATTTAGCCAGTGTCAAGTATTGTAATTTTTCAAAGTGATAGAATATTTCACGTAAAGTCAAGTCTTAGTCACAGTCTGGGTAGTCTCAGTCCAGTGTAAGTCATGCCCCTAGTAAAGTGGTGTCAACTTTACTGGAAGCTTCTATGGAATTTTGGAAGCAACACGAAAAACCCCGTTTCACCACATTATATCACTTGCCCACACTTATGCTCGTAATTCAGCACTTAATGCGTAAAACGCCACCAATTTTAAACATTAACACTAGAAAAAGCACGAGTTTTGAAAAATAATACAATGCAACGACGTGAACTTTTTCACGTTCCCGCCAAAAACCCTGTTGAGTATTTGTAATGTTATTCATGAGAACACAGTTTTGCCAGATATTTCGTAACTAAATTCAGTTATATAATATTTAAAAAAAATGTCGCAATGCGCGAGCGAGATAGTGGATCCACGCATATAGCAGTCTTAATTAAGTCTTTTTATTCATATTGCGCACCGCTGACTACTCTATCAATCTAAAAGTTGCCTGGAAGAGATCACTTTTAGGGATAAAGCCGCAATTAACCTATTTATAGTACTCTAATGTTTAGTTTTATTTTTTATTAGTATGAGTTTCTCATTTAATGTAAAAAAAAATTTGATCTTTATCATAACTGAATAAGGTTCTTTTACACTTAATTTTTTTTCTGATAAAAGGTTGAAATACAACAGCGGAAGTATGTTATGGCAACTCGTTGCAAGAAAGGAGCTACATTGTAGGATTATTTGTGTTTACGATTGTCCGGCGCCTTTTAGAAAGAGTCACAGGTCCTTAGTATAAAGCTTCTTTCGGACCGCGTTTTTTTATACCGGGGAACCTTTTTGTTACGTGGTATATAAATTCCTTGTATTCCTCCCGCAGTCGTCGGTAGACGAGGCGGAGGCCCTGATGAAGCGGCACGAGGAGCTGGAGGCGCGGCTGGCGGCGCAGGATGAAAGGCTCACCGCCTTCGCACAACGAGCCGACGCGCTTGTGAAGATGCCGCATTATGCCGCTGAACAGTTCGTATACTATTAATAATTATCAGTTCGGGCGAAGTTTATTCGTATTTTAACCGATTACAAATAAAGGTAGAAGTTCTCATTTCGGTTTTCAAATGTTTGTTTCCTCAGAACTTTGTTACTTATAATTCTAATCAAACAAGAAACTATTGTTTTCTCTCTTCCACTATTGTATTTAAGTGCAGAGGGAGTGAGACAGCGATAGAAATGTTTGCTCCTTTCAGTAATGAAACACCTTCAAAAATGTCGTAATACGCAAGCGAGATAGAAGATCCAGCTGGGTTAGCACAGACGGTAGACAAAAATGTCTTTCCCCGTTTTATGTCACTTTCTTCATACTTGCTGACTTGTCAAGTGGAGTAAACCAGAGGAAAGACAATTTTGTCACCGTCTCCGTGCTAACCTAGCTGGTACATACTATCTGAGTTTGAATTGGTATATTATCCCGAAAGGGGGTAAATCTACTCCCTAGCTATGTAAGCTAGGCAATGTTTCTTCTACGACTTTTCTAAATTAATAGTTTTTCATTGAAGAAATGCCATGTAAAGTTTACGTTAGAAGATAGCCCTAGCGCAGCTGGGCGGTTGAACTTCGTCCTTGACCGAATGCACTTAAATCAGTTTAACGACCTGTTTAGAAATGAATTTATAGTATCTTGTAACTCTCGTAGCGATCGCACGTGCAATTTAGTGAGTGGATTTATTATTTAGTATGGAGGTTTGGAAACGCGCAGTTTCAAGTAAAGCTCTCACAACTTGTGGGCTATCATGGTCCCGATCCCCGCCTTTCGGGATAACATACCAATTGAACCAACTCACCTTGTATACATCTACTAACACCCGCCAGCATGTTGTCCCGGCGCGCGGCAGTGCTGAGGAAGCGCGAGCGCGTGAAGGTGGCGGCCGCCGAGCAGCGGCAGGCGCTGCAGGCTAGCTTGGCGCATCAACAGGTAACATCATGCACCATGTACCCTGCGGGAACACCTGCATAATGCTATCGCCAGTTTCAATTTAATTTTAACTGGCCTAATAGCTCAGTTGGTAGTAGCCCTGCCTTCTGAACTGTAGGTTGTGGGTTCGATTCCCACCCAGGACATAAGTGTTTGTTCTGTGTGTGAGTGTTATATTGTGTTCTATGTATGTATTTACAAACAAAAAGTATATAAGTATTGTATCAGTTATCTGGTTTCCATAGTACAAGCTATGCTTAGTTTGGGGCTAGATGACGCTGTGTGACATGTCCACGCATATATACAACATGTAATTCATATCCTGAGGTTTATTTTGACGATCACCGATACAAGATAAAGTAGTTGGGCTCGATAGATAAAAATGGTAAAACTTCTTTGAGTAATTTCACCCCGTTTCTATCGAATGTAATTTTATGGAAAAAAAACGTGTATAATCCCAAACAACATTGAGATATTCTGACGTTTACATTGTTTTGAAAATAAAGGAAAAATACAATATTAAAAACCGTGAAAATCAGTCGTTGCGTACGTTGTCGTTGTCTTTGTCGCAAGCGCCGCGCTGAAATTCAGACGGTTTTGATATTTAAGTGTTACGATATTAAGATCAATGTTTCTTTTAACAGATTTTGATTAATTTACTTTCTCCTACCACTAATTTAACTTTTGTTCCAGTTTGTGTCGGCGACAGAAGAGCTACAAACTTGGATCCAAGACAAAACCAGAACAGCGAAAGATCAGAGCTACAGGTAAATGTTCCACGTTATGTCATCCATCCGCCTATACACTCCCACCGCTGGGATACGGGCCTTCCTTCTAATGGATAATATAGTGTAGGCCATATAATACACTTCGCTGGGCATACTGGACAAGTGCGGGTTGGATTCTTCGTATATTTAAGTTATAAAATAATGACCCGTCGAAATAGTTGTAGCTTCGTACTTAAAATACCAGCGCCTTCGTATACCATGAAATAGAATAACAATAGATGAATAATAATTAAAAATGTACGAATGACGTACGGATAACAGTCGAGAGCTATTGATACTTTTAGGGTTCCGTACCCAAGGGTATAAAACGGACCCTATTACTAAGGCTCCGCTGTCTGTCTGTTTGTCTGTCTGTCACCAGGCTGTATCTCATGAACCGTGATAGTTAGACAGTTGAAATTTTCACAGATGATGTACTTATTGTATAATTAATTAGACGACCGTAGTCAATTACACCAATTAAGGCAAGAAACAAATTTAGAAAAATCATTTTCTTGTCATATCTGTGCTATGTCATCAATAATAATAAAAATAACAATTATTAAAAATGATGATGTATTTCTGTTGCTGTTATAACAAACAACAAATACTAAAAAAAACAGAATAAAATGCTGGCACTTATTTGGCCCAACGCATCAGCATTGCAATTCAACGTGGCAATGCGGCCAGCATGTTGGGTACGCTACCTACCGGTAGTGGGCTGGAGCACTTGGACTGTCTATAGGCCATCGCGGCTATTATACAGTCCATAAGTGTTCTTTGTAGTAGGTAGTGTAGCTAGTTTAGTTTAGTTTTTATTATTGTAGTAGTTAACTTAAGTAATAAAGGCAATTTGCCCGTATAAAAAAAAAAAAAAAATTGGGCTCCCATACAACAAACGTGATTTTTTTGCTCGTTTTTATAGATAATGGTACGGAGCCCTTCGTGTGCGAGTCCGACTCGCACTTGGCCGGTTATTTTCTTACGGTGTAAGAATTTATTTCTGAAAAGATTCTTTAAAAATAAAGGTTGCACAGTAGTAGCACAGAATACTCAGTAGTACAGAAGCTTCACTCCGCGAAGTCACTTAAATGAATAGCGACTCTTGCTGTAACGCAATAAAGTGTAATTCAGCTCACATGGCGATGCAAGCCTACCCTAAACAGTTGCCTCTCGTTCTATCGGTATAGCGCTGCTCCTCTGACCCGTTACACGTAATGGACCGACCCGATAAGACGGGCTGGACCCGTGTACTTGTAGTTTAGTATCTAAAGCGCGGAATGCGTCAGGCGCCTGGTAGTAGTACAAAATCGATGTGCCGTTTGGCGAACTTTACAACCTTAAATTTGTTGTTTAATAAATGTTGTGTTCCTCAGGGACCTCGCCAATTTGGAGAGGAAGCTCCAGAAACACGAAGCTTTCGAGAGAGAGCTGCAGGCGAATGAGAAGCAGCTCCGGAGTGTTGAGAGTGTGAGTGTTTACTAGCTTTTATTTGTTAGTCACTAACATTTCTCCACTCAAACTCGACTGAAGGCATTTTGGAGGCTTCTCCAAAACTTCCTCAAAACTAATTTCGCTTCAAATACATACAGAACCTATAGTATATCTATATGGAGTGAATTTCTGTGTGGAGCTAAAACCTAAGGACATCACATAAAAAAATAATTTGCATCTTGAAGAGATTTAAAAAGTATAGATTATAGGTTCTATAGGAACACTTATTAAAAATTGAAAGTTCAGAGTATGTGGCTGCCAACAAGCTGCTTAGCAGACGCATAAGTAATATTTTAGTTTCTGACAAATTGATACAGTTTATAAAGAGAATCTATAACTTATATACCTCCTTTCCTCCTCCAGATCGGTCAATCCCTCCAAAAGTCGGACCCGGCTCGAGCCACAGAAGTATCGGAGCGTCTAGACAGCCTCCACTCCGCGTGGGGCGGTCTCGTCGCGGCCTCCAGGGATAAGGGCAGCAAGCTGAGGCAGGCGGCGCAGCAACGGAAGTACAAGAGGTTAGTGGCATCAACTTATGGGTTAGTTTCGACGGTCGGACGTATGTGTGGCTGGCTCAGGTGGGAGTGTGTAAGATTTTAGATCCTGAGGTGCATGGTTCGAATCTTGTGGTCAGCGAAGTAGTTTAGCGTAATGGTTGAGTTTTGTGATAAAGTTTTAGGAAATAAAAAAGGCGATCACTGCCGGCGGAAAGACACACGCAACTTTGCAGACAGCAGCCCGGGGGCGTCTTCCGGATGCTGATTGTAGACCAAATATCTTGTCAAAACTGCGGGGAGCCGTTGGATGCAAACACGTCGTGGCAAGCAAGAGAAGTGGCCACTCATGGAGAAAGGGCACAGCAGATTAGAGAAAAAAACAATTGACTCTATAATATGTTACTCTGTGGGAAAGGGCCATGTTCAGCAGTGGGGACGTCTCCATAGTTTGATGATTATAAATATAGTAAAAAAAAATTAAATGTCAATCGTCAATCAATTCTTCAATGGATTTGGTGGAGATCCTTTGCTTGTCTATTAATCTCCCAGTTGTTGGTTGTATTCGAATTCCACGCATAATGACGCATTTGAACTACGCGCATATACGCAAATGACACATTGACGTATACTAGAAGTCATGTAGTGTATACACCACAGTTTAAAGATTAAACAGTTGGATTACAGTGTATACACGGGTTTTAGACGCATTAAGACTAAACTAGAAGCGGAAATTGCTTCCAGAGACAATTTTGCTACTGTTTTTAGAAGTGGTCTGAGTTTCCAGAAGCACTGGAATCGTAACCGAGACATTCGCTAAATTGTTTTCTTGATTTTCCACAAACCAACAAGAAGGGTTAGTATCACAGTATTAAAGTAAGTGCGTATGTACCTATTCAAAAGTGCTGCAGTAATGTAATCTTCATTCTCCAGAGAAATATTATAATAACATTTTTAATGTAGTAATCTCGGTAGCGGTTACATATTTGAGCCGTTTGGTGCTGAGACCCTGGCTCCGTGGGGACCGGGAGCTCATCGCGACCACCAAAGTCTATCAGAGCGCCTGCTCGATGCGACGCGTGACCAAAATGCTGCCACTTATTTGGCCCAACGCATCAGCATTGCAATTCAACGTGGCAATGCGGCCAGCATGTTGGGTACGCTATCTACTGGTGGCGGGCTGGTGCATTCGGACTGTCTATAGGCCACCGCGGCTAGTATACAGTCCAAATATTCTTTGCAGTAGGTAGTGTAGCTAGTTTACTAGTTTTTAGTATTGTAGTAGTTAGTTTAATATAAACAATTGACGTGGCTGTTCCGTTCGCTTGATGTTAAGCGTCACAGTCGCTTATAACATTTGCCAGTGCTACTTGGAACTCTAAAATATAAAGTTTCGCGTGACACTGCACTGCGCACGTCATCCTAAGACATCACACAACCTAAGATCAAACGATCCAAATATTCCCCCCTTAGATCCGTGGAAGACGCCAAGGCCCGGCTGCTGGACCTGGAGCGAGCCCTCAAGAGTGAGGAGGTGGGGACCGACCTTCGCAGCTGCAAGCGGCTCCTCAACCAGCATCAGGTAACCTTAATGTCCTACTAAAATATTGTTTGTTATATAATGTACATTATTTGATCTAATATTACCCTCTGTGTAGATCTCGGCAGTCACTGCAACATTTCATCTAAACTGGTTTAACTGTAAAAAACAAACAAACATACAATTTTTCTTCTTTATTATAGTTATATCTTATTGACTGGCCTAGTGGCTCAGATAGTAATAGCTCTGCTTTCTGTACTATAGGTTATGAGTTCGATTCCCACTCAGGACAAACATTTGTGTGACATCGATGTTTGTTCTGTATCTGGGTGTTATATTGTATTTTATGTATTTAAAAACAAAAAGTATGTAAGTATTGTATCAGTTATCTGGTTCCCATAGTACAAGCTATGCTTAGTTTGGGGCTAGATGGCGCTGTGTGACATGTCCACACATATTTATTTATTTATCCAATACTATCTCATGATATCATATTCTATCTCATCCCATTTCATCGCATACTATCGTATCTGACTCCCTATGTAATGTTACCCAGGCCCTAGAGCAGGAGCTATCCCAATGGGAGCAGAAGGCCAACACCCTGGCAGCCCAGGGGGCGGACCTGGTCTCCGGGGGACACTTCGACGCTCCGGCCATAGAGCGCGACAGCCGAGCGCTGCTTCAAGCGCTGCAAGCGCTGGCCGAACCTGCGGCCAGGAGGAGGGAAGCGCTTGAAACCAGCATGCAGTGAGTTTTGTTAAACGTTGTATCCTTCAAGCGATATGGTATACAGAGAGAAATCCCAAAACGCGAGGATAATTCTTGTCAGATCACTTCGTCTTCGTGTCTGTGATTTGTATAGAAAAAACAGTTGTCTTGAGTCGAAAAAAATGGTACGGTGCTTATCGCAAGCGCAGCTAATTACTATATGTTTGTTTCTTTCCTTCGCCACTGACGTAGCGATGCGTGTGAGCAGTACAAATATAATATCGTTTTGGTGATCTCTCTCTAAGGTCTAAAATGCGTGATCTAGCCGTGACAAAATGACTTTTCTCATAGAGAGGGTTGAAAAGCAGAGTGTGCCACACGGTACCAAAACGACGTACTATGAATCTCTCGCTATGCTTAGGATTCTACTAGAATCCTTCGCTTCGCTCTGGATTCAAACAATAGTTCTCGCCGTAAATACATTATTTTGGTCTCTTGTGACACAATCTACTATTATGTCGTTGGCAGTAATAAACAGGCTTCAAAACAGGATTCATTCAATTATGGCAGCAGTCTTACTCCCGGAGTTATTAACATTTTTGCCACAGACCTTTTTTTATTGTTTGGTATGGTGCGAGAGCCCACTGCACAAATACCTACGTCATCGGGTACTCCAATAGGCTATCTTTAGATCGTTAACCGACATCTAAATATTAAAAAAAATCTGGTCTGCCAGTTCCGATCCTGCCGAGTCATGGAAATAATTGAAATTTTTTGACGTATTTTTTTTTGTCAAAATTAACCCGAATGGAAGTTCTGGCAACAGTTAACCATTGACTAATTACGTAAAAAAAAATTGGTCTGCCATTGCGCACTCTGCCGGAAGTACCTGGCAGACCCCTAAGAATGTGGCCCTTCACACCCTTTACCTAACTCAGTGAATACCCCGATGAAACCTACGCCTAATAATAGCCAAGGTGACCCTGATAATAGATTAAAAGATCTGCCAGGTCTAAACTTGGCGAAACTTAGTATTCAAGGCATTTGAAGTTGGTGGAGGTGGATTATTTCCATGACCCGGCAGGATCGGAGCTGGCAGACCTGTTTTTTTTTACATGTTTAAGTGTCAGTTAACGATCTAAAGATAGCCTATTGGGGTACCCGATGACGTAGGTATTTTTGCAGTGGGTTCTCGCACCATTAGGTGCTTGACCACTATCTCACCTGATGGTGTGACCATAAGGTCTAGGATGTAACATGCTTGCCTAGAAGATACCTGGGGGTCTAGCAAAGATCCCTTTCGCCAAACGATAACTCCAAACGTATAGGACTGACATTAGCTGCGGAAAACTTTACCGCAGCTAATGTCATAGCTAATGTCATTCTACATTTGGAGTTATCGTTTGGCGTTAAGTTAACGCCAAACGATAACTCCACTATATCCTCTACATACGGCGATAACGCCGTTAACCCTATTCAAAAGGTATCTTGCTAGACCCCTTGTTCACTCTCGATTTGAAGACTCCAAGATTGTAGTTTTTGGGAAATGCAGATTCTGGCAAAGCGTTCCACTCTTTGGCTGTTCGCATGATAACTGTGGAAGCATATCGTTTTGTTCGCACATGTGGGATGTTACCAAGTTGTTTTTGCTCGCGAGTGTAGTTTACGATAGTTTTATACCCTATCCCCATCTCCCCAGATACCACAAGTTCGCGACAGAAGTGGCAGGTGAGCTGGACTGGCTGGCGGAGCGTAAGGCGGCAGCCACGTCGGACGCGGCGCCTAACGACTTACACGCCGCGCAGACGGCACAGAAGAAACATGCCAAGTTGCGGGCCGAGCTGCTGGGGCGGAGGCCTATCATCGAGCGGCTGCTTGCTCAGGGAAAGGTGCTGCAAGATGGACATCCTCAGAAGGATAAGGTTAGTTTGTACTAGGTGGTAGGACTCTAGCGAGCTACGGAGAGAGCTATGCTCGGTGTTTCTGCGAGATAAGATCCTACTATCCACAGATATCTACTATACTAGTCAAGTAAGCTCGACCATCATGGTGGGCACGAGCGTCAAAAAGTCAAAGTGTTTACAATGCCTATTGACACATTTGGCGGTAACTAATAAAGCACAGAGTACTTTTGTATATAGGGAACTAAACCGCCGCCATATTGATGGTCTAGCCTAAATATGGACCAAACATTATTTTTCAGCCATTAAAGAGTACAACAGCGCTATCTTAGATTACTTTTCTTGGATTTGCAATATTTTCTGTTTTTTAGGCATTGTTCACATAGGTGACCTATTTTGGGACGTGCCTTTTATTTTTATCAATCATTTGTCTCTCCGCAGATCCAATCCCTCTGCCTGGAGCTAGAGCAGGCATACTCGTCAGTATCGACCGCCGCAGAAGGGCGGGCCTCCGCCCTGGAGGCGTCACTGAAGGCGCAGCAGTTCTACCACGACGCTGTGGAGGTGGACTCCTGGCTCGCAGACAAGGCTGCAGCCCTCGCCTCCGCTGATGTGGGGAGAGACCGGCACAGGGCCACCCAGTTGCTGACCAGGCATAAGGTACGGGCTTAAAAGATGTTCATTCGCCATCACTTGTCTTATAATAAAACTGTAACAGGTCCAATTCTGCAATTCTGTACATTGAATATTTTTTTTTAGAGGGCGTTTTATATTCGATGCTGAAGTAACTATAATTTTAACATTTTTGTCTGTCTGCCTGTATCTTGGCTGAGCATCACGCCGAAACTACTGAATGCATTCAAATGAAACTTGGCATGATTTGAGTTCATATTACGAGATAAGACATAGGATACTTTTTATCCCGAAATCTAGCACGGTTCCCTCGGGAGAGGGTATGAAAGGAAATGTATTCAGCTGTAATTCATTAACGCGCAATCTGATTTCATTTATTCCTTTTTCGTTAGAAAGGAGGTATTTCAAAGATTGTCCGCGCTCCATAAACGCCTCGAGCCCCGGTCTCGCGTCCAGCAGCCAGCAGCCCCAGTAACGCGTCCCTGTCCGCAGGCGGTGGAGCTGGAGCTGGACACGTACGCGGCCATAATCTCGGAGATGGGGCACGCGGCGGGGGCCCTGGACGGCGGCGCGGGGGGCCCGCTGGCGGCGCGCCACGCCCTGCTGGCCGACAGCCTGGCGCGCCTGCAGCGCCGCGCCAACATGCGCCAGCACGCGCTCGTCGAGAGTGTCTGCCGGTCGGTGCGATATTATATACGAGATGTGCATGCGTTTACATCTCAAGATATGCTTTAATTAACATATTTTTTAGTCAAAATGGTGGAAAAAAATTCAATGCCATCAAGGGGATGCCATCATGACGTCCTTATTTTTATTCATATTCTATATGGGGCGATAAAGGCCTGCACTGACGTCCCGCATAGGGTGTTTTGTGCATTTACCCCCGCCAGCCTCTACCCCAACCACCCTAACTCCTTGAAGTAGCGGAGAACGGCCTTGGGTCGCTGGCACAGCTATTCCAGTAGTGATGGTGATGGTAACGATGATGCTAAAGCAGGTGATGCAAAAAATGGATGCGCTAGAGCATGGCAATGATGATGATGATGATGACGTGACAAAACTTATACAATAACATGACGTCCTGTCGTTGTATAAGTTAACTATAGTTTTCCAAATAGAAAATAGATTATTTTGTGACGAAACGAAATATATCATATTCAAAACATTGACTTAATTATGGTAAAATATGCCTCCTTACCGGAGTAGTGCGTACCTTTCACAGCACAACTAGGCATGTTTTCTTTGTAGCACTCAATCCATCTTGTGTAACTTACATCACAGACTGAGCGCTAGTGTAGGCCAATCTGTGAATTTGGTTCTCACTTTGAAGCGACGTTTTAACCTGTCACCTGTCCTTACGAATTGATGTGGGGGCGATAAAGGCCTGCACTGACGTCCCGCATGGGGTGTTTTGTGCATTTTTTAAAATGCTAAAATGGGAATACGTTTGATAACATCTCACCTGATGGTAAGTGACGAAGTTGTCTAAGGTGGTGCACGTTTGCTCATGAGATGCCCATTCACTCTTGACTTGAAAAGACTGTTGCTGGAAGAGCATTCCATACCCTGGCTGTTCGGAGTATGAATGAGTCAGCAAACCGCTTAGTGCGGACTTGTGGCACACTAACGACGTTAGGATGTGAAGAATCACCAACCCTTGTAGTTCTATGATGGAAAAGGGATGACGGAATGAGCTGATGGAGGGCATGCGCACACTCCAAAGTGTAACCGATAAAAGACCGACAGACCGACGACCTTGCATCTGTGTTCAAGACTTTGAATTCTCCCTTTATCTAGTCTCTCGTTGTTAATTAGGTTACCCCCTACCCACCCTAACTCCTTGAAGTAGCGGAGAACGGCCTTCTTTACTTTTTTTATGTAATTGAATGATTAGTTACGAGCTAGTCGTTCGCCTGGTGTTAAGCGACACGGCCGCCCATATCAGATTGCAGTGTCACTCGGATCTAGTTGGAAACCTAAATTAGTTTCGCGTGATACTGCGCACTGCGCACGTCATCCTGAGACATCGCACAATCTAGAAAAGTTTTCTAGACTGTGAGATCAGTTCGTTAAGTCTCATTTGCCCACTTCTTCTTGAGGCCGTTCTTCTCTACGAAGTAATATGTCAATGGAGATATAGCATATTATATTATGGTGAGTGATGTAGCCACGTGTGTCTGTTCGCAGACACGAGTACCTGGCGGAGAGCGCCGAGCTGGAGAGCTGGATACAGGAACAGTACGCGGCAGCATCCAGTGAGGACTACGGACAGGATTACGAGCATTTGCTGGTAACACTGTTGCACATTTATTTAATCTAATAAATGCATAAGTCTACATTGGCCTATACTAGTATATTATAGCGAAGCTCGACTACCCGTTGGTAACAGGGTTGGAGGCGCCATCCACTAATTTTTCATCACAGTTGCTCGTAAAGTGGCTCTTATCCCACCGCTTTTAGGATCATAATCCAAGAAACTTCCAACGCGTGATATTTGCTTTACACTGCCGCATGATTCAGTTAAGTTTGTATCTCACTGCAAGTTATACGTACATTTTCGTCGTTGCGTTTCGTTCTATTTCCAGTTCCAGTTTTCGATTCGTTTCGTTTTGGTCGTTGTCGATTTTGTTCGCGCCATCAACACGGTTTTTCTCTGACGGCGCGTGAAAATAAGAAGCCTGCACGACATTTTACACAAAGTTAATTAACAGTATAACTCTGTTTTTTTCCTCGCAACTGTGATGAAAAACGTCGTATGACATAAATGTGCATTGATCATTACACTCTTGGCTCCCATAACGCATATTATATTACCGCCTCGAGTGCAATGATCAACTTTGCACACTTATATCATAATGTACTATTTCAGATGTAATTTTTATGCAAGAACTTTTTTGTTGTATATTGTTTTGTATTTACCTGTTTATTTATACTCATCCTGTTGAAGGGAAGAGAATGAATGGATAGGCCGGCGAAGGAAAGCAGGCTTTGCCTGCCTTCTATACGCCTGCCTTCCTTTGCCGGCCCATCCATTCATCCTTTTCACCTTATTATGTCTTTTTCTCTTTCCCTTCCCTCTGCCCATGAACCGGGTTAGAACGTAGCCGGCGCGGGTCAACCAGTTTTAATAATCCCCCACAGATCCTGAGGTCCAAGTTCGAGGAGCTCCGCCTGCGCGTGGAGAGTGGAGCGGAGAGGTTCACACAGTGCGAGGAGTTGGCCAAGAAACTGCTCGCCTCCGAGAGTCCATACATCGCGGATATCGAGAAACGGCAGGAGGCGCTCGGGTGAGGATGCCCTTACACATTTGACATTGCTAATTTTTGACCCTCTATTTTATTAGTTTTATTGAAAGTTACTTAGTTATATGCCCGTTTTCACCAAAGATGCCTAAATTTTAAGGGACCCTTAAAAATATTTAAGTTTCATCTGACGGTAATTTTGTTTTCACCGACGATTAAGGGACACCTAAAGCTTAAGGGATCCCCTAAGTTTAGGGGGCTGAACCTCGACCTCTTAGCATTAAGTGGCAGGTTAAATTATCAAACCGACAGTTTTTTTTTTCAATTGTATTTGGCAACTGTTTCTACCCGCATAACGCCAGAAAATGTATTTGTTTTAATTTTTTCTGATGCATAATATATTAAAAACATGTTGATAAAGCATGTTACTTGTATTTTTTCTCTAAAATATATATATAAAATAACGAAAATCGGCAACATACAGTTTTTGGAAACCGTAGAAAATAATAAACTGTCACTTTACAATTTAAGTGTCACTCAGTAAGGGGCCCTTAGCCAAAGGGATTCCTAGTTAGGAACTTTTTAACTTTTTTTTTATTGGGAGGCTAAACAAATTATAGCAACCCCCAAAAAATTTACGCCTTTGTTGCGTATTCTTTTTTTATGGCAACCATTGTTACATAGTAGGCTTCATACGTCGATTATCATTCAATAACTTGATAAATACTGAAACTCAATAAAATGAAATATCAATTGGATGCATTCATGTTTAGCATGTAATTAATGGCCTTACAGCGCGGTTGGTAGTAGCTCTACCTTTATATGAACGGTTGTGGGATCGATTTTCACTAGACCAGAAAAAAACTGAGACACTGAAATATTGGTTATATTAGTTATTGGTTGTCTGGAAGAGATCACTGTCAGCGATAAGACCGCCCATTGTAACACTAGTTCATAAGGTTTCCTTTGTACTTTCATATTTAATTGGTGGTACAATCTATCTATCTATTGTGATATAATCTGAAAGAAATATCGAATCGAAATCGAATGAAAATATATCGTCTACGGTTATTATTATATCGATTGCTTGTTCCAGCGAGTCGTGGCAGAGGCTAGTGGATCAAATCCAGTCCCGTGGATCAAGGTTACACGCCGCTGGAGAGATCCACCGGTTCCACCGCGACGTGGGCGAGCTACTGGCGCGAGTGGGCGACAAGCGAGCCGCACTCGCCTTGCCTCATCCACCCAGGTAATGTTTCTTACTGGCGCAGTCTGTAGGATCATTTTTAGACTTTGTTCTAATTTATTAAGAAGTTAGTCTCGCTACAAGAAGTGGTATTTACAACTGCTTTGAAGGATACGTTAAGCCGTCGGTCCTGGCTGCTGTCGTGAAATAAATCGTTAAGCCACTTCAGAAGCCAACAGATGGCTTAAATATTCTGACACGTTTGATCACTTGTCTACACGAAAAGGTGATATTCATTTAGAAGCGTGACGTAAGGTAGATGGATGAATACTTATGGCATTGATAATATATTTCTATTAATTAAAATGTACCTTAATGAATGTTTTATGATTAATTTCCAGAGACCTTAGAGCGGCGACAGCAGCTCTCAGAAACCATGACACGATACAAAACGATTTGGTCGCGATCGACGCACAAATGCAGGTTGGTGCTATTTGCTAATTATTCTAATCTATTGCAGTCAAAGATTGATTACAGAAGAGGATATTATATCATTTCGAGTTAACGTACAAATTTTCTGCATTACCTATCCCTTTCTCGCAAAACAGATGATGATAATAATAATAGTAACGCCCAATTATTGCTAAGACCGTGGAGATATTTGACAGATACTATAAAATGTAGCGGCGCCATCCATTCCTCGTTCGAGGAAGGAACAAAAAAAAACTCATAATGTATGACGTCACATGCCAAAAAGATATGTATAGCTACCAACACCACGGCTTATTAATGTAATGAGATACTATGAAGTAATGGTTTGTGACGTCACTACGTGTTTGGGCTGTTTGTTTCTATTGCATCGTAAAATGCTTGTAACCTTGTTTTTTTGTAGATATTTAATTTATATTTTCACGAGTGCTTATCTTTTGAGGAATACAAGCAAAATACTTTCTTCTGGAGAACATCTTCATTTCTTAATGACTATTTAAAGATTAATAAAGATTTTGACGTATTCCTTGATGGGGTGCGTTCTATAAGGCAAAAACTGGCAGCTGAATTTTTCGGTTCTCAAGCTTAAGCGGTACTGTTATTATTAATTGCTCTATCGGTTGCTTCATGTGGACTTCACTAGCTACCTACTGCGAGGTTAATTATTTATATAAGTTACTTCTATAGGTGGAAACTTGTAATTGGCCTAGTTCCTTTTATTGTTTACTTTTGTTTTACTGTTTAATTGGCTGTAAGTTTTCCTATGATGAATAAATAAATGAATAATAAATAATAATATACAATTTGTAAATAGATACTCTTTATTGAAAACAACATAATACAGGAACAAACGTTAATCAAAATCTTATTACTAAGTGTCATAATGAGCGGTCTTATCGCTTAAATATCGCTTCATTTGCTTATACATAGGATAAAAATAAACGAGTGATGTTTGTACACCGCACCCCCAGGTGCTACAAGAGGAAGGCGCGCGGCTGCAGCAGCTGTACCCGGGCGACAACGTGCAGCAGATATCGCTGCAGCAGCGCGCGCTGGCGGACGCCTGGGCCGTGCTGCAGCACGCCGCCGCCGCCGCGCGCCGCGCCCTGCAGCAGCACCTCGCCCTGCACCAGTTCCTCACTGAGGTGTGTGTCACTGCGTGCAGCCAGGTGTACTCTTTTAATAGCATGATTCGCACAGCTCTGGAAGGCCGGCCGTATTAGCTTACGCCGTGAAGCCATCGCGACGATTAATTTGAATAATTTCTACTGTTACATGAATACAAAAATCTTGTATAAAAATTAGAATAGAATAAAATATTTATTTATTCATGACAAAAAGACACAAAACAATCGGTAATGACATAATATTAACAGTAATAATTTTTTTTTTATTTTATCAACGATAGGCTATCATTTGACCACTGTCTCACCTGATGGTAAGTGACGATGCGGTCGACGATGGAGCATGCTTGCCTAGAAGATACCGGTTCACTCTAGCCTTAAAAACTCCCAGATCATATTTGTCGGGAAACAATGACGCCAATGATGATGAAGCTTCTACCTTATTACTTCGTTCTCCCAGCACTTGACCGTTTTTTGAAAATAAAAAGCATCCCATGTGCCATTCCGTAAAATTAGCTGTAACCATACCTAGTTTCATCGAAATCCCTCCAGTAGTTTCAGCGTGATGCGCGTTCAAAGGGACAGACAGACAGATGAATCTTTGGATGTAGTCTGAAATAAATATACTATTGTATGCTATGGATAAGGAAGGAACGCCCCCCCCCCCAGGTCCGCGACGTGACGTCGTGGGCGGGCTCGCTGCGCGCGGCGATGGGCGGCGCGGCGCGGGCGCGGGACGCCGTGGCGGCGCAGGCGGCGCGCGCCGAGCACGACGCCGTGCGCGCCGAGCTGGACGCCCGGGACGACAGCTTCCACCGCGCCCTGCAGCTGGGGCACGACCTGGTGGCGGCCGCCCATCCTAGTGCACAGGTGACCGCAACTATACATTACTTTTTTTTAATTATGTTTTGGCTCCACGCATAGTGTATTTAGCCAGTGTCAAGTATTGGAATTTCATAGTGTTATAGAATATTTTACGTTAAGTCAAGTCTTAGTCACGATCTGAGTAGTCATAATCCAGTCATAGTCCAATCTAAATCATGTCCCAGTAAAGTGGTGGCAACACGAAAGACCACGTTTCACCACATTATATCGCTTGCCCACACTCATGCTCGTAATTTAGCACTTAATGAGTAAATGAATATTATGTTTATAACAATGGCGATTAAATATAGGGTAGATCCCCGATCGCCACCTCGAAAATTGCACCATCAAAACAAGGCATATGCCTTGTTTTTCCTCAGTCGCGTGTGACCGCGCCTACTGAAAGTGATGTAATTCACATATGTTATTGTGCAACGCTATTACAGGGGCTGTGATTCATTATTAAAATAAAACAACCGCTTGATTCTGCATAAAATGTAATGATGATGATGATGATGAGTAACTGACTCCAAAATTCGAGGAAGTCAGTGCTGACTCAGTACAACTCCTGTGTGTTTCCGGTACTATCGTGTTACTTGTTTGAATAAAAGCAACTTGTTAATGAAGACAGTCATTGAGGATCAATGAACTAACCAGCCTAATGAACCCCTCCCCAGGAGATCGAGGAGAAGTGCGAAGGCCTGCTAGAGGAGCGGCAGCGCCTGCACGCGGCGTGGGCGGCGCGGCAGGTGGCGCTCGACCAGCTCATCGACCTGCACTGCTTCCTGCGCGACGGCAAGCAGCTGCATGCGCTCTGTGCTGCGCAGGAGGCTGCGCTCAGTGAGTACACTATACACTTGGGGCCTTACTTATAAACGCTTCTTAAAGTTAGTCATTGCTTAAAACCTTCTGTCAACTTTTGGCTGATTTGAAATGTCACGCCCGAAAACGAGACGGAACATTTTAAACACTGATTCAATTTAAGCAACGTTGTAAGTAAGGCCCTTAGTGAGTACACATACACACATAGTGAGTACACATACACACTTAGTGAGTACACATACACACTTAGTGAGTACACATACACACGTAGTGGCTACACATTCTTAGTGAATACGCATACTTAATGAATACACATATTAGAAAGAAAGAAAGAAAGAAAGAAATTGTTTATTCATGGCAAAAGATACAAATAAAATAAAAAGGAAAAAAAAAGAAAAAAACATGACAATAACTAATAAATATAACTAACTACTAATAAATATAAATTGATTGTCAATTGCCACGAACCGGTCCCAACTCAGCATAGGGCTGGCCATACAACCAGCGCTGGTCTTCCGTTGGGGCCGTTTCGGTGTTGTCACGGAACAGTTTACAAAAGAAAACTAAAAATGTTTAAGTTAACTTATTTAAGAGTGGGTTTGAGTGAGTTTTGTGTGAGTTTTATTAAGAGTGTTTTTTTTTATCCTTAGGTAAGGTAACCAACCAATGGTGAAAAATTTTAACTTTTGACCATTAGAATGTGTAAGAAATTTCGACCATTGGTAAATTCTTACAAATTCTAACCAATGGTCAAAATTTGTTAGAATTTTTGACTATTTTTTGACCATTGGGTTGGCACCTTAATTACAGATCAAAAAACTCACTCTTAGTGAGTGCACGTAGAGACTTAGTAGCTACACACACTTAGCGAATACACATACATTGATTTTATTCTGATTGACTTTTTTTAATGTAAATGAATGACGTGACGAGCTAGTCGTTCGCCTGATGTTAACTTTGCAGAAAAGTCCTATCGTCTACTAAGAATCTTATTGTAATTTATTTTATTCTATTTCTAATTATGATGTAAACGATTAATGACAACATACTACTGCAAAGATTTATATTGTATTGCAGCAATGACCAACCATACTATTCAATTTAAAATGATATATAAGTGTAAAGGTATCCCCTCTAAATTATATATTCCTATAGGTACGGAGATCTCCCCCACAAGCAGCGTGGAGGAGATCGACAACCAACTGAAGAAGCACGAGGCGTTCGAGAAACTTCTCGCGACACAGGTATGCAACCTAGGGATATATATACCTCTCTTTTCTGCCGCCCGTATTTATAAACCGGTCTTAGATTTTTGTCTCTTTCAGGCAGCAGAAGTCAGCTTCTAATATCCGATATCGGTGCAAACTTTTGTACTCTTCTATTGAAAGTATTCTACGTCTTACCTCGTAATATGAACTCAAATCATGCCAAGTTTCATTTGAAATCAATCAGTAGTTTCGGCGTGATGCTCAGCCCAGATACAGACAGACCGCCGCGTAGACGCTAGATGGCTGTAGTGGGCTTTTACTTGGAAACTTTAATTAGGAATTTTGTTTTTTTTTTTCATTTTTATGTATGAACAAAAGCACAAATTTAACGTCAAATGATTAATCATGAAGTCGAGCTAGTTAAATATAAAGGGCAAACAGTCTTAACATTTTGGGTAATTTTTAGTTTATTAATATTTGTTCTGCATCGCGCAAGCGATATTATTCCCGCTTTTCGTATGTGAGGAACATGACTACGAACAACTGAATAATCTTACCCGGTGACGCTGTAAAGGTTGATAGAGACCAACAGCATTAGTACGTTAAAAAAATAGTGTCTGCTACTGGGAAAGTTACGGATTTATTACATAGATAGATTATAGGTTATTGTATTGTCATTTGTGCGGGATTCGAACCATTGTAGATACGGTCGGAAGTTACTCTCGCTCCTGAAATATTAACGTGTGAGTGTCCATCATCAGGACGAGAAGCTGACGACCCTGAACAGCCACGGAGACAAGCTACTGCAGCAGAACCACGTGGAGAGCCAGCGGATTGCTGATGAACTCAAACTAATCAACGAACGGAGGAAGAAGGTATATTCGAAACTTCAAACTTACGTTAACTTTTAACCACTTTGAGCGGCTGCTCGCCTCCTGCATCTATCGGCCCCCGCGGTTTTCACCAGACTGCTGCGCTTCTTAATGTCTAACTCATCTCTTTGTAGTGTCCAGCTATTATATTATAGACTCGCTAGTATTCATTAAGTCCGACCTAACTACTGTAATAGTTAACACCAATTATTGTCACAAGAAGTTTGTGTTGCGAGGCCTGCTGTCCACAGACCTACTATACCAGAGCCATATTCCACGTGCGATATTTACTAACATTACACTGACAGTTGAATCAGCTGATTTTTAGAGTTGTCGCCACGAAATGGTTGAACGATATTAGAATTACGACGATTTTACCTACACATTTTTTTTTTTTTTTTTTTTTTTTTTTTTTTTATGTGATTGAATGACGTGACGAGCAAGTCGTTCACCTGATGTTAAGTGACACGGCCGCCCATAACAGTTGCAGTGTCACCCGGAACTTTAAAACAATAAAGTTTCGCGTGACACTGCACTGCACACGTCATCCCGAGACATCACCCAGTCTAGTAATCAGATTACTAGACTGAGTGATCAGATCATAAAGTCTCATTTGCCCAGTAATTTCACTAGCTACAATGCCCTTCAAACCGGAACACAGTAGTGCTTGCACACTACTGCTTGGCGGCAGAATAACTGGCAAAGCGGTGGTACCTACCTAGACGAACTTTGCAGAAAAGTCCTACCACCTAGTATCTATTCTATCAGTATCACATTCTATCAGTTATGCCCCAATTTTCAATAGTTACGTTAATGCTATGAAAAATCTAACTACTTGAATTTAGAAATCTTCAATGGGTGGTAAAGGGAAAATTAAAATTTCTCCAGTTCTCAGTTTCAGTTTTGACGTCCTGGGTAGGAAACACTAGGTTAATTTTTGACTATGATCCGTCGCCCCTAGCAACCAAGAGGTTCTCTATGGTTCACGGGCGAGTACGCCACAGGCAAAAATGTTTTTAATCCCTGCTATCAGCTGATTCTACAATGTCAGTACAATGTTAGTATATATTGCATCTTGGTTGATATATAGTTACTGAGCTTGTCCCCCATTGGTGCAGCTGTACGAGTCGTCGGTGCGGCGGCGCGCCCTATTGGTCCGGCGGCGCGCAGGCGCACAGTTCGCGCGGGACGCGGCGGAGGCGAGAGGGTGGGTCGCCGATAAACTCGCCAAACTCAACGCTGAACAGACGCAAGGTAACACTTTTACTATGTTAACGTATCACTTGATTCGAAGCTTCGGGTCGGAGATTCCTTTCTGCATTGTGCGCACTGACCTCTATTATACTAGTACGCTGGACTCCATAATGACGGCATTTGATTTCCGCCATTTTGGCGCTGATTGCTAAGGGTGCCACCGTGAGCGTCCTCGGAACTAATGAAACCAACCAATCAACGCGATGGATTTTCAAAGTATAGTTCTCAGTACACTCGGCTCGGAGTGGCGCTTCAAATCGGTACAAGACATTCTCGATTTTTGTACGATATCGTCTATCCAGCGTACTTGTATGATATATATATATATAGAGATCAGTGATTGTGCCGGATAAAAAGAATTGCTGTTTCCCACTTCTGGTGCTACTTGCACCAGAAGTGGGAAACAGTTCATCTTGCTTCTTTTTTTTTAATCATTTATTTTAATAGTTCTAGCGCGGAAAATTCAAATTTTCTTGCGTTCTTATGCCAATAATAGTTTAATTACTCAACGTCATTACATGAAAACTAATTTTACGCAAATAAATAGAAAGTATCAATAAATTACAATTAAAAGTATCTCCTAGATATCATTGGTTTAGCGACAAATGGCAATAAACAATTTTCTTCTTATTTTTTCAGTCTATTGCCATTTGTCCAAAACTTACAGCCAAGTTAAATTAACCTTAAGCTACAGAAATAAGGTCAAATACCTTTCCATGTTTCCATGTAGGTATACAAAAAGTTAATTAATTACAAAACAATCCCGTAGTGGGTGCCGGGAGACCGGAATGTACAACCAAAATATTAGTACAGCCTGTATTGTACAGCCAGGAATGTACAGCCCGGAATGTACAGCCCGGAATTGGTGTACATGGCTTCGAAATATCGGGCTGTGCAATACGGGTCGTACAATATTTGCTGTGCAATGTTGGTACAGGCCAATAATGCACGACCCCGAATGTACAGCCCGGAATCCGAGTACATGGCTTCGGATTCCTGGGTTGTACAATACAGGTCGTACAATCCTGGCCGTGCATTATTTGGCCGGGCATTCCGGGCTGTACATTATAGGGACTCGTGGGTGCCTAGCTGATGCAAGCCCTTTGGATGTCATTCATTTGCATTACAACAGATAATCAGTTAAATAAAATAGTTCAAGTGCGATTGGGACTCACGCAAAACAAGCAGAAAAATCACGTTTGTTGTATGACAGCCCCCTTAAATGTTTATTCTATTCTGTTTTCTAGTATTTATTGTTATAGCGGCTACAGAAATACATCATCTGTAAAAAATTCAACTGTCTAACTATCACGGTTCATGAGATACAGCCTGGTGATAGATAGACAGACAGACGAGCGGAGCATTAGTCCGTTAGGGTCCGTTTTACCCTTTAGTTACGGAACCCTAAAAACGTACGACTGGCGTACTATTAACATTCGATTAAGGTATGACTTCTCCAATCGCAGGTGAAGTAACCAACCTAGAAGACAAGATCAAGAAGCTGCAGAAGCATCAAGCCTTCACCGCGGAATTGGCTGCCAACCGAGCTCGTCTCCAGGAGGTCCAGGAGTTGGCGGAGCAGCTGCGCCCAGATGCTGAGGTGGAGAAGCAGCTGGAAGCGCTGAGGGGTGACTGGGAACGCCTGGAGGAGGCTACGGAGACCAGAGGTTAGTGAGGATGAAGGAAAGAGCTGGAACTGCTCTAGACCAGCTAGGAGGTGTAATAAGTTGATTACAGTGAACTTGGTTTAACTACCTTAATCAACTATATCAACTACATCAATTTTATCAACCTAAACTATATCAACTTAATCAACTATATCAACTTAATCAATATCAACTTAATCATTCTAAACTATATCAACTTAATCAACTATATCAACTTAATCAATATCAATATAATCAACATCAACTTAACAACTTAATCAACTAATAACACTTAATATTACTAACTTAGTTTAACTATTCAGGTCTGTTGTGGGACTGGATTGAAAAGACCATGGCGCACGGGTGGGATTAGTAGAAAAATGTTTAGGATTTGGTGATGATAGTATGACTTGTAACTGCTGCAATTCTTCTCTAGGCAGCTGGAAAAAAGCTTAGAGATTTAGGGTTAGTGAGAGATAACTGCTGGACTTCTTGGAATAATTAAAGACATAGGATGTGCTGGAGCTGATCATGTGTAGAAAGTAAGGGTTAAAGCTGGGTAGATGATTGCTGGAAGGTCCTGGAGTTGCTGAAACGGCTAGATGAGACTATGCAGTTCAAAAGTTAGTATTTGAGAACTGCTGGGTCTAGCAGTTAGCTGAGATATTTCTGCTGGATGATCTGCCAAGTCTGCGATATTATCGCGAAATCTGTTGGCATAATATTAAGGTGTTTATCTTTCAATGTATTTCTAGGTCGTGGCCTGGAGGAAGCCCAGGATATCCTGGAGTTCAACCAGCACCTGGACAAGATCGAGGCCTGGATCAGAGACAAGGAAATGATGGTAAAATAAAAAATCTTTTATTCATAATTTTATTTTATTTTTATCTTTCTTTACATCCAATTAAAACTATGAAATAAAAATGACGTCATTCGGCTGACGATGTGATGACGTGACTGCTTACTGGTTTTCTTTCAACATTGAATGAATTGAATGGTTTTGATCATGTCCATTATAGGATATGCGTAAAAAAACCCTATATCCTAGCAGGTCTAAACTTATGCACTAAGGAGACCTAACTTGTAGGTCCAAGCTCACGAGCTAGGGCGAGACTACGAGCACTGCAGCGCCCTCTTGCGGAAGTTAGATGACGTTGACAGCGACATGAAGGTGGATGACAAGCGAGTGAAGAGCATCTGTGCACTCGCTGACAAGCTGTTACAACAGGTAAGAGGGAGATAGAGTTAGGGAGAGAGTGAATAAGAATAGATGTATGAATACTGTAGAAGTTTGTGTAGAACACTTACAAAAGTTAAATGAAAGTGACAGCGCCAATAGCTGTTATATTTGGTAAGATATGTAGTATGAGTTGGAGAGAGAACCTGTAGAAAGTAAAAGCAAAATGTGATAAAGTAGTTCCAGAATGCGGGTACTTATGTTTTAAAATAAATGATGTATTTATTTTTTTATATTCTGTCCTCTATATTTAATCTACTATCTTCTATCTCCTATATTTAATCTACTATGTTCTACCTTCCATATGTAACCTTCTATCTTCTACCTCCTATATTTAACCTTTTATCTTCTACCTCTGATATTTAACTTTCTATCTTCTACCTCCTATATTTAACCTTCTATGTTCTACCTTCGATATTTAACCTTCTATCTTCTACCTCCTATATTTAACTTTCTATCTTCTACCTACCAATATTTAACTTTCTATCTTCTACCTTCCATATTTAACCTTCTACCTCCTATATTTAACATTCTATCCTTTATCGTGTACTTCCCATATCCCAGGGTCCAACAGCGCAGGCAGCGTCAGTATCCTCCCGCCGCGACGCTGTACTATCCAAGTGGCGCGCCCTGTCGGGGGCCCTGCAGCAGTACCGGGACCACCTCGCCGCCGCGCTGGAGATACACTCCTTCAACAGGTGAGTACTGTCGGGGGCCCTGACAGATAGATCAAACCTCTTTGAAGTGTTATTAGAGGTCAAACGGTTTCCCTTTCCCTAGAGAAGAGGTACGATATGTCGATTTTCATAGCCCCTGCTGGACGGTTATGCTATTCGTACAGGTAAAAACAATCTTACAATTTTTTGGTGGAATTTCAAACCATCACGGTTCTTTTAATACAAATCCATTTTCCAGGGACGTGGAAGACACCGCGGAACGTATAGCGAAGAAGGCCGCTCTATTCAGCAGCACAGAGAAAGGTCGCGAACTGAGCGCCGCTGAGGAGCTGAAGAAACGCCATCTGGCGAGAGTGGCTGAAGCAGGCGCAGTTAGGGACAAGATACAAGCTTTGGAAGCGGAAGGAAAGACTCTGGCTCACAAGTAAGTGATAACTTGGAAGGTGGTAGTTGAGGTGAATTTGGCTCAGGTGGGGAATAGCTTGGTTGCAAACCGCACGGTGTGTGTTCGCATCTCAACTGTGGTAGTGTTTTTGCACAAAAGTTATAGTCTAAGAATGCAGTGATAGGTAAAGTAAGACAAAAGAAGCGTTAAGACTGGTGGGACCAAAATTTAAATCTCTTTAGGCTTTTGTAATGACGACTTTTCAAGATGACTATAATTTCTAATTGCCCGTTTCCTTACGATGTTACCGTGATCTATGTAATTAGTTTAGATGTATTTAGTACAAAATCACGAAGAATCTTCACTGCAGCGGTTATTATTTGGATAGGATGACCTGCCCGCTACAATAAAGTGGTGCTTACAACTGAGCGGCTACCGTGCATTAGCTAGACGTCTAACACCGGTTGTAAACGTAACATTCGTTAAGGTGACGGGTGGAGTCAGATAAGCAGGTCCAAATCCGTTCAAAGAAACATCAACCTTAACATCGTAGTATTAAAAATATCAATTCAGTCTGCACTTCAGCGCGGCGCTTACGACAAAGACAACGCACGAAATGACTGATTTTGACGGTTTTTAATTAATATTTATTTTTGTATAGTATTTTTCAAAGTTATTAAGTCATCAGGACATCTGAATGTTTGTTGGGAATACGCTAATTTATTTTTTGTAAAAATATATTCGGTAGAAGCTCAGTAAAATGGAAACATTCAAATTTTTTGAGGGAGGTTTGCGATTTTTTTCTATAGAGCTATATTTATTGATCTTGTATTTGCGGTCATCACAAACGACTTAATGAAATGAATTACATGATATATCAAATTCAAAGCTCCACATTTCTAATTACACCAAGAAACGAGTCAAAAAACACCTTGTTTGCTCTTACCGTCGCCTTAAGCAAATTCATAAGCTTTCAAAGGGAAACCTAAAGTGAAGTGCTACAGTACAATGTGTACAGAGCTGTATCAGGCAGGTCTTAGGTAAAGGCCCTGAAGAGTTTTTGTACTGTAGCGTCTTCAATTGAATCGCGCAACGAGGTGAGGGTAAGGTCCCAGAGGTTTAAAATTCTAAAGCCAGCTAACCAAGTCCAAAGAGAAAAACGCAAACCACAAAGCAGTTCCAACAACCATATATTTGCTCCCAGCCACCCAGAACGAGCCAAGGAAATCGAGTCCAGCGTCCAAAGCCTGAAGGAAGGATGGGCTCGCCTCTCCAATTTGGCTGAAGAGAGGACGGCGGCCTTGGACGAGGCCATCGCTCAGCACAAGTACTCCGACAGTTTAAAGGTATGTTCTGTACACCAAGTACAGAATATTTAATAGGACTTCGTTTAGAAGTACCACTCTCATAGAAAACGCGTAAATACCTACTGAAATATACCTACCACAGAGCAAGAAAAAATACGTAGGTGCGAACCGTCATATTTTTTAATGCTCTGTGATACCGACAATCGCATGTACATTACCGTACTTGCTTTATGACACAAGTGTGCTTTGTTGCTCATTACATTTGAAGTGTTACGTGCGGTGGTAAGGAAAGCTAATGCCCGTCTTCACTAAAGTTTGACAGCTCCTTCTAATTCGCACTTATCTTTCTAGAACGTACCCAAATGCTGAAAACTCAAAAAACTTTAAAAAAAATCATTACAAATAGGGTATTTTTAGCACTTTTACAAGTCAAAATTAGATAACGGATTTAAAAATGTTGAAATTAAATGATTGTACATACTAAACGGATGGCTCGAATAAAACGCTAAATATCCAAGCATCCGTGTTTTATTAAATTATTGAATTAGTAGGCGTCTGCCAATTCACCATTACCAGAAACAATACCCCCGCGAGAGGATGCGCGCGCATCAACAACACTTCCTTCCAAGGAGGTCGCGCGTCAGTGCAAGCAGGCGCGCGGGGAAGCAGGCCTCACCGCCCGTGTCGCGGCACAGCTACACGATTCACGGCGCCATAAGCATTTGGTTCTCTTTCAATACTAAGCAAGCATAATTAAGCAACATTACATAGCGCTTAATGTCACAATATTATATAGCAAGCCAACAGTACGAGTTTGAAGGAAAAGTTTTCGCAGCTGGTGCAAGCAATCCGGCGCTATGTAGAATCGTAGCGTCGATTACGCTTCGCAGTAGGTGCGTCAAAGAGGCGTATATGCGAACTTTGAGTTTTCTAATTTTAATGTAGACGAGCATATGAGTTTAATGTGTACACGCATTGAATACGACTTTTTTCTTCACACTTGCGAGGAAAAACAAACTGCCATTTTTATTGATTTTTGTGGAAAATGGCGCGCTCGTTTCTTTTTTATGAGGACGCGTTTTAACCTTCATCTTAAGGATTTTAATTGAAGATTGTTTAGCTATTTTGTGTTAAAATTTATGCTATCTTCGTTGACGAAGCTGCTTAAATTATAACCATCTCTTTCCCTCACTAGGAACTAGAGCTGTGGGTGACAGAGACAGTGAAACGCATGGATGGAACGGACGAGCCAGAATCCGTGGCTGACGCTCAGGCACTCCTTGAGCTTCACGATGAAAGGAAGGTGAGACAAAATTTTCTATTTTATAAAACACTAGCTCCGTCCCCCGGTTTCACACGTATCGTACCCGTTTTGGTAGAGTCGGCAAACTGTGTGCCATATTTCTAACACTAACATTTTCACGTCAAACTTGCTAGATTCGTACAGTCTATACAGCTCTCGAACATAATAATACGAAGAAAGCTATGACATATGTACTGGTATTGGATTTCTTTTTGCTATTTGTATCTTTAACTGTTGACATTGTTCTTTTAGGGTTCCGTGCCCAAAGGTTAAAACGGATCCTATTACTAGGCTCCGCTGTCTGTCGGTCACCAGGCTGTATCTCATGAGCCGTGATAGTTAGACAGTTGAAATTTTCACAGATGATTTATTTCTGTTGCCGTTACATTTATTTATTTATTTATTTATTTATTTATTTATTTATGCACAAAACAAATTACAATCGAAAGAATATTAAGGTACAACAACAAATACTAAATAGCAGAATATAATAAATATTTAAGAGGCTCCCATACAATAAACGTGACATTTTGTTCGTTTTTATAGTTAATGGTACGGAACCCTTAGTGCGCGAGTCCGACTCGCACTTGCCCGGTTTTTTTTAAATTTTTTTGTTTGTGATTTGTTATTGTAATTGGTTTTTGCTGTTTTAATTAATAAATACATTGTGTTTCAGGCGGAGATCGATGGCCGCCAGAAGGCGATCGCAGTACTCCAACAAGGAGCTGAACAGGCTCCGGAACCGGAAATGAGGAAGAAAGTCAGCGCGCTATCTGCCACGCTCGACCAGTCCTGGCTGCAGAGGAAAGAGTACCTTACGCAGGTGAGAACTAGGTTTGAAATGAAAGGTCGTTTTCATTTATTTCGAGTTTCACGATGTTTACCTCCACTGCAAGACGTGTGATGTGACCAGCACATATGTTCCAGGCGCACCAGCTGCAGCTGTTCAAGGAACAAGCTCGGCAGACGGAGGACTGGCTCGCTTCTAAGGAGGCCTTCTTGAACAACGACGACCTGGGAGAGAATCTTGACGGTAAGGACTCTCATATTTACTGCAATTCTACTAATATTGTAAATGCGAAACTTTGTGTGTGTGGGGGGGCAATGTTTGTTTATGCAGATAGCTTTTTATCCGCGGGTGAAACCGTGGGGCGCAACTATATTAGACACAATTTCATGGATCTCTCAAAAATATAAAAGCAGACGCCATGACGAATCAATCAAAATACATGCAGACGACGTGACGGGCACTTTAATTTACTGAAATAAATAGGTAAGACAGGTTCTCGAGTGGCGACCACGAACCGGGCGGAGCCGATGGATGCAGGAGGCAAGCAGCCGGTCACAGTGGCGCTCTTTGGGAGAGGTCTACGTTCAGCAGTGGATGATGATATTTGAGTGTCTCTGACTAAAGAGTTCCTTCCTATGTCACGGTTCTTGAGCCTAGCGTAGGTGCTTAATTACCATAACGTACCTATTTGACAGCATCAAATCAAATCAAATCAAATCAAATCAAATCATTTATTTTGTGATACACAGGTCATAAAACAGATGTTACAACAAAAGTATATAGTTCATACTGCGATCAGCCGCAACGGCATACAAAATTACAAATAAGCCAAAGCTTTTAATATAAAAGTGTCACTTATAGCATTATGAAATAATTAAATTAATCAAATTACATCACAGATAAAAGTCAATAATTAATAAATAGGTCCATGTCATTGTATTATATTATAGTCAATTACTTAGCAAAAAATTCATTAAGGGAATAAAATGTATGGTCGATTAAATATTGAAATAATTTATGCTTGAAAACATGAAGGTCACTGCACCCTTTTATATGGCTTGGAATTTTGTCATAGATTCTTGGCCCCATTGTAAATACACTTTTCTCGTATAAAGCAGTTTTATGGTTTACTTTATTGACACAACACAAGAAAGTCCGATTTCGGGATTTGAATACTATTTTAAATAAAGATGGATGTTGTCTAATAAAGAGAGCTAATTCAAATATGTATAGTGAGGGTAAAGTAAGAATTTTTAAATCTTTAAAATATGTTCTACAGCTATCGGTTCTTTTCAGGCCACACATTGCACGTATACATCTTTTTTGACCCCTAAACACTTTATCCCAATTTGTTGCATTGCCCCAAAATATTATAGCGTACCTTAATCTAGAGGCGACATACCCATGATACGACGTGAGTACCGTGGAGAGGTTTACTTTTTTTGCTAACATAAAGAGACTATAGGAAGATTGGGCAAGCTTTTTACAAACAAAGTCTATGTGGCTTTGCCACTTTAGGTTATTATCTATGTATAGTCCAAGAAATTTGGCTGTGATAGTGGTGTCTACTGTCCTACCATCATGTTGTATTTGGGCACCTAGAGTTTGATTATTTCGTTGTTTAAATTCCATTATCTTTGTTTTATCTATATTTATATTCAGATTATTACCTATTAACCATTGTACTATGGATGCTAGGTTAGTATTTATGACATTTTCATCATTAAAAACCACTGTGCAGTCATCCGCAAATAATATCATTGGGCTATTAATTGACTTAGGCATATCGTTGATATATATTAAAAATAGTAGAGGTCCCAGAACACTGCCCTGAGGAACTCCAAACTTTATTGATCTACATGACGATTTGAATTGTGTTTCATGTTTAGTTTTTAGAGATATCCTATTAACACTGGTAATTTGCTTTCTATCACTTAGGTATGATTTGAGTAAATTTAGAGCATTACCCCTAACGCCATAAATTTCAAGTTTCTTTATAAGAGTTTCATGGTCTACAAAGTCAAAAGCCTTTGACATATCCATAAAGAGCGTGTAGACTGGTTTTCTTGTATCTACTCTGGGGTATATCATAGCAAGAAATTCATAAATCGCTAAGTTAACTGAGTTATTTTTCCGAAATCCTTTCTGTTCATGTGCAAATATATTATTACTCTCAAAATAATCGTATAAATTTCTGTAGACAATTTTTTCCAAAATTTTAGAGAAGATTGGAATCATCGCTATTGGTCTATAGTTGTCCATACAAAAATTGTCACCTTTTTTAAACAGAGGTTTAATTATTGTCGTTTTCAGAATTGATGGAAAAGTGCCCTGCTCAAAACATAAGTTAATAACATGCGATAAAATAGGAGCAACAATGTTAGATACGTATTTTAATACTGCGACACAAATGTCATCAAAACCTGTACTTCTGGTGTTTTTTAAACCCTGAATCGTTTGAGAAATTTCAGTCGGGTTAGTAGGTTTTAGAAAAAAAGAGTTTGGTGAATTATAGCTGCAAGTGTGAATTTTATAATTATTTATATTTAAAGGTTTAGCCAAGTCTGCATAATATTTGTTAAAAGATTCTGCTATATGTTGGGGGTTTGTAATTTTACAGTCATTAACTAAGATTTCTGTAATATTTTCGGGGGGTAATTTTGGTCTGCTGTTATTAATGATATTCCAAGTCGCTTTGGATTTATTAGTGGATGTTAGGATATAATAGTTGTTTTGTGATTTTTGTGTGAGTTTTACAATTTTACTATATCTTTTGGAGTACGCTTTAAATTTTAATTTGTCAAGAGCATTTTTTGAAAGCCGATATTTCCAAAGTAGGGATCGTTTATGTTTGCTGCATTTTTTAATTCCACGGGAAAGCCATTTAGGTTTAAATTTGGTTTTGTTTTTTATTTTCACAATAGGAAAGCACAAATCATAAAATAACGAAAACAAGTTATGAAACTCAAAGAAAGCCTCATTCGCATTATCTATTTCAAAAATTTCAGTAAAAGTGAGCTGACTGATACATTCTCCAAATCTCAGAAAATTATCTTTAGAGTAATCTCGTTTAAAGGAAAACCAGTGGTCCAGCAGACAGGTTTTTTTAACGGGACAGGTTAAAATCTGAGCTTTATGATCGGACAACCCAAGTTCAATAAGTTCACATTTCGCACCACGAATGTTATGAAATATATTATCAATACAAGAGCCACTACTCGGTCTTGTAGGTTCTCTTATGGGTATCTTTAGATTGTAACTGGTAATAAGTTGTTCTAATTCATTAGAATGTTTGTTCCGTTTTAGCAGGTCTATGTTAAAATCACCAGCGATGGTAATCTTTTTATTATTTTTATTTGCTACAACCCTCAACATGTCACTAAAATTATTAAAAAACAAGTCAAATGCTGCCGATGATTGTTTGCTCTTAGGAACCCTATATAGACAAATCACGATCATATTATGATCTATTATTTCAATACCACAACACTCAATAATATTAGTGATACTAATTTTTTTCACAAAAGGTAGAACTTTAAATTTAAGTTTGTATTTGACCATTATGCACGCTCCCCCCCTGCGTTTATTTCGAGAAAAGTGAGAAGCCAAAGTATAGTTTGGAATATTAAGCATAACATCTGTGGTGTTTAGGTTTACAATCCGAGCAGCGAAGGAATGGAACACTTTACCAGCGTCTTTCTTTCCCGATAGTACAATCTAGAGCTCTTCAAGTCGCGAGTGAATCTTCTAGGCAAGCATGTACCATCGTAGACCGCGTCGTCACTTCCCATCATCAAAAAAGTAGCACAGTAAAAAAAAATGCAATTCCTGTTTTGCGCGTGTGTTGTGGGAGCATGGTCCTCGTAGTTCCTGGCTCCCTAGATACGGGGGATCCTAGTTAGGGTCCAGGATCTATGTATGTGATCGTTGGCCGCGTTATTAATTTAATTTTGTTTGGTTGGTAGCCGTGGAAGCCCTGATCCGCAAGCACGGCGAGTTCTCGAAGCTGCTGGAGGGGCAGCTGGGGAGGGTGCAGGAGCTGGCGCGGGGGGCCGGCCAGCTCCCGGCGGCGCACTGCCACGCCCAGTACATCGCGGCCAGGCTCCACGCCATATGTGCCAGGAGGGACAAACTGCAGGTGGGGGTCTTACTGTCGCTCCAACATGACCTTTGCAGGCTTTATGACTTGGATGTGTGTTTTTAGACGTTTTGGATATCATTATCATCATCATCATTAACAGCCTGAAGACGTCCACTGCTGAACATAGGCCTCTCCCAAAAGAGCGCGACTTTGGGCGGCTGCTCACCTCCTACATCCATCGGCAACCCCCGGGGTTTTTACGTTTTTACCAGATCGTCGGTCGACATAGTGGAGTAGTATATTTTTGGATATAATAGTTTATTTTGACCTTTTTAGACGTTTATGGGTTGAGTAAAACACTTTTTTAGATATAAGAATACTTCAGTGTTTTGACCTCGCAGGAGTTGCAGGTGATTTCATAACGTGAACATAGTAGAATAAACCATTTTTTTTTGCGCTAGACAATGGCATTCAATATTTTCCCTCTTCGATTTCCTAGAAAACAAAAAGAAATATAATAAAACTAAAATAAACTTTACATCTCTCATATTCGGTAAGTAGGTCCTTATTACCCCCAAATGGGGCTTGTAGGTAACTAATTAGCGCTCTAGGGTAATAATGTAGCTAGAAAAGCTCTAGGGCGGTAAGTAATTTAAAAATAACTCTTCACTCTTTTAAAAAGTTCGCGTACATCTAACCATCATACTGGCAATAGACATCATGCATTCAGCCCAATGACAAAAGAGGTCGCTTCGCTATTCAGCCTTGTCTTCGTACGAGTATAATATAATAGTCATCAATTTTAAATATCGAACGGCGAAGCTCAATTTCGTTCTAGAAAAAAAAAAATTAAAAAAAAGTTGAAAAAAGGCGGGAATAGAAAACTTTTACTTTAAATATTGTTTGTTTTTGGGATTTTTTTATAATTACGTGCTAATTAGGAAACAAACATGAGTTCTGCAAGTGATGAAGATGCAGCAATTAAGAATATTTTGCCTGAAAGTTCTAAAATGTTTGCTTGTAATGCTTGTAATGCTTGTAATGCTTGTAATGCTTGTAATGCTTGTAATGCCGGTTTTTTTCTACTTAACTCACAATCGAGATGTAAAGCAGAGTAGTTAGCTCGGGTGTTAGCATCAGTTGCACCCTCGAACTATAGGCTAAATATCTCGGGCTGCAATTGATGCCTTACAGCCCTTGGCTACTAATCTACTATTAATTCAAGTGTGTATTTTCATTAACATCGTGATTTTCATTATTCGTTAATTTTTACATTATATTAGGTTCGATTCCTAGCTGAAGCGAACAAGTTTTGAAAAAATCAGTTTTCATAGATAAAATATATATTTTTTTAATTAACTTTGTTTCTCTTGCAATACATTAGGTCTGTAGGTGTTCATTAGGAGCTCGCTAAGAGCTGATGGTAAGCCTATGCTGAGGTTGGTTCCGTTCCAGGAGTCGTGTGAGCACCGCGGCGTGATGCTGCAGCAGTCGCGGCAGCTGCACCAGTTCCTGCGCAACCTGTACCACGAGCGCGAGTGGATCGCCCTCAAGCTGCAGGTGGCTACCGACCAGAACTATAGGTCAGTTACCTTTTACAGTCCATCCCTCAGCAGTCAATGACCTAATCTCAGAGTCTAGTAATCTAGACTGTGTGATATCTCAGGATGACGTGCGCAGTGCAGTGTCACGCATAACTTTATATTTTAGAGTTCCGCTTGACACTGCAACTGTTATGGGCAGCCGTCTCGCTTAACATCAGGTGAACGATTAGATCGTCACGTCATTTATTAAAATAAAAATAAAGTCTTGCATTACTTGTTAATTTTTAATAAGATCCCGGACCCTAACTAGGATCCCCCTGTATCTAGGGAGCCAGGAACTACGAGGACCATGCTCCCACAACACACACACACAGAACATTTATTTATTTATTTATTTATAATCGGAACGGTTACCAACCACTTACACTAATTATTAATACCAAAATTTACTTATGCATTAAAGTTTACAATTTAAACATTTCAATATAACAATTAATAGCAACATAAGTATTTGCACTTCTTTTCCCGTGCACAAGTACTTGTCCTGCCGCGGGACCCGGGAATTGAACCCGCTCCGGGATACGAGCCGACCTGCTCAACCAACATACCACAGACGCTGTCAAAATAGTAACCAAATAGCCTATTTCTTTTGTGTGGACATGTCACACAACGCCATCTAGCTCCAAACTAAGCATAACTTGTACTATGGGAACCAGATAACTGATATAATACTTAGATACTTTTTGTTTGTAAATACATACATAGAATACAATATAACACCCAGACACAGAACAAACATCGATGTGCATCACACAAATGTTTGTCCCCGGATGGGAATCGAACCCACAACCTATAGTACAGAAGGCAGAGCTACTACCAACTGAGCTATCAGGCCAGTCAAATTGTATTGTAAGTAAACCTTCCATCCGCAGAGACCTATCCAACCTGCAGAGCAAGATCCAGAAGCACGCAGCGTTTGAGTCGGAGCTCGCCGCCAATAAGGGGCGGATCGATGACGTCGTCAACAGCGGAGAGGCGCTTATTGGTATGTGTACGATGAAGCTCCAAGCCAAAACGTCATTCCAGGCCACATACCCTCACGAAACAACTCAATTATCCGCGATATATGATCAAAACAATGTTGTTTCTATTGGACCAGAGCAACCTTTTCATGACAGGCTAATTTGACAAGACGTTCATAAGCAGGCATGGTTAAAGGGAGAATTCAAAGTCTTGAACACAGTCGCAAGGTCGCCGGTCGGTCGGTCTTCTATCGGTTACATTTTGGAGTGTGCGCATGCCCTTCATCAGCTCATTCCGTCATCCCCTTTCCATCATAGAACTTTAGTTTACTAGGTGGTAGGACTGTTGTGCAAAGTTCGTCTAGGTAGGTACCACCGCTTTGCCAGTTATTCTGCCGCCAAGCAGTAGTGTGCAAGCACTACTGTGTTCCGGTTTGAAGGGCATTGTAGCTAATAAAATTACTGGGCAAATGAGACTTTACGAACTGATCTCACAGTCTAGAAAACTTTTTTAGACTGTGTGATGTCTCAGGATGACGTGCGAAGTGCGCAGTGTCACGCGAAACTTCAATTTAGAGTTCCGTCCGAGTGACACTGCAATCTATTTTGGGCGGCCGTGTCGCTTAACACCAGGTGAAGTAATAAAGAGAAAGAAACCCGTAAACAACGTCTTTCGTTACTACATTTCCTTGCTTCAAAGCGTTGTTCGTAATGCATTCTCCAGTGATTTACAAGCTTCTATTTATTTATTTATTTATTTATTTATGGACCTTCAACAGTACTACATGATATACAAATGTAATAAAAATTTTAGCTTACATGATTTACATGACAGGTTTTGAATTACATGTAGACCTAATTACAGAATGGCCACATCATGCATTAAGAAGTGAGAATCCTATAGTAAACCCTACAAACCCTAAAATAAATACATATTTAAAAAGACAAAGACTACAAAAAATAGATTCTTTACTAGCTTCTTGTAACATCCAAATTTTTTGTATATTAAAACGCCACATTGCTCATTTTATTATCGTCAACTTATCTTTACAGAAGAAGACCATTATGCGTCGCATGAAATCGCAAGAAACGTCGAGGACTTGGAGAACCAATGGAGGGAGCTACAGGTAACACATTCAATTAGTTTAACTTTAACGACACAGATTCGAAATCAAAGAACACGGCCTTCTTAACAATACGATACCTTACATCAGTGCGTCGACCGGTCAGAACATAGCATTTTATTCTGCCCCTGTCGCGGACCATAAACAAAAGTTTAATATCTAAAAAAACGACAAAGTTACAAGCATTTTAAAGTACAGGAATAGAAAGAGACAGCTCAAACGTGCAGTAACGTTAGTTTAAGGACTTCACAGTATCTCATTACTAAGCTGTGGTGGCTTTACATACATTCTCGTTGGCATGTGACGTCACAACGTGCGTTTTCATAGTAACTCTGGGGAATCTCCTGTTTTGTGAGAAAGGGACAGGCGATGCCCCTTCCAGAAACTTTAAAAGCTTATTACTCCGTGATTTATTTACCGGTTTTACTTATATTTCCAATTATTGCATTCATTTTGAACCTATTTTATGAAAATACTATTTACTTGTTAGTTGTACATAGCCGGCAACCAGCCTCTTACAGCGTACTACTACTATTCTGAACTAGTGCATAACTCAACAGCCTCCGTGGCGTGGTGGTTGAGCAGGTGGGCTCGTAAAACGGAGGCGGCGGGTTCGATTCCCGCGATAGGTCAAGTACACACATCAAAAAAGTTTAAGCAACATGTACTAATTTAAATTTTAGGATGGTTCTTCCATTATAACGTTGTATTTTATTTTTAAAATTATTACAAAATAAAATTTCTATAGAAAATGAATTTATTGTGAAAGAATAGGACAATTTAATACAAAGTATGGCCTCCTCTGCTATTCAGAACTTGTCGGCAAAGATTATTCATTGAATTAATGAGACTGTTTATGTCATCTTGCGGTATTCGCTCCTAATGGAATTGTGGCAAATCCTTCAGCTGTTGGGTTGTTGTCACTCCGTCTAAGTCCTTCAAAACACGTCTCTGGAGCATGTCCCATGCGTGCTCGATGGGGTTGAGGTCTGGTGATTGTGCAGGCCGGGGCAATACCCGGATGTTCTCCGTTGCCAAGTATTCACTGGTTCGCCGAGCTGTATGTGAACGCGCATTGTCATGCATTAACGTAAAATCGGAGCCAAAGGTTTGTGCAAATGGATGGACATAAGGTCTGAGAATATCCTTAACGTAATTTTCAGCTTTCATGTTTCCATTTACAAAAACGAGCTCAGTTCGCCTGTTCTTCATAATACCCGCCCATACCATAACTGTTGAGCCGCTGTATGGATGAACTTCCTGAACGCACCTGAGCCTACAAAACATAATCGAATTTTTTTTTTACAACCTGTCAGTATGTCTTCAATAACAAAAAAGTTTACTTACCTACGCACTTTGAGTGAGTAAATACTTAGAAATTTATTAATATAAATGGTAAATTTGTAATATCATGCATGTTGCTTAGACTTTTTTGATGTGTATTTGTGCACATTAAAAAAAAAGCGCAAATACGTTGTTCTGTGTGTGAGTGTTGCGCGAGCGTGGCCTTCGTTCCTGACTCCCTAGATACAGGGGACCCTGGTTAGGGTCCAGGACTTATGCATGGCGTTATATATATATAATGTATGTACAGTCGAGCGCCCAGCTCCGGCGCGAGCGGCTGGCGGAGGCCTACCAGGCGAGGGTGTACCTGCGCGGGCTGGACGACTTCACCGCCTGGCTCGATGATGTGGAAGCTCAGCTCCTCAGCGAGGATCATGGTACGTTGCTTGCTGTCTGTGTGTCATCAAAAAGAAACTGCGAATTACAAATTGCGTAATGTCAAATATGCATAGAAAATAATTTGTATTATTTAAAATGAATAATAGTTTCATGGAAAATTCTTGATACGATATAACCTTTTGATTGAATCCATAAATAATTCAACAGAATCGATTCTGTACTTTGGGTTTCAAAATAACTTAAAAACTGAACTGACAACCGATGGGGAAGAAAGGTTCTCGAGTGGCGACCACGTACCGGAAGACGTAGCGTAGGCCCCCCACTAGGTGGACTGATCGATCTGGTGAAAACTGCGGGGAGCCGATGGATCAAGTGTGGCGCTCCCTGGGGGAGGCCTATGTTCAACAGTGGACGTCTTCAGGCTGTTGATGATGATGATGATGAATAGTTTTTAAATGTCTCTTTATTTATAATGAATGCCCACAAATAATAATAATAATTTTCCCCTCTGTCAGGCAAGGACTTAGCTTCAGTGACAGCTCTACTGAAGCGTCACTCGCGACTGGAACAACAAGTGGCTCAGAAGGCGGACACTTGCTCGCAACTGGCTGACACCGCGAGGCAACTGGCTGACTCACACTTCATGAGGGACGAGATCATTGCGAGACAGCAACAGCAGATCAACAGGTGAGTGAGAAAAAGAGGGAAACTAGATAGGTTAAAAGTGAGTGAGGTCGGCTCGTTTGATCAACGGGTGAGTTAGAGTGACAAAAGGCAGATAGATAAACATGCGAGTGAGAAAGACAGGAGCGAGATAGATAAGCAAGTGACAGAGAAAGGAACTAGACAAATAAGATGAACAGGTGAGTGAGTGAGAACTGTTCATTGTAATAAATAAAAGAAAAAAATTTTTGTTCAGTTTACGTTTCTTTTTTCATGTTCATTTTTTGTGATAAGCGGAACATTTAGGTTCGTTAGATCAGCAGGTGAGTGAGAGAGCCAAGAATTAGATCAACTTGTAAGTTTGATAGCAAAAAATTAGTTGGAACAAAAGGTGAGTATGAGAGACAGAAACTAGCCAGATTAATGGGTGAGTGAGTGAGACAGATTCATTTCATCAACAGGTGAATTATAAAGACAATAATTAGATCGACCGGTGAGTGGGAAAGTCTGAAATTAGCCAAATTAACAGGTGAGTGAGTGAGACAAAAGCTAGCTAGAATAAAAATATTTCAGTAAATAAAACTGAACCTTACCCCAATAGAAATAAATGTGAGATCGCCCTGCACAGATACCGTCAGCTGCAGGAGCCGATGCAGAACCGTCGCGACAACCTGGAAGATGCAGCGTTGTTGCATCGCTGGGATCGAGATGCAGACGAGGAGTTCAAATGGTAACACTTTATTACGAATCTGTTATTTTATTTAGTATATCAAAAAATCTATATATATCATTATAATCAAAGGTTGTTTATATGTATGAAAACTTGTTTGGATTATTCATCTGGTGTTTTTAGGGTTCCGTACCCAAAGGGTAAAACGGATCCTATTACTAAAGCTCCGCTGTCTGTCTGTCCGTCTGTCACCAGGCTGTATGTCATAAACCGTGATAGTTAGACAATTGAAATTTTCACAGATGATGTATTTCTGCTGCCGCTATAATAACAAATACTAAAAGTAGAATAAAATAAATATTCAAGGGGGCTTCCATACAACAAACGTGACTATTTTTCTCGTTTTTATAGATAGAAAAGAAAGAGAGAAAAAAAACATTTATTCAACACACACATTATAAAATAGAATTTAAGTAGGTACATATCATAGAACAATAGCTAATTAGATACACGTAAAGAACAAAAAACCTTAAATAGAAATAAAAATAAATGTTAATAATGGTACGGAACCCTTCATGCGCGAGTTCGACTCGCACTTGGCTGGTTTTTTATTAAACGTTTGTAATGTTATTTTTAACCGCTCTGCTCAGAATACGATAACATGTTGTCGCGGTAACTATGATCAAAATAACGGTTAGCGGTGTTTAGAAAATTCTATCATACCTTAAAGATGCGAAATAGAGGATCCATGAATATCGAGCCTTAACCGGTCATTCCTTTACACATCAGGGCCATAATTCTGTATGAAAACACAGATTCCACACGATATAGAAACCCCGTCATTATCGTGTCTTGTTCAAATCGTGTCACACCAAGGAATCGACAATTTTTGTATTCTGTATAATCTAGAAAAAATATCTATGAGAGGTTTTGGATCCCTCGAGTGCGTTCCGAATTAGAACTAAAGGATTTCTCATCCCAAAACCGATAAAAAATTAAAATAAAGGAATGGCTTATATTTATGTTGTGATATAACGAAGCCATGGGTAATTATTAAAAATCGACAGAAAACCTTTAGAAATACCTTCGCTCTACATTTTAGTTTTATTTTGAATATTTAATATCGACATAAGTGGTGGTAACTTTTGACGGGTTGATGTTTCGGAACGCGCCTCAGTGGAACATATGATTTTTGACAGTTCAAATCGCGCCAATCCCAGTTAATTCCACATTCATTTCGCGCGGTTTCGTTCTCATTTCATAGAGAATAGATTTTTGCAGATTTCTTATGTAAGACAAGGAATTCGCGTGGTTTCGAAGCAAGGAATCGTAAAGTGGTCATACAGAATTAGGGTCCAGTGTGGCTATTGAATTTGTTAAAAATGTGTTTTTTCCCTGAAAACTTGGGCGTTTATAAACTATTTTTGGGGGTCATTAGAATGATTTTATATTAGAAAAACCAAAGTACTCAACTACATAGTTAAGTTTTATTAAGTTATCTCTGTTTTTTGTTTTTATTTAATTTTAGGCCGCGGCATCACTTACCATCATGTGAGAGAGTGGTCAAATGTTATGTCTATTAATTATAAAAAAAGAACAATTTACATTTTATTTTCATATGATTATTGGACACGTCACGTCGCATTGGGCTTTTAAAAAAGTGATTTTTGTTGATTTTGAGATTAGATTGCGCCTTAAGAAAAATGAGTATGTAGGTGAAAATATGACATAATTTTTTGATTGGCCTTATAGCTCAGTCGGTAGTAGCTCTGCCTTCTGAACTGTACGCTGTGGGTTCGGATCCCACCCAGGATAAACATTTGTGTGATGAACATCGACGTTTGTTCTGTGTCTGGGTGTTATATTGTATTCTATGTATGTATTTACAAACAAAAAGTATCTAAGTATTGTATCAGTTATCTGGTTCCCATAGTACAAGCTATGCTTAGTTTGGGGCTAGATGGCGCTGTGTGACATGTCCACACATGTTTATATATTGCACGTCTCCAGGTTGAAGGAGCGCGAGGGTGCGGTGCGCCAGGAGGAGACGGGCGGCACGTTGCCGGAAGCTCGCGCGCTGCTGAAGAAACATCTCGCGTTGGAGGCTGAACTACTCGCCAGGTAGGTCCGGGAGACATCACCATTGGCAGCTTGGAGATTTCCACTGATAGACCTAGGCAAAGTCAAATTAATGTATTGCAAACATGTTATTCTCAGCACTTTTACGAGTCAACATGAGCTTAGATGTACTTAACATACCTAAATAGGCTAGTGTCGTGCTGTTAGTTTATGACATAAATTAAACAGTCGTGAAAACAAAAATTAAATATCTCAAAAAAGGTCAAAGTTACAAGCATTTTAAAATACAGGAATAGAAAGAGACAGCTCAAACATGCAGTGACGTCACTCTTGCTCCTCATTACTAAGCTGTGGTAGCTTTACATACGACTGTGACTGTGTGTGTTTGGCATGTGACTTCAAAACGTGCGTTTCCGTAGTAACTGTGGGGAATCTCCTGTTTTGCGAGAAAGGGACAGGCGATGCCCCCTCCAGAAACTTTAAAAGCTTATTACTCCGTGGTTTATTTACCGATTTTACTTATTTTTTCAATTATTGCATTCATTTTTAACCTACTTTATGAAGATAATATTTACTTGTTAATTTTTAATAGCAGGACACTAGCCTACACTAGCTATTCTCTAACTACAGAAATGATTTTATTCCAACAGAGAGCCAACAATAAAAGCGCTGTGCAATCGGGCTACACAGTTGTCAAGGCGTGAACACTTCGCATCTGCAGCGCTCGAGTCTAGAGCTCGAGAGCTGACAGCAGCGCTTCAAGCGCTGAACGACGCCGCTGCGAAACGTACCATCGCTATACAGAAGAAATGCGACATGCTACAAGTAAGTGGACGAAATCCACTTCTACATAAATATTATAGGTCTGACAAAAAATTGGCTATCAGCGGGATTTGAACCCGTGCCCGAGAAGATTTTAGAGATGCGCAGGTAAGAAAGCGGAATGTTTCTAATTTTGAAGAAACATTCATAGGTTATAAAAAAAATGACAGATGAATTAACGCGGTCTAAAGAGGCCCTTTCTAATAATTGTTTGACTCAGACGTGACTTCGCGGAAGTGCACCTAAAATACAAAATGAGGCCCTTTCTAACATAAAAAAAGCTATAAGACATATAGAGATATATAGTATACAGTCTAAATGTAGTTTGTAGTAGATAGTCCAGCTAGCTTGTTAGTTTTAGTAGTGTAGTAGGTAGTTATAAAAAACAGATTGAAAAGTAGTTTGATAATCGATTTATTATCGAACAAGGGTTTTATTCTCACCTATTCGACTGTCGTCGTTTTCCTTTTTATGTCGTTCTTTCATGTTCTAAAATGTATATAGAATGTTAAAGTCTTCAGAAAAATCGAATCGTTTTAGTACTGAACAGAAATAATTACAAATTAATGTTGTTCAAAGAAGTAGATCGATCGAAAGAGTTCCGAGTGACACTGCATCTGTTATGGGCGGCCGGGACGGTTAACATCAGGCGAACGACTAGCTCGTCACGTCGTTTGCTTAGATAATAAAAATGTAAAATTACGTTTACCTTGATTTCTAAATTCTGATGAGAAATCAGTTCTTTACCCCTTATTGATATTGGGCGTGAGTACAATTTTTGTATTGGTCTGTGGTAAATGTGAAGTTTCTCTCCTAGCTCCTGACGGAAGTATCGGAGGCAGAAGCCTGGCTGCAAGAGCGTCGCGCCGCGCTGCTCTCCCGGGATGTGGGAAGAGATGAGGAGTCCGCTCGAGCGCTCGCGAGGAAGCAGGACAGCATGCAAGCTGACGTCGCCGCCTGGGACAAGAGGATACATAGTCTGGCTGTGAGTGGGACAAAGACAACACTATACTATGGCCTACATTTTACATGTAGGGCCTTATCTTCCTTTTCGTATATCACCATCAACAGCCCGTCCTGGCTTTGCTCGGGTTAATTAGTTTTTCGCCCTAACCCTGTTCAACAGAAGACCGAAGAGAGAGAGAAAAATAGGGGAAAACAATGAGTGGATCAGACGGCGAAGGAAGGCAGGCGCCGCGCCACTTGCTTCCCTTCCATTGGCGTCCCATCCATTAATTCCTTATTGCTTCGTGCAACCCGCACTTGACCGATTTTTAAAACATAAAGTATCCTGAAACTTGGTATGATAATAGCAAATTTTTCAGAATAGCATTATTTTGATAAACTAGCTCCATACCAAGTCTCCTCGAAATCCATCCAGTAGTTTCAGCGTGACGCGTGTTCAAAGGGACAGTCAAACAGACAGACAAAAAAATGTTTATACTTCTACATCGAGAAAGATACGTACCGCAATTAAAATATTCAATGTACAGATTTAGCCCAGTTACAGTTTTACCGCGGGGAGCTGATAGATGCAGGGGGCAAGCCCCCGCTCAAAGTGGGGCTCTATAGAGGAGGCCTATGTTCAGAAGTGGACGAGTTCAGGCTGATGATGATGACGATGACAGTTTTTTAATATAGATGAGCTTTTCCAGGAAAGAGCAACGTTCGACGATGAGGCAGTGAACAAGAAGATCGAAGAGATAAAGGCGTTGTACGAGGAGGTGAAACTTCTGTCAGCCAAGAGGCAGCAGCGGCTGCAGCAGAGCTTGAAATATTTCAAGTAAGTCGCAAAATCATACAAAAATATCTACGCTGACTCCACTAAAACAAAAACATCATCTGTATTGGCTCGATTGCAGGTGTAGGAGAACGAAGTGATTTGTTATTGATATCGTTAACTAGCTCCGCCCCGCGGTTTCACTCGCGGATAAAAAGTAGCTTATGTGTTAATCCAGTATATAAGCTATCTCTATTCCAAATTTCATCCAAATCTATCCAGCCGTTTGAGCGTGAAGGAGTAACAAACATACACACAAATTTTCACCTTTATAACAATTGTGATTGTGATTGTATTGCAAAACTGTGAAACCAGCACCCCTACCGCGTAACTATTCCGGTAATGGACATCGCCTGCCATCCTGCACGCGCCCATGTACAAGTCTGTAAGTATGTGGGTAGCCCGCCACATACGAACGTACTTTTATATCTCTGTGTTTTAAAATTAAATTAACTTAATAATGTCGCAAGTAAAGCTTGAAAAAGTGGTTCTAGATACACAACAGACCGTGTTGTGTCTTGTGAAGAAAGTGGATTCATTGGAAAAGGTGATAATTGAGCAAAACAACACGATAAAAGCTCAATCGGAACTTATCTCTCAGCTGATTCAAACACCTACCCGCAAAATTGCTGAGATTTCTGCCCCGAACGAGGCTGCGAAACAGCGACCACCGCCTAGAGCGGCCAGTATTAAGGCTAAATCGGCCATTTCTGGGGAAAACCCCAAGAAGCGACCGGTGTCACCACTATCTATCGTCACGAAACCAGTAAGTGCGAGCGAATCGGCTATATCTATTGAAGGATCGCCTACAACGGCTGCAGCTGTCTCTGTAACTTTGACGCCATCTGTCTCTGTCACTCCCACACTAGCTGAACAGCCGAATGATATAATTCAACCAGCTGTTCATGATTACAACAAATGGATTGAAGTGCAACGTAAGCAACGAACGCGGGCTCCTTCTGTTAATGTAGTAAAGGGAACTGCTGCACCAAGTAAAACTATGCTGGAAGCTTCCGAGCGCGTCAAATACTACCATTTGTACTACGTTAAGCAGGGTACTACGAAACAAATGATTAGCGATCACCTACTCACTATTTTTCAAAAGCAAGTATGTACGGTAGAAACATTAAAATCAAACGGTCCTTATGCTTCTTTTAAAATTGGGTTGCCTGCTAAGCTATCAGACCACCTATTAGCTGTAGATAACTGGACTGAAGACATTTGCATAAAACCATGGCGCAATAATTTTCGTAGTGCCACCAAAGAAAGAACATAATAGACACATGATGTTGCAAATTATCTACCAAAACGTCCGTGGCCTACGATCTAAAACTGACCAATTTAAAAGGTCTCTAATGCTGAGTACTTACGATGTTGTCGCGGTGACAGAGACATTTCTGAATAGCTCCGTGTATGATGCCGAGTTGTTCCCACCTGGTTATACCGTACTTCGGAAAGACCGATCCAGTGCTACTGGCTGGGGAGGAGTTCTGCTCGCGGTTCGGAGTCACTTCACAATCAAACAGGACACTAGTATTGATGGTCTCACTAACACGCACGAAATTCTCGTTACGCTACTTTCACTCAAAACTATAAAAATTTTACTTTGTGTCGTTTATATCCCTCCTAGCTGTAGTAGTGATCAATATCTTAATGTACTCAATATTTTAGAAAATGCGGTTTGTAAGTATTCTACGCATGATGTTGTAATTTTAGGCGATTTTAACTTAAATTCTTTCGGAAGCACTATATTAAATCACTATAACATGTTTTTAGACTTCTGTAAACTGACACAACATAACCAAATAACAAATGTTCATGGAGGTATTTTAGATCTGGTGTTGAGCGGCATGTCCAGGGAGCGGGTACGTATTTTCGGGGAAGTGGAGCCTCTCGTGCCTATAGATGGATATCATCCACCGCTCGAGGTCACGGTCAAACTGCCGTGCGCCGGGATGCGCAGCCGCTTCCAGAGCAATTTTTTATCGCACGCGTCCCTCTCTTACACAGATAAGGATGCACGTGCAAACTGGAACTTTCGCAAAGCTGACTTTTATGCGCTTTATTCATCTTTTGCAAATATAAATTGGGATGATTTTTTCACTTCTACCGATGTTAACCAAGCTGTTAGTTTATTTTATTTTGAAATAAACAAATGTCTCGACGACTGTGTACCACAAAAGCATACGAGATACACAAGTCATAAATATAATTATCCTACCTGGTTCACAGGTGACATAATACGTAATATAAAAAATAAATATTTTCATCTGATTCGGTATAAACAGGAAAAAAAATTGTTCAATCTGGAAATGTTTAAGTATTATAGGACGTTAGTAAAGGAGCTCATGGACAACGCGTACCATAATTATATAGTTAGTGTTGAAAATGATCTGACTAAGGATCCAAAAGCTTTTTGGCAATATGTGAAGCGGCGGCGTAACGACCGGCAAGTATGCGACGAGTTCACGTTTGGAGATATGACAGTAGCCGGGCAAGAGGCGGCAAATGTTTTTGCTACATACTTTAGCTCAGTCTTTCTAAGTGATATACCTAAACTGAACGTAGCCGAGGCTCAGTTGTGTTCCCAAGGCGCTCTGTCATCCGCAGCTCACATTTTTATTGACAATATATCAAGGGATGAGATAGTGAAAGCTATAAAGAAACTTCGGGCTCACGCATCTGCAGGTCCTGACGGAATTCCGCCTTATTTGATAAAGGACTGCCAATCTGTCTTCATTAAGCCACTCTTGCATCTATTTAACCTATCAATTGACCATTCAATGTACCCAGACTTTTGGAAAAATTCCCGTGTCACTCCTATTCATAAAGGAGGAGACAAATCTGATGTTTGCAACTATAGGCCAATAGCAGTCTTGTCAGTTTTTGGGAAACTGTTGGAGACAGTTGTCAATTCTCGCGTCGCTCAGCAGATCGGAATATATCTAGATAATAGCCAGCACGGCTTCAGATCAGGGCGGTCGACTGTAACTAATCACATCAACTTTGTAGATTACGTCACCGCAAAGATGGATGCTGGTTTGCAGGTTGATACAGCGTATTTTGACTTCAAAAAAGCATTCGATCGTGTTGATAATGATATTCTTTTACAGAAATGCGCCTCTATTGGTTTCAACCCAAAACTTTTAAATTTTTTTGCCAGTTATCTGCAAAATCGTTCGCAATATGTTCAGATGGCAGGTTTTCAATCCCCAAATTATTTTACGAGATCCGGGGTAAGTCAAGGTTCAACGCTTGGCCCAACCCTTTTTTTGATAATGGTCAATGACTTACCAGGGGCTGTTAGTAACTCTCAGTGTCTCTTGTTCGCCGACGATTTGAAATTGTTCACGGCTGTTTCAGACGGTAACGATTGTGCAAACCTACAAGTAGATATAGATGGGGTTGCGGGTTGGAGCGAGATCAATCGCTTGCATTTCAACTCCACCAAATGTCAGGTGCTGACTTTCTCCAGGGTTCGCAGCCCCATCTATCATCAATACAAACTTGCCAATACGACACTGGAACGCGTGAATGAGATCAAAGACCTAGGCCTCACATTGGATTCTCCGCTTAATTTTAGAATCCACATCACTAACATCTGTAAACAAGCTTACAGAATGCTTGGTTTTATAATGAGAACGTCTTATAACTTTGCAAATACAAACGCTCCAATTGCTCTGTACAATGCCTACGTGCGGAGCAAACTTGAATATAACGCGGTTGTGTGGGATCCTCACGAAAAAAAATATTCTCTTATGGTGGAGAAGATACAACGCAAATTTGCGAGATATATCTACAAGAAGATGTACGGATACTACCCATATATGTTTCCATCGCTATTCGTTGCTGGCATGGTCGGAATGTATACTCTCGAGCTTAGGCGTAGAATGTTTCTGGTCTTACATTATTACCTACTTTTCCACAATGAGGTGGACAACCCCTCTGTACTGGAAGGGCTGAGGCTGCGCGTACCGATCCGCTATCCGCGCGGCACCGACGCCGAGCGCGGCCCGCGCCGCATTCACCGCCTGCTCGCGGCGCCCGCGCACCTGCACTCTGTACGTGCTTACAACGCCCCAACTGCCAGAGCTGTGGCGTTACTTAATAACATACTCGCTCAACATCCAGAACTAGATTTGTTTACTGATAGGGTAGGTACATTTGAAAATGTTGTATTTACTTACCTTAGTTTTGCAGTATAGTGTGTTGGACTTAGTCTGTAAGCTATATTATGTAAATTTGATAATAAATAAATAATAATAAATAAATAAATAAGTGTGAGCAAGACAGCACACAATCAACATCGTCACTAGACTTACACAATAAGGCCCACATTTGAATTTGGAAAAAATAGGGTGGAAATACTGTTCACTCACAATGGGCAGGCCACATCGCTCGTAGAACTGATAACCGATGGGGAAGAAAGGTTCTCGAGTGGCGACCACGAACCGGAAGGTGCAGCGTAGGCCCCCCACTCGGTGGACTGACGATCTGGTGAAAGCTGCGAGGAGCCGATGGATGCCGGAGCCGAGCAGCCGCTCAAGGTGGCGCGCTCTGGGGAGGCCTATATTCAGCAGTGGACGTCTTCCGGCTGTTGATGATGATGATGACTGTTCACTCTCGATTTGAAGACTCCAAGATTGTTTTCGGAAATATAGACGCTGGCCAAGCGTGGAAAGACTGGAAACTCTTTGGCTGTTCCCATGATAAACGTGGAAGCATATGGCTTCCACCTTTTCTATTAGATTCCAAAAGCAACGTCATCGAAATATGTCTGTTTCGATGACGTTGCTTTTTGCATTGTACTTCTGTCGAGTACAATGCAATTTGCAAGCTTCGTACAATGATGCCTTGTTTACAGATTCGTACAAGAGTGCGAGGAAACGGTGGAATGGATCGGGGAACAGATGTCTGTGGCTGCGAGCGAGGAGTATGGACTGGACGTGGAACATGTGGAAACCTTGCAGCAGGCCTTCGACAACTTCCTCACGCAGCTGCACGGTATGTAGACAATCTTCGACAACTTCCTCACGCAGCTGCACGGTAAGACAACCTTCGACGACTTCCTCACGTAGCTGCGCGGTATGTAGACAACCTTCGACAATTTCCTCACGACTCCTTACGAACATGAGTGTGGGCAAGTGATATAATGTGGTGAAACGTGGTTTTTCGTATTGCTTCCAAAATTCCATAGAAGCTTCTAGCAAAGTTGCCGCCACTTTACTAGGCCATGACTTTGACTGGACTATGACTAAACTTTTTAATATTGTGACTGAAGGACTAAGGATTCCAGGTCAAGAAATAAATTGTAAAAGAAAACTGACGTTACGTACCATTTCCCCGCAGCCAACGAAGGGCGTATCGAAGCGGTGTCGGAGTCTGGCAACGTCCTGCTGGAGGAGAACACGCCCGAGGCCGACCGAGTCAAGCAGAGGGTCGACGACATCAGGGGGCTGTGGGAGGATCTGAAGGAGCTGGCCATAGCCAGGCAAGAGGTATGGAGAGACCTTCATTATCTGTGTTTCAACTATACGTTAATTTCGTGTAATATAGGTTAAATTCAAGATTTCATTGCAAAAAGTCAAAGTGAGGGTAGGTATTAAAAATAATTAAATTAAATCACTGTAGATACTAAGCACATATAATTAAACGTGCTCAATGTCAAATATTATATAACAAGCCTATTATAATATGCGAGTTTGAAAAACGATACATATGAATTTAAAATCTCTTCTTTTTTGAAGTCACATTACCAGTTGGAGGACGTCCACTGCTAAACATAGGCCTCCCCCATAAAACGCCATGAGCACCACGCTCGGCCGGCGGCGCGGTGACCGCGGAGAGCGCCGCTGGGCATGTAAGCCACGTGTCCGCAGGCGCTGGCGGGCGCGCGGCAGGTGCACGAGTTCGACCGCACGGCGGACGAGACGGCGGCCTGGCTGGCGGAGAAGGAGGCGGCGCTGCTGGCGGCGGCGGCCCCGCCGCGCTCGCAGCACGCGCTGCACGCGCAGACGCGCGCGCTGCACGCGCTGCGCGCCGACCTGCACGCCGTCGCCGCGCAGCACGCCAAGCTGCAGCTCGGCGCGGACAGGTGAGGCCGGCTGCGTGCGAGTGCCAGAATCATTCAACATTACAATAAACAGCTGTGTTTTTATTTAGTGTTCTTTGGTGTTTTTCAGATCTTCACAAAAACTGTCGTTAGTTAGGATTTATAAATTGTGATGTGTTTTTTGAGGTTTCTGCAATTTCCGTTAGATTCGAGATGTAAAATCGCTGAAGAAGCTGCTAAAATCATTGAAAGAAAATTTTGCTGCAATTTTTGATTGTTTTAGCACAAAATGAAGATTGCAAGATGTCCTTCTATTGAGAATTACGATCGCCTGGTATTTTTAGTTGTAATTTTCTATATTTTCCCAACGTTAAGATGAGGCTTTAGAAGATTCAACTAACATATCCTGGATACATAATTTAACCGGCACATTTCGTCCACAGACTAGGAACAGCCTTCCCTGACGCCAAGGAGCACGTGACAGCCAAGCTGGAGGACGTCAGCGAAGCCCTGGACAACCTCTCCGAACGGACGGCTCAATGTACTCAACAGCTGGAGCTGGCTTCACAGCTGCAAGCTTACTTCGCTGCTTACCAGGAACTGCTGTGAGTTGGGATTTCTTGATAAGTTATGGGTGCCTGATACCTTGAGGCTGTCGCATTGGGTACTACTAGGGATTGGTCGTATGATCCCAGTGTAAGAACAGGACCACAACCAATATTTTTCTGCGGGGAATATCCAGGTAATGGACAGCAGCATTCTCTGAGGTACAATCTACTGGTCACCAAGCCGCCTGTCAAGCGTGGTGATTATGGTAAATCTTTCTTTTCTTTTTAGTGAGGAGGCCTATGTTTAGCAGTGGACGTCTGCCTTCTGATGATGATAAGAGAAGGTCTTGGTGATAACTCCTATAATCTATTAATTTCTATGACAAAGTTAGTCAGAGGTTTTCTTATTACAATATCTTTTGTCTCTTGGGAGCTTTTTGTATATTGGATTTTCGACTCAGATCATTAAAAAAAATGATTCTTTGTGATTTGGCTTCACGTGATTAGTGTTTTTGAGCCAGGCTGTAAACTTGGTGATTTTTTTGTCATATTATAAACTAAAAGTATTATTGAAAAAATGTACTATAATATAAATGAAATTCCGGAATCAATTAAATCTCAAGAAGAACAATCCGTCTTAATAAAAGTTTTAAATATTATTGAATAACAAATGTTATTATAATTTGACAGACTTTTTGAATGACAAAGTGAGCCATTTTGGTATCAGTTATATGGAATAGTTCAGCGCGGTCATCGCCTACCTTGTTCATCATCAATAGCCTGAAGACGTCCACCGCTGAACATATTAGGCCCACAGAGCGCGCCACTGAGCGGCTGCTCGCCTCCTACACCATCACTAGACCGTCGGTCCTCCGTTGTTGTGTCGCACACACATGCACAACCCGGTTAGCTTGCCGGTATCGGCGGGCGGTAATGCGTGGCTGCCACAGGGCGTGGACCAACGAGACGCTGGCGCGGGCGACGGCGCCCGAGCTGGGCGCGGACGTGCGCGCGGCGGAGCAGCTGCTGGCGCGCCACCAGGACATACACGCCGAGATGCAGGCCAAGGAGGACGCCTTCAGGACGCTCTATGCTGATGGTGAGAGATGCTAGCGTTACTGTACCGAGATAACTGCTTATCTAGGGGAAGAAACGTTTTTGTTTTCTTTTCATGTAAATAAATGACGCGATGAGCTGGTCGTTTGCGTGATGTTAAGCGTCGCGGCTGCCCATAACAAATTGCAGTAACACTGGGAACTCAAAAAAAGATCTAAGGGAACTAAAGATCTCTGCTAACGTCTGGTCGAAGCTACGCGTGACCAAAATGCTGGCCTCTACTTGGGCCAAAGGTTGAGCATTGCCATTCAACGTGGCAATGCTGCCAGGATGTTGGACACTTTGCCCACTGGTAGTGGTTTTTTATATTCGTTTTGTATTATATTGTTAATCTTATAGTTATGAGCTTTGTGGTAGTTTAGTTTTATAAAATATCTCTAAATTAATATAGTTTCACGTGACACTGCGCACGTCATCCTGAGACATCACACAGTATAGTAATAAGATTACTAGACTGTGATCAGATCATAAAGTCTCATTTGCCCAGTAATGTCACTAGCTACAATGCCCTTCAAACCGGAACACAGTAGTGCTTGCACACTACTACTTGTCGGCAGAATAACTGGCAAGGCGGTGGTATAACCTTGTTAGTTGGTGTTAGGAATTATAAGGTATTTTGTAAGTCAGCCTACATACCTACCCATAAAATATTATAGATAATGAATACATAAGTAAATAAATCAATAGTTTTAAATATGAAAGCCTAATATTACATAGATATAGATACGTATAGCTATTATAGAAGGAAAATGTAAGAAACCTATAGCTAGGTATACACGCTAACCATAATACAGTCCACTGTCTTTTGATTCTTCAGTTGCTATTAAACACCCGCTATCACCACACGCTCGCCTATCATTTATCCATCTTCTCGTGCGATATTGAACCTTAAACGGCCTACATATGGTCCTTCGAGCCGGATAGCTACGGGAAGAATTCTTACCTGCATCGATGCGATCGTTGTTCCGATTTATAAAATGAGTGAAAAGACAATTACGAGTGTTATTAATCATAATTGAGTGTGTAAACATCAATAACAAACTGTATTCGTGCAAGAAGTTTATCTTAGAACTGTTTTTGACGCATAATAGTGCCATTTTGATACGGTAATCATGCCTACCGTCGAAGAATTGAAGTCAAACATGGAAGATATTTACTTACTGTTAAAGAAAGCTCAAGATAACTTTAAGAAGTGTCCAAAAGTAAGAAAAACACTGGCTTATATTAAAGTGCGTATTCAAACAATTGAAGAATATTGGAAGGAATTCAAAAGGTACCATGTAGAATTGTTGCAAATGACCACAAAAGAACAACGTTCACAGTTGTTGGTTTCTAACTATTGCGACACGGCCGAGGATGTGTACCTAACTTTAAGAACCGATTTTCAAGAAGTGATAGAATCGCTAAGTTGGACAGAAGCATCAACCTCCAATAACTCTTCACATACGTCACATGCGTCATGCTCTAAAGTGCAGGTCAACTTACCAAGAATTGACCTCCCGAAGTACTCAGGGAACTACGAGGATTGGCAGAATTTTGAGGATACGTTCACTTCGTTAATAGCTCAGAACCAAGCGCTCAGCGATGTTCAGCGGCTACACTACTTGAAGTCGTGCCTCTCAGGTGAAGCAGCTGCTACCTTGAAGTCCTATCAAATTACCGACAGTAACTACAAGCCTGCCTGGGAGTGCCTGAAGCAGCGATATAGTCACAAGCGCTTAGTGGTTAATGCTATCCTCAAACGGCTGTTCCAACAGAAGAAGATGACCACCCAATCTGCTAGCCAGCTCAAACAGTTCATAGATACAACGCAAGAGTGTCTGACTGGTTTAGAGAACTTGGAGATACCTACAACCACCTGGGACCCAGTTCTGATTTATATTGCGGTCCAGAAGCTAGACCACGAGACTCACAAGGAGTGGGAAGATCAAGTCAGCAAGAAGTTCGGCGCTGGATTACCTAAACTGCAAGATTTGAAGACCTTTTTGGAGAACCGCATCCACACCCTGGAGCTAACGTCACCGGTATCTTTACGAAGCGTCCGAGAGCGGGTCTTCCATACCGACAGGTGTTGATTACCGAAAGGGACACAGACTACCAACGCATACTGTGGCGTGATGAGGTAGACCAAGAAGTTCAGGATTATCGTCTTCTCCGCGTGACATTTGGAACTGCTTCGGCACCATATCTCGCGGTCAGAACGCTGCATCAGCTAGCTGATTATGAAGGGGTGAACTTACCTGATGCAGTGAAGGTTATAAAAGAGGACTTTTACATGGACGACTTGATGTCAGGCCACGATAGCGTAGAACAAGCCATCTCGATCGCACACGATGTCAAAGATATACTTGACAAGGGAGGCTTTGTATTACAAAAATGGGCCTCAAACAATGCGGAATTCCTACAACAGTTTCAACCCTCTGAAAGAAGTTCACATGTCAACCTTGACATGAAACTGAATGGTACTGTCAAGACACTAGGCATTTCCTGGAATATAGGCGAAGACTCATTCCAATATCACCTGAATCAACCGCCAGTTCCTGAAACAATCACAAAAAGAGTTATTCTGTCAGAAGTTCAGAGATGTTTTGATCCGATGGGCTGGTTGGCTGCTGCGCTTGTACCTGCAAAAATAATAATGCAAAAGTTATGGTTAAGGGGTATTGGATGGGATGAAGAAGTAGACAGTGACCTGAAAGAAGAATGGTTAAACTTACGTCAAGGGTTTGAAAATCTCAATGAAATACATATAGATAGATGGCTATGGACAACACAAGAAAGAATGAAGAATACCACAATCCATGGCTATTGTGATGCGTCGACGAGAGCTTATGCAGCTGTTGCATATATGAGAGTAGAAACCGAAGATGGAGACATTCAAACTGGTATCATAGCTGCCAAAACTAGAGTCGCACCTGTAAAACCTGTGTCGCTGCCGCGGCTGGAATTGTGTGGCACCCTACTGCTGTCCAGATTGCTGAAACAAATAAGAGAAGCAACCAGATTACCAAACGAGAACATATTCGCCTGGACTGACTCCACAGTGGTGCTGTCCTGGCTGAAGGGTGATCCTAGAAGATGGAATGTTTTCGTGAGTAATAGAGTGGTGGAGATCCTGGAAAACACTGGAAATAGTAGATGGCATCACGTGGCTTCAGAAGAAAGTCCAGCTGATGTAGCGAGCAGAGGCCTGGCTTCCTCTGCACTGGTTCACGATCAGATGTGGTGGAACGGTCCTGCCTGGCTGCGAACAAAAGAAATTCCATTAGTAAAAGACAACATAGAAGCAACAGAGTTAGAGAAGAGAAAGTGTTTTCATACAGTCGTCGTCAGCACCGAAGAACAGAAGAAACTCAACCTGAAACAATGTGATACATTAATAGAGCTACAAAGGGTAATAAATAATATATGCGAAAAGATTTCTAAACTATAAAAAAGCATGCAAAGAAGAAGTTAAAGCAGTTACAACACAAGAGCTAGAAGAAGCTCTAGAGGTTATAATTAAACAGATTAATTTGTAAAGGAAAAACAAAAAAAAAAAAAAAAATCAAACAAATCAAATCAAAAAAACAATCAATCAATTCAAATTTTTCCTTTACAAATTAATCTGTAGATTACGCTGAGCAGGCGATACTGCTATAAAAATCATAAATATTGATTTGGGAGGCGTTATCTTTACAGCATTTGTGTTGATGTAACTTGACCGTGCTGGTTGGGATAATTCTTAAGAATTTCTCAATAGATGGCGCTGCCAACCCCGTAAGTTGGTTGTAAAAAGGTGAAGGATAAATTCGGACACGAGACCACTTGTCACGGTAGCTTAAGTAAAGCATGTCCCGGCTTTAGGGACGGATGGATGCGGGTTCAAGTCCCGCTCGTGTTTCAAATTTTTCCTTTACAAATTAATCAGTAGATTACGCTGAGCAGGCGATACTGCTATAAAAATCATAAATATTGTTATAATTAAAATCGTGCAAAGAGAAGAGTTTGAAGAAGAAATAGTGACAATAAAAGAAAAGAAACCAGTTAGTAGGAAAAGTAAACTGAAGACGCTCAACCCAATCCTTGATCAGAAGAATATTCTCAGGGTGGGCGGCCGCCTCAGAAACGCGAAGCTATCTGAGAGTGAGAAGTATCCAATCATTATTGGGCATAATAATGATCTAGTAACCCTACTTATAGACGATGCACACAAAAGGACATTACACGGTGGAGTTCAACTCACCTTGACTTACCTGAGATCCCGCTACTGGATCCTGAAAATAAAAAGTACCGTTAAGTCACGCATTCACAAGTGCCTTATATGCGCTAGACAGAGAGCTGTAAATAGAGAACAAATAATGGGTGACTTACCTGAGTTCAGCGTCACACCAGCACGTCCAGTCTTGCAAGAAGAATATTTGACCAGGCTACAAGAGAGGCCTAAGTGGCAAAGACGCACTCCTGAGTTTAATATCGGCGATATTGTACTGGTCAAAGATGAAAACCTTCCACCTGGGAAGTGGTCAATGGGTCGCATAGTTCAAAAACATGTAGGCAATGACGATGTGTGCAGGGTGTATAGCTTAAAGTGTCGCGGTAAAATAATCCAACGTTCTGTGTCAAAACTGTGTCAACTTCCGTTAAATGAAGAGTAACTTATGTTAATTTCATTTAATTTGTCGTAGTAGTCAACAATTTCCTTTATTAATTAAAGTATAATTGTAACACAAATCATATGCTAATAGTTTATTAATCACGTATTCAATGTAAAATCAACATAAGTTAAAAATAGAAATAATTATAATTTATATTCCTTAATACGGCCCTGTTATGTTTGTGCACAACTTTTATAGTGAACTTGTCGTACCTACGAAGATAAGGTAGATTAACTTTCTGGTAAACATCTTTTGTTCTCGATCCTCCCTATTGAAACATTTTACGATGATCTTTTATGTTTGTAAAATGAGTTAAAAAATTGTACTTATCACCGATGTTAATTGAAGTTCAGTTAAATTGTTACGAAAGTAGGTAGATGTTTTTATTATGTTTGTCTTGATGTTTAGTTATTTACAGTAGATATTTTGCTAACTTTTTAATGAAAAACAATTGTTTTTGGTGGGCGGCATGTTAGGAATTATAAGGTATTTTGTAAGTCAGCCTACATACCTACCCATAAAATATTATAGATAATGAATACATAAGTAAATAAATCAATAGTTTTAAATATGAAAGCCTAATATTACATAGATATAGATACGTATAGCTATTGCAGAAGGAAAATGTAAGAAACCTATAGCTAGGTATACACGCTAACCATAATACAGTCCACTGTCTTTTGATTCTTCAGTTGCTATTAAACACCCGCTATCACCACACGCTCGCCTATCATTTATCCATCTTCTCGTGCGATATTGAACCTTAAACGGCCTACAGTTGGTATCCATAAAACTACCTATTTTCAGCAGTGGACGTCTTCAGGCTGTTGATGGATGGATGGATAGATGGATGAATCCATAAAACTTCTAATGGTTATTTGTAATTGATTTTATAAACGTGCAGTTTTGTAGAAACATAATTAGGTTGCAAGAACGACTGGCCTGATAGCTCACTTGGTAGTGGCTCTGCCTTCTGAACTGTAGGTTGTAAGTTCGATTCCTACCCAGGACAAACATTTTTGTGATGAACATAGGTGTTTGTTCTGTGTCTGGGTGTTATAATGTAATCTGTGTATGTACCTACAACCAAAAAGTATCTAAGTATTGTATCAGTTATTTGATTCCCTTAGTGTACTAAGGGAATCAAATAATTACACAGATTACATTGGTGATGGCTTTGCTTAGTTTAGGGCGCTGTGTGTAATGTTCACACACATATTTAACAACAAAAAATAAGCTTTTTGATTATTCAACAAATACTATTTTATCACTTTGGAAGAGATTCAATTATTTTCGACTCCGTAAATCTCTCAAGAAACCACAAAACTTCCCCCAAGCAATCCTCTCACCATACACCCCTGCAGGAGAGAAGCTGGTAAAGGAAGGGCACATAATGTCGCAAGAGATAGAAGAGCGCATGTCGACTCTGCGCGCGCGGCGCTCGCAGCTGGAGGTGGTGTGGACCACCCGGGACGCCATCTACACGCAGCATCTCGACGCCTTGGTCTTCAAGCGAGACGCCGACGCTTTGGATGCTTGGATCACTAACAGGTAACATTTAATCCATCCATGGCGTGGTTTTGGGGAGTCAATAATGAGCCTTCTTAATTAATTTCATACTTATTCCACCCTATATGTATACTATGGAAGCAATAAAATATCTGAATCTGAATTATTAACTTTGAATATGACTGAATTGTGTAATCTAATTTAAAATTACAAGAATCTCTATTAAAAATATTTTATTTGTAAGATTCGAGATAATTGCGTGCGACAGACTGCCACATGTCGTGGTAGATACGTATGATCAGTTAATTTTTTTTAGTTTTGGTGTTGTTGGAATTGTTTATAAGTACCATTCTCTTCGGTACTACTTTGAGCCTTGTGACCAGTTATTGACTCCAAACCACGGCCTGTACTGCACGAATATGCATGATTTAGCTCAGACCTAGACAATCCTCTATATTCAGCCCAATATCTGGTATATGCATCTACATAACATGATTGTAACCCCCGCGGTCTCACTGCTTCGCCATGGCAAGTACTTCTTGTAACCTTCCTCCCAAAGACCCTAACGGATCCAAAGAAGTTCGTCCAGCCGGTTCAGTTATCTATTACTAGCGACTCGCCCCGGCTTCGCACGGGTGTAATAGTTTTCGCAGCGCACGCGATGTAAAGAATATTTTAGGTAATTTTTTTACACCTTGGGTTACATTATTAGAGTTTTAGTAAGGATCCCTAATTTATTTGAAAATATAATATAGCCTATGTCACCCGGGGATAGTGTAGCTTTCCAACAGTGGAAGAATTTTTTCAAATCGGTTCGGTAGTTTCGGAGCCTATTCAATGCAAACAAACAAACAATCAAATCTTTCCTCTTTATAATATTGTTATAGATCATAGATAACATTGTTGTAATTAAGTACCTCTGGTGTAGCAACCTTTTTCCGTAAGGTCCTACTGGTCCATCGACCTGGGTCCGCCCGGTCCACTAACCCGCCTACACCCGCAGGGTCCCACTGGTCCGCGACGGCAAGTACGGCGAGAGTGTGTCGCAGGTGGAGCAGCTGATCAACCGGCACAGAGACCTGGAGGAGACCATCGACGCGCAGAAGGACAAGTTCAACGCTCTCAAGCGGATCACGCTGGTCTGTCCATACTGTGGTTACTGTTGATACATTCCGGTATTATAAGGAGTTTTTGAAAGTTCACGTCGCTGCATTGTATTATTTTTCTAAACATGTTCCTTTTCCAGTGTTAATGATTAAAATTGGTGGCGTTTTACGCATTAAGTGCTGAATTACGAGCATCAGTGTGGGCAAGTGATATAATGTGGTGAAACGTGGTTTTTCGTGTGGCTTCCAAAATTCATAGAAGCTTCTAGTAAAGTTGACACCACTTTACTAGGGCATGACTTAGGCTGGACTATGACTACCCAGATTGTGACTAAGACTAGACTTTACGTGAAATATTCCATAACTCGATGAAAAATTACAATCCTTGGCACTGGCTAAATACACTATGTGTGGAGCCAAAATATTAGAGAAAAAAACATAATATCCTTTACAAAAAAGAAGGTTAAACCGACTTCAATTACCTTAATATTATACTGTGAACATACTCGGGTCGTATTATCTAGTTTTATATTTATTTATCATCAGCTCAGTAACATGAGATGATGAGAAACCAGACGCAAATACTTGAATAGTTTTGGAAAATATATAAAACACATTTTTTATGTAAATGAATGACGTGACGAGCTAGTCGTTCGTCTGATGCCGCGTCACGGCTGCCCATAACAGATTGCAGTGTCACTCGGAACTCTAAATTAATATAGTTTTGCGTGACACTGCGCACGTCATCCTGAGACATCAGACAGTTCATAAAGTCTCATTTGCCCAGTAATGTCACTAGCTACAATGCCCTTCAAACCGGAACACAGTAGTGGTTGCACACTACTGCTTGGCGGCAGAATAACTGGCAAAGTGGTGGTACCTACCTAGACGAACTTTGCAGAAAAGTCCTACCATCTAGTAACTGTGTCCCTACAAAATTTGAGGATTGCCCTGGATTGCTCTGGGATTCCATCATCAGATCCTGACTTGGTGCTAATAATACTTTCCAGGTGCTTGGGAGCACCTGGGAAGTATTATATACCTACCCATTTAATTTATTAAATGAATGCAACCATCGCGTCCCAACAGATAGAGCAGGCGTTCAAGCAGCAGCAAGCTCAAGAAGAAGCGGCGCGGCGCGTGTCGGCGGAGCGGCTGGAGCAGGAGCGCGTGCAGCTGTACCGGCGGAGGGAGATGGAGCGCATCACGGAGGAGAGGCGCAAGGAGGACGTGCCGCAGGGACCCGCGCCCAGGGAGGTGAGCTCCCAGGTCTACTCCAAGTTCTTAGGGTTGCTGGAGGCAAATGTATGTCCGCTTGGTGAGACAAATGTTTGGGATGCGCAACAAAATAACTTGGAAGGAAAATAGCACCACTAATTTTATACAATGTGTTTTAGAAGTGTGCTGATCAAATGACAAAATCGACAAACTTTACACTGGGTGTTGTTTTGCATCCTTTCCATATTTGTAGGGTTCAATGTAATGCATATATTATAGTTAAACCTCGACGCTCGGGCGCTGCTAAGTTCGACTAGTCAATCCTCAGGTCCGCGTTGAAGTTCTTAGTTAAAACCTAAACCTAACCTAACCTTAGTAAAAAAAAACCTAATCTAAATTTCGTCAGATAAATACTTTAGTCAAAGGCCGAAGTTTGGAACTTGTTTCGGTATTTGTCCGAAGGATAAGCCAGTCATTCCGGGAGGAGACTGCATGTCGACCTTTGGCTATATCACCTAATAATGTAATTCTAATTCCACACTTAATTAGTTGCCGAATATTAGAATAAATCATTTTTACGATAAAACACAAGTAGCCGCCTTTTTGTTTAGGTGCGTATGGTGCGGAAAGAAACACCTTAGACGGGGTGATTTCATAGTTTTCACAAAAATTGTCTTGTTTTCAATGAAATCGCACACAGGTGAAAAGTGTTAAAAGAGTCTTCTCTAAGGGTAGGCAACGCACCGGCAATGCCTTCGGTGTTGCAGATATCCATAGGCGGTGGTGACCACTTGCCAGCAGGTGGGCCGCCTGCTTGTTTGCCACTCATCTCATAAAAAAAAGATCGGATTTATTTTTTATAAAATAAGTATCATTTAATTTTATTCATTAATTGTTGTGTTCTACAAGCATATTTTGAATGGCCAACCCTTCTCCCCGCAGTTGGACCGGCTGGCTGGTGCGTCGGTGGCAGCATCCTCCGAGGAGACGTTGTCTCCGGCGCCACAGTTCGAGAGGCTCCCGAAGAACGATGCGCACGTCAAACGGGCAGAGAGCATGAGTGTGAGTGCATACATATTACAACTATTATTGTTGTTTGTTTAACAACAATAATACAACAAAACAACAGAATAACACTCACAACAACAACAAAACAACACAATAACACTGACAACACCAATACTCATCAACAACGGCCTGAAGACGTCCACTGCTGAACTCCCCTACAGAGTGCGACTTTGACCGGTTGCTCGTTTCCTGCATCCATCAGCTCCCCGCAGATTTCACCAGATCCACCTACGAGGCCAACAGTAAGAGACCACGTCTCAGTTCCATAAGTTATCACTGGCAACACACACTGATTGAAAACTTTCGTTTTGACCAATTGGGCCAATTTGAAATGTTAAGCTGGTGTGACACGATTAAAGTCTCCCCGGAGCGAGTGGACTCGCAGGTGTAAGCTTCGTGCGAGTGTACCAGGGTACCGGTACACTAGCTCACACGGATCGTTTTCTTCCTACTGTTCATTGTTAGTTACAGTCAACATTGTTTTTATGGTGCGAGAGCCCACTGCAGAAATACCTACGTCATCGAGTACCCCAATAGGCTATCTTTAGATCGTTAACCAACACTTAAACATGTAAAAAAAAATAAGTCTGCCAGCTCCGATCCTGCCGGGACATGGTAATAATCTACCCCCGCCAACTTCAAATGCCTTGAATACTAAGTTTCGCCAACTTTAGACCTGGCAGACCTTTGAAGCTGTTATCAGGGTCACCTTGGCTATTATTAGGCGTAGGCTTCATCGGTATTCGCTGAGGTAGGTAAAGAGTGTGAAGGGCACATTCTTAGGGGTCTGCCAGGTACTTCCGGCAGGGTGCGCAATGGCAGACCAATTTTTTTTTACATAACTAATCAATGGTTAACTGTTGCCAGAAATTTAATTCGGGTAAATTTTTACAAAAAAAAAATACGGCAAAAATTTCAATTATTTCCATGACCCGGCAGGGTTGGAACTGGCAGACCTGATTTTTTTTACATATTTAGGTGTCGGTTAACGATCTAAAAATAGCTTATTGGGGTGCCCGATGACGTAGGTATCTGTGAAGTGGGCTCTCGCACCATTATTTGGATTTTGTATTGAACTTTCACTACTCGTATACGAGCTAGCTCGGACAAGTAGAGCGCGGGCCGAGTCTACTCTGCTCGGGTACAATCGTCCGAGTGCGCTCGGATTATCGATGTCAACGATACCAGTTGCGTCCGAGTAGATATCCGACGTGACCGATCGTGTGACCTGTGTTGACGTCCCCTCAGGTGGTAAAGTCCCAGAAGCGCACGCCGTCGTTCACCACCCGGCGCCGCACGCAGAGCTTCCGTCGGCACCGACACGGTGACATCGCGGAACTGCCGCCTGTAGAGATAGAAGGTACGCCCAATCCTTTTTTTTATGCTAAAATGCGCCTACGTTTGACAACATCTCACCTGATGGTAAGTGACGAAGTTGTCTAAGATGGAGCACGTTTGCCCATGAGATACCCATTCACTCTCGACTTGATTAGATCCAGGTTATACCCAGGAGGAAACACTGCGCCGCTCACTGCTGCTATTCCCGCGCGGATCCCCTGCCATATCAGGGGGTCTAGCAAAGATCTCTTTCCTTTAGCGTTAACACCAAACGATAACTCAAAATGTATGGGAATGACATTACCTGCGGAAACGTTTTCCACATGTAATGTCATTCAATAAAAAAATAGCAGACAACTATCCTGTTGACACCGAATTGTCCTTATAACCCTTTTCTTTAAAATTATATTATAGTTATTTATTGAAGTGATATCCCCCCCCCCCCTTTAGGTTACCTAGAGCGCAAGCAAGAGACAGGAGTGGGGGGCAAGCGTGCCACCGTGCGCTCGTGGCGAGTGTACTACTCGGTCTTGTGTGGACAACTGCTCTGCTTCTTCAAGGATGAAATGGACTTCGCCAGTGCTAAGGCAGCCGCGCCACCTGTCGCCATACTACTGGTGAGTCGTCTGGTCTATACAGGGCTTTACAGGGGACAAGGATGCATTAAACTGCAAGTGACATCAACTGTTTCCATTCTTCTGGTGAGTTGACCGGTCTGTATAGGGCTTTACAGGGGACGGGGACGTCGCTGTTTTTACTTCTTCAGTGTTGAAAATATAGATAGCTAGAATAAATGATCGCTACTAAAATAGCTTCGGAGGGCACGTTAAGCCGTTGATCCCAGCTGTTGTCATAAGATAGTAGTCGTTAAGCCAATTCGGAAGCCGTTGGGTGGCTTAAAATTTATAACACCAAGGCTTTTAGCAACCCTTTGAGTATGGAACCTTAAAATGGACAGATGAGATTTTAGAGTATAGACTAAAGCTATATCAAATTTCAATCATATGCCCATCTAAAGAGTTGATTGAACCTTAAAGTATAGACTAAAAGCAAAGAGGGATCATCAAAACGATATTATATTTGTACTGCTGACACGTATCGCTACGTCAGTGGCGAAGGAAGGAAACAAACATATAGTAATTAGCTGCGCTTGCGATAAGCGCCGTACCATTTTTTTCGACTCGAGTCAACTGTTTTTTCTATACAAATCTGTCAGACTCATTCACATCAAAGTGTCCACTTCATATTAAAAGTGTCCAAAAAAGTGGTACACTTGACAGATAATGAAGTTCTCTCTATGCTTTTAGTTTATGCTCTAAGGATGAGATGATAGCTATGATAGCTATCAGTTGGCGGTTACGTCGATTTTCGTCATGGTCGTAGATTCGAGTCCTAAAATGAGCTGGGAGTTGGGTATATCAATATATATAAGCCAGTCGGTAACGGTATGCTTGTGTTCCAGGCGACATGTGAAGCCGCGGTGGACTACACGAAGCGGTCGCATGTCTTCCGTCTCGCTTGCGCCGACGGTGCCGAGTACTTGTTCTGTGCACAGAACCGGCAGCTCATGGAGGTACTCCTGCGCACTACTACACACACATACATACATTACGTCTTTCTAACTAATTATCTATACCAATATTATAAAGAGGAAAGATTTGATTGTTTGTTTGTTTGCATTGAATAGGCTCCAAAACTACCGAACCGATTTGAAAAAATTCTTCCACTGTTGGAAAGCTACACTATCCCCGGGTGACATAGCTATATTATATTTTCAAAAAAATTAGGGATCTTTACTAAAACTCTAATAATGTAACCCAAGGTGTAAAAAAATTACCTAAAATATTCTATACATCGCGTGCGCTGCGAAAACTGTAATACTCGCGCGAAGCCGGGGCGAGCCGCTAGTCGTCTATGTTTTTGATAAAGAATATTTTCATTTGCACTCTTTAGTAATAATCTACTTGCATTAATTATGTATTGTCAATTTATGCTAATGGATTAAATTCTATCCTGTATAAAGAAATTTCAAAATTCAATTCAAATATATTTTGTTCTAAGTTTTTTTCTAACCTTTATATTTTCGCCAATGTAACGGGTTAAGGTGGAACGTTACACTAGCGCGGCAAATTCAAATTTTCTTGCGTTCTTTTGCCAATAATAGCTTAATTACTCAACGTGTTATTTATATCTTTTTTTATGTAAATGTATGACGTGACGAGCTAGTCGTTCACCTGATGTTAAACATCACGGCCGCCAATAACAGATTGCAGTGTCACTCGGAACTCTAAATTAATATAGTTTTGCGTGACACTGCACTGCGCACGTCATCCTGAGACATCACACAGTATAGTAATAAGATTACTAGACTGTGATCAGATCATAAAGTCTCATTTGCCCAGTAATGTCACTAGCTACAATGCCCTTCAAACCGGAACACAGCAGTGCTTGCACACTACTGCTTGGCGGCAGAATAACTGGCAAAGCGGTGGTACCTACCTAGACGAACTTTGCAGAACAGTCCTACCACCAAGTGATCTTCAGAAAGGTCGCAATGCGCGAGCGAGACAAAGGATTGACCTCCCTGTTGATGTGAGAGTGTACTGTAAGGTATTGTTGCAGGAGTGGGTGGCGAAGATATCGTTCCACGCGCGCCTCCCTCCGTCGCTGCAGCTCACCCCGTACTCCGCCGCCGGGGCCTCGCCCACCGCCCTCATGCGGCGCCTCACTCAGTGAGTACCATGCATCATCATCATCATCATCATCATCATCATCATCATCATCATAGACCTCCCCCACACAGCGCCACTATGACCGACTGCTTGCCTCTTGTATGTCTCTCATATGTGATAATACACTCAATAAATTAATATTATTCAAATCATTCATCATCATTCATGGACAATCGTGCTCCACCTTAGACAACTTCGTCGCTTACCATCAGGCGAGTTGTTGTCAAACGTAGGCACATGTTAGCATAAAAAAATACTATAACCGTTGAGGAAGAAAGGTTCTCGAGTGGCGACCACGAACCGGAAGACGCAGCGTAGGCCCCCACTCGGTGGACAGACGATCTGGTGAAAGCCTCGGGGAGTCGATGGATGCAGGACGTGAGCAGCTACTCAAAGTGGCGCTCTATGTGGGGCTTATGTTCAGCAGTGGACGTCTTCAGGCTGATGATGACGATAATATTACTATAAATAAAATTGTGCTTCCCAGAAACGCGTCATCATCATCATCACCCCATTCATCACCGGAAGCGACGCGTCGCACTCAAGCGGAGATATTACAACTACATCGCGACTCACAGCGACATTCCAACACGCCGGAGCGAAGCGGAGCGGAGAGAAGCGGGGCGGAGCGAAGCGGATCAGAGCAAAGTGGGGAGAAGCGAAGCGTAACGGAGAGAAGTGGGGCGGAGCGAAGTGGAGAGAAGAGAAGCGTAACAGAGAGAAGCTCAATGGAGAGAAGCGAGGCGCAGAGGAATATCGGTGAGATAAATAAATCACATTACCAAAGGTTTATGATATTTTATAGCAGTATGGAGATGGATGGGTATATGAACGGATGTTTGTTCGTTGCTGCTCTTCTTTGCACAGGCGTTAGTGCTGCCATAGTCTCTGTGAGTCGGCGAACAAATTCTGCATCTTCAATCTTTGACTTTGTAGGTACAAAGAAATCTGACGGGACTCTTAACGTTGACCCATATGTCATCTGTGCTGGACTTAAGTTGGTATCTTCCCGTAGAGCCGTTCGTAGCCCGAGTAGTACTGTAGGAAGTTCGTCGCTCCATCTTGTGCACGCGCCCCTAGCCATAAGGGCGGCTTTTAGGGTTCGATGCCATCTTTCGACTTGTCCGTTGGCTTGAGGGTGATAGGCAGTGGTTCTAATATGCGTAACGCCGAGCTTCTTCATCAGCGCTTCGTATAGGGATGATTGAAATTGCATCCCTCTGTCCGATGTCACGCGGATCGGGGTTCCGAACCGAGATATCCACCCTTCGTAGATTGCTTTGGCGATCGTCTCAGCTGTTATGTCTCGGGTAGGTATAGCTTCAGGCCATTTGGTGGTTTGATCATTGTGACGATGTATCGATATTCGTTTGATACAGGCAGTGGTCCCACTATATCCACGTGGATGTGCTCGAACCGCGTTGATTTTGGAAATTCGCCCAGGGGACTAACGACGTGACGGTGAATTTTCGCGCGTTGACATCCGGTGCATGACTTCGTCCAAGCGCCAACATCTTTGTTTATTGACGGCCAGAAGTATTTTGAAGTCATTATTTTTCTTGTAGTCCTCACTCCTGGATGGCTTATTTCGTGTTGCGCTTTGAAAGCTTCGTAACGATAAGCCGCTGGCAGGTACGGTCGCAAGTTCCCCGTTGACGTCTCACAGGCGATTGGTTTAGTAACGCCTGGCAGATTTACGTTCGCAAATGTCAGGTTGCGATTTGCTCTTAATGTCTTCAAGTCTTCATCTTCTTCTTGGTCTTCAGATAGCTTTGAAAAATTGATACATGAAGCTATCTCGATGTCTTCGATGCGGGACATGGCGTCAGCTGCTTGATTTCTGTCGCCGACAATGTATCTGATACTCGAACAAAATTGACTGATGTAGTGTAGTTGTCTCTCTCGCCGCGGGGTGTCGCTACTAGTCGGTGGTCTAGTAAGAGCGTAGGACAGCGGTTTGTGGTCCGTGTAGATAATAATTTCGCTGCCTTCTATCAGCCGGCGCAGGTGCTTTACAGCTGTGTACATTGCTAAGAGCTCGCGATCGTACACGCTGTATCTTCTTTGTGTCTCGCTCATGGTTTTGGAGAAGAATGCGAGAGGTTTCCAAACATTGTCGACTTTTTGCTGTAGTACGGCGCCCAGGCTACAGTCCGACGCGTCAGTCATCAGGCACAGTGGAGCGTTTGGTAGCGGGTGCGTCAGAGTGGTGGCTTCGAGGATGCTTTGGCGGCATTTCTCGAAGGCTTTTTCCGCTTCGTTTGTCCACGCGATCGATGTCTTGTCATTCTTCTTACTATTGTGCAGGTACTTGTTGAGTTCATGTTGGTGTTCGGCTTGGCGTGGAAGGCAATCGCGGTAAAAGTTTACCATGCCGAGAAATCTTCTCAATTCTTGAACTGTCTGTGGCTTGGGGTAGTTGACAATTGCTCGCACGCGGTCTTCAGTAGGCTTGATTCCTTCGGCGGTCACTTCATATCCGAGAAACTGAATTTTTTCCTTCCCGAACTCGCATTTGGTGATATTAAGCGATATGCCATATTTGTTCAGGCGTTCGAGTACTTGCTCCAGATGCTTCTTGTGCGATTCTTCGTCTCTTGAATAGATGAGCACGTCGTCAACGAAACAGAATACGTTGTCATCGAGCCCTCGCAGCACTTCATCATGCATGAACCGCTGGAACGTTTGGCCAGAGTTACGAAGGCCAAACGTCATGCAATTGAATTCGAAGAGGCCAAACGGTGTTATGATGGCTGTCTTTGGAATATCTTCTTTTCGATTTGGTATTCAAAAATAGGCCATCTTGATGTCAAGCTTTGTAAATATCTTCTTGCCGTGCAGCTGGTATGTAAAATCTTGTATCCGCGGTATATCGGGTAACGGTCTGGAACAGTCGCAGCGTTGAGTCTTCGGTAATCGCCACAGACACGTAGTGAGCCATCTTTCTTGTAGGTTAAATGCAACGGGCTAGCCCAGGAACTCTTAGAAGGCTGGCATATTCCCATCTCCATCATTTTCTCGAACTCTATTTTTGCAGCCTTGTATTTGTCCGGTGGAAGGGGACGCGGTCGTGCATAGAGAGGCGGTCCCGAAGTCTCGATGTGATGCGTAACGCTGTGCTTGGCGGGAGTCTTCAATGACATAGGTCGGAGGACGTCTGGATACTTCATCAGCATATCATGGTAACTGTGGTCACGATTCACCATGAAAACAGTAGAATCATGGTTACGTATCTTGAAAGCGTTCACGTTGATGTCAGTTACTTCGTCGTGTAGCTTGCGGCGATGTAGGTCGACGAGTAGTTTGTGCTTCCGTAAAAAATCTGCGCCAAGGATCGACGTTTTCACATCGGCTACGACAAATGTCCATCGGAAGCTACGCCGTAGCCCTAGGTTGAGCTCCATAGTTCGCTCTCCGTAGGTGCGTATAGGCGTGTTGTTCGCGGCGTACAGCTGGTACTGTGATGTAGTCGGTTGGCTGTGCTTCTTATTTCTCGCCGCTAACACAGAGATGTCTGCGCCGGTATCCACTAGAAAGCGTTCTCGAGTATTGATATCGATAACGCATAGGCGGTGGCTTGCAGTGGAAACATCGACACCCGCCGCGGTCGATGTTTGCGTTAGTTTTCCAGCTTCCTTTTTGAGCACGGTGATTCACAGCGCCGGGCCTTGTCGCCGTATCGAAAATGATATCTGCATTGCCAGTCAGCATCTCCCGGTTTCCGTCTTGCATCAGCTGGGGTGCGGGAACGTGAACGAAAGTGCCCGCTTGAGCTGGAAGTGCTGGAACGCCGAAATCTTCTCGTGTTGTTGTTGGCACGCATCTCTGCTATTTCAAGTGATAGTTTCTGGATTTCTTTTGAAAGTACAGCGAAGTCATTTTCTTGCAACATTATTGGAGCATGTTCCCTTCTTCCATTTTTTTCGCAGGTCACCACTATGGAGATGGTGAGAGAAACGACTGGTTCGGAGTTCAAGATCGTAATAATTTTATTTTCTACCATTCATATATTTATACCTAAATTAATGCTACACCTAACTAACCTATACTATCGTGATCGCGCAAGACATGATTACACCCATCACGCTTCCACCTACACGGCTTAAATCTATCTGCCTACTCGCACACTATAAATATGCTCGTGCGCAGCCACTACAAATCAGTGCACGCGCAATGCGCGCTTCCGATGGACGCGCGTTGCACGTCGAGGCGAGCTGGCGCGCGATGATGATTGTGTCACCACAGCAGTATCAGTTTTATAATGTACAGTAAAGTAATGTTTTACCTCTTTACTTTACTTATTTAATTTTTTTTTTGCTCATCATTATCATCATCAAGAGCCTGAAGACGTCCACTGCTGAACATAAACCTTTTCCAGAGAGCGCCACTTTGAGCGGCGGCTCCCCTCCTGCATCCATCGGCTCCCCGCATTTTTTTTGTTGGTTACTACTAAACGCTACACAGTAGTGTAGCTAGGCAGGAAGTTGCTACTAGCAAAGAACATTTAGACTGTATATACACTAGCCGCAATGACCTATAGCCAGTCCTAAATGCTATGTACAATTTATTTAAATAAAATTGTATTTATTTGGTTTTTTTTTTTTATTCATATATTGAACATTTATGATGAAGACTGGCCGGATAGCACAGGTTGTAGTAGCTCTGCCTTCTGAACTGTAGGCTGTGGGTTCGATTCCCACCCGGGACAAACATTTGTGTGATGAACATCGATGTTTGTTTGTGTTATATTGCATTCTATGTATATTATATTTACAAACAAAAAGTATCTATGTATTCTATCAGTTATCCGGTTCCCATAGTACAAGCTATGCTTAGTTTGGGGCTAGATGGCGCTGTGTGACATGTCTACATATTTATTTATTTGAATGCATATTTCGACCATTTTAGGTTGCATTAATCCGGTCTCTAGTGATAGTTATAAGACACGTATAATCGATAATTCTAGAATCCTCTGTGCTGCCGTCCCTGCCGCCGCGACAGCCGCCGACACAAGATGAAGATGGCGCCGAAGTTGTCCTCAGGTAAGATCCTTATTAACTTCCTCACGCCCGCCTGCACTCAAGTTCGACAGGTCCCCGCGTGTGGTCCTGGGGGTCTATCCTCGCGTAGTAGATACAATATACTATGACTTCCCAGACTGTGACTTGACTTTACGTGATATATTCAGTAACACGATGAAAAATTACAACACTTGACACTGGCTGAATACACTATGTGTGGAGCCAAAATATAACAAAATAGAGTTCCGAGTGTTATGCAACTGTCATGAGCAGTCGCTTAACATCAGGCGAACGACTGGCTCGTCACGTCATTCGTTTACACAAAGTAACGTGTTTGAACAGGAACCAAGATCAAACGTCGACATCTTGGGGCAGGTCTCGATTCTCAAACGGGCGCGACATCAACGCGGAGTTCATACGGTCGCAGCAAACTGGTGAGTTCGACATAACACGTGACACTAATCTCATTACACAAAGTCATTGATAGGTCAATCAACTATTTCAAATATTTTATTATATAAAATGGAACGTTATTAAAGAATGAGCGATGTACAACATTCTTCGACCTTCATTTTTATTTTAGTTTATGAAAATATAGACCCATCTAAGAAACTGATTTTTTTTTCGTAATATTCATTGTAGTTGTTTTTAAATTACATATTGAACTGTTGAAATTTCTCGTGGCTGATGACGTCATACTTGGCGTTCAACAATGTTCGGCCGTTGCCTCTACAAAATAAAAAAAGTTACTCATAATATCTTTCTTTTCGCCACTTTTTTGTTCATACGCCCAGGCATTTCTTCTGTTTAGCGACGAGTGACGTCATCATAAGCCTGAAACACTTTTTATCATTGGTCATTTTTATTAGTGGACATTGGCTTTGGACATTTTTCTTTTTTGACATTAGTCGTGCGAATCTATTGTGAGTACAACAAATTAAAAAATTAACATTCCTCATTGAATATTTGCTTGTACTATGTAGTTTTTAGATCAATATCCGCGGTTAACGAAAAAGAAGGGTAACTCAGGGGACGATTTTGTCCCCTGTTTGTATGGAAAATAGGGTGTCTCCAGAGTTACTAGTATTTATTTGAATAAATACGAGTAACTCTGTCTGTCTCTGTTTTGTAATTGATTACAAAAAAAACGTTGATTGACCTTAATATACATCCATCAAATTATATTTAAAGTGCAGATTAAAGTAAATCGCTACAGTACAAATGGTTCTTGTGACTATTCACTTTTAGGGTCAATTCAGATAGAGCGGCAAAATGCTCGAGCAGTTTTGAAATGCTATATGAATATCAACCTAATTTCATTTAGACAAACCTGAAAATAGTATGCAACATTAAAATGTTACCTATTTTAATATTGCATACTATTTTCAGCTTTGTCTAAATGGATTAAGGTTGATATACATATAGCACTTAAAAACTGCTCGAGCACTTTGCTGCTCTGTCTGAATTGACCGTTATTCATTTGAATGGTGCCAAGAGGTGTAAGGCCACTGACTAAGGTTTATTTAGAAATGATAAATTTTCAGTGTTAATTTTTTTTCAATTGTGGTTTATCGTATTTTTTTTAAACTTCATACTATAAAGTTCTTAATTATTTTTGGGACAATTTTGGGGATGTTGTGTTGTCTCTTTTGTATTGTCTGCAATTTTGTGTCGTGTTTTTGTTTTTATATGTTTGCATGATTTTAGTTATACATACATATAGGACATGTTGAAATATTATAACGAAAACAATTATTCTTTTTTTACTTATCATAACATAAATGTGTATCTATGTTTGAAAAGAAAATTGATTAAGTACTCTTGCGCAAATATTTTTTTTTAACCCCCAAATTTACAAAAGCCCAAATTTTTCACTTCTACCCTACCATGACAAAACTTTAACTTGAAGCCGAGGGCGGTATGCCTTCCGGGCCACCCGACCGACCGCCGATCGCGGCCGAACGCCCGCCGATGCTACCCGAACGCAGACCGAACTTGCCCGAACGATCGCAATACGAAAAAGGCCCCGAAAGGTATACTGAAAGAATGACGACAATAACCGAACGCGGGCCGAACGTTACCGAGCGAATGCTCGTCACCGAAAGAACGAATCAGGGGCTCTTGGCCGAACGAGGGACGAATCAGGGCGAAAAATCGGTGACAGCACTAGTGAACAGCTTCCAGCAGAGGATGTCGACCGGCCAAGCGCGGGATGTCAACCGAAACTCGAGCTCTTGGCACGAGAGGCAAAACAACAACTATCAAAACGTGGAGACGACGTATTACTCTACCGGGGACGTTGGTTAGTCTGTGGAGATCCTTTCGGTGGTTGGATGCTAGATTACTAACCTAACAGCTAATTGTAAATTAGAAATATACCCTTATTTAAGCCTGCATTATATACTTAATATTTTTTTCGAAATGAAAAACTGCAATTTTTCTCGAACTCGTTTAGTAAAGTTCAATAATTCAAAATGTTCAATAATTTATTGATATACGTATAAGATACTTTTGTAGTGTTTGGTACTGGCCAAAAGTAATTTTACACTCCAAAAGAAACGTATAGGTTAAAGACACTTTTACAAGTCAAAAGCTATTTTACAGGCCAACAGCAATTTTACAGGCCAAAAGCAGTTTTACAGGCCAAAAGCAATTTTACAGGCTACAAGCTATTTTACAGGCCAAAAGCAGTTTTACAGGCCACAAGCTATTTTACATGCCAAAAGCAATTTTACAGGCCAAAGACACTATTTCTGGCCAAAAGCTATTTTACAGACCAAAAGCAGTTTTACAGGCCACAAGCTATTTTACAGGCCAAAAGCAATTTTACAGGCCAAAGACACTATTTCTGGCCAAAAGCTATTTTACAGGCCAAAAGCATTTCGACAAATTAGATCTTATACATTGTAGTCATTTTTTCGAGTATTATAGAAGCGTATCTTCCATTTTCTTTTCTTCGCTGTTACCATCTCGGACTGAAATAGATTACTAATTTTAAGGAAAACCCTTTTGATATAATTTAATAAATAGAAAATTGTTTAGTAAGCTTGCTGTAGAATATACCAAACGCTTCTAAATCTATATACACACATCAAAAAAGTCTAAGCAACATGGATGGTATTACAAATTTACCATTTATATTAATTAATTTCTAAGTATTTACTCACTCAAAGTGCGTAGGTAAGTAAACTTTTTTGTTATTGATGACATACTGGCTGGTTGTAAAAAAAATCGATTATGTTTTGTTTTTTCATAAAATTTCCGGGCCGATGGTACACTCACACCCTTCTTGTATCAGGCCTAAACCCGAGGTTGGGCGTCGAGCTCGTAGGCCGTACTCATGCAGTCGATTTCGCACAGTTTGGGGACTTACATCAACACCACTTGAATTTTGTAGCCTCAAACTTGGCTGTCAAGAGGTTAACATCGGCTGGCGTCTTGCAGTCAGTTGTATGTACCGGTCTTGCCGAGTGGTTGTACTCCTTCTACGGCCTGGGTGCTGTTCAGCGGGTTCCCCTGTATTATTGTAGCGCTGCCAAAGACGACAAATAACACTTCTATGAATGCCAAAATGTCGAGATACCTGAGATTGATTACTTCCCGCTTGCAACATCCCTACAGCTCTTTGCATTTCATCTGCCGTCAAATGACGTCGCTCCATGACGTGAAGAATATCTAACGATTCAATTTTGTCGCTAACTTTATTTAAATGGTTGGGAAAATTATAAAATCAAGAATAAACGTGTCAATTAAAACGCACTTAAATTCAAACAAATTCGCAGTCATTTGAATTTTATGAAAAAACAAAACATAATCGATTTTTTTTTACAACCAGCCAGTATGTCATCAATAACAAAAAAGTTTACTTACCTACGCACTTTGAGTGAGTAAATACTTAGAAATTAATTAATATAAATGGTAAATTTGTAATACCATCCATGTTGCTTAGACTTTTTTGATGTGTGTATTACTTTAAAAAGTCTTTTTTGCTTCTTTTTGGTGAGCTGTATGCAAACCTATTTATATTCCTATCCTATATTGTAAACTTGTTATGAGTTAATGTTATAATGAAGGAATTAATACATATAACATATTGAAACAGTTTTAAGCCTCTGAGGAAGAAAGAAAGAAACGTTACTTGTTACGTTACAAATTATAATTTGGCATCATGTATTTTCCATACATATCTGCACATTGCGGCCACAGATTAGAGAAGAAACAACGTAAGTACTGTAATAAATAGCTTTTTTTATTTTTTTTTACAATCCTTAAATGTAACTTTGAGATTCCTGCGGAGAACCTCAAATAAACCATTCGAAAGAGAATGAAATAGTAAACTAGCTAGTATTGCTAACTAAAGCTGTAAAAAGTGGAAGTGGACTAAGTGATTTCTTGAATTGGATCACCCAATTACGAATTTATGACGATAATCCATTACGCGTGTTATGTCTGTGGCGATCGAGGTCTTTTTTTCTTCCTCCATGGTTTGTTTTTCTTTTTCTTTTTGTTATTTTAAACAAGTATGTAGTTGTGGATTCTCTCGCTGGACTATATTTCTTTTTGTGAATTTCTTATTTTGATAATAAAAGGTAATAATAACTTAGCAATTATTTTTGATTGTGTGAACATGCGTTCAGGATCCAGTCACCTACTTTATGTACTTCATCGCGTTCAATGTACGTTTATATGTTTCGTGTATGTCTGTATGTATGTCGCTTCGCTTTTGGTTGTTGTTCTATTGTAATAACTCGCGGCATTAAAGAAAAGTTACGAAGATTCATTTTTCTCACTCTCACTTTTGGTTTAGAGCGAGTAAACTATATTTTTCAGCTTACTTTCGAATCGTTTCTTTATAGTCACGAGTAGTAAGGTTGTATAGTAGATAAAAAAATGTATGCTATTCAGAAATTATAAAGGAGCTGGCAGAATTTGGTCCTCTATGCAAAAGATATGGTTTGGAATGGCTTATTCGGCTTATGCTTTTTATATCTTTATTTCGCCTGTAGTAGCTTTATTTCTAGTATTCTTAGTTAATATTTTAAGCTTAGATTGATAATTCTTTTGTATTTAAAAATTGTCCTCTTATTAATAGTATTTTTACTTTAGTTCAAAATATTTGTCTTGTATATATTTCAATTGTTTATTTGCACTCCACAATTTTGTTTACAGATGTTCGTTTTCTTTTTGTTGTTTATTTATTTAGTTTAAATTGAAGTTTATACTGTCTGTCTGTATTATGCCTTTTGTTTTCGTTTGTTTCTACGCTTTTTGTTTTTATTTGTATTGTGTCTTGTGCTATTCTGGTGTCGGTGTACTTTCCGTTCAAAAAATCCGATGTGTCAGACCGATTTACGTAGGTACGTTTTTATCAGATAGATAGTATTACATATTTTTCAATACATAGATATACGTAGTATAATTTTTCAATTAATTTAAAAATACGTATAAATAAGTAATGTCACTTGGAAAAATTTAAATTTAAGTTCATGTGTTTGCCTTAATATACAAATGCAGAATTTTCTCATTTATTTGAGCTATGTTTTAAAAAGGTAAAGTTACAAAAAAAAACAATAAAAACACTTAGTCCGCTTAAAAAAATCGGCCTGCTACATCAATCCCTTAACTCCATCTAACAGTTCTTCTATCAACAGCATACGCCGGTGGAGCTCAACGCCCCGCGTCCGTGGCCGGCAGCGGAGGTTCCCCAGCACTTGACCAGAGACCTGCCTCCAGGTGAGAATATACCATTATTTTTTATACCAGTTTTACAGGGTTTGTTGCGCTCATAGCGAAACGATTAGCCGTTCTTAACCGATTGGTAAAGTTAGGCAACGTTCGCTGCGGTCACTACTTGGATGGTTGACCGCTACAAAAAGTGGTATTTACAACTGAGCGTTACCATGCTTCGAGGGGCAATTTAAGCCGTCGGTTCCGGCTGTTGTCTTAAGATAATAGTCGATAAACCATGTAGAAAGCCTTTGGACGGCCTAATAATTCTGATACTGATACCTACTTGCCTACTCGAGAAGAAGGGCTGCGTTTGAGCACACGTCATCTTATATTATTAGCACTTGCGTTTTGTCATCAAAATTCATTTTTCTACTGACGAACTCAAGTGACTTTCAACTGACTCTACTTAACCAAATAATCAAAGTGACATCTGGTATGTAGGCTGATAGATTAGAATCTGCTGGAACACACTCCTAATCACGTAGGGCCCAGGTCCTGGATCCCAATTTGAGTGTTGTAGCTGTACACGAGTAGTATATCAATGTTTTGTATGATCCCAGGTCATCTGGCGAGTCCGAAGTATCTGTCAGTGGAGTTTCTAAAGAAAAAAAGGACAAGAAAGGAGTCTTCGGTGGCCTTTTCAGCAGGAAGAAGCGGCCGCAAAGTCACATGTAGAGAGTACACATAATTTCAAAAAGTAACTGTTGTTAGATAAATCGTTAGTAAAAAACGGTAATTTTGACAACTTTTAATCTGTCAATTCTACTTTGTGCTTTTTTATGTATAGATTGACTTATTTAGAATAGATAGATAACTGAATTCAGTGCCTAGACAGGTTCTTAAACGAAAATCGTGAAGCTGTTAAAAATCGTGCCTTTAAAGATTTTTGCCTTACTTTTAGTAAGTACATAATAATATTTATGTAGACTTAAGACTATCTTATGAATATTATATGTATAGTGGATACATTCCGTAAGCAAATTGTCACAAAGTATATTGGGACCAATAGTTTTAAATATACAAGTGCTATACCTATATCACAGATCTTGGGCACCCGTTGATAAAAAAAGGTTGAATTCTAATTTATTCCCGAAATTTTTTTGCAATTCTGTTATGCCAGTACGTCTTAAAATAACTAAAATGTATTAAATACTCAGTTTAATGAATATACAGTAAACAAAAAAGTTGTACCAGTTTCTGTGAAAAAGTCAGCGGTCTCCTTTATATTTTTTGCTGTTATTGGGCTCAAGATCTGTTATTGAATAAGCAATAATATTGAAATTAATAAGCATATTCCACGTTTTATAGTTTGTAAGTTATAATCATTTCGTATTTAATTATGTTTTTGCGCGATTAAGCTTATGTACTATCTATCTATATACCTACGTTTTTACATTTATTCCAATCAGGTATTTTTTGCCTTGATTTTGACTCCTTTTTATTTCCGTAGCATAATAAGTTGTTTCTCTTGAAGGCCATTTGTTATAAAAGAAAGAATTGTTATTTCGGCAATCACTTTTGCTTTATTTTTACATTTATAAGCTTCTATCAATGGTCACTATAACATTTATGTTTAATTATCATTTTAGTAATTAAAATAAATATGTAGTGTCTAATTCATAAAAAAAATTTCTATTTTGTCATTTACGAAAGTTTTTTTGCCTTTGATTTCGTTGTAAAATCTTTATAAATCTGCCTTCTTCTATCTTGTATTTTGAAATAAAACATTTGCCGCCAAAATAGACAAACATAGACAATAGTATTGTATTGTTGGCAATACTTAAAAAATAAACTAAATTTTAACAAAGAGGCGGATTGTAATGAAATTATAACTTTCAAACCTTCTTGTAGAGTACAACACCACCTAACCCCGTTAATATTATAGTTGTCGTTGATTTTGCTTAGTTTATTAAAATGTTATATTTGAATTCGGAGATGACAAAATAGAAGATTATTATTTGCCATAGTTTCGGCAAAAAGTTAACTTGTTAATTTTTCCCGCGCTTTTTTGATCCGCTATTGTTGCCAGCATTGAAAGTTGTATTTGATTGTTTACAATTTGGTCTTTCGTTGGACTGTGACAATAAAAAAGTGATTAAATCGTGTCAAAAATTGTTTAATGCAGTGAATGCAAGCTTCCAACGTAATTATGATATATATATTTTTAATATGTAACAAAAACTGACTTTTATTTGCATTTTAGAAGATCTCAGTTTATAAATAATATCTATACATCAAGTTAAATTATCATATCAACTCTCATAATGTTGTTAAAACAAAATGAAAACATTTTAAATATTAAGTTTCAATAATGAATAAATTAGACATTATTAAAATCAGGCAAAATACACAGATTTATAAGAATAAGTATTCATAGTAAAATTTTAAAAAAACATCTTGTCATGAAAATGTTTTACAAAACTGTAGAGTTTATACATTTTCGTTTTTAGTCACTGGAGGGTTATACTTTACTTTTTAAAATCAGCCTGGCTCTTGTAAATTCCCGCGAAGAACGGCGCCGGTATCAGCGGATTGTAGTTCGATCCAAACCTCCTTACCACTTCAATGTTGCCAGTGTTAAAAACTTGTTGCAGTCCCGCCCTTACTTGCACCGCTTGAACCAAATCATTATTGTAGCTCCTTCCGGGCTTATTTTTAGTATAATAACTTATATCTTTTTGCGGATTCGCCGATTCCCGCGGTAAATCCACGTCATTTTCATGTTTAACTGACCTTTTTTGTCTAAACAATTTAGTAAGTTTTCGAAGTGAAGATTTCAGTGGTTCAGGCTTACTGTTATTGATTTTTTCTAAAGCAGCTCTTATTTTCTCAGCTTGCACTTCGTCTTTGATGTAATTTACCCCGGGTTTATGTTTAATATATTTGCTGAGGTCTTGGAAAGGGTTCTCTGGTAATTTTAGATGTTTTGATTTCATATCAATAGCGCGCTTTTGAATTCTGTGCGTTGTTATGTGATTTTTCACTTCGTATTCCTCGAAATTTGTTCTTGTGTCGACGTTTTTCAAATTAGAACCTTCCCAAACTTTGTGTTTAGCGTAATACTTCAGAAAATTGATACCTTGGTCATCTTCAATTGATCTTTTGAATTTTGGCGCGAGGTTTAGCACTTCCGGTTCAGGTATAGACAAAACGGATCGTTTTCGAACGTTTCTAACAGCTGTCGGAATTGGCGGGAAATTCGGAAACGGTGGGACGTTGGAAACAGGCGTGCGATAGTCGGACGCGATTAGAAGTTCCATCGATTGTTCCGAAGCTAAATCGGAACGAGATTCTCCGGGCAGCGGCATGACTTGTTCGTTCTTATTGGATGAAGATGAAGCAGGGATCGCTGGTATTCCGCTGATGTTACCTGTTAGAATGAGAGAGTCACGTTAAATTGAACGTAAGAACGTAGGTAGTTAATTAAAAGTACTAGATAATTCTAGCCACTGACAGTTGGACATAGCTATAGTGTGCAAATGCAAACGTTTATATTGAAAGGCTGCAAAGGTGAAGGAGCGCTACATTTGACCAATATTTCACCGAGTCTACTAATGACGGTAAGTGATAGAAGAAAGTGATAGTCGTTTAAAAATGTCAGTGTGGACTGTGGTTATGGTTAAGGCCAAATGTACAAAGTTTCTATGGAACATAGTGGAATCTGGTGGTACTGAATGTGAATACCCACTGTTCATATCCATCATCCTCTGCACAAGTTGAGGCAGCGGCTCGGGGTACCGGCAGCGCTGGTCTGCTGGCTCTGAGGAGTTCCGCTCGAGGCACTCCATCATGGCGCGGGTCACATCCACCGAGGGGTTCACCAGGGAGAACGGGGCGGGGGTGGTTGTTGTAGTCGTTGGAGCTGGAGGATAGAGAATAAAATGAAATGTCTCAGCCAGAGAAAAATTAGCTTAAATGAAACGGCGTTCTGTGGCGGGAATGATACAAACAATATTTTCAGTGAAATGATGAGTCGCCGAGAGATTATACGGACCAAACAATCAACTTTCGGCAACAGCACTGAAGCGACTATTATAAACTATTCTTTTCGTTCTCTCACCATAGAACAGTAGGTTGGCTGCTATCCGCTGAAAATATGAAAGACGGCCTCTTCATATTGTCAGCGAAAAGCACCAACACGATTAAATGTTTAAGAAAAATGTTTTAAGAAATACTTTAATAAAATCCAAAGTTAGACAACCTACCCTTCTCCCTGTCCACAAAGTCCCGTGGCTCGGGCTCGTACCCGGTGTAGTGTGCGAGTCGGTCGAGGAACCAGGCGAGCTTGAGGATCAACTCGTTCTCTTCCTGTATTAGCTCGTGATCACCCTGCAAAGGGGAAATATGATAGCACTTCGACAATGATTCCATCTAATAGCTGCGATCCGTTTAAATGCTGGGCCTAACTAGTATCATCAGCACGCTCTAATGTCCATTGGCCTCTCCCAATAGTTATGCCACAGAGTTCAAAAGTTGGCTCTCCTTTTTCTGTCATTTGCTGTTAAGCATACGTTTTATTGAGTTGCAGCCGAAATTCTATGATTGTTATTGTACACGGATGTACGCCACGTTAACCAATACATGCGTTGGTCTCCAATAATCTACTGTCTCTGTGGTGTGGTGGCTCATAACCCAAAGCTGCGGGTTTGATTCCTGCGACAACACAGTGTGCACAAAAAAGGGCAAATACTTGTTCTGTGTCTGATGTGTTGTGGAAGCATGGTCCTCGTAGTAATTCCTGGGTCCCTAGATACAGGGGATCCTAGTTAGGGTCTAGGATCTATGTATGTGATCGTTGTGCGTTTAAATAAATATATACTGTAGTATACTAATTTGTGTTTCGTTCAATATTATTTTGGTGCAAAAAGTACTATTTTGCTAAAATATAATCGCCTGGTACCTACCAAGTGTATTCAGATTAACATACAGACGAACAAGGTCGATTACGAATGCCAAAGTTATGTACGGCAGTAGAGAATTGCAAACCTTTTTATATTTCCTGGCATACGCTATGTCCTGCAACTCTCTCGTGGCCCACATAGCAAGCTCTGACAGTCTCCGGACATGCTCACTCGCGCGTGTCGCTTCTTCACACCTCTCGCTTGTAGAGTTCGCTGTATCTCTCGGGATTGTAAGGTTTAACGAATTACTTTCCGAGTTTGTAATATTTTGTGATTCACTTGTTGAATTGAAAGATGACTCTATAGCAGGACGCCAGGTGGTTGAGTTGCTTTGAATTAAGCTCTGGAATTTGAAACATATGAAATCAAAAACTCGAAAGCTAACTTACTTACCTACCTACATAGGAACACTGTCATTATTCTAAGCAACTGATGACCTAAATACTTTCATTTCTTTCAATTGAAAATTCGGTACATTTTATTATAAACCTTAACACAAAGGACATAGCTCATATAAGTCACCAATTATAGCATATTTCCAGGGATCAATAAAAGCAACAAAAATTAAAATCGTGTTTTGAACACTAACCCCGTTCCGAGAGTTCATTCGGTCACAGTCCTCCAGGAATAGCGTGTAGTTCTCAAGTGACCTCCGGAGACCTTCCAAATACACACTGCCCTTATACACTATGCCGTGAACCTGCAAACATTACGTAACTGATATTCGCCAGCTAATTATAAGGTAGTCGAAGTGCTAGCTCTTGCTGAGTGTACCTGCGTAAAAGTTAGTAAAATATACTTATATTTCCATGTAAGTAATCTCTAAATGAAAAGTAGTAGTTGTCAGTAGATTTTGATAATATGGAAGTCCACACAACTTCATACACAAGCTTACCTACTAGGCAAACAGTTCTAGCTTCTGGCTCGGGCAATATACCTACCAAAAGACTAAGGAATTAAAATATTATAATTCTTAATTTTAAAACCTATTTAATCCTTCCTTTAAATAATAGTGATGAACAATTGAAATTTTGAATGATAAAGAGAGATTAAAATAAATATTTAAGGGGGCTCCCATACAAAAACCGTGACTTGTTTGCATGTATAATGGTACGGAACCCTTCGTGCGCGAGTCCGACTCGCACTTGGCCGGTTATTTACTTACTGTTTTCTCCATATAAGATTGATAACCATACTCTCCAGCATACGCGGTGTTTTCGTAAACATCATCGTAGTGTTCAGAGTTGTGTTTACTGTTTCCTTCTTTATTATTATAGTAAATCCCTCTTTCATCATTTTTGTGTTTGTAGTCTTCGTACTTCTTCTCCATTGCATTTTTCTCGAAAATGTATTTTCTCACTTCCGGTAAGTCTATGGTCCAGGCGGTCACTTCCGCTAAAACTAGCGCGAAAAGTATGCAATTTCCGAACGAAACTTTTTCTAGTGGCATTTTTTCGATCACAGAACTTTTTTACATATACAACTTAAGCTAATTAAAGCAATTACTAAACACCAAAACACGAGGATTGTGAAAAGAATCTAATAAAGAACTAAGTATTGAGAAACTACAAAGGATGATGTGTTTGGCTAATTATTGTTTCCCGCGCGTTCAATGTTCGAGGTTGATTGCGAAACGATTACTTTAGGTACGAAGTACCTACCTAGACCTACTTGGTATTTATATAGTAAAAAAAAACATTGTGGCATTAGGTAAAGTAAGTAGGTACCTATTTATAACCAAGGGAAGGAGAATGTAAATATTTTGTTTGCAGTAGGTATCGCCTGCAAAAGCCTGTAAAGCAAGTCCGGGCTTTAGGAATGGATGGATGCGGATTCAAAATCCGCTCGGCGCTCATGATTCAAATTTTTCCTTTACATTAAAAATTAATCTGACGGAGAATGTGTACGTAATTCTATAATGATCTGCGTATGCTTAGTGATCCCACTAATCCCACTAATATTATAAAGGCGTAAGTTTGTGTGTGTGTGGGTGTGTGTGTATGTTTGTTCCCTCTTCACGTCGTAACGGCTGGACGGATTTGGATGAAATTTGGAATAGAGATAGCTTATATACTGGATTAACACATAGGATACTTTTTATCCCGGAAGATTAACCCGTTCCTGCAGGAAAGCTTTACAAACTTAACGTCGTGAATGAGTTGTCATTATTTCTTTATATTAATTTAAATTTCAATAATTATGTCTGTAGCTGACGGTCAACATTTATCATCCCGGACACTTAAATAGATCCCGTGGGATCCCGTGGGATCTTCGACATTACGCAACTAAAATGGACGAAAATCACAGTAATATTATAAAAGCGAAAGTTTCTGTGTGGGGGGGGGGGGGGGGGGGGGGGGAGGAGGAATTAACCTGTTCCTGTAGGAAAGCATGTTAAACTCAAATTCGAAAATTTCGTTAATTAAAGGCTATACAAGGTGACCTTGAATTGATATGTTATCCCGAAAGGGGGAAATCTACACCCCACTTTACACTTTGACTTTACTAAATTAATAGATTTTCATTGAAGAAATGCCATGTAAAGTTGCGTTCAAAATAGCCTTAGCGCAGCTGGGCGGTTAAACTTCGTCCTTGACCGAGTGCACATAAATGGGTTAAACGACCTGTGTTTAGAAATGAATTTATAGTATCTTATAAACTCTCGCAGCGATCTCACGTGTAATTTTTCGAGTGGATTTATATTTTACCATGGAAGTTTGGAAACACCCAGTTTCAAGTAAGGTTCTCACAACTGGTAGGGTATCATAGTCCCAGTCCCCCCATTTCGGGATAACATATTAATTCAAGGTCACCTTGTATACCATACACTGATGGACAAAAATTTTACATCCCAGGAATCCCGGAAGTACGAATAGATTCTGTGGGATTGAAAACTACCTACTAAGCCTTAAAACACGCATGCGTTTCATTCAACAAAAATAACTAGATGTTAATAATTGCAATAACTAAATATAATTTAAAAAAAAAACAAATAAATAGTTAATAATTAATATTAATAAAAAATAATAATAATAATGATTGTTAATAATTATTTTTTTTGTAATTGTAATTGTTTTGTTAATTGTTTTGATTTTTTTTTGATGGCAAGTGATGACGCGTCTACATATCAATAGATTGCGCTGCCAACCCCGTAAGTTGGTTGTAAAAAGGTGAAGGATAAATTCGGACACGAGACCACTTGTCACGGTAGCTTAAGTAAAGCATGTCCCGGCTTTAGGGACGGATGGATGCGGGTTCAAGTCCCGCTCGTGATTCAAATTTTTCCTTTACAAATTAATCTGTAGATTACGCTGAGCAGGCGATACTGCTATAAAAATCATAAATATCTACATATCCTGTAGAGTTTTTAAATTATTTGGAGCTGTCGGGGGTGCCATCCCACAAATTGGACCTGAAGGTTGGTGTACCTGTTATATTGATGCGTAACTTAGATGTACCTAGATTGTGTAATGGTACCAGGTTACGCATCATAGAGCTGAGAAGATACATCGTGCAAGCCACCATTCTTACTGGCGGAGCCAAAGGAGAGACGGTATTGATACCTAGAATCCCTATCATTCCGACTAATTTGCCCTTTCAGCTTAAGCGCTTGCAATTTCCCCTAAAGATGGCCTTCTCTATTACGATTAATAAAAGCCAGGGACAAACTCTGAAGGTAACAGGCTTACACCTGAGCTCTCCCTGCTTTTCCCACGGGCAGCTCTACGTAGGCTGCTCGCGAGTATGGAGAGCCAGAAATCTCTTTGTTTACGCAGAAGACAACAAGTCCCGAAATATAGTCTACAGGGACGTACTACAATAAAAATATATATGTCTTAAATCGACTTCCAGAAACCACAAATCAACCACTCCACCGACTCCACTCATCAAAGTTCGCTTTCGCTCGATAATTTTGCACTGCTGCAATAAAACTCTGCCTTTGAAAATTCAAAGTTATCCTGCGCTATCTCTACAATGATAATCCCTAATACAAACCGGTTTTTGCTATTACTTTACCGAAACCCAAATACCCAAACCTACCACCCAAATATTGTTCTCCACAAGCAAAAAATCAGTTTCCACGCGGGCGAAGCCGCGGGGCGCAGCTAGTAAATAATAATTGGGATCGTTCAGGATCTTTTGTAAGTATTGGCGGCTAAATAGACGTAGTCTTGTATAAAAAAAGGAATGCCGCATAGAATATAGACACCACTACATATCATAGATAATATAATACCTACCACTACACTAACAGCCTTACTATCACGGAACGATGATAAAAACCCCACTTATTGTTTGGCAAAAGCGAATAAAATATGTCATTTTTTTTGGGTCTGCCTATTATTTCATTTAAATAAAAACAAAACTAAATAGGTAGATATAGTTTGTACAACAATAATAAACGTACCTATTCTAACCTTGGAATTATTTACACCTAAGCAAAAAGCCCTTTATTAGTAAAGGCCTTGACCGGAATGAGCAACTCCATGCAAGTGCTTACATTCACAATAATTAGCATATCTTAATTAAGTGCCTTACGTAAAAAGTTACCTACGTTTACCTCTGCCTTGATCCCAGCCTGGAAGAAATTGATTGGTGCGATAACGCTGCCCGTTGTTCTACCAATCTTGTTTGTTCTGTGATAAAAGAACCACAGATAATATACTATACTAGTATAATTCAGAGATTCCCAAAATCCCCGCCATGAAAGCGGCGATCGCTCCATCGAAGGCAGTTAAACCCAGAAGCCCAACTCTAGTGAATAATATATAACAATGTTTTATACATACCAACTTCATAATTAATTTTTCACCTCACTAGCTCGGAAAGGTTCTCTTTGTCATTCAAAATCTGGGCGAAAAAACGCATTTTACTCGCTAGCGTGGAAAGTGTTTTTAAAATTCGAACGTTTCTATTCAATAATTTTCTCGTCAAGAATTGAGGATTTAATCACAGATCTGCCCGAATTTAACCTTCTTGATATCGCCAGTCCACTGAAAACTCATTAATACCACAGACTACCTCCTAAAAGATACCATCTTTTTCTCGTTCACCAACCTCATTTTTAGAATAATCACACTGTCCAACACCAGAGTATATAACCAATACGCTATCCAGCACGGCGACTGCATGGAAAATGGATGAAAAACACTTTTTCTTTAATTTTCCATGAGTCACGTGACGAGCTAGTCGTTTACCTGATGTTAAGCGTTACCGCCACCCATAGCTAAATTAATAAGCTAAAAACTAATCTTTTCTTAGCCTTTTAGCTGGTTTTCTAGCATTTTCCTCGCTGTAGTGAGGTGAAAAGTTGTGTTGCACTCGGCAGCAAAGTTTTTCTGCGTCTCGTACCTTTGAAACCTTCGCTACGCCAGGATTCAATACAAGTACTCGCGCCAAAAACCAACTTTGCAGCCTTGTATAACAAATAACTATTGATCACATCCGCAAAATTCTCTTTTCGACAAGTCTAGGAGAACTCTCTGGCATAGCATAGTTAGCAGTAGCTGTCACTGTTAGTTATTAAGTACTAACATAAGTTTTACTAACTAGGTAGGTATATAAGAATCATGTTATCTGAAATGAATACTGCAGCCACTTGTGGGATGGTTCAAAAAAAGTACCAACTGGCAGCTCTGGACTCTATAGAGAAGAGAGCTAGAAGAATGGTTAATGATGAAACACTGCTTGGAAAGAGGATGCAAAGTCTCGAACACAGAAGAAAAGTAGCTTGTCTGTCCGTCTCTTACCGTTTGCATTTTGGGGAGTGTTCTCAGGAGCTCCATGATCTCATCCCATCCTCTCCTTTCCGTCATAGAACAACTAGAAGCGGTGAAGCCTTCCATCCTTATGTCTTTAACGTGCCCCATGCTCGCACAGATCGCTTCGGAAGTTCGTTCATAATCCGTACATCTAAGGAATGGAACTTGCTTCCCGCAACGGTATTTCCTTCTACATACAATCTAGGCGTATTCAAGAGCAGAGTGAATAGGTATCTTCTGGATAAACGTGTCCCACGTTAGGTGTCGTCTACACTTACCATCAGGTGAGATGTAGCCAAACGCTGACCCATTAACAAAAAAATAAATATAAAAAGAAGAATAAATAAAGTCACCATCCCCCACTTATCACTTATCCTGAAGAAAGCGGAATCTGCCCGAAGTGATCCAACTCGTTGTGGTTAGTCAATCAACTATAGTACACAGATATCTACTATACTAGTCAAAGACAGATAGGACAGCTCTATATCATCGACAATTAGTTCCCGTGTCTCCACGAAACGCTGGTGTCGCCATAGTGATGTACCTAGCTCCATATTCAAATATCGATATCGATACCATAGCGACGCGCCACGCCAAACAAATATCGACATGGAAGTTACATAGGAAGTTATTATTATTATTTTAACCTATTACATTTTAATACTACAAGAAGATGAAGCACCCGCTAATAAGGATTAAATGAAACAAATGAGTTGAAATAGCTTTTATTTATTTTTATTTCTTAGCCTAAGCTTTGTATTTTTACTGCCATTTTTAGGCCATTTTTTGGGTTGAAACCATTTTTATTTTAATTATTTATTTTTGCTATTCAAATTGAGTTTACTCACCAGATAAGCTCAAGGGAATCCCGTGCAACACTTCATTTGCAGTGAACAAGGATATCCATGCAGAAGACGGTTACCCATCCCATCAAATTGGGTGTATATCAAAGTGATTTTGGCGAACACGTTTGTTCACTAAGACAGGCCACTGAGCTCAGTATTTGTAGGAATCAGAAAAGACAACCATGATTCTCGTAATTTATCGTCCCTTGGGATACTTAACAGGCGATGAGTTTTATTAGTTGCAAACTTCAACATGACATTTTCGCGTCGCCATAGTGTTGATCAATAACCATAGTCACTGCCCATGCTCAACTGATTAAGATAATTGGTATATAATTTAAAGTTAGAGCGATGGTAGCAGAGCAGTAACATGTGCACTTCGCAATCTTACGGCACCAGGTTCGATCCTCGGCCTTGCACCGATGATTTATCTAGTAAGTTATGAGCAGTTTTCGATGCCATCCGTGCCTCCGAGAGCCGTCGGTCCCGGTTGTCATAAGACCATCTATGGCAATCGTTACGGGTAGTCAGACGCCTGATAGAATCTGATACCAGGTCTAACCATCCTTCTTACTGGTTCCTTATGGGTTGTGAGATCAGATGGCAGTCGTTTAGGGCCAGATCTTGTATAAGGGCAATTTGAGCTTCAGCCCAGCGCGCCGTGGAGATAAAGGGCCCCCAGCCCCCACTGAAATTTAACGGGTCTTATCTAGATTTACTTATAAATGTGCGAAACCTGAAACTATCAGGATTAACGAAAAACAAGAACAGCTGAGAATTAGGAAACTCACGGTCCGATCCTGTAGTCGCTCGTGTAATTCTGGTAGCTTGCCGCTACAGATTAGACTGGGAGCTTGGGAGCCGACCCCAATCATCATCATCATCATCAACAGCCTGAAGACGTCCACTGCTGAACATAGGCCTCCCCCAGAGCACGCCACCTTGAGCGGCTGCTCGCCTCCTGCATCCATCGGCTCCCCGCGGCTTTCACCAGGTCGTCGGTCCACCGAGTGGGGGGCCGGCCTACGCTGCGTCTTCCGGTTCGTGGTCGCCACTCGAGAACCTTTCTTCCCCATTGGTTGTCAGTTCTACGAGCGATGTGGCCTGCCCATTGCCACTTCAACTTACTAACTCTAAGAGCTATATCGGTCACTTTAGTTCTCCTGCGGATCTCCTCGTTCCGGAGCTTATCTCGCAGGGAAACACCGAGCATAGCTCGCTCCATAGCTCGCTGCGCGACTTTGAGCTTACTAATGAGGCCAACAGTAAGAGACCATGTCTCAGTTCCATAAGTCATCACTGGCAACACACACTGATTGAAAACTTTCGTTTTCAGGCTCTGCGGTATTTTGGACGAAAAGATAGGACGAAGCTTCCCGAACGCTGCCCAGCCGAGTTGGATTCTTCGCGCCACCTCTTTGTCGAAGTTGGACCTACCTAATTGGACAATCTGTCCTAGGTAGACATACTTGTCGACAACTTCGAGAGTATCGTTCCCAACAATTACCGGTATAGGTGGAACATGAGCATTAGACATGATCTTTGTCTTGTCCATATTCATCTTAAGACCAACCTGCTGGGAGACTCTACTGAGGTCGTTGAGCATGGTGCTAAGGTCCTCGAGCGATTCCGCCATTATGACTATATCATCGGCAAAACGAAGGTTAGTGATGTACTCGCCATTTATGTTGATGCCAGATCTTTTCCACTCCAAGAGCTTGAAAACATCCTCCAATGCGTTTGTGAACAGTTTCGGAGAAATAACGTCTCCCTGTCTCACGCCTCTTTGCAATGGAATTTGTTCCGTACTCTGGTCCTGTAGTCGGACTGACATAGTGGCCTTACTGTACAAACACTTCAAAACTTCGATATACCTATAGTCAATTTGGCATCGCTGCAAGGACTGCAGCACCGCCCAAGTCTCGATTGAATCGAAGGCTTTCTCATAGTCCACAAACGCTAGGCATAACGGCCGATTATACTCTTCGGTCTTCTGTATAATCTGGCGCAGCGTATGGATGTGGTCTATGGTGCTAAAGCCTTTTCGGAAACCGGCTTGTTCGGGAGGCTGGAATTCATCAAACCTGCGTGCGAGACGATTCGTAATGACTCTCGAAAACAGCTTATACACATGACTCAAGAGCGAGATGGGCCTATAGTTCTTCAATAAGGTGTTATCGCCTTTTTTGAAGAAGAGCACCACCACGCTCTTGTGCCATGCCTCTGGCGTTATACCTTCAAGGATGACAGAATTAAATAACTTCTGGAGGACTAAAAGTACCGGTCTACCACCCGCTCTCAGAAGTTCGGTCGTAATTCCATCTTCACCTGGTGCCTTGTTGTTTTTAAGCTGTTTGAGGGCCATTCTAATCTCGTACAGGCTGACGTCCGGGATATCTTCGGTATAGTGTCGGACTAACTTGGCTCTGATGTCCTGAGCTGTGTTAGTAGCGGGCTTACGTGTCGAGGTGTATAACTGTCCATAGAAGTTCTCGATCTCTCTCAGAATCTCAGGCTTGGATGAAATGACGCTACCATTTTCGGTCTTCAGTTTTGTCATTTGGTGTTGCCCAATAGACGAATCCTTTGCGAACACTTTAGAGCCTTGGTTCCGCTCAATTGCGGCCTCAATACGTGAAGTACTAAGAGCACGCAAGTCGTGTCGCAAGGAACTCCAGATTCGTCTATTGAGTTCACCGTAGGCTGACATATCAACTGAAGACTGCAGCTTCATTTCGCTCCGGTCGGCCATTAGCTCAAGAGTTTTTTCTGAGAGCTTTTGAGTCTTCTTTCGGCGTTGGGTCTTAAAGAATTTCGATCCAACAGCTTGGACAGTTTCCACCAACCCGTCGTTTAGCTCGTCCACTGTGTTACAGTCGGCTAGGCACTGGAAGCGATTTTGGAGTTCCAGCTGAAAGCCTTCGGGGTTGGGGCCGACCCCAATAACAAATGCGAAATGGGAAAAAGGCAAAGATGATGATAATGATATATTAATTTGAAATTATACACAAAAAGCCAGAAAAACTACGAATTATACCGATTAATTAGGTTGTGTTATGTACATCATTTCCATGACAACAACACAATTGACTTTTGACATTATAGAAGTCACTTGATGCAAAGAAAATGTCGGAATGCGTGTGACACGAGCGTTTCGTGGAGACATCGGTACTAAAGCTGACCCGGGCCTGCTATAGTAGGTCTTTATGAAAATCAAACTTCAAAATCGTCCGCCAAAAACGGATTTATACCTCTCGTGATCATACTTTTTCTTATCTAATACAGCTGGGTTATCATGGACGGTAGACAAAATTGTCTTTCCCCGTTTTACGTCACTTTCTTCATACTTGCTTGGAGTAAAACAGGGGAAAGACAGTTTTGTCTACCGGCCGTGCTAATCCTACTGCTAATATAAAATAGTCCACAAGCGGTTGTTACATTTTTATAATGAACCATATCTCCACCCTGTAATAGCGTTGTAAAACAATAATATGCGAGTTACATCACTTTCATTAGGCGCGGTCACACGCGACCGAGAGCAAAAACAAGGCATATGCCTTGTCTTGACAGTGCCGTTTATGAATTTACCCGACATTTCATCGCAGATAAAACCCAAACTAACCTTCGGGGTATGAAGCCAAGGTCAACCTTTCAAAAAAAAATTGTACAAACAATCAGGTAAATTAAATAAAACAAGAAATAGTGTTTAGTAATTTATTAACATTATCTAAAATAACTTATTAGCTAGCATTTGTGAAAGCGTTTTTATGAATATAATACCATTCAATTATAACTAGTACCATCCCAAGCAATTTTATTAGTCATTGTTAATGAAAATACATATACTGAATCTAAAACCCCCCGCTCCTGTGAACTGAATGCTGAACTGAATTAGGATGACGTGCAGTGTCACGCGAAACTTGAATTGAATCTTAGTTAGTGGCTTCTGGGGCAATTTGCCCACAATTTCGCCAATGTCGTGTACTAGGATAGACCATTAAACGAAGGAGATTGTACGGTAATTTAAAAAATTGGCCGGTGTATGGGTGTGTGAGTAGGTACTATGATGACTTTTGCACTGAAACAAATCAGAAACCCGATAAAACAACACTATTTAGTCTATCATACTCGATTATACTCTAATCAACACTATCTAATATATATGAGTGAAAATTTTTAATATTTTGGCAAAACAATCTGATTTTTTTTTATACCGAGTTCCAAGTGACACTGCAATCTGTTGTGGGCAGCCGTGACGCTTAACAGCAGGCGAACGACTAGCTCGTCACGTCATTTACTTAAAAAAGAACTCTGGCTAGGCAATAATGGGGCGGGCATAAACATTCCATCCAAGTCTCTCACTCAACTTAATGCTTCCGCTTTCCTATGGACCTACCAATCATTACATCACTTTATCAGTGAGTGGATCAGCGTTGAGATTTCGCCATAAACTTTCTTTTTGTCTTTATGGCTCGAACTCCACAAATTTCACAAGTTAAAAACCGTTTTCTCTTCTGCCACAGTATATTACAAAAAGTGTGCTATCACCACTTTATTTAAAAATCAGTGATAATACCAGTAAAACGTAAAAAAATCAACAAAATTGCAACTGGTGATAAAATGTAAACAACTAACACAGAAGTCAGACTGACTGACAGAGAGTGAACTGGAAAGAAAGAGAAAGCGTAACGAGGGAGTGCGATGGCAGTATCCCGCCATGAAAACTGCATAGACGTTTCTATGGAGTTTTTTTGTTCGTAGTCTCGCTAGCCTGCGGGGTGATCATGTAACTTTGATAGCAATGCAACAAAAGAAATTTCAATCCAAATTTGAAAATTTCCATAGTAACTCTGTACATAAGCTGCGTACTGCAACTGCCAAATCCATACATTTTTGTGTTTCTATCGGTTGCCAACAAGTTACATGATTGCCTAGCTGGTGTTAGCTTTGATAACAATAATCGCGGGATTAGTACTAGTAAAATTGCTTGGGATGGTAGTACAATATAAGGCAGGTCTCAGTACCGAGAAATAAAGCTCTAGGCCACCTAGCGTATCTAGAATTTCAACAAATTCTGGACAAATGCAAGAACATAAATACTTGAAACTAAAATGCATAACAACTGGTAAAGTTTTGTAAATCTGAACAAATCGAAAATACATGAAAATTTTCGCTTTTACGATCTAGCACCAAGACCGCTTAGGTTTTTTACCCCACAACGCTAAATGGTTACCCCAAATCGTTAAATGGTTACCCCGAATCGCTCAATGGTTACCCCAAATAGCTCAATGGCTACCCCACATCGCTAAATGGTTACCCCAAATCGCTCAATGGTCACCCAAATCGCTCAATGGTTACCCCACATCGCTAAATCGTTACCACAAATCGCTCAATGGTTACCCCACATCGCTAAATGGTTACCCCATATTGCTCAATGGTCACCCAAATCGCTCAATGGTTACCCAAATCGCTCAATGGTTACCCAAATCGCTAAATGGTTACCCCACATCACTAAATGGTTACCCCAAATGGCTCAATGGTTACCCCACATCGCTAAATGGTTACCCCAAATGGCTCAATGGTTACCCCAAATCACTAAATGGTACACCGAATCGCTAAATGGTTACCCCAAAACGCTAAATGGTTACCCCAAATCGCTAAATAGGTACCCCAAATCACTCAATGGTTACCCCACGTCGCTAAAAATTGTTATACATGGAGGTGCATTGTTTAATATTGTTGTTCCTTTACAAAGTTGTATATTGTTACCCCGGTGGTAGTATTGTTACATATTGTTCGCCAACATACTATCCCATGCGTGGGCGTCCCATCCCACGCCCCATGCCTCCTGCGACGGGCATATCGGCGGCTTTCGCGTTCTTTATCGTCTCGTCCACAGATAGAATCTGAAATACAACCAACATGGAGTATTAGTTGAGAGAAGGTTTGGCATCTATTATTAATTTTACGGGGTAAAGAATCCTATGTTTAATTAATGTTAGTAGTCCAAGCAGTCCATGCGTCACAGCATCAGCCGAGAGACGTCCACTGCTGAACACAGGCCTCCCCCAAAAACGCCACTTTGGGCGCTTATCATAGGTGGCTTACCATATGGGTGATCGCAGTATATTATAATCATTGTAATGTACCTCAGAGAATGCTGGTGCCCATTCCCTGGATATTCCCTCAGCCGGCTCTTATGGCACCCACGGGAAGAGATGGGGACCATTTACACACGGTTCCCATCTCTTCCCGTGGGTGCCTTTTCATCCAAATGGATTCAGCCGTTTTGATGCTAAGTAAACGAGCTAGTCGTTCACCTGATGTTAAGCGTCACAGCTGCCTATAACAGTTGCAGTGAACTTCCACTATGTATTATTCTATTAAAAAGGCCTCATATCTACTATCTAGTGATGATCCACACAGAAGTTTCAGTAATTGGATCCGTTTTTTTAATCATCGGCCAATGTAATATGATCAGATCGCTAACGGGGAATGTGTCTTTATTCTTTAAACTAATTACTAAAATAATACCAACTAGCTACACTATCTACTACGAAAAACATAGTCCAAATGCTCCAGCCCAGTAGCTAGGTAGCCTTTAGTCATCAACAGCCTGAAGACGCCCACTGCTGAACATAGGCCTATGGCCATGATGGTAATGATGAATGATGATGATGATGATACGCACCTGCGCGGCGGCCTCGCAAGCGGCGGTGATGGCGTTGATCTTGACGACGGCGGGCTCCCACACGCACGCCGCGAAGTTATCCGCGATGTCTTCACGGAGGATGTCCACTCCAAACCAAACCTCGCCTGCGGACAATTCACTACATTACACTGTTTGCAAGGTACCGGAATACTAAAACCATTACGAGATTATGCATTAAAAGCCTCTTCAATGTACCTATTACATTTTTAAATTCATTCATTCTTTACTAGTTGACCCGGCCCGGCTTCGCTCGGGTTAATTAATTTTACGCCTTAACCCTGTTTATGGGTAAGGAGGAAGCGAAAGGGAAAAGGATGAATGGGAAAATTGGGAGTAAAATTTTATTATAATCAAACTAACTTGTTCATTATTTTCTTTGTAAGTACATATTGACTCTTTCGTGAGGTCGTCCTCCTCTCTCCAAATGTTGCTGCGCCCGACGGGGTCCATAATGAGCCTACTTAATTAATTTTATACTTATTCCACCTGTTTTTTTTTTATGAGATGAGTGGCAAACAAGCAGGCGGCCCACCTGCTGGTAAGTGGTCACCGCCGCCTATGGACATCTGCAACACCGAAGGCATTGCTGGTGCGTTGCCTACCCTTAGAGAGGACTCTTTGAACACTTTTCTTGAAGCTCCCCATACTGTAGTTATGCTGAAAAACTTCAGGAGGAAGATCATTCCACATCTTGCAGGTTCGTGGAAGAAACGAGCGCAAGAATCGCGTCGTATGAGATATCCACGTGTCTACCATATGTGGATGCGCTTCTTCACGTTGCCGAGAAGTTCGATAATAAAATCGAGAAGATGGGATGGGGTTAAAGATTTCTTCAGAGAATTCCCCATGATAATAGCGGTAGAAGAGACTCAGAGAACCGATATCTCGTCGTAGACTTAACGGCTCTAGCTTGTCGGTGAGCTTGGGATCGTTCACAATTCTAACGGCTCTTCGCTGTAGGGAGTCAAGTGGTTGCAGTAAGTACTTCGGTGCCCCACTCCAGAGATGAGAGCAGTACTCCATGTGTGGCCGAACCTGGGCTTTGTATAACAAAAGACGTTGGTTCGGCGTGAAGTACCGCTTAGCTCTATTGAGTACACCGAGTTTTTTGGCAGTAAGAGTGGGCTTGCGTTCCAAATAACTCCGAAACTCGTTAGTAATGTCTACGCCTAGGATCCCTACACTCTTCGACAAGGTAAGTGGAATACTCTGAAACAGCGGAACTACAGTAAACGGCCCCCTAATTACCTAACTCGCAACAGGTTTGCGACAGGCGTAAATCTCGCGATGATTGCTGTCATACATCATTAGTGGTGTCGAGAATGTATGCTTCGCTACTGCTGTCGCATTGCTGTTGCACATTTTACGTAATTACCCCGCGGGGACTTTTTAGCGGTAAACACGCCCGCTTGTGTTTTAGTAGGGTTAAACTGTACAAGATTCTGTACACCCCATTCGGCGACTTGTTTCAGTAAGTGCTCAACTTGAGATACAAGTAATGTTCTGCTTTCCTCAACTGCGTACACTATGGAAGTAATAAAATATCTTAATCTGAATCTGAATGAATGGATGGGACGGCAATAGAAGGGAGGCAGGCGAAGCCTTCTTTCTCTATTTCCCTTCCATGTTCCCTTCGACAAGGTGAGTATAAATAAAAATATATGAAAAACAATACAAACAAACAAAAATCTTGCATAAAAATTACGTACGCTTCTTCGTGCAACCCGCACTTGGCTGTTTTAGAAAACAAAAAGTATCCTAAATGTTATTCTCAAAAATTAGCTATAACCAACCATACACAATTTCAACGAAATCCGTTTAGTAGTTCCAGCGTGATTCATGTTCAAAGGGACAGACAGACAAGAAATTAAAAAGATAATGTTTCCACTTCTCTATCGATAAAGTGCAGAGCCCTATTCAAACCGGCGCGGTATTCGTACCGCGGTGGGTAGCGGTATCCCGCGCGGGATTCCACCCGGGTATTTTGTATGAAGTTTCGCTCAAGTTTCGCGCTAGCCGCGGAACTTCAGTACAAAATACCGTGCGGGTCCCGCGCGGTGTTCACCGCTGCCCACCACGGTACGAGTACCGCGCCGGTTTGAATAGGGCTTTATGCAATCAACATTTTCAAAATAATATTCTATGTAAAGATTTAGCTCAGTTACAGTTTTATTATATGTACAGACAGATGTACATTCGAACAATGTTACTAGTAGTAAGTACCGACCAGCATGGTGTTTCTGGCGCAGCTTGTTGAGTAGGCTGGTAGCGTCGAGGCCCGCGTTGTCCGCCAACTGTCTCGGTATGACCTCGAAGGCCCTCGCGGCTGCCCCCAGCAGCAGTTGTTCCTTGCCGGCCACCAGCTTCGACTGCTCGCGGAGGTGACGCGATATCTCCATGTCGATGGCACCGCCACCTGGACCGATGCATTATTAAACTAAGCTCACCGTCTCTGTCACCCACGGCTCTAGTTGAAAGAGACGGTTGTATATTTAGCAGCTTGGTCATCTAACAGATGTGATCGAAATCGGTGTACCCGCAAGGAATGCATCCTTATTTGAATAGGATATTTGATTTACATCCTCGAAAAATAAGCAGTTGCTAAAACAAATATTATTACAGTGATACAAGTGTAAAACACATTTATTTATTTGTTTATTGAAGAGAAGATCAACAGCTAATACAAATGATATTATACGTAAGTTAAATTACAAAAAAAGGCCAATAACAGAACTTCCTTACTACTTATATATGTTGTAAATGATGTTCATCTCTCTAGCGAAAGAGTGGTTGTGAAGTGTAGGGGTGAGCGTATGTATGTGTTGTGTGTGAGCGGGGATGATTATACTTTGTAAAATTATATAGGGAGATGTGCTCTTATATGTGTAGAAAAAGACAACACGCAGTGACATCATAAATTATCTCTCTCATTACTACGCTGCAGTACCTCTATGTTAGCTGTACATACAACCTCTTTGGCATGTGACGTCATAAATCATGACTTTTATCCAGACACAACCCTCCAGAAACTTTTAAAGCGTATTACATCTTATTTAAAGATTTTTACTTATTATTTCAATTATTTTAATACATCGGCTCCCCGCGGTTGTCACCTTATTGTCGGTCCATCGAGTGGGGTCCACCTAGTGGTCGCCACTCCAGAACCCATTAATTCACAATTAGTGTTTTGCTGCACCCGACGAGGTCCATAATGAGCCTACTTCATTAATTGTATACTTATTCCACCTATGTACACTATGGAAGCAATAAAATATCTGAATCTGAATCTAGTTCACATACCGGCAACCACAGCATCATTCTTGATGGTCCGTCGAACAATCATGATGGCGTCATGCAGAGATCGCTGAGTTTCCTCCAGGAACTGCTCTGATCCTCCGCGCAGGATGAGGGTGCAAGTCTTCGCAGCCGGACATCCTGGAATATACCACAATAAATTTAAAACCGGCTTCCACACACTTTTAACGCCACGAGCGTTCAGTATTTTAATAGTAGTATAATGATCTGTCAACTTCTAGTATGGTAGTATAATGACCTGTCAACTTCTAGTATGGTAGTATAATGACCTGTCAACTTCTAGCACAGTAGTATAATGATCTGTCAACTTCTAGTATGGTAGTATAATGACCTGTCAACTTCTAGCACAGTAGTATAATGATCTGTCAACTTCTAGTATGGTAGTATAATGACCTGTCAACTTCTAGCACAGTAGTATAATGATCTGTCAACTTCTCGCTGACGGAATATGTCACGCGAGTAAGCGAGACATCAAATTAAATACAACAGTTTATAGGTGAGTAAAGACTCAACTAAATATATCTATAACTAATTAAATTCAAGAATTATATATTTACCAAAGCTTTCTAAATAGTTTAATAAATCTTGGGGGTTTTCTATTTCATATAAACTACATAATTATTAGGCTAGTGATCATACCCTCCGGTGCAATTTCTTTGTCATAACCTAGGAACACAAATAATAATAATTTATAGAAGTAGTTCAGTCAAGCAAGTTTGCCTTAGCGGTAGCTCGTGAGTTTACTAACCAACGCATCCTGGTTCGAATCCCGGCCGACCAACGACATTCAAGTTCTCTTACAACGGCGAGGGAAAAACTCGTAAACCAGACAGTAAAATCACACATCCTCCTCCATCCTCCATCCTCCATCGCATATGTGTAAGTAGAATCACCAACATTCAAGTGAAACTGAAGAGTAAAATAAAAGCTGTGCCTTAAGAAAAACCTTAAGTAATTAAGGAACCCCTAAGGGTTAAAAATTATAAGGGTGGGGTTTTTTATCCGTTATTAAGGGGGCTTTTACAAAATTATGCGTAGTTGCAAGGTTTTCGTCGTCAATATTTGATGCATAGCATTAATGTCTATACTTAGCCATTATATTTTGGCAAAAACACAGAGACCCGATTTGAGAGCTCATATTTACAAATTCTGTGTAACGTAAGTCTCCAAACTAAATTATAATCCACTAAATACATCCCGTACTTCCATAATGTCAGAACAGATTTTTAATTTTTATCTTTCAAGCAATTAACACGTTGAACGCCGAGCAAAAAAACGTGTTCCCCCATTTAGGCCATCGGGGACACCGGTGAGCCATTCCATACTGTTCCGTTCAGGCCACGGTGGTCACCCGTGACCCAAGGTAGGGCTTCACTTTGAATCCAAATTACTCGCCGAGGAACACGGAATTCATACATAAACCAATGGAAAGTGGGCCGCATGGCCCTGTAGATTAAAACGTTCGGCTTGGTTTTTGCCTGACATTCAAGTATAAAATTCTATGACGTTTTTTGTTGGAAACACTACAAATTTCCCAAAACTCTCGAAATAAACTGTTATTAGCACTGTTTTTCTATAATTTTTATTTGTTTGTTTACATATAGCCATAGATTTTGGTGTATTTGTAATTTGAGGCCATTTGGATACGGGCCATGGAACCCTCGGGGACAGAGGTTGGCTGACTTTATGGACAAGGAGGAACTCTTTATGATGAAATCCTTCTACGAGAAGGAAGTGGACGTGGATAAGCCCCGACGGTTCCACCAAAAAATGAGATAGACTTCATCATGACGACCAAGAAGCACATAGTCAATGATGTTTCTGCGATCAGCAAGGTGAAAACCTGTAGCCATCATCGTATTATAAGAGACACATTGAATATCAATGTTAAGCTCGAAAGGTCAAGTCTGGTGAAGTCTACGCTCTATCTAAATTCTGTCCAAATCCAAAATCCCCAAGGCTTTCAGCTGAAACTCCACAATCGCTTCCACTGCCTAGCCGAATGCAACACAGTGGACGAGTTAAACGACGGGTTGATGGAAGCTGTCCAAGCTGTTGGATCAAAATTCTTGACTCAACGCCGAAAGAAGACTCAGAAACTCGCAGAAAAAACTTTTGAACTAATGGCAGATCGGAGCGAAATGAAGCTGCAGTCTTCAGTTGATATGTCAGCCTACGGTGAACTCAATAGACGGATCTGGAGTTTCATGAAACACGACTTGCTTGCTTTTAGTACTTTTTTTTCGTATTGAGGCCGCAATGGAGTAGAACCAAGGCTCTAGTGTTCGCAAAGGATTCGTGTATTGGGCAACGCCAAATGACAAAACTGAAGACCGAAAACGGTAGTGTAATTTCATCCAAGCCTGAGATTCTGAGAGACATCGAGAACTTCTATGGACTGTTATACACCTCGACACGTAAGCCCGCTACTAACACAGCTCAGGACACCAGAGCCAAGTTAATCCGACACTATAGCGATGATATCCCGGACGTCAGCGTGTACGAGATTAGAATGGCTCTAAAACATCTTAAAAACAAGGCGCGAGGTTACGACCGAACTTCTGAGAGTGGGTGGTAGACCGGTACTTAGTCCTCCAGAAGTTATTTAATTCTATCATCCTTGAGGGCACAATGCCAGAGGCGTGGCACAAGAGCGTGGTGGTGCTCTTCTTCAAAAAAGGTGATAACACCTTATTGAAGAACTATAGGCCCATCTCGCTCTGAGTCATGTGTATAAGCTGTTTCTGAGAGTCTTTACGAATCGTCTTGCACGCAGGTTTGATGAATTCCATTCTCCCGAACAAGCCGGTTGCCGAAAAGGATTTAGCGCCATAGACCACATCCATACGCTACGCTAGATTATACAGAAGACCGAAGAGTATAATCGGCCGGTATGACTAGCGTTAGTGGACTATGAGAAAGCCTTCGCTTCAATTGAGACTTGAGCAGTGTTGCAGTCCTTACAGCGATGCCAAATTGACTATAGGTATATCGAAGTATTAAAGTGTTTGTATTGTAAGGCCACTATGTCAGTCCGACTACAGAACCAGAGTACGGAACAAATCCCATTGCAAAGAGGCGTGAGACAGGGAGATGTCATTTCTCCGAAGCTGTTCACAAACGCATTGGAGGACGTCTTCAAGCTCTTGGAGTGGGAAGGATCTGGCATCAGCATTATATGGCGAGCAAAACGAAGATTAGTGATGTATCACTAATCTTCGTTTTGCCGCTGATATAGTCAGAATGGCGGAATCGCTCGAGGACCTTAGCACAATGCTCAATGACCTCAGTAGACCCAGATGATCCTATAGCAGCTGTTGTGTCGGCTGCGCTAGGATCACCGGATCCACTACTCCAGTGGACGTAGCCTTTCCATAGGGTCCACTCGTCTAGTGGACGTAGCCTTCTCGATCCTGTTATCCCGGCAACGGCCCAAGCCGAGGCTCGCACCGCAGGGGTGCCCTGGAGGTAGTTGCCTCCCAATTTTGACGGCCGAGCGACTTAAGCACCTGCCCTCCCGCCCGGTGATGCTTTAAAGGTCGGCAGAGAGACAAACAGCATTAGCCCGTTCAAAAAAAAGAGCGTTTGCGCATGACTGAGGGGCGCTGCGATTGCTTCGATGAGTAGGCGAGGTGACGCGCGGGGTGGGCCGCGGGGTGACCCCGCGGCGCCTGTGGGAGTTCAAAATGATTTCCTTCCCGGGACGCCGCGGGGGACACCGGTGACCCTAGTGAGATTGCCGCCATTATTCCTAACATAAACTCGTTTTATATCACTTTATAATGCAAATAAACTCATTGTCTATCGAATGGAACAAAAAAAAGATTTTCAAATTTTTGACGGATTAGTGTTTTTCGCCTCGGCCTGAACGGAAATTCCTGGTTGGCCCACATGGTGGGCCACGTGGCGTTCAACGTGTTAAAAAAATATTAAATGAAATTTGATTTTTAATCAAAAAGGTTTCAACAAAAGTTCTATAATATCTCAGGAGTTTTATATTACATCGATAAAATATTGTTACCAAAATAAAGTTCATCATTTTTCTAAGCTACTACAAATTATTTCATAGTTTTAAATTAATGCTCTTATTTATTTATCATATCAATAAATGAAATTGGATATATTTGGTCAAACCAACGGACGCTGCGAGCTCAGTACCGCGCGCGCGGTACTGAGCTCGCCAAAATGTAAAAGCCCCCTTAAGGTAACCATTAATAGTTAAAAAAATAGTCAATTTTTCATTTTCATTTTCAATTCAGACAACAGCAAAATGATCAAGCACTTTTTAAGTGCTCTTGGAATATCAACCTTGGTCCATTTAGACAAAACTGAACATAGCATGCAACATTAAAATCTTGAATGTGTTTTAACGTTGCATACTATTTTCAGTTTTGTCTAAATGGATTAAGGTTGATATTCCAAGAGCACTTAAAAAGTGCTTGATAATTTTGCTGTTGTCTGAATTGAAAATGAAAATGAAAAATTGACCGTTAGTGTGTGTGGGGAGCTAGCAGTACTGACCGGTGAATATGTTGTACCGCTCGCCGCCGACCTGGCGCTCCGTGAAGTGCCGGCACAGCCCCAGCGCCGCGGGCGCCAGGTCGCGCACCGAGGACAGCACGGCGCCGCCGCACGCGCGCTGCGTGCGCCGCAGGTCCTCCTCGGGCACGCGGCCCGCGCAGAACATGTCGCTGGCGGGAGGAGGGGGGTAAGTACCGGGAAATATTTCATTTTTCATATATTTCGGCTATACACTTAGTATATTTAGCCAATGTCAAGTATTGTAATTTTTCATAATTTTTTGGCCTATTTCTGGTCTACGCTGTTTTCTTGGTGTATTGGTATTCCTCTCCTACTTGTTTTATGATAGTATCAGAAATCTGTGTGCTTTTCAGCCACATTAGTTCAGCTATTTTAGCGTGACAGAAGGACAAGCAAACAGACGGACAACGTGCCACTTGTATATATTACTCACCGATCAGCAAAGTACTGCGTGGCGACATCTCCGATGGGCAGCTTGCTGAGCACAACGTTGGCTCCGCTGGCATGGAGAGCTGATAGCTTCTCGTAGAGTAGCTGCCACTCCGCGTCCACCACCTTCTGGTACTCCTTCACATTGTCCACGCGAACCTGCACGGTGGAATAAACTACTAAAGGAAAACGCAATGGGAATCACATTAGAGCCTGTATTACCGATACATAAATAAATAAATAAATATGTGTAGACATGTCACACAGCGCCATATAGCCCCAAACTAAGCATAGCTTGTACTATGGGAACCAGATAACTGATACAATACTTAGATACTTTTTGTTTGTAAATATAATATACATAGAACACAATATGTATAACACTCAGACACAGAACAAACAGCTATGTTCATCACACAAATGTTTGCCTCGGGTGGGAATCGAACCCACAGCCTACAGTTCAGAAGGTAGAGGTACTACAAACTGAGCTATCGAGCCAGTCAAGATAAGATAGAAAGATAAAATCTTGATTCATATTTGAGGTTTTTGCGGGAACGAGGAAAAGTTCACGTCGTTGCATTGCATTATTTTTAAAAACTTGTCCTTTTTCCAGTGTGAATGTTTAAAATTAGTGGCGTTATGCTGAATTACGAGCATGAGTGTGGGCAAGTGATATAATGTGGTGAAACGTGGTTTTTCGTGTTGCTTCCAAAATTCCATCGAAGCTCCTAGTAAAGTTGCCACCACTTTACTAGGGCATGGCTTAAGACTGGACTATGACTAAAACTGACATTACGTGACATATTCTACTACACGATGAAAAATTACAATACTTGACACTGACTAAATACACTATGTGTGGAGACGCATTTTTAACCATTGGTTACCTTGACTCCGGATATTAAACCCCATCCTTAGAGATGGTAAAGCCCCAGGCCCTACAATGCGTTTTTGGGGGGGCCCTAGACTCTAAAATATTTTTTATTTAAAAGCCTGTACAAAACCAAAATTATTAAAATGGCTCAGCATGAGGCCGCGTCCTGTCAACAATATTGCAACAATGACTTTGAAATTAATATATCGTAAAGTTCAGGACTAATGCTAATGCTTATGTATAGTGAAAACACGAATTAATAAACTTCTCTCGATAGAAAAAAATTACAAAGTTACCTCCAAACCGTACAAATAAACCGCGATTATTCAATGAATACTTTAAATAAGATCATCAAACTTTGTGTAGTAGTTGAACTAAATATAATGGAGGGCTTATGTATAGTGGATTTTTAAAATATCCTTTATATTCAGTGTAATAATAAATTACCTAAATTATTGCGCGTTGGGACCATTCTAACTTAGACCGCCCCTGCCGCTCGGCCCTCGACTCATCCCCGCTTTGGCCTAGTACTATATATCTATTCTGTGGCTTTGGCTTGACCTAGCATAAGCCCTTAATATAATGTCCATTATACAAACCTCAGCGTTATCCCTCTCAGCTTTAAGCTCGAGCTCTATATTCAACAGCGCGATCTTACAATCATCATAGCTCTTCGGTTGCATCTCAAAGCCTGCATATGAAAACGTCTTCTTGAATGCGACGCCCGCGACCAGGAACGAGTCCTCTAGGGCTCCGCCCGACACTTTCTTGATACCTGGGAAATAACTTAACAATTTAAAACTAGGTGGTAGTACTTTTCTGCAAAGTTCGTCTAGGTAGGTACCATTGCTTTGCCAGTTATTCTGCCGCCAAGCAGTAGTGTGCAAGCACTACTGTGTTCCGGTTTGAAGCGCATTGTAGCTAGTGACATTACTGGGCAAATGAGACTTTAACCCCTTATAATCTTATTACTAGACTGTTACGACGCCTGGTGTTAAGCGTCCCGGCCGCCCATAATAGATAGCAGTGTCACTCAGAACTCTAAATTAAAGTTTCGCGTGACACTACACTGCACACGTCATCTTGAGACATCATCTGAAAAAGATTTCTAGACTGTAAGATCAGTTCTTAGTCCCATTTGCCCGGTAATGTCACTAGCTACAGTGCCCTTCAAACCGGAACACAGTAGTGCTTGCACACTACTGCTTGGCTTTATATCATATCATAAAATTCAAAAGCCTCATATACATGACATCCTCAAGAACATTCAGAAATTGGATCCGTTTGTTATAATCATTGGCTTCACTTGACAATAACAGAGAGGGGTATTCTTTTTTTATGTTAAGTGCGACAAACAAGCATACGGCCCACCTGATGGAAAGCGGTAACCGCAGCCTATGGACATCTGCAACACTAGGGGCGTTGTCGACGCGTTGCCAGCTCAGTAAGGCTTTTTTGATACCCATTTTAAAAGACTGCATATTGAAGCATTGCGGGAATACTTCCGGGGGAAGATTATTCCACATCTTGCAGGTGCCTGGTAAGAATGAACGCATGAAGCGAGTCGTGCGAGATTTCCATTCTTGCAAGATATGTGGATGAGCCCTTTGACGGAGCCTTTTGGTATTCTTTTTTTTTTTCAAATTCTTAGTTGCATAATTTAGACGAAAAGCACTTCTTAGCTCAATAATTATTAAAACTTGCATTTTAGGTTACTTAAACGTCAAAAGTAAAAAATATCTGTGACCACGACTTGTGACACTTGTCTACCCGAAAGCAGGATTGTTAGGTATACCCACAGATATCTAATACTACACAGTAAGCAGACATAACATTATCTTCACTACTACATAGACGAGAATAAATAATATATCCATTACTTTCGCTCTTATTAAAATTTTATAACTTCAGCTCTTTCCTGTTTGCTGTTGCAACACTTACGCACCCGTGGACAAAAAGAAGCGCGTGCCCGAAACGCAATCTTGTTACCATGGAAACATGTCACAGAAGTGACATAGCGTCATAAACAGACAACGTGCGGCCTGTTTTTTTTTTGCAATATTTTTGGTGATACAAACATAAAAATAAAATGGTAAAATGTAGTGCGCCTTTATGCGGCAACGTTTCATATAGGAAAACACCCGAATTATCTTTTCACCAGTAACTTTTGATGTGCATGTCACTGTGTGCGTGAGATTTGCATGTTGTAAAAAGTGGCGCTTAATACTTCTCTTATGTTATGTCTACTTACTGTATAGTATTACATGTCTGTGGATATACAAATACAGACATTTATTCATAAAATAGTATTACAAGTCAAATGTTAATTAAAATTATAATTAAATAGCTATATAAATTTATAATTTATCGTTGCTAAATTCTGCAAGCGAATAATAAGCTTTACTCAAGAGTAAAGTTTTTAATTTCCTTTTAAAATGTGTGTGTAAAATGTCCACACATATTTATTTATTTATTTATATTTTAAATATACCAGACCTGCCACACTCCGCGCTTTAGGTAGCTCGCTACAAGTCGTCCCGGCCCGTCTTGCCGGGTCGGTCTGTCACGTGTAACGCGTCAGAAGAGCAACGCTATAGCGACAGAACGAGAGGCAACTGTTTAGGGTAGACTTGTAGCGGTGTGCAAGCTAAACTACACTCTATTGCGTTGCAGCAAGCTTCTGTAGCTGTACTATTAAGTATTCTGTGGTACGCAACAGCTTACCGATCATGTCCAAAGGCAGCAGCGGAGCATCAAGCGAGAGCACAGCATCGACCACCATCTTGGAGAAGTGCCCCTTCTGCTGGTGGATCAGCTTCGAGGACATCGCTGTCACGGCGCATTTCATCAGCAGCTCTCTGTTAAACGTTTTTATTGTAGGTTTAATTAATAAAATATGCGCTTTTTTATGTAGATGAATGACGTGACGAGATAGTCGTTCACCTGATAGTGTTAATTATTAACACTAACGTCAATTTACATACTAGAAGGATGCAAATATGAATATGAATATGAATATGAAATTTGTAAAAAATTACCCCCAATTTTTTACAAAGGAAGTAGACGAGCCCAGATGATACGAGACAAGATTTAAACACAAACTCGCCGTACCAAGTTCTAAGCTAATAATGCATAGTTCAGGCCCCAACATAACGGCAGTAAAAATATATAATAAAATCCCGGAACAAATTCTCGCTCAAGAAAAAGAATCCGCTTTTTAATAAGGTTTTACAAGATCTCCTGATAATGAAATGTTATTATAATTTGACAGATTTTTTTAATGACAAAAGTAAACCACTTTAGTATTAAGTTTGCCCAAAGGTACTTGTAGGACCACATATTTTTTGACTGTCCTAAATTACATTGTTCACTTTATGATATCCTCCCCCCAGCGATCCCTCGTCCTACTTCCTTAAAATGTCTATTATCCCTAACCTTTTTACCATTAGTCAATTGTATAATATGTAAATTCATTAGTATAAATAAAATTAGGTTGTAGAATATATTAATAAGTATAATGTATGATTATTAAAATAATATACCCTAATAATAATATAAGCATGATTAACCATAATATAATCTATAGTAGTTTTACTAACACTGTGTTTGTCTTAGTTGTGTTGTCTCTATGTTTTTTCAGAATAAATCATCTTGCAGCATTCGGGTTGAGTCTCCCTCTTCTCCACCGATCATATTCTTAATATTAGCACCATCTCTAAAAGTTCATGACACTAGCATGAAACGGACATTGGCAGAATTGTGACAACTAGCCACAGAAGCCATAAACCAAGAAGTCTAAGTCTAAGGTAAACTATGTACTAATGGCAATTCTTACCCTCGTCTTATTTATATAGGTATGTGGGATAAAGTGTAATTGTTTTAGGTATATACGCTGTTGTGTTAAAATATGTACATCTTTTGCTGAATTAAAAACATTTTCATTTTCATTTTCATTTTCAAGGTATTTGTAGATTTTATTTAATGGATCGGTCTTCACTTAACCTGTTGCTATACCCTAATGAGGTCATGTTTTGCACACACATACATAGCACCTGTATTATTGTACATGTACATATGTTGGCAATAAATAATTGAGTATTGATGTTAAGCGTCACGGCCGCCCATAACAGATTACAGTGTCACTCGGAAGTCTAAATTATTTATATAAATAAATTATTATTTAGGCGTGGGGTGGGGTGTTCGGATTAAAGAGGCCCCGGGGGTCTAGCAAAGATGCCTATCCATTAGCGTTAACGCCTGACGCTAACTTCAAAATGTATGGGAATGACATTAGCTATTGCATTAACTACAGAAAAGTTTTCCGCAGGCAATGTCATTCCCATACATTTTGAGTTATTGTTAAAGGAAAAAGGTTATTGCTAAAGGAAAGGGATCTTTGCTAGACCCTCCCCTCCCCTCCCCTGCTGCCCTGCTTTGGTCTATTTTCAATTGGCCACCTAATAGGGGACAACTGGTGTAGACTTTTTGAATGTACCTCTGCTCCTCCGGCGTTTTATTGTCGATCTTGACAGCTAGCTCTCTCACTCGTTCAACAGCCAACTTCGCAGCGTTCCGCACCGCTCGCACTATTATACGGGGGTGCACACCTGAGGACCAAGACGTTGGTTTATATTAGCTCGAAGAAAAGTATCTTAGTGTTTTGTTCCAGAGCTCTACGGAGTGTGCAGAAGGAGCTGCATTTTGACGTTAAAATGTTCCGCTGGCTAATTACGCAACTCGCAACAAGTTTGCAACAGCCGTAAATTTCGCAATCATTGCTGTCAAATATCACTTTAGTAAGCGAACGAGCGCTAGATCACCGTCTGTCGGACAATCGATGAACTAAAAAGTGCATTATTTCGCTTCCATCTACTGCTGTTCTGTTGCTAGTGGCGCTAGTATCAAAGACCAAAGTGCATTCGGCGACAGGCGAGCAACAGGCGGGCGACTTACGATTTCCAGTGACATCTTGCAACCGATTGCTAAGTGTTTGCTGTCGCTAAGCTATTGCTGTTGTAACTTTTACATAATACGACAGCCGGAGTGGAAACCCTTGAACCAACGTTGTGCTATCCTCACATACTACAAGTGGTCCATAATAAGAACACATATTATTGCAATGATCTGCACCAAATGACTGGCAGTAATTTATTAATGTAAATAATTAACGAGCTAGTCGCTCGCCTGGTGTTAAGAGTAACTGCCGCCCATAGCAGCAAATTTTGGATAAAAAAAGAGTAGAAGACAGGGCTCAATGGTGTACCTTGGCGAAGGCCTATGTGCGCTGAAGCAGGGTGATGATGATGATGATGATTTTGAATAAGCCTCATATTAACATTGATCCTCAAAAACAATTCAGAAATTGGATCCGTGTTTTATAATCATTGGCTTATCCAATTTTTAAAATTAAATACATTAATGTTAATTTGAATGTTTGTATGCTGCTATTAAAAATTAACATGTAATTATTTTCATAAAGTAGGTTAAAAATGAATGCAATAATTGTAAAAATTAGAAAAATCGGTAAATAAACCACGGAGTAATAAGCTTTTAGTTTCTGGAGGCGGCATCGCCTGTCCTTTTCTCGCAACCACATGCCAAAGAGACTGTATGTAAAGCTACCACAGCTTAGTAATGAGGTACTATGAAGGAGCAAGAGATTCGTCACTGCATGTTTGAGCTGTCTCTTTCTATTCCTGTATTTCAAAATGCTTGTAACTTCGTCATTTTTTGAGATATTTAATTTTTGTTTTCAAGACGTTATTTTTAATAATATGCAGTAAACTATTCCCTTACCTTCCTCAACGAAAGGCTTCAGCCTCTTCAGTATTTCCCCGGCCAAGATCACCACCGAAGTGGTCCCATCGCCAACCTGCAAACAGTGTATAAATGTAAACAAAGTGCTTTGCCAAGTGCGGACACACTTATAGTGTCTGTTGTATCTCATAATATTGTGTCCACAAAAATATTCGGTAATTGGATCCATGTTGATAATCATAGGAATAATAAACATCTCTACCTAATAATCATCATCATCATCAGCCTGAATGCGTCCACTGCTGAAAATAGTGCGCCACTTTGCGCGGCTACTCGCCTCCAGCAACCATCAGCTCCCCGCAGTTTTCACGAGATCGTCGGTCCACCTAGTGGGGGTCCTACACTGCACCTTCCGGTTCGTGGTCGCCACTCGAGAACCTTTCTTCCCCAGGTCGTCAGTTCTACGAGCGATGTGGCCTGCCCACTGCCACTTCAACTTGCTAATTTTAAGAGCTATATCGGTCACTTTAGTTCTTCCTGCTACCAAATAGTTTATAGTAATTTAACTGTATATTTTCGCAACAACCAGTGTATAACTGGGTCAAAGTAAGTAAAACATGTTTTTCCACTAAAACATGTCTAACTCCTACACAATAATAAAGAAAATGCCTTGTAGCACAGTGGTTAAGCTAGGGAAAGGGATCTGAGTTTTCTTATCTGTATTGTGCAGGATTGGCTTACACTAATAGTAGCTAAAGCTTGCAATATTTCTACTTTTAAACAATTTTCTTTAATAATGTTTAACTGTTTTATAGTACAGATCACATACCTCAGCATCTTGTGACTTCGCGATATCCACCAGAGTTTTGGCCGCAGGGTGCACAATATCTAAAAGCTGGGGGTAAAACAAATTCTTCAATAAACATCACTTTATTAATTGTTATTATGGGATAACTCCGAGAGCCTCATATAAACATGTATATCCACATTGGATGTTCAGAAATTGGATCCGTTGTTATAATCATTGGGTACATATTTTTTGGCTTTAGGCACAAAGCTGGGACCGGCCCATCCTATAGGGTTGGTCCGTTACGCGTAACGTGTTAGAAGAGCAGCATAATACCGATAGAAAGAGATGCAGCTGTTTATGATAGGCTTGCAGCACTCTGCGGGCTGAACTACTCTACCAAATAAAATGGGCAAATTAAAAACATCATAGAAGTGATGGGCTAATATATAAGTAATATTATAAAGACCTTCATAATAGTGGCTCCATCATTGGATATGACCGCCTTGCCCTGGTGGTCAACAATCAACTTGTCCATGCCACGAGGGCCCAAAGTTGTGCGCACCTAGAACCAAAAACATTTCTATTAATTTACAAAACAATTTTGTTATTATTGATCTCAGTCTAGAAATCGTAGCACTAGACTGATGTCTCAGGTTGACAGGTTGACATTGTACAGTGTAGTGTCACAAACTGTATAATTAAGTCTGTGACGCTTACCACTACCGTGATATGCCAATAATTCTGCCCTCATAGTGAAGAACGCAGTAACGAACGTCTTTGGCAAAACTGAGTTAGATACATATTCGGAATCACAAACAAAAGTTCTATATTCTGTTATTCTCACGTATCAAAATTCCACTTGGAACCCAAAAACTCACAAAGTAAGAATGCAGCAACTTGCCTACTCTCGACTACTCGCAACCTTTGTTTATGCATTTTTCTCGAAAACATATTTTGCCTACTTAATGCATTTTTCGTAAGGACGGCAGAATCATGGGCATAATTATTGGAATATTACGATGTGGCCTCAGCATGAGGGGGGACAGAGTTTATGTAACTATCTAATGAAAACATTGCAACTCACCGCATCTACAACCAGCTGGCAGGCATTGATGTTTGAGATCAGCTGCGGCTTGCCCTGGCTCTGGTCTGTACCTTCTTTCAGTACTAAAATCTGTGGTTGCTGAAATACCAAATTATAACAATTACTTATAACTTTTATAACTTACTTCTGAAATAAAAAATGACAGCCTCAGTGGTGTTGTGGTTGAGCAGGTTGGGTTGGCCTGGAGGTTGCGGGTTTGATTCCCGCAACCCAGAACAAGTATTCATGCACAGAAAAAATAAAAATACTTATTCTGTATCTGGCCTATGATTGTCCCATACCTTGTTAGTCTGTACAAAATATAGGGAACTTAAAGTCACTTATACATCTATATTTGTAGAGTATGAGGTCAATACAGCTTCTTTGATTGATAAAGATTAATACTGGCTAAAAAGTTCAATAGACCACAGAAAAAAAGCATTACATTTATCTATTTATTTTTTCTTTTTTTTTATCATTTTATTGATACAGGTCTAAATACCAGAATCAGAAGCATTCAGGTGTCTAAAAATATTACTATGTAGTCTAGATGAATATTAGTGAAAATAAGTTACTGACATAGTAAGGTAGACTCCGAAACAAATGTTTAGGTGGCTGCAAAGTTATGTGCAAAGTGCTGCGCTGTAACGAATTCTAGGTGTCAGCAGGCTTTACAAGGTAAGCGGGCAGTGCACCCACCCCACAAACAAAACAAGCAAACACTGCACACATTTGCACAGTACAGTTGAGTTCATATTGTATTGTTCTGTGTATAATATAACTTTTGTTGGTTTCTTGTTTTGTTTATTAATAGTTTTTATTGTCAGGTAGTGTTGTTTTTAGTAAGTATATAATTGTATACTTTAGCTTGTTTTTGTCATACTGTTATTTTATTTTAATTATGCCTCATGGAAAGTACAATTTAAAAACGACAAGCCATAAAAGTAAGTAATTTGTATTTTTATTTTCACAAACAACAAGCTTATGTATAGATGTGGTATAGATATATACAATGTCTGCATTATATCTTACATTTCCTACAATAGCTTTTGTCAACCTGACTGTACCTGCGCGAAGTCTCTACTGGACGGTCTGATTTCTAAAACGCAGAAGCTCAAGACTGATTCATACCTACAGCATTTAACACACCTATGTGCAACTGGTCAAAACTTACATGAAATTACTATTAGGGCGTAATATTTACATCGTAAGTAACACATGGTTTGCTAAAATATGTGAACCTAAAATTGTTTTATGTCAAGAAAACCAAGTCATGTGAACATTTGGTATGGAGATCACCTGAGTTTGAAAAACAATGACCTATCGGCAAAAACACCGCAAATGTATGAAATTATGATAGTACTAGCCGCAACTCGTATCTGAGATAGAGGAAAACATCTTTTTATCAAGCGATCATACCCATGTCGCTGCAAGAACAGTTAGTTTTACATTAAATACATGTAAAAAACAATTGTTTCCCGAGTTTTGACCCGGAATATTTGAACACTGTTTCACTGAAAATTACACAGAAACCACACAAAATATCATGCCCATCAAGTAATTAATAAACCATTGTATTAAAAAATGATAAGGATAGTACAAATGGTTACGAGATTACACTAGAAAATTTAAATTATATTACCATTTTGTTTTGCTATTTCACTTTATCCAAATGAATCACAGACGACAGACAGACAGTGTTCAGTGTTGCCAACACTAATTGTCCAATGGTAGCTAAAGTGTCATAAAAAGAGGTTAAATTATCAGAAAAAATGAGGTAATCCAAGGAAATACTAATTTCTGTCAATATGAAAACGTTTCTTCAGCTTTGACATGCTTTTTACACTCTTAAGGATTCAATAAATCAGCCCTCTCGGGCTTTAACTCCCAGCGATAATAACTACAGTAGGTATGTATATGTATGTATATGCTTTGAGCTTTTCATTAATTACTACTTTCAACCAATCTTAAAAAGGCGCCTCTGAAGGTGCCAAAAGAAAGGTATGAAGGTTCCAATTTGTGGAATTTTTGACTAAAGCGCTTTATTTCGACGAATATATCTACAGCACCACATCTCAGGTCTAAAGAAAAAAAAATTAAAAATAAAACACTTTTGTTTGTATATTCCGAAAGATCACCGAGTTCTTAATTTTCCGCATTCTTTATTTTCCTAATTAGAAATTGTACAAATTCTTAATTTTCCGGATAAGTACCTACAGTTTCATACACAAAGTGAAAATCAATGGTTCCAGATATGTTAATAGAACATACATTCACGAGAAAAATATATATGCACCTAACGAACTAAGAAGCCCAATATCCCGAAAAAAAGGAGCTAAGAAGCTATATACAATGTTTTAGAGCTGCCGATGTGAAAAAAAGCTAAATATAGCTCTAAAAGAGATGATTTGGCAACAATGCCAGACCGTAGAGACAGAGTATATAAATAATTTACTACACACAGACAGCTGTAATGTTCAAAAGCGTTCCACAAAATGCTTTTTTTAAGCGGGCTTTTTTAAGTGCTTAAGTTATAGGGAGGAGAATTTAAGTTAGGCATGGATCAAATCACAAGGAGCAGGTGAAAAATCATATGATTTTATTTTTCATACATCACTGCTACTTTTAGTCTGACACTCTGCTACAAATCACAGTGTGATAATCACACTTAATTGAATCGTGACTTTGGATTTCACAATACGAGAGTAGCATAAAAGGTGAATATCAAAACATAATTATAATTTTATTTATGCTTTAGTGAAGAAACTGAGACCTAAAGAGTATAATTTTACTAACGTTGTGGTGTAGCAGTGAACTTTGTTCTTGTTTAACTTAAGAGAGTAGCGTTAGGTTACTTGTAATCATTTGTAACAGGTCGCAACTTCACTAGGTTGCTCCTAAATCACACCTCTGTTCCATTTCATAAAGCACAGCCAATCGCCATTGATCATAAACATTAGGCATATGAAAAAACACAGTCTGTGAAAATCACAGGTGAAATCACAGTGACTAAAATAAATCATATGATGAAATGACAATAATTTTAGAGTAGCAATCATTTCCATGCCTAACTTAAGTCTCCGGTAAAAGTTCCATTTCGCAAAATCTCCATGAAACAGCATTTTTTTTCATTCAATGTTCACTTAATTCACACTTAAACTAAGGTAGGTCCACTTATTCACATATCACACAGCCACATATTGCGTGTCCTATCACAGTTTCTAATCAAAAGCACAACAAAAACATAAAGCGTACCAAAGTAAGCGTAGGCATATTACGTGAGCCGGCACGAGTTCACATTTTCGCGCGCGAGTCATCGAAAGCGTGCCGCGTCTGACAGCAAGCGATGACTGGCTGCCCGTGCCCGGCCGCTGCCGCTGCCGCGATAACTCAGTAAGCACAAGCAGCTCCGCTTTAGTAAAAGCGGCGCTTTTACCTACAACTCGCTCCTCGCACTCGCCGTATACGCAGCGCGTGTGTTGTTTTTTTTCTTTAATCTGTGGGGTCTACTCATATTTTTTAATACTCTGTGGGTCTACTCTACGGTCAATGGTTCTCAGTGTGACCATTCGTGGCAGATTTCTTTCATTTTGGCAATTTGACGCTCAAAACACTGGCAGATAGTGTACCTAAGCGCAGTGCCGTAAATAGCATGCCTCTACGCCCTGTGCGAGCTTCTATAACTACGGCCCTTGTTTTTTTAGATATTATAGGTACCCTGGACAGGGCCGTAGAATTCTCTTGGGGGGAGGGTTTCAGTTTGACTTCTACTAACTTTATTAGCTTTATGCTACGCGTATAGTCAGTCAGTACAAAAGCGCTTGCTATAAAACAAAACACAATAAAAACAATAAATGTGCGAGCAAAGCGTGAAAATTTTTATATTTGCGGGACTGTATTTCAAAAAAGGCGTATGGCGATTCAAACAAGAATTACATGTCAGTCAGTACAAACGCGCTTGGTATAGAACAAAATACAGTAAAAACAAGCGAGCGGAGCAAGCGCGAAAATTTTTATATTTGCCGTATTGTTTTCAGAAAACGCGTATGGCAATTCAAACATGAATTCCATGGCAGTCAGTACAAATGCGCTTGCTATAAAACAAAATACAGTAAAAACATTAAATACGCGAGCGAAACGAGAGCAACAGCTTTTATATTGGACTATTAAACTTCGCGAGCACAAAGTTTTTGCCAACAATTTAGTTAAAAATGTTTTTTAAGTACGTACGTACATTATCATCATCATCATCAAAAGCCTTTAGATGTCAACCACTTGACATAGGTCACCCCAGAGAGCACCACTGTGAGTGGCTGCTCACCTCCTGCATCCATCGGCTCTTCGCGGGTTTCACCAGATCGTCGTCGGTCCACATAGTGACCAGCCTACCCTCCGTCAATCTGCGAATATCTAACGGAATTGAGAACCACATATTCTATCCAAATATTATTAAAATCAGCTAAATAGCGTGGCAGCAAAATTTCCCCCATTTTGAAGGAAAATACCCCATCAAACAAAATTCACCGAAAAAACCTTGATTCTGTAGAAAGTACTTGTAATACAGGTCATGTATGTATAGTGGATACTGGATACCAAGTTTCATTGAAAAATACGACCTTACGCGAACTACTTACGTACATCCGGATAGGTGAAAGGGCGAGTTGAAGCAGAGACTTTCGTTCACTTCACTCGCTCGGTCACTTGGCTGTCAGATTTCAAAGTTTGAGTTAGGCCGCCCATACACGTTGAATTTTATTGATCAGTAAAATTGACGAGACCACTTCCGTCAATCTTTTCTCCATACTGTAATCCGAAAAACATTGACCATTACTAAACCTACCCGATCAATAAAATTGATCAATCAAAAAAATTGATCAATAAAATTGTTTGGGGGTCCTTAAGCAGTAGACAAAGTAGAGAACATACTCTCTGTTTTGAGACTTTGAGCAGATTTTTATTCTAGCGTCAGTCAGTATCAGTATAGGAATATACCTTAAAACTTCCTCGTTTTAAGTTCATTTTGGGGCAGAATTTGCAATTAACAGATGGTCACACTCATCACACTGGTGATTCTTTTTGGAGAAAAATGCTATTTCTCTTCTCTCTTTTTTCTTTTGTCTATGTTGACTGACTGCATTTCGATTTTTGTTTCATAGATTCGGAAAATTGACTCAAAAAATTTAAATCTTACAAACATGAGCCGTCATGTGGATGTGAAAGCACTCGTGTCGCATATCGTTAAAGGAGATGGCTTGGACAAATGCCGAATATGTATGGGCGATACATCACAAGGGCAAGTGCACCTCGAAGACACGGTGATGATGAACGGAGAACAGCCCGTCACGCTCTCTGAGCTTCTCGAAGTGATCACAGGAGTTGAGGTAAGCTAACTTTTACGTTTTCATTTGCAAGAGTGTGGCATCAAAGGGTTTGTTTATTTTCTGTGAAAAACGGAACGGCATGGTAGCGTTCCTTCCCGCGTAGTATTATCTAAATGGATGACATATTTTTTTAATAAATTTAATTATGATTTTATTATTACCTACTTATTTAGTAACAGATGAGCTACCACCACAGAACACTAGCTACTACGTATTTGATGCCACATCTTTTTTTCAAAGTACCTATTTATTCTTTTTTCCCATATACAATATGGGTAGGAAACTACTTGTTGTACAAATTAGGTACATAATAATTATACAACCAAACTAGGGATGCGCCGAGCAGGGGTTATTGAACCGAACCGAATAACAAACATTATTGGTTCAGCGCTTACCAAACTTTATTAAGTATAACTACAACAATAAAACTAGGTATTCTATAAAACTAAACTAAAACTATAAAATTAACAATATAATACAAAACTAATCTAACAAACCACAACTTACCAAACCGAATATTTGGCTGAACTATTTGGTTTATTTTACATGAACTTTGCCATACATTCAGTCGCAATTAAACTTTAACAAAAGCTCCACTGCAATGGAAATAACTTTTTTCTTGTAAAGTCTAATGATATGAAAATTTCGTATGAAATTGCTAATTAAAATATAATCAAACATAAAATAACGGATTTCTTAAAAACAAGGGAAATATTGTATTTTGTGCATTTTTGTATAGTGAAGGCAATTTGGTAGCGCTCATTCAACAAAAATTACCAAACAGTTTTTTTTACTTATATTTTGGCTCCACACATAGTGTATTTAGCCAGTGTCAAGTTTTGTAATTTTTCTTCCTATTATGGAAATTTTCACTTAAAGTCAAGTCATAGTCACAGTCAGGGTAGGCATAGTCTAGTCTAAGTCATAATCCAGTCTAAGGCATGCCCTAGTAAAGTGGTGGCAACTTTACTAGAGGCTTCTATGGAATTTTGGAAGCAACACGAAAAACCACGTTTCACTACATTATATCACTTGCCCACACTCATGCTCGTAATTCAGCACTTAATGCGTAAAACACCACCAATTTTAAACATTAACACTGGAAAAAACATAATTTTTGTATAATAATACAATGCACTGACATGAACTTTTCCGCGTTCCCGCCAAAACTACTACCAAACTGTTCTGATGATCAAGCACCTATGGTACATTTTCTAATTAGATGGAGTAAACTGACATTACGAGAGTTGCCACTTTTGATGAAAAATAAATAGTACTGGGTAAAAAAAATACATTTCACTGATTCATTTTAGTTTAGTGATCTATTCTATTCTTTTATATTCTAAACATTTCCTAAAAATTGTAATTCCTGCCTGATTGTTATTTACATTAATTAGTGGCTTGTGAACAAATGGAATATAATTAAATAAAAATTGCGAAATTAACAAAATAAAACAAGTTATCATTTTTATTACTTAATATTTTATTCAGCATCAAAAGAATGGTCTTTATTGTATAGCCCCAAACCAAAAAGTTCTTGGCAAGAGTATTTCAAACTAAATAATATGTCATTGTTATAGTGGCAATTTATAGTTCCACTCTTTTGAATTGTAGGAGCTGAATTAGATTCATCACTATGGTTTAGAAAATGGCAGCATTATTTTTACAAGTGACATTCAATATGTCAGTTTACTCCGTCTTATAAAAAAATAGGGTATAGAGTGTGTTCTTATATTTAGAAAAGCGATAAAAAGTGCTGAGTGTTCCAATTGTCTTAGAATGAGTTCCCATAAAGATAATTTTGGAAGTATTTAAGAAAATTGTTTACTAAAATATTTGGCAATTCAACCAAATATTCAGCTGAATACTGAACATGCCAAATATGCTGAATACGAATAATTACCGAATATTTGGCGCATCCCTAAACCAAAGTATTTTAACTATAAATTAATACTAGCAGATTTGATTTTGACCCAAAAGAAGAATGAATAATGTACTATTGTTTTGACCCATGATTTGATTTTGTCAGTCTTGTGTTTGTCAGATTCGTTTCTTCAATGACATGCGTTATACACCTAAAGTAAAACTAAATAATCAATCAATCAATCAATCAAGTTTTTATTTCAAAAAATAATACAAGTTTTATGTAAGGCCAAGGGCACTAGTAAAGCATAACAACCCAACATTGAACAAGAGACTGCAGGCAGATGCATTTCCGTGTACACCCGCTTCCCAGAAGTGAAATCGCCGCCCCCGAACTAAGAATCAACTTGTATCTCAAGGTGCGGGACTCCACCCCGAGTCACAGGTTTGAATGGATGCATCTGTCTGCAGTTAGGTCTTAGACATAACGTAGTCACATAATAGGTAAGTACATTTATCAGATCAAGTACCAAATACAAAAGTCAAATAAGTTATATTATTATAATAATAGCTACCCATTGGGTGAAAAAAGTCACAAGTAAAAGAAGAAGAATGAATGCCTATAAGTATGTACATAGGTAGTTTACAACACCTTATAATTTTAAGCTCATCTGTCATCATACTATTGCTAATATCCCAAAATACATTGGAAACCAAGTTACCAATTACTTGTTTGTAACTCTACCTTCATAAATGAGCTGTAGTTTGAATTAAGTCCTATTAGGGAAAAAATACATGTTAGATGGTGGAACAACAGTGTGGCGGTTTGACTCAAACGGTGGTTGCAGGTGGTGCTGGAAGATGCCCTGCCCTCAGCAATATGCATAGCATGCTCATCATCAGTTATCGAGGCAGCCGGCTTCCGTACCCTTGTACAAAATGCTGACAACCAATGGACCAACATGCTGCAACTTCTGGAACTCATACCCGACCACAAATATTCTAGAACATGTGACAGAATTAGTGCACTCCTCAGCGACAACGATGTTTATGTATATGATGAATGCACTAAACCTACTATATTACATAGAAAAAGTTTTCGTATCAAAGACAATTTCCCGATGAAAAGATTGGGGAAACAGCATGATTGTGTATGCCCAACATGTGGAAAGAAGTTCTCATACTCCCTACATTTGTATAAACATTTAAAGGAGTCTGCAGATCTAATAAGAGCATGTCATATTTGTGCTGAGATCATGAACAGAGATGAGCTGGTACAGCATTTGAGTGAATATCATGAACTAAAACCGTATAGTTGCAAAAAATGCCCTGCTATGTTCTTAAATGGTGGCCAGTATAGACAGCACATGCTTAAAGCACATGCCTCTGGGTCTTGCACCTGCGGTGACTGCGGATGTAGCTTCCAATCCGAACCAGCATTTCATGCTCATCAATCCGTACATACAATCCGCTGCTGTCCAAATTGTGACACCCAATTCCGTAACCAAGCTTGCTATTTTCACCACGTCAAGACATGTTGCAACATTGACACATCAAATATGCAGAAATCTAAAATTACTGTAACTCTGCCAAAGAAGCAGAATCGGAAAGTGAAAATGGGTTTACGGGGCAGTGCTAATAAAGAATGCATTTGTGATTACTGCAAAAAAAAGTTTGCAGGGAAGAAATTTGTTGCAGCTCATATTCAAATTGTACATACGAAAAACACTCACAGGCCATGCATATACTGTGGAAAGATATTTGCAGCTGCTCACATGACTACGCATTTAAAATGTCACAATCAACCAAGTTTTGAATGCCGTCAGTGTGGAGCAGTACTTAAATCCAAGCTTGGTTTCAATCAGCATTTGAGATTACACACCGGGGAACGACCATACTCATGTCAGTACTGCGGAGCATCGTTCTCAGCATCATCAAGACGGTCAGAGCATATACGCAATACTCATAAGAAGTCTGAAATAGTATTAAAACATGTTTGTGACCAATGCCCGGCTCGGTTCAGGCTTCCAAACAAGTTAAAGCAGCACATGAAAACAGTACATACACAAGACGGAGATGAGCCTTGGTATGAATGCGGAGTGTGCAAAGAGAAGTTTGCCAGTTGCCGAAGTTTATTGCATCATAGCAAGAAACATAAATCTGCTATATAACTTCGTAATAATTATTGGCCTTACTTATAAACTCTACTTAAGTTAACAATGTGAAATAAGTTGTGAAAACAAAAATGTTATAGTGTTCAAAATTATTTTAACTAAAGTCATTTATAATAACTCAGCGCTAAAACTGAATGTGATGTGTCATCCTTAGATTTAAATAAAAAAGGGAAGACAAGACATCGCTCAGTATCACTACCTCGGCGCCCGCGCCGTCGTCATCTCGTTCCCGGGTGACTGTGCCGTGGACAAACGCCCTTAGGACGTGTCTCATTTTACAATCTACGATTTATTGCCATCAGATTGTTTTTTTGTGTGGATGGCGTAGGTATTCTGTGTTAATAAATAATTTAAATCCATAGTACTGTTTGTGGTGAATTTCATGAATTTGCTATTTGAACCTGTATTTATTACATTTTTCCAAACAAATAATAGCAATTTTAACCAAAAATCTAGCAGAGTTGAAGTATTCGTCCCGTATATGGACAATCTAAACCGTACGCAAACTAAGCGCTTCGCCGCTTCGACTACAAGTACAAACGTCTATTCGCGGCAGTCTTCCGCGTAGCCTTCATGATGTCGCTTTACTATATTTTCGGGACGCGCACTTCCGCTACAAATCGTTCAAAGCGCACACAAAATGTTCATCGAAGAACTATGACAAGCAGTCGACTAAACAAAATCGCACGCTTCAACACCTAACTTATATGAGAAAAAAGTTGCATTCTACATCACGTTGTGCTGCAAATAATCCGTACATCTGCTTCTCAGTGGTAATACTCACAAAGAACCATTGTTCTAGATGGAAATCTCACCGGTCCTGCCCCACCGGCTATGTCAACCCTGCTCCTCATCTATCACGGACTTCCTACCTTTCTGGAAGCTTTGCCGAGACTCTGTCCGTAAATGGAATCAAGTCGCTAATCATTTAGAGACGATATCTGTCCACAAAAAAGCTACGACAGCTTATGTTCTTTTAACGGATGAGCCTGTAACTGTAGCGGACAGAAGCAATGGACACAAAACTCCTAAAGACGTGCTGCGGAACATGAAACTCCGTCTCAGCAGCTTGCGCTATGCAATGAAATGCAAAAATAATAGACAAAAGGGAATAGTCGATGTCGATAAGAAATTCGCATGTCCAGAATGCGGAAAAGCTTTTGAATATCTGCGCAAATTCAATAAGCATATAATCAACGTTAGAAAGCAATGCTGCAAGCATTGTCACTTAGTTGTAAATGTAGAATCTTTCGGGGAACACCTCCTATCGCACAACATCAATAGTTATAAATGTAAAATTTGCTCTTTACACTTTGAGACAAAAAATCTCCTGACAAAACATGAATATGTCCACAAAAATGGGAAATTCGTTTGTCCAGAATGCAAAAAATCTTTTCTGACTATGGACAGGCTGTCTATACATGCTACCAGCAGGCACACGGCTGTTCGCTGCATTTGCAATGTTATGTTTTCTAACAAACGTTGCTATTTCACGCACAAGAAAACATGTACTGGTGTCAAGTCACAGAAGTACATCTGTGATTACTGCTCAAAAGAGTTTAACAGTAAGGGCGTTATATCTGCACATATTATGAAAGTGCACATCAAAAAGGGAACTTTCTTATGCGATCTATGTGGCAAACGGTTTTACGATTCGCATAGAATAGAACATAGCTATTCGCACGATAAAGTGCTAGATCGGTTTACGTGTGAATTTTGCGGACAAAAATATAGCACAAATGGTGGCTATAGGAGGCATATGAGAAAGAAGCATTACAGAGTAGATCCAGAATTGTATAAAAAAACTCGACATGAATGTCACGTTTGCAAAAAAATGTTAATAAGCGCGACGAATCTAAAGAAACATTTACTGACTAAACATAAAATATAACATTTCCTCTTCTAATATTGATGTGCCTACATAGCACAAAAAGTCTTTCGCACCAGCCTCGAAACGAAGTTCTAAGAAATATACAAATCGCTTCAGAGGACCAAAATTGATATCCTACACTAATAGAGACTAGATCATATTTTGAAATGTGCAACTTTATCTTGTATTTTTAAAAGACTGGGTACATCCAAGTTGCTGAAGAAAGAACTGACGGTAGACCTGGTTTCAGGTTGAGGAGGATGCAACACTGCCCGCGTGCCTTTGCCACCGTTGCTCCGAAGCTGTCATTAGTGCAGCACTCTTCAAGGAATTTTGCAAGCAATCTGCACAATGCTGGGACGAGGCCGCCATTTATTTAACAAGCACACCCAATCCCACAGACTTCGATAAGACATTTTTCATATTCTGCAACAAAGAAGGGGGTATATTCAACGCTCCGGACGCAGTGACCACATTAGAAAGCGCTGTGACGGTCCTGAATAAACCGAAAAACAAGAAAAAGAAGAAGAAAAGGACACGCCAGTGTTGTGTTTGTCCGCATTGTAATAAATGTTTTAGTACTCTAGTAAATTTGAACAAGCATCTGAAATATATGCAAGAGAGATTCTGTTGTGAATGCAGCATCGTTGTCAACAAAAAGGATCTGGCGAAGCATTTGTTGGTCAAACATAATAAAGCGGTTGTAGATTGTACGGTCTGCCATGAGCTTTTCGAGAATTCCACGGCAGCCCAGTCGCATTGGTTTAAATACCACGGCGCGAATACTAAACCGTGTAATATTTGCGGATGCGGATTTCCAAACGAACGGGGTCTTAGAGCCCATTACTGCCTGCACACCCTTTTCCACTGCTCGTGTGGTAAAAGCTTCGAGAACAGCCGATGTTATAAGCACCATCTAACTAAATGCAAACCAGAGAAGCGTAGCTCTGTCGACTCGATCTTCGAATGCGATTATTGCGGATTACAATACGACAAAAAACCATCTTTACGTGTTCACATAGTCCAAAAACATGTGAACGTGCTTCCGTTTGTGTGCCAAACCTGCGGGAAGCGAACTTCCACACTTGCTCATTTAAGATCGCACGAGAAAATTCATGACAAAGAACGAAAGGTTTTAGTATGTCATTGCGGGGCTAAATTCCGCACCAAGTTGGGGTACAAGCTTCACATGAGAATCCATTCAGGGGATAAACCTTACAAATGCGATCTTTGCGAAGAGAGCTTCCTTTCAGCGTCCCGGAGGTTAGATCACGTGAAGAGGCGTCACCAGAGTTCCACAGAGATGTCACATGCCTGCGAATCCTGCGGAGCGAAGTTTATAAGACCGTGGGAGCTGAAGAAACATTATCTAAACGTGCATAGTTCTGTAGTAGACGTGAAGCCATGTAGAAGGTTTGATACTGCGATTAGACGCATGAAGTCTTTGAAGCCTACATGGTAGGTTGTTTTCTATTTAAATCTAGGTTTCTCTGTGTACAATGAAAAAAAGTTAAACCCCTTTTCATGAAGTAAAAATAGTAAAATCCCAGAACCACTTACAATAGTTACAATAGTATCAAAAATACAGCTTTAGGTAGACATTTTTCTGATGTATGTTTAAATCTCGATTTGAATTGTTACAGATACAGGAAGATACTGAATGCCCCTCAGGAGTTTGCGTGACGTGCGCAAGCGCTGCCCTCGCTGCACAAGAGTTCCGCATATTAGTGAGGAACTCTGAGAAACTGTGGCTCAACGCTGTCTCGAACTTGACTTTGCAGTACGACGATGAGAGAGAGCAGGCCAGGTCGATCTGCGCTTTTGTCACAGAAAACGACCTCGACGTACAGACCAGTAAGGATTACATTGGAGGCGAACCCAAAACTGTTGTCAACCGACTAAAAAGAAAACGGAAGACCATACGGAGACCTAGACTCGTCCGACCTGGTCCCGCGAGCAAATGCCCAGACTGCAATAAAATCTTCTCCAGCCCCTACTACCTGCATGATCATTTCAAGAACAACGGCCAGAAAGACGCTTGTCAAATTTGTGGAACTGTCACAGCCCGGGGACTTGCAATGTGGGATCACATGATATACGCTCACAGTGAGAACCCGTCAATGTGTCAGCAGTGTCCTGCAGTATTCCTTAAAGAAGCCGACCTGGTTACTCACCGGAATGCAGCGCACAAACCTGGGGTTTATACTTGTACAGAATGTGGAAGATCGTTTCCAAGGAAGTCCACGTTTGAGCACCACGCGCAAATGCACTTGGTTCGGACGTGTCGCAGCTGCAACGTACAGTTCACCAATAGAAGCTGCTACAGAGAACACAGGAACCAGTGCGAGCCTAACGCAAAACTCGACAGCAAGACTGTACCCCGTAACCGACGATCGAACATTCGAGACCCCGCTGTTTTTATATGCGATTACTGCAACAAAAAGTATAACTCGCGACCTCAGTTGAAAAACCATATATTGTGGATTCACATGGACGTGAGACCTTATCAATGTCAATGGTGTGGAAAGAGGTTTTACACTCCCGCAAGAATGGCGGAGCACATGGTAGTGCATACCCGCGAGCGCAATTTCGAATGTGACATTTGTGGCGCGAAATTAGTTTCCAAAATGGCGGCGGTGTACCATAGACGACGGCATACCGGCGAGAAACCTTACAAGTGCGATGATTGCCAGGCTACATTTATTTCTTCATCTCGTAGGCTGGAGCACGCGAAAAGGAAACATAATAAAGGCACTAGGATACCATGTTCGCTTTGCACGGCTACATTTGTTCGGAAAGCTGAGCTTAAAAAGCATGTAGATAAAGTTCATATTACAGAAAGTAAAATTGAGGGTACTACAAAGGCACATGAGTGGAAAATAGCGCTGCCACCAAGCATAGAAAGTTAGAAATGGTTTCTAAAGGTATTCAGCGGGATATGCTTGGAGAGAGCTGTCAGTGTCCGAGCATTGGATGGGCAGACTGCGTGACCAGTTCTCCGGTCAGTGGCTGAAAGATGGAGCATAAGATTGTCTTAAAGAGATGTTGAGTGCTGACGATTATGTTATCATTCATATCATTGGTATCACTGTGAGACTGCCTGTGGACTGTAAAAAATGGTACTTAGTTATAATTTGTACCATGTTGTGCCTTTAGGCTAGCTAGACTGCTGAAAGTCAAGATATATTCGTTACTAGCGGACCCGCCCCGGCTTCGCACGGGTTAATTAGTTGTATGTCCTCTGTTCATGGGAAAGGGAAAAAGATAGGGGAAAGGATTAATGGGCAGCTGGGTTAGCACGGACGGTAGACAAAATTGTCTTTCCCCGTTTTACGTCACTTTCTTCATACTTGCTTGGAGCAAAACAGGGGAAAGACAGTTTTGTCTACCGGCCGTGCTAACCCTACAGGAACGGCAATAGAAGGGAGGCAGGCGAAGTCATCCGTTTTCCCCTATCTTTTTCCCTTTCCCTTACAGGATGAGGACTTCCAAATTCCGTGCGACTTGGCTATCTTTTACTCAAGTTTTTTCATATTAAATTGGTGCTTATGTTGCCCTTTATATTTAACGTGAGTGGTGACATGCAAATAATATGTATTAAGAAAATATATTTCAAAGAAACAATAAAATTCTGAGAGTGCAATTTCTGATCGAGGCCATCTAGCGTCTATACGTCGCTAGATGGCGGTGGTAGGCTTTACTTGGAAAATTTTATTTTGAATCGTGATGAATTTCGGGATAAAAAGTATCCAATGACCTACCTCGTAGTAGGAACTCAAATGGCATGATTTGAGTTCTTACTACGAGAAAAAACCATTTTAAACCTAGTCCGCCGCAGCTAGCCGTATAGCCCGCTCATTTTGCAGCGCCATCTAGGTTTAAAATGGTTTTTTGGCATATTTCTGATCTACGCTCAACTTATAGCCCGCTCATTTTGCAGCGCCATCTAGGCTTATAACGGTTTTTGGCATATTTCTGATCTACGCTGCTTTCTTGGTGTATTGGCACTCCTCTCCTCCTTAGGTGCAGGTAGGAGTTTTCTGCAAAGTCCATCTAGGTAGGTACCACCACTTTGCCAGTTATTCTGCCGCCAAGCAGTACTGTGCAAGCACTACTGTGTTCCGGTTTGAAGGGCATTGTAGCTAGTGACATTACTGGGCAAATGAGACTTTATGATCTCAACTCAGTCTAGTAATCTGATTACTAGACTGTGTGATGCCTCAGGATGACGTGCGCAGTGCAGTGTCACGTGAAACTTTGTTTTAAATCCTCATACTGCAACTGTTATGGGCGGCCGTGTCGCTTAAACGACTAGCTGTTGACCATAAGCTGATTTTACCCTCGAGAAGTGGACTGTTTTTCTTACAGGTGCGGGGCAAGGACGTAGTCCAAAATAAATAGACTGGCGATGGTGGAACGGAGCTTATTATTTTTAGATATATCACTTACATCGGAGCACTTGGTTGGATTCGAATTTTAATCGCACACACACTCACAGTGACAGTGACAGCTAGTGTCAAAACGTCAAAATAGAAATAATAAAAAGTTGCCAGACATTAAAATATTAACAAAATACTTTATGTTGCCAACATAAGCTGCGGCCTCAAAAGTGAAAGAAAGAAACAACTTTTGCAACAAAAGCTATGCTTACAAATGAGACACAAAATCATGTACTAACCAGTGTAGATTGTACATGTATCCTTTTTTATTATCTAGGTGGTTGTGTAAAGCAAGGTAAGTACTACACTCACTAGTTAATACATGAGTTACATTACACAGAGTACAACGTTACATGGATATTACTTTAATCTTTAGAAATATTTTAGTAGGTAATTATTTTTGAAGAACACCTATAGCACAATCTAAGATTTACATAGTTTTAGTTATTTAGTTATAGTATCTGTAGTTTATCAGAAGATATAGTTTTATTTTACAAATTGAAAACCTAGTTTTATTTATCTAGTATCTTATCAGATAAGAGCTCCGCCCATACAGAATTTATTAGAGAATAACATTGCAACTGAACAGGAATCTAAATTTTAACCAATGTGTTGGTACTTATTACAGTTTAGGTTTATAAATGAAGGAGCAATCGCGTTACCTACATACAGATCCTACATTAATTATAATATAATTAGTTAGATACATTTTTTGCAATGTTTAGCACTTAATAGATAGTAAGTATAGAAAAACGTAATCAAAATGTGCATAATATTATTTTATGCTTGTGCATTTTGTTTATACCTATTCATTAGTACAATTAACGATTATACGTTTATTTTCGAGGCATTCTGCTGAGGGCAGATATCAAATTTAACCTTACAGTTTTATCAATGGTATAATAAGTTACTGTTACAGTTTATTACATAAGATTTGTCTAACCTAGTGATGTATGAAAACTTAAAAATACTTATTAATTTTAGGAAACTTTGCTAAATATACCTATTGTGTTACAAGCTACTTATATATAGTTGTTTTACTAATAAAAGATATACTATTCTACATCTACGGGTAATACACAGATTTTAGAAACGCACCTATTGTGAGTATGCCCATTAGGCAATTTTACCTCAACCGTTCTCACACGATTATCTTTTCCAGGGAATAGTTTGGTTATTCGGGCCATAGGCCAGTACAATGGAGCAGTGTTATCGCTACATAAAATTACAAGACTACCTATCTGAAGATTAGGCCTAGCATCACGCCATTTAGGCCTACTTTGCAAGAGACACAGATATTGCTTACTCCAGTACCTCCAAAAGTTTTGCTTCATATTGACAGTTACAGACCAAAATTTAAGCAAGTTTGTAGGTCTGTCCTTTACATCATGCTCAGGATAAGTATTAAGCGGCGCACCAGTAAGAAAGTGACCAGGTGATAGGTAAGTAAAATCATTCGGGTCTGCGGATACCGCAGTGATAGGTCGCGAATTAAGTACACCTTCAATTTCGGTCAAAACAGTGTTGAGCTGTTCGTAAGTTAGCAATGCATAAGCTACAACACGTTTTAGATGGTGTTTTGCACTTTTCACAGAACTTTCCCAGAGGGATCCAAATATCGGACTATAGCTAGGAATGAAATGAAAATTTATCCCTCGCGATGATGCAAAAGACTGTACCTGATGTTGATGACTTTGAGAAGACATAAGGCGATACAGCTCATCTAATTGATTCCTTGCCCCTTTGAACGTGGACGCATTGTCGCAGTGGACGTCGCTGGGCAGGTTTCTTCGCGCAATAAATCTTCTGAAGCAGGCGAGAAACGTCTCAGTCGTCATGTCTGAGGCAAGCTCTAGATGAATCGCTTTTGTAACGAAACAAACAAAAACTACTATGTAACCTTTTCCTATTACTGGTTTTCTGATACGGCTGTTTTTTACTGATACCGGCCCAGCAAAGTCCACACCCAGCTTCTGGAACGGGCGGCATGCATTAACACGTGGAGCAGGCAAGGAACCCATCAGCTGAGTTGTAGCAACGGCCTTCAATCTGAAACAGATTACACATTTGTAGATTACCTTTTTAATAGCGCGTAATCCATCTACAATCCAAAATCTTTGCCTAAGGGAAGTTAATAATAATTTTTGCCCTGAATGCAATAATTTTATGTGTTCATCTCTTATTATCAGTGCAGTAATGTTTGAATCTTTAGGCAATATTGCAGGATGCTGGCTAGCATAGGGGATAGTTGCGTTTTGTAAACGACCACCTACTCTCATAATACCATTTGCATCGAGAAAAGGCGTCAAAGGCTTCAAGTTGCCACTGACCCGACCATGATCTTTTAGAGATTTAATTTCATTTGGATAAAATTGCTCTTGTTCATGCTTTACTATTACCATCAATGCTTTATTTAATTCGCTAGACGTCAAAAATCCCTTTTGTCTAACAGCATTGGGTTGACAAAATCTGAGTATGTATGCAAGAACACGAGTCATTTTATTTATACTTGAGAACTTTTTCAACTTTTCGAATATATCGGAATCATTTGTGGTAGTTGCAGCGCACATAAGTACCTCTTTTGATTTTAATTCAGGTAAGTGGGCTGGTACCTCAATTTGGGACACAATTCTGAAATTATTATCATGCAAGAAGGATGGGCCGTGCCACCACATCTTGTTATTTTCAAGCTCTTGAGGTTGAAGACCTCTGCTGAGACAATCTGCAGGATTACTCTCAGTATTGACGTACTGCCAATGACAGCCATGCAAAAGTTCTCCTATCGCTCGAACCCTATTCGCGACGTAAGTCTGTAATTTTGCAGCATCGGTTTTAAGCCATGCTAAAACGATTTGAGAGTCTGAAAAGAGGTATGTGTCATTGACTTGTAATGTGTTACCTAGTATGGCAAGTACCTTGCTAGTTAGCTTGGCGAGCAGTAGTGCAGCATTTAGCTCTACTCTGGGAATGGTGAGTTCCTTTTTTAGTGGATTTATCCTTGATTTAGAACAAAGAAGATGTACATGTACCTTACCTTGCGTGTCGATAGATCGCAAATATAGGCAGCAGCCGTAAGCCACTGAAGACCCATCGGCGTAGCCAATCAGCTGACAGGCAACTGCATCGACTGGTTTTACACAACGTGACACGCTAAGCGGCTTCATCTGAGACAAATCCCTACTGAACTCTAACCATTGCTGACGGATGTCATCTGGAGGTGTCGAATCCCAATCAGTATTCGTAGCCCACAAGCTTTGCATTATGACCTTTGCCCGTACAAAAATTGGTCCAATTATGCCAATTGGATCATGAAATTTGGATATGAAGCTGAGTATGTCGCGCTTTGTATCATTTTGACTTGTGTAGGGCTCAGGACATGTACTTTTGAACACGTCACTTTGAATATCAAAGTTAACACCTAGTGTCTTGAGAGATGTACTGTGTTTTTGCAAGTTTACTTCACCTAAACTATTATGATTATCATTTTGTAAATTTTCTAGGACTGAGTTGCAGTTGGAAGCCCACTTGTGCAATTGAAATCCTCCCAGAGCTAGCAATTGCACTAATTGAGTCTGCATCTCGACTAATTTTTCTTCCGAACTACTGTTTGTCAGGACATCGTCTACGTATGTGTTATTTTCTATGATTTGGGATGCTAATGGGAACTGATCTTTGTGGCGCTTGGCTAGTTCAATTAAGCATCGCGTGGCCAAGTAGGAAGATGACTTCAGACCATATGTGACAGTGTTTAGTTGTATGCACATAATATCATGGTCTGGAGACTCACGCCAAAGTATATTTTGCAATGACCTCTGTTTGGGATCTAGTTCAATACATCTGAACATCATACGTATGTCACAGATAAAGAAACATTTCTCTAGTCTGAATGCAATAAGTACTTCAAACAAATCCTTTTGTACTACTGGACCATTTAACAATAGGTCATTCAATGAAATCTTTTTATTTGTGGGCATAGACCCATCAAAGACTGCTCTTAGTTTAGTGGTGCGAGCATTTTCTTTGATAACTGCATGGTGAGGCAAAAAGTAAACAGGGTCTTTAGACATATCATAGCTGTTTATATCGCAAACTTTACCATGATTTAATTTAATATATTCATCAATGAATTTTTTGTATTCTTGGAAAAGAGTTGTGTTTTTGTGTAGTCTCTTTTCTAAGTTAAGAAATCTTTTATATGCTAAGTGAAAGGATTCCCCGAGTTCAGAGTTTACTTGATCTAATGGGACTTTAAGAGGCATTGAAACTTGGAACCTTTTGTTCTCAAGCTTAGTAGTCTCATCAAACAATTTTTCACAATACTGGTGCTCTGGCAATTGTTCTGGGAAAACTTCAGGCACTTGTTCTGATTTCCAAAATGCACTCAATGACTCATTCAAATTACTATCACATTCCTGACAAAATAAAGATACAACCTTGTTATTTTTGTTTGCTGCACTGCTGCTGCGGCCAGCTGCGATGTACCCGAATGATGGTTGCTTGTGCTGAAGTGCTGCCGATGTTGTTGGGCTCAGGCTACTCTGGGTGACCTCGACCTCAGGCTGTGGCAGGAGGACCTGGAAAAATATGTCAGCTCCAAGTAGCAAGTGCACATCACCAGGTGTGTGAAAGGTATCATCAGCCAACTTGCAGTGAGATGGGAAGGTGATTTCAGAAATATTAATTGGAGTTTGAGGCAATTTAGTTGTTATTTTTGGCACAATATGGCAGTTGACATCGATCTTAAAGGGATAGACAGTAGAGTGCACTTCAAGATTTATGCGATTTTCAACATGTTGCTTTGTATTGCTAATGCCTGTAATGGTTGTGCTAGTTTTGTTTGGTGTCACACCTAGCAAATCCACAACTTTCTGTGTGACAAATGAGGCTTGTGAAGCGCTGTCAAGCAGTGCCCGGGCGTATATTGTGCTGCCTGACTGAGATATAAGCTTAATGCGTGCAGTGGGCAACAACACCTGGCTTTGTGCGGCGCTTGATAACAAGGTGACAGAAGGGCTTGCATGCTGTGGTTCATTATGATGAAGCAAAGTATTGTGTTCCTGTTTGCATTCAGCGCACCTAAAATGAAATTTACATTTGCGCTTGTGAGCCGACAAACAAATTTTGCATAATTTGTTTGCTAATGCGAACTCTAAGCGTTTGTTAGGTGCTGCCATTTTAAAGTTAGGGCATTGAAATAATTTATGTGCAGACTTACAATAGATGCATGATGCAGGAGCAGATTGCACGGCTACAGTGTGGCTGGTCAAGCGCTGTGGCTGCTGCTTCTGGGGTGCAAAGTCTACACTTTCCAGTGCTAGTGCTCGACGTTCCAAGTAGTCTAAGAACTGCTTAATGGTTGGGGTAGTTTTATTGTCACGCTCCATTTGAAAGGCACGGCCAGTAAACACATCTAACTTTCTGGATAGAATACATACGATGATGCTATCCCACGAGTCCACTGGCTCATCTAGGTTCCGTAAGGCTGCTAGGTGCTGCTTGACCTCTGAAATTATATTGCGCAAGGTTGTAGTTGTTGACCGAGTTATGTTAGGTAGATCTAACAGCGTGTATATATGTTCGGTGATAATTTTTGTTTTATTGTCGTATCTTTCGCGTAAGAGTTTGAGAGCTTCTGCATAGCTGTCATCTTGTAATGACAGATTATTGATAAGCGCTTGGGGCTCCCCACTTAAAAATCCCTTTAGGTAATAAAGTTTTTGGACTGGCGACAGAGAATTGTCGTTGTGAATCATTGCATTAAAAATGTTTATGAATTCATAATAATCAGTGTACTTACCAGTAAAAGTAGGTATTACTACGTTGGGAAGCTTAATTTTAGAGGAGGTGCATGGAGTTGAAGCAATATCTGTGGCCGAAACCTCATTTATAATTTTGCTTATGTCGGCGACTAGGTCTAAATACATATCCTCGATGATGCCTGGATCCTCAGAATCCTGCGGATCTAGGGCTTGAACCAGCATACAGTATTTATTGTATTCGGCAAACACGTTTTCTAGCCTGCTCTTTGTTGCTTTGAGTTTTTCCAACGACCTGGACGCTCGAAAATCTTCGGCGTCCATGGCTTTCTTCAACTTCGTTATTGAACCTTTCGCATAGCCGCGAGCGGCTATTGCTGCCTTTAACTCTGACATGACTATTTATTTAAACTAAAACAATACTACGAACACGAAAATAAGGTAACGAAAGTCTCTAAAATTCACTTTTTGCAGATTAGCGACGAACACTTCCACAAGTTTTGGAGTAAACAACAAAATGGCGGAATTGGCTCACGCGCACCGTGAAAAAACCGTGTTACCAACCGGGGAAATGCTTGCTTTGCTTGATAGGTCGTGTTGATTTCACCTGTATTGCCAACTTGAGAAACTGAAAAATGACGATTTTGTTCCTGCGTTTTAGTACCAACTTGAAGAAAATGAATCCTCACGCTTGTTCCAATTGATCCATCGGTTTGTTTCGTCGTTCCGTGAAAAATGTGCTGCTGTGATTGGCTCGCTGTAGTTGCCGTACGTCTTGAGTGTAGGCGCGTAAATTTAAACGCACCAATGATAAATTGACGCCAAAATATTGCAAGATGGAAGGTCATCAAGGTGACCTTAGCGGGTTTGTTGACCTTGTCAAGTGCCACATCACACAACTTATTGAATTTCTCACCAAATCGATGCCGACGAATGATGTTATTGGACTTCTTCGACCTTTTGTTTAGCCTTTTGCCAATATTCGCAGGTCTTCTCGACGTCGTTTTGCTTGCCACGCCCGCTAGTGTTGCGAAGACAGGACCAATTTATGTTGACCATAAGCTGATTTTACCCTCGAGAAGTGGACTGTTTTTCTTACAGGTGCGGGGCAAGGACGTAGTCCAAAATAAATAGACTGGCGATGGTGGAACGGAGCTTATTATTTTTAGATATATCACTTACATCGGAGCACTTGGTTGGATTCGAATTTTAATCGCACACACACTCACAGTGACAGTGACAGCTAGTGTCAAAACGTCAAAATAGAAATAATAAAAAGTTGCCAGACATTAAAATATTAACAAAATACTTTATGTTGCCAACACTAGCTTGTCATGCCATTCAATCACATAAAAAAAATCAAAGTGAGTTTTGAAACTCAAGTGAAGCTACGTCAATAGCTTTTATGGAATGCTAAGCATAGCTAAGTTAGGTAACGTTTGGTTGAATAATAACTCATTTTCTATTATATTATTTGAGTGTACATTTTTGTTTTTATTTTCAGTTTTATTATATCAAGATTAAGTTTGATGCTACAGTGTTATTAATATTTATTATAATATATAATTATGTCAAGATCAAAATAAATAAGAAAAGTTAAGTTAGCTTATTGTTTTTCTATGATATTTTGATCTATGTATTTATGTTTGGTGTCCTGTGAACCTATTGTACTTACTACTATACGCAAATTAATTTTATTTGTTTAGGTACAGTTCTACCACAACCTAAAATAAATAATGGGTAGGTAATCTATGACTATCGCGCTGCCAAGCCAGGCAGGAAAGTTACGAGTAAGCATGTATATAATTATTACATATAATATTTTAAATTATTGTAAACAGTATAATCATTTTCACAATAAAATATTGTTAGAGATTTTTTTTTTACTTTTTATTATTTTAATCAGCCCATCAAGGCAAATACGTAATATCTTCTACTTGGTCAGTATGCGTATTGGAGTAATTTAAAATAAATAATATTTATAAAAATTGAGCCATTTGACACGAAGAAGAAGAAGAAGTATGCGCATCATACGCTTTGAATTATTATCCTGATTCCACAATTCTGTGCCTGATTCAGTCCCGATGTTTTGCCGCCCTTATACCGATCCGCTTCCACTACGGTCCCAAAATCATCCTACTCCTGTCCAGTTTTAATTAAGCCTCAGTTATTTTTCCTCATTATTAAATTAACAAATACCTCCGTTATATCCCTTAATTCATCCCTGGGTGCGTACTGTGAGCTCTTAGCGCGATTCAAAACAGAGCCTACACTGGATCGCTTGTCAAAATCCCCATACAAAAAAAACAAAGCGATCCAATACAGGCTCAGTTTTGAATCGCGCTAAGAGCTCACAGTACGCCCCTGATCTGAGAGTTTTTGGCAAATGGTTATTTTGAGATTTTTTTGAAATATCGTTATTCGTTACTTTTGGTGTCAAAACGTTGACATGACGTTGACTTTAGATAAGCGAGCTCAGCACTGGATTGGCGAAATTGCGCCAACCCCGCAGAAGCCATAACAAGAAGAATTTTTTTTTTTTTTTTCGCCCTTTTGGGCAGGCTAAAGTCGTGAGACCATACCGCCTAGTCTTTCGTGGGATTTATTTCTTTCGTCAGAGTTAGGATAATAATTTCATTCGTTTTATTTCTTTCAAAGTCAAATCCAGATAAAGTTTATCATAAGTAAAAGGATCATCGTCCCTTGTTCATTTGTCCGAGATAATGAAAGTCCATTTTATTTTTTTCCTTTTTAAGCGTCAATCGTTGACGTTTATACGTCGTCACTCCGACACTGACAGACAGACTGCCAGTGTCAGACTGTCAGTCGAATACCTTTATTTACATTTACATATTTACACACAAAAAAAAACTTTATAAAAAAACATTGTGATATGTATTGTAATAATAAAATTATCAGCTATATCTTATTCTAAATCTCCTTTACAGTACATAATATAAATTTATACAAATAGGTAAAGGCAGAGGCATTTTCAAGCAACTCCTGAATGCACCGCGGGACCAGTTCAGGTTTATCATAGATTTGTAGAAGTTCATCTATCAACACAAGGCGCTGAATGCTGAAAGATGAACACTCAAAGAAAATGTGATCTAAGGATTGGATATTCGAGGACTGGCAATAGTCACAATATGGGGAATTCACCATTCGAAGGCGATGAAGATGAAAGTTCAAACTGTTAAGGTTGGAGTTAAGTTTTTTAGCCACGCTATGACACTTTTGTGTAAAGCTACACTTTCAAAATTGCTTTTCTTCATTGGTTTCTTGCGTTTTGCTTGTACTTCAGTTTTTGTCAATTCATAGTTTGCTGTTAATTTCATTGTATTATGCAACTTACGAAGCGGTAGTACTGTATCGTAAAAGGTACTGGACGGGAATATTCCTAGCCAGCCGATTGCAGGCTGACAAGTTAAAATATGGTAAAATTCAGCAATAACAGTTTTTCAGTCATCAACATCCAAGTATAAAACGTATCGGCCGATCACGTAAGGTAATTCGCTAGTAGTCGTCCCCACGAGACACGACCTCTTTGCAAGTGGGCCGCAACAGGATGGTATGTTCAAACTGCGCCGTATAACACCCCTTGATATCGCAAAGGGGAGGGTAGGCATCTACTACCCCTTTATCGCAAAGGTCCTTCAGCGCCATAGCGTAACGGGAAGCGCCAGCACGTTCCAGCCAACGTTTGCAGAAGGCAAGTGTACCGAAGTTCTTGTTGATTGTGTTCAGCAGTTGTTTTGATGATTGCAGCCTGAGCGGCACGAACTGTTGTTCAAAGTTCTTCATATAATGCGAGCAGTCCATATCGTCGTGCACTTGTCCGCGGCCCGTGGAGCCGAAGGTCTCGATTGCGTAGAACTCGTTCTCTTCCATGCGGGTTGTCTCACCTCCCTTCACTATTGGCACAGTCTTGCCAGCGTGGATCCTGTATGGACCAATAGAGTGACCATTCAAATTGCGAATCGGCTTCACTTGATACACCGTGCCATCCAACTCCACTTCATGTGATTCCATAACTTCTTGCACAGCTGCGCCAACGTCACACAGCCTGACGTCGACGCCTGAAGCTTTGATCCCAGCCTCGGTAGCCTCTTGGACTCCCTTCACGAGAGGATCATACCGCGGGTTGAAGTGGAGAGTAAAAGCGCAGTCTATGATGCGCCCATTGATGTGCGTACCGAAGTCTATCTTCACTACGTCATCATACTCCAGCACTGTCGTATCACCAGTATTTGGCGTGTAGTGTGCAGCGCAATGGTTGCGGCTGCAGCCTGTGGGGAAAGCCAGCCCCGCCTTGAGTCCATCCTCGCCGATAAGACGCCTCGCAGTAGATTCCAGCTCTTCGCATATTTGAATCATCGACATACCAGGCTTTATCCAATCACGTATATGCTTGCGAGTCTGTCTGTGGGCCTCTGCAGCATGTCTGATTTCCTGATAGATGTCTTGCTGCAGTCTGTCCAGAGCTCTCTTCTCTTCACTTGAGAAGCGCTCCTTAGCGGTTCTCTCGTCAATACCTTCTGCTGGACCATGATCCATGATCTGGCCGGCAGGGTAGTTTCCATCAGCATACAGTTCAGCAATAGGTATAGTTGGTGGTGAATTTGATAACCAAGCCGTCCGAAAAATTTTACAGAACCATGGTATACAGCATCGGTTGACAATGCCGTACACGCCGGAACAGAACGGCTGTAGCGAGCGTGAAAATCGAACTTTAGTAGAAGCTGCTAGATCGATAATGCATGCGAGAGGAGAGATGCCGCAAATACTCTGGGCAGAGTTGATTAATACTGCCGCTTACGTACTCAACAGGACAGGTCCCACTAGAGTGGTCGACAAGGTGCCTTATGAGCTGTGGCATGGGAAGAAACCCAAGATAACTCACCTAAAGATCATCGGGAGTGAATGCTATGCGCATGTTCCAAAACAGAATCGCAAGAAGATGAATAAAAAGGCGATTAAGGGCATTCTGATAGGCTACGAGAATGATGATGGTTATCGAGTCTGGGATGGAAACAAGACGTTGAGGTCTCGGGACATAACGTTCCACACTGATGTCGAATTTAAGATTTCCACCAGTATCCCTATTTGTTCAGAGGGAGAAACAGAAACCAGCGATAATGGAAATAACATTCTCGAGCAAGAGCCTGAAAACGTAGAGGACAACCTTGAACATGTTCTAGAGGGAGATAGAACAGAGGTCCGAGAAGATCAAGTTCAAGAAGAAGAAGTTCACGAAGAGAGAGCCGCTATTGAGAGTTACGTTGACGAACCTACGGAGAACGTTGACGACGATGGTGATGACGATTTTGTCGACGCAGATGAACAGTCTCTGGAAATAGTTGAACCACTGAGAGATGTTGAGCCTCGATACAACCTAAGAGACAGATCAACCATCGCACGTCCCAAAAAGTTCGAGGACTTCGTATGCTACATAGGCACAGAGAACTTTCCTGAATCTTACAAAGAAACCTTCGAGAGGGAAGATAGTGCAGAGTGGCAAAAGGCTATGGAAAGTGAACTGAAGTCACTAAAAGACAACAAGGTTTGGACATTGTGCGAGTTACCGTCCAACAGAAAGGCGCTTCCGTGCAAGTGGGTTTTTCGAATTAAGCACAACCCAGACGGAACCATTGACAAATACAAAGCTAGACTTGTGGTAAAGGGATTCAAGCAACGGAAAGGGGTTGACTATAATCAGACCTATAGCCCAGTCTCCCGAATGGCTACAATAAGAGCATTGTTAAGTGTCAGCGCCAAAGAAAAGCTGCATCTGACGCAATTTGACGTGTCTACCGCATTTCTGAATGGCAAGCTCAAGGAAGAGATTTACATGAAGCAGCCAGACGGTTTCAGTGACGGCACATCAAAAGTCTGTCTTTTAAAACGAAGCCTGTATGGATTGAAGCAAGCACCGCGGTGCTGGAATTCATGCTTTGAAGAGATCCTGCTGGAGAAAGGTTTCGAACAGAATGCAGCTGACTGCTGTCTATTTACAAAGAATGTGGAAGGCAAGAAGATTTTAATTGCTTTGTACGTGGATGATGGTCTCGTGGCCACGACAGATGAAGCTCTGGCGAACCAATTCCTAAAGGAGTTAGGGGATACGCTAAAAATCACGACCAAAACAGCATCCTACTACCTAGGACTGGAAATTGCGCGATCCAAGGATGGCTCCATAACCATCAATCAGGAATCTTATATAAAGAAGATTTTGGAACGCTTTCGGATGTCAGAATGCAATCCAGTCTCGACGCCTATCGAAAGAAATCAGACTTCTGAAACAGGGAAAGTCAAAGATGGGAACCCTGAAGAGAAGAAATTTCCGTATCGAGAGGCTGTAGGAGCACTTGCATACCTAATGACAGGTACGCGCCCTGATATAGCGTATGCTGTTGGGGTAGTGTCAAGAAAGTTGGAGAATCCAACAGAAGCTGATTGGCAAAGAGTCAAAAGGATATTCCGATATCTGAAAGGAACAGTATCCTACGGCATTAAATACAATGCGAACTGCACCAGAAATGTGCTAGAAGGCTACAGCGATGCAGATCACGCTGGTGATGAGCTAACTGGACGTTCCACTACTGGTGTTACTTGTATGTTTGCTGGAGGAGCAGTTTCATGGCTAAGTCAACGTCAAGCATCAGTTGCGATATCAACGACGGAGGCAGAGATTGTTGCAGCGAGCGAGGGCGCGCGAGAGCTAGTGTGGCTTCAAAGAGTTTTTAGCCAACTCACGTGCTTGGAAGGCATACCTACATTGAAAGTAGATAACGAAGCGGCCATACGCCTTGCACACAATCCGGAATTTCATAAGCGGACCAAGCATATCCGTGTGAGACACTTCTTCGTTCGCGAGACAGTACAAGAAGGTCTAGTGGATGTGCTGAAAACAAGTTCCGACGACCAATTAGCTGACCTATTGACAAAGGCAGTTCCGAGACCCAGGCTCGTGAGGATTAGAGCTGACTTGGGGCTGCAAGACATTTCCAACTAGTGAGGGAAAGTGTTAAGGTTGGATAGCTCTGCACCAAGGAGATTCTAGACACTAGATAAAAATGTCTATGAGAGTTGCTAGGCTACCAACTGTTTCCTTCATCATGTCAGTCATGTCACTCGTGAAAAAACTATGAACTAAAAGTGTCGTGAATATAAATAACTAAAAAGTAAAACTCAATAAACTGTGTATATAGCTGTGTTTGTGATACAAAAAAAAGACAATCTAAATTTACGGTATCGATTAATCCTAGTCGCGCTACTCCACTTCCATCATTTCACTGCATACCATCAGTTGGTCGGTAAGTCAAACGATTTACCTTTATCACAAACGACAGTGACCAAAACGCATACGACAAACAGTTGAATAAAACTTTCTGTTTAAAAAGGTACTGGCCTTGCAGAACCATGGCTTTGAATTTATCTGAACATCTAAAGCGGCATACCAAGAACCTTTGTTTTCAACTTGTGTACAATGGTACGAATGTTTCCCCCATAGTTGAATCATCCTTTGTTTTAGAAGGCTTACAACATCTGTGTATGGCAATGAAACATCTGCATCATTGGCATACCTGGAAATAACATCTGAAAATTTAACTATAGTGCTGGCTAAATAGTCAGCTTTTTCGTTGCCATCAACACCTATGTGTGAAGGTACCCACGCAAAACTAACTTGTATATTTGAATCAGATAATTCCACCCATAACTGTTTTATAAAGTAAATAATGTAATTAGTGTGAGCATGTAATTTGTTATTTGCTAAGTTTTTCAAAACACTCATGCTATCACTAACAACAACCCATTTTGTGTGTCCCTGATTTTTGTTTTTAATGTGCTTCAAAGCACTCAAAATAGCAACAGCTTCAGCAGTAAAAATGCTAGCATGTTTATCAATTTTGTATCCCACAGCAATGTTCAATGAGGGTTCAAATATTGCGTAAGACACAGCATTATCATTTTTCGACCCATCTGTGTAAACAAATTTGTGACCAGTCCACTCTGCCAACATTGTATATACTTCTTCTTTTATTGACAGTTTTTTGTTTATGACTATATTCATTGCTGGAAATTTGCTAATAAAAGATCCCTCATAACAAGGCAAAATATGATTTGATTGATAGATGTTTAAATTTTGAAGAAAATCTAAAAGACATTGATATCCCTGTAGCATATAAAACAGTTTAACAGTGGATTGGGTTAATGTATTAGACAGATTAGTTATAAGACTATTGTTAGAGACACTGTAGAGTTTAAGGAGAAATCTTTCTTTAAGATACCTAAAACGAATAGTCATTGGGGGAAGACTGCATTCAATCTGCATTGCATTTATAGGTGTGCTTCTGAATGCCCCTGTTATTACACGCATGCATTTGTTTTGAAAAACATCTAGACTATTTACAATTTTAACATCTGCAGCAAAGCATAAAAAACCATATTCAAAATGACTACGAACTAATGATTTGTACAATAATAGTAGAATTTGTGGGTCTGCACCCCAGTATGTACCAGACAAAGATTTTAATACATTAAAAGCTTTGTTAGCTTTGTTTATTAAATTTTTCAAATAATTGTTCCAGGATAAATTGTGGGAGAACAATACTCCCAAGAATTTAACATCAAGTGAAACAGGTAAAGAAGAACCTTTATAATGAACAGCAGGCATATTGGGACACCTTTTCCCAAAGAGAACAACTTTTGACTTTGAAGGATTAACATCAAGTTCAAGGTAAGAAAAATAGTTATTAAGATTTGCCAATGCATCATTAACAAATTCAACTACTTGATTTATATTATTTCCCGATGCATAGACAACTAGGTCATCTGCAAACTGCAAATTTTTCACTTTTGAGCCTAATATTAAATTTAAACGACGTATGTACAGTATGAAAATTAATGGCGATAAAATGCCACCTTGACAAACTCCTTTTGTTGAAAGTCTAGGACCATATAAATGCTTATTATATTTAACAAAGACTTCTCGGCTACTTAAAAAATTTTTAATCCAGTGTATAATCTTTCCTGGTATTCCTGTTAATAACAATTCCTGACAAAGTATATCAATATTCACACTATTAAAGGCCCCTGTGATGTCGAAGAAAACAGCAAGGAGATGATTATTTGCATCTGAAGCATTATGGATATCAAGTTGTAACTGGCAGATACTCTCCCTAGCTGAACGATTTCTACGGAAACCAAATTGGTTTGAAGGTAAAATTTGATTTTGTTCTATATAGAACTCCAAACGCTGCTTTAACAATTGTTCAAATATTTTTCCAACACATGAAGTAAGCGCTATAGGGCGATAGGAATCAGGACACAATTTTGGTTTGTTAGGTTTTAAAATTGGTACCAGACAATCTACTTTCCAATCGTGGGGTATATTATTGTTTTCCCAGAGTAAGTTCAGTATTTTTAGGAAGATTTCCATACTCTTACAACTGAAATTTTTAAAAAAAGAATATGGTATACCATCAAGACCAAAGGCAGTATCTCTTCTAGATGTGACAGCAGATATTAATTCATTGATAGAAAATGGACTAAGGAAGTAACTATTGCTGGAGTTTATATTGCCAATGCTACTATATGATGTGTTGAGACCATTTGATACAAAATCCGGGGTATACATCTGTAGAAAATCTAAAATCCAGGAATCATCTGCATTATTGCTAGAAACATATGTTTTATTAAATTTACGCATAAATTTCCATATAATGGACATAGGAGTACAACGATTAAAAGTTTCGCAGAGAGATTTCCAACTGTTCTGTCTTTCTATTTTTATAATAAGTTTTTTGAGAGCTCGAAGTCTTTTAAATTCCAAGTAGTTGGCTTCTGTTGGGTTGTACTTAAACTTCAGATATGCTTCTTTGAATTTTAGAACAGCTTCTGAGCACTTTTGGTTCCACCATGGAAGGTGAGGTTTTTTACCGAGATTCCTATGACAGGATTGATTAATGTTGTTAGAACAACTACTATTTAAATTCGAAGCGGATTTTGCTGCTGATTGTAATATTTTACAAAATAGCAAATATGCGTCCTGAGGACTCCAAAGATTCAATTCAAAATCATTCAATAATGCATCTACACAGCTACTAAACACTTTCCAATCTACCTGTTTATAATTTGGGTAGATGGGCAAGTGTTTGCCATTACAGTAGTTTCCATCTGAATTTACATTATTATTACTAAGCAATACTTTTATGATTACAGGAAGGTGGTAACTAGTACCAAGAGGAGTATCAAGAACGGACCATTCACAATGAAGAGCCAGTGATGGGGAAACCAACGACAAATCAAGTGCGTTTGGACGCCACGTTAATGAACCAACTGTTGTTGCTTGACCATCATTAAGCAAGACTAAATTGTTATCATCGATGACTTCCAACACCTCCCTTCCACGGGGAGAGTCAGAACCGCAACCCCAAGAAGTGTGATGGGCATTGAAATCCCCTGCAAATATGAATGGACTAGGAATCGATTTTACCAGTGTATCAAATTTAGCTTTATTAAAAGCTGGGTTACAATTAGTAGGACTATAAAAACTGACAATACATAAATCCTGTTTGTTTACTGTGATTTTGACACAGATATTTTGTAATGAATCATCAAAATATGTGTTAATATTTGAATATGTGATATTTTTATGAATGATTATGGCCACTCCATTATGGCTATTTCCACAATCATTATGTTCAATATTGTAATTTTTAATTTTAAAATTTTGGTTAGCTTTAAACCATGTTTCTGAAATGATTGCAATATGTATATTATTTGTGTAGAGGTAGTTAATAAATATATGCTTGTTACTATTTAGACTTTGTGCATTCCACTGTATAATATTTAACTGATCCATTATGAGGTAGTAGGAGGTAATTTATTACTGAGGGTTTTTTTAAGAGTCTCTCGAATAGACCCTGAGTTTATAGGTACATCTTTGTTACTAATAATTTTGGTAATTGTTTCAATTAGAATGTTAATAAATGTTTCTGATTTCATAAGGTTGTTTACTTGAACATCAAGTGTTCGTGCTGCTAGTGCTGGAAATGACTTTGAATCAAACAAATCTGAGAAGGTAGCATTTCGGGACTTAATCTTGTTTTCTTCAACTTTTTGTTTTTTCATAGGGCATGCTGGTGAAATGGCTATGTGATTACCTTTGCAATTGACACACTTAGCATTTTTGGAGTCAACTTGGCATGTTTTGAAGTTGTGGTTTTCTGAGCACACTGAGCATACCTCAGTGTTCCTACAGAATTTGGCTATGTGGCCGTAAGACATACATTTCAAACACTGTTTTACGGGAGGTATGTACATTTTCACCTCATGACGCCATGAGTCAAGATAAACATACTCGGGAAGGTTGGTGGACGCAAATGTAACTGCGACTGCCTGCGTGGGTACGAAGGACGCGCCAGCAGCGCCACCATCAACTCTAACTCTGCGCATAAAGCGCCTGACCTGTATGACATTCTTAGAGCTTCCGATTAGTGAGAATATCTGCTTATTAGACATGTCGATCGGCACCGAGGTGAGTACACCCGTCACTTCGGTGTCTCCAGCCGGTATAGTTGCCTTCAGGGACAGTTGGTCCAGTAACTTTTTATTTTGCAGGAACATGTTGGCGTTGTTAGGTAAATCAAAGGTTATACCTACTTTATACTTGTTTATGGACTTGAGGTGCATGACGCCCGAAACACCATGCTCCCGCAAACCCTTGGATAGTGCCATACGATCCTTGTCGCTAAAAGTAATGCTTTCTTCTACGTGCGAAAGAAACACGATGAATTCGGTTTTTTTCGAGTCTTCAGGGTACTTACGCGAGTATCCACGTACCTTAAAGATTTCATACTTATCCTGCTTTTTATTTTTTGGAGTTTCGACAGCGATCGACTTCAGAGAGTCCGAGTCAGAGTCACAAGACTCAAAGGATGAGGCCTGCCGCTGCTGCTGCTCATCGGGTGGAGAATCATCTCCCTTCCTTTTACGTTTCTTGCCCATCTTTGGGCGCTCTTTTAACTTGTACTCTATTTACAACTATATACAGGACTATTTACACGAAAAATATACAAATAAACAGTAATTTTGGAATTTTTAAAAATATTACTCGAATAAGCGCGCCTTTTCAATTCCCGGGTTCCCGCCTTTTTTTCATAACAAGAAGAAGTTGAAGTAGCACTGGATTTTAGTCTGTGTCTAATTTTGATCTTGACATTTGTAAAATTGTACATGTCGGACGTAGGGATGTTCCGCCAAAGTATCGATACCTACTCTTATGAGTAGTACTCATCCCCAGATAGCAATTTAAACTTGAATCAGACTTGCAACAACTTTGATGTATCAAAAGTGAAAGTTTGTTTCAAACTTGTCATGGCAAGTCTATACACTTGAGGCAAGTTTGAATCAAACTTTCTAGTTTCCCAGCATCAAACTTGCATGAAGTTTGTTTTTTCAAAGTTTAAACAAAGTTGCAATAGCAAACTTGTATAATGTTTGCTTTTACAAGTTTCAGAGTTAGTTTTGATATTTTCTCAAAATTAAAATCATGTCCTTCCTTCGACCTTTATAATATAATCTGTACCGTTACTGGGTACATTTAAGGTAAGGACTAAGGTCCACACCACACAATAACTTATGACATGTGATATTCATTATTTATGTTTATTGGTTCACAAAGATATTCAAGCACCTCACAAAGCTAGTGTAACAAAACGCTTGCGTGATTCAGGATTTTGGAGCCACGTGAGTAACGCCATCTATTTTCATTCGTAGTAACTAAATATACAACATAATTTTATGTACTACGGATGAATTTTGACATACATTTAAATAATTAAGTACATAAGTAATTAAAGGTTCTGAACGTAGCCCAGTTGGCGTTGTGATTGTGAGTGATAAATACAATGCCAAAACGTACATGTTTGGAACATGTCCAAATATATTTTTTTGCCATGAATATTATAGGTAGGCACCAAAAAAAAACAAGTTTGTGGCAAGTTAAAAACAAAATAGAGACATTATCTTTGCAAATTCAAGATTGCAGCAACTTTGATACAAACTTAAGCCATCATCCTTATACCAGCAATAATGCAGCAATATTGTCAGAAACTTGCCTTATCATATTTGACATAGCAAGTTAAAATCAAAGAATAGCAAGTTTGCAGCAAGTGAGCTTGCTATCTGGGTCATTTCTATACTACTCATATGAATATATATAATACTCTAAAAGTGTCGATATTTTTTTTATTATATATCAAAACCGAAAAAATAAACAAATTATTACCTTATTGCAGCTAAGTTTAGTTGTTTCTTTGACTGAACTACATTGCCAAGTGTTTTGGCGCAAAGAATCAGGCACATTCGAACACTAAGGATGCGTTAAGGATAATTATTTTATTTAACAACATTTGATACAAGTACTTTCTTTCCGATGCTGAGTAGGTATCACGAGAATGATTCGTTTTTATTTTATTTAATTATCTTAATTAATTATAACAACTACCTTAACAAAAACAGTCCGTCAGTCAGTACTGTCTGTCTGTGTGTGTTAATTTTATACTTATTCCACCTATGTACACTATGGAAGCAATAAAATATCTGAATCTGAATCTACTGTGTGTGTTTGTGTGTATGAACTGTATTCAACGCTTCGATATCTAAGTATACATTAAAAAAACACCATTTTAGGTTACTTGACTTAAGGTTAGGCCATATTAGGCTTCTTAAGAGAAATAATAATATTATGGTGAAATAAAGCTGCTTGTCATTTAATCGCATGGCAGCATCGGAAAGAAAATACTAGTATGCTACATACCAACTATCGAAAGAATGACTCGATGCTAAAAAGTACGTCTTGGTATCGAAACAAAAGTACCGTTAAACTTAACTACTTACTCGTATTTACTAGCTAAGAGTATACATTATACAACGCTTCGTTCGCTACTGTTTACTAGTATCGGTCTCACCAGTACTCTGTAGGTCTATCGACTATCGGAACGGAACAAACATCCCTAGTCGGAAGTCCTTGCATTGCGTTAATGTGCAAATTGATTATATTGTTTTTTTTAAAGAAAATTCACTGAAAATGTTTAGTTTTAAAGCCGATTTGCGGCAATTAATGAAGCCCTATTATTGGGTGAACATCCTGATGAGCGTTTCGTATGTAACATGCAAGCGTACAGGATTAGTTTGTAACTATCTGTTTCCGGAGTCTGATTGCGATCTGGACAGCCGTGAAACGGAAATACTGTTTTTCCTAATTATTGTGGTGATGCTGCGGACAAGGAAGGCTGGAAGTGTTACGATGGTGAACTATTTGTCGTCTTCATTCGTTTATACGAAGATTGCTAACCTAATTTTGTGGTTCTATGCCGACGTCAGGTAGGTACATTTTATTTAGTAATCTTGCATTTGTATGAGCACAATACTATCCATAAGCTACATCTGGATCACATATTACTTACTTAGTGTCTGGTCACTTTTACTAAGCCGCACAGTGGCCATTAATGCACAAGGTTCATTATCAGCCATACCAATTCCATCAAGCTGGACACATGGTTTACATCTGACATTCTTGAATTAACTCAAGGAATGTTTTTTGTACAGTGCACTTTTTAATTGTTCATATATTGCTATGCAAAGTATTATGGCAATTTGGTGACAGGCATTAGTATTTTACACTATTTCTCATTATTATAGTAAATCAATGTTTTGTCTATTCAGTTCTCCACCTAAGGGACCATAATACCGATGGATGAGGATTTTATACAAATGTAAATGACCAAATGAAGCCCATTCATTGATTATGATTGAGTTACACAATACGGGGGCTGGTTTGTCCCTGAATTTAATTTCGGAGACAAGTATTTTTGTTCCTGTTTGTCCCTACATACTGGACAGACAGGAACAACTCCACCCAACAGTTTATGGCAGTACAGTTAAGATTTTTTATAGAAGCGCTTACATGGTGTATTATTATAATCATACCACTGTTGTTTGAATAGATATAAGGTTCAAGACTACTGATTTACCTGTAATATATTCACAGATATGGTCTCCCATATGGTGCCATCGTTATTCTCCTGGCGTTGCTACTGCCTGAACCGACATACTCTGGTCCTGAACATGTGACATACTTCCGAGGTCCAGAGATATTGGATGAGGTAGGATGATCTTTCATTGACATGGCAGCATTTGTCTCCTAAGTATAGAATGGAATCTATTCTAAAAAAATCTATTTCTTATTCAATAGATTATTATAGTTTTTTTTAAATCTTGGATAGGCTTACATTTCACCATGCTCTCACCTGATGGTAAGTGATAATGCGGTTGGCGATGTTGTATGCTTGCCTAGATAATACCCGTGCACTCTAGCCTTAAAACGGTTCATTCTCCAGATCAATGGGCTAGATCCATGATGGATCTACTGAGATTTTATTTTCTCAATGGATATATTTTCAGACTGACACAACATGTAATTGGGATTTTTTGTTCTCAATAGATCCATTTTTATAGTATTATAAATAATAATGGATTTAATGAGAAACATCTTTCTCACTAGAGACATTTTTTTAAAAGTATGGATCTATTGAGAACATTTTTCATTTTGCCACAAAGCCATCACAAAAGTGAGAGAGGCTAGCTAATTGGGACCCCTGGGATGAGCCACTCTGCTTGGGCCATTGTCAGGAGAGAACTGAGAAGACTATATCCACTGAAGTAGACCATATAGAAAGTGGTGACAGATTCAACTAACTTTTAATAATACCAATAACAACTTGGTTTCAAAAGTTTGAAATGTCATTAAAAATTAATAAATATGTGTGGACATGTCACACAGCACCATCTAGCCCCAAACTAAGCATAGCTTGTACTATGGGAACCAGATGACTGATACAATACACTTTTTGTTTTTACATTAGATTTGTTTGGATTAAATAAATAAATAAATAAATTTGTAGCAAGAGTTGCTTCTACTCGACCCCACCCGGTCAGCGAAGCGGCAGTGGACGCGTAACTATTCGGTACCCATCGCTGCCTGCGGGGATCGTGGTGCAGCCATCTATTAACACAGGCAGCGATGGGTACCGAATTTCCGATTTTGAGGATTCTCTGACTCCATTTGACGCCAGCATCGCTGAAGCTTCATTCCCTCTTGTCCAGGAGTTGAAACACCACAAGAGTGTGACGTGGCTGGTATGCTTGTACGCTGCGTGGCACCCCGCTTGCGTCACGTTCGCGCCGGTCTTCGCTGAACTCTCCTCCAGCTACAGCTTGGACAACTTGAAGTTCGGCAAGCTGGATGTTGGCAGGTCAGACCTCATTCATTTTTATTTATATTTCATTTTGAAATTACTGGGCAAATGAGACTTTATCATCTGATCTTGCAGTCGAGAAATCTTATTACTAGACTGTGTGATGTCTCAGGATGGCGTGCACAGTGCAGTGTCACGCTAAATTTTGATTAGAGTTCCGAGTGATACTGCGTCTGTTATGGGCGGCTGTGACGCTTAACACCAGGCGCACGACTAGCTCGTCACGTCATTTGTTAACATAAAAAATAAAAATAAATATTTGTTCACATAATATTTAGTGCTGCTTACAGTCTAAGCCGACATGCCAACACTTAGTTTGATAAAACAATCCCCACACAAAAAAGGACGCTCAGATTTTTCCAAAATTGCATACTTTATGAGAACTTTACGAAATTATTCTTACCTCTATATCAGATTTTTATATTCAGTATTTTAACAAAACGGCGTTTAATTTTTTGCCTTTCCAGCATCTAGTTGAAATCTTAATCATCAATCAACAGCCTGAAGACGTCCACTGCTGAACATAGGCCTGCCCAGAGAGCGCCACTTTGAACGGCTGCTTGCCTCCTGCATCCATCAGATCCCTTCGGTTAAGCCAAAAAATAATCTTCAATTTAACTAAAGCATTAAAAACAAAATAATAATTAAAATCGTGACTGTGATTTTTCAACTAAATTTAAATAAAACGAAGCCGTGTGGTTCCGGTTCGCGAATAGGACCACCCCATCACTTCCCGTGGGTGCCGTAAGAGCCGGCTAAGGGAATATCCAGGGAATGGGCAGCAGCATTCTCTGAGGTACATTATAATCTTCTGCAATCACCAAGCCGCCTGCCAAGCGTGGTGATTATGGCAAATCCCTTTTATGATAAGCGTCCAAAGTTGCGTTTTATGGGGGAGGCCTGTGCTCAGCAGTGGACATCCAGCTAATGATTTATGTATGTAATAAAAGCGACAAGTCAAAAATGTTTAATCCATTGTGCTCCAGGTATCCAGAAGCAGCGGCCAAGTTCAGAGTACAGGATGGCCCGACCAGCCGCCAGCTGCCCACGGTGGTACTCCTGCGCGAGGGTCGAGAGGTCATGAGGAGACCGCAGGCTGATTCCTCGGGGAAGCTGCAGAAGTGAGTTTAAACACTCAAACAATTTATTGCAAGCAGTAGTGTGCAAGCACTACTGTGTTCCGGTTTGAAGGGCATTGTAGCTAGTGACATTACTGGGCAAATGGACTGGCCTGTTAGCTCAGTTGGTAGTAGCTCTGCCTTCTGAATTGTAGGTTGTGGGTTCGATTCCCACCCAGGACAAACATTTGTGTGATGAACATAGGTGTTTGTTCTGTGTCTGGGTGTTATATTGTATTCTATGTATGTATTTACAAACAAAAAGTATCTAAGTATTGTATCAGTTATCTGGTTCCCATAGTACAAGCTATGCTTAGTTTGGGGCTAGATGGTGCTGTGTGACATGTCCACGCATGTTTATTTATATTATTGTTTGTTTATAGTTTTTCGCTGTGTAGACAACATGTAAAAAAATCATCGTCGGATAACACTTAGGGGTTGAAAAACGTTGCCGCTTTTTGTATGAACAAGAGGGTGGGTATAATCTCCTCTTATGTTATTGTTCTAAGCATAATTTACATAGTGCTTATACATACGAGGTTAATAATCATTAGGAAAAATCAAACCTAATTGAGAAACTCCTGTTTTGAGGTTGGTTGAAAATACCGCATCCATTTTTTTTTAATTTTTTTTTTATGAGATGTGTGGCAAACAAGCACGCGGCCCACCTGCTGGTAAGTGGTCACCGCCTCCTATGGACATCTGCAACACCGAAGGCATTGCCGGTGCGTTGCCTACCCTTAGAGAGGACTCTTTTAACACTTTTCTTTTATTTTCAGTAGTTCAGTAAACAGTTCAATAGGCTATTGTCCTGCTATTTTTTTTATTGCACTAATAATACTCCTCAAAAAATAAAACAGTCGTGAAACCAAAAATTAAATATTTTAAAAAAATGACAAAGTTACAAGCATTTTAAAATACAGGAATAGAAAGAGACAGCTCAAACATGCAGTGACGTCACTCTTGCTCCTTCATATTACCTCATTACTAAGCTGTGGTAACTTTACATACAATCTCTTTGGCATGTGACGTCACAACGTGCGTTTTCATAGTAACTGTGGGGAATCTCCTGTTTTGCGAGAAAGGGACAGGCGATGCCCCCTCCAGAAACTTTAAAAGCTTATTACTCCGTGATTTATTTACCGATTTTACTTATTTTTTCAATTATTGCATTCGTTTTTAACCTACTTTAGGAAAATAATATTTACTTGTTAATTTTTAATAGCAGGCACTAGCCTGACTGAACTACTGAGATTTTTTAGTCTCACTAGTTCAATGAAGTATTTGATTGGTAAACATAAACAGGCCTATGTTCAACAGTTGACGTCTTCAGGCTGGTGTTGCTGATCAAAAGTTTTGAACACCTCTCTAAATTACGATAATTTCACCCTTTTTCAGGTTCTTGTTTTCAAAAGACAATTTAAAAGCTGCCTTCGACCTGGAAACTATCTACGACGAGTGCAAGCAGAAGCTAGCGAGCGCTAAATCTACCAAGAAAACTGAGTAGACCTCACTTTTATACCTAGATCTAAGGCTAAAAATAGGATATAAAGCTTCGGCCACACCGGCGCGTGAAGTGCCGTCACTGAAACCTTCAAATCGTATAAAGCCCTATTCAAACCGGCGCGGGATTGCCGCGGCTAGCGTGAAACTTGAGCGAAGCTTCATACAAAATGCCCGCTACACACCGTGGTACGAATACCGCGCCGATTTGAATAGGGCTTTATTTGACACCCATCGCTGCTTGTGTACGTGGACGGCCGCGCCGCGATCCCCGCGGCCAGCGATGGTTACCGAACAGTATCGCGGTGGTGCCGAAGCTTTATTACGGCGCGAGTTTGGCGGGAAATCTTAATATTGCGTCATTAAATTATTTCGATTTTTTTTCCTTTGAAAATGAGTGAATTTAACATCTAAACCAAACGGTGTTATTGATTTGTTTTATCAAATAAAAAAACCATATAAACATATGTTCTAGTAACATGCCATCTGTAGTATGTGAGGATAGCACAACGTTGGTTCAAGGGTTTCCACTCCGGCTGTCGTATTATGTAAAAGTTACAACAGCAATAGCTTAGCGACAGCAAACACTTAGCAATCGGTTGCAAGATGTCACTGGAAATTGCAAGTCGCCCGCCTGTTGCTCGCCTGTCGCCGAATGCACTTTGGTCTTTGATACTAGCGCCACTAGCAACAGAACAGCAATAGATGGAAGCGAAATAACGCACTTTTTAGTTTATCGATTGTCCGACAGTCGGTGATCTAGCGCTCGATCGCTGTCTGCTCTGCCCTTAGAGTATAGACTAAAGCATAGAGAGATTATGTGTCAAGCGTGCCACTCTGTTGGACACTTTTTATATGAAGTGGACACTTTGATGTGAATGAATCTGACAGATTTGTATAGAAAAAACAGTTGACTCGAGTCGAAAAAATGGTACGATGCTTATCGCAAGCGCAGCTAATTACTATACGTTTGTTTCTTTCCTTCGCCACTGACGTCGCGATACGTGTGAGCAGTACAAATATAATATCGTTTCGATGATCTCTCTATGCTGTAGTCTACACTCTAAGGCTCTGCCAGTGATGTTTGACAGCAATGATTGCTAAATTTACATGTGTTGCAAACTTGTTGTGATTACGTAATTAGCCAGCGGAACATTTTAACGTTACATGCAGCTTGTTCCGTACATTCTGTAGAGTAACACTCAAAAATACTGGCAACCAATTGACAACATTCCATTTTTCAAGGTACTGAAATTCGAAAACCATTTCTAGATTATTCTCTGAAGAGCTCATATAAAAAATATCAGATTTTTATATTCAGTATTTCTCAAGTGCTGGTTAGAAAACAGTGAGGCTAAATGATGATCGACGCGTGAAGCCTATTTTGTGTCAATGCTGGCAAAAAAAAAACGACGGTGTTGATTTCTTTTCTTCTGGCTTCTGCCAAAATCTTCATGTAGCCTCACAGTAGACAAAAAAAATCTACAAAATTTAATATTACTCAATTTTTTAACTAAATCTTACTAAAAAAAATTATCAATTGGTTTCACTTTCTCGAATAATTCGCGTCAATATCATTTTTTTAGTCTTTGTTAATTAGGTTTTGTACTGCAATACCCAATATGTTGACAACCCATTGCTATCTCACTCTAACATGTTAGTGGTGCGAGCGAGAAACTGTATTTATCTAGCTTTATTCGGATTGTTTGTTAGTGCAAGTTGTATGTACGCATAGAATAAGCAATATTTATAATAATAGTGCATTTTAAATGGATTAGATTGTAAGGTTTTTTGCACCAAATATACGTATAAAGTTAGGGAGGAACGAATCTCTTGCTGACAGTCCGGCCGCTTGGGAGAATTAATAAAAAAAAAGTTTACTAATTTTTTGATATAATTTTAAATTTATACTCTTCGGTTTTTTTATTCTGCATCAAATGAAATTGTTTATTTGCTAAAGAATTTAGCGAGCAGCAGCCGAGGACCTTGAAAAAAAAACAAAATTCAAATGCAGCTAATTTCATTTTAAATCAAAATTACAATAAAATATTCTAAGTGACAACTAAGTAATGCACTCAGGTCAATGTGAGAACCAAAAGTGACGCGCGGCTCCACGTCGGTGTCGGCTTCCAGCGCGGTGTCGCCATCCCGCTGAGTCGGCACCTAGATTCTCGCTACCCGCGCCTTGTGCAATTAGTGTGTCGCGCTATCGTTGCACTTTACATTGTTGAGCAATATGTAATTAAAGTACAAAATGTAGTCAAGGTGTTAAAATTGGTTTTTGCGCATTATACTCAGTCTGCAAGCAGGCGTGCAATTTTATAATCGTTCGTCCATAAATTACGTGAGGTGCTTAAGGGGGGGGGGGTGTCAAGCTCTCACGTAACTTTTCCCCTTCAAGAAAGCGTGCAAAATCGTGATTTGACAGGTTTGCCCTGTGACAGGTTTGCCCTTCCCAATGCCATTTCCTTTTACAGATACGTTTTTCTTGACCTCAACTTTACGTCTCTTCATTTTTTTTCCACCGTTTGGTCCCGGTGTGAGAATAGGACCACCCCATCTCTTCCGCCCATGACCGTCCAAGGAATAAAAATCGCCATTTCCTACGCTGGAGGCGGAGGAACAAAAACCACCGACTCCAAAGACGGAATTCACGATGGAATCAGGAGACTTCTTTTATAGTAGGATCGATGGATGCCCTTCATCAGCTCATTCCCTCATCCCCTTTCCATCATAGAACTACAAGGGTTGGTGATTCTTCACATCCTTACGTCGTTAGTGTGCCACAAGTCCGCACTAAGCGGTTTGCTGACTCATTCATACTCCGAACGGCCAAGGAATGGAATGCTCTTCCAGCAGCAGTGTTTCCTCCTGGGTATAACCTGGGTCTTTTCATGTCAAGAGTGAATGGGCATCTCATGGGCAATCGTGGTCCACCTTAGACAACTTCGTCACTTACCATCAGGTGAGGTGTTGTCAAACGTATGCCCATTTTAGCATTAAAAAAAGATCGTTGTAGTTTTCAAAGTCATCCGATGATTCTAGCGTAGTGTTATTTTAGCTCTATACTTGAGGCCAATCCGTTTGATAGTTCATTTTTGTGTCTCTTATGGAAATGTCCGCCTCCAATCAGTCCCTAGCATATTGTCATTTGCCCATGCACTGTTTGCCAAGTTTCTCCAAACAAAATCACAGTTGCCTTATCAATAATGTTTTTTGTCTAGATCTAAATTAAACCAAGCTTGGTAAGATCCAAAACAAGCTGGGCACAAGGGGGCTTGTCTGGACTCGTCCAGAGTCCAGACCCTTTGCAGCGGTAACTTGTCTCTTAACACAATTTTCTTTGGGAAGTACACACTTTGCATTTTAGGAATGCAAATTTTTAGGTCTTCCAGCTCGTGATGGGATTTGCTCTGGCCAGTGACTGTTCCAGAAATCAATCGATTTCAGTTATAGTATTTTCTGGTTCAGGAGCTGATGATGTGGCAGGTCGGAATCGCCTGCTATCGTGGATGCAGCTTTTGGTAACCAAATCTTTTCAGATTTCCGTCCAGGTCAATCATTGCTTCGATTAGTTTTTCCCAGAAACAGATGAAGCTGTATGTTGCAGAATCGCTTTTTATAATTTGAAAAGAAAGTATGCGTGCCAGATAAATGTATCTGTTATATATTTCTACTTCAACTGGTTTCAATCTAGTCTTGCCAAACCTGTTACTTACTTCCATATTGGAAGGATGTTTGTCCATCGTTATCATGAGTTCTGGATGCTTATCCTTCCACTTAGACATACACTTTATTTTTGCGTGCCCAAAAGTCCTTTTTTAATCTTTATTTCATTTATGGACTTTTATCCTTTAGGGTATGTCAGTCCCATCACAACCTAAGCCTATGTAAAAAAGTGTTTCATTTTGCTTAAACATTTCGTATATCAACGGCAGCTTCCGATGCTGGTTCTTATAAGATCTGGATTCAAACATCCATATCGTTCATCGGTTCAAATTGAGTTTAAGCATCAGTACATCCCTTCGGCATTTGTTCCGGACACATTCCATCAGCAGATGGTGGATGTCTTCTACTGTGCCACTAGTATCGCAGTTTGGTAAGCTTTCCTTTTTCATTAAGCAGCCAAACTTCTTTGATGGCATATGTCCGGAACGTATTCTATGCGCTAAAACAATTTTCCGTCTACTTATTATATTCCTAACCAACCGTGGTATTGGAGGAGGCTGATATTGTATTGTTTTGTACCAGATACCTTTCTCTTTGCTTCTCTCATCAAAATGTTCTTTATACTTTTTCTTTTCCTAAGGATTATTTTTCCGATTTGTCCTCCAGGTTCCAGTCGAATGGGTTTTAAGGTCCAGTAATTTCTGTGACAACTTTACGGAGTTGTAGAAGTTGTCCATGTAAAGATGATGGCGATGGAGCAGGTAGGGATGCATCAATCTCAAAACAAGTTTTTCAGTACCCTCGAAACAACAGAAGAGACTCATCCAGGGACAATTGTTCGTCAGGTTTATAAACTTTTCGAAAATTGAGAGCTTGATACCTTCTTTTCTCCTTTTGCATCCAAATAAACCGCACAGATGCAGCGTAAAATCTGTTTTATCTCAAATAAAAATACTTCACGTTTCATCCATCCCAAAATCATGCACTCTTCCACAATTTCCACATTTAACTTCCTTACGTCTGGCTCCTGTATGTTTAGTTTTCATTAAATGTACTTTGAAACATTGACTTGTTTTAAAACACTGTTTTAAACTTTCACGGTTGTTCACTACGTTTATAATATTACTTACGGGATCTTTACCGTGATTTGAATCATTTCTGAGTTCCCGATATTTCACTTGTTTTTCTTTCCAGGTTTTCGACCTGATTTCTTACCGCTTCTGAAGCCCGACAAATGGCTAGAGCTTTTTCCAAATCCTGTTCCACTTCCCTCAACAATCTTTTCTTATCCGATTTTTCTTTTACATCGATAAATTATGATTGTTTTGAGAAGTCTGCAAACTCACATTTACGAGCTTTAGTTTTTAGGCTAGTCACAACACAAAATGATCAAATGGTTCACTTTCATCTTGTTTATATTGTAAAAATTCATACGTGTGTAAGGCCAGATTTTTCCTAGGTTCAGCATATTCATCAAAATACTCCAGCACTAACTCTAGTGAGACTAACTTTTTGAGTTTTTTTGTAATGTATATTTTAGTTCAGTTTTTTTTACAATATTTTCGTGTCTTCACTCTTTCAGCGGATGGACTTTAGCGTAATTTGCCATAGTTTTTAGAAGTATAGTAAAAAAGTTGGTTCGTAGCCAACTTATTAAAACAAACAGGTTTTCTTTACAAAGATTCCGCATACAGTTTAGCTATTTGTATGTAAGACTTCCAAATAGGTTTTTTGCTTTTATATTTAATTTATTAAAATGTAATGTTAGATGTGAATAAAATCTGTTGATTAATGGTTTGTTTTATTAAGTCCTCTAGTGTTGTAGGCCATAGCCCACCACGCTGGCCAAGTGCGGGTTTTTTTTGTCCCCCCTGTTATTCCTCTGACATTGTCGGAGACACTTTCAGGCCGAACTTGTTGCTTATGCAGTTTAATTTTCCCTTTTTTAAATTATTGTTCAGACTGGACAATTTAAATCCGTCTTTTATTCTACATAATATTATGATCTTCAAAATGCCTACTTAACCTCTATAACTATTATTATACCTTATTAGTAATAGCAGATTTGAGTTTTGGCGGGAACGTGAAAAAGTTCGCGTCGTTGCATTGTATTATTTCACAAAACTTATGCTTTTTCTAGTGTTAATGTTTAAAATTAGTGGCCTTTTACGCATTAAGTGCTGAATTACGAGTATAAGTGTTGGCAAGTGATATAATGTAGTGAAACGTGGTTTTTCGTGTTGCTCCCAAAATTCCACAGAAGCCTCTAGTAAAGTTGCCACTACTTTACAAGGACATGACTTAGACTGGACTATCACTACCCTGACTGACTGTGACTAAGACTTGACTTTACATGAAATATTTCATAATACGATGAAAAACTACAATACTTGACACTGGCTAAATACACTATGTGTGGAGCCAAAATATAAGAAGAAAAAAAATAGCAGATTTTACAAGTCATATAATATTGTTTTAATTTTTTTTTTAACGGGCAAATTGCCTTTATTACTAAAGTTAACTACTACAATAAAAAAAAACTAATAACTAACTATCACAGCGCCTGGTCGATGCGACGCGTGACCAAAATGCTGGCACTTATTTGGCCCAACGCATCAGCATTGCAATTCAACGTGGCAATGCGGCCAGCATGTTGGGTACGCTACCTACCGGTAGTGGGCTGGAGCACTTGGACTGTCTATAGGCCATCGCAGCTATTATACAGTCCATAAGTGTTCTTTGTAGTAGGTAGTGTAGCTAGTTTAGTTTAGTTTTTATTATTGTAGTAGTTAACTTAAGTAATAAAGGCAATTTGCCCGTTAAAAAAAATGTTTAAATTGGATACAATATCACTATAGCAGTAGACGTCTTAAGGCTGTTGATGATGAATATCGCTATATAATTATAGATATATATTTTAACATAGAGTAAACTATACCTACTATTGTTGTTCCTAAATCTAACTTTATTTACCCTAGATAATCCTTACCCTAGATAATCCTTGCCCTAGATAGTGCTTGCATAGGTTTAATATGCTTGCATCCCTAGAGGTTTTATACAGAATGGATTAGGGAAGTGCACAAATATATTCAATATGTCAGTGTTATCTTTGACGTGCTGTCTTTTTGTTGGCCAAGTGCGGGTTGGTGGATGACACATGTCCTCTGTGGTTCTTGCACAATGTTTTCCTTTACCGTTGAGAGCAAGTGGAAATTCTGCTAACTTGAAGTCATTAGCGCAGCCCGGACTTGAACTTGGGTGCGTTAGTATGAAAGCCACACGGGCGACCGCTAAGCTACACTGGTCTTCACTTTGTTTAGCATGAAGGGCACAGATTTTCCATAGGGTTGTATTATAATTGCTACCTATTTGCTACTTTCACGAATTAAAGTTTTAGCTTTGTATCTATTTTTTATTTATTTGTATTCTGTGGTATTAACCAAGATTAGCTTCAAGATACAAGATACTTTGGAGTTCCCGCGTGAAGACATTACTTGTGTAACTGCAGGCTCTGTACGTAGTAAAATAAAAGTAAAGAGTTCAATTAACTTTTAATGACTAGAAATAAATTAACATTTTACTACTTATAAACATATAAAAACTAACGCTCATTGAAGCAAGATAGAGAGAATTATTCCAGAAAAATCCTTCCTATTTCTTCCTCACTCATACCGATGTGTAAATCTATAGATACGAGTGAGAAAGCAAGTAGCTTAGGTCGTTTTCATACCGCCGATGTCTACACTACACACAAAGAATACTGCACTTTTAACTCGGACCTCATATGTAAGGCTGCCCCCACATTGGGAGGTAGCGATCCTGGAGCGATATCGCGGCGACACACGCCGCACGATGGTAAAATGTTGCGGCGTTATCGTCGATAAGTCGCTCGAGAATCGCTACCGCCCAATGTGGGGGCAGCCTTAAGGCCGGCCCCGAACGTTCAATTTTATTGATCAATTAGATTTCCGTCAATGTTTTCTCCATATAGTAAACCGAAAAACATTGCACAATACTAACCCTACACGATCAATATTACTGATCAATACAATTGATCGTGTATGGGCCGCATTACGGTTGCTATATACGCGGAACCACTATTTCGCTCGCGCTTTGCGACATTTTGGAAGATATTGAATAACGTGGATCCGCGTATATAGCAGCCTTAAATACGAATAAATAGACCACACATGGACCAAATGACTATGTTTACAAAAAATCTTCCAAAGCTTGCCTGGAAGAAGTAACAGTGGTAAGGTTGTCCGTTCACACTTGTTGTAAGACCACTGGTTTTCTTTGAAAAAATCTGCATGACAAGATAAATGATTACTTAAATTAATTGAAGAAGACTTGGCTATAACTTTCGCTAATAAAGACAACAGTTAATATTTCACTTAAATAAAATAATAAATAAATAAATATTAATGCAAATTTCACACAGCGCCATCTAGCCCCAAACTAAGCATAGCTTGTACTATGGGAACCAGATAACTGATACAATACTCAGATACCTTTTGTTTGTAAATACATACATAGAATCATGGAACAAAGAGAATGCCAATACACCAAAAAAACCGCGTAGGTAGATCAAAAATATGCCTAAAACTAGATGGCGTTGCAAAATGAGCCGCCCCCTAATTACCTAATTTGCGACAGGCGTAAATCTCGCGGTGATTGCTGTCATACATCATTAGTGGTGTCGAGCATGTATGCTACGCTACACCACTAATGATCAATCACCGCGAGATTTACGCTTGTCGCAAATTAGGTAATTAGGGGGCGGGTTATAAGTTGAGTGCAGATCACAAATATGCCAAAAACTGTTTTAAACCTGGATAGCGCTATAAAATGTATACGGCTAGCTACGGCGGACTAGGTTTCAAACGGTTTTTTGTCATATTTCTGATCTACGCTGTTTTCTTGGTGTATTGCCATTCCTCTCCTTCTTGTTCCATGATAGAATACAATATAACACCCAGACACAGAAAAAACATCAATGTTTATCACACAAATGTTTGTCCCGGGTGGGAATCGAACCCACTACAGTTCAGAAGGCAGAGCTGCTACCAACGAATCTTGGACTTACTTGTAAAATAATTTCTTTACAAGCTCCAATAATTTTGACCCAAATAAACATCTATTATATACCTACTTGGTTATATACTGATTGGGTATGTCTTATGTATTTAAGTTTTATTCAAAGTGAATATTCTGCGGGAACTGAACCCGTGAATGTGTACCATTTCATCGCTGTGCCAACTAAGCCATGGACTCAAAAGTAATATTTTGTTTAATGGGGTTAAACCTACTCATACTGAGAAGTACTTGGATACAATATTTTTACCGTTATTTTGATTAAAAAACTAAACTACTAAACTAATTTTGATTAAATTTCTATGGGACCAATATGAAAGTATATATATACTTTGAAATAAAAAAAATACCAATTCTTAAAAAAATAAGGTTCCCAATTCGGCTGTATGTTTTTTTTAAACAAAAACAAACAAAAAATGTTCTTTATTAAATTTCAATTTTTTTTATATAATTTAATTCTGAAAAATTAAGGCTGAGATATCGCTATCGCTGCCTGACTACGCCGAGTCAAATCACCCGCCACTTCATGTTAAAAAATCGCACGTTTAAAGAAACCTCAGTAGTGTTCTTTGTAGTAGGTAGTGTAGCTAGTTTAGTTTAGTTTAGCTTAGTTTAGTTTAGTTTTAATTATTGTAATAGTTAGCTTGAGTAATAGGGGCAATTTGCCCGTATAAAAAAAAAGTATGTATGTGATTGAACCACAAAGTAAATGGTAGTAACCAATTATTAAAAAAACCCCTAAAATAATAATATATAAATAACTAACGCGGCCAACGATCACATGCACAGATCCTGGACCCTAACTAGGATCCCCTGTATCTAGGGAGCCAGGAACTACGAGGTCCATGCTCCCGCAACACACACACACAGAACATAAGTATTTGCGGTTTCTCCTGTGCACAAATACTTGTCCTGTCGCGGGAATCGAACCCGCCACCTCCGGGTAATGAGCCGACCTGCTCAACCACCAAACCACGGAGGCTTTCAAATAAAATATTTACCGAACTCTAAATAAATATTTTAGACGTATTCACTCTTGGAACAAGGAGAGGAATGCCAATACACAGCTGTGTTCTCCCTCACTCTTGTTACAATACCAACTCAGTTAGAGGGAGACAAGTGCACTGCATAATACCCAAGCAGTATGACCAGACATTATAACACGAACATTTCAAATATAACATCCAATATGTTGATCAGCTTGAGGTACCGAGGCTTGTATTCTTCGTCGGTTTTCATCGAAGATGACCTTTCACCCTTGTCTACTTCTGAAACAAATGAATTTTAACGGCTTTTTTTTTCGTACCAGTTGTAACTTAAACGGTTATCTCGATAAATACCCAATAATACTAGATGGTAGGACTTTTCTGCAAAGTTCGTCTATGTAGATACCACCGCTTTGCCAGTCATTCTGCCGCCAAGAAGTAGTGTGCTTACTGGCTTAGTGTGATTACTGGGCAAATGAGACTTTATGAACTGATCTCACAGTCAAGAAATCTTTTTTAGACTGTGTGATGTCTCAGGTAGACGGAGTGCACAGTGTCACGCGAAACTTTAATTTAGAGTTCCGAGTGACACTGCAATCTGTTATGGGCCGTGACGCTTAACACCAGGCCAACGACTTTCTCGTCACATCATTTATTTACTTAAAAAATACATAATCATCATCATCATCATCAACCTTTACGTCCACTGCTGCTCATTATGGGGTTTGCCATAATCACCACACTTGGCAGGCGGCTTGGTGATCGCAGAAGATTATAATGTACCTCAGAGAATGCTGCTGCCCATTCTCTAGATATTCCCTTAGCCGGCTCTTGCAGCACCCACGGAGATTATTCCCTACCAGCCCCACGTAAATGGCCCCCGCTGGGGACCGTTGCTTGGGAAAGATCCCCAGTTATAAAGGTATTTACTGTTCTAAAGCATGATGAAGTACCAGGAGACCAGCAACTATTGAGGAGCTATGAAAAGCAAAGTGTGTCCATCGCGGCGCGATTCATAAAGAAGAAAGAAAGAAAGAAAGAAAAATGTTTTATTCGTGACAACACAAAATAAACTAGTAACACATTTATAAATATTAATATTAAACGAATGCACGTTGCCACGAATCGGTCCCAACTCAGCATAATGCTGGTCGTAAGACCAGCGCTGATCTTCCGTTGGGGCCGTTTCGGTGTCGTCACGGCTCAGCTTACAACAATATATACATATATACACCTACAACATAATAGAAAGATAAAATAACACCACAATAGATAAGTAAGTAAACAAAATAAGTGATAAAATACAAGCAGTTACATACAAAATGAAGACACAACCAAAAGAAGCATTGGGTAAGTAGCAAACATAATAACATCGGAATAAACAGAAAAACAGTAGTATAGTGTATAGGTATTGCAATACAAAAGTAAATCGTCTAAAGAAATGTAGACAAACAACCATATTTTAGTATTAGCCGACGAAAGTGAGGATATTTGTGTATGAGAAGGTGAGGATTGCATGTGTGTCATGCAAGGTGTTGTATGAGTTGTTAGTTAGCGGTAGTTAGATGGCACTAGTGTCGTGTCTTAGAGCTTCCTCCGCTTTTTGATGTTCAAAAAGAAATTTCTTCAACTTAAATCTAAAACTTATAATACTTTGCAGGTTCCTTATGGGTGGTGGAATATTATTCCAACACTTTGAAGCTGAGCGGAAGCTCCCTCTAAACGCTACCGATCTATGGCGTTGCGTCATGAGTTGTGCTGCGCACTGCCGGGTACTGGACATCCAAGACAACTTCCCAAAAAGATACCGTGGTTTTTCATGCTTAATAAAGCCAAAAAGAAGGCAAGCCAAATGAAGCTTACAACGATGTTTCATTTTTAATAACGCGCTTTTTGTCCATAGCACAAGATCAAGTACATACCATTCTTTTCGGAAGCCCTCCCATGTTGGAACAGCTGTCGGTGTCCAAACTCAGTTGCAAGGCTCGTGTCCAGGAACACTTGGATGCTGTACTCCGAGAGATAAGAGGACCAGTGTCCAAACACTCCTATACCTGAAGAATTTGGATTGACATCAAGTATTTATTGTTACAATACAAGAGTGAACAGGTATCTTCTAGGCAAGCATGCACGACCGTAGGCCGCGTCATCACTTACCATCAGGTGAGATAGTGGTCAAACGCTATGCCTATAAATTATAAAAAAACAATGTACAAAATTATTTTAAAACATTTCTAGGAAAGCACTGAAATTCAATTTCGAGTTTATCCTCTAAACTTAAAGAGCTCACATAAAAATTTTTACATTTTTATATTCAGTATTTCTCGAGTTACCAACCCCAACGACGACCCCTGGCCCTGGCAACACATAACGTGCGCACACTGAAGGCTGACGAAAGGATGGTCGAGCTAGAGGCGGAGATGGGTAAGTTACGCTGGGATGTAATGGGATTGTCAGAAGTCCGAAGACAGGGACAGGACACGATAATCCTAAATTCCGGTAACTTATTCTTCTACCGGGAGGGAGACCAACTCTCCCAAGGGGGTGTCGGGTTTCTCGTCCGCAAGTCTCTCGTCAACAACGTGGTCAAAGTCGACAGTGTGTCGGCCAGGGTAGCGTACCTGGTACTCCGAATAACCAAACGGTATTCGTTGAAGGTTATACAGGTATACGCGCCGACATCGGCACACTCAGACGATGAAGTAGAAGCTATGTATGAGGACATATCCGAAGCCATGCATACTTCCGAAACATACTTCACCGTTGTGATGGGAGACTTCAATGCGAAGTTGGGCACAAGGAATAGCGATGAGCTGAGAGTGGGGCCATTTGGATACGGGCAGCGGAACCCTCGAGGACAGAGGCTGGCTGACTTCATGGAGAAGGAGGGACTCTTTATGATGAACTCCTTCTACGAGAAGCGGCCATCCAGGAAGTGGACGTGGATAAGTCCCGACGGTTCCACTAAAAATGAGATAGACTTCATCATGACGACCAAGAAGCACATATTCGATGATGTCTCTGTGATCAGCAAGGTGAAAACCGGTAGCGATCACCGTATTGTTAGAGGCACATTGAATATCAATGTTAAGCTCGAAATGTCACGTCTGGTGAAGTCTACGCTCCGTCCAAATCCTGTCCAAATCCAAAACCCCGAAGGCTTTCAGCTGGAACTCCAAAATCGCTTCCAGTGCCTAGCCGACTGTAACACAGTGGACGAGCTAAACGACGGGTTGGTGGAAACTGTCCAAGCTGTTGGATCGAAATTCTTTAAGACCCAACGCCGAAAGAAGACTCAAAAGCTCTCAGAAAAAACTCTTGAGCTAATGGCCGACCGGAGCGAAATGAAGCTGCAGTCTTCAGTTGATATGTCAGCCTACGGTGAACTCAATAGACGAATCTGGAGTTCCTTGCGACACGACTTGCGTGCTCTTAGTACTTCACGTATTGAGGCCGCAATTGAGCGGAACCAAGGCTCTAAAGTGTTCGCAAAGGATTCGTCTATTGGGCAACACCAAATGACAAAACTGAAGACCGAAAATGGTAGCGTCATTTCATCCAAGCCTGAGATTCTGAGAGAGATCGAGAACTTCTATGGACAGTTATACACCTCGACACGTAAGCCCGCTACTAACACAGCTCAGGACATCAGAGCCAAGTTAGTCCGACACTATACCGAAGATATCCCGGACGTCAGCCTGTACGAGATTAGAATGGCCCTCAAACAGCTTAAAAACAACAAGGCACCAGGTGAAGATGGAATTACGACCGAACTTCTGAGAGCGGGTGGTAGACCGGTACTTTTAGTCCTCCAGAAGTTATTTAATTCTGTCATCCTTGAAGGTATAACGCCAGAGGCATGGCACAAGAGCGTGGTGGTGCTCTTCTTCAAAAAAGGCGATAACACCTTATTGAAGAACTATAGGCCCATCTCGCTCTTGAGTCATGTGTATAAGCTGTTTTCGAGAGTCATTACGAATCGTCTCGCACGCAGGTTTGATGAATTCCAGCCTCCCGAACAAGCCGGTTTCCGAAAAGGCTTTAGCACCATAGACCACATCCATACGCTGCGCCAGATTATACAGAAGACCGAAGAGTATAATCGGCCGTTATGCCTAGCGTTTGTGGACTATGAGAAAGCCTTCGATTCAATCGAGACTTGGGCGGTGCTGCAGTCCTTGCAGCGATGCCAAATTGACTATAGGTATATCGAAGTTTTGAAGTGTTTGTACAGTAAGGCCACTATGTCAGTCCGACTACAGGACCAGAGTACGGAACAAATTCCATTGCAAAGAGGCGTGAGACAGGGAGACGTTATTTCTCCGAAACTGTTCACAAACGCATTGGAGGATGTTTTCAAGCTCTTGGAGTGGAAAAGATCTGGCATCAACATAAATGGCGAGTACATCACTAACCTTCGTTTTGCCGATGATATAGTCATAATGGCGGAATCGCTCGAGGACCTTAGCACCATGCTCAACGACCTCAGTAGAGTCTCCCAGCAGGTTGGTCTTAAGATGAATATGGACAAGACAAAGATCATGTCTAATGCTCATGTTCCACCTATACCGGTAATTGTTGGGAACGATACTCTCGAAGTTGTCGACAAGTATGTCTACCTAGGACAGATTGTCCAATTAGGTAGGTCCAACTTCGACAAAGAGGTGGCGCGAAGAATCCAACTCGGCTGGGCAGCGTTCGGGAAGCTTCGTCCTATCTTTTCGTCCAAAATACCGCAGAGCCTGAAAACGAAAGTTTTCAATCAGTGTGTGTTGCCAGTGATGACTTATGGAACTGAGACATGGTCTCTTACTGTTGGCCTCATTAGTAAGCTCAAAGTCGCGCAGCGAGCTATGGAGCGAGCTATGCTCGGTGTTTCCCTGCGAGATAAGCTCCGGAACGAGGAGATCCGCAGGAGAACTAAAGTGACCGATATAGCTCTTAGAGTTAGTAAGTTGAAGTGGCAATGGGCAGGCCACATCGCTCGTAGAACTGACAACCGATGGGGAAGAAAGGTTCTCGAGTGGCGACCACGAACCGGAAGACGCAGCGTAGGCCGGCCCCCCACTCTTTGGACCGACGACCTGGTGAAAGCCGCGGGGAGCCGATGGATGCAGGAGGCGAGCAGCCGCTCAAGGTGGCGTGCTCTGGGGGAGGCCTATGTTCAGCAGTGGACGTCTTCAGGCTGTTGATGATTTCTCGAGTTATTAATAAAAACAAAATAATAAATTGTGAGGATTTATGATAATTAATGTGCGAAGCCTAACTAGTACAATGATTGCCATAAAAAAAACACAAAGTCCTCCATATGTCCATATGTTTGGACAACCCTAACCTAGGTTTAAGGCATATTTTACCAAATATAAGTAAGCTATATTTTTTATGGTTAAATAAATAAACAAAAAAATTGTTTTTTTTTTCATCTGGCTTCTAGCTAATATCTTCAATTAGCCTCACAATAGCCAAATTTATTTTTTAATTCGTGCTATTTTTAAATGTTGAATTGAATTAAAATGACAATCACGTTATTCTTGAAATAACTTAATAAAACCAACAAAAATGGGGAGAAAAATCCAATTTGAAATGTTTTCCATTAAACAAGATTCCTAATATTTTTAACTGGAATGTGATACATGATAACTTAATTAATAAAAGTGGGATTTCATAATTTAGTATCAATGCAATTGCAATATGATCATAACTTTCCCAGCACTTACCGATAGGTCGTGGAAATTCTGGGGGGATGTTAACCAGGTCATGCCCACATGTAGTTGAGCTAAAATTGTTCTTATCTACCTCGTAACTTGGTCTGAAATCAAATAACCAACAATTACAATATAGAGGTGTAGATTTTTGACTAGGGCCTGGTATTCAAAAATAAATATAATTATGTGTGGACATGTCACACAGCGCCCATCTAGCCCCAAACTAAGCTTGTACTATGGGAACCAGATAACTGATACAATACTTAGACACTTTTTGTTTGTAAATAAATACATAGAATACAATATAACACCCAGACACAGAAAAAACATCAAGGCTCATCACACAAATGTTTGTCCCGGGTGGGAATCACACCCACAACCCATACTTCAGAAGGCAATGCTACTACCAACTGAGCTAACAGGCCAGTCATGAAAATGACACTAGGGTGGGTTTTTTGATTGGTAGTGAGGTAACCAATAGTTAAACCTGCTGACAAATTTTAACCAATTGGTTAGAAGTTAAGGTAACCAATGGATAAGTGGCTTTTGCGGCAATTTTATCACAAATTCACCTACTATAAAAGTTTTTTTTACGTATCAAAGTATGTTATTTTTAAGCATAAAAACACATTTCTCAGACACAAACCTCACTGTATCTGACACATAAAGATCCGCGTCACCAGTTAAAGAAGTAAGTTCAACCAGAAGAGGTCCAGTATGCCCTAGTTGCCAATAAGAAAAGTTACCAGCTCCAACAGCACCGACAACCGTGTCCAATAGCACTTTTTCAGTGTTTATTTGCACATATCCTGATAGTAATGACGATATTGTTGACATACATATGATACCCAACAGTAATATTATGAATTCTCGACGCATTTTCGCCAATTTTTAGTTTTATTCAGGAAATAGGAATAAAATTCGACTACAAGTTTTTTACTTTGTTTTGACGTTTTATTTGACAGTTAGCTTAGCATTCTAGTGACAGTTGACTTGACAGCAAAGGTAATTTTTGAAGTTGTGTGTTGCGTTTGAAAACAGCATAAACCATTGATAAACCAACTCCAAAAAAAGGAGATTGGAAGAGTAGGCTTCGTACACCGTTGTATACCGCGCTTGAAAAGTCATTGGAGCTGCAAGCAACGGGACTCGAACCAGGGTGCGTCGTCGATGTACAAGTCGCACGGGCAACCACTAAGCCATACTCCTACAATTACCATTGACCATTGACCATTGGTTAGAATTTGTTAGAGTTTTTAACCATTTGTTTGGTTACCTTAACTACCGATCAAAAAACCGACTCTAAGTAACCAATATGATAATTTACAATACATCTCCTACTTGATGGTCAAGATTTCATTTGAGAGACAGCCTCTGTGGTGTGGTGGTTGAGTAGGTCGGCTCATAACCCGGTGGCGGCGGGTTCAATTCCCGGGACAGCACAAGTATTTGTGCACAGGAAAAAAGCGCAAATACGTTGTTCTGTGTGTGTGTGTGTTGTGGGAGCATGGTTCTCGTAGTTCCTGGCTCCCTATAATAGATACAGGGGATCCTAGTTAGGGGCCAGGATCTATATATGTGATCGTTGGGCGTTATTATTATTAATTACACTGGTCTTGGCAGCTAGGTACCCAACTACGACACGAGTTAGTACCATTCGGTCACAGGCCCGTTCTGTGACAGTTTTCCAAACTCATTCACCGAACCCCGGTAGGACACACTTTCAAAATAATTACATTTGTCAGAAAAAATCATATCGTAATCGGTCACATTTTTTTATTCACAAAATCTGTGAGCAAAACATTGTAATCTCTGTGTTTTGTAGTACCTACAATCATCCCATTTATTTAGGTACCTACGTCATATGTTTTGAAAGAATCTTTATCAAAATACACTTAGCTATTTACCTACCGATTAAAAATCTACAAATTGTTATCTTATCAATAAAATGAAAGAAAGCAAACTAATTCATCGTAAAAAACGTCGATTTCTTGTTTTTATATTTTCTTAAAACATGATTATTCATTATAAATTATTTATTAAATTAGTAGGTAGGTAGGTACGCTAAGTCAGAATTACAAAAGTACATCTACACCTACTTCTTTCATGAATTGCAATAAATAAAATTAAGTAGGTACCTTTAGAACCCTGGTACATTCGCGAAATGTATTGGTGCCATATATGGCACCGTACGGACGGTCGCGCGGTCATATCTGTGTGAAGAGCTCCCAGAATCTTATTTAGAATGACAACACATCAGAGAAGCAGCACAAGAATTCTGGTGTTGACTTTCCCCTGGTAAGCTACTCATTTTAATAATTTTCTTGCTTAAATCGTCTAATGAAAATACCAAAAAAGTAGCGCGCGTTTTGCGTAGGCGTTGTTTAGAAACTTACCTTCTATAGGTACCTACTTACTCTATGGTGCCTAGGTACCTATTTGACTGATTCACACAAATATGGAAAAATATATGACGTACGTAAATTATAATCATGATGACGTAGACACGAATGGAGTTTGGCGGATGTGTTCCAAATCGAAAGGTCTAGGCAACTTTTAATCTTTGATGACTAGGTACCTAAGTACTTAGATTCTAAGGAATATCTTTGACGATCAAAAAGATTCCCTATTATCTAGTCATCCCCATTCATCCCTACGGCTACTACCACAGACCAAGTAGGGCATACTATCCGAGTACGTAAAAGTTCAAAGTCCATAATCCTAAATATTGTAACTCGGTCTTTATAGTTAATAAAACCGTTAGAATTCCATGTTTTCTACCACCCCCGCAATGTCCACAGGTACTATCCTCTCCCACGCTATTTCCCTCGGACCTCTCTCTCGCACCCTTCAGTTAGAAGGGAACAGAACACGTCAGCTGTTGACTTTTTTATTTTTACTTTTACCACATCGAGACAGGTTATGGACGCCACAGCTGTTTTGTTATGAAAGGTTTTCTTTTTCTTTTACTTGAGAACGATAATAATAACAAGTAGGTTTAAAGGTTTACAGATAATATGTTATTATGTTATGTATATACGTATATATACATGGAGGTATAAATTTGTAAGTCGAGTATCGAGTGTACCTATCTTATTCCGAGTTTCTACTAAAATTAAATTAAAATACTTATAAGCATGGAATGCTTATAAGATAGTTTTCGCTGTTTTGTGTTGTTGAAGTGGCAATGGGCAGGCCACATCGCTCGTAGAACTGACAAACGATGGGGAAGAAAGGTTCTCGAGTGGCGACCACGAACCGGAAGACCAGCGTAGGCCCACTAGGTGGACCGATAACCTGATGAATGCCGTGGGGAGCCAATGGATGCAGGAACGAGCAGCCGCTCAAAGTGGCGCTCTCTGGGGGAGGCCTATGTTCAGCGGTGGACGTCTCCAGGCTGTCGATGATGATGATAATGAAAGTGAACTAAGCTGAAGTGGCAGTGTGCCGGCCACATTTCTCGCAGACTGGGGTAGACGAGTCCTTGAGTGGAGACCGCGTACCTATAGGCAAACGTAGACCGGCTTTATAATCTATGCTGCGTAGACCCTTACAAGATTTTAAACTATCATGATCACTAACACTGCTGAAATATCAACACAAAACAAATAATTTTAATTTGGGTCCTTGGCATGGACTGATAATAATTTTTTGTACATAAACAATGTAAAAACAAAATAAACAAATAAAAATTTTGTCGTCCGCGATTAGAGAACGTGTGTAGGTATAAAATTAATGCATAATTCAATTCGAGAAGTTTCCACTTGTTTTCGTATACCTACAACAACGAGTTATCGTATGCTCGTAGTTCTTATAATGTTATTATTATGAGTTTCATTTCATGATGTGGATAAGGTTAACATAATAATAAATATTGAGACAGTAATGTTGATAGCTACATATTAGTTGCACAGGTAACTAATTATTTTGCTTATAGCTATGTAGCAATTTACTCCCGGAGTACCCCGATCCCGAGGCCCCCGTCCCCGAGGACCACGATTTATTTTTATCTCGGTAAAGTTTAGCTTATAAGATAATACGCTTTAAAAAAAGATGTAAAACCGACATCAAACATCAAAATATATAAAAAACCCATATCTACATATTTACATCCATGCATCTATAATTCCTCAAAAATATGCATAAAGATTTATAATGCATATTTTGTTGCATGTGGTTTTGATCCATACTATGGTACGGATTGAGACTTTAAAATAATATAAAAAATAATAATTTTTCACTATTTTTTCTACATTTGTATTTACAAGGATATTTTATTTATCGGCAAAGTGAATTTATCTACCTACCTACCTACCTATTTGTAAAATGTAATTTATACAATGATACAAAAAGATACATAAGCACACATTTTAATGTACCCGCCTGCAACAGATGCTATTATTGAATTGTCACATAACTATCTGTAGTCAGCCTAAAAACTGTTCATTCACATTCCATGCTTATGCCTAACTATTGGTAATCTGTTAATTGCTTTGTTTGTTACCTGTACGTTTTTAGTTTTATGTCTTTATGTAATGCTGTTGATTACCTTATGAATAATAAATAAATAAATAAATAAATCAATCGCCTTGAGTTCATACTGAGAATTTGAGAAATACCTACTTAATTATACATTTTAATTTGAAAACCAAATTACTGAACCCATTTTGATGAAATATCTATCATATCTATGGGACCAATCTGGAAGTTTGTACTTATTATATTCTCGTTTCGAAATAAAAAAAATCTGTTAAAAAAAGTTGAAGTTCAGAGGCTACAAAAACATGCCACCGAACAATGATAAACCAAATACCACCGGTTGGGTCTCAATTCGGTGATATCATCGAGTCCCAACCTACTTTTTAAGTCGATTGAAAATAATAGGTGAGTATGCTCAGCACGATGCTTTGATTCCTCTTTCTTCTCGTGTAGGCAAGTGCCTAAGTGGTCAGCACCACTTTATGTAGCGATCACCCATCGAAGTGATGACTGATGACCACCGTAAACCTTGCTAGCTGCCGTTGGTCAGGATAACCATAGAATTTCTAATTAGGTACCGATCGGTTTGATTGTTGACTGGCCTGATAGCTCAGTTGATAGTAGCTCTGCCTTCTGAACTATAGGTTGTGGGTTCGATTCCCACCCGGGACAAACATTTGTGTGATGAACATCGATGCTTGTTCTGTGTCTGGGTGTTATATTGTATTCTATGTATGTATTTACAAACACAAAGTATCTAAGTATTGTATCAGTTATCTGGTTCCCATAGTACAAGCTATGCTTAGTTTGGGGCTAGATGGCGGTGTGTGAAAATGTCCACACATATTTATTTAAATATTATTTTCATTTATTCATTTGAACTCTCGGGTCTAGCCCGGACATTTAGGAGGCATTGGTGGGGCTAACACCGAAGCTAACACCAAGAGGCCCTTTCAATACAACAGTAACTATAACACGGTCACACTATTCCTGGATCATTGCATTCCAGCGAGACCCACAGACAATGTGACCGTGTTTTACATATTTCTTTCTTATATGTTGGTGGTATATTGTTAACTATTTTATTTTATTATAATATGAAGGTAAAAACATATGGGCTATTATGGTGAGCTTTTGATGGTTTTTGATATTGGTTTATGGAATGAGATAACGGCACCTGCCAATTTTGTCTCATATCAAAATGTTCGATGCAGGTGATGACTTGCCACCCACTAAATGGCCCCCCTATAGTGGCTACCGCATATTGGTGCCGAGGGAGCAACATTGATGTGGGTGGCTTAGGGTGTCGAGAGGTGTGCTGCACTTTCACTGAACGCTACTCGCGGTGTTATGCCCTTTAACACTTCCACCCTGGAGCTTAGGTTTTAGCTCTTGCGACTTCCACCCCCGGACAGCCAGTTAAGGCAAGCCAGGGGTCAGGGGTCTCATTTAGCCCCTTGAAATCAGGGTACGCGATGTCGCCACTCACCGACGGCTCGCCACAAAGCCGCCCCTGCGTTATAAATATTATTATTATTAAGATCGGTAGAACTTCGCTATGAGCGAAGAACCTTCTATTTATAATTATTTCTGCTGTTACTAAATGTCTCTACCTACATATAAGGTACTGGTTTGCTAAATGAATCATATTAGTATTACGCACTTTACCATGTATATTTAACTCATTCGTACATTCAAAACGGGAAAAAATATCACGCAATTTAATAAGACGTGCCTTGCAGCACGTAAATCTGTGACGAAAAAATCATCAATAAAAATTAATACCTACATGTTGGGCCTTGGGATTAATCATTCAGTTGACAGTTACCAACCTACTAATACTTAAGCGTATTTTAATAAAATTGGAATGGGTACCCAAAGAACACCTAAACGTAAAAATAGAAAGATACATACATCATGTTATGTACATTATTAAAATAATTTTCAGGAGGTTCCTCACTCTGTAACCCTAACCCTAACCACCGGTACATTGAGTTTTTTTTTTGTCTATTGTTTTTCAAACACATACCTTTAAACACTTTTTCTGTCTACCGTACCTACTAGTCGAAAACCATAGAAAAAAATGTAATCTTTATCGTAGTCGGGGCCCTCCGGGAATGGGGCCTCGGGGATCGGGGTAATCAGGGAGTAACCTGTAACCCTGTAACTTCCGGGTGTGGCACCCTGATGCTGACTCTAGCTTATAAAATTTCTGCTTTTTTATTGATGTCTTTATACGGCGAAGTACCTATATAATTAATTATATATATGTATAAATAAATAAATAAATAACGCCCAACGATCACATACTCATAGATCCTGGACCCTAATAAACTAGGATACCCTGTATCTAGGGACTCAGGAACTACGAGGACCATGCTCCCGCAACATCCAGACACAGAACAACGTATAATATGCGCTTTTTTCCCTGTGCACAAATACTTGTCCTGTCGCGGGAATCGAACCCGCCGCCTCCGAGCTATGAGCCGACCTGCTCAACCACCACACCACGGAGGCTGCCAATAAATAATGTCTATGCAGGCAATATTACTTTGAATGTTCGGTTTTTTTTTTGTAATTTTACTTGATCGTTACAGAAAAATCTTCTTGAACAATTTTTCTCAAAGATACAGATAAAGCTTCGTGCAACCCGCCCTTGGCCGTTATTGAAAACGTGCCAAGTTCCATGTCCATACTGTAGGTATTGCATTGACTATAAATCCAGTTGACCAATATAACAACAAATACTAAAAAATAGAATAAAATAAATATTTAAGGGGGCTCCCATACAACAAACGTGATTTTTTTGCTCGTTTTTATAGATAAATAGTACGAAAACCTTGGCCGGTTTTTCAAAAGGATATCATAGAAGTCTTTGGATTGATGTAAGTGTAGAATTAAAATTCGACAAAGCAGAACCAACCGATCATGATCATTGATCAAGGGTACAGAGAGATACATCAGAGATATTTATGATCAATGAATTGATATTGATAGGTACCTATACCTATGTACCTAGATAGCATAGGTAAATGATGTAAATTATGTAAATAGGTCATACAATATGTAAAATTTTATCATTATAAAATAGTAAAATAAACTGTGCAAGCATGCGAAGCTGCAGGCAGCAGCTAGTAAGAGATTTGACGATAACGCGCGAGTCACCCGAGTCAGTTATTTAACAAAAACAAACATTTCGTTATCAAATCATGCGATGGAACGAAAATAACATGAGAGCGGCCATTTTGTCAGTAAAAACTAACCAAATTTCGTAATCGTAGCAACGTGAGCCCATTCTTTGTGTTTGCAACCTACCTTATTTAGTCGCGTTATAATTCAACCTCCTTGTTTTCTTCGATGTTTTTTTTCAACGCTGCCACCCTATTGGTACTCGCGCTCGGTTATGAATAAAGATTGCCATTCAAGTAGCGGTTGAACCGCTGAATTTTCGTTTTATATTATAATTATGTACCTAATATCTAAGTTTACTTAGCTAGTTTATGGATGGCACTTGCATAATTACGTACAAGAGGAGAAGAAGACGATCGTGGAATTAAGATCTTTATTAATGTGGAATATTTCATAGTAGACCTGCGTTCGGATAGTGGCAAAATTAACAGTTAAAAACGACAAAAATGGTCACATGCACCGTTCGTTTTGGGAATGTGTGAGCAAAAGTTGCATTTTTAACTGTTTTCGTTCACCGTTCGGATAGCTCAAAAACAGTTAAAAATGCCATCGTGAACTGCCAATTTTGACCCACCTGCGGAGGTGGGTTAAAAGTGATCGTTTTCTGACATTAGAGATTGACGTATTATTTTTGGCGCGGTTATGTAACGAAATACTGATTTTTATTGTGAAAATTGTAGTTGTCGTAATGATATAGCACGGAGAAGTGAAAAGGAGGACGTATTTTTACGTATGTAATGTAAAATTCCGCCAATTTGTTTTTGACATTTGAGATAACAAACCGCATTTGGTTATTTTGCGTTCGTTTTGGGAAGTGAGTAAAAGTGGTAAAAGTGGCATTATTGGCGAAATTCCAAAACCGAACGGGTTTACAACAAAGCTAATTTTGCAAATGCCAAAAATGATACCGATCCCAATCCAAACGCCCCTTAGCTAGGTACAGCCCCCGTATTGCGTAACTCAATCGTAATCGATGAAGGGGCTTCATTTGGTCATTTCCGGTTGTGTAAAATCCTCATCCATCGGTATTATAATCCCTTAGGCGGAGAACTGAATAGACAAAACATCGATTAACTATAATAATGAGAAATAGTGAGAAAATACTAATGGATGGTGATGTTACACAATGCCAACTTGCCGGAAATGACGAAATGAAGCCGATTCATCGATTACGATTGGCTTAGACGGTAGCCCCGATGATGAACAGGTATTTCACTACTTATATTCACTCAAACAATTTAGCACACATGTGATCTTATAATTCCGATAAAATGAACCATCTTTACAAAATTTCATAATGATCAATTGTAGTCAATGATTGGTAAATTAACCTCAAAATACATAAGTGTTCCTATAGGTAGGTATTACGTTGCGGTTAAAAATATTGGCCAGTCAACAGTACTTTGGACTAGTTATGACCTTAGGCTTTCGACAATAGTAGGTACTTTTGACTGAAATAACAATAGCCGTCAAAATTAGTTTTGCCCATAGAAGCTGGTTAAAAGTAGTTTTGACTAACATACATATACATTACACATACATCAACAGCCTGAAGGTGTCCACTGCTGAACATAAGCCTCCCCATAAAACACAACTTTGGACGCTTATCAAATGACTCAGATTATGGCAAACCACCCTTGGCAGGCGGCTTGGTGATCGCAGAAGATTTTTATGTACCTAGGAGAATGCTGCTGCCCATGTAAATGTTTTGACTAACTGATTTTGTCAATATGTTGAGCTGCTTACCATTTATGTAAACACCTACTTATAATAAAATTGTATTTGGCATTCGATCAAGGACGAAGTTCAACTACACCCAACTGCGCTAAGGCTATCTTCAAAGAGTTTGGGTAAAATTATAACGTAAACTTTACATGGCCTTTCTTCAATGAAAAACTATTAATTTAGAAAAGTCGTAGGAGAAACATTGTCTACCTTGAGTAGATTTACCCCCTTTCGGGATAATATACCAATTCAAATTCAGATTGTAGAACAAGATATAATTTTTACTTAATATTTCCATGTAAAAAACTACTGAACCGATTGTGATGAAGCTTGGATAACTGGAAGAAGACCCAATACACACACACATTTTTTTTCCCACATTTTATCCTGGAATTCCCACGGTAACACCACGTGGCGCTGCATTAGCTATTATAATAATTGATGTAGGTACTAGTTAAAATTTATAATATACGGTCGCAAGTCTATTAATTACTTCGCATGCAGAAGCGCGCCGTCAGGGCAATAGTAAGGGTGCCGCGAGACACCTCTGCGAAGCCCTATTTTAAAGAACTGGGGATTCTCACATTGCCTGCCATTGTAATATTTCAAGTAGCGGTTTATGTGAGGATCACTCCCAATAAGTATAAAAAGTACAGGGACAGGCACTCTTACAGCACCCGCAATGCGGACAAACTCGTTTCAGTACCGCGCTCCCTCGCCAAGTCCTGCAAGTTGACCCATGTGATGGGTCCCGATGTCTATAACCGACTCCCTGGTGACGTAGTTTCCGCTCCCAGCTTGGCCTCTTTCAAAACCAGACTAAAACGCTGGCTTATCGAGCAAACTTTCTACAGTTTTGAAGAATTTATGAAACTTTAATTATAATAATGTATTATGTGAAATCATTGCCAAATTTTGGCATTGTTATAATTAGGTATGTATTGTACCTAATTAGCTAATTACAATTATTATTATTTAATTTTTATCTCTTGACATTTTTACCATTTAATTGATATTCATTTTTACATTATAAAATTTTTATTTGACATTTAACACTGGACATTGTAATTTATTACCATTTTAATTTTTTATATTATTTATTGTTAATTTTTTTAATTCTGTAGGTAGATGTATACTCGTTGTATACACTACGACTACGTACTACAATAGCTCATATTGACTTTTTGTGACGTGTAAACATAGTTTATGAATAAATGAGTATGAGTATGAGTATGAGTACTTGAGCTGTTTAGAGGGAGAGGAGAGAAGTGCCGTAAATAGCCTTTTCTGCGCCCTGTGCGAGCTTCTATAACTGCGCCCTTGTTTTTTTTAAGACATTATAGGTACCGTAGACAAGGCCGCAGCCAGGGATTATCTTCATACATCGAACAAAAGAGCATAAAATACGCGAGCGAAGCGAGCGCGAAAATTTTTATATTTGCCGAAGCGTATTTCAAAAAACGCGTATGGCGATTCAAACATGAAATACATGGCAGTTAGTACAAACGCGCTTGCTATAAAACAAAATACAGTAAAAACATTAAAGACGTGAGCGAAGCGAGCGCGAAATTTTTTATATTTCTGGTTAAAGATTATTTTATTTCTCATAAAGAAAATTACAATTTCACTGACATGAGAAAAAATTTAACAATTAAAAGTATATGACAATGTTTCGACATTCTGAGTAGGTATATTAAGCAAACAATATATTGTATTATAAACCCAGAAACAGCTAGGCGATCGCGGAACTCGATTGCATTGCAACCGATAGAAACACAAAGTATATCTATGGCAGTTTCAATACGTAGTTTATCTGCATAGTTTCTATGGAAAATTTACAAATTAGGAATGAGAATTCCCCTGTGCCTTAAAATACACATCTAGTTGCGTTTGCAATCACAAGTTTCGAGTTCACCCGACAGGTATAAATACTTACAATAAGTAATATTTAAAAGTACATAATTACACTTCATGTTAAATTAAAAATACAAACTAAAGCGTTAACGATACGCTGGTGGATCCCACCGAACACAAACAAATCCAAGCAAAACAAATATAAATGTAAATAAGTACCTACCCATTCCTACCCACGTAATTGGGCACAAATATGTTACTACATAATTAATAATTATATATTCTGTGACCCAAGGTTGGATAAATTTATTTCTATATATTGAAACACATACTTCGCCTTATTTAAGTAGTAAGTCTATTTATTTTGCGAAACGCACGTCTGTGCAGTTTTTGAAAATCGTTAATTAATTGTATATGCTAAAGTCACCGTTCGTCAGGTTACATTCCTTTTAAAGACAAACCCATTTACAAAACTTTAATTATTTATGTAGGTGGCCATACCAACAATTTCTTCCGACGACTACCCACACTAAACAAGAACAAGTACAAGTTGACTTTATCTTGCCACAGTGTAAGCATGACAGTAGATACATTTATTCATTATAGTCATTTTACATATTTATAAATACATCAATTCTTTCAATAACTTACAACTGAAACATTGTTTATAATTTATGTGTATTATTATTATTATTTTTTTTTTTTTTTTTTTTACGAAGTATTTTTAATCAAATCAGGATATTATCTTTAAATACAAGCATGACAGTTAAATAGCTATTACTATTTTAATAATGCGATGTCATATAAAATATGTTTCCTCAATTTGTTTTTGAAGATGTTAAATGACGTTGCATTTTTTACCTCTTTGGGCAGTTTATTGTACAGCTGTACACCCGCAAATATTATAGTTCGTGAACCGTGTGTAGTACGTACTTTCGGCAGTATAATGTGGTCTTTTCTACGACTGCTACGATTATGAATTTGGTGTACTTTAGTAAATGTAATTTCTGTGTGTATTGATTTATTCAGGATCTTTCTTATCAGTATACAAGACCAATAGGTATATAGCTGTTTAATGTTCATTAGTTTTGTTTCCTTGTATATTTTGACTGTTGGTGTTAGGTAGTCGTAGTTGAATAGCATTTTGACTAGTTTGTTTTGGGCAATCTGTAGATCCTTCAGGTTAGTTTTTGGAGCACTGCCCCAAATTTCAATCAGGTATAGGAGATGTGGTTTTACAAGAGCGTTATATATCGTCTGACGTACTTGACGAGGCAAACATCGCACTATGCTACGCAGGGAACCTAATAGTGATGAAAGTTTAGCGCGAATGTGGTCTATTTGTATATTCCAGTTTAAATAACAATCTAGCCGCAGGCCTAGATATTTTTCGGATTGCTTTTGCTGCAATACTTCCTGACCGATCTTTAGTGGTGGATGTACGGGAATTTTTTTGTTTTTCGATTTATATATCACATAACATGTCTTAGATGCATTAACAGTTAGAAGATTGTCCTGAAACCAGTGGACTAGTTTGTTAAGGTCTTCTTGAGCTTGGTTTATCATGTCAGATATGGAGGTACCAAAATAAAATAGGCAGGTGTCGTCCGCGTATAGTGAGATATGTCCATGTAACGTAATTTCATGTATAGAGTTTATGTAGATCAGAAACAAAAGTGGTCCAAGTATAGACCCCTGCGGTACACCAAACGTAACAAGCTGTGGTTCACTACGGTAATCACCTATCTTAACAATTTGCAATCTGTTAGTAAGATATGACTCAAATATTTTATACACTTCCTCTGATATGCCCAAGTTCTTAAGTTTTTGAAGTAAGATTGAGTGGCTGACTGTGTCAAATGCCTTTTTTAAATCGATAAAGACACCTAAAGCTATCATTTTTTTATCAATATTAGTTTTAATTTTAGTAATCAAGTCTGCTGTAGCTGAAAGAGTATTAGATTGCGATCGGAACCCATATTGTCGGTCAAAAAGGAAGTTAATCGAAGATAAGTATTGTAGTAAGCGCGAATGAATAACTTTTTCAAAAATTTTTGACGTTACTGGTAAAACAGATATGGGTCGATAATTGCTTGGATCAGTTTTGATACCGGTTTTATAAATTGGAGTAACTTTTGCTACCTTTAAGGCATCAGGAAAAGTTCCTTGAGCTAAATGTGCATTGATACAGTTAACCAGATCGTCAGCTATTAAACCAATTACGCATTTAATGACTTTGGTAGATATACCGTCTATGCCTACGCTACAGTTAGAATCGAGGCTGTTTATGATTTTAATAATTTCATCTTTATGACAGGGAGTAAAAATGGAAAGTTTGCTATTGTGTCCTTCAATCGGTGATGATGTCATTATTCTTTGCTGGTGTTGCGCTGTAATGTAGTTTGCAAGAGTTGATCCAACAGTTGAAAAGAAATGGTTAAATGCTTCACACACTGCATTCCCGTCGGTTATAGTACCAGAGTCAGTTAAAAGCTTTGGAGGAATACAGTCCGTTTTGATTTTATTGTTAGATAAAGTATTTATCAACTTCCACATCTTCTTAGGATCACCTTGATATTTCGTAAATTCTTTGAAGTAATATGCGTTCTTTGTTTTTCTTATTTTTTCAGCAGTATCGTTCCTTTCTCTATTATATTTCATTTTAAGTTCTTTATTGTTTGGTTCTTGTTTTAGTCTGTACCATACTTCATTCCTAGTGTTGATTTTGGTAGTAACATCTTTGCATATCCAGTCTTGTTGTGGTAGATTCAATATTTTAGTCTTAACGATTGTGCTTTTGTTTATGCTGTTCTTGATCAAGCCTTCCAAGTTTTGATAATTGTCATAGCTTTGATGGTATTTTAAATTTTGCATAGTTTGATATAGTATTTTATAGTCTACGGCATTGTAGTTGACACGTTTCTTCGGTGGAGTTTTATATTTTTTTATTGATAAGAAAATCTGCTTGTGGTCAGACATAGGAGATTCTACGACAGCCATATGAAAGCTCTTATCCTTTAAGTTAGTGCATACGTGGTCGAGGATTGTCTTTGTCGTTAATGATTCTCGTGTACAATAGTCTGTTTTAATGTTATTAATGACTTTATAGCCTGATTCGCGTATCATACTCTGATATCGTTTGTTCTGGCTGGTTTTTCCTAGAAGGTCAATATTAAAATCTCCAAACACCAAAGCTCGCCTTTTTTTGAGTAACTGGTTAGAATATACATCCAAAAACTCTTTGAAATTTGTACCTCCAGGATTGTAAACGATGCCTATGTCTAGTGCATATTTCTCCAAATAGACCCATAGGTAGTTGATACCTCCAGCGTAGACTTCTTCCTTTAGTGAGTGATTCAAGTCATTATGTATGTAGATAGAAACACCACCGCCAACGGTGTCGGTTCTAATGTTATAATAGTGCTTATAGTTAGTGAGATGAAAATTTTCAGCCTCTTCAGTTGACTTTAGCCATGTTTCAGTAAGTAAGACAACTTGTACTGTGCTATTAATAGAATTAAGCGTACATTTGAGTTCATCGAATTTCCCACGTCTGCGTATGCTTCGTACATTGGCGTAGAAAAAGTTTAAGCATGACTTAGCTGTGATTAGATCTTGATAAGTATGGGCTAGTTGATATGTAACTGTATCATCCGAATTTCGCTGCAGATTTGTTTGTGTTATTTCACTTAGTTTTTTGATGCTGTTTGAATGATTTTGGGAGAACCCTTTATATACTTAATGATCAAATCTTTTTCGCCGTTTTCTTTGCGGCGAGCTAGCTCTTGGCTAAGTTCCTTTAGATATTTTCTTTCAGTAGGAGTTTGATCATAGTATATTTTGACATTAGTTGGAAATTTATCTTTGTTCTTCATTATATCTTTGACCTCTTGAGAGCTTTGCAAGCACACTTTTAAGGGGCGAACTTTGCCAGTGAAAAAAGCCCCAAGTCGTATGACCTTCACTATTCCAGCGCTGATCGTGATTGAATTCTGAAAAATATTTTGTACATTGCTCACGTCTTCAGCACGGCGGACAGAGTCATCTGCGCTAGTCGATTCCGGTAATCCGACAACAATAACATTTCTGCTCCTATAGGCTCTTTCTTTAACCTCATTTATGATTTTTTCATTCTCGAATACCGTAAACGCAGGTGAAGTAGATGGCGCACCCTTTAGCTTCTCCATCTCTGTTTGGAGTATGGAAACTTTCGACTGCATAGTAGTGCTAGTTTCTTTGAGTTGGGATATATCAGCTTTCATATTGACATGTTCAACCAGCAGCTTTTCCGTTAAGCTTTTTATGTCACTCGTCTGCTTTTCCATAGAAGAAATATCATCACGCATCGGTTTAAGATTTGTTTCTATGGCAGAAATCATATCTGTTCGAAAAGTGTGTAGTATACTCATTAATGCCTGGCTACAGTCGCACTCACACTCTCTTTGTTTCCTTTTTCGGAAAGTTGCAATACTGTCTGCTTCATATTCGCTGGGTTTTGATAGGTCTGGCTGAGAGTGTGAGCTCCCTGGACCCACTGGTTTATCTTTACCCTGTGGCGAGCGACGTACATTCATGGCGCTTTGTTTACCTCTGGTACGGGCAGCACACGAGAGCGAAGAGAACCATATTTGCTGTATTGTATGTCAGAAAACGCGTATAGCAATTCAAACATGAATTACCTACATGTCACTCAGTACAAACGCGCTTGCTATGAAAAACATTAAATACGCGAGCGAAGCGAGCGCGAAAATTTTTATATTTGTCAGATTGTATTTAAAAAAACGCGTTTGGCAATTCAAACATGAATCACATGTTAGTCAGTACAATGAGAACATGGCCTCATACTTAGCCATTTTAAGCATTTTGACGTTGTATAGACTGTTAAGATCATCTTTGGGCCACTGCGGTCGGTCGGAGACTAAGCGGTAGCCGGGCGGCCGCTTGACTCCAATAAACACTAAACACAAATACGCTCGTACGCTGGCAAAAAATGAGCGCGTTTATTCTAATTTTTGATGATGCCGGCATGTAGGTACGTATGTGTTGGAATCGAGTACTAGAGGCGCAGGGGGAACTTATCAGGAGCAAACAGAAAAAATAATAGTCCTGCCTGGTCTGGCCATTCTTGCGCCCCCCAGAGTCTACGCCCTGTGCCAGGCAGGGCACCGGTGGCACCGCCCTATTTACGGCACTGGAGGAGAGGAGGCCGCATCGAATCTCACGCGGGTTTTTTCTCTCGGATAATATAAAAAAAGTTTTTGGCAAGAAACGGCGTGGAGTTGCGAGAAAACTGGGTTGAATAAAGTAAAACATGTTGCTCCGATAAAATGTGGCCAACTCCTACACAATAATATTTAAAGTAGCACAGTAGCCCCCTCGATTGTTATGCAGGCACTAGCCAACTAAACGAAAAAACCCCCGTAAGAATAGGCTGGGGAGGAGGAAGGGGGTCCAAGCCAAATCTCACGCAGAAAACTTGAAAAAAAAATCGTAAAATGATGATATGAAAAGCAATAAAAGTATATAATAAGATAACATAAGCCCTTCACTTATTTTTCCCATCCTACACATCACCAGCTGGAACACGTCTACTGCTGAACGTAGGCCTCCCTCATAAAATGCCACTTTGGATGCTTATCATAGGAAGGTTTTGCCATAATCACCACGCTTGGCAAGTGGCTTGGTGATTGCAGAATATTTTAATGTACCTACCTAATGAGAAGAAAGTCTCAAAGTAAATACAAAATTTTGTTTAAAAAACGTGCCGTGCGTTGTCCGCTTTATACCCCCACTGCGCAGCTTACGTCGCGCAGCCGCCATTCCGCCATATATAAGGCAAGCGCCGCCGACGTCACGTAGTCGAAATCGAGAGGTGAAGGTGCGAATAATGGAGAGGTGGCGTCTATATTGTGTGCTAAAAATCGATTCTCATTGGAGCTAGCAGCGCGACCGCCGACGATAGTCGTGAAAGTGAAGTGTTTCGACGTGTCATCCGAGGAGATCGACAGCGGCTCGAGGCCGAGAGGCGGCTGCGAGAACGACCACCGCTCCCGTGCGACGGCAACCATTTTGTGAACATCGCACTTACGCACGTTAAGCGAACAGTCAATCAAACTCTACTTCAACCAGCCGTAACATCAAGTGAAGGTCAGTCCCAGCGAGAGATCTGTGCGGCGCTATGAACTGCCCTCAGCAGGCGGGGCGCGCGCGGCGACGCTCGACGCGCACGCCGTTGCCGGCCCTGGGCAGGCGCTGTGCAGCTGCGCGAGAGGAGCGCTACGCGGCCAGCAAGTGGGGTGCTGCGCCTTCGGCGACCTCGCTGCCGCCGCCGCCCACGCACTGGCGGCGCGAAGGTCGCTGCCGACCCGAGCCAGACCGCGCGCTGCCACTCAAGTTGCTCCTCAACGTGGCGTAGTGCTGCGGACTCTATCCACTAGTGTAGTGTCGCGCGGACGCCGCGTCCTCAGCGGACGGGGCGCCCGCGCTCTCTCGTGCTAAGTTTTTTATTTTGTAACGCGATGCGCGCGAGGCGGGCGAGCGTGGCGCAATCCTCGGCGACCGGGGGCTGCGCCCCGCCGCCCATCAAATTCCGGCGTTAGGTATTATTTTGTGAAAATTTTAGTAGATAAGTGTACGGCCGCGGCCGCCGCGCTATGCCTTTTACCCGCTCCGCTCCCGGACAAAATAATGATGAAAAACCCAAAAAAATAGTGGAGTGGAGTGATGAGGGGGCGAAGCGCGGCGACCGCGGGCCGGCGCGGCCGCCGCCCGGCCTGCGGCCCCGCCCGCGGCGCCACTGCGATATGTTAGGCCTCCGCTCCGCGTGAGTCGTGAGGCGCGCCGCCCCGAGCGATTATTATTGTAACGGGCGCGGCGGGGCCGCGCTGTGGGCCGCTCACGTTGCATTTGTTTTGGAATGAGGCGTTCTGATTATATTTTACATGAAGGGCGGTGAGGTTTCGCGTCGGGACCGGAGCGCCGCTCCGCTAGTCGTATCGTTTTATTTATCTCGAGACCAATGTATTTTTATTTGTAAACGTGCAGGTCCCGCTCCGGTGAGAGGAACAAAAAAGAAAGAAAAACAAAAGATCACAATAGAACCTCACCACAACAGAGCTTTAAAAAAATTTATATGAGTGGAGGCCGCACGTTCCTAATTCTAGTTGTAGATTTTAAAATTGAACGATACGGTGTCGAGCCGATGTTAACAATTGGAAAGATATATGTTTGTACAGATAGTATATTGATCTCAAGCTGCGGCCGTCTTGGTAAGGAGGAGCTTCTGTGATGTACAAAAAAAAAACGAGTATATTTGGAATTTACAAGTTTTTTATAATTAGTTTGTAAAGTATACTTTTTAAGTGAAGATGTCGGCGCCCCTGCGCCGGTGATGTCCGCAGCGTTCCTTGTCCCACCCATCCCATCCCTGATCCTTCCCTTCCCAGGGCTCTTCGGAGCCCGCCAAATGGTTCGTCTGTTTCTGGCAATATCACTTACAATCAAACTTTTGCTCTTCACTCTTCTCGAGTGGAGCAAACTATTTAGCTCAAGAAAGAAGAATTTCCTTTTTCGTCTCAAAAGAAGAATGAAATTTGCTTATTGGACCACTCGGAAGAAGTTTTTGGTCTTAAATGGGGCCCATGGAATGAATAAAGTTGGCCTTTGAACCAAAAGAAGAATGAAGCTTTTTTTTTTTTTTTTTTTTTTTTTTTATGTGATTGAATGGCGTGACGAGCTAGTCGTTCACCTGATGTTAAGTGACACGGCCGCCCATAACAGTTGCAGTGTCACCCGGAACTTTAAAACAATAGTTTCGCGCGACACTGCACTGCGCACGTCATCCTGAGACATCACCCAGTCTAATAATCAGATTACTAGACTGAGTGATCAGATCATAAAGTCTCATTTGCCCAGTAATTTCACTAGCTACAATGCCCTGAAAGCCTGAAGCCTGCCTGAAGCTGGGTCTATTTGGAAAGAAAAGAAGAAAGAAGGTCTTGTGTGGGACCAAAAGACGTTTGTTCAAAGGATTTCCAGGGCCTACCAAAGGTTCTGTCAAGAAAGTAGATTCAAGGAGTAAAATTAACCGGTGAGTTGCCTCTAATCAATTTTGCTTATTGTTAATAATTATTTGAAAACATGCTGATAAAAAGTGATGTGTCAAAGTGACCAAGCACAACCAAAAGTCGGCATCTTTGCTTGAGACGTTTGTGTGATGACTGGTAAGCTAAGATGTTTGTTTTTAACTGACTTCAAAAGTAGAAGGTTATCGATTTGGTTGTATTTTTATGTTTGGTTTACATCTCTAGTTAGACCAATTTGAAAATTTCTTTTTTATTTGAAACAATATTTACTTTCAGATTGGTGATTGGTCCCATAGATATTTCATCAAAATTATCACCATAGATCCAGAAGTCTGGTCCGCACATATTCATTATGTAGATCATTGAGTGTAGAATTTGTAGATCTTGGGTAGCGCAAGCAACTTAATACAAAATATCCCAATCAGTATAGAAACAGACAGACAAAATACTAATTTAATAGGATGAGTGCAACTGGACATAACTAAAAAGTATCCAAATAGTAAAATGTCAAGTAAGGAATGTGCCCAATTCAAGAAAGTGTTGAATCTGGGAAAGTAGTTAACAAAAGTAGCCAATTAGGGTAAGTGTTGACTCGATTCTGGACTATCCCAACTGACCCCACTGTTGGCAACTCTTCCCAATAAAAACAATAAATGGTATTTCTGCCCACTGGGGCCCTGTGGGCAGAAGTACCATTTTCTTTTGGTGTTAAAATCTTATATCGAAATATCCTACTACAACTTGCCATAATTTGAACCTCTTGTCCCCTTGTTCTTGTATTTATCCAAGGCTCCCGGGCGAAATGCTATTTTTACTATCTGATTATTTTTTTTGTTGCAAAGCTACATAACTTAAATTTACTAGCAACAGTTGCTAAATGCTTACTGAAAATGCCGATCATAATTATTACCTACTTTAGGTACATGACCATAATAATATTATGTAAAGTAGACCCCTACTTATAGGTATTCCCAGTTGGCCCCACCGGCCCTCCCTGTGAGTGGGGCTCGTTTGGAAATAATCTCAAAGTAGGTAATAAATAGAAGCAATATTTTTTTTCTTATATTTTGGCTCCACACGTAGGGCCTACTTTTATTTTTTGTCTAGAGTAGAGATGGGTTACACTAAAATAGCCATTTTTATTTAAAAAAGGGGTAATCGCGACTTCAATCGCCAGTTTCATACTGAGAAGAACTTAGATGACTAATTTTTTCCAGTTATTTACATTTAAAAACCGAAGTTGGTTGACAGCCTCCGTGGTGTGGTGGTTGAGCAGGTCGGCTCATAGCCCGGAGGCGGCCGGTTCGATTTTCGCGACAGGTCAACTATTTCTATACAGGAAAAAAGCGTAAACACGTTGTTCTGTGTGTGTGTTGTGGGAGCATGGTCCTCGTAGTTCCTGGGTCCCTAGAAACAGGGGATCCTAGTTAGGGTCCAGGATCTATGTATGTGATGGTGGTGTGTTATTTATTTATTTATAAATGACGGGGTTTTGAGGTAATAACCGAATAAAAAACGGAATTGAAATGAGAACCTCTTTTCTAGAATAATAAAACATCGAGTCACACACCCAAGGCAATGTCCTCGTTATCATTTATCAACTGACGTCAACATTAGGAAACAACCACCGTTATCGATACGATATCGTTATCGCAGGATGTGTAACCAATATACCTACCTATTAACTGAAACACATGCTGTCTACTGAAATATAACGGTAATGATGATGGGGTTTTTAAAAGGCTAGATACGTCCCGCGGTTTCACTTGGGCTGGGGTAAAAGTTGGTATTAAAATCCATTTGACTTTATCAAAACTTACCTACCGTACAAAAAGCGGCAACGCTTTTCCACCAAATGTTATCCGATTTCGATGTTTTCTTCATATAAGTATTGTCTACACAGGAAAAAACTATATATGCTCGTACGTTTTATTTTTTTTAGATTTCGTTATGTCTTTGTAGCCACCTAAAATTACGAATTTTTAGCGTCAAAATTACGACGAAGAAAAGTAGTTGTAAATAGAATACGACAAACTTAAAAAAATGTTTTTTTTTAAATGACTAGTAAATAGGGCGAATTCTGTGGTTATAACCTTGCTTATGTATAGTCTAAGATTATATATAACCTATCCAAACGATACACAACTAACAAATTCGTAGTAGGCCCTAGACTTACGATATCAGCACCTACCCCTAGTAGGAGCTTATTATCACAAAAAAATCTGTGGCAGGGGTACGGACTGATTATAAATCGTAACCTTAACATCAGGCGAACGACTAGCTCGTCTCGTCATCCATATACATTAAAAAACCTACTTATAAGTAGGTTAATATACATATTAGTACCTACGATAATGAGTTCGACTGTACTCACAAAAAACCTTTAAAACCCATTTTCGCTCTCGCAAGTTCTACTTGAATTAGTCATTCTATTTTACCCTGGTAGACATTTTCGGGCATGTGTCATAAAATTACCTAATTTTATGCCTTTGTTTCATGCAGTAGGTGATTTACCTGAGTAGGTATCTATTTACCTTCGTTATTAGTAAAGTTTTAACTAAATGCTTTCTTATTAATGAATAATATTAATAATAATACCTTTTTCATACAGTCCTTAGAGTCCCACAGTAGCAGTCGCGTAGCGGTTTATATAGGTAGGTATTTTTTGAGTATCAGGGTAGAGTGTAGGCACTATACTATACCTCTTTGGTAGACACAGGTTTAGCTTTCATTACAAATAAAAAACGTAAGTACCTATGAGAGTTTTTGGCGGGAACGCGGAAAAGTTCACGTCGGTGCATTGTATTATTTTACAAAACTTATCCTTTTTCCAGTGTTAATGTTTAAAATTGGTGGTGTTTTACGCATTAAGTGCTGAATTACGAGCATGAGTGTGGGCAAGTGATATAATGTGGTGAAATGTGGTTTTTCGTGTTGCTTCCAAAATTCCATAGAAGCCTCTAGTAAAGTTGCCACCACTTTACTAGGGCATGCCTTAGACTGGATTATGACTTAGACTAGACTATGACTACTCTGACTGTGACTATGACTTGACTTTAAGTGAAAATTTCCATAATACGATGAAAAATTACAAAACTTGACACTGGCTAAATACACTATGTGTGGAGCCAAAATATAAAGAAAAAAAAAAAGTACCTATGAATACAAATTAGTACTAAATATAGTACCTACTAGAAATTACTTTTTCTAGGAATGATAAAATAGCGTTTGAAGTACCTATACAGTTTTCTCAGCTTATCTCAAAAGTTATTTCCTATCACATTTTGCTTTGAAAGCTATTTGGCCGGCCCATATTTCAAAAGAGATAATTTCCAACGAGCCCCGCTTAGACCGGGCCTACTGGTGGCGGAATGTGGCAACGGACCCCACTGGGGTCGATTGGGAAGCGGTAAGTATTCTAAACTAGTGTAAGAAACTTTACCTCAGAATACACCAATAATTTTTCTACCTATCAGATGTTGTTGTAGTCTGATGTAGTACGTACCTACCGCTTGCGTAATAATTATAGCTTACAAAGTGACCCACATCCTGAGTTATAAACTACGCATCCCATAAACTTCTAAACTTCTGCCATGATAGACCTTAGAAAACTCTCTTTTGTAACGTGTACTTTTTTTAGTTTGAGTCTTTTGAACGTCTTTCATTGTAAGTACTAGGTAGGTATGCTAAAACTAGAAACACTTCAAAATGTATTAATAGGTGGTAAAAATGTATTAATAGATGGCAGCAGAGTATATTTAACGTTAGAAGACAGCCATATACAAAGTGTAACAAATTGCACGTTGCAAAATAACTTTAAATCGTGGCGTAATGAATAAAGACCCAATTTTTCACACGTAAAAGTAAAGTCGCTCTCTAGCTATAGGCATTGCAAAAATAACTTTCTAATCGCTGCACTCGTTATAAATAACGTTATTTTATTTTACTGCTATTTTTGTAGGGTTGCCGAATTGAGTTTCAGTACCAATAATAATAAAGGGGAAAGGCTTTTTAATGACACAAGACTGATTTTTTGGGCTGTTTTATAAAAAAGTATTTGCTTAGAATGTAGAATATATTTAGCAGTCTATCTCTCTGCCGATTAATTATCCTCATAGGTACCTTATTTTTCTTTAAGGGGGCTTTTACATTTTGGCGAGCTCAGTACCGAGCTCGCAGCGTCCGTCGGTTTGACCAAATATATCTAGTTTCATTTATTGATATATAAATAAGAGCATTAATTTAAAATTATGAAATATTTTGTAGTAGTTTAGAAAAATGATGAAATTTATTTTGGTAACAATATTTTGTCGATGTAATATAACACTCTGGAGATATTAGAACTTTTGATGAAGCCTTTTTGTATAAAAATCAAAATTAATTAAAAAAAAATTTTAAAAGCTTCAAAGGTAAAAATCAAAATGTTCTGGCATTGTGGAAGTACGGGATGTATTTAGTCAAGTATAATCTTTTTTTATTAGGTCCATGAGTATAATTTAGTATGTAGACTTACGTTACACAGAAGTTGCAAATTAGAGCTCTCAAATCGGGTCTCTGTGTGTTTTTGCCAAAACGAACACCAGGAGAATGATGATTACTAAATAAATAGGTAAACTATCTAAAATTCGCTCTGTATTATCGAAGAAGATGAAATGAAGGGTATCTTTCATGTAATGGCTAAGTATAGACATTAAAGCTATGCATCAAATATTGACGATGAAAACCTTGCAACTACGCATAATTTTGTAAAAGCACCCTTAACCAGTACCAGATGAACCGGTAAGGGTATTTGGCACGGAAATAGGTTACATCTATAGATCTGATTTCAATATTTGATTTTGTGCCAAGTAGGTATTAGTTGGCAATTTAGCAGCTAGTTACTGTAATTTCATAACAGCATTTTTATAGTTTTCAAACGACTCGACTTCTAAAAAGGAGTACCTACGTTCTCAATTCGACTCACAGAGTCAATTGTTTTTTTCTCTAATCTGTGATTCGACTGCATGTTTTTCTTTTTTTATGTTTGTTACCTAATTATCTGCGTCATTTATAAATCGATTTGGATTTTTTTATAATTATTTGCTTTCAGATTGATCCCATAGAAATGTCAACAAAATCTGTTAAGAAGATGGGTTTTTAAATCATAATAACTTCGTCCGTTTAATTTAACCCCCTTTTTCAAAAGGATATTAGTAAATTTTGTAATTTTAATCTATGATTGAATCGACTCCTGTAAAATCCACAGACCTGAAATATTTAGACTTTTTTTTTTTTATGTGATTGAATGACGTGACGAGCTAGTCGTTCACCTGATGTTAAGTGACACGGCCGCCCATAACAGTTGCAGTGTCACCCGGAACTTTAAAACAATAGTTTCGCGCGACACTGCACTGCGCACGTCATCCTGAGACATCACCCAGTCTAATAATCAGATTACTAGACTGAGTGATCAGATCATAAAGTCTCATTTGCCCAATAATTTCACTAGCTACAATGCCCTTCAAACCGGAACACAGTAGTGCTTGCACACTACTGCTTGGCGGCAGAATAACTGGCAAAGCGGTGGTACCTACCTAGACGAACTTTGCAGAAAAGTCCTACCACCTAGCTACAGACTAGATAAAAAACAATTGTGCTTTTGGCGCCCTCTTCCGACTGCTTCACGCTAGCTAGACGATACTCGGACGCATGCTCCATTTTAAAACTGTTATAAAATAATTTAATTTGATGACCTCAATAACATTATGTTTAACAATGATAAGTGGGTCAAAGTTGTTATTACCATATTGCTATCATGAATGACATTTGATCTATGTAAGGGTCAATTCAGACAGAGCAGCAAAATGCTCGAGCATTTTTAAGTGCTATTGGAATATCAACCTTAGTCCATTTAGACAATGCTGAAAATAGTATGCAACATTAAAATAGGTAAGATTTTAATGTTGCATACTATTTTCAGCTTTGTCAAAATGAAATAAGGTTGATATTCCAATAGCACTTAAAAACTGCTCGAGCATTTTGCTGCTCTGTCTGAATTGACCCTAAGATAGATGATTTGAATAATTCACAGTTTCTGATGAGTTTGTAAATCGATATTTGATCACGCATCAGGGGGTCTAGCAAAGATCCCACCGTGAGTCGTTATCGCCTCACGCTAACTCCAAAATGTATGGGAATGACATTAGGCTGCGGAAAAGTTATCCGGACAGGAACTGTCATTCCCATACATTTTAAGTTATCCTTTGGCGTTAACGCTAATGGAAAGGGATCTTTGCTAGACCCCGAAACTCAAAATGTATGGGAATGACCTATACCTGCGGAAATTGCTTTTCGCATGTAACTAGGTCATTCCCATACATTTGGAGTTATCGTTTGGCGTTAACGCTAATGGAAAGGGATCTTTGCTAGACCCCCAGACCAACGAATGAAATGAAAACATGTTTAAAAATTGGGGTGATAAGGATAAATGGAAGGGATGGGCCCTATCTTTTTCGTCTTCCATTCCTTCGACAGGATATAGATTGGCTTCATCTTCTTTCCCGGACTGGCCGGGAATGTCGAATTCAAACGAATTTTGATCACGGAAAAATAAACGGTTCCTGAGGGATAGTCTATGCGGGCGAAGTCGCGGGCATAAGCTAGTAGGTTCATTATATTATTTGTATCAACTGCGCAGAAGATTTTCTAAGTACGTGACACGATAAATTACATTCACCTCACTAGCTCAGAAAGATTCTCTTTGTCATTCAAAATCTGGGCGCAAAAACGCATTTTAATCGCTAGCGTGGAAAGTGTTTTTAAAATTCGAACGTTTCTATTCAATAATTTTCTCGTCAAAAATTGAGGATTTAATCACAGATCTGCCCGAATTTAACCTTCTTGATATCGCCGCAGAAATACTGTCCACTGAAATACCACTGACTACCTCCTAAAAGATACCATCTTTTTCTCGTTCACCAACCTCATTTTTAGCATAATCGCACTGTCCAGCACCAAAGAGTATATAACCAATACGCTATCCAGCACGGCGACTGCATGGAAAATAGATGAAAAACACTTTTTCTTTAATTTTCCAAGAATCACGTGACGAGCTAGTCGTTTACCTGATGTTAAGCGTTACCGCCACCCATAGCTAAATTAATAAGCTAAAAACTAATCTTTTCTTAGCCTTTTAGCTGTTTTTCTTGCATTTTCCTCGCTGTAGTGAGGTGAAAAGTTGTGTGTTGCACTCGGCAGCAAAGTTTTTCTGCGTCTCGTACCTTTGAAACCTTCGCTACGCTCAGGATTCTTCTAGGAATCCTAGACTCCTTCGCTTGCTCAGGTTTCATTTCAAGTACTCGCGCCAAAAACCAACTTTGCAGCCTTGTATAACAAATAACTATTTATACTTTGCCTATAAACTATGAAAAAACGAATTGAATGAAAAATGTTCAGTATTTCAGCAAGGCCATAGACATATAAACTTACTATACTTCAAGGCGCATAGATCTAAGCAAGGCGCCTCTATCTGGGCGCAAACGTAATTTTTTTCCTGGTAATCAACAAGATTATATTTTTATTTTGATTTAGTTCACCTTCAACGTTCTGTCAATCGAAACTAATTCAACAATAACTCAAACATGTTACAATGCCTGCTCTTAGCGGTTATATGTTCTTTGCCTGCTCTGTCGACCTCTGATTGTTAAATAGGCAGGTACATATCGATTGGTATTCGTCGGGCGTCCCCCAAATCTTGACATTCTTAGCAAATGGAGCCAAGGTTTCTTGCAAGACTACGCAAATCAAGCAATGAGTGAATCAGTGCTTTGCGCTGTGCTGTGAGTCCAAACCAACACTTTCAACATTCGTATTTTCCCTCTTAATTTATTCGACATGAATATAATTATAATGTATTAATTACTTTCACTTCTATAGGGTAGTGTACGTGAGTTTAAGGGGGTATGTATTACATTTGGCTGTATTGAGACCTTCGATCAGGTATATAACTGGTATACCTGATCGAAGATTTAGACCATGGAACAAGGAGAGGAATACCAATACACCAAGAAAACAGCGTAGATCAAATATATGCCTAAAACTAGATAGCGTTGCAAAATGAGCGGGTTATAAGTTGAGAGCAGATCATAAATATCTCAAAAAACCGTTTTAAACCTAGCCCGTATAACTCGCTCATTTTGCAGCGCCATCTAGTTTTAGGCATATTTTTGATCTACGCTGTTTCCTTGGTGTATTGGCATTCCTCTCATCCTTGTTCCATGACTTAGACAAGCTAAATCAGTATACATTGCTGGCTTGGTGTTACTGCTATTCAATACCCTGACTCCAATCAGCAATGTGTATCGAATTAGTCATTTACTGTTCCGTATATTTAAGTTGAAATGAGTTTAACTTTAACAAACGCACGAGAAACCTGCGGTCAGCCTCGCTGAATTCATCCAAATGTAATCCCCTTTATTTGTTTTCCTGCTTTGTGCTATACCTACACACGTAATGGTACCTACTGGTAATAATACCTAGGTACCTAATTACCTATACCTACATAAATGATTTATTTCCACTCACTGAACGAATTACTTATTTTTGTCTCGTTTAAAACCAACCTACTAAGCCAATTTTGATAAAACAAGGAGCGAACTGAAAGTCTCTTTATTCGTTAAATGACAATTAGGTTAAATTTCTATTTTCTTGTCTTAATAAAGTTACCTATTTAAATAAATGAGCTATTCTTTCCACAGACATGATTACTACAAAATACAAACCATCTCGCCCTGGATCCTTCCATTTCGTGGCGTGTAGTCAGCCCCGGCGTCAGAATGTAAGTCGCCGGATGTCTTCTGAGAACACTGGCACAGTAGCTGTTGTAAATCTTACAACAGCTACTGTGCCAGTTATCTAACTTATCACGATGATCAATACCACAGTTAGGTACCTGTGTGTACCTCTACCTAAGTATAAGCATGGAACAAGGAGGAGAGAAATGCCAATACACCAAGAAAACAGCGTAGATCAGAAATATGCTAAAAACCGTTTTAAACCTAGCTTGCCATAGCTAGTCGTATAGCCCGCTCATTTTGCAGTGCCATCTAGGTTTAAAACGGTTTTTAGCATTTTTTTCATTTACGCTGTTTCTTGGTGTATTGGTATTCCTCTTCTCCTTGTTCCGTGGTATAAGTTTCTAGTTTATATACTCATTAGAGGTCCAGTAAAGATTGTAAAGCCTGGGGGCGTACCGTGTGCTCTTAGCGCGATTCAAAACCGAGCCTACACTGGATCGCTTGTCAAAATCCCCATACAAAAAAACAAAGCGATCCAATATAGGCTCTGTTTTGAATCGCGCTAAGAGCTCACGGTACGGCCCCTGGTCTAACAAAGATCTCTTTCCATTAGCGTTAAGGCCAAACGATAACTCCAAATGTATGGGAATGACATTAGCTATGTCCCATACATTTTGAGTTAGCGTTAAGCGTTAATGCTAACGGTAAGGGATCTTTGCTAGACCCCCAGTAGGGTTAGCACGGCCGGTAGACAAACTGTCTTTCCCCGTTTTACGTCACTTTCTTCATACTTGCTTGGAGTAAAACAGGGGAAAGACAGTTTTGTCTACCGGCCGTGCTAACCCTACCTACAGGTTTCATATAGTCGATGGTCGAGTCGAGTGACACTGCAACTGTTATGGGCGGCCGTGTCGCTTAACATCAGGTGAACGACTAGCTCGTCACGTCACGTCATTAACATTAAACATGTACACATAAAACTACCTACATCTAAACCTACGGCATACTTCCTACATAGATTGCTATTACACAAATACGGACAGCATAGAATAAATAGTAGTACCTACAAACCTACAGCCACAAAATTGATAACCGGCCAAGTGCGAGTCGCACTCGCGCACGAAGGTTTCCGTACCATTATCTAGAAAACGGCAAAAAAACGCGTCTGTTGTATGGGAGCCGCACTTAAGTATTTTTTAATCTGTTTTTTTTTAGTATTTGTTTGTTATAGCGACAACAGAAATACATCATGTGTGAAAATTTCAACTGTCTAACTACCACGGTTCATAAGATACAGCCTGGTGACTAACGGACAGACAGACGGACGGACAGCGGAGCCTTAGTAATAGGTTCCGGTTTACTCTTTGGGTACGGAACCCTAAAAGCAGCGAAATACCGATTTGTTACATGATTCGCACGTCACAAGTCGCATCACAACAAGGAATTACCAACAGCGTGTGATGCAAGCGTACGCAGCGTTTTGCCATATTAAGAAATAGAATTTCAATAACTTCCTGGTACCACAGCACACTAATAGTATGATACGGAAACGCCGCAGATCAAGCTGTAACGAATAATGTATTTTTTTAAATAAAACCACTTATATTAGAGTAAAATCAAATCTATCAACAAACGTATATAGTAATACATATTTTATACTTACTACACTTGCATTAGGCAGTAGGCTACCTTCGCGCCATAATAAGTGGGCGTGGGTTTGTGGCAATATCTGCAGCCGAAAACTACTACTGAGGGCAACTTGAGGGGCGTTCGGATTGGGATCAGTATCGTTTTTGGCATTTGCAAAATTTAGCGTTGTTGTAAACCCGTTCGATTTTGGAATTTCGCCAAAAATGCCACTTTTACCACTTTTACTCACTTCCCATAACGAACGCAAAATAACCAAATGCGGTTTGTTATCTCAAATGTCAAAAACAAATTGGCGGAATTTTACATTACACACGTAAACTTACGTCTCCCTTCTCACTTCTCCGTGCTATATCATTAATTTTTACATAACCGCGCCAAAAATTCTACGTCAATCTCTAATGTCAGAAAACGATCACTTTTAACCCACCTCCGCAGGTGGGTCGAAATTGGCAGTTCACGATGCCATTTTTAACTGTTTTTGAGCTATCCGAACGGTGAACGAAAACAGTAAAAAATGCAACTTTTGCGCACACATTCCCAAAATGAACGGTGCATGTGATCATTTTTGTCGTTTTTAACTGTTAATTTTGCCACCAGTAGGCTATCCGAACGCAGGTTAATTCTTTCAAGATTTATTTCTAAGGCTCTTCCATACAGCTGTGTATTTACCGGTCGGTATAACGCGGTTTGCGATATGCGTTTTTGGTGTTGTATTAGATTAGGAGAGCTTTATCTTACACACGGCTACGGAATACATAATAGTTAGTCCTACACAGCTGCAATACTCAAGACTTGCGTTCTGTGTGGTCCTCGAATAGGCTAATGTCCTGCAATTAAACATTAACTTAATATTATTTTCATAAAATAGGTTAGAAAATTGAATGAAATAATTGAAAAAATTGTTAAAATCGGTAAATAAATCACGGAGGTACTATGAAGGAGCAAGAACTGACGTCACTGCACGTTTGAATTTGAAGTCTCTTTTTATTCTTGTATTTTAAAATGCTTGTAAGTATGTAATTTTTTGAGATATATAACTTTTGTTTTCAAGACTGTTTATTTTTGAGGAATGTTATTAATTTGTGCAATAAAAAAATTGCAGGACACTAAGCCTATTGTGTTCAGTGTTAGACATTTCATCCTCTAATTCTAATACGTCCATATGTTCTGTGCTCGGGACGTACTATCGCACTGTGACTAAACAAAACACACACACTATAAAACATGAGTGTCAAAGACGCAATCGCATTTCAAACTTATGGCGTCTGTAAAGTGGACTGCAATCTCCGCACGCTGCACTCTCAGTTTACCTCTGCCCGCGCACATCACAATTTTTACTGGCTACTGTAACGGTACGGGGTCCCGTTTACATTTATAAAATAGGTTTCTTTAACAGTAAATAATATTAATAATAATTTACGTACTGTAGCTAATCGTTACTGAAGAAAACTATTCAAATAGTATGAATAATACACCACTATTCTTTAATTATTAGGAAAAATGTGAAAATAGTTATAGAAACATCATTATTTCTAATAAAGCTAAGTAACAGTCTATTAGCAGGATTAGAGGAATGGTTTAAACAAACTGATCGTCAATTGTTTATTCTAAGATCATATTTTCAGCTGAAGTCGAGTCCACGTGGAGTGGTCCACGTGGAGTGTGATCTCAGTACTTAGTAGTAAGAACTAGTTCGACCAATTAGAGAGCAGTATAGTAAATCTAGATGGTCAAGAGATGTATGAGAAATGTAGGTCCACGTGGACTACGTAGGTTCTTGACCAATCAGGAAGGAGAATGACAATGTTGAGATGTGACGAAGAGCTGTGATTGGTTGCTGGGAGCTGATGAAGGAAAGTTCCATAGTTTAAGAAGAAGATGCAGGAGGGAAATCGTGATAGTCTCGGTCGCGCTTTCTTGGAGTAATTAACCAGGAAATTCTTTTAATTGTTTTAAGTAATTAACTAAAGAAATTGTCTTTAGTGGTTCGGTTTGCGATAGTAGTTCCCTTTACGGTTTCGGTAGTGCCATTGGATTGCAGTGTTTATTGGATTGCAGTGTATTGGATTGCAGTGATTAAGGATTTGGATATTATTTGTGAGTAAAGTAGACATTTTAGTAATTAATGAGATTTTAGCTAGGAAAGCTGCATTTACTAAATATTTTCAAAGGTTTTGCTCATATTAAGAAAATTCATATATTTCTTTGATTGAAATTTTATCAAAACGGTTTGAGTTAAATAGAGCAATTAGATTCTAGTGTTTTAACTGAATAATCACTTACTAATAGAGATTCAAGAATCTGTAATGTACGTTGTTGTATTCAAGAGATATAAAGATGTCTGAATACTACTAATAGTGGTAGCTATTGATATATTGTTAAATTGTTATGCAATTATATAAGATTAACTTAGAGTAATCATCTATTTTTAATAGAGCTACTTATTGGTTTGGATAACCTAAGACTGATCATTTGTAATGAATTAAACTTATTCCATGGTTGGAATATCTAACTGGGACAACAGTTATTGTTTGGCTAGTAGCTTTCAGTTGATATTTGGAGCGGGAGTCTCCGAAAGTATACCTAAATTCCAAGGGGAATGCGGGATCTTTCAAATACAGCTTGAGAGTTAATGGCTGGATCGACGGTTAATATTAGGAGCGAGAGACTCCGAAAGTATACTTAAATTCCAGAGGGAATGCGAGATCTTTCTTATACAGCTTAAGGGTTAATAGTTGTTTTCTTCTTCATCTGATAGAAATCAGTGATCAGTCTGGGATAGACAGATTAATGAAGTAGCGAGAGTCTACATTTTACATCATTATAACTATGTGTTGAACTAAATCAACTTATATGTGAATAATCTAGTTTGGAAAGTATTCCAAGCAGTCAAAAGAGGGAGTGTTCCCTGACTGCTATTTATTGAGTTATATACTTGTATAAGTTATGAGATTTAATATAGACCGTTTTTGCTCATTCTATTTTAGAAGAGTTCATGTTTATTTATCTGTATTGAATTGTAGAGATATTGTGTTTCTGGATTAATAGAGTCTAGGCACCCAGCCTTCAAACTTGGGACAGTGGAGGTACCCACCCTTCTAATATGGGACAGTTGAGGAATCCAGCCTTCTAACATGGAAGTTGAAGGGTGGTACGGAATGGTTATGAGGGGAGGTTTGGAGACCATTGGGGGAAACCCCTAAAACCTTTTGTGTAATCCAGCAATATATTTTTACAATAAATACAGGAAATAAGGATGCTACATTGTTTATTATACATTCTCTATGTTTTCCAGAATAAATTACGATATTTTCTATTTGGTAGAAAATGCAGGCCTTTAGGTCATCTTCAGTCTAGGTATTAGGTTAAGAACTAACTTATTTCGATGTTCAACTTATAGGTCGATGATATCGCAATTTTACGTATAGTGATTGGGTAAAGGGAATGTTTTAAATAGGGCGTAGCTAGGGTTACGAAACTCGTAGACAATTCGTAGCTCTTGGATTTATTTCCTTACTGAATTATTTTAGGCATAATTTTATTTGTACTAGTCTCAAGGTAGAACTTTAATACATATTTATATCTAAATTCAAAGTGAAACATCGTTAAAAGTTGTACTATAATTGTTTACAAGAAATTCATACTATTAATTATTTAATCGGAAAAACATAATTTTATTACCATTTAAAAATACAAATGAAAATAGCTTTAATTACGACATTAAAATATAGGTATTGATAATTAGTCTTTTATTCAATCTATCACGTAGGGAATAGATTTATAGGTTCTTTATTATGCTTATACTTATTCGCTACTTGGGTATAATACGATCACAGCGGAAGGTTTATCCACTAGACGATCATTTGGCCAAAATAAAACAAAAGCACACCGTTGCTAATTAGGTAAATTAGGATTAGTAGGTGGTATAGGTATAGATAGGGGTAGATAGTAGTTAGTAGTTGCATCCATTTAATTAAAGACAATTTTTATATATAGTTATTTATAGTTAGGGGGGGGGGGGGGGTTACACGTAGGTAACGTTTCACTCACTCACGGGAACACGTAGGTAACGTTTGGGAAATCCGGAACTATTGTAAATAACAAAGGTAGGCTTCGGGAGAACGGGTTTATTCACAGATGTAACAATAATTTCGTATGTTTAAAGGCCTGGAAGTCACGAATATATTATAAAATGGTAGACTCGTTCGACTCGAACGGCCGTAAAATAAAACTGCTCGAATAGAGCACTGATTATTGTATAAACAGAGGAATATTAAAATTTGGTGTAGCACAAGCGAGAACCGTACGCCTCGGTGGTTAAATGAAGAATGCTGAAAATGTATGGAAAATGAAAGGAATGTGACTAATGTTCTAATTTTGAATTTAAATCTAGATTATGAGTGGCCAATATTTGATGCGAAAACTAAGAAAGCAGGTGAATAGCTGAAACGATGACGAAGGAGGATGACATCGTCACAATACCCCGCTTCCCCGGGAAAAAAAAAATCATGTAATGATTTTTTTTGAGTTCAGGTACCATAAAAATATTGTAAAAGTTTTAAGTTGTTAGTTAAGTAACAAAATATTAAAGTTTTTTTTTTTTTTTTTAAATTAAAGTTAAACTTTTTTTTTTTAAATTAAAGTTAAACTTTTTTTTTTATTAAAGTTAAGCTTTTTTTTAATTAAAGTTAAGAAATGCATTATGAAGTTTATTTTTGGGGATGGGGATGGTTTTTACAAGAGAATGTACAATAGATATTGTTCCTAATCCATACAAATCAACCATTCATACTTCTCTTTCTAAGTCTTGTTTCCATCGTTGGAAAGAAAACTCCTAGTATAGAGGAACCCTAATAATTAACAGGTTACTCATGGAACAAATCTATAATTAGTGTAGGCTTTTTTAACAGTCACAACCCGCTGGTGAAGTGATGAATAATGTATATTTACAATGTTATTTAGTGTAGGCTTGTTTACGCAGTCACTACCCGCTGTTGAAGTGATTATGTACAATGGTTGTTAGTGGTCAGTGTTGGCTTATTTATGCAGTCACTACCCGCTGACTAAGTGATAAGTGAAAATATTTATATAATACTTTACGTACAGCAAACGTACGACGCACGTGTGGGAAACACGAGTCTAAGTATGTTATGGTACTTAGTAAAAAATATAATAATAAGTAGAAGTAGATCGGCACGCAAATATTAATGCGGGCTACGTATTATAGCAGGTAGGTAGTACCATTCTAGTAGAAGTAGTACAAGTCAATTAAACTTGTAGGTAATTGAGAAACATAAGATAAATTATAATTGTAGAACTATGTCTACGAATTAAGGTAATCTTTGAATATTATCAAAGAAAGATAGTATGGGAAAGTACCCATGTAATATTAAAAAGAAATGAAATTCAATAACCGATTAATCAATCATGACTTCGAAAAAGTTAATGAACAATGAGTATAAAATTTTAAGCAAAATGTGGATTAAAATCCTGGGAAAAAAATTATTATGGTTACCCTAGTTCATGTTCGTGTAAGATTATTAAGGTTAGTGTATACCCGTATGAAAAATATTGTTAAGGGTAGTGTAGATTTGTAAAGTACTTAATTAAAATGTCAGTTACGTGGAACAGGTTTAATGTCTTTAACATGCCAACGTCCTAAGGGTTTGCCTGTTAAGTCGACTAAATCATAAATCAGTGGTGAAACTTTCGCTGCAATAATGCATTTTATGAATTTGGGTGCTAACTTAGCAGAAAAATATTTGTCAGCTGAACTGAGCGGATAATTACGTTTCCAAATAATGTCACCTTGTTTGAACTCTATGTTTTGATGACGTTTATTGTAAGATTTGGCGTTAATTTCATGTGCACGGAACAATCGAGCTTGCACTTCTGCGAATAACGAACTAAGCAAACCGATATTATCTGCATACACATCGCGAGGAGCAAAAATAAGTTCGTCTATTAAATCTGCGGAATTATAGACGGAACCACATGATACCAATTCACGTCCAAATACTAGAAAGGCAGGAGTAAACTTTGTAGTTTCATTTACTGCAGAATTAATGGCAAATTGTATTTTGTTTAAGTGTAAATCCCAATTGCGATGATCGTTGTCCACGAATGTGGCAATCGCTGTTATGATTGTTTTGTTATAACGCTCAACGGTGTTGACTTGAGGACAATAACGTGGAGTGTAGTGAATTTTTGGAATGTTGTAAAACGTAAATAGTTCGTGGAGTTCATTACTTATGAATTGCGGACCATTATCTAGAATAATTGTTTCAGGTACGCCATAATTCATGAAGACTAAGTTTTCCAAGATATGTTTGATTACGGAAGATGTTGCTCGTTTGATTGGGAAAAGAAGGCAGTATTTGGAAAAACAGCATGTAACTACGAAAATGTACCTGTTATGTTTATGTGTGATAGGAAGTGGACCAATCAGATCGATCGATATACATTGAAACGGACGAGAACAGTTTTTGGGTTTCCCCATCAGACCAATAGTGTTTTGATTTTGATGTTTAAAAGCAAGACATTTCTCACATTTCGAAATAAATGTAACTACGTCTTTGTACATTCCTGGCCAAAAGTATTTTTCTTTTAAGCGATGGTATGTTTTGAATGTACCAAAATGTGCTGCTGTTGGTAGGGAATGATTTTCATGTATAATTGATTCACGACATTCCAATGGAATTACTTCTTTCCAAATGTATTCGGAATGAGTAGGAGTAGTTGCACGGGTGTACTTGAAAAGTTTATTATGTTGTATCATAAAATCAGGGGTAGATTTGGGATTAGTACTACACCTAGAGTATACGGAAGTATACCAAGAGTCAGAAGTGACTGCTGGGTTATAATTAATAATATCAATTGGTTTAGATCGAGATAAGGTGTCTAGAACAAGATGTTCCTTACCGCGTTTATGTTTAATATCAAAATTAAACATAGATAGACGTATGCTCCAACGTGCAAGTCTACCGGTAGGGTTGTCTAAATGTAAGAACCATTGAAGTGCAGAATGATCTGTATAGATAGTAAATTTTTGACCATTGTCTAATTAACAACGCCAATGTTCGAGCGCGGTGATAACGCTTAGGAGTTCACGTTCAGTGATCGAATAATTTCTTTGTGGACCTGTAAGGGATTTACTCATGTAAGCAATAGGTTTTTCAACTCCGTCAAATTCTTGGGTAAGCATGGCTCCAAGGCCGAATGCGGACGCATCGCAATGAACTGCGAAGGGTTTGGTAAAGTCTGGACAAGCTAAAATAGGGGTAGAAACTAATGCTTCTTTGATTTTATGAAAAGCTTCATCGGCTTCTTGACTCCATTTGAAAGGTGGAGCTTTTTTGCTGGTTGAAGTAAGTTTTGTGAGAGGAGCTGCTAATGTGCTAAGATTTGGTATAAAACGTCTGTACCAACTAGCCGTGCCTAGAAATTTCTTGACGTCTCGTGAGGACTTGGGAGGAGGAATGTCTAATATGGCTTTGACTTTATCAGGGTCTGTGTGAAGACCTTTTTCATCGATAACATAGCCCAAATACTTAAGATCTTTTCTAAAGAATGCACATTTTTGAAAGTTCACAGTTATGTTTGCTTGTGAAAGTTTTGAGTGTAGTTTGTTAAGTAAGCGTACGTGTTCTTCGTATGTATTAGTTGCGATTATGACGTCATCTAAATACGAAAACATTGAGTTGTCACACTCGTCAGAAAGCAGATTATCAATAAATCTTTGTTGAGTAGCAGGCGCATTTGTAAGACCGAAAGGCATAACCTTAAATTGATAAGTTCCGCGGCCTGGAACGTGAAAAGCTGTCTTAGGTCTGTCTTCTAATCTCAATGGGACCTCCCAAAACGCTTTGGCAATATCAATTGAGGATAGGTATTTAGCATCTTTAAGTTGATCAATGATATCAGAAATAAATGGCAACTTATAAGCATCTTTTTTAGTAATATCATTTAATTTACGGCTGTCGACACAAAACCGCCAAGTGCCATCTTTTTTTGGAGTGATGATCACAGGATTAAGCCAAGGGCTCTCACTAGGTTCTATGACGTCAAGCTCAAGCATTTTGTCAACTTCGTTACGAAGTGCTTTCTGCTTTTCAGGAGATAAACGATAACATCGTTGACGAATTGGTGCGTGATCACCTGTATCGATATGATGTTCAACGAGGTGTGTTTTACCTAAGGGTCGTACATCAGTAGATATGTCTCTAAACTTCTGTATAATTGCGTTTAAAGACTGAGTCTCGGTAAGACTATCGAATGTATGTAGTTGTACATTTTCAGTGTTAATAATGAATGTTGGTGCATTAGAATGTTTACGCATAGTGATTGTTTCAAGTATATCTGGAGCAAGGTTAAAAGTTTTCCAAAAATCAATACCTAATATGAAAGGTTGCGTAATACTTGGGATTACGTGAGCAGTAATAATAGAAAACTTATTTTTGAACTTTATTGGAAGCTTAATAGTACCAATGGAGTAGATAGGTTCACCATTCGCAACTGAACCTTTAATTGTTTGGTTACATTGCAATTGAAAACCGTGTTTCATTAGTAACTTTTGGGAATTGTTCCCTAAAATTGTAATGGAACTACCACTATCGAGTAGGCCATTTAAAATCAAGTCGTTGACATTGATTTGTAGGTATGGACGTTCAAAATCTGAAGAATCATCGAAGAGGAGCGTGGAAACTTTGTATGCCTTAAAATATATGCTAATAGTATTAAGCCAATCATTCCATTCGAATTGATTAAAATTATTAGAAGTTTGAGTTGAATTTTGAAGTTCACGTTCCTCAGTAATTAGTTTTTTTTGGTTAGCTTTATTGCAAACAGGACAGTTGGTAAAAGTGAAATCTTTTTTACCACAGCGAAAGCAAACTTTATAGTTGTAAGGACATTTATCCAACGTGTGATTGTTATGTCTACAACGTGGGCAAAGAAATTTGGTAGGAATTTTCATTGAAACTTCTTTTGAAGTATTTATTGATTGAACTGGGTAATAGACAGGATATGGGTAAGGTTGTGTATGTGCATGTGCATAAGATTGGTTGGTATTATGGAACGGATATTGTGGTATAACTGGTTCTTTCTGATAGGTAGGTGCTTGTCGTTGTATTTTTGAAGTCGACGGCATTGATAAATCATGGGTAGAAGTAGAGCAATTTGAATTTGAAATTTCAATACAGCTTTCGTACCATTTGCAGGATTCAAATAAGTTAACAACTGAAGTAAGATCATTTGGCGATAAACGTTGACTAAATTCTGGGCGTAAATTGCGTCTAAGGATATCAATTTTCGCTTTCTCGGATAATGGTTCGTGCAACTTCGAAAATAAAGATTCCATTTCGGAAAAGTAAAAAATTGTGCGTTTGTTCTGTTTTTGTTTTCGTGAGTCAATAGATTTTTTTAATTTGTAATCATAATCTGTAATTTCAAAATCTTTGAGTAAATTATTTTTGAAAGATTGCCAATCCTTAATGGTATCTTTACGTGCTCGAAACCATTCTAAAGGTGTCCCTGTAAGAATGTCGTATATGTGATGGTAAAGTTTGTTATCTGTAAGATTTCGTGAAATCGCAAATTCCTCAACCTTCATAATAAAATCTTTCGGACAAGTATCACCTTTGTACGTAAAACGTTTTATTTCATTGCATGATTTGTCGGAAATATTCATAAGTTTCTGTGAAAAAAGGTCGAAATAGGGTAAAATATTCGTTTGAACCTCTGGTGCAAAGTTCTGCACAGATTCTGAAGAGTGGTAGACGGAAGTCGGTGTTGGATTTTCTAAACTTTGAAAACGTGTGTTGTATTCTGAATATTGTTCTGAGATAGTTCTGTAGCTCTCTAAAATGTCAGCTGTTAAATCAGTGGTGATATTCATAATATTTAACCTATCCCTAACATGTATGAGATATGTTGACACTTTTTCTTTACGATTTGGATAAGAAATTAATCGTGCAGAAATGAGTGTCAGACATTTTTTAAGTTCCTCTATGTCCTGATCAACGGAATATGGGCTGAGACTCTGTACCTGGTCCGTAGATCTTTCTAGTAAACCTGTGAGCTGTGAACGCAATTCTTCTGCTGTATGGGTAGGTAGAATTGTCGCATTTCTTAACTTTAGTTCATAGATTAGTTCAGGCTTATTTAAATGGATTGGATCCATATTGAACGAATGTCAGAAAATCTATTAGATTAAGTAGGTACCTAAATTTATTTAAATATATCGGTAGGATAGCAGCGGTAAAGGGGTACGTGCGATATAGGTAGGGATGATGCGAAAAAAAAATTATTAAGCGGTAAGTGTAGGTAGGTACTTACCTTACCTAGATAGGTACTTAATTATTTATGATTAAAGTAAGTAAATGATTGAAAATGGTAAAGGCAAATGATGGACGAAATAAACGAAATATGAAACTAATATGATTTATTGTATGTATTGTGTAATGTGTGTGGAGTCTTGGACAGCCTCAACGGTCACGTACTTTCCGAGTCGGCCTCGAAGACCTAGGAAGTATACGCAACGCGCTTCGGAAGTCTGCGTGCACGTTTACGTAGGGATACTCTCCCTACGCACGTTGTATAGTCAGTACCAACTTCCACCTGGAATGACCGTAAGGTTTTAAACACTCCAGGTTTCAGTTGGCTGTGAAACTACACATGGGTAGCCTGTGATTATGTTTAATGTGAGTACTGTAGGTATTATTGTATTGAGTTGAGAATGTTTGGTGTGTAAACTATTTACGGATGAATGATGTTAATGAAATAAAATAAAATAAATGACAGTGACACTAATTATGTCACTAAGGGATGGATGTGGCTATATGGAAATACAAATGGATAATGAAATACTGATATATTTGGAAACTCACCCTCGCTTGTGCTTACTCTGTAAACTGTTTTAAAAATGTGTTAAATTAATATTTTTATTATAAATTACAATGTATGCCGCACATTAAATGTGGTAAAAAAATAAAAATCCGGGGTCCCTATTGCCGAAAGAAAATTTTAAAATTGTTCACGTTGGCGATTATGCCTTTTTGAATTTTGAAAAATTAATACGACTTAAAATATTTCACACGTTCACTGATCTTGAAGTTGTATCCTGGATGTATCTTGATATCTTGATGTGGAATGTAATTGTAATGGTAGGCCCCACGTTGGGCGCCAGTGTCCCGGAGGTCCCCCCAAAGCTTCTTCCCGGTAGCTCAGAAAGGGGAGGACACTCACGGGAACACGTAGGTAACGTTTGGGAAATCCGGAACTATTGTAAATAACAAAGGTAGGCTTCGGGAGAACGGGTTTATTCACAGATGTAACAATAATTTCGTATGTTTAAAGGCCTGGAAGTCACGAATATATTATAAAATGGTAGACTCGTTCGACTCGAACGGCCGTAAAATAAAACTGCTCGAATAGAGCACTGATTATTGTATAAACAGAGGAATATTAAAATTTGGTGTAGCACAAGCGAGAACCGTACGCCTCGGTGGTTAAATGAAGAATGCTGAAAATGTATGGAAAATGAAAGGAATGTGACTAATGTTCTAATTTTGAATTTAAATCTAGATTATGAGTGGCCAATATTTGATGCGAAAACTAAGAAAGCAGGTGAATAGCTGAAACGATGACGAAGGAGGATGACATCGTCACAACGCAGCTGTCTGGCTGGCCTTTAAACTAAAACCTGTTTATGTGTGAAATCTTGCATTAAGTTAGATTTGAAAGAACACTTACTTTTTTTTTTTCATTTTTTTTATAATTTATACGCATAGCATTTGACCACTGTCTCACCCGATGGTAAGTGATGACGTGGCCTACGGTGGTGCATTCTTGCCTAGAAGATACCTGTTCACTCTTGACTTGAAGACACCCAGGTTAGCTGAGAACAAGGACGCCGGCAAGGTATTCCACTGATTTGCTGTACGCACTATAAAGTTTGATGCGAAACGCTTAGTGCGGGCTGTAATATAAGGATGCCAAGTTTCTGTGCGCCTTGTAGTCCGATGAAAGAATGGAGATGAAGGAATAAGTTCGTGTAATTCCATCGCACAATCTGCAAAATGCAGCCTATAAAATACCGATAAGCTGGTAACTTCTAGTCTCTTTGGAGCTTAGCTTCGACCAATGCATCGTCACCGGTTAGGCTTTTGGCTCGTCTCTGAATAGAGTCCAAGGCTTCCTACTTAAACTGCTAATTCCTATAGAAAAAAACACAGTTACACAAGTATATTTTATTTTAAAATATCGTAATAATAACAATCATGTTTTTAATTATTAGACTTAAAATCAAAAAGGTTCATTTTGTTTCACCATCCTTTCGCTAGTAGTTATACTATTTTAGTACTTACCTAGTACCTACTTACTTATTACTTATTTGATAAACAAGTAAATGCAACGAATTACTTAGTATTACTTGGTCAGACTCGGCAAAGACAGCGAGCTCGAGGCTGCCGGTACCGAGGTCATAATACTTGTGGCTATCGTATTGGAATTAGTACTATTAGTCGTATTTGAAGACGGTACCGAGTACAGCTGGGGTATAGGTACAGCAATAAGTTTTTCGTTACTTTGCGACAACAAGTTTTGTAAAGGAACGGATATTACTCTGTGTGTAGTATTATCGGAGCTCGTACTCGGTACATTTGGCGCTGGCGTGAAAATAAAACTTTTATCCAGTACAGAAACGTTTTCTATATGTACGCTATTTTGCGATTGACTGCATTGAGCGTTCATAATTAAGTTAATTATATCCAAGTGTAGTTTAGGAGCTGCCTCTTTTGGAACTTTTTTTAATAAACTCCGGATGTAATTAATAAATATTTCTAGTTCATCAGTGCCCTGTTCTTTTTTAGGGTTCTCGTATTCGACAGATGATACACTCAATTTCCTTTCGTTTTTTACTCTGCTTTTCAAATTCTGTTTGTATGTTTCGTCTCTTTTGCGCTTTTTCTGGGAGCTGTTCTTGTTGTTCAACTCGTCTTCTAGATACACTATTTCTGTGAATACGTTGTCGTTATCAAAGGTGTTATCTCCATCGGAATCTCCGTGTAGACCCTAGAGGACAAAAAAAGGTAATTAAATGTATTGCAGTGTTAATTTTAAAGCAATACTTCGCATTTAGTGCGGAATAAATTAATATTAATGTTGGATTATGGTTGAGTGGGATGGGAAGCAGCATTGTTCTCAGTACATTACAATCTTTGCGATCACCAAGACATCGGCCAAGCGTGGATATTATATGAAAAACCTCTATGATAAGCCTTGAAAGTAGCGTTTTATGGAGGAGACCTACAGTCTGTAGTGGACGTTTTGTAACTGATGTGTGTTGGATAACTAGTACTCTTTTTAAGTGTATTAGAGAATAAAAATGATATTTAAATCAAAATCAATAAAAAAGCTAACGCGAGATCGTTTATGATGTCGAATATTCATACAATACCTAAATAGTTCACCATTACAAAAAAAAAAATACAAAACTTTCCACTCAACATGTCTTTCAATTTAACAAAATAACCTAATATCTAAGGAATAGTTGCATATTATGTAAGAGGTGACATTCAAAAATACGTTTTGCCAGTCGTTGGTTTCACCAGTCCACCATCGATTTGACCACTGATACCTAACTCAGCAAAATCAACACCCAGACGCCGTCCATTTTATCTGCCTTATTATTGCAATGCGCATTATCGCCGTACCACACAACTTGTTATTATTTTTATCGAATTGGCGATAGTGCGTTACTAATATTCAATAGAAAACCAAATATCGCGTTATCGTAGTACGCAAGCGTACTTCTTGTTATAGTTGCGATAATACCGTATCAGTGTGAAAGTCACATAAAAAAAATTAGTAAAATAAAAAAAAAATCAAACGTCAATGTCAAAGTGGAAAAAATACAACTCCCACTCCATTGCTAAACACGAAAGGCCGATTCACGCTATTGCTAAAGAACGCTAATACGTCATGCCTGATGTTTCAAGCTGGGCCTCGTTTTATAAAGCTACTAGTACAAGCTAACAATTGTAGCAGCTACAAGAACAAGTAACTACAAGTTACTAGTTACGGCGTTTTATAAACAACAATTATCGATTACAAGTGTAAATTACAAGTATAATGCACATCACTATGAACGTCGCTGAGGTCTCACGGCGGGGACCACAGACTAAGTAGAGGATAAAGTGTAGATTATGATATTACAAGTTGCACATCACTATGAATTAACGTCACGGTCAATAGCTTTTTTTAGTTTGGCTCCCATTCATTAGTGAATTTAGCCGGTGTGAATTTTACATTAAATCCCTACATAATATAGAAAACAAAAACATTATCTATTTGTTTGTTGTGGCTTTCATGCCAAATTGGATGACCTTTTTTAGATGAACTTATATTACCGGGATAGATGCGTTTTTTTTCGGAAGTTCATGAAATCCCGCGAAAAATTATGCAAGTTTTGGGTGAAATCGCGGGGCGTCTCTATTTTTAAGTAAAGCTATTTAAGTAAATAAAGTTGGGTCTTAGTCACTATTCTCATAATAGGTATTGTAATATACAGCTACGCTCATTTTTTATGGGCTTCGCTCAAGCTGAATTTCTAATTATTTAAACATAATCAGTTCATATTTACTTAATTTAACTAATTGAACATTAATTAATACGCGACGCGACCAATACAATACACTTTTAATAAATTTATCTAAACTTGTACTTCATTTTACCTAGCTCTTTAGTCAGGTAAAAAACTTTACAAGTTGTAGTTCCGTACACTTGTAATGACCAAAACAATTGTTCGATTTTACATTTTAAAAATGAAAACACACTATGGATTGTCTATGGTCTAAGAACAAGTGCTTGTAATTCATAGAGTAAAGCAATATATCGGGGGATGTAGCTTGTAACTTGTTGTCTTGTAGCTTTATAAAACGCATTATTTCACTTTTTTTTGGCTGTGTTGCCAGTTTTTCGCTACAAGTACAAGACTTGTAGCTTTATAAAACGAGGCCCTGGTATCGCAAAACGGTATGCGGTAATATTGGTCAGTTAATACACAGCTGTGTGACACGGCCTTTATCGCTGCGACATTATCGCAATAATATATTCTACGATGTGGTACCTGTTATTTGCGGTGCTAATTCAATAAATTGTTTTATTTAATTGTGATCCTTATTATATAATTATTTATACTCTAACATAATAGCAGAAAAAAAACGATAATAATATCAGTGATAATATCAATAGAAAAAAAGCGTTCACGCGACTTCACCATAGAGTATCACAGACCTAGAATTTTTTCGTTGCTCTTCATCTTCATTTCATACTAGGTACCTACTGAGAAGCGCTTGGATGACATAATTTTAAAACCCTTTATGATCAGACTGCCTACAAAGCAAAATGCCTGAAAAGCAAGACACTTTTCATAATCATCATCATCAACAGCCTGAAGACGTCCACTGCTGAACATAGGCCTCCCCAGAGAGCGCCACTTTGAGCGGCTGCTCGCCTCCTGCATCCATCAACTCCGCGCGGCTTTCACCAGATCGTCGGTCCACCTAGTGGGGGACCTAAGCTGCGGCTTCCGGTTCATGGATGGTCGCCACTCGAGAACCTTTCTTCCCCATCGGTTGTCAGTTCCACGAGCGATGTGGCCTGCCCATTGTCTGAACAACTTGCTAATTCTATGAGCTATATCGGTCACTTTAGTTCTCCTGGGGATCTTATCTCGCAGGGAAACACAGAGCATAGCTCGCTCCATAGCTCGCTGCGTGACTTTGAGCTTACTAATTAGGCCAACAGTAAGAGACCATGTCTCAGTTCCATAACTGGCAACACACTGATTGAAAACGTTTGTTTTCAGACTCTGCGGTATTTTGGACGAAAAGATGAAATATAACCACAAATATGTTGTGGTCATATTTCAAATAACGACGTAGCCCGTAGGTAGGTACTATTCGCCTGCAGATGTGTTGGTGCACACAGATTCTTAGGTGCCTAACTGCCTACATAATAATCGTTATCATTAATTACAATTCACATTAGGTACCTACTTAAAACCACTATTTAATATCGTACCCTAAATGTATAACGCGTGTCATTAAAGAAACGAATCTGATGCAAACAAGAAACTATTGTTTTTCCTCTTCCACTATTGTGTTTAAGTGCAGAGGGAGTGAGGGAGCAATAGAAATGTTTGCTCTTTTCAGTTCTTTTCTTTATTGAATCGCGTTATACCGTACTACTATAACTACATACTGGTTTCCACAGGAAAGCGTGTTTGTGAGTAAAATCGCGGGTGCTACGTTATATTATAAATTAACTGTGCTATATATAACATAATATTTTAAACGTTGTATGCTGTTATTCATTCTGTACGTAGTTGTAAATGTTGGTGTTGTTATGAATTAATTGGGTAAACATTTATTGACGCTTAGCGTTGTCAGACGTTGTAACTTGTAATATCACACTGAGTAGGAACCTCTACAGGGTGGACCAAAACAATGTCCCCCGCAGGGAAAGTAGTACCCTAAATAAAGGAAACATTTTCATATCCATAGAAACAAAAACAACTGCATTCAAGGTTAATATATAAACCTAGTTTCTTATTCTAAGCAAATTTATTCAATGATTTATTTTTGTGGCATTTGCCAGAGCCGGGAGCCAAAACTGCTAAATGTACAAAAATAATCAACTTTTTCATAAAAAAAAAAATATCATATGACACCTATTACCTACGGATCGAAATGGTCAATCATATGAAAGAACATTGCATTCTCTATTTACTATAGGCGCCTAATACCAAAGAGTTCTATGTACTACGTACATATAACATACGTGTAACATAGAAGTCTGCCTAATACCACAGAATAGATACATAGTACTACTACGTAGTCATGCAGTACTACCTACTAAGTCCCTACCTAATAATCCTCTGTATAGGTACATACATTATCAGATAATACCTACCGTGTTATTGTCTAAATTCATATCTTCTATCTCTTTCTTTCTTCTCAATTCCGCTTCCGACTGGCAAAACTCTTCGTACACATTCTTATGCACTTTTAGGTGAAACTTTAAATTTGTAATAGTAGTTTTGTACTTTAACACCTTTCCACAATAATTGCAAGTTGCTGTTTTATCAACTAAAGATTTTACTACAAAATAGTTCCAAATGTTAGAGATTTTTTTGCGCGACATGGTAAGCACAACGGATCGCTGTTCTTAAATAGCTTTTTCGCAATAAGCACTCTAACAAAGCTGTTTTATACACTGAATTCCACGCTATATGTAGCGTTCTAACCTAAAATAACACAATGAACGAAGTTCACGCTGTTGCTGTTGTAACTAATATAATTTTCAACAGTGACGCTTTAGTGTAAAATAAGCTCTTATCTTTATAGAATGAGAGTTCATATTAGTGAGCAAAATGCCATCCGTTGTGACATATTGATATTGGAGTTAACGCCGTCTGCTATAAGGATGAAGTAAGCAACGATTGTTTGACCTTGTCTAGCACGCGCGCGCACGACTCACAGTCGGCTGTTGCCCCGAATGGCGCGACTGCTATGCTAGCGGTTATAAGTTTTAGCATGCTTGTTAGATGGCGCTCTAATAAATAATTTATACAACATTGTTTGTTGTATTATCATATATAGCAGTTATTTATAGTGATTTTAAGCTGATATAACATAACGGCCAGTTTAGTGAATTAAAATTACCATTTATAACGATAACGTGCCACGTTGCTTTATAGCAGAATATCTATTATGTTATTGTGAAAATCGCTAAAATCACTTCACGCAATAAATTGTCGCCCCCATAGCGCGAAATGTGAAAAATTAGTTACGAATCAGTAAACTAAAAATCTTTTTTCAAAAAGAAGTCTGCTTAGTTTTCTTTAGTTTTAAAAATGGTTACCTATGAAAATGGACGAATGGAAAAAACCTTTTAGAGACAATCCCAATTTCTGCGTATAATCTCACCTTCTGCGCCTTAGCAATGATCCCATCCAACAACGTGCTGTGATGCTCCTCAAGATGGTTCTTCATATCCTCGATGCTGTTGCCGACGGCCTCCTTGCAGAGACTGCACTTGGCCTCTTCGTCTTCGTGATCGAAATGCCTCCATATCTCTGATGAGAACTTTACTGTATTGTCTCCTGAATCGTCTGAAAAATTGTTGGGGAATTAGGGCCGTTCTTCATTTGCCACAAATTCACGGAATCGTATTTTTCCATGCTCTATAGTCTATCTTTTTTGATCGCTCAGGGGGTCTCGTTTGGCGTTAACGCTAATGGAACGGATCTATGCTAGACCCCCTGGATCATCGTTTCCTAGTGTGAGAAAGATTAGCGGGAGTGCTTTTGCGCGCGGCAGCGTCAGCGATACGATAGCACCTTTAGAGTATGCACTAAAGCATAGCACTTCCGCCATCTTACATCGAAAGTAGTGCTATTATATATTCTGTGTCAGGTACGTCAATTCCTAGAGCGAGAAAAATTGCGGCACGCTGCGGCATGTAAGTGTATCATTCGGCGTTTAGACTTGGGTTACGTTCGTAATGAAAATAATAACTTTTTTCAGTTCATCCTAACCCGCTACCGCGTCAGGTGAAACCTACATCTAAAGGAGTACTACACCTAAAGGTGGGTTTTTCACCAAGGTTAAAAACTAACAAAGTTTGACCATTGATTAGAATTTTTTAGTTTTTAACCATTGGTTACCTTAACTATTGGCGAAAAAACCCATCCTAAGTAATAATAATAAACCGTTTTTGGCGGGAACGCGGAAAAGTTCACGTCGTTATATTGTAATATTTTTTTAATTTTAATTTTGAAAAATACTGCATAAACATAGATATTAATTAACCGTCAAAATCAGTCATTTCGTGCGTTGTCTTTGGCGTAGGTAGCATTGCGCTGAAGTGCAGACTGAATTGATATTTAAGACGATGTTTCTTTGAACGGATTTTGACCTGCTTATCTGGCCCTACCCGCGCCTTAACTTGAAAAAGTTATACAGGTAAGGTATCTTACTATCAGATGAGATGTTGTCAAACGTACCTATGCCCATATTAGCATTAAAAAAAAAATTTAAATATTAGAAACCATTACGCATAACAAAAAACATTATTCATACTCAATCATTCTTAATTCTTGTAAAACGGTGGTTGTGTCATAGTGGTTGGTATATGTAGGTAATGAATTCCTATAACTATCTATAGGTTAATAAAACGCTTTGTCCTGACTGACTGACAAAAATAAAAGCCGTGAGACGTGATATTTGGAGGGTGGACTCCTTTTATAGCGTAGGGGCACAAAACAGATAGGTACAGAAGTCAATCGACATACAAAGTGAAAGCGAGCTCGAGCAACGCACACATAGACAATTAGTCACCGCTCTACGACAGTCGTCGTAGAGCGGTGACTAATTGTCGCCGTCTTCAGTAACCTGTGATGATGTCTCGGAGTGTTTCCGAGTAGTGCGAGCGCGAGTGCCATCCGCTGGAGACACTGAACTTTCTTGTGCCATGCACACGCGTGTCATATGACGTTTTCCATCACAGTTGCGAGGAAAAAACAGATTTGTATTGATTTAGATTTATTTATTGCATTATGTAATAAGGTCACACAAGTTACACAACCCTGCTAGGGTATAGCAAAACAATACTACTAACTTTGAGTTTACACAATAATAAAAAAAAATTAAGAATTAAGATTTAAATTTTTTATTTTTATTTTTTTTTATTCCTTATTATTATTATTTTTTTAGAAAATAATAAAATGTACACTATGAAAGTACCGAGGAAATAATTATATCTAAGCATAGGTTATCTGCCTACAGTCACAGTGACTGTGTGTCTTCGATATCATCGTGAGTTTGTTACGCTTTCGTCTTCCAAGTATTCTTGCACTGTATAGTAACATTTTTGGGATAGGAATCCTTTGAGTATTTTTTGAAATTTTGTTTTTTTGTTTTGGCTTCTTATGTGAACCGGTAGTTTGATATATATTTTATAAGCATATAATTGCTAAAATGTTAGTGGAAAATGTGCAGTTTCTTATTTCGACGCGCCGTATTATCTAGTGAAGGGTGAAGGTATATTATACTCTTTCGACGCCTGCGCTGCACTGCAGGGTGCGAACCACATATTAGAGAAAAAACCGTGTGTGAAGGAAAAAATACTTACCTGTTTGTGGTAGGTGTATTTGATACTTTACCTAACACTCAAAAGGGTTAAATTAAAAAAAGTGTAAACGACTCCTATCGCCTTGATTTCATACTGAGAAATTGACGTGACGAGCTAGTCGTTCGCCTGATGTTAGCGGCAGAATAACTGGCAAAGCGGCGGCACCTAATACCTAGACGGACTGCAGAAAATTCCTACCAACTTATAAAAATAACACCTTAAATCAAATATACTATAGATACACAGTCTCTATGAAAATCAAACCTCAAAAGTGTCCCCGCGCCAATGCTTACTTACACAGATATATACCTCTCCAGCTAATATAAAATAGTCCACAAGCGGTTGTTACATTTTAATAATGAACCATAGCACCCTGTAATAGCGTTGTAAAACAATAATAATGTGAGTTACATCACTTTCATTGGGCGGTCACACGCGACTGAGAGTAGAAACAAGGCATATGCCTTGTTTTGACGTTGCCGTTTTCGAGGCGGCAATCGTGGATCTCCATTCTCCCTATATTTCATTGCAAACTAAGACCTAGTATTTCAATGATTTACAACTCGTGTTTTAATGTGTGGGTAACGATTGTAGGTACGTATCTGTTATCATAAAGGGCTTTGCCCTGAAGAGGTCATGTCTAATTGTTTACATCATATTATAGCAGGCACGAAATTAACTCCGTTATCAGTTGTAACTGGGTTGGTTTCATAATAATATTGCGCAGTTACTGACGCTCGTGAAGTAGGTACCCACTTGTGTAGTTTTGTCGAAAACAAACGAGTTATTTAACAAATTTAAATTAATATTAGAAAAATTGAAAACTGTACAGGTATGTTAATATTTTGATAATAATGTTAATGTTTGTAATTGGTAATCTCATGCACAGAATAACTAATAGTAATTCTTGTTTGTCCCCGAATTTGAATTCGGTGACAATTCGGGGACAGACAGGATTTTTTATTCTTCTCTGTCCCCACGAGGGGACAGACAGGAACAGTCCGCACTACCGTACCGGCCCGTTGGGAATGATCCTTACAAAAAAACGTGACCAAGTCAAGATTTTATTTATAAAAAAATCATTCACACATATAATAAGCTTCATACGTCTTATCCTCACACTAGAACTAGGGGATCGTCCATAAATCACGTAAGTTCCGAGAGGTACGGAAAAAATCACGAAATATCACCAGGGGGAAAGAGGGATTACGGTGGGATATCACATGTATTTCTTTTTTCGTTGAAAGCGCGAAAGCAACGACCACGTCCATGCCTTAGTTTTAGATTATACCTGTATTTAAAGAATAACAGTCTGATATTATTTTAAAAAACTATGTAAAAAATACACGTGATGTTGTATAGGGGGACGGGGTTAATCCAAAACTTCACCATGTATCACAAGGGGGAGGGGGGGTTAAAAGTTTCTAAAAAAACCCCTAAACAGACAGCCAGCCTGCCTATTAGACGATGCTTCTGTTCGTTCGTTACGATTTTTATATTGTAATACATTAAATGACTATTTTTGTAACGCCTTGGACGCTTTTTTGTACTGTTATGTTACAAACTGTGAAATAAATTGAATTGAATTGAATTGATTTCAGATTCCTTTTTCTGGCAACACATTATAATTCATAAGACAATGGCAATGACATTAGCATAAAATTGACATGGCCAAAAGGACCAGTATCCAGGCCATCAAAACAAGAAAAAAAATAGCAATAGCACTTAGCACAAAGTTAACAAATAATTTTAGTTTTGTTTTTCTTCGTGTACCTAGTGGTTCGAGGAAGCTGTTTGAGGAACTCGAGGAAGCTCGGAGTAGGTAGCAGTACCAACTTGATAAGGTACCACTATTTATTTATCCTTCTGTGACACATATATTTATTTATCCTTTCGTGACACATATTCTAATTTCTCGTATTTACACTTGGTGATAAAGGGACCGGGTGATGTCTTTTCATGTCTTGTAAAATTTGTTGTTTCCACTTGTTTGAACATCAATTAAACGCAGTTTACATATCCCTCCATCTGATGTCTTTATACAGACTCTATTTTGTTGACAATTTGTTTACATTTTATTAAACAAACTGGGTTTCATGACGGCCCAAAGAGAACATACTTACATTACATTGCGTGCAAACAACGATGTTTGGATCGCGATTTGATAGTTGAATCGATCCGCAGTTCGGATCGCATAGTTTCGATTCGATCCGATAATCGATTGGACCCACATTGGACCGTATGCCCACGATCTGATCTTAGAATGTATCGAATCGGATCGTCGCGTCGCATCGCTAGTTAAAACAGTAATAGAAACTTAGAAACATGATTAAAAAAGGTAGAAATGTCAAAAATAAAACAGCATTATTTTAATAGCTTATTTAATTGTTGTAAATGGTTACTTCTGTTCAGTCATCATCATTCATCAACGTTATTTCCTCTCCAACACTTAGCGCGTCATTGTTGTCCGTCACGTGTTGTATTTCCCCGTCACAAGTGATCAACTTTTGCACTTCACTATTACTAGTGACACGGGTATCATCATTATTCATACTGGATGACGAGTATCGAGTACTTTGGATACTTTGTGACGGGTGTCGAGTATTTATGGTACGCCGCACCAGGGAACGGTTATTTTCTTTTTTGTTGATACACATCTGAGCGGCCATGATTTGTTTGATAAAATCTACTTGTAGTTGGTCAGATTTGTGCTTAGGCAGCTTTTCCAGCAAGGATACCATGTATCTGCCGAAGATATCTAAAGAACTCTCTTGTTGTGTTTTTAGACTGTTCAATGCAACATGCGCGAGCTTTGTTTTTTTTTTAATTGGCTTGTAATCATCGGACTCGGCTTCGGAGAGTTTTTCCTCTAAGTATTCAGTATCTAGCGCATCAACCTAAAACAAATTATCTTTTAAAATACAAATATTTGATATAAATATTAGAAACAGGGTAGAAAGAAAAAGAACTTTGTTTCTGTTAATAGAACTTGTTTGGATTTTTCTAATATTTTTATTGACCATTTGTAATGTTATGCTTGGGGGCCAGTATAGCAATATTTTTCATTCTACATCTTTAAAAAAATGTCGCAATGCGAGAGCGAGGTAGACGATCCTGGTAAAATGGAGCCTTAGATTACGGATAAACGAATGACTATTGTGTTCTAATCGCGAGAGTACTACATACTTCATCAGTGTTGTAAGACCAGTCAGCGTTGTCGTCCTGATCTTGGTTTTCCACTGGTTCTTGTTTAGCTGCATCTTCATCTATTTCAAATATGTCACCGTTTTCTGTGATCATCAGCTTTTTCGGCTAAAACAAACAAAAAAATGTATCAAAATCCAATCGAACCAAAATAAAAATCAATACAATAATTTATAAGAAATAGATTGAGTACATTTATTGTCAAGAGTTAATTTTTTGGAATAATACAAATTGTCACGCAATTTGGTAGCTTAAAAAAGCATGTTTAGGGATGGATGGACGCAAGTTGAAATCCTGTTCGCGATTCAAATCTGTTCTTAGTTTAATTATTGATGCATAAACAATTCCATTTCACTGCTTCCTCATTAGAAGTCAGATAGGCGTCCGTGATACCGGCATCCTCTATGATTCAGATTTTGTGTATGAAAACTTGTTTGGATTAATATGATATTTTTGTTGAACTACTGTAATGTTATTCTTTAAAAAAGCCAATATTAGCCAGATTTTTCGAAATACATTCAGTCATTTAATAGATCCAAAAACATCAAAATGCGGGAGCAAGATAGAAGATGTAAGTCCAAATTATCGTATCTTACCGTAGACTTAACCCCTCCCAAATCCACGCGAGGGTGTTTCCTATTCAAATGCCGCAACAGGTCATTATCGTCGTTGTAATTGGTTCTCTTTTTGCATATCAAACATGATGCAATCTTCAACCCTTGGTCTAGACATTTGAAGTAGGCCCATACTGCGGAACTCTGCCTGGGGACGATGTAATCACTTTAAATTAATGAACACCTAAACACTTAAGTATAGAAGATCACTCCAGAAAAATGTTTACATAAATAACGACTCTTGCCACAACGCAATAAGGTGCAATTTAGCTCTTCAAGCCTAAAACAGCGATTCTGCTCGCCTCTCTTTCTAACGCGTATTTCTTATCTCTTCTGACTCGTTAACCATTTTCGAATGCTCGCGAATATCAAAGCGTTTCTAGTGTAATAAATTAGGTAAGTTTCTATGATAGCTGTGTCATCTATCTCGCTCGCACATTACGTTACGACATTTTTGAAGATCTTAAATGACTCAATATCATTGACATTTTATTTTCTTAATATGTACTTAAGAAAATGTTATTCTTCAGGGTTGTTAAACATTGCAATCATGTTCAACAAAAATCGTACTCTAATCCAAACAACTTTTCATACATTAAAAAAAAAATTTTTTTGTTGCTTTTTGTGTATCATGTTTTATGTATAAAAACTTGTTTGTATTAATATTTTATTTTTGGTGAACATTGAAACGTCAAAATGCACGAGCGAGGTAGACGATTCAGGAATCGTTTTCATAGGCCACATGGACCCCTTAAAGTTCAACTTACTCTGGCTCCTCCCTCACATCACCCTCCTCTTCAGACGGCTGCGACTCCTGGCTCCCATGCATCCTGTTCAGATGCTTCATTAAGTTCGGAGTATTGGTATACGAGAAGTTCCGCTGGCACAGCTTGCACCTGGCAATCTTAGCCTCAGCATTCACTACATCGAAGTACTTCCAACATGGGCTACGATAATTATTTATCGAAGCATTGCGTCCCGGTGATCGTTTTGTTCTAAAAGTTTCAAATTAACTAAGTAAACATTAAAACTAAATAAATATTATTAATATTAAAAGTTACTACTGTTTTATAGGTTATAATAAATTGACAAGCTATTCGTTCGACTGATGTTAAGCGTCACAGCTGCCTATAACAGCAGCAGTATAGTGGCAGTGCCATTCGGAACTCTAAGTTTCATGTGACACTGCACTGCGCACGTCATCCAGAGACATCAGCACAGTCTAGTAATAATTTTGCTGCTCATAGTCTCATTTGCCCAGTAATTTCATGAGCTACATCCCTTTTTACCGAAAAACAAACAGTAGCACTTGCACACTGCTGCTTGGTTTCCTTTTCAACTTATGTGCGGAACTTGCACTGGCTTTTACAGTGGTGAAGGAAACCATCGTGAGGAAACCGGCATGTTGAAGAATCATCGAGGCCATCTACATGTATCGTCCTCTAACCCGCACCTGTCCAGCGTGGTGAGTTATGGCATTCTCTCTCTCCATATGTTCCCACTACTCCAGCCCAATAGTGGGAACATATTGCTGATGACAAAATTGAGATCTTACCTAGTAACTGCTTCTACCCTTTTAACCGTCTTCTCTTCGTCATCCGAACTGGCACTCGCTTTTTTATGCACCTTTCTAATGTGCTTCATTAAATTGCTGACGGAGGACATGAAAGAGAAACTCTTCTGGCAGATCTGACATTTAGCCTGTCTAGATCCGTGATCTATGACGTCAAAGTAGTTCCACACTTTGCTACGACGGCTTTTATTAAGTATCTTCGGTGTGTAGGTCCTAAAACATACAAAAAAAACCACTAATCAGCAGCGCTCGGGAAGCTTCGACCTTCCCGTCCAGAACACCGCAGAGCCTTTCAAAAGACAACAGATGCCAGTGATGATTTACTCTCTCACTCTATCTCTTGGCTCTCAGACTTAAGTATCTTACAGTGTCCCGATTTTTTCGAATGTCTGCACTGGAAGTCGTATGAAATCGCAGCACAGCGCCCCTAGCGATAATTAAACATAACAAAGGATTTCATACTTCGATGAGGCATTATAACCTTACCTGATGGAAGATTTCATAGTAATATTTTTCGATACCCGATATCGAGTATAGTGATGTACATTCGAATATACCTACTCATACTAGCGTATTGTGAGAGACCACATCTTAGTCATCGCACGCTAAAGCGTCTGCCACGTTTGCGCAGGTAGGTAGGTTCAACTAGGTTCCCAAAAAAAAAAAGTAAATTAAAACTCATCAAAAATAAACTACGTTCAAGGTACGATTACTCCGATCGGTCTGTGAATACAGATCAGCGCCATGGATAATCTTATTCTACACAAACAGATCTTTCCAACAACGTATCAATAACTTCGATTGGTGCCGGTACCAATATCCATACATCTATGCCCATCAGCCTTTGGTAATGATTATTTATTTAACATAAACTGAAATACAACTTATGTGACGTGTAAGCGTCGCTGACCAAAGGGCGCCGAAAGACAATCTCGCTCCACCAAAACCTAGAGCTAGGCCCGGCGCTGGATACTCAATACAGTTTAACTTGCTATCGAGAATGAAACAATTTAAATAAACTTGTATGAAATGTGGTCAAAGCTTACCCATCAATATATCTGGCTGCGGTGATGGGATCAAGCTGTCCATGGTTCTCGATGATGTGAGTTATTAAATCTGACATGGATGAAAATGTAACCTCGGTATTGCATATAATGCACGTTGCTTCGTTGAAACTGTTTTCATGATTTTTGAAAAAACTCCAAACATTTTTTTTATTGACTTTTCTGGACAAGCTTGCGTTTTTCGTCTCAGCGTCGCTGTCGTCCCTTAAAAATAAGTTGTTTTATGAATGGTTGCCAAAGCAAAATATATTAAAAAATAAATATTTTTTTACTAATTACTACTAGTAAGCATTGGTATGGGGAGTGTCCTATATGAAACACATAGACATTCTTATAAATAAATATTAACTATTGATTATATTGCTGTCAATACACCAATAGCAATCATAAACGTACCTAAGTGTAAAATTTTGTAACACCATTGCATTGCATTTCTTAAAATTTAATATTAAATAAAGTTATTGCTAATTATACATTCACTTAACCAATCAATATAAATCCACATTTAATTTGGGTACGAAGAAATAATATACTCACATGTAAATTTATTTATATTTTTTTTATTTGCCTCGAATACCAACAAATGCACACGCTATCGGCTAAGCAGATAGCCAATACTTCAACACTTTAAAAAGTATATGATATCGCGTAAGTAAATACTTATTGAGTAATTTTTAAACTGCACACTCAGGCTTACAACGTACTAATACTAGTAATATAACAACGCGTTTATGTACCTAGTACTACGTATACGTAGTACTATTAGCAGTCTATTTAGTGCCAGTACCTAAAACTAATGCACCTACCTACCACAAATATTGTAAGAGTATTGTTAAGAGTATTATGAAAAAGTACGTATTTCTTACAGTTAGTATTCGGTAAGGTGTCATCGTTATCCACTTCAAGATATTGCCAGCTTTCCATTTTCTTCCCTTTGACACGATACGGCTGGTATCGGCGTGAGCTAAAAGAGTATTTTGGTTTAGAGTATCATTTCTTTAACATTATATTACTTACGTACTAGGTAGGTATATCAACAAGTATTATTAGCTAATACCTATTACTTCTAAGACCCGTTCATGTTTTTAAAGTGTCATCACTAGCCTATTGATACTGTGAATCACAGAGCAAGAAAAAAAATACGCTTCACTCCCGAAACGCCGAAACGTCATATTTTTTATTGCTCTGTGCTGTGACTGAATCCCAACCGTGTTTTGTTTTTGTTACTCTTCTATAGTGTTAAGTTACATCCAAGTTATGAACCGAAGATATTAAAAAATGGCTAAATTAAACTAGTAATTTCTACAGACATAAAAAGTGCTCAAGTTACAAAAAAAACTGCGAACTTACGTCGCCGAGTGAGAAATTCGTACATGCGTTTTCCAAATTAAAAAATATACTGTAAACTTACGACGCTGTACGAGTCCTGTCATAAGAAGGTCGCTGCTTCTGCTTATGCGTATACGGTATAGGTACCTCCGGGTGTACAAGATTAATATGCTGTTTCAGATTCGTCACAGTTGTTTTCCATGATAATATTTTATTGCAGTAGTTGCATTCGGCTAAACTGCGTGACAGACGCTTGCAGTGATCCCAAATCCAAATATAGGAATTTCTGCTAGCCTTCTCTGGGTTCTCATCATCTGAACTGCCGCTATATGCAATCAAAGAAAATCTAAGCTGGGCCCTAACTCTGTATGAAAACACAGGTTCCACACGATACGAAACCACGTCGTTATCGTGTCATGTTCAAATCGTGTCACAGCATTAGAAATACCTTTACATTACATTAAAGTTATTTTTATTTTGTATAAATATTGACATAAGTGGTGGTAACTTTAGACGTGTTGATGTTTCGGAACGCGTCTCAGTGGAACTTTTAAATTATGATTTATGACAGTTCAAATCGCGCCAATTCCAAATTCATTTCGCGCGGTTTTTTTTTCATTTTATAGATAAACAGCTTTTGCAGATTTCTTATGTAAGACAAGGAATTCGCGTGGTTTCGAAGTAAGGAATCGTAAAGTGGCCATACAGAATTAGGCGATTCAAATGACGACCTAAACTGAACCGCTGCCTTACAAATTGTATTGTAGCGGTTCAGTTTAGGTCGTCATTTGAATAGCGTTTAATCGGATATTACATTTTCCTTAATTTATAGCCAAATAAGGAAAGTGTAATAAGGGTTAGGAGTGTTGTGCCCGTACTAAAGTTCGACAGCTCTAAGTCCGCACATAATCTCTCTGGTAAGGATAAAAATGTGTTGCACTAAACTTAGCCAGTTGCTTAAATGCCTGAGACATTTCGTAACTCTATGACACCGATTTTCCAAGTATTAACGCTAAGTAAGCGCGTAAGGCGGGCCCTACACGTTCAATTTTATTGATCAATTAAATTGTCCAGTCCATTTCCGTCAAGATTTTCTCTATACAGTAAACCGAAAAACATTGCGTAATACTAACCCTACACAATCAATAACATTGATCAACTACAAAGATTGATCAATAAAATTGAACGTGTAGGTCCCGCCTAACTCGCTAAAAAGCGATAGAAATTCATTAAACGAAGAAGAAGGAAACATAAACCAAAGAGTTCATAAATTCCTTGGAAACAACCTCTCGGCACACCTATACCCCCTTGCCCTTGCTAATAAACGTTTAGCGGAAGAATATTTATATCACAGAATTCCCATTAGAGTTATATAGTGTTTTGTCTTTCTCTGTTGCGTTCGAAATGGACAAAGATAAAGCAAGAGAAAATACCGCTGTTCCACGGTTATGCAGTGTTCATTGGTAAGCAGGATACTGTGTATACTAATCCAAGCAAAAAAATCTCTACAATTAATGTAAATATACGGTTTCTTGAAGATCCAAGTATTAGAATCTAGAAAAACCAAAGAAAAACAATGGATTTTTGAATGTAAACTTCACCCGATGCGTCTCGAATTATTGATGATATTATTGATTCGAACATACCTTTTCTGGCAGCTGCAGCATTTTATTTCTAGACACTGATATTATAAATCAGTAGGGTTAGCACGGCCGGTAGACAAAACTGTCTTTCCCCTGTTTTACTCCAATCAAGTATGAAGAAAGTGACGTAAAGCGGGGAAAGACAATTTTGTCTACCGTCCATGCTAACCCAGCTGATTACTACTTTTTCAACACCACGATTAACTATTATTGTTTCGCGAACTCTGAATTAAGGAAAATGTAATGCCCCTATAACTGATATTGATACCTCAGTTGACAAAGGGAAGTGGCGTTCGTTTTACATATTGACTTAAAAAAATGCTGTTAGGCCTAAAATAACACAAGCAACCGTTTTAGAATTTCCAATAAAAAAATTCTATTTGATGTTTTTTTATTACTATAGAAGGGATATTAATTTGTACCCAGCAGCATTCCCGGAAGACAATAATTTCGGATATCTTATCAAGAAAACGCATAAGTAGTAGGCAATTGAAATTTTCACCTCAGCAGCTCAAACAGGCGCCTTTTGCGGTGAGAAAACAGTGTGCAAAATGCCATTTTGCTCAAAGCGTGACGAACAGTGTTTTTTTTAAGATTATGACTCCACGCTACTAGCGCATTTAGCCAGTTTTAGGTTACATTTTATATTTCAGTTTTATAAAAAACTCGTATGAAATCACCCACGTCTAGAAAAAGTCAAGTCAAAGTCGGCTCCAATAAAGCTTTGGTTGCTATTATGAATGCTTCTATGGTGTTTTGGAGAGAACACGAAACGACGTTTTTCATCTGTGGTAGGAAAGTGGTGGTATAGGCTTGAATTTGATCATGGTTTTTTTGCATGTTTCTTTTTTCAAGTTTTGGTAAGCCTTTAAGTAAGAATTTAGTAGAAAATAACCTAAGTACCTACCAAAGATACCTACCTACCTTGTACTAAAAGTAATAGTAAAAGTATTTCATAAACTAATTCGTAGAAAAGAAGTACGCTAGCAAGAACACGTTCGGATACGCTTTAAAACGTTTTTTATTATTATACATTTGTTTTTTTTACCTGTAATTATGTTCTCGTTGCAGAGGTGAAAAGTTGTATATGTGCCACTCAAAATCAATGTTTTCTACATCTCGTCAATCTCGTGCCTTTGAAAATCACTCGCTACGCTCGTGATTCAATACTAGATTACATCGCTTGCTCGGGATTCAACATCAGCACTCAAGCAAACATCAACTTTGCTATTTTTGCTTGTTGCACAAATAACTATTACAGGTTTCTAATGCACGAGCACTGTCAAAAGAAGGTCGCTGCTTCTGCTTATGCGGTATAGGTACCTCCGGGTGTACAAGCTTAATATATGTTTTCAGATTCGTCACAGATGTTTTCGATGATAATATTTTATGGCAGTAGCGGTACGGTAGCAGTATTCGGCGAAATTGCGTGACAGACGTTTGAAGTATTCCCAAATATAGGAATAATTGCCAGATTTCTGGGTAGATTCTAAGTCGTTAGAGCTTATAAGCTGCTCTGGGTTCTCATCATCTGAGCTGCCGCTATAATCAAAATCACTCTAAGCTGTTACTGTTGCTAAGACACTAACAAACAGTACTTTAAAAAAATCAAATCGACAGTCCAGGTTTTGTACCGTAACAGGGTATAAGCGGGTATTACGATTTCCTTAATTCAGAGCCAAACCAGTAAAGTGTAAACGTTTAATTAAACACAATGATCTCGTATAAAAAACGCATAAGTAGTAGGCAATTGAAATTTGCAGGTTTGTAATGCACGTCGCCGTATGAAAATTGCATGCATATGAATTTTTCATATTTAAATATATTATATATGCGGAAGTTTGTGTAACCTCCGTAACTAATGAATCAATTTCGGTGAAATTTGGCATGCAGATATCTTATACGCTGTATTAACACATAGGGTACTTTTTACCGCGGGTAAAACCGCGGGCCTCAGCTAGTTTAAAAATAAAACTGAACATGTCACCGTATCAGAAATACTTGGTTAGGCATATCTCCAATAAAAGAAAGTGCACTTACCGTCCGGCCGTATGAGAAATGCAAGTACAACCAATTCTCAAATTAAACTAAACTTACGTCCTGCCAAAGTTAGAAGGTCGCGGCTTGTCCTTATACTGCATAAGTATCTCCGGGTGTATAAGCCTAATATGCTGTTTCAGATTCGTTATAGTTGTTTTCCATGATAATATTTTATTACAGTGGTTGCATTCGGCTAAACTGCGCGACAGACGCTTGCAGTGTTCCCAAATGTAGAAATATTTGCCAGGTTTCTGGGTTGATTCTACGTCGTTGCTTGCGCTTACAGGCTGCTCTGAGTTCTCATCATCTGAGCTGCCGCTATAATAAAAAAAACTCTATGCTGTTACTGTGGCTGAGATACTAACAGAGGGCACTAAATTCGCATTCTGTTGGGCAGAAAGGTTCTGCCGAATTGCATAAAGATCCGATAGTGTCATACTCTGTTCATAAATACTTAAATGCGTTCCTATGTTATCGTCGAATAGATTCACAAAAATTTGAACATAAATAGGTATTATATTATCTGTGCCTATACCTTGCAATCCACCTAAAATGCTAAGACCGCTTTTCACTCTGCCAGCGTTTCACTTTTTTATTGATTAGTATAGAAGGGATATTAATCTGTGATTAATATTTTGCTTAAAATTATTGAGCATTAATAATATTTATATGGGCACTTTTAAATGAATAACTAGTTGACCGCTACGGCTTCGCACAGGTTAATTAGTTTTACGTCCTAACCATAGATAGACATATCGGCTCAATCCAGGTCAATGAACTAAACCTTGCTTATTTCTAAAGAGAATTATAATTATTTAAAGATTATAAATCTTTGAACTTACTTCGCACTATGAGTGTTTTTATTCCAATCATAGGGTTGCCGCTTATATGGCGTAGATAATATCTCAGGGTGTTTTGAACTCAACGTGCTTTTTCAGGTTCATCATTCATCACAGACGCAGCACGAAAAAGAAATACACTTCACCTACGCTAAGCGTCATGTTTTTTAATGCTCTGTGGTCACAGATGTTTTCCATAAGGCAGTAGTTGTATTCAGTCAAACTGGAGGACAGACGTTCGCAGTGTTCCCAAATATAGGAATATCTGCCTCTTCGTTCTCGTCATCTGAGCTGCCACTATAATTAAAAAAAACTCTCTCAAGCTGTTACCGTTGGTGAGACAGACAATTCTTAAAATTAAATAAATTGACAGCTTGACAGGTTTCGCGCCGTAGTATTGCCATTTTTATTGATGAAAGTGGCAACAATGACGTCCTCACGGGTCACTTGCGGCCCGCGCACGGGGCACATACTAGTCTCCTATATATAATGTATAAAGTCGTAAACTGACGTTGCCGGATCAACACACAGCCGCTGGTCCTAGAGACTTGAAATTTGGAAGGCGTGTTCTTTGTGAAGTGTAGGGATCTACTTAGAAAGGCTTTTTCAAAAGTCACCCGTAAGGGTGAAATTAGTCTAATTAATCTAGGACAATTGACTCGAAATTTAGTTTACATACTATTCAATTAAAATCATGAGATACGTGTAGCACAGTTTTTCCAAAATCATCCTCCAACAGAGTCAAATAGAAATTTGAAAATTCTACACAGCTGCATAGTAGACGGGCGCATGGCGCGCAGGGATGCGTTTGAGATGAATTAAAGTAAAATAAAAGGCTGTAATAAATGAAATATTTTCCACCTCGATAAATGAATGGTTCCTGTGGGATTGCATTATCAGTCAACTTCATAATTATTATTTAACTAATTTGGACGACATTTAGTAACGCATTTACTACTCTGCACTACTTACTACTTACTTTTACTATTTACTGCATGTACTAACAATCGAATTACTTTGCATCTCGGAAAAAGGAATGGTCCCTGTGATCTTTTTTCGTGGTTGCTCTGTTTGCTTCGTCGCAAGCGGGCCACGAGAGCGCGTGTTTAGCGAAGGTGAACTATTGTAGAAGTTGGCGTTAACTATATTATGAAAGTGATCTGAGTCGTTAATATACTTTAGTCTCAGTCATTCTACTTATAGGCTCAATTATCTCTGTTTACACTAATACACTCCTTTTTCTTACAAGAACTACGCGGGCGAAGCCGCGGGCATTAAGCTAATAGCGTATAAGCAGGTAATACATTTTCCTTAATTCATAGCATATTATAAGGAAAGTGAAGTAAGGGTTAGATTATGCCCACCTGTACTAAATTTATTAAAAAAAACAACTTAGTTAATCGATACCAAAACAAAGTCTGACTTACACACTTACTTTCTCTGTACTAAATACTAGCTAACCTAACCAGAACGTTTACGTTTATTAACTAAGTGAATGGAAGAACGATTTTCCATGATTATCTGTATTTAAAAAAAGTATTTTACTCGTAGCATTTTATTTTACCAAAGATTACATAAACACTATTTACTATTTGACAAATTATGTATCGAAAATGATATTTTATCTACTACGCGAGAATAGACCCCACGGTCGAACTAGAACTTTTTTGAAAGAGGTTACCGAGGTAGGTGCCACCTCTTTTCCAAATAGGTAATTGCTGCCGGCCACCACCAAATAGTTAGTAGTTAGTAGTGGAGTTTTGGCGGGAACGCGGAAAAGATCACTAAGTATTTATTTAAAAGTTGTATTATTTTTCAAAACTTGCGCTTTACCAGTGTTTATGTTTAAAATTGGTAGCGTTTTATGCATTAAGTTAAGCATTAATAGAATTACGAGCATGAGCGTGGGCAAGTAATATAACGTGGTGAAACGTGGTTTTTCGTGTTGCTTCCAAAATTCCATAGAAGCTTCTAGTAAAGTTGCCACCACTTAGGTCGGATTTCACCGTTACAAATAAACGCGATCAATTCAAACTAAACTCAGTTCAAGCTTGTGATTGAGTTTAGATCAACAATTTTCATTTCACCAACATAAACAGAACTCAGTTAGAGCCTAAGCGAGTTCAAACTCTGAACGCCCAATTTTCGGCGTTTAGCTCGTTGAACGAGTTTAGATGGTTTTGACAGATTGCCCCTGTCAAACATCACAAACATGACATTTGCCTTTAATTATAGACAATATTCTCTGGTTTATAAAATGGTACTCTGTGATATTCTTGTTTTGCGGCCTTAAACTTGGTTTCCACAAACGCGATCACAATGTTTCTGGTGAAATTTGTATGATGTAAATCTAGATCAAAACCAACATTTAAACCCGTTTATCCAGAACTTAGTTCTATTAAACTCGTTTTGTGATACGAACGGTGAAATTGGCCCTTAGTATAGTATACCATACCATGTATACCATGATATTAGACTTAGGGCCGATTTCACCGTTACAAATAAACGCGATCAGATCAAGTTAAACTCCGTTTAAGCGTGTAACTGAGTTCAGATCTACAATTTGCATTTCACCAACATAAACAGAACGCAGTTAAAGCTTAAGCAGGTTCAAATTCTGAACGGCTGATTTTCGGCGTTTAGCTCTCTTGAACGCGTTTTGATGACTTTAACTGTCATTACTTCGCTGTCATATTGATTATAACAAAAACCAATTATTGAATATTTTGTGATGGAAAGAGCTTTGGATCTAGTTTTTGACGAAGACATCGAGGATGAGTTGCTTTTTCATCGATCAAGGCGCCCGAGATGGATACGTGAAAGAGAAGAACTCTTCGACACACTAGACGACATAGATTTCATTAGAAGGTTTCGGCTCACGAAACCAACTGTTCTGACTGTATTGGAGGCTATAGAAGATAAATTAGAGTTTCACTCAAATATGTAAGTACCTTCTCATTTCGGCCGTATTTTTCCCTCCGGAGCAGTTTACCAGATTCTCAACTCAGCAGATTCGCAACTAACCAGATTTTATCAATGTTGAATAAACTTAAAAAGGCCTGCAAAATGGATTAATATTTTGTTCCAGGAATGACAGTGTGTCTCCCATTAATCAGTTGCTATGTGCTTTACGTTTCTATGCAACTGGGTGCTACCAGGTGACTGCTGCAGATTTATGTGGATTTAGCACTTCCACGGCACATAGGATTGTGCATAGAGTCAGTGCAGCAATTGCTTCACTCCGGTCACACCACATTTATTTCCCAGTTTCACCAGATGAGATTCGCAAGACACAAACTGAATTTTACAAGAGAGCCAGATTCCCATTTGTTATTGGTGCTTTGGATTGCACACATTTAAAGTATATAAAATCACCAGGTAATTTTGTTCAAATTTTTATATTATATTGATATATAACCAACCTATAGTAAAAAAGGGGCAGAATTGTACATTTTTCTATTTAAAATAAATTTATGTATTTGTTTTAGGTGGAGAGTATCCAGAACTATTTAGAAATAGAAAACATTATTTTTCTTTAAATGTTCAAGCCATTTGCAATGCCAACATGGAATTCACCGATGTAGTTGCTCGATGGCCTGGCAGTACACATGACTCATATATTTTTAACAACTGTTATCGAAGAGCTATGTTCGAACAGGGTCGATATGGAAGTGCTATTCTTGTTGGAGATGCAGGCTATGCATGTAATAGCTATATGATGACTCCATTGGAACGGTGCAATACTGATGCTGAAAACTTGTATAATGAGTCTCAAATAAGAACACGAAATTGTATAGAAAGATCATTTGGAGTGTGGAAGAGACGTTTCCCAGCCATGGCTGTAGGTTTAGGAGTTTCACTACAAAATTCATTCCCAATTATCATTGCGACGGCTGTATTACATAATATAGCAAGAAGAAGCGGGGAAGCAACACCACCTAATGATGATCAAATTATCAATCCAGCTTCTTGGGAAGCTATCTTGGCTCAGGGTAATATTAATAATGGAAATATGGATACAGGAAGATCACAAAGACACAATCCAAATTATAGAAGGCGAAATGAAATTGTGACTAACTACTTTGCACAGTATGTATTTTAAGAATCAAATGGGAATAATACTCATGGATTGTTACTTGTGTAGTTTATTCCAGGTTTAGTTCATGGCTTGCGCACTATATAAATTGCTAAGCACACCATCATCTAGGTTTTATATGGTACTTTCGCCTTTATAATATTAGTGTGATTTGTGTAAACTTACAGTAAACTACACTCCATTATATGGCCATAATCTATCCTCCCTATGTATGATCTTTGCTTTTAGTAAGCTTACCAACTACTAAATTAAAATTTTTTTTCAGACTATTAAGATAAATAATTCGATGTTCCCTGCAACATGCTGCTACACACAATACACCCTAAGCAAGAAGTTGGTGCAGGAGTCATCACCCCCAACCAACGACCACTCAGCCTAGTAGTATTTGTTGCTCCCAACACAATAAGAACCTTCTATCTATAGAGATCTATACAAATTCAGTATACGAGTAATTGACGTATGTATAAACAAACAGTATTTTATATAAAATTATTATTTGATGTTGATCTCTTTTAAGTCTGATTAGGTAAATAAATAGGTAAACCAATAAAATGCATTATTTATTTCATCCCAAGAAGACAATACATGTTTGTTACATTTAGATGTTATTTTGTTGTTGATTTTAGATGTAAGAATTGCAAGGTGTAAATAATATCGTCGTAAGTATAAAGTATCAAAGAAAATTTGAGGAATAATGTTTTTTTTTAATAAGAAGTTGGTTGAATTGGGATAAAAGATTGAAATATAAGTTATCGCATCATCAGCCGGAAGACGTCCACTGCTCAACATCGGCCTCCCATAAAACGCCACTTTGGACGCTTATCATACGGGGGGGTTTGCCATAATCACCACACTTGGCAGGCAGCTTGGTGATCGCAGAAGATTCCAATGCACCGAGGAGAATGCTGCTGCCCATTCCCTGGATGTTCCCTTAGCCGGCTTTTACGGCACCCACGGGAAGAGATGGGGGGTCCTATTCGCAAACCGAGACCACACGGAAATATAAGTTATAACCTATTCATTTAATTTCTTTAACTGCAGTTCCAATATTTCTAATTTAATTTTTTCTTGTCTGGTTTTAAGTGTCTCTTGCACTAAAATCTCTTTTTCTTTTGCCTCTTGAAGAAGCAAGATTTTCATTTTGATGTTATGCTCTTCCTCAGCGTGAGAATTGGCTTTAATTAGGGTTTTAATTTTTTCATTCGCCAAAGTTTGAACCTCAGTCTCACCTCTGTATACTGGCCTCCTGCGACTTGTGCGCTTAGCAGTTGTAGCTTTGGTATCTGTTGTGCATGCCCTTGGTGGAGTAATGGGTGCTTTGTTCTCTTCCGCGTCCCGTGATGGGCTTGGTGACTTGACTAGCACTGGATTTTTATTTTTTTTTAACATACTGGGAGTGTACTGAGACCAGTCAAGTTCAATTATTTCAACCGGATCACTCAACACCATCGGCTCACTAGCCTGCTGCTGTGATTCACTACTAGTTTCATCAACTTTAAATTGCGTTTCTGAAGCAGTATCCAAATTTAAAATCTGCGTTCCATCCGAGTCATAACTATTAATAAATCCCGATACAGTGGCCTGAATGAGCTCCAACACTTTATTCGTGATTGGATCTTTGATTGGTGGCTTCGATGGTCCTCCTCCTGTGCCCATAAAATGCTGATTACGCGAAGTTTGCTCCTGCTTCGCTCTTTTCTTTAAGTTTTCCCAGCAGTTTTTTAATACTGTCCAGTCTCTGGGATGAATGCTGGAGATGGCGTTGAACTCCGTGGCTATTCTCTGCCACTCTTCAGTTTTATTTCGCATGCTTACTGCGTCAGTCTTCTTTGATTCAACAATATTAAAGCGTCTTTCAACTATCTCTACCAGAGCCACCTTTTCACTGGTAGCAAAGGCAGGATCTCTTTTTCTCTTTGACATCGTTTTAAAATGCACGTTGTGGTCAATAGTCAAGCAAGAGTCCGTGATGAATGCCGTAGTCCGTATCCGTAGTGTAGAAGCTTCGGTTGGTTTATTTCGTTTTTCGTCACAAGACGGTTACAACTTTCGTCACATACGCTGTATAGAAATCATGAATTAAGGATTCTTGTGGGATTTATAGCTTTCGATTCGAAATTACCACGGAAATATAAACATGTCACATTGAAAGCCGCATTGTGTTACAGTTTTGATAGTGACAACACAGCCAAGCATGATGTTTACATTCAGTTACTGACACAGATAAGACAGAAAATAATTGACTTCTGACGATATTTTACATTCTGTGGCCTTTAACTTGGTTTTCATGAACGCGATCAAAATGTTGCTGGTGAAATCTGTATGATGTAAATCTAGATCAAAGTCAACATTTGAACTCGTTTATTCAGAACTCAGTTCTAGTAAACTCGTTTTGTGATACGAACGGTGAATTTGGCCCTTAGTGAAACTCGAGGGGAAGCGTTGTAGGCCATAACACAGGTTTTTCCTAGCTTGGTTCTCAACGTGACCATGAGATGTTACATTGGGTTTTTTAGATAGGTACATTTTTAATTACATCTTACATTTTATTGCAAAGAGTTATATAAGCTACGCACTATATTTAATCAAACATTGTTAACTCGATAAGATATCTACCGTATAGTATAATAATATATAAAAAAAAATAAACTTAACTAGGGCATGACTTAGACTAGACTATACGTGAAATATTCTATAACACGATGGAAAATTACAATACTTGATACTGGCTCAATACACTATGTGTGGGTAGAGCCAAAATATAAGAAAAAAAAAGTAGTAGTGTGCGAGCATTATGTGTGCCGTTAAGTTGATTTGATAACGTTTGAACAGTGAATATAATATGTACATATACATAGTACATACCTTCCTTCCTACGTATGGCTTGATGCCTGATCGACAGTGAAAATCGAAATGTCGCGAAACAATAATAGTTAATCGTGGTGTTTAAAAAAATAGTGACAAAAAATGCAACAGCTGCATATCACCGCCGCGTGTCATGCACACCGCCGCGTATCATGCACACCGGCGGTGTAACACCACTATTTATTTTTCCTACTATTAAAGGTTTTTTTTCATACATGTATCTAATTAGCTATGTTATAAGTTATGTAGGTACCTACTTAAATGCTATTTTCAATGTCAGTATTGAATAAATGCTTTTATTTTCTTTGTTTTTTTCAGCTGCCAGAAAAGAGAAAGATCAGCGCGGGTTCTTTAAGAGGGAAAGTGGTTTGTTCAGTTTAAAAAAAAAATTATATCACATCATTAATTCGAGACGTGTCGGGTGCAGTTTTCATTCAAAAATCCAGTGTTCTTCTAAATTCTCGGGTCCTTAAGCAAGATCTCATTATCAATCATCAACAGCCTAAAAACGTCCACTGCTTAACATAGGCCTCCCCCAGAGACTGAGCGGCTGCTCGCCTCCTACATCCATCGGCTCCCCGTGGTTTTCACCAGATCGTCGGTCCCCTTAGTAGGGAGCCAAGTTGACCCAACGCTGCGTCTTCCGGTTCGTGGTCGCTACTCGAGAACCTTCCTTCCCCATCGGTTACCAGTTCTACGAGCGATGTGGCCTGCCCATTGCCTGAATAACTTGCTAATTGTAAGAGCTATATCGGCACTTTAGTCCTCCTGCGGATCTTATCTCGCAGGGAAACACCGAGACCCTATAAAACCATAATTGGCGAAATTATTTTAATTTATTTACATTATTTTTTTAGATTTCTTTGCTTGGAATAATATATAGGTGCACCCAGTGTACCGAGCGAGAAGTTGTTTCCAAGAGGTGAAGAGGAAGTTATGAACTCTTTGGTTATTGTACTGTTTTCTTTTTCTTCCTCGTTGAGCCATTAATCGCTTTTCAGCGAGTTACGCGATTACTTAGCGTTTAGAGTTGGAAAATCGGTGTCATAAGGTTACGACATGTCTTAGGCATTTAAGCAACTGGATTGTCTGTTCCCACAAGGCAGGATGAGGGGACATACAGGAACAACCCCATAAATAAATAGTAACCTGGATGGGTAGGTAGGTGCCTATTATAAAGTGCTAATAGTAATGTAAGACTAGACTTGATTTTCTGACTATGACATTTTATTTTTAGACTCATTCATTTTTATTTTATTTTGACGATGTAATATTTGAAGGGCATAAAAGACTGAAATAAATTGATTTGTTTGATGAAATTACTTATAATACCTATTAAATTAATTATCTTCCTAAAGGGATGCAAATCGATAAGTAATGACAATAACCAAATACTTAAATAACCAATATAATTTGAATGCTTTAAAATTGCAACGTGTGCAAGTGTGCCATTTGCGGCCTACGCATGGTGCAAATGACGCTGTCAAGTCAAACAAGATGGCCGCCATGCAAAGTCAAGCGTATAATCATTTTCTATGAAAAATATCGCTGTTTTTTACAAGTACTTGCAAAATTTAAAGTTTAGCGTCAAGTATAGCGTTTTGAACAAATGGAACGCCACGAAAACACCCACACATAAATATAAATGAATCCATGAATTTATTTCTGAACGCACTCAGTTGCAATCGCCCTTACAGGGTTTATACCTACCTAAGCTAGTTATTAAGGTCTAACATAACGAGTACTTCGATGAACGGTCACGAACAAAAGGGATATGGTACAAAACGATCGATACCCATGGTTTGAAGAAACAAAGGTTAACAGCGCATCATAGTAACAATGATGAGGGTTCGCTCCGGGCACATCCCATCAAACAAGTTCAAATGGTTGATGGGGCTATCTGATAGACGTAATTGTCCGGAGTGTGACGTGGTAGAAGACGTTCAGCATGTATATACAAAAGCTTAGAAAGTAATGGTCCTTTACAGGTGATTTGAGGATACCGAATTAATAATTTCAATGGAGTGGACAATGATCACCTGGATGATCATATTCCCAGGTGATCATAGGACACTAAAGAGTCTCCTATGATCACCCAGGTGATCATAGTGGAATAGACCATTGATGGAGTGTGTTCGGAACGAAGCCCAGCGGCATGACATGAGAGGTATGTTGGATCACAGCTTTGGTACATATTATGTAATAGCATCCTGGCTTCACCACTGTCTGAGGAAGCCAGGATGTTAAGAAGACTATTCATTTGTATTGTAGTTATAGTATCTTTATGCATAATTGCCTATATTTATCATATTATTCATTATTGTTATTCACCTATTCGTTAGAACACATTACGGGGTGAAATAGTCGGGGACAAAACCCCTTTCAAAAAATAAAGTTATAAAAAAAAGACCTAACATATAATAATTGAATATAAATAAATAAATAAACTTTTATTTGAAGTTGTTCACCCATAGTGTTACCTTAAAACTTATAGCTATATTAGTAAATACATTAAAAGCCATAACGCTCAGTGCAACGCTTTTTTATAAGTGCGAACTTAGAAGCTGTCAAATTTTAGTACAGACGGGCATTAGGATCCTAAATATAGAGAAGACGACTATGAAGGCTCGCCTTTAGCCCGACTAGGATCATGATAGCCCACAAGTTGTGAGAGCCTTACTTAAAACTGCGTGTTTCCACACCTCCATACTAAAAAATAAATCCACTCACAAAATTGCACGTGCTATCGCTGCGAGAGTTAACAAGATACTATAAATTCATTTCTAAACACAGGTCGTTAAATTCATTTAAGTGCATGCGGTCAAGGACGAAGTTCAACCACCCAGCTGCGCTAAGGCTTTAGGGAAAAACTATTAATTTCGAAAAGTCGTAGAAGAAACATTGTCTACCTTAGGGAGTAGATTTACCCACTTCCAGGATAATATACCAATTCAAACTCAGATAGTACATTATAATATTCGAAGATTATTAAAAAAATCTGCGAACTTACGACACAGTATGAGTGTTTTATACCTGTCAAAATAAGAAGGTTGCCGTTTATATGGCGTAGACATCTCAGGGTGTTTACGTTCAACGTGCTTTTTCAGATTCGTCACAGATGTTTTCCATGATAACTTTTTATGGCAGTAGTTGCATTCAGCCAAACCGGAGGACAGACGCTTGAAGTGTTCCCAAATATAGGAATAATTGCCAGGTTTCTGGGTGGATTCTATGTTGCTTGCGCTTACAGGCTGCTCTTCGTTCTCATCATCTGAGCTGCCGCTATAATCAAAGACACTCTGTAGCTTATCACTGTTGCTGAGACACTAACAGATAGCAAACTTGTGAGTCTGCGAAAAAAGATCGCTTTTTCTACCACATACTGGTACAAGCTATCTGGCAAAACTTGGAAAATAAATCCGATTTTGTATTTCTAAATTATTGTCGTTCCAATGTAATGTAAAAGAATAAAAACATATTTGTTAATTACGCCGATTTACCTAAAAACCTCGTTTTTTTATGTACCTAAACGAATCACGTGACGAGTTAGTCGTTCGCCTGGTGTTAAGCGACACGGCCGCCCATAACAGATGCAGTGTCACTCGGAACACTAAATTAAAGTTTTGCGTGACACTGCACTGGGCACGTCGTCGTGAGACATAACACAATCTAGTAATAAGATTTCTAGGATGCGAGATTAGATCACAAAGTCTCATTTGCTCTGTAATTTCACTAGCTACGACAGCCCTTCAAAGCGGAACACAACAGTTTTTCTTTTTTTTTCTCTCGTTTCATTGTGTCAACGTGGTGTCAACATATTTTTCACCTCAGCAGCTTGAACAGGCAAAAAAACAGGCACTTTTTTAATTTTATGACTTCACGCGGCTAGCGTATTTCGCCAATTTGGTTATTTTTTTTTTTTTATTTTTTTTTTTTATGAGAATGAATGACGTGACGAGCTGGTCGTTCACCTGATGTTAAGTGACACGGCCGCCCATAACAGTTGCAGTTGGTTAAATTTATATTTAGGTTTTTATAAACAACTTTTATTATATCACCAAAGTCGAGTCAAACTCTAATAAAGTGTTGGTTACTGTATTTTAACGCTTCTTTAGACTTTTGGAGAGATCACGAAAATATTTTGTATCTTTGTTTTTTAAATTTTAGACACACTTTTGGCGGTAGCGCGAAAATGTTTTGTTATTTTATTATCTGTGGTTATTCCATGTTACCATGTATTTACTAAGACTTGTGTTAATAAAGGTAAATTATTAACCGTTACGTGCTCTTGACCGTTTATAAGTGAAAACAACAGAAGATAAAAAACGTATATACATATTGGTTATTTCTTAGGTAAGTACCTGTAATTATGTTCTCGTTGCTGAGGTGAAAAGTTGTACGTGCCACTCGAGGGCAAAGTTTTTTACATCTCGTGCCTTTGAATCCCTCGCTACGCTCAGGATTCTAACTTAGAATACTGGAATCCTTCGATTGCTCGGGATTGTCAGGATTCAACATCAGCACTCGAAGCAAAAATCAACTTTGCTCTCTTGTTGCATAAATAGATATTATCTTTAGTAGGGAAAGGACTTTTTGTATATAGCAACATTCCCATAAATGCAATGATCCCGCAGCACGGGAAGACGCGTAAGTAGGTACATTCACATGATGATGCACTTTTAGTACATTTAATCTAAAACTGGCATATTTCTAATTAGCAATCATTATTTATTTATTTATTTATTTATTTATTTATTTATTTATGGACCTTCAACAGTACTACATGATTTACAAATTATTATTAGGTATGCATAAAATGAAGATTATCAAAAAATCTGTGAACTTACATCGGCATGCGAGTGTTTTTATCCCTGTCAAAATAAGAAGATTGCCGTTTATATGGCGTAGATACGTCAGAGTCAGGGTGTTTACGTTTAACGTGCTTTTTCAGATTCGTCACAGATGTTTTCCACGATAACCTTTTAAGGCAGTAGTTGCATTCAGCCAAACCGGAGGACAGACGCTTGAAGTGTTCCCAAATATAGGAATGTTTGCCAGGTTTCTGGGTAGATCCTATGTTGCTTGCGCTTACAAGCTGCTCTTCGTTCTCATCATCTGAACTGCCGCTATAATCAAAGACACTCTCTAGCCTATTACTGTTGCTGAGACACTAACAGATAGCAAACTTGTGAGTCTGGGAAAATAAGATCTCTTTTTCTACTACATACTGGTACAAGCTATCTCAAAAAGTGCACGAAAGTAGCACCATGTGTCTTTGAAGAAAGTATGGCATGTAATTGTATGATACCATCTATAAATCCCGGAAAGAAACGAAAAAATGTTTAAATCCTCTACAGTCTTACCAGTATAATAAAATATTTTCTACCAAAAATCGATTTCTTTATCATAAAATTTTATATATCCGATATAACATTAAAATAGATTTAATTTATTATTTATTATTTATTAGAATAGATTTTATTTTATAATTAAGCAGATTATGACGAGAAAATAATATTTAATATTTTTTTGGTCAAATATAGTACCCTACCATTATAAAAGATATTTTTTGCACTGTTATCCCCTTTGTTTACATAAAATATCTAAGATTCAGGAACACGGTATAGTAATAAGATTTCTAGGCTGCGAGATTAGATCATAAAGTCTCATTTACCCAGTAATTTCACTAGCTCCAATGCCCTTCAAGCCGTAACACAACAGTTTTCTTATTCTTTTTCTCTCGTTTCATTGTGTCAACTTATTTTATCTCTAGTAGGGAAAGGACTTTTTGTATATAGCAACATTCCCGTAAAATGCGATGATCCCGCAGCACGGGAAGACGCATAAGTACGTACATTTACTTGATGATGCACTTTTAGTTTTAATCTAAAACTGGCATATTTTCTAATTAGCAATAATTATTATTAGGTATGCATAATATGAAGATTATTAAAAATCGGTGAACTTACATCGGCGTGCGAGTGTTTTTATCCCTGTCAAAATGAGAAGGTTGCCGTTTATATGGCGTAGATATCTCAGGGTGTTTACGTTCAACGTGCTTTTTCAGATTCGTCAGAGATGTTTTCCACGATAATTTTGTATGGCAGTAGTTGCATTCAGCCAAACCGGAGGACAGACGCTTGCAGTGTTCCCAAATATAGGAATATTTGCCAGGTTTCTGGGTGGATTCTATGTCGTTGATTGCACTTATAGACTGCTCTGGGATCTCATCATCTGAGCTGCCCCTATAATCAAAGACACCCTCTAAGCTACTACTGTTGTTGAGACAATACCAAACTTGTGCGTCTGGAAAAAAGAAGTTCTCCTTTCCTACCACTGATGCAAGCAAACTTAGTTATTAATCTCGCCGATTTACCCAAAATGCTACAAAAAACTCGATTCATCGTGTCAATTTTTTGTATCTCTGGCAACACTCCCGTAAAATACAATGATCCCGCAGCGCGGGAAGACGCGTAAGTGGGTACTAAACAATGCCCGTTTTCACCAAAGATCCCTAAACTTTAAGGGACCCTTAAAAATTGAAGTGACATCTGACAGTAATTTTGTTTTCACCGGCGATTAAGGGACACCCAAAGCTTAAGGGATCCCCTAAGTTTAGGGGGCCGAAGCTCAACCCCTTAGCGTTAAGTGGCAGGTTAAAGGATCAAAACCCCAGTTTTTTTTTCTATTGTATTTGGCAATTGTTTCTACCCGCATAACGCCAGAAAATGTATTTGTTTTAATTTTTTTCGGATGCATAATATATTAAAAACTCTAATGCTAATATCAATAAAGCATGTTGCTTGTATTTTTGACGATTATTCTCTAAAATATATAAATAAAATAACGAAAATCGGGAACGTACGGTTTTTGGAAACCGTAGAAAAGAATAAACTGTCACTTTACAATTTAAGCACTTTAATGCAATTTTAGTGCATTTAATTTAAAACTGCATATTTCTAAAGAGCAATCATTATTATTAGGTATGCATAATGAAGAATATTAAAAAGTCTGTTAACTTACATCGGCGTGCGAGTGTTTTTATCTCTGTCAAAATAAGAAGGTTGCCGCTTATACGGCGTGGATATCTCAGGATGTTTAAATTCAACGTGTTTTTTCAGATTCGTCACAGATGTTTTCCATAATCTTTTTTGGCAGTAGTTGCATTCAGCCAAACTGGAGGACAGACGCTTGAAGTGTTCCCAAATATAGGAATAATTGCCAGGTTTCTGGGTTGATTCTATGTTGCTTGCGCTTACAGGCTGCTCTTCGTTCTCATCATCTGAGCTGCCGCTATAATCAAAGACACTCTGTAGCCTATTACTGTTGCTGAGACACTAACAGATAGCAAACTTGTGAGTCTTGGAAATAAAGATCGCTTTTTCTACTACATACTAGTACAAGTAGGGATTGCAATCCGGTGTCATTTTCAATCCGGCCGGATCCGGTCGAATTTTTATTGATCCGGCCGGATCAACAAAAAATCTAACTACCTAACTATAATCAAATAACTAACAAATTAACTAACTATAGTCAAATTTTAACGTATTGGTTGGTTTAGGCTTCCAGTTTTCAGTTAGATCAATTTTAGTACACATTACTAAATCTAGCAGTTTTCTATTAGTTTTACGGTCATGATCACGACTTTAATTTTATGCTGAGTTAAGACCTATATCATAGCGCCACGCAACGCCCAACTATTTGTCTTTTTAAAAAAATAAGTATTTAACTTTCATGTTGTAAAAATGTAATGTGCGATGTCCTGAATAAATGTATTTTCTTTCTTTCTTCTTAACATAATCAACTTTACTTAATCTACTGAAATTGACAATAATTAGGCATTTGAGTATGTGACTGAGCATGTTAACAAGTGTCATTCTTATGCAGACATCATGATGAATCTGTCTAATGAATGGCACAATCATCACAAAAATGCTTTTATAACTTCGTCAACCCAAGCTAAGATCAAGTTTAATCATCACCGGTATGCATTTAAAGTAACCTATACTCATGCAGCAGTGCGATTATTTTACCAAAAATTGGCATTCCGGTGACCGGGTCCGGTGCATTGGTACCGGATCCGGCAGACGTACAATGATGCCGGATCCACCGGATTACCGGATCCAGTTTTCCGGATTGCAATCCCTAGGTACAAGCTATCCGGCAAAACTCATAAAATAAATTCAATTTTGTATTTCTAAATTATTGTTGTGCAAATGTAATGTAAAAGAATAAAAACATATTTGTTAGTCATGCCGATTTACTTAAAAACCTCGTTTTTTTTATGGACCTAACGAATGACGTGACGAGTGTTAAGCGACACGACCGCCCATAACAGATGCAGTGTCACTCGGAACTAATTTAATGTTTCACGTGACACTGCACTGCGCACGTTATTCTGAGACATCACAAAGTCTAGTAATAATATTTCTAGGCTGCGAGATTAGACCATAAAGTCTCATTTGCCCAGTAATTTCACTAGCTCCAATACCCTTCAAACCGTAACACAACAGTTTTCATATTCTTTTTCTCTCGTTTCATTGTGTCAACTTATTTTATCTCTAGTAGGGAAAGGACTTTTTGTATATAGCAACATTCCCGTAAAATGCGATGATCCCGCAGCACGGGAAGACGCATAAGTACGTACATTTACTTGATGATGCACTTTTAGTTTTAATCTGAAACTGGCATATTTTCTAATTAGCAATAATTATTATTAGGTATGCATAATATGAAGATTATTAAAAATCGGTGAACTTACACCGGCGTGCGAGTGTTTTTATCCCTGTCAAAATGAGAAGGTTGCCGTTTATATGGCGTAGATATCTCAGGGTGTTTACGTTCAACGTGCTTTTTCAGATTCGTCAGAGATGTTTTCCACGATAATTTTGTATGGCAGTAGTTGCATTCAGCCAAACCGGAGGACAGACGCTTGCAGTGTTCCCAAATATAGGAATATTTGCCAGGTTTCTGGGTGGATTCTATGTCGTTGATTGCACTTATAGACTGCTCTGGGATCTCATCATCTGAGCTGCCCCTATAATCAAAGACACCCTCTAAGCTACTACTGTTGTTGAGACAATACCAAACTTGTGCGTCTGGAAAAAAGAAGTTCTCCTTTCCTACCACTGATGCAAGCAAACTTAGTTATTAATCTCGCCGATTTACCCAAAATGCTACAAAAAACTCGATTCATCGTGTCAATTTTTTTGTATCTCTGGCAACACTCCCGTAAAATACAATGATCCCGCAGCGCGGGAAGACGCGTAAGTGGGTACTAAACAATGCCCGTTTTCACCAAAGATCCCTAAACTTTAAGGGACCCTTAAAAATTGAAGTGACATCTGACAGTAATTTTGTTTTCACCGGCGATTAAGGGACACCCAAAGCTTAAGGGATCCCCTAAGTTTAGGGGGCCGAAGCTCAACCCCTTAGCGTTAAGTGGCAGGTTAAAGGATCAAAACCCCAGTTTTTTTTTCTATTGTATTTGGCAATTGTTTCTACCCGCATAACGCCAGAAAATGTATTTGTTTTAATTTTTTTCGGATGCATAATATATTAAAAACTCTAATGCTAATATCAATAAAGCATGTTGCTTGTATTTTTGACGATTATTCTCTAAAATATATAAATAAAATAACGAAAATCGGGAACGTACGGTTTTTGGAAACCGTAGAAAAGAATAAACTGTCACTTTACAATTTAAGCACTTTAATGCAATTTTAGTGCATTTAATTTAAAACTGCATATTTCTAAAGAGCAATCATTATTATTAGGTATGCATAATGAAGAATATTAAAAAGTCTGTTAACTTACATCGGCGTGCGAGTGTTTTTATCTCTGTCAAAATAAGAAGGTTGCCGCTTATACGGCGTGGATATCTCAGGATGTTTAAATTCAACGTGTTTTTTCAGATTCGTCACAGATGTTTTCCATAATCTTTTTTGGCAGTAGTTGCATTCAGCCAAACTGGAGGACAGACGCTTGAAGTGTTCCCAAATATAGGAATAATTGCCAGGTTTCTGGGTTGATTCTATGTTGCTTGCGCTTACAGGCTGCTCTTCGTTCTCATCATCTGAGCTGCCGCTATAATCAAAGACACTCTGTAGCCTATTACTGTTGCTGAGACACTAACAGATAGCAAACTTGTGAGTCTTGGAAATAAAGATCGCTTTTTCTACTACATACTAGTACAAGTAGGGATTGCAATCCGGTGTCATTTTCAATCCGGCCGGATCCGGTCGAATTTTTGTTGATCCGGCCGGATCAACAAAAAATCTAACTACCTAACTATAATCAAATAACTAACAAATTAACTAACTATAGTCAAATTTTAACGTATTGGTTGGTTTAGGCTTCCAGTTTTCAGTTAGATCAATTTTAGTACACATTACTAAATCTAGCAGTTTTCTATTAGTTTTACGGTCATGATCACGACTTTAATTTTATGCTGAGTTAAGACCTATATCATAGCGCCACGCAACGCCCAACTATTTGTCTTTTTAAAAAAATAAGTATTTAACTTTCATGTTGTAAAAATGTAATGTGCGATGTCCTGAATAAATGTATTTTCTTTCTTTCTTCTTAACATAATCAACTTTACTTAATCTACTGAAATTGACAATAATTAGGCATTTGAGTATGTGACTGAGCATGTTAACAAGTGTCATTCTTATGCAGACATCATGATGAATCTGTCTAATGAATGGCACAATCATCACAAAAATGCTTTTATAACTTCGTCAACCCAAGCTAAGATCAAGTTTAATCATCACCGGTATGCATTTAAAGTAACCTATACTCATGCAGCAGTGCGATTATTTTACCAAAAATTGGCATTCCGGTGACCGGGTCCGGTGCATTGGTACCGGATCCGGCAGACGTACAATGATGCCGGATCCACCGGATTACCGGATCCAGTTTTCCGGATTGCAATCCCTAGGTACAAGCTATCCGGCAAAACTCATAAAATAAATTCAATTTTGTATTTCTAAATTATTGTTGTGCAAATGTAATGTAAAAGAATAAAAACATATTTGTTAGTCATGCCGATTTACTTAAAAACCTCGTTTTTTTTATGGACCTAACGAATGACGTGACGAGTGTTAAGCGACACGACCGCCCATAACAGATGCAGTGTCACTCGGAACTAATTTAATGTTTCACGTGACACTGCACTGCGCACGTTATTCTGAGACATCACAAAGTCTAGTAATAATATTTCTAGGCTGCGAGATTAGACCATAAAGTCTCATTTGCCCAGTAATTTCACTAGCTCCAATACCCTTCAAACCGTAACACAACAGTTTTCATATTCTTTTTCTCTCGTTTCATTGTGTCAACTTATTTTATCTCTAGTAGGGAAAGGACTTTTTGTATATAGCAACATTCCCGTAAAATGCGATGATCCCGCAGCACGGGAAGACGCATAAGTACGTACATTTACTTGATGATGCACTTTTAGTTTTAATCTGAAACTGGCATATTTTCTAATTAGCAATAATTATTATTAGGTATGCATAATATGAAGATTATTAAAAATCGGTGAACTTACATCGGCGTGCGAGTGTTTTTATCCCTGTCAAAATGAGAAGGTTGCCGTTTATATGGCGTAGATATCTCAGGGTGTTTACGTTCAACGTGCTTTTTCAGATTCGTCAGAGATGTTTTCCACGATAATTTTGTATGGCAGTAGTTGCATTCAGCCAAACCGGAGGACAGACGCTTGCAGTGTTCCCAAATATAGGAATATTTGCCAGGTTTCTGGGTTGATTCTATGTTGCTTGCGCTAGGTTGCTCTAAGTTTTCATCAACTGCGCTTGCTCTATAACGGAAAGAAAAACTGTTTGCTGTGGCTGCGTGTGTTAGTGTGCAAAAAAGTTACTCTATGTTACAGTGTTACGTTCTAGGAACAAGAAGTTACTGTTGAGGAGTACGTAGGTTGAATGCAGCAATGAGGGGAGAGGGTGCAGTGTACAGCGATTTCAAGTGGGGGCAATAGCTTCCCAGCCGCGATCCGGTGACTACTGGGAATATTATTCCCGATTGCCACATAGGGGCAGCTGGGAATATACGAGAAGAGACCTAGTCTAGAACCTAATCTGTTACATTGAGATATTGGCATAGCTACATATTACTTTACTAATCTGTGCATTGGCAGAGGATAAGAGTTGTAGGTACCTAATTAATCAAAAATCTTAAAAATAAAATAAATACTTAAATGAAATGTAACTTTTTTTCGACTCCTGTGTAGTTTGTGTAGTGTTTAAATGTACAGGAAAGAGCATTTATCACAATAATTTAGAAAAAAATGCACGATTAGCGGAGACGTTTTGGCCGACAATAGCAGTGGCAAGACTGGTAGCAATCACGGCGTTTACCTTGAACCTTCTGGTCAATAATGGTGCGGGCACAACCCATCTACAGGTCAAGTATTGAGTTGGAATACTGTATCAATGGGTAGGTAAAGGTACTTACATTTATTTGTGATTAGACCATAATAAACAAACATGCTCCCTCCCTCCCGCCAGATTTACGGTTTCCTGTCACATTGCGTATAATATTTTATCTATCTTTCTCAGAAGTAGGTATATCAGTTCGGTATATATATGTATTTGTATATTTATGTTATAATATAATAGTTACATATCTCTAGTAGTGTAGTATTTATTTATAATCATATTATTTAAGCATTTCTAAAAATAATATTGTTTTTATTTTTTTTCCTGCTCACAAATTTTTCTTACAAATTTTGATGCACGCCTTCATCCCTCTTTCTCAAACTATGTGTGGAATGACTGGTAGAAAATGCTTTAGCAACAAGTCCTCCTTTTGTACTCTTTGTAAAACAGTTAAGTTAATTATTAAAAAAATATTATTAAAAAGAAAGAAAAATTAAGCCGTCATCCTTATTATTATTATATTACCTACTACCGATTTGGTATAGATTTGTCTGTACCGACGAGTAGCCGTTTGGGGCCGTCCATAAATTACGTGAGGCGTTTAGGGGTGGGAGGGGGTCAAGCAAAATCTCACCAAATCTCACGTGGGGGGAGGGGGGGTCTATCCAAATCATCAAGCAAAAAATCGCCAAAATCACCTCACGTAATTTATGGACGCCCCCTTTCAACCGATCGGCAACGTACTATTTACAACAAAACGCTACCGTGCTTCGGAGGGCACGCGTAAGACGATAGTCGTTAAGCCCAGTCAGAAACCTTTGGGCCTAAAAGTTGTGGCACCAGGGCTGACCACTTGCCTACACGAGAAGAAGGCAGATTTGTTGGTCACGTTACCACATCTGTATTCCTCAAATTAAGCTTAGGTCCAAAGTGTGAAGCTCGCGCAAATCCAGTCCTAGGTATTCTTATTTGAATCGCAACTGTACACTACTTACTTAGGCCTTGCTTAGTCTTAGGAAACCTGCTTAGAATATAAGGTAGTAGGCACGGAAACGATCCAAGATCAAAGTTGACCGCTACATCACAGGCACAGTGTTTATGAAATTATACTCTACAGGTTCTCAGTTTATTTGATTACTGAAGCATAAATAAAATTATATGTTTTGATATTCACCGCCGATGCCACTCTCGTATTATGGAATCCGAAGCCACGATTCATTAAGCTTGATATGTGATATCACACTGTGAGTTGTAGCAGTGTGACAAAAAGTAGCAGGTGTGACTTATAAAAAATTAAATCATATGATTTTTACATGCTCCTTGTGAAAATGATCCATGCCTATAATTTAGAGTAGGGTAGGTGGTATTATCTCTTAGTCGTCTGTGGGTGGTATCTTGGTTACGATAAGACCACGCACTGATACACTTTAGTGAAGTTTTTTGTCTCATTAAAGTATTTATCTTATTTAGTATATACTCAGTGCAGTTGGTATTTAATAAATAAATCACTTCCTTCTGAAGTGGAGATATACACCTAGGTATGTAGGTTATGCGTTTTTTCCTTGTTAGTATTGTGTTATACTTCACTGTTATCAGTTATCTAGTTTCCATAGTATAAGCTATGCTTAGTTTGGGGCTAGATGGCGCTGTGCATATTTATTTATTTGTTATTGACGTGACGTGCTAGTCGTTCGCCTGATGTCAAGCCGCCGCCCATAACAATTGCAGTGTCACTGAGACTATACTATCTAGGTAATTAACATTATAAAGTTTCGCATGACACTGCACCGCGGCACACACGTCATTCTGATACAAAGATTATTAGACTATGCTGTGAGATCAGATCATAGTCTCATTTGCCCAGTAATGTTACTAGCTACAGTTCCCTTCAAACCAGAATGCCGTAGTACTTGCACACTACTGCTTGGCAGCAGAGTAACTGGCAAAGTGAAAGCGGTGGTACCTACCTAGACGTAGACGTATTTTGCCGAAACATCCTATACCAACTAGTAAATTCAGGATGTATTCCCACTCAAGACAAACATTTGTTTTATATAATAAGTATTACCTGGTTCCTGTATAGTATATGCTATGCTTAGTTTGGGGTTAGATGGCGCTGCATGAAATGTCCAGGAACATTTATTTATTCAAATTAGCCCATTGAGGTATGATACACACACACATAATCACAAACATGTAAAAAAATGTCCACAGTAGAGCTCTGCAAATGCTATGCAGTGAATAGTTTTTGGTTAGCTGTAAGGTGTGTTCCGTTCCGCTGTAACTCTATCAACTCTATGTATCATATGTCAATGACTTACCCCCAGTTACTGGTATGTTTGTTAAAGTTAAACTCATGTCAAATATAAAATACTGAATGCTCATTGGTTGCCTGTTCATCATCGCAGTTATTATGTTTCACAGCTTAATTCATAGCCTAGTTTGGCAATCAGGATGCCTCCTCTTAGCGTGATTCAATTGGAGACTTAAAGTGAATTGCTCATATTCATAAGGCTCCAGCAGCAATATTTGCAAATTTCGATACCCCTACAGTTGTGCTACCCGGACCCCCTAGGCCCAGTCCGACCCTGTAGGTACGTACTTTTGTTCCTCATAAGTACCTACCTACCTAATTAGTCAATTCTTTAGCTAATGTTGCATTTTATTCAATGCTAATCTTTTAATCTAAGTTTATACAAAAATATATTAGTTTCATATAATGGCCCTAGTTTTATTTACTTACATACCTACTAAAATTTACATAGATCTCTATTTATGTAGGTACCTTACTTACGTTTTTTGCTTAATCATTTTTACCAACCTAACAACATAATTTATTATATTTTGTTTTATTTCTACCTAAAACATTTTCAAATTGTGTAATCTATTCCTGCACTGCAACTGTTATGATATTTGTGGCTTCCCATCTCTAAATTCATTTTCAAAATTACCTATTTAAATGTAATGCAATGGTGAGATTTTTTTTATCGTTGTATGTTAATAATGTTGTCTAAAGGACTACAAATTATTTTTTCATTAGAATGCATGCATTAAATCATAGCACAGAATTCATAACCTCACTTGTTGGTAAGTAGGTTGAAAATATCGAAATCGAATATCTGTAAAGGGTACCTAGTACCTAGACCTACCAGATATCGGGGCATACTCAAGTAAGGATGTATATACTAAAAATACCATAAACACAAAGCTAATAATTCGAAAAATACTTACATATCATCTTTGTCTGGAACATATTCCGCGTCAGTAGCGTCGCCGTCCTCGTTATCCATATTATTCACAGTGGTTTAATATGTAGTTAAATACAAAATATAATCTAAGTTCCGCACTAGGTATGAAATAGTCTGGTGATAATTGAGTATCAGTACAAAAATACTTGTATTCAGAGAATTATTTAGCACGAAGTACTTTGTACGCGTCCCCGTTCCACCATCTTGTTTTGTATCCGACCGTCCGTCCGTATCCGTATCACTTCATTTCAGTGTAGCCAACTGGAAATTTCAGATTCTTCCCTAAATGGGCTAAAAAGAAACCTGCTCAAACAAATCTGAAATTATGACCCAATTTTATTATTATAGGTAAACTAGGGAGATGATAAAATAATAAAAAAAATATCGTATCTATTTCGCTATTCATTAAAAAATCAAGGAATTATTATAAGAATCCAAAATCCGTGTAGGCATGATGAAACGAAAAACAAGGAAAATGTCAATTTATGTACCAACGGTAGGTATTCCTCGTTTTTTTCATTGTATATGGATTTTACTTTCATATTCATTCTTCTAATCGTCATGTTAACGTAGCGTGAGGGTAAAACCGGCGTGTAAGCTTAATAAATAAAATGTAGGTACTTTAAGTTGTAATCACAGAGTTCACCAAATCCCAGAATAAGGACTAAGGTAAGTAGGTACCATATGGATCTTGTGCACTATAATAATTTCTACATTTTGGAATCACAGACCATACTCAACTGACTTACATTTAAATCTAGTTTGATAAACTATCACGGCTAGCTAACTCAAAGTATCTAAGGTTTTTAAAAATAAAATTATGTACATGTTGGGTAGATATTTACATATATCTACTATCTATATATTTACTAGCTTCTATAAATTTATACGTTCCTAACAACTATTTGCGAACTGGGCGTCGTCGGCACCAGTTGTTCGCTTGTCCAGTACCGCGGACGCACCACTGCAATAATTCACCCACGTTGCGGGCACTAGCCTTACTAAATGCATTTACTCACAAGTGCCAGCAAGTTGATATATTTCACGATAACTTACGAACCATATGTAATAACTTTACGATTTATACGTGTCACCATTGCAATAGTTAATGCGTTTTGGTAATACTGTAAGCTAACTATTATAAACTAAATAATAATTAAATAAATAATAAATAAATAAATATAATCAATTTTATAAAATATGTATTTATTTTACAAACGCCGACAATGACTATTATAATAAAATATGTCCAGAAGTGTACATGCGCAAACTTACCCCCACTTCGTCGAGTTTAAACTCAAATTGTTTGCCGTTGCCTATAACAACGGAATTGTTGTCCACCAACCACCACATATCGCGTCAACGTATTTTGAGTTTGCAACAATATTTTCAGTTTTTACTTCAAAGTATTAAAAACCCTCAAATAGGCCACATTTTCAAAGCGGTTACACTGCCACAGTGTACAATGGTCAAAATGGCAGAAATCTGGCACAAATGGTCACACTGCTTCTTGATTTGACAAGCGTTTTTGCAAGTTTGACATGTCACGTCACGTGGTGTGGGGCAGCAGATTAGTGTTGCCGTTGTTAAAAACTTTTTAAAGCGTGCTAAATAATGATTGTTTGTACCCGTTTCGGTCCTTTCGTAAATAGTCAAGAAATATGGAAACTTAAATCATTGAAGTTTCTTTTACTTTGTTGCGCGATGCAGTGCAGCGTGAATCGTGAGAGTAGAGAGGAGTATTTTGGTTTCTTAGCTTTGATACATACTCTGTGACGAATGGTCAAATAACTTATCATTCATTAACTTGTCAAGACTATGCCGGGCCATGCTTAGCAGTAGTACGCGGATCCCGTAGATTTATTTATTTATTTATTTTATTTGGCACACAAAACAGAATATAACCAAATGAAAGAACAAGCAGAAAGAAAAAAAAATACATACATTTTGAGCTAGATTATATCCCAAAACATGTGTACACATCATGATTGACATAACTGTTATTAGAATATTTAGTAAAAATAGTTAAAAAATAGTTAACTAAGTACATTGCTTATGGTATCGATTTAAATCTTGAATGCACAATAATCATTCAAAGTTCCGAAATATAATAGCTGAAACGTCTCTTTTAAATTTTGCTAGATTTTGGTCGAAAATGTCAATGTGGTGTTCTTTCAGGTTGTCGTTATACCACAGATATCTACTATACTAGTCAAAGACGTTATACTGCCGACACATTCTAACCAAAGGGTTGTAGAACGAAGTATTATTAGTAAACACCTGAAGTGAGAAAATATTTAAATGAGGGTGACGAGCTCTTGGCTTAATATTGAAATTTACTTGCGAAAGCAGAAAAGGCGAGTCAACGATAGAGTGTATAATTTTGAAAAGGCAAATGAAGTCAAAATATGTCCGTCGAGTTTTGAGAGGTAGCAGTTTAAATTTTGATAGTCTTTCAGAATACGATCGAAGTTGGCGATTCAGACCAAGTCTGTGACACAGTATATTCAAACACCGCTTAGATGCACAAATAATTATATTTTAGCTTTAATTGCAAATGAAAAATGTAAACTAAGTACCTACTACCTATATCCGAGGTGGGAAGCACAGACTACTAAGAGTTTAGTGTGAAGCCTTTGCGAAACCTCATCATCATCATCATTAACAGCCTGAAGACGTCCACTGCTGAACATAGGCCTCCCCCAGAGCACGCCACCTTGAGCGGCTGCTCGCCTCCTGCATCCATCGGCTCCCCGCGGCTTTCACCAGGTCGTCGGTCCACCGAGTGGGGGGCCGGCCTACGCTGCGTCTTCCGGTTCGTGGTCGCCACTCGAGAACCTTTCTCCCCATCGGTTGTCAGTTCTACGAGCGATGTGGCCTGCCCATTGCCACTTCAACTTACTAACTCTAAGAGCTATATCGGTCATTTTAGTTCTCCTGCGGATCTCCTCGTTCCGGAGCTTATCTCGCAGGGAAACACCGAGCATAGCTCGCTCCATAGCTCGCTGCGCGACTTTGAGCTTACTAATGAGGCCAACAGTAAGAGACCATGTCTCAGTTCCATAAGTCATCACTGGCAACACACACTGATTGAAAACTTTCGTTTTCAGGCTCTGCGGTATTTTGGACGAAAAGATAGGACGAAGCTTCCCGAACGCTGCCCAGCCGAGTTGGATTCTTCGCGCCACCTCTTTGTCGAAGTTGGACCTACCTAATTGGACAATCTGTCCTAGGTAGACATACTTGTCGACAACTTCGAGAGTATCGTTCCCAACAATTACCGGTATAGGTGGAACATGAGCATTAGACATGATCTTTGTCTTGTCCATATTCATCTTAAGACCAACCTGCTGGGAGACTCTACTGAGGTCGTTGAGCATGGTGCTAAGGTCCTCGAGCGATTCCGCCATTATGACTATATCATCGGCAAAACGAAGGTTAGTGATGTACTCGCCATTTATGTTGATGCCAGATCTTTTCCACTCCAAGAGCTTGAAAACATCCTCCAATGCGTTTGTGAACAGTTTCGGAGAAATAACGTCTCCCTGTCTCACGCCTCTTTGCAATGGAATTTGTTCCGTACTCTGGTCCTGTAGTCGGACTGACATAGTGGCCTTACTGTACAAACACTTCAAAACTTCGATATACCTATAGTCAATTTGGCATCGCTGCAAGGACTGCAGCACCGCCCAAGTCTCGATTGAATCGAAGGCTTTCTCATAGTCCACAAACGCTAGGCATAACGGCCGATTATACTCTTCGGTCTTCTGTATAATCTGGCGCAGCGTATGAATGTGGTCTATGGTGCTAAAGCCTTTTCGGAAACCGGCTTGTTCGGGAGGCTGGAATTCATCAAACCTGCGTGCGAGACGATTCGTAATGACTCTCGAAAACAGCTTATACACATGACTCAAGAGCGAGATGGGCCTATAGTTCTTCAATAAGGTGTTATCGCCTTTTTTGAAGAAGAGCACCACCACGCTCTTGTGCCATGCCTCTGGCGTTGTACCTTCAATGATGACAGAATTAAATAACTTCTGGAGGACTAAAAGTACCGGTCTACCACCCGCTCTCAGAAGTTCGGTCGTAATTCCATCTTCACCTGGTGCCTTGTTGTTTTTAAGCTGTTTGAGGGCCATTCTAATCTCGTACAGGCTGACGTCCGGGATATCTTCGGTATAGTGTCGGACTAACTTGGCTCTGATGTCCTGAGCTGTGTTAGTAGCGGGCTTACGTGTCGAGGTGTATAACTGTCCATAGAAGTTCTCGATCTCTCTCAGAATCTCAGGCTTGGATGAAATGACGCTACCATTTTCGGTCTTCAGTTTTGTCATTTGGTGTTGCCCAATAGACGAATCCTTTGCGAACACTTTAGAGCCTTGGTTCCGCTCAATTGCGGCCTCAATACGTGAAGTACTAAGAGCACGCAAGTCGTGTCGCAAGGAACTCCAGATTCGTCTATTGAGTTCACCGTAGGCTGACATATCAACTGAAGACTGCAGCTTCATTTCGCTCCGATCGGCCATTAGCTCAAGAGTTTTTTCTGAGAGCTTTTGAGTCTTCTTTCGGCGTTGGGTCTTAAAGAATTTCGATCCAACAGCTTGGACAGTTTCCACCAACCCGTCGTTTAGCTCGTCCACTGTGTTACAGTCGGCTAGGCACTGGAAGCGATTTTGGAGTTCCAGCTGAAAGCCTTCGGGGTTTTGGATTTGGACAGGATTTGGACGGAGCGTAGACTTCACCAGACATGACCTTTCGAGCTTAACATTGATATTCAATGTGCCTCTAACAATACGGTGATCGCTACCGGTTTTCACCTTGCTGATCACAGAGACATCATCGAATATGTGCTTCTTGGTCGTCATGATAAAGTCTATCTCATTTTTAGTGGAACCGTCGGGACTTATCCACGTCCACTTCCTGGATGGCCGCTTCTCGTAGAAGGAGTTCATCATAAAGAGTTCCTCCTTCTCCATGAAGTCAGCCAGCCTCTGTCCTCGAGGGTTCCGCTGCCCGTATCCAAATGGCCCCACTCTCAGCTCATCGCTATTCCTTGTGCCCAACTTCGCATTGAAGTCTCCCATCACAACGGTGAAGTATGTTTCGGAAGTATGCATGGCTTCGGATATGTCCTCATACATAGCTTCTACTTCATCGTCTGAGTGTGCCGACGTCGGCGCGTATACCTGTATAACCTTCAACGAATACCGTTTGGTTATTCGGAGTACCAGGTACGCTACCCTGGCCGACACACTGTCGACTTTGACCACGTTGTTGACGAGAGACTTGCGGACGAGAAACCCGACACCCCCTTGGGAGAGTTGGTCTCCCTCCCGGTAGAAGAATAAGTTACCGGAATTTAGGATTATCGTGTCCTGTCCCTGTCTTCGGACTTCTGACAATCCCATTACATCCCAGCGTAACTTACCCATCTCCGCCTCTAGCTCGACCATCCTTTCGTCAGCCTTCAGTGTGCGCACGTTATGTGTTGCCAGGGCCAGGGGTCGTCGTTGGGGTTGGTAGCCGGGCGTCTGCCGGGGATTCTTCGCACCCCTAACGAAACCCCCCCCCCCCCCCCCTTGCGAAACCTAACTTGTAAAAAAAAACGAAACAAAGGTTGTTAGGGTAAAGTTGTTTTTTTTTCTCCTGGTTTCAGGCTAAAATCTTTATTTAGCCTCGCTTTACCATAAACTTTAAAGAATTTCTAGCGCACTTAAAAAAATACGTGTCTGTCATTTCTATCTAACTTTAAATAAAACTTAGTAAATACTGGGGGTCAAGAAATATTGCCACAAACTTATTAAGATGAAATTCGCCTATGGCATTATTCATCGTTTTTAATGTTATTCTTGTACTATTACTTATTGTGGTAACATTTATGTGGCTAACGTGCTATAGTTTGTTACGCAAGTCATTGTTTAATTTCAGAAGATAACCATACAAACATAATAATTAAGCGTATACTTGACCCAAATTATTTTGTTTGCTGGTTAAACCTTAGTTATTTTAGACGCGATTGAAGATAAAAATATCTTTGGACGAGATGTTTTAATAACATGATGTTACCACAAAAAATATTTCAAATGTGTAGGTCTGTATAGATTCGCTGCTGGCCACGTTGTATGCCTTTCCCCGGAATTAAAACAAAGCCATACCAAACCTCGTTATCGATGCAGCTGATTAGTCGTGTCCATAGAATTAAAAAAAACAGGAGTGAGTTTTGATTGACATCGAACTGATGTACAGCAATGGCGGACACCTAAACATGTGTGACGGATTAAAGAATTGCCATGTGAGAAAATTACCCGAAACCGACAAAAAAAGATCTGGCGTTGGTGTGACTTTTTGTATGACCAAAAAGCTATGCGATCTTGTAACAGGGTAGTCAAAATTTAATGGCTTATGTCATTTTATTTTTCATCCCTCAGGGTTAGTCCTATTTGAATTTGTAAAAAACTATTACGACATAAATATACCTATCCTTTTACACGCTATTAATTTTTTTTTATTATTGTTTGATAGGCTTGCGCTTGATCACTATCTCACCTGATTTTAAGTGACGATGCGGTCTAGGATGTAACGCGCTTGCTATAATTAATGCTATGTTTGCTCCGTTCCAGTATGAAAACGGAACCCGTATAGGATTATTTTATTGTGTATCTGTCTGTCCATATTAGATGCAACTTATAGGGTACCTACCTACTTTACGATGATTTAGAGCTGGCGTGCATTATTTATCGTATAGGCTTAGAGTCAGATGTTGCCAAAAGATTACTAAATTTTTAATCATAGCGGTAATTTCATGGTGTACGATAGTACGACGAGCTTCGGCAGTGCAGCCCTTGTAGTTATAGTTATACCTGCGTGATGTAATCCATACACTAGGACAAAACATCTTCAGCAACGAAGTTGACGCCACTCCATATTATCCTTTATGCTATAGGGGAGAGGAAGGTAGAGTGAAAAAGATAGGGGAAAAGGATGAATGTATGACGGTAAGCAGAGGCGCACCTGCCTCCATTCAGGCTTTTCCCCTCCCATTTCTTTCTTCCTTTGGACAGGGCTAGGGCGTAAAACTAACTAACCGGGTCGGGTCTGCTAGTCAGTCAATAAAACTGTTTATTTTGCACAAAGAATTATAGCCAGGCTGTTGTTGAAAATGTTTTATGAACACATCATTCGTATTTTCCTACTTTACTTTTGAAATGAAATTTCTTGCATCTTCCGTTATGTATATTGTCACGTGGTGAATCTAGGCCTAGGGGGGTGAGGAGGGGCAGCGGTGAGGGCACCGTTTTGCTCTACTGGTGCACTCTTGTCCAGTTTTCGCTCTGAAGAGGGGGGGAGTGTAACGAGCTGTATCCATTCTTCTTTTTTTTTTAGTTAAGTAACACTGACAGCTGTTACTGACTGACACATTGACAGGTGTCAGAAGGTTATTTTTTTTTGGCGTGCCTAGTATTTTCAGCTATGGTACTAGTGTTGCGACACGCGTCGCGTCGCGTCACCTCGCGCCTCTTGTTGTTTCTTATACAAACTTCCAATACTAGTAAGTGTCATATGTCTTGACGCTACTGCTGCTCAACGGGAATTAGCTGCTTTTTCGACATTTTCGTAATGGCTGGACTCCCCAGCAAACTCAATTTTCTTCGAGCGGAACCATCCATGATTGGCTGATGGTACCAACACTACCAACCTATCAAGTATCAACCAATCATGGCCCTTCTGACAGTTTACCAACCAAAAAAGTCAATAACATGTCTTAATTTTTAAAAGTAAGTATCTATTAATAAATTTCACGACACTTTACTTTTTCTACGTTATAGAAAACCTGCCCAAATATGCACGATTAGTAAGTCCATTACACGTAAAATATTTATTAACCTGAAAAAGGCCAACACATGCATAATATGCATAATAGAAATATGCATTTGCATATAGTCAGTTCTCTAATTATGATCAATATAGGTGAATAACTTGTATTCGAACACAATTTCGTCGTTCTCCCACACTTCCGGGTAATTTGCAAGTTTGATTGTTGGCAACACTAGCTGGTTTTGTGTATTGATTGCATCTCAATAATTTTATCGAAAAAGCAAACAATTAGTGGAATAATAACAAGCTTACTTGTGAAAAGTGATCCCTTGAGTTTTTTTTATCAAACTATGATTCCGACAACTTTTCACAACGCAAGACGGCATTTTATAATTTTTTTTTCTATGCTCTTGGGCGTCTTGGGCGAGGTCCGCAGCAGTAATGGCAGGCGATAGACTTCCTATGATGTAAGTGTGTGCGTGTCCGCTTGTACTTATTAGCGTTCCGACTTCCTAAGGGTACCTCGGTTCGGGATCAATTGGGACTCCGTCCTTCTTTTTTTATTAGGTCCATGGTCGTGTCGTTACTTATAAGTACGTACTATTATTGATTCTGTGGTGTCGTACGTGACACACGTACATCTGTGAGTAACAGAGTTTAAGAAACGATTGTTACTCAGAGGATAACAGAACCTGTAAACGGATGGCGTAAGAGCCGGCTAAGGATTATCCAGAGAATGGGCAGCATCACTCTCCTCGGTACATTAAAATGTTCTGCGGTCACTAAGCCGCCTGCCAATAGCGTGGTGATTATGGAAAACCCCTCCAATGAGAAGCGAAGTGGCGTTTTATGGGGAAGCCATATGTTAAGCAGTGGACGTCTTTCGGCTATTGATGTAAATGTAAAATAACACGTTCACCACGTCACCCACCAAACATGTTTGTGTAATTTATCGAAAACTGTCTTGCGTATTTCGCATTTTGTACACGAGCAAGAGTATCGAACATCTGCCCAAACAAAGTGCTTTACGTCACAACTCTTGACGTCACGCTGAAAAACACGTTATGAGAATAATAAGATGATATCACTTTAACAATACGTCATAGGATACCTGTTATTGTTATTTTTATGTGATTAGTTTCGTTGTTAAAGTGCTATTTATCAAAGAGAAAAAGGGGCTTCCCTGTTCTTCCGGCTTGCCTAAAAACTAGTGATGAGACATTACGATCCGATATCGTTATAGATATAGATCATCTGATTTATGGCAATATCGGATCGTAATATTTCTATAGATACGTAATAATAATACCCACAATTTCCGGAGTAAAAAGTACCCTGTATTGCTTTCGGTGTTTTCAGTAGTCTAGCAAATTATATGTGGATTTGATTTGTATTCAGCTTGTATTGAGCCGTTTTAACGTGAAACTCGTGAAAGTTAATAAAAAAAACGGACATCGTTTCAATGTAATGGAGGATTCAGAACTTCAGAAGCGACTCTCTGCTTATTTGTTAGTTCACTTTTTTCTTGTTGGAAGTATAATAGCTTTGCACGTGACTGTTTACTTCACGAACTGAATTACGTTAGCCTACCACTAGCTACTAGAGGAATATTAGACTCATATTTCTATGTGTGAACAAATTTAAAAGTTTGGTGGGGGAGATATTTTATGTCCTGGAGAAAGACATACGATTTTTTATAGTGGTAAACTGTGGCCCGTAGTCCTTGTACACGAGCATCGAGTCCCGGTTTGCGAATAAGACCACCCCGTCTCTTTCCGTGGATGCTGTAAAAGCCAGCAAATGGAATATCCAGAGAATGGGCAGCAGCATTCTCCTCGGTACATTAAAATCTTCTGCGATCGCCAAGTCGCTTGCCAAGTGTGGTGATTATGGTACATCCCCCTATGATAAGCGTCCAAAGTAGCGTTTTATGGGGGAGCCATGTGTTCAGCAATGGACGTCTTCCAGCTTATGATGTGAGGGGGAAAGCCAGCATAAAACCGGACCCAAGGGGAAAAGCTTGTTTATCAGCCTCGCTCAGACTAACTGCCTATCTATAATCTGTTTTCTATACTCATCTGATAAACTTTGACGGAAAACACTGCTAATTCCAAGCATGTAAGGGTTATTTTAGCATAGCAGTTAGTTTCTTTTCATTACCGTCTGTAATCACTAATCAGCATTGAATAAAAAATAATTTTTAAATGGAACATGTGGTTTTGGTTCCATTAAAACGGGTCTTTTTTTAACAACAGACAGGCATACAGACTATTACAACAGACGTACAATTTAAGGAAAATCCTTTAAATAAAAATAGCTTCCTAGAATAGAAAGATGAATTAAATTAGCTTTACAACACAATAATAACTATTATCTATCTAAATTCCGTTTCCTTCTTGCTATTCTTGGGTTCAATGGTAAACAATGTAAAAAAATATTATGGCAAGCTTCCAAACTACAGTGCATTTAAAAAACCAAGTGCTATTTCATTGGTGTTAGCCCATTGGTTTTAAATGTTTGTTTATGTACAAACCCAAAAGACTATCATTTTATAATCTCAAATCTACTTCTATGAAATATGTATATTTTATTTACAAAATTACAAATACATAGGTATACCTAGTGCTTATAGTAAATAGATAGTTTTGTCTAAAAACAGCAAATAAATGGAAGAGTATCCAGTGTAGGTATCTTCTATGTACATAAAAGAACATTTCATAATCTGAAATCTAGGTACTTCTACGAAATGACTATAAGTAGGTATTTTATTTAGGTACAAATACATAATCTAGTAAATATATAGTAAAAAGATAATTTGTACCTTTGTATCTACGAAGCGATAAATAAACTGTGCACATAGAGCCATAGATGTAATTTTATTAAAAAAGGATAGTCCTCATTTATTTACAGTTCTAACTCTAACTACACTACGTACCTAGTATTATTATCTATTCTGTGACTATATCTTACCATTATTTTCTTCGTGACTATCTTCAGCTCATCACTATGCGTGTTGTGTGCCCTACCACATTCCTAAAATTAGTGACGTGGTAAATTATGACGCTCTAAAATAAGCAATTGCTTTGAGGGGGTGATTCACGCATTTTTAGCGTGTTATTTGGCAGCTATTTTTGTAACGGTTATTAATAATATAACGAATGAGAGCCAAAAATCATTTTTAATAGTCGGTAGCCTGTAAACGAGCGTAGTATCCCTTAGTAGGCTGTGTAAACGAGTACTACCTAAGTAGGACGTGCTACTTTATTCGAGATCGAGAGTTCGAGAATGTTACAGAATAGACGACGAATTACCTACTGGGCCAAGTTTACGTTGATTTTGTATTTCCTAAATTCCTACTCATTATCACAATTTTAAAATCATAATGCTATGTAAATAAGGCGAATTCTGTGATTATAATTAAGTAATAAGTAGGTACCAACGTACTGAGTCATTACATTAATCATTACATCATCACAGTGTCTGGGTGTTATATTGTATTCTATGTATGCATTTACAAACAAAAAGTATCTAAGTATTGTATCAGTTATCTGGTTCCCATAGTACAAGATATGCTTAGTTTGGGGCTAGATGGTGCTGTGTGAATTGTCCACACGTATTTATTTATTTATTTATTTATTATCCAATGAAGCCAATTTCGACAACGTTAAAATTACTATGGTTATAAACAAAGACCTTTCTCAGATATAATTTAATGGGAAGCCCGTACCTATCACCCAAAACCGCGCCATCGCCATATCATTGAAAGCTCATAATCAATATCGAAATGCATCATTCAGAAGTTTTTTTTTACTTTTAGGTTCCTGTCTGTTATTTAAATTGGGGACCGGCGCACTGACGATGACGTCTCGCATGGGGTGTTTTATGGTCAGGAGGTAGGTTAAAATATCATTGGTGTTTTGTGCATTTTAACCCCGCCGCGCCGCGCTCTCCAGCCTATTCACCCAAGCCATCGTAATTCTTTGATTTGAATAATATTCATAGACATATTATACCTATAGGTAATACTTCGATAATATTACATATTATTATGTCTATAAAAATAATATAACTAATTAATATATTAATAGGCATTATACTAAGTAGAAATGGTGGTAGGACTTTTCTGCAAAGTTCGTCTAGGTAGGTACCACCGCTTTGCCAGTTATTCTGCCGCCAAGCAGTAGTGTGCAAGCACTACTGTGTTCCGGTTTGAAGGGCATTGTAGCTAGTGAAATTACTGGGCAAATGAGACTTAAGAACTGATCTCACAGTCTAGGAATCTTTTTTAGACTGTGTGATGTCTCAGGATGACGTGCGCAGTGCGCAGTGTCACGCGAGACTTTCATTTAGAGTTCCGAGTGACACTGCAATCTGTAATGAGCGGCTGTGACGCTTAACACCAGGCGAACGACTAGCTCGTCACGTCATTCGTTTACATAAAAGAAGAAAAAACTAAGTAGAAATATTTTATTTTTAATCAGAGAAAACGTAAAATAGACGGGTTTCGAGCTCTAGCTCTATTCTGCAGAATATTCGTAGGTACCAGTATCATCTAGCACGAAATAAAATACCCTTCACGGGTCATTTAGTCGGCTACGCTATGATAAAATGTTATTCTGTAGGTAGGTACTTATTCGATTCGTCTCACAACGAGGAAATACCGTACCACCGATATTATAGGTAGGTAGGAACTCATTACTTGCGTGCCTACTGCCTAGATTATAATTATAATAACAATAACACCAAGTTATGGATGTAACTATAGCAACTAGAGTAGGTAGGTTAGGTATCTGGTTTCCTTCATCATAGGCACAGCTCATAGGTTTTTTTTCAATTGTTAATGGGGCAGCGTTTGGCCACATCTCACCTGATGGTAAGTGTAGATGAAGCCTAAGGTGGGACACGCTTACCCAGAAGATACCTATTCACTCTGCTCTTGAATACGCAGAGATTGTATGTGGAAGGAAATACCGTTGCGGGAAGCAAGCTCCATACTTAGGTAGGTAGGTATAGGAATAGGATCCCCAAAACCACAACCCCACTCCAATGCAAATAGTAGATAAATAGATAGGTAACTATACTTTAGGTACTTACTTAGTAAGTCCAGTTTAGAAAAACAATCTTCTAATCTAATGCCCGTCTGCACCAAAGTTTGACAGCTCCTAAGTTCGTACTTATCTTTCCATAACGGTATCTACTGCAACACATTTGGGTAGGTGCGTCCTAGAGAGATAAGTGGGAACCATAGAACTATTCCGTCTAATCGGAAAACCACAAAAACTAGGTATATTCACGACTCGTCGTGAGCCTAGATGCTATCTATCTATACCGCATCCACGTATGTATAGAACAAGCCAAACCGGTTAGAGAAAGGCGACGTTGCCGCTCCGTGCGCCGCGTAAACAAGAGGTGACGGCTGGTCAAATACGAACGCTGGGGCTGCGCTGTAACTGGCTAATGGCTATTAACTGGCACGAATCGTACGGTGCAAGCTAGTTCGTGTTTATTTATTTTTATCGGTAATAAAATCAATTTAAAGTTGTTAAGTAGATACCTACTATATTTTATGACCTGCTTACCTAGGTACCTATTTGTTTGTTTGGTTGGTACGTATATATCGGTATATACTCAATTACATAGAAATATAACGCTATTACCCCACCAAAATGTCTTCTTTTGATTGAGTACTTAAGTACCTACTTATTTGATTAAGCTTCATCATCAACAGCCGGAAGACGTCCTCTGCTGACCAGGTCTAGCAAAGACCCCTTTCCATTAGCGTTAACGCCAAACGATAACTGAAAATGTATGGGAATGACGTTAGCTAAGACATTATCCGTGGAAAAGTTTTCCGCAGGCAATGTCATTCCCATACATGTTGAGTTATCGTTTGGCGTTATTGCCAATGGAAAGGGATGTAGACCCCTGAACATAGAGCTCCCCAAAGCTTCGCGGCGCGGCGCGTCTGTGAAGCAACAGTGTCAGCGACGCGATAGTTTTCGGTATCCATCGCTGCCCGTTATGACCGTGGCGTGGCGGTCTACGAATACGCGCAGCGATGGGTACAGAATGGCTGATTTTGATGCTTCACTGCGTCGACACGGTACAAACGCAGGTATGGTTTTTGGTTCAAAGGTTTTGTCTTTTAAACCATTACAACCACAAGGACGGGTCTTATCACTGGAAGACTTGGAAGGTAGGTACCTCTTCCAGACTAGTACCTATCTAAGTACCTACCATTACCATGTTTTGTAGAATTTTAACTAATATTAAAATTGTTAACGTTCAAAAAGAAGAGCCGGGCAAGGGAATATCCAGAGAATCGGCAGCAGCATTCTCTTCGGCACATTAAAATCTTCGCCTGCCAAGCGTGGTGATTTATGACAAACCCCATAAGATAAGCATCCAAAGTGGCGTTTTATGTGGACCTGTGTTCACGAGTGGAGGTGGATTCTCGATACCCAAATCAAAATTTTCTGCGATTACCATGACGGCAAGTCGCCTGCCGAGCGTAGTGATTATGGCAACCCTCAAAACCACTAACCTCCGCTAGGAGTACAAATTAGTCTTCTGTGGTACTAACTGTACCTAGCTACTATAACTATAGATAGGTATAAGGTACCCACTTATTAAGCAGCTGTTCGACTGCGCGCCACGTTACTCTCTGGTTGTCTTCTTGTGTTGCCACAAGGTAAAAGGGTATCAGGGCTATTGCCCTCTCTCCCTGGCTCTTCTCAGCCCATAACGATGGGCCGGTCTGTTTGGTAAACCCCTTCGGTTTAGCTTCATTGGGAGAACTTCACCTCAGGTGACTACAGATTTGCCGTAGGCGATCAAGCCCCACCAGGTGAGACCCATGGTTAACCCATGGGAGGCCCGGTGAAGCCGATCAGCAACTGTGGCATTGCAGCCACCGTCGGATCCGTCCCCCGTTCTCCAGCTTCTTCCTCCTTGGCTTCCTCATCCCCAGCGATGAGGTCGCGCTGGTACGGTGTTCTCTTCCTCCTCCCTGTCACGTCCGGTGGTCGCGCGTGAAGCGGAGCTATGCCCACTATGTGAGCATGCCCCGACTTGTCGGCTGCTTGGAACATCTTCCTTGTCAATCTCTTCACGAAGGCTTCGATGTTCTCCTCCATGTGCAGATCTTTTGCGATGGTGGTGTTGCGGACATACCTCGGCGCATCCACGATAGTCCTCAGCGTCTGATTTTCCTGGGCTTGCAGTCTTTTCTTATTCGATTCGGTCAAGTACGCATACCATGCTGGGGCGGCATACGTTATCCTTGACCGGATGTACGTCTTGTAAATCATTAGCTTGGTGTTCAGCGGCAGTTTGGACCGCAGGATCGGGAAAAGTTTGGCTCGCGCTCCTTTCACCTTTCCCACGGTCGATTGCACATGGTGCCGGAAGCTCAATCTTCTATCGAGGGTGACGCCGAGGTATTTCACCGTTCGTTGCCACGGTATCTCCTGTCCCTTCAGTTTCAGCGGCTGTGGTAGATGCGTTTGGCCGAAGAGAATGGCTTGCGTTTTCCCCACGTTGACGCTCATTCTCCATTTCTCCAGCCAAACGGGCCCACGTTACTCGTTAGTGTCGTTAGTATTTGTACCGCACGGTCAGTGGTGGGGTATTTGAATGGGGCTGATGCTCATCCTGCACGAAAGTTTGAAGCTCAAGTTCGCATTTATCTCTCTGATGATATGCAGTAGGTACCTGCGTCGTAGAGAGATACGTGCGGACTGAGGAGCTGTCAAACTTTAATGATGGGCATGAGAGTCCCAAATACCCACTCAAACACTCAAAATACTCATTTTGATAAAATATGTTTACACTTCATTCAGATGACAGTATGAGTAGGTATAGTCAAGTAGAGTACGAATGAAATACAAAATCATAATGTAGCTATATATATACCGTAGGTACATGGTATGCGTAAGAAGTACATACACAGAATTAAATAAGCACCACTGTGCCACAATACCAACCAACCAACCACCCTAACCTACGAATAATATTGCAATCACATTGCAATAGAAAGGTATAGGCTGGCACAGATAATATAATAGTAGGTACATACGTAATAAGTAGGTCGTTATAGGTTAAGGTATCTATGGTAGATACCTACACCTAAAGGTATAAGTAGGTACTTTATGATAACATAGCACTTTGTCAAGTAATATAATTATATAGGTACTTAGAACAATAACTTACCTACATTAAATTTTTATTAATAAGAACAGGGGCCGTACCGTGAGCTCTTAGCGCGATTCAAAACTGAGCCTATATTGGATCGCTTTGTTTTATTTGTATGGGGATTTTGTCAAGCGATCCAGTGTAGGCTCGGTTTTGAATCGCGCTAAGAGCTCACGGTACGCCCCCAGCCTGTTACTATTACCTTACTGATTTTGGCTTTTAAATCTAACACTAGATAGTACCATAAAACCAGGTAAGTACCTAGTTACACTTACAACCTTATCTAAACTATAGTAGGTATAATAAAAGAGACCTACCAAGACCTACCCAACAATACTATGATGGGAATAATCATAGAATTAAAAAAATCTTTTTTTATTAGGTCCATGGGAATAATATTAAGTGTCTAGGTACGTAAGTAATTACCTATTAGTATTTCTAGGAACTTGCCTACCTATTCTGTGACCTAGGTCAGTTCGAAGTAAACACAGTATTAAAGGAACCGTAGGAAGGACCAAATCAAGTCCTAGAACTAGAAACATACACTCGCATAACGACGAGCTAATAAAATGATTTCTAGTTACGAAATGAAATGAAGCAACATCTCTCCCGGACTCCAGAAAATCAGGTAGGTACGGCTAACAGAGCTACAGCCTCATTCCATTTATAGACTTGCTTGATCAATATAAACAAGCGCGGCGTTGCCAGCTCTCAATTGAAAACACGCTGGCTCTCTACGTAACCGCTCCTGTTACATTTCGTAAGTCACTTTTGGGTTTATGCGATTTCAACCGTTATAACTAAAAGCGCGGAGATCAAAATCGTTATAGCTTGATTGCAACGTGTGATGTTTTAGAACGTTTGTAGCATGTAAACAAGATTTCGGTTCATAAGATAATGCACCCTAATTTCGACACCTTTAAAGTGCTTTTTGTATGGGTGACGTACCAGATCAGAGATTGTTATTGTGTGATATAGATGTAGCTGGAAGGAAATCACGTAGACATGGAACATTGTAGAAACTTGCATATTATATATATAATAATGGTGTTTACGAATAAGTTTAAATTAGGTACCTAAGTAGGTAGGTAGTAGGTAGTAGTAAGTAGCTACGTGGCCAGCAAGGAAGGACTTCCATGGTGCTAGTGAGAATTAGGGAGCTTGTTTTAATGTCCTTCTTTAAACTAGATAATTTCATAACTTACGTATCCATCACGTCTTAATTGATAAATTATTTCGCATAATTTGGTAGGTACTTTACCTCTTCTGAATTTGATGATTGCAATAAGTTTAGTATTATCTTAAGACGTTTCAAATAGAACGGCTTACGCCATCTAGCGGGAGTGCGTGATATCAGTAACAGCTATGAATGGTTCCTATTCCTATTTCCTTCTATAGATATTGGTCATTGGCGTAACTCTGGATGAAAACATCTCGTCTTGTGTTGCCGCCGTAATTATTATTATTGATGAACACAATAAGAAGAACGAAACGAAGATAGAAAAATGAGAATAGATACTTCATACTTGACACTGACTGGCATAATGCATAAATAATGCGATGCCAAGGACAAAAAAAAAACTTAACTCGAGAAAATGTAAAATCATGAAGTAGGAAGAAAACCAGTTATTCTATGAACATAACGATTATTTTTGCCATCGTATTTGTCGACGTACTATTTGTTTTTTTTAGCTTATCTTTTGCGCTATGTATTACAAAAAAAGGATTGACATTTGCGCCGAAGTACAGTGGCAGATAAGCATGTAAAAATCGTCGAAAACTGTATGACTTTTCAAATTATTTCCTACATATCACAATATATCGCGTAGTTTGTATTCGCTTGACTTGTACTCATAGACTTAGTAATCTGTAAATAGGGCGAATTCTGTGCTTGTATTATCGTTTGGTACAAACAAATTCGCATACTTATTGTACTATTACTTGCTATTACACAGAATATATAATAATACTACCAGCAGTATCACCATTGTAGAATATCTTTTGTATACCTACTGAAGTACGTAGTATCCGCTACTTGGTCTGTGGGATCCCAACTTACTTGAACATAAATAGCTAATTGTCCACTTACCAATGATTTCTTCAATGTAAACTTGCTCACTTTCGTTCAGTTTCAAGTTTTCTGCGCAATATTCATTGTAAGCTTCGGGGTGGTCGTTTTTTAAATGTTTAAACAGTGAATTAGTTCTCGAATTTAATTGAAATCGACAATGCTTGCATCTTCTTGCCGCATTCTTGTTTTCTGGTATTTTAGAAAAGTGCTTATTGAGAAAGTTCGCAACAGTGGGTGCGAAATCTGAAATAGCTCCATCAGAATCATCAGTGAATAATGCTTTGATTGCTTTGCTATGTTTCCTTCGTACATGACATTTCAAGTTGCCCGAAGTAGTTAAATACGAGTATATTCCGTTGCATAAAACACATTGCGCTTTTTTTTCTGTTTCGTCGACGATCCTGAAGTAGTCCCAATGGTTAACATCACTAGTGTTATTTTTCACTTCCATCACTATTTTTCACTTATAACGATGAAATAAAACACAGTTATTCGTTACAGTTTTTTAGCGGAGCTAGAGGTTATGTTATAACTAAAACAAAATGACGTTGTAATATAACTGACATGGACATCTGACGTGCGTAACTAGCCGTCACCTCTATACTGGCTAAATACTAAATACACTATGTGTGGAACCAAAATTGAAAATATAAGAAAACTAAACACCTATTGCACCACAGAGGATATTTATGGATGGTATTATAGTGACAGAGGTATTATATTTATTATCTGTGCTAGTGCTAATAACAAAGGTTGAAATCCGAAGGCGAAGTTGTTTTTGGCGGGAACGCAGAAAAGTTCATGTCGTAAGTTGCATTTTTTTTCTTCCTCATTTGAGGAATAATGGCTTCGCACGTATGTCGTTGCATTGTATTATTTCTCAAAACTTGTGCTTTTCCAGTGTTAATGTTTAAAATTGGTGGCGATTAGGAGGTTTGCAGACAACCAAATATAAAAAAAATTAGTTCTTTAAAGTCCGTAAGATGGCGTTGACGACACATGGCCGCGAATCACAGACCTAGACTTATTTTATGGCGTGAATAATTAGTCACTGCCATGTCTATGGTCCTGAAGATTTATGCCGCAGATTAGAGAAAATATCAATACTGTGATTTATGCATAGACCGTAAATAGCTACTCTCTGCATCTATGTCCACGCTGTGAAGCAAAAGCAGGGAAGGCTGTGACAGTGTGACTATCTGTACATTGCAGAGTCTGCTACAGGCTAAAATCTGCCCACACTTTGAATTTTCCCAGAAATGTGCCTCGTCTTGTGATAGTAATAATACGAGGGAAATAATAGAAATATTTTTCGTTAGTATTTGCTTATGTTTAGATGACAGATTTAAATCTTCTAAAACTGTTGCTGTTCTTGTCAAATAGACGGCAATGTAAGAGACGGATATATTTTTAGTAAGTTAAAGACTGTCAACTAAAGCCTTCAAAATTAGGCCTATTACCTGTTTGCTACTTTTACGAATTAAAGTTTCAGCTGAGCACTTTTTTTATTAGGCAAAATTTTCGTGTGTTTTGCCAGTGATGACAACTGAGACATGGTCTTTTACTGTTGGAATCATTAGTAAGCTGATAAGCTCAAAGTCGCGCAACGAGCTATGGAGAGAGATGCTCGGCGTTTCCCGGCGAGATAAGCTCGGGAACGAGGAGATCCGCAGGAGAACTAAAGTGACCGATATAGCTCTAAGAATTAGCAAGTTGAAATGACAATGGGCAGGCCACATCGCTCGTAGAACTGACAACCGATGGGAAAGAAAGGTTCTCGAGTGGCGACCACGAATCGGAAGACGCAGCGTATCCCCCCCGGCCCCCACTCGGTAGATCGACGATCTGGTGAAAGCCGCGAGGAGCTGATGGATGCAGGACGCGAGCAGCCACTCAAGGTGGCGTGCTCTGGAGGAGGCCTATGTTCAGCAGTGGACGTCTTCATGCTCTTGATGATGATGATGATAAAAATTTTCAACCTTTTATATTTTTTAAACCTATGTAGATACAAAACTGAAACTTTAATTCGTGAAAGTAGCAAATAGGTAGCATTTTTTGAATATATACACTCAGTAACAGATGCTCCAGGCGACGCGACCCGCCATTATTTAAACGAATGACGTGACAAGCTAGTCGTTCGCCGGCGTTTTACGGCCAGACGGCCGCCCATAACAGATTGCAGTGTCACTCTGAAATCTAAAGTTGCGCGTGACAATGCGCACGTCATCCTGAGACATCACACAGTCTAAAAGATTTCTAGACTGTGAGATCAGTTCTGCAGTCTCATAATATTTGCCTTGCCCAATAACGTCACTAGTTACAATGCCCTTCAAACGGGAACACAGTAGTGCTCGCACACTACTGATTGGCGGTAAAATAACTGGCAAAGCGGTGGTACCTACCTAGACGGACTTTGCAGAAAAGTCCTACCACCTAGTAGTAAAACGGTTCTGACGGTAACCGGTAATAAACGTGCTCGCATTGTGTGGCAAGCGTCTGTGAGCGTAATAAGTTCTAGTGTATTACTCCTTTACATAATGGTCGTCTCGACGTCTCCGACATATCTTGTAGAAGAGCCGAATGAGCAATATCAATAATACCAAATTATGATTATTACACTAGCGCGGCAAATTCAAATTTTCTTGTGTTCTTTTGCAATTAATAGCTTAATTACTCAACGTGATTACATGAAAACCAATTTTGCGGAAATAAATAGAATGTATCAATAAATTACAATTAAAAGTATCTCCTAGATATCATTGGTTTAGCGACAAATGGCAATAAACAATTTTCTTCTTAGTTTGTCAGTCTATTGCCATTTGTCACTAAACCAATGATGAGTAGGTGATACTTTTAATTGTAATTTATTGATACTTTCTATTTATTTGCGTAAAATTAGTTTTCATGTAATGACGTTGAGTAATTAAGCTATTATTGGCATAAGAACGCAAGAAAATTTGAATTTGCCGCGCTAGTGTAACTTTCCACCTTTGTGTAAATTTAGTAACAATGAAATAAATATATATAATATTTATTTTAAACATTAAAATAAAAACAGTGTATATTCAATTTATGTATAATTGGTATTCATTCGTATTACAATAAATAAAGAACTTGATGAGCGTGACGTCATCGGGTGGGCGTGGGTAACACGGTGATGGTAAGGTTGCGTGACGTCACGGAGCGGGCCGGGGGCGGAGTCTCGGGCTCCGTGTCGGACTCGGAGTCCGAGTGAGAGAGAGCGGAGAACGATGATGTAAGGGTTGATAGCTCGGCTGCTTGCGAGGGTGGTATCACTACCTGGGGATCAAAGAAAAAAAAAGATGAAGTAAATTATTTTTTGTTCAAGACATAGACTAAACACACAATCACCAATGCATTTATTTTGTGTAAATGTATTTAAAGAGAATATCCAGGGAACGGGCAGCACCATTCTCCTCGGTCACTGGATCACCAATCCGCCTGCCAAACACTGTCTATAATAAGCGTCCAAAGTGGCGCTCTCTGGGGGAGGCCTATGTTCAGCAGTGGACGTCTTCAGGTTGTTGATGATGGTGTAATTAGTAATTAAAAATTTGCAACCGTATCAGGTTAAAATAAAATTCAAATATACAAATCAACAAAAAACAGATCTTAAAAAAAAATGCCTGACAAATACTTGGACAATATTTACAGCTAAATATTTTTTCCAGTTATTTCGGGTTTAAAACAAAATTTCTGACCTTATTTTGATAAAATGTCTACGGATCCATTCTGAAAGTATACCCTTTCGACTGCCTGTTACCTCAGTTGGTAGTAGCTCTGCCTTCTGAACTATAGGTTGTGGGTTCGATTCCCACTCAGGACAAACATTTGAGTGATGAACATAGGTGTTTGTTCTGTGTCTGGGTGTTATATTGTATTCTATGTATGTATTTACAAACAAAAAGTATCTAAGTATTGTATCAGTTATCTGGTTCCCATAGTACAAGCTATGCTTAGTTTGGGGCTAGATGGCGCTGTGTGACATGTCCACACATATTAATTTGTAAAGGAAAAATTTGAATCACGAGCGGGACTTGAACCCGCATCCATCCGTCCCTAAAGCCGGGACATGCTTTACTTAAGCTACCGTGACAAGTGGTCTCGTGTCCGAATTTATCCTTCACCTTTTACAACCAACTTACGGGGTTGGCAGCGCCATCTATTGAGAAATTCTTAAGAATTATCCCAACCAGCACGGTCAAGTTACATCAACACAAATGCTGTAAAGATAACGCCTCCCGAATCAATATTTATGATTTTTATAGCAGTATCGCCTGCTCAGCGTATCTACAGATTAATAGATGGCGCTGCCAACCCCGTAAGTTGGTTGTAAAAGGTGAAGGATAAATTCGGGCACGAGACCACTTGTCACGGTAGCTTAAGTAAAGCATGTCCCGGCTTTAGGGACGGATGGATGCGGGTTCAAGTCCCGCTCGTGTTTCAAATTTTTCCTTTACAAATTAATCTGTAGATACGCTGAGCAGGCGATACTGCTATAAAAATCATAAATATGTCCACACATGTTTCAAATAGATGAGGAACTTTTGAAATCGGTTCACAAAAGACGAAAATATGAGGTAAAAAACACTTAAAAATAAAACTACTCCTTTATCGAAATAGGTTGACAAAATAATTTTATTTATTGCCTAGACATTTTTTCTCTGGGTTGTCTGGAAGAGATCGCTTTAAGGGATAAGACCGCCTATTGTGACACTTAGTTATAAGATTTCCCTCTAAATGTTCGTGTAATATGGTGTTTTCAATAAGGAGTTTATCTATCTATCTCTTTTTATTTTTTATATATAATATGGATGGACAAACAAGCTGACGGCCCGCCTGATGGTAAGCAGTTAACATCGCCTATGGACACCAGCAGCACCAGGGGCGCTACCAATGCGTTGCCTACCCTTTAAGACTGTTTTTACCCATTTTTTATAAATAAATAATGAAACAAATGGGACAGCCTCTGTGTGGTGGTTGAGCAGGTCGGCTCATAACCCGGAGGCGGCGGGTTCGATTCCCGCGACAGGTCAAGTATTTTTGCACAGGAAAAAGCGCAAATACTTATGTTCTGTGTGTGTGTGTGTTGTGACAGCATGGTCCTCGTAGTTCCTGGCTCCCTAGATACAGGGGATCCTAGTTAGGGTCCGGGATCTGTGCATGTGATCGTTGGCCGCGTTAGTTAAACATGTTGAATGAGTAATATGCAACCTGCAGCCAGTCCCCGCGGGCGGCGAGCGGGCGGCGCGCGGAGGCGAGGCCCCCGAGGACGGCGGGCGACAGGAACGTGACCGCGCTGTCTCCGTCACGCCACGTGAAGTGGGCACCTCGCTTTATACGACCGCTGTAGACAAATATACCAATATTTATTAGGGGTCCAGGGAGTCTAGCAAAGATATCTTTCCATTAGCGTTGACGCCAAACGATAACTTTTTTTTTTTTATGTGATTGAATGACGTTACGAGCAAGTCGTTCCCCTGATGTTAAGTGACACGGCCGCCCATAACAGTTGCAGTGTCACCCGGAACTTTAAAACAATAAAGTTTAGCGTGACACTGCACTGCGCACGTCATCCTGAGACATCACCCAGTCTAGTAATCAGATTACTAGACTGAGTGATCAGATCATAAAGTCTCATTTGCCCAGTAATGTCACTAGCTACAATGCCCTTCAAACCGGAACACAGCAGTGCTTGCACACTACTGCTTGGCGGCAGAATAACTGGCAAAGCGGTGGTACCTACCTAGACGAACTTTGCAGAAAAGTCCTACCACCTAGTGAAAAAATAACTCCAAATGTATGAGAATGACATTAGCTGCGGAAAGCTTTTCCGCAGCTAATGTCATTCCCACACATTAAATAACTGAATTGCGAATAATCTGGCAAAACTATGTTCTCATGAATAACATTACAAATGTTCAACAAAAACATCATGTTAATCCAAACAAGATTTCATAAATACAATGAAAACAAAACAAATGAAATGAAATGTTTAGGACTAGGTGATAATTATAGATTAGTAAGCTAAATGACATTGTATGAAAGCATGTAATAATAATAAATAAATAAATAAATAAATACAACGGTACCAAAGTATTTTTTCATTCTATGCTGTTTTTATGTATGAAAACTTGTTGGACAGTTAAACTACATGAGAACATTTAGCCAGATTTTTCATAAACAAATTCAGTTATTTAATATTTTCAAAAATGTCGCAATGCGCGAGCGAGACAGCGGATCTGCGAACATACGAAATCTCACTCAGCGCGGCAAATTAAAATTTTCTTGCGTTTTTGCAAATAATAGCTTAATTACAAAACGTGATTACATGCATTACTATAATTATAAATCTACTCTTTTTGAAATCATTCGCAGAACTTGTGAGATTTTATGCCGACTAATTTTATCCTTTAAGCTCTCCATACATAATTCACGTAAGTTCCTAAGTGTATTGTATATATTAAAAGTGCGAGCGAAGCGAGCGCAAAAAAGAAATGCCGTATTGTATTTCAGAAAACACGTATGGCAATTCAAACATGAATTACATGTCAGTCAGTACAAACGCGCTTGTTATACAACAAAACAGTAGAAATATTAAAGGCGCGAGAAAAGCGAGCGCGAAAATTTTTATATTTGCCGGGTTGTATTTCAAAAAATACGTATCGCAATTCAAACATTCTTGCTCTACCCTCGGACCGGCGCTGAGTGCGGGGGGTAGCCCGCGGCCGTCACAATACTCACCCAATTGCAAGTGGCAGGAGACTGGCGCCCTCCGGGTCCATGAATATATGAACTGCATCCAAATACTGAACGCTGTCCTCTGCGCTCCACGAACTCTGGCAAACGTATTGTAAACATTTAAAAAAAAATAGTAAAGAAAAATAAATATTTTACCTTATTTCATAACGAGTATAAATAAATATGTGTAGACATGTCACACAGCGCCATCTAGCCCCAAACTAAGCATAGCTTGTACTATGGGAACCAGATAACTGATACAATACTTAGATACTTTTTGTTTGTAAATACATACATAGAATACAATATAACACCCAGACACAGAACAAACATCGATGTTCATCACACAAATGTTTGTCCTGGATGGGAGTCGAATCCACAACCTATAGTTCAGAAAGCAGCGCTACTACCAACTGAGCTAACAGGCCAGCCAAAAGTATAGTTACATGAATAGGACCACCCCATCTCTTCCCGCGGGTGCCGTAAGAGCCGGCTAAGGGAATATCCAGGGAATGGGCAGCAGCATTCCCTGAGGTTCATTAACATCTAGGATCACCAAGCCGCCGGCCAAGCGTGGTGGTTATGGCAAACTCGACCTATGATAAGCGACCAAAGTGGCGTTTTATGGGGGAGGCCTATGTTCAGTGGTGGACTACTACCAGGAGTTCCTATATTGTGGGAACATATGGGTATATAATCAAACTTACCACAGTATCCGTAATTTGTGGCAGGGCCCGTTCCATGCTTGACATTTCGAAGCTGTCAGTGGACATATGACCAACCGCTTGACCTGTCAAAATGTACAATACCTATAGTCAAACTGCAATAGACTAGTTGCCTGCTATTAAAAATTATTTTCATAAAGAAGATTAAAAAAGAATGAAATAATTGAAAAAAATAAGTCAAATCGGTAAATAAATTACGGCGCAATAAGCTTTTATAGTTTCTGGAGGGGGCATCGCCTGTCCCTTTCTCACAAAACAGAGATCGTGTGGACCTTCCTCACAGTTACTATGAAAACACACCTTGTGACGTCACATGCCGAAGATATTGTATATAAAGCTACCACAGCTTAGTAATGAGGTACTATGAAGGAACAAGAGTGACATCACTGCATGTTTGAGCCGTCACTCTTTCTATTCCTGTATTTTAAAATGCTTGTAACTTTGACATTGGAGTTTTGGCGGGAACTCGAAAAAATTCACGTCGTTTCATTGTATTATTTTTCTAAACTTGTGCTTTTTCCAGTGTTAATGGTTAAAATTGGTGGTGTTTTACGCATTAAGTGCTGAATTACGAGCATGAGTGTGGGCAAGTGATATAATATAGTGAAACGTGGTTTTTCGTGTTGCTTCCAAAATTCCATAGAAGCTTCTAGTAAAGTCGCCACCACTTTACTAGGGTATGAATTAGACTGGACTATGATTACCTGACTAAGACTGGACTGTGACTAAGACTTGAAGACTTGACTTTACACGTGAAATATTCTATAACTCGATTAATAATTACAATACTTGACACTGGCCTAAATACACTATGTGTGGAGCCAAAATATAAGAAAAAAAAAAACTTTGACATTTTTGAGTTATTTAGTTTGTGTTTTCACGACTGTTTATTTTTTGAGGAATATTATTAATTTATGCAATAAAAAAAAATAACAGGACAAGTCTATTTAAGTAATTTTAACTGGTTTTTATTAAGCTGCTATAGCTGACCCGAAGGATGTCCTGTGCGAATATCTCATACAAAAATCATCATCATCAACCTGAAGACGTCCACTACTGAACATAGGCCTCCACGGAGCGTCACTTTGAGCGGTTGCTCGCCTTCTGCATCAATCGGTTGCCCACGGCTCTGACCAGCTGGTTCCCACAATACAAGCTTTGCTTATTTTGAGGCTAGATGGCGCTGTGTGAGATGTTCATACATATTTATTTATTTATTTCAATCACTGTGCATGCGCATTAGTATACCTTCATTAATTTATTAGGTGAATAAATAACACACCACCATCACATACACAGATCCTGGACCCTAACTAGGATCCCCTGTATCTAGGGAGCCAGGAACTACGAGGGCCATGCTCACACAACACACACACACAGAGAACAACGTATTTGTGCTTTTTTCCTGTGCACAAATACTTGTCTTGTCGCGGGAATCGAACCCGCCACCTCCGGGTTATGAGCCGACCTGCACAACCACCACACCACAGTAAATGCTAGCGCGACCTTATGGGTCAATTTGGACAGAGCAGCAAAATGTTGCTTTTTAAGTGCTATTGACATATCAGTCTTATTCCATTTAGACAAAGCTGAAAATAGTATGCAACATTAAAATCTTACCTACAATAATGTTGAATACTATTTTCAGCTTTGTCTAAATGGAATAAGGTTGATATTCCCATAGCACTTAAAAAGTGCTAGAGCATTTTGCTGCTCCGTCTGAATTGACCCTATCTTGCCCCATCCCGACGGACCCCGGAGGGGATGTAGTGGGTTCGAGTTCCACACACCCCCTGCCATCACCCTTGTGGGGGCAGGGAAGTAGGGTATTCTCCCCCCTCAAAAAACAAAGGTTACCTTTCCCCGTAGAATCTGTGCTCATAGCAGAGAGCCCCCGTTGCAAGGTCTCCTTGATCTGCTGCTCCATGCCGGCCGTCAGGTCGCTGGGAGACGCTGGGTGCTCTACTGACTTCTGGAAACGTGAGGACAATGCATCATCATCCTCTTTGCCTTTCCCATTTGTTATTGGGATCGGCTCCCAATCTAACCTGTAGCGGCGAGCTACCAGAATTACACGAGCGACTGCCATCTGACCTCGCAACCCATAAGGGACCAGTAATAGGGATGGTAAAAACAATTTATATATTTATTTTAAGTAGAATACATAATTGATATTAATATAATACGACAATAACTTTGAATTTAAATGGTACTATTTATAATCAAATTCAATTAATTACTTATATCTTAAATAAATAAATATGTGTGGACATGTCACACAGCACCATCTAGCCCCAAACTTAGCATAACTTGTACTATGGGAACCAGATAACTGATACAATACTTAGATACTTTTTGTTTGTAAATACATACATAGAATACAATATAACACCCAGACACAGAACAAACATCGATGTTCATCACACAAATGTTTGTCCTGGGTGGGAATCGAACCCACAACCTATAACAGAAGGCAGAGCTACTACCAACTGAGCTAACAGGCCAGTCAAAGGATGCTAATGAATTCAATTACACCCTGTATAATAGGTTGGTATATTTATATCATTATGATGTATTTTTAAGCATTTTTTTAAATAATGTAGTATTTATTTATACCTCATAATGTTGTTTAGGGTTCCGTACCCAAGGGGTAAAATGGACCTTATTACTAACGCTCCGCTGTCTCTCTGTCCGTCTGTCACCAGGCTGTATCTCATGAACCGCCGCTATAACAACAAATACTCAAAAACAGAATAAAATAAATATTTGAGGGGGCTCCCATACAACAAACGCGATTTTTTGCTCGTTTACCAGATGAGTCATAGATGGCGCTGCTTTAAATAGTACTGCTACTCGACACTAGATGGCAGGGATAGACAATGGTGCGGAACCCTCCGTGCGCGAGTTATTTTATGACATACCTTAAGATCAGGAGCCCACGTGAGGCGGCACGAGACGCCGGCGAGCGTGGAGCGGCCGCAGCAGGGCGCCGCTCGAGTACCGCCCGCTGACGTCACACGCCGCGGGCAGCTCACTAGGTAGCTACCGCCGCAACTAAACGAAAAGGGGACATTTCTTTATGTAAAGTTCTGCAAAGTTCGTCTAGGTAGGTACCACCGCTTTGCCAGTTATTCTGCCGCCAAGCAGTAGTGTGCAAGCACTACTGTGTTCCGCTTTGAAGGGCATTGTAGCTAGTAATATTACTGGGCAAATGAGACTTTATGACCTGATCTCACAGTCTAGAAAACTTTTTAGACTGTGTGATGTCTTAGGACGATGTGCGCAGTGCCCAGTCTCACGCGAAACTTTAATTAACAGTTCCGAGTTTTCGTCACGTCATTCGATTACATAAAAAAAATGTAAACGAGCTACGTGACAAGCTAGTCGTTCGCCTGATGTTAAGGCGACGGGTAGACCAAACAAGGTGTTTTTTTGGCACGTTTCCTGGTCTAATTACAACACGTGGAGCTTTAAATTTAATATATCATGCAATTCATTTCATTAACTCGTTTGCGATGACCGCGAATACTAGATTAATAAATATAGCACTATGAAAAAAATCGCAAACCTCCCTCAAAAAATTTGAATGTTCCCATTTTACGTTTTTTTTTTTTTTGAACGGGCTAATGCTGTTTTTCTCTACCGGCCTTTACAGCGTCACCGGGCGGGAGGGCAGGCGCTTAAGGCGCCCAGCCGTCAAAAGTGGGAGGCAACTAGCACGAGGACACCCCTGGGGTGCGAGCCTCGGCTTGGGCCGTTGCCGGGATAAGAGATCCGAGAAGGCTACGTCCACTGGAAGAGTGGACCCTATGGAAAGTCGCGACCGTTCTAGCTAAACTACGGGGGGTACGTCGACCTCGCAGGCGGGCGAGGTGTCTGATTGTGTTACGCTGGTATCCTATACCGGTGCCGAAAGCGGTCCCTGAGCCAGGAGGGCTAGACTGGTCCGGTGATCCTAGCGCAGCCGACACAACGGCTGCTATAGGATCATCCGGGTCGCTCAAGACGTGTCTTGGGCGGCGACGACGGGGTGGTTCCCATTTTACTAAGCTTCTACCGAATATATAAAACAAAAAATAAATTAGTGTATTCCCAACAAACATTCAGATGTCGTGATGACTTGATAACTTGTAACGGACCTACAGGCCCGCCTGCACCCGCACACCGTGTCTCCTGCCCGCACTCGCCGCCCCGCCCGCACCGCACGCACACAGGCATACGTCGCGCCACGGCGATGCTTTATAAGGCCTCGCCAGCCGCTGCAAGGCGAGCATTTGCTCGGGGCTCCCGCGGTGAATAGACGTGTCCTCCGCTCTGCAGAGTCTCTAGCAAATCGCTCCTAACCCGTTGCTCCATACTAACACGGTGAGAGGTGGCCTTCGGATGTCGCGTGGCTCTAAGCTTATGCCAGCCCGATCATCTCTCACCGCTACCCGCCCCCCTTCCTCCCTCGAGGGTTCGGTCGTCGCGTGGCTCCAAGCTTATGCAGCCTGACCCTTGGACCCCCTGCATGCACTAAAAATACCGCCGCCGCCGCGTACCCGCGCCGCGCCCACCGCGTACCGTGGTCCTCGTAGGCTACCGTCGTTTACCTGCTCGAGGACGTTCCGCGATCGTGTCGTCACAAGTATCATCGCCCTCCCGTGCGCTTCTGGTGTATAGTTTTAAGGACCACTAGTGTTAATCGAAGCTAATGTAGAAACGTGAATATAATTACGCACTTATTGTAATTTATGTACATCCGTGTTTCTCTGGGCTAAACCCCCTCACCGGCTCACCCCTTTTTAGGTAGGTCCAACCTTCATCGCGCCTCCCGTAGGCCTAGGGCTAGATCTCCTGTATAACGAGGTGTCCAGGCGAGCTAGCCGAAAGGGCACCCCGTTACAAACTTTGAAAAATACTTTTTTTTTAATGCTATTGAATGACGTGACGAGCTAGTCGTTCACCTGATGTTAGCAACACGGCCGCCCATAACAGTAGCAGTGTCACTCGGAACTTTAAAACAATAAAGTTTCGAGTGACACTGCACTGCGCACGTCATCCTGAGACATCCCACAGTCTAGTAATCAGATTACTAGACTGAGTGATCAGATCATAAAGTCTTATTAATTTAATTTTTTAATTTTAGCCCAGTAATTTCACTAGCTACAATGCCCTTGAACAGTCCTACCACCTAGTAAACCTAAAGGAAATCCGAGTCGACTTACTTGGCATCTTCCCTCATGAGCTGGAGGACATCGAACCCGGAGCCCCTTTGTGCCGCGCGCAGCTCCCTGCTGGTGCAGCCGACTATCTGTACGATAAACATCGACATAAACTGGGTGTAATTGAATTCATTAGCAACCTTTGAAACTAGGTACCTACTCCAGACACCAGTCACGTGTGGACTAAAATTTTTTTAAAAAAAAGGAATCGATTTGGTATTCATAATAACTCTAAAAAATGGGATAACTTATTTAATAAACTGCTACAGTACAAAATTAAATTAAAATAATTAAGTACTGTTTTTAATTATTACGTAAAAGATACAAAAACTTTTAAAAGTATCAATAAATTACAATTAAAAATATCACTTAGATATCATTGGTTTAGCGACAAATGGCAATAGACTGAAAAGCCATGACGAAATTTGTTTATTGCCATTTGTCGCTAAACCAATGATATGTAGGTGATACTTTTAATCGTAATTTGTTGATACATTCCATTTATTTACGTTATATTAGTTGTCATGCCTAATCACGTTAGTAATTAATCTTAATTGGCGAAAAACGCAAGAAATTTTGAATTTCCCGCGCTGAGTTAAACGTTTCCCGTAAACCTGGATGGCACTACAATATGAGCGGGCTATACGGGTAGCTACGGCGGGCTACGTTTAAAACGGTTTTTGGCATATTTCTGATCTGCTCTCAACTTATAACCCGCTCAGTTTGCAACGCCATCTAGTTTTAGGCATATTTTTGATCTGCGCTGTTTTCTTGGTGTATTGGCATTCCTCATCTCCTTGTTCCATGGTAACTTACACCGTTTTCAAAGTTCCCACGTAGATTGAAGATGCGGGTAGATAAATAAATTCAAAATATTAAAAGCACACAGATCAGTCTACCATCTTTCTCACAAAAGATTTCGTGAGTACTATTCAAACATGCTTATTGTATCACCTGTAAAAACTCGACAGTTCCATGCGGTGTGGATGTCGGAGGTAACGCGGGGTCTTTTGCAACTAGCAGGTGTCTCACTCTAGTTCTATGTGGGCTGCCGTCTAACGCTCGGTGCCACGATATGTGGTCACCAGCGCAGAACTTGTTACCTGGAGGGAATGACGAGTGAAGTGGATGAGTTGTTGTAGTGGATGAGTGTGCAGTGCAGTGTCACGCAAAACTATATGAATTTTGAGTTCCGAGTGATACCGCAATCTGTTATGGACAGCCGTGACGCTTAACATCAGGCGAACGACTAGCTCGTCACGTCATTCATTTATATGAAAAAATGAGTTGACAAAGTGGATCAGTTGTCATCTTGGTGAGTTGACAAAGTCGATGAGTTGTAATCTTGGTGAGTTGATATAGAGGGTGAGTTATTATCAAAGTGGAAAAGTTGTCAAATGGTAAGATAAGAGCCACTGAGACACTAAAGCAGATGAATTATGGATGAATCCAAAAATGCGAGTGAATATTATAACTTCGCTAGGATAATTTTATTAGAGGTTTAAAATGGAATATCGATACCTCATCCTACTAATTTTAAAATTTTCAATTCGACAATTCACTTATGTGAAGCAATAAATAAAGTTATCTAACGTCATAATGGATGAAATAAGTCAGCGGATGAGTTGTCATATTGGATGAGTTATCATGTTGGTGACTCGTCAAAACAGATTACAGATGAGTTGTGTCAGTGGATGAAATTAACTTATTGTTCTCATCAGATATTTGTAAACTTTTATATTTGGTGTGTACAATAAAGTTTTGAAGGTTTATCTATCTATTATCTACTATACCTTGTCCATTTTATTACTGGTTTTTGACAGCTCGACGACTGACAAGTTAGGGATGTTCTAAAGATTCTCGAATGTGATAGCATTCCGATTGTACTATTATCATTAATCGAATTAGGTATGTAAAAGTAATAAACGATATGATAAATGTACATTTTGTGTTAGTTTTGAGGAATTCCATGAAGTACAATATTATTTGTATGACATTTTAACATAAACAATACAACACTTCATGGGCGTGAGCTGTCAAAATACCATTCATAAAATGGACAAGGTATAATCAGACTTGCCTGAGTGGATACAGACAAGTCAAAAAGGATGAGTCGTCACAGTTCCCTTGCTCCATAAAGTTAATACATGACGTTTATCAAACTAAAACTGGTTTTATACTTACCAGTAGTAAAGACGTATCTAGCGAGCGCCTGGCAGAGCGCCGCGGGCCACAGGGGCGGAGGCCCGGGCGGGCCGGGTGGTGCCTTGAGCCGGAATGTCAGCTCGAAGCCGTAACCAGAGCCCTGGCCCGGCGGCGGGTGCACCCTACCGTCGCCGTGCAGGTCTGATAGCCCGAAGCTAAATGATGATAAATACACCCTTACCCCTGGTTTCTCTTATTTTGTCAAACTCACGTTAACTTAACATATCAAATACTATACACTCATTGGTTGACGGTAGCTGATGATCAACGGGCAACCAATGAGCGTTCAGTATTTTTAAGTTGACGTGAGTTTCACTTTATCAAACATATGAGAAAAAGCGACTGTCCGCGCACCAGTAGTTCCCAGTAATTTCACTAGCTACAATGCCCTTCAAACCGGAACACAGTAGTGCTTGCACACTACTGCTTGACAGCAGAATAACTGGCAAAGCGGTGGTACCTACCTAGACAACCTATGCAGAAAAGCCCTACCACCTAGTAACTTGCTACATATAAGTAATCTGTGGTCTAGCTGTTATCAAGTGATATGGTTACCAACAAATAGCATTTCATTATTTTATAGGTATAGATTTTTCTGGTTAAGCATACTCCACTCATCATCACTTACCATCAGGTGAGATGTCACCTCACCTGATGGTAAGTGATGATGACGTTGTCAAACGCAAACCTACCAAAAGTAAAAAAAATTGATACATTAGTTTTTTTTACTAGAGACATTTGACTGAGTTTGCAGCTTGACTCTATTTTTTTTAGTAACCTGATGTAATGCCAGTGTGGTGGTACCCTCTCCTCAGGTATCCCAGGATGCCAGTACATGCTGATGTAGTCTAAAGGATCTTCTCCACCTAACCTGGAAATATAAAGATAAAAGATAGATAGGTACTTACATTAAACATTCATAGTTTTCAGCCCTTACTACAAACAACACTCAGTTGTAAATCTGTACTCAAGCGAAGATTCACATAATCATCATCATCATTAACAGCCTGAAGACGTTCACAGCTGAACATAGGCCTACCACAGAGTGCCACTTAGAGTGGCTGCTTGCCTCCTACATCCCCGTGGTTTTAAACAGATTGTTAGGCCACCTAGGGTTACCCTATGGATGTTTATTATCATTAGCCAGTTACAATCTAAAAGACATGGTCTTTCTCATTCAGATATATGAGTATAGGCTATATTACAATATATGCTGGCTAAACATCCCAAGTTTTCCACATGAAAAATTGTTTGTAACTAAATATTGGTGTTCATACCAATATTTTAGCCTTGTGGTGACTTGTAATGGGTTGGGCTGGTCTGGGTATAGCTTAGCACAAGCTTCACATAGCGCTTTCAACCCAACTGGCACCATTCTATCAGAATCTGTAACATAAAATTGGGTAAAATATGTATTCAACCTGTAATGTTGAGTTGTAATATAATGCAAATGAACTGCAAGCGCGCTTACTATCAAATGGTAGGCCAGCTTTGTTGGAACTATTTGTTTTTGTACAACCTTCTTCGTATGTTTTTGATAGGCCTAATTTATTTTTAAGTTTATATTCTGTGTGACGTACCGTCACTCTGTATCTGTCGAAAAATTGCCCTAAAGCGCAATAAATTATTTATATCAATTTAACACACTATTTTAATTTAGAGTCTATAGTATCCACTAAAACGCATCACCACCTTCTGGTTATGGGCACTCAGCTCTATAACTCTGAATTTCTTTTCGATTAGTGTGTTTCAGATATAATTTGCAAATTTTTTTTCGAACTTTGAGCTTCCTTAGAACAATAAAATGGAAGGATACTCTTGTTCAAAACAACTTCCTCGTACGAATGCAAGTAATACTAGTGTAGTACCTTATGTTACAACTACACAGACTGTAAGTACTCCATCTTTTAATAAATTGGAAGGACGTCCGAATTATACGACATGGGCATTTTCTATGGAAATGATGTTGATTGATTGTGGACTATGGGATTGCGTACAGCACCCACCCTTAGATAATAGCTCACAAGACATGCTACGCCGCGATGACAGAGCCCGCTCTAAAATTGGCCTGTGCTGTCACGAGAGAGTTTTCTCGAAAATAATGGGATGTACATCTGCATTTGAAGCGTGGAATAACTTGAAAAAGTCATACGCAGACGGCGGACTAGTTAGGAAACTAGCATTAATGAAAAATTTGATGAATTCTCGGTACACTAACAACATGGAAAGTTATGTCAATGAGATTATGTCGACTCATCAACAGTTACAGCAAATCAATCAAAAAATAGATGGTTCTTTTCTCGCAATTATTTTACTATGTGGTCTACCAGAGAAATTTAAACCACTTGTCATGGCATTAGAACATTCCGGCTCTGAATTGACGTCAGACAATGTCATTGCTGCACTTCTTAAAGAGGATAGCCGTGATCTAGCCACCTGCAGTGAAATACGTGAAGATAGTGCTTTGGTGATGTCCGACAAGCTTAATAGAGACACTAAGAAAATATATTGCAATTACTGTCGTAAGCCAGGGCATATTAAAACCAACTGCAGAATTTTGAAAGCCAAATCCCAAAAGGAAAAGGCTGATATTTGTGAGGTAACACTTATGGTTGATGATAAGACGACTGATGGCTTTGTAAGTAATTTTAATTCTGATAATTCTGTAACATGTGAACCTTTTGTAAATTCTTTTGTTTGTAAACCAAGTTTTGATAAATCGCTTATTGTAAAGAGTGATGACTGGTTTATAGATTCCGGGGCTACAAGTCACATGACCAATCGAAGTGATTGGCTACACGATACCAAACCTGTCAAAAAAGGTATTAGGATAGCTAATGATCAAATAATTCTTTCAGATGCCATTGGTACTGTAAAACTAAACAATTCCAAAATTACCGATGTTTTACATGTTCCGAACCTGTCAACGAACCTGCTTTCTGTAAACTCATTGGTAAAGAAAGGAAACGTCGTACTATTTTCAAAATCTGGAGGAAAAATCATCGAAGGTCAAACTTGTAAGGTATTCGGAAAAGTGCTATGTACAGCCTCAAACGTCAACGGTATGTACAAACTTGATTTACCTATTGCTCATGCGAATGTAACAGAGGTTAACAATAATACAGCTGATTTATGGCACAAACGCCTTGGTCATCTGAACTTCAGATCTATGGAGTTATTGAGACTACATTTAGCACTTGGAATTAAATATCCTAAACCTGCTGGATCGATTAAAGAAAATTGCATTGCTTGCGTAGAAGGTAAACTTTCAAAGCAACCATTTAAAATGTCTGATTCAAAATCATCGAATTTACTTGAGATTATTCATAGTGATGTTTGCGGACCTATGAGTACCCAATCTTTTGGAGGTGCTTTATATTTCGTAACATTTACAGACGATTTTTCTAGAAAAACTTTTACTTATTTTATGAATAAAAAATCAGAAGTTGTCGAAAAGTTTCGTGAATTTAAGAACTTAGTCGAGAACCAAACTGATAGGAAGATTAAAGTTCTACGTTCTGATAATGGAGGTGAATATTTGAATTCAGAAATGAAGGGAATTTTAAAGCAGTCCGGTATTCTTCATCAGACGACTGTACCCTACAACCCAGAACAAAACGGTTTAGCTGAACGAGTTAATAGGACTTTAGTTGAAAAAGCAAGGTCTATGCTTTCAGAATCAAGTCTACCTAAGACTTATTGGGGAGAAGCCGTCAACACAGCGACTTACCTGAAAAATCGCTCACCGACAAAGGCTATTAGAGGAAAAACTCCTGAAGAAATATGGACCGGAAGAAAAATAAATCTCTCACATCTACGTGTTTTTGGATGCAGAGTATATGCGCACATACCTAAAAATCTTAGAAAGAAACTTGATACTAAGGCTAAGCTATGCATATTTGTAGGTTATTGCACTGAAACTAAGGGATACAGAGTAGTTGATCCCGAAAATCCAGAAATTCTAATTAAGACGAGAGATGCCAAATTTTTTGAAAATGACTTTCTGTACAAATCTAAGTTATCTGATGAAAACAACAGGGTTGATAAAGTTGGAACTCAAGAATCAGAACCTGTTCCGATTATTATTCAAGAAAGTTCTGATAATATACCAACACCAATTTCATGTGAAGTCAACCATACTCTAACTGAACCTATAATTCAAGAAATTGAAGTCATAGAGAATTTTACTGAACCCATTCAGGAATCTGAAGTTAATTTGCCTGAATATGATAATACTGAAGATGAATTTCATGACAGTATAGCAGAAATTCCTGATGATCAAAATGATCAAGTTTCTCAATCTGTGAGAAGATATCCTTTGAGAAACAGAATACCGAAAAAGTGGTCAGAAGACATTGTTTTATACAAAGCTGCAGAAGATGATATTCCTTCGACCTATAAGGAAGCCATTAATTCTGATGACAAAAATAATTGGCTAGAAGCTCTTCAAAGCGAATATGACTCACTAATGAACAACGAAACTTGGACCCTTGTAGATAGGCCCAAAGATAGAAAAATAGTTCGTTGTAAATGGGTATTCAAGATTAAGAAAAATGAAAACGGAGAAAATATACGTTATAAGGCGCGATTAGTAGCCAAAGGTTTTACCCAAACTTACGGCATTGATTACGATGAAACATTCGCACCTGTCGCCCGTCTTTCAACAGTTAGAATTCTAATAGCTTTCGCAGCCCAATGGAACATTACTATGGACCAAATGGACGTTGAAACTGCATTTCTCAATGGTGATCTTAATGAAGAAATATTCATGGAACAACCTGAGGGTTTCACCAAAGAATTCGACAAGGGGAAGGTATGCCAGTTAAAGAAAGCACTTTATGGCTTGAAACAAGCACCTAGACAATGGAACCTGAAGCTCAACGAAGCAATGATGCAACTTGGAATGAAAAGATCGGAACATGATCATTGCTTATATTCTAAAGTTGAAGGAACTAGCATTTTGATTGTCGCAATCTTTGTTGATGATTTCTGCATTCTCGGCAATAATGCTAATATGAAAGAAGACTTCAAGAAGAACATTAAGAAGTTCTTTAAAGTCAAAGATTTAGGGCACTTAAAGCATTTCCTAGGAATGAGGATCATTAATGAAGAAAATAAAATAACCATTGATCAAGAAGAATACATTAAAAAGGTACTAGAAAATTTTGCTATGACCGATGCGAAACCTGCTAGTACTCCTGCTGATTCTAATATGAAACTAGTTAATCCTTCGAATGAAGAGAAAGAAGCTGCTCAACATTTACCTTATCAAAGATTGATTGGCTCTCTAATGTATCTGTCTGTCGGAACTAGACCAGATATTACACACGCTGTAAGTGTGTTAAGTCAGTTTAATAACAACTTTGGGACAATACACTGGAATGCAGCAAAAAGAGTTTTACGATATTTAAAAGGGTCAATTAATCGTAAACTCCAATTTCAAAAGAAAAGTATAATCGCACTTACGGGATATACTGATGCAGATTATGGCGCATGTCTAAATGACCGAAGGTCCTACACTGGTTACGTATTTTATTTAAATGGACCTATTTCTTGGGAATCTCGTAAACAGCGAACAGTGGCTCTATCAACAACTGAAGCGGAATATATGGCTCTCAGTGATGCTGCTAAGGAATCCATATATCTTAAAAACTTATTAAAGGAAGTTTTTGGTTTGGAGAATGGTGTCTGTATTTACAGCGATAATCAGGGGGCTCAAATGCTAACGAAAAATAACATTCACCACTCTCGAACTAAGCACATTGATGTCCGACATCATTTTATACGCAATACCGTCGCTAGTGGGACTATCTCTATAAAATATGTTCCCACAAATGAAATGAAGGCAGACATCTTAACAAAGTTTTTAGCAAAGCAAAGACATCTGTGTTTAACTAATGAATTAGGCTTAGTTCAATAATTGTAATGGCCTATATACCTATTCAGAAGTAGGGGGAGTGTTGGAACTATTTGTTTTTGTACAACCTTCTTCGTATGTTTTTGATAGGCCTAATTTATTTTTAAGTTTATATTCTGTGTGACGTACCGTCACTCTGTATCTGTCGAAAAATTGCCCTAAAGCGCAATAAATTATTTATATCAATTTAACACACTATTTTAATTTAGAGTCTATAGTATCCACTAAAACGCATCACCACCTTCTAGCTTGACGCTTGAACTTTTCTAATAAAAACAAGCCACGGATGTTTTACATTTGTGAATTCGCTTTTGGTTGAAGTCAGGTGAAAATAAACCTTAGTATTTATAATGTACTATGGTTACTCGGTTACATTTTCAAATTTATCATAATATAATACCTGCTTGAGCTATTTGCTCTCCGCTGGTCTCCCGTAGGTTTCCGTGTGTATCCTCATTTTCAGCTGATCCGGGTTGCAACGGCTGCGCAGCCGCAACAAAACTTAAAGCGCTGTTATACACTACTCCTGTGGGTGGCGGAGCACCAGCACCACTGGGGCCCGACATTATACAATTACCAGCCGATATTTAGCGATAATTAGCGTGAAGTATCACGGAATAAACAAAGAAATACGAAGTCTTGCTGTGTTGCTGACCCCTCAGCAGTGTGACCATCTGTAAATTGCAGATTCTGCCCCACCAAAGTCATCCTTAATGTCAAATGGGAAAGAAATCTGATGCCAAATCTGCCCTAAGTCTTATATAACATAAGGGAGATGGGAAATAATAAAAAATATTTATTTCGGATGTATTTCCTGATTTATTCAAAACATTGAAATGGATTGAAGTATAATTACTTCAATCCATTTCAATGTTTTGCCTAATGGTACCTATTTAATAATTTAAATAGGTACCCCAAAGTCCATGTAGAGATTATGAAAAAAAAACGAGGATAATGTTAAATTGTTAGTTTAATGTATCAATGTTAGATTCATATACTTACATTGCTTTTTTCATTATACATGGATTTTACGTTCATAATAATATAAATTCTTATAATAATATACGTGGCATAAGGGCGACACCAGCTTGTAATTAGCTAATAAAAAAAATTAACCTTAAGCTTTAATCAACGAATCCCGAACATGTACTAACTATGGTAATAAGGTACCATTTGGGCGTATTGTGCAAAGACTGCTATGATATTTATACATTGGATGCCATTTGGATGCAATGTACAGACTACACTCTACTAACACAAACGTAAAAGACAAGTTGACAGTTTACAGTAACTGCGTTTCTAACCCAATATTGGGTCAATGAATTTAAGTTTCTCAACAATATTTCAGATTTTTACTTCAAAAATATTAAAAACTGCCAAATCTGCCAAAATCTGCCACAGTGTAGAAGGTCAAATCTGCCAAGATAGCAGAAATTTGCCACGCGTGGTCACACTGCTGTTCAACTGACCGAAGTCTTTGAGTTGGCTTTGACTTTGACTTGTTGTACGTGACGTTTAGTTTGATTTTGATAATTATAATCACGGATTAGAGAAAAAGACTATGGAGATATTTTAAGTCTGTACCTAAGAACGCTCTAGCTGTCAAAATCAAACCAAACGTCATTCACGAATCAAAGTCAACCCACAGACGTCAACCATTTGTGGCAGATTTCTGCTATCTTGGCAGATTTGAGTTTTTAATATTGTGGAGTAAAAATTAGAAATATTGTTGCCAAATCTAAATATCGGTTGACTCAATATTTAGTTGGAACCGTTGTTACTAAAGTACTCTACGCACCATTCAATCCTTCATGCGATTGGTGGACTCAACTGCTGGATGGAAGCCACAACACGCCTCGTCACGATACAATTCACTGTATAGTCAACTGCAACATACCTCCAAACGATGCAATTTGACTGATTAAGTGAACAAATCGCGTGGCAGATTGCATTGTGCATAGAGTACTTAACCTGACAACTCCTGTCTTGAAGTTAGCAGAGTAGGTGTTAGCAGTTCAGGGATTTTTTAGAGCCAGTATTTTTGATTAGAGGTATATTTCTCCCAAGATGGGGGGATGTTTCCTGCAGCACGCGGCGCTATCTATCAGCCACTTTTTTGATAATATTTGGCAGAAATACTGGGTACTTAGTCTTTATTCTGGGGTTCCCTGAGCTCTATGATTAATTTTATTTATTAGCAGTTTTATCAGCACATTTCATGGCAGGTTTTGGCAGATTTCTAGCTCTGGTACACTATAGTGCTTATCTGCAATTTACAGATGGTCACACTTTCAGAATTTCAGAGCCGAGCCGAAAATTGCATTGTTGTTTGTTGAATTTACAGTGTTTTTCTCTATTTATAAACACAAGTTGCTCACGCGTAAACTATAAATAACACCTGCAACCTCTTACAGAACGTGTGAACCGAGTTTTGTCCGTATTTCAATCGTTTTCTGCTCAAGATGCTGTACTTCTTTTTGATAACTATTTTTAGTGTTGTATTCGCATATGAACAGGATATGACGATCACCGTTCAAGCAGGGAAGATTGACTGTATCTACCAGTCGGTGATGCCGAATGATGTAGTGGATATTGAGTACCAGGTAAGAATAATTTTTCACTGTTGGTTTGGTATGTAACCTCAAATACATTCTTTCTTTTTTTATAATCGTGATATTGGTAGTTACTATTATAAAGTCCTCTGATCCTCTCCCTTATAAAATTGCCCGGAAAGGTATGTGTACATATCCATACACGCATAATGATAAGTAGACTAGAAAATATTGGTTGTATTCTAAAAAATCTAAATCAACATTTTTTATTGCAAATAGGCTATTTTTAGCACTTTTACAAACTTCTACTATTAGCTGCACCCTGGGGATTGTGAATATTAAAAAGCCATGTTATTCTAAATAAAATATTCTGAGGGCCTAAATTAAACACCATTTAGTCATTAAAAATAGATATCTTACTAATAAAAGTGTTAAATTCTCAGGGAGCTGATGGATGCAGGAGGCGAGCAGCCACTCAAAGTGGCGCTCTGGTGGGAGGCCTATGTTCAGCAGTGTATGTCTTCAGGCTGTTGATGATGATTCTAGAAATCAACTGAATCTAATTGGATAATACTCTGCTCACTGATAGCTTGTATTACTGAAATCAACATCTAGCATATATTTTAAAATGTTTCATCACCTCATAATCAAAATCTGTTCAGTACTTTGGTTTTTGAATCAAAATCACTAAGTAAAATTATGTACATTATAATACCATCCCAGAATGGTATCATAAAATTGAGGTGATTAAAATAGGTCTAACCCCATTTTTTTTAGAAAAGAATATTACAATATTTTAAAAAGCAGCTAGTATTAAAAAAAAGTAGTAAAATGCCCGTACACCAGGCTGGGTTTATTTTATTGCAGACTATTTAATGTATTGCTTATCTACATAGATAAGGTGCAGCTGTAAACTAATTTAATTGGTTTGTTTTCAACGATAACAGGCGCTGTGTACAATGGAAATGTGAAGGTGCCACCTCTAACAACTGTTTTTGTTAGAAACAAAATAATAACAAATTAAATTATGTATTAGCTTTTCATTTCTTCAAAAGATAATAATCTATAACAATATTATATAGAGGAAAGATTTCATTGTTTGTTTGTTTGTTTGTTTGCATTGAATAGGCTCCGAAACTATTGAACCGATTTGAAAAATTCTTCCACTGTTGAAAAGCTACACTATCCCCGGGTGACATAGGCTGTATTATATTATCAAAAAAATTAGGGATCCTTACTAAAACTCCAATAATGTAACCCAAGGTGTAAAAAAATTACCTAAAATATTCTTTACATCGCGAGCGCTGCGATAACTATTATAGCCGTGGGAAGCCGGGGCGAGCCGCTAGTAAGATAATAAATAACTAGCACTACTACAAAAAAAAATCTTCAAAGGATCAAAGTCAAAGTCACATAATTTATCGCAGATAGACAGACCATTTTTAGCACTTTTACAAGTCAAAGAGGTTGCACAGTTGCAAACACATCAACTCCTAGTGTTACTCAATAGGACATGGCTAAGAACTAGAATCCATAGCCATAAAGAAAAAAAAAGTTGGGAATATCTATAACTGGTGGTGATCCCCTGACTTTTTTTTATCAAACCACTATGATTCCGACAACTTTTCACAACGCAAGACGGCATTTTATAATATTTTTTTCTATGCGTCTTGGGCGAGGTTTGGAGCAGTAATGGCAGGCGATAGACTTCCTATGATGTGAGTGTGTGCGTGTCCGCTCGTAGTTATTAGCGTTCCGACTTCCTAGGGGTACCTCGGTTCGGGATCAATTGGACTCCGTCCTTCTTTTTTTAGTAGGTCCATGCGAGCACATATTATATTCTGCGAACCCTTCTCGTGGGCTCACTCTGGCGCATCTAACGGCGAGGACCCCGCACACTCGGATCTGGTGAAATGCATGGCGGCATGGGGTATGACTCATATGAGCTCTATAAATGGGGGGAGGACACGAATGCGTTAATAAACAAATTGTATGATGAGTGTCTGCATAATCGTTATCAAGGATATTGATCTAAATATCGCATAGCACAGGCAAATATTAAATTCTTTAATAATGTTCGATTGTTTAATTCTTTATGAGATTCGTTTTTCCTGCCTAACCCTCTGAATCACACTCTCGTCCAATCACACGCCAGTGAGTGTCTGCCAGCCAGCAACATGTTAATAAATTCACTATCTCCCAGGTAATAGACGCGTCACACGGCGAGCTAGACATATCGTTCCAAATGACGGACCCAGTGGGACGGGTCATCGTCGCCGACTACAAGAAGCCGGAGAACGCTCACCGACACACGTCCACGCTGCAGGGAGACTATAGGTTCTGCTTCGATAACAGCTTTAGCACTTTTAGCACCAAAACTGTAAGTAATTATTTTTCAGCTGGCATTATAGCTCAATTGGTAGTAGCCCTGCCTATTGAACTGTAGGTTGTGGGTTCGATTCCCACTCAGGACAAACATTCATGTGATGCACATCGACGTTTGTTCTGTGTGTGGGTGTTATATTGTATTCTATGTATGTATTTACAAAACAAAAATTATCAAGTATTCTATTAGGTATCTGGTTTCCATAGTACAAGCTTTGCTTAGTTTGGCCTTATGTCGGGCTGTGTAAAATGTCCTCAAATATAATCCTGCAGCCTTATTTCCATCATCATCAGCCTGAAGATGTCCACTGCTGGATATAGGCTTCCCCATAGAGCGCAAGTTTCAGTGGCTGCTTGCCTCCTGCATCCATCGGCTCCCCGCGGCTTTCACCAGATCGTCGGTCCACCGAGTAGGGCCTACACTACGTCTTCCGGTTCGCAGTCATCACGCGAGAGCCTTTCTTCCCCATGTACAATCCGAAAGAGACCGCTTTTAGATATGAAGTCGCCTATTCTACCACCTAATATTATAGAAGACTTAATAGTGACGAGCTAGTCGTTCATCTGATGTAAAGCGTCACGGATACCCATAACTGTAGCAGTGCTATTTGGAACTTTAAAATATAAAGTTTTGCTTGAGTGTGCGTGACACTGCACTGCGCACGTCATCCTGAGACGTCAGCACAATCGGATCATAAAGTCTCATTTGGCCAGTAATGTCACTAACTACAATGGCCTTCACACCGGAACACAGTAGTGCTTGCACACTACTGCTTGGCGGCAGAATAACTGGCAAAGCGGTGGTACCTACCTAGACGAACTTTGCAGAACAGTCCTACCACCTAGTGATTTATTACTATGCTGTTTTTCATAGTGTTTATAGATAGATCAACATTTTCACTTTTCAGGTGTTTTTCGATCTTTTAATTCAAAACGAGGATACTGAAGAAGATAACTATGATGAGGACAAGGAAATGGAAATAGGTAAGTTGCAAACACTTTAATTCTATAATTCACAGATTATCACAGATAAATAAAATAGAAAAGAATAAATAGGTTCTTGAAAATTTACAAAATTACTTGTTCGTAGTCTTCGTAGTGCTTGAGAATTCAACAGATTAAATTGGTTATTTGTCTAAATACAATATTTAAATTGAAAGATAATAGAAATTCGGTTTTTAATTTGTAAAATGCTATTTTAATAATTTAGTAATTATTGCTATCTTTTTATACTTATAAATAAATTAGTACAAAATTCTATACATACTATCGTAATATTATAAGAAGAATAGTAATTAATATGGAAGCCAGTCATTCTAAACTTCTAAAGTTTAAGATTTCTTAAAGAGGCTTGAATATTTTAATATGAATCGTGGCATACGTACTTTCCGCCAACTTGCTTTTTCTGCAAAATGGCGGCCGCTCATAAAAACTATATGAATCGATAGCTGAAACTAATACAAACAAGGTTTGTATGAGACAAAATCTCCTGCAGCGTCACGTTTCCAAGATATAGGCTTTCAAAGTTACACTGGTGGTGCCACCGCCACCGGTAAGTTGACTTCAATTCTTCACAGCCCTTTATTTCTTTTTAATGTTTTATAGTCATCTGGTGCATTGTTATGTACATTCGTTTCCAGGTAATTCGGCGGAGACGTACATGATGCGAGTGCGCGATATATCGCAGTCTCTCTCCCGCGTACAAGACAACATGTCCGCCGCGCGACGGTTGCAGGAAATGTTGTCGGCGCATGAGGCGAGAGATCGGAACATTGCTGAAGGGATTTGTACTAGGTAATATTGAATACTGTTTCATCCACTGATAATAATATTCTTTTAAAAATCAGCTGCAACCACCTTAAGGTGGAACGTTACACTAGCGCGGCAAATTCAAATTTTCTTGCGTTCTTTTGCCAATAATAGCTTAATTACTCAACGTGATTACATGAAAACTAATTTAGCTCAAATAAATATAATGTATCAATAAATTATAATTAAAAGTATCACCTACATATCAATGGTTTAGCGACAAATGGCAATAGATTGAAAAACTAAGAAGAAAATTGTTTATTGCCATTTGTCGCTGAACCAATGATATCTAGGAGATACTTTCGCTAAGCTATTGGCAAAAGAACGTAAGAAAATTTGAATTTGCCGCGCTAGTGAAACGTTCCACCTTAATTTTTATACTGAGAAATATTACTGAGATGATCTAAATATTTTTTCCAATTATTTTGATTTGTCTTTGTGTTTGGCCTGTTAGCTCAGTTGGTAGTAGCTCTGCCTTCTGAACAAAAGGTTCTGGGTTCGATTCCTGGATGAACATTAGACAGTAGGTATGCCAAAATATCCAAAGCCCTTTTTATATTATTTCCAGTGTCCTCACGTGGTCTATTTGGCAGATTTGCCTCATGATGGTGGTTGGATTTACTCAGGTATGCTATCTATTATTTACTAGCACCCGCCCGCGACTTTGCTCGCGTAGATTGTTATGACGTGACGAGCTAGTCGCTCGCCTGATGTTAAGCATCATAACCACCCATAACAGTTGCAGTGTCACTCGGAGCTCTAAAAGGTTTGCGTGACACTGCATTGCGCACGTCATCCTGAGACATGATCAGTCTAGTAATAAGATTACTTGACTGTGCGATCAGATAATTAAGTCTCATTTGCCCAGTAATGTCACTAGATACAATGCCCTTCAAACCGGAACACAGTAGTGCTTGCACACTACTGCTTGGCGGCAGAATAACTGGCAAAGCGTGGTACCTACCTAGACGACAGAAAAGTCCTACCGCCTCATGCAAGCATCACGGTTAGCCCGTGGTGCTTAACATCAGGTCAATGAATAGCTTTTCACATCATGTTTGCATAGAAAAAAAAACATAAACAACGGCATCGTTAACCATAATACATTTGATAAACTCTGTGGATGAGTCGAAATTTTTTTTTCTTTTTCAGGTGTTTTTCGTGAAAAGCCTCTTTGCTGATATGAACAATAGTATTAGTATAAACAAACTGATGTCGAAACTGTCGCGATGATAGTGAAAAAAAAAATTTGAACGCACAAAGGACAATGTTGAGAACCTCTGGAATGAAATACGCCGTTTTCATCGATGGAGTTAAAAAGGTTAAAAGTTAGATAAACCGGTACCTATAGCGGTTTTGATATTTATTTATGATTTTAGTATGTAATAGGCAAGATTTAAAAAAAAAATTATATATTACTAGCGGCTCGCCCCGGCTTCGCACGGGTATAATAGTTTTCGCAGCGCACGCGATGTAAAGAATATTTTAGGTAATTTTTTTACACCTTGGGTTACATTATTAAAGTTTTAGTAAGGATCCCTATTTTTTTTGAAAATGTAGTATAACCTATGTCACCCGGGGATAGTGTAGCTTCCTAACAGTGAAAGATTTTTTCAAATCGATTCAGTAGTTTCGGAGCCTATTCAATGCAACCAAACAAATAAAATCAAATCTTTCCTCTTTATAATATTTTTATAGATGTTATAGAAGATGCATTGAGGTATGATACATGGAGCCTTAAGCGTAAGGCGCGTATCCAAGCCAAAGCCACAGAATAGATATATAGTACTAGGCCAAAGCGGGGGTGAGTCGGAGGGGGGGCCGAGCGGCAGGGGCGGTGCAAGTTAGAATGGTTCAAACGCGTGATAATGTAGGTAATTTATTATTACACTGAATATAATGGATATTTTAAAAATCCACTATACATAAGCCCTCCATTATATTTAGTTCAACTACTACACAAAGTTTGATGGTCTTATTTAAAGTATTCATTGAATAATCGCGGTTAATTTGTACCACATCACTGATTAATTTATTTCTGTTGGGATGTTTCTAATTCTTATATTTTCGTACAAATTATTACATAACATTGCGTCATGTTGCATAACGTGTTTCTTTGAAAAAAACGATTCCTATGGAAGCATGAAAATATTGTTGTCTCACTTCACCCTTTATGTCGAAGTGTAGTGGGAGTGAGATAGGAAAAGAAATGTTAGTTTTTTAAATCTTAATTGAAACGCGTTATGCATAAAAACTTAAAGTTAATTAGTATGTATAGAAATTCACTTTAAAAAGAGTGTATTCTCAAGGCAATGTAAAAAAAATTATAAAGACCGAAGCAAAAAAGTTGAGCTCTGGCGGTATGTGACTTTCGCAAAACGATTTTTTGTCATAGATTACAGAAAAAACTTATGTTAGTGTGGTGACTTGATATGAAGTTTCTCACTAGAGCTTTACTTATTTGCGTTTAATATTAAACTAGATAATAATAATAATAACACGCGCCATTAAAAAAGATCTGTATAGAGTAGTGGTGGTTAAAAAAGCGCAAAGCGCCCTAAGCGGGCACGCTTTTTGTACACAACGTACAGCGCGTGCTTACACGGCTCTCACTTGGCGCTTTGTATATCGCGCCGCTTATACCTACCTAGAGCGCTGTGTATCGCACGCGCTGCGTACGGATCAGCGCGCGAGTAGTAAAAGCGTAGTTACTATGTTTACCACGGCAACAGCCGGGCAGCTGTCATCGCGTGCTAGCGGTTGCGTCATGCTTTCCACTACTCGCGCGCGTAAAGTGCACTCGTCCGCCCGCTTCGTTATAACTTAAGCATGTAAAAAAGCGGACTTAAAAATAAAAGCATAAAGTTTGAAGTGTGCTTTTGACAAAGCAGTTTTGAACACTACTAGTATAGAGCAGACATATAGATACTGCTTCACTCTTACTATAGTGGAACATAAAAGAGAAAAAGAATATTAAAACTAAAACCATAGACTAGCATCTGTAAATAGGGCGAATTCTGTGTCTTTTATTTACATAATGTTGTAGTTTTAACTTTGATTTATTTTATTTTGATATTGTGTAAATATAGGGTGCAGTTGAATTCATTGGCATAAATTGAGTATATCATTTATTGATGACTAGCAGCGCCCCGCGGTTCCACCCGCGTTCCTACAGGAACCGTTCCCGTTATTGGGATAAAAAGTATGTTTTAATCTAGGGTATAAGCTACCTCCATACCAAATTTCATCCGAATCCGTCCAGCTGTTAGAGCGTGAAAGAGTAACAAACATACACACATACACACAAACTTTCGCCTTCATAATGTTAGTGTGATTATTAAAGAGTAAAGAGTGCAAGTGAAAATATATCGTTTATAGAAAATTATGCAGATTGCCGGCGCCTAACGTAAAGTAGTTGGTACGAATGATTTGGTTACTTTTATAAGTTTTTGTTATTTTGTATGTAATAATTAAAAAAATACCTACTTAGTTATTTTAAGTTGGTTTTGTACTGTAGCAGTTGATTAAGTAATCCCATTTTTTGGAGAACTAAGTCGATGCGTTAGATGTCCACACGTGACCGGTGTCAGGAGTAGGCACCTAGTTTCAAAGGATGCTAATGAATTTAATTACACCCAGTATACATACATAGAAATGGGCAACAATCTTAGAGTATAGACTACAGCGTAGAGAGATCATCAAAACGATATTATATTTGTACTGCTCACACGTATCGCTACGTCAGTGGCGAAGGAAAGAAACATACATATAGTAATTAGCTATGCATGCGATGAGCACCGTACCAATTTTTTGATTTTTTGTATACAAATCTGTCAGGCTCATTCACGTGTCCACATCATATAAAGTGTCCAAGAAATGGTACGATTGACACAGAATCACATTCTTTCTATGCTTTAGTCTATGTCTACACTCTAAGGTAACAATATTGTTAAATCGTTTTTCCAATGGCGCGCGTATATTTGCCACTGTGTTAGCCACTTTAAAAATTAATTAATTTAAGAAAAAAAAACCAAAGCGCAATACTGTAGCATTTAAAATAGTGTACATATAAAAATAATTTGCACAAATTATTAGATACCTACGTAATAAAGTAAGTTGATTTGTAATCTGCGTTTTATTTTAGGGTTTTTAGTATGTTGCTCTCAAAAATCGATTGCCTCAAACCTTAATAATATTCTTTTAAAAGTCTTTTTTTCATCTCCACTGTTTTATCCAGTTATTTTGATTTGAAAACCAAAATACTGAACCGATTTTGATGTTCTATGGGATGGGAGGGACCTAATCTGAAATGGTATTGTAAAGGCTAGGCTAGGGCTACGGCTACCTTCTTGAGGGAGGCTTAGAATATTTTACTCTGAAGGGCGAAGCACAGATTAGAGAAAAAAAAACACTTAGCATATTTTTTGTCGTGCTCTGTGGGTTTATAGATCTGAGAGAGAAAAACCAATGGAGTTTAGATAGGCACTTGCACTGGTTGTTTTGAAAGTAGCGAATATAAAGTATAAGAAAGTATACGTAAAATGTATATAAGCAGAAAGAGTAACTTAGTTATTCAGTCATAAATGACGTTTATGTATTCAGTAATCTGTGCTAAAAGCATTGACCTACTGACTATTGCCTCAAACTATTTGTGACTAAAATCAATCTAAACATTGACCTTTAGAATATTAAACTGGAAAGTGAATCTAAACCTAGTGGGAATTCTGTGATCTAAACCAAAACATTAAAAAATCATGAGCTGAACTTTTTTTAAGAAACAACGCTACACTTCAGCTAAGTTATCAAAGTCAAATAAGTAAGTACACAACTGTCAATTTGACAATAAAAACAAAATGGCCGGCCTCCTCTTTTGTTTATTTTTTGATTGTGATTATTGGATTATGCGATTGCTTTGCAAATAATTAAGAGCGAAATTATTAATTCAAGTGAGAGAATCCGCTTTCCAAATGTAATCAACGTAGTATTGCTGGATTATCCGCGGGAAATATCGGAATATGCTGGCTGTGTTATTCCTGCACAGGATGAGCACTAAACGCCGAGCTGCTGCACAAAAACGGGCGGCAATTATTGAAAACTGTGAAAAGACGGATTGTGAGAGTGTGTACTGCCGGACTTGCTTGAGCACGCGGAACCTGGTGTCAATATTTTATAGTTCCCACTCAGAAGAAAAGATGTCTCGGGACTTGAAACTGGTTACTGGTTTAGAGGTATGTCTTTTACTTTTTACGCTTTTCGTCTTCAAATAAATGGCCAGAGTTGGTGTCAAGATTCATAAACATCCCGGAGAAAACAAAAGAACAAACTCAAGTCAAAAGATTTTGGCAAAAAACCTTTACTTGATCTAGTTGTAACTGCTGCTGAACCTAGGGTAAAACTGACTTGGTGACTGCGGCTTTTCCCGGGATAAAAGATAAAAGTATAAGTCTACTTGCCCAAAACTTAATCAAAATAAATTCAGCTATTAGAAAATGACAATGTGACTGGCCTGTTAGCTCAGTTGGTAGTAGCTCTGCCTCCTGAACTACAGGTTGTGAGTTTGATTCCCATCCAGGACAAACATTTGTGTGATGAACATAGGTGTTTGTTCTGTGTGGGTGTTATATTGTATTCTATGTATGTATGTACAAAGAAAAAGTATATAAGTAATCTATCAGTTATCCGGTTCCCATAGTACAAGCTTTGCTTAGTTGGGGCTAGATGGCGCTGTGTGAAATCTCCGCACATATTTATTTATTTATTATGTTTACAGATAAGAATGAATGATGGTCTATCACAAAAAATATGCCCAAAATGCCTACACATATTCAATCTCACACTTCAATTTAGACATAAGAGTAAGGAAACGGAAAAGACCTTACTTAGCATGCTGTCAGGAGACATAACAGAATCTAACAGCTACTCTATAAACAATGATAATACCATATATCCGAAGATAAAGAGTACTAAGACCGAAGTTGATGAAAATTATGAGGAAACTTCAAATGGTAATGATTTTCAAAACGATGATGATTTCGACTGTAAGGACGATGTAAAGCCTCTTATTGTAGAAGACGAAGATGTAAGTTGAAAATGGTTATTTATAAAAAAATATATTAAATCCTGCACCATGATGATTCATTTGACTGGCCTGTTAGCTCAGTTGGTATTAGCTGGGCCTTCAGAACTATAGGTTGTGGGTTCGATTCCCACTGAGCTAAAGGACACACATTTGTGTGATGTACATAGGTGTTTGTTCTGTGTCTGAGTGTTATATTGTATTCTATGTATGTATTTACAAACAAAAAGTATGTAAGTATTGTATCAGTTACCTGCTAGGTGATCATGTAACTTGTTTGCAACTGATAGAAACACAAAAATGTATGGATTTGACAGTTTCAGTACGCAGTTTATATACAGAGTTACTATGGAAATTTTCAAATTTGGAATGAAATTTCTCCTGTTGCATTGCTATCAAAGTTACATGATCACCCCGCAGGTTCCCATAGTACAAGCTATGCTTAGTTTGGGGCTAGATGGCGCTGTGTGACATGTCCACGCATATTTATTATTTTATGTTTTTGAATGCTAAGGTTTGATTTCTTTGAGTTATATTTCTAGTATAATTTGTAGATTATATTTTGTAGGCATTGCACACCCTTCCATTTACCGGTTATCCTGTAGGTATATTTCGTTTTTTTATGTAAACAAATGACGTGAAGAGCTCGTCGTTCACCAGATGTAAAGCGTCACGGCTGCCCATAACAGATTGCAGCATCACTTGGAACTCTTAATAAAAGTTTAATTACGTCATTCTGAGACATCACACAGTCTAATAACAAGATTACTAGACTGTGAGATTAGATCTTAAAGTGTCATTTACCCAATAATTCCACTAGCTACAATGCCCTTCAAACTGGAACACAGTAGTGCTTGCACACTACTGCTTGGCGGCAGAATAACTGGCAAAGCGGTGGTACCTACCTAGATGGACTTTGCAGAAAAGTCCTACCACCTAGTACCACTATTTCGCTTACACAAGTCAGTACATCCATGGAACAAGGAGGAGAGGGATGCCAATACACCAAGAAAACAGCGTAGATCAGAAATATGCCAAAATAGCGCTGCCTAGCCCGCCGTAGCTAGCCATACAGCCCACTCATTTTGCAGTGTGATCTAGGTTTAAAACGGGTTTTTGGCATATTTCTGTTCTACGCTGTTTTCTTGATGTATTGGCATTCCTCCTTGTTCCATGGTACAACATACAACTGCTTCCAGGAAGAGAGTGCATCCTTATTACAAGTCAGGTCAGCTCGTCGACAGAAGTCAATGAAGATACCGAATGCAACATCATACAAATGTGGTACATGCAGTAAGGAGTTCCGGATGAAAGCTACGTACAAAGCGCACATGCGGTTCCATACTAACTATTGTGTTTGTGAGGTGAGTACGTCTTGAAACGGCTTTATGCTATTCCTTGAACTGGCTCCCAAGTGATTCTGCCGGGATATGGAGCATTAGACAAAACTACCATCATGCTTTCATTAAAAAAAAAACAAAAATATTGTATCTTATTTGATTTAAGTGAGATTTATATGACTTAAATCAGATTTTACTTATATAAATCTTTTTAAAATTGGAACTGGGTTAAGGCTTATTCAAACCGGCGCGGTATTCGTTATCGCTGTGGGTAGTGGTAAATGCCGCGTGGGGTTCCGCCGGGCGTTTTGTATAAAGTTTCGCTCTAGCTGCGGATACAAAATACCCGCGCGGAATTTACCGCTACCCACAACGTTAGCGAATAACGCGCTGGTTTGTATAGGCCTTTTGTTACGAAAAACACAATACATGTTTTGGTTGTTTAATTATTAAATAATATGAATAACAAATATCTACATTTTAGTTCTAACAACAAGTCTGCCGTTAAAAAAATATCACAGTTGCATTTTGGTATTATAAGAAAAGTCAACATAATTAAGAATGAAGTTTATGCCGGGGGATTTTGGATTGATTTGGTTCCAGTAAAAAACATTTTACGTAAAAAATATATAACCAGTTTTTTAGGGTTCCATACCCAAGGGTGACACGGACTGTCTGTCTGTCTGTCCGTCTGTCTGTCTGTCTGTCCGTCTGTCACCAGGCTGTATCTCATGAACCGTGATAGTTAGACAGTTGAAATTTTCACAGATGATGTATTTATGTTGCCGCTATAACAACAAATAAGTAATTAAAACTGAATAAAATAAATATTTAAAGGGGCTCCCTTAACGAAAAATATTCTCTTTTATTAATAAATATTTATTTTAGTCTTATATTCAAAAAATGATATGAAATTGCAAATTTTAAGTTATAATAAAATATTATTATTAAGGCTTAAAGAGAATATTTCTTTATATATAATTTTGAAGATTATTAGTTTAATTTAACTTAAAACCTTACTAAAAAAAATATAGTTCTTAAAATAATCACTGTAATTGAAAAAATTGAAAAAAAATTACAACAAACGTTTTTATAAATAATGGTATGGAACCCTTCGTGCCCGAGTCCGACTTGCACTTGGCCGGTTTTTTTTACATACGTACTTTAATTATAGAAAAAACCACTTGATTTAAATTATCTCTTTGTGGCCTATGCTATGCTGGGATTAAGAGTTTAATTATTATTGTAACCAATGGGGCCGGCATGGCCATGTAGGCTAAAGCTCGCTAAAAAATTCAGAAGTAACAAAAATCTGGTAACTGGTAGCACACTGTAAGCACACGGTATACATGTTTGCAGGCATGCGGCAAACGCTGTAGGAACAACAATCAGTTGCAAGAGCACAAGCGAGCGAGACATGGATTGGGCAGGATACACAAATGTGCGTACTGCGAATATAGCTCGGCAACCAAGGAAGCTCTTACGGTCTGTACATTAATCATTACCTAGAAATTATATTTTAACACTCTGGTTGGCCTGTTAGCTCAGTTGGTAGTAGCTCTGCCTTCTGAGCTATAGGTTTTGGGTTCGATTCCCACCTGGGACAAACATTTGTGTGCTGGACATCGATGTTTGTTCTGTGTGTGGGTGTTATATTGTATTCTATGTATGTATTTACAAACAAAAAGTATCTAAGTGTTGTATCAGTTGTCTGGTTCCCATAGTACAAGCTATGCTTAGTTTGAGGCTAGATGGCGTTGTGTGAAATGTCCACACATTATTTTTTTTATTTTAAATAAATATGTATCCGACTGTTACTCACGAATAGTGTGTCAATTTCTCGACCAGGTTTCGAGCATATCCGATGCTCTTCCTCAGGATGAGTTCACGCAGCAAGACCGCGGCGGTCACACTCATGAGAATTTTAATACTAAAATATTTTTTTTATTGTTTTTTTTATATCATTTCAGATTCACGAGAGGCGTCACACGGGCGAGAGGCCGTACATTTGCGACCACTGTGGCGCCACCTTTCACAGGCGGGCGAATTTAGTGCAGCACATAGCTATACATCTGCCTGAGAAAAACTTTCAGGTATGATCAATGTTAACGAGGTTATGGTATTTGTAGTGTCTATCTTGTCTGTTGAGTGTAAGGACTCACCGAAAAAAAAAAAGAAAAAAAAAAAACACCCCATGGCGTCGTCGCCGGCTACGTAGTCATGGCACGACTACCTTGACTGTGACTAAGACTTGAATTTACGTGTAATATTCTATAGCCTTGTGCTTAATCGTTCACTGAGCGGATCGCTCCGTACTAGTACAATCGGTCAAATGTACTAGTTCAGTCTTCTAGTTCTTTTAGTACTTTAGTTCACTGGTATAGAACGATTTCGCGCAGGTTTGTATCTGCTATTTACGGTCGTAGTTATATCCAGTGGTACTACTATTTATTCTGTGGTGCCACTTTGAGCGGCTGCTCATAACAGTTCATCCTCTCGATTTCACGAAAATTTCGTATTTTTATAGTATGAAACAGAGACGAAAAAAAAAAATTTAAATAAAATCATATGATTGTTTACTTTACGAGAGCTAACGAAGACGCACAAACTGCTATCGGTCAGTACTCTTGCTCTTTCCTTCATTGAATGAAAGAGGCATCAAAACAAATTCACTTGGCTCTGTAGTTCATAAAGACCTAATAGTACATTTGAACTCTTTGTAGCTCTTCAGCTCTCTAGCACAAAATACAACAGAAGTCAACCACATGTATGTACTTCACTTTTTATACCTACGCTCGGCGCTCGCGCTAGGGCCGTCAGCTTTGGCTTATGCACAAAAAAGTATCGTGGTAGTGACACTCGTATCTAGTTGTTTGATTTATTGTTGAGAATGAAACGGGAAGAACGGAAATATAACAAGTAGAATAATAACTACAATATTTCTATTTTAATGTTTTACTGTTATAATATTACAAATTTGTCACAGAAAATATCTCTGAAACAACTGGTAGCGTAAAAAACGACAACTCACTGTTTAATATTGAATTTAAACAACCGTCCACTAAACAATTATAATAGCTTTTTTTTTGTTGCTCCATTTTTGCATAAAGAATGTTCACAGACGCGTGTCTCAAGCGGGTGACGCTCGCGCTCGCACTACTCTGACTGACTCTGAGACATCGTGTCGGTGAGCGGTGTCTATGTGTGCGTTGCTCGAGCGCACTCACTATGTTGATTGCCTTCTGTACTATATTCAGTGTCTCTAGCTCGTAAAGAGCTAATAGTACATTTGAACTACTAAGGATAACGGGAATAGTTCGTTCTCGTTCAGTAGTGAGTGGGAATTCATTCCTAAACATTCTTCGTTCGTGAACTACACAAGACTAATATTCTATAACACGATGACACATTACAATACTTGACACTGTCTAAATACACTATGTGTAGAGCCAAAACATATAAAAAAGAAAAAAGAACAGTTCGTAGAGAGCTTAGAGTATAGATTAAAGCATAGAGGGATCATCAAAACGATATTATATTTGTACTGCTCACACGTATCGCTACGTCAGTGGCGAAGGAAAGAAACAAACGTATAGTAATTAGCTACGCTTGCGATAAGCGCCGTACCATTTTCTTCGACTCGGGTCAACTGTTTTTTCTATACAAATCTGTGAGACTCATTCACATCAAAGTGTCCACATCATATTTATTTATTTATTCGATCGTCAACATACGTACGTACACATACATTCACATACATACATTCACACACACACACACATACATTACACATTGATACATTCTATTATTATTATACTAAAAGTAGTACAAGCCAAATGCCACGACAATTACAGATGAAGACAATATGCTAGACAAAAAATCATTAAAAATTTCCAAAAAATTGGTACGCTTGACATATATCAAGTTCTCTCTATGCTTATAGTCTATACTCTAAGGCACCCCATACACGTTCAATTTTATTGATCAATATTTGTGATTGATCAATTTTATCGATCGTGCAGGGTTAGTATTGGTCAATGTTTTTCGGTTTACAGTATGGAGAAAACATTGACCGAAGTGGTGTCGTCAATTTTATTTTATAGATCAATAAAATTGAACGTGTATGGGGGGCCTAAGGTAGAGAGAGTGATACCTTTACCTTTTAACAGTGCGACATGTGCCCGAAAAAGCTGAAATCGAAAAAGTTCCTCCAAATTCACAAACATAATGCGCACACTGGCAAGAAGTACGGCTACTTGTGCGGAGTGTGCGAGCATCGGTTCGAGAAGCCGAACAAAGTGCGCGCGCACACCAGGAGGGTGCACGGGGTGCCGGACGAACAGCAGGGGCCGATACAGAGGGTGCAGTTATAGGGGTAGCGGGGTTAGGCTACGGCTAGGGAGACGATAGGTTACGGCTAGGGGGAAGTTAGGTTACGGCTAGGGGGAAGTTAGGTTACGGCTAGGGGGACGTTAGGTTACGGCTAGGGGGACGTTAGGTTACGGCTAGGGGGACGTTAGGTTACGGCTTGGGGGACGTTAGGTTACGGCTAGGGGGACGTTAGGTTACGGCTAGGGAGACGTTAGGTTACGGCTAGGGGGAAGTTAGGTTAGGTTAGAGCTAAGGAGAGGATAGATTAGGAGTTGAAATGCAGTGTAAATGAGCAGTGTTCCTAATGTCATTTTAGCATTATTTATCTCTCTTGCTCTTAGAGTATGTACTAAAGCAAAGTGAGATTATTAAAAACAGTCAAAACGATATTATATCTGTACTGCTCACACATATCGCTACGTCAGTGGCGAAGGAAAGAAACAAACATATTGTTAGTAGCTACGCTTGCGAAAAGTCACTGTACCATATTTTTCGCCACAATTGTATTTTTTTTCTATACAAATTCCTTACAAATTGTGAAACACATTATAACCCGCCAAAATTCCATGGACAGGTCCCACTCATCCCGCCTGACATATTATAGAACAATTTAAATTGGTAGGATAAACCACCAAAAATGGTACGTACGCAAGATCCAAGTACTCTCTTTGCTTTAGTACATACTCTAAGCTCTCGCTAGATGGCATTGGTGACACATTAGTAAACATTATTATTAAGGGCTTGTGCAAGGCCAGCGCGAATTCAAGCCAAAGCCACAGAATAGATGTATAGTACTAGGCCAAAGCGGGGATGAGCCAGGGGCCGAGCGGCAGGGGCGGTCTAAGTTAAACTGGTTCCAACGCGCAATAGTTTAGGTAATTTATTATTACACTGAATATAAAGGGTATTTTAAAAATCCGCTATACATAAGCCCTCCATTATATTTAGTTCAACCACTACACAAAGTTTCATGATCTTATTTAAGGTATTCATTGAATAATCGCTGTTTATTTGTACGGTTTGGAGGTAACTTTGTAATTTTTTTCTATCGAGAAAAGTTTATTATTTCGTGTTTTCACTATACATTTGCAGTAGCATTAGTCCTGAACTTTACCATATATTAATTTCAAGTCATTGTTGCAATATTGTTGACAGGATACTGCCTCAAGCTAAGCCGTTTTAAGCAATTTGGCGTTGTATTGGCTCTTAAACATCACACTGTTTGCACACAATTTTTAATTATAATTTTTTTTAAGAAACTATCAGGAGCTACGCGTTTGCCATCTCTTGACGGTGAAATAACTAAAATAACAATGCCTAAAAGAAAACCCCTCATTGGCGTTTTTGAAAACTTTTATGGTTAAATTTATGTTATTTAAAACAAAATGTTACTATACCTATATCACCCAAACTCAAGATGAAATATTTACTAACATTGCACTGACAGTAAAATCAGCTGATAGAGCAGGGATTACAAACATTTTTATTTTTTAGGGCTCGCCCATGAAAAAGTTTTCATATCAGCTTCATAGAGAACGTCTTGGTTGCTAGGGGCGACGGATCATTGTCAAAAAGTAACCAATTGTTTCCTACCCAGGACGTCAAAACTGAGATTCATTATGGTTGGCACTGATAAATCTCTGGTGATTTTAATCTTCGTTTCTGATCACCTATTGAAGATTTTTAAATTCAAGTAGTTAGATTTTTCATAGCATTGACGTAACTATTGAAAATTGTGACAAATCTCATTGAATTTATGGATTAAATCATCGTAATTCTGATATCGCTCAACTATTTCGTGGCGGCAACCCTAAAAATCAGTTGATTCAACTGTCAGTGCAATGTTAGTAAATATTGCATCTTGAATTTGGTTGATAAATAGGTACCAATTTTATTCTAAGGTGGTAATGTTAGTTTTTGCAGTATTAAAACTGAATATAAATGATGTACTACGCAAGTCAAGGATAGGGAAAGCTTAGGTTAGGGGCAATATAGATAAGAGTTGAGTTTTTAATAAGTAAAAATTATTTTTACAGTCACAGCATAATTTTACATCACAGCTCTATATTGGGTACTTAAAAAAAACCTAGTTTTGTTATAAGTAGATATAAAAACATGGACAGCAATACTATTACAAAATAAAACATATTAATATTAATTTAATAAGATAGATTTAGATTCATGGTATAATTATACAATACTTTGTAATTTTAATATTTATTTTATTATTTAATAATTATTTTGTGATTCAACGATATTTAATTCCGATAGTTTTTTTATTTTTTTTAGATTTTTGATCTATTTGTAGATATTAAATTTAATTATTTATTAAGATTAAATAATGGGTTGTATCTCTCGAGTGTGATTTTAGAATATTAAGTAAAGCCATTATTTTATTCCGCCTTAATTGTATTTTTTAAAAATTTAATGTGTAATAAAGACTTTGTATTACAATCTTAAGTATAAGGGCAGATATTGTAGTGCAATGCAATAAATTAACTTAAATATTTATTTAACCAGCCACCGCCGCTTTGCCAGTTATTCTGCCGCCAAGCAGTAGTGTGCAAGCGCTACTGTGTTCCGGTTTGAAGGGCATTGTAGCTAGTGAAATTACTGGGCAAATGAGACTTTATGATCTGATCACTCAGTCTAATAATCTGATTACTAGTGTCACGCGACGTGCGCAGTGCAGTGTCACGCGAAACTTTATTGTTTTAAAGTTCCGGGTGACACTGGAACTGTTATGGGCGGCCGTGTCACTTAACATCAGGTGAACGACTAGCTCGTCACGTCATTCAATCACATAAAAAAATAGCTGACCCGCCCCGACTTCGCACGGGTTAGTTTTACGCCTTATCTCAGTCTAAAGGAAAAGAGAAGGAATAGGGTACAGTGCTGAATTTCAGGATTAAAAGTATCCCATAGCCTACCTCGTAATATGAACTTAAATCATGCAAACTTTCATTTGAATCCATTCAGTAGTTTTGATGATGCTCAGCCAAGATAGACAGACAAACAAAAATTAAAAAAATATAGTTGTGGCTTCAGCATTGATAATAGGAAGAGTACTCCAAAAAAAAACAAAATATCTTCAATGTACAAAATTAGACCTGTTACAGTTTTATTATAAGTATAGATTGTATAGATAAAAAAATATCCGAGAATATGTAAATAGACGTAGTCAAATGACCTCTTAGCTCAGTTGTTACGGTAGTAGCCTTCAGTACTGTAGGTTGTGGGTTTGATTCCCACGCGTGACAAACATTTGTGTGATGAACATCGATGTTTGTTCTGTGTCTGGATGTTATATTGTATAATAAAACAAAAAGTATACATTAAAATAAAAATATGTGTGAACATGTCACACAGCGCCATCTAGCCCCAAACTAAGCATAGCTTGTACTATGGCAACCACGTAACTGATACAATACTTAGATACCTTTCTGTTTGTAAATACATACATAGAATACAATATAACACCCAGACACAACAAACATCGATGTTCATCACACAAGTGTTTGTCCTGGATGGGAATCGAACCCGCAACCTATAGTTCAGAAGGCAGAACTACCAACTGAGCTAACAGGCCAGTCAGTATGAATGTATTCTAACAGTTATCTGGTTACCATAGTACAAGTTTTGCTTAGTTTACGGCTAGATGGCGCTGTGTGAGATGTCCACCTTTTATAGTATTTCTAAAAACGTACCCAGTATCTGACCAGTTCTAGTCCCATAAAATATTAATCAATACTCGAATAGACCTTTAGAAAAAGTTTTTTTTTAATGGAAGTAGTATGCGCTTAGGACAAGTAATCGGCTTCTGCTGTTGATACTGACACCCAAAGAAAAACATCAAGGTAAGGTAAAAGGCACTAGTTCGACGTAAAAAAATAATCAGGTAGTTACTTACTTGCTCATTGTAATTCCTTGTACAGGTAGAGACCAACCAGGCGCGGATCCAGAAGTTTCTTAAGGGGGGGGGGGGGCGCACAAATCATTATAGTAGGAGAATCCAAGAGGGAAATTTGGGGATATGGTGGTAAAACACATAAGTAGACGATACAAGACCAATTTGTGCTCTTTTCTTTAGATGATGAATTCCATGCACCTATATCTTGCTGGTAAATTGGCTAAACTGCCTGCGCTAAGGGGGGGCGAGCGCCCCCTGCGTCCCCGTCCCCGTCCCCCCATATCCGCGCCTGAGACCAACACAACAGCAGATTATGAATATTGCATTTTGTTTATGTATCAAAAGAAATTAGGTTCGTTTGGCTTAAAATAAAGTTTCAGTTGTGTAATCTTCCAAGACCTAAAGATATATCTTGGATTCTTGAGGATCTTAAGATTTGTTACTTTGTATTTTGCACAAATAAAAAAGTATTTTACATTGAGCAAAGTAAATAACAAAATAAAGATTATTAATGCAGCATAATTTAAAAGGTTGAATATTTTGGCAAAATTACAAGGTGAGTTTGAATCGGTATGTTATCCCGAAAGGGACCCGACTGCGACCATGATAGCCCACAAGTTGTGAGAGCCTTACTTGAAACTGCGCGTTTCCAAACCTCCATACAAAAAAATAAATCCACTCACAAGATTGCACGTGCGATCGCTACGAGAGTTACAAGATATATAAATTGATTTTTAAACACAGGTCGTTAAACTCATTTAAGTGCATTCGGTCAAGGACGAAGTTCAACCGCCCAGCTGCGCTAGGGCTATCTTCGAACGTAAACTTTACATGGCATTTCTTCAATGATAAACTATTAATTTAGAAATGTCGTAGAAGAAACATTGTCTACCTTGGGGAGTAGATTTACCCCCTTTCGGGATAATATACCAATCCAAACAAAAAAAAAAAAAAAAAAAATCTGTCAAAATCTTCGGGCTCCAATGAAAGCACTGAAAACTATTGCCGTCCTCTTCTAACTTATTAAAATTGCGACAGGGGCAGTTTCAGTGCTGATATTGGATTTTTTAGAGAATGCTGCATAGAATCGTAAATGTATCTGTAATTTTGATACTATTTCAAAAAATAATTGATGGAAGTTGAAAACTGAACTTTATGGTTAAAAGCAACATTTTTAAATTATTGTTTTTTCTGCCTTTAGTACATTAACGGACCCACCATTAAGGCGAAGGGTAGGGCAATCAAGGTGTCTTTTGGCACGTTTCCTGGCGTAATTACGAGCATTGAATTTAATATAATATCATGTAATTCATTTCATTAAGTCTTTTGTGATGTCCGCAATTATACAAGATTAATAAATATAGCTCTATAGATAAAAATCGCAAACCTCCCTCAAATAATTTGAATGTTCCCATTTTAATGAGTTTCTATCGAATATATTAATACAAAAAAATCATAGTGTATTCCCAACAAACATTCAGATGTTGTGGTGACTTCATAATTTTGTAAAATTCTATATAAACACAGATATTAATTAAAAACCGTCAAAATCAGTCATTTCGTGCGTTGTCTTTGTCGTAAGCGCCGCGCTAAAGTGCAGACTGAATTGATATTTAAGACTACGATTTTAAGGTCGATGTTTCTTTGAACTGATTTGGACCTGCTTATCTCGCCCTACAATTCACCTTAACGCTGTAAAGATTGGTAGAGATAAAAAGCAGTACTTTATCCTGATGGCCTAGCATGCGCACTGCGAGAAAACTTGTCGTCGCTGTTAGAGTGAGACACACTGAGGCGCTACCATAGTCTTATCACGGCCTCACGAGAAAAAGTATCGAGAAAATTTTGTCGCGGTGCGTTGCTAGCCGGGCAGGTTAATTTCTGTAACATTCGATAAAAAAAATATATTTTTGCATTTATTTATGATTTTAAAATTTAAAATGGTTGCTTTTGAACAGTTGTTCGGTTTTTATTTTAAGAAATGAGTTTTTAGTAATGTATTTTTTACAGATACATTTTTTTTGTACGGTGCACTAGTGGTTGACATTTTTGATTAAAAAAAAATTGATATTGCAAAACATTTTGATTAAAGTTATTAATTTTTAATTTAATTTTACAAAAAAAGTTAAAAAGTCAACGACTAGTCATTGTCAAACACTAGTGCTCTTTGCCTTTACTTTAATTTTTTTATTATTTTAATTAAACATAGATATACCTGATACTGTATTTTGTCAGCTGTCTTCTTTTTTTTACGGTAATCAATGACGTGACGAGCTAGTCGTTCACCTGATGTTAAGCGTCACGGCTACCCATAACAGTTGCAGTATCACTTGGAACTCTAAATTAATACAGTTTCGCGTGACACTGCACTGCGCACGTCATCCTGAGACTTCACACAGCCTAGTAATAAAATTACCTATTTGCATTCCACAAGGTTTACAGTCTTTTTTGTAAAGTAATTAGCTACTTTTAAAAGCCAATTCTCGTAATTTCAAACCAACACATACAAATTTTAATCTAGTTTTAGTCTCATGGAAATCACACATTTTTGTGTATCCTGTTTAAAAAGATGAACATTGATTTTGCGAGTAAAATGATAATATGATGCACATATTAGATGTCATTTATACATTTTTTCACTAGATGGTAGAACTTTTCTGCAAAGTTCGTCTAGGTAGGTACCACCGCTTTGCCAGTTATTCTGCCGCCAAGCAGTAGTGTGCAAGCACAACTGTGTTGAAAAAACAAATGCAAATGAGACTTAAGAACTGATATCACTAGACTGTGTGATGTCTCAGGATGACGTGCGCAGTGCGCAGTGTCACGCGAAACTTTAATTTAGATTTCCGAGTGACACTGCAATCTGTAATGGGCGGCCGTGACGCTTAACACCAGGCGAACGACTAGCTAGTCACGTCATTCGTTTACATTTAAAAAAAAATCAAGAACAAAATTAGTTTTACTGTTTTTGTTTTTCAGTGCACGTTCTGTCCAACCCGTGAGAAATCTAAGAAGCGTCTTCAAATCCATATATCGAAGAACCACAGAGTAAAACGATATAGGTACAGGTACTTGTTAACTTATTTATATTTTTTATAATTATAAGAATTAGTTTTTTTACATCAAAATAACAAGAAAAATATACCTCTTTAAAAAAAGGATATTATTATAAGCTTGTAGGGTTCGAATCCGACCAATGACTTTACAAGTTGAGAAACTGGCCTGTTAGCTTGGTAGTAGCTGTGCCTTCTGAACTGTAGGTTGTGGGTTCGATTCCCATCCAGGACAAACATTTGTGTGATAAACATCGATGTTTGTTCCGTGTCTGGGTGTTATATTGTATTCTATGTATGTATTTACAAACAGAAAGGTATCTAAGTATTGTATCAGTTACGTGGTTTCATAGTACAAGCTATGATTAGTTTGGGGCTAGATGGCGCTGTGTGACATGTCCACACATATATACAAGTAATTTTTTTTTATGCGTGGAATTTTCATTCTCTCTTAAAACAGTGAAGGAAAACACCGTGAGGAAACCGATATGGTCAAGCCCAACAGAGGACATGTATCAACTAACCCGCACTTGTCCAGCGTGGTGGGTCTACAATCTCCCTGTGAGACAAATTCGTCGTAGCATACGTCATCATCATCATTAACAACCTGAAGACGTCCACTGCCGAACAAAGGCCTCCCCCAGAGCACGCCACCTTGAGCGGCTGCTCGCCTCCTGCATCCGTCGGCTCCCCGCGGCTTTCATCAGATCGTCGGTCCACCGAGTGGGGGGCCTACGCTGTGTCTTCCGGTTCGTGGTCGCCACTCGAGAACCTTTCTTCCCCATCGGTTGTCAGTTCTACGAGCGATGTGGCCTGCCCATTGCCACTTCAACTTACTAACTCTAAGAGCTATATCGGTCACTTTAGTTCTCCTGCGGATCTCCTCGTTCCGGAGCTTATCTCGCAGGGAAACACCGAGCATAGCTCGCTCCATAGCTCGCTGCGCGACTTTGAGCTTACTAATGAGGCCAACAGTAAGAGACCATGTCTCAGCTCCATAAGTCATCACTGGCAACATACCTAGCATATGTATGAGGTGGAATTTATATTACATCAGTTAACCCACCCCGGCTTCGCACGAGTTGATTAGTTTTACGTTCTAGCCCTGTTCATGGGAAGAGGGAAGCGAAAGGGAAAAAGATAGGGGAAAAGTACGAATGGATGAGTCGGCGAAGGGATTCTATTCCCGTTCCATCCATTCATCCTTTTCCCTTATCTTTTCCTTTTCCCTTATGTCTTCCCTTCGACATGATGAGTATAAATAAAAATGGGTAAGTAAATAAAAGAACTATATACAAACAAAGAAAATCTTGCATAAAAATTGTATACTTGTTTCTTAGTGCAACCCGCACTTGGCTGTTTTAGAAAGTAAAACGTATCCTAAACGTTATTTAGCTATAACTATACCAAATTTCAGCGAAACCCGTTCAGTTGTTCCAGTGTGATGCGTGTTCAAAGGGACAGATAAACAGACAGACAAAAAATAAAAAAAAATTGTTCCTATTACTATATCCATTAAGAAATGTAAAGGTCAATTCAGACAGAGCAGCAAAATGGTCAAAACACTCAACTCAACAATGCTCAACATTAAAAATCTTACCTATTTTAATGTTGCATACTATTTTCAGCTTTGTCTAAATAGATTAACGTTGATATTGCAATAGCACTTAAAAAGTGCACGAGCATTTTGCTGTTCTGTCTGAACTGAACTTAATGCAATCAAAAATTTTCAAAAAATATTCCATGTACAGATTTAGTCCAGTTACAGTTTTATTGTATACTAGCTGAGCCGGCAGACTTCGTACTGCCTTTATATGGGAAAAAGAAAAGGGCTGTTTTTAGGGTTTTCCCGGCAATTATTCGAATTGTTCTCACCTTTTAAACCTTCCCTAGACCTCCACGAACATTTCAAGACCAAGATAAGATAAATCCGTTCAGCCGTTCTCGAGTTTTAGCGAGACTAACGAACAGCAATTGATTTTTATATATATAGATGGAAGAAGATAGATATAGATAGTACAATCTAGTAAGTAATCTTGTAAAATTATTTTCCATGTTTTATTTACCAGCTACAAATGCCCGCGTTGCTTCAAGCTGTTCCAACGCAACGAGCACACGCACAGGCACCTGGCGCGGGTGCACCACATGCCGCGCGCGGAGCACCCGCCCATCGAGAAGGTGCCCATCGAAGGCGACCAGGACGGCTCGGGGTACAGGCCGCTGCCGTACCACTGCGACCAGCCGTACCACCATGATGAGGGTCACACTGGAACTGCGGCTTACGGTGGAACGCAGTTACGGGATGCAGGGCTTGGGACGTGAAGCTCGCATTCCTGGGCCATAATAAGCTCATCATCATCATCAGCCTGAAGACGTCCACCGCTTAACATAGGCTTCCCCCAAAGAGCGTCACTTTGAGTGGCTGCTCCACCAGGTCGTCGGTCCACCCAGGGCCTACGCTGCGTCTTCCGGTTCGTGGTCACCACTCGAGAACCTTTCTTCCCCATCGGTTGTCAGTTCTACGAGCGATGTGGCCTGCCCATTGCCTGAATAACTTGCTAATTCTAAGAGCTATATCCATCACTTTAGTTCTGCTGCGGATCTCTTCATTATCGCAATTATGAAACACTACTCAAATTTATATTTTCATGCTAGGAATTTTTATTCAATTCACAACATGGCATTGGCAATAGGGATGTGAAAAAATGAGACGCTGTTAACAGTTCATTCAAATGAGCGAACTTTATTAAATTGGCATAACTGGATAAATACTCGTATCACTTGGAGAAGCTGGAGAATACATGTCGTGACGTAAAAGTATAAATATTTAACAAAATAATGGGCAAAATTTTGAAGGCTTTAGTTGACGGAGTATGCCCGTTTTCACAAAAGATCCCTAAATATTAAGGGACCCTTAAAATATCTAAGTGACATCTGATAGTAATTTTGTTTTCACCGACGATTAAGGGACACCTAAGTTTACGGGGCGGAAGCTCGACCCCTTAGCGTTAAGTGGCAGATTATTATCAAAATGTCAGTCTTTTTTTTCAATTGTATTTGGCAACTGTTTCTACCCGTATAACGCCAGTCAACTAAAGCCTTTAAAATTGGGCCTATTTGGACCGTTCACCGTAAGCTGTCCCCTGACGTACTTATATTATTTTAAAATATGCGAGTAAAACATTAATCTGTGGTGGGTACCTACATACAAGTTTAGATAATGCTTACATATTACTTTACATTTACGATAATACTTGCATATTTTTAAATAATATAAATACATCAGGGGACATGTTACGGTGAAACAGCCTGTATTTATAAGATTTTTGAATTTTTTTTTTTACGGACCTACATTATACAATATAATTAATTAAGACATTTTGTACATATTATTATAGGTACTAGTATAGTATTATATTATCTGTGTTATAGGTAATGAAAAAAGCGGTGATTTTAGAATTTATACAATTCCTAATGTAGATAAAAAGCTAAGCTAATGCCTGTATCATAAACACAGTAGTTTAAGTTCTGAAATTAGTAAACTATTGATAAAAGCAGTATGTATACCGGCGGGATAATTACGTAAAACTTGCAACAGCAATGCGACAGCAGTAGCGAAGCATACAAACTCGACACCACTAATGATGTATGACAGCAATCACCGCGAGGTTTACGCCTGTCGCAAACCTGTTGCGAGTTAGGTAATTAGGGGGCGGGTGTAATTGAATTCATTAGCATCCATTGAAGCTAGGTACCTACTCCTGACACCGGTCACGTGTGGACCAACATTTATGAAATGTAACGCATCGACTTTGGTATTGATAATTAAATTAAATTAAAATAATTAAGCACTGTTTTTAATTATTACATCCAAGGTAAAAGAAAACTTTCAACGGTATCAAAATCAGTCGTGTCAACTACGTTAAGCGCCGCGGCAATATTCACAATTTTCCATTAAAAATTATTTTCATTTTCACTCTACACTTTAATATTCATCAATAAGTGATGTACTACAATAACATGCACTGAATGTATGCTAATGAATTTAATCGCATCCTGTATAGATACCACAGAGCGATTGTTTTATCTCTAATCTGTGGCAGATGCAGAATAATCATAATCACATGGTAATTTATAGTATGTATAAAATAAAAAAATGCTCTACTATGTAAGTAGCTAGGTGTAAGTATTATATGAAAGAAATTGTACAAAATTATGGTAACATAAAATTTCCAAGTAAATCATTATTACACTGTCTACTATAATTATGTGTTTTTATTTTTATATTCATCATCATTAACAGCCTGAAGACGTCCACTGCTGAACATAGGCCTCCCCCAGAGCACGCCACCTTGAGCGGCTGCTCGCCTCCTGCATCCATCGGCTCCCCGCGGCTTTCACCAGGTCGTCGGGTCCACGGAGTGGGCGATTTTTATACCTACCCGGAAGTAATGACTGGATTTTTTTAAACGACGTTTTAGTTCAATTTTTGTACCTGACTACAGGCGGGAGAGATTTACACTCATGATTAATAATAATATAAACTGTAAGAACTTTTTAACCAAACAAACTGGGAAAATTTTTCATTTGCCGCTTGCCGCCAAATTCCGTTTGGAAACTCGATTATAGATTCGATACACAGAGGAGCCTTTAATCTGTGGTTGGATATCAAAGAGGCACACAGACCCCCGCGGTAATTGCGTAAAATTTGCAACAGTAGTAGCAAAGCAACAGCAGTAGCGAAGCATACACGCTCGACACCACTAATGATGTTTGATAGCAATCATCGCACAATTTACGCCTGTTGCAAACCTGTTGCGAGTTAGGTAATAAGCTCGCGGGTCTGTGGACGGACACGTACCACCAAGGAAGTTGGATGCACCATATATTCTGTGGTACATCTGTGAATGCAACTTTTTTTTTCTATATTCTGTAAGAGCTAGAACGTTGACAGTGACAACGACAGTTTCTTTCGTGTCAAAAACATCATTTACAAAGTTTTTTTTTCATATACATAGTGTCAGGCCCGTGTCAGCTTTAGTACCGATGTCTCCACGAAACGCTCGTGTCGCACGCATTCCGACATTTTCTTTGCATCACATGACTTCTATAATGTCAGAAGTCAATTATGTTGTTGTCATGGAAATGATGTACATAACACAACCTAATTACTCGGTATAATTCGTAGTTTTTCTGGCTTTTTGTGTATAATTTCTAATTAATTTATCATTATCATCATCCTCTTTGCCTTTTTCCCATTTCGCATTTGTTATTTATTTATTTATTTATTATTGGGGTCGGCTCCCAAGCTCCCAGTCTAATCTGTATCGGCAAGCTACCAGAATTACACGAGCGACTACAGGATCGGAACGTGAGTTTGCCTAATTCTCAGCTGTTCTTGTTTTTCGTTAATCCTGATAGTTTCAGATTTTGCACATGTATAAGTAAATCTAGATAAGACCCGTTAAATTTCAGTGGGGGCTGGGGGCCCTTTATCTCCACGGCGTGCTGGGCTGAAGCTCAAATTGCCCTTATACAAGATCTGGCCCTGAGCGATTGCCATCTGATCTCGCAACCCATAAGGAACCAGTAACAAGGATGGTTAGACCAGGGACCGTACCGTGAGCTCTTAGCGCGATTCAAAACAGAGCCTACACTGGCTCGCTTGTCCCCATACAAAAAAAACAAAGCGATCCAATATAGGCTCAGTTTTGAATCGCGCTAAGAGCGCACAGTACGCCCCCTGGTGTCAGATTCTATCAGGCGTCTGACTACCCGTAACGATTGCCATAGATGGTCAATGACAACCGGGACCGACGGCTCTCCGAGGCACGGATGGCATCGAAAACTGCACATAACTTTCTAGATAAATCATCGGTGCAAGGCCGAGGATCGAACCTGGTGCCATAAGATTGCGAAGTGCACATGTTACCGCTCTGCCACCATCGCTCTAATTTCAAACTATATACCAATTAACGGACGTCAGTGCAGGACTTTTTCACCCCCATGTAGAATTAGAATTAGAATTAGATACCAATTAACTTAATCAGTTGAGCATGGGCAGTGACTATGGTTATTGATCAACACTATGGCGACGCGAAAATGTCATGTTGAAGCTTGCAACTAATAAAACTCATCGCCTGTTAAGTATCCCAAGGGACGATAAATTACGAGAATCATGGCTGTTTTTTCTGATTCCTACAAATACTGAGCTCAGTGGTCTGTCTTAGTGAAGGTCAAGGTTGTCTGGAAGAGATCGCTGTATAGCGATAAGACCGCCCATTGTACTAAGCTTCGTAATGTTTTTTTGTTATCGTCTGTTATTTTTGATTTGGTGTGCAATAAAGAGTTGTTGTATTGTATTGTATTGTGAACAAACGTGTTCGCCAAAATCACTTTGATATATTTTTTGATAGGATGATGAATTTGATAGGATGGGTAACCGTCTATGGGTAACCGTCTTCTGCATGGATATCCTTGTTCACTGCAAATGAAGTGTTGCACAGGATTCCCTTGGGCTTATCTGGTTAGTAAACTCAATTTGAATTGCAAAAATAAATAATTATAATAAAAATGGTTTCACCCCAAAAAATGGCCTAAAAATAGCAGTAAAAATACAAAGCATTTAGGCTAAGAAATAAAATAAATAAAAGCTATTTCAGTCTCATTTGTTTCATTTAATCCTTATTAGCGGGTGCTTCATCTTCCTGTGGTATTAAAATGTAATAGGTTAAAATAATAATAATAAGTTCCTATGTAACTTTCATGTCGATTTTTTTTTTGCCGTGGCGCGTGACTATGCTATCGATATCGATATTTGAATATGGAGCTAGGTGCATCACTATGGCGACACCAGCGCTTAGCGCAGACACGGGAACTAATTGTCAATCATATAGAGCTGTCCTATCTGTCTTTGACTAGTATAGTAGATATCTGTGCATAGTGTCGCGACTTTAAAAAATCGATTTATCAACTTATTTCCCGGAGCGACTATTAGTTCTCGGGAATTCTCAAATCAACGAAATCCAAGCGACGTGGTTATATTCTTATGAAAAGAGCCTTAATTCATTGTTATAGGCTTATAAATCATCAGATATTTCACGCTCACTCTTGTTGCGTATAGTTGTATTGTATGATTGATTATGAATACGTAGCTCTTCTCTTCTATTCTATCGAGACTTATTTACAAAACTGCTCAATTATAACACTTTTTAAACATGACTCGAACTCATATTATAAAGAGTTCAGAATATTTTACGCAATCGTTTTGATCACGCACTTTTATGTTCTGTTATTTTTGAGCACTCTCTTATAACCGTGTTATGATTTATTGTGATAAGTATTTCACATGAGGATGCGAATGTTCCTATGAAATGTTCCACTGTTGGCAAAGTTATCAAAACCTGTGTAATTTTCATTAGTTATAATTTTATTTACACAGAATAGTATAAGTGCTAAAAATATTTGCAATACAAATCCATCATTTCATGGTAACTCTATTCATATTTCATACATCGTTCGAATGAACAACTAAATATCGTTATTTTTGCACGCATTCGCCAATCGCCTGTTACTGTCAGGCTCTTTGTTCTGTGGTCAGGCTGTTACTGTTCATGTTTGTAATGTGGTTTGTTTTCAATGGTTTTCAATTATTTTTCTCTATGATGTTTGTTTTGTAAAGTTTTGTTTTTGTAATGGTGTTATCGGGGTGTTAGCTTTTTTGAGGCTTTTTTCTATGTTGAGTTTGCATAATTTGGATATTTAAAATAGAATAGAATAGTGTTATGGATTATCAATATTATCATAATAAATTAATCGCTTCTTCCAGCTATAAATAGTCTTGTTTTACTGCAAATATTGATAAAATGGAAGATTCGAAATGTTGTAGGATGTGTCTGAGTGTTCAAAACTTGAATTTAATATTTCCATTGGCTGAACATTGCGAAAAGTACACCGACATCATAACTGCTGCTACGGGAGTAAAGGTACATTAGATTGTGTGGGCAAAGAGTATATCATCACTGCGTTAGTACACCTTCTAAAGTATGGGATGAGTTCGTGCTATATAGTTTTTAGCATGTATCCCCGAAAGTACTCGTTTTCCTAGCGGAATTCTTAATTTTCCGGCTTATACAGTGATTTCGATGGTGTAAGCAAACTTCCAAATCTGTTGTTAACTTGTTATCGGCTTGTTTTTATGTTTGTGGTCTACTTTTCAAAGCCAATTCTCGTAATTTCAAACCAACACATACACATTTTTATCTAGTTTTAGTCTCATGGAAATCACACATTTTTGTGTATCCTGTTTAAAAAGATGAACATTGATTTTGCAAGTAAAATATGATGCACACTAAATATATTAGATGTCATTCATACATTTTTTCACTAGATGGTAGGACTTTTCTGCAAAGTTCGTCTAGGTAGGTACCACACCTTTGTCAGTTATTCTGCCACCAAGCAGTGGTGTGCAAGCACTACTGTGTTCAGGTTTAAAGGGCATTGTAGCTAGTGAAGTTATTGGGCAAATGAGACTTTATGACCTGATTTTTACAGTCTAGTAATCTGATTACTAGACTGTGATGTCTTAGGATGACTTGTGCAGTGCAGTGTCACACGAAACTTTATTATTGTAAAGTTCCGAGTGACACTGCTACTATTATGGGTTGTGTTGCTTAACATCAGGCAAACAACTAGCTCATCATGTCATTCATTCTCATGAAAAAACCAAGTTACTTGCCCTTCTGATTTGTACCAACTTTTGTTCTTTCAGGTACAAATAAACGATGGATTACCCCAAGACATGTGTTCGCCATGCATCAACAAAATAAACGAAACATACAAGTTCAGGAAAAAATGTGAAGCCTCGCAGAAAACACTCCTAGAGCGACTGAACCCTAAACCTATTTACGAAATCAAAATAGAACCCAGTATTTTTAAGTCTGACCCAATAACAACCATAGATATTAGTGATGACCTTATAGATAACGATTTCGGAGACTTCGATGACAATATTAACCTCAGCGAGTATAACGTGGAAATAGAAAAAAATCCAAACAACACTGACACATTTATTCTGAACATAGACTGTCAAGCAATCAAAACTGAAGTTAAAAAACCATTAAAGATCCAAGAAAAAACAGCAAAGAAGAGAGGCAGAACGAAAAAGGACAATCAAGAAGAGAAGAGAACTAAAGAAAAGAAGGAGCGGGTGAAAGAGGAGATCCAATGTGAAATGTGCCATAAGATTCTAACTTCAAAATTGTCACTGAGAAATCATTATAAGATCCATACTGGCTTTGATGTTGTATGTGAGGTGAGAGCAATCATAATCTTCTACTGCACTATATATCAACCAAATTCAAGATACAATATTTACAAACATTGCACTGACAGTAATATCAGCTGATAGCAGGGATTACAAACATTTCTGGCTGTGGCGTACTCACTCATGAAAAAGTTTTCATACCAGCTTTGTAATGGCTAGATTGTAATCTTAATGAAGCACTAGTTAAAGTACTTCATTACACAAAAAAAAAACCAGCTTCATAGAGAACCTCTTGGTTGCTAGGGGCGATGGATTATAGTCAAAAAGTATAGACCATTAACCGTATGTTGTCCCCTGATGTACTTACATTATTTAAAAATATGCAAGTAAAACATTAATCTGTGGTGGATACATACAAGTTTAGATAATGCTTTACATAATGCTTACATATTACTTTAAATTAAGGGTCAATTCAGACAGAGCAGCAAAATGCACGAGCACTTCTAATTTGAGGTGGGGGCTGTAAGGCCTGCACTGACATCCTGCTTGGGTTGTATTGTGCATTTCCCCCCGCCAGCATCTACCCAAGCCATCCCAGCTCCTTGAAGTAACAGAGGGCGGCTGGGGTGCTGGTGCTGCTGGCACTTTTTAAAGTGCTATTGGAATATCAAACTTATTTCATTTAGACAAAGCTGAAAATTGTATGCAACATTAATATCTTAACCATTTTAATCACCTGCTAGCGTGGTGATTAATGTCTGCCGGTCTAATGGAGGAGGCCTATGTTCAGTGGACTCAGGACAAAGCCTTTTATTAAGAGGACCGTCCTGGTATTTGAAAATGTTATTGCCGTCGCTCTGCTCTCCACACGTATGATAGAGACAATAGAGCCCATGAGTGAATTTACCTACATTGTAGCGTTACGGGCGCCAACGGTTTTCACCCTCTGAAACTTAACAAAAACTTTTTTGGTGTTAATCGTTTGGATAGATTATAATCTAAGCTTGTAAGACTTGGTTTTTTAGAAAATATGTTTCGTGTTCTAGTTCCAACTACTTTTCTTCGTCATAATTTTGACGCCGAAAATTCGTAACAAACAAAAAAACAATATATTAACAATATATACTTTAAAAAAGGAGTCATGCGAGCATAGTTTTTTACTGGGTAGACAACATACAAAAAAATCATCAAAATCGGGATAACATTTAGAGGTGGAAAAGCATTGGCACTTTTTGTATGGAAAAGAGGGGTATACCAAAGATTATAAAGCCCGTTGATAGCTCGTGAACATAAATTCTCGTACAAACACGACTCACCTGCGCGGGCAGGGGGCGACGTAACAAAACGAGACAAAGTCATACGAAATTACAAAAAACAGAGCAGGATGGAACAAGGCGTCAACGGGTTCCCGTGATTTATTAGAAATTCATAGTATTTATTAGAAATTAGTGGTTGAAATACACCACTAATTTTCGTATGAGGGGAAGTTGTATCATTGGTCAACTGGATTTATAGTCAATGGGGTTTACGCTTCTCTTAACAACATTTTTACTAGGTGGTAGGACTTTTCTGTAAAGTTCGTCTAGGTAGATACCACCGCTTTGCCAGTTATTCTGCCGCCAAGCAGTAGTGTGCAAGCACTACTGTGTTCCGGTTTGAAGGGCATTGTAGCTAGTGACATTACTGGGCAAATGAGACTTCACGAACTGATCTCACAGCCTAGAAAACTTTTTTAGACTGTGTGATGTCTCAGGATGGCGTGCGCAGTGCGCAGTGTCACGCGAAACTTTAATTTAGATTTCCGAGTGACACTGCAACCTGTTATGGGCGGCCGTGTCGCTTAACACCAGGTGGACGCCTATCTCGTCACGTCATTCGTTTACATAAAAAAAAAGTTTTAATGTTATGTTCCAGCATTGCGGCAAGAAGTTCATTACTCGCCGGTTGCTGTTAATGCACTGTAAAGCGAAGCATGGCTACGAGAAGACAGACAAATGCTCCTTCTGTGATTACCGAGCTTCCAACGCTGAACAGGTTAAGGTGAGATGGCTCTTCTTCTTGCAGGCAAGTGGTCAGCCCTGGTGTCAGAATTTCTAGGCCGCCCAAAGGCTTCCAACTTGGCTTACGACAACAGCCGAGACCGACGGCTTAATGTGCCCTCCGAAGCACGGTAGCGCTCAGTTGTAAATACCACTTTTTCCGACTAGCCGTTTCTAACCGATCGGTAAACGTTTGCTGCGGTCACTACTTTGAGATGATTTCGAACAAGCTATTTTATTTAAATCCAAACACAAATCCAAAAAAAATTATCATCAACAGCCTGAAGATGTCCACTGCTGAACGCAGGCCTCCCCAATAAAATGCCACTTTGGACGCTTATCATAGAGGGGGTATGCCATAATCACCACGCTTGGCAGGCGGCTTGGTGACCGCAGAAGATTGTAATGTACCGAGGAGAACGCTGCTGACCATTCCCTGGATATTCTCTTAGCCGGCTCCGGCACCCACGGGAAGAGATGGGGTGGTCCTATTCACACACCGGAACCACACAGCCTCTATCATTCTTGTATCATTTCGTATGTATTATAATAATAATAATAACGCGGCCAACGATCACATACACAGATCCTGGCCCCTAACTAGGATCCCCTGTATCTAGGGAGCCAGGAGCTACGAGGACCATGCTCCCAAAACACACACACACACACACAGAACAACGTATTTGCGCTTTTTACCTGTGCACAAATACTTGTCCTGTCGCGGGAATCGAACCCGCCGCCTCCAGGTTATGAGCCGACCAGCTCAACCACCACACCACGGAAGCTGTTAAATGATGAAATTATGATAATGATGAAGAAGCGTTGGTGGGTGAGCGGTAGCATGTGCGCTTCGCAATCTCACGGCTGTGGGTTCGATCCTCGGCCCTGCACCAATGACTTATCTAGTAAGCTATGTGCAGTTTCCGATGCCATCGCTCCGTGCCGCGGAGAGCACGTTAAGCCGTCGGTCCCGGTTGTCATAAGAACATCTATGGCAATCGTTACGGGTAGTCTGACGCCTGATAGAATCTGACGCCTGATGTAACCATCCCTGTTACTGGTCCCTTATGGGTTGCGAGGTCAGATGGCAGTCGCTCGTGTAATTCTGGTAGCTCGCCGCTACAGGTTAGATTGGGAGCCGACCCCAATAACAAATGGGGAAAGGCAAAGAGGATGGCGCCGTCACATCTTCCCGAGACACACGTTAGGGCCGGCGCCGCGGCTAATTCTGCTGAGCAGCTTAAACGGCGCAAATATAGTAATCTCGGTAGCGGTTACATATTTGAGCCGTTTGGTGCTGAGACCCTGGCTCCGTGGGGACCGGGAGCTCGTCGCGACCACCAAAGTCTATCAGAGCGCCTGCTCGATGCGACGCGTGACCAAAATGCTGGCACTTATTTGGCCCAACGCATCAGCATTGCAATTCAACGTGGCAATGCGGCCAGCATGTTGGGTGCGGTAGCTAGTTTAGTTTAGTTTTTATTATTGTAGTAGTTAACTTGAGTAACAAAGGCACATTGCCCGTTAAAAAAAAGAGGACGGTGATGATGATGAGTGATGATGATGATGTATCCCCCACAGATACACGAGCGGCTCCACACTGGAGAGAAGCCGTACATTTGTTCGCAATGCGGCGCCGGCTTCCATCGCAAGAGTAGCTACTTGCAACATGTAGCTATACATCTCCCGGAGAAGACTGTGCAGGTACTAGTATTATTTTATCTGTGGTACAAGTTATCTTCTTCGCGTTTTAGTAATAGGGTCATCATTAACAGCCTGAAGACGTCCACTGCTGAACATAGGCCTCCCCCAGAGCACGCCACCTTGAGCGGCTGCTCGCCTCCTGCATCCATCGGCTCCCCGCGGCTTTCACCAGGTCGTCGGTCCACCGAGTGGGGGGCCGGCCTACGCTGCGTCTTCCGGTTCGTGGTCGCCACTCGAGAACCTTTCTTCCCCATCGGTTGTCAGTTCTACGAGCGATGTGGCCTGCCCATTGCCACTTCAACTTACTAACTCTAAGAGCTATATCGGTCACTTTAGTTCTCCTGCGGATCTCCTCGTTCCGGAGCTTATAGTAATAGGGTAGTTGCCTGCTATTAAAAATTAATAAGTAAATATTATTGTTATAAAGTAGGTTAAAAATGAATGCAATATTTGAAAAGTAAGTAAAATCGGTAAATAAATCACGGAGTAATAAGCTTTTGAAGTTTTTGGAAGCATCGCCTGTCCCTTTCTCACAAAACAGGAGATTCCACACAGTTACTATGAAAACGCATGTTGTGAAGTCACATTCCAAAGAGACTGTATGTTAAGCTACCACAGCTTAGTAATGAGGTACTATGAAGGAGCAAGAGTGACGTCACTGCATGTTTGAGCTGTCTCTTTCAATTCCTGTATCTTAAAATGGTTATAGCTTTGCCATTTTTTGGATATTTAATTTTTGTTTTCAGGACTGTTTATTTTTTGAGGAGTATTATTAATTTAGTATTTCTTAAATTCTCGCGATTTGAACACATATTTATAGATTAATACAGGACTGAATCACGCTAAAAACATTATTTATTTACCTCGACGTTTCGAGTAGTCTACTCGTGACCACGGCCAATGCAACTTGGTTGAAACGTCGAGGTAAATAAATAATGTTTTTAGCGTGATTAAGTCCTGTATTACACTATAAATATTATTAATTTATCATTAAAAAATAGCACGACACGAGTCTATTATAATAATTTGACTGGCCTGTTAGCTCAGTTGGTAGCTCTGCCCTCTGAACTATAGGTTGTGGGTTCGATTCCCACCCAGGGCAAACATTTGTGTGATGAACATCGATGTTTGTTCTGTGTCTGGGTGTTATATTGTATTCTATGTATGTATTTACAAACAAAAAGTATGTAAGTATTGTATCAGTTATCTGGTTCCCATAGTACAAGCTATGCTTGGGGCTAGATGGTGCTGTGTGAAATGTCCACACATTTTTTTTATTTAGCATTTTTTTCCTATCGAGTCACACTGTGACACGTTGGGAAAGAATCGAAAAACAGCATCGACATTTGTCAAAGCGGCATCTAGTGCAGTTAATTGCAAGCTAGATAAAGGTCGCCATCTCACCAATTTTTCTCTTTTAAGTATTGTGTGGTTGCATTCTTGTGCATTTGTCAGGTCGTTGTTTTAAGATTTTTCTTGATCTATTAAAAAAAATGATAATTATTATGTCGCATTTGACCCCGGCTTCTCTTACTTTTGTCAATCTCGTGTCAAGTCAACACACCATATACTGTACTCCCATTGGTTGAAGACAGACGATGATCAACAGGCAGCCAATGAGCGTTTTTTTTTATCAACGATATCAACGATAAAATATTCAACATGCGATATTTACTAACATTGCGCGGACAGTTGAATCAGCTGATTTCTTAGGGTTGCCGCCACGGAATGGTTGAGCGATATCAATATACAATGATTTTACCTATAAATTCTATCAGATTTGTCACAATTTTCAATAGTTACGTCAATGCTATGAAAGATCTAACTAATTGAATTTAGAAATCTTCAATAGGTGAATTAAAATCACCAGAGATTTATCAGTGCCAACCATAATGAATCTCAGTTTTGACGTCCTGGGTAGGAAACAATTGGTTACATTTTGACTATGATCCGTCGCCCCTAGCAACCAAGAGGTTCTCTATGAACTGGTATGAAATCTTTTTCATGGGCGAGCACGCCACAGCCAAAAATGTTTGTAATCCCTGCTATCAGCTGATTCAACTGTCAGTGCAATGTTAGTGAATATTGCATCTTGAATTTGGGTGATATATCGAGCTATGTTTATTGTTTGCAGTGCGACCAATGCACTGCCCGCTTCAAATCCGTCACGTTAATGCGCATCCATCGCAATCGACATCGCGTGCCACAGTACACGTACAAATGTCGCGTTTGCGACAACACGTTCGCGCGGCGACGCAACGTCGTGCGACATTTACTGAGGATACACTCGCTGCAAGCCGAGAATGAGCATATAGATAGGACTAAGGTTGCGTGACGCGCGACAGAATGTTGCATAGCAACGGTTGTGCAGCAACATGTTGCTCTGTGATTTTGTATGACAGAATGTGACTGGGAGTGCAGCAGTGTTGCCAATACTGATTCGCCAAAGAGAGCTAGTGGCGTAAAAATGAGCTAAAATATTCAGTAAAAAGGAACTAAACCAAGGAGATTCCAATACCTACGACAAAATGTTGATTGATAGATAGATAAATAAACTCACTAAAATTATCCCAGTACAATAACTTATTAGACAGACTTCATGACAACGTGGCAATGCTGCCAGCATGTTGGGTACGCTACCTACCGGTAGTGGGCTGGAGCATTTAGACTGTCTATAGGCCATCGCGGCTAGTATACAGTTCAATATTGTTTGTATTACCTAGGTAGTGTAGCTATACCTTGGCCATTTTGTTAATGATTTTTTGACAGCTCACGCCCAAGAAGTTTTGTATTGTTTACGTTACAATTGCATACAAATAATATTGTACTTCAAAGAATTCGTCGTAACTAAATCAAAATGTACATTTATCGATACGAATTATTACGTTTTCGTACCTAATTCGATTAATGATATAAGTACAATCGGAATGGTATCACATTCGAGAATCTTTAGAACATCACTAACTTGTCAGTCGTTGAGCTGTCAAAAACCATTAATAAAATGGACAAGGTATAGTATAGTAACATTTAGTACTAGTTGGTATTATTATATTAATTGATTTAACAGTATTAATTTATTCCAAGCGTTTTTATCAGATCTGATCGTATTTAGTTTACATTTAAGTTTAACTTATAGTAGGCATCTTATACAATTTTTAAAATTTTATATTTATTTCCTATGTTATCAAAGTTAGGAGGCAGACACACGGGTCGTAACTGTAACAGTGAGTTATACCATGTGTAGGAGATGTTGCTACACCAAAACAATGAAAAGATGTGATTTGAGAGATAACACAGTTTATTGACACGTATCACTACTTAGCCCCGATTTCACCAACGTTTATTCCAAGTATACGGCTATTCCTTACTCCTGGATACAGCTAATTGACAAATGAAATTACTACTACAAATGAATAAGTCTTATTCCTTCACAAAATTGGTGATATAAGGGCTATATTCGCGTAGCTCGGTTGTTCTCTGAAAGTTATACCTGGAATAAAATTTATTCTAGTTTGGTGAAATCGGGCCTTATTGATACAAATGGAGGAAAATGAATGTATGGTTTGATCGAGCCGCGGTTACTTGTGAACGACCTATGAACGACTGACGCGCCGCATTCGGAAACGATACAATAATGCTGAATTGACACTGTGCGGTGCTACGGACCGTACACTAAGGAAACAGCGTAGATCAGAAATATGCCAAAAACCGTTATAAAACTAGATGGCGCTGCAAAATGAGCGGGCTATTAGTTGAGCACAGAATATGCCAAAAACCCGTTTAAACTTAGATGGCGCTGCAAAATGAGCAGGTTTTAAGTTGAGCGTATATCAGAAATATATACCTAAAAACCGTTTTAAACCTAGCCCGCCGTAGCTACTCGTAATAGCCGCCACACTCATTTTGCAGCGCCATCTAGGTTTATAACGGTTTTTGGCATATTTCTGATCTACGCTCTTTTCTTGGTGTATTGGCATTCCTCTCCTTGTTCCATGGTTATATTACCTACAGGTCGCATTCACGAATGAAATCTTTTGTCATAAAATAATTATAATTAATACGAGAAATTGTATTGCATGTTCACAGGAAGAGTACAGACAGCATCAGATAGATTGAAGCGTCTAATATAGAAAGTCATCTGATGATCGTTATTCCATTTTTGGGTACGCAAAGTAGGCTCAATTCATACTAGTGCAGAGTCGGCCGAAACCACAGACCTAGAATTTTTTGGTTACTCTCAAAAGACTCACGAAGAGCATATTGATCATGTACCATAATTCCGTTATCAAAGTTCAAATTACTATTTCTGCGGCTTTTAAATGTTATTCCGTAAATGAATGTGATGTTACAAAATGTACTAACCCGAACAAATACACGTATCACAGCAAAGGACATTGACAGTCTTAGTATGGGTTTTGGTCCAAATACTGCCCAGAGAAACGAGTATCATTTTTAAACTCCTGACATAAATAAATACTTGTACACAAAATATTTTCAAAATCTGCCCATGGAGTAAAAAAAGTTAGGTTTATACAGGATGGATTTTTGAAACGGGTCAGCAAGGGCAGTTACCTTAACCGCTGTAGCTACTGGAAAACGTTCCAAGAAGACAAAACATGAAGTTTTGAGATACTCTGAACTGCATTAACTGATTTTGGAAAAAATGTACAGTCAGCGATAAATATGCAAAAATACACAAAAAACATTTTTTTACGCCAATCGATCCTATTTCATGTAGGGATCAAAACATTGTATAGGACCATTTTAGGTATGAGTACTAGAAATGACAGAAATACGACAGGAAAACGATTAATTCACACCAAATATGATGATGATGATGATGATGAGATAAATGTTTATTATCCCTATACTTAAGTGTCGGGTAAGGTCCCATAGTACCAAATTCAATATTAAAAATTAATTTAAAAAGAAAACCCATAGTCAGATTTCGAAAATATTTGATGTGTAGTTATAAATGGATGTAAGTAACGTAATGTAGGCACTCTCATCACTGGGCAGTATTTGGACCGGATCCTGTCAATGTCCTTTATCACAAATTTTATTGCATTATTAATAGTCATATTTTGTTAATTTTGGTGTGGAATCTGGATGTAAAACCTGATTATTTCTAGATTAAGAATGCTCCTTCCGATATATCGCAATATTTCAGTGTTACAGTTATTTACTTTGTTAGCAATTATTTGAATTTAAATAAGGTGTGTGTATATATATTTAAATTCAAATATAGACAAAGTATTTGCTCCGCCTGCATTGGAAAAATTGTGTTTATTGTACATTTGGTAGTTGTTTTTGCAACGCAATGTGTCTGACCTAATTTTTTGTAGCTTTTCTATGTATAACGAGGGTAAAGTAGTAGTATTGTGATATTACAAATACATTTATTTTATATAAAAATTGTTTTATTTATTTCATATTTGTTGAAAACATGTTTGAGGATACATTTGGCTTATTCCATCTAGCCCGACAACGATCGAACTGTTTGGACGAAACTGTTCCAATTTGTCAGACTGGACAGTCTGACAGGTTGGATACACAGGTTTTATTCTAAATACCAAGAATATTACGGTATAAGTCAATTAACCAAATGGAGTTTTGGCGGGAACGTGAAAAAGTTCACGTCGTTGCATTGTATTATTTCACAAAACTTATGCTTTTTCTAGTGTTAATGTTTAAAATTAGTGGCATTTTACACGCATTAAGTGCTGAATTACGAGTATAAGTGTTGGCAAGTGATATAATGTAGTGAAACGTGGTTTTTCGTGTTGCTTCCAAAATTCCACAGAAGCCTCTAGTAAAGTTGCCACTACTTTACTAGGACATGACTTAGACTGGATTATGACTACCTGACTTAGACTGGACTATGACTACCCTGACTGACTGTGACTAAGACTTGACTTTACATGAAATATTTCATAATACGATGAAAAACTACAATACTTGACACTGGCTAGTTACGGAGGCTACAGCCGGAGGATGCAGAATAAAACTGGAGATGAGTTTGAACGTAAAATAATCTATAATTAAGAAATTAAAATATTACATGAAGTAATAAATTAAATATGCCTAAAATCTAGCTGGCTTCCAGTACCAAGGTCGGGACTGGAGTACCTTATATAAATCAAAGAATTAAGTAAATGTCACACGACACTATATGCAGCGTCGGCGCATTGCTTAGCCGACGGCGGCCGCGGTATGCGGTGGTGACGTCACACGACGGTGCGCGTAACATCTCCCTCCCAAAGATCGGCAACTACTGGCGGTTCTTGGTTGCCAGAGTTGTCGGGATGACCTTGGTATCGACCTTCACGAGGCTGGGGTCAGTTACTCGGTCCGCGATCTCTGCATAAGTATCTCTGGCCGTTCTTATATCTGAAGATTCCGATTGTTTCAAATTCAAACGCTTTACTTGCAGGCGTCGTCGGTACAAAAGTGCAATTGCGAGTGCACTTGCACCGGTTAAAATCGTATAGACTGGGATTGTAGTGTGGTATAGGGCGTAATCGCTGTCGACTTGATTTAATTTCACAGGGGCCTGGAGAGATATCTTCGTGTTGATGTCGTGTAGGTTTTCTAGTTTTATCGAATTCAGTTTGATTGTCGGTGCCTTTTCAACCTGGTCTTGAATGAACTGAATTTGTGTTGGTACTAAAATATTCAAGGCTCTGCCTTTTATGTGGTCATTGGTGTTCATAATTGTGAACTCGGGTGTCGCTACGTAACAGTTATAAGGAAGTACTGCCAGGAAACTTCCTTGAAGGGTTTTATATTGGTCTTGTCCACATGATATCTTGACTTTTGTTGGTTTTGGAAAGCTGATGGTGTAGTGTTTATCGTCAAGCTGTTCTAGGGCTTCTGTAGTCAGGGTGATGGGAGTCAGCGTGCAAGATGGATCGAGTTCCTGCTTCATTATTAGCTGGTAAATGCAGTCTGGATGGCGGTGTATATCATGGCTGGAACTTTTTTCGCATAAATACCAGGAGCTGGTCTTCGGACATTCAGTCTCTATGTACATAGAACCCCTACTAGCGGTTGCACATGCTATATATGGGTGGTTAGGTAACAAAGCTAGGTGATTCTTATTAGGGAATACTGATAATCTATAGAAATCGTATGTTGAAGGTAAGACAATCGGGATCTTAAAAACTAATACTAAATCATCATCCACATAGAAATATCCTAATTTTATGATATCGAAATATTCTCTAAATTCTAACTCTAAAATTTCTTCTTTAGGATATAAGACCCTAAGCTTATCTAACATAGACCTAAGAGTAGATGTCTTAATTAGCGAATGAGGAGTGCTCGATGCACGAATAAATCCTAAGGCAATCTCAAGTTGATTTATTTCATTCGATAGACTTTCTATGTTGTCGTTTAAAATTAATAGATATTGTGCCAAGTGAGCATACTTAATTAAGTCCGTTTCTTTTTTCGTATCACTTTGCAATATCTGATTTATTATCGTACCTATTCTGCTCTGATTTTCAACTATGCTATCTAATATGTGAGAATTATGAGACATCCATTCTTTAGTTAAACTTGTGTGTTGATTAAATTCAGTGTCAAAGTGGTTTTGGTTTTCGTAGAGAACTTTGATAGCATTGTTATATTTAATTGCATCCGTATAATCCAGATTCCCAGATATACTCTTTATAACTGAACCCAATCCGTCGATGAGGCCTCGTTTTTTGGGATTTTTCTCAAAAGTTTCTAACTTTTCAGACAAAGTTTCTATTTTATTGCTTAAAAATAAAATATGTGGATCGTAAAGAGACAAAGTTGCATTATTCAGTTCATTTTTGAGGTCTGATAACTGGTTTTGGAGTGATTTTACTTGATCATGGATATCATTTAGTTGAATATGTTGCAAAAAGGAATGGTAATGGGATACGACACGTGCAGGGCCCAACTTGAAAGGGAGTACGCCCGGTCCATCTCCCAGGGGCTCAAATGTAATGTCTTGTCCGAGAGTCGTCTTAGTCAGTTCGATCAGGGTTATCACCAGGAGTAGTGTTCTGAAACAAAATGGAATTTTCAGGTACTCGCTTGAGGCGTGATTTAGCTACTGGACCACGTTTCTTTTTAGTGTAGATATGTATAGGGAGGTCTGCTAAAACCGTATCTTGGGTAAAACGAGGAGCTAATTTTTGGCGATCAGCTGCTGGATTTCGAATAAAAACCTGTTGGTCAGGGTCATATTGTTGTTCTGGTTCACGATTCCTATTCCTATTTTCTGTAAGGTTTGTGCGATTTTGAAGGGAAGAGTCATTAATAATGTCGTATACTTTTAACATTCGGTTTTTATGATCTTGTAGATATTGTTGTAATAAATGCTCAGTTAAGTTAATGTCTACGGGGTCACGAGGGTCAAAATGTCCGGTTATCAGTTCCAATGGTCGACATTTAGTAAAACTATGGATTGAGCTGTTATAGCCCAAAACTGCATAGGGCATAAGGTTCACGACAGATTCACTTCGTTGTTCCAGCTTTAAAATTCTCAAATGCTCAAGAATAGTTGAATGAAAACGCTCAACCATTCCGTTTTCATTAGGAGAATGTGCGAGAATTTTGTGATGTTGAATTTTATGAAGCTTTGTGAACTCTGAAAATACTTGATTTGTGAATTCTGGTCCTTGGTCTGTTACTATAGTCAAAGGTACGCCATGGTGAGTAAAAAATAGAAGTAGAGCTTGTACTACGCTTAATGCTGTTCCATCTCTTAATAAATATGCCTGTGCATATTTGGAGAAAGCATCGACGATAGTTAGGTATTTTTCAGCTTGAGCTGTGAAAAGATCTATATGAACAATTTCAAAAGGCTTTGTGGGAGGTGGCACGATATTGAATCGTTGCCTAATTGGGTTACGGTCATATTTGGCTTGGCCACATATACTACATGAGTGAATATATTTAGTAATCTGATCTTTCATCTTGGGCCAATAGAATTTTCGAGAAAGCGCTAAATAGGTTTCATTGATACCACGATGGTTGGTCTTACCCTCATGATACTTTTTGATAATTTCCTGTTGATGCAAAAATTCTTTTACGTTTTCTACTTCAGTTTTTGTTAATACTAGATCCATGGAAGTACTTTTGAAGTGTTTCTGAATTATTGGGATGATTTTGTACATGGCCAACGGTGGATTTATGATTAAACCTGTCTTGACCCTTGGGTTAACATGATCTTTTATAGCATTTACTACGTCGGTTTCTAGAGATGTTTGTGAAACTTGAATTATAGTTTTAGTGTGAGTTTGAAATGGTTTTGTCACAACTGGCCCTTTTTTAATGTCGTTAACTACAACAATACAAATTTGTCTATTAAATCTATTAAGTGGATCGTCGGATATTGGAATTTCTAGAATGGGATTTTCCTCACTCGTATGCGCTGTGTCAGTTGAACTGCAATGAACTCCTTCGCTCGTGTGGGCTGTGATGGTTGAACTAGAGGTTGCTGTGAGCGTTAAGCTTGAATTAGCTGAAAGTGTAGAAGAACCTGAAGGGCATCTTCCTGAAACGTTAACCGCGAGAGAATCTACGTCTTCGGCATTGATCTGGATTCTTGAAAGAGCATCAGCATTTGTGTTACTAGTCCCTCGCTTATAGACCACGGTGAAATTATATTCGCTGAGCTTTAGTCTCCATCTTGTTAACCTTGAACTTGGATCTTTTAAGTTCATCACCCATTGAAGGGGTTTATGGTCAGTTACTATTTGAAACTTTCGGCCGAAGAGATATGGACGGAAGTACTTAGTTGCCCATACAATAGCTAGAAGCTCTTTCTCAATAGTACTGTAGTTAATTTCGCTACTGTTCAGAGTCCTAGACGCGTATGCAATAGGCTTATCTGATCCCAGAAGTCCCTGGGATAGAACAGCACCAATTGCCAAATTGGAGGCATCTGTGGTCAGAATGAAATCTTTAGAGAAGTCAGGGTATTGCAAAATAGGGTCGTTTGTCAGTAAGGTTTTACATAGCTCGAAGCAAGCTATGTAATTTTTGTCATCATGATTAATTCTTGATCCTTTTTTTAAGCATTGAGTCATGGGTTTCGCGATACGGGCAAAATCAGGTATGAACTTTCTATAGTAGCCTAATAAACCAAGAAAACGCTTGATTTCAGTTGCAGTTTTTGGAATAGGAAATTTCTGGATTGCTGATATCTTATCAGGGTTAGGCTTGATACCATCCTTGCTTATTATATGACCTAGATATGCTGTTTCTAATTTTAAGAATTCCGACTTGTCCATTTGAATTTTAAAGTTGGAATCTCTAAGTCTTTTGAAAACTTTTTCAAGGTTAACCATGTGTTCCTGTAACGAGACACTGAAAACGATGATGTCATCAAGATACACCAGACACACCTGATTCTGAAGGTCTTTAAGTACATTGTCCATCACACGTTGAAAAGTTGATGGAGAATTCTTAAGTCCCATTGGCATTCGCAAAAACTCAAAGTGCCCATGCTCTACGTTGAATGCTGTCTTCGGAATATCCTCAGAAGACATCTCCACCTGATGGAATCCGCTGGCAAGGTCTAAAGTTGTAAAATAATGACAGTTCCCTAACTTGTCCAATACGTCGGTAATGTTAGGAATAGGGTACTTATCATCAATGGTCTTTTGATTGAGTTTCCTAAAATCAACCACTAGACGCCATTTTTGTCGTCCTGATGCATCCAGCTTCTTCGGAACTACCCAAATGGGGGAGCTCCATGCAGATTCCGAAGGGCGAACAATACCCTGTTCCAACATTTTTGAAATCTGATCCCGAACTTCTTGGCGGTGAACGTATGGATATCTATAGCTCTTTGTGTAAATTGGGTCTTCATCCGTTGTACGTATTTTGTGCTTAATTTTATTTGTAAAAGTGAGTGGTTCACCTTCTATATAAAAGACGTCGGAATATTGTGCACACAACGATTTTAAGTTAGCTTGTTCTTCAGCATTCAAGTGCTCGGTGCGCAATCGCGATAATACTTCGTTAATACGCTCCCGATCGCGTAATGTCTTTTGCTGTTCAGTGCCCGTGCACTCGAGGCTGAACACTTCGGCTTTGACAGGTCGGTCCATTGAAAAAACTACATCGTTTTCAGTTAAATTGCTTATTTCTACAATACCGCGGCTGTTCTCGACATCGGTAATGCATTCATGAATGATGCAATTTGATATGACCTGTTCCGGAATATAAACATTTCCATGTTGGAAATTGATAGGTGCATGAATCAGTTTTGATGAATTTGCCGGAATCATATCTTCGTAAAGATTGCAATTACGTGAATTGTACAAATGAATGGCATTAGTCGAGTTTCTGGTTACCAATGTTTTATCTTTCAAGTTGATATTTGACTCCCACTGTTTCAACAAGTCATACCCGATTAAACCATCAAAGAAGTCATGAAACTTATACACAAAGAATGTCGAGTTACCGTGTTCGCTAAATTCCGAGAAAGTTGGTAGGTCAATTGAATAATTATGACGGCTCGTGCCATGGTAATTTGATATCTCAAAAGGTTGATAATTGCATGGAATGTGATGGAAAAATTGTTTCACTGCTTCGGGGCTTATCACACTTTGATTTGCGCCGGTATCTATTAATAACTTTAGTGGAGGGTGCGAAATAACTATATAAGGTAACTGTCTCTGTGTCTGTAGGTTCACTTCTATTTTAATTTTTTTGATTGAGCTTCTATCTGAAAATCCTCCGAAGTGGATTTAGGAGTACCATCACGATTGTTTTCGATCACCTCTGGGATCTGTGTCTGTACCTCGTAACACGGATAAACGGTTTGGTCATAATACTCATGAGAAAAGTCGGGGTATTCGTCATAGTCGTAGTCATACGGGTTATTGTCGTAGGTGTAACCTTCGAAGTACGGATCGTAAAACTCATTTGTGTTTAATTCTCTTGTCTTAAAATAATTAGAGGGTGGTGGATTTCCATGACGTGACCAATCATGACCTCTCATCGTCATGGGCAAAGTCTTTGATACGTAATGGCTGACGCCACTCATCGGCTGTGGCTTGTAAGCAGGGCTATTCTGCAAGGTATTATGGGATGACATTCTAAACGCGTTATTATCAGGTCTGTAATTTGGAGGGGGTGCCCTAAACATTTGCTGGGTGCGTGTGGGTCCTCTGAATTGAAGCGCTTGTTGATTTGGTCTCCATAGAGGACGCATCATGCCCTGAGGAAAATTCTGGGGTGGCAGAAATGAACGTGATGGAAAGTCATATCCACCAAATCCTGAACTTCGTCGTGAATCTGTTGTGACATGAGGACCTAATGGAAATCTAGGCGTTTGAGTCTGCGGATGAGGAACAAAATGTTTCTTTTCCAAGTTCTCATTTCTTTGTTGAAGGTACAAAGTATTCGCCTCCTCATGTACAAACTCCAACGCTTTCTCTATGGTATCCGGCCGCATACAGCGGATCCGAGACCCTAAGGGGTCTTTTAAGCCTCGTACATAAGCCTGAAGTGTAAGTTTTTGATAGAGGGACCTCTTCGACTCGATTGTACTTGGTGTTGTTTCATGAAGGCTAATGTAAGTCATAATTGTGCTAAACAAGTTCTGGCACCTTTCATAAAACTCTTGTGGAGACCCTGAACCTTGAGTTAAAAGGGCTAAATCATTATAAAGCGAGGTCTCATCGCGCTGATCGGCAAAATTATTGATAAGAGATTTTTTTATGCCGTCCCAGTTCTCTGGAATTCCATTTGAATTTATGAAACGCGCGGCATGCCCTGTGATCTTATTGAGGATCCCATTCAAAAGGGCTAAATTTGATAGCTCATGACCCGGTAGGTCCTTTATATATTGAGTCACAAGTTGATCAGATAGTTTGATAAAACGTGTAAGAACGTTTGCGTTCCCGTCAAATTCAGGTAAAAGTCGTAGAGCCTTGTAAATGTCATCTAAGTTCGCCATACTACTGACTAAATCTAAATTTATACTATCGCTACTATTGCTATCACTTAAATCACTTTCATTTAAAACTAAGTTTCGATTTAAATCTGCAAAAATATGCCTATTATTGCTATCTAACCTAGGGGACCGCGATTCCTGTGGATGGAAAATCTTGGAAAGTTAACGCTAACGCGTTAAAATAATTATGCTTAAAGAATAGGGAGAGCAACCGTTAGTAAGAATCTAAAGTACTCACTTGTTCATTTTCAGTTCCTTCGCCGTATCGATTTCTTGATACTCCTCCTATCCTGTAGCACTCGTAGGTTCTTTTCTTGATATTATGTGAGGCCTAACTACAGAGAGCCACTTTTAAATATCGTACCGTCGTCTGCGCCAGTTACGGAGGCTACAGCCGGAGGATGCAGAATAAAACTGGAGATGAGTTTGAACGTAAAATAATCTATAATTAAGAAATTAAAATATTACATGAAGTAATAAATTAAATATGCCTAAAATCTAGCTGGCTTCCAGTACCAAGGTCGGGACTGGAGTACCTTATATAAATCAAAGAATTAAGTAAATGTCACACGACACTATATGCAGCGTCGGCGCATTGCTTAGCCGACGGCGGCCGCGGTATGCGGTGGTGACGTCACACGACGGTGCGCGTAACAGGCTAAATACACTATGTGTGGAGCCAAAATATAAGAAAAAAAAAAAAACCAAATCCTAACATTTTCAGTCTGACAACTCATCAGTGGAGTGGTGTGACTCGATGGGAAAAACCTAGTCATGGAGCGACTCGATGGGAAAGACACAGTCACGCTGCAACACCGATATGGCTACATGATATACCGTGATCATTATGCCCATAAGAAAAGATGTACGCGGTAGCCACCATTAATGGTCATAATTATTGGCATTCGCTAGTATAGGGATCGCTCATAAATCACGTGAGGTTCGAAAAGGGGGAGGGAGAGGATAGGTACGGAACAAATCGCGCAACATCACCAGAGGGGAGGCGAGTATAAATGAGCTAACACGTGTATTTGTTTATCGTTGAACGAAGATAGACTTAAAGATAATATTCCGAAACTATTTATGAACGACCCCAAAGCCGTAGCATAAAAGCGCGTTGCGGCAATAGGTGTGACTCGCTGGGAAAACCCTAGTCACGCTGTGACTCGATGGGAAACCCTAGTCACGCTGTGACTCGATGGGACAACCCTAGTCACGCTGTGTTAAAAGAGCTCTCTACGGGTACTCGGTGTTGCAGATGTCCATAGGCAGCGGTGACTATTTACCATCAGGTGGGCCGCCTGTTTGTTTGCCACTCATCTCATAAAATTAAAACGCTGTGACTCGATGGAAAAAAGCGTATATAAAAATAGTATGTAGTTAACCCCTTCGAGCATTTATCCAAATATTTTATAAATGCTCGAAAAGTTCATTCATAAGTGTTAGTGCCACAGATAGCTAATTAGTATCAGATGTCTGTGGTTAGTACAATAAACTGACACATATGGGCTAAACTGCAGTTAAATGGGTTTAGTAATTCTTGAAGATATAGGTCAGACAAACTTAAGACAAAATAAAACTAAATCTTTGATTTTTATGTAACTATAATTAAAGGTCAAATCAATGAAACTTATTCTAATAACAATTTTCAAATAAATAAATAGTGATAAGACATTGCTTTTAATTTAAAACAAAAAATATAATACAAAATGCAAGCGATATTTTTGTAAAGTGATACACACGTGCGGGAAATGCAAAACAATTATTATATTATATTAGCTAGAGGGAGATAGTAGGCTAGTTTCGGCTTTGTAGATAGCGTTGTCTCTGTCGCACGGAGCACCAGGGCAGTATTTCTGTATGACCACTTTTCGATTCCTTACTTCAAATCGAAACCACGCGAATTCCTTGTCTTATAAAAGAAATCTGCAAACATCTATTCTCTATGAAATGAAAACGAAACCGCGCGAAATGAATATGGAATTGGCGCGATTTGTACTGTCAAAAATCATGTTTCACTGAGACGCGTTCCGAAACATCAACACGTCAAAAGTTACCACCACTTTGTCAATATTTATCAAAAATAAAAATAACTTTTTCACCTCACTAGCTCGGAAAGATTCTCTTTGTCATTCGAAATCTGGGCGCTAGCGTGGAAAGTGTTTTTAAAATTCGAACCTTTCTATTCAATAATTTTCTCGTCATGAATCGAGGATTTAATCATAGACCGAATTACAATTTAACCTTCTTGATATCGTCAGTCCACTGAAAATTCATGAATACCACAGACTACCTACTAAAAGATACCATAAATACTTCTTCGTTTCTCGTTCACCAACCTCATTTTTAGAATAATCGCACTGTCCAGCACCAAAGAGTATGTATAACCAATACGCTATCCAGCACGGCGACTGCATGGAAAATGGATGAAAAATACTTTTTCTTTAATTTCAATGAATGACGTGACGAGCTAGTCCTTGACATGATGTTAAGCGTTACCGCCACCCATAGCCAACTTATTCAGCTAAAAATTAATCTTTTCTTAGCTTTTGAAGCTGTTTTTCTTACATTTTCCTCGCTGTAGTGAGGTGAAAAGTTGTGTGTTGCACTCGGCAGCAAAGTTTTTCTGCGTCTCGTACAAGTACTCGCGCTAAAAACCAACTTTGCTGCCTTGTATAACAAATAACTTTAATGTAAAGTGAAGGTATTTCTAATGCTGTGACACGATTTGAACAAGACACGATAACGACGGGGTTTCGTATCGTGTGGAATCTGTGTTTTCATATTGTTTTTTTCTCTAATTTGTGGTTTTCATACAGAATTAGGGCCCAGAGCGACAAAACATCAAGTTCTTTTCTTCTCACAAAAATTCTTTTATTTTAATATTTACTCTGTTATCAATAGCACTGTAGACCTAATAGCAATTATTATTATTATTATTTTATTAATTATAATTAGTATTGGCGTATTGAAATTAGCACTAAGGCTGCCTCCACAGTGGGCGGTAGCGATATCGCCGCGACATTTTACCATAGTGCGGCGTGTGTCGCCGCGATACCGCTACCGCCCAATGTGGGGGCAGCCTTAATCTCATCAAAATGGATACAGCCAATTTAAACAATTAGCGTAGGTAAGGATTAAAGAGTGCTGATTTCGTAACTGAACAGAGGTAGATATTTATATAAATGTCTTTTATAATATTTTAACAATCCATAAACAATTCGACCACAGATAATATAACACTTCGACTAAACTATTACGCAACGAACAGCACATTGAAATTAGTACAACCATCATGACCACAAAAAAAAAAAGGGCAACATTGTATTATTGCAAGGTACCGACAATCGAAAACTATTTAAAAAAAAAATTTAATGTACAGATTTAGCCCAGTTACAGTTTTATTATATGTGTACATATATATAGATACACTTTAAAATTTTAAACCTAAACCATTATAAATTCTTTGGCATACCCACACCGTATGAAACCAAATTATAATCTGTGGTTAACAGGGTCAATACTATTCGTACTGTAAATGTTATCTAGGGACACTTACCCATACTAAAATAAAAATCTAGGGTAAATATCAACGGAATAAGAAAGTATTGACTTGTCAATGTAAAACAGAATACGCTCCCTAGTTTCAGAATACCGCACCGGGCGGCCTCGCGAGGTCAATGACCCCGCCGCGCGAACGAAAGTAAATCACCTGAGACCAGGCCTAATTATAAAACTATTTGATTAAAGTGCGAATACGTATCTTTTTATATTTTGTAATAAATTCGCGTTTAGAAGACTAGTGCGCGATCACCTTTAAAGGAACAAGCGAGATCCGACTCTAGGACCGTGATTCAAAATGACTAAAATAAACTCGATTACTGTATTCGCTGCATCAGTATCTGAAAAGAAAAAAGAAAGCAAAATTTATCTACACCACATATACATACATAAAGAGGAAATATTTGTATTTTCGTGTATATGTTTGTAATGAATAAACTCAAAAACTACTGTGCCGATTTCAAAAATTCTTTCACCATTGGAAAGCTACTTTCACCCTGAGTAACATAGGCTACACCACTAAACGCGCGAAGCCGGGGCGAGCCGCTAGTAACTATATTATATTATTATATTTAGTAGCTATATTGTCAGTCGTAAGACGTCCATACAACTATGCATCGCTTCAATGTCGTTTACGCGTCTACCGCGTTTCGTGGTACAAGGCAATGTGTGAGACAAGGTCAACAGCGGCGCTAAACCTGTTTTGACATGTTTCAATGTACGAGTTTCTCAGGTGATTTGAAAATATAAAGCGACCCACATGCCTACGGACAGTTGAAAGCAGACGCAAACTTTTGAAGCAGAGAAACTTTTTATGCTCGTTCGGTCAATAATTTGCAAAAAATCGCATATAAATGAAATGGTGAACCTACCCTAATTTAGAGGTAGCTATTATCTTTCGAGCAGGCAACCCTCCGAAAGCCTCAGAATGTATGGCGCTCTCTGGCAAACAAACACATTTCATTTTATACTAAAAAAATATAGTGGGTAGGCGTAACTTTTGAGGAAAAAAAAACAATATTAAGTTATATAGTAGTGAACGATGACAACTTGCATATATTTGCTTGCATAATTACAACACCAATTTGAAAATATAAATAACTAAAAAAAAAAATTTATCTCGGATTTTCTCAGAGAGTTTACAACCTATGTTAGTGACATTTTATATTATAAGAGGCGCCATCTATCTTTTGAAACGTGTCAACTCTATGAAAATATGCTCAGTGTGTCAATAACATTGAAGACGTATGTGAAAATGGAGTCCACAGAATAACATCCGTTTTATGTTTGTAAAAATTGCAACATTACTAGTTTTAAACGTGTCGCGGCGACAGTTTGTGTAATGACAGAGCTGCCATCTACCGTTGAATCGAGTTGAGTTTCTCAGTTGATAAAACTTCGATTTAAACGCAGACCTTGGCGCCATCTTTTATCGAATCTATTCAACTTTCTCAAAAATTCGTATAAAATCCGTTGGAACGCAATAAGCCTCCATACATCTACCTAAAATTTTAACCATATCTAGTGGCGCCATCTTTTATCGGAAACTAGGCAACTTTCCTAATAAATGGCATACACTCACCGTTGGAAAGCGTTTAGTTTCTCACAGCTGGGCGTGCGCAGTTTCTGCGCCTCCGCGTATTGTTTCGAGTCGCCGAAGTTTCGCGCCTTCCACGACATACTGTCACGGTAGTTGCGCTCGCGCTGGCAAGCGTGACGTAAGCCCACTGGTGGGATAAACAATGGGGTTAGAAAGGGGAATGGTCACAGGAGAATAATGCCCGTCAGCACAAAGTCTATTAAGTAACAGCTCAGTTAAGCAACACGTTTTAATAACACAAGCTACATACTTAAAAATACCAAAGAACGATAATACTTATCCTGCACCAAAGTTTTACAGCTCCTAAGTTCGCACCTATCTCTCTAGCCACCGGGTTCTCGTAGGTTTGTTAAACTCGTATCAAATTAACACACCAAATACTGAACGATTATTGGTTGATCATCGTCTGTCTTCAACCAATGGGAGTACAGTATATGGTGTGTTGACTTGACACGAGATTGACGAACGTACGAGAAAACGGGGGCTAGAGAGATAAATGCGAACTTAGAAGCTGTCGAACTTTAGTGCAGACGGGGATAAGTATTCCGTGGTAGTTTTAGGTAGGAAGTAGTTTGTATCAAATTCTATTGTACTGGCCTGATAGCTCAGTTGGTAGTAGCTCTGCCTTCTGAACTGTAGGCTGTGGGTTCGATTCCCATCCAGGACAAACATTTGAGTGATGAACATAGATGTTTGTTCTGCGTCTGGGTGTTATATTGTATTCTATGTATGTATTTACAAACAAAAAGTATCTAAGTATTGTATCAGTCATCTGGTTCCCATAGTACAAGTTATACTTAGTTTGGGGCTAGATGGCGCTGTGTGAAATGTTCACACATATTTATTTATTTACGATTTATTAAGTAAATCGACCATAAATATTACATATTAATTGACTATTATTAGACTTCATCATGACGACCAAGAAGCGCATATTCGACAATGTCTCTGTGATCAGCAAGGTGAAAACCGGTAGCGATCACCGTATTGTTAGAGGCACATTGAATATCAATGTTAAGCTCGAAAGGTCACGTCTGGTGAAGTCTACGCTCCGTCCAAATCCTGTCCAAATCCAAAACCCCGAAGGCTTTCAGCTGGAACTCCAAATTCGCTTCCAGTGCTTAGCTAATTAAGGATGCTCTATCTCGCTCGCACGTTACCCCGTAATTCTTACCTATGTATTCTTCCTCTATAGCCATCTCAAGCCGCCGCAGCGACCCCTGGTAGTCTGTGTGGAAGTTTTCTTTGACGTAGTAGGGTACCTGGAAGTACAGAAATATTTTCGTGTAATATATATATTTGAGTAATTTAGGAAGTAGATAGGGTGTGTTGTTCTAGGAGAGCTTTAGTGGAGATTTATGTGTGTTAGGGTGGGCATTTGAGTGTGTTTGGGTAGGGATTTAAGTGTGTTAGTGTAGGGGTTTCAATGTGTTAGTGTGGGTATTTGAGTGAGCTAGAGTAGGGATTTGAGTGTGCTAGGTTGGAGATTTCAGTATGTAAGGGTGTGTTGATGTGAGTGTTAGGGTGTGGATTTTAGTTAAGGAAGTGTGTTATGATGGGTTTCAGAGTTCATGGAGAAGCACTAATACTGCTATCAGCTTATTGGTTCTTTTAAAGGTGATTTGTGTTTCTTTCTGTAGTGTTGTTTGTGTTGTTGTTGTTGTGTTGTTTGTGTGTTGTATTGACGTATAAAAGAGTGATTTGGGCATAATTTGTTAAAAAAATACAATTCAGAAGGGACTTATAGGAGGTCTTAGGAACTAGACAAGTTGCGTTGCTCTAAGCGCTTTTAGTGGGGATTTTGTTTGTGTTAAGGTGAGGAATGATTAAGGTACTGAGTTAGAGTGAATCAGTGGGGATTATGAGGCAATCTCATAAGCTTTGGGTGATTAAGCGGGGTATACAGGAGCTAGACAAGGTGTGTGGGAATCAATGTGGGGTATTTGTGTTAGAGTGGAAATTTAAGTGTGTTAGGATGGGAACTTAAGTGTGTTAGGGTGGGGATTGAAATGTGCTAGGGCGGGGAATAATTAGGATTAAAATATAATAAGGTGGATCAGCGGGGATTTAGGTGTGACTTAGGGATTTCAATGCCACCAACCTTCATATTGACAGTTTCCCGCGGCACGACGTACTTAGACGAGGGTGCGAGACTAAAAACCGGTTCGTTGATGAAGAACCCTGACATCATGGAGAGCAGCACCAGAACTGCTACCGGCAGCAGCTGCACCAGCCCGCCGTGACCTTCCCTCGGCTCGGGCTCCCTCTGGCGGCGGCGGGCGTACACCGTGGGGCCGCCGCCTGGGAACGCTGGAAGTTTTGGTATCTTAATAAATAAGGGGGTGGCCTATCGCTTTTTGACAGATCAATGTTAATGTAACATCAATAAGCATTCTCCTTAGTACACAAAATCTTCACGCGCCCTAGGTGATCGCAGTAGTCGGGTTATTGTTAAAAAGCAAAGTGAGGCTAGATTGTAATCGATGCATGAAACCTAATGTGTGCCCTGCTATCTTTGTTTAGCCTCACAATTCTACAAATTCATGATAATCATTAAAAATAAAATAAGAAATATGTGCCTGTTATTTTTTTAAGTAACTTTTAATAAAGGTTATCAAGGGGGGGGGGGGGGGTTTATAGTAAAGTTATAATTTTTTTATTCACACGTCCTAAATATTTATATTTGGCTTCAAAGAACATGATAAATGTTCAATTCTTGCAGCTCTGGAGTTCGCAAATTGAATGTTTTACATTATCTGTAGCTGGTTTGGGAGGCAGGAATGCACAACCACAGTATTGCACAGCGCGTATTGTATGACCAGCAGGAATGTATGGCCCATAATTGGTGTGCATGGCTTCCAAATATCGACCTGTACAACACGGATCGTACAATATCTTATTAGTAATATTGCATGTGCAAAATTGCTACGGGCAGTAACACACGACCCGGAATGTACAGCAGGAATCCGTGTAGACACAGGTTGAAATACTGGGTACGTGCATTATTTGGTTGTGCATTCCTTCTGTACAAAGCAGTGATTGAGTGATTGTGGTTTATGTTTGTCAATGTCAAGTATCTTCTGTGGTTTTCTAACTCGTATTACATTTCTATTGACGCAGTAAAATATAGTGTTCTAATATTGCAAATCTAAAATGGAGGTTTTAAAAAATCTAAAATCATTACAGAGTAATAACTTTATATACAACCCTGTATCAAAAGACACTATTATCATTTTGATTAATTGCAACATATTTAACACCCACTTATAACCCTCTCCTTTGTGCTTAAGTTCACAAAAATTAAGCAACCCAAATTCCTAATTAAATTTTCCAAGTAAAAGCCCACCACCGCCATCTAGCGTCTACGCGGCGGTCTGCCCGTATCTGGGCTAAGCATCACGCCGAAACTACTGAATGGATTCCAATGAAACTTGGCGTGATTTGAGTTCATACTACGAGGTAGGACGTAGGATACTTTTAATACCAAAATTAAACACAATTCCAAATTAAATTTTGCATTTAGAGCTCACCACCGCCATCTAGCGACGCACAGCGGAAGCGTACCATTGACATAAGTTCTACCACAACCGTGGTAGAAATATGACCTATTAGTTCTGCCACTCCCCAATAGATGGCTGAGCTTGAGTTTGTGACACGAGTTCCGCTACTGAACGCTAGATGGCCTCGGTCAGAAATTGCACTGTCAGAGTTTTACTATTACTTTGAAATATATTTTTTTTATACATGCCACTCACGTTAAATGTAAAGCGCAATATATATAAGCACTAATTGAATAGGAAAAAACGTTTGAGTAATAGATAGCCAAGTCGCATGGAGTTTCAAAGTCCTCATCCTGCCGAAGGGAAAGAGGAAAAGATAGGGGAAAGGATGAATGGATGGGACGGCATCAAAAGGGAGGCAGGCCTTCCTTCGCCGGCCCATCCATTCATCCTTTTCTCACTTCCCATCAACTGGGTTAGAATGTAAAACTAATTAAGCCGTGCAAAGCCGGGGCGGGTCAGCTAGTTAAAAATAATTGCTGTAATCTGGCTGGAGAGAGATATTATTACTTACCGGCTGCTCCAAAGAACATGTTAAAGAGTTCTTCTGCAGTGAGATCCGATTCGAACCCTCTCGCATAATATGTGTGATGTTGGTGTGGTGATGGAGTAGGTTCTTCACCTCGAAGGTCGTACTGCTTCCGCTTCTCAGGATCTGTGAGGATTGCTGCTGCGTTGCCGATGGCCTGCGAAGATACAGGACATGAATCAAGGTAATGTTTCTTGTAGCTTCTTCTTTACAGGTTTACAGGGTTTCTAGGTGGTAGGACTTTTCTGCAAAGTTCGTCTAGGTAGGTATCACTGCTTTGCCAGTTATTCTGCCACCAAGCAGTAGTATAGAAGCACTACTGTGTTCCGGTTTGAAAGGCATTGTAGCTAGTGACATTACTGGGCAAATGAGACTTTATGATCTGATCACACAGTCTAGTAATCTTATTACTATACTGTGTGAAGTCTCAGGATGACGTGCGCAGTGCTCATAAAAAATAAGTCAACCTAATTTAATAAGACCATCCTGGTATTTGAAAACGTTATTGCCGTCGCTCTGCTCTCCACACGTATGATAGAGACAATAGACCCCATGAGTGAATTTACCTACATTGTAGCGTTACGGGCGCCAACGGTTTTCACCCTCTGAAACTTAACAAAAACTTTTGATGTTGGTGTCAATCGTTTGAATAGATTATAGTCTATGCTTGTACGTCTTGATTTTTTTGAAAATATGTTTTACTACTACTTTTCTTCGTCATAATTTTGACGCCAAAAATTCGTAACTTTAGGTGGCTATAAATACGAAGATATTGTAATACTTTAAAAAAGGAGTCATGCGAGCATAGTTTTTTACTTGGTATACAACATATAAAAAAATGATCATAATCGGTGTAATAATTTGGTGGAAAAGCATTGGCACTTTTTGTAACCATCCAACGTGGTGGTTAGCGTTTTGTGGTGGAAGCGGCTTTCCCCATAAAACGCCACTTTGGATGGCGGAAGCCTATATTCAGCGGTAGATGTATTCCAGCTGTTGATGTGTGTGTATGTGTGTATACCTTAAACGCTTCAGCTGCTCCGGGTGCATGATTCTTGTCCGGGTGAAGTTGTAGCGCCAATATCTTATACCTCTTCTTTATATCAGAATCTGTGGCTTCCTTAGTCACTCCTGAAATTTAATTTAAAAAATTTAAAAAAATAAAAAATTTGGTTTAAAGCATTCTAAAATGTACACTTCTCTTTTAGGCAAGTGGTCAGCGCTGGTGTCAGAATTTTTAGGCCACCCAAAGGCTTCTGACTTGGCTTAGCAACTAATCAGAATTCTAAAGTTTCACATGACACTGCATCATGCAGACCATCTTGAGACATCAGCACAGTCCAGTGAGATTACTAGACTGTGAGATCATAAAGACTCATTTGTCCAGTAATATCACTAGCATTATCTACAGTTACACTAGTGATCAGACAATACTACTGGCAGCAGAGTATCTGGCAAAGTGATGCTACCTAACCAGAGGAATAGATTCATTATTTTATTCTATTCTTTAACCACATTAAAATACAATAACTTCTAACATATAAAGTAAGTACTGGGTGGCGCAAAAGTAAAGACCCTATTTGGTTCAGCTATAACATTTTTTCTAAATTAGAAAACTAGATTTAGGTTTTTTTAAATGTATATTTGTGCCATTAAATTTCGTACCATTAGGATTTAAAGATGATGTCTTTTAAATGGTGACCTCCAGAGTTGATACACATTTGAGCCCTATTTATGACATTTTGCATAACTTGCCGTAACACTTCCTGCGATATGTTAGTTATTTCTTGACGAATGTTTTCTTTTAGAGCTGCGAGAGTCTGTGGCTTGTTCACATACACCCGAGATTTCAAAAAACCCCAAAGAAAGAAGTCTGGACTGGTCAGATCGGGTGATCTTGCAGGCCAAGGCAAATCGCCAAAACGAGAGATAACTCGGCTTGGAAAAGCGTCCCTCACTAAGTCCATAGTGTCGCGCGCTGTGTGTGCCGTAGCGCCGTCTTGTTGAAACCAGATGTGCTCCAGCCCCAATTCATCCAAACTGGGTATCAAAAACTCACGTAACATGGTTCTGTAGCGTTCTCCAGTGACAGTTATCGCATTGCCTCCAGCGTCTTCGAAAAAATAGGGTCCGATCACTCTGTCAACACAGATGCCACACCATACAGTAACTTTTGTGGGTGTAGAGGTGTTTCTTGAATAATGCGCGGATTATCAGTGCCCCAGAACCGAGTATTCTGCTTATTGACATGCCCTGAGAAGTGTTACGGCAAGTTATGCAAAATGTCATAAATAGGGCTCAAATGTGTATCAACTCTGGAGGTCACCATTTAAAAGACATCATCTTTAAATCCTAATGGTACGAAATTTAATGGCACAAATATACATTTAAAAAAACCTAAATCTAGTTTTCTAATTTAGAAAAAATGTTATAGCTGAACCAAATAGGGTCTTTACTTTTGCGACACCCAGTACATTTATGACTAAACATTATTTTTCTAGTACCAATTTTATGTTAGTTTTTTTAATGCTAAAATGGGCATACATTTGACAACATCTCACCTAATGGTAAGTGACGAAGTTATCTAAGGTGGAGTATGTTTGCCGATGAGATGCCCATTCACTCTTGACTTGAAAAGACCCAGGTTATACCCAGGAGGAAACACTGTTGCTGGAAGAGCATTCCATTCCTTGGCCGTTCGGACTATGAATGACTCAGAAAATGCTTAGTGCGGACTTGTGGAACACTAACAATGTAAGGATTATTAATAAACACTATACAATTTGTGGTGTGGCATGGTACGGGTGACATTAGGTAAAAACCATCCGTATTCCATGACTAAAGGAATGACATTAGTCAATTATTGATAACGATTTTCACAGCAAAACCTTGTTCTCTATTACTATAATTAAATTAATTTCATATTTAATACAAGACCTTAAAAAAGGAATAAAAAACTAACGGTTCCCGCACCATGCTACACTGCACTCAGTATAGTCTCTGGAATTTCTATTGTTTTTCATTTCAAACTTGATAGAGAGAAACAATCCACAAAATATTAACTATTATTCCTCTATGTACACAATGTTTACAAATAACACCTAACAATCACATACATAGGTCCTAGAAACGTACTAGGATTTCCGGAATTAAGGGTCCCAGGAACTACGAGAACCATGGTTCCACAACACCCGGACACAGAACAACATATTTGTGCTTTTTTCCTGTGAACAAATACTTGTCCTGTGACAGGAATCAAACCTGCTGCCTCAGGGTTATGAGCCAACCTCACTGGCAAACTAACTACCATGCCACAGAGGCTGTCAAATATTCCAATCATGCTACCAAGTACATACCTACTATGAAAAAAAAATTACATGGCAGTAATTTGTGATTGCAAGTATTGCAACAAGGTGTCATCATGGCCAAAGAACACAGCCTATGTTATCTAAATTGAAATATACTTCAATTCTACAAGGAAATAATATCTCAACAAAACCTTTGTCAAACAAAAACTGCAAAACAACCTTGAATACATACAGCTTTCAAAATTCATAAATTATTCAACAATGTGACACTTACCGAGAATTTCATAATAATCCTTACACTTCGTATTGATCCGGCGGACAGCGTCAATCTGATCCTGGGTGAATTCACGCTGAGGAGTGGTGTGTGATGGTACTTTACGTCTCCGGACGTCCTCAGTTGACGATTCAGGAGAAGCCTTTTTAGGAGTGGATGTCGAAGGCCCAGCGGCCCGTACTCGCGTCAACAGCTCCTTAGCCCTCGGAGAAGGGTATAAGCGCTCAGCTTTCAGCAGAAACTTCTCAGCTTTCTCAGTATTTCCAGCTGCAAATGCTGCCTGGGCTATATTGATGCACTTGTCTGCTTCATCTTTATTTCCTTCGATCGTCATTTTATGGGTTTGTGGCGACGGCCGATGTTTGAATTTGATGGTGAATGACGCAGCAGTTATCGCAGATCAATGCGTACGGTGTTCTGCTTAATCTAATTAGCGCGTAAATACAATAAAAATGCGTTTTAATCACTCACCACTAGTTTTGTCGCACTAAAGTACGATTTCTTTTTTACAAACCAGGGTTGTCAGTTTTCAATTTTAAAATAACTCCAGATCCCTTAAAAAGTAATATACTAATAGCGCGAGCGAAGCGAGCCCAAAAAATTTTCTGTATTTGCCACATTTCATACTTCAGAAAATGCGTGTATCAACCGTCATTCAAGCACGTTCAAGCGTGCTGGTCATGTATTAAAAGAAAGCATAAATATTAATAGTGTGAGCGAAGCGAAGCGAAGAAAAAATATCATTATTTTGTCATCTTGTATTTCAGAAAATACGTATAGTGTGGCCACTTGAGCAATTGATTCCACAGTGTACAATTAAAGCGCAAAACTTGCATTGAAGCTGTTTTATTCCATGTCTCTCTGGATATTCTGGAGCAGCCTCGAAAGAACTAAGCAAAAAGTGGCTATAGTTGTATTGTAGCCGATACTCTAACTTGGCCTTGTCTAACTATCATAAATCAAGTACCAGTAAAGCACGAACGGAGTGCTAAAGTTGAATACCTACAATTCAGAAATTTTATTACCTATCAATTAAATAAAAAAGAAGCACCTTTTAATTTTATTTGCTTACGTTCATTCAAACCATTTTTTAGTAATCTTAGTCCCACTCTAAACTATCAACTCTACCTACAACTACTATTCTAAAAGTCCTACTGTCATCATCAAAGTTGTCTCGGCACAAGCGAAACGAGCGCGAAAAATCACTACTTTTATATGAGCTTCTTCCACAACTGGGTAGAAACCTGACAGTTTTCGTTAAAATATATTACCCGTAGAGGCAACGCTGTTGACTTGGCTGACTACATAAACAACGTAAGTGTGCCCACGCCCAGTGCATCTCAAAAAGGCCATCAAAATTAAATTTTTCATCATGATTACATATTGTTTTTTACCTTTTTTTATAACTTTTTTCGACAACGAGGTAGGTATTCAGAATCCAGGGGGAGGGGTGTAGCTGCCCCCCCCTGCCCCCCCCCCTGGGCACGCCCATGCACCCTAGTGCAATCTTTGGAACATATTTTCTTGTTAGCCAGGTTGCATGACAAATTATTTACCTACTTACCTACCTATCTTTAAACTATTTTCATTACCTTTTTAAACTGCTTTTGGGATATACTAAAATCATAATTCTACTCTTTTCAGCTTTCTGTAGTTGCACACACCGACGGTAGATGCAGACCAGAAAAAACAATTTAATTTATTGCGTTGCCCCAAAAAAATGGAGATTATTTTTTATTTGGCAACACTGCTCTTCTATTTAAAGCCGGCGCTGCTGCCAACTTAACGAATAAGGCTGCGTTTCCACTAGAAATGTGCGAGGATTTGTAGCGAGGGATGTGTAAACTGCACCCAACGCACAATAAACATGAATTTACAGTGGCTAAATACGGTAATCTAGTAAACTTAAGTCAAAGAAAAAGTTATTTCATTAGTTGTCAGTTGAGGTTCCAGCGCTAAGACACGTAATTTATTAAATGTAGCATTATAAATTAGTTTATTTCTTTGTCGCACGCATTCAGAAATATCATCGTTCTTACCTTGTCACGAACACAAATATTTCTTACGTCATTCGTGCATGACGTATGACGCATTCTTTGATTCATTTTAAATTGATATTTTTATGTGCCAGGCGTAGTTGCTTTGGAGTTTAGTTTTCTTTCAGCGGTATTCCATTGAAAGCGTTGTACAGTGCAGTCTATTTGTGACCAATATCTCTGCATATTTTGCTGTGAAGCGACCGCGTAAACAATGGCTGCCCCCATCTACAATCCCGTAAGTAATTCTTTTATTATAACAGTCTTCGGCATTTTCAAGGGCATCTAGAACAAAATGAAGCAATTATCTACGTTACTCGCTATGCAAATACTACGTTCTGTTGGATTTGCGTATTATCAAAGACCGTATTTGGGGCGGCAAAAAAAACGTATATTGTACAAAAATTGGCTTCAAGGCTTTATTTCCATGTACGTAGATTTGTCACATCACGACTTTTTAGACTACCTCTGGGTTTTCCTATCTGATTACTGTTTTTAAGTACTAGCATCTATTTTGTGTGGCCACCAGATGATAGCTGGCCACTGTTGTATCAGTGGCCATCATGTTTTTGCAAAATGTATCATGTAAACCTAAGAAATATCCAATACTTATTTTTTATAAGAATGAATGACGCTACGAGGTAGTCGTTCACCTGAGTCAAAATTAGATATGGTATTATAAATATTAAAATTAAATTATTTTACATCTTCTTTTTCTCATGTAGGTAAGTGGTCAGCCCTGGTGTCAGAATATTCAGGCTGCCCAAAGGCTTCTGACTTGGCTTAACCACTATTGTCTTAAACAACAGCCGGGACCAACAGCTTAACATGCCCTCCGAAGCATGGCAGTGCTCAGTTGTAAACACCACATTTCACTGTAGCAGTCACCCATCAAAGTAGTGACCGCAGCAAACATTGCTTTACTTTACCAATCGGTTAGAAATGGCTAGTCATGCTTTGCTATGAGCGATATGCGCTTTACATACTAAGCAAGCATATCTATAGGCAACATTAAATAGTGCTTAAATGTTAAAATGTTATATAGCAAGCCTATTACATGTGAGTTTGAAAATAAAAGTTCTTCCAACAACAGGTGCAAGCAATCCGGCACCATGTAGAAAACAAAAATCCGATCCGTAGCTTCGTTTCTGAGATGTATCACACAGTCTAGTAATCGGATTACTAGACCATGTAGTTGGGTCATAGTCTCATTTGCCCAGTAATTTTACTAGCTACAATGCCCTACAAACCGGAATACTGTAGTGCTTGCAGGCTACTGCTTGGCGGCAGAATAACTGGCAATGCGGTGGTACCTACATAGACGAACAGGGTAATGGTGTGATTAACCCAAGTGCTCTAAAAGAAAAGTCCTATCACCTACAATGTAGTATTTCAATTGTAATTTAATTTTGATACAAGAATAACGTTAGATAAGTGGTTTCTCATTGCTACGTCTATTATTATTCTACTTACTAGAAAAACAAAACAACATTTCACTTTTAGGTGCAGGGTTTGCAGGGGTTGTAATTCAACATTTATCAGTAAATCCAGTTCAAAACAATAACATAATTTATTTGTACCTTGCACACTAAAGGGTGCTGAAGCCTGCCGATATATCACAGGCTGGCGACTTGATATAAAACATGTTGGTGGCATATACCCCGCGTGTATTCGCCGATAGCATGGCACACACTTAGCAAGGCTAGGAAGAACTATAAATACCGGCCAAGTGCGAGTCGGACTCGTGCACGAATGGTTCCGTACCGTTCTCTATAAAAACGAGCAAAAAATCACGTTTGTTGTATGGGAGCCCGCTTAAATATTTATTTTATTCTGTTTTTTAGTATTTGTTGTTATAGCGGCAACAGAAATACATCATCTGTGAAAATTTCAACTGTCATCACGGTTCATGAGATACAGCCTGGTAACAGATGGACAGGCAGGCAGACAGACAGACAGACGGATGGAAAGCAGAGCCTTAGTAATAGGGTCCATAACCTTAAAAATAGACATATTTCTACCAAACGCTTTCTCAAGATAATATCAAGATAATGCGTGCAGCAGCACGCATTTGATAATATCTCACTACACTAAGATATAAAGTGACACTGCACTGCGCATTGCGCACGTTATCCTGAGACAGCACTGCAGTCTATGATGTATAAAAATCGACATATCAGCTTCGCACCGCTTCGCAGGTTTACGGCACCGGGTTCGATCCTTCGCCCTGCACCAATGATTTATCTAGTAAAGTTATGTGCAGTTTTCGATGCCATCGTTCCGTGCCTTGCAGAGCACGTTAAGCCGTCGGCCCCGGTTGTCATAAGAACATCTATGGCAATCGTTACGGGTAGTCAGACGCCTGATAGGATCTGACGCCTGATCTAACCATCCCTGTTACTGGTTCCTTATGGGTTGCAAGGCCAGATGGCAGTTGCTTGTGTAATTCTGGTAGCTCGCCGCTACAGGTTTAGATTGGGAGCCGACCCCAATAACAAATGGGAAAAGGCAAAGAGGATGATGATGAGTTATATTACTATTATATTATAGTAATATCACACTTTTATTAGTTAAACCCCCACTGATCTAGATAGCTAAAGATGTCAGCTATCTCTGTACACCCCCATACTTGGTTTATACCACCACACCTGACAGACGAGATCAATTTGTGTCAATCATACATCTCTGCCTATCTATCTACCTAGTTCAGTGGGTGTTGTAAGTAAGAGTGTGAAGTGTGATATTACTATAATATAATAGTAATATAACTAAATTATAATTTTTAATATGACTATTATATTGGGCCGAAGACGTGGGGGACAACAAGAACAACCCGATTTTTATATCTCCTGCTAGCTCTGCTAGACGAACTTTGCAGAAGAGTTCTACCAGCTAGGTGTGGCCTACCTGAAAAGAGGGTTATGCTATGAGTAATGACTGATGCCGTATATGACATTCTATATGTATTAATTGTGTGTATGTTTTCTCCCTCACAGTGCCTAAACTGTTTAATCAATTCAATACATTATTGAATTTACCTTGAACTTTTGCGTCATAGGCTAGTTTTTAAATTCAATATGACAGTGTACCAAGATACTAACTAAATAAATAGATGGTAGGACTTTGCAAAGTTCGTCTATGTAGGTACCACCGCTTTGCCAGTTATTCTGCCGCCAAGCAGTAGTGTGCAAGCACTACTGTGTTCCGGTTTGAAGGGCATTGTAGCTAGTGACATTACAGGGCAAATGAGACTTTATGATCTGATCACACAGTATAATAACCTGATTACTAGACTGTGATGTCTCAGGATGACGTGCGCAGTGCAGTGTCACGCGAAATTTTATTATTTTAAACTTCTAAGTAACACTGAAACTGTTAGTGACGCTTAACATAAGGTGAAAGACTGGCTCTTCACGTCATTCATTATCATTAAAAAAATATTTTAATAGCAAAAATAGTTTTACTAATAGTTTTTAGTCTATGTATACTATTTGTATTTTTGTCCGATGGGGAAGAAAGGTTCTCGAGTGGTGACCACGAATCGGAAGAGACAGCGTAGATCGGCCCCCCACTAGGTGGACCAACGATCTGGTGAAAACCGCGGAGAACCAATGAATGCAGGAGGCGAGCAGCCGCTCAAAGCGGTGCTCTCTGGGGGAGGCCTATGTTCAGGAGTGGATGTCTTCAGGCTGTTGATGATTATGATGATTTTTTGTCTTAGTTAACTTCTAGTTTTTTTTATTACTTTTCCTAATTACGAGAGTTTTATGTTTCAGGTGATACCATGCATCCATCCAATCCCAAACGGCATGTACCCTGGCCGAATGATTCGCTTCCAGGGATCTACTCCGCCTGGCGCTCAGAGGTAATTTAATAAAATAGGCCTACGAAATAGCCCAATACGTTCCCACAGCTGGGACAAGGGCCTTCTTCAACATGGGCTGTCCCCTGAAAAGGTGAACAGACAACCTGTCCAGAGGTACCATCCCAACTGTGGCCCTCGCCAGTCTGAGCCCTAATTGAAAACACAGATCCCACACGATACGAAACCACGTCGTTATCGTGTCATGTTCAAATCGTGTCACATCATTAGAAATACCTTCACTTTACATTGCAGTTATTTTTATTTTGTATAAATATTGACATAAGTGGTGGTAACATTTGACGTGTTGATGTTTCGGAACGCGTCTCAGTGGAACATTATGGTTTTTGACAGTTCAAATCGCGTCAATTCCGAATTCTTTTCGGGTGGTTTCGTTTTCATTTCATAGAGAATAGATTTTTGCAGATTTCTTATGTAAGACAAGGAATTCGCGTGGTTTCGAAGTAAGGAATCGGAAAGTGGTCATACAAAACTAGGGCCCTGTTGGAAACAAGCCTCAAACCGGAGTTTTCAACAGGGGCTTACAACAGTGTGGACAGTAGTTTGAAACAAAATTGCTGTTGTCTGTCCCATAAATTAATTTTTCTATCCCACTGCAGCCATTGCAAAGATGTTTCCAATGCAAGACACGAAATCAAACTGAAGTGGGAGCCTTGTTTTCTTGTGTGGCCTGTCCATTGCCACTTCAACTTGCTAATTCTAAGAGCTATATCGGTCACTTTAGTTCTCCTGCGGATGTACTCATTCCAGATCTTATCTCACATTGAAACAGAGCACAGCTCTCTCCACTAAGCTAAGTACTAAGCTTACTAATGAGGCCAACAGTAAGAGACCACATCTCAGTTCCATAAGTCATCACTGGCAACATACACTACCTGCGTTCGGATAGCCTACTGGTGGCAAAATTAACAGTTAAAAACGACAAAAATGGTCACATGCACCGTTCGTTTTGAGAATGTGTGAGCAAAAGTTGCATTTTTAACTGTTTTCGTTCACCGTTCGGATAGCTCAAAAACAGTTAAAAATACCATCGTGAACTGCCAATTTTGACCCACCTGCGGAGGTGGGTTAAAAGTGATCGTTTTCTGACATTAGAGATTGACGTATAATTTTTGGCGCGGTTATGTAGAAATTATTGATTTTTATTGTGAAAATTGTAGTTATCGTAATGATATAGCACGGAGAAGTGAGAAGGAAAACGTAAGTTTACGTGTGTAATGTAAAATTCCGCCAATTTGTTTTTGACATTTGAGATAACAAACCGCATTTGGTTATTTTGCGTTCGTTTTGGGTAGTGAGTAAAAGTGGTAAAAGTGACATTATTGGCGAAATTCTCGAACCGAACGGTTTACAACAACGCTAATTTTGCAAATGCCAAAAACGATACTGATCCCAATCCGAACGCCCCTAATGATAGCATAGTTAAATGACTATTATCAAAAACTTACTCAAAGTGGTTCTATGAAGCAGGCCATCAGCAGTGGACGTCTTCCGCCTGATGATGATGATGATGATGATGATGATGATGATGATGATGACTAACATAATAGGCTAGTTGCCTGCTATTTTTTTTTATTGCATAAATTAATAATATTCCTCAAATAATAAACAGTCGTGAAAACAAAAATTAAATATCTCAATAAATGACAAAGTTACAAGCGTTTTAAAATACAGGAATAGAAAGAGGCAGTTCAAACATGCAGTGACGTCAGAGTTTGGTCCTTCATAGTACCTCATTACTAAGCTGTGGTAGCTTTACATACAATCTCTTGGGCATGTGACGTCACAATCACGTGTTTTCATAGTAACTGTGGGAAGCTTTGTTTTCGAGAAAGGGACAGGCGATGCCCCCACCAGAAACTTTAAAAGCTTATTACTCCGTGATTTATTTACCGATTTTACTTATTTTTTCAATTATTGCATTCATTTTTAATCTACGTTATGAAAATAATATTTACTTGTTAATTTTTAAAAGCAGGCATCTAGCCTATTATAGAGACTCAATCCTAAATCCGTGACGTCACTACTAAGTACCATTTCACCCTCAGGTTCGCAATAAACCTCCAGTGCGGTCCTAATACGGACCCTCGTGATGACATAGCACTCCATCTCAACTTCCGGTTCGTCGAAATGTGCGTCGTCCGCAACCATCTCACAGCAATGTCGTGGGGTAACGAAGACACTTCGGGCGGCATGCCTCTAACGAGAGGCGAGTCATTCGAAGCGCTCATACTGTGCGAGCCGAATTCACTGAAGGTAACCTTACTATTACTTACCGCTAGTGAAATTACTGGGCAAATGAGACTTTACGAACTGATCTCACAGTCTAGAAAACTTTTCTGGACTGTGAGATGTCTCAGGATGACGTGTGCAGTGCACAGTGTCACGCGAAACTTTAATTTAGAATTCCGAGTGACAAGCAATCTGTTATGGGCGGCCGTGTCGCTTAACACCAGGTGAACGACAAGCTCGTCACGACATTCGATTACATAAGTAAAACCACTACCTTAAGTGACACTTGACTACTAACTTAGTGACATTTCACCATACACAGCTCTAAGTGACACTCGACCAATGCCTTAAGTCACACCTGACCAACGCCTTAGTGACATCTTACTACTAACTTAATAGTAAATGAATAAGCGATCGACATCGACAATAGTACGTATTTCTGTTGATAAATAAAGCAAAGAATATAATTTAACAGAACATCATAGGATAAGCCATAAAATTTACACCAATCTATATAGAGTTCACCTCATATTGGATAATATGACTTCCATTATAAGGTCTAGAAAATACTTCAACCTGGGTTATCCAAGATCAGGATATTTGCTAATTATTAATGAAGAAAAAGGCAGCCATTTTGCGAAACAGATTTTATTTTTACACACCGCAGACTACACACGAATGGACAATCATAGAGCCTACGATTCTAAATGCCACAGAGTAATATTGCTATGTAAGAGGTTAAGAGACTAAGAGAATGAGCTTGAGAGTGTTGCCATATGCTATTTATATACATATATCACACAAACCATGGTTCGTTGAAATGTGACGACGTACGCAAACATCTCACAGCAATGTCGTGGGGTAACGAAGATACTTCGGGTGGCATGCCTCTAACGAGAGGCGACTCCTACGAAGCTCTTACACTGTGCGAGCCGAATTCACTGAAGGTAACTTAACTTTAAGTTACATGGAACTATTGTCTTAAGTGACACATGACTACTAACTTAGTGACATTTCACCACAGCCTTAAGTGACACTCGACCAATGTCTTAAGTGACACCTGGCATTGGCCAGGTCACTTGAGGCATTGGCCTCAAGTGACATTTAACTATTGCCTTAAGTGACACTTGAATTCTGCTTTAAGTGACCTTTGCCCACTGTGACTACTAGCTTACTGATATTTGACTATTGCCTTAAGTGATACTTGACCAGAGTGACATTTCACCACAGCCTTAAGTGACACCTGACCAATGCCTCAAGTGACATTTAACTATTGCCTTAAGTGACACTTGAACTCTGCTTTAAGTGACCTTTGATCACAGCGACTACTAGCTTACTGATATTTGACTATTGCCTTAAGTGATACTTGACCAGAGTGACATTTCACCACAGCCTTAAGTGACACCTGACCAATGCCTCAAGTGACATTTAACTATTGCCTTTACTAGGTGGTAGGACTTTTCTGCAAAGTTCGTCTAGGTAGGTACCACCGCTTTGCCAGTTATTCTGCCGCCAAGCAGTAGTGTGCAAGCACTACTGTGTTCCGGTTTGAAGGGCATTGTAGCTAGTGAAATTACTGGGCAAATGAGACTTTATGATCTGATCACTCAGTCTTGTAATCTGATTACTGGACTGGGTGATGTCTCAGGATGATGTGCGCAGTGCAGTGTCACGCGAAACTTTATTGTTTTAAAGTTCCGGGTGACACTGCAACTGTTATGGGCGGCCGTGTCACTTAACATCAGGTGAACGACTAGCTCGTCACGTCATTTAATTACATAAAAAAAAAAAAAAAAAAAAAAAAAGAAAAAGTGACACTTGAACTCTGCTTTAAGTGACCTTTGATCACAGCGACTACTAGCTTACTGACATTTGACTATTGCCTTAAGTGATACTTGACCAGAGTGACATTTCACCACAGCCTTAAGTGACACCTGACCAATGCCTCAAGTGACATTTAACTATTGCCTTAAGTGACACTTGAACTCTGCTTTAAGTGAGCTTTGATCACAGCGACTACTAGCTTACTGACATTTGACTATTGCCTTAAGTGATACTTGACCAGAGTGACATTTCACCACAGCCTTAGGTGACACCTGACCGCTGCCATAAGTGACACAACTATTGCCTTAAATGATACTTGACCACTGACTTAAGCTTGCCCTTTGCATTAAAATAATCAGTGCCAAATCTTGTTTCCAGATAGCACTCAACGGCATGCATTTCTGTGAGTTCCCACATCGGCTGCCGTACCAGCGTATATCTCACCTGACGGTGGACGGTGACGTCATGATGCAGTTCATAGGCTTCGAAGGTGCGCAGGCGCCTCCGCCGCAATCACAAGTCTATATGGTGAGTTTCGATAATATCCATTTAGTAGGCTAGTTGCCTGCTATTTTTTTGTTGCATAAATTAATAAAATTACGCGAAAAATAAACAGTCGTGAAAACAAAAATTAAATATCTCAATAAATGACAAAGTTACAAGCGTTTTAAAATACAGGAATAGAAAGAGACAGTTCAAACATGCAGTGACGTCACTTCTTGGTCCTTCATGTTACCTCATTACTAAGCTGTGGTAGCTTTACATACAATCTCTTTGGCATGTGACGTCACATTGTGGTTTTTATAGTAACTGTGGGGAAGCTCCGCACGATCTCAGTTTTGCGAGAAAGGGACAGGCGATGCCCCCTCCAGAAACTTTAAAAGCTTACTACTCCGTGATTTATTTACCAATTTTACTTATTTTTTTCAATTATTGCATCAATTTTTAGCCTATTTTATGAAAATTATATTTACTTGTTAATTTTTAAGAGCGGGCAACACTAGTGGTGACATCTATTGAGAGATTCTTGAGAATCATCCCAAGCAGAGTTACATAAAATTAATTAATCCATTAAAAAAAAACTAATAACTACAATAGAATAGAATATAATATACATTTATTGCAAATATAAAACAGTACAGTGGAAGCTTAAAACTAATTTATATTAAACACATTTGTATCCAATTTAGTTCGTTATATTCCTCAGATATATACACACAAGGCTCAAGGCCCGTGTCGTGGAGACCTAAAGATATACATGGTACCAAAATACTATTACATTAGAGGCATCAAAACTTAACGTGTTTTTAGTTACCTATGTGTATAACTTCAAAATGAGAGCTAAAGACTGTTTACTATAAAAATTAATATAGCTAATTTATTTTACTTGTAATTCCAGCAACAGCCAGCATACGGGACTTATGGGGCTCCGCCACCGTCTTACGGGGCGCAGGGCTATGGAGCGCCTCAAGGTAAGAACATATTATAATATCTTGGAAACTTAGTTTGGAATTTGGATGTAGAGAAACCAATTCAATACTGACATGAACCAAATATTGACATTAAATTTCCAGAAGCGATGCAATAAACATCATCCTTTATCAATTATTGTAGTTGTTGCAAGAAAAATATCACATTTAATATTTATTTTTAATTTATATAAATATTTAATACTTATTGTTGGGTGTTGTACTACAGTAGTTTGGGATTAACAGCAACAATGTTAGGATGATAGCAACAATGTTGGGATGAATAAAACAATGCTGATATGAATAGCAACAATGTTGGGGCGAATAGCAACAATGTTGGGGTGAATAGCAACAGTGCTGAGCCGAATAAGCAACAGTGTTGAGGCGAATAAGCAACAATGTTTGGGCGAATAGCAACAATGTTGGGGTGAATAGCAACAGTGCTGAGGCGAATAAGCAACAATGTTGGGGCGAATAAGCAACAATGTTGAGGTGAATAGCAACAATTTTGATGTGAGTAGGATCAATGTTGGGGCGAATAGCGTCAATGTTGGGGTGAATAGCAACAGTGTTAAGGCGAATAGCAACAATGTTGGGGCGAATAGCAACAATGTTGGGAGAAAGGCAATGTTATTATTATAGTGAATTCCAATAAAACATGGGTATTTACGGCTTGGTATGGTTGTAGTGCATACTCTGTAGTATAACAATAAATATTAAAAACCGGCATAAGTATAATGTGTAGAGAGGATCCATCGTCTCTGGCCACTTACGAGTGTTTGATGGGTTTCTCTCATTTAGTGAAATAAATATATTATTGAAAACCAAATACATAAAGGTATATTAAACAGTAGATATAGTATATCTGGCCGTTGAGAGAATGCGTTTCGCAGCTACGAAACACTGACTGTTTACATTAAGGCGAAGGGTATAGCCTCGTAATCGATGAATCAGCTTCATTCGTCATTTCCGGCAAGTTGGCATTGTGTAACATTTCCATCCATTAGTATTTTTTAATTATTTCTCATTATTATAGTTAATCAATGTTTTGTCTATTCAGTTCTCCGTCTAAGGGACCATAATACCGATGGATGAGGATTTTGCACAACCGGAAATGACCAAATGAAGCCCATTCATCGATTACGATTGAGTTACACAATACGGGGGCAGGTCGGAATCCGTTCAAAGAAACATAGACCTTAAAGTAAACTTAAATATCAATTCAGTTTGAACTCCAGCGCGGCGCTTACGACAAAAAAACGCACGCAATGACCGATTTTGGCGGTATTTAATTAATATCCATGTTTATATTGTATTTTTCATAACTAAACATGTGTGGACATAAACAAATATGTGTGGACATGTCACACAGCGCCATTTAGTCCCAAACTAAGCATAGCTTGTACTATGGGAACCAGATAACTGATACAATACTTAGATACTTTTTGTTTGTAAATACATACATAGAATACAATATAACTCACAGACACAGAACAAACATCGATGTTCATCACACAAAAAATTATGAAGACATCATAAGATTTTATTGTTTGTTGGGAATACAAATATATATTTTTTGTAAATATATATTTGATAGAAACTGAGTAAAATTGGTACATTCTAATTTTATGAGGGAGGTTTGCGATTTTTTTCTATAGAACTTTTATTTATCTTGTATTTGCGGACGTCACATAACGCTGAAAGATATGAATTAAATTCCATATTATATTATTCTATATTTTTTTATATTCAAAGCTCTAAATGCTCTAATTTCGCCAGGAAACGTGCCAAAAAACACCTTGTTTGCCCTACCCTTCGCCTTAAGAAAGTTTCAAACGCATTCTTCAGCTGCCGTACTTGTTACTGTCGATTTTGTAAAGCATTAGGTAAATATTCAGTCTTTTGCTATAGTATTATACTGTCTTGTCTATTTTTATCAGAGAATAATTAACTTTGTCGCTATCAAAAATGGTTTAGCTTTTGGAAATGCTGTACAAAATTGACAACGGAAACTGGTTTAATTTAAACTAACTATTAACCTGTTTTATTTTGATAAGAAACTATATTGGGTTCTGAATTGTTCAAAATTGGATCAGTATTCAAACTGATTATTTTTTCATTGCCCTAATTATGCAGATAAAATATCGTTTCTTCTGGTACTTTTTTTATTTTTATATATTTCAAATTCAAAATTTGCATGTTATTGTTACGATTCGGCATGCTTGGCTGTTTTTCAGCTTTTTATATTAATTTTGATTTTTTTTGTATATTAGATTGTGTGGTGTATATATTTAAAAAAGATAGATTATAAACAAAGTTTCTGAAAAGGAATATACCATTATATTTCACTTAATAGAAATTGTAATAAAAATACATTTTAATAGTTAGGACACTTATTAGCATTTAGGATAGACGGCACTAGGACTAGGTGGTAGGACTTTTCAGCAAAGTCCGTCTAGGTAGGTACCACCGCTTTGCCAGTTATTCTGCCGCCAAGCAGTAGTGTGCAAGCACTACTGTGTTCCGGTTTGAAGGGCATATTGTAGCTAGTGACATTACTAGGCAAATGTGACTTATGAACTGATCTCACAGTCTAGTAATCTTTTTAGACTGATGTCTCAGGATGACGTGCGCAGTGCAATGTCACGCGAAATTTTAAATCAGAGTTCCGAGTGTTACTGTAATCTGTTATGGACGGCCGTGACGCTTAACACCAGGCGAACGACTGGCTCGTCAAGTCGTTCGATGACATAAAAAAAAAGAAAAAAAGGTGATATTATTTGTCTACCACCTTTCCTAGAGGTGCTGTTAAGAAGAAGCTACAATTTTATATTGCGAGAGTGATTTCGGATTTTTAAAATATTTGCTCGATACATCTATAAAATGCGGGCCTTAGATATTTATTAATTTACAATTCGCGAGTGATATGTACATAAATAAAAGTGTATATTTTATATTTATATAAGGTAAGTAGCTTTTATATATTTTGTAATACACGTGAACGTAAAAAATAATTCATTACACAAATATAAAATTTAAATTTTATTTGTAGGTTTATCTTCAACCAATACCAATAAAATAATTAAATTAAATATCTGTGGACATGTCACACAGCGCCATCTAGCCCCAAACTGAGAATAGTACTACTATGGGAACCGGATAACTGATACAATACTTACATACTTTTTGTTTGTAAATACATACATAGAATACAATATAACACCCAGACACAGAACAAACAAAATTATAAATACTTACAGAAATATAAATATGGGAGTTTTTAAGGCTAGAGTGATGTTTTAGGCAAGCAGGCTCCATCGTGGACCGCGTCGTCGCTTACCATCAGGTGAGATCAGGGTCAAATGTTGGCCTATCGTTGATAAAAAAGACACCTATGGTCATCACACAAATGATTGTCCTGGGGGGAATTGACTCCACAAACTATAGTTCAGAAGGCAGGGCTACTACCAACTGAGCTGTGTTGCCAGTCATTTAACTTTTGCTAAGTATACAAAATAAAATAAACAAACAAATAGGTCTAAGATATGCAGTATATACCTTCCCCAGTAATCAACCTATCCTGTGGTAACCTGCCACATGAAAATTGCCACGTTACGCCGAGGTTAACTGGAAGATAACGCTCTCTAGCAATAAGTTCGCATATGTACTTCCATTTGTTGGTTGAATAATACAGCATTTTCTATCTATCTAAGAACTGGATCGAAATCTGCCAATCGCCAAATCGCCAATCGCCAATTTGCTGCGCCCGACGGGGTCCATAATGAGCCTACTTAATTAATTTTATACCTATTCCACCCTATATGTACACTATGAAGTAATAAAATATCTGAATCTGAATCTCTTTTCCAAATTAGGCGGAACAAACCGACAAACACGGCTTTGCGTTTGTAGATATAGGTGCATAATGTTAAGTGATGTTATACAATTTATGTGTTTGGTTTTGGTTCTTCCATTTTCCTGGCTTGTTTTAGTTATTACTAACCCAAAACAATAACACAACTAACAATTTATTATTTATACATGCTTTTTGGTGGTTTCTTGTAAAAATGCGTTTCGTTTTTGGCAACTTTTTCGTTTTTGGTTCTGGTAACTTTTAGTGTTATGTGGCAACATTGATTTATATTTTTTTTTTGTTTGGCGCAGGCTTCTACTGACCAGCTTCGTAGACGTGGCAGTTGATAATAAAAGGTATAAAAATAATCAGTGGCCTCTGTCATGTTATGCGAAATCCTAAATTAAAGAACTCTGAAATTGTTGCTCTATCCCTTTCGTATAGATCGTAATGACAAGGACAGCAATGGTTTTAGAACTATCAGATTCGAATGTACATTACTGTTCTTGCTATCGTAAAATATTTGTATGAAATCCAGGAATTTAACTTCTATAATATTCATCTGACAGTTCTAAAAGTATTGCAGTCCTTGTCATATTGATCTGTATGAAAGGGACAGACAGTTTTGAAGCCGTATAATATTAATTTGTCTGACAGTTCTAAAACGGTCAGATTAGTTTTATATGGCTTCAAAATTTATCTTTTCGTCCAAAATACCGCAGAGCCTGAAAACGAAGGTTTTCAATCAGTGTGTGTTGCCAGTGATGACTTATGGAACTGAGACATGGTCTCTTACTGTTGGCCTCATTAGTAAGCTCAAAGTCGCGCAACGAGCTATGGAGCGAGCTATGCTCGGTGTTTCCCTGCGAGATAAGCTCCGGAACGAGGAGATCCGCAGGAGAACTAAAGTCACCGATATAAAATCAGCAAGTTGTTCAGGCAATGGACAGGCCACATCGCTCGTAGAACTGACAACCGATGGGGAAGAAAGGTTCTCAAGTGGCGACCACGAACCGGAAGACGCAGCGTAGGCCCCCCACTAGGTGGACCGACGATGTGGTGAAAACCGTGGAGCCGATGGATGCAAGAGGAGAGCAGCCGCTTAAAGTGGCGCTTTCTGGGGGAGGCCTATGTTCAGCGGTCAGACGTCTTCAGACTGTTGATGATGATGATGAATTCTAAAACGATTGCGGTCCTTGTCATTTCGATCTATATGAAAGGGACAGTGACAGTTTTGAAGCTGTCACGTTAATATAGTTTAGGATTTTGCACTAGATATAGTAGACACCTGTATCATTCTTTTTTTATTCCAACACTAGCAGTGAAACGTGGCTGCACTTGCAATAATCTACTTAAAAAAAATTAGATTACAATTTTAGACTTCGGAATAGGTTTTTTTTAACTAACTAGGTCTGAAGATGCAAGCAGCCGCTCAAAGTGGCGATCTATGGGGAGGCCTATGTTCAGCAGTTGGCGTCTTGAGACTGTTGATCTTCTTCTTCTCTTCTTTGAGAAGAAGAAGACGACTGTTAATCATGATGTCTCTATATTTTTTTTAAAATTATTATGTACAAGGAATTAAGGTGTACCGTTGGCTTAAAGAACTGATTTTAAGTATTATTGTAACTGATTGTAACTTAATGGGCATTTTTAGACAAAGTTGCAATCTTTGAATAAAAAAATGTAAAATCACTTAATTAAAGTGTCGCAACTTTTTTTTGGCTACTACCTACATTTGCAATGAATCTTGCATTGTTAAATCAAAAAATAATATGTGTGGACATTTCACACAGCGCCATCTAGCTCCAAAATAAGCATAGCTTGTACTATGGGAACCAGATAACTGATACAATACTTAGATACTTTTTGTTTGTAAATACATACATAGAATACAATATAACACCCACACACAGAACAAACATCGATGTTCATCACACAAATGGTTGTCCTGGATGGGAATCGAACCCACAACCTACAGTTCAGAAGGCAGAGCCACCAACTGGGCTATCAGGACAGTAAAAAAAAATTCACTTAAATGAAAACTTTTTTTGGCTACTCACAGACCTACATTTGCAAAGAATACATTAAAATACACGTGATTTTAACTTTAAAAAATATCACAAAATTAAAAATATTTATTTTATTTTCAGGTGCCTTGTAAAAACGGAACGGGGGATAACAGCACGAACTGCATCAAAAACGGTTTATTCACCACTCATTTAGCTACACATTTTTTTTTATTTGTTACTAGATTTTAGTTATGTTATATTCTTTAACGATTTTATTATAAGAGTAGCTTCCCATATACAGGTAGATGACTATTTAAAAAATAAGAAAAAATATTAAGCGTAAATTAAATACACAGATTGTAAAATAACAGCCTCAAAACGTTAGTTAATTTTAATCAATGCTTAAGGCGAAGGGTAGGGCGAACAAGGTGTTTTTTTGGCACGTTTCCTGGCGTAATTAGAAAATTTGGAGCTTTGAATTTAATATATCATGTAATTAATTTCATTAAGTCGTTTGTGATGACCGCGAATACAAGATTAATAAATATAGCTCCATAGAAAAAAATCGCAAGACTCCCTCAAAAAATTTGAATGTTTCAATTTTACTGAGTTTTTATCGAATATATTATTACAAAAAAAAAAATAGTGTATTCTCAACAAACATTCAGATTTTGTGGTGACTTCATAATTTTGAAAAATACTACATGAACACCGATATTAATTAAAAACCGTCAAAATCAGTCATTTCGTTCGTTGTCTTTGTCGTAAGCGCCGCGCTGAAGTGCAGACTGAATTGATATTTAAGACTACGACGTTAAGGTCGATGTTTCTGAACGGGTTTTGACCTGCTTATTGGGCCCTACCCGTCACTTTAAGTAAGGATCTTATTTAGATATACCAAGGTCTTTTATCTCGCTCGCGCATTCTGAAATTTTTGAAGAACATAAATGACTGCATTTACTTACGAAAATTATAATATTCCTGATTATATTCCTAAGGGTGGATTTGACCAAACTTAGATTTATGCGCGAGTAACTATACCAGAATAAATCTATTCCACGACCTTAAACTAGAATAACTCATTAGTCGTTTTACCATGCAATACTAAGTATAGAATACTTATACGCGAATAGCGGAGTGAACGATGAACGAAACTATTACCCAGCTAACAATTATTGTTCTACAACGCCAAGGTATTCAAGTTTATGTCATAGCAACTCAATTTTGTCGTATTATAGTGCAGGAAAGTAAATGTTGGAATTATATGGCGCGCTGCCGCCATTAAAATATTCTCGGAATAGTTTATTATTCCACCAAAAACGGTAGTATAAGTTATTATTCTCGAATAGGCTTGAGCGTAGATGGTAAAATGTGAAATTGGTTTACTCTCGGATAACTGGCGATTTATTCTAAGTATAACCCTTACTCTCGTTTGGTCGAATCCACCCTAAATATTTTATTTTTATAAAATAGTCAACTACTTCGTTGATCATTAAAAAAAAAACATCGTTAATGCCAAAAAAAGTTTAGAAACGCATTTGATATAAAAAAAAACCTATTTTAATCGTTACTAGAATTTAAAATATTGATTATACTGGTGTTTAGTACATTTATGGAGATATAGTATGTACTATGTATTTAGTTTTATATATTTCTCCGGGCATGTGCGATGGAAGTAATTTTGAATTTTGTTTTTTGCTTTCGCGTTTAAGAGTGTACCGAAAGACCAGGGTCCTTATTCTGTATGAAAACACAGATCCCACACGATACGAAACCACGTCGTTATCGTGTCTTGTTCAAATCGTGTCACAGCATTAGAAATACCTTCACTTTACATTGAAGTTATTTTTATTTTGAATAAATATTGACATAAGTGGTGGTAACTTTTGACGTGTTGATGTTTCGGAACGCGTCTCAGTGAAACATTATGATTTTTGACAGTTCAAATCGCGCCAGTTCCACATTCATTTCGCGCGGTTTCGTTTTCATTTCATAGAGAATAGATTTTTGCAGATTTCTTGTGTAAGACAAGGAAGGCGTGGTTTCGAAGTGAGGAATCGTAAAGTGGTCATACAGGGTTAGGGTCCTGGATTTTTTTCTCAGTCTTAAAGTCAAATAATGTCTAAATTGCTTTCTATTCCCGTGCCTAAAAGGATCAGAGGTTAATTTTAGTAAATCGAAGGCAAGAATAAAGAAAACAGCAAAAGCAATAGTTGTGCAGCTCGGAACACAACTAAAGTTGTATATAACTTTTTTTTATTATTTGGTGTTACAATATGAAAAATATTATGAAAATAAACACTAACAATGTATTTTAAAACAATTTTTTTTGTTCAAGTTAGTGCTTGAAAATATTGAATATTATTTTTTTATTACTTGGTGTTAAAATATGAAAAATATTATGAAAAAACATAAACTAAACATTGTATTTTAATCCCATTTTTTCGTTCGAGATATTTCGTGAAAATATTGATTATTGAAAATAAATAAAATTAGTTCCTAATAACAGGAGAAGAATAACACCTATTTTTATTACATGTAATTTTTATATGGAAAATTAAGATATTTAATATCAACCTTATTCATGAACGCAATAAAAGCGGCTATTGTATGAAAAATGATGCGTCACAGATTATTAACTTCATAATAAACTGTGAGGTAGCCACACGATCTCTGTTTTGCGAGAAAGGGATAGGTGAACGAGCAGAGCGACCACGGTAAAAAAAACTCCCAACTTCTACCACAAGCCCAGCGAATATAGCAACCACGAAAAATCTACCAAATTCTACCATTAGTCACCTTTGCTTTCACGGGGCGCTATTTATTTAAAAAATTCACCATTTTTTTTATTTATCAACTTTTTTACCTTACTTTGGGAAAATATTTTTTTGTTCATTTGAATAGTAGCCTTTATAGCGTCTATGAATAAGGGGTTATTTTGAAAAGCTAGCATTTTAGGTGCATTTATGATCATTTTAACTAGAACACCGAGACGTTAACTGAGTGATTGTTTTAAAATATTGTATATTCACTTATTCATATTAATTATGTTTTAATAAAAAAAAATATGTATTGAATAACAATGTGGTTTTATTTATATTATTTTCATCCGACTTGAAAAAAGGACGAGGTTTTCAATTTGATTGTTTTTTTGTTGCTTTGACATTGTTATTTATAAATCGATCTGAGAAGTCCTTTTTTATTTAACTAATCTCAGATTGGTCTAAAGAAACTTTAAATTGGTTAAGTATAGTTTAGTTTTTATACTAAAATATGTGAATAACCGGCCAAGTGCGAGTCGTACTCGCGCACGAAGAGTTCCGTACCATTATCTATAAAAACGAGCAAAAAAATCACGTTTGTTGTATGGGAGCCCCCTTAAATATTTATTTTATTCTGTTTTTTTAGTATTTCTTGTTATAGCGGCAACAGAAATACATCACCTGTGAAAATTTCCACTGTCTAACTATCATGGATCATGAGATACAGCCTGGTGACAGACGGACAGACAGACAGCGGAGCCTTAGTAATATCTCCGTTTTGCGAGAAAGGGACAGAAACCCCTCCAAAAACTTTAAAAGCATATAACTCCGTGATTTATTTACCAATTTTACTTATTTTTTCAATTATTGCATTCATTTTTAACCTCCTTTATGAAAATAATGTTGACTTGTTAATTTTGAATAGCAGTAGGGTTAGCACGGCCGGTAGACAAAACTGTCTTTCCCCTGTTTTACTCCAAGCAAGTATGAAGAAAGTGACGTAAAACGGGGAAAGACAATTTTGTCTACCGTCCATGCTAACCCAGCTGGACACTTGCCTATTCTACTCATAACCAGGCCTGTCCACTGACCTTTACTACACTAGTATACTTAGTTCCCGAATGCAAAGCTGCGGGGAGCCGATGGATGCAGGAGGCGAGCAGCCGCTCAAGGTGGCGCTCTATAGGGGAGGCCTATGTTCAGCAGTGGACGTCTTCAGGCTGTTGATGATGATGATGACTTAGTTTGAGTTTATTTATGGTTTTCACGTCTCACGGGTGAATGGTGAGTGATGCGTTGTTGTATGGTGTCACGACTAGCGCCCCTAGTGAGCGAACTGTGAACCACAGAATGCAAACTAGGGGTGGGTTTTTTCACCGATGGTTAAAGTAGCCAATGGTTAAGAACTCTAACAAATTCTAATCAATGGTCAAAATTTGTTGGAGTTTTTAACCATTGGTTACCGTCACTGTTGGTGAAAATACCCACCCTAAGTCAGAGTTAATTGTAAAACGGTGAGGTGAGGTCCAGAGTTTCTCGTAACTGACAACTCACGAGTCGTTGTGAGTAGCATTTAATTTATTTTTATGTAAACGAATGACGTGACGAGCTAGTCGTTCGCCTGGTGTTAAGCGTCACGGCCGCCCATTACAGATTGCAGTGTCACTCGGAAATCTAAATTAAAGTTTCGCGTGACACTGCGCACTGCGCACGTCATCCTGAGACATCACACAGTCTAAAAATAATTTCTAGAGTGTGAGATCAGTCTCATTTGCCCAGTAATTTCACTAGCTACAATGCCCTTCATACCGGAACACAGTAGTGCTTGCACACTACTGCTTGGCGGCAGTAAACTGGAAAAGCGGCGGCTGAAAAGACCTACCACCTAGTTAATTGTAGCGTTTTAAGATTTTCATAAGGGAGTTCAATTAAATTTTTAGAATTTGTCATCATTAAAACATAATTCAAAAATTTACCCTTTATTTTTATTTGTATTTAAATACCGAATATTAATTTAATAATATATTGTTACAGGATTCAATGCGGGGGTGAGTAATTTTTTTTAATTACTACTTGGTTTTTGACTTAATTTCTTTCTGAATTGGAAGTGTTTTACCAAGACTTACTTAAAAACTTAAAAGTTTTTGATCTCTCCTGTATCCTTCGTTGTCGGATCGGATTGCGTTTGCATGCACACAACTTTTTTTTTGGGGGCATCCCTCGATTCTGTAGAGAAGAGAGCTAGAAGAATGGTTAAGGTGGAACGTCTCACTAGCGCGGCAAATTCAAATTTTCTTGCGTTTTTTTGCCAATAATAGTTAAATTACTTAACGTGATTACATGAAAACTAATTTTGCGCAAATAAATAGAATGTATCAATAAACTACAATTAAAAGTATCACCTAGATAGATATCGTTGGTTTAGCGACAAATGGCAATAAACATATTGCGTCTTAGTTTTTCAGTCTATTGCCATTTGTAACCAATGATATCTAGAAGATACTTTTAATCGTAATTTATTGGTACATTATATTAATTTACGTTAAATCAGTTTTAATGTAATCACGTTTAGTAATTAAGCTATGATTGGCAAAAAACGCAAAAATTTGAATTTGCCGCGCTAGTGAAACGTTCCACCTTAATGATGAGATTTGATGAGACACTGCTTGGAAAGAGGATGCAAAGTCTGGACCACAGAAGAAAAGTAGCTTGTCTGTCCGTCTTTTACCGTTTGCATTTTGGGGAGTGTTCTCAGGAGCTCCATGATCTCATCCCACCCTCTCCTTTCCGTCATAGAACAACTAGACGCGATGAAGCCTTCCATCCTTGTCGTTAACGTGCCCCGTGCTCGCACAGATCGCTTCGGAAGTTCGTTCATAATCCGTACATCTAAGGAATGGAACTTACTTCCCGCAACGGTATTTCCTTCCACATACAATCTAGGCGTATTCAAGAGCAGAGTGAATAGGTCTCTTCTGGGTAAGCGTGTCCCACCTTAGGTTCCATCTACACTTACCATCAGGTGAGATCTGGCTAAATACTGACCCATTAACAATAAAAAGAATTTTGTTGTGTTCCAGGATTTGGTTCAGGGGGCCACTGAACTTTATCCTGGCTACGCCCATGATGGCTTTCATCCCTGCCAGACCATACACGCTAGCCTACTCTTCAAGTATCCGGCAGTGCCACTTGGCCTAACGTGCTCATTCCTAATTTTGTTCACTCTAAGTTACCCCCATCCCCCATACAAGCCACCCAAACTCGTCTAAGTTTCCCCATCCATCTCAGCCAACGATTATAAAGCCCGTTGATAGCTCGTGAACATAATTTCTCGTACAAACACGACTCACCTGCGCGGGCAGGGGGCGAGGTAACAAAACGAGACAAAGTCATACGAAATTACAAAGAACAGAGCAGGATGGAACAAAAGACATCAACGGATTCCCGTCCCGTGATTTGTATGTATATAGTTGAAATACACTACTAATTTTCGTATGAGGGAAAGTTGTATCATTGGCCAACTGGATTTATAGTCAATGATCTCAGCATTCGCATTTCGGCTGCATGCAGGCTTCTTTCATCCACACCTCTTGTTGCCAACACTCCGATCCGTACAAATTCACCTCTACCGCGTAACTGTTCTGGATACAGACATCGCCTGCCGTCCTGCTCGCGCCAAGTTACAAGTCCGTGAGTGCGAGCAAGAGAGCAGACGGTCACGATCGCCCCCCGACCTACGTGATAAGGGTCTAACCACGGTTTTTGATTCATACCAGGCGTATGAAACACAGACGACGTACGTACAAACCGAGCAGAGAAGAGGGCTGGGAACAGGGGCGGCGGTAGGACTGGGCGTCGGGGCGCTAGCGGCCGGTGGACTCGCCGGATACGCTCTCGGGGGTGGGTTCAGCAGCAGTAGCCCTGACAGAGAAGAGGTATGTAGTATTAACTGTAGTTTTACGTATTTGTTTTATACCGGGTGTAATTGAATTCATTAGCTTCCTTTGAAACTAGGTACCTACTCCTGACACCGGTCACGTGTGGACCAACATTTATGAAATGTAACGCATCGATTTAGTATAACTTACATAGGCCCGATTTCACCAAACTAGAATAAATTTTATTCCAGGTATAACTTTCCGAGAACGACCGAGTTATGCGAATATAGCCCTTATATTACCAATTTTGTGAAGGAATAAGACTTATTCCTTGGATACAATCAAAATGGCGTCTTTATTGTGTAATTTCATTTGTCAATTAGCTGTATCCAGGAGTAAGGAATAGCCGTATACTTGGAATAAACGTTGGTGAAATCGGGCCTTAATCAACTGCTACAGTACAAAATGAAACTAAAATAATGAAGTAGGTACCAGGTACTGTTCCTTGCGAGATAAGATCTGAAATGAGGAGATCCGCAGGAAAACTAAAGTCGCCGATATAGCTTTGAGAATTAGCAAGTTGTTCAGGCAGTGGGCAGGCCACATCGCTCGTAGAACTGACAACCGATGGGGAAGAAAGGTTCTTGAGTGGCGACAACGAACCGGAAGACGCAGCGTAGGCTCCCCACTAGGTGGATCGACGATCTGGTGAAAGCCGCGGGGAGACGATGGAGACAAGCAACCACTCAAAGTGGCGCTCTTTGAAGGCCTATGTTCAGCAGTGGACGTCTTCAGGCTGATGATGATAATGAGGTACTATTTTTAATTATTAAATACAAGCATTTTACAAGGTATATAAAATCTTTTAACCTAGAATAATTTTTTAATAGAGATAAATCTGCTGACATTATATGAATGAGGCATTTTATTTAAAAAAAAACACTAGTTCCACTTCTTTCCTAGATGGCGCTGTAAGTACATAGTTTAAACCTTTCAAACCACAGAGTAGTTTAAACATAAGAAAATGCTTAGACTACCTACAAAGAAATGTCAAATTCAGTTGAGTGGACCACGAGTACATTGTCTGTAGGGGTCTGTAGTATCTCCTAAGTAGTCTGTGGTGCATTCTTATTAAGTAAATTGATGTACAGTAGATCTGCGAGATAGGTAAACGTTAATATTATGATCCTAAATAAAGCCAAGGTATCCCGCAATGAAACTAAAAAAAACGAAAGAGTTTAGAGTTGTCAGTCAGTATCGTGACACATTTCCTTTAACCTGTGATCTATGTTTGAAACAGTGACAGTGACAGATTTTAGCAAAAGCCACAACTGGCGCCATCTATTGAGTCATGCATAAAATACAATTTCTTTTTTTTTAAATAAAACACCTCATTGATTGAATTTTGACATGTTGTACCTATTATATTGTTATGAATGTAATGTTATATATCGAACAGTTTCCATTATCAGTTTTGAATGCCCGACGTGGGTAAACTGACCCCACGACATGTGCAATTTAGACCTAGCATTACATTTACTGTGTCAGTTATCCTGAAAATGATAAAAAAAAACTGATAAATGATCCTGATTCTGACAGATAAAAATCACCTGTGCCAACCGCGTTACGCGCCGCGGCAATATTCATAATATTCAACAAAAAATATTTTCATTTGCACCCCTTTCTCTATAAATGATGCTATCTGTATTGAATCCATTGTAAGTCCGTCACGTCTGTCTGACATTAGCTCAGTTGGTGGTAGCTCTGCCTTCTGAACGATAGGTATTATAGTGGGTTTGATTTCCATCCAGGACACACATTTGTGTGATGAACATCGATGTTTGTTCTGTGTCTGGGTGTTATATTGTATTCTATGTATGTATTTACAAACAAAAAGTATCTAAGTATTGTATCAGTTATCTGGTTCCCAGCTATGCTTAGTTTGAGGCTAGATGGCGCTGTGTGAAATGTCCACACTTAGAGTATAGACTAAAAGCATAGAGAGAACTTCATTATCTCTCAACCGTGCCACTTTTTTTGACACTTTTTATATGAAGTGGACACTTTGATGTGAATGAGTCTGACAGATTTGTATAGAAAAAACAGTTGAATCGAGTCGAAAATATGGTACAGACACTTTTCGCAAGCGTAGCTAATTACTATATGTTTGTTTCTTTCCTTCGCCACTGACGTAGCGATACGTGTGAGCAGTACAAATATATTATCGTTTTGATGAACTCTCTACGTATTTATTTGTTTTCCAGGTTCATGTGTCGTCCTTTTCGGAGTCTGTGGACTTCGGTGGCGACGATTGGATCGAGTGAAGCTTGTCGCCTGCTATGTGCTGTCTAGTGGACTGTATGAACGAGAGTGAATGATCAATGTAAAGAAGGTTGTAGGGTTGTTTTGAACTCACCTGAAACCTTTATGGAATAACTCATATCATTTGAACAAACAACTTTTGTTCTTACTTTTTTCTAATATTATTTTCGCCCATGTCATCATCATCATCATCATCATCAGCCTGAAGACGTCCACTGCTGAACTTAGCCCTCCCCCTCAGGGGGGCAATAATACAGGCTACAAATCTTATTATTCTGCTCAATTGAGTATTGACCCGTATATGAATAAATGAGTAAAAAAATCTCTTAAAAAAAGCCATAAATTTAGAAAGGTTGTTTATTTCAATGATGTGAGTTATGGCCTAAAAGGCTTTTTTTATGTAATCAAATGACGTGACGAGCTAGTCGTTCGCCTGATGTTAAGCGTCACGGCTGCCCATAACAGATTGATTTGTCACTTGGAACTCTAAAATTAAAGTTCCGCGTGACACTGCGCACTGCGTCTACCTGAGACATCACACAGTCTAAAAAAGATGACTGTGAGATCAGTTCATAAGTCTCATTTGCCCAATGATGTCACTAGCTACAATGTCCTTCAAACTGGAACACAGTAGTGCTTGCACACTACTGCTTGGCGGCAGAATAACTGGCAAAGCGGTGGTACCTAGCTAGACGAACTTTGCAGAAAAGTCCTACCACATAACAAAGCGGTGGTACCTACCTAAGAGGTTTTATGTGAATTCAAAATAACCCTGTATTAAAACACTAAAGAATGTATTGTGATCTACCCTTTGAAGCAAGGAAATGTTGCCCGTTGTTACAAATATCCACAAAAATGGCGGCTATTTAAGAAAAAATGGGCAGTTTAAAAAAAACTTATTAATGTGCTCGTTCATGCAAGTACCTATTATTATTATTATTATTTAAGTCTTATTATTATTTAAACACATTAAATTTATTATCACGTAAGAGTAACAAATCGTGTTGATTACGCCTTAATGTATAAATACTTTTAGATAATAAGCTTTAAATGCACATAGTTATCCAATGAGTTATTTGTATTTATTATAAATAATAATAATGGCGTATATTTATTACAAAAAATATAAGGTTGCCATAATATTATAGAAAAAATGTTGCCACGTCAATATAAATTAATATCTTTTCAAAGTAAAATTAGAAAGTAATTAACTAACTAAAGTGTGATATATAAGCATAGTAAAATGGTTAAAAAGCATATAATTATGTTATTTGGTATTTGGTAAATTGTATTTGTACTTTTCAGAGAAAAATGTAACTGCAAACAAAGCAGCAAACGGTTTGCCATGGTCCATAAGAAAATATTTTTTTCTTGCAAGTCACGTGTGATGCCTTTACCTCAACTCGTTTGCCGCGTACTTTACATTTTTTATCTAATTGTTTTAGTAGTTACAGAAATTAGCAATTTTCGTGTATTTAACGTGTTTATTTTACTTTGAAATTTCGGCTAAAATCTAGTACTTTGTGGCTAAATACGCTCGTCGTATGAAGCCAAACACTAAAAAACATGCTCTAGTGTTCAGTGTTACCAGTATAAATAAATGATTTTTTTGTAGGTAGTTTTTATTTGTGGTACTATTTTTGGGGATGATTTACAAATTATTATTAAGTTATTGTTTCGAAGCATGTGCTGTGCATTTTTCTCTGATTTTGATACATAGTTATAAGAATAATATATATTTCTGTGTGTGTTAAATGTTTAAAATTGTATTTTATGATTATTATACGAATAACAGTTGTGTGGTTTATTTTATTAGGAAGGCAGGCACCTTGTCATTTTTTCTAAATTACAATGATTATCTACCCAAATGTAGCTTTTGTCGTAACTTAGGTACCTAGTGTTATAATCCGCGCCAATAAAGAAATGTTTCTTTAATTTTTTCTCTATTTTCCACTATTGATTTATTGTATTGGGGAGACAGAACAGAATACGACTGACGACAATATTGTAGTTTATTTTTATTGGCGCGGGCTAAAGGTAAGAGAAGTGATACCACATTTTATAAACTTACATAAATTAATAATCTGGCAGCTTTTTAATTCAACTTCCTTTTTTAATGCAGTGTATAGTGACGTTTAGCATCAAGTATTTACCCCTATTCGACTTTATTAGAATCATTCGAATGTACATTACCGTACCTACTCGCTATCGAGTCGAGTACTTATAATAGAGTTGAATATATGAAACCCAGCACAGCGCCCCTAGCGGCAACTATACGTAACTAAGCATTTCATACCAGTATTTTACGATTCGAGTACAGTAGATACAGTCTTAAGTAGTACTTACATTCGAACAAATTCTTACCGGGGGCAATACTTTGAATTACTAACGTAGACAAAGCCGTGGGGAAGCTAGTTGAATAAAGGACAGGTGCTTTTATATACTGTGTGCCTATGACGTAAGAACACGCGTAGCTTGATACACGTTCTTGTTTAGATATACAATAAATGAATTATGAACTGTTTAATGGGTTTTATTCAACTACATATTTCATTTGACACGTGGTTTCACGTTTCACGTCAATCTTTAAAGCACCTATATAGTGTCATGGCGTCCCTAAATACCTAATATTAAAATTATTCATCACAAGTTTATAATAAAATATAATCCGGGAGTTTTTGACAAGAAAATAATGTCAATCGTGGGTGGCATGGATAGCATATACAATAAAAAAATTATTTTTTAGCGATGCTTCGATTATTATCTAGGTTCTGTTTTACAGACTGGAAAACTATGTAGGTACAGAGAACAACGTAGAAGTGTTGTGTGGAAGTACCTACTAAGTATAAATAAGAAGAATTCATACAAATATACTCGTACCCTACCTATTGTATATTTTATACAGCCCTTTAACTCTTCCGAAGCGTTCTTATACATACTTTAGTGTTATCATAGTATAATTAATTATGATTCTACTAATATAGCTGTAAGTCTTAAGTGTTACTAACAAATTGGATTGATTTATCAGCAATAAATGAAATTGAACTGAATAGAGAAAGTATAACCGTGGCATAGACCTAATAAAAAAAGAAGGACGGAGTCCCAATTGATCCCGAACCGAGGTACCCATAGGAAGTCGGAACGCTAATAAGTACGAGCAGACCCGCACACACTCACATCATAGGAAGTCTATCGCCTGCCATTACTGCTCCGAACCTCGCCCAAGACGCATAGAAAAAAATATTATAAAATGCCGTCTTGCGTTGTGAAAAGTTGTCGGAATCATAGTGGTTTGATAAAAAAAAGTCAGGGATCACTTTTTACATGTAAGCTTGTTAATATTTCGCTAATTTCTTGCTTTTTCGATAAAACTATTCAGATGCAATCAATACACAAAACCAGCTAGTGTTACCAACAATCAAACTTGCAAATTACCCGGAAGTGTGGGAGAATGACCAAATTATGTTCGAATACAACTTATTCACCTATATTGATCATAATTAGAGATCTGACTATATGCAAATGCATATTTCCATTATGCATATGCATGTGCTGGTCTTTGCAGGTTAATAAATATTGTACCGGTAATGGACCTACTAATCGTGCATATTTGTCCAGGTTTTCTATAATGTAGAAAAAGTAAAGTAACGTAGAAAGATACGATTTATGTGTTCATAAAACATTTTAAGCAACACCCTGGCTATATCTTTGTGCGAAATAAACAGTTTTATTAACTGACTGGCTGACCCGACCCGGTTAGTTAGTTTTACGCCCTAACCCTGTCCAAAGGAAGAAAGAACTGGGAGGGGAAAAGGATGAATGGAGGCAGGTGCGCCTCTCTTCACCGTCATACATTCATCCTTTTTCCCTATCTTTTTCGCTCTCCCTTCTCTCTTCGCTTTATCGTACAGGGTATATTCCCAGTTGCCCCCACATGCTTCACCCCCGGGTGGCAACTGGGAATAAAAATTCCCAGTTGCCACCCGGTGGAGACTGGGAAGCTATTGCTCCCACTTCATTCGCCGTACATTGCTGCGTAGATCGCCAACCCCTTCATTACTGTCCAAATGTAATCTATACATGGTTCTTGGGGGGAGGGGGGCAAGTGCGGGGGGAGGCAGGGCAAGTAGAGGGGCGGACTAAGTGAGGGGGGAGGTGGTGGCAAGTGCAGGGGTGGGGGGGAAAGTGAGGGGGAGGTGGGGGCAAGTGTGGGGGAGGGGAGATTGCAGATTCCTTTATTGTGCGTGCGGCTAGGGAATGGAACTCACTCCCGGCGTCGGTATTTCCATCCACTTACAACTTAAGTGTCTTCAAATCAAAATTAAATAGTTTAATTCTAGGTAGGCGTGCTCCACCTTCGACCTCATCATCACTTACCATCAGGTGAGATGTAGTCAAACGCTAAACTATGGAAAGTAAAAAAAAATAAGCCATTCAATTTTGACTACTCTATTACGCTCACGTAGCTTTTTGGTCATACGAAAAGTCACACCAACAACAGATTTTTTTTTGTCGGATTCGGGTAATTTTCTTCACATGGCAATCCTTTAATCAGTCACACATATTTATGCGGCCGCCATTGCTGTACGTCAGTTCGATGTCAATCAAGATTCATTCCTGCTATTTTTTTTATAAGTCTATGGGAGAAACATTCCGAATTTGAAAATAATAATACTAGCATTTGGAGTTTTGGCGGGAACGCGGAAAAGTTCACGTCGGTGCATTGTATTATTTTACAAAACTTATGCTTTTTCCAGTGTTAATGTTTAAAATTGTTGGTGTTTTACGCATTAAGTGCTGAATTACGAGCATGAGTGTGGGCAAGTGATATAATGTGGTGAAACGTGGTTTTTCGTGTTGCTTCCAAAATTCCATAGAAGCCTCTAGTAAAGTTGCCACCACTTTACTATGGCATGCCTTAGACTGGATTATGACTTAGACTAGACTATGACTACTCTGACTGTGACTATGACTTGACTTTAAGTGAAAATTTCCATAATACGATGAAAAATTACAAAACTTGACACTGGCTAAATACACTATGTGTGGAGCCAAAAAATAAAGAAAAAAAAAAAAACTAGCATTGCTTAGTTTGGGACTAGATGGCGCTGTGCGAAATGCCCACAGATTCTTTTTGTTTAATTTATTACCGCAATTACATTTGGCTGGATTTAGCCAGGCTAAATTAATATACATTGCTGGCTTGGTGTACTTCCACTTACCCAGAAGATACCTGTTCTGCTCTTGAAGACGTCTGCTGCTGAGCACAGGCCTACCTTATTAAACGCCATTTTGGATGCTTATCATAGGGGGGGATATGCCATAATCACCACGCTTAGCAGGCGGCTTGGTGATCGCAGATTTTAATGTACTGAGGAGGATGTGATATCCATTCCCAGGGCCAGGGTATTCCCTTAGCTGGCTCTTGTGGTACCCACTGGTATGGGTCTTATTCGCGAACTAGGAACACACGGCTCTATACGCGAAAGGTTTATCAATGTTAACATTCTTTGTTTCATTGACAATAATTATTATAAACTAGCTGACCCGCCCCGGCTTCGCGCGGGTTTATTAGTTTTACGCGTTATCTCAGTCTAAAGGAAGAGAGAAAGAAGAAGGGAGGGAGGAGAGGAGGGGAGGCGGAGGGGCTTTTCCCTTATCTTTTTCCCCTCCCTTCTTTCTTTCCCATAGTACAGGATCGGACCTAATACTGAAGGTTGGATGTTTGTAATTTCTGTACCACAAAACCAATGACCTTGAAATATTTACGGGACAATATTTAAAGTACCTTTCATCCCGTCTCCCGCGGGAACCGTGCTGAATTTCGGGATAAAAAGTATCATATAGCCTACCTTAGTTTCATTCCTAAGTTTAAATCCATTCAGTAGTTTCGGCGTGATGCTCAGCCAAGATACAGACAGACAGACAGACAGACAAAAATGAAAAAAAATATATTTTTGGCTTTAGCATCGATAATAAGGAGCCCTCCAAAAAAATTTTCAAAATATCTTCAATGTACAGAATTGGACTTGTTACAGTTTTATTATGAGTATAAATAGGTAAGTACATGGTAAGTACTTACCTATTTCTCAAGTCCACGTCGCATGACGCTATGACGCATTCATCGATTCATTAGGTACATAAATATAATATATATACTTAGGCATTTCGATTGCAGTCTGAAGAAAAATATATATATAGTCATTGATATTTTTAGACACAATTACTAACATGTGCTCTAGTCTGTGACGCTAGCTGACCGATTTTACTCGCACAGAGATTTCACCAAAAAGTACATTAACTATTCATTTGTATTTTTTTAATGAGGTTTACCTAGGTGATATTTTTAAAAAACGTGTAAGCTGTGATCTATTTGTGATAAGTTTTGCATACGTTGCTGTGAATATTTGCAAAAACAATGGCTTCTGCCGTCTACAATCCTGTAAGTAAAATTATTTCATCTCTTAAAAAGTATTTCGGCATTTTCAAGGGCGTGTCTAGGAGAATGCTGTAGTTACTCTTTTTATCCCAACTCTTTTACGGCTGGGCTACACACACACCAGTTATAGGTAGTTTAAACTACAGTCAAATCATCATCATCATCATCAACAACCGGAAGACGTCCACTGCTGAACATAGGCCTCCCCCATAAAACGACACTTTGGACGCTTATCATAGGGAGGTTTGCCGTAATCACCACGCTTGGCAGGCGGCTTGGTGATCACAGATGTACATATTATGTTACAGTCATAGACTATGGATGTACAAGACCAACAATGACAGTTTGAAAATGGGACAACTTTGCGTGTGTGGGAAAAACAGATTGTTATGATTAAGATCTTGAGTATTTGCGACAAGTTAACTGTAGTATTTACTAAATATTGAACCTACCTATAGGCCCGCATAGTTTTTTAAATAAAATAGCTGGGATTTTATTTACTGAGATCCTTCAAACTTTGGAGTGAAATTGCTAAATAATGAAATCTTGAAACACTGAAATATTGCGATATATCTGAAGGAGCATTCTCAATCTACAAAATAAACTGGTTTTACTCCAAATACAACACCAAAATTAACAAAATATGATTATTAAAATGCAATAAAATTTCCGATAAATTTCGTGAAACAGATTGCGCCAAAATGTGCTCTTCTTGTTTATTTATTATTTATTTATTTATTTATTTATTTACATTTACATTGCAGCTTACAGCCTAAGCCAAAACGCTGGACATGTTATACCTACAAAACGATTATACATAACACGGATACAAAAATTAGATACGTAGCTGGTCAAAAATTTTACATTAAAACGTTAACATTATTACAATTAGAATTCAAATAACAATACAATCAAAAAATAAATAATTACAATTTACCCACTTGGTCAAATACAAAAAACACAATTAAAAGAACAATAAAATTAATAATACCTACTTATAACAAGGTCAAAGACATTACAATAACAGCAGATAGTCAACAACGAAATACACCAAAAATATAATTAAAATTACTATAACAAATTGAAATACAAATTGAAATACAAATATGCACGTCTGATAAAATTTACCAGACTGTCAGCAAACACATCAATACCCTCGTGCTGGAGGAGCATATCGCCAAGCATAGTGCGCGCACGCGCAGTAGGTGCATTGCTGGCGCGACGTGTACGTGTAAACGGCCTCGCGAAAAGCCTAGGCGTACAACGTTGCACGACAGTCGCTCCTAGCCTCGGTGCTAGCACTGGCCCAAATTTTTTTTAAATTCTAGGTCTGTAGTTACAGTTAAATGCCCCATATGTTACCCATATGTAAATGTCACGTATGGTCGTGTTCCAGATAGTACCATGCGTCCACCCGATCCCAGATGACGGCATGTTCCCAGGGCGAATGATTCGTATTCGAGGCTCCACACCGCCCAGGGCTAACAGGTAAGTTATTTAGGCTATTTATCTCTCGTTTTACAGCGGGAGCCGATGCAGGAGGCAAGCACTCAAAACGTTCTGTGGGGTTCTATTTAGCAGTGGGCGTCTTCAGGCTGTTGATGATTATTTTTAGGGTTCCGTACCCAAAGGGTAAAACGGATCCTATTACTAAGGCTCCGCTGTCTGTCTGTCTGCTAGGCAGTTGAAATTTTCACTGATGATGTATTTCTGTTGCCACTATAACAACAAATACACAGAACAACAATAAACAGAATAAAATAAATATTTAATGGGGCTATACAACAAACGTGATTTTTTTACTCGTTTACCAGATGAGTTATAGATGGCGCTGCTTCAAATTGTACTTCTACTCAACACTAGATGGCAGGGATAGGTACCCTACGTGCGTGAGTCCGACTCGCACTGGGCCGGTTATTATATGAATATCCTTATCCACTTGGGTTCATTTTCTGCTGCCAAGAGTCTTCTCTTATTCTGACAGAGGGATCCGGAGCCATATCCCTCGGTTAGAATAATATAGAGTTTTTAGGTGGAAAGGTTGAACAGCAGTCATTGCTAGTTGTTTAGTGGAAGATACTAAGAAATATGGTTTCATCCATGTTTCATCAATCAAATTTTTCTTTGCTTTGCTCACAGAGATGTTGTGCTGTACCTATTGTTCTAGGTTTGTTATATACCTACAGTTCCAAAATAAAACTAGGTAAAATATTGCGATATATTTTTCTTTTATTTTTATGCTAAAATGGGCATACGTTTGTCAACAACTCACACGATGGTAAGTGACGAAGTTGTCTAAAGTGGAGCACGTTTACCCAAAACATCTGAGAAGTATAGCAGTAAGAAGTACCAGGGTTGCGAAGAGGTTCCGGCTCCACCTACTTCTCATGGAGCCCGAACCTCTTGTTAATTGGTGAAAGAAAGAAAGAAAGAAAGAAAGAAAGAAAGAAAAATAATTTATTTGTGACAATAAAACAATAAATAATACACATACGATCAACAGCAAATTAAACACAGCAGTAAATTGCTATTTGCCACAAATCGGTCCCAACTCAGCTTAATGCTGGTCATGAGACCAGCGCTGGTCTTCCGTTGGGACCGGTTCAGTGTCGGTGTGGTGGAGCCCTGGTACTTTTCATTAGTAAAAAATTAAATTATATTAGGGCAATTTTGTTTTCAGAATCGCAAAAAATCACTACATATTTTGCTACATACATTTTCTGGGTGCACCACGTGCAATAGGTACATTCTAAACACGATATAATAATTAAGTAGGTACATAGGTGTACCACGGGAAAAATAATCACCCGTGGCACCCAGATATATTGAGGTGGACCACGGGGAAAAAATCCCCGTGGTCCACCCAGATGAACTGAGCAGATGGACCGCGGGCAATACCCGAATAAAACCTAACCTTACCCTTCCAGGTTTGAAATAAACCTCCAATGCGGCCCGAACACGTCGGACCCTCGTGACCACATCGCCCTGCATCTCAACCCTCGGTTCACTGACAACTGCGTGATTCTCAACCAGCTGACTCATAAGTCGTGGGGCATTGAGCAGAGGGTGGCGGGCATGCCCATAAAGAGAGGGGCCGCGTTTGAGGTGCTCATTCTTTGCGACCCCAACTATTTTAATGTAAGAACTAGGGTATATTTTTTTATATTTTGGCTCCACGCGTCGTGTATTTAGCCAGTGTCAAGTATTGTAATTTTCATCGTGTTATAGAATATTTCACGTAAAGTGTTAGTCACTGTCTGGTGTAGTGTGTGAATTCGGACTTGCACCGCTACATCCTATTAACACCCGTAATATGCGTCCGAACTATTTGTAAGGACGACCCGACAGTATAAGCTCACCCCTTCCACCATGTAGACGCCTCAATACACTTCAGTACCACCGACCACCTCTTTCATTCATCAGCATCACCAGAACCTGGACCACCTTCAAAGCTGGCTCCTCCAGCCCAGCTCACCAGACATAGACAGTGATCCCACCAGTGCTATCATGTCATTACATGGCGACCCAACCAGAGGACTTCTTCACCCATTACTCTGGGTAGTCATAGTCCAGTCTTAGTCTTAGTCCAGTATAAGTCATGCCCTAGTGGTGGTAACTTTACTAGAAACTTCTATAGAATTTTGGAAGCAACAAGAAAAACCATGTTTCACCATATTATATCACTTGCCCACACTCATGCTCGTAATTCAGCACTTAATGTGTGAAACGCCACCAATTTTAAACATTAACACTGAAAAAAGCACAGGTTTTGATAAATAATAAAATGCAACGACGTGCACTTTTCCGCGTTTCCTCCAAAACCTCGACTAAGGTATTTGACCGTTTTTTTAAAGTATTAAAAGGTATTTGTAAGGTATTCATCATTAACAGCCTGAAGACGTCCACTGCTGAACATAGGCCTCCCCCAGAGCACGCCACCTTGAGCGGCTGCTCGCCTCCTGCATCCATCGGCTCCCCGCGGCTTTCACCAGGTCGTCGGTCCACCGAGTGGGGGGCCGGCCCACGCTGCGTCTTCCGGTTCGTGGTCGCCACTCGAGAACCTTTCTTCCCCATCGGTTGTCAGTTCTACGAGCGATGTGGCCTGCCCATTGCCACTTCAACTTACTAACTCTAAGAGCTATATCGGTCACTTTAGTTCTCCTGCGGATCTCCTCGTTCCGGAGCTTATCTCGCAGGGAAACACCGAGCATAGCTCGCTCCATAGCTCGCTGCGCGACTTTGAGCTTACTAATGAGGCCAACAGTAAGAGACCATGTCTCAGTTCCATAAGTCATCACTGGCAACACACACTGATTGAAAACTTTCGTTTTCAGGCTCTGCGGTATTTTGGACGAAAAGATAGGACGAAGCTTCCCGAACGCTGCCCAGCCGAGTTGGATTCTTCGCGCCACCTCTTTGTCGAAGTTGGACCTACCTAATTGGACAATCTGTCCTAGGTAGACATACTTGTCGACAACTTCGAGAGTATCGTTCCCAACAATTACCGGTATAGGTGGAACATGAGCATTAGACATGATCTTTGTCTTGTCCATATTCATCTTAAGACCAACCTGCTGGGAGACTCTACTGAGGTCGTTGAGCATGGTGCTAAGGTCCTCGAGCGATTCCGCCATTATGACTATATCATCGGCAAAACGAAGGTTAGTGATGTACTCGCCATTTATGTTGATGCCAGATCTTTTCCACTCCAAGAGCTTGAAAACATCCTCCAATGCGTTTGTGAACAGTTTCGGAGAAATAACGTCTCCCTGTCTCACGCCTCTTTGCAATGGAATTTGTTCCGTACTCTGGTCCTGTAGTCGGACTGACATAGTGGCCTTACTGTACAAACACTTCAAAACTTCGATATACCTATAGTCAATTAGGCATCGCTGCAAGGACTGCAGCACCGCCCAAGTCTCGATTGAATCGAAGGCTTTCTCATAGTCCACAAACGCTAGGCATAACGGCCGATTATACTCTTCGGTCTTCTGTATAATCTGGCGCAGCGTATGGATGTGGTCTATGGTGCTAAAGCCTTTTCGGAAACCGGCTTGTTCGGGAGGCTGGAATTCATCAAACCTGCGTGCGAGACGATTCGTAATGACTCTCGAAAACAGCTTATACACATGACTCAAGAGCGAGATGGGCCTATAGTTCTTCAATAAGGTGTTATCGCCTTTTTTGAAGAAGAGCACCACCACGCTCTTGTGCCATGCCTCTGGCGTTATACCTTCAAGGATGACAGAATTAAATAACTTCTGGAGGACTAAAAGTACCGGTCTACCACCCGCTCTCAGAAGTTCAGTCGTAATTCCATCTTCACCTGGTGCCTTGTTGTTTTTAAGCTGTTTGAGGGCCCTTCTAATCTCGTACAGGCTGACGTCCGGGATATCTTCGGTATAGTGTCGGACTAACTTGGCTCTGATGTCCTGAGCTGTGTTAGTAGCGGGCTTACGTGTCGAGGTGTATAACTGTCCATAGAAGTTCTCGATCTCTCTCAGAATCTCAGGCTTGGATGAAATGATGCTACCATTTTCGGTCTTCAGTTTTGTCATTTGGTGTTGCCCAATAGACGAATCCTTTGCGAACACTTTAGAGCCTTGGTTCCGCTCAATTGCGGCCTCAATACGTGAAGTACTAAGAGCACGCAAGTCGTGTCGCAAGGAACTCCAGATTCGTCTATTGAGTTCACCGTAGGCTGACATATCAACTGAAGACTGCAGCTTCATTTCGCTCCGGTCGGCCATTAGCTCAAGAGTTTTTTCTGAGAGCTTTTGAGTCTTCTTTCGGCGTTGGGTCTTAAAGAATTTCGATCCAACAGCTTGGACAGTTTCCACCAACCCGTCGTTTAGCTCGTCCACTGTGTTACAGTCGGCTAGGCACTGGAAGCGATTTTGGAGTTCCAGCTGAAAGCCTTCGGGGTTTTGGATTTGGACAGGATTTGGACGGAGCGTAGACTTCACCAGACGTGACCTTTCGAGCTTAACATTGATATTCAATGTGCCTCTAACAATACGGTGATCGCTACCGGTTTTCACCTTGCTGATCACAGAGACATCATCGAATATGTGCTTCTTGGTCGTCATGATGAAGTCTATCTCATTTTTAGTGGAACCGTCGGGACTTATCCACGTCCACTTCCTGGATGGCCGCTTCTCGTAGAAGGAGTTCATCATAAAGAGTTCCTCCTTCTCCATGAAGTCAGCCAGCCTCTGTCCTCGAGGGTTCCGCTGCCCGTATCCAAATGGCCCCACTCTCAGCTCATCGCTATTCCTTGTGCCCAACTTCGCATGTAAGGTATTAATTGACGTCAATTAGTAGTAGTTATAATGCTTTACTATCACCAAGCAGCAGTGTGCAAGCACTGCTGTGTTCCAGTTTGAAGGGCATTGTACACGACGATGAAGTGACATTACTGGGCAAATGAGATTTGATGACAGATGTCAGATCTCACAGTCTAGTAATCATATTACTACTACTTTATCACCAGGCTTGGTAATCGCAGATTTTAGTGTACTGAGGAGAATGCTGCTGCTTATTCTCTGCCCATTTCCTTAGCCGGCTCTTACGGCTCTAGCGGGAAGAGATGGGGTAGTCCTATTTTCCCACCGAAACAACACGGTGACTTCACGTCATACGTTTTTTAATAAAATATTGAAATGTGCCTGTTCTCGATTCCAGATAGCGTTCAACGATGTCCATTTCTACCAGTTCCTGCACTGGCTGCACTACCAGCGCATAACTCACCTGACGGTGGACGGTGACGTCACCGTGCAGTTTATAGGCTTTGAAGATGCGCGGGCGACGGTGACACCACAGTCGATGGTAAGTGTTTACAGAAGAACCACGCTGATGTTTCATCGCGACAGCTCTTTGAACCTCTATAGGGCTGTGTAGAATACTGTAGCCATTTTCAGGGATAGACGGGCAAAATATCAGCTATAAGTCTTTGCCTCCATTCAGAGATGGGCCAAAACGCTTATCAGTGACGATGCACTGATGGAAGCTAAGCTTCAGAGCTTGGATCACCGACCTAAAGTTGCTAGCTGAACAGTGTTTTATAGACTACGTTGAGTGTGCGAAGGTCACACGAACAATAAAAACAATTCACACGACCACGAACACGATCTAATTCCCAATTATTCTTACTGGCAAAGCGGTGGTACCTACCTAGACAAACTTTGCAGAAAAGTCCTACCACCTTGTTACTCTTTTGACCCTCCTTTAAAAGGCTGCATGTTGTAGCTGTGGGAAACGGCCGCTAGTGGAAGCTCATTCCACATCTTATACAGGTGCACGGCCAGAAAGTGCGCATAAACAGAGTCGTATGTGACTTCCACGACTCAATAATGTGTGGATAAGCTTATTCACAGTGCCAAACGTTGCGATAGTAGAAACACGATGCTGGATGCTGACCGATATTAGATTAGATCATGGAACAAGGAGGAGAGGAATGCCTATACACCAAGAAAACAGTGTAGATCAAAATAAGCCTAAAAACCGTTTTCAACCTAGATGCCGCTGCAAAATGAGTGGGCTGTACGGGTAGTTACGGCGGGCTAGGTTTAAAACAGTTTTTTGGCATATTTCTGATCTACGCTCAACTTATAGCCCGCTCATTTTGCAGCGCGATTTAGCTTGTAACGGTTTTTACCATATTTCTGATCTACGCTGTTTTCTTGGTGTATTGGCATTCCTCTCCTACTTGTTCCTGTTGAACTATAGGTATGAAGAGGTAGTGATTTCTATAGAAACCTTCTTGTGTTGCTCCAAAGAAAACTCTATCGTTCGTTATGATGGTTTATAGTCTGTGAATAACTGTCTTTTATGTTCGAGTGTTGCTACGATGTAGATTTCTCAAGATGTTTTTGTGTGCCTAAATATAATTATTGAATGGTTTTAATAACGTTTGATTTCTTCACGGATAGATCCAATGGATATTATAGATTGAGGATATACCTCAAATTAACATGGTAGCGAGAGTGCGTGGTTCCTGAAGAAAATATTTGACAAGATCAGAAAAACAATTGACAGGCGGTAGTCGTATAAAACCATGGAAGGTAAGGATGAGTTCCGATTGCAAATATTTGATGGCACTGATTATGTGAAATGGAAATTCCGATTAAAGTTATTCCTTGAAATGAAAAATTGTATTGCGGCGATAGAAGCTAAAGTTGAAAATGTATCTGAGAGCGAATGGAAAAAGATAGATCTGAAAGCCAGAAATTATATTGTAAATAGTGTAAATAACTCTCAGTTGGATATAATTATATCTGAAACATCGGCATTTGATATGATAAAAAAGTTTGACGAAATTTATATTATGAAAGGGTGTGCAAACAAGCTATTATTGAAAAGGTCCCTGTTGGAGATGAAACTGAAGGAAGGTGAAAATCCTGTCGAGTTTCTGCATCAATTTGAAACGAAAGTAAATGAACTGAAAGGTGCAGGTGAGACCATGTCGGAAGAAGACAGATTAAATTACTTATTATTAGCACTACCCGAAAATTTTAATCAGATAGTCAACGTAGTTGATGCGATGCCTAAAGAAAAGCAGTCAGTGGAATATGTGAAGTCGAAGTTACTGTTGGAATTTAAGAAAAAGGAGAAGGAAGAATTTTCATTTGCAAGCAGCACACAGCAAAACAGAGATGACAATGAGAATAGAGAAAATAATAATTGCTATGAGTGTAATCGTCCAGGGCATATAAAAAGAAATTGTCCAAAGTTGGCAGATCGGTATCGTGGTCAGTATCAAAGAGGCAGAGGATATAGGCGTGGACACAGAGGAAGATATGGAAGATATAGACAAAGAGGTTGTGCAGGATGACGCCAACGGAAGAACTATTTTATTATAAATATTCTTAAAATTGTATAGATAGATATAAAGAAAGTAGGTCTTAGATAGGTAGTTAGGAAGTAGGTATGTAAATGTACCTAATAGGTACCTATAAGTAAATGAACGTAGCCTGTAGTTTATTTCCATGCCAAATACTACAAAACAGTCATAACCATAAACCATAATAGAACAATAGAAGCTCGCCTTTAGAAATCGGCACCTTTGTAACTATAGTGTACGGAGAATTCTCCGAAATCAATTTGTATAGCGTCTGTAAGGAAAATTTCCACAATCTCTGTCGGTTAGTCGACAGAGCTTGTCTATGATTGGGCAGCCAATAGGAACGTAGTTTTAGACTCGCCCGAATTTGTATAAATATAGAGCATGAAACCGCTTCAGTTATGTATCGTTCCGGCCTCCGACGAGCAAACAGCTCTAATAATAAAGAAGTAGTACCAGTGAGAAGACTCTTATTCCTGCTTCAAGAGCTCCTGCCCTCCCAGCCAGCAACAGTAGGTGTGCGTCTTGCACAGAGGTGGTAATGAAAATCATTCAGCAAGCTATAAGCAGAGTAGACCTGCAGCTGGTTTCAATGTAGAAGTCGAGGTCGAGGCACTGACAGCTGGAACGGAGAAGACGACAGATGTCACATGGTTATTAGACAGTGGCTGTAGCGATCATATTGTAAATAATGATTCATTATTTTGTGAGTATAAAACTTTAGATAGTCCTGTAAATATTAAAGTAGGAGATGGTTTTTGCTTGAAATCAGAAAAGATAGGCAAGGTCGTGATGACTTGTCAGGCTGGTGGTAAAGACGTAAGAATAGACGTAGATAATGTTTATTATGTACCAAGCATGAAACGAAACTTACTGAGCGTGTCGAGCATTGTAAATAGAAAGAACATGGTAAAGTTCTACCAGGATAAAGCAGAAATATTTAGTGCGCAGAGAGGACTAGTTGCTATAGCTAGCAAAAAGAATAAGCTGTATGAGTTAGTAGGAAAAGTAGTTTCTAACGAATGTAAAGATGTAAATGTATCTAATGCTATAATGTCAGAAAAAGAGAAACTGCATAGAATTCTAGGACATGCAAATTTCTTTAAGATTAAAGAAATGTGTAGACACAATTCGCTTAACGGTTTACCTGAAAAGTTAACTGATGAGTACATTCAATGTGAAATATGTATGACGAACAAAATGTGTAACTTGCCGTTTAAAAATAATAGACGTCGTGCTACTGAACCTTTGGAGATTGTGCACACAGATGTTAATGGACCAATTACTCTGGTAGGATATAATGGACAAAGATATTTCGTATCATTCATTGATGATTATAGTAGACATGCGCAAGTATGTGTAATTAAAAATAAAAGTGATGTTTTTGACTGTTTTAGAACTTATGTAAAGCTGATGCATAATCAAACTGGCAGAAAAGTAAAGGAGATCAGATGCGATAACGGACGTGAGTACTTAAATAAAGATTTTTATCAATTTGCCAAAGAAGAAGGTATATATTTGAAGCCTGTTCCCGCTTACACGCATGAACTTAATGGGGTTGCTGAAAGATTGAACAGAACACTAATGGATCGAGCAAGATGCTTAATGTCAGAGGCGAACATTAATAAAACATATTGGCCAGAATGTGTCTTAACTGCAGCGTATTTAGGTAACAGATTGTTGACAACTACAGCTGAAAATAAGACGCTTTTTGAAATTATGTGGGGTCGGAAACCTACTATTGAAAATTTGAAAATATATGGAAGTAAATGTTTTGTTAGAGTTCCTGAAGTAAACAGATAGTCGAAATTGAGTCCAAAAGGAATAAAAGGTGTACTGGTAGGATATACAGACACAGGATATCGAATTTTAGTTGATGAAAAGATTGTTATTAGTCGCCATGTAACTTTTATTGAGGCCGAAAAAGAAAATGTTATAAAGTTTCGAGATATTAATGAGAGAAAAGAAAATGACGAAGATAGTGATGAGTTTTATGATACTGTGGAAGGTGAGGAAGATAAAAGTAAAAGGGCTCAAACTGAGGAGGTGACACTACAGCGTCCTAAACGAGAAAGAAGGTTACCAGAAAGGTTTAATGATCATGTAGTGTATGTAAATTTTTTGTGATGTTTTAGTACCAGAAACTTATGATGAAGCGATAAATGGAACAGAATTTATCAATTGAACCTGGAGAAGTAAATAATGTAAATAATTTGAAATATAGAAATTTGATTGGAGCGCTTTTATATATAGCGAGTGGAACGCGTCCAGACGTATCTTACAGCGTTAACTACTTGAGTAGATTTAAAAATTCATACAATGAAACACATTACAAGTATGCTTTACGAGTTTTAAAATATTTGTATCACACGCGTAATATGAAGCTAAATTACAACGCGGAATATGATGAATGTTTTGATGCATTTGTTGATGCAGACTGGGCTGCTGATAAAAATGATCGTAAATCAACATCAGGAATTATGCTGAGAATATTTAATAATCCAGTGTTGTGGAAGACACAGACACAGAAAATTGTGTCACGCGCATCTAGTCACGCGGAATATTATGCTTTAGCTGATTGCGTTTCAGAAGTTTTACCAGTAATAGGTGTGCTAAATGATTTTGATATTGATATTAGGAAACCAATTGTAATTTACGAAGATAATAGCGGCGCCATAGCTCTTTCTAAGAATGGTAAATTTTGTAAAAACTCAAAACATATTGATGTGAGCTATCACTTTGTCAATGATTACGAAAAGAAAGGTGTTATTAATGTAACTAAGATTAATACTGATGATCAGTTAGCAGATTTATTAACAAAGGCTTTAGGTAAAAATAAACTGCAAAAGTTAAGAGGTTTAATTAATGTTTATTAATATTTTATGCTGTTGTTGTAATAGATTTTTTGTTATGTTTACTCTTGACTGCAGATTTAGGATTTGTTACTGATTGTCAGAAGAAGGAACTTTTATGTCAATTTTATTGTTATATAGTGAATGTTGAAATGTTAAGTTCTAGTTAGGCATGTTGGGTAAATGAGTTGTCAGTATACATGTCAATGGTTGTCATGCCATGACAGTTGTTATATTTTTTAAAGTTAGTTGAAGTTATAGAGTTGGAGCTATCTAGTTTTGCGAAGTTAAAGATTTGTTTTATAGGTAAATGGTTATGACCAGGATTAATGAAATTTTCTATAAAATCAAGGAGGTGTGTTGAACTATAGGTATGAAGAGGTAGTGATTTCTATAGAAACCTTCTTGTGTTGCTCCAAAGAAAACTCTATCGTTCGTTATGATGGTATATAGTCTGTGAATAACTGTCTTTTATGTTCGAGTGTTGCTACGATGTAGATTTCTCAAGATGTTTTTGTGTGCCTAAATATAATTATTGAATGGTTTTAATAACGTTTGATTTCTTCACGGATAGATCCAATGGATATTATAGATTGAGGATATACCTCAAATTAACAGTTCCATGATAAGATCTAATAGTTTTTTGTGGGCTGGCCACATTTGCCGCAGAACCGATGACCGTTGGGGAAAGCGTGTCCTTGAGTGGAGACTGCGACTTGGAAAACGTAGTGTAGGACGCCCATTGACTAAGTGGAGCGATGACTTGCGCCGAATTGCTGGCGGTAATTGGATGAGAAGAGCCGAACACCGGGCTCAATGGCGTAGGTACCTCGGGAGAGGGACCCAGCACTAACACGGGTTGATGATGATGATGAATAGTTTTTAAGAGCAGAGAATTATTAATCATACTTTCTTTCTATTTCAGCAGCAGCCATCAAACATGGCAAACGGGAGGGCTGCACCCCACAATAATAACACAGTTGCTAACGGGAGGGCTGCACCCCCCAATCATAACACAGTTGCTAACGGGAGGGCTGCACCCCCCAATCATAACACAGTTGCTACTGCACCCCCCAGTAATAACGCAATTGCTGGTCGACGTGGTTCTGTAGGAACGGAAATAAGCAAGTTCGCGAAAGGCTTATGGCGTATCGGAAAAAAATGATTCATCAGCAAGCTTTCTTGGCTGCTGCATAAAAAGGCACTGAGGATACCGTTGTTTATTTCGAGTCTCAATCGTATTAAATAACTGGCCAAGTGCGAGTCGGACTCGCGCACGAAGGGTTCCGTACCATTATCTATAAACACGTGCAAAAAAAATCACGTTTGTTGTATGGGAGCCACGTAAAATATTTATTTTATTCTGTTTTTTAGTATTTGTTGTTAGAGCGGCAAAAGAAATACATCACCTGTGAAAATTTCAACTGTTCATGAAATATAGCATGGTGACAGATGGATAGACAGACAGACGAACGGACAACGGAGCCTTAGTAATAGTGGTAATAGGGCCGTTTTACCCTTTGGGTACGGAACCCTAAAGAGCAGGCTAACAGCTAGTCGGACTCTGGCACCGACGGCTCCGTACACATGTGATTTTAAATTTTTACACCTACAACAAATTTTGTGTGGTAGGTTTAAAATAGCTCTATTATATTGAATAGTGGTTGAAAACCGAAAGTCCAACTCGCACTTGGTCAGTTTTAGTACCTAAGCATTTCTTAGTGTAAGTAGGTTATGCACTATAATAATACCAAGTTCGAGGCTTGTATGTAAGTTTCTGATATATGAAAAGTCTAAAAAGCGTTAAAACATGTTTTTTGTATGTGGACGCGTTCATATCAGTTTTAGATCTTATAAGTTTATATTTTAGAGAGTAAGAGATAACTTGATAAGGGATAGGCGTTAGATAAGGTAGACCCTGTCTTATTAAGTAAATATAGGCGTGCCACAAGGGTCAATGCTTGGGCCGTGGCCTATTAATTTGTATGTTATTCTCAATTATTTTATTCTCATTATTTTAGGATAAGTCTTAATAAATCGAAATGTTTTATCAATATCATAAATATTTAAATATTGTAAGAAACTGTAGGTAAGTATCTACATAATGGTTGTTGTAATTAAGATAGATATAGTATAGATAGGAACTGACAGCCTCCGTAGTGTGGTGGTTGAGCAGGTCAGATCATAATCCAGAGGCGGCGAGTTCGATTCCCGCGACAGGACAAGTATTTGTGTACTGGAAAAAAGCGGAAATACGTTGTTCCGGTCTGTGTGCTGTGGGAGCATGGTCCTCGTAGTTCCTGGATTCCTAGATACAGGGAATTCTAGTTAGGGTCCAGGATCTATGTATGTGATGTTTGAGCGTTTTTTACTTATGAGGAAAGAAATAAAAAACGTTTTATTGAACAAAATAATAATAATATAATCAGTAAAGCGTGCTTAAATTAATGAAAACATCTCATCATCATAAATAAGCAGGTTTGCAAAACTATTTGCATTGTGCTGTATAGATATCAAATAATATATGGCTTTTTATGCAAATTAATTAATTTGACTGTGTTTTATTCTCCTTGTATTATACCTAGGTACCGTGCAAATTGTATTTGATGCCGAATGCATTACGTATTTCTTCTAGTATTCATCGTGGAATGGGTATTCCGGATGGTGTGTGCTGCAACAATGGACAATTTATTAATATTTTGGCTACTGGAACAAAATAAACTCAATGCTTCGCTCAGAAGCTATGCTGCCAGTATTTTGGGAACCTTACCACGCGGTGGTGATTGGATGGCGTATTTATATTTATAAATTTTGTAAAAAATCTTTTTCATTGTAGTTTTATATTTTTTAATTTTTATTTGTTATTGTGTACTAATGAATTCTAATGTTATATTTAACTTGTAAATAAACTGTCTTGTAAGATAAAAATAAATGTGTAGGTATGCTTAGATGGGAATACGAAATATGAAATCCCAAAAACAATTCCACCTGCGTTATTGTGTTCGATGAAATGCATTGCATTATACTAGGTAGTACATTGGTAATTGTATTATTTTGTGAGTCCAAGCACAACTGATGTGTTTCAAGAGGGCTCTAGAGTATGCAATAAAGAGTCTTTCTATTCTACTGAGCGGTGATTTTTCAATGGCTGGAACACCGCTGGCTGGGATGGCTTTTTTTGAATGGCTGGTTTTTTGTATGGCTGGTTTATTCGACGAATAAATTATAAACCAGCTAAATCAAAAACATTTTAATATTCAGTATTCCGTTTATAAAATTCGCTTTTTATTTTTACAGTGTTTTGTTTTATCTAATGAATAACATTTAACTGATTATTGAAAAATCACGCCTTGGTAAAATTGTATTCGGTCACCGTTCTTCTTCAATTTATTTTTAAATTTACACAATTTTTAGCTTTCAAAAATAGGGTTTTTGTTATTTTGTGATCAGACTCTGCCTTACGTAATGGTGAAAAATTAAAATTTTTAAGGAATAAAAAGATGGTAAGTTGTTTTTTAAGTTTAAGTTAGTTATAACTGAATGAAGATAGCCAATATACTCACTCTCCCATGGAACACACCCTTCCGTTACACTCGAGGGATCCGATTTGCTTGACATCGTCCAGGGTCAGCTGGAAGTCAAAAACATCGAAGTTCTGCGCGATCCTCGTCCTATTCACGGACTTGGGTATCACGATCATGCCGCGGTCGATGGCGTACCTGAAACCGACAGATCTCATTTTCACCTGACTTTGAAAATGAAAGGTTCTTAATAGTAGTTAAAAAAAATTGTTAAGTACCTCAAGTGTTGCCAGTGATGATTTATGGCACTGAGACGAGACGTGGTCTCTTACTGTTGGCCTCATTAGCACGCTCAAAGTCGCGCAGCGAGCTATGGAGAGAGCTATGCTCGGTGTTTCCTTGCGAGATAAGATCGGAAATGAGGAGATCCGTAAGAGAACTAAAGTCACCGATATAGTTTTGAGAATTAGCAAGTTGAAGTGACTGTTGGCAGGCCACATCGCTCGTAGAACTGACAACCGATAGGGAAGAAAGGTTCTCGAGTGGCGACCACGGACCGGAAGACGCAGCGTAGGTCCCCCACTAGGTGGACCAACAATCTAGTGAAAGCCGCGGGGAGCCGATGGATATAGGAGGCTGCTTGCCTCCTAGGTGCTCAAAGCAGCGCTCTTTGGGGGATGCCTATGTTCAGCAGTGGACGTCTTCAGGCTGATGATGATGATGATGATGATGTTACCTCAGAACTGCGTTAATGAAACTGATCTACGTACAGGTCGCATTTTTCAACAAACCTTGACGAAACTTGGTACACAGGTTCTACAAGTCCAGAGATTTTCTTGTCGTCGGCGATTTTTGATTAGGGGGGTATTTCTTCCAAAGGGGTGTGATGATGATTTCTCAGTATGACATTAAGGTGATTGCAGACGGATATTACCTTTTTAAGTTTATATTTGAAGCTATTCCAATTATATATATATTATTGAATATTGAATCGGCACGTGACCAAAATGCTGGCATCTACTTTGGTCAAAGGATCAGCCTCGCTATACAGCGGGGTAACGCTGACAGCATTATGGGCACGTTGCCAGATTCCACGGATTGCTTGAACTATCTATAGACCTTTGCCGGTCTATAGATAGTCCTTTAGATTTTAGTTTTATAATTTAGTTTTCAAGATTTTAGGTATAGTTTAGTTTTTAGGTCTAGTTTAGTTTAGTATATTATTATATTATGTTATTTAAGTTTGTATTAAATAAAGATTAATTGCAAATAGAGAAAAAGACAGCAACAGCTCACCTGATCAGCACTTGAGCTGGACTCTTCCCGTACTTCTCCGCGACTCCCTTCAGCCTGGGATCCTCCATCAGCTGAGGGTCTCCCGGCTTGGCCCACGGTCTGTCGGGAGACCCGAGCGGGGAGTACGCCGTGACCGCTATGTCTTGCAGCTTGCAGTAGTCGAACAACTTCTGCTGGTTTAGGTATGGATGGCATTCGATCTGGAAATGAAAGAAATAAAATTTATTTATACTGGTTTATACAATACATCACAATACAATAAGTAGGGATCCCACTAGGTATGATCTGGGTGTCTTCAAGTCGAGAGTGAACAGGTATCTTCTAGGCAAGCATGCACCATCGTAGGCCGCGTCATCACTTTCCATCAGGTGAGAGTGGTCAAATGCTTTGCCTATCAACAATAAAAAAGTAGGTATCCCAAAATCATGATCATCATCATCATCCTCTTTGCCTTTCCCCATTTGTTATTGTGGTCGGCTCCCAATCTAACCTGTACGGTGAGCTACCAGAATTACACGAGCGACTGCCATCTGACCTCGCAACCCATAAGGAACCAGTAACAGGGATGGTTAGATTAGGCATCAGATTCTATCAAGCGTCTGACTACACGTAACGATTGCCATAGATGTTCTTATGACAACCGGGACCGACGGCTTAACGTGCTCTCCGAAGTACGGAGCGATGGCATCGACAACTGCACATAACTTACTAGATAAGTCGTTGGTGCAGGGACGAGGATCGAACCCGGTGCCGTAAGATTGTAAAGCGCACATGCTACCGCTCAGCCATCATCGCTTTAAGTAGGTCTTCGAGCAGTTTTATACCTTCTCTCTTCTTTAGACTGAGATAAGGCGTAAAACTAATTAGCCTGTGCGAAGCCGGGGCGGGTTGGCTAGTACATATATATATCTACATAGTAATAATCGTACCTGCAGAGATTGGGGTTTGATCTTCGCCGCAGCTAGCACCCTCTCAATCTGATTCCTGTTGAAGTTGGACAAGCCGATGCTGCGGACCAGTCCCTTCTCGACCAGCGACTCCATCCCCTTCCATGTGTCCACTATATCCACGGCGGAGGGGAGGGCCTTGCCGTCAGCATCTTTAGGGAACAGGTCTTCGCCTTCCTGAAGATAGTTCAAATAAAACTTGCCATGTTTTGATTTCATAAGACGAGGTAGGCTTTAAGATACCTTTTTTTAAATGTAAATGAATGACGTGACGAGCTAGTCGTTCACCTGATGTTAAGCGTTACGGCTGCCTATAACAGATTGCAGTATCACTCGGAACTCCAAATTAATACAGCTTTGCGTGACACCGCACTGCGCACGTCATCTTGAGACTTCACAGTGTGGTAATAAGATTACTAGACTGTGATCAGATCATAAATTCTCATTTGCCCAGTAATTTCACTAGCTACAATGCCCTTCAAACTGCAACACAGTAGCACCTACTTTTAATTTAACACATAAGATACTTTATATCCACGAGTGAAACCGCGGGCGCAAGTAGTTAATAATCAAAGTAGGTTGTATTCACTTTGCTGACCTCCTTGAGGATTGTTTGAATTTCATAATCAAGGGGCGTAGTAAGGGCGGGACAAACTCAACCCAGGAACCCGCACCATTGCAAATCATCAGGAGTACCTATCTCGTATTTAATAAATTAGTAAATAAATAGTAATTAACTTTACTTAACGTAACCTCGTTCCCACAATATTATTAAAATGTGCGTGATGCAGTAGGTTCAGCTACTCACCGAATGTTTCACTCATTGTTAAATCTAGGTACCTACCTCTAAGGCTTGCCTATAGACAAGGCGTATTAATATCTACCTGGCTTTTGTGAAAATATTTTTTTAATTTTATCCAGATAGCATCTCGCTTCTATCCGAATTCCTTAAGGATCCTATCCCGCTACTCTCCCAATGTTATGTTACTAGCTCTCAATTTACTTACTTACCAATAATAAAAATTGAACATTTCATAGAGCGCCATGTAGTCTCAACAAAACTAAGCAAAACTTGTACTATGGAAATCAGATAACCGATATGGTGCGAGAGCCCACTGCACAAATACCTACGTCATCAGGTACCCCAATTCGCCATCTTTATATCGTTAACAGACATCTAAATATGTAAACAAAATCACCTCTGCCAGTTCCTGTTTGTTTTTACATGTTTAGATGTCGGTTAACGATCTAAAGATAGCCTATTGGGGTACCCGATGACGTAGGTATTTTTGCAGTGGGCTCTCGCACCAATAGAATATGTATGTATTTTATTGTTTGTTTTGTAAATACGTATATAGAATGCCATAATGATTACCTTATAAGCCTGTGGCCAGTGGATTAGATAAAGGTCCAGGTATTCGAGCCCAAGGTTTTCAAGCGTGGTCCTCACAGCACTTTCAATCAGGTCCGGGTGGTGGAAGGTGCACCACAACTTAGATGTGATGAAGATGTCTTCCCTGGGAACAGGAAAATAATCAATACGCTACATTAAAAAAATATGGACATTTCACACAGCGCCATCTAGCCCCAAAACTAAACAAAGCTTGTACTATGGGAACCAGATAACTGATACAATACATAGATACTTTTTGTTTATAAATACATACATAGAATACAATATAACACCCAGACACAGAACAAACACTTATGGTCACCACACAAATGTTTGTCCTGGATGAGAATCGAACCCACAACTTATAGATTAGAAGCCAGAGCTACTACCAACTGATGCGAGCTATCAGGGCAGTCGAAAAATAAAACTAGTATAATGAGAGATAAAAAAATAAAAAAAAACCATTATTATTATTATTATTCAGTTTTTAAAGCGCGGCAAATTCAAATTTTCTTGCGTTCTTTTGCCAATAATAGCTTCATTACTACGTGATTACATGAAAACTAATTTTGCGGAAATAAATAGAATGTATCAATAAATTACAATTAAAAGTATCACCTACTTATCATTGGTTTAGCGACAAATAGCAATAGACTGAAAAACTAAGGAGAAAATTGTTTATTGTTAATAGGTAAGAGGGAAGCCAAGAAGAAAAAGATAGGGGAAAAGGATGAATGGATAATGGGCTGGCGAAGGAAGGCAGCAGATTACAAACAAAAATATTCTTGCATAAATATTACATACATGTTTCGTGCAACCCGGACTTGGCCGTTTTACAAAAACTATTCTAAATGTTATTTTGAAAAATAAGCTATAATCATACCAAATTTCATCAAAATCCGTTCAGTAATTCCAGCGTGATGCGTGTTCGAACGGACAGACAGAAAGACAAAAAAATAAAAAATAAAAATCTCATCTGTATCGATAAAGAAATGTAATGCAATCTTTACAAAAAATATTCAATGTATAGATTTATCGCAAATAGTCACCCCTATCACTTCTTAACGGGAACACGTCGAATTACCAATAACCCTGAACCCTGCGGAATACGAGCCAGTTACTTTTTTACATTTTACAAGTAGGACATAACCGTGTTAAATTCACCAACATCCACATAGGTGACCTACATCAAGGTAAAATCCTTCAGTAATATCATAGTTATACTTTCAATCAGGTCTCAAGGTGAATACTTCACAAACTATTTTAGATATAGCATCCATTTAGATAGGTAAACCTGAAAACTGATAAGCATTGTAAACAGAACATGATGGTAGTAATTAATCAATTTATCAGCCATCTAAGGAAGTAAGATACTTTTTATACCCGCCACGGCTTAGTTTTACGCCTTATCTCAGTCTATATGAAGAGGGACGGAAGAAGGGAAGGAGGAGAGGAGGAGAGGCGGGGGGGGCTTTTCCCTTATCTTTTTCCCCTCCCTTCTTTCTTTCCCATAGTACAGGATTGGACCTAATACTGAAGGTTGGATGTTTGTAATTTCTGTACCACAAAACCGATGACCTTGAAACATTTACGGGACAATATTTTAGCTTTCATCCCCTCTCCCGCGGGAACCGTGGTGAATTTCGGGATCAAGTATCCTATAGCCTACCTCGTAATATAAACTCACATCATGCCAAGTTTCATTTGAATCCTTTGAATCCGTTCAGTAGTTTTGGCGTGATGCTCAGCCAAGATACAGAGAGACAGACAGACAAAAATGAAAAAAAATATAGTTTTGGCTTTAGCATCGATTATAAAGAGCCCTCCAACAAAAATTTTCAAAATATCTTTAATGTACAGAATTGACCCTGTTACAGTTTTATTATAAGGGTTTAGTGCAGTTGGTCCCGACCAACCTTTACAGCGTCACATTCGAATAAACCGTCCAGCCGTTGTTTTCATATGCCAATGTGCTCATTTTCGACTGAATCGTTGCTTAATATCTGGTGAGTTGCAGTCAAATGTTGGCCTATTCATATGTACATTTTAAAAAAGCTGTCAAAATACTTAGGAGAAAACTAGGAACTAGCCTACAAGAGCACCCCTGGGCCTACTGGGAGAAAAGGATGGAGAAGCTACGTCCACTGGAAGAGTGGACCCTATGGAAAGGCTACGTCCACTGGAAGAGTGGACCCTATGGAAAGGCTACGTCCACTGGAAGAGTGGACCATATGGAAAGGCTACGTCCACTGGAAGAGTGGACCCTATGGAAAGTCGCGACCGTTCTAGCTAACCAACGGGGGGTACGTCGACCTCGCCGACGGGGTCGGTGTCTGATTGTGTTACGCTGGTATCCTATACCGGTGCCGATAACAGCGATCACTCCGATATGTATGCCTTACCTGCCTTTCTACCACTGGTAGAAAATAAAATAGCAAATTGAGTGGACTACCGATCGAAATAGAAAATGCCAAAGTAGAATGCCATCCGACTTGTTGTGCGGCGACAGGCCGGATGAAGCGAGTGACTACTGTGTCACTCGCTTCGCACTCGTAGACGATAAATAATGAATAAATAAAAAACACAATAAATTCAACCAATTTCAAAGAATAAATTAAAACGATTTCAGTGTGTAAATGGCGTAGCTATTGTAGCTTCGTGAGGAGACTTCGTGAGGAGACTTCGTAAGCGATCACTGAAACACAACCTATACAAGGTTTTTTTTATGTAAACTATTGACGTGACGAGCTAGTCGTTCGCCTGGTGTTAAGCGGCACGTTTGCCCATAACAGATTGCAGTGTCACTCGGAACTCTAAATTAAGTGAGTTTCAATTGACTTGAAACTGCGTGTTTCTAAACCTCCATACTAAAAAATAAATCCACTCACAAAATTGCACGTGCGATCTAACTGATCGCACGTGCAATTTTGTGAGTTAACAAGATAATTACTAAAATAAATAAACAAATTCATTTCTAAATACTGGTCGACCTACTCATTTAAGTGCATTCGGTCAAGGACGAAGTTCAACCACTCAGCTGCGCTAGGGCTATCTTCGAATGTAAACTTTAAATGGCATTTCTTCAATGAAAAGCTATTAATTTAGAAAAGTCGTAGAAGAAACATTGTCTACCTTGGGGAGTAGATTTACCCCCTTTTGGGATAATACACCATCAAACTCAGATAGATATATGATTGTAAACTTCTCATTTTAAACTCCTCATAATTTTACCTTTTGCTCGCCGCCTACCATGGCTGCAATGCCTGTGGACCCTGTGGTGATTATGGCTAACCCCTATAATAAGTGTCCGAAGTGGCGTTTTATGGGGGAGGCCTGTGTTCAGTAGTGGACGTCTTCCGACAGGTTGATGTTGTGATACCTTTTGACAACTCCTTCATGGAACTTCGCTTTGAGCGCCTCCCCGACTTCCTTTTCGTTGAGGTAGATGTGCGCGCAGTCGATGTGCCGGTACCCGATGTCGATAGCATCTTTCACGGCTTGAGTCACTTCTCCAGGCTGAGACTAGAAGGAAAAAAAATTATTGAGACTTTTTCCAAAAACTACCTACTCAATTTGTCGTTCCGCGAGGACTTGTAAATTTTGTCCCCCACGTTCCCCAAGCGGCTTCTTCGATTCAGAGCTCTTACTGAATTGTTTTTAATTTTAACTATGTACCTTTATTATAATTTAATAACCTATATTTCTTTCTACTCTTTGATATACTTGGTGTAATTGCATTCATTAGCATCCTTTGAAACTAGGTACCTACTCCTGACACCGGTCACGTGTGGACCAACATTTATGAAATCGCATCGATTTGTTATTTATAATAACTCCAAAACATGGGATTACTTAATCAACTGCTACAGTACAAAATTAACATAAAATAATTAATTAATGTGTTTAATTCTTACATACAAGGTATGAAAACTTTTAAAAGAATTAAATCGTTCGTGCCAACTACGTTAGACGTCGCGGCAATCTTGATAATTTTCAATAAAAAATGTTTTCATTTGCACTCTTTACTCTTTATTAATCATCAATAAATGATGTACTATGTACTCAATTTTATGCTAATGGATTAAATTGCATCCTGTGTAAATATTTTTAAGGTAGCCTGGAATAAATCGTTTGATGCGATAAGGCCGCTGTGTTATATGCGTTGTTACGAATATATTTTGGGTTTAAATAAAGTATTATTATATTGTAAAGTTGGTAGGTACCTACATAATCAGTATACATAATTATGTAGGTAGCGGCAAGCTACCAGAATTACACGAGCGACTGCCATCTGACCTCGCAACCCATAAGGAACCAGTAACAGGGATGGTTAGATCAGGCGTCAGATTCTATCAGGCGTCTGACTACCCGTAACGATTGCCATCAGAGATCAGACGTGGTAACCGGGACCGACGGCGTAACGTGCTGTCCGAGGCACGGAGCGATGGCATCGAAAACTGCACATAACTTACTAGATAAGTCATTGGTGCAGGGCCGAGGATCGAACCCGGTGTCGTTAGATTGCCATGCGCACATGCTACCGCTCGGCCACAATCGCTCTTTATCATACAGTTTACGTATTATTGGTTTTTAAACTAAGTACCTGCTAATTATATACCAATTACTGGTAAATGCAACGCTACGTATTTATTACAAAACATTAGGAGTAGCTATAGGTAAAGCCGCGTTGACCTAAGACAATCCAACTGACATAGACATAATAACTGTGGCATTAGGTACCTATTTAAATTCGTACTTCTTTTGTTTCAAGAGATGAAAGAGATTAGAAAAACAAAAATATTTTGTGTCTCAGTTATTTTAAAACAATAGAACTTTTCAAAGATGAAACAATAGTTTACAAATTAAAAACATTTAAATTCGTACTTCTTTTGTTTCAAGAGATGAAAGAGATTAGAAAAACAAAAATATTTTGTGTCTCAGTTATTTTAAAACAATAGAACTTTTCAAAGATGAAACAATAGTTTACAAATTAAAAACAATTCAACACCTTCTGTTATTTGTTTCAAATTGGCCATGACGGTCATCAAAAACGTTATTGGCATCTTGTTAGCGTTCTACCCAAGAATGGAAACCATTTGTTATATCAGTGTTAGTTAGAACCGCCCGGCCGGCCTTTGCAATATTATATTGATCATCATAGCCACCGCCACTTTGACAATAAAATCGATATCAAGTTGTTTGTTCTGTGCAGCTTTCCTTCCTGCTATTGAATGTTTAAATTATGCACATATATTGATTACTAGCTGATAGCATATGTGTAATAAATTCTAATAGTGAGTCAACTCGGCGGCGGCTAGACGGAGCAACGATGGGGTGCGGTATGAAGGAGAGCGGAGGTCCCCCCCTGCCCGCGACGTCTGCGGTAGTACCGACCGGCTTCGCTTGCGGTCGGTACGCCCGTTCAGGCGTGTCGCTTACACAGAACAAGTTGCATGGATTGTGTTCAAGCTACTCTTGCGATCCGTTAGTATAGAATATACTATGGAACTACATTGTTTGCATATAATTTGATAAAATTGAATGTTTACTAAGAAGTATTACGTCTTACCTACCTAGATCCTACTTCAAGAAAATGTGTATGTACTTATGTATCGATTTTAGCCGCATAAAAATTCTTTGTTAGTATAATACTGAATCAGTGAATTAAGAATTCTTCTATTATACGTATATTGAACGTACTACGTGAATAGAAGAAGAATACTTCGACCTATCTTTTCGTCCAAAATACGAATAACAATATAACGAAGGTTTTCAATCAGTGTGTGTTGCCAGTGATGACTTATGGAACTGAGACATGGTCTCTTACTATTGGTCTCATTAATACCTAAGCTCAAAGATGCGCAGCGAGCATATATGCTCGGTGTTTTCCTGCGAGATGAGATCGTGACGTAAGGAGGAGATATACAGGAGAACTAAAGTGACCATTATATCTCTTAAAATTAGCAAGTTGAAATGGAAATGACAACCCACATCGCTCGTAGAATCTGGTGAAAACTACGGGGAGCCGATAGATACAGGCGAGTAGCCGCTCAAAGTGGCGCTCTGTGGGGGAGTCCTATGTTCAGCAGTGGGCGTCTTCAGGCTGATAATGATGATACTACGTAATCTACGTATAACTTGCAGTAAAAACTGAGAACTTAACTGAATCGAGATATCATCATAAAACAGTAGTGCGGTAATGTAAAGTAAAAAGCACGCGTCCGTAATATCTTGGATTATGAACCTAAAAGCGGTGTGATAAGAGCCACTGTACGAACAACTGTGACAAAAATAAATTATTACGAAACACAAAATTATTATCTAAGAAAATGTTTTTCTGACAACCCTTGCTTATTTTTAGGGACTAGACGTCGAGACGGTCTTGTAGGTATTTTGTGGTATAACAAAGGAGTTGACCCACTATTAGTATTTATTACACATATGCTGATAGGCATGGATCATTTCATAAGGAGCAGCTGAAGAATCATATGATTTTATTTTTCATAAATCACTCGGCTACTTTTTGTCACACACTCTGCTATATAAATCACTGTGTGATAATCACAATTAATGAATAGTGGCTTTGGATTTCATAATATGGGCACAGCACATCAGTGGTAAATATCAAAACTTATAGTATTGTTTATGTTTAGTAAACAAACCGAGACCTGTAGTAGAGTATAATTTTATGAACATTAAATAACTAGCCTGTGATGCAGCGGTGAACTTTGATCTAGACTAGACAGTAGCGTTAGATTTCTTAGTAACCATTAGTAGCAGGTCGCAACTTCGCTATATAGGTTGCTCCTAAATCACGTCTCTGTTCCATTTCATATCCACCAATCGCCATTGCTCATAAATTCATTAGGCATATAAAAAAACCAGTGTGAAAAATCACAGGTGAAATTTATTTATTTATTTATTTATTTAATTCTTTATTGCACTAAAGAGTACAAATGGAGGACTTAATGCTAAAGCATTTTCTACCAGTCATTCCACACATAGTTTGAGAAAGAGGGATGTAGGCGTGCATCTAAAATTTGAAATCACAGTGACAAAAATAAATCATATGATGTAATGACAATGATTTTAAAGTAGCAATCATTTCCATGCCTACTAGCTGACCCGCCGTGGCTTCGCACGGGTTAATTAGTTTTACGCCTAATCTCAGCCTAAAGAGAGAGGGAAAAAGATATGCGAATGGAGGCAGGTGCTGGTGCACCTGCCTCCATTCACCTTCATCCACTCATCCTTTTCCCTTATCTTTTCCCTCCTCCCTTCTCTCTTTGGCATAGTACAGGATAGGAGTTGCTTCGGACTTAATACTGAAGGTTGGATGTCTGTAATTTCTGAACCACAAAACCGACGACCTTGAAATATTTACGGGACAAAATGTAAAGTATTCCCTTTCTAACAAAAAAAAAATAATGATATCGGACTACGTGTTAATGAATTACAACTAAGGACATATTTTTACTTTCATCCCCTCTCCCGAGAGAACCGTGCTGAATTTCGGCATTAAAAGTATTCTATAGCCTACCTCGAAATATGAACTCAAATCATGACAAGTTTCATTTGAATCCATTCAGTAGTTTCGGCGGTACGCTCAGTCAAGATACAGACAGACAGACAAAAATGAAAAAAATATAGTTTTGGTTTCAGCTTCGATAATAGAGAACAGAATTGGACCTGTTACAGTTTATTAATAAGTATAAAAGATTATAATTATTAAAGAGTAAAAAGAGTGCAAATGAAAATATTATTTATTGAAAATTATGAAGACTGTCGGCGCCTAACCTAGTGGCACGAATGATTCTGATACTTTTAAAAGTTTTGTTAATCTTGTATGTCATAATGAAAAGTAGTACCTACTTATATTAATTTAATTTTGTACTGTAGCAGTTGATTATGTAAATTATTACTTTTTAGAAATTATTATCAATACCAAAGTCGATGCGTTACATTTCATAAATGTTGGTCCACACGTGACCGGTGTCTGGAGTAGGTACCTAGTTTCAAAGGATGCTAATGAATTAAATTACCTATACCCAGTATATTTTTTCATTTATTTTTATTTAAAATGACTGAACAGATTTTGATGATATGTCTATCATTATATCATATATGGGACCAATAAAGTATTTGTAGGTAATTGTATTTATTTATTATTATGTTAAATTATTAAATTCACAATAACTCAAAGTATTTATTTTCTTTCAAATAAAAAAAGAATATTTCAAATAGGATTACGGAGTTCATAACAAACATTAAAAAAAACAACTGAATTGAGAACCTCTTTATTTTTTGGAGTCGGTTAAACAGTGTCAAAATTTACTCACTTTCCATGTGCCAAGTCCAATAACCGGGCATGTGTGCCCGTTGTTGAATATAACCGGCGCCGGCACTGCCATATTTAATTAATTATTTTTCAATTAATTCAATTAATGAATTACTTATTATTTAACAACTGAGACAACGTGTGATTGGTAAGAAGTTAGTAGACAGAATGAATCGGTTATCAGAAGCTCCGGTGTGTGCTACTTCTATAGTCAAAGACATGTTGAGTTTAAGGCATAGTCTTGTTGATGCGACTTTTTGTCGGTTGAGATTGCGACAAGAGTAAGTAATTAGCCGATTTAGTGTAGCTTTTTTTATGTAAACGAACGACGTGACGAGCTAGTCGTTCGCCTGGTGTTAAGAGTCACGGCCGCCCATAATAGATTGCAGTGCAACTCGCAACTCTAAATTAAAGTTTCGCGTGACACTGCGCTCTGCGCACGTCATGCTGAGACATCACACAGTCTAAAAAAGATTTCCAGACTGAGATCAGTTCTTAAGTCTCATTTGCCCAGTGATTTCACTAGCTACAATACCCTTCAAACCGGAACACAGTAGTGTCTGCGCATTACTGCTTGGCGGCGGAATAACTGGCAAAGCGGTGGTACCTACCTAGACGAACTTTGCAGAAAAGTCCTACCACCTAGTAATACCACCTCACGGTAACTCTAGCGATTTCATCCTATACTGTCCTATACTACTTCGCAATGACGCATTATTGATGGAACCCTCTATTTGGTAAGTACCAAATACTTAGGGGAGCACCTAAAGCAAAATTGGTCATTTTCTGTTTGATTTTACAAGGGGTGATGTTAGTTTTGTATATTATCTATGCTTCAAGCACATCTGTACCTCTCTGTTTCATAGATCAGCCGGCCGCTGTCGTTTCGTTATATTTGGCTGGCTTTAGGCTCACTTTAATAAATCATATGCTATGATGGATGTTCATCATCAATAACCTGAAGACGTCCACTGCTGAACATAGGCCTCCTCCACAGAGCGCCACTTTGAACAACTGCTTGCCTCCTGCATCCAACGGCTTCCTGCGGTTTTCACCAGGTCGTCGGTCTACAGAGTGGGGGGGTCGGCCTACGCCGCGTCTTCCGGTTCGTAGTCACCACTCAAGAACCTTTCTGCCCCATCGGTTGTCAATTTTACGAGCGATGTGGCCTGCCCATTGCCTGAAAAACTTGCTAATTCTAAGTGCTATATCGGTCACTTTAGTTCTCCTGCGGATCTTCTCGTTTCAGATCTTATCTCGCAGGGAAACACCAAGCATAGCTCTTTCCATAGATCGCTGCGCGATTTTGAGCTTACTAAGAGGGCGACAGTAAGAGACCACGTTTAAGTTATATAAGTCATCACTCATCACAGACTGTGCTGATGCCAAAAAGCTCACTATATAACGATTAATTCAGAACGGAGCGGTGTTACATTAGATATTCTTAATTTCCATTACTAAATATTATCTATGTGACAAAAGTCGCATCCTCCAAAATAAAATCGCATTCAACGAAACGCTGCCTTAAATAACGATGGCAATCGAATGCCCAAACCAACTATATCTACCTACCCAGTATGGACAAGGCAACAAAATCGATTCTTCAATGGATAATTTATAAGCAATGGAACTTACTGTCTTGTTCTATTGATTTTAATGATTTTTTCTAGCATGTTGTCTTCATCTGTAATTATTGTCGTGGCATTTGAATTGTATATAGGTACTACTTAGTATAATAATAATATAATGATTCGGTGTAGGTACACGATGTTGATGATCGAATAAATAAATAAATATATAAAGTCCGAGTTAATAAATAAGCGCATCGGTGCTCCCTGTGTTGCTCCCCATCGATGCAAATGCGGTGAAAAGGTCAGCAGTCTCGGTCACCATGGCCTATCATGCAGTAAGAGTGCTACCGAGAGGGCCGTATACCTCGCCATAGTGCATTGAATGACGTTATACGTCGGGCCTTTGGAAACGTCAACGTCGCAGCGGTGTTAGAGCCCAATGGCCTTATTCGTGACGATGGTAAACGGCCCGATGGTATGACGCTCATATTCCCTGGAAGATGGGCCGGCCTTTAGTGTGGGACGCCACTTGTGTCGATACACTGGCACCGTCCCATCTTCCGGACACATCACACCAGGCAGGCGGCGCTGCTGCGGCTGCGGAATTCGCCAAGCGGCGCAAGTATTCTAGCCTTGACAGAGGTTTTATATTTGTGCCGTTTGGCGTAGAGACGATGGGGCCATGGGGACCGGGTGCCATAGAAATCTATAATGATTTAGCGGGGCGTTTAGTTGAGTCGGCACGTGACCATAATGCTGGCGTCTACTTTGGTCAAAGGATCAGCCTCGCTATACAGCGGGGTAACGCTGCCAGCATTATGGGCACGTTGCCAGATTCCACGGATTGCTTGAACTATCTATAGATCTTTGCCGGTCTATAGATAGTTCAAGATTCCTTTAGATTGTTATTGTTATATCTTAGTTTTAAAGTTTTTAGGTATAGTTTAGTTTTTAGGTCTAGTTTAGTTTAGTATACTTATTATCATATACTAGCTGCTGCCCGCGGCGTTGCCACGCGTTGGATTACATAAACACCGATGACTGTCGCACGCTACCACTACTGCTGCGAAAGTATGGCCTCCTCTTTGAGTATGGCGGTGGCGCACGACAGCCACCGGTGGCTGTGGTCTGTGGCCCGTTTGCGCCGAGCCAATATACGTCCAAGTCAAGTTCCTTGAGCGTGCTTGAGCCAAATAAGCCTTTTCTTATCTGTGCTAAAAAAATAAGCGTCATATTTGCAATGCTCTGTTGTAATCGGTAATTCGTCAAACTTGCAGGACATAGTATATATGTTGCCAGTAAAAAGTATTAAGTAACTGTAATTTGAACAGTTATGATGTCAATGACAAAAGAAGCACAAAAATATCGTTTTGAGGCAAATCTATTTAACCTACATCTTATTTATTTATTTATTTACATCTAAGGTTTGAGATGTTTTTTTAAATTTTTGCAGAGCCAGCCAGCCAGCAGATATCACTTGTGTCACATCCTAAAAAGATGCCTGTACAACAGAATTCGCCCTAATTACTTCTAAGTCTATGGCCTATCAGAAAATGTTAAAACTGTTGAATATTCACAGCATTAAGTATAGCACTACCTTTGGTTTTGCATAAATTCTGGTCTTTGTTCTGCATGCATGGTATATTTCCTACATTGCATGGGAATTAAGAAATGGCATTATTTTTAAAAACTGATTTTGATGAAACCTCATCTTAGAACTTGACTTCGTTTGGTAAACGCCGCAAAAGGTTTTCTATTAGCCACACCCAGTTTTGCTGCTTGTAAAATCACACCCAGGAAGTAAATCCAAAGACTAGATCCAGAACCCTTTGAGCTTTCGGCTGTTGTATTACTATCAAAGTTACGTTATGGATAGGTAGCAAAGAAAGTTAACTCATAGAGTAGCGGTTATATTACTCTTTGGTCATATTCTTGCGCAAAGATTTTTTACTTTAATCTGTGCCTATAAAGTTACCGTCAGTAGCAAAAAAAACTCACCATGAAGCGGCCATGTTGTTTAAAATTCCGTTTTGTCGTAATGAAATATTAATACTTTTAAGCAAAAAAAAATAATGATATTTCAATTTTAATGTATCCTATTTGAAGCGCCGGGTATTTCTAAGCATATTAGTGAAACCTGCATGAAAATCAGTTCAGTATTTTCGGAGTTCAGTCGTAACAAACAAACAACGACACAACAGAGTCCCTAGATGGCGCTGATACAAATAAAGTTAGATAATGTATGGAAAAAGGGCAAAACCTGTGTGGCCTGCATCGCGGAAGCGTAATTTTTTAACAATAGAACACTATGGGATAAATTACATTTGATATAATTATGTGTGTGTTCCGTAGTGCACCATAGTTACAAATTTATTTTATGTAGGGAGTAGGGATAGGGATAGGGATGTTATTTAAGTTTTGAAATAAAGGTAACAAAGTCTGATCTAAATAGTAAAAAAAAAAAAAGTCCGACGGAAATGTCTAATATTGATACACTTGGCAGTCTACATGATTTTAGCAGTGTACCGCCTGCTTCATGTGATGAACATTCATTTTAAATCTAAAGAAATTTGAACCACGGTCAGCTCAAATTATCTCGTTTTTATGTTTAGGTCTAAGCGTTTTGCTGACTCATTCACAGTCCGAACGGCCAAGGAATGGAATGCTCTTCCAGCAACAGTGTTTCCTCCTGGGTATAACCTGGGTCTTTTCAAGTCAAGAGTGAATGGGCATCTCATGGGCAAACGTGCTCCACCTTAGACAACTTCGTCACTTACCATCAGGTGAGATGTTGTCAAACGTAGGCCCATTTTAGTATAAAAAAAAATAAATAAAAAAGGTATAATTAGACAAAGAGGTATATATGTACTACGTACTAGAGAAGCTATTCAAAGCACAAATAGTTGTCATTTTTTGTAACACTAAAATCCGCTACAGCGCTTTACGAGATTAAATCGTCTAACCAACGATCACAACACGCAGCGCTAGTGCAATGGCACATTCGGATCATAATTTTTACTGCTATTCACTGCTGCACGTGCAGTGGCTTTGAGTGCTGAGCATCGTATGAGCGAAAAGATGCTCATAGGCATATTTGCAGTGGTTGACAGTGCAAGTTAGAGATGTCCTGTCTAGTGTATACATAGAAGTCTTTGTAAATAAAGTACCCTACCATTATAAAAAGCGTTTAGGTAATTGGTAAAAAAATTGAACAAACTAACCATAGTCGCTCAATTGCATACCTAAGGGTGAAAAAGAAGTGTCTAAACAATTTATTTCAGTGCCTAAGTACCTCAGTATTGTTTTGTATTATTTATTCATTAACAATTAAATACAACAAATAGAAAATATTAATGACATAAATTATTTTTTATTTTAATTTATCTATAGATTCCCGAACTTGTTTAATTAATAAATCGAGTTTGAATGTCATTCATAAAAATTATAACTTCTTATTATAGGTACTAATACAAAAAGTTAATTGCTAATATACACACTATACCATTGTTACACTATACCAAGTAACATCATTGGTTTAGCGACAAATGGCAATAAACAAATTTCGTCTAGTTTTTCAGTCTATTGCCATTTGTCGCTAAACCAATGATATGTAGGTGATACTTTTAATTGTAATTTATTGACACATTCTATTTATTTGCGCAAAATTAGTTTTCATGTAATCACGTTGAGTAATTAAGCTATTATTGGCAAAAGAACGCAAGAAAATTTGAATTTGCCGCGCTAGTGAAACGTTCCACCTTAAGGAAACGAACGATTTATAGAGCCAATGATTTTTAAAGCAAACTGAAAGCATTTCTTTTGGAAAGGTGTCTCTACCTATTATAGTGTGTAAGATTAAATAGAACTAGACTAGGCTAGGCTAGCACCTTAGTACTGACTAAGGGTAGGATTTTTGATCCGTGGTGCATGAATTAACCAATAGTTAAAAGTTCTATCAAATTTTGACCATTTTTTATAGAATATGTAAGAATTTTTAACCATTGGTTATTTTAACTACCCACCCTAAGTAAGTAACCCTTTTTTCATTTTGTAATGAACCTATATTTTTTTTCCTATAACAATTCTGAAAAGCCCATACTGTCCATATAAATGTATAGTCCCAGCGCGTGGAGCTCGTTGAGTCACTGCATCGTACCGTACGGAAAGTAACGCAGACCTTGAATTTTTACAGCGTTTTGGTGACGATGGTGATGTAATGGAAGGATTCTGGGACAACAAGTGAAGGAGCTTAGAGTAGGTAGTTTTAAATTTATTTGGTTTATGGAATGAGATAACGGCACGGCACCTGCCAATTTTGTCTCACATCAAAATGTTTGAGGCAGGGGATGACTTGCCACCCACTAAATGGGCCCCCTATAGTGGCTACCGCATATTGGTGCCGAGGGAGCAACATTGGTGTGGGTGGCTTAGGGTGTCGAGAGGTGTGCTGCACTTTCACTGAACGCTACTCGCGGCGTTATGCCCTTTAACACTTCCACCCTGGAGCTTAGGTTTTAGCTCTTGCGACTTCCACCCCTGGACAGCCAGTTAAGGCAAGCCAGGGGTCAGGGGTCTCATTTAGCCCCTTGGAATCAGGGTACGCGGTGTCGCCACTCACCGACGCGCGACGGCTCGCCACAAAGCCGCCCCTGCGTTAGAATTATTATGAATTATTATTATGAATTGCGATATACCGGAGCATTCCCTATCTACAAAATAAACAGGTTTTACATTCAGATACTAAACTAAAATTAAGTAATAACAAAATACGGCTAGGTATTAATAATGCAATAAAACTTGTGGTAAATTTGCTGTGATACGTGTATTGTTCGGGTTAACTAACATAAGATTTAAAAGCCGCAAGAATAGTATTTTGCACTTTCATAACGGAATTATGATACTTGATCAATAACGTCTCTTCGTCGTGAAACAGATTGTGCCGATGTGAGTTAAGAATACTACTCACGTTAGTTTCTATGATATTATAACCTACGAGAGGGTTGTTATTGTTACATCATTAGAAACTTCAATCATTTAAAATCATTATTCATTATTATCTCAATTTCATCGTTGTGTACTTTGATCAGGTATAATATAATCAAAGATAGTATATCAAATGAGGAGCTCCCGACCGATAGATCCACATTAAACTTTTTTGTGTTTTTTTTCCTGTAATTACCACTTATCCATATCACGGATGACTCGGCGATCGCTACAAATCACGATAAATGACACGATCACGGTCATGTTTCATCATACTAATGATTTATCAAACAAATATTCAGATAATAAATTTATTATAAGCTGCATAATATTAAAACAAAACCTAATCCTTATCCAATAAACCGCTAGGGGGTTACGTGAGGTGATTTTGGCAATTTTTTTAACTGCCAACATTTTTTTAATGAATACGTGTACTCATTGTTCGGACCCAAAAATTATAAATCCCAGTTCGGACCCCACTGTGGACACTAAGAACTTCTCTTTTTCTTTCTCTTTCTCTTTTCTTCATAAAAAGGTCATATTTCTTCAGGTTGTTCAAATAAATAAACAAACAAACAAACAAACAAATAAATAAATAAAATATATATTAAGAAAGCTTGTCTTAATTAAACTGATTTTTTCAACAAATAGTAGCTACCTCCAATAGGTACACCGACATGAATGTAATCCTCAAAAAGTAATAAAAACAAACCTTCAAAATATAATTTAAACCTAATTAACAATCAATTACCTTCTGTTTTAGTACCTATTTTTAAGTAGTATACTGTGTGTGTCACCCTTGCCTTTGTATAGGGTTGTTATTTTAGCATCGCGCATATCCTGCGGTACGTACCCCTCTCGCCAACATTTGACAAACAGATTGTAAACAATAGGAAGTATACACTTCACTTTAACCAGCTCTGCTTGGATGCCGTCTGCACCTGGACTTTTTCCACACGCCTTTTAACAGCCGCGTGGAATTCCTCTATAGTAGTATAGTGTAGGCTCTTCATCAAGTTCGTCCCACCTTGGCATCTGAGGAATGCCAATTGTTGCCGTTGGATGAATGTCGATAGGCTGGGAATAGAGCTTGGTGTAATGCTCTACCCAGCGGTGTAATTGGCGGTTGGCATCAACAATAACAGTGCCACGAGATCTGATGACAAGTTATACAATCTAACATCTCTGCTCAAATCCAAACGCAACAGCGAAGACTTGTTTGTCGACAGTCTCCTGTTTGCTGATGATGCAGTATTTGTTGCGAAGACATCGGTTGAGCTTCAACGTTTAATGGACAAATTTGCAAGAGCGTGTGCACTTTTTTCCATGTCAATAAATGCCAAGAAGACGGTGATTATGGCACAAGGCTGCACAGAAAAACCTGTAATCTTACTGGATGGTGCTCCTTTGGAAGTAGTTGATAAATTCTGCTATTTAGGGTCAACTGTGTCGAGCAATCTCTCGCTCGATGCAGAGATTAGCAGTCGCATTGGCAGATCATCCACGATGTTTGGGAAGCTTAGTGCAAGAGTATGGAATAACAAACACCTATCAGTAATAAATAAATAAATAAATAAATAATGTGTGGACGTTACACACAGCGCCATCTAGCCCCAAACTAAGCAAAGCTTGTAAAGTAAACACCAAGATAATTGTTTACCAAACCTGCATCTTGAGCATACTCTTGTACGGAGCTGAGACCTGGACATCGTATACCAAACAGGAAAGAAGAATCAACACATTCCACATGCGATGTCTTCGCAGCATTTTAGGCATAACATGGAAGGACAAAGCTACCAACGAGGAGGTTCTTAAAACTACAAAGTTACCCAGCATTACGGCCCTGCTGAAGCAAACAAGATTGCGCTGGCTAGGGCACGTGCATAGGATGGAACATTCTCGCTTGCCCAGAAAAACTCTTTTAATGCCCGTTTTCATCAAAGGTCCCTAAACTACACCCTAACTAGGAGTCCTTTTGACTAAGGGCCCCTTAGATTTGACCCTTACCTAAATTCGTTTTCACAGCGCTGAGTGACACTTAAATTGTAAAGTGACAGTTTATTCTTTTCTACGGTTTCCAGAAACCGTACGTTGCCGATTTTCGTTATTTTATTTATATATTTTAGAGAATAATCGTCAAAAATAGAAGCAACATACTTTATTGATATTAGCACTAGAGTTTTTAATATATTATGCATCCGAAAAAATTAAAACAAATACCTTTTCTGGCGTTATGCGGGTAGAAACAATTGTGAAATACTATTGAAAAAAAACTGGCGTTTCGATAATTTAATCTGCCACTTAACGCTAAGGGGTTGAGCTTCGGCCCCCTAAACATAAGGGATCCCTTAAGCTTTGGGTGTCCTTTAGGCTCAATTCAGACAGAGCAGCAAAATGCTCGAGCAGTTTTTAGTGCTATATGAATATCAACCTTAATCTATTTAGACAAAGCTGAAAGTAGTATGCAACGTTAAAATAGGTAAGATTTTAATGTTGCATACTGTTTTCAGCTTTGTTTAAACGGAATAAGGTTTATATTCCAATAGCACTTAAAAACTGTTCGAGCATTTTGCCGCTCTATGTGAATTGACCCTTAATCGCCGGTGAAAACAAAATTACTGTCAGATGTCACTTAAATCTTTTTAAGGGTCCCTTAAAATTTAGGGATCTTTGGTGAAAACGGGCATAAGTGAGATAGCACACGCTAAGCGTCTAGTAGGTCGACCAATGTTACGATACAAAGATAGCGCAAAACGTGACATGATATCCTTCAACATCGAGGTATCAAATTGGGAAAATGAAGCTGAAGACCGCCATCTTTGGCGGAAATCACTTGCAGACGGCCCAATAGCGCACGACGAGGCATGGTTCCCTACACTAGCTAACATTAACAAACGTGCTAAGCGCCACGAACACGCCTCTAACCCTCTGCCACATTTTTTTTTTTTTTTTATCCTGGTAAAAATTCTTTATGTATTCCACCAGCCGTGAGGGCAACTGGTGGATATGTGGGACTCTCCGCTAATGAGACGGCCTACCCACTAAAAATCCAGGGATACCTACCCAGCGCCTTGTGCTGGGGCCCCGGGTTCGCTTTCGCACTCTACGCGCGGACCCAGCAACGCAAGCCGCAACCGGCATCATCCACACCGTCTCGTGACGGGGACATCTCAGATCGGCGCACCAGTACCCAGCACGCCGTCCGTCCATGGGATCTATAGGCAGGTGAAGAACCCCCTCCGGTTCAACACCCGCAGACCCGTTCACCGACGTCCCGGACCCGGGGCACTAGGCCCAGGGTCAACGGACATCGGCGCGTCCTTATCCCTCGCAACCCTCTACCACCTAGGGCAACGCAACATTCAAATATATGTGCATACTGCAGCCGTATCTGCCGTTCCCGCATCGGTCTTATAAGTCACGAGCGTAAATGCCGTGCTACAGTTAATATCACAGAAACTACTTAAATCATCTCTTTAGATGGAAACAGGCCAATGATGACTGTGTGTGTAGTGGTACTCATTCGAACAACTTGCGCACTTGAGACGGGCTTAGTTTAAAAACACGTTGGTTAACAATAAAAATTCCCTCACTCAAAATTCTTCGGTTCACATCCTCAAAATGTCTGAACACCCACATCTGCATATCTCCCGCGTTTGTTTCGAGAAGGAGATGGAGACCTGCTCCTTTTCCTTAGCCTTTTTCGAGCTACGTTTTCGTTTGTATTCTTCTGACCAAGTATTGGTGAGCGCCTAGGAGACTTCTGAACATCAATTTCACGGGATTCAACGGTTGAATCCCGTGAAAAAAAAAATCTAAAATTAATTTAAAAAAAAATTGTTTCCATATAACAAAGTTCCTGGCCTTGTCAGCGCAAAGGCACAGAGCAGTGACGTAAAAGGTTGCTATTGCGAAAGTGTCAGGAGAAACTGACTATAATTAATAGAAAAAACTAGCTACACGCTACAGAATGTCTGCTCTTTTCAGTTCTCTTCTTTACTGAATCGCATTATACGTGAACACGCCCCTCGTGCAAGATTGTGAAATGCTCGTCGCCCGCTGCCGCTGTTGCAATGTACACACTCGCGTATTATAAACACGTGCGTATTCGTCTCGACGCGAACTGAAGTGAAGTGAACCGAGTATTGTAGTGAGACGCTCCGGACTCTCCACGTACAACTTCAGGGCACTTCGAGTCCTTTGACTCGGGCAAAAACCGACAACTTATGGAAGTCGGCCGAGGCGAGGCGAGGTTGCATGAAATACCCTTCCACAAGTTCCACACTATTACTTAACTTCGTCCAACTTCACGAATAGCGTATAATAGGATATTTAAGGGCGCTTCGAGTCCTTTGACTCGGGCAAAAACCAACAACTATCGGAGGTCGGGCGAGGTTGCACGAAGCGAAGTGAAGTGCCCTTACACACTGTATTCGCTTGAATTCATCCTACTTCGCGAATAGTGTTGAGGACGTCGGAACTTTTGGAAGTCGGCTGAGCCGAGGCGAGGTTGCACGAAGTGCCCTTTCACAATATCGTATTCACTTAACGTTGGTCGTCGTCCAACTTATACTTTATAGGTACTTCGAATTTGGTCAACTTCACGAAGAGAGTTTTGGCGGGAACGCGAAAAAGTTCATGTCATTGCATTGTACTAGTTTTCAAAACTTGTGCTTTTGCCAGTGTTAGTTTAAATCATTAGTGACGTACACATTAAAGTGCTGAATTACGAGCATAGGTGTGGTGTGGCCAAGTGATATTATAATGTAGTGAAACGTGGTTTTTCATGTTGCTTCAAAGAAGAAGCTTCTAATAAAGGACTTAACTTTATTGTACGTGAAATATTCTATAACAGTGGTAACAATACCACTGTTACAACACACTGGTACTGTGTTGTTGTAGTGGTTGCAATATTTGACACTGGCTAAATACATTATGTGTGGAGCCACAATATAAGAAATAAAACTTCATGTTGTTTGTTTTTCTTTTTTGTTCGCAGTTTTTCTTTTACATAGGGATATTCCGATACCGCCAAAGTATCGATACCTACTCATATGAGTAGTACTCAATTCATGATTCGATACTACTCATATGTCATTACTCCACGGATGTACAGATTAAGTAGTATGTACATCCGTGCAATACTCATAACGAATATCCTAAAAGTATCGATACCTACTCATATCGATACATTTTTTATTATTTATGAAAACCGTGAAAAATAAACTTACCTTATTGCAGCAAAGTTTTGTTGTTTCTTTGACTGAACTACATTTCCAAGTGTTTTGGCGTGAAGAATCAGACATTCGAACACTAACGATGTGTTTAGGATATATCATTTGACAATATTCGATACAAGTACAAGTTTTATTTATTTAATTATTTTAATTAAGTATAACAACAACCTTTTTAACTGTACTGTATGTGTGTGTGTTTTGTGTGTATTAACTGTATTCAACGTTTTAAATTAAATTTATATTTGATTTAATCCTGCTTAAATTAAAAATGGGGTTGTGTTAGCCCATGTATACATTAAAAAATCACCTTTTTAAGCTAGTTGACTTAAAGTCAGGCCATATACTATGCTTCATTAAAGAAAAGTAAGTTATGGCGAAATAAAGCTGCTTGGAATTGAATTTTTGGCGATTATATGCTGTTTTGACTTAACAGCATTGATTTGATTCGATACTAGTACATTCTTTCCGATACCAAGTAAGTATCGAAAGAATTATTCGATGCTAAAAAGTACTTGGTATCGAAAGAAAAGTATCGAGTACTTACTCGTATTTACTAGTATCGGAACATCCTTATGCGTAGTGTAGTATACTAGTCATAGAATTCTCACTAGTAGAAATCTATTTCGCGTGGCCACCTAGTTGTTTCTTGCTCCCACACGAGGTGCTGCCTGAATAAGAACGTCTCCCAAAATGTTGGGTAGATAATGGGCGATTTCGTTAGCTCTATCTATAGAGTAATTTACCTTGATACCTAGAATTTATGTTTTACCAGTGTTCACTGCTTCTTTATTGTAAAAACTAAAATGTAAGGTCAGGTGGGGTAAGTGAAACGAAGGAGTACCTAAGTGAAACCCTATCGTAATCAATAAATCACACAGTTTAGCTCTATGCTATGTGGCGAAATGGTTTCAATGCTCTAGCACACGCGTCACACAATCTTTCTGCTAGGTCATAAAATAAAAAGAAATCAGCTATCTTTAAGTTTACAAAACAAAAGTTGGCTGATGCCATGAAGCAATTTACTAGTGTTTATGTACATTTTTACACGAAAATAATGCATGAAACGGCGCGTAATGTGGGGTTAGTATTTGCAGTCACAGACGACACAGGTAATAAAATCAATCAAATATCTACTACATTACAATCATCATCATCATCAACAGCCTGAAGACGTCCACTGCTGAACATAGGCCTCCCCCAGAGCACGCCACCTTGAGCGGCTGCTCGCCTCCTGCATCCATCGGCTCCCCGCGGCTTTCACCAGGTCGTCGGTCCACCGAGTGGGGGGCCGGCCTACGCTGCGTCTTCCGGTTCGTGGTCGCCACTCGAGAACCTTTCTTCCCCATCGGCCGCCAGTTCTACGAGCGATGTGGCCTGCCCATTGCCACTTCAACTTACTAACTCTAAGAGCTATATCGGTCACTTTAGTTCTCCTGCGGATCTCCTCGTTCCGGAGCTTATCTCGCAGGGAAACACCGAGCATAGCTCGCTCCATAGCTCGCTGCGCGACTTTGAGCTTACTAATGAGGCCAACAGTAAGAGACCATGTCTCAGTTCCATAAGTCATCACTGGCAACACACACTGATTGAAAACTTTCGTTTTCAGGCTCTGCGGTATTTTGGACGAAAAGATAGGACGAAGCTTCCCGAACGCTGCCCAGCCGAGTTGGATTCTTCGCGCCACCTCTTTGTCGAAGTTGGACCTACCTAATTGGACAATCTGTCCTAGGTAGACATACTTGTCGACAACTTCGAGAGTATCGTTCCCAACAATTACCGGTATAGGTGGAACATGAGCATTAGACATGATCTTTGTCTTGTCCATATTCATCTTAAGACCAACCTGCTGGGAGACTCTACTGAGGTCGTTGAGCATGGTGCTAAGGTCCTCGAGCGATTCCGCCATTATGACTATATCATCGGCAAAACGAAGGTTAGTGATGTACTCGCCATTTATGTTGATGCCAGATCTTTTCCACTCCAAGAGCTTGAAAACATCCTCCAATGCGTTTGTGAACAGTTTCGGAGAAATAACGTCTCCCTGTCTCACGCCTCTTTGCAATGGAATTTGTTCCGTACTCTGGTCCTGTAGTCGGACTGACATAGTGGCCTTACTGTACAAACACTTCAAAACTTCGATATACCTATAGTCAATTTGGCATCGCTGCAAGGACTGCAGCACCGCCCAAGTCTCGATTGAATCGAAGGCTTTCTCATAGTCCACAAACGCTAGGCATAACGGCCGATTATACTCTTCGGTCTTCTGTATAATCTGGCGCAGCGTATGGATGTGGTCTATGGTGCTAAAGCCTTTTCGGAAACCGGCTTGTTCGGGAGGCTGGAATTCATCAAACCTGCGTGCGAGACGATTCGTAATGACTCTCGAAAACAGCTTATACACATGACTCAAGAGCGAGATGGGCCTATAGTTATTCAATAAGGTGTTATCGCCTTTTTTGAAGAAGAGCACCACCACGCTCTTGTGCCATGCCTCTGGCGTTATACCTTCAAGGATGACAGAATTAAATAACTTCTGGAGGACTAAAAGTACCGGTCTACCACCCGCTCTCAGAAGTTCGGTCGTAATTCCATCTTCACCTGGTGCCTTGTTGTTTTTAAGCTGTTTGAGGGCCATTCTAATCTCGTACAGGCTGACGTCCGGGATATCTTCGGTATAGTGTCGGACTAACTTGGCTCTGATGTCCTGAGCTGTGTTAGTAGCGGGCTTACGTGTCGAGGTGTATAACTGTCCATAGAAGTTCTCGATCTCTCTCAGAATCTCAGGCTTGGATGAAATGACGCTACCATTTTCGGTCTTCAGTTTTGTCATTTGGTGTTGCCCAATAGACGAATCCTTTGCGAACACTTTAGAGCCTTGGTTCCGCTCAATTGCGGCCTCAATACGTGAAGTACTAAGAGCACGCAAGTCGTGTCGCAAGGAACTCCAGATTCGTCTATTGAGTTCACCGTAGGCTGACATATCAACTGAAGACTGCAGCTTCATTTCGCTCCGGTCGGCCATTAGCTCAAGAGTTTTTTCTGAGAGCTTTTGAGTCTTCTTTCGGCGTTGGGTCTTAAAGAATTTCGATCCAACAGCTTGGACAGTTTCCACCAACCCGTCGTTTAGCTCGTCCACTGTGTTACAGTCGGCTAGGCACTGGAAGCGATTTTGGAGTTCCAGCTGAAAGCCTTCGGGGTTTTGGATTTGGACAGGATTTGGACGGAGCGTAGACTTCACCAGACGTGACCTTTCGAGCTTAACATTGATATTCAATGTGCCTCTAACAATACGGTGATCGCTACCGGTTTTCACCTTGCTGATCACAGAGACATCATCGAATATGTGCTTCTTGGTCGTCATGATGAAGTCTATCTCATTTTTAGTGGAACCGTCGGGACTTATCCACGTCCACTTCCTGGATGGCCGCTTCTCGTAGAAGGAGTTCATCATAAAGAGTCCCTCCTTCTCCATGAAGTCAGCCAGCCTCTGTCCTCGAGGGTTCCGCTGCCCGTATCCAAATGGCCCCACTCTCAGCTCATCGCTATTCCTTGTGCCCAACTTCGCATTGAAGTCTCCCATCACAACGGTGAAGTATGTTTCGGAAGTATGCATGGCTTCGGATATGTCCTCATACATAGCTTCTACTTCATCGTCTGAGTGTGCCGATGTCGGCGCGTATACCTGTATAACCTTCAACGAATACCGTTTGGTTATTCGGAGTACCAGGTACGCTACCCTGGCCGACACACTGTCGACTTTGACCACGTTGTTGACGAGAGACTTGCGGACGAGAAACCCGACACCCCCTTGGGAGAGTTGGTCTCCCTCCCGGTAGAAGAATAAGTTACCGGAATTTAGGATTATCGTGTCCTGTCCCTGTCTTCGGACTTCTGACAATCCCATTACATCCCAGCGTAACTTACCCATCTCCGCCTCTAGCTCGACCATCCTTTCGTCAGCCTTCAGTGTGCGCACGTTATGTGTTGCCAGGGCCAGGGGTCGTCGTTGGGGTTGGTAGCCGGGCGTCTGCCGGGGATTCTTCGCACCCCTTGCCCTGCCGTTACCGTGGCCGCTACCGTAGCCACGGGATAGCAGAGCTGCCGGGGACTGGGGGCCGTTTTTATTTGTGCTTGTCATTAGGGGGGGGGGGGTTTGCCATAATCACCACGCTTGGCAGGCGGCTTGGTGATCGCAGTAGGTGAAGATTGATTGCCACCAAGACCGAGGGGAACGCTGCGACCCATTCCCTGGATATTCCCTTAGCCGCCTTCTACGGCACCCACGGGAAGAGATGGGGTGGTCCTATTCGTAACCGGGACCACACGGGACCTACATTACAAATGTCATTGTAAATGTCCCATGGGCGAAAATCACGTATTTCACATCAACAGCTGGAAAACGTCTAGTGCTGAATACAGGCATGCCCATAAAACGCCATTTTAGACGCTGATTATAGGGAGGTTTGCCATAATCACCTCGCTTAGCAAGTAGCTTGTCATCGCAGAAGATTATAATGTACCAAAGAGAATGCTACTGCCCATTCTCTGGATAGTCCCTTAGTCTGCTTTTAGACGGCACCCAAAGAAAGAGATGGAGATTCTGCGCTAATAAAGTATATTATTACATGCAGCTATTATTACATAAGTAGGTACCTAATATAATGACTGCGGGTAACAGATAATAAAAAAAAAACTGTCAATATAGTCAACTGCAAAATAGTCAAACGCCAATGTCAACCTACCGTCAGAATATTGAATCGGAACGTTTCTGTCAAAACCGTGAACCATTTTTGAAGTGATGTTTCGTTCACGCAAATTGAATTTTCAAAAATTATTTTCTTGAAGAGTATTTATTGCCGTCATTTGCCATTTCAGATTTAGGCTTTCTATGTGTAAAAAAAATTTGCGTCCTAGCAGAATTCACAAAGTGGATAGATGTGCAAGTATGTTTCATTTACCCCACCTGACCTTAAATATAAAATTATATATTTTACTAAGTTAAATCAAGCAAATAATTAGCTAATACACCTACAAAAGGATTTTTTCCGACTTATAAACATTTGCAAATCAACATGCTACATGCAGGTACCTAGCTGGTTTTATGGGAAATTAAAAATCATAAACTGGCAGTACCTTGACAATGAAATTTTTTCGTTAGGTATGATTATTTTATCCATTAACTAATCATTTAGCTGTTTTTCTGTTTAGCTGAGTACTTGTTATTACATGAAATGTAACGCTGTATTTATATTTTTCACAATAAACACTTCTAAAAAGGGAAAATTGACAAAATAATGGCTACTTACTTGTGAAATGTTATTCCTTCATATATACGCCTCAGTGCGACTTCTGTTGCTTAAAATGCTGCAACCACCCACTGCACACACATTATTTCTCAAATATTTATTGCCTAGATCACCATTTAAGACCCGATTTCACCAACGTTTATTCCAAGTATACGGCTATTCCTTACTCCTGGATACAGCTAATTGACAAATGAAATTACACAAAAAAGACGCCATTTTGATTGTATCCAAGGAATAAGTCTTATTCCTTCACAAAATTGGTGATATAAGGGCTATATTCGCGTAACTGGGTTGTTCTCGGAAAGTTATACCTGGAATAAAATTTATTCTAGTTTGGTGAAATCGGGCCTTAATAACATTTGGAATAAAATAACCTGTCTGGCTTAGATCATACGAAGCCAAATAAAAAAACCCGGTAACGGTGACAAGGACCAAAGCTATTACGTTCGTCTATTTTTTGCTTAGTACCGAATGTATAGCGCTCTCCTTGTTGTCCATGAATGACGTCATATATTACGGTTCTACTCGTAGATATTCAAAGATACTAGTATAGACTCTGTGAAATAAATTATATACTCTTTGGTTGCGTATGCGGTGCACGTGTGGTGCGGTGCGTTAGCGTCAGTTAGCGTGTGGTTAACGTATTTTATTTCGTGTTTGTGTATCAATAAATAAAAGAAACTCGCAATTTAATGCTTTTTTAAATAAGATATCATGACTATAACCCAGGATAATGAAATCGACATATTCGTCGCTAGCAAAATTGGATCTTTCAAACGTAAGTTAACATTTTGGTTTGGTTCATGCTATGTAAATAGGGCGAATTCTGTGGGTTCATGTTTACAATTTTTCGACTTTTCGTATAATAAAGTTATGGTGAATTGGAGATGTTTTGGTATAATTAAGGCTTTAAAAATATTGTATGATTATGGACGTAGCACAGATCTCTCAGGAACTGTTTATATTTCCAGGATAAAATGACCTTATAAATAACTAAACTTTTTGGGAGGCGTTTAAAAAGTCCTATAGGTACTTACCTAGTTAGGTACCTTTAGTTAAAAACGTTAGTTTTAAATCCTTTTAATTTTAAGTGGCCTCATGTAGTGATTTTTCATGGTGGCATTATGAGAAGCAGGGATGAAATATGTAATTTTTGTGATAGGTATCTGGTAGTAATTGACATCAATATTTTATGTAGGTATAGTTTGACACTAAAGCGAAGAAAGTTTAAATACACCACCCATTTTTGTTCCTTTTCAACCCACCTACCTAATAATAACCGGTTTTATGAATGGGACTTCGAAAATGAAGAAACAAAACTTCCTTCCCTTTTTACCCCTTCAAATCAACCCTGGCAAAAAGTATTACTGTAGCATAATTATCTTTTAAAAAGTATATACAATGCCAGTTTTCATTGCTATAATTGAAAATAGAAAGTTTCATCCCTTATTTCAACCACGTAAGTGGTTCCTCTCAAAACAAATTTCAAGCAACATTTTTTACATCGAAGGAACTATCCAAGTGTGAATACATTACGATATTTTTTTACAAAGCTCAACCAATGATTTTGGGGTTGAACTCCAAAAAAAACAAAGAAAACCCATTCCATTTTAACACGTTTGTATGGTCCATGTTTAAAAACGTTAAGTAGGTACCTACCTATGTTGAGAAATAAAGGTTTTCTTAATACAAAGACTTTATCCTTTCCAAGCCCGTAAGGGCTGAATTTTTATGAATTCCATTTCATTACACCCCTATGTAATGAACATATATTCGAAATTTCAAGATTTAAGCTTCAGCGTTTAGGCCGTGCGAGTGTCTTACGATGGGACCTTATACTGTTTTTTTAACCCCTCAGAGGATGAAACTCAAAAATTCCCGAGACCCGTATCTAGTTATTTTGTATGTTCTTTACACATTTCAAATTTCAGTATAATACGGTAATTTTTTTTGAAATTTTTATACTTATTTCAACAATTTTTCCTTTAAATGCTGAATTTTGAAAAACTAAAAGATACCATTTCTTTTATTTTTATACTTGTTTATATGTGTTAAGTTTCAAAACGATACATCACGAAATGTAGCTTTTTCATACACCCCTTTTCTACCCTTTTCGCCCACTGAGGGGTTGAATTTTCAAAAATGCTTTCTTAGCACGCACTTGCGTCATAAAAGAAAGGCACCCCCAAATTTCAAGTCTACGTTTAGCGGTTTGGGCTGTGCTTTGTCTGTCAGTCAGTCAGGACAAAGCCTTTTATATAATAGATATAACACCTAGACACAAAACAAACATTGATGATTACATAAATGTTTGTCCTGAATGGGAATCAAACCCACAACCTACAGTTTAGAAGGCAGGGTTACTAACAACTGAGCTATCGGGTCAGTTGGGACTACTTGATTAAAATGTTGCTTTTTTATTTACAGATATAAAATATCACACAGACTTAACAAAAAACAATAAAAAATGCATAGAGAACCTGGTAGATATCAAGTCTTTGCAGAAAGATGATTCTATTACATGCATGCAGTGGGCCAACGATGATCAGACCGAGATACTGGTTGCACGGAAAAATCAACAGGTACATCATCATCATCATCATCGCTATCCAGAAATGCACTTATGAATTTTTACGTTACCGTGACTAGACTTGGATATGACAACGACTCAACTTTCAGAATTCTAATATTACAGATCCAAGCGTACTCAACGCTCCACCAATCAGTAATCACTACACATACGGCAGACTTTGCCCCCGGTCACATAGTTGGCCTCGGTCGTTGCAAGAGGAAGCTACTCGCTGCGGCATCCAGTGGAGTGGTCAGGATATGGAGCAAGAAGACGGAGGAACTAGTCCAGACTGGGGGGAAACTGGATGTGATGAGGATCTGTCCGGATGATGCAACACTCTTTGCTACTGGTAAGTATCGTTCGGGAAGCTTCGACCCATCTTTTCATCTAAAATACTGCAAAGCCTGAAACGAAAGTTTTCAACCAGTGTGTGTTGCCAGTGATGAGTTATGGAACTGAGACGTGGTCTCTTACTGTTGGCCTTATGAGTAAGCTCAAAGTCGCGCACCGAGCTATAGAGAGGGCTATGATCGGGGTTTCCATGCAAGATAAGATCCGAAATGAGGAGATCCGCAAAAGAACTAAAATCACCGATATAGCTTTGAGGGCCACTAGGTGGACCGACGACCTGGTCAGAATCGCGGGGAGCCGATGGATGCCGGAGGCAAGCAGCCGCTCAAAGTGGCACTCGGGGGAGGCCTATGTTCAGCAGTGCACGTCTTCAGGCTGATGATGATGATGATGATGAAGTATTGTTAACCGACTTCAACAAAATGAGGTTAAGAACCTCTTCATCGTTTGGTTGTATGTTTTTTTATGTTTTCTACCTCAAAACTCGAGTCATTTATCGGCGAACCGGAAGACGCAGGGTAGGCCCTCACTAGGTGGACCGACGATCTGGTGAAAGCCGCGGGGTGCCGATGGATGCAGGAGGCGAGCGGCCGCTCAAAGTGGCGCGCTCTGGGGGAGCCCTATGTTCAGCAGTGGACGTCTTCAGGCTGATGATGATGATCATCTAAATCATTCTCAGTATGAAAATAAGGCCAGTAAGGTGTTAATCATTGTGGAATTTATCTATCTACCCTCTCTTTGATCTCAGGTGGTGAAGAAAACGACTTAAAGTTATGGCGCGTAGGCACACCCGAGCCAGTGTTCTCTGCCAAGAACCTTCCCCATGACTTCCTGCAGCTCCGCAGGCCAGTCTGGGTGTCCGGGGTGGCCTTCTCACCCGGGGGTAGTTTGGTGGCTGTATGTTCCAGGCATGGATATGTTAGGTATGTTGTAAATAATCATTTATAATTATATACTATCTGAGTTTGAATTGGGGTATTATTCCGAAAGGGGGGGGATGGGGCCCATGATAGCCCACAAGTTGTGAGAGCCTTACTTGAAACTGTGTGTTTCCAAACCTCCATACTAAAAAATAAATCCACTCACAAAATTGCACGAGAGTTAACAACATACTATAATTTCATTTCTAAACACAGATTGTTAAACTCATTTAAGTGCATTTGGTCAAGGACGAAGTTCAACCACCCAGCTGCGCTAGGGCTATCTCTTCGATGAAAAACTATTAATTTAGAAAAGTCATAGAAGAAACATTGCCTAGCTTAGCTAGCTAGGGAGTAGATTTACCCCCTTTCGGGATAATATACCAATTCAAACTCAGATAGTAGATATTAGTAGGATGTTATGTTACATAGGATAAGTTAGGATATTCAGATCATGGTAAAGAACTTGTCATGAAGGAATTTGTTACTGTTTCCAGGTTGTACGACACCCGGACACAACGCCGGCCCGTCTCCAATGTAGAGTTCCCCAACATGGCGGCCACTTGCATAGTTCCCAGCTTCCATGAGAGGTGAGACCTTCACTCATCATCACAGATGTCCACTGCTGAACATACACCTCACACAAAACGACACTTTGGGCGCTTATCATAGGAGGATGCCATAATCATCACGCTTGGCAGGCGGCTTGGTGATCGCAGAAGGTTATAAACATGGGACAAGGAGAGAAATGCCAATGCAACAAGAAAACAGCGTAGATCAGAAATATGACAAAAACTAGATGGCGTTGCAAAATGAGCGGGTTAAGTTGAGCGCAGATCAGAAATATGCCAAAGAACCATTTTAAACCTGGCTGGTGCTATAAATGAGTGGGCTATACGGGTAGCTACTAGCTAGGTTTAAAACTGACCATGGAGGCTGTCATCGATACACAAACGTGTGTCATCCACCAACCCGCACTTGTCCAGCGTGGTGGATTATGGTCTGCACTCTCTATATTTATTTATCATAGGAAAACTTACTTACTAGGTGGTAGGACTTTTCTGCAAAGTCCGTCTAGGTAGGTACCACCGCTTTGCCAGTTATTCTGCCGCCAAGCAGTAGTGTGCAAGCACTACTGTGTTCCGGTTTGAAGGGCATTGTAGCTAGTGACATTACTTTGCAAATGAGACTTAAGAACTGATCTCACAGTCTAGATCTCTTTTTTAGACTGTGTGATGTCTCTGGATGACGTGCGCAGTGCGCAGTGTCACGCGAAACTTTAATTTAGATTTCCGAGTGACACTGCAATCTGTAATGGGCGGCCGTGACGCTTAACACCAGGCGAACGACTAGCTCGTCACGTCATTCGTTTACATAAAAATAAAAGAAACCAGTCCAATTACAAGTTTCCACCTATAGAAGTAACTTATATAAATAATTAACCTCGTAGTAGGTAGCTAGTGAAGTCCACGTGAAGCAACCGATGGAGTAATTTAATAATAACAGTACCGCTTAAGCTTGAGAACCGAAAAATTCAGCTGCCAGTTTTTGCCTTATGGAACGCACCTCATCAAAGAAAACGTCAAAATCTTTATTCAGAATCAGAATCAGAATAATTTATTGAATAATTGATACAATAATGTTTGGCTAGGTGTAATAGCGCAATAAAGCAAGATCAATTTACCCACATCGGGCATTCAATATTATCAAGAATGTGGAAATATAAATGGAAATTATTAATAACATCACTGATCCGATTACAAAATATAATCAAATTGTAATAATAACACATGTTGTAAACCCAAGACTTGAAATAATAGATGCCGTGGTAGAGAAAAAAAATTATTAAAAAAATCAAAAAATTAAATGTCAATAAATATCAATTAATAATAGTATTCATAGCTCATTCTCACTTACATTTTTAAGCAGTCATTACATACTTTTTTTTTTTTTTTTTTTTTTTTTTTTTTAACGGGCAAATTGCCTTTATTACTCAAACTAACTACTACAATAATAAAAACTAAACTAAACTAAACTAGCTACACTACCTACTACAAAGAACACTTATGGACTGTATAATTATTTATTATTATTTATTATTATTAATTACATACTATAAAATATATGATATTACATTTCAGATCAAAATTCACAACATGTCAGTAGACTTATCTCTATTAATAAATTCTTTAATGTCATAAAATACTTTTTTAATTAGCCACTTCTTCAGTGTTGTTTTAAATTGATTAATCTTTAAAATGTCTGCAATAGTATTCGGCAACGAGTTATAAATACGAATGCCACTAATATATGTACTTTTGTCAAATATCATTGATTTGACAAGAGGAACGCAAAGATAATCTCTACCTCTTAAAGGGGCACTCCTCAGCCGTGTTTGTGATACCTTTTTAAACATGTGAATATTATTTCTTACAAATAAGCATAATTCTAATATATATATTCCAAGTAATGTAAGATATTCTTTTTCTTTAAATAACAGGCGTAATGATTCATCGCAATTTTTACTATATATAATTCTAATGCTTCTTTTTTGTAGGAGAAAGGTTTTTTGCACATTGACCGAGACATTGACATTGTTATTAGTCTTTAAATAGTCATTAAGAAATGAAGATGTTCTCCAGAAGAAAGTATTTTGCTTGTAGTTTGTCCTGGCTGACGGAACAGATAGAAGTGGCGTATGGCGAGAATTAAATGTTGGAGTTCGAAGGGAAATTTTGTTAAGTAACTCAGCACTATCAACTTTGTTATTTAAGATATTCAAATAATATGTTACATCTGCTATAGTCGGCCTTGTGTGCAGCAATGATGACGTCAACAGCGCTACTCGTAACTGACGTTAATGTTCTTGAGCGAAACTGCAAAAATTTTAAAAACTTCCGCTGTACTCTTTCTATGCGTAAAAAAATGTAATATGAGAGAGGGCCCGTGTCCCAGCTGTGGGAATGTATTGGGCTTAATGATTATTTAAATCCTCAGACAATTCTTGGTGGGTTTCGGCCGCGGACAACTTCACAACGTGGATCTAAGAGTTTCTAGACCTGACAAAGGGTACAAGGTAATTTGCAGCACTTCAAATGTTCATTAATACGTTTTTTATCTTAGAGTATAGACTAAAAGCATAGAGAGATCATCAGAACGACATTATATTTGTACTGCTCACACGTATCGCTACGTCAGTGGCGAAGGAAGGAAACACACATATAGTAATTAGCTACGCTTACGAAAAGTCACCGTACCATTTTTTTCGACTCGAGTCAACTGTTTTTTCTATACAAATCTGTGAGACTCATTCACATCAAAGTGTCCACTTCATATAAAAAGTGTCCAAAAAAGTGGTACGCTTCACAGATAATGAAGTTCTCTCTATGCTTTTAGTCTATACAAGTTTTTTATGTAAACGAATGACAACGTCATTTCATAATTTGTAAACTTTCAATAATAAAAAAAAAGAATGACGTGACGAGCTGTTCGTTCGCCTGATGTTAAGCGCCACGGCTGCCCATAACAGTTAGTGTCACTTGGAACTGTAAATTAAAGTTTTGCGTGACACTGCACTGCTCACGTCATCCTGAGACGTCACGCAGTCTAGTAACAAAGACGAAGTTATTAGATAAACTGTAAATACAAAAACGGAAAAATATATTATGAGTAAGTCACTATGGGCTGGGTTATCGCTAAAAAGCGATCTCTTCCAGACAACCTTTGGGTGGACAGAGATAGGTCAATGAGCATGGATGGTAGTGCTGTAAAAGATACTAAGTTTCATTTTTAATGTAGGTAAAGGAAAAATTAGAATCACAAACAGGATTTGAACCTGCATCCCTAAAGCCGGTACATGCATGGTTGTTAGCTACCGTGATAAATGATCTCACGTCTAATTTTATCCTATTTATTTATTTCTTTATGCACAAAACGTGTACAAAGGTGGACTTAATGCTAACAGCATTTTCTGCCAGTCAACCAAGGTGTGCAGAAATGAAGTAGATTAGGCGTGCACAAAAAAGGAGATGAGCAAAATTGTTGATCATGCAAAATAATATAAAGTATTAACTATTAAGATACAAATATGTACATGTGATTTTATGAATTTAATAAAATACAGACTAAAATAAATATGCTACATTATTATGTAATAAATAACAATAATAATGAATAAATACATATTCCTATGTTCTGCTATTTTTACCATTTGAATCATCATCATCATCATCATCATCATTAACAGCCTGAAGACGTCCACTGCTGAACATAGGCCTCCCCCAGAGCACGCCACCTTGAGCGGCTGCTCGCCTCCTGCATCCATCGGCTCCCCGCGGCTTTCACCAGGTCGTTGGTCCACCTAGTGCGGGGCCTACGCTGCGTCTTCCGGTTCGTGGTCGCCACTCGAGAACCTTTCTTCCCCATCGGTTATTGAATCATGCAAACCGTTATTTAAAAAATTAAACCATACTACCCCTTCCATGCATGTATATATACGAACTTGCAATTTTCGCAAAGACAAACCCACAATACTTTAAAAGGGCATATGATATGTTTCCTAGAAATACCCGTAACCCTGACAGACTGGTCTTTGATACACATCCTAAAACAACATTGGATCTTAAGCAGCGTCACGCAATGTCTGTAAAAGTTGATAATGCTCTACCAAAACATGTAAAGACATTAAAATTAAAGCCTTTCAAAGCGGAATTATTGAATTGGTTACGACATAAGAACTCTTATTCTATAATAATAATAATCAGTTTTTATTTCAGACAAACATTATCCATTTTTTGTTAGTAGTAAACTTAATTTACTTAACTTATAAATGATCTCTTGAATTCTAAACATTAATAATTTAATAATATTTTTTTTTATGTAATCGTATGACGTGACGAGCTAGTCGATCGCCTGGTGTTAAGCGTCACGGCCGCCCATTACAGATTGCAGTGTCACTCGGAACTCCTAACTAAAGTTTCGCGTGACACTGCGCACTGCGCACGTCATCCTGAGACATCACACAGTCTAAAAAAGATTTCTAGACTGTGAGATTAATAATAGATTCTGAAGAAATGACATAAGAAATAATACGACTATTGTATGCTTATTCAAGCTGAATGTGTCGAAACTGAAAAGACCGAATCGTACCACATTTACTGCAATAATGATATTTGTATATGTATATCAAGTTTTGAGACTATTTTCAGTGATGATGATTCGTTCACAGGGGTGCGCAGGCGCAATATCGGATGTAGCGATATCACGTGACCACAGACTGGTGGTGAGCACGAGTCTGGACAGACATCTGCGAGTACACGCCTTTGACACCAAGGAGATGGTTTACAAGGTAACTTGTTTAGTTTATCTAAAGAAGGATGGCGACTTTCCATGTGTTTTGGGACCCAGCCTGTACAGTATAGATGTTTTTGCTACAGTTAATGCATGTAGGGCATTGTAGCTAGTGAAATTACTGGGCAAATGAGACTACGGACTGATCTCACAGTTTAGAAAACTTTTTTAGACTGTGTGATGTCTCAGGATGGCGTGCGCAGTGCGCGGTGTCACGCGAAATTTTAGTTTGGAGTTCCGAGTGACACTGCAATCTGTTATGGACTGCCGTGTGACTTAACACCAGGCGAGCGACTAGCTCGTCACGTCATTCGTTTACATAAATAAGAAAAGTTAATGCTGCGCTAGGGCTAACTTCGAACGTAATTTTTACATGGCATTTCTTCAATGAAAACGACTTGTGCTTAGAAATGAATTTATAGTATCTTGTTAACTCTCGTAGCGATCGCACGTGCAATTTTGTGAGTGGATTTATTTTTTAGTATGGAGGTTTGGATACACGCAGTTTCAAGTAAGGCTCTCACAACTTGTGGGCTATCATGGTCAGAAAATATGTCAAAAACCGATTTAAACCTAGCCCGCCGCAGCTACCCGTATAGCTCGCTCATTTTGCAACTCCATCTAGGTTTAAAACGGTTTTTTGACATATTTCTGATCTACGCTGTTTTCTTAGTGTGCATTCCTCCCCTCCTTGATCCATGATATAAAGCATCAAAGAAGCAAATTTAATGGAGGGTACAGAAGATGAGGGAAAAAATGAGGGTATTTAGTACATAACCTGTACCGATCATATATCTTGTACTATCTGGATACTCCTTGCCTTGCCTTGTTTGTAAATACATACATAGAATACAATATAACACCCACACACAGAACAAACATCGATGTTCATCACACAAATGTTTGTCCTGAGTGGGAATCGAACCCACAACCTACAGTTCAGAAGGCAGAGCTACTACCAACTGAGCTATCATGACGGTAAAATTAAATAAATCAGTTTGAAAAAAGAAGTTCTCTTTCCCACAACGGGTGCAAGCACAATGTAGAATAGACATCTTCGATTACACCTGTAAAGAAGCTACAAGAAACTTTACAGTGATAAAAACATTGGGCGTTGTAGCTAGTGAAATTACTGGGCAAATCAGACTTTATGAACTGATCTTACAGTCTAGAAAAGGTTTTTAGGCTTAGGATGACGTGCGCAGTGCAGTGTCACGCGAAACTTTAGAGTTCCGAGTGACACTGCAACTGTTATGGGTGGTCGCGACGCTTAACATCAGGCGAACGCCTAGCTCGTCACGCCATTCATTTACATAAAAAAAAGCAAAAAATATCTGAATCTGTGATTTTACAGCAATATCTAACGTCAAAGCTGTCGTGCGTGCTTCTACAATCGGCTGGCTCCACTCCGCTCCGGAGCGACACGAGAGGAGTGAAGGAAGAGGGAGAGGAAGAGGGAGCGAAGGAAGAGGAACAAGCGGTGCCGGTAGCGGACGAATTGGATTTCTTATTCGAGAAGATGGAGACAATCGGGTGAGTGGTTTTTTGCCTATAAATACATAAACTCTGTTAAAAAGTAAAAAAGCCAAAGGATTTTATTGCAAATAGGCTATGAGGAGTTTTATTTAAAAAAAAGAAATGGAGTTTTATGTATGACCCAATAAATGGCGCCAGTTGTGGTTTTACCAAAATCTGTCGCTGACACTGTTTCAAGCATAGACCACAGGTTATAGGAAATGTGTCACGATACTGACTGACAACTCTAAACTGTTTCGTTTGTTTTATTTCCGTTGCGCGATAGCTTAGCTTAATTATGGATCATAATATTAACGTTTATCTGTCTCGCAGTTCTGCTGTACTTCAATTTACTTAAGAAGAATGCACCACAGACTACTTAGGAGATACTACAGACAATGTACTCGTGGTCCACTCAACTGAATTTGACATTTCTTTGTAGGTAGTCTAAGCATTTTCTTATGTTTAAGCTACTCTGTGGTTTGAAAGGTTTAAACTATGTACTTACAGCGCCATCTAGAAAAGAAGTGGAACTAGCGTTTTTTTTTTTAAATAAAAAGCCTCATTATTGGTGCTTTTACAAGTCAGAATGAGATTAGGTACTGCTTAATGTCAAAAATATCTTTTTTATGGCTTTTTTTTTTAAACTTACTACTACAATAATATAAACTACTTAAATAGGCTAGTAAATTTATTAATAATAATATTTTTATTGCATACTTTTAAATATATTTCACAAAAAATAAACAGTCGTGAAAGCAAAAATTTACAAAGTTACAAGCATTTTAAAATACAGGAATAGAAAGAGACAGTTCAAACGTGCAGTGACGTCACTCTTGTTCCTTCATAGTACCTCATTAGTACCTCCTGTGGTAGCTTTACATACTATCTCTTTGCCATGTGACGTCACAACGTGTGTTTTCATGTGAGGAAGTTCCACACGATCTGTTTTGCGAGAAAGGGACAGGCGATGCCCCCTCCAGAAACTTCAAAAGCTTATTACTCCGTGATTTATTCACCGATTTTACTAATTTTTTTACTTATTGCATTATTTTTTAACCTAATTTATGATAATAATAGGTCCAATTTTGAAGGCTTTAGTTGACATTATCTAAACTGCTGAACAGATTTTGATAAAATTTCCATGAGAGCAATCTGAAAGTATATCGATTTAAATAAAATGAAAGAACTTTTCATATCATCACATCACACTAATATTATAAAGGCGAAAATTTGTGTGTTTGTGTGTGTGTGTGTGTATGTTTGTTACTCCTTCACGCTCAAACGGCTGGAAGGATTTGGATGAAATTTGGAATATAGATAGCTTATATACTGGATTAACATAGCATAGGCTACTTTTTATTCGCGGGTGAAACCGCGGGGCGCAGCTAGTTACTTTATAAATGACGGATGATGAATTGAGGATGAATGTTGAACTGAATGCCAGTGATGACTTATGGAACTGAGACGTGGTCTCTTACTGTTGGCCTTATGAGTAAGCTCAAAGTCGCGCAGCGAGCTATGGAGCGAGCTATGCTCGGTGTTTCCCTGCGAGATAAGCTCCGGAACGAGGAGATCCGCAGGAGAACTAAAGTCACCGATGTAGCTCTTAGAATTAGCAAGTCGTTCAGGCAATGGGCAGGCCACATCGCTCGTAGAACTGACAACCGATGGGGAAGAAAGGTTCTCGGGTGGCGACCACGAACCGGAAGACGCAGCGTAGGCCCCCCACTCGGTGGACCGACGATCTGGTGAAAGCCGCGGGGAGCCGATGGATGCAGGAGGCGAGCAGCCGCTCAAGGTGGCGCGCTTTGGGGGAGGCCTATGTTCATCAGTGGACGTCTTCAGGCTGTTGATGATGATGATGATGATGTTGAACTGAATTATAAAACGAAAGCCACGCAAATAAAAAAAAATGAACAAAAACATTTTTTACTTCTCTCAGTGAAAAACCAAAAAAGAAGAAGCAGGATGAAGTAGAAATAGATATTTCAGTGAAGAAGATGAAACCTTCGACAGAGGGCAGCACCGAAGTTACTTCCGAAGACGCGATCAGGCAACTTCTGCGAAGCACAGAGAAGTTGAAACGCAAACGGGAGAAGCAGAAGCGAGAGAAAAAAGCGAAGAGTATTTACCATAATGCTTAATAAATTTTATAATTATTTCAAAGTAGTTTTATTACTAACCATCCGCCGTTCAATCAATTGAACTGCTGAGATTACACGAGGGAGCGGCTATGTCTTTGGTGAAATCAATATGATTTAAATTTTATTAAAATTAATTCTAAGAGTGATAACCTGTATTTGGCTTAAGAGTGTTTAGTATCCTGTTTCTTATATAATTTAGTAAGAAAGCTGTTGGTTGTCCAAATAAAATAAATTGGTGTTATAGGTTACGTGGCTTACGTTAGGTACTTCGATCAAGTATACCTGATCTTAGGTTACGTAGATAACATTGCTTATGCTAATGGTCTAATGATTATGAACTATTAGCTGACCCGCCCCGGCTTCGTCTAGTCAAAGCCGTCTAAAGGAAGAGGGAAAATGATGAGTGGATGAAAGGAGGTTATCTTTTCCCCCCTCCCTTCTCTCTTTCCCATAGTACAGGATAGGAGTGGCTTTGGGTATGTCTGTCATTTCTGTCATTTCTGAAAAATCGCAAAAAAGGATTAAAAATAGTTGACCCGCCCTGGCTTCGCATGGGTTTATTAGTTACCTTATCTCAGTAAAGGAAGAGGAAAGGAAGAAGGGAGGGCGGAGAGGAGGGGCTTTCCCTTATCTCTCCCCTCCTTTCTTTCCCATAGTCCAGGATTGGACCTAGTTACTGAAGGTTGGATGTTTGTAATTTCTGAACCACAAAACCGATGACCTTGAAATATTTACTGGACAATATTTAAAGTACCCCCTTTCTAAAAAAAATGAATGAATGAAATCAGACCACGCGTTGATGAATTAAAAATAAGTACACATTTTAACTTTCACCCCCTCTCCCGCGGGAACCGTGCTGAGTTTCGGGATAAAAAGTATCCTATAGCCTACCTTGGAGTATGAAGTCAAATCATGCCAAGTTTCATTTAAATCCATTCAGTAGTTTCGGCGTGATGCTTAGCCAAGATACAGACAGACAGACAAAAATGAAAAAAAAATGTATTTTTGGGTTCTGCATCGATAATAGAGCCCTCCAATAAAAAAATTTCAAAATATTTCAATGTACAGAATTGGATCTGTTACAGTTTTATTATAAGTATAGATTGTTTGAAGTATGGACCTGCACTGCTAACAATATTTTAACACATCGCCAATACTGGGTGTAATTGAGTGCATAGCATCACATTACTTTATTAATAGGGATATTATAGCTATAGCATCCTTTGTAACTAGGTACCTACTCCTGAAACCGGTCACGTGTGGACCAACATTTTCTTGGTACCTCATCAATCATCATCATCAACAGCCTGAAGACGTCCACTGCTGTACATAGGCCTCCCCCAAAGAGCGCCACCTTGAGCGACTGCTCGCCTCCTGCATCCATCGACTCCCCGCGGCTTTCACCAGATCGTCGGTCCACCGAGTGGGGCCACGCTGCATCTTCCAGTTCGTGTCGCCACTCAAGAACCTTTCCTCCCCATCGGTTGTCAGTTCTACGAGCGATGTGGCCTGCCCATTGCCTGAACAACTTGCTAATTCTAAGAGCTACTATATCGATCACTTTAGTTCTCCTGCGGATCTGCTCGTTCCGGAGCTTATCCCGCAGGGAAACACCGAGCATAGCTCTCTCCATAGCTCGCTGCGCGACTTTGAGCTTACTAATGAGGCCAACAGTAAGAGACCATGTCTCAGTTCCATAAGTCATTAGCTTGGTACCTATTGATTAATAATTCCAAAAAATGGTATAACTTACTTAATCAATGGCATGGTATACAGCGTTTTTCATCACAGTTGCGAGGAAAAAACAGAGTTAATGTTAATGCGACGCGTGCGGGGGAGCCACGACAGTGTGCTGGCCGTGATACCAGGTAGACTGGATTGCCCTTATATAAATTGTTGTTGCAGCCTACACATTGCACACTGCACACAATAGAGGGGCTAATTAGTGTAAGCGTAGTTACCTCTTATAGTATTATATTATATTTGACATTTGGTGATAATAGGTTCCGATTATGAAGTTGACATTATTTTTATTTTATTAGTGTTCAATTTGTAAATTTACTTGAAATGTAATGTAGTTAAATAATTAATTAATGTGACTGTCCTCTTCAATGAATGTGTAGTTTAGAATGAGTCTATGTTAATTGAAATAAACAATTTATTATTACACACTGTGATCTGTTGATCGCTAGTACCTATATACTTGCTTATGTAGCCACGCTGCCACCCACTATACATATTTAGAGCGCTGTCATTTCCTCTTATAATCTCTGGAGTCGACACACGTACGGCTCCGCGATAACTTTAGCCGAATTTAACTGTTTAGAACTAAAAAGTACAAAAATGTCGAAGAAGAAAGAAGCAGAAATGTACATAGATCTTGCTCAGAAAGCATTTAAGGAAGGAGATGTCCATAAAGCGGAGCGGCTTTTACTGAAAGCTGAGAGGACGCATCCTACTCGGAAAGCTAAAGATCTATTGGCCCAAGTAAGGGCCGCTGCTTCCACGTCAAAGCGGGCTAGTTCCAAGTCACCCAGAGGCAAAATAGTTCGAGCTACAAGAAGTTCATCTGTGGATTCGCTGCATAACCAAGGGACATGGAACTTCGGTGATTGCATGGATTATTTAACAAGTTAGTGTGATTTTAAAACGTTATTTTTAGTGTTTTTCTTTTGTGAGAATGAATGACGTGACGTGCTAGTCGTTCACCTGATGTTAAGCGACACGGCCACCCATAACAGTTGCAGTATCATTCGGAACTTTAAAATAGTAAAGTTTCGCGTGACACTGCACTGCGCACGTCATCCTGAGACATCACACAGTCTAGTAATCAGATTACTATACTATGAAACCAGGTCGTAAAGTCTCATTTGCCCAGTAATTTCACAAGCTATAACGCCCTTCCAACCGGAACACAGTAGTGCTTGCACACTACTGCTTGGCGGCAGAATAACTGGCAAATCAGTGGTACCTACCTAGACGAACTATGCAGAAAAGCCCTACAACCTAGTAAAATAGTTTGTAGCTAACTTTAACGTTATTTAGAATAATTTAAAACTGAAACTAGTTATCGCAAATAGGCTAGTTTTAGCCGCGCGGTATTTTGTATTGAAGTTCCGCGGCTAGCACGAAACTTGAGCGGAACTTTAAACAAAATACCCGGGCGGAATCCCGCGCGGGATACCAGCGGTACGAATAATGCGCTGGTTTGAATAGGGCTTAATGTCAAATATAGCAAGCCTTTTATATTAAACTAGTTGACCCGCCCCGGCTTCACACGGATTAATTAGTTTTACGCTTCGATCAGGTAGGTTTAACGTCCTAACGCTGTTCATGAGTAAGAGGGAAGCGAAAGGGAAAAGATAGGGTACAAGGATGAATGGATGGGACGGCAACAGAAGGGAGCCTGCCTTCCTTTTCCCTTCTCTCTTCTATTCGATAGGATGAGTATTTACATCTTTATTGCTTCGTGCAACCCGCACTTGGCCGTTTTAGAAAACAAACCGTATCCTAAACGTTACCCTAAAAAATTTGCTATAACCATACCAAGCAGCGAAATCCGTTCCGGAAATTACGGAGTGGTGGGTATATTCCCGGGGGCAATCGAGAATAAAATTCCCAGTTGCCAGCGGGTGGCAATCCGTAATCCATATTTAAAGCAGCGCCATCTATGACTCATCTGGTAAACGAGCAAAAAAATCACGTTTTTAAATTGTTGTATGGGAGCCCCCTTAAATATTTATTTTATTCTGTTTTTTACCTGGCTGCTGCTAGCTGGCTTTTTTTTTTCTTATATTTTGGCTCCACACATAGTGTATTTAGCCAGTGTCAAGTATTGTAGTTTTTCATCGTATTATGAAATATTTCATGTAAAGTCAAGTCTTAGTCACAGTCAGTCTAAGTCAGGTAGTCATAATCCAGTAGTGTTGGGTAGGACAAGGTTTCAAAATGAGTTTGTGTGAGCCCTTCATTATATTTCGTGAGGTGTGACAATGTCATGCCTCAAATGTCATGTCATGTTGTGAGGTACTGATACCGCATTTTTTTCATTTGTCATACAGTACAATTTTGTAACAAGAGGTGGACGCAGTCTTACTTGATCAGTGCATCGGGTCATGCATGAATACATGATGGATTGAGGCCGGTGGATGAAAGAGGCCTTACTTTGTATGTTAGACTTGATTGTATGTTACACAGCTTAAGCTATTGATTTACCTTTTCTTATTATGTATCTAGGTTGGCAGTGGTTAATTTTTTTAAATGATATGAAATGACATGATGAGCTGGGCGTTCACTTTATGCGGCACGGCCACCACCCATAACAGTTGCAGTGTCATTCGAAACATAGCTGAATTAAATCATGTAGGACGGACAAGCGCTTGACCACACTCAACTGTTTCCCTATGTAGAAAAGTACTCTGTGAAAACTGATGTTAAATCGCACTACAGTCGAAGATAGGTCCCCACTCTTCCGCTTTAAATAATCTGCGTGAAAATAGATAAACTCTCTTCCGCTTTAAATAATCTGCGTGAAAATAGATAAACTCCAACGTCATGCCGTTCTTCTCACCTCATTTACTACCTCACCTCATCTCACCTCACCTCTACATGAATCTACTCTACTCTACGCTGTGCTTTGCTCACTCACTTCGTTCTTCGAATGCATCACCGACGCGCGACGGCGAGTGTGACAAAATTTTTGAAGTGTGACATGGATTGAATGAGAGGACCGGGACATTTTTGAGTGAATGAATGTGACAAATGAAGTACATCACGTATGTCCTACTCAACACTATAATCCAGTCTAAGTCATGCCCTAGTAAAGTAGTGGCAACTTTACTAGAGGCTTCTATAGAATTTTGGAAGCAACACGAAAAACCACGTTTCACTACATTATATCACTTGCCCACACTTATACTCGTAATTCAGCACTTAATGCGTAAAATGCCACTAATTTTAAACATTAACACTAGAAAAAGCATAAGTTTTGTGAAATAATACAATGCAACGACGTGAACTTTTTCACGTTCCCGCCAAAACTCAGCTGGCTTTTTAGTATTTGTTATAGCGGCAACAGAAATACATTATCTGTGAAAATTTCAACTGTCTATCATGGTTCATGAGATACAGCCTGGTGACAGACGGACAGACAGACAGCGGAGCCTTATTAGTAATAGGCTCCGTTTTACCCTTTGGGTACGCAAGCCTAAAAAATAACTCCTCATTATTTGAAGTTGGTTGACAAAAGAAGAATCGAATATAATATTTGTCTTTGTTACAGAATTCGCTGGGGGGGTAAGCTGCCATTTAAATACTTGCTTTCTCCTTTTCCGCTCCCGACAACATTCTTTATAGCGGGATGAAATAGGAGCGGGACATATAATCAGAATAGGAGCGGAGCGGAGTGACAATCGCTGTAAATGGCCACAGGTAACAGGACTGGCCTGAAAGCTCAGTTGGTAGTAGCTCTGCCTTCTGATCTGTAGGTTGTGGGTTCGATTCCTACCCAGGACAAACATTTGTGTGATGAACATAGGTGTTTGTTCTGTGTCTGGGTGTTATATTGTATTCTATGTATGTATTTACAAACAAAAAATGTATTTAAGTATTGTATCAGTTATCTGGTTCCCATTGTACAAGCTATGCTTTGTTTGGGGCTAGATGGCGCTGTGTGAAACGTCCACACATATTTATTTATTTATTTAACCCTGCCCCGGCCGCTCTCTGAGGCTGCGTGGTCCTGGGGGTCTAACAAAGATGCCTTTCCATTAGCGATTACGCCAACCGCTAACACAAAATGTATGGGGATGACATTGCCTGCGGAAAACTTTTCTGAATCAATACTGACTATGCTGATAGCTCAGTTTGTAGTTGCTGAGTAGGTTGTGGGTTTGATTCTCTCCCAGGACAAAGGCAAGAGATGCAACATAGGTGTTTGTTCTGTGTCGGCGTTATATGTATCATACATACAAGTTGAGTTTGAGTTGGTATGTTATCCCGAAAGGGGGGGGACTGGGACCATGATAGCCCACAAGTTGTGAGAGCCTTACTTGAAACTGCGTGTTTCCAAACCTCCATACTAAAAAATAAATCCACTCACAAAATTGCACGTGCGATCGCTACGAGAGTTAACAAGTTATAAAGCTGACCTTTAATGAGCATATCGTTGACGTGTGCAGCCGGGCTTGTAAGTCTCTTGGATTTGTCATGAGGCAGACATACCGATTCAATGACAGAAGCACTATATTAACATTGTATTACGCATTTGTGAGAAGTAAATTAGAGTACAATTCGATTATTTGGGACCCTCATGAACTAAAGTATAAACTGATGGTGGAGAAAGTACAAAAAAAATTTACTCGATTTTTGTACAAAAAGCTGTATGGATATTATCCATACCTATATCCGTCCCTATTTGTGGCAGGCATGGCGGGTATCAACACTCTGGAGTTGAGGCGCAAGTGTTCAATCCTGATCCACTATTTCCTGATCCTCAACAATAGGGTTGACGATCCCACTACCCTGTCGCGATGCGGCTTACTAGCGCCGGACCTGGACGCCTATTCTCACGAATCGAGATGCAATGTCATCTCATAATAAATCTCGAGACTCGAGTTGTCTCTACTCAAGCTTAAAATTCATGATATTCTCGATTGACTAGCGCACGAGATGGCTCGTAGGGAATCGAGACGCAATGTCATCTCACAATAAATCTCGAAATTCGAGACTCAAGCTTCAAATTTGTGATATTCTCGATTGCTAGCGCACGAGATGTCTCGTGTGGTCGGAGGCAGTCGAGACCACCATGAGACGCGCTTTTGCCTTTACTTTTAGGCTCATTTGTTGCCATTTTATTGACATTGAAGCTAATGGCATGGCAACTTTTCTTCTTCTTTTCGTTTTTTCTTTCTTTTCTTTTTCTTCTTGTCTTCTTACTTTTTTCTTCTTTTATTTACTTTTTTCTTCGTTGGTTAGTTTGTCTGGGCGACAGAAGTTATAGTTATACTTTTTGCCATGCCAAGCGTTATTAGGGATGTTCCGATACCACCAAAGTATCGATACCTACTCATATGAGTAGTACTCAAATCATAATTCGATAGGTACTACTCATATGAATACCCTAAAAGTATCGATACCCACTCATATCGATACATTTTTTTTTTATTTATCAATACGGAAAAAATAAACAAATTTTACCTTATTGCAGCAAGGTTTTGTTGTTTCTATGACTGATCTACATTTTCAAGTGGTTTGGCGCGAAGAATCGGACATTTGAACACTAAGGATATGTTATTTGACGATATTTGATAAAAGTACTCTTTCCGATACAAATTCTTTCTTTCCGATACCAAATAGGTATCGCGAGAATGGTTTGTTTTTATTTTATTTTATTATTTTAATTAAGTATAACAACTACCTTAACTGTACTATTTGTGTGTATTAACTGTATTCAACGCTTTGAATTACAATTAAATTAAGTTAAATCCTACTCACATTCTACCTTTACATGTATTTTTACCTATACACTAATTTTCTACTACATTGAATCCTACTTAAATTAAAAATAGGGTTGTTTTAACCCTAAGTATACATTAAAATATCACATTTTTATTCTACTTGACTTAAAGTTAGGCCATACTATGTTTCTTTAAGGAAAAAAATATTATAGCGAAATAAAGCTGCTTGGCATTGAATTTTTATCCTGTGGTTCTATCCTGTTTTGACTTAGCAGCATTGATTCGATTCGCTATTAGTACTTTCTTTCCGATACCAAGTAAGTATCGAAAGAATGATTCGATGGTAAAAAGTACTTGGTATTGAAAGAAAAGTATCAAGTACATACTCGTATTCACTAGTATCGGAACATCCCTAAGTGTTATATACTCTTTGCTCCGTGCCTATCAAATCAAACGAAGTTGCTCATTGTTTGCCAATAGTGTTTTCACAAATTAGAAAAAATAATATGGTGTTTTGCATTGTATAGTGCACCAACCACAGATTAGAGAAAAAAACAATCTGTGGCTAGTGGGAATTCTGTGTGTGGCACCAACTTATACTACTCTATGGTATGCACAGCTATAAAAATACTCTGTGGTGCACAGAACACTATTATATTATCCTGTGCTATTATCCTTTTGTTTTTTTCTCTAATCTGTGATTATCCTTATCACAGATGGAATAAACCACAGAACACTACTTCAAGGTAACCAATGGTCAAAACCTCTAACAAATCTTGACTATTAGTTAGAATTTGTTAGCATTTTTGATTGGTTACTTTAACAACGGGTGAAAAAACCCACCCTTATAAAGGTACCATAATAAATAAAAGCCACATAACTCATATTTAATCGCATTATATTATACATATTTATATGAGTAGGTAACAACTTTGGGCCTAGTTTAGTTCTAAAGTTATTATTATCAAATACATAAAATGAAGAAACATGCAGTCTCAAAATACAATCCTGCCATCATTAAAAGTGTTGTAAAACAATGCCGTAAAGCAAAGATGGCTATTTTAACTTTATTTTTACTTTTTACATCAATAATTTTAAACCAACGAAATCAGCCTCAGGGCCACTGGTGTAATAGTTACAGTGGCACATATGGAAATGATGATGACGAAGATGGTAATATAGACAGTCACTCACTGTCTAATACAGTGGCGATTTAAGATTCTTCTGTGACTTTATATTATCTCAGCACACATTCACAGCATTTTCAGAAAATTGTTCCGGAAGCTTTACAGTAAGTAAGATGTAGTTATTGCAGTAGCAATAGTAACACCAGCCTAGAAGCCTTCATTGAGTACCTGAAGCAAAAAAGAAAATATTATTTAGATAGCCTTAAGGCCAGCTCCATCAACTGTGCTGTAGGTTGTTGGTGCGCTTCCCACTCAAGAAACGGGAAAAACCCTCATATTCCCCTATCCTTTGGTATAAAATAAATCCAACAGGCAACTGTGTCAATATCATTGGTATGAACTGGATTTTTACATACTTTTATTTCTCTCTCTCTCTGGTTGGTTCCTCATTACTGAGGATCATGGTCACAGGATCTATCTGATTTAACATAATACTTCCATCAACTTCGGTCCATAGCCTCACGGCCTGGGAAAACTTTTATTCAGGTAATTGAAATTAATTTACTTGAAGGTTTGAGCCTGACACATTCATAGGTGAAGTTACAAGTTGCACATTTTTCTTGGCGGCACTTCAACAATACATCTACTGCTCCAATCGGGGTTGGGATTATAAAATTTGTTTCCATAAATCAGGTGCCTTCTGCATATAGCATACCTATACGCTGTTGGTGTAGTTGTTTCAGTGATTACTCAGAAGTCTAGCTCCCAGCTGGATACCATTATTCAGCCCATAATCACGCCCTGAAAAAATTAAATAATAAACATTTAATCTATAGAGCGAGATACGGGTGTAAGCAGCGTGATTTTGAGAAAGTATTCTCTTTTATGTATGTACGTAGTACATTATACCTTTTTGGATTTTGCGTAGGTTATTAGGCTTACTTACTTCAAAGATCCATGTTTGCCAGGCAGAGAAAACCTGTGGAATCGCACGTTCACATCTTCGGATGCACCATTATAGCATTTTGCACAGTTTTACCGTTTTTCCATAACGAACACAAGAAAATCACAATAATATAACCTCAACCATAGAATTATAAAAAAAGCAGGATGGAATCTTGATTGACATCGAACTGACGTACAGCAATGGCGGCCGCATAAACATGTGTGACTGATTAAAGGATTGCCATGTGAAGAAAATTACCCGAATCCGACAAAAAAAAAATCTGTTGTTGGTGTGACTTTTCGTATGACCAAAAAGCTACGCGAGCTTATAACAGAGTAGTCAAAATTGAATGGCTTATTTTTTTTTTACTTTCGATAGGTTAGCGTTTGACTACATCTCACCTGATGGTAAGTGATGATGAGGTCGAAGGTGGAGGACGCCTACCTAGAATAAACCTATTTACTTTTGATTTGAAGACACTTAAGTTGTAAGTGAATGGAAATACCGACGCCGGGAGTGAGTTCCATTCCATAGCCGCACGCACAATAAAGGAATCTGCAATCTCCCCTCCCCCACACTTGCCCCCCCCCCTCCCCCTCACTTAGTCCGCCCCCCCCACACTTTCCTCGCCTACTCCGTACTTACCCTCCTCCCCCACACTTGCCCCACCTCCCCCTCACTTTCCTCGCCACCCCCTGCACTTGCCACCACCTCCCCCCTCACTTAGTCCACCCCCCTACTTGCCCTGCCTCCCCCCGCACTTGCCCCCCTCCCCCCAAGAACCATGTATAGATTACATTTGGACAGTAATTAAGGGGTTGGCAATCTACGCAGCAATGTACGGCGAATGAAATGGGAGCAATAGCTTCCCAGTCTCCACCGGGTGGCAACTGGGAATTTTGTTCCCAGTTGCCACCCGGGGGCGAAGCATGTGGGGGCAACTGGGAATATACCCTGTACGCTATAGCGAAGAGAGAAGTTCCCAGTTCTTTCTTCCTTTGGACAGGGTCGGGTCAGCCAGTCAGTTAATAAAACTTGGCACAAAGATTTATAACCAGGGTGTTGCTTAAAATGTTTTATGAACATGTAACGGGGTGCCCTTTCGGCTAGCTCGCCTGGACACCTCGTTATACAGGAGATCTAGCCCTAGGCCTACGGGAGGCGCGATGAGGGTTGGACCTACCTAAAAAGGGGTGAGCCGGTGAGGGGGTTTAGTCCAGAGAAACACGGATGTACATAAATTACAATAAGTGCGTATATATTCACGTTTCTACATTAGCTTCGATTACACTAGTGGTTCTTAAAACTATACACCAGAAGCGCACGGGAGGGCGATGATACCTGTGACGATACGATCGCGGAACGTCCTCGAGCAGGTAAACGACGGTAGCCTGCGAGGACCACGGTACGCGGTGGGCGCGGCGCGGGGCGCGGCGTGGGGCGCGGTGGGTACGCGGCGGCGGCGGTATGGTTAGTGCATGCAGGGGGTCCAAGGGTCAGGCAGCATAAGCTTGGAGCCACGCGACGACCGAGCCCTTGGAAAGGACGGAATTCATGCAGGTTTTTGGGGAAACGAGGGTCAGGCAGCATAAGCTTGGAGCCACGCGACGACCGAGCCCTCGAGGGAGGAAGGGGGGCGGGTAGCGGAGAGAGATGATCGGGCTGGCATAAGCTTAGAGCCACGCGACATCCGAAGGCCACCTCTCACCGTGTTAGTATGGAGCAACGGGTTAGGAGCGATTTGCTAGAGACTCTACAGAGCGGAGGACACGTCTATTCACCGCGGGAGCCCCGAGCAAATGCTCACCTTGCAGCGGCCGGCGAGGCCTTATAAAACATCGCCGTGGCGCGACGTATGCTTGTGTGCGTGCGGTGCGGGCGGGGCGGCGAGTGCGGGCAGGAGAAACGGTGTGCGGGTGCAGGCGGGCCTGTAGGTCCGTTACAAACACATAAATCGTATTTTTCTACGTTACTTTACTTTTTCTACATTATAGAAAACCTGCACAAATATGTACGATTAGTAGGTCCATTACCGGTACAATATTTATTTTAACCTGCAAAGTCCAGCACATGCATATGCATAATGGAAATATGCATTTGCATATAGTCAGATCTCTAATTATGATCAATATAGGTGAATAAGTTGTATTCGAACATAATTTGGTCATTCTCCCACACTTCCGGGTAATTTGCAAGTTTGATTGTTGGTAACACTAGCTGGTTTTGTGTATTCATTGCATCTCAATAGTTTTATCGAAAAAGCAAGAAATTAGCGAAATATTAACAAGCTTATTTGTGAAAAGTGATCCCCTGACTTTTTTTATCAAACCACTATAATTCCGACAACTTTTCACAACGCAAGACGGCATTTTATAATATTTTTTTCTATGCGTCTTGGGCGAGGTTCGGAGCAGTAATGGCAGGCGATAGACTTCCTATGATGTGAGTGTGTGCGTGTCCGCTCGTACTTATTAGCGTTCCGACTTCCTATGGGTACCTCGGTTCGGGATCAATTGGGACTCTGTCCTTCTTTTTTTAGTAGGTCCAAGACCTCAACTCAACTTACTTTTATATTCTATAGTTTGATTCATGTTCCAGTGTCAATTTTCAAGTTCTTGATTCTGAGCATAGACTTTGTGGTCGCTGTCTTACATATAGCGTTATCTCGTTCTGATCTCTCGACTGCCTCCGATCCACAGACTACTACACGCTAATGCTTCCATCACTCGAGTCATCTCGTGCGCTAGCAATCGAGATATTGCATGAGAATACCGAAAACTCGAGTCTCGAGATTTATTCCCAGACGAGATTTCTTCTCGATTCGTGAGAATAGGGGTCCTGGTGCGGCCCGTGCGCACGCAGACTGCTCACGCAGACTGCTCCCACAGACAGCACAAGCCGTTACTCTACTCAACGCCTTGATTGCTTGGGATCGGGATGTTGATATTCTTTTCACTAATTTTAATTATTTTTTATATCTGTATGTAGAATTTTTAGGTTAATAGTTGTGTAGTTATAAGTCAAAAAATATTATATTTAAGTGGCTTCTTCTGTGTGTTGGCATCGCTGTAAGCACTATTAGCATTTTAAGTTTTCTTAAGGGGGGGCGCACAAATCATTATAGTAGGGGAGTCCAAGAGAGGAATATGGAGATATGGTGGTAAAACACATGCAAGACCAATTTGTGCTCTTTTCTTTAAATGATGAATTCCATGCTCCTTTATCTTCCTGGTAAATTGGCTAATTACCGCGCATGGTATTGGACTGCCTGCGCCAAATGGGGAGGCGCGCGCCCCCTGCGCCCCCGCCTTGTATCCGCGCCTGATAAGTGGTCTATTTACAAACTAAATGCGACCTTATCAGTTAACTGTAACAGTACAAGCTAGATGACGCTGAGTGAAATGTCCACAACCATTTATTTTATTTGTAAAAATCTTATTGACAGCGATTGATGACTTAGCATCATTCCTAACCCACCTAGTACTACCTACTTAACCGTAAAATAACAGAGCATTGTCCAGGAGCCAGGTCCAAGGAGTAACCTGGGCCCATTGGAAATGATGAACCTTGGAGCAACGTGTGCTATAGCGGAAGGCATCAAAACCTTTATAACTGACGTTATGGTGCCCGCGAACCAACAGTCCAGTGGTGGTACAAAAAAGGTTGGTACCTCCCTCCCTATCTGTAAAAGTAAATAATTGCACATAGGCTATTTTTATAGACCGTTCACCGTAAGCTCCCAGCAGGCCTAGCATGCGCACCGCGACAAAAGTATCTAACACGTTTTCTCGTGAGAGACCGTGACAAAGCTATGGCACTGCCTAAGTGTGTCTCAATCTAATAGCGACGAGAACATACAAATATACATACAAACGTAAGTACGTATTACTTTACATTTACGATAATACTTGCATATTTTTAAATAACATCAGGGGGCAACTTATGGTGAACGGTCTGTACTGTAGCACTTTTACAAGTTAAATGATATTAGGTAAGTACTTAAAACATTAAAATTAAATTATTGTAAGATAATAAAATTATAGGTAACATTATAAATGTTATATAGCAAGCCTATTACAATATGTAAGTTTAAAAAAAGAAGTTCTATTTCCCACTACTGGTGCAAGCAATCCGACACAATGTAGAATAGAAAACTCCGAGCCGTAGCTTCGATTACATCTGTAAAGAAGAAGCTACAAGAAACTTTACAGTGATGTCATTTACACCACCACCACTTCACACCAGTGTGAGAACAATATTGGAAACACTCTTAATAAAAATTACAAATAGAAAATTATAATTATACAGGATGCAATTGAATTCATTAGCATGAATTCAATAGTACATAGTTTATTGATGATTACTAAAGAGTATAGAGAGTAAAGGAAAATATTATTTATTGAAAATTGTGAAGATTGCCGCGGCGCCTAACGTAGTTGGCACGAATGATTTTGATACTTTAAAAAGTTACTAGGTGTGTTACTAGTTAGTTTACTAGGTGGTAGGACTTTTCTGCAAAGTTCGTCTAGGTAGGTACCACCGCTTTGCCAGTTATTCTGCCGCCAAGCAGTAGTGTGCAAGCACTACTGTGTTCCGGTTTGAAGGCCATTGTAGCTAGTGAAATTACTTTGCAAATGAGACTTAAGAACTGATCTCACAGTCTAGAAATCTTTTTTACACTGTGTGATGTCTCAGGATGACGTGCGCAGTGCAGTGTCACGCGAAACTTTAATTTTGATTTCCGAGTGACACTGCATCTGTAATGGGCGGCCGTGACGATTAACACCAGGCGATCGACTAGCTCGTCCCGTCATACGATTACATAAAAAAAAGAAGTTTTTTACCTTATTTGTAATAATTAAAAACAGTACTCAATTATTTTAACTTAATTTTGTTCTGTAGCAGTTGATTAAGTAAGTAATCCCATATTTTGGAGTTATTATAAATAACAAATCGTTGCGTTACATTTCATAAATATTGGTCCACACGTGACCGGTGTCTGGAGTAGGTACCTAGTCTCAAAGGAAGCCAATGAATTCAATTACAGCCGGTATAGCAAAGCAACAGGCAATATAGGCAAAGTACCTAAGATTTCATAACAATGAGCTTGGGGCATTCAGGCCAAGCTGTTTATACATAGGTACATGTATTTTACCTATTCTGTGATTTCTGTGTCTAATGTCTATAGGTAGCTAAATAAGTGTGAGGTACGCCAACAAGTGTCAGCACTTTGGGCACGCGTCGCATCGACCAGGCGCTCTGGGGGCGTACCGTGAGCTCTTAGCGCGATTCAAAACAGAGCCTAAATTGGATCGCTTTGTTTTTTTTGTATGGGGATTTTGACAAGCGATCCAGTGTAGGCTCTGTTTTGAATCGCGCTAAGAGCTCACGGTACGCCCCCTGTTCTTTAATAAACTTGGGAAATTCGATGATCTCTCGGTCTCGACGGACCCGGGGTCTCAACACGTTTACCATCGCAAGTTCCCACTTAGGTATCCTTCTATGACGTACCTACTTTAACTCAGTTGGGTACCTACGTCCTAGAAGAGAGATAGGTGCGAACTTAAGGTAGAACGTTTCACTAGTGCGGGAAATTCAAATTTTCTTGCGTTCTTTTGCCAATAATAGCCTAATTACGCAAGGTGATTACATAAAAACTAATTGTGCGCAAATAAATATAGTGTATTAACAAATTACGATTAAAAGTATCTCCTAGATATTATTGATTTAGCGACAAATGTCAATAAACAATTTTTTTCTTAGTTTTTCAGTCTACTGCCATTTGTCGCTAAACCAATGATATGTAGGTAATACTTTTAATTGTAATTTATTGATACATTATATCTATTTGCGCAATATTAGTTTTCATGTAATTACATTGAGTAATTAAGCTATTATTGGCAAAAGAATGCAGGAAATTTTGTATTTCCCGTGGTAGTGTAACGTTCCATCTTAAGAGCTGTGAAACTTTATAAGTGTTCTGTGATTTGTCTTAGGAACAGGAGAAGATCAATTCTGACACATTAAAGAAGATCGCGCTTGTCGCAGGGGTCGCAGGCGTCGGCCTGGCTTTGTATTTTCTAATGAAGCCTGATGAAAAAAAAGATGAAAATGACGAGGTGGGTGGATTACCTTGTCATCAAAATGAATACGCATAATGTCGCCTTTTTGAGGGGGGGAAACGCCCTTGCACTTCCCTGCCACCACGGGGGTGATGGCAGGGGGTATGTGGGACTTGAACCCACTAAAACCCCCCGTGATCCGTCCGCCGCCGGGATGGGGCGAGATAGGGTCGCGCCAGCATTCGCTATCTCGCCCCGGCGGTCTGCGCCAGTCGGTGGGTAACCTAACACCTCGGTCACTATACAGTTGTCCATATTATTAATGCTTTTTTTTTTTTTTTTTTTTTTGGGTTTTGGCGGGAACGCGGAAAAGTTCACGTCGGTGCATTGTATTATTTTACAAAACTTGTGCTTTTTCTAGTGTTAATGTTTAAAATTGGTGGCATTTTACGCATTAAGTGCTGAATTAGGAGCATGAGTGTGGGCAAGTGATATAATGTAGTGAAACGGGGTTTTTCGTGTTGCTTCCAAAATTCCATAGAAGCCTCTAGTAAAGTTGCCACCACTTTACTAGGGCATGCCTTAGACTGGATTATGACTTAGACTAGACTATGACTACTCTGACTGTGACTATGACTTGACTTTAAGTGAAAATTTCCATAATACGATGAAAAATTACAAAACTTGACACTGGCTAAATACACTATGTGTGGAGCCAAAATATAAGAGAAAAAAAAATGCTTTTTTGACAGCTCGACGACTGACAAGTTAGTGATGTTCTAAAGATTCTCGAATGTGATACCATTCCGATTGTACTTATATCATTAATCGAATTAGGTACGAAAACGTAATAATTCGTATCAATAAATGTACATTTTGATTTAGTTACGACGAATTCTTTGAAGTACAATATTCTTTGTATGCAATTGTAACGTAAACAATACAAAACTTCTTGGGCGTGAGCTGTCAAAAAATCATTAATAAAATGGACAAGGTATAGGTGGACCGACGATGTTAGAACCGCGGCGAGCCGATGGATGCAAGGCAAGAGGCAAGCTGTGCTGATAAATTAATCTTGCAAATTCCGCAAGCTTGGAAAGTAAATCTAAAGAATGTGTGGTCGGACGGAATTCGAAGCTGCGTTAAAATTGGACAACCAACAACCACGTAGGTACTACTGCGCCACACATTCTCTTTTCTAAAATAAACAAATAACGCCCTACGATCATATACATATATATCCTGGACCCTAACTAGGATTCCCTGTATCTGGGGACCCAGGAACTGCGAGGACTATTCTCACACAGAACAATTAAGTATTAGCGCTTTGTTCTGTGCACAAATACTTATTCCTGTCCGGGAATTGAACCCGCCGCCTCGTTACCGACCTAACCACCCACCACACCACAGAGGCTGTCAATCTTTTATTTTTTCAGGATTAAGTACAATCCCTGGACTCCAAACAGCTCTGAAGAGGATTAATCGACGTTGAAATTATTCGTAAAATGACCTGCAGGGCTAACAAACAACATATCTCACACCTCGAGAAATTTTTTGACCTATAGATAGTCTCTATGAAAATCAAACCTCAAGTGTCCCCGTGCCAGTGCTTACTTATACAGATATACCTCTCCAGCTTAATATAATAGTTATTTTCAACACATTTGCTCAAAAATGCATTTACAATGCCTGTATACATTGATCGAAAGTTAAACATTACACACCATACAACGGAGCGTGCGGTAAAATAGGTACTCTCACCTAAGTACCTATTTTACCGCATCCTCCGTTGTATAGCGCCGTGCGTAACATTTACGGTTTTTTTTAATTTCCATAAAAAATATATAAGAATTCCACCAAAGAGTTTCACTTAACGAGAATAAATAAGCTGAATGATCGAAACTCTTTGGAAGCGTTTTTGCTCAATACGTTTGTCTCACTTTAATACTAAAGAGAAAATGAAACTAAAGATGTAGTTCTAATGTTCACCACACGCACGTGGCGCCATTTGAATTGTAAATGCGCGCCATTTTAGCCCATTTTCATATTAGATTAGGAACATCAAAGATTGTTGGTTGCGACTTTTCCACCAATAAACAAGAGTTTGTTTGTAATGAAACAAACTTTTAGTGGGAAAGTCGCAACAAACAATCTTTGATGTTTCTAATCTAATATGAAAATGGGCTAAAATGGCGCGCATTTACAATTCAAATGGCGCCACGTGCGTGTGGTGAACATTAGAACTACATCTTTAGTTTCATTTTCTCTTTAGTATTAAAGTGAGACAAACGTATTGAGCAAAAACGCTTCCAAAGAGTTTCGATCATTCAGCTTATTTATTCTCGTTAAGTGAAACTCGCGCATTTACAATTCAAATGGCGCCACGTGTGTGTGGTGAAAATTAGAACTACATCTATAGTTTAATTTTCTCTTTAGTATTAAAGTGAGATAAACGTATTGAGCAAAAACGTTTCCAAGGAGTTTCGATCATTCAGCTTATTTATTCTCGTAATGTAAAACTTCTTGGTGAAACTCATAGATCTGTTTTATTGAAATTAAAAAAAAAATCGTAAAGGTTTCGCAAGGCGCTATACAACGAAGGATGCGGTAAAATAGGTACTTAGGTGAGAGTACCTATTTTACCGCACGCTCCGTTGTATGGTGCGTAATGCTTAACTTTCGAACAATGTATACAGGCTTTGTAAATGCATTTTTTGAGCACATGTGTTGAAAAATATATAACGCTATCTCGGGACCCCGGACGAAACCTGCATTTCATCTTGGGATGTTTGGGGTCGGAATGGTAAAAATAAATTATTGGATATGCATTTTGTGTAATGTTAACTTTTGCAAGTTAAATAGAATTTTGTAAATCGAGAGTTTATTTTTTAAGTTTATTTTCGTGTTTCGTACTTTAGGGAATGGAGAGAGCACACGGAGAAAATTTATTAAAACTTTATTCTAAAAAACGTACCTCTATTTATAAAATACCTATTAGATACTTATGTTTATGTCCATAAGTGATGGTATATACGCGTGTTTGTATATTTTAATATTTGATTGGTAATCCGCCGTAATAACGCATATAATATTCTGTCAAAGTAGTATACCGAACTCTTTGTATTCTGTGACATTTTTTTCTTTTGTAGTTTATAGGGCATTTGACCACTGCCTCACCTCTGTAGTCAATTGCTTTTTTTCTCTAATCTGTGCACTTGATTGTAAGTGATGACGCGGTCTACGGTGGTGCATGCTTGCCTAAAAGTACCTGTTCACTTTTGACTTGAAGATACCCAGATTATATTCAGCTGGAAACAAGGACGACGGCAAGGCATTCCACTCATTTGCTGTACGCACTATAAAGTTTGCTGCAAAACGCTTTGTGTCTGTAGGAATATTAACGACATAAAGATACCGTTTCAGCCAGCCGGCTATATATATATATATACTAATTCTATACTATATGAGATTGAATTGGTATATTATCCCGAAAGGGGGTAAATCTACTCCCCAAGGTAGACAATGTTTCTTCTACGACTTTTCTAAATTAATAGTTTTTCATTGAAGAAATGCCATGTAAAGTTTACGTTCGAAGATAGCCCTAGTGCAGCTGGGCGGTTGAACTTCGTCCTTGAACCAATGCACTTAAATGAGTTTGACGACCTGTGTTTAGAAATGAATTAACTAGTATCTTGTTAACTCTCGTAGCGATCGCACGTGCAATTTTGTGAGTGGATTTATTTTTTAGTTTGGAGGTTTGGAAACACGCAGATTCAAGTAAGGCTCTCACAACTTGTGGGCTATCATGGTCCCAGTCCCCCCTTTTCGGGATAACATACCAATTCAAACTCACCTTGTATATAAATATGTTTGTTTGGGGTTTTGAATTTTATATTTATAGAATGTTTATAGACTGTAACAAAACCATGGACCTAATAAAAAAAGAAACGAAACATTGCAAATCATGCATCATGCAAATATGTAAGTAGGTATATAGATAAGGCAACAGGGCGTTATTGAGCGAATATTGCTGACCGCCATGATAACGATTTCCTCTTTGCATTGTATGTTTTTGTTTTAGCTACAAGGACAAAAAATAATTGCAAAACTAAGCTATGTTTAGCACTTTTATAAGTCATAATTATTAGAATATGCAGGTCAAAGGAAGGTATGAACTACATCGTTAAGTGTCGATTCTCCAAGCTAAACAGTTATTAAAATGTCTGTCTTTTAACCCTACTACTGCAAACAGGAGGGTTATGAGTTTGACTGTCCATGTATGTATGTTCATTTTCATATGTTCCCTTACCCGACTACTAAAAAAAGGAGGGTTATGGGTTTTTCACTGCTCCTTTTATCAGTAGAGTATTTTTCCACCGGTTGCATTTCGGAGAATGCGCACAAGGACTGCATTTTTTTTTGAGTAGGTATACTGTGGTTTACGGGGTCGGTTATGCACTCTCTTAGCTCGTTACTTTAACAAGACCGAAATAATAAAATATCTGCAAAATCCACAAACTTGTATGCAGTCAAAGTAACGTACGAAAGCGTCGTTCTAGATATATTTTAAAAAAGTTGTTACCATGACAACGACTAACAAATGAGTAGGTAATACGTCAACAAACTGTCAACAATCCGTTTTGCATTGCATCGCACATCGAATTTGCAAAGAAAATATTTACGGTGACCAATTTGCAGTGAAACTATAAAATAGACATGTCCAATTTATCTGGCTACGACAGCGAAGTGGTCGGTTTCAACCCCGTCTCCATTAGCAGGAGATCTGAAACTAGTACGTCTACGCAGACGACAGAGTTCGGAGAGGCAGGCATCGGCTGCCAGACCAGTATGTCGCAAGATTGTGGCTCGTCAGCCTCCCCTGAAGACCTGAACGCCCAGGACGACATCTTGAGAGAATACCCTCCACCAGGACTGAACGAGTTCCTCCGAAAAGTCGTGCCGCAAATGATGGAGCAGCTAATTGAAAACCAAGACACGTTGTTCAACTCCTCCGATTCTGAAGACGAGGACGTTATTGTGGCTAAGATGTTCCAGGAGATTAAGGTGTCAGATGTGTCAGGTAATATCATGACAAAAATATAAATAATCTGGACTTCACAGATTCACACGTCATACTCCTAATAATTCAGTGTTTTGTTATACTTATCAGCGTTTTTTAAGAATCACATAGGTACTTATGATACATGCATAGATTCCAGACCTTAACTAGGATTCCCTGTATCTAGGGCCATACTCCCACAACACCCACAAACGTAACAACATATTTGCTTCGTTTTTCTGTGTACAATACTTCTGTCGTGGGAATCGACACCGCAGGTTCTGGGTCATGACATGAACCGACCTGCTCAGCCAACACACCACAGATGCTGTCGAGACCATGACGCATGAAGACGTCAATTCGACCGCTTTTTTAAATAAGTAACTTGAGAAATACTGGATATAAAAATCTGATATTTTCTCAAATATGAGCTCTTTATAGGATAATCTCGACATGGCTTTCTAGTTTCGGTACCTTACATAAAAAAAATGAAATGTCTAAGACTTTGAAAAAGGAAAAATTGTTATTTTTATTCCAGGAATGGGAGGGGGAGACCAAGCCATATCAGTCCTGGCCGTATCGTGGAGCTCCGCCGGCAACTCTCTCGCAGTCTCCGTCGGCAGATCTCAACACGAAAACTGGTGCACCCACGACGGCCTCGTACGCATTTACACCGTGAAGCATACAAGTGGAGACAAATTCATCCACCTACTGGACATTAGCGAGAAGAACTGCGTGTCCGCCGTGAAGTACCACCCATCCGTGGCTGCGCTGCTCGCATACGGAACTACTGCGGGGGAAGTTGTCATGTGCGACCTAAGAAATGCTACCTCCGAAGATAGCACCTCTCTTTCTTCTCCATCAGGCTGCCACGGCTCCAAGCGGGTTTCCGCTTTAAAATGGGCCGATGGCCCGCTAGCTAACCATTTCCTAACCATGCAAATTAACAATACAGGTAAACGGCGCAGCGCTTCGGATCAGATCCTCATGTCAACCGGCAGCGATGGATCCATGATCGTATGGCAGGTCAATTACAACCTGAAAATATTTGAATCTGTCGTGATGTATAACGTAAACGGTTCACGCAAGATGCTGGCGCCGGACATCACGTGTTTCGATTTCGTAAAAGCGTATCCATTGAGACCGTGCAACGAGAAAGTTGCGGACGATGTCTTCGTGGTCGGAACTAAGTCTGGTTCTTTGTTCTTGTGCAAGATTAAGCCCCCGCAGGTTGTTGAGGGGGTTTTGGATCCGGTTTTGGAAGTGTTGGATGGCCACGCTACGTGTGTTTTGGATGTTTCTTTCACGAGTCACAAGCCTGGGGTCTTCGTGTCGGTGTCTATTGATTCCGAGCTGCGTTTGTATGATATCAATCAGGCGAGCCCGTTGAAGGTAAGTGCCTGCCCGTCGTCTCCCGAGACACGTATTGTGCGACCTGGGGGTCTATCAAAAATGCCTTTCGCCAAACGCTAACTCAAAATGTATGGAAATGACATTGCCTGCGGAAAACTTTTCCGCAGCTAATGTCATTCCCATACATTTTGTAGTTAGCGTGAGGCGTTAACGCTAAAGGAAAGGCATCTTTGCTAGACCCCCAGATCCTAGCACCGCCGTAGTATCGGCTGCGCTAGGATCACCGGATCAGTCTAGCCCTTCTGGCTCAGGTACCACTTTCGGCACCGGTATAGGATACCAGCGTAACATAATCAGACACCGACCCCGCCGGCGAGGTCGACGTACCCCCCGTAGGTTAGCTAGAACGGTCGCGACATTCCATAGAGTCCACTCTTCCAGTGGACGTAGATAGACCGCAATTTGGAAGTTTTTTGTGGTAATTTTATTATGTTTAATCGAATGCTCGTACTCGTCCATGCATAGCTGATTTCCATCATATAGCAAGTTGAAGAAAAAAATCGGAAGAATTTGAACCCGAGTCCACATTAACAGCCGGAAAGCGTCCACTGCTGAACATAGGCCTCCCCATTATACTCTGGTCACTTGTTTTTTTTATCGTAGGCGGCGTTTGCCATAATCACCACGTTTGGCAGGCGGCTTAGTGATCGCAGAAGATTTTAATGTACCTCAGAGAATGCTGCTGCCCATTCCCTGGATATTTCCTTAGCCGAACCTAACGGCACCCACGGGAAGAGATGGGCTGGTCATATTCACACACCGGGACATGCTTTAGTTATGCTACTTCTTCTCAAGAAGATGATACTGTGATACCAGTGTATATTTGTGGACATTTATTATTATTGCTCAATTATCTTTCTGTTCAGGTGTTCCACATAGATTGTCCAGTGTCCTGCGTGAGCTGGCTTCCCACTAACCCTTGCGTGGGTGTGATGGGTCTAGCGGGGGGTGCGATTGTTTACAACGCGTCTTCCGGACGTAAGGTGCCGGTGGAAGGGATGGATGGAGGGAACGTCACCGCCCTCGATGTTAACCAGAGCGGGTACGTGGATGTATTGGCCAAAAAAGGCGGTTCAAAGTCGCGTCTAAGTTTAGTCATAGTCTATATGTATATTTATTGACAATCTATATTTAAGGTGGAACGTTACACTAGCGCGGCAAATTCAAATTTTCTTGCGTTCTTTTGCCAATAATAGCTTAACGTGATTACATGAAAACTAATTTTGCGCAAATAAATATAATGTATCAATAAATTACAATTAAACGTATCACCTACTTATCATTGGTTTAGCGACAAATGGCAATAGACTGAAAAACTGAGAAGAAAATTGTTTATTGCCATTTGACGCTAAACCAATGATATCTAGGAGATAATTTTAATCGTAATTTGTTGATACATTCTATTTATTTCCGCAAAATTAGTTTTCATGTAATCAAGTTGAGTAATTAAGCTATTATTGGCAAAAGAACGCAAGAAAATTTGAATTTGCCGCGCTAGTGAAACGTTACCCCTTAACTTACGTTGCACTGCCACACAAAAGTTCCACGTTACACCGAGGTTAACTGGAAGATACTGCTCTCTAGCATTAAGTTCGCCTATGCACCTACATTTGTTGCGTGTGCAATAAAGCATTTTCTATCTATGTATAATCTTTCACAGTCAAGTCAATGGTGAGCTCTTGAATGAAAGCTTCTAAAGGAGATTACACGAAGACATGTTTTTCGTTTTAATTTTCGCTGCAAAAGTAATGTAGGTGCTCCCTATTTGCTCGATGGGAGCCGTAACACACTGTCCTCCACACGATGCGATTTGACAGATTGAGGCGACAAATTGAATGGTGTGTAGAGTAATTTACTCTTGCAGCTAATAGTAAGACGAAAACGTGTCTTTTCGTGTTATCACACTAATCACACTAATATTATAAAGCTGAAAGTTTGTATGTGTGTTTGTGTGTATGTTTGTTACTCCTTCACGCTCAAACCGCTGGACGGATTTGAATGAAACTTGGAATATAGATAGATTATGTACTGTATTAACACATAGCACAGGCTGCTTTTTATCCGCGGGTGAAACCGCGAGGCGCAGCTAGTCTTCTATAGAAGCGTTCATTAAGGCTGCCCCCACATTGGGCGGTAGCGATATCGCCGCGACGTTTTACTATCGTGCGCCGTGTGTCGCTGCGATATCGCGCGAAGTCGCTCGAGGATCGCCACCGCCCAATGTGGGATCAGCCTTAAGAGCCGCTTTCGTGACCTTGAGTGTGAATCGACTTTGACTTTCTATCTTTATTAATGTGTATGATGTGATGAGCTAGTCGTTCACCTGATGTTAAGCGTCACGACCGCCCATAACAGTTGCAATGCCACCCAGCATTCTAAAGTATTAAAAAAACCGTGACACTGCACTGCGCACGTCATCCTGAGACATCAGCACAGTTCAATAAGATTACAGCTCATAGCGAAGCACTACTGGCCGTTTCTAACCGATCGGTAAAGTTAAGCAACGTTCGCTGCGGTCACTACTCTGATGGGTGCCCGCTACAGCAAAAAGTGGTATTTACAACTGAGCGCTGCCGTGCTTCGGAGGGCACGTTAAGCCGTCGGTTCCGGCTGTTGTCGTAAGACAATAGTCGTTAAGCAAAGTCGGAAGCCTTTGGGCAGCCTGAAAATTCTGACACCAGGGCTGACCACTTGACTACACGAGAAGAAGAAGACTGTGAGATCAGCCCCCGTATTGTGAACTCAATCGTAATCGATTAATGTGCTTCATTTGGTCATTTCCGGTTGAGTAAAATCCTCATCCATCGGTGTTATGGTCCCTTAGGCGGAGAACTGAATAGACTAAACATTGATTAACTATAATAATGATAAATAGTGAGAAAATACTAATGGATGGAGATGTTACACAATGCCAACTTGCCGGAAATGACGAAATGAAGCCGATTCATCTATTACGATTGGCTTAGACGGTAGCCCAGATCATTTAGTCTCATTTGCCCAGTAATTTCACTAGCTACAATGCCCTTCAAACCGGAACACAGTAGTGCTTGCACACTACTGCTTGGCGGCAGAATAACTGGCAAAGCGGTGGTACCTCGAATAAGATACTGACTAATATGGTAATATTAATTCTAGCCATGGTTTTTTTTCCAGCACTTGTCGCATAGCTTGCGGCGACGCCGATAGCAGAGTGCGTGTGTGGGAGCTACCGTCACGCCGCATTCGATTCTCGCCGGATGACTTGGACTTTTAGTTTTAATTATTATAATACGTCTTAATTATTTTACTGAATGATAATTAGTTAATTTAATTTAATAATTATATTTTAATTTAATGTTTCTTTTATTTTCCACTGCCGCTGAGGAAATCTTTATACATTTATACTGGCAATTTAGGTTTTTCCATTAAGGTGACGAGTAGAGCCAGATAAGCAGGTCCAAATCCGTTCAAAGAAACATCAACCTTAACGTCATAGTCTCAATATAAATTCAGTCTGCACTTCAGCGCGGCGCTTACGACAAAGACAACGCACTTAATGACAGATTTTGGCAGTTTTTAATTAATATCTATTTTTATATAGTATTTTTCAAAGTTATTAAGTCACCACGATATCTGATTGTTTGTTGAGAATACACTAATTTATTTATTATAAAAATATATATTTTTATATAAATAACTAGAAGAAGCTCAGTAAAATGGGAACATTCAAATTTTTTGAGGGAGGTTTGCGATTTTTTTCTATAGAGCTATATTTATTAATCTTGTATTCGCGGTCATCACAAACGACTTAATGAAATGAATTGCATGATATATTAAATTCAAAGCTCCACATGTTCTAATTACGCCAGGAAACGTGCCAAAAAACACCTTATTTGCTTTACCCGTCGCCTTAAACCTTTTTTTCTTGTTTTAATTTCATAACTTTTTTATGGTAAGGGTACCATCGCGCTATAAACTTGTTTGGATTAATGTTTATATTATTTTTGGGGAGCCGATGGATGCAGGAGGCAAGCAGCCACTCAAAGTGGCGCTCTTTGGGGGAGGCCTATGTTCAGCAGTGGACGTCTTCAGGCTGATGATGATGATATTTTTGTTGAACATTTGTAACGTTATTCATGAGTATATAGTGTAGCCAGATTTAGCGTAAGTAAATTCAGTTATTTTTTTTTATATTTTGGCTCCACACATAGTGTATTTAGCCAGTGTCAAGTATTGTAATTTTTCATCGAGTTATGGAATATTTCAATAAAGTCTAGTCATAGTCCAGTCTAAGTCATGTCCTAGTAAAGTAGTGGCAACTGAAATGAACATTACTAGTGGATCCAGCACTGTGGATATAGACACATCAGCAGTCATGCTGCTCGTCTATCAACCAATAATAATAATAATAATAATAATAACTTTACTAGAAGCTTCTATGGAATTTTGGAAGCAACACGAAAAACCACGTTTCACCACATTATGTCACTTGCCCACACTCATGCTCGTAATTCAGCACTTAATGCGTTAAACGCCACCAGTTTTAAACATTAACACTGGAAAAAGCACAAGTTTAGAAAAATAATACAATGAAACGACGTGAACTTTTTCGCGTTTCCGCCAAAACTCTGTTTAATATCTTCAAAAATGTCGTAATGCGCGAGCGAGAAAGTGGATCTACGTATTAGCAGCCTTAAGTAAACCATGTCCCAGCTCTAGGGACGGATGGATGCGGGTTCTAATCCCGTTCATGATTCAAATAGTCCGAACAGCCATGGAATGGAATGCTCTTTCAGCAACAGTGTTTCCTCCTGGGTATAACCTGGGTCTTTTCAAGTCAAGAGTGAATGGGCATCTCATGGGCAAACATGCTCCATCTTAGACAACTTCGTCACTTACCATCAGGCGAGATCACAGAACTGTTTTTTTTTACTAATCTGTGGGTGAGACGTTGTCAAACGTATGCTCATTTTAGCATTGAAAAAAATTCCATAGCAAAAAAAAATGTTGATTACGGGCGCTGTTATCCCGTGATGGGACAACTGCCACTATTTTGACTCAGTAGTCTGATGGGAGACTTGTCTTGATGAGGAGATCCACAGAACTAAAGTGACCGATATAGCTCTTAGAATAAGCAAGTTGAAATGGCAATGGGCAGGCCACAATGCTCGTAGACCTGACAACCGTTGGGGAAGAAAGGTTCTCGAGTGGCGACCACGAACCGGAAGGACGCAGCGTAGGCTGGCTCCCCACTATGGACCGACGATCTGGTGAAAGCCGCGGGGAGCCGATGGATGCAGAAGGCGAGCAGCCGCTCAGTGGCACTCTCTGGGGGAGGCCTATGTTCAGCAGTGGCCGTCTTCAGGCTGATGATGATGATGGGACAAGTGACATCAATTATGAATTCTTTCGTTGAGTGACTTCTAATCTTATTCTAATAAATTATTTATTATAAATTATCTAATAAATATATTGTAATAAAACAACGATATGCAAAGGCAAAATGTCTGTATTACATTAAAATATAACTAAAGGAATTCATTATTCACACAAACCCGCAATATTTCGAGTCTCTTAAATATTCGCTCGCGGCGCTCGCCGCGGGCTATTTGGTCTATCACTTTGTTTTGTACCTGGAAATATTTAAAAAGCAAGTTAATTTATTAATAAAACTCAATTCGGCAAGCTTCAGGCCTTGGGACTTAATTGAACGGCGAGCAAAAAAACTCATAGGTTACGATACAATGGTGTGGTCTAGGCTAGTTTAGAGCACCGTCCTAAAGTTCGTTCTACAGTAGGCCTAGCACGAATATTTGCGTTACTATCGTATCGCCTTCGTAGCGCCGCGTAACGCTAACGTTAGACATTTTGTATGAAAACGCGAGCACGAATATTTCTTTGACGTAAACTCGAAGGATGGCTATCGTAGTGTCATCGTAAACTTACGAAGGTTTACTCACTTGGAATTTGTTCGATATGATATTTCGATAGTTGTAAAATTTGCTTCGTGCTACCACCTCGCGTCGCCCTGCGTAAGTGTACGGTAAACTCGATACGTTAACTGTACGATTTATTGAAATATTCGTGCTAGGCCTACAGGTTACATTTCGGTGAGTGGTGCGGAGCTACACAATCTAATTCCACCATCTCCATTTCACCATCGGACGACAAGACGTACAGCTACACGCCATCTATTTATGGTTGATATTCCTTCAATTCGCACAAAGCGGTTTGACTCGACATTTATAATCCGAGCAGCCAAGGAATGGAACACTTTACCAGCGTCTTTGTTTCCCGATAAGTACAATCTGGAGCTCTTCAAGTCGCGAATGAATATGTATCTTCTAGGCAAGCGTGTACCATCGTAGACCGCGTCATCACTTCCCATCAGGTGAGATTGCGGTCAAATGCGGGCCAAGAATGTCTGGTAGAGATTGCTATTAATATATAAGACTGGCTATTTAACTTGTGAAAAAATAAGCTTCGGAGCAAAATGTACAAAACTCAAAACGTACATGTAGGCCCACAAAAAAATATTGCGTTGTTATCGCTGAATACTTGGGAGCAGTACGATTTTATTCGGTTAAGGTGGCACATTTCACTAGCGCGGCAAATTCAAATTTTCTTGCGTTTTTGCCAATAATAGCTTAATTACTTAACGTGATTACATGAAAACTAATTTTGCGCAAATAAATAGAATGTATCAACAAATTACGATTAAAAGTATCACCTACATATCATTGGTTAAGCGACAAATGGCAATAGTCGGTTGAAATAGAATGACGATGATGATGACGATGGTGATGATGATGATGATGATGATGGTACGTACCGTGTCACTGCTTGGAGCGGCGTGAGGGCTCCGTGGCGGTGGGCGGCGGCGGCGGGCCCTTCTTCTCCAGCTCCTCCAGGTATGACGTCATGATGCCCTCGCGCTCCTCGGGAATGTGATCCAGGGCCGAGTACCTGGGTGGGAACGTGCACTTGTTACAAGCGTGGGCTACAGTTTCATTGTACCACATTTGTGGAACAGTTGAAAATGAAACATAAAAAGAAAATGTACATGTTTCTTGTTGCTTATTTAAATTAGGATCGGAGTTTAGTTTCTTCAAGTTACTTTTACCACCACTATTATAAAGAGGAAAGATTCGTATTTTTGTGTGTATGTTTGTAATGAATAAACTCAAAAACTACTGTGCCGATTTCAAAAATTCGTTCACTATTGGAAAGCTACACTCACATGTCACCAAGTTACTTGTCACACAACTCACATGCCACCTAGTTACCTGTCACACTTTTCAAGTTCTCACCATATTACCTGTCACACCCGGGCCATAACTTGGCACTAAGTTACCTGTCACACCCAGGCTCTAACTTGGCACCAAGTTACCGGTCACACCCGGGCCCTAACTTGGCACCAAGTGACCCGTCACACCGCTCACCTGGCATCCAGTTTGATGGCATCATGTATGGCCTGCATGGCAGCAGTACTCTCCCTGACGGCTGCCTGGCTGCGGTGTGTGATGGCTCTAGTCTCGAGCAGTAGTTGACGGAAGGCGGTCTTGGCTGCGCTCTGCTTGTCTCGTTGGAAGTCGCGGAATTCACGCTCCATCTGTGGATATGAGAAATCGGTAAGGATAATCAATAATAAATAAATATATCTTAGAATTAGCAAGTTATTCAAGCAATGGGCAGGCCACATCGCTCGTAGAACTGACAACCGATGGGGAAGAAAGGTTCTCGAGTGGCGACCACGAACCGGGAGACGCAGCTTGTCACCCCACTAGCGATGGATGCAGGAGGCAAGCAGCCGCTCAAAGTGATTCTCCGTGGGGGAGCCCTATGTTCAACAGCGGACGTCTTCAGGTTGTTGATGATCAAATAAATATGTGTGGACATGTCACACAGCGCCATGTAGCTCCAAACTAAGCAAAACTTGTACTATGGGAACCTGGGAACCTGGGGTCTAGCAAAGATGTTACCCTCTAGTTTGCTAGACCCCCAGATACGATACAGCATTAAATTATGCTATACTTTTGTTAATCGCAAACTCTGAGGGCATCATTACAAAACGTACTCATGAAAGTGCTGTTTACTACATCCATGGTGTACGTCTACATCAGGTATGTCAAACTTGCGCCCGCGAGCCGCATGCGGCCCTCAAGGCATTTGTTTGCGGCCTGACCCAATAGCCTCCTTTCAGGAAAACCAAGTGTCTCAATTTCGAATAACAAGTATATAACGATAAAATGAGAAGCCTTCGGGCAGAATTTAAAAGGCGTTTTCAAGATTTTAAGCTCCTAGGAGATAATTTTTCGTTGTTTAAGGGTCTTTTTTCTATCGACATCGATGGAGTTCTCACTCGCTTGTAGATAAATTAGATTAAATTAGATAGATGTCATAGAAAATGGTTTTGCGGCCCATTATTTCTACGGTCCATAATGCATGCTGTTAATGGCTTTCAGTTTGACATGCATGGTCTACATATTACATTAAAATATTGATTACTATAGTAGATGGATCATCGATAAATACAAGCCTCAGTTTATAAATACTAACACATGACTTAACCATCACAGCATTTTGTACCCTAAATCCTGAGCAATAAGGTGCATTACTTGTGCAGCACTACCGTGGACCGGCGCGGTAGGTTCCGCCTTGCGTTTGGCTCAAACATCTCTCCAATGCGCGAAACTATAAACACTGAACTCGCTTCATATAGTAACGTAACTCAACCATGTTCCCACAGCATTTTGTACGTTAAAACCTGAGCAATAAGGTACATTTACCTGTGCAGCACTAGCGTAGACCGGCGCGGTAGGTTCCGCCTTCAGTTTAGCTCGAACATCCCTCCAGTGCGCGGTACAACCGACGCCGAGGTCCGTGAGTAACGCTCGAAGCTTGTCGCGACGTTTCGACGCTAGCGTAGACGTGTGCTGGCTGAACAGACGCTCCTGGAAACAATATATATAACTACCTATGTATTTTACTGGCATAAGAGTCTTAGGGGTCATCCATACACGATCAATTTTATTGATCGTGTAGGTTTAGTATTGTGCAATGTTTTTCGGTTTACTGCATGGAGAAAACATTGAGGGAAATGAACTCGTCTTTTTATTTTATTTATTTATTTATTTTTATTTATTTATTTAATTCTAACTTAGGTAAGTGTTCATAATATTATGGAGCCTTAGATCCCGCACTAGGCATGCCTGTGTCGCAGGATCTAGCCTCTTACGTTCCTTATTGAGGTAGGTATTCTGTGCTAGTGAGTTCTAATGAGGTGCGAAAGTGTATGTATATATGTGTGTCAGTGAATAGAAGTTTTTGTTTTGTGTTTGTGTAGACGACAGGATATGTATTGTGTAAAATCCCTACTTTCCTAATACTATGTATATAAGTGAATCATTGGGTGTAAGGTGTAAGTATGTAAAATATTAATCCGTGAGACTTACATGTCCAAACAACTGAACCGATTTTGATGAAGATTTGCTCACGGATTGGTTTTATTACCGGGGACATCTAGTCAGATATAGGTAATCAAGAATGTCACAGCTCGCAGATGTAATGTTTCTCCGATCAATTACAAAATATAGGTGGAAAACATCTATTAGACTTTGCAGGTAGGTACGTAGGTATAAGTGTATAAGTTAGTACCAACAGCCCAATAAAATTGAACGTGTATGAGCCGACTTAGGGGGTCGTCCATTAATCACGTGATGTTTTAGCTACTTTTTAACCCCCTTCTCCTTAGTGAGAGATGGTGAGGTTTTGGACTACCTCCCCCCCCTTCATAATCCCCTCCCCCCCTTCGAACCTCACTAACCCGTTAGGAACAATCAACTTCTTTTTTTTTTTCTTTTTTTTATGAGACGAGTGGCAAACAAGCAGGCGGCCCACCAGATAGTAAGTGGTCACCTATCTGCAATATCGAAGGCATTGCCGGTGCGTTGCCTATCCTTAGAGAGGACTCTTTGAACACTTTTCTTGAAGCTCCCCATACTGTAGTTATGCGCAAAACCCTCAGGAGGAATATCACTCCACATCTTGCAGGTTCGTGGAAGAAACGAAGAAAAGAATTCAAATCATTTTTTTGCATTTATGATGTATTATTCTCGATTACCTTATCGTCCTTAGTCAATAATTCTGCTAATGTGTATCTGTGGTCCTTCTTGAGTTGTTTCTTCGCTTCCCGCCACGAGAGCTCCGGGTTCCGAACGAGGTCTGCTAGCAACGCGTTGAAATGCTGAAAAGAAAAAAAAGAAATTTCAAAAAATACTCAAAGGATTCCTATCCCAAAAAAAGTTACTATACAGTGCAAGAATACTTGGAAGACGAAAGCGTAACAAACTCACGATGATATCGATGACACACAGTCACTGTGACTGTAGGCAGATAACCTATGCTTAGATATAATTATTTCCTCGGTATGTATTGTCATAGGTACATACTCTTTGTTGATTTTTATGATTCTTGAAAATGTTGGTTTCTTACTTTGAGCGAGTGTATAATACTAAAACACAGATCAGTAATATGTACTAGAGCTAAAAGTCATAGAATAATTAGGTGATGAAATGTATTACAACAATGGTCCATGCAAAATGCGTTGTCTGTGCTGCTGTGTAGGTACCTATTTTTTGTTTATCTATTGTTTGTAATCTTTGTCTTTATAAATATGTATTTATTTTTACTGTAGGCTTTACTATAGGATTCTCACTTCTTAATGCATGATGTGGCCATTCTGTAATTAGGCCTACGTGTAATTCAAAACCTGTCATGTAAATCATGTAAGCTAAAATTTTTATTACATTTGTATATCATGTAGTACTGTTGAAGGTCCATAAATAAATAAATAAACAGTGTAAATTTTATTATTGTGTTTTTTTAACAAAATCAGAGTATATATTATATTATAGTGCATTATATACCTCGGCCAAAGACTAAGTATGGCCATTCAACGAGGTAATGTCGCCAGCTTTTTGGGCACCTGACCCGCAGACAGCGACTTAAACGCGGTTTTTTATTTATAAGTTTAGTTTTAGTTTTAGATAAATACTTAGCTTAGATTTAATTTAATTTAGTTTTAGTAATTGTATTTTGAATTTTATTGTTTAGTTTTTAGGCCTAGTTTAGTAATTTTATATGTTTTAAGTTGCGATAATAAAAAAAAAATTGTGTAAACTCAAAGTTACTAGTATTGTTTTGCTATACCCACAGATAACCCCCAATAGATATCGCATTACGAGATTTTTGTTCGGATCCTAGCTCACCGAAACTGGCGGAAGGCGCGGGTTGCGGGGACTGGAGCCAATGCGCTATTATTGGCTGTTTCGAGTGACGCCCTAATAATGAACTCTAATAATTGGTCGAAACTAAGGCCGTGCCGCGAAACGGCGATTTATATAGAACGCCAATTTACGCCAATGCGTGGTGCGCGGTCGTCGTCTTTCATGCGGTATCTATTGGGGGTTATCTGTGGCTATACCCTAGCACGGTTGTGTAACTTGTGCGATGTATCACCTTATTACATAATGCAATAAATAAATCTAAATCTAAAGTATCGTTTTAAAAGAGATTTAGTTTTCTATGTAAGTGGTCTTGAAGTCTTTACAAAAATTTTAACAGTAGGTTGTGGGTTCGATTCCCACCCAGGACAAACAAAAGACAATGGTGTGATGACCATCCATGTTAGTTCTATGTCTGGGTGTTATAATAAGCTTGTGTCCTACTATTAAAAATTAACCAAGTTATAGTATTTTCTTAAAGTAGGTTAAAAATGAATGCAATAATTGAAAAAGTTAGTAAAATCGGTAAATAAATCAAAGAGTTATAAGCTTTTAATGTTTCTGGAGGGGTCATCGTCTGTCCCGTCAGGAGATTCCCCACAGTTACTATGAAAACGCACGTTGTGAAGTCACATGCCAAAGAGACTGTATGTAAGGCTACCACAGCTTAGTAATGAGGTACTATGAAGGAGCAAGAACTGACGTCACTGCACGTTTGAGCTGTCTCTTTCTATTCCTGTACTTTAAAATGCTTGTAACTTTGTCATATTTGAGATATTTAACTTTTGTTTTCACGACTGTTTATTTTTTGGGGAATTTTATTAATTAATGCAATAAAAAAAAAACAGGCAACTAGCGGCTGCTCGCCTCCTGCATCCATCGGCTCCCCGCGGTTTTGACCAGATCGATCCACCTACTGGGGGGCCTACGCTGCGTCTTCCGATTCGTGGTTGCCACACGAAAACCGTTCTTCCCCTAGATTCAAATTCACCATACCTCCGCATACTTTGCTGTTGGTTTAAAAGGCACTGTAGCTACTGACACTACTGGGCAAATGAGACTCTACGACCTGATCACAGACTGTGCTGATGTCTCAGGATGACGTGCGCAATGCAGTGTCACGTGAAACTACAAATTTTTAAGAGTTCCGAGCGCTGCATTGGCGGCTGTATCGCTTAACATCAGGCGAACGACTAGCTCCGTCATTAAAAAACTCACCTGCACCGCCTCATCCCGTTTATGATGCTCCCGTTCCTTGTCCCGGTCCCTGAGACTGGTGGCGAGCGCCCGCTGCACCTCTCTCTCCCGCTCCTTGATGGAAGCCTGCGCCCTCGCCTCGCGCTCCTTCGCAGCCGCGTCGTCGGAGTCCTGGGGCTCCTCCGCCGGCTCCTCGACTTCCTCCACCACTGGCTCTTCAGGTTTGGGCTGCTGTTGGACCACATTGATATGCAGATTCCTTGCTAGGGAATGGAACTCACTCCCGTCGTCGGTACTTTCATCATCACTTACATTTTTATAAGTTTTTATTAGGGTTCCGTACCCAAAAGATAAAACGGACCCTATTACTAAGGCTCCGCTTTGTCTGTCCGTCTGTCATCAGGTTGTATCTCATGAACAGTGATAGTTAGACAGTTGAAATTTTCACAGATGATGTATTTCTGTTGCCGCTATAACAACAAATACCAAAAAACATAACAAAATAAATATTTAAGAGGGCTCCCATACAACAAACGTGATTTTTTTACTCGTTTTTAAAGATAATGGTACGGAACCCTTCGTGCGCGAGTCCGACTCGCACTTGGCCGGTTATTGTAACGCTATACTTAGCAAACAAGCATACGGCACCCCTGATGGAAAGAGATCACCGTAAAATGAACATCTGTAACTTTAACACGTGCCACTGATGCGTTGCTTACAATATCTTCAAATTAAGAGTAAATCTTTTCTTTATGAGCGCGAGTACTACTTACCTACTAAAACTGATAATCGTAGGACGCAGATGCAGCGCTTACCATCGGACGGACGCCTCGATCAGATTCTTATTATTCAGACTGGCGGATTCTGTCTATTCACTTTTGTTTTGACTAATATAAAAACAGAATCCGCCTAATTATTCAGACTGGTCAGGTCCTAGCTATTTATGCTTACAGCTTCTGACTATTCAGAATGCCAGACTCTGAAATTTCTAACTATTTAAGCTGTCAGATTCTGACTGATCAAACTGTCCAATTCTATTTATTCCGACTGTTGAAATGACCCTATTCAAACTGTTGAATTCTAATTATTCAAACTGTCGGATTCTAACTATTTATGCTGTCATATTCTAAATATTCAGACTGGTCAGATTCTAACTATTTATTCTGTCACATTTTGCTGACTATGCACCGTCAGACTAAAAATTCAAACTACGCTGTCATATTCTGCTTATTCAAACTGTTCTGGTTCTATTTATGCGCTCATATTATGACTATGCACAATGTCAGACTAAAACTCAAACTATTTAAGCTATCAAATTCTGACTATTCAAACTGTCGATGTATGATTATTCAGACTGTCAGATTCTAACTATTTATGCTATCAGATTCTAACTATTCAGACAGCCAGAATTTTAATTATACAAGCTGTAGGACTGTTCTTGAAAATCTAATCGGGAACCCAATAGCATTAACAGCTATAAAAGCTTGAAAGTAATGATAAATTGCTAACACTAGCTGGCTTTTCACACTTACATCACACTAACAGATTTTGTCCAATGCATAAATCATTTGATACTTATAGTTTTACACTATCTCAGAAAATTGGGCATTTCTACAGAAAACACGAATAATAATTGAGACTGAAACTGCGAAGCACGCATTTGACAAACTCAAGCCGCACATGTAGAGTATTTATATTCACTTAAAACAAATTTCTTTTGTAAATTTTAGAACTGAAAAATCTTACAGTGTGCGGTCATGACAGCAATATCAAAATTTTGTATATTAGTATCGAAAACGAAAAAAAAACGTTAATTAAAAATAAACAGAAATATTACTCGCAAACATTATTTTATTCACAATTCGTAAAATACAACAACTTAATGTTAGAAAACTATTTACAACAATTTAAAATATCTTCACTATAATGTAAAACTTAAAAAGTACATTTGTGTACTTTAAAATTAATATTAAAAATATGAAAATAAACCTAAACTACGATCAGTTACAAGTCATTCGTCCATTTTAGACCAAGCTGATTCCCATTTACCTTTAATTAATCATTGATCTAACTTTTAATCAAAATTTTCGAAGTAATTATAGAAGATCGCAAAAATCACCTCTACCAACGGTAATGGGACCCAGTGCTTCCAACTCTGCGTCAGCACTCTCACATCTGAGCCATAAGCCTAGTTTTCACAGGCCCAGTAGCTGGGCGGACAGTGAAGGACAGTTACTGTCTGGCAGCTACTGGGTCCGTGAAAAAAAAGTTTAGCCAGTACTGACCGGTCAGTTGCCCTCGGTCAGCTACTTCAAAACACTGTATAGGCAGCAGATTGTACAGTTGCTGACTACTGGGTGGTCAGAAACTGGGCATGCGAAAACCAGGCTTATAGTTCAATTACATAAGACAATGAAAGGGGTTTGAATATTTTAGTGTGAAGCCCGGTAGAGCTACAATATTTTTAGACCCATACCTCCAACATCATACCAATATTCATGCCTTCAATTTAGTTCTAAATAAAATAAAAATCAGCGGCGCTACCAGTATAGCTCATTAATGTGGAACGTTACACTAGCGCGGCAAATTCAAAATTTCTTGCGTTCTTTTGCCAATAATAGCTTAATTACTCAACGTGATTACATGAAAACTAATTTTACGGAAATAAATGAGAGATGAACATCATTTATAACATGTATAAGTAGTAAGGAAGTTTTGTTATTGGCCTTTTTTTTGTAATTTAACTTACGTATAATATCAATTGTATTAGCTGTTGATCTTCTCTTCAATAAATAAACAAATAAATAAATAGAATGTCTCCACAAATTACGTTTAAAAGTATCTCCTAGATATCATTGGTTTGGCGACAAATGGCAATAAACAATTTTCTTCTTAGTTATTCAGTCTATTGCCATTTGTCGCTAAACCAATGATATCTAGGAGATACTTTTAATCGCAATTTGTTGATACATTCTATTTATTTCCGCAAAATTAGTTTTCATGTAATCACGTTGAGTAATTAAGCTATTATTGGCAAAAGAACGCAAGAAAATTTGAGTTTGCCGCGCTGGTGAAACGTTCCACCTTAATAAGCGCGTAGTAGTTTTAGATTGGTTACTTCAGCTTTTGTCCTTCTTTGACATTTGAATATTGAAAGCGATCGAAAAAGACAAAAGATGGTGTAACTAATCAAAAGCTACGTGTTTTGTGAGGCTGTATAAGTATAATATATCTTGAAAACGTGACGTTTGAGAAAATATTTAAAAAAAAACAAGATGGCGGACATTCATCATTGTGCCAAAATATTCAAAGCACTTTTTTTTTGTCTTATATTTTCAATGTTTTCTTATATTTTTAGAGCCAATGAGTTCAATTTAGTTCTAAGTAAAATAAAAAACCAATGGCGCCAGTATGACTTTAAAAGTGTATATCGAGAAAATGAGAAAAAAAAAACAATATGGCGGACATGAATTATTACGCCAAAATATTCAAAGTCCTTTCTTTTCGTCTTATATTTTCAATCCGTGGTTAGTTTTTCAAAAACATAGTAGATGGACAGTCTACTCATTTGTAGCTTCTGGAATCCTTTAGACGTTATTTTTTGAACGGGCTAATGCCGTTTGTCTCTACCTTTACAGCGTCACCGGGCGGGAGGGCAGGCGTTTAAGGCGCCCAGCCGGCAAAAGTGGGAGGCAACTAGCTGGTGGGCACCCCTGGGGTGCGAGCCTCGGCTTGGGCCGTTGCCGGGATAAGAGATCCGAGAAGGCTTAGGTGCGATTTATAACTTGTGCTAACAAAGAAAAGTTTAGTTTAGTTAAATACGTTGACTGGTGCTAGTTATACAAATTATTTACCCGTGGGTTGAAGTGGGTAGAATTATTTCACCCTCCATCTTTAAAATGCCCAGAGACGAGTTTTGGAGACAATTTATCAGTTTTTTTTTATTTTAAAAGGTAAATCGACCTTTTTAGCAAGATTTGGGCTTTGTCTTATTCATTAACTTGTAGAATTTTTATGTAACTAGAAAATTAATACGTCAATACAATCTGTTTAATTAGCTATAAGTAACCATTAATTAGCTATAAGTAGGGAATTAAAGTTCTTACTACTTAGACATTTTTGCAACCTACATTTTTTTACAAAAATATTTCTTACTTTTAATTAATTGAAAAGCATGGATACGGGTTAACATTTCCATAGAGGCGGACAGAGCGACACAGACTAAAAATAATTAGTAATTAATTTAATAATTAATTACCCTTTTTTCGTTTTACTCGATTAGTTTTATTTTAGATTATAATATATTCACAAGATCGTCTGATATAGAAGTAAATATCAATATAAGTAATTATTTTAGTAAAAAGCAAAGAATATGCAATATAATATCGACATGCGCGCCTGTATTTCGAAAAATTAGACATTAGAAAAATGCCGAAATTTTGCAGACCATTTTAGCGTCTTTGTCACACCTATGTTGCCTGAAAAGAGATGAAACACTTCTTTTGGTGAAAGAAACAGTTGGTGTCAAGAAGCTTATATAAAACACTGGAGAATGCATTGCAAACAACTCTTAGCAAAAAAAAACGTGCCCTGAATGACGTCACTTGTTTTCCTCTTTCTAACGTGGTCACTCTTAGGAAAGAGAGGTTTCCACCTTCTTTTTCGGGAGAAGAGTTAGAGTATAGACTAAAGCATAGAGAGAACTTGATTATGTGTCAAGCGTACCACTTTTGTGGACACTTTTTATATGAAGTGGACACTTGATGTGAATGAGTCTGACAGATTTGTATGAAAAAAAAAACAGTTGACTCGAGTCGAAAAAAATGGTACGGGGCTTATCCCAAGCGTAGCTAATTACTATACGATTGTTTCTTTCCTTCGCCACTGACGTAGCGATACGTGTGAGCAGTACAAATATAATATAATTTTGATGATCTCTCTATGCTTTAGGCTATACTCTATGGGAGAAGAGGATTGAAAAGACCCACTACGTCCACAGGAAAATGAACCCTATGGAGAGTACAAAAGAAGTATTTCATTGGTGATGATTAAGTTTCTATTATCAGACGATCCTATAACACAGTAAGTACTACACAACATTTGAAAACGTTATATAGGTACCATTGACAAAACAAGAGGATAGATGAGGTGTTAACTCCTCCAACGTGGACCAATTATATTAGGTCTAAAGGACACAACTTTGTCACAATCGTAGTCGGTCCGGCGTTGGTTGCACGTGTTGATAAATAAAGGCTCACGTGTAGAAAGAGTTTAATACTGTGCCTAATCGCTCAGTTGGTAGTACAGTAGGTCTGCAATAAAAAAGTATATAAATATTCTATCAGTTACCTGGTTCCCACAAGCTTTGCTTAGCATGGGGCTAGATGACGCTGTGTGTAATGACCATAAATATTTTTTTATACGCGTTTTGAGCGACCATTTGAATGCAACGCAAGTGTAACAAGCGCAACATTGCTGTGAACGTACACACTTTTAGTTGTAACATGTTAAGAACACCTCGTCTACCCTTTTGTTTAATCACCGGTTAATACTGCAGTCTCTAGTCCTAAGAATTGCCATCTCGATAAAACCGTCAAACCGTTTAGACGCTTAAAAGAACAACTTTGTGTTTTCCACAGCTTATGATAAGGCTTAAAATTACTTGAACTGATGTTTTGAATTACAACTAGAATATAATATAATATACATGTATAGCAAGCTATGGAGCGAGCTATGCTCGGTGTTTGCCTGCCAGATAAGCTCCGTAACGAGGAGATCCGCAGGAGGACTAAAGTGACCGATATAGCTCTTAAAATTAGCAATTAGTTCAGGCAATGGTTTTTATAAAAACGCCCAACGATCACATACATAGATCCCGGCCCCTAACTAGGATCCCCTGTATCTGGAGAACCAGGAACTACGAGGACCATGCTCCCACAACACACACACACACACACACAGAACATAAGTATTTGACACTTTTTTCCTGTGCACAAATACTTGTCCTGTCGAGGGAATTGAACCCGAACCACCACACCACAGTCTGTAACTCCATGCAGTGTGTACTTTTTTTTAATAACGTCTATACATTTAGACCTTTCATTAGCTTTTTTTGTAGTTTAATATCTGTAACATTATACACGCTATTGGTCTTTCAAAAAAAAAAAAAAAAGAAACGTCACTCAAAGCTGGTTGCTATGTTTCAAAGCATTGTTTGCAATAAATTATCCAGTGTTTTAAATAAGCTTCTTGACGCTAACCTAATACACTAAAAAAAACAGTATAGACGGGGACACATGCATACCTCTCCCCCTCGCACATTCCCTAAAACCGACCTCATGGTATAAAATACACTAAAATACTATAGTATGTTTCTGATCCCCTGAGCAACTCATGCATTGCTCCCCCAGTATTATGTTAGCCCCGAAAAAAAGCGACAGTATCTCTTTCCATACAATTATGCATCGCTTCACTGTCGTTTACGCGTATACCGCGTATCGTGGTACAAGGAGCGAGATAAGGTCCACCAGCGGCGCTAAACCTGTTTTGACATGTTTCAATGTACGAGTTTCTCAGGGGATTTGAAAATATAAAGCGACCCACCCAAAAAATAGGTTGTGAGTAGCTGCAGTCCACTCAAGGGGATTTGAAAATGTAAAGCGACCCACCAAAAAATAGGCTGAGAGTCGCTGCAGTCCGCTCAGAGGTCAATGTACGAGTTTCTGATGGGATTTGAAACACACTATAATGCCCTCTTGCACGAAAGTTTTACAGCATCTAATTTATCCCTCGATGATGTACCTACTGCAACAGATTTAGGTATAACCTAAAGAGGTAAGTGCGAACTTGCCAAACTTTAGTGCAGACTGGCCTAAGAAAAGTTACGTTTATTTTGACAGTTAAGATATTGATTGCACCGCCTTTGGACGTATTGATTACAAATGATATTTACAAACTAACATACAATTTAATTAAAATTTTAACAATAAGGACTATAATTAAAGGTTTACATGTACAGCTTCCGAGATTCCTTCGAAGGGTCGCCTTGTGCATATTCGTCAGCTTTCGGTCGAAATACTACTCAATTAAAAAAACTATAATCTTAAACAAAAAATTTTTTTTATCCCACAATGGGATCGTAATTCTAAATTATAATTAATACAACAAAATAAAAGGTCACAATCTAGATTTCTTACATTAATCTTAAACTAACATAATATACAATTTATAGTAATTTTTTTATACAATTTTGTCCAATATTTACAATGTCCAATGTTGATATAGATGCGGGTCTTTATATTCACTAATTAGTAATATTAATTATTTGAGTGTGAGGGGCGGTGAGGTACACTGTACGGAGCCAACTGTACTACTTGACCCGCCGAGTAGGGCCAGATAAGCAGGTCAAAGAAACATCGACCTTAACGTAGTAGACTTGAATATCAATTCAGCCTGAACTTTAGCGCGGCGCTTACGACAACGACAACGCACGCAATGACTGATTCTGACGGTTTTTAATTAATATCTATGTTTATATAGTATTTTTCAAAATTATGAAGTTCTGAATGTTTGTTGGGAATACACAAAATTTTATTTGCAAGTATATATTTGATAGAAACTGAGTAAACTTTGTAAAAACTTTAATTTACAATGTAACTGTTCAAAAAAGAAGGAACTGTTCAACACTCACTTATTTTACTACTACCACTTCAATAGGAAAAATATAAAGGAGAATGGCAAAATTTCAATGAGATATTGTTCTAGTAGACAAAAAGTTGCACAACATCGATAAATTTTCACTATGTACATTATTTTCAAAATATTCATTCTTTTATCGCTTAATTGTTATGTTGACCGTTAATACCGAGCAAAAGGGTATTTTATAGCTAACACTGTAGAGATGTATTTACAACAACACATTTTCTTTTAAGGTTACAACTTTCGCTCACAACCAAACATTGTGATTGGTCTAGCTTGAATACTTTATTAAATAACACTATATAGTGGAAATACTCTTTACAAAACTACTTAATTTTGGTTTCGCCTATGAGATAGAAGATTTATCTATAAATATTTTGATTACGAGCGTACACTTGGGAAATAAAAAGATTAGTTACCTTAGAGTCCACTTTTGCTTGCTCGAGTGTCAAAATAATGTTTTACCTACCCTCATCATGGGATGACAAACAACTTTGTGTCAATGTCACACAACTGACAATGAGGCCATTGTCAGTTCCGTTTTGAGTAGGTACTCAAATAGCTTAAAAGTCGTAGATACGCATATGCAATATCTTTGTCAAATCAGTAATTAACTATCTTCTTTGACAAGATAAAAAATCTAACTCCTTTGATCCGATTTCTGAACTTTGTTGACTAACTGTTAGACATAAATTTCTATGCAACAGTGTGTTCTGTGACGTAGTTTGAAGAGGTAACATGTGTTCGCCACACTTTAAATGAATCAATTTGAAAACTGGCGAAACTTTTCACTCGCCAGATATACATCACTACTATACTCTATTACTCGAGTTACAATAAAATTTTGTACTGTATAATAATAAAAAGTATAATTCAACAACCATTGAGGTAGAAAAGTTTTTTTTTTCAATGGATTGAGGGACAGAACTAAAGCATCCTAATGAACTTAGTAGAATGACCACCTTGAGATACCAACACCCGAATGACGTGGCCTTCCACGGGATGCCTATTAGCAGCGAACATGTTCCAACTCATAATTACTATAATATCCACTATTCAATACAAAATTTTTATCGGATACAAAAATTGGCCAAACTCCTTTATAATCAACTGTATTATTTATAACAATAATTTACTTATAACATTTAATATATCTTTTATTTATTATACAAAACTCACCGAGCCCTCACACTCAACACTACCCAATTTCACTATAAAAATTGTATAAGAAGTAAATAGCTAGTTGTACGTTTCTCCTTTACTAAAGCCTTGCAATAGAAAGAGAGAGAACATTAGCTATTACAGTTATACAAAGTTTATTGTAAAGGTTCACTTGCATGGATCAGGGTTAAAGCGATGACGATCTAAATCGTATGTCCGTTTCATTCACACGTATGCACGTTGTGTATACCTTGTCTCTTTCTTTTACTCTGAATTAAATCCGATGTGCGAGACCAGCATAGTATTTTCCCCAACCAGCGGGGCTACCGTCTCAGCCAATCGTAATCGATGAATCGGCTTCATTTCGTCATTTCCGGCAAGTTGGCATTGTGTAACATCTCCATCCATTAGTATTTTCTCACTATTTCTCATTATTATAGTTAATCAATAAGGGACCATAATACCGACGGATGAGGATTTTACACCGGAAATGACCAAATGAAGCTCATTCATCGATTACGATTGAGTAACACAATACGGGGGCTGGATTGGGGTTATAGAATCAACCGTAAAAGAGAGAGACAAATATATGCAACACGCATTGGTGCGAACGAAGTGGGCATATAGATAGTTTTAAATCGTTCCTGTTTCCACCCTGGTTTATGCACGTGGGCCTAAGGGTGATAAAATATAGACACCAAAACATACATAATTAATTATATCTATTTAATAAGTTTTGTGACGTCTGTGTATGTAATTTTGTTAAAACCGCGGGTAGTTTGAAATATGAGCAGATCTTATTGATTCGAGTTTTTAAACTCCTTGGGGCGGATCGATTGGTATTTTAAGGAAATGTAATATAGGGGGGAACGAGCCCCGTTTCCTTAACCTAGATCCGCCCCTGGACTACAATGAAATCAAAATAATTTTTAGTATTATTTTCAAATACAGCACAGCATTTAGGTAGTTGTTGTTTTCAAATGTCCTAAATTTATGACGCACGCACTTAAATATACTATGTAGATACTATAGATACACAGTCTATATGAAAATCAAACCTCAAGTGTCCCGCCAATGCTTACTTACACAGATACACCTCTCCAGCTAATATAAAATAGTCCACGAGCGGTTGTTACATTTTAATATTGAACCATAGCACCCTGTGATAGTGCTTTAAAACAATAATATGTGAGTTACATCACTTTCAATAGGCGCGGTCACATACGGCCGACAGCAAAACAAGGCATATGCCTTGTTTTGGCGGCGATCGGGGATCTTACCATTACCCTAAATTTCAACGCAGCGTACACACGATTCGCCATAGTTTCTCCTCGAAAAAATATGTTAGAAAAAAATATTCTATGTATCTCTTTAATAGATGTGTGCATATTGCTAAATCATCCCAGTTCTACAAAAAGCGATGCTTATACAGATATATATTCCATGTATTCAAGACATACGTTTTTTCGTTGCAGCTGCGCTTGGCTCCACGGAACAACGCGCTTTAGTGGCGGTGTAAAAAAAAGGAGACTGAGCATATTTTCATAGTCATATTAAGCGCATTTTTTTTCTAACATCATTTCATTGATTCGAACAATCTAGATATGATTTTAAGACATTTATAATAGTACAACTACTAAATGCTGTGTCGTACCGCTTTCAGACCATGTATGTTCATCTAATTGCTGCTCAATTTTTTTTAAAGAATTTAGGTACATTTACCAATAACATATTAACACAACTTAAGGTGCTTTTGGAATTATTTCAAACGCCAACACGTTACAGTTTCATAGAATAAATTCCCAAATGAAATGTACATAGTAGACTATGATTTTTATTAAGATTTTTTGCCAAGTGAGTTTTTTTAGTAAGGTGTTGTATATGTATATTTTGCTACTTCTGAATGAGCAGCAACCACACAAAAACAACCCGCAGCACCACCCCTGTCCAGTTCTAAATATCAAGCTACCCGCCAAACTGAAAATCAATTTGGAACCAAAAAAAATCAAAAGTTCACCGTCACGCGTCCATTCACTGACTCCTGTTCAGATTAACACATTTTTTCCCGAAAACGTACATCAAACACTAATCTTTTTCCGTTTTCTTTCTCTTCTTCTTTTCAGTCTTGTCCGAAGCGGCCTTCGCCTTCTTCTCCGTCTTCTTTTTGACCTTCTTCTCCGGTTCTTCTTGTGTGAACTCTTCGAGTTTTCGCTTTTTGGGCGGCGATTTGATTTGGTGTTCCACTTTTTCCGGAGTCGGGGCTTCTTTTTTTGAGGAGCGGAGTTGTTTCGGTGAAGGCATCTCTTCTGGCGAGGATTGGGTGGAGGTTTCGGCCGCTGCTTCTTGCGCCTTCTTCGACGCTCTAGCGCGGGCCTCTTCACCCGGTATGCCAAGTATTTCTGCCCATTGGTCCGGTGGAGGTGTGGGCTGTTTCCTCTCTTCCTCGGTCTGCGTCTGGGTGGATAAACGGAAGCATGAGCGAACCAGTGTGCGCTTAGCTTTACTTAGACACGCTTAGTTTTATGCCGTTTGAGTGAAATCGCGAGAGGTTGAGACGGGCAATACGTGATGTTTAAAAAAAAAATTGTGATTCTAACCCCCGGTTTATCGTTACGCTAAACGTCGCCATAGCTGTACCTAAGTTTTTGCTATCAAATTCAAAGATTGCATTCAACTTTAATATGATTGAAATCTGACAGCATGTGAAAATTTCTTGGCCTTGAAATGTCCCAAAGTTTAATCCTAGTTTGTTAAAGTTAAACTCATGTCAACTTATAAATACTAAACGCTCATTGGTTGACAATAGCCGATGATCAACAGGCAACCAATGAGCGTTTAGTATTTATAAGTTGACATGAGTTTAGCTTTAACAAATTAGGATAAAACTTTGCGACATTTCAAGGCCAAGAAATTTCCACATGCTGTCAGATTTCAATCATATTAATGTTGAATGCAATGGTTGAATTTGACAGCAAAAACTTACGTACAGCTATGAGGCTGTTCAGCGTAACCCTGCTAGATAAATTTTCGTTTCAGGATCATAGGATAAGTAAACCTTAAACGCATCAATGATCAATATTGTCAATTTGAAACGCCCTCTCGCGCTTTCATTGGGTAAGTAAAGTCAAGCACACAGTGGTTAGTAAAACGGAGGAAATGTGAGAGGAGAACAATCAGAGCGAACCTGCATCGGACACATTCGTGAATCGCATATACCTACGGCCTTAGTTTAGTGATTAAAGTTAGTAATCGTTACCTATAAAGTTTCATTTTTTGAAGTTAGTTCGATACCTTCGTTAACAGATGTCACTACAACTCATTTGCGAAAATCGGAATCTTCTTTCAGCGAAATTTGTCTTCTTTTTAAAAATTTGGTGTGCTTTTTTAATTTTGTACATTTTTGTAAGTATATCTATCTGATTTCACAGCTCTCGAAGACACAATGTTCACTTGAACATGTAAAAACAGTACAATTTGAAATATACATGGTAAAAATATGTCCCTATGGCCGTGTGTCATATATCTGCGGGCTATCGCTGTGTCCGATGAACTTTCGCTTGTCTGCATCTTACTTAAGGCGGCTATATACGCGGATCTACTATATCGCTCGCGCATTGCGACATCTTTGAAGATATTAAATAACTGAGTTTACTTACGAAATATCTGGCTTAACCCTATTATCATGAATGACATTACAAGTGTTTAAAAAAAAAACATATTAATCCAAGCAAGTTTTCAAACATAAAAACAGCATCGGGAAAATAACTTTGATACCGTTACATTTATGAAACCTTGTTTGGATTAATACGATTTTTTTATTGAGTTATTTTAATATCTTCAAAAATGTCGTATTGCGAAAGCGAGATAGAAGATCCGCGAGTATGGGAGCCTTAAACTACGTACTAACAAATCTTACTCAAGTCTCCGCCCTAAACTACGATTTCTTGGCAAATACTTAAAATGTAGATGCAACATTTATCTAATTTTATCAACTTTTCTACAAACTCGATATAGATACTTGTGGAAATGACCCGAAATATGTTTTGTCAGTGTCTCGCAAACGTAAAACTTCGCGTGAAAAATTAGACCTATTGTAGTTATTGGTTTAGCCGTTCTAACATTTCTGGAAAGTAAGTGCTCATTTTAGACATTTAAAATCCTATTATATTTTACTTCCTACATCATCATCAACAGCCTGAAGTCTTCCACTGCTGAACATAGGCCTCCCCCAGAAAGCACCACTTTAAGCGGCCGCGGCTTTTACCAGATCGTCGGACCACCTAGTGGAGGGCCGGCCTACACTGCACCTTCCGATTCGTGGTCGCCACTCGAGAACCTTTCCTCCCCATCGGCTATCAGTTCTACGAGCGATGTGGCCTGCCCATTGCCATTTCAAATTGCTAATTCTAAGAGCTGTTCTATATCGCTGTTCCTACACAATGAACGTAAATTATTACTGAATCTTATCTACGAATTTTTAACGTTTGGTTCTAGTCTTAGGGTAAAGTTCACCGACTTCAAAACAGGTGCTTATCAGTTAACTGCCGATTAAATAATTGAAATTTTCAAATGCTTTTGTGACCAGCCGTTTAAATGACAATCACCCGTTTAATAGTTTGATATCGTCACCCTTAAGTTTGTTTCGTAATACGATAACAAAAGATTTAAAAAAAATGACTATATGTTTCGATGTTTATCATCATCAGCCAGAAGACGTCCACTGTTGAATATAGGCCTCTCCCATAGAGCACCACTTTGAGCGGCTGCCCGCCTTCCGCATCCATCGGCTTCTCGCGGTTTTGACGAGGTCATCGGTCCACCCTACGGTATGTGTCGAGGTTCAGGGTCACGATAGTACTAAATTAACTAACTACTAAACTAAATGTTCTAGTACGTTTTTTTTTCTGATAACCGAATCGTTCTATTCAATCGTTCCGTCACATTTCCTCCGCTGCTCCGTTTGTCCATTATAACCAGCTCAAACAAAGAAACAATCGGAAAACTATGTCCTAAATAAAATAAAGCAACAGTAGTTTGTATTCAGATCGTTTCATTATTGGCACTGGTTATACCCGATTTGCACTTCAAACAATGAACCAGCTAATTTACCCGATGAAACGGGTGTTTAGGCAGCGAGCGGCCACCCGCAGACAATGACAACCGGCATTAACTCTATATTATCCAATACTGGCAACACCAGGGCATGTTTTAATCTCTATTTATTAATATACTGGTAACACTCAGCCTTATCATTCGCGACGAGTAGCCAACTGCTTATTTAATGTTTAATACTTGCCTTCAGTCTTCACAGTGAGTCTCCGTCGTCACGAATTGTGTAATGATGGTTCATTGTCGACATAACTGCCCGTTCACTGTCCAATAAACACGGGTTCACTGTCGACTCATTGCGTGTACATTGTCAATATACTCGCGCACAAATTGACAAGTTAACTAGCGTTTATTGGAAACGTATTCACGCGTTTAGCTTTTTCGTTTATTCACATGATATTCGCGCGATTATTGTCAACATTTAAGCGTTTATTCGTGGGTTCATTGTAAACATATTCATAGGTTCACTGTCAACTTATTTGACAGTGAATTGTAAATCCACAGGTACTAACTACTATTGTAAAAATTATCGCGCGTTACCCCGAATTATTATCAACGTGAAAAAGCCTTCGCAATAAAAGCTATTTCTGAATAATGATATATAACCGAATCTTCTATTAAACATAAATTCCAAATTAAGAACAAATTACTAAACATAGTTTAAAAAACTAAGGGTCAATTCAGATTAGGCGGGAAAATGCTCGAGCTCTTTTTAAGTGGTAACTAAATATCAATCTTATTCTCTTTAGACAAAGCTGAAAATAGTATGAATCATTCTTATCGGATAAGATTTTAATGTGGCATACTATTTTCAGCTTTGTCTAATCTATAGAATAAGTTTGACATTTAATTTCCACTTAAAAAGTGCTGCATCATTTTTCCGCTAGAACTGAATTGACCCTAAAAGGTCGTAGTCACGGAGCCATCAAAAAATGGTTGTAGTAAGTTACCACAATCACTTTTCGTCGCACTGGTATTTTTTACAGGTTCAGTGTTTCAAATAATGCCGAATTACATTACACTAAATTCAGTCGCCTAGTCAGGATTCGGGAAAGAAGCTTACTTGCTGCCCAGTTAGTTGTTTAATTAGGAACCGATTTAGGAAGGTGTAATAGCATTTAGTGATTTCCCGAATTCTAACTAGGCGACTGAATTTAATGTAATGTAATCATCCTGATAACAGCCAAGTCCTACACACCCTAGCAAGGGCGGTAGTTAAACTTATTTTCCATGTTGGTTGGTTTTACTCCACTAGTAGCGTAAACCTGTTTTATACTAGTACGCTGGACTTCATATAGACCAATATTGACTGAAGGCATTTGATTTTCGCCATTTTGGCGCTGATTGCTAAGAAAGACATCTTAGAGTATAGACTAAGGGCTAGAGAGATCATCAAAACGATATTATATTTGTACTGCTCACACGTATCGCTACGTCAGTGGCGAACGAAAGAAACAAACATATAGTAATTATCTACGCTTGCGATAAGCACCGTGCCATTTTTTTCGACTCGAGTCAACTGTTTTTTCTAAGCCTGTCAGACTCATTCACATCAAAGTGTCCACATCATATAAAAAGGTGTCCAAAAAAAAATGGTACGCTTGACACATCATCAAGTTCTCTCTATGCTTTAGTCTATACTCTAAGAGTGACATCGTGAGTGTCCTCGGAACTAATTAAACCAACCAATCAACGCGATGGATTTTCAAATTTAAGTTCTCAGGACGCTCGGAGTGGCGCTTCAAATCGGCACAAGAAATTCTCAATTTTTGCACGATATCGTTTATCCAGCGTACTTGTATAATAAAGATCAGTGAGTAAAACCTACGAAAAATAATTTTGTCTACCGCTCGTGCTACCAGATGGCCTAGCATGCGCACCGCGAGAAAACTTGTCGTCGCTGTTAGAGTGAGACCCACTTAGGTGATGCCATAGTCTTGTCACGGTCTCTCACGAGATAAAGTGTCGAGAAATTTTTGTCGCAGTGCGCATGCTAGCCGGACAGGGCTAGGATGTAGTGCCAGTCGATACCAAACTTCACTGAATGTTCGTAAAATCAATTTAAAAAAATCATAATTATAATATTAAATTAAAACATTTGGATTAATAGCTTATACCGTGTCCGATGCAGATACACTCTGTAATTCGCATGAGCAAATATTTCTAAAATAATTACCTACATTATTATTTTAATCTTAATTTCATACTGAGAACATATTTGGATGACATTATAATACATTATATTACCAGTTATTTTGATTTTTTCTTACATTTTAGCTTAGCATTAATTTAAAATTATGAAATTTATTGTAATTTAAAATTATGAAAATTATTTGTAGTAGTTTCGAAAAGTGATGAACTTTATTTGGGTAACAATATTTTGTCGATGTAATATAAAACTCCAGAGATATCCAATCTTTTGTTTTTCTAGCTTTTTGATTAAAAATCAAATTTAATTTTTTTTTTATTACTTGAAAGGTAAAAATCAAATATCTGTTTTGACATTATGGGGTATTTGTAGTGGAGTATAATTTAGTTTGGAGACTTAATTTAAACAAAATTTGCAAATTAGAACTCTCAAATCGGGTCTCTGTGTGTTTTTACTAGATAAATAAGTAAATTACCTAAAATTCGCTTTGTCATTATCGAAGAAGATGAAATGAAGGGTATTTTTTTTATATAATGACTAATAGACATTAAAGCAATGCATCAAAGGACATTGACAGGATCCGGTCCAAATACTGCCCAGTGATGAGAGTGCCTACATTACGTTCCTTACATCCATTTATAACTACACGTCAAATACTTTCGAAATCTGACCATGGGTTTTTTTTAAATTAACTTTTAATATTGAATTTGGTACTATGGGACCTTACCCGACACTTAAGTATTGGGATAATAAACATTTATCTCATCATCATATTTGGAGTGAATTAATCGTTTTCCCGTAAAAAATGTATGGCATAATCTTATATGTTATTTTTAGCGGAATTACACTAGATATACTTTTTTCATTTTGAATTTAAGATGAACTTCCGCGAAGTTACGCCTGATTCAATCAATTATTTGTATGGCATAAGTTTTTCGCGATTTCTGTAATTTCTAGTACTCATACCTTAAATGGGCCTATACAATATTTTGATCCCTACATGAAATAGGATCGATTGACGTAAAAAAAAAACTTGGTTGTGTATTTTTGCATATTTTTCGCTGACTGTAAATTTTTTCCAACATCAGTTAATGCAGTTCAGAGTATCTCAAAACTTCATGTTTAGTCTTCTAGGAACGTTTTTCAGTAGCTATAGCAGTTAAGGTACCTGCCCTTGCTGGCCCGTTTCAAAAATCAATCCTGTATAAACCTAATTTTTTTTTACTCCATGGTCAGATTTTGAAAATATTTTGTGTACAAGTATTTATTTATGTCAGGAGTCTAAAAATGATACTCATTTCTCTGGGCAGTGTTTGGACCAAAACCCATACTAAGACTGTCAATGTCCTTTTGACGACGAAAACCTTGCAGCCCATATTTTTGTAAGAGCGTCCTTAAAAACCAAACTACCATGAGTCTATAACCATAGCATTACGGAATTGGATCTTATAAAACCAATGATCAATAATAAACTTAGCATTGCAATAATAGACCGTTACCGTACCTACTCCGTTGTATTTTTCTACTAGCTACATACTGTTAAGTACCTACTTATTGTTCTTGTCAACATATAAATGCCTTATTTCATTAAATTGAAATAAGATCATATCTGCAATATCGGGTCGTGATAGGTCCGCAAATTGCATTCATGAATCCCAACCGGTATCTCACCGCAAAGCTGGGTCATAACACGTCTGTCCTACGATACGATAGGTCACAAAGCTAAATAACCGAGGGGTCTAGCAAAGATCCCATTCCTTTAGCGTTAACTCATATCGTTTATCTTAATTATGTAGTCTGCGGCGAGCAACGACCCACTTAGTAAGTGGTGATCAGTCGCCGTCACTTATGGAAAAATATTGGAATATTTTTAGTATTCAAATAATTCCCAACGTAGTTTTAATATATCTTTGGCGCCACCTTGGAATAACTAATAAAGAAGAAAAAGTAGTCCAAACTCGATATTATATTTCTTGGATACCATTGACAAGTGCCAACGCATCCCGACTCCTCTAGCTGCAGCATCAGGACAACCTTAGGTACTTGGACGAATCGATTTATCTTTCATCGAATATACGAGTCATTCGTACAAAAACTTGATATTATTGGTATTAAAGAAAATACTCAGATACTTCAAATAATCAAAATTGAAAATTAATTTATTACTTGCCCAGAGCAAACCCTATTTTCCATACAAAAGAGAGGACAAATTTGCCCCATGATGACTTGTTTAAAAAAAGCGTCTGCGCAATCGTTATCCTAATTAAACTAAATATCGCATAGCACAAGGCAATATAGAGCTCTTCAAGTCGAGAATGAATAGGCATGTCCTAGGCAAGTATGTATCATGAAAGACGCGTTGTCACTTTCCATCAAAAGAGACCGCGGTCAAATGCGGGCAGGCCTATTCAGTTATAGAAAAAAAAATCCAACTCTTTAATAATTTACCGGCCGTTTTTGTCTAACAAAAAAAGTTGATTAACTTAAATTTACCCACTTAAGAGTCTGACTCGCAGAATAATTACATGATATATGTATTAAAGCATTTTATACACGCGCGTGTTCCAAAGAGATAGGACTTACCTCTCCCTTTTCCTTCTTTTTCTCCTTCTTGGCTTCCTTTTCTTTATCCTTGTCTCTATCTTTCTCCTTCTTCTCTTTTTTGCTGCTTCGATCGCGTTCTGAAATGAAGCCAAGGGAATTTTTAGTTACTTTTACTTTGTGAACAGAAACATAGTTTTTTTTTTTGGTCACCATAGTCATTAACGGGTGATGGTGTTTTGCACATTAATTCACCCGTTAATTGTATTTATATGACACGCCTATTTCACTCAATGAAAAACTCCGCAAAATTAACACAGTCCCAGTTTGACATCAAATATGATCAGCTATTTTCAACTTTGTACACAGCCAGTGCACACAGTTGCACACAGTTTACTAGGTGGTAGGACTTTTCTGCAAAGTTCGTCTAGGTAGGTACCACCGCTTTGCCAGTTATTCTGCCGCCAAGCAGTAGTGTGCAAGCACTACTGTGTTCCGGTTTGCAGGGCACTGTAGCTAGTGACATTACTAGGCAAATGAGACTTTATGATTTGATCACTCAGTCTAGTAATCTGATTATTTGACTGTGTGATGTCTCAGGATGACGTGCGCAGTGCAGTGTCACGCGAAACTTTATTGTTTTAAAGATCCGAGTGACACTGCAACTGTTATGGGCGGCCGTGTCGCTTAACATCTGGTGAACGACTAGCTCGTCACGTCATTCAATCGCATAAAAAAGGCCCTTTAGAGACCCCCCCCCCCCCCAAATACAAAAAAATTGTTCTTGGACTCTGCCTTAATAATGAATGAATCTTCTATTACATAAAAGGCCTTGTCCTGACTGACTGACAACGTACAGCCCAAACTGCTGGACGTAGAAACTTGAAACTTGGGGGGTGGCATTCTTTTATGACGTAGGCGCGTGCTAAGAAAGGATTTTTGAAAATTCAACCCCTAAGGCGATGAAAATGAGGAAAACCGTTTGTATATAAAAACCTACATTTCGTAACGTATCATTTTGAAACTTGACACATACAAACAAGTATAAAAATAAATGAAATGGTGTTTCTTACTTTTTTGAAAATTAACCTCAAAAGGGGTGAGTTTTGTAGTTAGTGTGTATGAAAATTTTAAAAATGTTGTCCTTATTATACTGAAATTTGGAATGTGTATAGAACATACAAAATACCTACATACATACGGATCTCGGCAATTTTTGAATTTCATCCCTTATAGGGGTAAAAAATACAGGACGAGGTTCCATCGTAAGACGCTCGCACAGCCTAAACCGCTGAAGCTAAAATCTTGAAATTTCGAAGCTGCATTCTAGGCATGGAAATGATTACTACTTTAAAATCATTGTCATTTCATCATATGATTTATTTTAGTCACTGTGATTTCAATTGTGATTTTTCACAGCCTGTGATTTTTCATATGCCTAATGAATTTATGATCAATGGCGATTGGCTGTGCTTTATGAAATGGAACAGAGATGTGATTTAGAAACAACCTTGTGAAATTACGACCTGCTACAAATGATTACAAGTATTCTAACGCTACTCTCATAAGTTAAAAAAGAACAAAGTTCACTGCTTCACCACAATGTTAATAAAATTATTCTCTTTAGGTCTCAGTTTGTTTGAAGCATAAATAAAATTACATGTTTTGATATTCACCGCTTATGCTACTCTCCTATTATGAAATCCGAAGTCACGATTCAATTAAGTGTGATTTGTAGCAGTGTCTGACAAAAAGTAGCAGAGTGATTTATGAAAAATAAAATCATATGATTTTTCACCTGCTCCTTGTGATTTGATCCATGCCTACTACATTCTTCTCTATTACTACATTACATAGTGTACGAGTGCGCTAAAACAGAACGCGGAGTTTTATCCCGCAAAAATAAACGGTTCCTCATGGATAGCGCACGCGGGCGAAGCCGCTGGCATAAGCTAGTACAGAATAAGAAAGCAAAAGACGATACCTTTACCCTTGGCATCCTTGTCTTTCCTCCTGTCATCCTTCAGCTGCTTGCAATACTCCCTGAAGTAATCTTCCCTGGCCGCCCCACCTTCCACGGCCTTGTACCTCGGCTCAGTGTCAATCTTCTTCTTAACTTCGCTGAACCTCGCATGTCTGTCGACCCCCTTCTCTTTGAGTAGCGCAAAGTAATCCAGTTTCGCCTAGAATGAGAGAGGTAGGTCAGACACGCTCGCGGTTTGGGGCGAGTTGGGTAGTGTTCGGTTTAGGGGGTAGTGGAGGTAGTTACGATGTTTGCTTCAAATTCAAATGTTGATTGAATTTCATAATGTTACATAGAGTTAAGAATTAAGATCATTATGGACCCTGTTGGGCACAACAAGAGGAGAGGAGGACAGTATGATTACTTAAAACTGATTCCAAAATCATTTAAAATACCTAATCGTCATCAAAATATTCAGCATAATTATTTGCCATACTTTGGGGTAGGCTGGGTAGGACTGTGGTTGGTTGGGTAGGAGTGAAGGTAATTTTCATTTGACATTTTATGATGATTGGGAATTACGACCCAAATGAATAAGTTTCTGCGTTTGTAATTGAGCAAAAAGATTGTTTTTAGATGCTATAGAATATGTTTCTTTTTCTAATTGAAAAGGTTAGATAGAAAATGTGATAAATCAATATCAATATTAATACATATTCGACTCTAGTTGAGGGTGCAATTGAAACGGTATGATCGTAGGAATTTATTCCTAAGCATTTTCTAACAGATAACTGGATTTTTTTTGGTTGAACTTACGTCCATTATAACTTTTTTTTTAATTCTGTAAACAAATAAACAGCTCGTTCAATATTTAGCCAATTTTTAAACTACCCACATATTGATATTGAAACTTTACAACCCGGCCTTTAACTTCCAAAACGGAATTTACAACAACATTTCACCCACAGTTTCTCAATCTTTTTTCGTCGACCCACCCAAAAAAATTCATTATGTTTTTCATAAGGAAAGGATCAGGAAAAGAAATGGAATGGGTACATTAATCAATTTGCAAACGTGTCCAAAGCAGTAAATATAAACTGGGATCTCGACAGCCCCCCAAACCAAAACACCGTACGTCCTAAACGCAAAGACAGCACAATATGTGCGCACAGCGAGCTGAAAAAAAATGTATTAATCACTGAAAAGAAGAAATATTTAGAGCTGTGGAAATAATATTAGGTTAATGCCTGAAAGAAAATTTGATTAGTGATTGCGTGGCCGGCGGTTATGTAGGATTTATGTTTTTGCAGCTTAAAAACAGCTTTTAAAAGAAATCTGTATGCGTTGTCGGCGGTATGAGCTGGAAATGATATTGATAAAAAGAATGTGTTATTTAAGATTCAACTAATTAAAGCATAAGATTTGAAACTGTCATAGTCACTAACATTTCTAAAATTTTGAATATTAACTAACTTATTATCATCTACCCGCAAGTTCTTCAGATGGAATGTGATGATAGTCCTTGCAACAGTACCGAAATATCGGCAACTCGAAACAAATAAATTACATGGTATATATCCCGTTAATAAACAATGTTTTAGATAATTTATTAAGGTTATTTAAATTGTACCATCAGGCGAGTTGGTGGATAAACGTAGTACTTTCCGCTATAAAAAAAGAAATATTATATCTGTCACCAAACACTTAGCCATTGGAACGACGACGTTTTCATAACAACGGATTTACAGTTGAAATGTGAATACTCACCAATTTAAACATAGCGTGGCCCGTAGGATGTCAACACTTAACACCAGATAATGTTGACAGAAGCTTTGGTTTCCTACAAACTCCGAATTGTTTCATCAGAATTTATTGAATAGTTAAATCGGACCATTATAAAAGGGGGTAAAAATAAAAACAGTTCAATATAATTAAATGCGGATCAAACTCAGAACCTCTTGAAATAAGTTACTAAAACCATTCAAAGGCATTTTTCGAAGAGCAGCATCATTGTGAAGCAAGCCATCAATGCGAAACATTACATCGAAATCAGTTTAGCTGGTTTGACGCAAAAGCCTCCAAAAATAAAAGACCCACATTTATAATGAAAGGAGTCTATCGCCGACATCATCCCAATACGTTCCCACAGCTGGGACACGGGCCTGCTCTCACAGGGAGAGTGTAGACCATAATCCACCATGGACCAGTACAGATCGGTGGTCTAGTGGATGACACGTGTTCTCAAATTTCGTGACTCTTGAACATGCCGATGCAAAACATCCCTCACGATGTTTTGCTTCACCGTTGTAAGAGCGAGTGCGAATTCCGCATATAACTAGAAAGAGTAATTGGTGCAGAATCGAGGGAGATTTGAACCCGGGTATAGTTGAGTCTGTTTGAAAGCCGCACGGGTTATTGCTGACCTATACACGCTTTTCGAAGAGTCGGAAAGGAGTTTATCTAGCTCATGACGAGTGGACAATTATATATTTTTAATTATTACTTATTACTAATCATCTAATAACCCTTCACATCCGCAGACCACGCTTATCCTACCGAATGACTCGACTTCACCAGCATAGAATTCTGTTAACGAAATAAAACCAATATTACGGACGGATCGTTAAAATAATTACTCATTCCTTCTTACTCTTCAGCGCTGCTTCCCTGATGGAAAGGAAAGCGTTGAAGCAGCTACTAAAAGCTATTACTATAGATAGCGACGATAAATAAAAAATTTAGGTAAATGCGACAGACATACACACATACGCAATCAAAATCCTGCGTATAGTTTTGACTTTTGCATCGAAAAATTTGCTTGGAAAGTTAGGCAATTTACAAATATGCCGTGGTGGAATACCCCATGGGGTCGAACCCACCGTCCTACAAGTGCTTTTAATGGCACATCTGATGGATAAGTAGTCCAGTAGATGCAGCATATTCACAAAACATTATAAATGTAACACACATGGGGATCGAACCCAATGTCCTACAGGGACAGCTGATGGAAATTTGCTAGAAACATAAGTTCAACTGACGCTGCATATTTAAAAAAAATGACATGGTAAACACAACTTAATATAATATATGGGGATCGAACCCATTATTGTTCTACTGATACTTTCAAAGCACACCTGATGGAAAACTGAGTCCACCTGATGTACTATTATTTGTTATACAGCCACCTTTCCACCTGACGGAAAACTTTAAGACAACGCCCACCTGACAGATTGCTATTTTAGTCACCTGATAGAAATGGGTTACATATGAGGCGCTACTGAGGAAACCTGATCGGTTGTAGGATGCCCACTTAGTTACAAGAACTTCGGCTGTTTCAGAAGTTGTCAGTTAATAACTCATTTTGTGCCTAGCATAATAAGGATGGTATTACATTGCACTGGCCAATTAGAATACGTTTACTGCTCTTTTATTGTATCGTCTCGATGCTACTACTACTATAATGAAAATAAATTAATATTCGTCCATAAAATTGGTTGAATTTCATATTCGATCGAAATACTTGGATGAATTTACATTTCTTGGGTATTTTGACCACTTTTTGGTACTGGGCATTCGTTTCCTGAAGGGACTATGTGTTTTACCCTTATGGGGTTTGATTTCATTGTTCGATCCTGAGGGGATTCTTCTTAATAGATATCATAAAACCCACTGAGAAATGTTAAATATAAAATTTCTTTTTAACTAAATGATAAACCATTTCGCTTTGTAGACAAACAATCCGGAACTAATATTTAATATTAACAAAAAATAACATTTCTTAGTGAACTTTGTTGCCATTATAATAAAATGCTGAAAGAGAAATTATTAGTTAGCCTGCTCGGGTATTTTATCTGTTTCATCTATTTACATACTTTTTTCTGATTGGTTTACACCTCAATTCGGGCAACCCATCACCGATTTTTCTACTATACAGTAGCTTTTAGAAGCTGGCAACAATGCCGTATCGAGGCATGCATTATTAACATTACTAAAAGCTTGGGGTCTTAGGACCAGGGTCCCCACGGCTGGCCAAAGGTACTCCACTTTTTTCGTTTTACAATCAAAATATGTTTTCCATAAAAATGTTTGTAGAAAATTATAAAATACAATGATGTTAAGAGCAATTTAGTTTACAAATGGATCAGTGTTTCTCAAGCTTTTAGATCATATCCCCTTTTTCACAGAATTTCCTTTAATGGGTTTGCTTTAACATACTGATGGTCTCTACCGACGGTTACAGCATCACACTCAAAAGTAGAAGGCGTCTAGCCATATTTGAGCAAGCCGGGTCATTTCCGAGATACGGTGATCAGACCGTTGTAAGAATGGACTTTATAGAAAGAAAAAATAAGCGCTTTTTTCTTGATAAGCATGATTTAAATCATAATAATCATCATCATCAGCCTGTATCAGTCCACTGCTAGATATTGACCTCCCCAATTGTGCTCGGTTCTTCTCATAAATTGCTGCCAGCCACTCTACATCACACGATCGAAATGTTTACTACAAAAATAAATTAATGGCAGGCGCCAAGAGAACGAGGGTGCAAATCCGATGGCTTGACTAATTTTTTGGAACACACTCAAATATTTTCACTACGGAGTTAAAAACACACACCCTTTCGCTCTGTCTCCCTTCCCGATTGTGAAACGTACGTGTCAACCTTCCTCCAATAAACTTATCTAAATATTTCACTAACACTATATGATTTTGATCTATTATCGACACACTACTCTTTATGCACACGCTTTTTCCTGAATACTGATTGGCAAAAAGGTGTAGCCCCTCACCTACATTCTACAGTCTTTAAGAAAACGGTTGATTCAAACGATATTTAAATTGAAAATTCGTGCTTATTCCTGTCTTGCGTCTAAGATAATTCATAATTTAGCTTTACATCATCATCATCATTGATCTATTAACATCTACAATAAATGATTTAAGTAGTGTTCGTATTAATGCATCTCCGCTCAAGGCTTATTAAGCCGATACGAGTGCTATAGATTCGGTCACATCTTCGGCAACTATGTTTTGACGTGGACGGTAATAAGAAGGACGAACGTGAATATTGCTCTTAACACCACCATAACGAATATACTTCTCTGGTCATCGCTTTATTGTTAGAATATTGACCATTCATACTTTGTTATTACTGATTTCGATCTGCTTAAAGTATATCTAACCTTATTTATTTTTGTGACGACGCGTCGTGACCATTTGACGATTTCATTTATATTACGTACAGCGTATCGTATCCATTACTCAATTCTATTCCTTTCTGAAATAAAGGAATTTGGCTAATAACTCATTTTAATTAATTATTTTTTTGTAAATTCCACAAAAAAAACAACAACAAATACTACAAAAAACGAATACTTAAGTATTTTATCATAGATAAGAAATCACAGTACAAATCTCAAAGAATGTAAGTCTGCGATTGTCAAACTTTTCTCCCGAGGGGCCCCCGGAACATAAATTAAAGGTGACATGAAAAAAACATTAGATCCCTACCCTTTATGAATAGCAAGGTATTATCGTCAAATGACCACAGCCGCTGTATCCAACGCTGGCGGCGACGTGGCACCGTCGGCGGCTCGGCTCAGCGCGGCGAGGTTGGTGACGCTATATGTGCGGTATAACTTATTATGGGAGTTAGGTCGGACGATGCGATCGTGTTGTCGTGATGTTGCCCAATCGTACTTTACTTTGTGGTGTCTTTTACGAAATTCTATGATTTATTAAGCTTACGACAACTGTAATTATTTTCACATTCCGATAAAATATTTCAATAACACCTACTGAAACATTAGCAGTATTTTTATTCAGTTAGTAAATACTTATTGATTCGAATAAGCCAAGCCAGAATGAAGCCATTGGGCAGCCTGAAAATTCTGACACCATGGCTGACCACTTGCCTACACGAGAAGGTGAAGATTTATTTGAATGCCATGCCTTCGAGTGAGAATTACGGTTTCCTAATTCTCCCACACAATGTGACACAAACAAACGATTACATAATAAATAATACTACTAGTAAATAAGTGGCAGTGAAACTAGCACATTTTAATTATCTCTGGCATAATTAAACGAGAAAGCAAACTAACGATACAATTTCACTTATGACTTAATAGTTAGTTTTTGTCTTTATTTTTTTTGTGAGTAATTGCAAAAGTTTTAGAGTCACTGAACTTTAAAAGTTTAATTTTACAAATGTATCTAAATTTTTATTACGTTTCGAAATTAGCTTGACCCAACAAAATTAAATGGAAAAACAATCGTGGTGAGAGATTTTATGGTAAGCTATGTATTTATTGATGTATACTCTTACCTAAAACGCAGAAGCCTTTAATACATTTTTGAATTTATTTTTGAAGCTTTTGGGCAATCATCATGAAACATTTTCGCAAAGCGTTTAAAAAGGATCAATGTTTATACTCGCATCATTTGCCTTCGCTAGGAAAAATATTTTCGTCAATAATTAAACTTATTTTGTAAAATTTATTCTTTTTCACATTAATAAAACATTGAACATTTTCGCTGGCTGGTACATTGACAAAAATATCTTCCCATATAAATGTACGACAAAGAATTGCGACTCAAAATTCATCAAACAAATTGAAATATTTTTCAGCATTTGATATGCCTTTTTATTGTATTTCTTCATCTCCTCATGATAATAATTTAGAACATACATATAATTATTGGGAATCGAACCCAAATATTAAGGTGTTTGTTACGACAGGATTCGAACCGGTCGCTTTCATAAAATGATGTAGCCGAAAATACATACCCTGAAAAATAATATATTAAACATGAGCGGTAAAGTTTGAGAGCCACTGTGCTCGTTAACGCTACCGGGATTCGAACCCGAAATAGCAACTGCAAAAGCTAACTCACAAAAGAAATCATCATTTATGTTTATCATCTTTTTAAGTCTTATAAGAATAAAGATAATGTATATTTTATACAAAACATTTCAAAATGGTGTCGGCGGTTTCAACGCCGCGTTTATGCTGCGACTATATTTTTGTCAAGTGATAAAAAGACGGGCATTTATAATACACATGATAAGTGCTCAAAGCGTTTCAAATTTTAGAATAGTTTCAGGAAATGCAAGTTCTACGTGGCACTGCAATCGTTCTTCGCAGTCGCAGCGCTGAACTAGGCTAGCTAACCTAGCGTTTGGTTTTTTTTTTATTTACGGGTTTTTTTTTAGCGTTTGGTAGGTTAACCACTTGCATATCGTTCATTTGACCACAGGCCATCTGATATTATAGGTTCATCTTAACCACATGGCACCTGATATTATATGTTCATTTTGACGACATGTCACCGGATATTAGATCCATTTTGACCATATGGCACCTGATATTAGGTTCATTTTGACCACATGTCACCTGGTATCAGGTTCATTTTGACCACATGCCACCTGATATTTGGTTCATTTTGACCATATGTCACAGAACCAAGGAGCTGTCAAACTAAGTGCAGAAGGCCATTAGTGTGGGTGACAGATTTCTAACTTGAAGGGTAGGTGGACAGTCGACCACTAGGAAATGCACTACCAACAAATTCATTCGCAGATTTATTGTTTGGGCATTATCATGAATAAAGCAGATGGCCTACCTGATAGTAAGCGGACAAAGGCTAAATTTTTGAGAATTTTGTATGTTTAAACATGTATGTAGTAAACCTACATCTGAGGACTTGGTGATCCAACTAATATTATAAATAAAATTATTTATGTGTTTTGTACCATTCCGGGCTGTTAAGTTAAAGGCTAGCTATCGGACAGTCGTCTAACTCTTCATGCATAATACTTTGATCATAATTACACAGCCTATACCAAACCCAAGTCAAATGTTAAAACAAAAAAAAACTCTTTTACCGACTTCCAAAAATGAGACCCCATATTAAATGTTATTATTATTTGAAAAATACCTTAAAGATAAAATATTTATTAAACCTTCACTGGTTAGAATTGGACAAAAAAAAAAACACATTATGTAAGCATTACCAATTTCAAGAAGTTACACCAATTTAAAGCATGGATAGTTATTACTATAATTTAACGCATATAAAAAAAACATCTGATAAGATCACACATTTCTTGTGCTGTCTCTCTCCCACCGCACTTATGACATAATGGTGGAAGTGGGAAAACAATATTTTCTTGCTTACGTTAGAATAGTTTTTATTTTCAATAGCATACATACACCGCTGAACAAAGGCCTCCCCCATTATACCATAATCATCACACTTGGCAGGCGGCTTGGTGATCGCACTAGATTATAATGTACCGAGAATGCTGCTGCCCATTCCCTGGATATTCCCTTAGCCGACTCTTACAGCACCCGCGGGAAGAGATGGAAGGTTCTATTCTCACACCGGGATTATAAGCAGCCTCTGTTACTAAGCCCATCTATCAAGTAGCTTCGTCTTGGAAGTCGGTTTCAATTTCATGAAATTACTAGACAACAAAATATGAACGGGATACCGTCTGTACTAATAATTTCATTATTCATAATTTCATTTCACATACCTCATTTTTAATAATGATGAAATTTATAATGGTGGTTATTTATAAATAACTTTGTTCATAATAGTTACTTTTTATATTGATCTTTTCTTATACAATTTATTCAAATAATGTTTAAATTTATTAAAAATTATGTTATAATGTTAATGTTAAGAATTTTTTTATCATACTTTTTTTTATTATAAATTTCATTACTTATAATTTCATAATAATCAGCATTCATAATTGTATTGTTCATAATGACTTTTTCATATTTTTTAGTTAACATAATAATAATTTTGAGGTAGTTAAATCATTATATACATATGCATGTATACCCTAAAGATACTAAGATACTAGTCTAAGGCAAAGTCATAAATAGGTGCGACGACGAGCGAAGCGAGGAGGAGCGTTAGGTTAACTGTGACCACACGACGCACGAGCCGAGCGAGCGAAGCGAAGCGTAGCGAGCGTGCCGCGGCAGCGGCCGGCGAAGTGCCAGAAGTCACTTATCCTTATATTAAAAAATTACAGAAACCATCTATATTAAGTTTCAGGTTACCGTTATTTGATTTAAATATTTTACACGTGTTTTTATTAGACATTTCAAGTTATTTATTAAAATAATGCACAAAGTTCACCAACAACACCAAAATCAACATAACATGAGAAAATATAAGTTATTTTACAATTACCCACAGTCCACACGTTAATTTTGTATGTTTTGACTGGATGAAGTGCCTGCATAGATTGAAGAGCAAATTGGCTTGCCGTACTACGTTTTTATAACTGATTAGGATATATATAACAATCAACAGTTCCAGTCACATTAATTTACAGTATTATTGATATTTTGTTTTATGCTTAAAGTTAGTTATTGTAAAAGAACATTATAAATTTGTACTGTTATGTTATATACGCCTTATGAGTTTCATTCTTATAAATTTGGATTATTATTAATTTTGATTTATAATAAAGAAAATTAGATGTAGTGAAAGTATAATAAATCACATTATGTGAAATGATGATTATAAGTAACATTTTTATTTGTAACAAAATTATGACAAACGATTTTATGAGTTTCGACAGTGAACCAATATGAACATCACTCCCCTCTCCCTGCCATTCCCACCCGCCCCACTCACCTGTTCTCTCTTTTTCTCCTTATCTTCCTTCTCTTTCTTTCTCACTTCCAGGATGTACTCGTTGAAGTACACCTCTCTCTCTCGCGCCTTCTCTATGGCTTTGAAACGTTCGTCGCGGCCGTGCTTCGAGGCAAACTCGGTGAATGACGATCTGGGGGGTAAAATTATTATGAACTACTTTTTAGGGTTCCCTACCCAAACGGGTGAAACGGACCCTATTACTAAGGCTCCGCTGTCCGTCTGTCCATCTGTCACTAGGCTGTATCTCTTGAACCGTTAAAGTTAGACAGTTGAAATTTTCACAGATGATATATTTCTGTTGCCGCTACAACAACAAATACTAAAAAACCGAATAAAACAAATATTTAAGGGGGCTCCCATAATACAAACGTATTTTTTTTGCTCGTTTACCCGATGAGTCATAGATGGCGCTGCTTTAAATAGTACTGCTACTCAACACTAGATGGCAGGGATAGATAAAGGTACGGAACCCTTCATGCGCGAGTCCGACTTGCACTTGGCCGGTTATTGTCTATCTACTTGTATACATTAGGGAGGGAAGCAGCCACTCAAAGTGGTGCTCTATAGGGGAGGCCTATGTTCAGCAGTAGCCGTCTTCAGGCTGTTGATGATGATGATGATGATCACATAATTCCTACAGCATCTTGACGAAGGACATAGAATACTTTTTATAACGCATATTCATATAAGACTCACTTGGAATGCAGCTTGGCCTCTTCGAGAAGAGTTCTGAAGGTGAGCTTCTTCTGCAAGAGCCTGTTCTTCTTCTCTTTCCTCTCCTCTTCCGCCCTCTCGCGCACGTACTGGTCAAACACCTGAACAAAACGAAATTTTAAATGTTGGTGTGGTGGAATAGAAAAAGCAATGACTTTGGAACCATAACAACCCATTTTGATCCCTCAAAAATACCAATTAACCTCTGGGCTCCCATAGCCGCGATATCGTGTCATCCGATTATTGTTATTCTATTACTGAAATTAACTTTATTCCTGACACACAACATCGCATAGTACACAAGAACAATAGAAACTAGGCATGGATCAAATCACAAGTAGCAGGTAAAAAATCATATGATTTTATTTTTCATAAATCACTGTTACTTTTTGTTAGACACTGCTACAAATCACAGTGTGATAATCACACTTAATTGAATCGTGGCTTCAGATTTCATAATACGAGAGTAGCATAAGTGGTGAATATCAAAACATATAATTTTATTTATGCTTCAGTAAGCAAACTGAGACCTAAAGACTATAATTTTATTAACATTGTGGTGAAGCGGTGAACTTTGATCTTGTTTAACTTATGAGAGTAGCATTAGATTATTTGTAATCATTTGTAGCAGGTCGCAACTTCACTAGGTTGCTCCTAAATCACATCTCTGTTCCATTTCATAGAGCACAGCCAATCGCCATTGATCATAAATTCATTAGGCATATGAAAAATCACAGGTGAAATCACGGGTGAAATCAGTGACTAAAATAAATCATCAATCAACAAACCTCAGTTACTATTGTATATAATATATATTGTATACTATTTATATATATTATTATACAAAAGGCCAGTATTCAATGAACCATTCCCCAAAAACTACCAGCCTTAACCAGTAGAAACTCATTCTCACCCCAAAAAACATAATTCTTACCCTATAAAAACCTCTCTCACCCGTATAACAACCAGCCTAACCCCAAAAACCACCATCTTAACAAAAAAAAACACCATTCTCACACCAAAACCACTACCCAAACCTCAAAAAACACCATTCTCACTGAAAAACAACTATCCTGACCCCAAATAACACCATTCTCACAAAAAAAACAACACTTCCACAGGAAAAAACACCATCCTAACCCCAAACACCACCATTATAACAATCCCAAACCGCCCCAAACTCCTCACCTGCCGCCGCTCCTTAGAGTTGAGCATGAGATATCTGGGGTCGAACACGATCTTGTGGAGCTCCTTCTCCCAGGTGGAGAATGCGGAGACTTGCTTCTCGTGCAGCATGGAGAGGAAGGAGCGCAGCCGCTGCGAGTGCGGCACCACCCCTCGCTCCCGCGCGGCGCGGACTTCCGCCTCTATCGCCGCTTCCTTGCCGAGGTCGATCTGGGCCGGCGGCTTCTTGGCTGGAACAATCAATTATTATTTTTGGCTGGCCTGTTAGCTCAGTTGGTGGTAGCTCTGCCTTCTGAACTATAGGTTGTGGGTTCGATTCCCATCCAGGACAAACGTTTGTATGATGAGCATCGATGTTTGTTCTGTGTCTGGGTGTTATATTGTATTCTATGTATGTATTTACAAACAAAAAGTATCTGAGTATTGTATCAGCTATCTGGTTTCCATAGTACAAGCTATGCTTGAGGCTAGATGGTGCTGTGTGATATGTCCACAAAAAACGATGATTTTTGTAAAGCTTATATCACCAGATCGTCGGTCCACCTAGTGGGGGGCCTACACTGCATCTTTCGGTTCGTGGTCACCACTCGAGAACCTTTTTTCCCCATCGGTTGTCAGTTCTACGAGCTATGTGGCTTGCCTATTGCCATTTCAATTGGCTAATTCTAAGAGCTATATCAGCACTTTAGTTCTACGGATCTCCTAAAAAAAGCCTATTTGCCATAAATTGCTTGATTTTGACGCTAGAAGCACATACCTTCCTCCGTCTTGGTCTTCTTGATAGGTTCAGAGTCAGAGTCATCCGAGTCACTATCTGCGGTCCGCTTCAGCTCACCGTTGGCTGACTTGGTTGCTGTGCTCGCTGCTGGCTCTTTACGCTGTAACACATTTTTACTGTAGTAGTGGCTCTGTGTAATTTATTTATTATTTTATTTATTTATTTGTAATAATATGAACGCATTTGCAATTAAAACATATTATCAAATACTCATCAGTAATAAACATTGTCTACTAAATAAATTGAATTAATGGCTAACAGCTAGGGTAATTTCCGCGACATCAAATATTCGATTTAGGGTCACCGGGACTCACAAAACGTTAATAATGAACTTAAAATAACAGGCCACTTATCAAAAAAAAAGCCACAGTCCGGATAAGTACTGAGGAAGAAACCTAGATGACCTAGCAAAAAATCAGTGGGGTACAGAAAAGGATAATACCCATAACTTTTCTTATAAAAATTTCTTAAGAAGGCTAATACACTATTACTGCACTAGTGGTTCTGTGAGCTGTACAGTCATTGAAAAAGGAGAGGGATGCCAACACATCAAGAAAACAGCGTAGGTCAGAAATATGCCATACCGTTATAAACCTAGATGGCGCTGCAAAATGAGCGGGCTGTACGGCCAACTACGGCGGGCTAGGTTTAAAACAGTTTTTTGGCATACGCTGTTTTCTTGGTGTATTGATATTACTCTCCTCCTCGTTCCACGGCACAGTACACCTCACGAGTCTGTCTTTGCATAGCTTAAACTGAGAAACTATTTTATACGTTTTCAACCCCCATAGCTCCGGCATTTTGAAATATATCCAAAAACTGGATCGACTATGAAATTCTATATAATTAAGACCGATAAGACCGCCCATTGTTACACTTTTGTTAAGTTTTGTTCACTTAGTTTTTAACGATTTGTGTATTTCAATAAAGAGTTTATCTATCTATCTATAATTATAAACCCGCTCATAAAATTTCCGAGAATATTCTAAGTAATTATGCAAACTATTATAAAGGAGATCGCCGGAACCACCAGACAGACATAAAAAACACATTTCTTTTTTTAATACAAACACTCAAATTCTGTGTGATTCTGAGTGGTTGTGTGGATCTGAGTGATCCTGTGTGGTACTTAAATACCAGCCAGCTTAGTGATCGCGGTAGGTTTTAATGTACCTCAGAGAATGCTGCTGCCATGCCCTGGATATTCCCTTAGCCGGCCCTTACGGCACCCACGGGAAGAGATGGGGAGGTCCTATTGCAAGTGTACACACCTGTAGCTCCTGTAAGGCGGCGGGCGGTTGGCTGACCGCCTTGTCCACGTCCCCCCGGCCAATAAGTTGCGGCGGGCGCTCCCACACGGAGGAGTGCGCGGTCGGGTTGTAGAAGAACACGCGGCCGTCGCCCGTCCATACCACGCACCTGCGGACAATGGACCACTTTTACAATGTGTCACTGAGACATGGTCTCTTACTGTTGGCCTCATTAGTAAGCTCAGTCGTGCAACGAGCTATGGAGAGAGCTATGCTCGGTGTTTCCCTGCGAGATAAGATCCGAAACGAGATCTGCAGAACTAAAGTGACTGATATAGCTCTTAGAATTAGCAAGTTGTTCAGGCAATGGGCGGGCCACATCGCTCGTAGAACTGACAACCGATGGGAGTGGCGACCACGAACCGGAAGACGCAGCGTAGGCCCCCCACTATACCCCCCAATGAGATTTTTATTTTTCTATTATCTCGTAGAACAAGGGTATACTGCTAAATCTCGTAAAGTTAATGACCTCGACTCGGTTCTACTGGTCTGTTAGCTCAGTTGTTAGTAGCTCTGCCTTCTGAACTATAGGTTGATGGTTCGATTCCCACCCATTTGTGTGATGAACATCAGTGTTTGTTCTGTGTCTGGGTGTTATATTGTATTCTATGTATGTATTTACAAACAAAAAGTATCTAAGTATTGTATCAGTTATCTGGTTCCCATAGTACAAGCTATGTTTAGTTTAGGGCTAGATGGCGCTGTGTGAAATGTCTACACATTTTAATTCATAACACTCACCATGGAGTACCAGATATAGGCGTGCTAGAAATCGGCCGGCTCTTATCCGCCTTAGCTTTCTCCTTCTCCTTTTCCGCCTTCTCCTTATCCGCTTTCTCCTTCTCCGCCTTCTCCCGTTCCGCCTTCTCCTTTTCCATCTGCTCCCGTTCCAGGGCCTCCTTTTGTTCCGCCGCCGCTCTTTCCGCGTCCGCTATCGCTTTAGCTTCTGCCGCCGCTTTCTCTTGTTCATGGGATTCCACGTCTATAACTGTTTAGGAAAAAATTAAAATAGATTAAAAAATCAATTTATAATCTTCGAAAATAGCCGCCATCCCAGATGCACCATTGAAAAGTACCACTGATGGTATAATTGGGACATCTGGTCCGGAAAAAGCCAGTACCAGTTGTACCAACAATGGTACTAGTGGGACAATTCAGTCTATTGTACCATCAATGGTACTTGTCAAATCTGGGACGGGGGCAAAAAAATTGGACAACACTACATTCGAATATGATGGGTATTCCTACAATCCGCACAAAGCGTTTCGCCTCAACATTTATTGCGTGGACAGCAAAAGAATAGAACCAGCGTTACCAGGATCATCGATTCCTGACAAATATAATCTGGGAGTTTTCACCGGAGTGAACCGGTATCTTCTAGGCAAGCATGTCTCATCGACCGTGTCGTCACTTACCATAAGTGAGACCGTGGTCAAATGTTAGCCTAACAATGATTTAAATAACCGGCCAAGTGCGAGTCGGACTCGCGCACAAAGGGTTCCGTACAAACGAACAAAAAAATCACGTTTGTTGTATGGGAGCCCCCTTAAATATTTATTTTATTCTGTTTTTTAGTATTCTCTGTTATAGCGGCAACAGAAATACATCATCTGTGAAAATTTCAACTGTCTAACTATCACGGTTCATGAGCCAGCCTGGTGACAGACGGACAAACAGACAGTGGAGCCTTAGTAATAGGGTTCGTTTTACCCTTTGGGTACGGAACCCAAAAAATACTAAGGGAGGTCTACTGTTCGCAGAACTACTTGTAGCAATAATATTTTATAATTAAACAACTACCTTCTAGGTTCTTTTTGATTTCCCGATCCATTATAATCTCCAGTTTAGTAACCTCGTTTTTCTCCGCATGTATTTTAGCTTGAATTTCTGAAATATAAACATTTTTTTAATGTAGACGAATGGCATGATGGCTTAGTCGAAGCGTCACGGCCACCCATAACAGTTACAGTGCCACTCATAACTTTAGAGTTATGAGTCCATCTGCACTATTTATTGATAGCTCCTAAGTTCGCACTTCTCTAGCCCCCGTTTTCTCGTACGTTTGTCAAACTCGTGTCATGTCAACACACCAAACACTGTACGCTCGCTCATTGGTTGAAAACACCCGATGATCAACGGGCAACCAATGTGCGTTCCGTATTTGTAGCGCCAAGTTGACAAAAGTTTAACAAACGTGCGAGAACCGTAACAAGACGAGAGTGAACAGGTATCTTCTAGGCAAGCATGCACCATCGTAGACCGCGTCATCACTTTCCATCAGGTGAGACAGTGGTCAAATGCTTTGCCTATAAACAATTAAATAAAAAAAAAGTTATATTTTCACCAGCGTCTCTATTTCCTGAAAAATATGATCTGGGAGGAGTGATCTTCTAGGCTCCGTCGTCGACCGCGTCGTCAATTACCATCAGGTGAGACAGTGGTCAAATGCAAGCCTATCAAAGGTAAAAAAAAAATACTTTAGCGCAGACGGACATTCGTGTTTTTTTCGCTTCACAGCATAATATACAATACGCAAAATGTACAAAACTCAAAATGTAATTGTAGGCCCACGTTCACGCACACAAAAGATATTGAGCAGCATTTTCAAAATTATGATTATTGTCATACACATCCAATATCTTTTCTAATCTCTAAGGCTATTTTTTATTGAATTTCTCCTGATAGGGCCAGCTCAAAATCCGTTCAAAGAAACATTGACCTTAACATCGTAGACTTAAATATCAATTCAGTCCGAACTTCAGCGCGCCGCTTACGGCAAAGAAAACGCACGCAATTACTGATTTTGGCGGTTTTTAATTAATATCTGTATTTATATAGCATTTTTCAAAATTATAAAGTCATCACAACACCTGAATTATTGTTGGGAATACACTCATATTTTTTCTTGTAAATATATATTCATTAGAAACTGGGTAAAATTGGTACATTAAAATTTTTCGAGTGATGTTTGCGATTTTTTTCTACAGAGCTAACTTTATTTATCTTGTATATTTGAGAACATCACGGCGTACCTGAAAATATGAATAAAACTACTGATATATTAAACTCAAAGCTCCACATGCTCCAATTTCGCCAGGAAACATGGCAAAAAAACACATTGTTTGCCCTACCTGTCGCCTTAACGCGAATTACCAAAGTGTGTTCTGGATATATTTACTAAAGTGCAAACTGCTTTTAGTCTTTGATCGACATACCTTCAAACTCCTTAATGGCTTTGGGTTTGTCCCATACACTTTCCTGGTTGCCGGCGTGGTAGTAGTAGAAGCGGCCGTCCGGAGCCTTGTGGGTGGTCCACTCGGCCGCGCGGGCCTCTACCTCCGGCGGCATCACCTGTGGTGACCACTGCTCATTATAACACCTCCACAACATACATATATACCAGATGTTTGTATTGCATAAAACATCGAGGCAGACGAGAAAACAATTTAATAAAAGAGGTTTTAAAAATTCGCAAGATGGCCAGAGTATTGAAGATCTTTATTTCTCGAGAGAATACAAATGACTTATATGAGAAATACATCTTACAAAAATCAGATTCATATTCAGATATTTTATTGCTTCCATAGTGTACATAGGTGGAATAAGTATAAAATTATTTAAGTAGGCTCATTATGGACCCCGTCGGGCGCAGCAACATTTGGAGAAAAGAGAACGACCTCACGAAAGAGTCAATATGTACTTACAATGTTCTTATTATGTAGATGCGTACTTAAAACTGGATGCTAAAGATTTCTTTTACATCAAACATCAACCACATTTCACCTGGAAAATTGTACTCAGCGCGGCAAATTCAAATTTACTTGCGTTTTTCGCCAATCATAGGTTAATTACTAAACGTGACTACATGAAAAATGATTTAGCGCGAGCAAATAGAAAGTATCTATAAATTACGATAAAAAACAAAGTAAAACCTAAAAGTATCACCTAGATATCATTGACAATAAACAATTTTCGCCTTGACTTTTCAGTCTATTCCCATTTTTTGCTAAGCCAATGATATCTAGGTGATAATTTTAGTCGTAATTTATTGATACTTTCTATTTATTTGCGCTAAATCATTTTTCATGCAATCACGTTTAGTAATTAAGCTATGATAGGCAAAAAAAAACGCAAGAAAATTTGAATTTTCCGCGCTGAGTAGTTCCACCTTAAATCCTTTACGATCAGGCTGCCTACACAGCATATAACCTGGTATTACAAAGGGTAACATGAGCTGTATAAATCGTCACATCTCTTCCCTCGAGAAAGCGGACCAATGAGCGATCACGTGGATAACTTCATAAACCTTTTGTTACGTTGTCATTGGACAAACGGTTTCTCTAGAGATGTGTGGATTTCTACAGCTCATGTTAACCCGTGGTCGAGAAGTCAACATACTAATTCGTAAGTAACAATCGGCAAATTTAAAAGTTACTTCGTGTTTTATTCGAGAAGAGCTCTACACAATGTATTAACTATATATCACCCAAATTCAAGATGCAATATTTACTAACATTGCACTGACAGTTAAATCAGCTGATAGCAGGGATTACAAACATTTTTGGCTGTGGCCTGCTCGCCCATGAAAAAGTTTTCATACCAGCTTCATAGAGAACCTCTTGGTTGCTAGGGGCGACGGATCATAGTCAAAAGTAACCAATTGTTTCCTACCCAGGACGTCAAAATTGAGATTCCATTATGGTTGGCACTGATAAATCTCTGGTGATTTTAATCTTCGTTTTTGATCACCTATTGAAGATTTCTAAATTCAAGTGTTTAGATTTTTCATACCATTGACGTAACTATTGAAAATTGTGACAAATCTGATAGAATTTTTATAGGTAAAATCATCGTAATTCTGATATGAAAGTGACCTGTGATCGAAGCTATTTTTTTCGAGGTTGCTCTGTTGTTGAAAACGTATTGTTGTTAATATTTCTGTTATTACAAGAAGTAGCATGCTCGACTAAGTTTTAAGCAGTTTGTACTAAAAAAAATACAGCAATTCGCCTTACGCCCAGCACGAAACACTCAGCTGAAGCAGATCTGAGTCGAGGCGAAAAATCAAAAATTCAAATATTTAATCTAATTATAAACTTATTTAGCTATATTCATACAAATACCACAGAATACAGACAGGTATAGAAGATGCACTCCGCAAGTTACTTAAGGCTGCTGTATACGCAGATCCCCTAAATCGCTCGCGCATTGCAACATTTTAAAAGATATTAAATAATTGAGTTTACTTACGCAACATCTGGCTAAACTATGTCCTCATGAATAACATTACAAATGTTCAATAAAAATATCATATTAATTAAAACAAGTTTTCAAACATGAAAACGGTTACGAACGAAAAAAAACTTTGATACCGTTGTATTTATCAAATCTTGTTTGGATTAATATGATATTTTTGTTATATATATGTAATTTTATTCATGAGAACGTAGTTTAGCCAGATTTTTCGTACGTAAATTCAGTTATTAAATTTCTTCAAAAATGTAGCAATGCGCGAGCGAGATAGTGAACCCGCGTATATAGCAGCCTTAAATAAATAGCGACTCTTGTTCCAACGCAATAGAGTGTAGTTCAACTCGGACAGCACTAGCCTTAAAAAGGCGCCTCCCTTTCTATGGGTATAGCGCTGCTCTTCTGACGCGTAAGGGTCAATTCACATAGAGCGGCAAAATGCCCGAGCAGTTTTTAAGTGCTATTGGAATATAAACATTATTCCATTTTGACAAAGCTGAAAACAGTATGCAACATTAAAATCTTACCTATTTTAACGTTGCATACTATTTTCAGCTTTGTCTAAATAGATTAAGGTTGATATTCGTATAGCACTTAAAAACTGCTCGAGCATTTTGCTACTCTGTCTGAATTGAGCCTAACGGACCGACCCGATAAGACGGGCCGACCCCATGTAATTGTAACTTTGTGCCTAAAGCGCGGAGTGCACCAGTTCTGCTAATACACAATTTTTTTTAACTACGTGAGCGAAGCAGCATGTGAAAAAGCTAGTGTCAAAAATAAACGCTCAGCCGAACACAAAATAAAAAGATTAAATAAAACAATAAAAAAATATTAATGAATGTATGGCTCCATCCGATAATATTGCACGATATATATAATACTTTTTTACTAAGTATATATATATATGAATTTCGCGTAATATATGTTAACATATATAACATTATAAAAATTTTGAATTCGAAAATATAAAATGAGACATAATACACATTATACATATTTTTTTCATGATGTTTTTCATTTTAATTTTTTCACACATTGCCCGCCCGACCCGCCCTATCTACAAATCTGCGATTTCTTTTTATCAAAATGCCTCGCGTTACTAATAATAAAAATGAAACGTCCTAGCACAACCTGCATTGAAAGTACATATCATAAATAGTTAATTGTTTTTTTAAGAATTCGGCATTTGGATTTGCCATCTAGATACTATCTGAAATAACATTGTTACGAATCTATTATTGTTCTATTTAAAAAAAGCCATCGTCAATTGAATGTACTGATGTATCATCACTCATCATGAGACTCAGCATAGCTTTTAAATGTTTTTTTGATCACCTTTTGTATTTCCTTCATATGAGGTCTATGCGTGAGTGAATGATACACATTTTACATGTTTTTTTAAGGTCTCTACCAACTTATACAGCGTCACCGGGCGGCACATATCACATGTCAATCTGAACTGTAGCCATCAGTGTGAGTTTAGGTGTGGCAACATTATTTCCTGTTTTGACATTTGTTAACTGTCAAATCGTGAATCAAATTGAGTTTTAGTATAATTCGAACCTCAACAAAGGTATTTCCAGCAGGTGAAACCACGAGGCGACTACAGCTTAACATAAAAATAATATTAAAAAAAAGTTATAGTGCTGTATTATCGGAAAGGCTTGTAAAAAAAACCAACTTAACCGTAGAACAAATAATAATGTTCGCATATGCTGATCAACGTAAACATCTGGAGAAATGGCTCGAACGCACCGACTTCACGGGTTGTCCGGTGAATACCAGCTGTAGTTTTACACAGGTTCGATATTTATACACGTACTGCTTACACTAAACACGAAAAAAAAAACGAAAAAATACTCAATTTTTAGTATTAAAAGACATCACGGGCGTATTCGCGGCTATCTCGCTCGCACACTCGTGCAACTTTAGGTAACCTACCGCGGCGGGGTCATTGACCTCGCGAGGCCACCCGGTGCGGTATTCTGAAACTAGGGAGCGTATTCTGTTTTACATTGACTAATCAATACTTTCTTATTCCGTTGCCATTTTACCCTAGATGTTTTTAGTATGGGTAAGCAAGTGTCCCTAGCTAAAACTTACAGTACGAAAAGTATTGAACCTGTTTAAAACCACACCTTGTATATAACACAGGGGGATGTATGATACCTTGGCTTACCAAAACGGCGAAGTACACAGGGTGGGTAACACAAGAAGGTAGCTAGTAATTTTTTCTTAATAATTTCATAATATTTTATTAATAAGGTGTCTGCCCTCCATGGACCGTCACCTATCATTATAATATTTCTATAAGATTTATAAAATCTATATACCTATTGTATTCCACTTACTGCGTATTTTTTTTAAGTCAATATTATCTTTCTAATTCTACCATTCACACTCTTACTTTATTGAAATCAAAATTATCCCCCTATCTTACGTTTACAACCTTAATTGAATCAAAATTATCATGCTACATTTACCTTTAGATTTTTTTTCTGTAAACGAAGGACGTGACGAGCTAGTCGTTCGCCTGGTGTTAACACGGCCGCCCATAACAGATTGCAGTGTCACTCGGAACTCCAAACTAAAGTTTCGCGTTACACTGCGCACGCCATCTTGAGACATCACACAGTCTAAAAAAGTTTTCTAGACTGTGAGATCAGTTCGTAAAGTCTCATATGCCCAGTAATGTCACTAGCTACAACGCCCTTTAAACCGGAACACAGTAGTGCTTGCACACTACTGCTTGGCGGCAGAATAAGTGGCAAAGCGGTGGTACCTACCTAGACGAACTTTACAGAAAAGTCCTACCACTACCACCTAGCAAAGAGGTATATGTACTACGTACTAGAGAAGCTATTCAAAGCACAAATAGTTGTCATTTTTTGTATAATTAAACTAAAATCCGCTACAGCGCTTTACGAGATTAAATCGTTTAACTAACGATCACAATACGCAGCGCTAGTGCCATGGCACATTCGGATCATAATTTTTACTGCTATTCACTGCTGCACGTGCAGTCGCTTTGAGAGCTGAGCATCGTATGAGCGAGAAGATGCTCATTGGCATATTTGCAGTGGTTGACAATGCAAGTTAGAGATGTCCTGTCTGGTGTATACATAGAAGTCTTACCACCTAGTAGAATTATGCCTCTACCTTACAGTCCTTTACCACCATACATAAATCAAAACTATTCTGGATGGTGCTGTGTGAAATGTCCACAAATATTTATTTTATTTATGTATCCCTACCTTACATACCTTTACAAACCATACACAAATTATCCCCCTAAATACCTTTACAACTTCATTTTAGTCAAAATAATATTTCTTCGAGGTCCTAAAACTCCTATATCCTAGTAGTGGTATATCCTATGTCCTAGCTTTAGGAAAAATAAATCCCCTCACTAAAAAACACTGCACAGTGGAATCACACACTAAAAACGAAAACCTACAAGCAAAAAAAATACCTACTTTCGAGGTCTCATTATGTTTTTGCCCCACCCTGTATACCGGGGCCAAATTTTAGTTTGAATTTGAGGTTAAAAACTCGAACCACTTCACCGTCAACGCATTGTTATCTATTCTTACGGTAGGTGGTTTTTTTAGAGCTTCCAGTCTGCGACGCAGCGAGTTCTGCTTTGCGTTTGCTGCTTGGGCGCCGTTTATCGAAGTCGACGGGTATTTCAGGCTCACCTAGCGCCCACAATATAACATTACATACATTTAATACAATATATAACTTGTTTATTGCATGAAACTAATTATATAGTTTAAAAACTAACAAAAAATAGATACACTTAACTAGAGACTAAAAATTAAACTATATTTAAACTACTTGATATTAAAGAGAAACAATAAATCGCAATACATAATATACCACTACGATATAGGTGAGACAGTGGTCAAATGCTATGCCTATAAATTGTAAAAAAAAGACTATAAACAAAGTGATATCAAGGCCCTTTGGTGGGGGGGGGGGGATATTGCCCAGAATGCTGCCTGCATTGCCTCAATCTATGGCAATGCTGACTTTTTGGCCAAAATGCGGGCCAGCCCTCTTATTGTACTTACCACCGGTTTCTCATAAGTTTTTTAAACTCGTGTTAACATACCAAATACTATACGCTCATTGGTTAACGATAGCCGATGATCAACAGGCGACCAATGAGCGTTCAGTATTTTTTAAGTTGACATGAGTTTAACGTACGAGAAACCGGGGGTTAATATATTTATTTGGCGGCCTCAGAGGTGGTGTGGTTAAGCAGGTGGGCTTATTACCCGAAAGGTTGCAGGTTCTGTTTACAAGAGAAGTACTTATGAGCTGAAAAACACGCAAATACTGCGTCTGGGTGTTGTGGGAGCATGGTCCTCGTAGTACCTGGATCCCTAGATACAGGGGATCCTAGTTAGGGTCCAGGATCTATGCATGTGATCGTTGGCCGTTATTATTCTGTTCAATTCATTTTCTATATGTATATTGTGCTCAATAATTGATTGACAACTTTTCAGTAAGCGAAACTGGAAAGCCATTTCGAGACTATTATATAAAAAAGAGCTCATATAAAAAATATCAGAATTTTATAATTCAGTATTTCTCAAATTATTATTAAAAAACTAAATAACGAATGAAGAGTTACGATATATCCAAGTATGAAGCCTACAACTTGTACAATGACTGTCATAAAGAAACACTTCAAATGCGTTTTTGTTTTTCTGGCTTCTAACTGAAATCTTTATAAAGCCTAACTATATAAAAAAAAATTAAAAAACTAAACTCATGAAAAAGAAAATTTTACAAAGATATTTTGAGTTTTTAGCTATACTCAGTTTAGTTTTTAGGCGTAGTTTACTTTTGTATAAGTACATATTATGTTATTTAAGTTGTTATAAATACAAGAAAACTGAATCTTAAAATAATAAAAAAATACGTGTCTGTTATTTTTCAAGTAACTTTTAATAAAACCAATAAAAACTGGGGGGTCAATAATTTGAAATGTTCTTTGATATACTAGCCTGATAGCTCAGTTGGCCTTCTAAACTGTAGGTTGTTGGTTCGATTCCCACCCAGGACAAACATTTGTGCGATGAACATAGGAGTTTGTTCTGTGTCCGGGTGTTATATTGTATTCTATGTATTTACAAACAAAAAGTATCTAAGTATAGTACAAGCTATGCTTAGTTTGGGGCTAGATGGCGCTGTGTGGAATATCCACACATGTTTATTTATTATATGATAGGTACTTACAGGTTCTGCCTCAGAGGGTTGTTGGTGCATTGCCTCTTGCGGTTGCATTTGTTCCGGGTTCAGCCCGGGCGGGGTGTTCTCAATAGGAGCGCTGTTTTGCTGGGACGCTGCACCTTGGACAAAGTTTTCATCATATACTACAGGGGTGGCCAAAGCGTCAGCCGCGGTCGACCGCGAAGGCATTTGAGGTAGGCCGCTAAACAAAAACTGCCATTTTAATTACTTGCACCCTGACCCTGTCAAATCCTTCCTTCTCACATTCCTGTTCCCTCCGACAGAATAAGCAGTGCCGTCATGACATCATCGCGAGGCATAGTTATGTCAAATAACTTGGCCGTTTTTAAAAACATAAAATACTTATAATGTTATTTTGAAACATTTGCAATCATTATTCCGAGTTTCATCGAAATCCGTTCAGTAGTTTCAGCGTGAGGCTTGTTTGATAAGACGAGTGGACAGACAAAAATTAAGAAAATAATGGATTTTACTCGTATATTTATTAAGGAATTTAAAATTTAAAAGTAATATTCATTGTACAGATTAAGCATAAAGTTTTATATATGTAGGTATAGATTTCTGGCGGTATCGGTAGGTAGACCACTGGGTTATTTTGAGTCATAATGTAGACCGCATACTTTTTAAGTTTGGCACCCCTGACTTTAAGTTTGTCTAGGTAGGTACGAGAGGCTTTCTCTAGAGATGAGATATGACGTTTTTTATAGCTCATGCTAGCCGTGCTGGTAGAGAGATAGTGGCTGTTGGACAACTATCTCTCTCACCTGATGGTATGTATTTTAAATAATTAAAAGAAATGAAATTACGAAAGAACGAGCCCCCGGCATAAGTCTTCTGCCACATACAATCTTGGTGTTTTCAAAACAAAAATAAATAGGTCATTAGGTACCTTAAATCAAATATATTATAGATACAAAGTCTCTATGAAAATCAAACCTCAAAAGTGTCGCCGCGCCAATGCTTACTTATACAGATATATACCTCCCCAGCTAATATAAAATAGTCCACAAGCGGTTGTTACATTTTAATAATGAACCATAGCGCCCTGTAATAGCGTTGATAACCCCCAATAGATACCGCATGAAAGACGACGACCGCGCACCACGCATTGGCGTAAATGGTTCCATATAAATCGCCGCTTCACAGCACGGCCTTAGTTTCGACCAAGTATTAGAGTTCATTATTAGGGCGTCACTCGAAACAGCCAATAATAGCGCATTGGCTGCAGTCCCCGCAACCCGCGCCTTCCGCCAGTTTCGGTGAGCTAGGATCCGAACAAAAATCCCGTAATGCGGTATCTATTGGGGGTTATCTGTGTAAAACAATAACATGTGAGTTATATCACTTTCATTAAGCGCGGTCACATGCGACCGAGTGCAAAAACAAGGCATATGCCATTAAATTAAAATAAAGAAAGAAAAAAGCAGTAACAAACATACCTGCATCAGGCAAACCAGCATTCCCCAAATTAGGCGGTGGATTAGCGACCAATGGTGGGGGCCAGCCTCCCCAGCCACCCCAAGCTCCAGGGAAGCCCCCCGGCGGGCCTCCCGGGCCCCCGGGACCCCCAGGACCCGGGGGACCCATCGGCTGCCCCATCGGGGGCGGACCCATAGGCGGTCCCATAGGGTTACCCATAGAGTTCGGTGGCATAGTGTTGGCCATTGAATTTGGTATTTGCCCCATGTTGGGAGGTCCTCCGGGGAAGGAAGGCGGAGCGTTTGAGAAGTTCGGCCCTGGACCTGATGGGAACGGGTTGCCTGGAAGAAAGTTTAGTGTTAATAAAATTCATTAATTCAAGCTTGTTTGACCGTCGCCGAAATCCTCCTAAAGCCGTTTCCACAATTTCTACCATACAATAGGTTAGCTACTATTAAAAATTAACAAGTTAATATAATTTTCATAAAGTTGGTTAAAAATAAATGCAATAATTGAAAAAAAATAGTAAAATCACGGAGTAATAAGCTTTTAAAGTTTCTGGAGGGGGCATCGCCTGTCCCTTTCTCGCAAAACAGAGGTTCTCCACAGTTACTATGAAAACGCACGTTGTGAAGTCACATGCCAAAGAGATTGTATGTAAAGCTACCACAGCTTAGTAATCAGGCACTATGAAGGAGCACAAATTGACGTCACTGCACGTTTGAACTATCTCTTTCTATTCCTGTATTTTAAAATGCTTGTAACTTTGTCATTTTTTGAGTTATTTAATTTTGTTTTCACTAATTTTTTCATTAATTTTATGTTAATTATATGAGGAATATTATTAATTTATGAAAAAAAAAAATTACAAGACACAAGAATATTGTGGTTACATATCCACAAAAGGCCATTAAAAAGCTGAAGGCTCCCAAATCAACAAACTTAAATTTAATTTTCTCAACATGTATAAACAGGATTCAAAAAATGCATGTTAATACTGATCATATATCTGCTTTCCAAATATAAAAATCAAAACACGTTTACGAAAAGTTTTCTCGATGGAAAAAATCGTGAAGTGACCTCAAAAAAATTATTTAAATACATAAAAATGTTACATTATAAGCACCCATTGAACTAAATCATAGTGATAATTTATGTTTCAATGCATCCAACTGTAAGCTTTTTTTTGTTATAACAATAAGTATTTCTTTTATAATTTGTTAATAATGAGGCTTTTTATTTTAAAAAAAACGCTAGTTCCGCTTCTTTTCTAGATGGTGCTGTAAGTACATAGTTTAAACCTTTCAAACCACAGAGTAGTTTAAACATAAGAGAATGCTTAGACTACCTACAAAGAAAAGACAAATTCAGTTGAGTGGACCACAAGTACATTGTCTGTAGTATCTCCTAAGTAGTCTGTGGTGCATTCTTATTAAGTAAATTGAGGTACAGCAGAACTGCGAGACAGATAAACGGTAATATTATGATCCAAAATTAAGCCGAGCTATCGCGCAACGAAAATAGAATAAACTGTATATAAACTATAATCTGTGGTCTATGCTTGAAACAGTGACAGTGACAGATTTTGGTAAAACCACAACTGGCGCCATCTATTGGGTCATACATAAAACACCATTTCTTTTTTTATTTGTACCGCAAAATCGAAAAGTCAACGCGCAACTCAACGTTATCGCCATACTTTTGCTATGCAAAAAGCGACCCTATAATACAGTATCCGTAATAAGCGTGCATCGCATCGTTTTGAATGAATGAATATCATTAATATTCATTCATTGGGTGTTTTCAGCATCTTAACCAAAAGTTGAAGTTGGATATCAGACATTGTCATGACATGTTTCTAACCCCCGGTTTCTCATACGTTTTTTTTTTTTTTTTTCTTATAGTTTGGCTCCACACAGTGTATTTAGCCAGTGTCAAGTATTGTAGTTTTTCATCGTATTATGAAATATTTCATGTAAAGTCAAGTCTTAGTCTAAGTCAGTCAGGGTAGTTATAGTCCAGTCTAAGTCAGGTAGTCATAATCCAGTCTAAGTCATGCCCTAGTAAAGTAGTGGCAACTTTACTAGAGGCTTCTGTGGAATTTTGGAAGCAACACGAAAAACCACGTTTCACTACATTATGTCACTTGCCAACACTTATACTCGTAATTCAGCACTTAATGCGTAAAATGCCACTAATTTTAAACATTAACACTAGAAAAAGCATAAGTTTTGTGAAATAATACAATGCAACGACGTGAACTTTTTCACGTTCCCGCCAAAACTCTCATACGTTGTTGATGTTTTTTTTTTTTTCTTATAGTTTGGCTCCACACATAGTGTATTTAGCCAGTGTCAAGTATTGTAGTTTTTCATCGTATTATGAAATATTTCATATAAAGTCAAGTCTTAGTCACAGTCAGTCAGGGTAGTCATAGTCCAGTCTAAGTCAGGTAGTCATAATCCAGTCTAAGTCATGCCCTAGTAAAGTAGTGGCAACTTTACTAGAGGCTTCTATGGAATTTTGGAAGCAACACGAAAAACCACGTTTCACTACATTATATCACTTGCCCACACTCATGCTTGTAATTCAGCACTTAATGCGTAAAACGCCACCAATTTTAAACATTAACACTAGAAAAAGCATAAGTTTTGTGAAATAATACAATGCAACGACGTGAACTTTTTCACGTTCCCGCCAAAACTCCGTTGTTGATGTTAAACTCATGTCAACTTAAATATACTGAACGCTCATTGGTTGAAGACAGCCTATGATCAACCAATGAGCGTTCAGTATTTTTAAGATGACATGAGTTTATATTCAACAACCGTACTATATTCTATTCCTGAATCTTAGATATTTTATGTAAACAAAGTAATGTCACGAAAAGTCACTGTCAAAGTGACATGCCAGTTGCTCAAAACATTTTTTACTTGTGAAAAATATTTTTATTAAATGGAGTTAAAGAGTATCAATCTTACTGATTAACAAGCAAAACTTTGCATACACAATATTAGTAGGATATGAAGTAGGATTTTGCAATTCCAAAGTTCTAAAGGTAAAATTTTAGGAAGACGTAAATAAAACATTAACCTACATTACTTATGTTTTTTAACCAACCAAAAACCTTATAAATTATTCTGACAATCATTCTATAATTTTAAATCGAGAGATTTATTGATATTTGATCAATAGATATTTAGTTTCACCTGTTTTTTTTATATTTTACATACTTTTTATCATATCTCGAAAAGTGCACTAAAGTAGCACCATGTGTCTTTGAAGAAAATATGGCATATAATAGTATGATACCATCATATAAATCCCAGAACGAAAACGAAAAAATGTTTAGATCCTCTACAGTCTTACCAGTCTATTAAAATATTTTCTACCAAAAGTCGATTTCTTTATCATAAAATTTTATATATCAGATATAACGTTAAAATAGATAGTACAAAACGATTTTTATTTTATAATTAAGCAGATTATGACTAGACAAATAATATTTAGTATTTTTTTGGTCAAATATAGTAACCTACCTTTATAAAAGATATTTTTTGCACTGTTATCCCCTTTGTTTACATAAAAAATCTAAGATTCAGGAACAAGATATAGAAACCGGGGGTTAAAGTTAAAGTGGAACGTTACACTAGCGCGGGAAATTCAAATTTTCTTGCGTTCTTTTGCCAATAATAGCTTAATTACTCAACGTGATTACATGAAAACTAATTTTGCGGAAATAAATAGAATGTATCAACAAATTACGATTAAAAGTATCTCCTAGATGTCATATCTCCTATTCTTAGTTTTTCAGTCTAGTGCAATTTGTCGCTAAACCAATGATATGTAGGTGATACTTTTAATTGTCATTTATTGATACATTCTATTTATTTCCGCAAAATTAGTTTTCATGTAATCACGATGAGTAATTAAGCTATTATTGACAAAAGAATGCAAGAAAATTTGAATTTCCCGCGCTAGTGTGACATTCCACCTTAAAGCTCAATCTCTGCTGGTCCTAGCAGTGACTGTGGCTCTCATCATAATCATCATTTATCTCATCATTATCATCACCATCAACAGCCTGAAGACATCCACTGCCTCCATAGTCCTCCTCCACAGAGCGCCACTTTGAGTGGTTGCCCTGATGCATCCATCGGCTCCCGCGGTTTTCACCAGATCGTCGGTCCACCGAGTGGAGTAGGGCCTACGCTGCGCCTTCCGGTTCGTGGTCGACACTCGCGAACCATTCTTCCCCATTGATTTATCTCGTGTTAAATAGATATATTTACCAGCGGGCGGGGCCTGCGCTAGCGGCGCCTCCCCGGGAGGTGCTTCATCCATCTCCATCGCCAGCCGACCTTCCTCCGGGGCTCCTTCTTTGTTACCTAACAGACAAACACAAATGTCTTTTATCATATCACTTTGAATATAAATTGAGGGAAAAGATTCATAATTTACTGGTTTCGTTCTCATTTCATAGAGAATAGATTTTTGCAGATTTCTTATGTAAGACAAGGAGTTCGCGTGGTTTCGAAGCAAGGAATCGTAAATTGGTCATACAGAATTAGGGTCCAGACCAGTTATCTACAGAAGTAAAGGAACAATAGTTACCATCTTTGACCCAGGGCGGCGGCTGGCCCATGAAGGGCGGCTGCTGGCCGGGCGGCTGCTGGCCGGGCGGCATCATGCCGGGCATCATGCCGCCCGGCATGCCGGGCATCCCCATGCCGGGCATGCCGCCGTTCATCGGCATGTTCTGCGGCATGTTCGGGATTTGACCTGAGGAGTTTTAACTTTATTACTGAAGAGTTTTTTTTATGTAAACGTATGACGTGACCAGCTAGTCGTTCGCCTGATGTTAAGCGTCACGGCCGCCCATAATAGATTGCAGTGTCACTCGGAACTCTAAATGTTCGCGTCTAAAAAAGTTTCGTGTGACACTGCGCACTGCGCACGTCATCCTGAGACATCACACAGTCTAAAATATTTCTAGACTGTGAGATCAGTTCTTAAGTCTCATTTGTCCAGTAATTTCACTAGCTACAATGCCCTTCAAACCGGAATACAGTAGTGTTTGCACACTACTGCTTGGCGGCAGAATAACTGGCAAAGCGACAAACTGGTAACTATTATAAACTCTTCAGTAATACATCCATAACGCATCAAAAAAGAAAATGGAATAAAAGTTGCAGAAGATGGGATATAAACAATAAGTACATAACCTATTATAGCTAACATAACCACTTTTTAGGGTTTCATACCTAAAGGGTAAAACGGACCCTATTACTAAGGCTCCGCTGTCCGTCTGTCACCAGGCTGTATCTCATGAACCGTGATAGTTAGACAGTTGAAATTTTCACAGATGTATGTATTTCTGTTGCCGCTATAACAACATATACTCAAAAACAGAACCAAATAAATATTTAAGGGGGCTTCCATACAACAAACGTGATTTTTTTGCTCGTTTTTATAGTTAATGGTATGGAACTCTTCGTGCACGAGTCCGACTCGCACTTGGCTGATTTTTTTATCTGTAGAAACCTATCATAACTCTAGAACGAAAATCGACCATAGTACATAGTAATATTATTTATTGTGGCCACAGTTTAAATTCGTTGGTTAATCACAATAATATAACTTGAAATGGAATCATAGACAACTGCATACGGGTAAGGCTCAATTCAGACAGAGCAGCAAAATGCTCGAGCAGTTTTTTAGTGCTATTTGAATATCAACCTTAATCTATTTAGACAAAGCTGAAAATAGTATGCAACGTTAAAATAGGTAAGATTTTAATGTTACATACTGTTTTCAGCTTTGTCTAAATGGAATAAGGTTTATATTCCAATAGCACTTAAAAACTGGTCGAGCATTTTGCCGCTCTATGTGAATTGACCCTAAGACTGCGTACTCAACTGATGTAATAGTTCAGTTAATAGTTAGTTAGTGCTTCTATATATATATACAAAATATTTAGAAAAAATTGGGAAAAATTCTATATTATCTATAGATCCTTATCACATTCATGAAATACACTTTTTTATTTTTATAGAAGGTTATGTCGATAGTCGCCGGAAGATTTTAATACAATTTATATAAATAATAATCTTACACTCATAAATTATCAAAAAGATCCTTGGCGGAGGGGAATGTTCCCAGAAGGCTGGCTGCATTGCCACGCTGTATGGCAACGCTGATTTTTTGTGCAAAATAAGAGCCAGCCTTCTGGTCACTGGTCGCCTCCACCAAAAGTTTTGGCAAGTCCCTATATATTTCAAAAGCGCCTGGTCCCCACGGTCCCATGGTTTCTACCCCAAACGGCACAAACATGTATCCTCTGTCAAGGCTTCCATATTTGCGCCGTTTGAGGTTTTCAGCTTTAGCAGCAGCGCTACCAGCCTGATTTTTAGTTTCGGGAAGATGGGATGGTGCCATAGTATCGACGCAAGTTTAAATATTGTTTTAAAAAACCAAACAGAAAATACGTTTGTATTATATTTCAACTAACTTTTAATAAATTCAAAAAAAAAATTGGGGGAAAATTTCAAACTTTTTCCCCAATTTATCTTTTTGAAATTTTCACCAAGTCATTCCAGCCATTTAGGACTAGGTACACACCTGCAGCGGCCATCGACTCCATATCCTGCTGCGTGATGATCTTGCATGTCGGAGACTCCGTGGGCCTCGTCCACGTGGTCTCACGCGTGCGAGCGTGGTAGTAGTACGACTGACCGTTCTCGGACTTCGTCTCCACCCATAGCTCCGGACCGGGCTGTGGGATAACACCATTTGAAATACAACTGTTTTTTATCAACGATAGGCTCACAATTTGAACACCAGCCCCGCCAGCACGGACGGTACACAAAATTATCTTTCCCTGTTTTACGTCACTTTCTTCGTACTGTTTACTTGTCAAGTGGAGGAAAGACAATTTTGTCTACAGTCCGTGCTAACCGGGTTAATGGTATGTGACGACGCGGTCGACGATGGAGCATGCTTGCCTAGAAGATACCGGTTCACTCCAGCCTTAAAAACTCCCAGATTATATTTGTCAAGAAACAATGACGCTGGTAAGGTGTTCCATTCCTTTGCTGTCCGAATTATAAACGAGGAATCAAAACGCTTTGTACGTATTCTAGAAGTGTCTACTACATACGGATGCCGTGTTTCTGTGCGTCTAGTTGTACGATGGTGAAAAGGGGATGGGAGAATTAAAGCCCTATTCAAACAGGCGGGTTATTCGTACCACTGTGGGTAGCGGTATACTACGCAGGATTCCGCCCGGGTAGTTTGTAAGTTTCGCTCAAGTTTCGCGCTAGCCGCGGAACTTCAATACCGCGCGGTATTTACCACTACCCACAGCGGTACGAATAACGGGCGGGTTTCAATAGGGCTTAAGTTGTGCAATTCCGTCGCACAAAAGAAAACTGACAAAAAATAAAAACGTATAACTAGAAGTTCTTTAGTAAGAGCTGTAGAAATCCACATATCTCTTATCTCGAGAAAGCGTTTGTCCAATGATCGATCACGCGGATCACGTCGTTAATTGGTTATGCAAAAAAAAAATGGGGTTGGGCTCAGCGTAGACGTGACTTTACATGTGTTATCGGAAAGAAAATAAGGCCTGAGCAAGTGGTTAGATATTATTCCCATTTAAACTGAAGCGTTTTTGTGACCCCTTCATCCGCTTCTTATTAGGATTTTTCAGTTTCAGCCCAAACTTAACCCCAATGCAGTTTTATGTGTGGGGTCACATGAACAGTCTCGTCTACGCGGAGCCCAACCCCATAACATCTGTTGATGATATTAAGACAAAAAATAATTCATGCAGCAGATGAGATGAGAAGGACATTAACTACTAATGTAGTAAAAAGTGGACTAAGGAAAAGGATGAGGATGTGTGTGCGAAATAGAGGCGGGCATGTAGAACACGAATTCTAATTGTGTGCAATAGTTTTTTTTTAATAATAATAAATGACTGATCATTGTGTACCTACTTGCATTGTTTTATTTTGCTTTCTAAGCCAAGTAATAAATTCGACTGAAGGGTAACAATTTATTACGAACTTCCATTATCAAATTTAAATTTAAGTAACTTAGCATGAACTCCAATAACACCCTAGAGTATTATACCTTGTTGGATAGTTGAAACTATGTAGATATTTTTAAGCACATCTGCAAAACAAGCGCCATCCACAATTTGTTTATATTCTTAAAAGAAAAAAAGTTCGGATTAAATCAATTCACTTTTTCAACGATCAATCCTCTATTCCAACCCATTTTTTTTAGTTACATAGGATTTTCAGGATTGCAATTACAAAATAACTCAACCACTACACAACAACCACAAAAAAAAAAATGAGGCGTAATTTAGAGAAAAATTACATCTAAGAACATAAAATCGGCATTTTTTATAAAAAACTTTAATAGGTCAATAACTTAAACATGACCAAGTATGGGTAGGGGGTCTCTTAGGCAAATTGGTTAGTGATGATGAATACTAAAACCCCCTTAGTGATCTAGGTCGACTTAACCAGTAACCCCATATACCTACATCACATTTTTTTGAAATGTAACACCCAACAATCACATACATAGATCCTGGCCCCTAACTAGGATTCCCTGTATCTAGGGACCCAGGAACTACGAGGACCATGTATTTTCTATGATCTGTTACATATGTAATAAAATAAGAGACGAAACTTTACCATATTAGGCGGGGGCATCCCAGGCGGGGCACCAAACGGGGGCGGCTGCCCCATCATATTCGGGGGCGGTCCCATCGGCCCCCCGGGGGGCATCATCCCCGGTGGGGGCCCAAACGGGGGCGGGCCGGACAACATCCCCGGCGGCGGGGGTCCCATAGGCCCCCAGTTGTTGTCAAAGTTGGGCGCGTTGCTGAAGCGAGGCCCGCCGCGGGTACGGAAGAAGGCTCGCCCCCGCATCGGCGGGCCGGCGGGGCCGTAGCCGCGGCCGCGGAACCGCATCGGCGGGCCATTCATCCAGCCAGGCGGCGGGCCACGACCGCGGTTCCTGTATCACGATGCATACATTTAACAAGATGTTATAGGCAGCATTCTTCTTGGTACATGTGTGAGAATAGGACCACCACATCTCTTCCCGTGGGTGCCGTAAGAGCCGGCTAAGGGAATATCTAAAGAAAAGGCACCAGCATTCTCCTTGGTACATTAAAATCTTCTGCAATCACCAGGATGCCTGAGAAACATGGTGATTATGGCAATCCCCCATATGATAACTGTCCAAAGACTCCAAAGTGTTGTTTTATGGGGGAGGCCATGTGTTCAGCAGTGGATGTCTTCCGGTTGTTGATATGTGATGTGTATACTATACCCTCACCACCACATTGGATTTATTTTTTCTAAATAAATTACATTTCACAAACTAAGCATAGCTTGTACTATGGGAACCAGATAACTGATACAACACTTAGATACTTTTTGTTTGCAAATACATACATAGAATACAATATAACACCCAGACACAGAACAAACACCTTTCATCACACAAATGTTTGTCCTAAGTGGGAATCAAACCCACAACCTATAGTTCAGAAGGCAGAGCTACTACCAACTGAGCTAACAGGGCAGTCAAAGCCAGTTTTTAATTTTAAACCTCAACAAAAGTAACCATTCTCAATTAAAGTTTTTTTTTGTATGATTACTATAATTATATGTTATATCCAACATTTGTTAAACCAATTTCGATGATTATTTTTTATTATGACAAGAGCATGTCGGACATACTTAGGGTCCCCTAGACACACAGGTCATCATCACCAGCCTGTATCAGTCCACTGCTGGACATAGGCCTCTCCTAATGCACGCCACAGAGCCAGATCCTCAAATAATCTCATCCACCTTTCGCAAGCCACTCTGCATATATTGTCACTCCACCTAGTCGAAGGGTCACTACATTACGTGTGGCAAGTTGTGGTCTCCCCTCAAAAACACGTCTACCCCAGCGCTCACACAGGTATTTGGGTTTAATTAAATATGAAAAACAGAACTGTTATATCAATTGAACATCCTGAAAATATTGGCCTTGGTAAGAAAACCTTTGTAGTAGGTGGTTTTCTTTCGCATATCTCAAGATGTTACCAGGTTATGATCAAAAAAATTTTAAAATTTTTTTTAGGAAAACATATATTTATGCAATGCATTGTTTAGAAATAGCAGAGGGGGGGGGGGGCTTTGCAGGCCTCTCTGGTGGCTAATACTTCGCAAGCAGTACATCTTATAAAAATGCAAAGATACCTTTCCATTAGTGTTAATGCCAAATGACCATATTGAGTTATCATTTGGTGTTAACGCTAAAGGAAAGGGATCTTTGCTAGACCCCAGAAATATAATAAACCTGTAAGAGCAGTGCAAGCTATTCTTATGTATCCGTCTTGCAATAAAAAAATAGATGTTGAGCTTTTCCGAGACAACCCATGACTGGCGCAGTAGCAAAGTGCATGTAAATAATATGCTGTGCAAGTCATATAGCACCACAGCCAGGCTTAATGCCTGAATCACACCAAATCCAGTTGCAGTCTGTGTCCGTTGCGGGTGCAGTACATGAGGAGTAGTAGAGTATGAAATTCTATAAAAATCATCACACTGCATGCAGTATGTGTGCAGTATATATGCAGTCACACATACTGCATTTAGTGTAACGTCTTTAGGCTTAAGAATTGCCAGATACAATAACATTGTCACCCTATAGAGAATAGGCCAAAATCTACCATGCTGGTATGGTAACGCTGCCCAAGTGTATTGATAGATACAACATGGCCATTCAATATGCTTAGAACAATAATATCATAAATACTAAGTATTAACTTGTAAAAGTGCATTAATTAGCCTACTTGCAATAAATTGTTAGTTTTTTGTAATTCCTAAATACATAGATGGTGTACTTGTGAATCACGTAAACTATTGTAAAACACGATAATATTCAACCTTGACAATAAAATTGGTTAAACTTGTCACTGGTGGTGATGGTGAGGTTAATTTATTTTAAAAAAGGCAACAGAAACACCTATGCAAATAAAATCATATAGATTTAGGATTCGCCAGCGTTGGGTAGTGTTTATTAGCATTTACAAAATGAATAGTAACAGCTAATCAAACAATGCGATGGAGGCATACTTGGATGTGAATAAATAAAACTATTTGTATCAAGAGCGTGGGAGCATGATGTACCGGACCGCATAGTGGTAAAAACATGATTACCTGAAGTTATTCCCTCGACCTCGGTTGTTCCTGAAGTTATTTCCGCCTTCCTCGTCCTCGTAAGATTCGTCGTATAACCCCGAGTCACCGAAATCCTTGAGAGAATCACCACCTAAATTGTCTGAACCGTCAACACTACGATTCCCAGGCTCGTTCAGCGAGGGATCTTGTGAGTCCATGTTGTAATCTTCTTCCATTGTGTACACAGTTTGTCTATATCCACGGATAACTTATGTCCTCATCACTGCACAATCTATTTCGTTAATTCAACAGCAGAAGTTGCGCCGAAAATTATGCGAAGAACCAAACAAAGATGGTCGCCTTCAAAATGGCGGGCGGGCGGCGGCGGCGCGGCTAGGTGTAGAGATGTGGTAAACGTGAATATGAATCGATCGATTTTTACGTTATCGGTTTTTACGTAGAGTGTGCGTTCACATTTTAGACGCATGCATGTTTATCACTGATGTTTATATAAAACGCCATGTGGGTTTCTTACCCACCATGGAACACCGACATATGTCAAGTTGTTCGGTATTGGACAGATTCTGGATTGGACCGATTTGAAATTCGGCAGATTTTCGATTCGACAGATTCGCAGATTGGGCAGATTCTTGGAAGGATTCGTTATACGACAATCCTTTATGAGCAAGTTCTGTGGGAACACCTATAAAAATACACCATTGGACAAACTATATTATTTGATCATTACAAGTGTACGGAACTACAATTTGTAAAGTTTTTTACCTGACTAAAGAGCTAGGTAAAATGAAGTACAAGTTTAGATAAATTTATTGAAAGTGTATTGTATTGGTCGTGTCACGTATTAATTAATGTTCAATTAGTTAAATTAAGTAAATATGAACTGATTATGTTTAAATAATGAGAAATTCAGCTTGAGCGAAGCCCATGAAAAATGAGCGTAGCGTGTATATTACAAACCATATTATGAGAATAGTGACTTAGACCCAACTTTATTTACTTAAATAGCTTTACTTAAAAATAGAGACGCCCCGCGATTTCATCCAAAACTTGCATAATTTTCCGCGGGATTTCATGAATTTCCGAAAAAACCGCATCTATCCCGGTAATATAAGTTCATCTAAAAAGGTCATCCAATTTGGCATGAAAGCCACAACAAACAAGTAGATAAAGTTTATAATTTCTATATTATGTAGGGATTTAATGTAAAATTCACACCGGCTAAATTCACTAATAAATGGGAGCCAAACTAAAAAAAGCTATTGACCGTGACGTTCATTCATAGTGATGTGCAACTTGTAATATCATAATCTACACTTTATCCTCTACTTAGTCTGTGGTCCCCACCGTGAGGCCTCAGCGACGTTCATAGTGATGTGCATTATACTTGTAATTTACACTTGTAATCGATAATTGTTGTTTATAAAACGCCGTAACTAGTAACTTGTAGTTACTTGTTCTTGTAGCTGCTACAATTGTTAGCTTGTACTTGTAGCTTTATAAAACGAGGCCCAGGGGTCAAGCAAAGATTCCAAAATGTATGGGAATGACAGCTCCTGTAGGGTTAGCACGGCCGGTAGACAAAACTGTCTTTCCCCTGTTTTACTCCAAGCAAGTATGAAGTGACGTAAAACAGGGAAAGACAATTTTGTCTACCGTCCGTGCTAACCCAGCTGTGCGGATAACTTTTCCGCACCTAATGTCATAGCTAATACGTCACCCCAATGGTCAAGTCGCCAATGTGAAAAATTGCAATTGTTCAGGAGAAGAAAAATAATATTGAATTCGCTGCTGTTAGCAAATAGTTTGACGTAAAGTTTTCAAGTAAGGCAGTGTAAAGGTCTTGGGCGAATGTCTTTTTAGCTATGTTGTCAAAACAATTCAGGTATTTTTATTTTCGGAAAAAAAGCAGATTGGCCTATTCACTATGGTCAATTTTATCTGATATAGGCCATTTAACGAAGGTAAAGTAGCCTATGTGGCAAATATGCTAGTTTACTGTGGTGTGATTTCACCAAAGCATTTCCTATTGCAAGGTAAACTAGTCAAAATGAAATATTAAAATCTTCCTCTTTGGGACTTACATCGAAGATACTTCTTCTTCTGCTATAATAGGTATAAAATTGAGCCTTAATAAACAAGTGTAGGTACTTATTAGGTAATAAGGTATAAATTTAGTCAGAATAATTAAGGCGGGTAGAATAGTAAAAATAAAAATCGTAGGCAGATTCTGTTATTGTTTATTATAATAACTATAAAAACATGTATTAACCTTACATACAAAAAGGGGCGGCTTTACCTTGTGCGGTGCACACGGGCGCAGCGTCCTAGGGGGCGCCGAGCGCCACTCGCCGTGCTACCTAGGCCGCGGCACTTTCAATGACCCACGTAAAAAGAGCTCCGGTTTGCATACATTTTGTATGGCATCTGGAGCTCTTCTTGTTATAATTATGCCGGTTAGGTTAGGTTAGGTTAGATGGTGAATGCTAACGCGACCCTATCTCGCCCCATCCCGGCGGCGGACGGATCACGGGGGGGTTTTAGTGGGTTCGAGTCCCACATACCCCCTGCCATCACCCCCGTGGTGGCAGGGAAATGCGAGGGCATTTCCCCCCCTCAAAAAAAAAAAAAAAAAGGTTAAACCACTCCAAAATATTTTTTTTTTTTCCAAATATTCATATTGTACACGACGTATTTATGGTTGGTATTCCTTCAATTCGCACAAAGCGGTTTGACTCGACATTTATAATCCGAGCAGCCAAGGAATGGAACACTTTACCAACGTCTTTGTTTCTCGATAAGTACAATCTGGAGCTCTTCAAGTCGCAAGTGAATAGGTATCTTCTAGCCTTCTAGGCAACCATGTAACATCGTAGATCGCATCGTCACTTCCCATCAGGTGAGATTGCGGTCGAATGCAGCCCTATTTAGTAGTAAATATTGTTTTTTAATTAGGGAAACTTAATCGCTATCTTCTGTTACATCAGGTTCTGGAAGCGTGTCAGAGACACTTTTTGCGCTAGGTAAATTGGCATAGTACCATGAGTATGAGGTACTCTTGGAAGATGGATTCTTGGAATTTGCAGATTTGAGCACAATTTTAAAAGATCTTGGTTTTTTGCCTGAGAAATCTGCATCCTTTCTGAGTAGAATGGAATAGGGTAGCTTATCGTAGTCTTCATTCTTTTGTTTTTTGATTTTAAAGCCATAAATGGTTCATTTTCGTCAAATGTTGTTTTTATGAAAACTGTATTAGGGGTATATTTCCTATATTGAAGCCGTGTGGCTTCAATATAAGATTGTGGGTGTAGGTTTACGACGTGGGCTTGAAATTGATGTTTGCTGCCAAAATCTTTGAATTCATCGTGCATTAGCGTTGTGACTTTGAAAGGATGAGGTTTTGTTCTTGCTAAGCGAATTACTTGTGCCCAGCCATCTGGGGTGTAGACAGGGATGTTTTTTGATTTCCTTTCAATTTTGGAGTGGATGGAGTCACATTCCATGTGCGTGTGCCCAGTTTCAAAAAATTTGTGGTCTATTGTCCGGTGTAAATCTTCTTTAGTATTGGAATATGCGTTCCAAACACATTACAAGTCAATGTCTTTATTTTAAATTGGTATTTTGTTAAATTTATTTACTAAAATATAATAAAAATACCACAAAAAACATAATTTTCTGTATCATCAAATGAAACGTCATTGAACGAGCATGCGTAGTTGCTTCAATCATTGGAGGAACTACGCATGCCTGTAAGACGGCTAAATAAAATGACACCGGAGAAACAACTTAAAACTTCATGCAATTTCTTCACTTGGTAGGTTATTAATGTTGCAATGTTGCACCGACCCTGGTACGCATTGGAGTTCACAAAAGTCAAGCTATGCTCCATCTGTATAGTCAATTGTTTTCTTCTCTAATCTGTGATCGAGACCAAATAAAATCTACTATGAAAAAAACTGCTAGATTATGGTCCATGTTATTAGACTAACGGTGAAGTAACCAAATTACCACTTTGGCTAGTAAGACGTACTTTGGTTCATGCCTATGGAGTACTATGGACCATAGAAAATTATCAAAACTGGCACATAGGCTAGTTGACTAATGTGGTGTTTAGTGTTTGGAGTAACATCTACCATGGTAAAATGATAAATAGTGCACATAGAACAATAGACCATAGTGCGAAAAAAAATCATGCTAGATTGGCTAAAGGAATATGCAATAACTCCTTTATTTTTAAAGATACAAAAATGATATTTTGCCACAATGTGCATTTGACAAAAACAATAAATTTCACACCATTATCGCAAACTCGCCAAAATGGCAGATTGGCGACTTGACTATTGTAGTGACGATTATCACGCTGGCATCTTGGCTAGATCCCCTGGCGGGCTAGGAAAGATGCCAGCGTGAGGCGCGTAAACTCCAAAATGTATAGGAATGACATTAGCTATGACATTAGCTGTGGAAAAGTTTTCCGCAGGCAATGTCATTTCCCGCCTCTCGCTAACTCCAAAATGTATGGGTATGGGTATGGGTAGGTATGGGTAAATGTATGGTTTCCCATACTTTTCCGCAAGCAATGTCATTCCTATACATTTTGAGTTAGCGTTTTGCGTTATACAACGAAAGAATAAGAAAGGCATCTTTGCTAGACTCCCTGATAGCTCAGTTAGTAGCTCTGCCTTCTGAACTATAGTTCATGGGTTCGATACCCACTCAGGACAAACATTTTTGTGATGAACATCGATGTTGGTTCTGGTTGTTTTTTTTTTTTTTTCTTATAGTTTGGCTCCACACATAGTGTATTTAGCCAGTGTCAAGTATTGTAGTTTTTCGTCGTATTATGAAATATTTCATGTAAAGTCAAGTCTTAGTCAGGGTAGTCATAGTCCAGTCTAAGTCAGGTAGTCATAATCCAGTCTAAGTCATGCCCTAGTAAAGTAGTGGCAACTTTACTAGAGGCTTCTATGGAATTTTGGAAGCAACATGAAAAACCACGTTTCACTACATTATATCACTTGCCCACACTTATACTCATAATTCAGCACTTAATGCGTAAAATGCCACTAATTTTAAACATTAACACCAGAAAAAGCATAAGTTTTGTGAAATAATACAATGCAACGACGTGAACTTTTTCACGTTCCCGCCAAAACTCCGTTCTGGTTGTTATATTGTATTGTAAGTATGTATTTACAAACAAAATGGTTCCTCCATTACAGGCTATGCTTAGTTTGGGGCTAGATGGCGCTGTGTGAAATGTCTACACCAAAGAATTTCTACAAAGTCCACACAAAGTTATTATTATAATTATTTTATTAAACTAGTGAGACTAAAATATAACAATTTCAGGATTCCGTAGGCAATAAATATTAATAATGTAGCGCGACGTGCCAGTCAGTCACCTGAAGATGGGTATTTGCGCAAGGCTAGTCCATGCAACGTCGGCTCATCTGTAAATAATATGCCTGGCTCCGCCGTGGTACGCCATCTATCGTCGGCAAAGGAAGGCGACAGTGTTTCGCGGCGCACGGGAAGAAAGAGACAGAGAGAGAGGCGTCTGCCCGCGCGCTACCGCGATAGTAGTTAAGGCTTTCCCACTGTTTTTATGCTGTTTTTAATTACTTTAATTACTATTTGTTTTAATTGTGTTTCTTGATCCTGTGTTCTATTATATACATAGACAACTATCGCGTGTTTTGAGTTCACTGACCCTAAGCGCTAGGAGCTGAGCCAGCCGGGCATCAAAATAAGTTATTTTCGCAGCTTAACTTTAAAGTTAGAACTTACCAATATTACCTCCTTAGGCATAGCATATACCACGCATATACTCAGTTTGTACGATTAGATGATGAAATAAACGATTTGATCTAGAAACCAAATCACTGAACCGTGTGTTCTGAAAGTACCTATATCTTTTTTCAAATAAAAAAATAATTTTTGGAATCGTTTTACAAGTGTGTCTGTTCCCTGTTGTTCAATATATTAGTAATTTATTTTATAAATATTTATTTATTATTTTGTATAATATGTATCTAAGGATTACAATAATATTATAATTATTACTAATGTTTTATTAATTTTGATTTAACTCAATTTACATAACTTGTTTACACCACCGACCTCTATCTCTCCAATAATTCTTTCCATCCAAAGGTTGACTGGAAGAGATCGCTTTTAGCGATAAGTCCACCCATTGTACTAAAGCTCTATGTATGTAACTTTCTCTACTTATATGTATTATGTTTTCATGTCTGGTGTAGGTACAATAAAGAATTTTGTATTGTATTGAGTATTGTGTATATTGTGGTCAAACGCTAGCCTCTTAGCGTAGCGTACTGCGTAACACTCTTTGCGCTAGCCTAGTCATCGATAAAAAAATATTTAGTCCCATTTATTGTACTAGTGGGTTTTTTGTGTCTCATTAGTTCAGATGGAGTAAAAAACAAAAAAGAAGAAAAAATTGAGAACCTCCTCTTTTTTAAAGTCGGTTGAATATGGTTCTACTGATTGAAATAGATACTGTCGGAACCATAATAGATCTAGGCATGGATATCTGCCATATACATCCAGAATCTGCTCTAAACCGAATAAGTGCTTTTAAGGGTCTACCATAAAATATAATTTGTGTATACTATAGGTGTTAGGTACCTCAATAGGGTCAGATATCAGGTCGACACATTCTCTAATCGGCTACTTTTATTAATTCGCTACATTCCCTAATTCGACCCGGCCCCCTAATTACCTAACTCGCAACAGGTTTGCGACAGGCGTAAATCTCGCGGTGATTGCTGTCATATATCATTAGTGGTCTCGAGAATGTATGCTTCGCTACTGCTGTCGCATTGCTGTTGGAAATTTTACGTAATTACCCCGCGGGTCTACAGTGCCCTTTTTAGCTACACACCCGCGGGGTAATTACGTAAAATTTGCAACAGCAATGCGACAGCAGTAGCAATGCGACAGCAGTAGCGAAGCATACATTCTCGACACCACTAATGATGTATGACAGCAATCACCGCGAGATTTACGCCTGTCGCAAACCTGTTGCGAGTTAGGTAATTAGGGGGCGGTTGTTTCAGTTAAGTACCTCATACGACAAGCAGTCGTCCGTTGTTTGGTAACGACAACGGTACCAGCCGCTCTGCATGTCTAATTTGATAGTAGGTTAAATGATAGTACCTATATAGTGTAGGTATACTGGGAGGTATTTTTAAACACCTAGTTCATAGTCCTTTTTTGTTTTTTTTTTCCTGTACAATTTTATCCAAAATGGGCTTGGTAGTGTCGCAAAAAAATCGTTAAAAACGACATTACTGAGCCCATTTTGGATGAAATTGTACAGAAAACACAAATAAGTACTATCTAAAAAATTACCGCCTAGGGTAGGTGCTATCATTTTCCTGCCCCTCCAGTGAGGCAAATGAGATATCCACTGGTGGGGCAAAACTCCGATAGGTTCGAGACGACTTCCTAGAACATCGAATCTTACGAAGTCAGCACTTTCACTCTACGGCGAGTCCCTTCCGAGTGATTAAGGCACACATGGATCGTTCCGCCACAGAATTCACCCTATTTACATCTCATAGGTCTAGAATTAAGATAAGTCCGCAATAATCGTATCATATGGCTTTGATAAAATAATTAAACAGTACTACATACAAACAAACATACAAGTTCATACATACAAGTTGTTTGATTTGAATGACTTTAGGCAGGTAGCTAGGTTTGTCTGTTTGTGTCGTTGTATCCATTATACCTATAATTTGAAAATAGATCTAATGAGAAAATAAAATCTCACTAGACCCATTGTGGATCTGGCCCCTGGATCTACTGAGATTCTAAAGGTGCGTATCGATTTCGCGTGGCAAATCATCGAACATTGGCTCGCGCGGCAGCTGCGCTCTATGGGTACTGTGCTGCCGCGTGAGGCAACTCGAACATAGGCACGCTTGAACGTGTCGCGTGACGAACCCGGGGGTCTAGCAAAGATGCTATACATTTTGAGTTAGCGTTTAGCGTGATCGCTAATAGGAAAGCATCTTTGCTAGCCCCCCAGTTCATGTCGGATTTTGACACCGCGGCAAAGGAGCGTCATGTCGGAGTTCTGCGCTATACTCATTCATGGCTATACTCATTTTGTAATAATGAAAATAATTGTTATGCGCTAAAAATGCCCCACGAGTGAAAGCCCAGGTTTGCCGCGGTCGAACAATGTTCGCGCGGTGGCCGCGCGAAGTCGATACGCAGCTTGAGATTAGACTTTTGAGATGTGCGTATTCTTAAAGATGGACAACTGCCCCTAGTAACGGCACAGAATAGATATATAGTACTACGGTAAAGGCCCATGGTTTAACTAGTTGGACAGAGTTGGACCACTGCTCCGAAACACTTCCGGCACGCAAAGAAGATTTCTGGAAAAGTACAAAACCAATCGACAATCCCCTCGCAGGGGATTGACGAAGGGGATTTATGGAATAAGCCAACCGTATCATGCAACAGAGAAACCTAGGGTTTTTAACGACATTGGTTAGCTACATAGCTAGCTAATGTGATTCTATGATACAATCATTTTCTTCTTACTGTCACATCCCAAGAGTGGAATAATTTTATTTTTTTTCATCTTTTTCTTCTGGTGAGGATGTTAACCCTGGCGTGATAGTGGCAGAATATTTATGCAGTCCTCTATCATAGACTATTTGCCGTTACAACCGGCTCACGAGTGGAGGGACGATAACACAATAAAACCCAACGTGAAACTACAAATTATTTTACAATTTTTTTAATTTATAAAATAAATTAGGTAGTTTTGTCTCAAAATGCTATTAGAATCTGTAGTTACAGTCAGTAGCGTTACTGTAGTGCCAAAAATTATGCAGACCAAGAGACGGAGTCAAGGTGGATTATGAATTTAGAGAAGGCAAGTTGCCTCACTGTAGCTTAAGGTGGAAAGTTTCACTAGCGCGGCAAATTCAAATTTTCTTGCGTACTTTTGCCAATAATAGCTTAATTACTAAACGTGATTACATTAAAACTAATTTAACGTAAAGAAATAGAATGTATCAACAAATTACGATTAAAAGTATCTCCTAGATATCATTGGTTTAGTAACAAATGGCAATAACCAGATTTCGTCTCAGTTTTTCAGTCTATTGCCATTTGTTGCTAAACCAATGATATGTAGGTGATACTTTTAATTGTATTTTATTGATACATTCTATTTATTTGCGCAAAATTAATTTTCATGAAATCACGTTGAGTAATTAAGCTATTATTGGCAAAAGAACGCAAGTAAATTTGAATTTGCTGCGCTAGTGAAACGTTCCACCTTAAATGCAATACAGCTAATAATCAGCTCAGGGAACTTAGGTACCATAAGAAGAGTGTGACTGACAAAGCGAGGTTGGAACTGGGATCCAGCTCTGATTCTGACTGGAACATTATAATTATAGGGCACAAGACCGCTGGAAGAACCTAATTTAATTTCAGTTTAACAAGAGGCCTGTAGCCAGGAGTAATAAAACCCGATTTTTTTAAATATTATTCATGTGCCCCGTTTTGTTCATCTAAACTTGCTTCGATAAGAAGAATCGATTATAGTTTGATAATGAAAATAGTTCCACCATGATCTCGCGAGGGCACTATACTATTATGTTCAACATTAAACTAAACCAACTTTTCTATTACTGAACCTTCTGCGTGCAAGATTTTTCCCACTTGGCATTTTTTGTGCGAGCACTTACTATATAAATAAAAAAATAAAGCTATTCTTTACAATGGGGAGACGCGCGGGAACACGTTTCTTAAAGTACCATTAGAATTCCGTTTTCAACGATATTCATTTTCCTGCATGTCTCCACTTTATATTATGCACTGGCTTAACACTGGATTGGAGGTCTGGTACGATTGAATCACGGTCTATGGAGTTTTATGGATGGAAGTCTCAGGTTTGCTTTCCGGTTTCGATGCTACGGACGCTCTCGGATCTCCAGGCAGAGAGGATTTTAAAGTGTCCTCAGATATTTGGTACGGTACCGGCCTAAGAACATCTTCTATAGGATTGGTTGGAACCATTGGTGAAAACGCATCTTCAATTTTAGTTATGCCATCTGCAGGTTGATTATCTGGCTGGCTGTGTGGCGAAGGAGTCGCAATCTCAACATTCGGTTCTATTGCAGAAAGTTCGCGCTTAGCAGGCGTTGACACACAGTAAGAGTTGAATAACTGGCAACCGCATGTCTCACATTTATATGAATAGGGGCATGGACCACCATCGCAAGGACCATACGGTCCATAAGGACCTGGGTGATCGCACGGGCCCCATTGGCCACTAAAGCTGCCAAGGCAAGGTGGCCAGCAAATACCATCGCAGCAGTAAGGACTAGCACCGCTCATTCGACAAATTCCAAATGGACCGCAAGGCCCGCAACTCCCGCAGTAGCGGCAAGGTCCACACGGTCCGCATCCGCACCATGTTGGCACGCAAACGCCACCGCGGCAGACACCGCAAGGGCCACAGAGACGGGAGACCGCACACGGCCCGCAACGATCACTAGGGCCGCAATATTGACAAGGACCACCCAACCCAAATGGACCACACGGGCCTGAATAGAGATTACAGCCTTGGCTAGGACCGATAGCTCTGCAGTACCATGGCTTCAATAGCGGGCTAGTGTTGAAATAGTCACTAGACCTGTATGGAGGGCACATAGGTAAACAAGAACAACTGTAAGCGCATGGACCGAAAGCGTTGCCAGGATTGATAGGGTTGTCCGGGTTGTACGGTATACAGCCACAGCAAGCAGCGCAAGGACCATCACGTTTCTTGTCACTAGGCTCACAGGTCTTCTCATCAGCTCCAGTGACCAATGGTAAACTGCAACAACAAGTGCAGCATTGGCCACAGGGGCCTCCGGGGCAGACAGGTCCGCAACACGAACAACAGTCGGCGTTGTAAGGGCCACAAGTCCAGAATCCGTAAGGATAGTAATAGTAACCAGTCATGTACAAAACGCAACGGGGCTCCGGGCAGCAACAGGTAGGAGGCATCGGGCAGCTGCAGGGCATCGGACATCCGCATAAGCTGCAAACTAATTGTTTAGCTATTTTTGACGGCTCCTCTATCTGATCTTGCTCATTTGATTCTGTGTTTTCATTAAAGCTACGTTCTTCTTCTTTCTGTGGGGTTGCGTGTGGGAAGAAATAAGATCGAAAGTAATGAGGCATAGCGTCTTGATGCTGCTGGAACGAATGCTTCTGATCACACTCTCTCTGTTCAGGGTCGACTATTGTGGACTGACTTTGCTCAACATCCTGGAGACCCTCAGCTTCATGCTTACTGGTTATCCCAGGTTCCTGCTTACTCATCAACTGAGGTTCCTGCTTACTCATCAACTGAGATTCCTGCTTACTTATCATCTGAGGATCCTGCTTACTTATCATCTGAGGATCCTGCTTACTCATCATCTGAGGTTCCCGCTTACTCGTTATCTGAGGTTCTTGTTTACTCATCATCCGAGGTTCCTGCTTACTCATCATCTGAGGTTTCTGCTTAATCATCATCCGAGGTTTCTGCTTGCTCATCATCATCTGAGGTTCCTGCTTACTCGTAATCTGAGGGCCTTGCTTACTCGCTATCGTAGGTTCCTGCTTCTTCAGTATCTCGGTATGGCGTTTGATGACTTGAGGGCTGCCAGGCAGAGGAGGTGCGCAGGACATGCCAAGGTTAGACTTTACAACCTCCTTGATCTTATCTTTCTCCACTGGTTCCTCCCTCATCATTAGTCTAGGAATTTTGTAAAGTGATTTGAGTTGCTCTCTCAAGGTCAATTTCTTCTTCTGTCCGTCTTTTGCTGAAAGGATGATTTCTTATTGTTATCACAATCCAAACCTAGAAACTTACATGTGAAGAAAGGAATACGTTGATTTATTGTAATAAAACAAGTCATGTTTGAACCAGTTTTTATTGTCGTATACGTCTACAGAGTTTAAAATGGATGGTTTCACTTAGATAAATGTTTTTTAATCAAGGTAGCAATCACTTCAAGAGTCATAAATATTCCTAATTCCGAGTGTAAGGCTCGATTTACTTTATTGCTCTTCACTCCGCTACATTCATGGCTCTGACGATTGTTACGGCTCAGCCTATCATCTTGACATTTCATGTGTGTATTTAATGAATATGAATTATAGTATTATTGCACCAAAATATTGTGATAGCGGTAAATTGGAGGCGAAATATAACTTAAAAGTATTATAAGTCAACTGGAAATACATTTTCACCACGTTGCTTGAGAAAATTAGTTAAATTAGTATTCCGCTTTTCAGATCTGTGTTGGTGAAAACTAAGTCAGATTGTGAGTATTCAAAACAGTGGAAATCAACTTGGCTTCTTAGATTTTTTACATGCTTCGCAAGGACAACATGTTCCAGCTACGTGATATGGACCACAGAACCAGCAACCGTAAGGGTAGTAGTAGTAGCCAACCATATATTGAGTACACTGAGGCGGTACGTTGCAGGGAGGGGGCAAGCAGCTACAGGGAGGCGGCAAGGGGTCGCAGCAATTGCAGCTACAGCAGGGACCGCATGGTGGACACGGGCACTCAGAGCCAGAAGGCTTGCCTGCTTTGCTAGCCTTCGCATCTTTAGAGGTTCCTGCTCCATCGGCTTTGCACTTCTTGTTTTCATAACAGTAGTTTCTTATACAAGCAGCGGAGTCCTTCGTGTCTTTACAGATAGGTTTTAAGGTGTTCCTCGATTTGCAGTCCTTAGTGTCGTCAGAATAGGTTCTCATACCTTGAAACTTAAAGGACTGTAGGTGATTGTTCGCACAGATACGATTGCAATATACTGATGAATTGAAGACTCCATGCTTGGAATTGGATTTTTGAAATATGGATCTGGGAACGCTGGTATGTCTCAAGGGCAGATGCGCTCGAACAGTGGACTCAGGCACGAGGTTAGGGCAGGATATGCTGCACCGCAGCGGCATGTTCCTCTTTGGAATGCGACTTTCTCTTTGGGACGATAGCAGCCTCATTTTTTCCTTCGTCACGTACCCGAGGACACGCGTCTTGCTCTTCATAGACTGATGTTGCTTCACCGCCGTGACTGCAAAGGTATATAACACTGTTCACCACGCTTGCTTTTTCAATGTCCCACAAAACTTTGGTTAAAACCCTACAAACCTACAATTATTGTTCTTCCAGAAGAATTAAATATTATCGAGTTCCAATTTGGTCATTATTTTTTTCTCCGTTTACCCTAGTGCTAAACTACTTAGCTGTAGCGTTTGGAAAATGAGCCTACAATTAAAAACCTGAAGGGATACACCTACAGTAAATAGAAATGAAGTGATGCTAAAAAAGTACCTACAAAATAATAAAATATCGTTTTCAAAATCATTCTCACTAGTTTCGCCTCGTATGGAACTAGTGATATTTATTTTCTCGTCAGCTCTGCTGTTGTTCTATGAAACAGAAAAAGTATCAGTAGTTCCACTGTTCCCACGTTCTCGTAAAAACCCCAGTTATTAAAATCACGTTTGGTATTGTTAAAATTTATTGACTTATCATTTTTTGTATACAGACGTAAAAATTTTACTCTATTTGTGACATGATAGTACGGCAAACACAGGCGCTGTAGATTCACAATGTTTAGCAGGAGCATGTGCTTCCTTTTTTATATGAACAATTTTCATTACGGCAGGGTTTTGAAGCAGGCTTTTTATTTGACACGTCCAAACGTAACCAGCACTCGAGTAGGACATTGGAGCTACTGCTTTCCGGAGTCGCAAGACTCTTTTGCTTGAAGTCCGGCCATATATTACGGATCTTCTTAAGTGGATTAAGCATGCTCTGAATGGTGCATATGCCATCGGGTTTATCTTGTCCATCGCACGCCTTCAACGATTCTGCACCATTTTCTTCCACAGGTACAGAGACACAATTCGTTGAAAAGTAACTAGTAAGTATAGTGTTAACTTGTAAATGTGTGCGTTTGTGTAGTGTAGGCTTGGGTTTGTTGAAAGGATAAGTTCTGACTAGATGGGGGTTGATATCTCGTGTAAGCGGTGTTGGCCCTCCAGTAGAAGGTGGAGTCGTATTTTCAGGAGGAGAATCCTGGCTGGACTGCGGTTGTATTGAAGGATCTCCGCAAGGGCAAGAAGACTGCGAATAAGATTTAAAAACATCATCGAATGCTGCTGGAGACATGGCATAATCTGCCATTCCACATTGAGGCATAGGGTTTGTGATAGGTAAAGGTTGTCCTACAGGATCAAGGCCTGCAACAGGCGTTGGGACGCAACAACAATTGAAAAATGGACCACACCAGGGTCTACAAGGTGCGCAGCTACAGCCACAACCGTAACCACAAGGACCACAGCCACAAGCACCGCAGGGGCCGCAAGCACCACAGGGACCGCAAGAACCACAGGGGCCACAGCCGCCACAGGGGCCACAAGCACCACAGGGGCCGCAAGCACCACAAGGGCCACAACAGCCGCATCCTCCAAATCCACAGCCGCATCCTCCAAATCCACAGCCGCAACCACATGGAACGCAGCCGCAAGTGCCACAACCGCAGAATCCATAGGGACCACACCCGCAGCGATTACAATTACAAGTTCCACATGGTCCGCAGCCACCGCAAGGGCCACAGCAGCTGCAAGACCCCAAACCACACCAAGACCCACAGCTGGGGCTACAAGGTCCACAGCGGCATAGACCGCAGGGACCACTGAGACGACAGAGCCCAGATGGCCCGCAGGGTCCGCACGGGCCGCAAATTCCACGGCAAGGTCCACAAGATCCACAGCAAATACCGCAAGGACCACACGGTCCATTAGGGCCAAAAGGCCCGCAGCAAGCGCGGCACTGCGTACAAGGATAAGGTCTACACGAATAACACAGGGGGCTGGTTTTGAAATATCTACTACTTCTGCACGGAGGACATAAAGGTACACAACCACCACAAACAGCGAATGGCCCACAGGGCCCACCAGAGAAAGTGGGTGGGTTCAAGGCAATGGGGTGGTTGGAACTAGGCGGGCTGGGGCCACAGAGGTTGCTAGGACTAGTGCGGTTTGGTCCAAGGGGCCCACTGAAACTAGGTGGATATGGACCACAAGGACCTTGGAAATTAGGTGGAGTAATGCCACAAGTACTATTGAAGCTAGGTGGACTAACGCCACAAGAACCACTGGAACTAGGAGGAGTCGTGCCACGGTAAGCACAAAAGTTACCTGATTTTGGAGTATTCTTGCTTTTTGACACATCTGTAGATGGAGGTAAACTACTAAAACACGTAGGAAAAGGTTTACAAGGCCCATGTGCATTATTGACTGGTAGTGTTGAATTACTGATGCCTCTAGCTCCTATAGGATCAAGAGGAAAACAGCAACAACACGACCCGGCGGGGCCACAAGGACCACCAGGGTTCGGTGGGTTGGGACCACAAGGGCCTCCAGGGCTGACAGGACCAAAATTAGGGACAGGGCCGGTACAGACATTATACGGACCACAGAACCAGGCACCGTATGGATAGTAGTAGTAACCGCACATGTTCTGGAGGCATCGAGCGGGCGTGTCGCAAGGTGGTGGCAGACAACTGCAACAACCACAGCCGCAACCACAACCGCACCCACAACCACAACCACAGGCGCAACCACAACCACAGCCGCAACCACATGGCATCGGGCATCCACAGATGCTGCAAAGTTGTTTCACAATTTCTGACGAGTTACTTTTAGCTACATCCACAACTCCTTGGTGTAAGCCCATAGTTTGCGTGTTCGAGAGATCCGGAAGAGGAAAGAAAAATGATTGGAAGTGTTGAGGCATGGTGGATTTGTGCTGGTGTGAGTGATGAGGACCTCCTGCTCCAGAGTGAAAGATGGCTGATTGACTTCTGGGCAAGATCTGGCTCCCAGTTTCTTGAGAGCTCGATGAGCCAGGCACGAAGCAAGGACAGGACATGCTCTTGTACAACGCTTGTGCTCGCTGCAGTGGCTTCTGTTTATTCGCGACGGGCACTTCCTTCATTTTGATCATAGGGATCTCACGAATCGTTTTAAGTTGCTCTCTCAAACTCCTCTTCTTTCCGATATTCGCTGAAAGGATGATATTTCTAGGTTGTAATCACAATCCAATCCTATCCTATCCTATCAGAACAGAACCTACACGGCCTACATCTGGAGAATCTATGGATATTTGAATAAAACAATTAGTGTTTGATACCAGTTTTTATTTATGTATTCAATATTTACAGACTTCAATTATGTTAATATTATGTTAATTTTAATGGTTAAATCTTCGGGTCACTTTAGTAAAAGTCAAGATTCGTATGGCTTGAAACCAAATTCATCTAAAGGATGAGTGAACGGACTCTTATAGTTGGGGACGGAGGAGTAGTTGAAGGATCCAGGTCTTACTGAAGGTCTGTCTCTCTGCTCCTGGGTCATGATTACCTTAGGTTGGTCTAGCGTGGGGCAAACTTCATAAATGTAGCGCCTAGTTGGGTTCTTATGTCGGATGGAACTCCTGCTCTTGCCACAATAATCAGACATGGGTCGATGTAACGCATAATAAGACGATTTCTTGATGTAATTATTAGAACGAATTCTAGGCGTGCTTGGTGCGAAGATAGGCTTTGCCCCGAAAATACTTGATTCCTTTTCAGTTTTAGAATACGATTGCCCCTTTTTAGGACAAGCCTGCGTACCAAACAACAGCGAACTATTTGGACTGGCCAAAGTGGAGAGGGAAGGAGGCATTTTGTATCTTATTCTTGGGTCCTTAACGTTCATAGGGCCCGGTGCTACAGTGGTGTTAAACGGAAAGTATTTGGAAATACCAGATTTAGGTGGAGCGGATGGGTTTGAAATTGGAGCTTGGACTTTGCTTGCGGGGCCTATGCATTTGGATTGACCAGACTTGAGACCAGCGGCCACATCCCCGAGTAAGCCACCAGGTACAGGGCATACGCAAGCTGGGGCTGGGCACTTGCATGGAGCACAACAGGGTCCACAAGGCCCACAGCCACCACAACATGGACCACAGGGTCCACCGGCACAGCAGGGTCCACAGGGGGCACACGTTCCTGTCACGTGGTATGGACCACAGAACCAATACCCATATGGGTAGTAATAGTAGCCAGTCATATATTGAATACAACGAGGTGGCGTATTGCAGGGAGGGGGCAGACAGCCACAACCACAGCTGCAGCTGCAGCCGCAGGGGCCGCAAGGACTTGGGCAAGGGCAGCCACAGCAACAAGGCTTGGAGTAGGCTCTCGCAGAGCTGACTTGAGGAGCAAAGGGTTGCAAGAGACCGGGAACATAGAGCGGATTGTGAGACAGAGGTGAAGTTTTGATGTTAGGTAAGGGTTGGAACGCTTCGGAAGACACGAGTCTAGTCCTAGGAGAGCTCAAATGTCGCAATGGGACGACGGGTCGCGTCCTCGATTCCGGGACGAGGTTAGGACAGGACGTGCAGTACCGCAGCGTCCCGCTCCTCTTTGTCACACGGGATTTCCTGTTGGATGGCAGCTGCCTGGATTTTTCTAGCTTGAGAAAGGCGAATGGCCGCGCCTTGCTCTCCTTCAAACTCCGGAATGGCACCGCCGTGGCTGCAAAGGTATGTTACGCTGTTCACCTCGATTAACGATCCGGAATTAAAGATTGTGCCTAACCATGCGTATCAAGCCTGCCTAGCAATCGATAAATCAAACAAACAAATATTTGATGATAATTTATTGCATATTAAAAATATAAAATATCTCAAAAACGTCGCAAAAACGTATACTAATAAAAATCCAATGTGGTCATGTCATTGCATAAGGTCATCCAAAAAATTATCGTCTGGAGATTGTCATGGTGTGGCTTTGATAGCCCCTGCTGCACTAACGCGAGAGGGAATGTTCTTGTCCTCCTTCTTTAGTTCTTCTTCTTTCATGCTAGGCATTGATTCAGGTGCAAAGCAGGCGCACGAAGCACATGCACATTTCTCGCACTTCTTTGGCTTGGGGCAAGGGCAAGGGCACGGGCATGGGCATGGGCATGGGCATGGACATGGGCAGCAAGGACCGCAAGGGCCACAGGGGCCACAAGGACCACAGGGACCGCAAGGGCCACATGGCCCACAAGGACCGCAGGGACCACATGGACATGGGCAACGGCAGGGTCCACAGGGTCCACAAGGCCCACAAGGTCCACAGGGTCCGCAAGGTCCACAGGGTCCACAAGGCCCACAAGGCCCGCAAGGCCCACAGGGTCCACACGGACAGGGGCATCGGCATGGTCCACACGGGCCGCAAGGACCACAGGGACCACAAGGGCCGCAAGGGCCGCAAGGGCCGCAAGGACCGCAAGGACCGCATGGTCCACAAGGTCCACAGGGGCAGTTGCACGATGGAGAGCACCCACTCTTGTCATCATCCTTTATATCGGCAAAATGCCGCGCCGCGCCGCGTTGGTCCCCACAGCTGAGCAGCTTGGTGTGACCGATGTAGGATTGTTCAAACGCGGACACACCGTGGACGGTCACTGGAAAGACATCCAAGATATAATACAAGGCGAGATAGCCACTGGTCGGTTCATGCTATTCAGAAGAACGTAGGGCGTCCTCGCCGAGTATTATAGCCTGGAGGTCCTACGGCGGCGGCCACCGTTCTCCGAAATAACAGAGCCTAACCAGCAAATAACACGATGACTAAAGACCGAAAAATGCCGCACAGTAACCTTGAAATGTCATGCCAAATTGACTTGACAGCCACCGAGCGATAGTCATTTTTTTGCAAAGCACTTACGTTTTTCCAAAAATAACAGATTCTGCTACCACTTACCTGCTGACTAAATACACTATATTTATGAAACTACTTCTACTCTGATAAAATGACCACAATTCAAACTCTAGCGCGCTTTATCTCCATTTCACTATTAGGGATGTAGCTATAAACCGATAAATAAAATCGACAAAAAAGTATCCCGTAGATAGGACAAATCAAAAAATTTAATGTCACACTAGAAACTAAAATCGCATCTAGCTAGTTTAGTACACTTTATGAAATGAAAATACACGATTATGAATGTGATAATGAATTCAATGAATACTCACACAGAGGTGTTGGGGAATTTTTGTTCGCTGCCGAAGCAAGGGATCGTCCCTTTATGCATTTCAGCAACGACACGTTCCTCGGCAAAACCGCCTTCCTCAAAACTAGAGCCATGTTTTACGAAGGTTTACGATAATTTTGATAAATCGCCGGTTGGAACTTGTTAAATTTTGATGTTTTGAATACTTTCACTTGCAAATTTGGGCCATTTTTAGGAGAGCGTCCAATTCTGTGGTGTCCGAACAAAAGCTGTGATAGATTATCTAAATTCAAATGTTTTTGTTCTGCTTTTTCGAGTTCTGTTTTCTTCTTTTTTCATTCCGTCACCGAAAAGTTTACTCTGTCACAAAAAGTTTTAATAAGTACCTACCTGCTTAACTACCGACCTACTTTTAGAATTCCCGGACGCGCGCGTAATATCTAAGTATTATACTGTAGAGATTTTTTCATCCGATAGTACGTTGTACTATAATAATCTATTCTGTGCCGATAGTCATCATCATCATCATCGACAGCCTGAAGACGTCCACTGCTGAACATAGGCCTCCCCCAGAGCACGCCACCTTGAGCGGCTGCTCGCCTCCTGCAGCCATCGGCTCCCCGCGGCTTTCACCAGGTCGTCGGTCCACCGTGCCGATAGTCAGATCTACTGATTTATTTATTTGCATGCACGTCAGTTTCCTACTATTTTTAACCCTCAGTTTACCTGCTTGGCTGACTGACTGAGTGCTATGACTGCTGCGCGCGGGATTCGCTTACGCATTCGCCAGATGACGCACCCTAAAGGCTTATTCAAACCGGCACGTCTACCGCTGTGCGTAGGGGTAATAAATACCACGTGAGATCCCTTATCTTGGTGTTGTGTGTTGAATACTCCCATGAGTCCCATGATTAAATACTTCAAAGACCATACTGTATGAAATACTGTTTGCTTCTCTTTGCTTTCTTACATAGGCCGCCATCTCTTGGGACTTACGAAACTACGATAGTTTACACCATGTAGTCCTAGATGGCGCTAGAAGGCAGATTATCACAAAGTAAAAACCCAGACGCATAATATTTCTGAGAATGAGAAACATGCAGATCAGTGTTAATAAATATAATTATTGTGTTACTGTACTAATACATTTTTTCACTCGCTTGCGCATTATTAGGTCTACTTACTAGTTGTACCACACAATTAGGTACATAGTAGGTGGGTACTGCCACCTGAACTGCTGGTTGTGGGTTCGATTCCCACCCGGGACAAACATTTGTGTAATCATAGGTATTTGTTCAGAAAGCAGAGCTACTACAAACTGGTCAGTCAATTATTACCCATTTTCTGTGGGACAATGCTCGTGTCCCAGCTCAGTGGGATAGTCGCTGATGCCGCCGAGGGCAGTGCTGCCTTATGAAAAATGCAGTAAGTATGTAAAAAACGTTTTCGAGAAAAACGCGAAAACAAAAGTTGCGAGTAGTCGAGACTAGTCGAGTTGCTGCACTCTTACTTCCAGAGTTTTTGGGTTCCACGTGGAATTTTGATACGCGAAAAAAATGGAATATAGGTTTTTTTATTCGAATGTGTATCTAACACAATGGGGTAAAAAACTGACTTTTGCTCACTTCAGATGGCAGCACTGTTGAGTGTTCCCTAAATCTGACAAATTTCTGTCATCCTCCATAATAATTTTGTAAACAAATAAAAATAACTCAATTTATTTCATTAATATGACGTTGTGTTCAGCTTTGGATTGCAAAAAGACGGGAGTCCATGTATTCCCTAAAGATATCAAATGGAGAAAACAATGGATAAAAGCTTTACGATGAAAAAATTGGGAGCCCACTAAATATTCAAGGTTATGCGCTTTTTTCCAGTAGTAGATGCTTTTCTATTCCGCAACTGTTTTTTTAACTGCCTACTCCATGTTGAATACATTTTTGTAGTATTAGAATCGAATTCGCTGGTAAGCACAAAGAATCAAAAACGCAATATAGCCGCGATTAGGATCACTCAACAGTGGCGCCACCTACCACAGAGTACCTTTACCTACGATTAGCTTTCAGTTTTTAACCCCTTTTTGCCAAAAACGTTAGGTTAGGTACTGCGTTCTTCACTATGAGGGCAGAGTGGACCTAGATGGTAAAATCAAACAGCTCAAAGGACTAAATATTTTTATTACAAATTTTAAATATTTTTTCCATAATTCAAATAAATAAGTACACCTAATTAAAAAAAATCTTAATTACAAAATAAACGGTTAATTTCAATTATAAAGCCATAATGGTAAATGGTATTTTTTATCTATTACCTAATTATTTGATATTATTTTGTCGTATCTAAATACCAAAGCCATGTTTAAAAAAAAGTCAACATAGTAAAAAACCGTTACCTAAACAACCCAGCTTGAAAGCTGACGAAGCATCACGATAACATATTTTTCAAATAAAGTGTATTTAATAAGAAAGATTTTTAAGTAAGATTTCTTTTATTGCATTGTTACATTTCTTACTTCTTCTTTCTTTTTTTAATAAAAGAGAACACCCTACATAATAAGTCGGAAGCTATGATTACCTATGATAAAATAATATAATGTCCTTTTGACTTATTTATGTATGTATGTATATTTTTACAGTGACTGCCAAGAAGAGGAGACTGCCCTGCGTGTATACGTACAATACAACTCTTCTTTTTCAGTAGACTTACTATTGAAAATGATAAAAAAAATTACCGTAATTTAACACAGAAATTGTATATTTTTCATATTGTATTTCAAAAAACGCATATGGCAATTCAAATATCAATTACATGTGAGTCAACACAAACGCGTTTGTTATAAAACAAAATATAGTAGCAATATCATATGCGCAAGCAAACGAGCGCGAAAATTTTTAAATTTACCGTGTTGTATTTCAGAAAATGCGTATGGCAATTCAAATATCAATTACGTGTCAGTCAACACAAACGCGTTTGTTGTAAAACGAAATATAGTAGAAATATTAAATGCGTGAGTGAATGGAACAAGGAAGAGAGGAATGTCAATACACCAAGAAAACAGCGATCAGAAATATGCTAAAAACCGGTATAAACCTAGATAGCGCTACAAAATGAGCGGGCTCAAGGTGAGCGCACATCAGAAATATGTCAAAAAACAGTTTTAAACCTAGCCCGCCGTAGCTAGCCATACAGCCCGCTCATTTTGGAGCGCCATCTAGATTTAAAACGGTTTTTGGCATTCTGATATTATTTATTGTCTTGGTGTGTATTGGCATTCCTCTCCTCCTTGTTCCATGGTAATATATAGGAAAGTTGTTCAACCCTTCATTTGGGGACCCTGCAGGTTTCAAGGTACACCTACTATTGAATACTAATGGTGGGTAGTTCATTATGTAGTTTTTCTTGGCTTTCACTGTCTCCATCTCTCTTGTCTTTTGTAAGCATCTGTAAATGACAATTTCCATTGAAAAATGTTACAAGCAACACGTTGCGTAAGTGGCAATATGAACAAAGGGGTGCCATCATGCTACGCCCTAGACCTCAATTTCAAATATTCAAATCCGTCAGCCGTTGTGGTGGGCAGAGGGAATAAGAAACACACACAAACACACACGAGACCCACAATGCCCGTACCGTAAATCATACGCCACAAAAAGCTAATCCCGTAATATTACTGTTTTATATTTGCAATAAACGTATATTCTATTCTATTCTAGATGGCGCTGACCAATAGCCTGGGCCTTGGGGCCTTAGTTTCGGCTCTTGAAGGCGATAAATATTTAGGATGGCCACCATACAAATGTTGTTTTAAGCGATTTGATTCACTTAGCGGCATCTATCGTCCTAGAAGGTACTTACTTACCGGCGTACGATTTACTGTAAGGGCATTGCGCGTCTTATACTTATTAGTGCTTTGCTGTGGCGGGCCCACAGATAACCCCCAATAGATACCGCATTACGGGATTTTTGTTCGGATCCTAGCTCACCAAAACTGCCGGAAGGCGCGGGTTGCGGGGACTGGAGCCAATGCGCCATTATTGGCTGTTTCGAGTGACGCCCTAATAATGAACTCTAATACTTGGTCGAAACTAAAGCCGTGCTGCGAAGCGGCGGTTTATATAGAACCATTTACGTCAATGCGTGGTGCGCGGTCGTCGTCTTTCATGCGGTATCTATTGGGGGCTATCTGTGGGCGGGCCCTACACGTTCAATTTTATTGATCAATCTTTGTGATTGATCCATTTTATAGATTTATTATTTATTTAATTTAACAAATTAATAAAAAGGAGTTACATCGACTTCCTGATCTCCCTGGACTTCCTTTCAATAGGACCAGGAGTTTAATCCTATCAAACATATAAAGTAGGTACCTACTTCCTACTTATTCTCAAAATTGGTTGAAAACATTGGCATATAAAATACTCACAGTACCTAATAAATAAATACGGGTAGTAAAAAAAATTATAACAAAAGATTATTACCAGAAACAAACAACAATTATTTGTGTTATCACTGTTATCAGTCATCATCATAATCTCCGCTGTAATCGTCATAACCATGCTCGTCTTCATTTGACATGGTAGCATCGGGAGGCGGTGGCGGTGGCGGTGGTGGCGGTGGCGGTGCTTGTCCCATTTGACCAGGGGCCCCAGGGATGTAAGGAGGAGCGACGTCGCCAGGAGCTCCTGGGGCCTCTGGGACCCCTGGGGCCCCAGCAACTGCTGGAGCCCCAGGAACTGCTGGAGCACCAGGGACCCCAGCGGGCGGGGCGACTGTGCTAGCCCCAGGCATTCCCTGCCCACCGGCTGCGCCACTCAGGGCTCCCATGCAGCATTGGCAGAACATACAACTGAGGCACCCCATTAGAAAACCCATTAAACCAGTCTTAGCCGCGTTTTGCTGTGCTGGAGCTGAAAAGAGAATTTCAATAGATAATTACACCTAATGAGAGGAAAATGAAAAAAAAGGATAATGACAAAAAAAAATGAAAAGTTAATAAATGAAAATATTGTATTACCTAATAAACAGAGAAATTACTTTTAATTTACCTAAAAGCTTTCACACACTATTTACCAAAAAGTGTTTACTAATTCCTATCACTATAAAACTAACAACTTTTCTACGACTAAACTTTTTGTAGACGCAACATCGAAACGACTGTAACCTCTGTAGGTACCGACTCTAATTAAATTTTGAACACAGATTGATTACAGATAAATTATAGAATGAATAGGTATCTTCTAGGCCAGGATGTACATACATACCATCGTAGACCGCGTCGTCACTTTCCATCAGGTGAGATTGCGGTCAAAAGCACAAACTATATATAGATACTGATGTCAAATGTGGACCTCTTTAGTTATAAAAAAAATGTAGGTACTGCCGACATCAACAAGAAGTAGCTACCTCTGTAGGTGAAACGGTGGAGCAATTTTAGTACAAGATAAAACCCGTCTTCAATATAATTGAGATCGCGCAGCATTTTCCTAGTGCTTAAAATTTGTAAAACCATGTTGCAAAGTCCAATAAAAGCTCATAATTACGCGGAGCTTGTGGCCCGAAGCCCTGTTGTGGAGGGCCTTGAGGTGCGTACCCTTGGGGTCCAAACCCTTGAGGCCCGTACCCTTGCTGTTGGTATCCTTGTTGTTGGTACGCCGGTGGTCCATACCCTTGCTGCGGGGGGCCCGGTTGCCCATACCCTTGCTGTGGGGGCCCCGGTGATCCATACCCCTGTTGCCCGTAACCTTGCTGTTGGTTATACCCCTGGCCCTGTTGCCCATAACCCTGTTGTGGTTGCCACCCTTGTTGTTGAAAGCCTTGCTGTAAAGAAATTGCTTATCACAGTGATTTCATTTTAATTTTTTTTTGAGAATTTGCTTTGATATTTTTTTATGATAAGAAATTAAAATTAAAAGGAACATAGAATACAATATAACACCCAGTTACAGAACAAACATCGATGTTCATCACACAAATGTTAGTCCTGGATGGGAATCGAACCCACAACCAGAAGGTAGAGCTAACCAACTGAGCTAACAAGTCAGTCTAATAACTTGCCTGATAAATTTGCGGGTCGTGTCCAAACTTTGGGTACACTTGCGTGTTTCGTGACGCAGGGTTGGAAGAGCGCGAGGGGAGACGTGGAAAGTCCGGATGGAAGCGGCGGCCGTAGGGACCGTCGTACGGACGAGAGCAGCGTCCGGCCCATATCGACCCTAGGCCGTCGCCTCCGCGGCTGCGGCCTTGCATCTGGACATTATAATTTAACTTGCGATTAATGACTAGACTATTTCAAGACCTTCCATGGTCAATTGGTCAGGACCGGATCAAGCAATGCTTCGGTAGTGCCCCTGGTACTGGGTGTTCATACGCGACTAGCTGCTTATGTACCAAGCCGTTGATCCCGGCTGTTGTACGACAACAGCCGTCAGAAACCTTTGGGGAGCCAATAAATTCCTGACCGGGCTCACCACTTGCTTACACGAGAGAAGAAGAAGATAGGTAACACTTCCTATGATCTACAGGTTCCTATATAAGAAAGGACTATACAAGGTGAGTTTGGAGTGGTATATTATCCCTAAAGGGGGGACTAGGATCATGATGGCTCACAAGTTGTGAGAGCCTTACTTGGAACTACGTGTTTCAAACCCTCCATAGTAAAAAATAAATCCACTCACAAAATTGCACGTGCGATCGCCACGAGAATTTCTAAACACGGGTCGTCGAACTCATTTAAGTGCATTCGGTCAAGGACGAAGTTCAACTACAACCAGCTGCGCTAGGGCTGTCTTCGAAGCGTTTGGGTAAAATTATAACGTAAACTTTACATGGCATTTCTTCAATGAAAAACTATTAATTCAGAAAATTCGTAGAAGAAACATTCTCTACCTTGGGGAGTAGGTTTGCTTAACGTAGTTGACACGATGATTTGATACTGTTAAAAGCTTTTTTACCTTGTATGCAATAATTAAAACAGTTCTTAATTATTTTAATTTCAGTAGTAGCCGTTGATTAAGTAAGTTATCCCATTTTATAAAGTTCTTATCAATACAAAATCGACGCGTTAGATTTCAAAAATTTGGCCTACACATGACCGGTGTCGGGAGTAGGTACCTAGTTTCAAAAGATGCTAATGAATTCAATTACACCCAGTAGATTAGGTACGTCAGCAGAATACATAAAATAACTACACTACTACACAATACACACGCCGTGCCGTAGATAGCACAGACCACTTAGAAGATACTACGTGTAGATATTAGGTAGGTACAGTAGTTAGCGTATAGTAGTCTGTGGCACTCTGTGGGCTTTGCGGTCTCGCTGGTGCCACAAACACGGCTTCATATTCTCCGATTTCAACACTGTGCGACTTGTAAGAAAACTTACGTTGCCCATGGTGATTATTACTAACGATGTTTCACTATTAAATTGAAGCGATCAAGATTCAAATCACAGTAATTTTGGGGAGCCCCCATCATGATATTTTATAATTTACGTTTGTATTTATAACGGAAACTAAAAAATTTTGCAAATGATCAGTGACATAATTTTTAACAGCAGCTGCTATATTTCTTGACGGAATGACAATTCGTCTTCATTTTGATTATCAAAAGGCTAGAATCAAAAAGATTGCACCCAAAAAAATAACTTGGAAAGAGGTTGGAACGTTCATCATCATCATCATCATCATTAACAGCCTGAAGACGTCCACTGCTGAACATAGGCCTCCCCCAGAGCACGCCACCTTGAGCGGCTGCTTGCCTCCTGCATCCATCGGCTCCCCGCGGCTATCACCAGGTCGTCGGTCCACCGAGTGGGGGGCCGGCCTACGCTGCGTCTTCCGGTTCGAGGTCGCCACTCGAGAACCTTTCTTCCCCATCGGTTGTCAGTTCTACGAGCGGTGCGATGTGGCCTGCCCATTGCCACTTCAACTTACTAACTCTAAGAGTTATATCGGTCACTTTAGTTCTCCTGCGGATCTCCTCGTTCTGGAGCTTATCTCGCAGGGAAACACCGAGCATAGCTCGCTCCATAGCTCGCTGCACGCATTATTCGCATTAGCATTATTCCGGTACTGCCAGGTTTTTTTTTTTTTTTTTGGCTCCACACATAGTGTATTTAGCCAGTGTCAGGTATTGTAATTTTTCATAATGATAGAATATTTCACGTAAAGTCAAGTCTTAGTCACAGTCTGCGTAGTCATAGTCCAGTCTAAGTCAGGTAGTCTCAGTCCAGTCTAAGTCATGCCCTAGTAAAGTGGTGGCAACTTTACTAGAAGCTTCTATGGAATTTTAGAAGCAACACGAAAAACCACGTTTCACCACATTATATCACTTGCCCACACTCATGCTCGTAATTCAGCACTTAATGAGGAAAACGCCACCGATTTTAAACATTAACACTGGAAAAAGCACGAGTTTTGAAAAATAATACAATGCAACGACGTGAACTTTTCCGCGTTCCCGCCAAAACCCCCGCCAGGAATTAGGCAGTACCGGAATTCCGTCCCCAGTCACGACAACGAAGTTTTACCCTAAATTACCTGCGTTCGGTTAAAAACAACAAAACATGCACCGTTCATAAAAAAGCAAAATTTGCATTTTTAACTGTTTTCGTTCACCGTTCGGATAAGTCAAAAACAGTTAAAAATTACATCATTTACTGCCAATTTTGACCCACCTGCGGAGGTGGGTTGAGTAATCGTTTTCTGACATTAGAGATTGACGTATAATTTTTGGCGCGGTTATGTAAAAATTACTGATTTTTATTGTGAAATTGTAGTTATCGTAATGATATAGCACGGAGAAGTGAGAAGGAAGACGTAAGTTTACGTGTTTAATGTAAAATTCCGCCAATTTGTTTTTTTGACATTTGAGATAACACACCGCATTTAGTTATTTTGCGTTCATTTTGGGTACCAGTAAAAGTGGTAAAATAAAAGCGGCATTATTGGCGAAACTCTCAGACCGAACGCTTTACCACAACGCTAATTTTGCAAATGCCAAAAACGATACTGATCCCAATCCGACCGCCCCTTACGTTATGTTATTTTGTCAACGTCAAAAACGTGATTGTAAAATGAGAGAAAAGTAGAAAAAAATAAACAGAAAAAAAAACATCGCATCGCAGAAATCCAGAAATCTGACTGTGACTGGAGCGAAAAAGGTACTCTGTGCTGGAGCGGGTGGAGCACAGGGTGGAGGGAGCTTGTTTTGTTTCCTTTCTATAATTATTTACAAGAAAAGTGAAGAAAAGAGTAGTACGATATTTTGATATCGCCTCATAAATTAAGGGAGGAGAATAGTGATCATTGGCTTTTATTCATTTCCCAAATGAAAAAGAAAACATGGATTTCTCTTCAATAAGCATTTGTCGTATGTGCCTTAGTTCAAAATATTTGACTCCAATTTTCGAAGACGAAGATCACCAAACTCGAGTTTCTTCTGCTATTTATATTACTACAGGATTGAAGGTATGTTTAATTGCTAGTGAAACTGTAATCCTCTTCTTTTTTGTGTTGCATAATTATGGAGGTTCGTCAGAGTTTCGTAGCCTTTTTCAAAACTTGCTATGATTATTCGTACATAATCAAAGAAAAACTGCTTGCCCTGTTCATGAATGTACTTAGAAAACCTATAATCTATGGCTTTTACGTACTACTTCGGCCTAAAGTACCTGAATTGACTATATATTTTTAATATCTTTACACCTGCTTTCAGGTTGAATAATATGACTATTTTCATGCTATAAAACTTGCAACCAGTTGACTAATATGTGTTCAATATTCATTTAAACTGAGTACTTACCTATAAACTCCTTGCTACTATCCTACCTGTACCTAAATATTTAATTATTACATTAGATAATAAAAGTTAAAGCCCCAAAACTCTTTAAAACTATTCTATTGTTGATTTTTTTAAACCTAAGTATCCACTTATTAAGCTTGAATTGCCTATTATTTATTTGTAAATGTAATTTAAGTTAACACATCTGTGTTACCCAGCCCTTGGCAGACTTACAACTAACTTACTTTACTTACTTTAGCATTTGGGTTGAGTCCCCTTCTACTCCATCAGTCATATTCTTACTGTTAGCTCACCTAGCTTGCCTGCCTTTTAGCTCAGTTGGTAGTAGCTTTGCCTTCTGAACTAAAGGTTGTGGGTTCGATTCCCACACAGGACAAACATTTGTGTAATGATTGGTATTTGTTCTGTGTCTGGGTGTTATATTGTATTCAATGTATGTATTAAAACAAATAAAATAAAAAAATATGTGTGGACATTTCACACAGCACCATCTAGCCCCAAACTAAGCATAGCTTGTACTATGGGAACCAGATAGCTGATACAATACTTAGATACTTTTTGTTTGTAAATATATACATAGAATACAATATAACACCCAGACACAGATCAAACACCTATGTTTATCACACAAATGTTTGTCCTGGGTGGGAATCAAATCCACAACCTATAGCTAAGAAGGCAGAGCTACTACCAACTGAGCTAACAGGCCAGTCAAATTGACAAACAAAAAAAGTATCTAAGTATTATATCAGTTATCTGGTTTCCATAATACAAGCTATGCTTAGTTTGGGGCTAGATGGCGCTGTGTGGAATGTCCACACATATTTATTATATATTTATTTTACTTAGCACCATCTCCAAAAGTTCATGACTTTAGCATGAAACAGACATACACACAATTGTGAAAACTAACCACAGAAGTCAAGTCAACTTAGTTGTATGTTTTTGCTTTAATCACATCTACTTGATTACAGGTGGAGATAAACGACGGCTTGCCACAACAGATGTGCAAACGCTGCTCAAAATTCTTGAATAATTCCTTAAAATTTCGTCAACAGTGCAAAGATGCGGAAACTCACCTATTGAGTATACAAAGACACAATGAAAACGGTTTTTTATTACATTCTGAAGTGAAACTAAAACGAAAACAATCCAAAGAAGACAAAAACGATGATATTAAGACTGAGAAACCTACTTTGGATAATGATGACGATATACCTTTAAAAAGTCTCTTACAAAAAATAGTTTCAAGTTCTAAACCAGTCAAAACGGAAACTCAATACTTAAATGATAATATTAAGACTGAGAAACCTACTTTGGACAATGATGACGAAATACCTTTAAAAAGTCTCTTACAAAACATAGTTTCAAGTTCTAAACCAGTCAAAACGGAAACTCAATACTTACAAGTTGAGACAAATGATAACCTAGACAAAAATCTAAGCGATCCCATTACTGATAGCATCAAAACAGAAAACACAACGAGTGTTGATACAGAAAAAACAATTGAACATCTAATAGATGATTCGGAGGAAATTCAATATGTTGAGGAATACTTGGATCCACAATTCGAATTTAATTCTGCAACTGAAGAAAAACTACTCCTCAAAGATGAAAAAGATGCTTCATTAAACAGTGTGACTGATACGGAGACCATGCCATATATAGTACATGATTTAAAACGGGTGACATGTAAGTTGTGCCAGAAAGACCTGTCACGACGGAGTATAGACTTCCACATTGCTAAAAGACATCCCGGAGCTGACGCAAGGAAAGTCAAGTGTGACCTTTGTGATACATATGTATTGAGGTCGAGATTAAATCGCCATAAGGTTTTAATACATGGACTTAGTAGCTTTAAGTGTAAGGTTAGTATATAATATTAGAGGCTAAAATTAATCCGTATAACTTAAATTATTTCATCATCAACAGCATGAAGATGCCTACTGCTGTGTTCACCTCCCCAAAGAGCGTTACCTTGAGCGGCAACTTAACGAGCGAGTCGTTCACCTGATGTTAAGCGACACGACCACCCATGACAGTTGCAGTGTCAGTCACCCGGAACTTTAAAATGATAAAGTTTTGCGTGACACTGCTTTGCCCACGTCATCCTGAGACGTCACACAGTCAAGTAATCAGATTACTATATACTTTTTTTTTATGTAAATGATTAACTTGATGAGCTAGTCGTTCGCCTGGTGTTAAGCGACACGGCCGCCCATAACAGATTGCAGTGTCACTCGGAACTCCAAACTAAAGTTTCGCGTGACACTGCGCACGCCATCCTGAGACATCACACAGTCTAAAAAAGTTTTCTAGACTGTGAGATCAGCTCGTAAAGTCTCATTTGCCCAGTAATGTCACTAGCTGCAGTACCCTCAAACGGGAACACAGTAGTGCTTGCACACTTCTGCTTGGCGGCAGAATAGCTGGCAAAGCGGTGGTACCTACCTAGATGGACTTTGCAAAAAAGTCTACCACCTAGTTAAATTAAGTTAATTAAGTAAATGTTATTCTTTTCCAGTACTGCAAGACTGAGTTTGAAAGTAAAGTATTGTTGGTAGCCCATGTACCACTATGCACGGCCAAGAAGAGTAAACGTAACTCTGCAGACACTGCCAAGGTATTTTGTGTTTTTTTTTTTTTTTATGGATTGAATGACAAGACGAGCAAGTCGTTCACCTGATGTTAAGTGACACGGCCGCCCATAACAGTTGCAGTGTCACCCGGAACTTTAAAACAATAAAGTTTCGCGTGACACTGCACTGCGCACGTCATCCTGAGACATCACCCAGTCTAGTAATCAGATTACTAGACTGAGTGATCAGATCATAAAGTCTCATTTGCCCAGTAATGTCACTAGCTACAATGCCCTTCAAACCGGAACACAGCAGTGCTTGCACACTACTGCTTGGCGGCAGAATGACGATGAATGTTGATTTATTATTGTTGTTATTTTTAAGGTTTCCTACCCAAAGGGTAAAACGGACCCTATTACTAAGGCTCCGCTGTCTGTCCTTCTGTCACCAGGCTGTATCTCATGAACCCACAGTTCAGAAGGCAGAGCTACTACCAACTGAGCTATCAGGCCAGTCCAACATATTGATTGCATGCAGTGGAATAGCTACACAATGTTTTCCCCTTTTTTACTTTCCGTATATCAAGCTTGATAGAGAGAAACAGAACACTAAATAACTATTCTTCCACTACACTATGTTTATTAGTAGAGACCGTTCACCGTAAGATGTCCCCTGATGTTCTTAATTCCTTATATTATTAAAAAATATACAAGTATTATCGTAAATGTACAGTAACATGTAAGCATTACCATGGAACAAAGAGGAGAGGAGTGCCAATACACCAAGAAAACAGCGTACATCAGAAATATGCCAAAAACCGATAGAAACATAGATGGCGCTGCAAAATGAGCGGGCTATAAGTTGAACGTAGATCAGATATATGACAAAAAACCGTTTTAAACCTAGCCCGCCGTAGCTATCCGTATAGCCCGCTCGTTTTGCAGCGCCAGCCAGGTTTAGGCATATTTTTGATCTACGCTGTTTTCTTGGTGTATTGGCATTCTTCTCCTGCTTGTTTCATGGCATTATCTAAACTATGTACCCACCACAGATTAATATTTTTTACTTACATATTTTTAAATAGTATAAGTACATCAGGGGACAACAACTTATGGTGAACGGTCTGTAAGAGGGGTGATCGGCTGCTAATTACGTAACTCGCAACAAGTTTGCAACAGGTGTAAATTTCGCAATCATTGCTGTCAAACATCACTTTGGCAGAGCAGAAAACGATCGAACGCTAGATCACCGTCTGTCGGACTATCGATGAACTAAAAAGTGCCTTATTTTGTTTCCATCTATTGCTGTTCTCTTGCTAGTAGCGCTAGTATCAAACGCCAAAGTGCATTCAGCGACAGGCGGGAGACTTACGCGCCCTTATTATGTAAAAGCTACAACAGCAGTATGAAAGTAACAGCAGTAGCAAAGCGACAGCAAACACTTAGCAATCGGTCGCAGCCGCCCGCCTGTTGCTCGGCTATCGCTGAATGCACTTTGGCCTTTGATACTAGCGCCACTAGCAACAGAACAGCAATAGATGGAAACAAAATAATGGACTTATTTAGTTCATCGATTGCCCGACGGACGGTGATCTAGCTGATCTGCGCTCAACTTATAACCCGCTCATTTTGCAACGCCATCTAGTTTTAGGCATATTTTTGATCTTCGCTGTTTTCTTGGTGTATTGGCATTCCTATCCTCCCTGTTCCATGGTTGTTCTCAACTGACTGTTGTGTCTGTATTTGGATGGGTGACCACTAAGTGATACATCAAGGTGGTCCCAGTTGTTGTCGTAAGTGTTGTTCGGTGGCATTAAATACTTGACAGCCTCTGTGGTGTGGTGGTTGAGCAGGTCGGCTCATAACCCGGAGGCAGCGGGTTCGATTCCCGCGACAGGACAAGAATTTGTGCACAGGGAAAAGCGCAAATACGTTGTTCTGTGTGTGTGTGTGTTGTGGGAGCATGGTCCTCGTAGTTCCTGGCTCCCTAGATACAGGGGATCCTAGTTAGGGTCCAGGATCTATGCATGTCTAAGTAGTTCTATTTTTCAGAGAAAAGAATTGAAGGTAGAATGTGACGTCTGCCACAAAGTGATGCAGAAGGCGAGCCTTAGAATACACAAGAATATAAAACATGCTGGAATGGGGCCTGTGTGTGAGGTAATACATACAGTACATTTTCTTCTTCTTATTTAAGAGGCTTGCTCTTGTCGGTGGAGTAATCGCCATCTTTCCCTATTTTCAGCCAATGCTTTGACTTCCCCGTACGACATGACATTTATCTTTTCTTTTATTTGATCTATGTAAGCCCTTCTAGGTCTGCCTCTTCCTCTCTTCCCTTCTACCTTTCCTTCTATGATGTTTTTCATGAAGCTGTCATGTCGTACAAGGTCGTACAATTATCTAGGTCCTTGTACGACCTTATACAGTACATACATAGTAATAATAATGATGACTTTTTAATTATTTTTATATTTACACAATGGGGTAAAAAACTGACTTTTGCTCACTTCAGATGGCAGCACTGCTGAGTGTTCCCTAAATCTGACAAATATCTGTCATCCTCCATAATAATTTTGTAAACAAATAAAAATAACTCAATTTATTTCATTAATATGACGTTGTGTTCAGCTTCGGATTGCAAAAAGACGGGAGTCCATGTGTTCCCTAAAGATATCAAATGGAGAAAACAATGGATAAAAGCTTTACGAAGAAAAAATTGGGAGCCAACTAAATATTCGAGATTATGTGCTTTTTTCCAGTAGTAGATGCTTTCCTATTCCGCAACTGTTCTTTTAACTGCCTAACACTCCATGTCGAATACATTTTTGTAGTATTAGGATCGAATTCGCTGGTAAACACAAAGAATCAAAACAGCAATATGGCGGCGATTAGGATCACTCCACAGTGGCGCCACCTACGATTAGCTTTCAGTTTTTAACCCCATTAACTATTTTCTATTTAATTCTATTTTAATGTATTATTGATTGATTGCTTATTCATTCATTCGTTACATTAATGGTACAATTTCATTTTGATTATTTAAATTATATATTTTTTAATATTTTTATCACGCATGTGTTAGAATTGCCTAATCAATATCTAAGATATATATACCTTTACCCTTAGGCATTTGGTAAAAATAGATAGATATCGATGTTACTAAGATAAATTTCTCTTGTTTATGGAATGAAATAAAAGATCAGATATCAATTATTAATTTATTATATCAAGGGCTACATTTATGGTTATATTTGTCCAATACTTCCATACAATATATTAATATTAAATATTGTACTACTGTACTTCTATGTATTTGATAAAAAGCCTTGTAACTTTAAATAAGGTAGATATTTTAGATACCTCCATATTTGTACATTATTGAATCATAGTTCCGTTACATGGTACCTATGTTCATAATTATAATATTTACATAGAAATATAAGATTATACAATTTTGCATGGCAATTAATCAATAACCTTAACATAGTACATGTAAATAAATAAACAAGATAACACTTACGTTAGCTCGGTCTGCCAGTTGGACTCAGAATGCCCCTCTCTGACACTTCAGTTCGTTTTTATAAGCACAACAATTGCCAACTTCACACTTTATCGAAACTCGTATCTAACTTCACACTTGAAAGTCAAATCAACAACTTTTAATGTCTTTACACTTCAAATTCAAACAAAAGAAAGTGTAACCACATTATTTTAGAATACTACTATATTAATGTATAATATTTTACTATTTTTTAGAACCAATAAATATCTGTCACATGCTAGACTGAAATGAATTTAATAATAAGTGTGATTGGCATATTGCCGTTCTTATTACAACAAATAAAATACATAATACAAATAGTACCTATACACACTTGCTCAGTCTTCTATAGTACTATTTTAGTCTATGGCATAGACTAAATAATAGGGGTGGTTCCTGTTGGCCCCCACGTCTTCGGCCCCATAGCGTCCAACAGGAACAATAAATCTAAAATTATATCTATATATCTATTATAGAAGTTAGAGCGAGTGTTTATACTGTAGTACTAGCTGACCCGCCCCGGCTTCGCACGGGTTTATTAGTTTTACGCCTTATCTCAGTCTAAAGGAAGAGGGGAAAAGATAAGGGAAAAGGATAAATGGATTAAACGGTGAATGGAGGCAGGTACAGCAGCACCTACCTCCTTTCACATTCATCCGTTCATTTTCCCCTCTCCCTTCTTTCTTTCCCATAGTACTTTTTTCTTTTTTTTTTACTAGATAGGCCCGGATTTAACCGCAATCTCACCTGATGGGAAGTGACGACGCGGTCTACGATGGTAAATGCTTGCCTAGAAGATACCTATTCACTCGTGACTTGAAGAGCTCCAGATTGTACTTATCGGGAAACAAAGACGCTGGTAAAGTGTTCCATTCCTTCGCTGCTCGGATTATAAATGTTGAGTCAAACCGCTTTGTGCGAATTGATGGCATATCAACCAGTACAGGATAGCAGTGGCTTTGGACCTAATACTGACGGTTGGATATCTGTAATTTCTGAACCATAAAACCGACGACCTTGAAATATTTACGGGACAATATTTAAAGTACCCTTTTCTAACGAAAAAAGAGCCAGAAATCGGACCACGCGTTTATGAATTACAACTAAGTACATATTTTTACTTTCGTCCCCTCGCTTGAGGGAACCGTTCTGAATTTTGGGATTAAAAGTATCCTATAGCCTACCTCGTAATATGAAGTCAAATCATGCCAAGTTTCATTTGAATCCATTCAGTAGTGTCGGCGTGATGCTCAGCCAAGATACGGACAGACAGACAAAAATTATAGTTTGTATGCGTTGTTTTGCAAAACTTGTTAAAAAGGTTTTTTTTTTCTTATATTTTGGCTCTAAACATAGTGTATTTAGCCAGAGTCAAGTATTGTAGTTTTTCATCGTATTATGAAATATTTCATGTAAAGTCAAGTCTTAGTCACAGTCAGTCAGGGTAGTCATAGTCCAGTCTAAGTCAGGTAGTCATAATCCAGTCTAAGTCATGCCCTAGTAAAGTAGTGGCAACTTTACTAGAGGCTTCTATGGAATTTTGGAAGCAACACGAAAAACCACGTTTCACTACATTATATCACTTGCCAACACTTATACTCGTAATTCAGCACTTAATGCGTAAAATGCCACTAATTTTAAACATTAACACTAGAAAAAGCATAAGTTTTGTGAAATAATACAATGCAACGACGTGAACTTTTTCACGTTCCCGCCAAAACTCGTTAAAAATGCTTCTACTATTAATTTATTTTATAAAAGTATATTGTCTATTCTATATCTACACATCTACACCACTATTATAAAGAGGAAAGATTTGTATTTTTGTGTGTATGTTTGTAATGAATAAACTCAAAAACTACTGTGCCGATTTCAAAAATTCTTTCACCATTGGAAAGCTACATTCACCCTGAGTAACATAGGCTACACCACTACACGTGCGAAGCCGGGGCGAGCCGCTAGTATGTTAATAATACTGCAACTGGGCTAAATCTGTACATTGAAATTTTTTTTTAAATTTGATTGCATTCTGACTTCTCTCTCGAAATCGATAAATAAATAGAAACAATTTTTTTTGAATTTTCTTGTCCGTCGTCTGTCTGTCTGTCTGTCCCTTTGAACGCGCATCACGCTGGAACTACTGAACGGGTTTTTTTGAATTTGTTATAGATAATGTTTCAGAATAACATTTAGGATGCTTTTGTTTTTTAAAACTGCCAAGTGCGGGTTGCACTAAGTTGACCCACTAGTAATTAATGTTTCAGCACTGCGGCCGTCGCTTCGGCAACAAGTACCGTCTGAGCGAACATCGGCGAGCGAAGCATGGATACGAGAAGTTTAAGTGTGGCATGTGCGACTTCCTGAGCGCTAGCACCATGGCTTTAAGGGTGAGAATACTTGTGCCCTTCTCCACTAAAGCTGACAGCTCTTAAACTCGAGTACTTTAATCTCTAATTTTGATGTTATTGAGTCTTATGTACACAAATAACTACGTGCCCTATAACGGTTAGTTATGATAATATGTACTCAATACTCAATACTCAATAATTTATTGCAACCATTATTATACATTATATACAGGTGTTAATAGCGTGTTTAAAGGTAACATAATGACCCTGCTTGGGTGTAGCAATAACGTGCGGAGCGAATCGACTTAGTCTACAGTGAATCGTTCCGAAAGCAATTCGTCTAATGTATAGTAGCATTTATCCAGTAGCACAGTTTTTAAAGATACGGCGAATTTTTTCTCTTCTTCATTTTTTTTTAAATATACCGGTAATTTGTTATATATCCTTGTGGCCATTGTATGGGTGCCGGAACTATGCATAGCTAATTTTGACTGGGGTGTTATTAAGTCATATTTATAATTTAATCTAAGTTCATAGCTACCTACGTAGAATGTTTATTGTACCTTTAGGAATAGTACCTACTGAGTTAGGTATGTAATTGACACAAAAAAAACCCTGTTTTTAAACATAAGCAGCTTCTTGTAGTGCTTTATAAAACTAAAATCTTTATTTGATATGTAGAATAGAATAGAATAGAATAGAAAAACTCTTTATTGCACATACCAACATAGGATAAAAACTAAAAACATTAAAAATTATAAAGTAGGTTGGGGTACATTGGGCGGCCTTATCACTAAAAGTGATCTCTTCCAGGCAACCTTTGGATGGATAGTATCACAGGCATAAGGAGTAGTCAGCGGTGCGCAATATAAACAAAAAGACATAAACATTTAACTAAAATTAAACAAACTAGCTCTCTGTAGACAATAACTTTTACAGATAAGTAGTAGGTATGATATTATAATATACATATACATACACATTAATAAATAAATAAATAGGTATTATAAATACAATAAAAACCTTACTTATATAATATTATAAGCTTATACGAATTCGAGAATATATAGCACATAAATACATACATTTAGGCATATTAATAAATATTTATAAAGCAACGTTAAGTACAATTGGACAGGTAATGTTGTTTTATCATGTTTTTGAAAATTGGCAAGGACTTGGCACGTCTTATATCTTCTGGAAGAGCATTCCAGAGTCGAGTAGCTTCCACAGTGAATGATTTGTCATAAAATCGAGAGGTGTGGACAGGCATCCAAAGTTGCAAAGTTTCCGAGGAGCGGAAGACTCGAGTGTGAGTAAGATATAGGAACTTAAAACGTTCCTTTAAATAGGGAGGAGTGGAAGGGTTAAAGAGTATATTATATAAAAGAGAGAGAATATGAGTATTCCGGCGACAGCGAATAGGTAACCATTGCAGCTTTTTCCGAAATTCAGAGATGTGGTCATATTTACGAAGGCCGTATATGAACCTAATGCAATAGTTTTGTAAGCGTTCAAGCTTATTAAGCTGATCTTCGGTTAAATCTAGGTATGCAGCGTCAGCATAATCCAAGATAGGAAGTAAAAGAGATTGTGCAAGCGAAATTTTCGTGGTAGTAGGCAGAAAGTTCCTCAATCTTCTAAGAGAAGATGCAGAGGCAAAGAGTTTTCGACTAGTTTCTGCTATTTGAGGTACCCAGGACAGTTTCTTGTCTATAAGCACTCCCAGGTTCTTCACTACATCACTAAATGGGATACAGATTCCGTCGAAAATTACCTGTGGGAGGCGAAACCAATCAATTTTGGAGATCATTCTGGAGCTACCTATAACAATTGTTTGCGATTTCGCAGGGTTGATCCTGAGACCGTATGAGCGACTCCAATCGCGAGATTTTGCGTAGGTCACTGTTGATGGTTTCAATTGCCTCTGGTAATTCATCTAACGAAGCCTGCGTATATATTTGTAGATCATCAGCATAAAGGTGGTAGGAAGAAGAAAGATTGTGTGATATTGAGCTTATGAAAACGGAGAAAAGAAGGGGAGATAGAACGCCGCCCTGTGGTACACCAGCACTCGTATTACACCACGACGAGAATTTCTCCTCTACGCGAACACGTTGCCGGCGTCCAAACAGGTAACTATGAAACCACGCAATTACCGTTGGAGATATGTTAAGAGAGCGCAGAATTCCCAACAAGATGTCAAAATCCACGTTATTGAACGCATTGCTAAAGTCAAGTAGCGATAACACCGTTAGATTACTGTCTTCCATACCGCATCTTATGTCATCTGTGATCTTGACTAAAGCCGAAGCAGTGCTGTGCCCAGGCCGGAAGCCGGATTGAAACGGGTTGAAAAGATTATTTTGGATAAGGAAAAAAGTAAGTTGTTGATGGACAAGCCGCTCAAGGAGTTTTGAAAGGAAAGGAAGAATAGAAATAGGACGGTACTCAGAAAATGACGAAGGATTACTTTTTTTAGGGAGGGGAACGATTTGAGCTTCCTTCCATATAGAGGGGAATACGCTACTAGAAATGGACGTGTTCAGAATGTATTGCAGTACTGGTAATATTTCATCCAAAACCAGAACAACCATCCTACGGCTAATGCAGTCACTGCCAACGGCATTGGATGATATAGCTTCTACGCCCTTCTAAACATCACAATCAGTAAATGGTTTAAAAACAAATGATGAATGGTCAGGGGTTGGAACCGCATAGAGATGACGTAGTGTAAGAGATTTAATGACGCCATCAAGGTTGGCAGAAGTAGAAAAATGCTGGTTAAGACTATTAATATCTAAATCTTTAGGGATATTGTCTTGTCGAGACCTTCCAACCCCTAGTGACCTAAGAAACTTCCATACCTTAGCAGGATCTTCATTTTCTAAGGAACTATGAATGTGTCGGCGTTGTACGTCCCTACACACCTTGTTGCAATGATTTCGACGCTCCACATACCTACCCTTGTTGTGGTCAGTTGGCTTGCACTTGTACCTAGCCTTGGCTGAAAGTTTTTTATTTATTAACGTTCTGACTTCTGGGGTGAGCCAAGGTGCTGGTAAGTGCTTCATTTTTACTGGTCGCAAAGGAGCATGCACGTCATACAATTTGGTTAAAGTGCTGTTGAAATTGACAATTTTTTCATCCATAGTAGCTGCGTTTAATACGTTGGACCAGTCTAATTCAAGGGCGTCGTTTCGGAGGCCTTCAATGTTAATACCACCAAAATTACGCTGCAGAAGAATTGCGGGTTTAGCTTTGGGCGGACGAATTTTATATGAGAGGTAGATCATATCATGATAGGAAAAAGCATCCGCCGCACACTGACCATGTTTTTTAACTTGAGAAACAGAGGATACTATCATTAAGTCAAGAAGAGAAGGAGTAGAGTTAGGAAAATTATGTGTTGCATTCAGTGGAAGAATGGTCAGGTTGCTAGCCCGAATAACAGACTCAAAGGTAGAAGAGCGAAAATCCTGCTTGAGCAAACAGGTGTTAAAATCACCCATTATTATGGTATGATCATAAGAGGGAATAAGGTCTTCCAGGAGCTTTTCAAAAGAAGAGAAGAAGTTTATACGGAGAGAAGGGCAGTAGTATACTCCAAGTAAGACCTTGGTGTGACTAATCGTAACCTCTATGAAGAGATGTTCACCAGCACTAGAAGGGGGTGGTTGCGCTGACATATTTACTAAGGAGAAAGGAATATGTGAGCGTAGGTAAATGGCAACGCCCCCACCTCCGCCTTTGGTGCGATCGTTACGAATCAGTCGAAAGCCTGGTAAGGAGTATGAATTTGAAGAGAGACTTGGTTTTAGCCAGGACTCCGAAACCAAAAGAGCGTGGATGTTGTTATGCTCAAAAGACGCCAACATATCAGTATAATGAGCCGGAATACTCTGGGCGTTGATGTGAAAAACATTAAAGTTTTTCGTAACATCAACAAGAACAGACTCGATCGTATTGGATAAATTAGGGATACTACAAAAACTATCGTCGCTGCTACTCGTATTATTAGAAGAACAAAGGGACTCAAACTCATCACTGTCACTGCCATCATTATACATATTATACAATTACTTAGATACGAATAAAACACACAATATAATAAATATATATACCTACACAAAATAAAACTATCAATTTTAAAATAAAATAAAATGAAATAATCCTACTATAGGATTTCTATACACGTATATCTACGTAAACAGTGGCTGTCCACCCGCCATCTGTGTATTTAACTAAGATTAACAAAAATTAACCACAACATCGGCCTACATCATCTACATAATAAAAATATTAATGATTAACAATAAGGAAAGAAGTAGAAAATACATTATTATTTATTGTACAATCGCCTGGGTCCACAACTTCTGCAATAACAAAACGATTTAGAGAAAGCATAGATAAGAGAAAAAAAAAAATGATCATCTGTATTCTAGACTAGATCTATGCTCTGTCTTTATCTACGATGCTTTGTACAGGTTAACAAAAAAAAAGAAAGGATAACTATATAATGCTAAATAAACAAACATATCCAACTATTTCACCTCCAAAACCGAAACATATCGTAGGGCATGACTTAAACTGGACTATGACTACCCAGAGCATGACTAAGACTTGACTTTACATGAAATATTCTACACGATGAAAAATTACAACACTTGACACTGGCTAAATATACTATGTGCGGAGCCAAAATAAAAGAAAAATAAAATAAAACTTTTTATGTCTCAAGTCATCACAGTGTCATCATAGTGTCAAAACTTAAATATGTCAACATCGGACCAGTGACAGTCAGTCATCGAGAAAACGGCAAATAGCAACTTTTGTCGGGTAAACAAATAATAAATACAAGCTTTGTAAAGTGGAGGTGTTGAGAAAAAAGTGGTGCAACTCCTACCTGTAGTGTAGACCCAGAGATAAAAAAGTAACAGTAAATAACTTTCGAGCACGGTGCTCGGAGCCCCACTACTTTTTGGCTGCTATTGGTCGCTTAGACCTGCCTGGCGCTGGCGCTGCCGTTTCCTGCGCTGCCAGCGTACGCGGTGTCGATTGTTTTTGGACGTCTTTTTGCACTATACCGTCAAGGTCTCCCTGGCAGCTAATGCGGTGGCGAGTACCGTCGGGACCGAGAACAAAGACGAACCCCTCCCTCGTCCAACACTTAGTGATCCCAAACCGCTGACGAGCCGCCATAAAGACGCTGTGACGGGTCTTCGTCAAGAACTCTGAGATGGTTACGCCAGTTCCTTTGAGGCTAGCCTTAGCAGACCAGAACTTGTCTCGTGCCATGGTATCTCGAAACTTGCAGAGGATCGGTCTAGGCTTAGCAGAGCTTCCAATGCGGCCCATACGGTGGCACCGGCTGACATCACCTACCGTAAATGCAATCTGCTTCAGCTGTCCAACTGCCAGTTTTGCAACAACCTCGGCCGTCACTTCCTTTGGGTCCTCTGGTAGACCATGTAACAACAAAATTTTACGCCTGCTCCGCATTTCCAACTGGTCATTCTCCTTGGCAAGCAGTTCTATTTGCCCCTGCAGGCCTCGCAACGATGTTACAACAAACACCTTGAAGGCAGCAAACTCAGTTGCAAGAGTTTCTGTGCTGGAAGTAGGTGGAGTCTTCTTGAGCTTACCTTCGAAGCTGTCCATTCGCTTATAGAATGTAGCCATAAGGTCCTGCAGTGATTGTGCAAAAATAGTGGCATCCATATTGAAAGTATTGAAATGAATGTAATGGGGCAACTGAAATTGTATGTTCTTGTGTGGTGCAGTGATTATATGCAGGATAAACACAGTATGGCAGGTGCGGTATGTTATCTTATCTAATTATGCACAGTTTCATGCTTTAGGACTTGTTTCTATATTTTTAATCTTAAAATAAAGTTGCATTGATAAAAAGTACTTCTTGTTAATTTCGCACCTACCGCCCAAAAAAAAAAAAAAATATGTAAAAGTGTCAATTATAAATATCTGTCAGGAAAAAAATGATAGTTTGTGTCTGCCGACAAACTGCTCAGCAGTTTGGCTGAATGTTGTTATTTAGATTAAGGTTCTGTATTTTGTATAACCAATAAATAAAAAAATAAAAAAGAATATAGCCAAAATACTAGGTGGTAAGACTTCTGCAAAGTTCGTCTAGGTAGGTACCACCGCTTTGCCAGTTATCCTGCCGCCAAGCAGTAGTGTGCAAGCACTACTGTGTTCTAATTTGATGGGCATTGTAGCTAGTGAAATTACTGGGCAAATGAGACTTTATGATCTGATCACACAGTCTAGTTATCTTATTACCAGACTGTGTGAAGTCTCAGGATGACGTGCGCAGTGCAGTGTCACGCAAAACTATATTAATTTAGAGTTCTGAGTGATAATGCAATCTGTTATGGGCAGCCGTGACGCTTAACATCAGGCGAATGACTAGCTCGTCACGTCATTTACATTTTAAAAAACTTATTTTTGACATAAACGTACAAAATTTTGGCGCTCGCTTCGCTCGTGCATTAGTTGCCGCTGTACCGTTCGATTTATTTGGATTCTTACATTTCTGTTTATGTAATACCTACTGAGTTTTTTTTTTTTACTATGTAAATGAATGATGTGACGCCACAGAAAGATCATAAAGTCTCATTTGCCCAGTAATTTCACTAGCTACAATGCCCTTCAAACCGGAACACAGTAGTGCTTGCACACTATTGCTTGGCGGCAGAATAACTGGACAAGCGGTGGTACCTACCTAGACGAACTTTGCAGGAAAGTCGAACCACCTAGTGTTGATGATGATGATGATGAACTAGACTGTATCGATACCTCGTCACGTCATTCGTTAACATAAAAAGAATAGTGATTCTAATTCTGTTGTGTCCAGAACCACGAGCGTCGCCACCGCGGAGAGAAGCCATTCTCGTGCGATATATGTCCCGCCAAGTTCCACGCACCGAGTCTACTGGCACAGCACAAGCAGTCGCATCGCACCGAGAAGCTCATGAAGGTATGCCATCACTTTGAGAGGCTCATGAAGGTATGCCATCACTTTGAGAGGCTCGTGAAGGTATGCCATCACTTTGAGAAGCTCATGAAGGTATGCCATCACTTTGAGAGGCTCATGAAGGTATGCCATCACTTTGAGAGGCTCGTGAAGGTATGCCATCACTTTGAGAGGCTCATCATCATCAACAGCTTGAAGACGTCCACTGCTGACCATAGGCCTCCCCATATAGGGCCACTTTGAGTGGTTGCTCGCCTTCTGCATCCATCGGCTCCTCGCGGCTTTCACCAGATCGTCGGTCCACCTAATGGGAGGACTCAACATATAAATCATTTATTGGTATAGGCTTAATATTTAACACGACAGTGGTCAAATTACTTAAAAAAAAATTTACAAGTTCTAATCAGAATACTTAAAATACTTGGTTTAGTTATAATTTATTTGTTTTTTTTATGTAAATGAATGACGTGACGAGCTAGTCATTCGCCTGATGTTAAGCATTACGGCTACCCATAACGGATTGCAGTATTGCTCGGAACTCTAAATTACTAAAGTTTCGCATGACACTGCACTGCGCACGTCATCCTGAGACATCACCCAGTCTAGTAATAAGATTACTAGACTGAGTGATCAGATCATAGTCTCTTTTGCCCAGTAATTTCACTAGCTACAATGCCCTTTAAACCGGAACACGGTAGTGTTTGCACACTACTGCTTGGCGGCAGAATAACTGGCAAAGCGGTGGTACCTACCTAGACAAACTTTGCAGAAAAGTCCTACCACCTAGTATTTTGATATTAAAATATTTATTGAAAAATTCATTGATAAGTATATATTATACAAAAAGTATCTAAGTATTGTATTCGTTATGTTTCCATAGTACAAGCTATGCTTAGTTATCCCCCATAGGGCCAAAAATGTGGGGGATAACAGGAACAACCCTTAGTTTGGGGCTAGATGGCGCTGTGTGAAATGTCTACAAATATTTTTTATTTATTTTTAACGTGACCTCTATAAAAGGAGCCTATTTCATTTTGTGCGTTTTTATTTCCAGTGTGACCAGTGTCCAGCTGCGTTTAAGGCTAACAACACGTTACACACGCATAAGATGACCTGTCACAACGCGTACAGATATCAGGTACTTAATCTATCTATTAGCTGCTTAAGGTGGAACGTTACACTAGCGCGGCAAATTCACATTTTCTTGCGTTCTTTTGCCAATAATAGCTTAATTACTCAACTTGATTACATGAAAACTAATTTTACGCAAATAAATAGAGTGTATCAACAAATTACAATTAAAAGTATCACCTACATATCATTGGTTTAGCGACAAATGGCAATAGACTGAAAAACAAAGACGAAATTTGTTTATTGCCATTTGTCGCTAAACCAATGATATCTAGGAGATACTTTTAATTGTAATTTGTTGATACATTCTATTTCTTTACGTTAAATTAGTTTTCATGTAATCACGTTTAGTAATGAAGCTATTATTGGCAAAAGAACGCAAGAAAGTTTAAATTTCCCGCGCTAGTGTAACATTCCACCTTAATCAAATATACTATAGATACACGGTCTATATGAAAATCAAACCTCAAGTGTCCCGCCAATGCTTACTTATACAGATATATACCTCTCCAGCTAATATAAAATAGTCCACGAGCGGTTGTTACATTTTAATAATGAACCATAGTACCCTGTAATAGCGTTGTAAAACAATATGTGAGTTACATCACTTTCATTGGGCGCGGTCACACGTGACTGAGAGCAAAAACAAGGCATATGCCTTGTTTAAACGGTGCCGTTTTCGACGTCGGTTGTAGATCTCTATATTTCATCAGGTTAGCTGCCCCGCCTTGGCTTCGGACGGGTGTTCCATAACCTTCGTAAAGTACAAGCAATAACCAATTTTCAACTGAAAGACTTTCACTGCCGAACATAGGCCTTCCCCATAAAACGCCACTTTGGACGCTTATCATAGGCGGTTGCCATAATCACCACGCTTGGCAGGCGGCTTGGTGATCGCAGAAGGTTTTAATGTACCTCAGAGAATGCTGCTGCCCATTCCCTGGATATTCCCTTAGCCGGCTCTTACGGCACCCACGGGAAGAGATGGGGAGGTCCTATACCGGCCACACGGCACAACCGCTGCAGCTACGCTATCGACAGTGGCATTCAAACTAGCTGCTAGGTTAGCAGGGACGGTAGATAAAATTGTCTTTCCCGGTTGTTCCTGTCTGTCCAAAAAAGACAAATGTGACAAATAAGAATAAATATGTCCCCGAAATTAATATAGGCGATGAATCGACCTATATTGAAACTAGAAAACATGTAAGTGCTGAATTACGAGCATGAGTGTGGGCAAGCGATATAATGTGGTGAAACGTGGTTTTTCATGTTTGTTTTCAAAATTGCATACAAGCTTGTTAAGTTGCCACTTTACTAGGGCATGACTTGAGACTGGACTATGGCTACCTGACTTACGACTACCCAGACTGTGACTAAGATATGACTTTAGGTGGAATATTCTTTAACACGATCAAAATATACAACACTTGATACAGGCTACATACGCTATCTATGGAGCCAAAAAATAAGAAATAAAAAAAGATACTAGTTTAAATAAAATTGATTTTCCCCTTTTCCAGTGTCCGATGTGTCCCCGCACCTACAGCTGCCGGCACTACGTGGTCAAACACATGCGCGCCGTACATCGCGGCGCCGCGCCCGTCGGCATACTGCACAGGGGCGTGGATGTTACTGATCATACCGCACTTGTGATGGCGGAACATTAGTGACCATACCTCACTTGTGGTGGGGAAACATTAGTGATCATACCTCACTTGTGGTGGGGGAACATTAGTGATCATACCTCACTTGTGGTGGGGCAACATTAGTGATCATACCTCACTTGTGGTGGGGGAACATTAGTGGCCATACCTCACTTGTGGTGGGGAAACATTAGTGGCCATACCTCACTTGTGGTGGGGGAACATTAGTGGCCATACCTCACTTGTGGTGGGGAAACATTAGTGATCATACCTCACGTGTGGTGGGGAAACATTAGTGATCATACCTCACTTGTGGTGGGGAAACATTAGTGATCATACCTCACTTGTGATGGCGGAACATTAGTGACCATACCTCACTTGTGGTGGAGAAACATTAGTGATCATACCTCACTTGTGGTGGGGGAGCATTAGTGATCATACCTCACTTGTAATGGGGGGGGGGGGACATGAGTGATGATGATAATACGTGACTTGTGATAGGGGGAACATGAGTGATAATGATAATACGCGACTTTGATGGGGGGAACATGAGTGAGTGATACGTTACTTGTGATGGGGGAAACATGAGTGATAATGAATGATAATACGCGACTTATGATGGGAGTACATGTGAAAGTGATAATAAATCGTTTTATGAATACTCATTGTTTTATTTGATATTTAAGAATAAAGAAGGCGGGGGGCAGATGAGAAATTAAAAGCCTCCAGTTTACCATGAGGGATAGGGGAATTAACCCCCCCCCCCCCCCCCGCCTTTCCGAAAGGCACAGCCACAACAAAACTTAATAATCATACCGAATAACAGAACAATTGACAAGGATTCTAGCTAAACATTCTATTCAATGTTTGCCAATTCGTTGTCCCGTGAGTCGTACAGTTCCGAGAGTAGCCGGTAAATGTATGAAGGAGAACTGCCGCCGCTGAAACCAAAAAAAAACTTTTAGGGCATCAGTCAAAGAATTTTATCAAATAAAATAAATTGTGTGACAATAAGTAGCAGAGTGATTTATGTAAAATAATATGACTTTCACCTGTTCTATAACAAATGATCAATGCCTACTAATTTCACCTAATTGCTAAAATTTGCAGACCTATATCTTTGTAGATGTAGATATATTGTAACTGTCATTTACACTTTAAGAAAGAAAGAAAAATAATTTTTGTGACAAAAAACAATAAACCGTACAAACGCGATTAAATTGCCATTTGCCACAAATCGGTCCCAACCCAGCTTAATGCTGGTCATGAGACCAGCGCTGGTTTTCCATCGGGGCCGGTTCAGTGACGTCACGGTGCAGTGACATTACAGCTACGGGTTTAAAAAATGTACTTAAATGTATTATATTATTAGTAGTATTATAGTATTATATCGAGGGCGTAGTGGGGAAATTAGATAACCAACACTTTTTGCGAAATCGACTTTTTGGCATGACGATAAAGCCCAAATCACGAGGCATCTTTTGGTCTTACCCTAGCTCAGATATATTATTCCATGCCAAACATATTCCAAAAAAGGTATTTTTGTAACAGAAATGAACCTTCAATAATAGATGTAAAACTTGAGAGGAAGAAATGAATAGCTGACCAAATAATGTATAATTTCACAGAATCACCATTTTTTTGTCACATAAAATGCATAAAGCTCGTTATTCAGTTTTACCTCAACGCAAAATTTGGATGTGTATAAAGAAATCTGTGACAGAATTTTAAAAAAATTCTGTGAAGTGCTGTTGCATCCATGATGAACTCAAAAGTTGCATATTGAACCATTACATAACATATAAAAAAGCCCACTATAATTTTGCTCCTGCAAAAATTTTTATTACTAATTTTGTCGAAAAAAATCACTAAATCGTTGTTTTCTCGCGATAATGGTTTTGTTAGTTATCTAATTTCCCCACTACGCCCTCGATATTATCTGTGCTTAAATGTAACCAGGTATACTACCAAAAAAATATAGGTACTGTAAAAAGACGATGAAATGAAAAACTACGATATCCTTATCCTAACAATCTACCAAACTAAAAGGAAAAACACTATAAAGAAAATAATCCATTCCATGTTTAACTGAAAATGAAAATTAGTTTAATTTAATTAAGAAATACTTACAGATTGGTAACGAACATGGTGATCTGATCGGGCGGCAGGAAGTCGTGAAGCGGAGCGTACACGTGGGTGAGGTCACTGTCGCTATGCCTACAACAATAAATAAATATATAAAATAATAATAATTAATATGTGTGGACAGAGCGATGGTGGCCGAGCGGTAGCATGTGCGCTTCACAATCTTACGGCTGTGGGTTCGATCCTCGGCCCTGCACCAATGGCTTATCTAGTAAGTTATGTGCAGTTGTCGATGCCATCGCTCCGTGCCTCGGAGAGCACGTTAAGCCGTCGGTCCCGGTTGTCATAAGAACATCTATGGCAATCGTTATGGATAGTCAGACGCCTGATAGAATCTGACGCCTGATCTAACCATCCCTGTTACTGGTCCCTTATGGGTTGCGAGGTCAGATGGCAGTCGCTCGTGTAATTCTGGTAGCTCGCCGCTACAGGTTAGATTGGGAGCCGACCCCAATAACAAATGGGGAAAGGCAGAGGATGATGAACAAATATGTGTGAACATGTCACACAGCGCCATCTAGCCCCAAACTAAGCACAGCTTGTACTATGGGAACCAGATAACTGATACAATACTTAGATACTTTTTGTTCGTAAATACATACATAGAATACAATATAACACCCAGACACAGAACAAATATCGATGTTCATCACACAAATTTTTGTCCTGAGTGGGAATCGAACCCACAACCTACAGTTCAGAAGGCAGAGCTACTACCAACTGAGCTATGGGGCCAGTCTATTTATGTTTTATACAATACTGTTAGGAATCGGAAGTGAAACCATTTATTTTTATATACTAAACTATGGATTTAAAAAACCCGCCCTAAGAAATTAATCTTATGTCGTAGGCTTACGTTAGGTTAGATGGCTAGGAAGTGCGAGAGCATTTCCACCCCTCAAAAAAAAAGGTATACAAGGTGAGTTTGAATTGGTATATTATCCCGAAAGGGGGTAAATCTACTCCCCAAGGTAAACAATGTTTCTTCTCCGACTTTTCTAAATTAACAGTGTATGATTAAGCTGTTATTTTCAAAAGTGTTCGATATGAATGGACTGTATGCGACGAAAAAATGGTGCGAGAAAGATTTAAGATCTGAGTAAAAGGCTGTGTGTGCAACTCACCAGGAAACCCGCTGTGGCGGATTTGGACTGGAGTTTCGGTACCTTCCACTAAACTTTGCTTCGCTAGCTTACCGCGGAATAAGTTTGGGTTACCTGACCAGTACAGCGCGGGCTCCGGATGCTGTTCACAGTCTTGATGGGTGCGGATGGTAGTGCACGCGATATATTAATATTTGCGACTTCCGTTTTTTTTTTTTAATGCTTGAATGGGCTCACGGTTGACAACATCTCACCTGATGGAAAGCGATGATGCGGTCTATGTTGGAGCACGTTTGCCCATGAGATGCCTATTCACTCTTGATTTGAAGAGACCTAGATTAACAACAAATATGGCTTCGCCCTCGACAAACTGCTATCGCAGCACGAAAAACACAATTGTTTCGACAAAAACGATCCGCCTTCGACGGCGGCAAAAACGACAAGAAGGAAGTGTTGCTAGTTAAAAACTACTAAGTTGCCTGGTGTCTTAGGGATACCAGGTCTTTTTGGATAAGATAAATGCGAAAAGTGAACAAACAGTTTTTCATTGAAGAAATGCCATGTAAAGCTTACGTTCGAAGATAACCCTAGCGCAGCTGGGTGTTTGAACTTCGTCCTTGACTGAATGCACTTAGATGAGTTCAACGACCTGTGTTTAAAAATGAATTTATAGTATCTTGTTAACTCTCGTGCAATTTTGTGAGTGGATTTATTTTTTAGTATGGAGGTTTGGAAACGCGCAGTTTCAAGTAAAGCTCTCACAACTTGTGGGCTATCATGGTCCCAGTCCCCCCCATTCGGGATAACATACCAATTCAAACTTGGATAATATAATGTACTGACCGGTAGTCGTGTGTGGATAAAGGCGACGTTAGCGCCGTGTACTGAGGATCGGAGGCGTGATGCGGCATCAGGTTGTACAGCGGTGCTAGGGCTAACACCTGCAAATTATATTATTAAATTTACTAAGCAGGACTTTTCTGCAAAGTTCCTCTAGGTAGGTACCACCGCTTTGCCAGTTATTCTGCCGCCAAGCAGTAGTGTGCAAGCACTACTGTGTTGCGGTTTGAAGGGCAATGTAGCTAGTGAAATTACTGGGCAAATGAGACTTTATGATCTGATCTCACAGTCTAGTAATCTTATTACTACACTGTGTGAAGTCTCAGGATGACGTGCGCAGTGCAGTGTCACGTGAAACTATATCAATTTACAGTTTAGAGTGATACTGCAATCTGTTATGGGCGGCTGTGTCGCTTAACATCAGGTGAACGACTAGCACGTAACGTTATTCACTAACATAAAGAAACATCCTGTAAATTACGCTATTAGTACACGAACATCGTGGTAAAAGAAAAAGATCGGTAAAAGATAGGTCGAAGCTTCCCGAACGCTGCCCAGCCGAGTTGGATTCTTCACGCGACTTCTTTATCGAAGTTGGACCTACCTGATGTTAAGTGACACGGCCGCCCATAACAGTTGCAGTGTCACCCGGAACTTTAAAACAATAAAGTTTCGCGCGACACAGCACTGCGCACGTCATCCTGAGACATCACTCAGTCTAGTAATCAGATTACTAGACTGAGTGATCAGATCATAAAGTCTCATTTGCCCAGTAATTTCACTAGCTACAATGCCCTTCAAACCGGAACACAGTAGTGCTTGCACACTACTGCTTGGCGGCAGAATATCTGGCAAAGCGGTGGTACCTACCTAGACGAACTTTGCAGAAAAGTCCTACCACCTAGTAAAAAAACAATGTATGACAATGTGTGACATTAAAAAAAATGTACAATTCATGTAGTGAATCCATAGACTCCAGTATTCACTGTGTTTCAGGAGTCAGTGGCTTCTCCTAATCAAATGTTATTTATGTCAGACAGAAAAGTTTTAAATGGTTTTTTTTTAAATATCTAACTTCGAGAGTATCGTTCCCAACAATTACCGGCGGGGTAATTACGTAAAATTTGCAACAGCAATGCGACAGCAGTAGCAATGCGACAGCAGTAGCGAAGCATACATTCTCGACACCACTAATGATGTATGACAGCAATCACCGCGAGATTTACGCCTGTCGCAAACCTGTTGCGAGTTAGGTAATTAGGGGGCGGTATAGCAATGAATTATTTGAATGTAATCGATCTAAACGCAGTACTAACCGGTACATTATAGAACTTGGCCGCTGAGGTGAGTATATTGATGCCGGGAGCGGCGAGCACTGCGCCGCCGCCTAACGCCGCTCTAACGCTAAACACCACCTAAAAATATATCAATAAAAATAAAATAAACAAGTGTGGACATGTCACACAGCGCCATCTAGCCCCAAACTAAGCGTAGCTTGTACTATGGGAACCAGATAGCTGATACAATACTTAGATACTTTTTGTTTGTAAATATATACATAGAATACAATATAACACCCAGACACAGATCAAACACCTATGTTTATCACACAAATGTTTGTCCTGGGTGGGAATCAAATCCACAACCTATAGCTAAGAAGGCAGAGCTACTACCAACTGTCAAACAATTGATATAAATCAATGATTAAACAATGAGCAACGATCTTACACATGTAGGATAAAAAACCTACTTATAACGTTTGTGAACGGATAAAATGTAAAAAGTATGAGTTTGTGAACGTAGTATGAGAGAGAGAGAGAGAGAGATGAAAGATCTAAGCAAATGATGGTGCAAGTTTATATTTCTGCGATGTAAAATTAATTAAGTTTTGTGGGTAATAGCATGGAACAAGAAGGAGAGGAATGCCAATACACCAAGAAAACAGCATAGATAAAAAATATGCCTAAAACTAGATGGCGTTGCAATATGAGCGGGCTATACGGGTAGCTGCGGCGGGCTAGGTTTAAAACAGTTTTTTGGTATATTTCTGATCTGCTCTCAACTTATAGCCCGCTCATTTTGCAACGCCATCTAGTTTTAGGCATATTTTTTATCTACGCTGTTTTCTTGTTGTATTGGCATTCCTCTCCTTCTTGTTCCATGCTATTACCCACAAAACATAATTAATTTTACATCGCAGAAATATAAACTTGCACCATCATTTGCTTAGATCTTTCATCTCTCTCTCTCTCTCTCTCATACTACGTTCACAAACTCGTACTTTTTACATTTTATCCGTTCACAAACGTTATAAGTAGGTTTTTTATCCTACATGTGTAAGATCGTTGCTCATTGTTTAATAATTGATTTATATCAATTATTTGACTGGCCTGTTAGTTCAGTTGGTAGTAGCTCTGCCTTCTGAACTGTAGGCTGTGGGTTCGATTCCCATCCAGGACAAACATTTGAGTGATGAACATAGGTGTTCGTTCTGTGTCTGGGTGTTATATTGTATTCTATGAATGTATTTACAAACAAAAAGTATGTAAGTATTGTATCAGTTATCTGGTTTCCATAGTACAAGCTATGCTTAGTTTGAGGCTAGATGGCGTTGTGTGACATGTCCACACATATTTATTAATTAATTTTATTTTAATTTTTTTCATTGTTTAGTTTTGACATTTTATAAGCTGTCAAGTCGTGGAACGAACTAAAGGTGTCATAAATTGTTGGTCTCTGCCGACCTTTACAGAGTGACAGATAGAGTTCCATCAGTGAGAACGTAGTCTGATGCCTCAAAGTGAACTGTACCTTATTAACACGCGACATAACGGCGAAAATCGCAGCGTTGCTGATCACCGTCACAGATAAACCGGCCGTGCTGAGTCGAGCGGCCATCGCGTGACTCTAAACAAACAAAAATAATATTAATATTGCTTCTTCTATAAAGTACCTACAATATTTGAATAAAAAAAATCAATAATCAAATATAAAAAAAAAAAAAAATTAATCATGTAAGCTTAAATTTTTATTACATTTGTATATCATGTAGTACTGTTGAAGGTCCATAAATAAATAAATAAATATTATATACGCTGAAAAATTAAAAAAAGTGAAATCACAGCAGAAAGTTTCTGGAAGCATTATCAAACATAATGCTCGCCGGGTCAGCAATTATTGCGATCGATTAATGCCTCGCCGCGGTGGGTGTTTGACATGACTTGAATACCAATAAAATCGATATTAAAATAAAGATATTAAAAAAAATAACCAAATAGTTACTAAGTTCGATCTACAAGGCGAGTTTGAATTGGTATATTATCCCGAAAGGGGGGACTGGGACCATGATAGCCCACAAGTTGTGAGAGCCTTACTTGAAACTGCGCGTTTCCAAACCTCCATACTAAAAAATAAATGTGTCAGTGTCGATCGGTAAAGTAAAGGAACGTTCGCTGCGGTCAATACTCTGATGGGTGACCGCTACAGCAGAAAGTGATATTTACAACCGAGCGCTAGTGCTTCGGAGGGCACGTTAAGCCGTGGTCCTGGCTGTTGTCGTAAGACAATAGTCGTTAAGTCAAGTCAGAAGCCTTTGGGCGGCCTAAAACTTCTGACACCAGGGCTGACCACTTGCCTTCACGAGAAGAAGAAGCGGTGTCTTAATTTTTAAGTTGACGTGTGTTTATTTTAATGTGGAACGTTACACTAGCGCGGCAAATTCAAATTTTCTTGCGTTCTTTTGCCAATAATAGCTTAATTACTCAACGTGATTACATGAAAACCGATTTTGCGGAAATAAATAGAAAGTATCAATAAATTACAATTAAAAGTATCACCTACTTATCATTGGTTTAGCGACAAATGGCAACAGACTGAAAAGTCAATAATTAAAATTATGGTGGAACCTTACACTATGTAACGTTCCACCATAATTTTAATTATTGACAATCATTATTCTGTGTCTTATTGTAATTTGTTTTGATGATTTGTATTTTATTGTTTTTAATGTAAGTAATTGTATTATTAGAGTAATTGGGTGTGTCATCTGTTCTAATGAACCGTTTTATTAAAAAAAAGAAATTGTATTTTATGTATGACCCAATAGATGGCGCCAGTTGAGGTTTTACCAAATCTGTCACTGTCACTGTTTCAAGCATAGACCACAGGTTAGAGGAAATGTGTCACGATACTGACTGACCACTCAAAACTTTGGGTTTTTTTATTTTCGTTGCGCGATAGCTTAGCTTTATTTTGGATCATAATATTACCGTTTATCTGTCTCGCAGTTCTACTGTACCTCAATGTACTTAATAAGAATGCACCACAGACTACTTAGGAGATACTACAGACAATGTACTCGTGGTCCACTCCCTGAATTTGTCATTTCTTTGTAGGTAGTCTAAGCATTTTCTTATGTTTAAACTACTCTGTGGGTTGAAACGTTTACACTATGTACTTACTGCGCCATCTAGTAAAGGAAGCGGAACTATTTTTTTTTTCAAATAAAACGCCTCATTGTAATAAAATAAATAAATAAATAACAATAGTTGTAATGTAATGTTGTGTGGTGTCCTGAATAAATGTATTTTCTTTCTTTCTTTCTTACTTACCTCTCGGAGGCGATCCCCGGCGGCGACGAGCAGCCGGTGCGGCGGCGCGGCGCGCAGGAAGGCCTCCAGCAGGGAGCCGCCCCCCGCGCACACCACCACCTCGCCGCGGTCGATGTGCGCGCGCGACTGGCTGCTTATGGACGAGTACGTCGACTCCAGCTCCGCGCGGAGCTGAGGACAATGACCTCTCACTTCACTTGAAACGGGGAAGTAAAGGCAATGATTTTTTTTAATGCTAAAATGGGCATACATTTGACAACAACTCACCTGATGGTAAGTGATGAAGTTGTCTAAGGTGGAGCACGTATGCCCATGAGATGCCCATTCACTCATGACTTGAAAAGACCCAGGTTATACCCAGGAGGAAACACTGTTGCTGGTACAGCATTCCATGCCTTAGCTGTTCGGACTATGAATAACTCAGCAAAACGCTAAGTGCGGACTTGTGGAATTAATAGTACTGATGGGTTAGTGGGATGGTAGACAAAATTGTCTTTCCCCATTTTATGTCACTTGCTTCATACTTGCTTACTTGTCAAGTGGAGTAAACCAGGGAAAAGACAATTTTGTCTACCATACGTGCTAACCCAGCAGGTACAGATAACAGAAGGTTCATTCCACGAAGTCACTTTAAGGCGCAGTGTAAGCTCAAAACCAACAAAACACAATTTATGACGTCACTAATATGTCATGACGTATCAAAATAATCATATCAAAAAAATTGTGTAAATAGAAAATAAAACGCAATAAAGGAATGGCCAAACCAAAACTGAGTACATTAGTTTTTCTAAAATACAATCATTCTGATAACCCCAAAAATGCTTGAACATACTTCTCGTTAAAATACTTAAAAATACGAAAATACTTTTTCTCCAACTTACTATAATAATATAAAACAAAAAGGACAATGACGAACAAATATTATTATACATTACACTGACCTCAGTAGAGTCTCCCGGCAGGTTGGTCTTAAGATGAATATGGACAAGACAAAGATCATGTCTAATGCTCATGTTCCACCTATACCGGTAATTGTTGGGAACGATACTCTCGAAGTTGTCGACAAGTATGTCTACCTAGGACAGATTGTCCAATTAGGTAGGTCCAACTTCGACAAAGAGGTGGCGCGAAGAATCCAACTCGGCTGGGCAGCGTTCGGGAAGCTTCGTCCTATCTTTTCGTCCAAAATACCGCAGAGCCTGAAAACGAAAGTTTTCAATCAGTGTGTGTTGCCAGTGATGACTTATGGAACTGAGACATGGTCTCTTACTGTTGGCCTCATTAGTAAGCTCAAAGTCGCGCAGCGAGCTATGGAGCGAGCTATGCTCGGTGTTTCCCTGCGAGATAAGCTCCGGAACGAGGAGATCCGCAAGAGAACTAAAGTGACCGATATAGCTCTTAGAGTTAGTAGGTTGAAGTGGCAATGGGCAGGCCACATCGCACCGCTCGTAGAACTGACAACCGATGGGGAAGAAAGGTTCTCGAGTGGCGACCACGAACCGGAAGACGCAGCGTAGGCCGGCCCCCCACTCGGTGGACCGACGACCTGGTGAAAGCCGCGGGGAGCCGATGGATGCAGGAGGCGAGCAGCCGCTCAAGGTGGCGTGCTCTGGGGGAGGCCTATGTTCAGCAGTGGACGTCTTCAGGCTGTTAATGATGATGATGATGACACTGACCTCTGCAATCTGGTCTCGTATAGGCTCCCTGAGGTCTTGCTCCGCTGGTCCAACGGTAGCGCGCCGGGAGGGAGCAGCTAACACCAGCCTTTGTAGAGATTCACTCGCTACTTCCGCACTCTGGAAGCGAGGATATAACCATCAGCACCATATTCATGCCCATCTGTACTAAAAGAGACACACTTAAAGTTAAGATCACACTTCACGCTTTGTGATGTACCAACTGCAGCGCAATCGGGTATGTTCTAGAGATAGCTGCAAATTTAAGAGCTGTCAAGCTTTAGTCCAGACTATATGTAATAGTTTACAACATACACCGACTCGTAAACGTATTTGACTATATAACACCCTGCAGTATTGAAAGACTCAGGAGATTGTGCAAAGGAATAACACAATCTTATTCCTCCATCTCCCTTCTTTCACTGGACATCAAAGTGTACAAGAACACAGCACCAGTATATGGTTGGAATTCCAACCCACACTAAGTGTTTTGCTATGCACTTTATAGTGCAAACAGCCAATGATTAGAACACCTTGCCGGCGTCCTTGTTTCCAGTTAACTATGATCTGGGTATCTTCAAGTTGAGAGTGAACAGGTATCTCCTAGGCAAGCATGCACCATCGTAGACTACATCATCACTTTCCATCAGGTGAGACAGTGGTCAAATGCTTTGCCTATAAAGAATATAAAAAAAAGTATTATGTTTCATACCTGATTAGCCTGTGCTCTGTTCTCATCTCTGATGGCCCTGAGCACTCTCCGCACCATGTTGGCAGCAACTATCTCGTGCGGCAGAGTGTGGCATATACGCCAGCCGACTGCTCGCAGCATGCTACAGAGCTCGCTGCAAGTGGTAAGACACAGATTTTATTATTATTATTGGTTGATAGATGAGCAGCATGACTGCTGATGTGTCTATACCCATAGTGTTGGATCCACTTCTAATGTTCATCTTTGTAACAGAGATAGTTTATTCATTTGTAACCAGTTGTCGAGTTTGTTCTTGAAATTATTTGCGGAGTTGTTTTAATATCAGAAAAGTTATTTTATAGGTTTTTTGATGAAAGTTGTGTGAAAAGGACTACCTTGTCATAATTCTACACGGATTTAAAGAAATATAATATAAGCGGTTGTTTCATTTTACTTGTGCTAGAAAATCGCCATAATTATGTGTCTAAGGTATTATGTAAAATAAGTACCTCATAGGTTTCAATGTGTTAAATACTAAAAAATTGTAAAAACCAAAAAGTTTACTAATTATAAAAGAAACTTGAATTTTTACAGGTTTCCAAGTCTGCAGACCTATGTGAACGGCTGGTGTGTCGAGTCACTCGCCTGATGTTAAGCATCACCTACCTTCAGCTATTTCTGAGAAAAAAAATATTGGCAGACAGGATACCTATTATATAGGTACCTATAGGTATTGCTTTGAGACAAACCTAAGAATATAGTAAATATTATATATATGCCTTCTCTCGTGGCTAATGCAGGGTTGTTATTGTAAAGCATGTTCTTTCATCCCCTTTCCATCTTCAGTAGATTTTTGGCACACTAAAAATAATAAATTTAAAATTACTTACTATGCAGTGGCATTTTGTGACTCGCTTATTAGTTGTTCCAAGAAGGAGACCGTTGCTAGCGCTATTTTCAGGTTCCCTTGTAGTTTTCTGTTGGTAAACAACAAGCTGATGCAATAATACGTATACATTTTACAGGAATAACTTAGGTAAAAAATATATTTTGTTTCTGTTTAAAACAACATAATCAGATTTAGAGGTGGTTTATTATTTATTGTAGTACAAATCTGTACCACTAACTCAGTTTGAATATTATTATAAATAAGGTAAAATGCAAAAATAAATACACTTACCCATAACGAATGTCAGACACGAATTTTCCAAGTAGTTCGACGTTTTTCGGGTCTAATTTTTTTACAGAGTCTTCAGTTGAAGTCATGTCTACCAATAGCTAATTAATTTACTGGTATAAAATTATAACGTAAATTAAAAAGCTAATTCTATTACAAAAGTTAAAATTCTAACCTCACTTTTGTACACTTTTTCTTCTTCGGTTTTTTTTTTCTTATATTTTGGCTCGACACATAGTGTATTTTGCCAGTGTCAAGTATTGTAATTAATCATCGAGTTATGGAATATTTCACATGTAAAGTCAAGTCTTCAAGTCTTAGTCACAGTCCAGTCTAAGTCAGGTAATCATAGTCCAGTGTAAGTCATACCCTAGTAAAGTGGTGGCGACTTTACTAGAAGCTTCTATGGAATTTTGGAAGCAACACGAAAAACCACGTTTCACTACATTATATCACTTACTCTCACACTCATGCTCGTAATTCAGCACTTAATGCGTAAAACACCACCAATTTTAACCATTAACACTGGAAAAAGCACAAGTTTAGAAAAATAATACAATGAAACGACGTGAACTTTTTCGAGTTCCCGCCAAAACTCTTCTTCTTCGTTTGATTGTTGAGGTTGAGGGCTTTCTGTCGCTTTTTTTTAGCAATTACTCTGCCAATGTCAAGGGAGTAATAGTTTGTATACATGTCAGTCCTAGCGCCGCAGAAGCCAAAATGGTGGATAATTTACAGAAGGCTCTAAAAATATTTTGTTTTGTAAAAAGTTTCAATATTTACAACAGCCATTGACACAGAGAACTGCACTAGTGTGAGTTCTGTGCATTAGGGTCTATGCACATCTTTCCGTGATGCCACAGTTCCGGCACAGTGTTTGTGGTGCCAGCATGCGTCATGCCAAATATGTGCCAACTTTTGAATTTTAGGTAATTTGATTTTTGCTAAAGCTCTGTATTATGTCCGTCCGCCGTTATTCGAGGCCTTTTAAACAATATTGAGATGACAGTCTTTCCGTTTCCGGCCGTAGTATAGTCGTTGTAGTTCCTTTTTAACACGCGGAGGGGGTAACTTCCGTCCGCCATGTTCACCAGGCGAGGCACGGGGCCGCTTCCATCATTGGCGTCTTGAGTTTCGTGCCGTGCGGACGTACAATTTAAATAAATCGTTAAATTAACGCTGTTAGCGTTCGGCATTGTTATTTTTGAAGTTGTAGTTTTTTGTGATTTTCGTGACTATGTCAAAAGATAGTAGTGAAGAAGAAGTGCGTGATCAAACTTCTTCAACGTCCTCGTCATCTTCCGAAGAGGATGATAGGGGCTCTACAGCGCGACGTACCTTGCACAAACGGAAGGGCAAGAACAGCAAAGCAGGCGATGCTAAGAGATCACGTAAGGACGGTAAGGCACTGGAACGCCTTACCGAACAGGTAAGTGAAATTCAGAATTTCTTAGCATGCAATGCCTACCCACCTCCGGGCTGGTACCCTCCCGAGTATAGTTGTTCGAATGCGGGAAATGAACAAAGTGAACAAATTGTGGGTAGTGAGGTGCCCACGGAGCCGGCTTTAACCTTCAACTTTGATTTGACGACAAATCTTAAAGAGCCAACTATTGCACGTGCCTCTCATGAGCATCTACAATTGTTAAATTCATTACAACATTTTAGTTCAGAGAATTGGACAAATGTCCGTTACTCTGAAATTCAAAAATCGTATAATGCCAGGCCGGGGTTTGTTGAATTGGAAGTAAATGAGGAACTTAAGCAGTTTGAAAAGGCAAACAATTTAATTGCAACCGATAAATCTTTAGGTGCTATTACACATGCCATGATTATGCAAAGTGATGCTTTAAAGAAAGGAGTATCTGATTTACTGCAATGGACTCTGGATAGTGACGATATAAATAGGGAATCCCTAATGTCAAAAGTTAAAGATATTTTCTCCGGGGATTTTCAGAAAATTTCACTTGATTGTTTGCAACTGATTTGTGGTCGCAGGGCCGATATTGTTGAACAACGAAGGGAATCTTTTCTGAATTTGGTAAAAGATAAATTTTTAAAATCTAGTATAAAAAAGATTCCCCCTTCTTGTGAGTTTTTATTTGATAAAGAGCAATTGACCGATTTTATAAAGAGCAATGGGGGGGTCAATAAAGTATTTGCAATTAATAAACCTTCTTTCTCTGCGCAAGAGAAGAGAATTACACCTGGGTCTCAGGCTGCGCAACCTGGACCTAGTGGCTACTACAATCAGACCGGTCGCTCCCCGGCACCGTTTGGTTTCCACAACTATAGACAGCCGTCTCCTCAAGGCGTGCGAACATCCCACCCTTACATAAATAGCTATGATTTCCCAGCTTATGCTAATAATGAACGGTTTTTTCGACCTCAATTTAGACCACAGTCATTTGCTGCAAGACAACAAACCTCGGCAGGCCCGAGAAAGCCTTTCAACCGCCCAGGTCAAGGTAGCCAAGCCTATGCCCCACGTGGCAGAGGTAGAGGTGAAAGAAAGTATTGACTCGGTGCAGGCGTTTCGGGGGGGGGAGATTAACAATGTTTCTGAATGCATGGGCGAGAAAAGGCGCACCTGCGCCCTTGCTCAAAATAATAGCGGGTTACAAAATTCCTTTTCAAGCCCAACCACCTCTTGCTTTGCCACTGCTCACAAGCTCCAGTTATCAAACGACTCCATCTCTGGAAATGGATCAGACGATAAACAATTTGCTACTGGAACAAATCTTAGAATGTGCCCCCGAAACGCCCAGTTTTTTGTCAACCCTATTTTTGACCCCAAAAAGCGACGGTTCCATGCGCCCGATCTTCAATTTAAAACGTCTCAATCAATTTCTGAAAATAACCCAATTTCGATTGATTTCAGTGCATCGGATTCCAGACGTATTACAGCCAAACGATTGGATGGTAAAAATCGATCTCACACAGGCATACTATCATCTGAGCGTAGCACCGTCCCATCGTTGTTTCCTAAGGCTCGTTTACAGGGGTCAACTCCTACAAATGACTTGTTTGCCATTTGGGCTGGCGACAGCACCCAAAGTTTTTGCATCCCTTTCCAACTGGACTGCAGAAACTCTTCGAGAACAAGGGATTCGAATTGTAGTGTTTCTCGACGATTATTTAATAGTAGGACAGGACAGGTCGAAATTAATGGACCAGACACAGACTGTCCTCAGGACTATGCAAGAGCTAGGGTGGATGGTAAACACTACCAAGTCAGTCCTTGTCCCACAAAGGTCGTTGGAGTATCTAGGTCTACTATGGGACACATGGCAAAACAAAAAATGTCTTCCAGAGAAGAAAATCCGGGGTCTGAGGGAAACTATATCGAAGTTGCTAGTACACCAAAAAGCAACACTTCGCGAACTGCAGAGCCTCCTAGGGAGTCTGAACTTTGCTCGATTGGCTATTCCACAGGGTCGACTACACTCTCGGTGCCTGTTAATGCATTGCAACAGCCTACTCCACAGAAATTCCCAGACATCGGCGCACCTGCCATGCGAGGCGATCAGGGAGCTCAAATGATGCAGCAGACGCGGGATGGGGAGCAGAGTTGAATGGACTGCATATAGGGGGCCAGTGGCTAAGGGGAGAACAGCATGCTCACTCCAACCAAAAAGAAATGATGACGGTTCTGAAGTGTTTGTACAGATTCGGTCCCATTCTGAGCCACTCCTCAGTTCTGTTGCAGTGCGACAACAAATCTGTAGTGGCGTATCTGAGAAACGAGGGCGGAAGCCGATCGCCGCGACTGATGAAGTTAACATATCAGGTTTTCGAAATCTTAGGCCAATTCGACATCCATTTAGTCCCTCATCACATTCCAGGCAGATTCAATGGTGTAGCCGATCGCCTCTCTCGACAAACGTCACTCCCGGAATGGCACCTACTTCCCAACTTAACGGAGGTAGTGTTCAAAAAATAGGGGGTACCCGAAGTAGATCTATTTGCCTCGGCTCAAGCGCACGTCGTGCCCAAATTCGTCAGCTTGGATCAGCGAGATCAGGTAGCGTGGAAACACAACGCGTTTGCATGGGAATGGGATTTCAGGTTGGCGTGGGTGTTTCCACCTCCAAACCTGATGCCAAGAATCCTCATGCATCTCAATCGAGCAAAAGGTACGTACGTTGTAGTAGCACCGAATTGGCCTCAGGCGTTCTGGAGAGCGGATCTGAAAGCTCGAGCAGTAGCACCACCATTCACCATCCACCAGTTAGAGTTCAAGCTGGTGGATCTGTCAACAGGCCGACCGCCGCCGAGGGTTCAAGATCTGATGCTGGTAGTTTGGAAATGTGGGGGTGGTCTGAAGCGGTAGAGACGTGGACTGTGCAACAAAAAGCTTTGTTAAAGGCGGGGTGGCGTGATTCTACTATAAACACTTACAAACCGGCTTGGGCGCGATGGGTTAGGTGGTGTTTGAATTCCGGAGTAAATGTTATAAATCCTTCAGGTTCTCAGTTAGCACAATTTTTGGCCGATCTCCACTTAATTGAAAAATTAGCTTACCGAACAATCCTTGTGCATAAGTCTGTAGTTTCAACTTTGTGTAATACAAATAATAGCTCGAATCTCAGTTCTAATGTTTTAGTAAAACAGATCTTGAAATCAATTGCTACGAATAATGCTAAGAGACGTCCTCAAGCAAGCGTTTGGGATACTAGTATCTTGATATCTTGGCTATCTAACAAAAATATCTCTGTTGAAAATTTGTGGGAGGTATCACGACGGTGTGCTATCCTTTTATTACTTTGTTCAGGACGTAGGGTTCATGACCTAACACTTTTAAGTGTTTCAGAGGGTTTTTTCGTAGACCACGGTGAGCAGAATTGTGTAACTTTCTGGCCCATGTACGGATCAAAAACCGATTCCGAATCATATATTCAATCAGGTTGGAAACTTTATTCTAATTCAGAAAACCCAAATCTCGATCCTGTTTTGTGGGTAAGAAAGTTATTACAAATCGCGGGTGATAGACGAACCAAAGCAAAGAGTAACAATCTATTTGTCACTGCTCGTGGACCGGCAAAATCTGCGTCCAGAACGGTAATTGCGGGTTGGGTAAAATCCGTGTTGTCAGATGCAGGTGTCGAGGCAACCCCGGGAAGCGTAAGATCAGCTGTAGCGTCTAGGGGTTGGCTCGACAGAGAACCACTAGATAAGATCTTAGCAAGGGCTAATTGGAGGTCAGTGAATACTTTCTCTAAATTTTATAAAAAAGAAATAAGGTCGATCCCTGTTAATAATGTTATTACTAGCCATTCTTTGGGGGCCCTGTTTGAACCGTTATTATAAATAATAGTATTAAGGCCTCGAATAACGGCGGACGGACATAATAGCAGAGTTTTACCTACCATTAAAACTCTTATTATGTCTGGAGCCTTATTCGAGGCCTTACAGTAAGTTCTGCCTGGTGTTAACTAACATAGATATAAGGTATAAATAGTTTAGAAACTAAGCTATTGAGACCACAATGATGGAAGCGGCCCCGTGCCTCGCCTGGTGAACATGGCGGACGGAAGTTACCCCCTCCGCGTGTTAAAAAGGAACTACAACGACTATACTACGGCCGGAAACGGAAAGACTGTCATCTCAATATTGTTTAAAAGGCCTCGGATAAGGCTCCAGACATAATAAGAGTTTTAATGGTAGGTAAAACTCTGCTATTACGGTACTGGCAATGATAATAATTATGGAGTTTTCTCTTTTTATCGAATGACATGAAATAAACTAAATTCAAATAATCAGCCTGCAAGAGAAAAAAAAATTTGAGAAGTTCTCTTCCAGCCTTCCAAAAATTGCATTGGTTTTAGCTCTATCAAAATGTCATACTCATTATATTAGGCGTTATCTTTTTTTGGAAGGAAGGTTTTGAAATGACATTTCTGAGAACATTTGTTGTGAAACGTACCTACAAGTATAAATCCAAAAAATCATTTAAGGTGGAACGTTTCACTAGCGCGGCAAATTCAAATTATCTTGCGTTCTTTTGCCAATAATAGCTTAATTACTCAACGTGATTACATGAAAACTAAATTTGTGAAAATAAATAAAATGTATCAACAAATTACGATTAAAAGTATGTCCTAGATATCATTGGTTTAGCGACAAATGGCAATAGACTGAAAAACTAAGAAGAATTTATTGCCCTTTGTCTCTAAACCAATGATATCTAGGACATACTTTTAATCGTAACTTGTTGATACATTTTATTTATTTTCACAAATTTAGTTTTCATGTAATCACGTTGAGTAATTACACTATTATTGGCAAAAGAACGCAAGAAAATTTGAATTTGCCGCGCTAGTGTAACGTACCACCTTAAACATAAACAATAATAGGACGTAATGGTGGCGTTACCGTGGTTACGTATTTCCACTTTCCAACTAAAAGAAAGAGTTAAATTTTTTGCTACCATTTTAACAAAAAAAAAATGTTAGCTGCGGTGAGGCATATCCTTAGATGTAAAACTATGAGTAAAACCATTTTTTTTGTTAGGGTATGATTGTTCCGTCTGAGCTTTAACAATATAGCACAAATTCAATCACCTTAAAAAGTGCTAAATTTAGCCAACTGGGTTTGCAGTAGCCACACTCGCAGTGATTTCAACACTGATGACGTCATCAGTGTCCGTACCGGCACAGTACCGTCCGTGTCAGTGAAACACTGAAGTGACGTCATATTGTTGCTAAAATCACTGCGAATGTGGCCACTTTAGCCCACCTAAATTTAGAACTTTTTTCGGACTTAGAATGACTGATGATGACAACACTACTACTACTACTACTACACTACACTACACACTTATAAATAAACTCAAAAAAACTCATTGACTGACTGACTGATGATTGACACAATAATAAAATTGATCTCAGCTCTCAGAAGTGATCAGCCAAAACTGAGTATGAGGCTGTATATCTGCTACATTATAGAATGTCTATATAACTGGCAGAAAAACGCCAAACAGCGTTTAAAAGCCACTTATCAAAAAAGAAGATTTGTGGGACTGTGGGTGTGGCACAGACCCCCTGTGTGGGGTGTGGAATAGGACGTACGGTGCGGAATAGTAAGCAGACTTAACATAAGAAAAATATTGCGTGCCACTTTTTACAACATACAATCTCAAGCACACATTGACACTAACAAGGGTCGAACTCAGGCACCCCAGGGCCATTGCACAGAATAGTATATATGTGATCTGTGATAAGGAAGGATATCAGCGCCACCTAGATCAATAATAGTATGAATAATAATACTCTTTTTCTATAGATGGCGCTTAACATTTTTTACTATATTTACCTGGAAGAGATCACATCTAACTTTGTGTCCGCCAATTCCCTCTCATATTTTGTCGTGCCGTGTACAGTTTTATTTTTCATCACAGACAAGAACGAATGATTTCACAATGAGAAATAATAGACAATGCTCCCAAAAACTACAAGTCAATAGACAATGAAAATCTCTGTTTTTTTATTATTTATACTCCCTTATACAATATTTACTGAATTTTGTAATCTATATCTTCAAATGTTTTAATGATATCAGGTAAATAATCAGCAAAGTATCAAGACAAGTGTGGTGTTCTATTATGGGTTACCATACAATTAATGGCACAATGGCGCTGCTATTATTTTCGACTCTTTTTTGCCTAGCTATATTCCCTTTGTCATGTACAATAATATAAAATATGGTATATCGTCGCCCCCACATAATGTACAAGATTTATTTAGGCTTGCATACAAAAACAGTCAGTATTATTCTCACAGACATGTATACATAGATGTCTATGATTATTCTTAATCTTCTGTTAGAAGTGTACGTCTGATTTAGAACCTGTGTCCAAGGGTGGGTTTTTTGTACCATAGTTAAAGGTAACCAATGGTTAAACGCCCAAACCCTAACCATTGTCAAAAGTTCAGTGAATTTGTTAGAATTATTGACCATTGATTAACTTTAACTACAGATAAAAAAACCCACCCTAAATAAATAAAAACAACTTTTTTACTAGGTGGTAGGACTTTTCTGCAAAGTTCGTCTAGGTAGATACCACCGCTTTGCCAGTTATTCTGCCGCCAAGCAGTAGTGTGCAAGCACTACTGTGTTCCGGTTTGAAGGGTATTGTAGCTAGTGAAATTACTGGGCAAATGAGACATTATGAACTGATCTCACAGTCTAGAAAAGTTTTCTAGACTGTGTGTATCTTAGGATGACGTGCGCAGTGTCACGCGAAACTTTAGAGTTCCGAGACACGCTACAATTTGTTATGGGCGGCCGCCGTGTCGCTTAACAGGCGAACGACTAAATCGTCACGTCATTCGTTCACATAAAAAAAATGCAAGCCTATAATACCTTATCTATATTATTATACAATATTATAGGTAGTCTTTCGAAAAGAAATCGGGCGAAACGATATGACTTTAGTTTATTCCTGTCGTGCTTTCACTTATTGGGAGCGTCGTAAATATTGTTCTAGTCTGCGATTTTACAGGCACTACCTACATTACATAATTACTTCTTGTTCATTTTACATTTACTTATTTAATCTTCTTTTAGAGATATCAATATCAATGTTCCTGGTATAAAAAAATGCTACTGGGAGCCACGCAACTAAAACTTTTTTTTTTCATTAATGCTAGACTAACATTTGACCACGGTCGCACCTGGACCCTAATTCTGTATGACCAATTTACGATTCCTTGCTTCGAAACCGCGCGAATTCCTTGTCTTACATAAGAAATCTGCAAAAATCTATTCTCTATGAAATGAGAACGAAACCGCGCGAAATGAATGTGGAATTAACTGGGATTGGCGCGATTTGAACTGTCAAAAATCATATGTTCCACTGAGACGCGTTCCGAAACATCGACCCGTTAAAAGTTACCACCACTTATGCCAATATTAATTATTCAAAATAAAACTAATTTTAATGTAAAGTGAAGGTATTTCTTAAGTTTTTCTGTCAATTTTTAATAATTACCCATGGCTTCGTTGCACACATATATTTCCTTTATTTTATTTTTTTAGTAGTTTTGGGATGAGAAATCCTTTAGTTCTAATTCGGAAAGCACTCGAGGTATCCAAAACCTGTCATAGGTAATTTGTCTAGATTATACAGAATACAAAAATTGTCGATTCCATGGTGTGACACGATTTGCACAAGACACGATAACGACGCGGTTTCTATATCGTGTGGAATCTGTGTTTTCATACAGAATTATGGCCCTGATAGTGACGACGCGGTCGACGATGGAGCATGCTTGCCTAGAACCTGACTTCAATCACAATATCATCGAAATTACAATTTTTTTAAACTTTACTGTACTTAACTATATATTGCAATATACAAAATATACTTCAGTTTATTCAAATTTTTTTATCAATAGGTCGAGGGCAAAGCCCTACATCTTCGTTCATGGGCTTGTTTTCTTTATTCTCCCATGCGGGTGCTGCAGTCGCCTTGATCACGGCCCAGAGGGCGTCGCTGTCGCCGGCCGGGATCTCAAACGGCTGGAGTAGCTTTCTAGCATCGGATTTTATATCTGTGGTGATTAATAAGGATCACTACTTGAATGGGTGACCGCTACAAGAAGTGGCATTTACAACTGAGTTTCCATGCTTCACTGGGCACGTTACGCCGTCGGTACCGATCTTAGAACGAGCGATTTTTCACAAACGATCAAACAGTGAATAAAATCTGTATTTGAGCATAGTTCTGTAATAAAAGCCTCATGTCAACTTAAAAATACTAAACCCTCGTTGGTTGAACACAGCCGAAGATCAACAGGCCACCAATCACCATTCCATATTTTTAAGTTGACATGAGTTTAACTTTAACAAACATATTATTATGGGAAACCGGGGTTTAGTTAATATTAGTTGTGACCAGTTATGATTTTTGATTAACACATTATCAAAAAGGATACATCCTTTAGCTATGTTTCCCGTTGTGCTAAAATCTAGCCGGACGCCGGTCAGCTCCTTCGCTAGCTGATATGTTTCTCTGGAAAGTAAAAAGAAACTTATTAGCACAGACACAGCTAAGTTCAAACGTTTTTCTTTACAATTAGTTTTTTTTTGCACAATCGGCATTAATTATTAATTTTGAAGAAACAAGGACTTTTGCTAGGTGGTACAAGTTTGTGTAGGTACTACCGCTTTGCCAGTTATTCTGCCGCCAAGAGTGTGCAAGCACTGTTGTGTTCCGGTTTGAAGGGTACTGTATCTATAGTGACATTACTGGGCAAATGAGACATTATGACTTGCACCCCTACTGAGTAACTGTTCTGGTAATTAACATGGCCTGCCATCCTGCACACGCCAATTTACAAGTCCGTGAGTGCGAGCAAGAGAGCATCACCATCGCCACCAGACTGACTTACTTGGGAGAGACATATATATACATATGTCCAGTAGTGGACCAGTATAAGCTGATGACAATGAAGTTCAAACTTACTTGGCATTATCAAGCCTGTTTTTATCGCTGTCAGCAATGGTCAGGTGAGACTCAAATGTGGCACAAACTCGGTCAAGTTCTCCGCCACGCCGGGATAACTCAAAGAGACGCTCCGTCAGCTCTTTCTGTAAGTTATTGGGTGAATTATATTATACTAGCGCTGTCTAGGACTTCGCATGCGTGGACTACGTGTTGTTGCCATAAAAAAGTATCTTCTTATGCCCTTTGCTAGGGCTCAAACTACATGCCAATTTTCATCATCATAGATAAATAAAAGAGAGAATATACGGAAGTGGTCCACTGAAATTAGGTGCAACATTGGATTTTAGCACTTGGCTCAACATCTCCCGTCGTGTTGTTAGAGCAGTGTTAGTGTTAGCCAAATGTTAGAGAGGGCAGAGTGAAAGCTTACATGTAGTTTCATTTCCTGTGCTAATTTGGTGTCCAATTCAGTTTTTTTCTTACTAGCTTTGAGTTGCTGCTGCTCCTTAATAATTTTCTCTGTGAAACAGGGGAGTTATGTTTTTATACCATCCATTTACATGAAAAATACAGGATTGGGTAGAGGGTATGAAATTGATAAAACTAACCATCCAGGCATTTTGTTATCAGATCAATCTGCTCCGTTACGTCAAGACACCAGTTTTTTCCTGAATCAAAGCCCATCTTCTGATTAATTGCGTCGAGTATTTATTGTAAAATTTCTCTTTCAGTTTCACAAGACAAAACAAACGACAAAAATTCAAATCTTTTCAAAATAAACAATCGCCGCAGCAACACAAAGAAACAAAGAGTATATAATTTACTATGTAAAACAAAGTATGTCACAGAATATCAAGAAAGTCCAGTGTTTCTCAAACATAGTCCCGTCCGATCAATCGGTTTAATAATCGACTAAATGACATCGATTGTGAAAAAACACGTATCCGAACACAATATGAAAACCAGAGCGACAGTGTCGCCACGCGCTGTTCATAAACAGAACTAAAATCAACTAAAATAATCGCCATTTTTGTGATGGCGGCTGATATTTATAGATTGTGAGGGTGTTGTTTTCCGATAAATAAATGCATTAAAATGGAGGAAACCAAAGTGATTTACTACATAGACGATGAGGAGACGCCGTATTTAGTGAAAATCCCCATATCCCCAGAAAAAGTGACGTTATTGGACTTCAAAAATCAGCTGAACAGGCCAAACTACAAGTTTTTCTTCAAGTCCATGGACGATGATTTTGGTGTTGTGAAAGAAGAAATAGTTGACGATAATGCGCATTTACCGTGCTTCAACGGTCGTGTAGTATCGTGGTTAGTGTCCGCCGAAGGCTCCAATCCATCCGACGGCGCCTCGCAATGTACAGACAGTAACCCTGGAAAAGGCAAGCAGGCGCCCGCGGGGGCTCCGCCGGCACCCCTAACTCGAGACACATGCACGGACACAGACAGTACTATCAGCTCTCGACCGGGGCACAGAGCCTCCTGTGATAAATACAAGTACAGAGGTCTAAGAATCAATGGACATTCTAAGTACGGGAATCATGGTCTTGAATACGAGACCGCCTCAGTTCTAAGCTCGGACTTGGACTCTACCAGCTTGTTTGACAGTCAGTCTGAGATCACTACAACCACGGGGAGACACACAAATGCATCTGTAGACCGAGCGTTAACAGAATGTAGCAGTGTCTCACATCTACAAGTCAGTAACCGGAAAAGACCTCAGCGAAGACGCAAACGGCCGCAGGTCATGTCCCGTACATCTTCATACTCCTCGATAACTGACTCTACCATGTCAATGCATATTATTACAGTTACTCTGAACATGGATACTGTGAATTTTCTTGGGATTTCAATAGTGGGGCAGTCTAATAAAGGTGGAGATGGTGGTATTTATGTGGGAAGTATAATGAAAGGTGGTGCGGTGGCTTTGGATGGGAGGATAGAGCCTGGAGATATGATTTTACAGGTAGGTTCCATTGTTATTGTACATGCTAAATCCCACATAGATCTTTTGGGGCCTTCATTTGTACTGTAGCTTTAAAGGGAGATGGTAAGGCCCCTGTTGGGATTTACTGTGCTTTTCCACTTATTAACATGGCATTTTTGTTGTTTCTTTGACAAACTTCCAATGTAATTCTTCTTTAAAAACCCAATTTGGTCCGTTACAAACATTTTAAAACTAAAAGTAGCCATATTGATCCAGCATTTGTATTTCAATTTTCAAAAAGGGGTGCTTACCAAAGAACTGCTTATTGTTTTTATTTATTTAGCTCTGATATGTGTTTATGTAACTAAATGAATATCTATGGTACCACTTAGGGTGGGTTTTTGACCCGCAGTTAAGGTAACCAATATATAAAAATGCTAACGAGTTCTAACCAATGTTCAAAATATGTTAGGATTTTTAACCATTGGTTACCTTAACTGCGGTTCAAAAAACCCACCCTTATCGGTGTTGAACAGATTTTAATTAAATTTGGTGCGTAGAGTGTAGACACCAAGGTTCTGGAATAATGTTTAGGATATTCTTGTCCCAGGAAAAGTCCATGCAGGTGAAAGCACCGTGCAGCTAGTACTAATTACTATATACTTGACTAAATTAGAGCTCCCTCAGTGAACTACCTTAAAAACAGACTTGATAGATATTATAATCTACAAGTGCACTGATAAGATAATACATGCATCAGCTAGTGTATTAAAAATAATAATGTTAAATGGGTAGCCTTATCACACTAAGGGTGGATTTGACCAAACGTAGATTTATGTGCGAGTAACTATACGAGAATAACTCTATTCTACGATCTTAAACTGGAATAATTCATTAGTTGTTTTTTAAGTATAGCTATGCTTATACGCGAATAGCGGAATGAACGATGAACGAAACTATTACCCAGCTAACAATTACTGTTCTACAACGCCAAAGTATTCAAGCTTATGTCATATCAACTCAACTTTGTCGTATTATAGTGCAGGTAAGTAAAAGTTGGAATTATATGGCGCGCTGCCGCCATTAAAATATTCTCGAAATAGTTTATTATTCCACCAATAACGGTAGTATAAGTTGTTATTCTCAAATAGGCTTGAGTGTAGATGGTAAAATGTGAAATTGGTTCACTCTCGGATAACGGGCGATTTGTTCTAAGTATAACCCTTACTCTCGTTTGGTCGAATCCACCCTAAGGAATTTGCAGTTACTATGAGATGCACAGGAAAACAGAAATCACGATATCAAAAAAATACCATAAAAAATTGTTATTTCAAATTCCAGGTTAACGATGTAAACTTTGAAGACATGACAAACGATGAGGCAGTCAGGGTCCTCAGGGAAGTGGTCCAGAAACCCGGGCCCATCAAGCTGGTGGTTGCAAAGTGTTGGGACCCCAACCCTAAGGGATACTTCACCATACCTAGAACAGAGCCTGTTAGGCCTATTGACCCCGGTAAGATCAGAAGTTGATTTTTAAGGTTCTGTACCTATTAGTTTTTTCTTTTTCCTAGGATGCCTTATTCTTGTATGGGGGTGATAAGTCCTCCACTGACTTCCTTCATGGGGTGTATTGTGCCTTTTCCCCGCTAGCATGTACCCAAGCCAGCCCAGCTGGGTTAGCACGGACGGTAGTCAAAATTGTCTTTCCTCGTTTTATGTCACTTGCTTCATACTTGCTTACTTGTCAAGTGGAGTAAAACTGGGGAAAGGCAATTTTGTCTACTGTCAGTGCTAATCCTGAAGCTCCTTTATGTAGCAAAGCATGGCATGGGGTTGCTGGCACAACTGCACCAATGATGTCTCATTCAGTGGTATTGGTTCAGAAAATCAAAAATTGATTTTTGATAAACTAATACTTATTTTTTTAGTGTTACGCTCAACTTATAGCGTACTCATTTTGCAGCGCTATCTAGTTTTCTATTGGTTTTTGGCATATATCTGATCTACGCTGTTTTCTTGGTGTATTGGCATTTCTGCCCTCCTTGTTCCATGGTTTGACTTAATCTGCTAAAGTAGAGTAATCCTGAGAATGTGTCCATTAACCCTTTTCATAACATTTCTATTAAGGTGACGAGTAGAGCCAGATAAGCAGGCCCAAATCTGTTCAAAGAAACATCAACCTTAACTTCGTAGTCTTAAATATCAATTCAGTCTGCACTTCAGCGCGGGGCTTTCGACAAAGACAACACACAAAATGACTGATTTTTACGGCTTTTAATTAATATCTATTTGTATATAGTATTTTTCAAAGTTTTTAAGTCATCACGACATCTGATTGTTTGTTGCGAAGACATTAATTTATTTTTTGTAAAAATATATTCGGTAGAAGCTCGGCAAAATGGGAACATTCGAATTTTTTGAGGGAGGTATGCGATTTTTTTCTATAGAGCTATATTTATTAATCTTGTATTTGCGGTCGTCAGAAACGTCTTAATGAAATGAATTGCATGATATATATATTACTAGGTGGTAGGACTTTTCTGCAAAGTTCGTCTAGGTAGGTACCACCGCTTTGCCAGTTATCCTGCCGCCAAGCAGTAGTGTGCAAGCACTACTGTGTTCCGGTTTGAAGGGCATTGTAGCTAGTGAAATTACTGGGCAAATGAGACTTTATGATCTGATCACTCAGTCTAGTAATCTGATTACTAAACTGGGTGATGTCTCAGGATGACGTGCGCATTGCAGTGTCACGCGAAACTATTGTTGTAAAGTTCCAGGTGACACTGCAACTGTTATGGGCGGCCGTGTCACTTAACATCAGGTGAACGACTAGCTCGTCACGTCATTCAATCACATAAAAAAAAAAAAAAAATTAAATTCAAAGCTCCACATGTTTTAATTACACCAGGAAATATGCCAAAACACACCTTGTTTGCTCTACTCGTCGCCATAAGGGGAAGGCACTTCGATCATGAGATCGTTTCGACTATGGTTCAATGTCACTCACTAAACTGTGAAATGTCCAAAAATATATATTTTACTGTAATATTTGCAGGAGCGTGGGTAGCTCACACGCAAGCCCTCCGTGAAGCGTACCCTCCGCCGCCGCCGTCCCTGTCGGCGCTCCCCGCGGGCGCGGCGTCCGAGCGGGGAGCCTCCGACGCCAGCACCGTGCCGGCCGGGGAGCCCCAGCTGTCCGTCAACATGGACATGGCTGCTGTGGTCCGGGCCATGCTCCGGACTGACTCGGGTAACCTGATATTTTGTTTTGTTGATATGGGAGTGATGGTGGCCGAGCGGTAGCATGTGCGCTTCGCAATCTCACGGCTGTGGGTTCGATCCTCGGCCCTGCACCAATGACTTATCTAGCCACTGTACGACCGATGCGCGTTTTTGATGTCTGTGTCGTTGATTTTTTTGGCGGGAACTCGGGCCGCCACGTTCGGCACTTTGGGAATAATCGTTCCTGTGCCTCTGGTGTTTGTTTTTAAAGCATAAACTCTATGTTTCCGGTTACAGGAACGAACAACGCATCCGCATCGTTTTATGTCCAATATAATAGTAAAATAATTAGCCAGGAGCGTGCAAAGTTGTCCCAGTCAAATAAATCTATGTTGTTCAGCGAAATATTTATTTCTACGAAATTAAAAGCGATGACATACTACTTTTTTGTTTTATTTGTATAAAAGATATACGTTCGCATCCAATGACATAAAAATATCGACACAGACAATACAAAAATTAGCCAGAACGATTTTTTTTAAACTTCAAATATTACGGCCGAACAAAAAAAAAATGTCAACTGACTTTAAACTTTTTTTTTTCTTTTAAAATTGCATGGGTGGTGGCTATTTTGGGGTTGCTAGGCGTAGGAAATATATTTCTACTACGACGTACACCTCAATTTAGCAGAAAAAAAGCACCATTTTTAAATTTTTGCCGATATAAAATTATGAACAATTCTTCGCAACCACAGTTGCGAGGGGTATTAAGAATGGGTGCACCTTCGCAACTTTGGTTGCGGTAAGATTGACGGTGGATAGTAAGTTATGTGCAGTTTTCGATGCCATCGCTCCGTGCCTCGGAGAGCACGTTAAGCCGTCGGTCCCGGTTGCCATAAGAACATCTATGGCAATCGTTACGGGTAGTCAGACGCCTGATAGAATCTGACGCCTGATCTAACCATCCCTGTTACTGGTCCCTTATGGGTTGCGAGGTCAGATGGCAGTTGCTCGTGTAATTCTGGTAGCTCGCCGCTACAGGTTAGATTGGGAGCCGACCCCAATAACAAATGGGAAAAGGCAAAGAGGATGGTGATAGAAGCATCCATTAATTAGGAGGGTCAGAATCTCACCTAATCTCACGTGCGTCCTGCAATTTGTCACGTAATTGTTTTTTTTTGCCAGAAACAGTGTAAAATATATTTTTCCACTTAAATATTGCTGCATCATTACACAATAATATTTGTTTCGGTTATGCGAACGCTATTAATGTGCCGGGTAGGGCCAGACTAGCATGTCAAGATCCGTTTAACAACATCACACCATCATCGACCTTAACATAGTACTCTTAAATATCAATTCAGTTTGTACTTCAGCGCGGCGCTTGAGACAACGCACAAAATGACTGGTTTTGACGGTTTTTTAATTAAGGTGGAACGTTACACTAGCGCGGGAAATTCAAATTTTCTTGCGTTCGTTTGCCAATAATAATTTAATTACTCAACGTGATTACATACAAAACTAATTTTGCGCAAATAAATAGAATGTATCAATAAATTACAATTAAAAGTATGACCTACATATCATTGGTTTAGCGACAAATGGCAATAGACTGACAAACTAAGAAGAAAATTGTTTATTGCCATTTGTCGCTAAACCAATGATATCTAGGAGATACTTTTAAAAGTAATTTGTTGATACATTCTATTTATTTCCGCAAAATTAGTTTTCATGTAATCACGTTGAGTAATTAAGCTATTATTGGCAAAAGAACGCAAAAAAAAATTGATTTTCCCGCGCTAGTGTAAAGTTCCACCTTATTATCTGTGTTTATATAGTATTTTTCAAAATTATGAAGTCATCACAACGTCTGAATGTTTGTTGGGAATACACTTTTTTTTTTAAATATATTCGGTAGAAGCTCGGCAAAATGGGAACATTCAAATTTTTTGAGGGAGGTTTGCGATTTTTTCTATAGAGCTATATTTATTAATCTTGTATTCGCGGTCATCACAAACGAGTTAATGAAATGAATTACATGATATATATTAAATTCAAACCTCCACATGCTCTAATTACGCCAGGAAACATGCCAAAAAACACCTCGTTTGCCATACCCGTCGCCTTAAGTAGCACAGTAGCTCCATCATTCAACTCCTTCTTTCGTTATTTTCCTCGCAACTGTGATGAAAAACGTCGTATGATATGCGCGTGCAATGTGCACACTTGTATCATAATGTACTATTGTTTGTTCCCCGCCCCACAGGGCTAGAAATCCGTGACCGCATGTGGCTTAAGATTACTATAGCCAACGCGTTCATCGGGGCCGACGTCGTGGACTGGATACTGCAGCATGTGGCCGGCATAGCTGACCGACGCGACGCTAGGAAATATGCCTCGCATATGCTCAAGGTAATGTTGACTTGTCTTGTGTAATGTTCATGTTAAACTTGACTTATATCATGTGTAATGTTCATGTTAAACTTGACTTGTATCATGTGTTATGTTCATGTTAAACTTGACTTATATCATGTGTTATGTTCATGTTAAACTTGACTTATATCATGTGTAATGTTCATGTTAAACTTGACTTATATAATGTGTAATGTTCATGTTAAACTTGACTTATATCATGTGTAATGTTCATGTTAAACTTGACTTATATCATGTGTAATGTTCATGTTAAACTTGACTTATATCATGTGTAATGTTCATGTTAAACTTGACTTATATCATGTATTATGTTCATGTTAAACTGACATTTTTAATTATTATAAGTAGGTAAAAATATAAAATAATTTTATTGCATAAATAAATTTTATAATCTATGTCTATCTTAAACACAATAATATAATAACAAAACTACAACAATAAAACTAGGTATTCTATAAAACTAAACTAAAACTATAAAATTAACAATATAATACAAAACTAATCTAACAAACCACTACCAGTGGGCAAAGTGCAATCTGTAATGGGCGGCCGTGTCGCTTAACACCAGGCGAACGACTAGCTCGTCACGTCATTCGTTTACATAAAATAAATCTAAGTATTGTATCAGTTATCTGGTTCCCATAGTACAAGCTATGCTTAGTTTGAGGCTAGATGGCGCTGTGTGACATGTCCACACATATTTATATATTCATATTTATGTTATCCAGGCCGGTTTCATCAGGCACACGGTGAACAAGATCACATTCTCCGAGCAGTGTTACTACGTGGCGGGCGAGCTGTGCGCCGAGCTGGCGGCTCTCAGGCTGAGGAGCGGGGACTGCGACAGCCTCGGCAGTGACGCTTTACCACCTTTACCTAACCCCAAGTAAGTAAATACCATGTGTTATGGGTGGCCGTGACGCTTAACGTCAGGCGAACGACTAGCTCGTCACGTCAGTGGGAGTCGGACGAAGGGTTCCGTACCGTTATTTGTAAAAACGGCAAAAAATCATGTCTGTTGTATGGGAGCCCCACTTAAATATTTTTTTTTTATTGTTTTTTAGTATTTGTTGTTATAGCGGCAACAGAAATACATCATCTGTGAAAATTTCAGTTGTCTAACTGTCACGGTTGCTGAGATACAGCCTGGTGACAGACAGACAGACAGCGGAGCGTTAGTAATACCCTTTTGCCGTTTTACCCTTTGGGCACGGAACCCTAAAAATTACCCTGTGATCTTACTTATAAAGGGTCTTTCAACAAGGAAGGGCCGATGTTGAAATTGAACAAAACGAGCTGTGTGTGAGATATAAACATATTTTTTTTTTATTCGAAAGGCCTATTAATGCCATTATTTATTAGAGGCATCATCGGCTCGTACTTCTTTAAAAAAGCCATCATCGTCAACGGCGAGCGCTACAGGTCAATGATAAACAATTTATTTTGGCCTGAATTGAACGATATGGACGTGGACGACATGTGGTTCCAGCACACAGATAACCCCCAATAGATACCGCATGAAAGACTACGACCGCGCACCACGCATTGGTGTAAAAAGTTCTATATAAATCGCCACTTCGCAGCCTACGACGAGTTCATTATTAGGGCGTCACTCGAAACAGCCAATAACAGCGCATTGGCTGCAGTCCCCGCAACCCGCGCCTTCCGCCAGTTTCGGTGAGCTAGGATCCGAACAACAATCCCGTAATGCGGTATCTATTGGGGGTTATCTGTGTCCCAGCAAGACGGCGCTACGTGCCACGTTTGGCATTCTGCATGAACGGTTTGAGGGAAGGGTCTCTCGCAGAGGTCCAAAGCCTTGAACACCGGCGTAAGGTTGCCAGCCTATCGGTTTTTTACAAGCTGCACTTCGGAGAGTGTGCGACGGAATTGCACAACTTAATCCCCCCATCCCCTTTTTACCATCGTACAACTAGACGCACGGAAACACGGCATCCGTATATGGTAGAAATTCCTAGAATACGTACAAAGCGTTTTGATTCCTCGTTTATAATTCGGACAGCAAAGGAATGGAACACCTTACCAGCATCATTGTTTCCTGTCAAATATAATCTGGGAGTTTTTAAGGCTAGAGAGTGAACCGGTCTTCTAAGCAAGCATGCTCCATCGTCGACCGCGTCGTCACTTACCATCAGGTGAGACCGTGGTCAAATGTTAGCCTATCGTTGATTAAAAAAAAAGGTGAATTGGCCACCAAGATCATGCGATTTGACCCCGTTTGACCCTTTTTTTGTGGGGTTTCCTGAAGTCACAAGTCTATGCCAATAAACCGTAATCGACTGATGCCCTGAAACTCAACATAACGCAGGCCATCGTTCAGATTCAGCCGGATTTATGCAGCAGTCTTAGAAAATTGGACCTCTCGGATTCTTGCCACTGTTCGAAGCCGCGGCGGACATTTAAACGATGTCGTATTTTATAAATAATGGCATTAATAGGCCTTTCGAATAAAAAAATACGTTTATATCTCACACACATCTTGTTTTATTCAATTTCAACATCGGCCCGTCCTTGTTGAAAGACCTTTCTACACCACTATTATAAAGAGGAAAGATTTGTATTTTTGTGTGTATGTTTGTAATGAATAAACTCAAAAACTACTGTGCCGATTTCAAAAATTCTTTCACCATTGGAAAGCTACATTCACCCTGAGTAACATAGGCTACACCACTACACGTGCGAAGCCGGGCCGAGCCGCTAGTTACTTATAACTTCGTGGTACTTCCATATTAACTATTACACCACAGAACACATATTGATGGAGTTTTGTAATGTTTTCCAGCATGATGGGGCCCAATTACATGCCGTACGCTGGCTCGTACGGCTACCAGCCGATACCTTTCAAATACGCTTCCTGCGTTAACAGTGAACATACTGTATATGGGTAAGCACAGTCTAAAAAAACAAATTTCATAAAGTCTCATTTGCCCAGTGATGCCACTAGCTACAGTGCCCTGCAAACCGGAACACAGTAGTGCTTGCACAACACTGCTTGGCGGCAGAATAACTGGCAAAGCGGTGGTACCTACCAGGGATGTTGCGAATATTCGCATCCGCATCCGCAATAATCATATGCGGATTTTCATGCGGATGCGGATGTTTTCTTTCTTGTCGCAACTTGTATTAAGGTTAAACGTTTCCCATACAAACTTTGCTTGACTTAGATTCAGTTCCTGGTGTGATTTAAAAGTCGCTATAACTTAACATAGCCCTTATTTAGGCTTGTGTAGCCGCAAAATCAATAACATTATTGTATAATAGCTAGGAAGTATATTATTTTAGCCTAGTAAATTCGACAAATTTTACATTTGTAGTGGTGCATTGTGCGTGCGACGTTGTCAGTTTGTGCATGGTGTAAGCAAGTACACATTACTTTGCGAGAGCAGAGCGGCGCTATGTCGCAGCGCGCGACGTTGCCGATCCGTGTCCGTGTAACACAAAATCGTAATAACAATATAATTCAAACTGTGAGGTATTCAACTCAGTGCTGCCAGAACTTTCCAAGTGTACATTTTGAGTTACTTATGATAATTATACCGTTACACCCCCGCTATTTATCTGATTGTATACTATTGGAAATTTTCATAGAGATTACGTATAATTTCTATTGTAGACGCGTTTCCTTTGAAAATGTCATTCATATCAGCAAAGAAAAGTGTTTTGCAAGCTGTATCACTTTTATCAGGAAAGGCAAATACAAGATCCAAGAAACTTTTTGACCGCTGTGCACTGGCAACACAAATTCAGAGTCTGTCGTCTGTTTTAGGTTAGGTATACTGTTTGTATTTTGTAAGTTTGCTGAACAGAAAAATGAATACACCTAACTTAGTATCACAATCGAGTATAAAACTCACGGATATTCTGTGCCTAAAAGTAACCGAAAACGGGTTCATGCTCAGCTCAAGCGTTTCCATGGCGAAGATGTTTCGTAAGTGTTGAACATAAACACATAAATAGAACTATTTTTTTTAGTACAAAGACTATCCTAGATTCCGAGTGCTTCGTCCCTACTTACTTATTTCTTTTTTTACAGACGGGCAGATGCATTGCAAAAAATCTAAGCCTACCATAGGTACCTAGTTAGAGGTTAGAAATTCAGTAGTGTTTCAGGTTGCCAAGGAAAAAAACGTTTTTCCACTTATATTCATAGATGGAAGACTGAAAATGAATGAAAATCACAATTATTATTACCAGGTATGTGGATGTGGATATTTGGATATGCAGTGTGAATACAAATGGATAATATTACGTTAGTACAGAAAATGTAATCAATAAAGCTTTGAGAATCAGCAAGTTGAAGTGGCAGTGGGCAGGCCACATCGTTTGTAGAACTGACAACCGATGAGGAAGAAAGGTTCTTGAGTGGCAACCATGAACCGGAAGACGCAGCTTAGGTCGGCCCCACAAGGTGGACCGACGAAGTGGTCAGAATTGCGGGGAGCTGATAGATGCAGGAGGCAAGCGGCTGCTCAAAGTGGCGCTCTTTGGGGGAGGCCTATGTTCATCAGTGGACGTCTTCAGGCTGATGATGATGATGAAAGAAAATGTTGATGGTGTTGGCAAAAAAGTGCAGTACCTCTATATAATAAATAATAAGTAAAAACATGTCATAATGTATTATAATGTTTTGTCAATTGTTATATACCTACTCAAGACATTATGCGGCTATAGAAATGAGAAGTGGTAATACGAAAGAAATATGTACTCGGAAAACATAAACATCCTTGCGTAGCTGGGTAAAAATAAAGACTTGGTGGCGAAACATTTTCTATGTTCTAGCTTATGGTAATGCATAAAATCTTATGTGTTTGAAATAAATATTCATATTCTTTGGATTATAGGTACAAGGCCAGGCTAAGGGTGACAAAAATGCAGAAATATTACTTTGTGTGCTTCATTTCACCAGTGCAACCAATCACTGTGTTAGAAATACCAAGAGACGAAGATTTTATTGAGAAGATGGTCCAGAAATCATCATTTTATAAAAAGTGCGTGCTGCCAAAAATCTTACTGAGAAGAGTAAAAAATAAATGCTAAATGTATAGATTTATAATAATTGAAAATAAATCTTTTTGAATGTAATCTGGACTTTTATTTTACTTTTCAATCTAGTGCAGTACGTTGCGTACACTAAGCTAAATTTTTACCTAATAATAGCAATTATTGATATTATTACTCAGCGCAATAGATAGCCAATATATAATGTTTAAAAGTTATAGCAAAATAAAACTACGAGTATTGAGATTCGAACTCGAGTTACACGATTGCAAATCTACCAATGTTACAACTGCGCCATTTAGAAGCTTGACAATGTGGCCAATTTCACAATACACTAACTTCAGTTTTACTTTCTGCTTATGTGTGCGTTATTCGATTACATTATACAGGAATTGGATTTTGATTGACTTACACTCAAAAGTGTAGGTATTACTAGGTTCAACTATGTCTAATATATGCTAAGAACACAATCAAAAACCCGCAAAATAACTTAAAATGAGTTTATTTCTTGTTATTTATCGTAAAATATATAAAAACATGTTTTCGGGGAAACACCGCCATCGCGCGGATTTTGGTGCTTAGCAACACCTGACATTTAACCTTAAGTTGCGACAAGAAAGAAAGTGGGCGGGGCCGGCGAATGGCGCGTGCCGTTCGCACGTGACGTCATTGTCAAAATGACCAATGTGAGCGAAAAAATTGTTGGTAAGATCCGAAGTGGAGTGTGTGTGGCGCATCATTTGTTTCTTGTAAATAAATCATTACGTGTTTGTTTGCGCTGCGCTGTGGATTACTTATCGTATATGATAGATATTTTGAGTATTATTCATGTGATGCAGTGATTACTGTATGTAAATAATTGTTTATTGAGAAATCTTTATACTTATTAGTTTTAGCTCAGCTTATTGAATTAAAATCGCCAGGTAAATGCCATTATGTTACACCGGTAATACATTTATTGTAGGTAAAGTTTATCGTTTTATAAAAATATTCTTTATTTTTCCAGCAAGGTTCCCGTTATTGATAGATTATCTAACAAGTTAATGACAATATCAGAACCGACACAAATGAATATATGTAATTATTTTAAACCAAATATAGAGGACAATGATGAGGCTGGTAAAATATGGAATAAAAGCTACTCTCGCAAGGGCATGACCAATTGACCACCTCGTCTTTAAAAAATCATCTAAATTCGATGCACACAGAACAATTTTCTACATTTGAGAGCATGAGTAAAGAAAAACATCTCTTCTTTTTAATTCATATGTTTTTCTATTTTGTTATATTTATTTATTTATAAATGCTTGCACAGTTACACGTGCGACGCCAAGATGTGTGACGAGCCAGAAATACATCATAAACTTAAATTTATTATAGTCTATGGTCAAAGTTAAATGTTAATAAATATAAATGCCAATATCAATTACAAATAAGCATGTTAAAAAGAAGAAAAAAAATGACATGTCAAAAAACTAATACACATATTAACAAAAATACAAAATTTTACATTAAAAAAGTCAAGGTCTGGTTGTTGAGCAACCAAGGCGTTGAGCAGAGCCGGCCGGTGCCGCGGGAGCGCGTTGTGTGGTGTCCGTTTTTTTTTTTTTTTTTTTTTTTTTTTTTTTTTTGAACGGGCTAATGCTGTTGGTCTCTACCGACCTTTACAGCGTCACCGGGCAGGAGGGCAGGCGCTTAAGGCGCCCAACCGTTAAAAGTGGGAGACAACTAGCACAAGGGCACCCCTGGGGTGCGAGCCTCGGCTTGGGCCGTTGCCGGGATAAGAGGATCGAGAAGGCTACGTCCACTGGAAGAGTGGACCCTATGGAAAGTCGCGACCGTTCTAGCTAACCTACGGGGGGTACGTCGACCTCGCCGGCGGGGTCGGTGTCTGATTGTGTTACGCTGGTAACCTATACCGGTGCCGAAAGCGGTACCTGAGCCAGGAGGGCTAGACTGATCCGGTGATCCTAGCGCAGCCGACACAACGGCTGCTATAGGATCATCCGGATCGCTCAAGACGTGTCTTGGGCGGCGACGACGGGGTGGCGGGTCTGTCATGTCTGTAGAGTAACTTGATGCTTGGACTACGAGAGGGTTAGGGTGATGGGGTGCCGCGTCAAAATAGCGGCGGGATGCATCCTTCATAAACTGACGGATGGATGGTTGTGTGGTGTCCGTGCGCCGCCACTCCCGGTCCGGAGATTTATGTAAGATCTTAAACATCTGCATCCGCGGATGTGAGCCTTCCAAAATCCGCATCCGCATTCGTGAATGCGGATGTGAAAAAATCGGCATCCGCAACATCCCTGGTACCTACCTAGACGAACTTTGCAGAAAAGTTCATCTAGACAACCTAGTACTTGATTTTATAAATCACTAAAACAAGCAACTTGTGTCCTACAACTGTAATTTCGTAATTTCTTCCGAAACTATAGTTTCGGAAGAAATTACGAAGAATTTTCCCCCGCAACCTAATAAAAATAATATAACGTACAAATTGATATTCCAGCTACAACCGCGAGGAGTCCGTACTATCAGGCAGCGGGGGCTCCAGCGCGGGCTCGGAGCGCGGCAAGGAGGCGCCGCCGGCCGTCCCGGCGGACCGAGGGTCCTCCTCCAGCGGCTCCGGGGCTTCCATCCCGGACCCTAGGCCTGCGTCACACAGCAGCGGGGAACGTAAACCCAGGCCTGTGCTCTTCCTATAGTGCAGGTAAACTCACTTGGACACATTCTAATACATGTCTAAAACACCAGCACTTTGAATGGCTCTAAGATAATTTTCGACACCTCTAAAACACCCATCTAAACCACTAATCAACTACTCTGAAACACTCATCCACACCTCTAAACACTCATCTACATCTCTAAAATATTTATCCACAACTCTAAAACACTCATCCTCAATCAACTTTGCTCTAAAATATTCGACCACGCTTCTGAAACATTCATTAGTCACTATAGCGTACCTCTTAAACACTCAAATCTGTAAAACATTTCTAAACCACACATTGCACTATAACAGTAGAATACTAATATACCCATCATCACTTTAAAATACTCAACGACACTCTTACTCACATTATAAATACTCATAAGAACTTAAATACTCATCAGCACTCAAGCACACCTCTAAAACACTCGACAGCATTGTGAATCGTCTGGAAAACACTCCGCAGGCTTATATAACGTCTGTTAAACACTCATCAGCAATGTAAATCGTCTCTAAAACACTTATTAACATTGTCAGAGACTAGTTTTTTTTTGTGGTATAATGGTGCGAGAGCCCACTGCACAAATACCTACGTCATCGGGTACCCCAATAGGCTATCTTTAGATCGTTAACCGACATCCAAATATGTAAAAAAAATCAGGTCTGCCAGTTCCGATCATGCCGGGTCATGGAAATAATTGAAATTTTTTGACGTATTTTTTTTGTCAAAATTTACCCGAATGAAAGTTCTGGCAACAGTTAAACATTGATTAATTATGTAAAAAAAAATTGGTCTGCCATTGCGCACCCTGCCGGAAGTACCTGGCAGACCCCTAAGAATGTGCCCTTCACACCCTTTACCTACATCAGCGAGTATCCCGATGAAACCTACGCCTAATAATATCCAAGGTGACCCTGATAATAGATTAAAGGGTCTGCCAGGTCTAAACTTGGCGAAACTTAGTATTCAAGGCATTTGAAGTTGGTGGAGGTGGATTATTTCCATGACCCGGCAGGATCGGAACTGGCAGACCTGTTTTTTTTTACCATGTTTAAGTGTTGGTTAACGATCTAAAGATAGCTTATTGGGGTACCCGATGACGTAGGTATTTTTGCAGTGGGCTCTCGCACCATAATAACTTTTTGTTTCAGGACCAAGCTGTGAAGCGGCGCACACAATACACATAAATACTGCCAAATAAATTATATGACTAACAGAACTCTATTATCTACGTAAGTGTCACTTGTAAACATTATTATTAATAATTATTATTATGTGTAACTCTTATTATTAATAAGTGTAAGACCAGTGTCATAAATTATATGTTCGAAGTGTATTACGTTAACTGGTATGGTAGTGTTTCACAGCATTTCACCGAGCACTGGATAAACTTATGTAAAGTGATATGGTCCCATCGCGATTTTCAATACTTAAGGGTGATTAATTTTAAGTGTTGTACTCCGAACAAAAATCCGTGGTATGTAATTTATGAACAATTCTATTATTGTTCATAAAATATAATCAATTTGTTCAAGGAATCGGCATTATGATAAAAATGAAATGTAAAATTTACCTTTTAGAACTTCCCCTCGCGTCTTTCTTTTCCTTCTTTCTTTTTTGTTTTTCATTTTTGCTTTACTATAAACTCAAATTTTTATCTATTAAATGCAAAAATCTTAAACGTGTCAGGACGTGCTGAATAAGCCTCCCTCATATTAATTTATTGTTTCCACATGTGCATATTGAGTTAACATTACACCCCCTTAAGACCTTCATAACATTTTATTTCATATCTTGTATTTTTTATCAATATGCTGATTCACTGAACAAATTGATTATTTATGAACAATTCTATTATGAACATGCCTGATTTAAACAAATGTGTAAAAATCTATGAACAAAACAATTTAATTTTTTTATTTCAACAATAGACTGTTTTTTTTTTCAGTAATTTCCAAATAAATTGGAGTATTACAGGTTTAATGTAAATATAATATAAAATTACTGTAGCGTTTAGTAGTATATATAATCAATAAAGAACTATGATAAAAAAATGTATTATAATGTTGATAAGGCTATATTTGACAGCTGCCATGGCTTAGTAACTCAATTTACATGTAATTCACGGGTTCTATTGCCGTTACGAAACAAATGTTTAGTTATCGCCTCTATTGATAAACATTGTTTAGCGAAGGAGTACAGTTTTGTGTTTTGTCTCTATTTATCGAGTTGAAATTAGCAATGATAAAAGAAGAGAAAACACTGCATAGCTACTCCAGTGCTAGGCCTCGGTCTCCTATTAAATGCTATATGCGGCGTCCGACTTCAGCGTTTTCGTTCCGATCGACGTCTGAACGCCAGGCACAGCGTCAGCGGTCAATACATCTCATAGCGAACGACGACGTCTCGTTCACAACAGTAGTCGATAAACAGTGCTCGCGTGTAGTCGTGTGATATAAAATTAAAATGGATATAAATTCGTTACTTTTGGCAGCGCTTGTGTTATTTTGTAGGTATAATGCACTATAACTTTTGACTGATACAATCAATAATTCGCCTTTCGACATTTTGTACTGACGCCAAATACGACGTTCACGCTGCAATGCTTCGAAATAACTAAAACGCCGCGCAAAGCGTCTGAACGCCGAGCAAAGCGTCTGAACGCCGACCACGGCGTCCACACGCCAACGTCAGCGTGTGAAAGAGACCACAACAGTACATTTCTATAGTAAGCATTGTGACGCGGCGTACGGCGTGGCGCTGTACTCGGTCGATGGCGTTTATAGGAGACCATAGCCTAATACACAGCTTTAATAGGCACACAAATTATTTGTCGTATCAGCAGGGCTGGTATGAGCTGTAGAAATCCACGTAGCTCTTCTCTCAAGAAAGCGTTTGTCCAATGAACGATTACGTTGATTTTACGTCATAAACCTTGTGTTGAATTTTCATTGACTGGCCTGTTGGCTCAGTTGGTAGTAGCTCTGCCTTCTGAGCTATAGGTTGTAGGTTCGATTCCCACTCAGGACAAGCATTTGTGTGATGAACATAGGTGTTTGTTCTGTGTCTGGGTGTTATATTGTATTCTATGTATGTATTTACAAACAAAAAGTATCTAAGTATTGTATCAGTTATCTGGTTCCCATAGTACAAGCTATGCTTAGTTTGGGGCTAGATGGTGCTGTGTGAAACGTCCACACATATTTATTTTATTATTTATTGGTCAAAAGGTTTCTCTAGAGATGTGTCGATTTCTAAAGCTTACGCTAGCCATGTCGTCTCATTGTCCATTTAGTTTTAGATTAAGGTTGGGTCGCACCATAGTTTTTGTTAAAGTTTCCCACCAGTCACTAGCCCAATACGTTCCCACAGCTGGGACGCGGGCCTTCTCTCACAGGGAGAGTGTAGACCATAACCCACCACGCTGGACAAGTGCGGGTTGGTGGATGACACATGTTCTCGAATGTTGTGATTCTTGAACATGCCGGTTTCCTCACGATGTTTCCTTCAAATTTCTTGTCTTACATAAGAAATCTGCAAAAATTTATTCTCTATGAAATGAGAACGAAACCGCTCGAAATGAATGTGGAATTGGCGCGATTTTAACTGTCAAAAATCATAATGTTCCACTGAGACGCGTTCCGAAACATCAACACGTCAAAAGTTATTACCACTTATGTCAATATTTATTCAAAATAAAAATAACTTTAATGTAAAGTGAAGGTATCTATAATGCTGTGACACGATAACGACGTGGTTTCGTATCGTGTGGAATCTGTGTTTTCATACAGAATCAGGGCCCAGGTGAGATCGTGGTCAAATGTAAGCCTACTTATGATAAAAAAAAATATGTTGGAAACTATTAATGTAGTGAACAACTGTGGAAGTTTAAACCATTGGTTAAATTGTGCAACATGTTTCCGCTTAACCTACAGTTTGCAGAATTAAAAATATAGATGGTGCAACCCAGCCTAAAATTTTTTTTTCGCAAAACCGTTGTAAATGTTAGTTACTCGTATTAATCGAAACTTTTTTGATTATGTGCATATATTTTTTTATTCATTGATATTTTTGGTGCCATTTATGTTTATTCTATTCTATTGACAAATATATTCATCGAGTATTTGTGTTGTGTTTTGATAAAATGAAAAAAGTTAAATTACTAGGCAATTAACACGGTGTCAATTGCCTAGTAATTTAACAAAACTCCTAATCTTATGATCTAGTAATCTTATTACTAGAAAGTGTGATGTCTCAGGATGACGTGCGCAGTGCAGTGTCACGCGAAACTTTGTATTTTAAAGTTCCTAGTGGCACTGCAATAACTGATACGGGCAGCCCTGGCACTTAACATCAGACGAATTACTAGCTCTTCATTAGCTTACTCGGATAATAATCAGAACGCAACACAAACATTTTTATATTACACTGACATATTAATAATTTTATCTTCCAGTTATAAAATTAAACATATTTTTTATTGTAATTTTTATTACATATTTAATGTACAATAAATAAGAACGCCAATTAGTAATATAACCACGCCATATGCATAGTCTTTATAATTTAATTTAATATACATTTGAGTGTACATAAAATGCGGTGATAATATTTTAAAATTGCTAATTAATATTTTGATGTATTTTCAAGTTTAAGAGCCAGCCTTCTGGTCACAAAAAATCAGCATTGCCATACAGCGTGGCAATGCAGCCAGCCTTCTGGGAACATTCCCCTCCGTCAAGGGTCTTTTTGATAATTTATGAGTGTAAGTTTAAATTCATTAGTATACATTTTTTACTATGGGGCAAATTGCCTTTATTACTCAAGCTAACTACTACAATAATAAAAACTAAACTAAACTAAACTAGCTACACTACCTACTACAAAGAACGCTTATGGACTGTATAATAGCCGCTATGGTCTATAGACAGTCCAAGTGCTCCAGCCCACTACCGGTAGGTAGCGTACCCACGTACGTTTAGTATACATTGATTACTGATAGTAGGTACATCATTCATTGATTAATATATAATCACATTATAATAGACTCGATCCGGCCTTTTCAAGTTTAATAAATTAAATCGAGTCTTATAAAACGTCAATGTGCAATAGTTACATTTATAAATTTGATTTTATTGAATAGATGGAAGGTGTTCAGCGTAAATATAAGAATGAAAGAAAGAAAGAAAGAAAGAAAGAAAAAGAAATATAAAGTTGTTTTAATGAACAATTTCATTAATTCCTGTGAAATTGTTCAAGTGAACATTTTTAGATAATATTTATTATTAATCAGCAACTTTAAAATATTATTGCGTTAGATTTAAATTAAAACGCTCGGTAGATTCTTGGTGTTATTTATATGAACGAATTCATTAAAATATTTGTACGCAGTGAGAATACATTTTTTACGAAGTATATATTTGCCATTTAAAACTACACAATTAAAACGTTCTGTTGCAAATTGCTGTAGAACATTCAGTCGTGTTCATTATAAAAAAACTACTTCAAAAATGGTCGAGTGTTTTAACAGAGAAATTATAGCTAGGGAAAGTATGAAAAAAAATGACTTCATTTTTTTTTCATTTTTTTGTACAATTTTTTTTTTATTCACTGCTTACTGAAATACTTTATAGTATATTTCAAAATATGTAAAAGGCCATTGCGTTATATTTAGGCCAAAAATTTTGCAAAATCTTTGATGTTTAGGGCACATTATAATAAAAATGTATACGTAGAGATTGTCTATTAATTGAAAATTAATTTATAAAATGAGGGTAACATGATAAATGTAATTTATAGAATGGAGATGTATGGATGTATTCATGGAGTTATAATAACGGTGTTTATTGCTTAAGGTGGAACGTTTCACTAGCGCGGCAAATTCAAATTTTATTGCGTTCTTTTGCCAATAATAGCTTAATTACTCAACGTGATTACATGATAACTAATTTTGCGGAAATAAATAGAATGTATCAATAAATTACAATTAAAAGTATCACCTAGATATCATTGGTTTAGCGACAAATGGCAATAAACATATTTCGTCTTAGTTTTTCAGTCTACTGCCATTTGTCGCTAAACCAATGATATGTAGATGATACTTTTAATTGTAATTTGTTGATACATTCTATTTATTTGCGCAAAATTAGTTTTCATGTAATAACGTTGAGTAATTAAGCTATTATTGAGTAAAATCGTAGACACGGTATAAATCTTATTTTTGTCGGTATCGACCTTTCGCCTCTGTACTAGTTAAAATATTTTTTAAAAGTATTTTCGGAGTGGTTGTATGAAATAGCAACAAATAAATAAATAGCCCTTTACACCACTACGATGGATCTTCGCGGTAATTTCTATAAATTTTTTAAAGATATATAAATAAAATATTCTGCATGTAGCTCTTGTATAGGTCTAACTGACAAGTATCCAAATTCTATATACAAATACGAATATCAAAAACATTTAAAATAAAAAAAGCAGTAAAAAGGTTTTACGGTGGCGGTAGGCCACAAACTAGTGGAACGAGTAAAGTTAAAAGATTAGTGGAACTACGTTAAGATATTCTTGTCTCATTTTGTATGAATGATATATATAAAAACGACAAAAAAAGATTAGGTTCTCACATATATTTGTGAAAAACTTGCCCCTGTGTCTCGCTCTACTCGACGCTCTTTCTTTCGCACGACATATAGCAATAAATTCTCGTTATTATAAACTGTGAATACATGTTTAGTCTGGGACTTCAACGTTATTTAAAACCACGTTTTACCGAACTAAACAAATTGAGCTACACGATTATTTTGAACATTCCTATTATACTATCTGAGTTTGAATTGGTATATTATCCCGAAAGGGGGTAAATCTACTCCTCAAGGTAGACAATGTTTCTTCTACGAATTTTCTAAACTAATAGTTTTTCATTGAAGAAATGCCATGTAAAGTTTACGTTCGAAGATAGCCCTAGCGCAGATGGGTGGTTGAACTTCGTCCTTGACCGAATGCACTTAAATGAGTACGACGACGTGTGTTTAGAAATGAATTTGTTTATTTATTTTTTAACTCTCGTAGCGATCGCACGCGCAATTTTGTGAGTGGATTTATTTTTTAGTATGGCGGTTTGGAAACACGCAGTTTCAAGTAAGGCTCTCACAACTTGTGGGCTATCATGGTCCCAGTCCCCCCCTTTCGGGATAACATACCAATTCAAACTCACCTTGTATTGAACAATTCTATTATCTACATAAAAAATAATCAAACTTTATAGACAGTACATTCTTTTACGTATTATCGCTGTTCAAGAATAATGCGGGTGAAATTGGCGATTTGCTACTATTTTCCCTCTAATCTCCGAGTGATACTGCAATCTGTTGTGGGCAGCCGTGACGCTTAACATCAGGTGAACGACTAGCTCGTCACGTCATTCGTTTACATAAAAAAAAGTCGCGAGTTTTATGCGTGGTTATAATTAATGTTGTAAAAAAAACATCCTGCAATGTCGTAACGAGTGAGTATAGGTAAATTGTGTATGTAATCATAAAATTGTGTAAAAAGCGCGGTATTTTGTTTTAAATTTCTGAACAATTCTTTGTAAACATATCAAAAGCTTAGTTCATCGTCATCAATATGTTATTTAATCGAAAAAATTTACTGTTTTGGAAATGTGTTTAGATATTTACATTACATGTCCAATTATTTCCATTATTATTAAAAACAAAAAGTATCTAAGTATTATATCAGTTATCTGGTTCCCATAGTACAAGCTATGCTTAGTTTGGGGCTAGATGGCGCTGTGTGAAATGTCCACACATATTTATTTATTATTTTATTATTTCCGACCGATAAAAAAACTTATTTATATATTGACTCTGAAAAGTGAACACTCTGTACATTAAATAGTATTCCAAATAAAACCACGCTGTATAATAAAGTTTAACACATTTTCAAAATAGCTTTTAATATCCAATAAATATTATGTAGTTATTTATCATAGCATTCGGTGTAAATTAAATTATTTTAAATTAAAATAATACTCAATATTTAATCGTCTTGAAAAGCATTTACATATATTTAATTTTAATGTATTTAAAGTGTTTATTGTGTTAATAAGTAAGCAAATAACTGACTGGTGTCGAAATAAATCCTTTTGCTAGGTTTAGTATATTCCGCTTCGTATAAATGCACAATATGCAAAATGAGCACGACACTCAAAATGTGCAAACCGCAAAATGTACAATGTAGGCCTAAAGGCCTATTCAAACCGGCGCGTTAGTCGCTACCGCTGTGGGTAGCGGTAAATACCGCGTGGAATCCCGCGAGGTATTTTGTATGAAGTTTCGCTCTAGCCGCGGAGTTCTATGAAAAATAAAAATAAACTAAAAATGTATTCAAAAACAGTCTGCGCGTACCTTTAATACATCAAACTAGGTTTCAGATGAATTTTAACTTATAATGTTTATTTATTTTATTTGCCACACAAAACAGAATATAACCAAATGAAAGAACAAGCAGAAAAAAATACATACATTTTGAGCTAGATTATATCCCAAAACATGTGTACACATCATGATTAACAAACCTGTTATTGGAATAATTAGTAAAAATAGTTAACAAAGTACATTTCTTATGGTATCGATTTAAATCTTGAATGCACTAGAATCATTCAAAGTTCCGAAATATACTGAAACGTCTCTTTTAAATTTTGCTAGATTTTGGTCAAAAATGTCAATTGAGCTGTGGTGTTCCTTCAGGATGTCGTTATACTGCCGACACATTCTAACCAAAGGGTTGTAGAATGAAGTATTATTAGTAAACACCTGAAGTGAGAAAATATCTTGCGAAAGCAGAAAAGGCGAGTCAACGGTAGAGTGTATAATTTTGAAAAGGCCAATTGTGTCAAAATATGTCCGTCGAGTTTTGAGAGGTAGCAATTTAAATTTTGATAATCTTTCAGATACGATCGAAGTTGGCGATTCAGACCAAGCCTGTGACACAGTATATTCAAACACCGCTTTTGTACGCGTTCTATCCGATCACTATGCACAGCGTAATGCGGAGACCAAACAGGAGCACAGTACTCAAGAACACAATGTCTCAGTCCATTATCGAGTCCACGGGGAATTTAGGGTTGTCATATAATTTTATAAGACGCTCAATTCCCCGGCTCCACGGTATAAAGGCTCTGCCATAACTCATAAGGTTTTATAACAAATTTAAAAAGCCCTACACACGTGTTAAATATCTCTTTTTAGATTTTAGGGCCAATCTCTTAAAGGCCCTTAAAGATTAGCTAAGCTTAAGATACCTATGGCGGTACTCTTCTGAATAAGAGTGGGTTTTTTTGATTAGTAGTCAAGATAACTAAATGGTTAAAAAACCGTAACAAATTTTGATCATTGGTTAGAATTTTTAAACTTAAGGTGGCTGTTACAAAATTATGCGTATATGCAAGGTTTTCGTCGTCAATATTTGATGCATAGCTTTAATGTCTACATATACTTAGCCATTATATGAAAAATACCCTTCGTTTTTTCTTCTTCGATAATGACAAAGCGAATTTTAGGTAACTTACCTATTTATTTATAGTAATCATCATTCTCCTGGTGTTCGTTTTGGCAAAAACACACAGAGACCCGATTTGAGAGCTCTAATTTGCAAATTCTGTGTAACGTAAGTCTCCAAACTAAATTACCTATACTCCACTAAATACATCCTGTACTTCTATAATAACAGAAGCGATTTTTGACTTTTGCCTTTCAACTAATGAGGAGTTTTTAAAAAAAAAAGAAATGGTGTTTTATGTATGACCCAATAGATGGCGCCAGTTGTGGTTTTACCAAAATCTGTCACTGGCACTGTTTCAAGCATAGACCACAGGTTATAGGAAATGTGTCACGATACTGACTGACAACTCTAAACTGTTTCGTTTGTTCTGTTTTCGTTGCGCGATAGCTCGGCTTAATTTTGGATCATAATATTAACGTTTATCTGTCTCGCAGTTCTGCTGTACTTCAATTTACTTAAGAATAATGCACCACAGACTACTTAGGAGATACTACAGACAATGTACTCGTGGTCCACTCAACTGAATTTGACATTTCTTTGTAGGTAGTCTAAGCATTCTCTTATGTTTAAACTACTCTGTGGTTTGAAAGGCTTAAACTATGTACTTACAGCGCCATCTAGGAAAGAAGCGGAACTAGTGTTTTTTTTAAATAAAAAGCCTCATTAAAAAAATATTAAATTAAATTTGATTTTTATTAAAAAAGTCTTCAACAGAAGGTGAAATATCTCCGGAGTTTTATATTACATCGACAAAATATTGTTACCAATAAATAAAGTTCATCATTTTTCTGAACTACTACAGATTATTGCATAATTTGAAATGACGCTCTTATTTATATATCAATAAATGAAACTAGATATATTTGGTCAAACCGACGGACGCTGCAAGCTCGGTACCGCGCGCGCGGTACTGAGCTCGCCGAAATGTAATAGCCACCTTAACCACTAATCATAAAACCCACTTTTATTATTGGTTAACCACGGATGTAAAACCCCACCCTAAGGTTGCGTTTCCACCAAAGATGTGCGAGACAGCTAGGCGATGCGAGGATGCGTAGCGAGGCTGTGAAACCGTGTGAGTCTCCGCCGGAGATGTGCTAGGCTGAGCGGTGCGAGGATTCGTAGCGACGCTGTGAAACGCTAAACATTATAGCTGGCGGTGGGCGATCGGCTTTCAAATGGTATCTTCTATGCTTTGCTTATAAAGAATACAAAAGTACAAATAGAACAACAGAGAATAGGCTTGTGTTGTGCTATTTTTTTTATTGCACTAATAATACTCCTCAAAAAATAAAACAGTCGTGAAAACAAAAATTAAATATCTCAAAAAATGACAAAGTTACAAGCATTTTAAAATACAGGAATAGAAAGAGACCGTTCAAACGTGCAGTGACGTCAGTACGTTCTCTTTGGCATGTGACGAACTTTTTTTTTTGTTATTAACTATGGGGAAGCTCTGTTTTGCGAGAAAGGGACAGGCGATGCCTCCTTCAGAAACTTTAAAAGCTCATTACTCCGTGATTTATTTACCGATTTTACAATTTTTTTCAATTATTGCATTCATTTTTAACCTACTTTACGAAAATAATATTGAGTTGTTAGTTTTTAATACACACTATCCTATTATTTTTGCTACTTGTTCCATTGAGAGAACAAATGGGTAGTAGAACCATGGAACAAGGAGGAGAGGAATGCCAATCCACCAAGAAAACAGCTTAGATCAAAAATATGCCTAAAACTAGATAGCGTTAGCAGATCAGAAATATGGCAAAAAAAAAAGTTTTTGATATTTTTGATCTACTCTGTTTTCTTGATGCATTGGCATTCCTCCGCTTCTTGTTTCATGGTAGAACAGATGGTAACTACCATAGAATTATATATATATATATATATATATATATAATTCTGTGGTAACTACCCTTTATTTCACGTTTAGACAATGGGGTAAAAAACTGACTTTTGCTCACTTCAGATGGCAGCACTGTTGAGTGTTCCCTAAATCTGACAAATATCTGTCATCCTCCATAATAATTTTGTAAACAAGTAAAAATAACTCAATTTATTTCATTAATATGACGTTGTGTTCAGCTTTAGATTGCAAAAAGACGGGAGTCCATGTATTCCCTAAAGATATCAAATGGAGAAAACAATGGATAAAAGCTTTACGAAGAAAAAATTGGGAGCCCACTAAATATTCAAGGTTATGTGCTTTTTTCCAGTAGTAGATGCTTTTCTATTCCGCAACTGTTTTTTTAACCGCCTAACACTCCATGTTGAATACATTTTTGTAGTATTAGAATCGAATTCGCTGGTAAGCACAAAGAATCAAAAATGCAATATGGCGGCGATTAGGATCACTCAACAGTGGCGCCACCTACGATTAGCTTTCAGTTTTTAACCCCATTATTAATGCAGTAAACACTTTGAAAAAAAGATAAACAAATGATTGTTGTGATAAGCAGCTTACAATCTGTAAACATATTTCTAAGTTGATTTTTAATATTTAGTGTTGTGTAAATTATACCTTTTGTAGTTATATTTTGATATGGTTATTGAAACCGCTATGTAATGTTTCAAACGTGTAATTTTATTAAACATAGCATTTTGTAATTAATTTTCGGTGTTTTATTTTATTTAATAAATGACTGACCTATTCGTGAAAACGGTTTGTCCCTGCTACTGAATTCTTTTTCTTATGTTTATGAATGATGTGACAAGCTAGACGTTCGCCTGATGTTAAGCGTCACGGCCGCCCATAACAGATAGCAGTGTCACTCGGAACTCTAAATTAATATAGTTTCGCGTGACACTGCACTGCGCACGTCATCCTGAGACTTCACGCAGTCTAGTAATAAGATTACTAGACTGAGTGATCAGATCATAAAGTCTCATTTGCCCAGTAGTTTCACGATTCAATTTCTTACTACGAAGTAGGAATTTTCTGCAAAGTTCGTCTAGGTAGGTACCACCGCTTTGCCAGTTATTCTGCCGCCAAGCAGTAGTGTGCAAGCACTACTGCGTTCCAGTTTGAAGGGCATTGCAGCTAGTGACATTACTGGGTAAATGAGACTATGATTCAAAATCTTATTAATAGACTGTGTGATGTCTCAAAATGACGTGCGCCATAGAATTATATATAGCTAACGCTGTAATTCTGTTGCGTGCGCAGTGCAGTGTCACGCGAAACTTCATAGTTTATGAGTTCCGAGTGTTACCTGCAATCTGTTATGGGCGGCCGTGTCGCTTAACATCAGGCGAACGACTAGCTGTCACGTCATTCGTTTACATAAATAAAAGTCATTTGGTCCCAAGCAAGATTCAAACCAGGTATTCTTGTCGTACAATTACTGCCTACCCTTGCTCCAATATGGGTAACTGGGTATGGGTATATGTATAAGAAAAACTGTTATAGATAAAATATATTTTATTTCCATTACAATAATACACTGGGGAGTAAATAATAGGAAAATAAATCGTAGGTAAACGCATGATCTAATTTTTTTCAATAAGTCAAAAGTAACCTTACATTTTCATAATTTCAACAAAAATCATGAATTTGAATTACATTTTATTTATAGCACCAAACAAAAGACAAAACAATTTACAACACACAAATTACTTTTAATAATTATATTGCACAAAATATAGAAATGTAACAGCACAAGTGGTCTTATTGCTAAACAGCGATCTCTTCCAGATCTTACGATGCACCATCTACATAGAAACAGCTGTTATTAAAAAAGAAATTTTATAATTTCTTTAATAGTACATTATGATACAAGTGTGCAAAGTTGATCATTGCACACGCATGTCATACGACGTTTTTCATCACAGTTGCGAGGGGAAAAACAGAGTTGTATTGATAATTAACATTGTGAAAAATGACGTGCAGGCTTCTTATTTTCACGCGCCGTCAGAGAAAAACCGTGTTGATAGCGCGAACAAAATCGACATCGACCAAAACGAATGAAAACTTAGGTCCAGTTTTCGTCGAACGAACGAAAATGTACGTATAACTTGCAGAGAGATACTTAACTGTATCGGGTTATCATATTATAACGTGTGTGGTAATTTAGAGTAAAGCGCACACATCTGAAATTTGTTGGATTTTGGTTCTAAAAGCGGTGCCAGAAGTGTCACTTTACGAGCAACTGTGATGAAAAGTCCTTTGATTTCTATGAAACTTCAAGCAATTTTTCTACTTTGTTCTATGGAAAAAACAAAACCTATTCATGTAAAAATATCGGACCTTTTTAATTTGGTTACTTTATAATAACGGACACAATTTTTACAACATTTATAATACTTGTGGTTTGAAATGTAAAACGTTAGTTAAACCACAGAATATACAATTAGTACTAGTTAATTCATCATCAACAGTCTGAAGACATCCACTGCTGAACAAAGGCCTCCCCTACAAAGCGCCACTTTGAGCGGCTGCTCGCATCCTGCATCCATCTAAGGTGTGACAACTTAAAAAAAGCAAAATCGTCTCATCTATTTGGGAGTTACAAATACAAACGTTAAACTTACAACACCCTTGTTTGCGTCGGGGATAAAAACGATGATAACCGTTAGAAATAGAAACAGTAATCTGTGGTATGTATCCTTATGGCAGGTTTAAATAACGTTTTGGCAGAAAAATAAAATGACGAAAAGAAAACTGAAAATAATAAAAATAAATGCGATGCGTCTTTTGAAGAAAAATAATATTTGAGCCTTATAACAATAGGTAGGATTACAATTCGTAACTAAAATATAATACGTATGCAATATTTGTGCCATTAAAGAAAATGTAAATTAAAAAAAATATTGTTTATCTCACTCGCACCATTACGTAGTACATGTGGTGCAAATGAGAAAGCAACAAATGTTCTCTCTTACAAACAAACACTTCTTTAATTGCACGTGTTACCAATATAATAAAAGTAATAAAACGTCGACCAATTTTTAACACATAATCAGAATTCGATAAAATAAAATAAAAAAAACCTCAAGCGGACGAAATATGAATCTCTCGGTGAGAGATACATATTCCTTCCGTTTGGGGTAGAAACCATGGGACCGTGGGGTCCATATGCCCGCGGATTCGTGAAAGAGCTGTCCAGACGCCTAATAGAAACTACAGGTGACCAAAGAGCTGGCTCTTACCTCGGCCAAAGACTAAGTATGGCCATTCAACGAGGTAATGTCGCCAGCTTTTTGGGCACCTTACCCGCAGACAGCGACTTAAACGCGGTTTTCTTATTTATAAGTTTAGTTTTAGTTTTAGATAAGTACTTAGCTTAGATTTAATTTAGTTTTTGTAATTGTATTTTGTATTTTATTGTTTAGTTTTTAGGCCTAGTTAAGTAATTTTATATATTTTAAGTTGTTGTGATAATAAATTTAATAAAATAACACTTCATAATTTCTATAGAAAAGCAAAAATAAAACAAAATAGCACAAAGTTAAGCGCGGAAATTGATTTATTTAAGTTGTAAATCTCGCGGTGATTGCTGTCATTCATCATTAGTGGTGTCGAGCATGTATGCTTCGCTACTGCTGTCGCATTGCTACTGCTGTCGCATTGCTGTTGCAAATTTTACGTAATTACCCCGCCGTTTTTAAAGAGAACGCGTTGGTACTGTGATTTTAGTGTTTTTTTTTTAAATGTGAATAAATGACGTGACGAGCGAGTCGTTCGCACGGCTGCCCATAACAGATTGCAGTATCACTCGGAACTCTAAAGTATAAAGTTTTGCGTGACAGTGCACTGCGCACATCATCTTGAGACATCACACGGAACAGTAATATGATTACTAGACCGTGAGATCAGATCGTAAGGTCTCATTTGCCCAGTAATTTCACTAGCTACAATGCCCTTCAAACCGGAACACAGTAGTTCTTGCACACTACTGCTTGGCGGCAGAATAACTGGCAAAGCGGTGGTACCTACCTAGACGAACTTTGCAGAAAAGTCCTGTCGTCTAGTAAAAATACCTATGACCTATCGAATTAGTCATTTAGCTTCGCTGAATTCAGCCAAATGTGATATCCCCTTTTGGCTCACACCTCACAGTGACAAAATAAATTTTCTCCTATAGGGGGATGAAAAGCAGAGTGTACCACACGGTACTAAAACTATTGAACCTCGTGCGACGTACTTTGAATCCCTCGCTACGCTTAGGATTCTGCTCTAGGATCCTTCGCTTCGCTCTGGATCCAAACAATCGCTCTCATCCTAAATACATTATTTTAGTCCCTTGTGACACAATCTACTGCTCAAAAATAACTTTGACAAAAAACTACTTGATCGAATTTTTGTAGTAAGATATATTGCTTGCTCATAGATGGGTGCGGGTTCAAATCATGTTTGTAATTAAAATTTTTCCTAACTAAAGTTCAACCTACAAGTGCAAGAAAAGTGCAAGTACTACTGTGTTCCGGTTTGAAGGGCATTGTAGCTAGTGACATTACTGGGCAAATGAGACTTTATGACCTGATTTCACAATCTAGTAATCTGATTACCAGACTGTGTGATGTCTCAGGATGACGTGTGCAGTGCAGTGTCACGCGAAACTTTATTGTTTTAAAGTTCCGAGTGACACTGCAACTGTTATGGGCGGCCGTGTCGCTTAACATCAAGTGAACGGCTAGCTCACCACATCATTTTTTCTCATAAAAAAAATGTATACAATATTTGTTCTCCATGCATGCACTCAATTTCATAGAATACATCTCACTTTCATTTTTACCAAAGAATTCGTTATGTATTGCGTAACTAGCGCAGCAAATCCAGCAGACTATTGCTTTCTCGCTTCCATTACAATTTAGACGGCATGGTGTAAGCGAGAAAGCTATAGTTTACCGATTCGTCTGGTGATACGCGTTGTGTTAAAAATCGGTCAAGTGAACTAAAGAATAATTTATTCGTCTGCAACACTTACAACACAAACAATTGCATGTCGTTTTCAAAATATCTTGGACTCTGTAACCTTTATTTATAACAAAAAGGATTTTCTTTGAGAAGATACCTTTATCATGGAATTGATTTTAAAGTGTAAACAACACTTGAAGTATACCTATAGAGATATTAGAGTAGACATTTTAGCAACCAGCGGGATTTGAACCTGCGCCTTCCAACTCACCTGATTAGACGCTCTGCCAACTGAGCTATGGTTACAAGATTTTCGCAGTCAAGAGGAGTTGGAAGGCGCGGGTTCAAATCCCGCTGGTGCTAAAAATTTTAAGGACTATATCTTTACCTTTATTTTAGTTTGCCATCGGAATTTGATCCTTATATATGATGGCGCAACAATACAGTTTTTTTTTCAAAAGCAACGAGTTTGAATACTGCAGGGCTAATATAGCATAGAGCGATGGTGGCCGAGCGGTAGCATGTACGCTTCGCAATCTCACGGCACCAGGTTCGATCCTCGGCCCTGCACCAATGACTTATCTAGTAAGTTATGTGCAGTTTTCGATGCCATCGCTCCGTGCCTCGGAGAGCACGTTAAGCCGTCGGTCCCGGTTGTCATAAGAACATCTATGGCATTCGTTACGGGTAGTCAGACGCCTGGTCTAACCATCCCTGTTACTGGTGCCTTATGGGTTGCGAGGTCAGATGGCAGTCGCTTGTGTAATTCTGACAGGTTAGATTGGGAGCCGACCCAAATAACAAATGGGAAAAGGCAAATTAGGATGAGTTAAGGTAACCAATGGTTAAAAATTCTAACAAATGGTCTAGTTTTTAACCGTTGGTTATCTTAACTACTTATTTTATAAACCACCCTTAGTTTGGGGCTGGATGGTAGTGTGTGAATTGTTTACAAAAATTGTTTTTTTTTTAATACTTGTTCTTGAAACTTGTGAAGTAAGTGTTGAAGGGTACTTAGGTTTAATACTTAAAATCTTAGATCGAGCGGAGTCGAGACAAGTTGCTTCCGTGGAGAACTTCTGCTTATGACATCTGCAACAAAAGATAAATTATATTTAAAATGTGTGTCACAAATATTATAAAGACGAAAGTTTGTATGTGTGTGGAGGTAGCTTTTTTTTATCCCGAAAACGGGAACGGCTACCTAATTACGTAACTCGCAACAAGTTCGCAACAGGCGTAAAGAAAGCGATCGAACGCTATCACCGTCTGTCGGACAATCGAAGACCTAAAAAGTGAAAGAAAAAAGAAAGAAGAAAGAAAACACATTTATTCAGGACATCACACAACGTTACATTTTACAAGTATTTAAGCTGCGTTGTACTGCCACATAAATTTCCATGTTACACCCAGGTTAACTGGAAGATAATGCTCTCTAGCATTAAGTTCGCCTATGTACCTACATTTGTTGTTTGTGCAATAAAGAATTTTCTATCTATCTATCTATCTACAAGTAGGCATTTAAACAAGACAAATCACAACAAAAAGAAAGGCACTAAAAATATTATGTTACGTGACGTCATGATATAGGTCCGATGATATAGGTAGGTAGATAGCATGCAATTAAGGTCGTAGGACCTTAATAACTGATTTTCAGGACACTTCAGGACACAACAACTAAATACAATAGAATAGTAGTGGATTATTTTGTATCCCATCTATTGCTGTTCTGTTGCTGGTGGCGCTAGTATCAAATCAATCAGCGACAGGCGAGTGTTTGCTGTCGCTTTGCTGCATACTGCTGTTGCAAATTTTACATAATACAATAGTCTAGTAATCTTATTACTATACTGTGTGAAGTCTCAGGATGACGTGCGCAGTGCAGTGTCACGCAAAACTTTATTATTTTAAAGTTCCGAGTGACACTGTTAGGTACTGTTATAAGCGGCCGTGTCACTTAACACCATGTGAACGACTAGCTCGTCACATCATTCATTCTCATAAAAAAAAAAACAATTTTGATGCCAAAAATTCGTAGTTTTAGGTGACTATAACTACGAAGATATTGCGTAATTTTTTACTGTGTAGACAACATATTATTTATTTATTTATTTTTATTTAAACGAATGACGTGCCGAGCTGGTCGTCCGCCTGGTGTTAAGCGACACGGCCGCCCATAACAGATTGCAGTGTCACTCGGAATTCCAAACTAAAGTTTCGCGTGACACCGCGCACTGCGCACGCCATCCTGAGACATCACGCAGTCTAAAAAGTTTTCTAGACTGTGAGATCAGTTCGTAAGGTCTCATTTACCCAGTAATTTCACTAGCTACAATGCCCTTCAAACCGGAACACAGAAGTGCTTGCACACTATTGCTTGGCGGCAGAATAACTGGCAAAGCGGTGGTACCTACCTAGACGAACTTTGCAGAAAAGTCCTACCACTTAGTACAAAGAAAATCATCGAAATCGAATAACATTTAGGGGTAGATAAGCGTCGGCGCTTTTTGTATGGAAAACACCCCTGGGGTGGGGGGCGGGGGAGTGTTAATAATAAAATGTTATTTCCTAATGAGACACCGTTTATAAAGTAAATCTGATAACTCCGCTGATACGGAGTTAATTCTTCAGCGAATTCCGATAAGATACATTAATTAATTCAATTAGCAAAATGATACAGCGTCGGCATAACACACAGTTATATTATATCTTTCAATGCTAATATTACTTCCTGCTGTTGATAACGATCAGAGCATGTAATATTTACATTACAAATAGATTTTTAACGAGCCAAATGCCTTTAGTCTTTTAACTAACTAACTCATACTACAATCTATACTTATAATAAAACTGTAACAGGGTCAATTCTGTACATTAAAGATATTTTGAAAGCCTCCTTCCACCGTTTCATCCATTCATCCTTTTCCCTTATCTTTTTCCCTCTTCCTTTACACTGAGATAAGGTGTAGGTAAAACTAATTAACCCGTGCGAAGCCGGGGCGGGTCAGCTAGTATTATAATAACATACATACATACATCATACTTAACAATTTTATTAGCATTTTTTTTTTCTTCACTGTATGTACATAACTATTTTAAATGAAACAAAAAAATCATAGATTTCCTGTTAATTAAAATAACATAAAACTACATAGTGCTGTTGTATTCACATAATTTAGGGTTACAATCTAGCTCCGAACTATTTGTAAGTATGAAACTATTGTTGTGATAAGTGTTTGTAATCTGCTTTGTGATTAATAAAATAAAATAAAATAAAATAAAATAAAACTATACCAGATAAAACTATAAATTCTATCAGATTTGTCACGCTTCAGCTGAGTGTTTCATGCTGGGCGTAAGGCGAATTGCTGTATTTTTTTTAGTACAAACTGCTTAAAACTTAGTCGAGCATGCTACCTTCTTGTAATAACAGAAATATTAACAACAATACGTTTTCAACAACAGAGCAACCTCGAAAAAAAACAGCTTCGATCACAGGTCACTTTCATATCAGAATTACGATGATTTTACCTATAAAAATTCTATCAGATTTGTCACAATTTTCAATAGCTACGTTAATGCTATGAAAAATCTAACTACTTGAATTTAAAAATCTTTAATAGATGATCAAAAGCGAAGATTAAAATCACCAGAGATTTATCAGTACCAACCATGATGAATCTTAGTTTTGACGTCCTGGGTAGGAAACAATTGGTTACTTTTTGACTATGATCCGTCGCCCCTAGCAACCAAGAGGTTCTATATGAAGCTGGTATGAAAACTTTTTCATGGGCGAGTACGCCACAGTCAAAAATGTTTGTAATCCCTGCTATCAGCTGATTCAACTGTCAGTGCAATATTAGTAAATATTGCATCTTGAATTTGACTGATATATACTTACTACTAGCTAGCCACACTACCACAAGTACTTTCTATAAAAAAAACACAGACTTCATCAGCTGGAAGACGGCCACTGCTAAACATAGGCCTCCCTAAAAAACGCCACTTGCGCTTGGCAAAAAAACATTGGGGTGTAATTACTAGCCGCGAAAACCTATAGACAGTCCTAACGCTCCAGCCCACTACCGGTAGGTAGCGTACCCAACATGCTGGCAGCATTGTCACGTTGAATTGCAATGCTGATTTTTTGAGCCAAATAAGTGCCAGCCTTTTGGTCACGCGTCGCATCAACCAGGCGCTCTGATCAACAATGGAAAACGCGATGAGCTCGCGGTCCCCAGGGAACCAGGGTAAAGATTACAAATAGATTATAAACACTATTCAATCACCAATAGCCGGAAGACCTCCACTATTGAACTCTCCCATAAAACGCCACTTTGGACGCTTATCTTAATCACCATGCTTGGCAGGCGGCTTGGTGATCGCTGAAGATTTTAATGTACAAAGTAGAATGGTGCTGCCCATTCCCTGAATATTCCCTTAGCCGGCTCTTACGGCACCCGCGGGACAAGATGGGGTGGTATTATTCTCACACCACACAGTTTAAGAGTGTTATTGTAAACACACACAGCAGCTGCTGCAGCCAGCTGTTGGTCTTCCAAAAAAGATAAACATATTTTTATAAGGTAATACAGTCTTCAGGGCCCTAATTCTGTATGACCACTTTACGATTCCTTACTGCGAAACCACGCGAATTCCTTGTCTTACATAAGAAATCTGCAAAAATCTATTCTCAATGTAATGAAAACTAAACCGCGCGAAATGAACTGTCAAAAATCATAATGTTCCACAACGTATTTCTAATGCTGTGGTACTATTTGAACAAGACACGATAACGACGTGGTTTCGTTCGTATCGTGTGGGATCTGTGCTTGGGCCCAGAGCGTCGTCTTCCAACCTATGTTAAAAAATTGAGTAATAGATAATATTTTGTCTTTTACAATTAACTTTATGCACATATCGTCATCACAGTCATATTGAAAAGGTTACCGAATGCAATACGTTCGTTCAAGGTCGATCACGAAACCAATGGGGAAATGGGGAAGACCTTCGCTAAATATAGTAAGTAAACCTAAAAAGCACTTCGCCGTCACTCTTTAAAAAAAATGTAAATGAATGACGTGACGAGCTAGTCGTTCGACTTTTCTGCAAAGTTCGTTTAGGTAGGTACCACCGCTTTGCCAGTTATTCTGCCGCCAAGCAGTAGTGTGCAAGCACTACTGTGTTCCGGTTTGAAGGGCATTGTAGCTAGTGAAATTACTGGGCAAATGAGACTTGATCTACTATGATCTGACTATGACTATGATCTGATCACTCAGTCTAGTAATCTGATTACTAGACTGGGTGATGTCTCAGGATGACGTGCGCAGTGCAGTGTCACGCGAAACTTTGTTTTAAAGTTCCGGGTGACACTGCAAGTGTTATGGGCGGCAGTGTCACTTAACATCAGGTGAACGACTTGCTCGTCACGTCATTCAATCACATAATAAAAAGAAAATATTTCCTGACTAATAAGAATTTAATAATAATAATAGTAGGGGTAATAGTTGGGATCGCTCTATCATCACGGACAGGACTATTGTAGCCAATAAGCCTGATATCGTGCTGATAGACCGGTCCCAACGCCGCCGGGCAGTGCTCGTTGACATCACCATTCAGCATGACGAAAACCTCGTGAAGGCCGAGAAGGACAAACTCAGCAAGTACCTTGACTTGGCTCACGAGGTAACCGCCATGTGGAATGTTGACTCGACAAGCATTGTCCCGATAGTCGTTTCGGCGAACGGCCTTATAGCGAAGAGCCTCGACCAACACTTCGAGAGGCTCTCGCTAGACGGTTGGATCAAGGGTCAGATTCAGAAGGCAGTATTCCTTGACACGGCACGTATTGTCAGGAGGTTCCTCACTCTGCAGCCCTGACCACCGGTAGCTTGGGTCCTGCCCCGCTGCCGGCGGCACTCTAGGTTTAGGGGTTTTTTATAATATTTTTGTAATTTATTTTTATATGAATATTGTAGAAAAACCTAAATCTAAGAAAAAATAATAAATGAGTGAATAATAGTAGTAATTAGAGTTGACGTAAATAATAAAATTAGAATTAAATAATAATAGCATTGACATGTGCCAATAAACTTATATAATTGTAGAAACCACTCGAAATGTAAATGTGCAGCGCCCTTACATCAGGGTACATAATATATTGATCCTGAAGACAACCTGATATGTACATCTACAGTCTGTATTATATGTGAGCACAATAAATGAATATGAATAGTTTAGTTTTATAGAATATCTAGTTTTATTGTATTAAATATACATTTTTAAAACTGCAACATTTACCCATATTTACCCATAGGGCTAATTAGACTCTAGCCTAATTAGCCCTATGGGTAAATCAGGCTCTGGGTCTAAGGTGTGTGGTATTTTGGGTCCGGTAACAGGTCGACACATTCTCTAATTGGCTACTTTCATTAATTCGCTAATTCCACACTTTCCTTTCTGGACATTACCATTTTGATACTTTGGTACAGTCATCAAACACATAGACAAAACACGCTTATGGCATTTCTATAGCAGATACGCTGTATAAACATTTTCAATACGTACTTCGATTTGATCGAAGCCGCAGTCACCGCGCAACAAGCCAATAAAATCAATTGGAGACCTTCAGCCCAATTATTTCTCGCAAGTCGCATCCAATAAGCACATACATAAACGGGTGCGTCGATAAACAACATTCGTGTCAAGGGCTCCACCAAATTCGACAACACAATGCGTGATTTTTTCCGTTGCGCAAAGTTTGCAAGAAAGTAATTGCCCGCGGTGTAGCGGTTACTGACAACCGATGGGGGAAAAAAGGTTCTCGAGTGGCGACCACGAACTGGAAGACGCAGCGTAGGCCCCCACTTTGTGGACCGACGATCTGGGAAAAGCCGCAGGGAGCCGATGGAGAAGGCGAACAGCCGCTCAAAGTGACGCTCTCCGGGGGAGGCCTGTGTTCAGCAGTGGACGTCTTTAGGCTGTTGATGATGATGATGTTCAACATGAACGTCTTTCGGCTGATGTGTATGATAAAGCACCTATCTTTGGTAATTGTTTTATTTATCGTAATAAGGGGTTTGTCGTCTCTGTGGTGGAACCGTTTTTGTTTTGTAAGGCGACTTGATCAAGAATGGTGTAAGGGACAGGTTTTATATTCTTATATTTTTTAATTAACGCTTGTTTTACCTAAAAAAGAAGGAGTGTTGTTTGATACAAAGTAAATAGTACCTATCTTATCCAATGCATATATAACAGGTTTTGTATATTTAGGTACAGTCCAATAGTATTAGTAATAATAATGTCTAATGATACTTCAAACAAATCCCGTTATTCAACAATGCGTCTTATTCGTCCATTTATACTAGGCATGGGAAAAGCATCGATCGACATATCGATATCGATAAAAAATGTAAACCTAACAGAAATGTTCTTTGTCTATTTTTCTGTTGTGTCAATCATTTCTGAGCTGTGGATCCACTGAGAAGCGTTCTCGAAAGCACTATCGCTATGATCTAATGAGTAAAATATATCTCACTACATTTATTATGAATCTGGACTGCACCAATAGAACTAGTGGTGGTCGTGGTGTCTACCCTTGACCACGGCCAATGCAACTTGGTCGAAACATCGAGGTAAATAAATAATGTTTTTAGCGGGATTAAGTCCTGTGTTACACAAAAACCATGCACCAATAGAACTATTGAGAATTTACCGAATATATGGTAAGATTTTTATGAACAGGGATACTCTGTTAGCTTTACAGATCTTTACAGCGTCACCGACGACACACGCGCACGACAACATAGTTATTTTTTTGCAAATAATCATACACTCGAAACGGGAAGAGGTCACCGACCACCGTAGTCAGTAGACTGTGGACATCTGTAATATTGCCACTAATACGTTGCTTATTCCGTTTCGTGGCAGTGGTGCAACTGGTCTGTGCAACTATTTCAACCATGGGCCATTCCAAGGGGCAGTTCTCCAACTTTAAACATAGTTGGACCACAGCACATTTGATAGTTACCTGGTCAAATTAACAAAACAACTATCTATACTAAATAATAGCGCGACAATCGTAACCAAAGATTTTTTTTGACCCTGTAATGCAATGCCATTTTACAAATTTGTCCCCACGTGGGGACATGATGTGAAGACAGACAGGAACAACCCACAAAGATATGTGTTGTGCTATCGCGCAAAGGTATGTTTACTTTTTTGTTTTTAATTCACCTTGTATATTGTTCTTGTTGTTGTTGTTGGACTGCCCTGATACTCAAATCGGATACTTAGTCGATAGTAGTCGAGAACCATGTGTCTGGACAAACCTAACCTAGGTAAAAAAGGTTAAGGCAAATTTTGCCGATCATAAGTTGTATTTTTTTTGATGGTTAAATAAATAAAATGATAATAATAATAAATACGAACCGGAGTGAGAGCGATAAAGTCAAATAAGTGAACTATATGAACTGTATCTCTCGCGAGCAGCGCAGCACTATTTTATATTTTTTTTGTAGATGAAAATATGTACACCATGTAGTCGTTAATCAAAATGAAACAAGTTTCTTATCTGTAATGATAAATTAGTAAAAAAGAGATACCCTATTATTAATTTTGTTATTAAATTTTGCTTGTGTATTTGATTCACTAAACAGAGATATTACAATAATTATTTTAGAGGTTGTTTTTTTTTTTTTAATTATGAACACTTAGCAATCAAATAAGTTAACATTCTTTAAGTTTTTTTTGTTTATATTTTCCATTTGTTTTACATATTGAGATAATTTAAATAGAATACAGTTTTAACATAAAAGGTTTAAGTTTATTAATATTAAGTTATAGGAAAACAAATCACAACAAACACAATCAAGATTTATAATCCGAGCAGCCAAGGAATGGAACCAACTACTGGAAAACTACTACTCCACCACCAAATTACTGGGCAAATGAGACTTTATGATCTGATCATTCAGTCTAGTAATCTGATTACTTGTCTATGTGATGTCTCAGGATAACGTGCGCAGTGCAGTGTCACGCGAAACTTTATTGTTTTAAAGTTCCGGGTGACACTGCAACTGTTATGGGCGGCCGTGTCACTTAACATCAGGTGAACGACTTGCTCGTCACGTCATTCAATCACATTAAAAAAAAAAAACTCCTGACTAATAAGAATTTAATAATAATAATAGTAGGGGTAATAGTTGGGATCGCTCAATCATCACGGACAGGACTATTGTAGCCAATAAGCCTGATATCGTGCTGATAGACCGGTCCCAACGCCAGGCAGTGCTCGTTGACATCACCATTCCGCATGACGAGAACCTCGTGAAGGCCGAGAAGGACAAACTCAGCAAGTACCTTGGCTCACGAGGTAACCGCCATGTGGAATGTTGACTCGACAAGCATTGTCCCGATAGTCGCTTAACATCAGGTGAACGACTAGCTCGCCACGTCATTCAATCGCATAAAAAAACACTACTTCTACTACACACTACTACTTTACCAGCTTCTTTGTTTCCCGATAAGTACAATCTGTAGGGTTAGCATGGACGGTAGACAAAACTGTCTTTCCCCTGTTTTACTCCAAGCAAGTATGAAGAAAGTGACGTAAAACGGGGAAAGACAGTTTTGTCTACCGTCCATGCTAACCCAGCTGGAGCTCTTCAAGTCGCGAGTGAAAAGGTATCTTCTAGGCAAGCATGTACCATCGTAGACCGCGTCGTCACTTCCCATCAGGTGGGATTGCGGTCAAATGCGGTCCTATTTAGTTGTAAAAAATAACTGTAAAAACTATAGATTTGAAATGAAATGAAATTATTTATTCGCTCGATACACGGTTATGTATACAGGTTGTAAGGAATCGTGTTTGTGGTTAAAGGAAAAAAAATCGACTAAAAAAAAAACACTGGAATGGAGAACTATCTTTTTTTAAGGTGGAACGTTTCACTAGCGCGGCAAATTCAAATTTTCTTGCGTTCTTTTGCCTATAATAGCTTAATTACTAAACGTGATTACATCTAACTGATTTAACGTAAAGAAATAGAATGTATCATCAAATTACCATTTAAAGTATCTCCTAGATATGATTGGTTTAGCGACAAATGGCAATACACAAATTTCGTCTTAGTTTTTCAGTCTATTGCCATTTGTCGCTAAACCAATGATATGTAGGTGATACTTTCAATTGTAATTTATTGATACATTATATTTATTTGCGGAAAATTAGTTTTCATGTAATCAAGTTAAGTAATTAAGCTATTATTGGCAAAAGAACGCAAGAAAATTTGCATTTGCCGCGCTAGTGTAACGTTCCACCTTAAAGGTTTTTTCGCCAGACATTTGACTGCAAAACACGCAGCCAGAGCAAACTTTTTGTATATTAACAAAATTTACAGACAGATAAACAAGGCATAATCATAATCAGTAGATAATAATATAGCTGCATTTTTTTTAAATAATTACGTACATTGATCTTAAAATAATCTTACAACTTTTACATAACCGGATCCTTCCAAATCGGGCGCCTAATAAGTGGTCCCAAAAAAACTTCGCTAATCACCGGAAATTCGGGGTTCGGACATGTGCGTAGCGAATTACGAACGTAAAGATAAAAAAAACCAGTCAAGTGCGACTTGGACTCGCGCACGAAGGGTTCCGTACCATTATCTATACCTGCTATATGTTGTTGTGTTGTGTACTTTTTAAAGCAGCGCCATCTATGACTCATCTGGTAAACGAGCAACATTATCTATCCCTGAAGTCGATTGTTGAGTAGCAGTACTATTTAAAGCAGCGCCATAGACTCATCTGGTAAACGAGTAAAAGAATCACGTTTGTTGTATGGGAGCCCCTCAAATATTTATTTTATTCTGTCTTTTAGTATTTGTTGTTATAGCGGCAACAGAAATACATCATCTGTGAAAATTTCAACTATCTAACTATCACGGTTACAGCCTGGTGACAGACGAACAAACAGCGGAGCCTTAGTAATAGGGTCCGTTTTACCTTTTGAGTACGGAACCCTAAAAACACGAAACGTAAAAACCCGGAGCGAACACGCTGCACGCACATGCAAATTTCTTAGTTTTTTTAGGTTCCAAAACCGCTTTAAAATAACTTGCCAAGAGCATGTCGGGCCACGCTTAGTACTTAGGGCACAGACGCACAGATATTCAGCTTAGATTACAAACGAAAAAAATACTGATGCCATCACCCCAATACGTTCCCACAGCTGGGACACGGGCCTGCTCTCACAGGGAGAGTGTAGACCATAACCCACCACGCTGGACAAGTGCGGGTTGGTGGATGACACATGTTCTCGAATGTTGAGATTCTTGAACATGCCGTTTACCTCACGGTAGTTTTCCTTCACCGTCGTAAGAGCGAGTGCAAATGAAACTTGAAAACTCATTGGTGTAGGGTCGAGTAGGATTTGAACCTGGGTGCGTTGGTTCGAATGTCGCACCTGGTTACTTCTGAGCCACGCTCGCTCATGACAAAGTTACAAGCATTTTAAAATACAGGAATAGAAAGAGACAGCTCAAACATGCAGTGACGTCAGTTCTTGGTCCTTCATAGTCATTACTAATCTATGGTAGCTTCACATACAATCTGTTTGGCATATGACGTCACAACGTGCGTTTTCATAGTTACTATGGGGAAGCTCTGTTTTGCGAGAAAGGGACAGGCGATGCCCCATCCAGAAACTTTAAAAGCTTATTATTACGTGATTTATTTACCGATTTTACTTATTTTTTCAATTATTGCATTCAATTTTAACCTACTTTATGAAAATAGTATATTTACTTGTTAATTTTGAATAGCAGGCAAATAGCCTATTTATTTATAGCGTGCAAATGCGTAATGCACTATTTACGGCCATACATTCTGCTAAATGCGATAATAATGCAATTTGAAAGCATTTAAAATATCATTAGTAGCGTTCATAATGAGACCTCGAACTGTCAAAAAAGCAGAAAAAATTCTAACCTAAAGAATACATTAGGTACTTACATCAAATATTAACTTTCGATAAATGGTATTTTTGATGTTTTTAAGAGATACAATGATACTTTTTTATGTAGTTGAGTGACGTGACGAGCTAGTCGTTCACCTGATGTTAAGCGTCACGGCTGCCCATAAGAGATTGCAGTATCACTCGGAACTTTAAATTAATATAGTTTTGCGTGACACTGCACTGCGCACGTCATCCTGAGACTTCACACAGTATAGTAATAAGATTACTAGACTGTGTGATCAGATCATAAAGTCTCATTTGCCCAGTAATTTTACTAGCTACAATGCCCTTCAAACCGGAACACAGTAGTGCTTGCACACTACTGCATGGATACTCCTTGCTAGAAAACGAGGATCCTCTGGCCATTTGAAGAAAATGTGCTTTTAAAAAATGGACATTCAAAATCTTTAGTTTTTGCCGTCGAATCGACAATTTGAAAACACAGTCGAAACAGGCTTTACTTGACCTAGTCTGGGGGCCACTAGTACTACTGTAAATGTAAAAGTTTACCTTTTTGAAAATAAATTAATCCTAATAAATATTTACAGATGGTTATTTTTAGGATTCCGTATCCAAAGGATAAAGACGGGACCCTATTACAGCCTCCGGTGTCTGGATTTTCAAATTATAGTTCTCAGTCAGGACGCTCGTAGTGGCGCTTCAAATCGGCACAAGAAATTCTCGAATTTTGTACGAAATCGTCTATCCAGCGTACCTGTATAATAGAGATCCGTGGCCATGGGCGTACCCAGGAAGGGGCAGCCGCCCCCCTGGATTCCAAATGCCTTCCTATCGTTGTCAAAAAAGTTATAGGCAACAAAGGTGAAAAACAATATGTAATCAACATGAAAAATTAAAATTTGATAGCCCTTTTGAGATGCACTGGGCTCGGGCACGCTTACGTTGTTTATGTAGTCAGCCAAGCCAGCAGTGTTGGCTCTACGGGTAATATTTTTTATGGGTAACGAAAACTGCCAAGTCTCAAAAAAAAAGTCTCTATAAAAGTGGTGCTTATTCGCGCTCGTTTCTTGAAGTTGAGGGTTGTCTTGAATTTATGACTTGGCTTTAGGTCTCTTCGTGCAGTGGTATTAAAAAAATCGTGAGAACCCGGCATAAGAAATTTCGGGTTTGCCCGCCCCCCTAGACTAAAAGCTGGGTACACCCATGTCAGTGGCTGTATCTCTTGAACCGTAAAAGGTAGCCAGCTGAAATATTCACAGAATATGCTTTTTATAGGGGCAAAAGGGTACCTAACAGAAAAATAGATAAAAAAAATCGGTAAAATTTTATTCGGTAGTATGTAATAATAGCGTTTACCCTTAAGACCGATGACCTTAAAAACAAAGCGGAAAAGTTTCAAAATGCAACGAATGATTCATTAAACCAATTAGTCTTGGTATATAATATACCCAGCCGCAGAAGTTCCTCGAAAGGACAGAGCAAAAAACGAATGGAGTATTAATACGCGTATTAAACAAGGAGTATTAAGGTGGAACGTTTCACTAGCGCAGCAAATTCTAACTTTCTTGCGTTCTTTTGCCAATAATAGCTTAATTACTACACATGATTACATTAAAACTGATTTATCGTAAATAAGTAGAATGTATCAACAAGTTACGATTAAAAGTATCTCCTAGATATCATTGGTTTAGCGACAAATGGCAGATTTTCAGTCTATTGCCATTTGTCGCTAAACCAATGATATGTAGGTGATACTTTTAATTGTAATTTATTGATACATTCTATTTATTAAATTAGTTTTAATGTAATCACGTTGAGTAATTAAGCTATTATTGGCAAAAGAATGCAAGAAAATTTAAATTTGCCACGCTAGTGAAACGTTTACGGTTTAAAAGAAATATTGACGAATATAAATATGAAACTTTAAATTCTAAAAGACAAAAACATACTCAAGGGCCCACTCTGTGAGACTACTATGTACAGAAAACTGTAGGTACATGAATGCAAATAAATAAATAAATTTGAATTTGTATTTTATTTATGCCCGTATTCATTTAAAAGAGACGTTTGAGCTATTGTTTCGGCACTTTGAATGATTATTGCATTTGCAAGATTCGAATCGACACCATAAGAAATGTACCTAGTTAACTATTTTTACTAAATATTCACAAACAAACATTTTCTGCACTTAGTTAGATATTAGATTTTACGTGTTATTTGGAACAATACCAGTTGCTATATTAATATGTTGTGTGTATACAATCTTGCCTCCGAAGGAGATTCCTGTGACCTCCCTATACAGGTTCTACCTAGTGTGAGGGACAGTGCTTCGACTGAGGTACATTATTTGTAAATACACAATAACTTTAGTCTTTAACCTTATGCAAACCAATTTTTTTTTTTTAATTTACTACTAGTTGATGTACCTCCCTTACTACCTGTGTGTACTAATAAAGTTTTAATTTATTTATTTTATTTATATTCTAATAACAGTTTTGCTAATCATGATGTGTACACATGTTTTGCGATATAATCTAGCTCAAAATGTATGTAATTTATTGTATGTTCTTGCATTTGGTTATATTGTGTTTTGTGTGCCAAATAAAATGAATAAATAAATAAAATATCTTGATACATTTTAACCCCCGACCAAACAGGGGATCTAGCAAAGATCCAATTCCGCGCGTTAAAGCCAAACGATAAATCAAAATGTATGGGAGTGACATTACCTGCGGAAACCGCTTGTCCGCATTGAAAGCCACCGTCCTTGTTGTGCATTGTCTCTCTATACTTCTGGGTTGTCTGGAAGAGATCGCTTTAAGCAATAAGACCACCCATTGTGACAGTTATAAGATTTCCCTCTAAATGTTTGTGTAATATGGTGTTTTCAATAAAGAGTTTATCTATCTATCTATCTAATGTCATTCCCATATATTTTGAGTTATCGTTTGGCGTTAACGCTAATGGAGTTGGATCTTTGCTAGACCCCCTGGAGTGCTAAGTTTAAGTTTAAAATCCATTCAACAGCAAGTTGTAGGTCTTTCACCTGTTCAGGGTAGGCATGTTGATGTAGGGCTGTGCGAGCTAAACTGCATTTTATTGCGTTTTACCAAGAGTCGCTGTTTATTTAAATTTCTTTGCGGAGTTATGCTTTTTAACCTGTGTGTGGGTACTATAAAGTTTCAGAGTCCAACATAATATATTTTGATGAGAACTCACGTTAAAATATACCATTTACTATCTCTGTCCATCCAAAGGTTGTATGGAAGAGATCGCTTTTTAGCGATAAGACCGCCCATTGTAACCTACTTTTACAATTTTCTTTTTTTTATTTATTGTTATCTTGGTGTCAATAAAAAGTTTATCTATCATTTATAATGCATAAGCCTTTGATCACAGAAAAACTAGAAGTCAAGTTGTGTTATGATTCGTCAGCATTCAGCTCTCCAAAAACGTCAAACTCCTGAATTATAATTGGCGGAACACATACGAGAAGTTTGCTTTATTTAGCAACGTGTTCGCGTCTGAGGGGGAGCGGTATTTGCAGCCAAGCGAGCTAAGTATCCTCGGATGAGAGGTAGGCCTTCCAAGAAACATGTATGCACGATCACGACCTCACGACTCGCTGATCGTTTAGGAATACAAACTATTTTAATTATTAAAAACAAGGTACTCCTTGACATGCGTTTCTTTGAAAAAAATTAACACAATGTATTAGGTGTGTGGACCCGGCGGTGAGAATAGGTCCACCCCATCTCTTCCCATTGGTGCCGTAAGAGAGAATATCTAGAGAATGGGCAGCAGCAAACATTCTCCTAGGTGAAATCACCACAGCGTTGTGATTATGACAAATCACGCCTATGATATGCGTCCAAAGTGGCATTTTATTGAGGAGGCCTATGTTCAGCATTCAGGAGTCGACGTCTTCCGACTGTTAATGTTTTAAATTCTTATAATAAATAGACTTGTGTCCTGCTATTTTTTTTATTGCATAAATTAATAATATTTCTCAAAAAATAAACAGTCGTGAAAACAAAAATTAAATAACTCAAAAATGTCAAAGTTTTTTTTTTTCTTATATTTTGGCTCCACACATAGTGTATTTAGCCAGTGTCAAGTATTGTAATTATTCATCGAGTTATAGAATATTTCACGTGTAAAGTCAAGTCTTCAAGTCTTAGTCACAGTCCAGTCTTAGTCAGGTAATCATAGTCCAGTCTAAGTCATACCCTAGTAAAGTGGTGGCGACTTTACTAGAAGCTTCTATGGAATTTTGGAAGCAACACGAAAAACCACGTTTCACTATATTATATCACTTGCCCACACTCATGCTCGTAATTCAGCACTTAATGCGTAAAACACCACCAATTTTAACCATTAACACTGGAAAAAGCACAAGTTTAGAAAAATAATACAATGAAACGACGTGAATTTTTTCGAGTTCCCGCCAAAACTCCAATGTCAAAGTTACAAGCATTTCAAAATACAGGAATAGAAAGAGACAGCTCAAACATGCAGTGACGTCACTCTTGCTCCTTCATAGTACCTCATTACTAAGCTGTGGTAGCTTCACATACAATCGCTTTGCAATTCAACGTGGCAATGCGGCCAGCATGTTGGGTACGCTACCTACCGGTAGTGGGCTGGAGCACTTGGACTGTCTATAGGCCATCGCGGCTATTATACAGTCCATAAGTGTTCTTTGTAGTAGGTAGTGTAGCTAGTTTAGTTTAGTTTAGCTTAGTTATGCTTAGTTTAGTTTAGTTTAGTTTAGTTTTTATTATTGTAGTAGTTACCATCGCTTTGGCATTATGACATCACAATTACTTACGTGTTTTCATAGTAACTGTGGGGAAGCTCTGTTTTGCGAGAAAGGGACAGGCGATGCCCCTCCAGAAAATTTTAATAGCTTACTACTCCGTGATTTATTTACCGATTTTATTTATTTTTTCAATTATTGCATACATTTTTAACCTACCTTATAAAAATAATATTTACTTGTTAATTTTTAATAGCAGGCAAGTAGTCTATTGTAATTGTATTGTGGTCAATTAGTGTGTAATATGTGTAATTGGTTAAATGACGTTCATGTTACAATAAACATAATTTGAATTTGATGCATGATATGATGTGGCAACCGACACTCATAATCCTCTTTGCCTTTCCCCACTTGTTATTGGTATCGGCTCCCAATCTAACCTGTAGCGGCGAGCTACCAGAATTACACGAGCGACTGCCATCTGACCTTGCAACCCATAAGGGACCAGTAACAGGGATGGTTAGATCAGGCGTCAGATTCTATCAGGCGTCCGACTAAACGATTGCCATAGATGTTCTTATGACAACCGGGACCGACGGCTTAACGTACTCTCCGAGGCACAGAGCGATGGCATTGTAAACTGCACATAACTTACTAGATAAGTCATTGGTGCAGGGCCGAGGATCGAACCCACAGCCGTGAGATTACGAAGCATACATGCTACCGCTGCCACCATCGCTCATTGTAGCGACCGACACTATTGTATAGGATACATGTAGTATAGGACGATATTTTCTTCCCCATCGGTTGTCAGTTCTACGTGCGATCATGGAACAAGTAGGAGAGGAATGTCAATACACGAAGAAAACAGCGTAGATCAGAAATAAGCCAAAAAACTGTTTTAAACCTAGATGGTACTGCAAAATGAGCGGGCTATACGGGCAGCTACGGCGGGCTAGGTTTAAAACGGTTTTTTGCCATATTTCTGATCTAAGCTCAACTTATAGCCCGCTCATTCTGCTCTCTCTCTCCTACTTGTTCCATGGTGTAAAGTGGTTTCCCCATTGCCGCCGGTGACTTTAATCTGGTAATTATTAAGCCAGAACAAATACCAGCATATTAGCGTCGTGACGTAACATCTCAAGGCGTTCTAAATTATATTTAGCTACAGCACACCTGATTAAATATTCAGATGTTGGTTTATTAATACATCCTGTAGGTATACAAAACATTCTGTTTACTCTACTAATAGGTGGTATGACTTTTCTGCAAAGTTCGTCTAGGTAGGTGTGCAAGCACTACTGTGTTCCGGTTTAAAGGGCATTGTAGCTAGTAAGCCGGGGCGGGTCAACTAGTAAATAATAACGCCCAACCACATACATAAATCCTGGACCCTAGCTAGGATTCCCTGTATCTAGGGACCCAGGAACTACGAGGACCATGCTCCCGCAACACCCACACACAGAATAAGTATTAGGTATTAATAGCGCTCATAGGGAAGCACGACTAGCCGTTTGATGGATGACCGCTACAGCAGAAAGTGGTATTCACAAATAAGCGCTTCCGTGCTTCGGAGGGCACGTTAAGCCGTCAGTCCCGGCCGTTGTCTTAAAACAATAGTCGTTAAGCTAATTCAGAAGCCTTTGGGCGGCTTAAAAATTCTGACACCAGGGCTGACCACTTGTCTACACGAGTAGAAGAAGGTATTAGTTGGTTTAAAACCGAGCAATATTATTGTAGGTGTGCCTTACAAAGCATTGCAAAAGTCACCGATCGTTTTTATTGCTACGACACATTGTTAGTGATTTTTATGACATTTTAATGACAGGTTTGATTCGGCCAATAATAAAACAAGCGCGCCTTTCTCTGAAGTGTTTGCCGTATCGTGTACCAGACACTGTAGTTCGACACATTGTTAGGGCCGGGCCACACGATGCGTTGCCGCAGCGGTGTCAGCCGCCGCTGCGGTGCCGCTGCGTCGTTCTACATAGAAATATTCATGGTATGCCACACGATGCCTTCCAGCGCCGCACCGCACAAACAGCGGACTTGTAAACAGCAAGATGAGGCGGGAGGGACAGCATTAGAGCATTAGTAGCAGTGCCGCGCCGCTCTCCGGCCCGCTCAGTAGGGATGTACTGTTTTAAAGCTTGATCTGATTTTGTGAATCGATATGGATCATAACGTTTAAATCCAATCTGCGAATCGGATCGCATCCATTTGACCCACTTTTCAAAAGACCAATCCAAAAAAAAGGCTGCTTGGCATTGAATTTTTGAAGACTCTTTCCTGTTTTGACTTGGCAGGCTGATTCGATACGATACTAGTACTTTTTCCGATACCGAGTAGGTACTAGGTATCGCTATAATGATTCGATGCTAAAAGTAGGTACTTGGTACCTATCGAAAGAAAAGTACCTATCAAGTATTTTTCTTTCTTAATCGTATTTAATAGTATCGGAGCATCTCGGTGTCGTCACCATTGCTGCGCCGTAGCATTTTTCCCGTGCCGCACAGCCTGTTGCGGCGCCGCACGGGTCGTGTTTCCGCCTATCCGGCGCGCGGCGCTGCACAGCAAAATCACTGCGGTGCGGCGCCGCAACGCACCGTGTGACCCGGCCCTTAGTGATTTTTATGACAGTTTAATGACATGTTTTATTCGGGCGATAATAAGCACGCCTTTCTTTGAAGTGTTTGCCATATCGTGTACCAGACACTGTCTTTATATGTACGGCGGTACAAAGGAATTGGCGATAATCATTGATTTTACGTCGGACGTAGTACGATAATATTTGTAATAAAATCGTAATAAATGTTAAGTATGTAATGTCATTTTTTATCTATTTTAACCGACTTTATGATAAGGAGGAGTAAAGATTTGTAATGATTTCTCTAATCCTAATAGTAGGTGTACGGGTTTTAAAGGATTTGCCCCTAATCCTACTAGAGGGTGTACAGGTTTTGAAGGATTTATCCCTAATCCTATTAGTGGGTGGGGGTGTACGGGTATTTATCCCTAATCCTATTACACCTTTTCCATTTTGTAAATCGTTTTATGACAGCTTATAGAAAATTGTGGGGAAACTTCTTGAAAATAAAATCCATACAAATATATAATGAGAAACGGCGACGTGGCGTATCGCCTGCGGCATTTATTTTGCAAGACTAGGCTGTGTACTAGGTATTTTCACGAAGATAAGTTTGCCCGGTTTTGCATTTTAAAACAATTTGTCTAGTAATAAAATTCAAACTGAAAGAGAAAGTGTAAGTCGAATTTAAATGTGAATTGGAAAATAATGGTAATACTGGTTTTCAATTACTTTTTTAACAGGTTTTATCTTTTTTTTAAATGTAAACGCTTAACATCAGGCGAACGACTAGCTCGTCATTCGAATACATTAAAAACAACCTATTTTGACATCCTTTCAAATAAAAAAAGAACTAGAAGTACTAGAAATGATTATGAAAAAATTGGTCTAGTGATGCACTTATTTGGCTCAACAAATCAGCATTGCAATGCTGCCAGCATGTTAGGTACGCTACCTACCGGTAGTGGGCTGGAGCATTTGGACTGTCTATAAGCCATCGCGGCTAGTATACAGTCCAAATGTTCTTTGTAGTAGATGGTATAGCTAGTTTATTAGTGATGCATCAAACACAAAGTTTGATCAAAACACAAAACTGGAATAACATTAAGAAACTATAAAAATACTTACAAATATATACTAGGGAATGGCTTGGCTCCCCTGCGCTCGGATGCTGCCGGTCCTCGCTAACCTCTTGCCAATTGTCTGAACATGGAACCCGATCCGCTGCAACGCTTCGTGATCCAAAATCTTCCGTCCATCAAAAATATATGCAGGCTTCATCATCTTCGCATAAATTTTCTTAAAATCCAACTCCTTGAACTCATCCCATTCCGTACAGAGAACTATAGCATGAGCTCCGGTCACTGCCGAATATGCCGTATCATGAATCTCTACATTCTTCCTAGTTGTTCCTTGTTCTGATACCACATACGTGTTTGTAAGCTCATAGAATATCTGATCCGGTTCTACTTTCGGGTCGTATATATTCAACCTGGCTCCTTCATCAAGCAAAGTTTGAGATACGTGAATCGCAGGAGATTCTCTTGTATCACCAGTATTTTTCTTAAATGCAAAACCAAGTATAGCAATGTTCTTGTCGGCAACTGTATTGAAGAGTGATTCAATGACTTTACGGGTAAATCGGGCTTTCTGATAGTCATTTAAATTCAAAACTTGCTGCCAATACGCGGCCACTTCAGGTAGGTTTAGGCATTCGCTCAAATAGATCAGGCTAAGAATGTCTTTTTGGAAACAACTGCCTCCAAACCCTATTGAAGCTTCAAGGAACTTCGGGCCGATACGGGAGTCTTTACCAACTGCCCTGGCAACTTCAGAAACATCAGCCCCAGTGGCTTCGCACACTGCAGATAGAGAATTGATACTAGATATTCTCTGAGCGAGGAATGCGTTCGCTGCTAGTTTGGAGAGCTCAGAACTCCATGTGTTTGTTGTAAGGATGTTTTTCGCAGGGATCCAGTGCTCATACACCCAGCAAAGTTGCTGAATTGCTTTCTGGCCTTCCGGAGTCTCTTCTCCTCCAATCAGAACTCTATCAGCCTCTATTAAGTCTACAATTGCCGTTCCTTCTGCTAAAAACTCAGGGTTAGAAAGTATCTGATATTCAACACCAGGTTTTGTGTTCGCGCGTAGGATTTTCATGATTATTTCAGCTGCTTTGACCGGCACAGTACTCTTTTCCACTACAATTTTGTTGTTCGGTGACAATTCGGCTATCATGCGGGCTGCGCTTTCTACGTACTTTAGATCCGCTGCCCTTCCCTTGCCATTTCCATGCGCTTTGGTAGGCGTGTTCACGGAAATAAATATCAAATCAGCCTCGCGAATTCCTTTAGCGATGTCTGTTGAAAAGAACAGGTTCCTACCTCGGCATTGTCTGACCACGTCGTCCAATCCTGGCTCGTAAATCGGCAGTTTATCAGAGTTCCACTGGTTTATCCTATCTTCGCTCTTGTCGCATACAGTAACTATGATATCTGGGCATTTTAAAGCTATAACACTGCATGTAGGACCACCTACGTATCCCGCTCCCAGACAACAAATTTTCGCAATAACCATTTTTAATATACGTTTAAACACTCGCGCAACACGATAAACAGCAACTAATGAGTAATTAACAGGCTGTTCTAATTAAAAATTGTGTTTTATGCCCACCGATAAGTGATCGTAGATACTATCGGGGTTTCTAAAAAGTTTTGATGACGCGTGATTTCGAAGAGGCTAGGGAGATGCAGATGGGCGCACGGCGCGGCCCGAGGCAGATAATTAACGGGGCCGCAGCCAGTTCGCTTATTTTTATTGTAATGCAAGACACGGAATCGCAATGCAATCGCTCGCTTCGCGAAGAACATGAAGTCATTGACATAATGACATTTGGTTTGGTGGGGTAGTGATCTAGTGATGTGGTAAAAAAAAAGTTTTAACGAGTGACCTGAACCAAAGTATAATATAAGTTTTGTTAGTGAACTAGATATCACTAATTTTAATCCATTCATAACCGAAACCGATTGGTATAGTTAAGCAATGGTAGCTGCTGCGGTCATTTTTTAATAAATTTTATTTATTTTTACAAAGTGGTGTGTCAAGTGAAAAATATTAAAGAGAAATAATATAAACCGCAGAAGCTACAAAAAGAAAGAAGTTGAAGTTGAGAAATAAAATGTCGGTATAATTTTAATAATAAACTGTTCACATAAGTAAATCTACTTTATTTATATGTGGTAGGTATTGCACGCCCTACTCCAACAAAGGTAAGGGCAAGGTAAGGTTATGGGCAATTCATTAATTATATGGATTAGGAACAAAATCCTGCCATAATATAAAAGTAAAAATGTGTCCGAATATGAATATTCTGCCGATATAAAAGGCGAAAACTACTCGTTCTGGAAGTTCAGTAAAGTCATTACTAGAAGAAAAACATGTTTTACATATCAAAAATTAAAACTAGATGATTCTAAATTGGCCCTACTCCAACAACGCCAACAACGAAACATTTTCACCTTACTACTGAAATTCAAAATCTAGTTTTGTTAAATGAAATTAATGAGATAATTATGGATTTTTTTTTTGAACGGGCTAATGCTGTTGGTCTCTACCGACCTTTACAGCGTCACCGGGCGGATTACAGCGTCACCGGGCGGATTACAGCGTCACCGGGCGGTTTACAGCGTCACCGGGCGGAGATAATTATGGATATAAATATATCCATATATAGGATCGAATAGGGATACACTTTGTTCTAAAATGAACGGAACTAAATGCAGGAATAACAATGGACATCACTAAATTTTCAATCAGTGCTGCCAGGATTATTTTCAAAAGTGCCTATACGAATATTCTGATTTAATCAGGGAACGAGTATAGGTGTCTTCTCTGTCTCATCATCATTAACAGCCTGAAGACGTCCACTGCTGAACATAGGCCTCCCCCAGAGCACGCCACCTTGAGCGGCTGCTCGCCTCCTGCATCCATCGGCTCCCCGCGGCTTTCACCAGGTCGTCGGTCCACCGAGTGGGGGGCCGGCCTACTCTGCGTCTTCCGGTTCGTGGTCGCCACTCGAGAACCTTTCTTCCCCATCGGTTGTCAGTTCTACGAGCGATGTGGCCTGCCCATTGCCACTTCAACTTACTAACTCTAAGAGCTATATCGGTCACTTTAGTTCTCCTGCGGATCTCCTGGTTCCGGAGCTTATCTCGCAGGGAAACACCGAGCATAGCTCGCTCCATAGCTCGCTGCGCGACTTTGAGCTTACTAATGAGGCCAACAGTAAGAGACCATGTCTCAGTTCCATAAGTCATCACTGGCAACACACACTGATTGAAAACTTTCGTTTTCAGGCTCTGCGGTATTTTGGACGAAAAGATAGGACGAAGCTTCCCGAACGCTGCCCAGCCGAGTTGGATTCTTCGCGCCACCTCTTTGTCGAAGTTGGACCTACCTAATTGGACAATCTGTCCTAGGTAGACATACTTGTCGACAACTTCGAGAGTATCGTTCCCAACAATTACCGGTATAGGTGGAACATGAGCATTAGACATGATCTTTGTCTTGTCCATATTCATCTTAAGACCAACCTGCTGGGAGACTCTACTGAGGTCGTTGAGCATGGTGCTAAGGTCCTCGAGCGATTCCGCCATTATGACTATATCATCGGCAAAACGAAGGTTAGTGATGTACTCACCATTTATGTTGATGCCAGATCTTTTCCACTCCAAGAGCTTGAAAACATCCTCCAATGCGTTTGTGAACAGTTTCGGAGAAATAACGTCTCCCTGTCTCACGCCTCTTTGCAATGGAATTTGTTCCGTACTCCGGTCCTGTAGTCGGACTGACATAGTGGCCTTACTGTACAAACACTTCAAAACTTCGATATACCTATAGTCAATTTGGCATCGCTGCAAGGACTGCAGCACCGCCCAAGTCTCGATTGAATCGAAGGCTTTCTCATAGTCCACAAACGCTAGGCATAACGGCCGATTATACTCTTCGGTCTTCTGTATAATCTGGCGCAGCGTATGGATGTGGTCTATGGTGCTAAAGCCTTTTCGGAAACCGGCTTGTTCGGGAGGCTGGAATTCATCAAACCTGCGTGCGAGACGATTCGTAATGACTCTCGAAAACAGCTTATACACATGACTCAAGAGCGAGATGGGCCTATAGTTCTTCAATAAGGTGTTATCGCCTTTTTTGAAGAAGAGCACCACCACGCTCTTGTGCCATGCCTCTGGCGTTGTACCTTCAAGGATGACAGAATTAAATAACTTCTGGAGGACTAAAAGTACCGGTCTACCACCCGCTCTCAGAAGTTCGGTCGTAATTCCATCTTCACCTGGTGCCTTGTTGTTTTTAAGCTGTTTGAGGGCCATTCTAATCTCGTACAGGCTGACGTCCGGGATATCTTCGGTATAGTGTCGGACTAACTTGGCTCTGATGTCCTGAGCTGTGTTAGTAGCGGGCTTACGTGTCGAGGTGTATAACTGTCCATAGAAGTTCTCGATCTCTCTCAGAATCTCAGGCTTGGATGAAATGACGCTACCATTTTCGGTCTTCAGTTTTGTCATTTGGTGTTGCCCAATAGACGAATCCTTTGCGAACACTTTAGAGCCTTGGTTCCGCTCAATTGCGGCCTCAATACGTGAAGTACTAAGAGCACGCAAATCGTGTCGCAAGGAACTCCAGATTCGTCTATTGAGTTCACCGTAGGCTGACATATCAACTGAAGACTGCAGCTTCATTTCGCTCCGATCGGCCATTAGCTCAAGAGTTTTTTCTGAGAGCTTTTGAGTCTTCTTTCGGCGTTGGGTCTTAAAGAATTTCGATCCAACAGCTTGGACAGTTTCCACCAACCCGTCGTTTAGCTCGTCCACTGTGTTACAGTCGGTTAGGCACTGGAAGCGATTCTCTGTCTATGATAGGTATATTATTATTTAAACAAATCAAAACAGCAAGAGGAGTGTGTGTGAGAAATTACAGAAATCACAATAATCACTTTATCAATCAAGTAGGTAGGGCCTATATGTTGGAACTATTTGTTTTTGTACAACCTTCTTCGTATGTTTTTGATAGGCCTAATTTATTTTTAAGTTTATATTCTGTGTGACGTACCGTCACTCTGTATCTGTCGAAAAATTGCCCTAAAGCGCAATAAATTATTTATATCAATTTAACACACTATTTTAATTTAGAGTCTATAGTATCCACTAAAACGCATCACCACCTTCTGGTTATGGGCACTCAGCTCTATAACTCTGAATTTCTTTTCGATTAGTGTGTTTCAGATATAATTTGCAAATATTTTTTCGAACTTTGAGCTTCCTTAGAACAATAAAATGGAAGGATACTCTTGTTCAAAACAACTTCCTCGTACGAATGCAAGTAATACTAGTGTAGTACCTTATGTTACAACTACACAGACTGTAAGTACTCCATCTTTTAATAAATTGGAAGGACGTTCGAATTATACGACATGGGCATTTTCTATGGAAATGATGTTGATTGATTGTGGACTATGGGATTGCGTACAGCACCCACCCTTAGATAATAGCTCACAAGACATGCTACGCCGCGATGACAGAGCCCGCTCTAAAATTGGCCTGTGCTGTCACGAGAGAGTTTTCTCGAAAATAATGGGATGTACATCTGCATTTGAAGCGTGGAATAACTTGAAAAAGTCATACGCAGACGGCGGACTAGTTAGGAAACTAACATTAATGAAAAATTTGATGAATTCTCGGTACACTAACAACATGGAAAGTTATGTCAATGAGATTATGTCAACTCATCAACAGTTACAGCAAATCAATCAAAAAATAGATGATTCTTTTCTCGCAATTATTTTACTATGTGGTCTACCAGAGAAATTTAAACCACTTGTCATGGCATTAGAACATTCCGGCTCTGAATTGACGACAGACAATGTCATTGCTGCACTTCTTAAAGAGGATAGCCGTGATCTAGCCACCTGCAGTGAAATACGTGAAGATAGTGCTCTGGTGATGTCCAACAAGCTTAATAGAGACACTAAGAAAATATATTGCAATTACTGTCGTAAGCCAGGGCATATTAAAACCAACTGCAGAATTTTGAAAGCCAAATCCCAAAAGGAAAAGGCTGATATTTGTGAGGTAACACTTATGGTTGATGATAAGACGACTGATGACTTTGTAAGTAATTTTAATTCTGATAATTCTGTAACATGTGAACCTTTTGTAAATTCTTTTGTTTGTAAACCAAGTTTTGATAAATCGCTTATTGTAAAGAGTGATGACTGGTTTATAGATTCCGGGGCTACAAGTCACATGACCAATCGAAGTGATTGGCTACACGATACCAATCCTGTCAAAAAAAGTATTAGGATAGCTAATGATCAAATAATTCTTTCAGATGCCATTGGTACTGTAAAACTAAACAATTCCAAAATTACCAATGTTTTGCATGTTCCGAACCTGTCAACGAACCTGCTTTCTGTAAACTCATTGGTAAAGAAAGGAAACGTCGTACTATTTTCAAAATCTGGAGGAAAAATCAACGAAGGTCAAACTTGTAAGGTATTTGGAAAAGTGCTATGTACAGCCTCAAACGTCAACGGTATGTACAAACTTGATTTACCTATTGCTCATGCGAATGTAACAGAGGTTAACAATAATACAGCTGATTTATGGCACAAACGCCTTGGTCATCTGAACTTCAGATCTATGGAGTTATTGAGACTACATTTAGCACTTGGAATTAAATATCCTAAACCTGCTGGATCGATTAAAGAAAATTGCATTGCTTGCGTAGAAGGTAAACTTTCAAAGCAACCATTTAAAATGTCTGATTCAAAATCGTCGAATTTACTTGAGATTATTCATAGTGATGTTTGCGGACCTATGAGTACCCAATCTTTTGGAGGTGCTTTATATTTCGTAACATTTACAGACGATTTTTCTAGAAAAACTTTTACTTATTTTATGAATAAAAAATCAGAAGTTGTCGAAAAGTTTCGTGAATTTAAGAACTTAGTCGAGAACCAAACTGATAGGAAGATTAAAGTTCTACGTTCTGATAATGGAGGTGAATATTTGAATTCAGAAATGAAGGGAATTTTAAAGCAGTCCGGTATTCTTCATCAGACGACTGTACCCTACAACCCAGAGCAAAACGGTTTAGCTGAACGAGTTAATAGGACTTTAGTTGAAAAAGCAAGGTCTATGCTTTCAGAATCAGGTCTACCTAAGACTTATTGGGGAGAAGCCGTCAACACAGCGACTTACTTGAAAAATCGCTCACCGACAAAGGCTATTAGAGGAAAAACTCCTGAAGAAATATGGACCGGAAGAAAAATGAATCTCTCACATCTACGTGTTTTTGGATGCAGAGTATATGCGCACATACCTAAAAATCTTAGAAAGAAACTTGATACTAAGGCTAAGCTATGCATATTTGTAGGTTATTGCACTGAAACTAAGGGATACAGAGTAGTTGATCCCGAAAATCCAAAAATTCTAATTAAGACGAGAGATGCCAAATTTTTTGAAAATGACTTTCTGTACAAATCTAAGTTATCTGATGAAAACAACAGGGTTGATAAAGTTGGAACTCAAGAATCAGAACCTGTTCCGATTATTATTCAAGAAAGTTCTGAAAATATACCAACACCAATTTCATGTGAAGTCAACCATACTCTAACTGAACCTATAATTCAAGAAATTGAAGTCATAGAGAATTTTACTGAACCCATTCAGGAATCTGAAGTTAATTTGCCTGAATATGATAATACTGAAGATGAATTTTATGACAGTATAGCAGAAATTCCTGATGATCAAAATGATCAAGTTTCTCAATCTGTGAGAAGATATCCTTTGAGAAACAGAATACCGAAAAAGTGGTCAGAAGACATTGTTTTATACAAAGCTGCAGAAGATGATATTCCTTCGACCTATAAGGAAGCCATTAATTCTGATGACAAAAATAATTGGCTAGAAGCTCTTCAAAGCGAATATGACTCACTAATGAACAACGAAACTTGGACCCTTGTAGATAGGCCCAAAGATAGAAAAATAGTTCGTTGTAAATGGGTATTCAAGATTAAGAAAAATGAAAACGGAGAAAATATACGTTATAAGGCGCGATTAGTAGCCAAAGGTTTTACCCAAACTTACGGCATTGATTACGATGAAACATTCGCACCTGTCGCCCGTCTTTCAACAGTTAGAATTCTAATAGCTTTCGCAGCCCAATGGAACATTACTATGGACCAAATGGACGTTGAAACTGCATTTCTCAATGGTGATCTTAATGAAGAAATATTCATGGAACAACCTGAGGGTTTCACCAAAGAATTCGACAAGGGGAAGGTATGCCAGTTAAAGAAAGCACTTTATGGCTTGAAACAAGCACCTAGACAATGGAACCTGAAGCTCAACGAAGCAATGATGCAACTTGGAATGAAAAGATCGGAACATGATCATTGCTTATATTCTAAAGTTGAAGGAACTAGCATTTTGATTGTCGCAATCTTTGTTGATGATTTCTGCATTCTCGGCAATAATGCTAATATGAAAGAAGACTTCAAGAAGAACATTAAGAAGTTCTTTAAAGTCAAAGATTTAGGGCACTTAAAGCATTTCCTAGGAATGAGGATCATTAATGAAGAAAATAAAATAACCATTGATCAAGAAGAATACATTAAAAAGGTACTAGAAAATTTTGCTATGACCGATGCGAAACCTGCTAGTACTCCTGCTGATTCTAATATGAAACTAGTTAATCCTTCGAATGAAGAGAAAGAAGCTGCTCAACATTTACCTTATCAAAGATTGATTGGCTCTCTAATGTATCTGTCTGTCGGAACTAGACCAGATATTACACACGCTGTAAGTGTGTTAAGTCAGTTTAATAACAACTTTGGGACAATACACTGGAATGCAGCAAAAAGAGTTTTACGATATTTAAAAGGGTCAATTAATCGTAAACTCCAATTTCAAAAGAAAAGTATAATCGCACTTACGGGATATACTGATGCAGATTATGGCGCATGTCTAAATGACCGAAGGTCCTACACTGGTTACGTATTTTATTTAAATGGACCTATTTCTTGGGAATCTCGTAAACAGCGAACAGTGGCTCTATCAACAACTGAAGCGGAATATATGGCTCTCAGTGATGCTGCTAAGGAATCCATATATCTTAAAAACTTATTAAAGGAAGTTTTTGGTTTGGAGAATGGTGTCTGTATTTACAGCGATAATCAGGGGGCTCAAATGCTAACGAAAAATAACATTCACCACTCTCGAACTAAGCACATTGATGTCCGACATCATTTTATACGCGATACCGTCGCTAGTGGGACTATCTCTATAAAATATGTTCCCACAAATGAAATGAAGGCAGACATCTTAACAAAGTTTTTAGCAAAGCAAAGACATCTGTGTTTAACTAATGAATTAGGCTTAGTTCAATAATTGTAATGGCCTATATACCTATTCAGAAGTAGGGGGAGTGTTGGAACTATTTGTTTTTGTACAACCTTCTTCGTATGTTTTTGATAGGCCTAATTTATTTTGAAGTTTATATTCTGTGTGACGTACCGTCACTCTGTATCTGTCGAAAAATTGCCCTAAAGCGCAATAAATTATTTATATCAATTTAACACACTATTTTAATTTAGAGTCTATAGTATCCACTAAAACGCATCACCACCTTCTCTATAAACGCCTCTTTATAAAGCTTTGAATTTAGTTAGGATAAAGACGTTAGGTAAAATCGTGCAATATAATTTTGTATAGTTTAGGACTCATTTGACAAGTTTATCGTAGAGCCTACAGTTTATAATCAGTAAGAGATATTTTTTTAAATATAAACCATGAGATATGTCCACTGACATGTGTAATATGGATATGCCCCCGATAAGAAATATCATGACCCTATTTAATTGCAGTATACGTTAATATGGCTACCCTGTAAGTAAATTAACATTTGACGTGACCATTTCATTTACAGGGATGGTAAATGGTTTAATCACCTTTATATATGCTTCCATCATCGTCAGGTATTAGTGTTCTGTGATCTCTATTATTTTGGAACTTCATTGGCATGAGCAAATTAATACACTTTATAACATTGTAGGTATGTATGTAATGTATTATAAAATACCAAAAGATTAGTATCAATAGCACAGATAAAGCTAGCTTTGAAAATGAATTTAAATTTAAAAAAAACATATACAAAAATATGCTTTCCTTTCCATTGGTAGGGATGTCCGATACCACCAAAGTATCGATACCTACTCACATGAGTAGTACTCAAATCATGATTCGATACTACTCATATGAATACCCTAGACGTATCGATACCTACTCATATCGATACATTTTTTATTATTTATAAAAACCGAAAGAGATAAATACATTTTACCTTATTGGAGCAAAGTTTTGTTGTTCCTTTGACTGAACTACATTTCCAAGTGTTTTGGCGCGAAGAATCAGACATTCGAACGCTAAGGATGCGTTTAGGATATTTTATTTGACAATATTCGATACAAGTACTTTCTTTCCGATACAAGTATTTCTTTCTATAATTTCGAATTAGAGATAGAATTTCTAGAATTTTTCGTTTTTATTTTATTAAATTATTGTAATTAAGTGTAACAACTAACTTAACTGTACTGAGTGTGTGTGTGGGGGGGGGGGGGGGGGGGTGTTTTAGTCTTAATTATACATTAAAAAAACACTTTTTTTGGCTACCTGACTTAAACTTATGCCATACTATGCTTCTGTAAAGAAAAAATATATTATTGTGAAATAAAGCTGCTTGGCATTGAATTTTTGGTAATTCTATCCTGTTTTGACTTAGCAGTATTGATTCGATACTAGTACTTTCTTTCCGATACCAAGTAAGTATCAAAAGAATGATTCGATTGCAAAAGAGTACTTAGTGTTGAAAGAAAAGTATCGAGTACTTACTAGTATTTACTATATCGGAACATCCCTACATAAATATGCTTTCCTTTCCATTGGAAAGGGAATTTTAAATATGGGATTTAATTTAATAATAGTAATATAATTTGCGAAATAGTGGGTGAAAGTAAAATTATTAAAAATGTATGGGTGTCGTACATGCTTATCTAGATACGATCTAAGTCCGTTATTTAGCGAACATGGTGTTGTGAGATTCAGCAGTGATCAGCTATTATCAGTCACTGGAGTGAAGGTAGGCCCAACTCAATAAAATCTTTTAACTCTTGCTCCTAGAAAAATTTCTTCTGAAAACGGGTCCAGCGGGCCTCGAGCAATGCTCAGATGTTGATTTAAAAAATAAAGCTATCTAGCCCAGCTAGCCCCACACTAAGCAAAGCTTGTAGGGGACCATAACTGATAGAATACACAAATAGGCTTGTTCCTGTTGTCACGTTTTCGGATACTTCTTTGTTTTTAAATACATATATAGAATGCAATATAACACCCAGACACTGAACAAACACCTAGATGTTCACTACACAAATATTTGTCCTGGGTAGGAATTGAACCCACAACCTACAGTTCAGAAGGCAGGGCTACTACCACAGCTATTCACCCAGAGTGGTGTACAAGTAAACGTTTCATTCACAAATCATCTCATGGATTCAACACAAGCCAAAGTATCACTTTTAAAATATTAACAGGGATTTTTTTGGTAACTGGTAGTAATTTCTGTAGTTTTGCTAATACTATACGGCCGTGTGTTGACCAACCGGCCAATAGTAGTAAATTATAGGCCTGGCCCTATTTTGTAAAGCAACAGATCATAGTAAACCTATAATTGTCAGTCAATATGACTGATAATCATTAGTCACATATAGTAGTTTCGTTATATGTGATGTAAGTTTGGTGTATTCAACTGACATTTGTAGGTATAGTATGATTTGTCGCTTTATAAAATAGGGGCCACCTGGCACGGGTGGTAGACAAATTTGTCTTTCCCCTGTTTTACTCCACCAGTAGGGTTAGCACGGCCGGTAGACAAAACTGTCTTTCCCCTGTTTTACTCCAAGCAAGTATGAAGAATGTGACATAAACCGGGGAAAGACAATTTTGTCTACCGTCTATGCTAACCCAGCTGGCAAGTATGAAGAAAGTGACATAAAACGGGGAAAGACAATTTTCTCTGTACTAGGTGGGCAGGTGGAATGTAAAACTATTTTTTATGTTGCTATTTTTATATCATCCAGATAGAACCCAACGATGGCCTCCCACAATCAGCCTGCCGGACCTGCATCAAACAGATATCAAAGACATTGGAACTGCGAGAGACAAGCTCAAAAATTGATCGGAGGCTGCGAAGTATCATGCTTAAATATAACACCGTTATAAAAACTGAACAAAATCGTAACACATCACAAAATTTAATAGATCCCTTCTCAAATGAAAATATTATGTTCTGCAAAGATATTAGACAGGAATTCATGAAAGGATCTTGCCAATGTGATGGTGAGCACAATAATGATAGTAATGCATCACTGAATGAACATACAGAAATAAAAACTTCATCACAATCATATGAAAATGATAGAAATAAAATGTCAACAAATGATGTTGCTATATCTGATAGATATGATAGTGATGTTCATGATACAAATGATGATTTTGATATAAGTGACACTATTCCGATAGTAGAAATGATTGATGAATCAATTGGTGATGATGTTAGTTATAGCAGAGACATCATATTAACAGATGATAATGATAGTTTTACACAATCAAATGATATTAATGATTATACATCAAATGTTTTTGAACCTGACATATTTCTCACAACACAGAGTGAAATGGCAAAAGATACACCAAAAGTATTATCAAATGTAACTGATATTAAAGAAAATAAATATCACGAAGAATCAGCCTTATCTAAATCAGATCTTGAGGATGGTAAATTATGTGATGTACAAATTGAGAATTTCATTTCCAAGAAAGAATTGGATGAGCTCTTTGAAGACAATGATTCAGGGAGAGCTTCGAATAAATGGTATGCACAAATTAAGAATATAATTCCCGAGAAAGAACTGAAGGAGCTTTTTGGAGACAACTTCACTTGGAAAAATATTAGAAGCAATTCAAATAATATCAATAAATATATTGATAGCGGAAGTAAAAAAAAAATATTGTCAACGAAGGCCAATTCAACCATAAATGAAAAAAACAATTGCAAAATAATCAGTATCAATACTGTTGGTAATGGTAGTCAACAAATAATATTGTCATTAGCAAAGAAGGATTTAAACATAAATGACAAAAGCATTTGCAAAAAAGGATCTACTGATACTAATAAAAGAAGAGAAGTAAGTTTTTTTTATATTTTTTCTACGACATTGTAGAGTTCGTCTCCCGAAAGAAGTTCTGCGGCAATAAGTGGAACTAATTGTCAATACATATAATTTTTTGTATGTATAATGTAACTATATTTTATTTAATTCACTAAATAAAATCGATATTCACCAATTATTTTATATTGAAATTTTGGGGAGCCTAAAGTAGTAGAGCTTAGCAACATTTCGTCGCCTGACTGTGGCGACGCGTCTGCGGGTCATCTTTCGCGAGACGGTCTTTATATAGCATGACTGTGTAGTAACTATTTTTAACAATTTACCTAATGTACTCAAATCATTTGAAGGAATATGTTTAAATAACATTTAAGTGACTGGCTTTTAAGCAAATGTTTCTATAGTGTCAAGGAATATGTAACATGTAGTAACGAAAATATTTTTTAATATTTGCATGCTTGCTTGCAGGATGAATTCACGTATCCACTATTTACTCTGTGATCTTGTACCCAAATTAGTAGATTTAGTAGTGTATTCTTGCAAATTAACAAATGATTTGATTTGATTTGAAAAAGTTATAACCAAGGAAGTTGCTTGTATATTCTCTACTAGGTAGCAGGACTTTTCTGCAAAGTTCGTCTAGGTACCACTGCTTTGCCAGTTATTCTGCCGCCAAGCAGTAGTGTGCAAGCACTACTGTGTTCCGGTTTGAAGGGCATTGTAGCTAGTGAAATTACTGGGCAAATGAGACTTAAGAACTGATCTCACAGTCTAGAAATCTTTTTTATACTGTGTCATGTCTCAGGATGACGTGCGCAGTCCGCAGTGTCACGCGAAACTTTAATTTAGATTTCCGAGTGACACTGCAATCTGTAATTGGCGGCCGTGACGCTTAACACCAGGCGAACGACTAGCTCGTCACGTCATTCGTTAACATAAAAAAACGGTATCGGTAGCCTGTTCATTAAAATACCAATATGATTATTTTTCAGGAATATTACAACAAATATGTGTCACACATGGCGAAACCACGTCCTCCTAAAGGCCCTTTCCAGTGTGAGCAATGCGATAAAAAACTATCGTCGCTTCAAAAATTGAGATACCACGCTAAGCGACATTTCGAACCGGAGTTTCCTTGCGAAGTAAGTATTGTCAAGTGAAATTTTCATTAAAATCCTCTTACTGATGATGATGATGGATTTATGAACTAAGTTATCTGTATATATCTATACATATAATAAAACTGTAACTGGGCTAAATCTGTACATTGAATACTTTTTGAATTTTTTGTTTGTCTGTCTGACTGTCTGTCTGTCCTTTTGAACACGCATCACGTAGGAACTGCTGAACGTATTTCGCTGAAATTTGGTATAGTTATAGCTAATTTTTCAGAATAACATTTAGGATAACGTCCTGGGTAAAAAACGATTGGTTACTTTTTGACTATGATCCGTCGCCCCTAGCAACCAAGAGGCTGTCTATAAAGCTGGGTTCTAATTCTGTACGACCACTTTATGATTCCTTGCTTCGAAACCACGCGAATTCCTTGTCTTACATAAGAAATCTGCAAAAATCTATTCTCTATGAAATGAAAACGAAACCGCGCGAAACGAGTTAGGAATGGGGTTAAAAACTGAAAGCTAATCGTAGGTGGCGCCACTGTTGAGTGATCCTAATCGCCGCTATATTGCGTTTTTGATTCTTTGTGCTTACCAGCGAATTCGATTCTAATACTACAAAAATGTATTCAACATGGAGTGTTAGGCAGTTAAAAAAACAGTTGCGGAATAGAAAAGCATCTACTACTGGAAAAAAGCAGATAACCTTGAATATTTAGTGGGCTCCCAATTTTTTCTTCGTAAAGCTTTTATCCATTGTTTTCTCCATTTGATATCTTTAGGGAATACATGGACTCCCGTCTTTTTGCAATCCAAAGCTGAACACAACGTCATATTAATGAAATAAATTGAGTTATTTTTATTTGTTTACAAAATTATTATGGAGGATGCCAGATATTTGTCAGATTTAGGGAACACTCAACAGTGCTGCCATCTGAAGTGAGCAAAAGTCAGTTTTTTACCCCATTGGCGCGATTTGAACTGTGGAAAATCATAATGCTCCATCTAGACGAAACATCAACACGTCAAAAGTTACCACCACTTATGTCAATATTTATTCAAAATAAAAATAGCTTTAATGTAAGAAGAAGTGAAGGTATTTCTAATGCTGTGACACGATTTGAACAAGACACGATAACAACGTGGTTTCGTATCGTGTGGACTCTGTGTTCATACAGAGTGCCCTGGTATGAAAACTTTTTCATTGGCGAGTACCAAGAGTATAGAGTAAAGCACAGAGAGATCATCAAAACGATATTATATTTGTACTGCTCACACGTATCGCTGCGTCAGTGGCGAAGGAAAGAAACAAACATATAGTAATTAGCTACGCTTGCGAAAAGCACCGTACACAGATAACCCCCAATAGATACCGCATTACGGGATTTTTATTCGGATCCTAGCTCACCGAAACTGGCGGAAGGCGCGGGTTGCGGGGACTGGAGCCAATGCGCTATTATTGGCTGTTTCGAGTGACGCCCTAATAATGAACTCTAATAATTGGTCGAAACTAAGGCCATGCTGTGAAGCGGCGATTTATATAGAACCATTTACGCCAATGCGTGGTGCGCGGTCGTTGTCTTTCATGCGGTATCTATTGGGGGTTATCTGTGGCACCGTACCATTTTTCGACTCGAGTCAACTGCTTTTTCTATACAAATCTGTCAGATTCATACATCAAAGTGTTCACATCATATAAAAAGTGTCCAAAAAAGTGGTACGCTTGACAGATAATCAAGTTCTCGAATCTCTATGCTTTAGTCTATACTCTAAGGCCACAGCCATAATGTTTGTAATTCTTGCTATCAGCTGATTCTACTGTCAGTGCAATGTTAGCAAATATTGCATCTGGAATTAGGGTGATTTATATAAAGTGCTCTTAGAATTAGCAAGTTGTTCAAGCAATGGGCAGGCCACATCGCTCGTAGAACTGACAACCGATGGGGAAGAAAGGTTCTCGAGTGGCGACCACGAACCGGAAGACGCAGCGTAGGCCCCCCACTAGGTGGACCGACGATCTGGGGAGCTGATGGATGCAGCAGGCAAGCAGCCGGTCACAGTGGCGCTCTGTGGGGGAGGCCTATGTTCAGCAGTGGACGTCTTCAGGCTGTTGTTGATGATGATATAAAGTGCAGGATCTATGTTGGCCGTTATTAATTGATTTTTTATGCATTAAAAATAATATATCAATCAAATAAATCAATCATCAATCATGCGTGCGCGCGCGGCGGCCCTGAGGCAGCGCGTGTGCACAACCAGCAGCCTCCTGGCCCGGGCAGCTGGAGACTGCACGAGTGGCTTCCTGAAGCGGTGGGGTGCGCTGCACAAACCTGCAGCTCAATTCGTGGCTCAGTAAGCCCCTAAATAAATAAATGTGATGTTTTTTGTTAATGTGTTTACTAATATAGCTATAAGTTTAATGTTACTATCTCTATGGGTGAATAACCTGAAATAAAAGTTTTTTTTTTTTTTTTTTTTTTTAAATATTCTGTTGTAAAGTTAGCACGTGTTTTCTTTTACAGCATTGTCCCAAGAAGTTTTACAACCGTAACTTTCTGTCGTACCACCAGCAACGAATGCATGGGAAGGAGAAACGGCTCTCCTGCCCTCACTGTGATTACAAATCTGTTGACAGGCTCACTTTAAAGGTAAGCGCTCTTGTTTACTGAATACTAGCTAACCCGCCCCGGCTTCGCACGGTTTAATTAGTTTTACCATGGAACAAGGAGGAGAGGAATGCCAGTAAAACAGCGTAGATCAGAAATATGCCAAAAACCGTTATAAAACTAGTTGAGCTTAGATCAGAAATATGACAAAAAACCGTTTTAAATCTAGCCCGCCGCAGCTAGCCGTATAGCCCGCTCATTTTGCAATGTCTAGGTTTTACATTGAAAATACGGGTCCTTGATAAAAAAGGTCAAAATTTTAGGAGCAGACAAAACGGCCTACCCTCTTTCTCGCTCTTTTACGACGGGTAGGTACCATTGGCATTCGAACTCGATCGTCATCATCATCATCAACAGCCTGAAGACGTCCACTGCTGAACATAAGCCTCCTGGTGCGAGAGTCCACTGCAAAAATACCTACGTCATCGGGAACCCCAATAGGCTATCTTTAGATCGTTAACCGACATCTAAACATGTAAAAAAAAAACAAGTCTGCCAGTTCCGATCCTAAAAAAAAATAAAAACATGGAAATAACACACCATGGATGGACATGGAAATAATCCACCTCCACCACCTTCAAAAGCCTTGAATACTAAGATTCCCCAAGTTTAGACCACGCAGACCTTTTAATCTATTATCAGGGTCGCCTTGGCTATTATTAGGCGTAGGTTTCATCGGGGTATTCGCTGAGGTAGGTAAAGGGTGTGAAGGGCACATTCTTAGGGGTCTGCCAGGTACTTCCGGCAGGGTGCGCAATGGCAGACCAATTTTTTTTACATAATTAATCAATGGTTAATTGTTGCCAGAAATATCATTCGGGTAAATTTTGACAAAAAAAAATAGGACAAAAAATTTCAATTATTTCCATGACGCGGCAGGATCGGAACTGGCAGACCTGATTTTTTTACATATTTAGATGTCGGTTAACGATCTAAAGATAGCCTATTGGGGTACCCGATGACGTAGGTATTTGTGCAGTGGGCTCTCGCACCACCCCCCACAGAGCGCCACTTTTCAGCACAAATGTTTGTCCTGAGTGGGGATCAAACCCACAACCTACAGTTCAGAAGGCAGAGCTACTACTGAGCTACGACCACAGATAACCCCCAATAGATACCGCATGAAAGACGACGACCACGCACCACGCATTAGCGTAAATGGGTCTATATAAATCGCCGCTTCGCAGCACGGCCTTAGTTTCGACCAATTATTAGAGTTCATTATTAGGGCGTCACTCGAAACAGCCAATAATAGCGCATTGGCTCCAGTCCCCGCAACCCGCGCCTTCCGCCAGTTTCGGTGAGCTAGGATCCGAACAATAATCCCGTAATGCGGTATCTATTGGGGGTTATCTGTGGCTACGACTGAGCTAACAGGCCAGTCAATATTCATTAAGTGAATGTTTTATAGATCCACAAGTTGGACCACACGGGCGAGCGTCCGTACATATGTAACGAGTGTGGCGCCACCTTTAGGTCGAGGACTGTCATTATACAGCACATGATCAAACATTTTGGAGTCAAGAAATTCCAGGTACGTTGTCCAGAACCGGCTACAATCGCTAAAATAAAAAAAAATAGGGGTGTGGTCGTTGGGTGTTAGGGGTCTTCTATTAATCGCTGATGTTTTTTTTTAGCTACTTTTTACCCCCCCCATGATTTTGTGTTAGCGAAATTTTACTAGGTGGTAGGACTTTTCTGCAAAGTTCGTCTAGGTAGGTACCACCGCTTTGCCAGTTATTCTGCCGCCAAGCAGTAGTGTACAAGCACTACTGTGTTCCGGTTTGAAGGGCATTGTAGCTAGTGACATTACTGGGCAAATGAGACTATGATCTGATCACACAATCTAGTAATCTGATTACTAGACTGTGCGATGTCTCAGGATGACGTGCGATGTGTCAGTGTCACGCGAAACTTTATTATTTTAAAGTTCAGAGTGACACTGCGACTGCTATGGGCGGCCGTGTCGCTTAACATCAGGTGAACGACCAGCTCGTCACGTCATTAATTCCCATAAAAAAAAAGCTCAAGTTTTTTCGATAAGTCTGAGAAACCTTCAAAAGTGGCACATAGTTAACCCAAACGACTGTAGTCAAATAACCTATTGTCATCATGATCATCATCATCAGCCTGAAGACGTCCACAGTTGAAATAGGCCCCTCTATAGAGCGTCACTTTGAGCGGCTGCTTGACTCCTGCATCCATCGCTCTCCCCGCGGTCCTGACTAGATCGTCGGTCCACCTAGTGCGGGCCTACGCTGCGTCTTCTGGTTCGTGGTCGCCACTCGAGAACCTTTCTTACCCATCGGTTGTCAGTTCTACGAGCGGTGACTTTAGACTTAGTCCTCTTGGAGCGTTGATTTTTTTTATTTCATAAGCCCGCATTTGACCGCAGACTCACCCAAGGGTGGCCGAGCGGTAGCATGTGCGCTTCGCAATCTCACGGCACCGGGTTCGATCCTCGGCCCTACACCAATGACTTATCTAGTAAGTTATGTGCACTTGTCGATGCCATCGCTCCGTGCCTCGAGAGTGTAGCCGACTTACATAATTATTTATTTAATATATATATACTACACTACACATAAATACACAACACATGTGTATTATTACTATTTAAGTATATTATAAAACATACTAACACACATAACATTCATACTTCATACATTCGTCACACTAAACATTAATTAATATTAAATCGGCGAGCGTAGTCGGGCGATACGCGTAGTATGCGCTGGGCAGTATATCTACGTATAGATATAAGCAGCGCGCGCGCACCGGCCGGAGCCTAGCCGGCTCCAATAACAAATGGGAAAAGGCAAAGAGGATGATGTTGACTTTAGTCCTCTCGCTTAAATACCCCACCTTGTTTTAAATACCCTATTGTAAAACGATAAATAAATTGAGTTTGTATTTACTTGCAGTGTGAGATATGCTCGGCCATGTTCAGTCACAGGTCTCGGCTAGCGGGACATCGGGCGAAGCATTTGATGACGTTCACCTACCACTGCTACCTGTGCCCTCGAACGTGAGTATGATACCCTGGCTGCCTGCTATTAAAAATTAACAAGTAAATATTATTTTCATAAAGTAGGTTAAAAATGAATGCAATAATTGAAAAAATAAGTAAAATCGGTAAATAAATCACGGTGTAATGAGCTTTTAAAGTTTCTGGAGATGGCATCGCCTGTCCCTTTCTCTCAAAACAGGAGATTCCCCACAGTTACTATGAAAACGCACGTTGTGAAGTCACATGCCAAAGAGACTGTATGTAAGGCTACCACAGCTTAGTAATGAAGTACTATGAAGGAGCAAGAGTGACGTCACTGCATGTTTGAGCTGTCTCTTTCTATTCCTGTATTTTGAAATGCTTGTAACTTTGTAATTTTTGAGATATTTAATTTATTTTTTCACGGCTGTTTTTTTTTAAAGAAATATTATTAATTTATGCAATGAAAAATATCAGGACGCTAGCCTATTCTATTTTACACTAGGTGGTAGGACTTTTCTACAAAGTTCGTCTAGGTAGGTACCACCGCTTTGCCAGTTATTCTGCCGCCAAGCAGTAGTGTGCAAGCACTACTGTGTTCCGGTTTGAAGGGCATTGTAGCTAGTGACATAACTGGGCAAATGAGACTTTATGATCTTATCTCACAGTCTAGTAATCTTATTACTACACTGTGTGAAGTCTCAGGATGACGTGTACAGTGCAGTGTCACGCAAAAATATGTTATATTTGAGTTCCGAGTGATACTGCAATCTGTTATAGGCAGCCGTGACGCTTAACATTAGGCGAACGACTAGCTCGTCACGTCATTCATTTACATAAAAAAAAACTTACCGGTGGCACCACTAGTGTAACTTTGAAAGCGTATATCTTGGAAACGTGACGCTGGAGGAGATTGTGTCTCATACAAACCTTGTTCGTATTAGTGTCAGCTATCGATTCATATAGGTTTTATGAGTGGCCGCCATTTTGAAGAAAAAACAAGATGGCGGACTGTAGGTATGCCAGGCTTAGTACAAAAATATTCGAGGCACTTTTCAAATTGTATTTTTTTTTGTTTCCAGCTACACAAGCTCGTGTTCGGTGAAGAAACACCTGCTCAAGGAGCACGGGGTGCCTTATAAGGAACATCTGAAAATCAAATTCGTTAAAACCAAACGGTGAGCAAGTGGCCAAAAAGCGCTTTTTTGAAATCCTGGTGTGTATGTGGCGTGTCAAAATAATCATATGAAAAAGTTGTGTTAATAGAATATAAAATGTAAAACAGGAATGACCGAATAAAACTTAGTACTTATACGTTTTGTTTGTATTTACAAACAAAAAAGTATCTAAGTACTTCTATATCTTTATCAGTTATGTTTGTTGTATTATTATGTCACTGTTTTGTGTACCTATATATAAATAAATAAATAAATAAAAGTTATCTGGTTCCCATAGTACAAGCTATGCTTAGTTTGGGGCTAGATGGCGCTGTGTGACATGTCCACACATATTTATTTATTTTATTTCGACAGCCTGTGTGGTGTGGTGGTTGAGCAGGTCGGCTCATAACCCGGAGGCGGCGGGTTCGATTCCCGCGACAGGACAAGTATTTGTGCACAGAAAAAAAAACAAATACTTATGTTCTGTGTGTGTGTGTTGTGACAGCATGGTCCTCGTAGTTCCTGGCTCCCTAGATACAGGGGATCCTAGTTAGGGTCCGGGATCTGTGCATGTGATCGTTGGGCGTTATTTATATTATGCCTACATGTTGTTGCAGGGTCGACACAGACGGCGCTTCAGCAAAATCGTCGGCGCCTGCTACAAAATTAAAACTTCGAAATCCATAGAACTGTGACAACACCAACCGTACTTTTTGTTTCGTTGCCTGGAAGAAATCGCTTAATGCGATAAGAACGCTTGTTCTACCATTCTTTTGTAAATTTTGATTTATTAGTGTTTAATAAAGTATTAAGTATTGTATTGTATACTATATCTAGCTTCTTTTACGTCCGTCTGCATTAAAGTTAGACATCTCCTATGTTCGCAATCATTTCTCTATGACGTTGCAGCAAGTATACTGCAACGCGTTTGGGTACGTCCTAGAGATAAGTGCGAACTTAAGCGCTGTCAAACTTTAGTGCAGACGGGTATTTAGTAGTTGGAATAAGCAGAAATTAAAAACCGCTGAGTTCTAGCGTGACACTTCCCCCAATGGGTCAAAATAGTGTGATGGGATAACACCAACACGATGGGACTATGAGTGATGTCACTTGTCCCATGGGACTACTGAGCCAAAATTGTGGCAGTAGTAATGTCCCATCACGGGGCGATGGGGCTAGTGGGATAGACCCCACAGTTGATAATTTGAAATTCTGAATCTCAAGATTGATCTGTGTACATACTTCCAAAAACGATATATTGTCAGTGGTGATACTAAGACCTGATTTATCATCATCAACAGCCTGAAGACGTCCACTGCTGAACATAGGCCTCCCCCAGAGAGCGCCACTTTGAGCGCCTGCTCGCCTCCTGCATCCATCGGCTCCCCGCGGCTTTCACCAGGGCCATAATTCTGTATGAGAACACAGATTCCACACGATACAGAAACCACGTCGTTATCGTGTCTTGTTCAAATCGTGTCACACCAAGGAATCGACAATTTTTGTATTCTGTATAATCTAACACAAATTATCTATGACAGGTTTTTATCCCTCGAGTGCGTTCCGAATTAGAACTATCGGATTTCTCATCCCAAAACCAGTAAAAATTTAAAATACTGTAATGGCTCATATTTATGTTGTGATATAACAAAGCCATGGGTAATTATTAAAAATTGACAGAAAACCTTTAGAAATTTACTTTACATTAAAATTAGTTTAATTATGAATAATTAACCTTTCAAATGCCGCGCTTAACGCAATAGCGGTGTATCTACGTGCCGAGAGATTTCGATGGCCGCGCGGCCACTCTACCTGCATTTTTAAGATCAAATATCATCAAAAATATAAGTCTTACATTTCAAGTTGATGTATTTTTTGAAAGACAATTAAATCATGATTTCATTTATGCATAATTTATTAGATTTATAATTGTTGTGTTTTTACTATACGTCGTTATCTCTTAAGAGACCGAAAGTCGTTAGGGCTTTAGTAAAACACATATAAAATAAAGGATTTTATTTATTTTGTCTTTTGCTTCATTTAACTTTATAACTGGATATATTGGGTACCTGATTACACAACAAAATAGTACAGCTTTATGAAACATTTTAGGAATACACATGAGCAAAAATCTAGCAATCTCAAGCGCGGATCCGTGTTCCGTTCGGATACTTCACATAAACAGTTCGAGCGAATTATGAACTAAATGAATGTATTCGAAGATTCTTAAGTCTTATTTGCCCAGTAATGTCACTAGCTACAATGCCCTTCTAACCGGAACACAGTAGTGTTCGCACACTACTGCTTGGCGGCAGAATACCTGGCAAAGCGGTGGTACCTACCTAGACGAACTTTACAGAAAAGTCTTACCACCTATTATATTGTATATTAGTGATTTATAGTAGGTAGAAAAGAAACTCTTGCTACAGAATGTATGACAAATTAAATAAAACAATAGTATACAATTTTCCATTAATTTTATTCTTATATATACATCTTACATAAATTATAAACCATAACGTCATTAATTTTTACAAAAATTGCAAACTTTTCTTAATGATAGGGCCATCTTTTTTATGCTAAAATGAGCCTACGTTTGACAACATCTCACATGACGGTAAGTGACGAAGTTGTCTAAGGTTGCATGTTTGCCCATGAGATGCCCATTCACTCTTGACTTGAACAGACCCAGGTTATACCCAGGAGGAAACACTGTTGCTGGAAGAGCATTCCATTCCTTGACCGTTAGGACTATGAATGAGTCGGCAAACCGCTTAGTGCCGACTTGTGGTACACTAACGACTTAAAAACCTTGCAAAAACGAAAAGATGATAATTGCCTCTAAAAATTACAATAACCCAGTTTTGAACCTCCTCTTTTTTGAGTCGGTTAAAAATGTCCAAAGACGCCACGCTACCACCTAGATCGGAAACTCAATGGTTGCCAGAACTCATTTTTTTATAACAATAAAGTCCCGCATTTGACCGCAATCTCACCTGATGGGAAGTGACGACGCGGTCTACGATGGTACATGCTTGCCTAGAAGATACCTATTCACTCGCGGCTTGAAGAGCTCCAGATTGTACTTATCGGGAAACAAAGACGCTGGTAAAGTGTTCCGTTCCTTCGCTGCTCGGATTATAAATGTCGAGTCAAACCGCTTTGTGCGAATCGAAGGAATATCAACCATAAATGGATAGCGTGTAGCTGTACGACCATAATTCTGCCATCACCAAGCCGCCAAGCGTGGTGATTATAACCCTATGATAAACGTCCAAAGTGCCGTTTTATGGGGGAGGAGTGTTCAGCAGTGGACGTCTTCCAGCTGTCGATATGAGGTCGCGATGGGAACTCTAGGGCTCTTCTGTTCCCGATCCCAGCACCGCGCCGCTGTAAGCGAGGTCCCAGTAATGTTCTACGCCGAATTTGTGGAAATGCTCGCGCGCTTGCTTCTCCGTTGGCATGACCTGTAACAAGTAAACGAATTTTAAAATAAGTATTAATTATGCACAAATTATGTTTAGATGTTTTTATAAAGTCAACTCTGAAGATATCAAAAACAAACCCTGTGTGTGTCTCTGGGATATTGAAAATTTCCTTTCAAAGTTTCCATTTTAGAGCTATTTACAAGTCAAAATGAGATAAGGCACTTAATCAAATTATTGTAGATAATGGGGCCAATTTTAAAGGCTTTAGTTGACAGATCTAAAACTTCTAAAACTGTTGCTGTCCTTGTCAACTACAGGGCAATGTAAGAGACGGATATATTTTTAGTATTTTAAGGACTGTCAACTAAAGCCTTCAAAATCGGGCCTACTAAGCATATAAAATTACAAAGTGCTTAATGTCAAATATTAGCAAGCCTATTATAATATGTGAGTTTGAAATAAGATGTAAAGTTCTCAGAATGTCTCATGTCTTATAATGTAACATTATAAAAATGTCGGTACCTCTTAAAATGTAATATTTTCAAAATGCCATGTTCTTAATTCTCAATATGTCACTCCATCTATTCTAAAATAAATCAAGTTTGCCTAAAACGTCACAGCGTCTAAAAATGTAACTTTTCAAGTTGTCAACAGCAATAATGTAATATTCTAATAATGAGGCTTTTTATTAAAAAAAAACACTAGTTCCGCTTCTTTTCTAGATGGCGCTGTTAGTACATAGTTTAAACCTTTCAAACCACAGAGTAGTTTAAACATAAGAAAATGCTTAGACTACCTACAAAGAAATGTCAAATTCAGTTGAGTGGACCACGAGTACATTGTCTGTAGTATCTCCTAAGTAGTCTGTGGTGCATTATTCTTAATTAAATTGAAGTACAGCAGAACTGTGAGACAGATAAACGTTAATATTATGATCCAAAATTAAGCCGGCTATCGCGCAACGAAAATAGAACAAACGAAATAGTTTAGAGTTGTCAGTCAGTATCGTGACACATTTCCTATAACCTGTGGTCTATGCTTGAAACAGTGACAGATTTTGGTAAAACCACAACTGGCGCCATCTATTGGGTTATACATAAAACACCATTTCTTTTTTTAAATAAAACTCCTCATTAGCCGGTCATTCCTTTAAATGCCACCTTACCATAATGTCACACCGTCTTAAAATGACACTATCCCAAAACGTCACACTATCTTAAAATGTCTCTTTCCCAAAACGCCACATCATCTCAAAATGTCACAAACATATTATCCGATGATACGGTACCTTGAACTTGATTTCCCCGAAGGCGCGTTGCTTCGTGACGCCCTCCCACACCAGATGGCAAGTGTTCGGTACGTCGGTTCCATCGTTGTCTTTCACGGTGTCTTCTTCCCATTTGATACGGTTCAACATTAGTCTGTGGACAAATTAGTACATTACTGCAGCGGCCGGCAACAGAGGCATTGATGGACGAACGTGCAAATGTGGGCACACATATGTAAGGCCATCAATGCCTAGTTGTGGTCAAGGCTTGTATAGTGCTTTTCTCAAATAATGCGCGGAAATTAAAACGTATGTAGCCCGCCAGCCATGTCACGACAGATATGAGTTTTGTATGTAATTTATTTGGCCGCTAAACCACGACACATGGATTTTCATACTCGCCAGTACAGCAATTTCGATTTATCTCTATGAAGGTTGTCAAAACAATGTTCATATTTCCAAGCATTTTTTGGAAAACGTATGCAAAAAATATGCACTCCTTGATAGGGCCTACATATTTGAGCCGTTTGGGGTGGAGACAATGGGTCCGCGGGGGCCCGCCGCAATGGAAACGTACAGGTACTTGGCCAAACGTTTGGTGGAGGCATCAGGTGACCAGAATGCTGGCTTTTATTTTGCACAAAGGATAAGCATTGCCATTCAGCGTGGTAATGCCGCCAGCATTCTGGGCACTTTTCCTTCCGCCAACGGTTTATTTTAGTTTTAAAGTTTTTAGGTATAGTTTAGTTTTTAGGTCTAGTTTAGTTTAGTATATACATGTTATTTAAGTTTTTACATCCAATAAAATAATCAAATTCTAAAAAGAAAACGTATTTTTTTTTAATGTAAATGAATGGAGTTTCGCGTGACACTGCGCATGTCATCCTGAGACATCATACAGTCTAAACTTCAGAATATTATTGTATTTATCATAAAAAAAGGTGCGAACTAAAATAGGAGCTGTGAAACTTTATTGCAGACGGGCATTAGAGCTAGACAGGTTTTCTATCACCTTACTTTATAGTCAGAGAGCCACCTCATTTTATTGTTTTAAAGTTCTGAGTGACACTGCTACTGTTATGGGCGGCCGTGTCGCTTAACATCAGGTGAACGACTAGCTCGTCACGTCATTCACTCTCATAAAAAAAGAGCCACCTCACTTTTTTTTTTGAATGGGCTAATGCTGGTCTCTACCGACCTTTACAACGTCACCGGGCGGGAGGGCAGGCGCCAACCAAACCTCACTTTATAGTCGGAGAGCCTACCTCTTTTTATAGTCAGGGAGCCATGCCTCACTTTATAGACAGAAAGCCATTTCGCTTAATAGTTAGAGAGCCACCTCATTTTATAGTCGGGGAGCCTACCTCTTATACTTAGCGCTCTGCTTAGGCCCCCCTTCAACGACGACGACGCAGCACCCGCGGTGTAACACGACGCACCCCGACATGTGCAGCTGGGATGCGTTCACTTCCACTTTGAACTTGGCAGACGCACACTCGAATAGATCCTTTACTCTGGAAATACAATCAAAATACATTTAATTTTTTAATCTGTTACGGGCGGCCGTGACTCTTGAGAGAAGCGTATACCGCCTTTTACCAGGTGGGAGGACTTTTCTGGAAAGTCCGTCTAGGTAGGTACCACCGCTTTGCCAGTTATTCTGCCGCCAAGCAGTAGTGTGCAAGCACTACTGTGTTCCGGTTTGAAGGGCATTGTAGCTAGTGAAATTACTGGGTAAATGAGACTTAAGAACTGATCTCACAGTCTAGAAAACTTTTTTAGACTGTGTGATGTCTGAGTGATGTTCCGAGTGACACTGCAATCTGTTATGGGCAGCCGTGTCGCTTAACACCAGGTGAACGACTAGCTCGTCCCATCATTCATTTACATTAAAAAAAAGTTTTTGTTAAGGGTGAAAACCGTTGGCGCCCAAAACGCTACAATGTAGGTAAATTCACTCATTCTATTGTCTCTATCATACGTGTGGAGAGCAGAGCGACGGCAATAACATTTTCAAATACCAGGACGGTCGTCTTAACATCAGGCGCACGACTAGCTCGTCACGTCATTCGTCTCATAAATATAAAAGTAAAACGTTCTCTGTTTATTTGTGTGTCCCAAAGTGAAGGCTGAACATGAAATTGAAATTTTAAACACAGATTACACAAACAAAATTATCGCCCAACGCCCATTTTCTCTAATCTGGCAGAACGAAACCTATAAATAATAGATAAATAAATAACGGCCAACGATCACATACATAGATCCTGGACCCTAACTAGGATCCCCTGTATCTAGGGAGCCAGGAACTACGAGAGCCATGCTCACACAACACTCACACACAGAACATAAGTATTTGCACTTTTTTCCTATGCACAAATACTTGTCCTGTCGTGGGAATCGAACCCGCCGCCTCCGGGTTGTGAGCCGACCTGCTCAACCACCACACCACGGAGGCTGTCGAGATCGGGTAAACTATCTAGGCTTTTCGGTCCGTAGTAAAAACTAACAAATTATAATCAATGGTCAAAATTTATCACGAGTTTTTAACCATTGGTTACCTTAACTATGAACCAAAAAACCCACCTTTAGACAAAGACTTCTATGTATACACTAGACAGGACATCTCTAACTTGCACTGTCGACCATTGCAAATATGCCAGCCGGCATCTTCTCGCTCATACGATGCTCAGCTCTCAAAGCGACTGCACGTGCAGCAGTGAATAGCAGTAAAAATTATGATCCGAATGTGCCATTGCACTAGCGCTGCGTGTTGTGATCGTTGGTTAGACGATTTAATCTCGCAAAGCGCTGTAGCGGATTTTAGTTTAATTATACAAAAAATGACAACTATTTGTGCTTTGAATAGCTTCTCTAGTACGTAGTACATATACCTCTTTGCCTTTAGATAGGTTTCTTTCTTTTTCTTTTTTCTTTTTTGTTTTGGTTTTTCTTTTTCTTTTTTTTCTTTCTTTTTTTTGACCGCTGTCTCACCTGATGGTAAGTGATGACGCGGTCTACGATGGTGCATGCTTGCCTAGAAGATACCTGTTCACTCTCGTCTTGAAGACACCGAGATCATAGTTAGCTGGAAACAAGGACGCGGGCAAGGTGTTCCACTCATTGGCTGTTCGCATTAGGATTCTTTTTGTCCCGCAAAATTGTGTCCACGCGGGAGAAAACGCGGGGCAAAGCTGGTGTTTTTTATATACATACCTATACACAGTAACGTGGACACCAACCGTCGTGTCTTCCCTTATCTTGCGATCAACCTGAAAAAATAATACATAAGCAATCGTGAAAACAAGACATTAAATATCTCAAAAAAAATTGCCTATTTGATGTCAAACTGTGTCTGCGCATGAAAGTGTGTTTTTTTTTGTTGGTAACTGTCATTTATAGGATACCTTTATAGAGGGAGTGTATTGTCTATGGGAGTGTGGGGCTCCTTAGAATATAGACTAAAAGCATAGAGAGCAACTTCATTATCGGAGTTTTGGCGGGAACGTGAAAAAGTTCACGTCGTTGCATTGTATTATTTCACAAAACTTATGCTTTTTCTAGTGTTAATGTTTAAAATTAGTGGCATTTTACGCATTAAGTGCTGAATTACGAGCATGAGTGTGGGCAAGTGATATAATGTAGTGAAACGTGGTTTTTCGTGTTGCTTCCAAAATTCCATAGAAGCCTCTAGTAAAGTTGCCACCACTTTACTAGGGCATGACTTAGACTGGATTGTGACTACCCTGACTGACTGTGACTTGACTTTACATGAAATATTTCATAAAACGATGAAAAACTACAATACTTGACACTGGCTAAATACACTATGTGTGGAGCCAAAATATAAGAAAAAGAAAACTTCATTATCTGTCAAGCGTACCACTTTTTTTGAACACTTTTCACTTTGATGTGAATGAATCTAACAGATTTGTATAGAAAAATCAGTTGACTCGAGTCGAAAATATGGTACCATGCTTATCGCAAGCGTAGCTAATTACTGCACGTTTGTTTCTTTCCTTCGCCACTGACGTAGCGATACGTGTGAGCAGTACAAATATAATATCGTTTTGATTGATCTCTCTATGCTTTTAGTCTATACTCTAAGTGGGGCTCGCTCTACTCTTAGGTTGGTATTAAATTAGAACATGTCTGTCGTCCTGATTTATTGTATATTATGTTACCTAGATCTGTCTTTGGATAATAAATGAAGAATTAAACATACGAGTGTTTCTCTCTTGACGTCTACCGCTACCAAGAACATTATAATTACGTGAAATATGAATCATCATCATCATCATCATCATCAACAGCCTGAAGACGTCCACTGCTGAACATAGGCCTCCCCCAGAGCGCGCCACCATGAGCGGCTGCTCGCCTCCTGCACCCAGCTCCCCGCGGCTTTCACCAGATCATCGGTACACCGAGTGGGGGGCCGACGTGCGAAATATGAATAACAATGCAATATTTTATGCGGTAATTCCTTTAGATTACCACAGTCCGGCTATTTCATTTGACTAAAAAGTGTTGTTATCGTTAAATTTGGGGAACTACGTTGGTATAGTGTTTTTTTAGGGTCATTGTAACGATATTAGTTTAGGTAAACTAAAGCACATACGTAGTTACGTTCGGACATCCCTAGTTTTAATTTTATTTACACATTTTTTTTCATATGGTTATGTTGACACGATGACACGTCACGTCGCATTCGACAACCAAAAAGATTTTTAATGTATGTGTGGACATGTCACACAGCGCCATCTAGCCCCAAACTAAGCATAGCTTGTACTATGGGAACCAGATAACTGATACAATACTTAGATACTTTTTGTTTGTAAATACATAATATATAATGGAAATAATTAAGTACGTGAGAAAAAATATAAATAAATACAAATTTAGAGAAACCATGGGTAAACGCAGCTGTAGAAATAAAATAATGCTGGAACCAACTAACCATAGGTTAAGTATGTCAAATAGGTTGCCAATCGTTATGGGCCAAAAACTATTCAACAAGCTTCCAGAGTGTATAAAGCTAATAACTAACGAAGTTCAATTTGCCAACCGCGTAAAGATGCTCTTGTTAGATAAAACACTGTACAGCATAAAAGAATACCTTGACAATGACTACAGTCACTTGGAGGTTGCTACTGTGCATAAATCTGTTCTGGATACCTAAGCCCCTTTACAGCTAATCTAATAATAAATGTTGTATGTTTAATTTGTGTATGTTAAAATTGTGTAACGCTCATTTACAGCGAGAAACTTTATATGTTTTAATAAAATGGAATAAAACGTAGGAACTTAAATATCTGATGATACTTTATGTGTAAGTAAGATAATGTTGTGTTGTTCAAGTTTATTTGATTTTATGATCCACAAGACTTACTATAATTTACAATATGTTGAGTGCTTCATAATATTAATAAAAAATATTCTATTCTATTCTATTCTATTCTATTCTACATACATAGAACACAATACAACACCCAGACACAGAACAAACATCGATGTTCATCACATAAATGACATAAATGATTCTGACTGGCCTGATAGCTCAGTTGGTAGTAGCTCTGCCTTCTGAACTGTAGGCTGTGGGTTCGATTCCCACCCGGGACAAAGATTTGTGTGATGAACATAGGTGTTTGTTCTGTGTCTGGGTGTCATATTGTATTCTATGTATGTATTTACAAACAAAAAGTATATAAGTATTGTATCAGTTATCTGGTTTCCATAGTACAAGCTATAATGCTTAGTTTGGGGCTAGATGGCGCTGTGTGAAATGTCCACACATATTTATTTATTTATTTATTTATTTATAAATATTTGTCCCGGGTGGAAATCAAACCCACAACCTAGAGATCAGAAGGCAGGGCTACTACCAACTGAGCTATCGAGCCAGTCAAAAGTCAGTTTTTTTTAACTCCTTACAACCTTGAAAACGCATTTCAAGTTCTACCTAAAGACTTCTCATTGTATCGATATACCTACTTGTTATTTGGAGAGAGCTATGCTCGGTGTTTCCCTGCGACATAAGATTCGAAACGAAGAGATTCGCAGGAGGTCTAAAGTGACCGATATGGCTCTTAGAATCAACAAGTTGTTCAGGCAATGGGCAGGCCACATCGCTCGTAGAACTGACAACCGATGGGGAAGAAAGGTTCTCGAGTGGCGACCACGAACCGGAAGACGCAGCGTAGGCCCCGCACTAGGTGGACCGACGATCTGGGGAGCTGATGGATGCAGCAGGCAAGCAGCCGGTCACAGTGGCGCTCTGTGGGGGAGGCCTATGTTCAGTAGTGGACGTTTTCAGGCTGATGATGATGATGATGATGATGATGATGATGATGATGATGATGACTTGTTATTTGAAATTGGGACACCAAAGTACTATACTAGGTGAGTTTGAATTTTTGGTATTATCCCGAAAGGGGGTAAATCTACTCCCTAAGGTAGACACTTCTACGACTTTTCTAAATTAATAGTTTTTCATTGAAGAAATGCCATGTAAAGTTTACGTTCGAAGATAGCCCTAGCGCAGCTGGGTGGTTGAACTTCGTCCTTGAACCAATGCACTTAAATGAGTTCAACGAACTGTGTTAAAAATGAATTTATAGTATCTTGTTAACTCTCGTAGCGATCGCACGTGCAATTTTGTGAGTGGATTTATGTTTTAGTATGGAGGTTTGGAAACAGTTTCAAGTAAGGCTCTCACAACTTGTGGGCTATCACGGTCCCAGTCCCCCCCTTTCGGGATAACATACCAACTCAAACTCACCTTGTATACTTTTACTTCTGAGTTCTTACCTTTTCTCTCTTTTGATCCTTGGTGAGAGCCCTCGCCTTGTTAGCTTCCAAGTGTGTTTTCTGCCGCTTGGCGATTTGTTCCCGCACTTTGGCTTCAATGGCGGTCGGGTCTTGAACAGCTTCCGTTCCCAAAGCGCGCATCAGGTTCGATATCCTGCAAGGAAAGAATACAAAATTAGATAGTTAGAAAATTCCTTATTACAGAAACAACAATAGTAGGTACATAGACGAACTTAAGGCTATAGAGCATTATCTTCCAGTCAACCCCGGTGTATTGTGGAATTGCTTATTGCGGTAGTGCAATACTGAAGAAGTATAAAACGTAAGTATATTTAAGGTGTTTAGGGTGTTTTAGGGTTTAAGGTGTTTTGTTTTTGTGTGTTTTTTTTTTGTTTTTTTTAGTGTTTGTTGCTGCAGTATTGACATATTGTGAAAGCATGAGTGACCAATGGAGCAATACGGGTAATCCCGATAGTAGTGACAGTGAATAACATTTCTTATTATTATTATTATTTTTATTTTTTATTTTTTTGTTTAATTCTGACTTTATTTTATTTGACATTTGTAATAATCCATTGTACCTATTTTTTATTATTTAATACTTTGACATGTTTATTCTGTATGAAATGTTTTGTGGTAATTGTAATTGATTTTGTCGTTTTTATCACAATAATTAAAAATATCTAATATCTTTAATATCTTTAAATATCTGTCAATATATCTTTCTTTTATAAGCTTTCTGTTACTCGTTCTATCGATTTTAATGATTTTTTGTCTAGCATGTTGTCTTCATCTGTAATTGTCGTGGCATTTGGCTTGCAGGTACTACTTTTAGTATAATAATAATAGAATGTATCAATGTACACGATGTTGATGATCGAATAAAAAAATAAATAAATAAATCTGTGTCAGAAGACAACAAGAAACAACAACTTAACTATTTCTCTAAACCGATGAATGTATAAAAAACACAATGAATACATAAAATTAAATACACACAATAATAATAATATAAAATATGCAAATATAATACATATTATTATACCTATATACCATTTGACTGTACGGTTTCCTGTTGCCGTACACCTTGGGTGGTGATGATGATGAAATTAAAGGTAGGAGTTCAAAAGGCACTAAATTGTATTCAAATAAACTAAAGTAAATTTGATGAGAACGCGTGATGATTATGATGGTTGATTGCGAACTGGTGAATTTGGGTCACGGCGCGGCGGCCGCGGGTGTGTAAAGTGCACCCGCAGCACAACGCAGAGTCCAATGTACGGCTTGCTCCGTACATTGACTATAAATCCAGTAAACCAATAATACAACTTCCCCCTCATACGAAAATTAGTGGTGTATTTCAACTACTAATTTCTAATAAATACTATGAATTTCTAATGAATCATGGGAACCCGTTGATGTCTTATGTTTCATCCTGGGCCATAATTCTGCATGAAAACACAGATTCCATACGAGTCGTTATCGTGTCTTGTTCAAATCGTGTCACAGCAAGGAATCGACAATTTTTGTATTCTGTATAATTTAAGACAAATTATCTATGTTTCGAAGCAAGGAATCGTAAATTGGTCATACAGAATTAGGGTCCTGTCATAGATAATTTGTCTAGATTATACAGAATACAAAAATTGTCGATTCCTTGCTGTGACACGATTTGAACAAGACACGATAACGACGGGGTTTCTATATCGTGTGGAATCTGTGTTTTCATACAGAATTATGGCCCTGCTCTGTCCTTTGTAATTTCGTATAGCTTTGTCACGTTTTGTTACCTCGCCCCCTGCCCGCGCAGGTGAGTCGTGTTTGTACGAGAAATTATGTTCACGAGCTATCAACGGGCTTTATAATCTTTTCTCTATATATATATACATATTATTGTACTTATAATTAGATGAATTGCATTCGTCGCGATTTAATTTTGGAGAGCGAGGTAGAAGTTATAGACTTAGGATTTTAAACACCTCTATCGATGATGCCTGACGAATGTGGGTAGGAAGGGTATTACAAAGGCGAATTGCAGAGACAGTGAAGGAATCGGAGTAAAATCAGTTTCTTTTCTAAATCCTTCTGAAGTTATGCTTCCGCCATTAGGGGTGTTGTGTTTTTATGCTAAAATGGGAATACGTTTTACAACAACTCACCTGATGGTAAGTGACGAAGTTGTCTAAGGTTGTACGTTTGCCCATGAGATGCCCATTCACTCTTGACTTAAAAAGACCCAGGTTAACACCTAGACCCAGGACCCAGGAGGAGACACTGTTGCTGGAAGAGCATTCCATTCCTTGGCCGTTCGGAGTATGAATGAGTAAGCAAACCGCTTAGTGCGGACTTGTGGTACACTAACGACGTAAGGATGTGAAGAATCACCAAGCCTTGTAGTTTTATGATGGAAAGGGGATGACGGAATAAGCTGATGAAGGGCATGCGCACACTCTCCAAAATGTAACCGATAGAAGACCGACAGACAGACTGGCGACCTTGTTTAATGCGACTATTTTGTTAAATGAAGTAAACATGTTCCTCCATTAAATAATGTCTAAATCCTACATCATAATATTTATCGCGGTTATGCGAACGCCACAAAGATGCACGCAAACAAATCTCACGTGGGTTTAGGAAATCTCACGACATCTCACACAATGTTTAAGTCTTTTTTTGTATTTATATTGCGCACCGCTGACTACTCCTAATGCCTCTGATACTATCCATCCAAAGGTTGCCTGGAAAAGATCACTTTTAGTGATAAGGCCGCCCAACGTGCTACCTACTTTATGTACTCCAATGTTTTAGTTTCTATCCTATAATGGTATGTGCAATAAAGAGTTTTTCTAAGGTGAGGGAGGCGGGTCGAAAAATCGCCAAAACTGCCAATCGTAATTTAATGTACACCCCCAAAAAAGAAGTTCTCTCCAACTCACCTCAGTTTTGGCTCAGGCGGAGCTTCCAGACCGAGTCTCACTTTCTCCTGCTCTTCTTTCCAAGCCTCTCTCCTACTTTGACGGCGGAGTTTCTTCCGCTCCTTCTTGGTAAGAAATACTGGCATGTATGTAGGTTTGAGGGGTTCCGCTGAAAGAAGAATGCACAGCTAATTAGTAAATGCGTTTAAGGCGGACTCTGCCCTACCGCGTAACTATTCTGGTAATGGGCATCGCCTGCCATTCTGCTCGCGCCAATTTATAAGTCTGTGAGTGCGAGCAAGACAGCACACGACCACCATCGCCACCAGACTTACACAAGAAGGCCCCCGTATGTCGCTACAAAACCACTACTTTTGAAAGCTTAGTTCGACCTACAAAACAATCCGATAAAAAAAACAGCATAAATCTATACTTATAATAAAACTGTAAGAGGTCCAATTCTACACCACTATTATTGGTGAAGCGCTATCGCATAATATTAATTATAACATAATGATTTCAAAAGTTCATCTCCATTCTTTTAAATTCACCCGCTTTTCGCCGGTCGATGATATGAGCCTGTAGCGCTGCATGAGCCAATAGTGTCCGAGGACATCCTAGGAAATCCGCTAGATGGCGTCAGTTGTCTTGACGGCGATATAACACCACTTTTTCGATCGTCAACCGCCGCTGCACGAGTTCCTCGAATTTGTGAATTATTTCTTCATGTGGACTCCTTATTATTTGCGCAAACCTAATTTCCAATTGGAACTGTGATTACTGTGACTGTGAGGTGTCGTGCGATCTTCGCTGGAGAAATCTCTCGCCAGCCTGCACCTGGACTGGATTGGCTGATGCTGTTCCCTCAGGAGGACCTAAGGACTGTATAAGGGCATCTGAGGTGAGTGCAGTCCTCGAGCTTGTTATTATCGGCCGGCATTTGTATTCCATATTCGCAGTTTTCATTTGGATAGGTACATATTTACGCTTTAAAAATAAGTAGTAATCCTACACCCCTGGAAGGGCTATTTACACGCCCCTCCAATTATAAAGAGGAAAGATTTGTATTTTTGTGTGTATGTTTGTAATGAATAAACTCAAAAACTACTGTGCCGATTTCAAAAATTCTTTCACCATTGGAAAGCTACATTCACCCTGAGTAACATAGGCTACACCACTACACGCGCGAAGCCGAGGCGAGCCGCTAGTTGAAGATATTATGAATTTTTTTTTGGAGGGCTCCCTATTATCGATGCAGAAGCCAAAACAATTTTTTTTTTTCATTTTTGTCTGTCTGTCTGTCCGTATCTTGGCTGAGCATCACGCCGACACGACTGAATTGATTCAAATGAAACTTGGCATGATTTGAGTTCATATTACGAGGTAGGCTATAGGATACTTTTAATCCCGATATACAGAACGGATCCCGCAGGAGAGGGGATGAAAGTAAAAATATGTACTTATTTGTTAATTCATTAACGCGTGGTCCGATTTAATTCATTCTTTTTTTGTTAGAAAGGGGATACTTTAAATATTTCAAGGTCGTCTGTTTTGTGGTTCAGAAATTACAGACATCCAACCCTCAGTATTCGGTCTAAAGCCACTCCTATCTTGAACCTTTTTATCTCTTCCTTTAGACTGAGATAAGGCGTAAAACTAATAAACCCGCGCGAAGCCAGGGCGGGTCAGCTAGTTTATTTAATATGCTTATTTCACTTCATCCACTTGACACGAAATATGCACTAACCACCCCCCACCCCTAACCCCTAGACCCCTAAAAAACAAAAGGACCATGCAGCCTTCGTTTTGTTACTAGCTTCGCACGGGTTAATTACTTTAACGCCCTAGCCTGTGTTATTGATGATGATGATGATGATGATGATGAAGTATGCTGTGTGATGTTTGCATCCGAATATAAGCTATGATAACATTACAGCGAAATACGTTTTAAGACCGATTATTATTATTATAATTAGAGATGTAACGATTCCGATACCGATATATCAGCCGATATAATCGATCGATAGATCGATAAATGGCCTGTTGGCTCAATTGGTAGTAGCTCTGCCTTCTGAACTATAGGTTGTGGGTTCGATTCCCACCCAGGACAAACATTTGGTGATGAACATCGATATTTGTTCTGTGTGTGGGTGTTATATTGTAGTCTATGTATGTATTTACAAACAAAAAGTATCTAAGTATTGTATCAGTTATCTGGTTCCCATAGTACAAGCTATACTTAGTTTGGGGCTAGATGGCGCTGTGTGAAATGTCCACACATGTTTATTTATTTATATACAACCGATATTAGAAGATTAACGAAAAATAACTTTAATTACTAACTTTATCGTTTGTATCGGTTTACTGTACCACATTGTGTAATGATAATTGCTTTCTTAATTGGCGCTTTGATTGATTGATAATATTCTTGCTTGATTATTCCATATTATGTTTTCTTCGAATGTTGATTTGACATTTCGGTTTTCAACCATCTCAAGTCTATGAAATACTTATATATGTAAAGGTAAGAAAATGATTCATAATTTATTTGTTTTTAGGGTTCCGTACCCAAAGGGTAAAACGGACCCTATTACTAAGGCTCCGCTGTCCGTCGGCCACCAGGCTGTACCTTATGAGCCGTGATAGTCAGACAGTTGAAATTTTCATGTATTTCTGTTGCCGCTATAACAACAAATACTAAAAAACAGAATAAAATAAATATTTAAGGGGCTCCCATACAACAAACGTGTTTTTTTGCCCGTTTACCAGATGAGTCATAGATGACGCTGCTTTAAATAGTACTGCTACTCAACACTAGATGGCAGGGATAGAACCCTACCCTAGTCGCACTTGGCCGGTTTTATTTCTATTTCTACTAAGCCACCGATATCGGTATCGGTATCGCCGATTATTTAATACAATGATCGGTATCGTATCGGCAATATTATGTATCGTTACATCCCTAATTATAATGACTAACAACACATTTGATTGTGGAATGTATAAATTAATATGGCAATATATATGATAACCTCTCGTGATAATTCTGGGAACACAATATCTATAAGATTTTCCCCGGTGTCCACTTAACGTAGTTTTAATAACAAGGGAGTTTAAACAGAGCACACATTCACTCACACGCACTCTCTCTCTCTCTCCCTCTCTGACACACACACACAGCCTCTTGAATATACACAATTGCACACCCTATCAAACAATTTTTTTTCTTATATTTTAGCTCTACAATAGTGTATTTAGCCAGTGTCAAGTAATTTTCATTGTGTTATAGAATGTTTCACGTAAAGTCAAGTCTTAGTCATAGTCTGGGTGTCATAGTCTAGTCAAGTCAGGTAGTCACAGTCCAGTTTAAGTCCTGACCCAGTGAAGTGGTGGCAACTATACTAGAAGCTTATATGGAATTTTGGAAGCAACACGAAAAACCAAGTTTCGCCACATTATATCACTTGCCCACACTCATGCTCGTAATTCGTTTGGTTTGGGAGTTTTTTTTGTGTGTGAAATAAAATATCCAAGTCGCGTACAAACAGAATACGCGACAAGGAATATTAACATTATTATTAAGAACCATATTATAATAACACGCCTTATCAACAACAATTAAAACACTGTCAAAAGGTTAGTCAGTGCACGTCGTGCTCAAAATACTTCGTACTTTCGTGCTTTTTTGAGTGTATTGCAAACGAAAACTACTGGATTACAACAGAACTAGTGCATATACCATTACGTAAGTGTATTTACTATAAGAAAAAACATTTAATGTAACAACCAACTGACCCCGCTCCAATTTCGCACCATATACTATTAGTATGGAAGTTATGCGAGCACACACTTTTTACAACAACTGTGACCACTTTTTTTTGAAGGGGGGAAATGCCCTCGCAATTCCCTGCCACCACGGGGGTGACGGCAGGGCACAGATAACCCCCAATAGATACCGCATTACGGGATTTTTGTTCAGATCCTAGCTCACCAAAACTGGCGGAAGGCGCGGGTTGCGGGGACTGGAGCGAATGCGCTATTATTGGCTGTTTCGAGTGACGCCCTAATAATTAACTCTAATAATTGGTCGAAACTAAGGCCGTGCTGCGAAGCGGCGATTTATATAGAACCATTTACGCCAATGCGTGGTGCGCGGTCGTCGTCTTTCATGCGGTATCTATTGGGGGTTATCTGTGCGGCAGGGGGTATGTGGCACTTAACCCACTAAAACCCCTCGTGATCCGTCCACCGCCGGGATGGGGCGAAATAGGGTCGCGCTACCATTCACTATCTCGCCCCGGCGGTCTGCGCCAGAACCTTACACCTCGGTTACCCCCCAGACATGTGAGCTCCGCTAGGAGTATAGTGTTCTGTGCATATGAGGCCGTGTGAGCACGGCGGAGAGTCCCCCGACTCTACGGTCCACCACTACGGAGGATGGAGAAGGCGCGCGAACCGCCAGCGGGTCAGATTTGGCATCGTCCTCCCTGACCCGCTCCAAACTGTGACCACTACCTTATATCTTGACAACCTATTGACCGATTTTGCTCTTTTTCAATATTAATGAATGATGTGATGAGCTAGTCGTTCGTCTGATGTTAAGCGTCACGACCGCCTATGACAGTTCCAGTATCATTCGGTACTCTAAAATATCTAGGCAAGCATGCACCATCGTAGGCCACGTCATCACTTACCATCAGGTGAGGCAGTGGTCAAATGCTATGCCTATAATTTGTAAAAAAAACATAGTTTTTCGCGATAATACACTGCGCACGTCATCCAGACATCAGCACAGTCTAGTAATTAGATTACTAGACGATGAGATCAGATCATAGTCTCATCTGCCCAGTAATTGCACTAGCTACAGTGCTCTTCAAACCGGAACACAGTAGTTCTTGCACACTACTGTTTGGCGGCAGAACAACTGGCAAAACGGTGGTACCTACCAAGACAAACTTTGCAGAAAAGTCCTACCACCTTATAAATATAGTTATCAGGGGGCGTACCGTGAGCTCTTAGCGCGATTCAAAACAGAGCCTATACTGGATCGCTTCTCAAAACCCCCATACAAACAAAACAAAGCGATCCATTATAGGCTCAGTTTTGAATCGCGCTAAGAGCTCACGGTACGCCCCCTGTAGGGATTGCATAAAATGTTGAAATGGTCTATTTGCAATAGTTATTCTAATACAAGGCATTTATTAATATTTACTTGAACTTTAACTATTTTTCCTTGTTATTAATTAATACAATTATGCAGTAACATCACGCCATTGTTTGTGTGATTAGTTATAATCGTATATTGTTATTAAATAATTATTATCCTGTTCAAGAGTACCTGTGTATATTATATACTGTAGGTAAAACTATTTACATAATTTTATTATAATTATAATATTATACATTAATATTATGACTTATCTAGTAATTTATGTGCAGTTTTCGATGCCATCGCTCCGTGCCTCGGAGAGCACGTTAAGCCGTCGGTCCCGGTTGTCATAAGAACATCTATGGCAATCGTTACGGGTAGTCAGACGCCTGATAGAATCTGACACCTGATCTAACCATCCCAGTTACTGGGGGGCTAGGAAAGATCCCTTTCCATTATAACGCCAAACGATAGCTCAAAATGTATGGGAATGGGAAACCTTTTCCGCAGGTAATGTTAAAACTAATGTCATTCCCATACATTTTGAGTTATCGTTTGGCGTTAACGCTAATTGAAAGGGATCTTTGCTAGTATCTTTGGTTACATATGGGTTGCGAAGTCAGATGGATCCGACCCCAATAACAAATGGGAAAAGGCAAAGAGGATGATGATAATTATAATATTATATAACTGTGTGGTCCCGGTTTGCGAATAGGACCACCCCATCTCTTCCCGCGGGTGCCGTAAGAGCCGGCTAAGGGAATATCTAGGGAATGCGCAGCAGCATTCTTCTCAGGTTTCATTATAATCTACTGCGATCACCAAGCCGCCTGCCAAGCGTGGTGAATATAGCAAATCCCTTATGATAAGCGTCCAATGTGGCGTTTAATAGGGGAGGCCATGAATAATGACTGTAATAGAATATAGAATACCCAATTTCATTGTTTCAGATATAATACTTAAACAAACCAATCATAGAAAAATTGTTATTAACTACTAAATAACTGAGATAGCAATACTGAAAATATCTATAAAGAAAAAGGACAGAAAACATAGAAAAATCTTGCAATAACAATAGTCATTCTTCAAAACATAACAATGCAATAGGAAACCAATAAAAGAAATTACAAGCAACATTCTGATACAAAATGGAGCCAGTTTTCATAATAGCACTTGGCATTTTAAACATTATGGCTCAACACCGCAACTTTGGCATCGACGTTGAAAAATATCCACATTTGAAAAACGTTAGAGTAAGACGACAAGCCGATTTTCAACCTTATGTCTTTGAAGATAAACACCAAAATAAACCAGACATACCAGACGCGATACCTGAAGAAACGTTCTCTATGAAGTCTATATTGAAAGGAGACAGAGATATAAGAGTGAAGAGAGACACGAATTCCGCAACAATTAATAATGGGAATATCGGTTACAACCAACAAATATATATTTATAAACCAAAGCATCCCGTTTCGTACTATGCGCCTGCGCCACCTAGCGGTCTATACGGCAATGTTAATAGAATAAAAAGGAGCTATTCATATGACCTAACTAAAACACAGAAGCCATATGTATATAGCCAAATGAACGCTATTGATAACGACCACAGTACTAACAAGCCATATTCAAATTATGTTGCTCCACTCAATAGTTATAATGGCTATAATTTCAATAATAATGGATATGCCCCCAATAATAATGGATATAACCCCAATAATAATGGATATAGCCCCAATAATAATGTATATAATTCCAATAATAATGGATATAACCCCAATAATAATGGATATAGCCCTAATAATAATGGATATAAATCCAATAATAATGAATATAACTACAATAATAATGGATATAATTCAATTAGTGAAGGATATACGCTACGTTACCCACCGTACGATAAAAATTACATAAACAAAAATGAGGTTACGAAAACTAATACAGATATTAACTATAACATGCCAAATAATGGCAATACAGGCTACAATTATTCATATAGCAGCTACAATCAGTTTAATAACGGTACATATATAATGAATAGTACAGTTTCAGCTATCAACCGCACAACTTCGACGATGAAACCTAAAATAAACACAGCTCAGTTCATGGTTGGCTTTGGGTGCGCCGGTGTACTGAAATATATAAAAATAGGAAACACAAACTTATGTGTAGACCAAAATAAAGACGATGACGATGAGTTATTTATGGATTAGAAACCTAGCGGTCTGAAGTACAAACTTAGTGGTTTCTCATATAAATGAATAAAAATGTGTTATAAGACTTATTTTTAATAATTATATTTTAAATATACATCCATGTCTTAAATATCTTTAAGCCAATTATATAAGTACGACTGGCCTGTTAGCTCAGTTGGTAGCAGCTCTGCCTTCTGAGCTATAGGTTGTGGGTTCGATTCCTACCCAGGAAAAACATTTGTGTGATGAACACAGGGGTTTGTTCTGTGTCTGGGTGTTATATTGTATTCTCTGTATGTATTTACAAACAAAAAGTATCTAAGTATTCTATCAGCTATCTGGTTCCCATAGTACAAGCTATACTTAGTTTGGCGCTGTGTGAAATGTCCACATATATTTATTTAAATTTTTTTATAAGTTAAGTAACTTTAATGTTTTAAATTAATATAATACTGGCAAACCGATAAAATTTGTTTTATTCACATAACTCTACACAGTAAATGCGTCATTGCGTCATTACTGACCTGCGCAGAGGTTGTGAAATCGCTTAGTATGTATGTACTATGTATATGAGTCACCCTATGTAACATTCATGAAATATGTGGGAAACACCACCGATACAGAGCAATGTTATTTGGATTTCAAGTTTTAACCCAGAATCCTATCTATACTAGTAATTTTTTTTTTTTATCAACGATAGGCTAACATTTGATCACGGTCTCACCTGTTGGTAAGTGACGACGCGGTCGACGATGGAGCATGCTTGCCTAGAAGATACCGGTTCACTCTAGTTCTGCGAAAGGTAGACCTCAACTGAAAGCACTACTGTGTTCCGGTTTGAAGGGCATTGTAGCTAGTGAAATTACTGGGCAAATGAGACTTTATGATCTGATCACTCAGTCTAGTAATCTGATTACTAGACTGGGTGATGTGTCAGGATGACGTGCGCAGTGCAGTGTCACGCGAAATTTTATTGTTTTAAAGTTCCGGGTGACACTGCAATTGTTATGGGCGGCCGTGTCACTTAACATCAGGTGAACGACTAGCTCGTCACGTCATTCAATCACATAAAAAAAAAACCTCGCGAGCACAACAACATAACACAATAATAGGCAATAATAATAATAATAGGCTAGTGTCCTGCTATTTTTTTATTCACAAATCTATACTTATAATAAAACTGTAACAGGGTCAATTCTGTACATTAAAGATATTATGAATTTTTTTTTTGGAGGGCTCTTTAATATCGATACTAAAGCCAAAAATATCTTTTTTCATTTTTGTCTGTCTGTATCTTGGCTGAGCATCACGCCGAAACTACTAAATGGATTCAAATAAAACTTGGCATGATTTGACTTCATACTCCAAGGTAGGCTATAGGATACTTTTTATCCCGAAATTCAGCACGGTTCCCGCGGGAGAGGGGGTGAAAGTTAAAATGTGTACTTATTTTTAATTCATCAACGCGTGGTCCGATTTCATTTATTCTTTTTTTGTTGAAAAAGGGGTGTTTTAAATATTGTTCCGTAAATATTTCCAGGTCGTCGGTTTTGTGGTTCAGAAGTTACAGACATTCAACCTTCAGTATTAGGTCCACAGCCACTCCTATCCTGTACTATGGGAAAGAGAGAAAGGAGGGGGAAAAGATAAGGGAAAAGGATGAATGGATGAAGTTGAAAGGAGGCAGGTGCGCCAGCACCACTTTGAGCGGCTGCTTGCTCCTGCATCCATCGGCTCCCCACGGTTCTGACAAGGTCATCGGTCCACCTAGTGGGGGGCTGGCCTGCGCTGCGTCTTCCGGTTCGTGGTCGCCACTCGGTTGTCAGTTCTAAGAGTGATGTGGTCTGCCTACTGCCACTTCAACTTGCTAATTATCAAAGCTATATCGTTGACTTTAGTTATCTCGCGGATCTCCTCATTTCGGATCTTATCTCGCAAGGAAACACCGAGCATAGCTCTCTCCATAGCTCGCTGCGCGACTATGATTTTTTAGACATGATTTTCGTCTCGTCCATGGACCAACCTGTTGACACTTTACTGAGGTTGTTGAGCATGATGCTAGGTCCTCGAGCGACGTTCCCTTAGTGGCGTTTTATGGGGGAGGCCTGTTTAGCAGTGGACGTTGTCCGGATACTCATGTTCCACCTATACCGGTAATTGTTGGGAATGATACTCTCGAAGTTGTCGACAAGTATGTCTACCTAGGACAGACTGTCCAATTAGGTAGGTCCAACTTCGACAAAGAGGTGGCACGAAGAATCCAACTCGGCTGGGCAGCGTTCGGGAAGCGTCGTCCTATCTTTTCGTCCAAAATACCGCAGAGCCTGAAAACGAAAGTTTTCAATCAGTGTGTGTTGCCAGTGATGACTTATGGAACTGAGACATGGTCTCTTACTGTTGGCCTCATTAGTAAGCTCAAAGTCGCGCAGCGAGCTATGGAGCGAGCTATTCTCGGTGTTTCCCTGCGGGATAAGCTCCGGAACGAGGAGATCCGCAGGAGAACTAAAGTGACCGATATAGCTCTTAGAATTAGCAAGTTGAAGTGGCAATGGGCAGGCGACATCGCTCGTAGAACTGACAACCGATGGGGAAGAAAGGTTCTCGAGTGGCGACCACGAACCGGAAGACGCAGCGTAGGCCGGCCCCCCACTCGGTGGACCGACGACCTGGTGAAAGCCGCGGGGAGCCGATGGATGCAGGAGGCGAGCAGCCGCTCTGGGGGAGGCCTATGTTCAGCAGTGAACGTCTTCAGGCTGTCAATGACGTTGTCCGGATATTGGTGTGTGTGTGTGTGTGTGTGTATAGCCGCAAAGTAATAAATAAGCTATGTATACTTATGTATATTTATGTCACCCTGTATTTATCCTCATTGCTGTAGAAGCACACAAGTGAGTTATACATGTACGTAATTCTGTGGTATTGTGTGTTAAACATTTTATTATAAGTATTTATAAAAGGTATGTATTATGTGTTTACCACTTAAATCAACTATACTATAGATACAATCTATATGAAAATCAAACCTCAAGTGTCCCGCCAATGCTTACTTATACAGATATATACCTCTCCAGGTAATATAAAATAGTCCACAAGCGGTTGTTACATTTTAATAATGAACCATAGCACCCTGTGATAGCGTTGTAAAACCATATATGAGTTACATCACTTTCATTGGGCGCGGTCACATGCGACTGAGAGTCAAAACAAGGCCTTGTTTTGACGGTGCCGTTTTCGAGATGGCGAACGTGGATCTACCTTAATTTTATCGCAGGTTTACTATATAATAATATTTACATATGTTAAAAAACGGATTCATTTTAATTCAAGGGAAAAATTGGAATCACGAATGGGTTCAAACAAGAATTTAAAAAAAGCATTTTCTTAATGTTTATCTATGACGTCACGTGCTAGTCCTTCGCCTGGTGTTAAGCGTCACGGCCGCACATAACGGTAGCAGTGTCACTCGGAATCCTAAAATATGAAGTTTCGCGTGACACTGCACTGCGCACGTCATCATGAGACATCAGCACAGTCTAGTAATAAGATTACTAGACTGTGAGATCAGATCGTAAAGTCTCATTTGTCCAGTAAATTCACTAGCTACCCGCCTTCAAACAGGAACATAGTAGTGCTTGCACACTACTGCATGGCGACTACCTCAATAACATGCTGCGTAACATTTTTTTTTTTTTTCAGAAACCGTTTAGTTGATTTGTTTACTTTAGTTATTATTTGTATGTCTAAACGTCCAAAGTATAAAGGCCTCTCAAAACGCTACTTTGGACGCTTATCATAAGGGTTTGCCATAATCAGCACGGTTGGCAAGCGGCTTGGTGATCGCAGAAGATTTTAATGTACCTCAGAGAATGCTGCTGCCTATTCCCTGGATATTCCCTTAGCCGGCTCTTACGGCATCCACGGGAAGAGATGGTCCTATTCTCACACCGGGACCACACGACCAGGCCCCTATTTCATAAAACGGCAAATCGTAGTTAACCTAAAATTATTATCAGTCAATGTGACTGACAATCATCAGTCACATACAGTATTTTTGTTATATGAAACGCAGGTAGGTGTAGGCATGGAAATGATTGCTACTTTTAAATCATTGCCCTTTAATTATATGTTTTTTTTGTCACTGTGATTTCACCCGTGATTTTTCACATACTGTGATATTTCATGTGTCTACTAAATTATGATCAACGGTGATTGGTGGTGCTTTATGAAATAGAACAGAGATGTAATCTATGAGCAACCTAGCGAAGTTGCGATCTGCTACTAATGATTACAAAAAAATATAAGGCCCCTCGGTTAAACAATATCAAAGTTCACCGCTATATCACAGGCACAGATTGTTTACTGAAGCATAAACAAAATATAATATATGTTTTGATATTTACCGCTTATGCTACTTTCGTATTATGAAATCCGCAGCCACGACGCATTAAGTGTGATTATTACACTGTGATTTGTAGCAGGTATGAATTAAGAAAACAAAATCATATGATTTTTCACATGCTCCTTGTGAAATGAACCATGCCTAGTTTGGTGTATTCGACTGACATTTGTAGGTTTATGTCGGTTTATGAAATAAGGGTTCCTGGTGTTCTAATAAATAAATAAATTATTGGTATTGAACATACAGGGTGCACATCATTTATTGATGACTAGCAGCGCCCCGTGGTTCCACCCGCGTTCCTACAGAAACCGTTCCCGTTTTCGGGATAAAAAGTAGCCTATGTTTTAATCAGGGTCTAAGCTACCTCCATACCAAATTTCATCCAAATCCGTCCAGTTGTTACAGCGTGAAAGAGTAACAAACATACACACATACACACATACGCACAAACTTTCGCCTTTATAATATTAGTGTGATAGTGTGATGATTAAAGAGTAAAGAGTGCAAATGAAAATATTTTGTTTTAATCTTTCACGGTTGTTCACTACGTTTATAATATTACTTACGGGATCTTTACCGTGATTTGAATAATTTCTGAGTTCCCAATATTTCGGCACAGTTACACGCACCATGTTCACGGGTAGACTGAAGATGCGGGTGGATGATAAAAAAGTTCGAAATAAAATTAGGAGCAGACAAAACGGTCTACCCTCTTTCTCAGTCTTTTACTACGGGTACCATTGGCATTCGAACTCGATCGTAACTCACAATACACACTCACTGTATCACTGCATATAGTGTTCTTATCACGTTTTGGACTCATATTATTTTTAATGCAACCCAATACTGGATTCCGCGCACTAGGCAGTTGGAAACCATCACCTCGATTGAAATTTTTGTATTTCGAGATCTCAATAGCTTCCTTTACTAGCCTGGGTATATAATGACGTTCAGTCGATAAAATTTGTGGCTTGTGAAATTCAATCCAGTGGTCCTTTTTTATCATCCACCCGCATCTTCAGTCTACCCGTGAACTTGGTGCATGTAACTGTGCCGGGATATCGGGAACTCAGAAATGATTCAAATCACGGTAAAGATCCCGTAAGTAATATTATAAACGTGAAAATATTTTTTATTGAAAATTACGGAGATGCCACGGCATCTAACGTAATTAGCACGAACGATTTAGATACTGCTCAAAGTTTTTTTTACCTTGTATCCAATAATTAAAACAGAACTTAACTATTTTAATTTAATTTTGTTCTGTATCAGTTGATTAAGTAAGTTTTTCCATTTTATGTACAACACCAAATCGATGCGTTAGATTTCATAAATGTTGGTCCACACGTAACCGGTGTCAGGAGTAGGTACCTAGTTTCAAACGAAGCTAACGAATTCAATTACACCCAGTATAAATGGATCAAACGGAAAAACGCGAGCGAAACCAGTTGCCAGTTTCAGATATTAATTTGAATACACCTAGAATAAACATTAAATAGGATGTTATCAAATATTAAAACTTAAATATTTCCTTGTTGCAGATACAAAATTAGCTCAACAGCCAGGAAAACCACTTCTCGATTCACACTACACAAACAACAACAATCACTAGGTGACTTAACTTGAAAAACCCAATTTATAAATGCCAGCAGTAAACATACAATAGCAATCAGGATTACTTCAAGATTTACGCCCGGAAAAACCTAACAAACAATATAAAACCAAGAACAATAACATTAACATATACAATTAACATCCGAATACAAAATGGAACCAATGTTACTATTAATACTTGGCATTTTAAGTATTACCGCCCAACGCCATAACTATGGGATTGACGCTGCAAGGAACCCGCATTTAAAAGACATTAGAGTGCGACGACAAGTCGATTTTGAACCTTACGCCTTTGAAGATAAACACCAAGCTGGAAATGGAGATGCAGATTCGGTGCCTGAAGAAACTATCTCTGTGAAGTCTATATTTAAAGGAGCTCAAATACCAAAACATGTATTTAACGGCAAACGACAAAATTCCGAGAAACACTCCGCCCCTGCACCACCTACCGATGAATACGGCTATAATAATGAATATAAACCCAATAATAATGAATATAACACACATAACAATGAATATAAAGCCAATAACAATGAATATAAACACAATAACAATGGATATAACACCAATAACAACGAGAACGGATTCGTATATAACGGTACCGCTATAAATATACTTAAAATTAAAAAGAGAGCAATCAAAACCAACCCCGCTCACTTTATGAACGGTTTCGGGTGCTCCAGTTTTGGGAAGCTAATCAAAATAGGGGACACTACAATGTGCTCTAAGAAAAAAGCTAACTCTAGCGAAGAATTTTTGGATATCTAGTGCTGACCTGCGGCTGTTTATTAGCTATAGGATTAATTTTTTAAATTAATATTTCCGACTGATACAGAATACAGAATTTATTGGTAAAAAATAATTTAAACAAGTCAAAAACATATTAAGATACAATGATTATTGTACATAATTATACCTATGTAAGTATACAAATACTATACAGTAAATCTTTTGTCGATATTAAACTCATTGACCGAGTAGTAAGCCTTACTGATCAACAACATTATAAGCTTGTTTTTATATATATTGTCAGAAGTAGCATTTGTTATATACCGTGCAATTGTATTCGATATTTTCCCGAAATGTATGTACTCAGTACATGCTATAGAACCTTTTTGAGAGTTTGAATAAACCCTCAAAAAATAATTCGCCGTTAGCTGAAATGTTTATTTCACACTACATGCTGCGACCAAATGTTTCGTAGGTAGCTAAAACACCTGCACCGCCCTCCCCGCTCTCCCGGAATGCCAAATTATTACATGTAGTAGGCCTTTCCTTAAGAATTTGAATTTGGACTAAATTTATAGTACCTAGTCTTACGTTTTACATTATAGGTATTTTTGTATTATTTTTTTTAATTGTTTATAGGCAAAGCATTTGACCACTGTTTCACCTGGTGGAAAGCGATGACGCAGTCTACGATGGTACATGCTTGCCTAGAAGATACCTGTTCACTTTCGACTTTTAAGTGTTTAACTTTAAATAAACATTCTAAAGCATGGACTGAATACTCACATTTCAGGAAAATATAGTATTAAATTCCACGGTGTATATTCTGGTAAATGGTTATAAATTTGAGCACCTTTAATGTAAACACCTTTAATGTTCACTAGGTGGTAGGACTTTTCTGCAAAGTTCGTCTAGGTAGGTACCACCGCTTTGCCAGTTATTCTGCCGCCAAGCAGTAGTGTGCAAGCACTGCTGTGTTCCGGTTTGAAGGGCATTGTAGCTAGTGAAATTAGTGGGCATATGAGACTTTATGATCTGATCACTCAGTCTAGTAATCTGATTACTAGACTGGGTGATGTCTCAGGATGACGTGCGCCGTGCAGTGTCACGCGAAACTTTATTGTTTTAAAGTTCCGGGTGACACTGCAACTGTTATGGGCGGCCGTGTCACTTAAAATCAGGTGAACGACTTGCTCGTCACGTCATTCAATCACATAAAAAAAAAAAAAAAAACTGATTTTTCTGATTTTGTGAGTCTATGGGCTGGTGTCCTATACTTGTTTTTATAACGCGTGTTGTACTCATGCGCTGCTCCCAACTTCACGAACTTATGTGGGTTCATATATGGGATACCGCTGCGATCTCGGTGCGTGAGCTTACCTCTAGCAAGTATAGCATGTGCTACATAAATCGACATAATTATTTTTTCTCTCAAGCAAGCGTCTGACCAATCAACGATCACGCGGTTCACGTCATAGAACGTGAAGAGATGTGTCGATATTTACAGCTCATGCTTGCCTTGATAAAGAGAATCAGACATGCCCGAAACCTGACCCCCTAACATGCGCACCGCGAGAAAACTTGTCTTCGCTGTTAGAGTGAGACACACTTAGGCGCTACCATAGTCTTGTCACGGTCTTTCACGAGAAAAAGTGTCGAGAAAATTTTGTCGCAGTGCGCATGCTAGAGTCAGGTCGAGAATTCGACGCACTATTCGTGAGAAACAGTCGGGAATATTCATTTAATATGAATCACTCCTGAGAATGCACTTTGTGCTGATCATCAGGATGACGTGCGCAGTGCAGTGTCACGCAAATTTTTATATTTTGGGGTTTCAAGCGATACTATTATTGTTATAGGCGGCCGTGTCGCTTAACATCAGGCGAAAGACCAGCTCGTCACGTCGTTTAATAAACAAAGAAATACAAAAATTATTATGTAGGTAAGGAATATAAATAATAATGTAAGAGGGTAGTGTTAAAGTCGCTGAAAATGGCTGCGCTAGCATTTTTAGAATTCCATATCAAATGAGTAAAACCGCGGGATAAGTTAGTACTAAGTTACATTCAAACTTTCAACATTTCATATTCTATTGTAAAGTTCTAAAATCAATCTGACAGTTCTAAAGCCATTGCGGATAAGGGCTCGCCAAAAATAATCATAAACATAAAAAAAAATTGAATGAATCAATTTTATCAAAGATATTTTTACCATAAAAAAACTGTGTATTACCCAACAAAAAAAGACATTTTCAGTTTCCGTGTTTTAAAAAATACAATATACAAAGCTATATTTAAAAAAAACCATCAAAATTACTCGTTGCGCGTTTTGCCTTTGCAGTTAGCGCCGCGCTGAAGTTTCATATTTAAGTCTATGATGTCAAGATCGATATTTCTTTGAACAGATTCTGTAGATCTTATTTTGTTATACCCTTCGCCGTAACATTAGCTTAATATTCAAAAGAGCTAGACAGCACAACCCAGCGTTTCAGAAATTTTCTCTAACGACATATTTTGTAGACAACATCTTTAGATTTTTCTTTAAGAAATATTCTTTTAATATTTGAATAAAGATATTTTTATCATCTTACATCTTTGTTTTTTTTTTTTGCAACAACCACCCGACCAGACACTTTAAAATATCCATAAGTTATGTTTTGTACTAACGCCATCCAAGATCACGCAACCTAATATAAAGCTGTAAACTAGGATTCAGACAGACAGACATGGTGAACTACAAGGAACCCTAATGGGTTCCTTATAGTACCCTTTTGGCACAGATAACCCCCAATAGATACCGCATGAAAGACGACGACCGCGCACCACGCATTGGCGTAAATGGGTCTATATAAATCGCCGCTTCGCAGCACGGCCTTAGTTTCGACCAATTATTAGAGTTCATTATTAGGGCGTCGCTCGAAACAGCCAATAATAGCGCATTGGCTCCAGTCCCCGCAACCCGCGCCTTCCGCCAGTTTCGGTGAGCTAGGATCCGAACAAAAATGCCGTAATGCGGTATCTATTGGGGGTTATCTGTGCCTTTTGGGGTCCTTGTTTAGGGTTCCATAGTACTTACAAGGAAGTTTATGGGTTCAACACTGAAGCAAGAACCCTTATGGGTTCCTTGTAGTACTTGTAGTACCCTTACGGGGTCCTTGTTTTGGGTTCCGTAGTACCCTTATGGGGTCCTTGTTTATGGTTCTGTAGTACTTACAAGGAAGTTTATGGGTTCAACACTGAAGCAAGAACCCTTATGGGTTCCTTCTAGTACTTGTAGTACCCTTATGGGCTCCTTGTTTAGTGTTCCGTAGCACTACAAGGAAGTTTATGGGTTCCACACTGAAGCAAGAACCCTGAGTTCCTTGTAGTATCCTTATGGGTTCTTTGTAGTACTTTTAGCATCTTTATGGGTACTTTTTTTATCAACTATAGGCTAACATTTGACCACGGTCTCAAATGATGGTAAGTGACGACGCGGTCGACGAAGGAGCATTTCATTTAGGTTCCTTGTTGCATTTGTACTACCCTTATAGGTTCCTTGTAGTACTTGTAGTACCTACCATTATGGGTTCATTGTAGTACTTGTAGTACCGTTATGGGTTCCTTGTTAAGGGTTCCGTAGTACTACAAGGAACCCTCATGGGTTCCCTGTAGTACTTGTTGTATGGGTTCCTTGTTTAGACTTCCGTAGTACTACAAGGAACCCTGGGTTCCTTGTTTGAGGCTCCGTACTACCCTTATGGGGTCCTTGTTTACGGTTCTGTAGTGCTACAAGGAACCATTATGGGTTCAACACTGAAGCAAGAACCCTTATGGGTTTCTTAAAGTACTTATGGGTTCCTTGTACGGTACCCTAAACTTAAAGACTTACTTGGCGGCCTTAACTGCTGCGGATGTTCCACTAAGTTAGTGATGGCGTCTTCATTCAAATTTTCGACAATTTCGTCATCACCAGTGTTGCAAGCCTCGACGCGCTGCAAATCAGAACGCTTGTCGCCTTCAGTGTTACCAGAGCGACGGCGCTTGTTCTCCCGTTCATCTGACGTCATCAAAATAACGCTGTCCCACCTGTGGACAAGTAATCAAAAAAAAATTTATAATGGTGGAAATATTTATTTAGTTGAACAACATGATAATTATAGCAAATTAAATTACAACTACTAAGAAAGGTTCTCGAGTGGCGACCACGAACCGGAAGACGCAGCGTAGGCCGGCACCCCACTCGGTGGACCGACGACCTGGTGAAAGCCGCGGGGAGCCGATGGATGCAGGAGGCGAGCAGCCGCTCAAGGTGGCGTGCTCTGGGGGAGGCCTATGTTCAGCAGTGGACGTCTTCAGGCTGTTAATGATGATGATGATGATGACTACTAAGAAAAACTAAAGTACTAACAAACACAATACTTTACAAATATGATATAATAGTAGCTCTGCGTTCTGAGCTATAGGAGCTATAACTAGAATCTGTGATAGCATGAAGAGTTCCTACAGATCTAGCTTTCAACACAATAAATTTGGAGTACCCCAGGGAAGTGTATTGGGCCCTTTTCTATTTCTAATGTATATAAATGATCTTCCTAATGTCACAAACCATGAAACAATCCTATTTGCTGACGACACCACTTTACTTATAAAATGTCAAAATCTAGATACCTACGAAATGGAGATCAATAATGCATTACATAATATAATACAATGGCTTTATAATAATAACTTGCAGATTAATGTGGATAAAACTAAAATGATACAATTCCGAACAGTTCAAAGGAAACCAATTGTGTTAAACGTAAATTATCAAAACACAATCATTGAAGAAGTATCTAAAACAAAATTTCTCGGAATAATGTTGGATCAGAATTGTGACTAGAAAGCTCACGTAGATTATGTTTGTGACAAGCTGGACAGATTCGTTTACGCCATCAAAAGATTGAGAGTTACGGTGTCAACAGAGGCAGCACTTAGTGCATACCATGGATATGTTTCATCGGTATTATCATATGGTCTTTTACTGTGGGGTAACTCAGTCCAAATAGGGAAAGCTTTTAAAATACAAAAAAAATGTGTACGTGCAATCTGTGGGGCTTGGTTTTTGGAAAGTTGTAAACCAATCTTCAAAAAATTCAAAATTTTGCCGTTGCCTTGCATGTATATAAAAGAATTGTGTGTATTTGTGCATGGGCATCCACAATATTTTAAAAAGCATGCTGACGTGGTTTCAAGGAAGGCTGCCCCTAGGGACAAATTTAAACTTCACTTTCCACAATGCAAACTTGAATTATATAAAAGAAATGTGTTTGTTAATGCAATTAATGTATATAATAAATTACCAAATGTTTTCAAGGACTTACCCTCACCAATATTTAAACGGAAACTAACACAGTGGCTGGCCGAAAATTTTTTTTATGACATTAAAGAATTTATGACATCTCGCAATTAAATATTGGTAATAATTGACAATAATGATATTATAATAGAAACCATTGACTATATGAAACAATTTCTAATCATAATAATAGCTTAATTCAATTTATAAAATTCCAATAGATATGACCATAATTTAGAAAGTGACACTTATTATTATTATTATTATTGAAATGTTGTTATTTAGATGAACCATGCTCATTGACTGCATGGAGATTTGCACACCATTTGTAATGGTAGAATGTACACGGCTCTCCTAATAATCTGATCACCATACTTTTGTAAACCTACATTCTTGCAAATAAAATATTTTACTTTACTTTACTTTAGTCCCGTGTGGTCCCGGTTACGAATAGGACCACCCCATCTCTTCCCGTGGGTGCCGTAGAAGGCGGCTAAGGGAATATCCAGGGAATGGGTCGCAGCGTTCCCCTCGGTCTTGGTGGCAATCAATCTTCACCTACTGCGATCACCAAGCCGCCTGCCAAGCGTGGTGATTATGGCAAACCCCCCCCCCCCCCCCTAATGACAAGCACAAATAAAAACGGCCCCCAGTCCCCGGCAGCTCTGCTATCCCGTGGCTACGGTAGCGGCCACGGTAACGGCAGGGCAAGGGGTGCGAAGAATCCCCGGCAGACGCCCGGCTACCAACCCCAACGACGACCCCTGGCCCTGGCAACACATAACGTGCGCACACTGAAGGCTGACGAAAGGATGGTCGAGCTAGAGGCGGAGATGGGTAAGTTACGCTGGGATGTAATGGGATTGTCAGAAGTCCGAAGACAGGGACAGGACACGATAATCCTAAATTCCGGTAACTTATTCTTCTACCGGGAGGGAGACCAACTCTCCCAAGGGGGTGTCGGGTTTCTCGTCCGCAAGTCTCTCGTCAACAACGTGGTCAAAGTCGACAGTGTGTCGGCCAGGGTAGCGTACCTGGTACTCCGAATAACCAAACGGTATTCGTTGAAGGTTATACAGGTATACGCGCCGACATCGGCACACTCAGACGATGAAGTAGAAGCTATGTATGAGGACATATCCGAAGCCATGCATACTTCCGAAACATACTTCACCGTTGTGATGGGAGACTTCAATGCGAAGTTGGGCACAAGGAATAGCGATGAGCTGAGAGTGGGGCCATTTGGATACGGGCAGCGGAACCCTCGAGGACAGAGGCTGGCTGACTTCATGGAGAAGGAGGGACTCTTTATGATGAACTCCTTCTACGAGAAGCGGCCATCCAGGAAGTGGACGTGGATAAGTCCCGACGGTTCCACTAAAAATGAGATAGACTTCATCATGACGACCAAGAAGCACATATTCGATGATGTCTCTGTGATCAGCAAGGTGAAAACCGGTAGCAATCACCGTATTGTTAGAGGCACATTGAATATCAATGTTAAGCTCGAAAGGTCACGTCTGGTGAAGTCTACGCTCCGTCCAAATCCTGTCCAAATCCAAAACCCCGAAGGCTTTCAGCTGGAACTCCAAAATCGCTTCCAGTGCCTAGCCGACTGTAACACAGTGGACGAGCTAAACGACGGGTTGGTGGAAACTGTCCAAGCTGTTGGATCGAAATTCTTTAAGACCCAACGCCGAAAGAAGACTCAAAAGCTCTCAGAAAAAACTCTTGAGCTAATGGCCGACCGGAGCGAAATGAAGCTGCAGTCTTCAGTTGATATGTCAGCCTACGGTGAACTCAATAGACGAATCTGGAGTTCCTTGCGACACGACTTGCGTGCTCTTAGTACTTCACGTATTGAGGCCGCAATTGAGCGGAACCAAGGCTCTAAAGTGTTCGCAAAGGATTCGTCTATTGGGCAACACCAAATGACAAAACTGAAGACCGAAAATGGTAGCGTCATTTCATCCAAGCCTGAGATTCTGAGAGAGATCGAGAACTTCTATGGACAGTTATACACCTCGACACGTAAGCCCGCTACTAACACAGCTCAGGACATCAGAGCCAAGTTAGTCCGACACTATACCGAAGATATCCCGGACGTCAGCCTGTACGAGATTAGAATGGCCCTCAAACAGCTTAAAAACAACAAGGCACCAGGTGAAGATGGAATTACGACCGAACTTCTGAGAGCGGGTGGTAGACCGGTACTTTTAGTCCTCCAGAAGTTATTTAATTCTGTCATCCTTGAAGGTATAACGCCAGAGGCATGGCACAAGAGCGTGGTGGTGCTCTTCTTCAAAAAAGGCGATAACACCTTATTGAAGAACTATAGGCCCATCTCGCTCTTGAGTCATGGGTATAAGCTGTTTTCGAGAGTCATTACGAATCGTCTCGCACGCAGGTTTGATGAATTCCAGCCTCCCGAACAAGCCGGTTTCCGAAAAGGCTTTAGCACCATAGACCACATCCATACGCTGCGCCAGATTATACAGAAGACCGAAGAGTATAATCGGCCGTTATGCCTAGCGTTTGTGGACTATGAGAAAGCCTTCGATTCAATCGAGACTTGGGCGGTGCTGCAGTCCTTGCAGCGATGCCAAATTGACTATAGGTATATCGAAGTTTTGAAGTGTTTGTACAGTAAGGCCACTATGTCAGTCCGACTACAGGACCAGAGTACGGAACAAATTCCATTGCAAAGAGGCGTGAGACAGGGAGACGTTATTTCTCCGAAACTGTTCACAAACGCATTGGAGGATGTTTTCAAGCTCTTGGAGTGGAAAAGATCTGGCATCAACATAAATGGCGAGTACATCACTAACCTTCGTTTTGCCGATGATATAGTCATAATGGCGGAATCGCTCGAGGACCTTAGCACCATGCTCAACGACCTCAGTAGAGTCTCCCAGCAGGTTGGTCTTAAGATGAATATGGACAAGACAAAGATCATGTCTAATGCTCATGTTCCACCTATACCGGTAATTGTTGGGAACGATACTCTCGAAGTTGTCGACAAGTATGTCTACCTAGGACAGATTGTCCAATTAGGTAGGTCCAACTTCGACAAAGAGGTGGCGCGAAGAATCCAACTCGGCTGGGCAGCGTTCGGGAAGCTTCGTCCTATCTTTTCGTCCAAAATACCGCAGAGCCTGAAAACGAAAGTTTTCAATCAGTGTGTGTTGCCAGTGATGACTTATGGAACTGAGACATGGTCTCTTACTGTTGGCCTCATTAGTAAGCTCAAAGTCGCGCAGGGAGCTATAGAGAGAGCTATGCTCGGTGTTTCCCTGCGAGATAAGCTCCGGAACGAGGAGATCCGCAGGAGAACTAAAGTGACCGATATAGCTCTTAGAGTTAGTAAGTTGAAGTGGCAATGGGCAGGCCACATCGCTCGTAGAACTGACAACCGATGGGGAAGAAAGGTTCTCGAGTGGCGACCACGAACCGGAAGACGCAGCGTAGGCCGGCCCCCCACTCGGTGGACCGACGACCTGGTGAAAGCCGCGGGGAGCCGATGGATGCAGGAGGCGAGCAGCCGCTCAAGGTGGCGTGCTCTGGGGGAGGCCTATGTTCAGCAGTGGACGTCTTCAGGCTGTTGATGATGATGATGATGATGACTTTACTTTACTTTACTTTAGGTTGTGGGTTCGATTCCCACCCGGGACAAACATTCATGTGATGCACATCGATGTTTGTTCTGTGTCTGGGTGTTATATTGTATTCTGTGTATGTATTTACATACAAAAAGTATCTAAGTATTGTATCAGTTATCTGGTTCCCATAGTACAAGCTATGCTTAGTTTGGGGCTAGATGGCGTTGTGTGACATGTCCACATTATTATATTTATTTATTTGAGAAATGCGATCTGTAGATGAGAACAGCTGGAAATACGAAATCATATATGCTCAAACTGAAACAGAGACGCATCGCGCTCGCTCGCTCATTTAAATCTTCTGTCTCACTCTTCTTCGTAATATTACGCTTACCATTCTATGTCGGGCACTCGATCAGAATCAGGCGTGTCGGCTGATAGTAGCGCTAGCTTCGTCGCCGATGAGATGCCCGTCTTCCTCGCTATTTGGGATATTTCATTTTGTAGTTTTTCTAGTTGCGCCTGTAAAAGAAAATGGTATTTTGATATTTAGGTGAGTAGAGAAATGGGTGAGTGAATATGTGTTTTTATGGGTTGGAGTGTTTTGTGTGAGGTAGACTTTTTTGTTTGAGGTAGTGTGTTTCTTGTGAAGTAGATGTGTTTTGTTTGAGGTAGTGTGTTTCTTGTGAAGTAGATGTGTTTTGTTTGAGGTAGTGTGTTTCGTGTGGGGTAGTGTTTTGTGAGAAATGTTTATTTATTTATTTATTTATACTTTAGCACAAAAATAAATGTACAAGGCGGACTTAATGCTATGAAGCATTATCTACCAGTCAACCTGGATGTACAAAAAAAATGGTAGCGGTGCAGTACGATTAATGTTACAATAAAATCGTGTTTATGTATTTCTTGTGTGGTAGATGTGTTTCGTGTAGTGTGTTTTGAGAAGGATAAGAGTGTTTTGTGGGGAATGAGAGTGTTTTGTGGAGGGCAAGTGCGGGTTGTGACGGGAATGATGCGGCCTGCGGGGATTGTGGTTTTGTGGGGGATAAGAGTGTATTGTAAAGGATAGGATGAGTTTGTTCCATAGCGAACCAAGAGTATGTTTTGTGTCGAAATGGCTGGTATGGGTGTGTTCTGTGGAGAATTATTGTAATAGGTCTACTGTGTGGTTATAGGGAATGAGCGTGTATCATAAGTGAATGAGTGTTTTATGGGAGCAACTGTGTGTTTTACGTGCACTTAGTGTGTATTATGGGCGAATTGTGGTTTATGGGGAGATAAGTATGTTTTATAGAGAGCGAGTGTGAGGGCGATAAGCATTTTTTGAAGGGGGATATGTATGTTTTGAGTCGAGATTGCTGTTATAGGTTTGTTTTGTGGCAAACGACTGTGTTTTTATGAATCCGAGTGTGTTTTGTCCGGGTCCGAGTGTGTTTTGAGGGAGGATGTGTGTGTTTTGTCTGGAGTGTGTTTTGAGGTAGGATGAGTGTGTTTTGTCTGGGTCCGAGTGTGTTTTGAGGTAGAATGAGTGTGTTTTGAGGTTGAATGAGTGTTTTGTCCGGGTCTGAGTGTGTTTTGTCCGGGCCTGAGTGTGATTTGTCCGGGTCTGAGTGTGTTTTTCCGGGTCTGAGTGTGTTTTGTCTGAGTCCGAGTGTGTTTTGAGGGAGGATGAGTATGTTTTGTCTGGAGTGTGTTTTGAGGTAGGATGAGTGTGTTTTGTCTGGGTCCGAGTGTGTTTTGAGGTAGGATGAGTGTGTTTTGAGGTTGAATGAGTGTTTTGTCCGGGTCTGAGTGTGATTTGTCCGGGTCTGATTGTGTTTTGTCCGGGTTTGAGTGTGTTTTGTCTGAGTCCGAGTGTGTTTTGAGGTAGGATGAGTGTGTTGTGCGGGTGTTGGAAGCCGGTACGCGCCGGGCGCACACCTTCATGCGCAGGCGCTCGGCGAGCTGCGTGAAGCGGCCGGGCTCGTGGAAGCGCAGCGGGCGGCGCGCGCGCGCGGCGGGGCGCGCCCACACGCGCGCGTCCACCCACGCGCCCTCGGCCGCCGGCAGCGGCGTGGCCGACAGCTGCAGCCGGAACTCCTCGCGCCGCTTCGCGCGGATGTTCGCCTGGGACACGCAGTACATACATAAGGCATTTGTTCACTGACAATAAGCTATTTGACTGCTGTTCAAAATGAAAACGTAAGTACATTATGATACCGAGTGCAAGTTTTACTAGGTGGTAGGACTTTTCTGCAAAGCTCGTCTAGGTAGGTACCACCGCTTTGCCAGTTATTCTGCCGCCAAGCAGTAGTGTGCAAGCACTACTGTGTTTCGGTTTGAAGGGCATTGTAGCTAGTGAAATTACTGGGCAAATGAGACTTTACGAACTGATCTCACAAACTAGAATTTTTTTTTAGATTGTGTGATGTATCAGGATGGCGTGCGCAGTGTTGTGTCACGCGAAACTTTAGTTTGGAGCTGTTATGGGCAGCCATGTCGCTTAACACCAGACGAACGAATAGCTCGTCACGTCATTGGTTTACATTAAAAAAAGTTAATCATTGCGCTCGAGGCGGTAACATACGTTATAGGACCCGAGAGTGTAATAATCGATGCGCGCGCATGTCACACGACATTTTTCATCACAGTTGCGAGAAAAAAAACGGAGTTGTATTGTTAATTAACTTTGTGGAAAATGCGGTGCAGGCTTCTTATTTTCACGCGCCGTCAGAGAATAACCGTGTTGATGGCGCAAACAAAATCGACATCGACCAAAACGAAACGAAACGAAAATTGGAACTGGAATCGTAACTGTAACTAGAACGGGAACGAAACGAAACGACGAAAATGTACGTATAACTCGCAGTGAGATACAAACTTAACTGTATCGGGTTATCATATTATAACGTGTAATTTAGAGTAAAAAGCACACGTCTGAAATTTGTTAGATTTTAGTTCTAAAAAGCAGTGCCAGAAGAGCCACTTTACGAGCATCTGTGATGAAAAATATCGTTTTCATCGCATCTATTCGAAAAGAAAGCGAGGAGCGGTGTGGTCTGCATTGCCAGAACAACTTGCTAATTCTAAGAGCTATATCGGTCACTTTAGTAAAAAATTACCTTAAGTGTCGGGGCCACATGTGTCAGCTGCACCCTTTTGCCTGTAGTGTCAACTGTGCGCCCCTCTCTATCCAGGATCAGGGGCGCCGGTCCCGCACCGGAGGCCTGTAGGGCTCCACCTGGAAATACGCGGAGATAAGCTGTTATAGGGTACTTCTAAAGGTAACAATTATCATTCACGAGTGAACCGCTATCTTCTAGGCAAGCATGCTCCACCGTCGACCGCGTCGTCACTTACCATCAGGTGAGACCGCGGTCAAATGTTAGCCTCATCATCATCATCATTAACAGCCTGAAGACGTCCACTGCTGAACATAGGCCTCCCCCAGAGCACACCACCTTGAGCGGCTGCTCGCCTCCTGCATCCATCGGCTCCCCACGGCTTTCACCAGGTCGTCGGTCCACCGAGTGGGGGGCCTACGCTGCGTCTTCCGGTTCGTGGTCGCCACTCGAGAACCTTTCTTCCCCATCGGTTGTCAGTTCTACGAGCGATGTCGCCTGCCCATTGCCACTTCAACTTACTAACTCTAAGAGCTATATCGGTCACTTTAGTTCTCCTGCGGATCTCCTCGTTCCGGAGCTTATCTCGCAGGGAAACACCGAGCATAGCTCGGTCCATAGCTCGCTGCGCGACTTTGAGCTTACTAATGAGGCCAACAGTAAGAGACCATGTCTCAGTTCCATAAGTCATCATCAAATGTTAGCCTATCGTTGATAAAAAAAAAACATACATAGATCCTGGACCCTAACTAGGATCCCCTGTATCTAGGGAGCCAGGAACTACGAGGACCATGCTCCCACAACACACACACACAGAACATAAGTATTTGCGCATTTCCTGTGCACAAATACTTGTCCTGTCGCGGGAATCGAACCCGCCGCCTCCGGGTTATCAGCCGACCTACTCAACCACCACACCGCAGAGGCTGTCAAAACATAGACAAAGAAAACTAACATGGAATACAAAATGATATCGAACTGAAATAATACCTATCGCGGTTATGCGAACGCCACAAAGCAGCACCTTGGTTTCGTTTGGTAGACGGTATACGGTGACGAGTAGAGCCAGATGAGCAGGTCCAAATCCGTTCAAAGAAACATCAACCTTAACATCGTAGTCTTTAATATCAATTCAGTCTGCACTTCAGCGCGGCGCTTACGACAAAGACAACGCACGAAATGACTGATTTTGACGGTTTTTAATTAATATCTATTTGTATATAGTATTTTTCAAGGTTATTAAGTCATCACGACATCTGATTGTTTGTTGCGAAGACACTAATTTAGTTTTTTTTAAATATATTCGGTAGAAGCTCGGCAAAATGGGAACTCTCAAATTTTTTGAGGGAGGTTTGTGATTTTTTTTCTATAGAGCTATATTTATTAATCTTGTATTTGCGGTCATCACAAACGAGTTAATGAAATGAATTACATGATATATTAAATTCTAAGCTCCACGTGTTGTAATTACGCCAGGAAACGTCCCTTAAAACACCTTGTTTGGTCTACCCGCCGCCTTAAGGTAACCAATGGTTAAAATTTCTAACAAATTGTAACCAATGGTCAAAATTTGTCAGAGATTTTAACCATTGGTTACCTTAACTATGGATAAAAAAAACCCACCTTTAGATAGATAGATAGATGACCTATGTATTGAAAACACCATATCACAGTAAAAATTTGTAGGCAATCAAAATCTCATAACAAGTATCACAATGGATGGTTTTATCTAAGCGATCTCTTCCAGACAACCCAACAAGTACATACCAGCCAGTTTCCTTTGTATCCTGGCCTGCAGCTCCGCTATCTTCTGCTGCTTCTCCAACTCTTCCGGGGATATTTCTGGTGCTGTTGATATAAACATAGAAAACTAAGGCTAGTCTAAACTAAAGCTTGACAATGACAGCTCTAAAGTTCACATTTATCTCTCGACAGAGCAAAGATTATAAAGCCCGTTGATAGCTCGTGAATATAATTTCTCGTACAAACACGACTCACCTGCGCGGGCAGGGGGCGAGGTAACAAAACGAGACAAAGCTATACGAAATTGCAAAGGACAGAGCAGGATGGAACAAAAGACATCAACGGGTTCCCGTGATTTGTATGAAAATAGTAGTTGAAAATACACCACTAATTTTCGTATGAGGGGAAGTTGTATCGTTGGTCAACTGGATTTATAGTCAATGCTTCATAGCCATATTTAATATGCAATATTTACATTGCACAAAAATGTTAATTTCTATTACTACTTTATTTTGTTAATTTGAATAAACTTACTTAAGATATAAATAAATGCGACATTGTCGAAATTGTGGCAACCCCGCAAAAGCCATAACAAGAAGAAGTTGAAATTGAAGTAACATTGCACTGACAGTTGAATCAGCTGATTTTTAGAGTTGCCGCCACGAAATAGTTGAGCGACATCAGAATTACGATGATTTTATCTTAGAGTATAGACTAAAAGCATAGAGAGATCATAAAAACGACATTATACTTATACTGCTCACACGTATTGCTACGTCAGTGGCGAAGGAAAGAAACAAACATACAGTAATTAGCTGCGCTTGCGATAAGCACCGTACCATTTTTTTCGACTCGAGTAACTGTTTTTTCTTTACAAATCTGTCAGACTCATTCACATAAAAGTGTCCACTTCATATAAAATGTGTCCAAAAAAGTGGTACGCATGAGAGATAATGAAGTTCTCTCTATGCTTTTAGGCTATACTCTAAGGATTTTACCTATAAATTCTATTAGATTTGTCACAACTTTCCATAGTCATTATTTCACACAGCGCCATCTAGCCCCAAACTAAGCATAGCTTGTACTATTTGAACCAGATAGAATACTTATTGTTTGTAAATACATACATAGAATACAATATAACACCCAGACACAGAACAAACCCCTGTGTTCATCACACAAATGTTTGTCCTGGATGGAAATCGAACCCACAACCTTTTGTTCAGAAGCAGAGCTAACACCATGGAAAGAGGATTGCCAATACACCAAGAAAACAGCGTAGATCAAAATATGATAAAAATCGTTATTAAACTAGATGGCTTCAAAATGAGCGGGCTATACGGGCAGCTACGGTGGGCTAGGGTTAAAACGGGTTTTTGGCATATTTCTGATCTGCGCTGAACATAGGTTGAGCGCAGCTATGAATGAGCGGGCTATAAAGCCCGCTCATTTTGCAGCGCCATCTAGCTTTCTATCGGTTTTGGCATATTTCTGATCTACGCTGTTTTCTTGGTGTATTGGCATTCTTCTCTTCCTTGTTCCATGATTATACCAACTGAGCTATGAGGTCAATTAATATTTAAACGATTTTTCATGCTAAAGGATGTAAGTACAAAAAAGGGTTTTTTCTTAAATTTCAAACTTAGGGCTTCAAAAGTTCCAAGAATTAGTCTGTTACACAAATATGAGCTCTATTCTCACCTTGCTTAGTAAATATCAGTGGTTTGGAATCCCTTGATTGGGCCTTATGTGAATGAGAGCTGGAGTCCTTACTTCCCCCACTCTCCCCTCCTTTCAGCACTTGTAATGCCCTTTTACGCTCTTCTATTTCCTTTTGGGCGTTGGCCATCATTAGCTAGAAAACAGTTTTAAAAAATATATAGAGTAAAATAAAGATTTATGCGATGGTGGCCGAGCGGTAGCATGTGCGCTTCGCAATCTTACGGCACCGGGTTCGATCCTCGGCCCTGCACCAATGACTTATCTAGTAAGTTATGTGCAGTTTTCGATGCCATCGCTCCGTGCCGCGGAGAGCACGTTAAGCCGTCGGTCCCGGTTGTCATAAGAACATCTATGGCATTCGTTACGGGTAGTCAGACGCCTGGTCTAACCATCCCTGTTACTGGTCCCTTATGGGTTGCGAGGTCAGATGGCAGTCGCTCGTGTAATTCTGGTAGCTCGCCGCTACAGGTTAGATTGGGAGCCGACCCCAATAACAAATGGGGAAAATCAAAGAGAGGACAAGAGTAATAAAGATTTAAAATGAACAAATTACTCGCGACTTCTCAAACATAGACTTAGGCTTAAGCTTCATCATCAGCCTGAAGATGTCCACTGCTGAACATAGGCCTCTTCCATAGAGCACTACTTTGAGCGGCTGCTCGCCTCCTGCATCCGTCGGCTCCTGCGGTTTTCACGAGATCGTCGGTCCATCTGGTGTAGGGACTACGCTTCGTCTTCCGGTTCGTGGTCGCCACTCGAGGACCTTTCTTAAGAGATATATCAGTCACCTTAGTCCAAAGACTTTTAGAAGAAGCACAAGCGCGAGTCTGACTCGCACTTGGCCGGTTCCATACCATTATCTATACAAACAAGCAAAAACATTTTATTTGTTGTATGGGAGCCCCCTCAAATATTTATTTTGTTGCGTTTTTTAGTATTTGTTGTTATAGCGGCAACAGAAATACATCATCTGTGAAAACTTCAACTGTCTAACTATGAGGGTCATGAGATACAGCCTGGTGATAGACGGACAGATGGACAGACAGCAGAGCCTTAGTAATAGTGTCCGTTTTGGGTATGGAACTCTAAAAAACAGCAAAAACTCACTTTAATCCTATCAGCACTGAGCACAGCTATCTTAGAACCGATGGAATGCCCAGAGTCCGGCAAGCTTGATGGCAGCTCCATACCATTTGCCTTTTTAGCTTCACCATCCTTCTCTCTCTTCTCATCCCTTTTGTCATCTCTGTCCCTGTCTTCGTGACGGGATCTGGAAAAATAGGTATCCTACTAAGGGTTGAGCCTTATCGGTCACCATGAAATCATAATTTTCAGGCTCTATCCTTTTCTATCACTCAGGATTGTCACTTCTCAGAGTGAGACAGATAGTGTGAGTACTAAAGCATTGCTGATGCTCCCGCTCCAGAAAACGATGACCCTGAGCAATAGTAAAGGAAAGAATAAATATGATTCCATAACAAATGAACATGATTTGATGATTGATTTAACTTTTTTCCATGCTGACAGATAATAACCTGAATATTGTAAATAAATAAACATCTGTGGACATTTCACACAGCGCCATCTAGCCTCAAACTAAGGAAAGCTTGTACTATGGGAACTATTTTTGTAAACACATACATAGAATAGAAACTAAAGTTATACATACATAGAATACAATATAACACCCAGAAACAGAACACACATCGATGTTTATCCCATAAATGTTTGTCATGAATGGAATCAAACCCAAGTTTTAAAAAAAAAATTGGAAAATTATGTTTTTTAATAAATCGTCGTTGCGCTTGCCAAAACCTCTATGTGTGTTTAGTGAAGTTTTCAGGGGAGACAAAAAACTAGTTTGAATGATTGAAAGACTTATCAATTAATTAAAAATGCAGTATGGTGGCAAAAAATATTATGTATTATGGATTGCTAGAAGGAAATACACATAGTTGTATTGTAGTTGATGCAAAATTCAATTTTAAAACAATGTAGCGGAAATAAAATATGTCAAAAAAAATACACATAACGGTTTTGGCAGGCGCACCGACGAAGTGTAATGCAATCAAGCATAACAGATTAACATATTTACATAAGATATAACATTTTGAAAAATCTCAAGTGGGAGGAGGTGCTCGAGCCAACTCTCAACATGGGGGGTTAAAGAATCCCCATATATGGACGGCATTGCTGAGTGTCTTTTTACAATGGTAAAATGAGGAAGAGAATATGATAGTGAAACATACCTTTTAACATCCTTCTCCTTGTCTGACTCATGTTTCCGTTTCCCTGATTTGGATGTGGAGACGAGCTCCTGAGCTAAAGCAATGACCTTGTCTGCAAGTTTGCTCGCCTTCTTCGAGTCAATGTGAGACGATATCCTGTCTATGATCTTACGCCGTTCATAACTGGAAGAACAAAATATTGTTGAAAGTTCACTTATCTTAGACATCATACTAAAAGTGAATAAATGGTATCTTAAGTAAGCAAAAGACATGTTGAGCTAGTTATTCAGTGGCACACCTACCTATAGCAGTTGCAGTGCCACTCAAAAGTTTTGCGTGACACTGCTGGGTACATCATCCTGAGACATCAGCACAGGGGGGTGTACCATGAGCTCTTAACGCGATTCAAAACAGAGCCTATACTGGATCACTTGTCAAAATCCCTATACAAAAAAAACAAAGCGATCCAATATAGGCTCTGTTTTGAATCGCGCTAAGAGCTCACGGTACGCCCTCAGTTTATAAATATGGTTTCTATCAAGTCAGTCTCAGATTATGCCTAGTAATTTCACTAACTACTACAGTGACCTTGGCTAAGCAGCAGAATACACGATTTCGGAAAGATTTAAACAGGTAATGTAATATAGGATAATTTAGGAAAAATAATGTACTTACCCGTTCGATAAACAAGATGACACTGTGGACAGCAAAGAGCTATCTGATTTTCCGATAGTTCTGTATATGGCGCGGTCCAACGATGGGCGAAGATCGTCTACCTCCCTCCGTGACAATTGCAGCGCCATATCACAAAACGAAAAGTCTCACAACACAATTTCAAGCAGGTAATTCTAGAGATTTAGCTCAATACGCGTTTAGGTTATGTTTATGTTTCTTTACCACTGTTTTGTGTCATATAGATATTTAACACAGTCTTAGATACTTCGTTTTAAGAAATTTAATCAGGAATTAAATTATTTACCTATTCTCTCTATCACTATTAAAGAATTAAATAAATAATGTAATATTAGAGACTTTCGTTATTTCGTCCAAACTTCCAAAGAGTATATCTAAGTAATATGGGATCGGCGCACTAATAGAAATGAAAAAAAAAAACTTTGCAGGCGGCTAACGTCACAGAATATTTTTACGCACTAAAAAAACATTAAGAAGTTTTGGCGGGAACGCGGAAAAGTTCACGTCGGTGCATTGTATTATTTTACAAAACTTATGCTTTTTCCAGTGTTAATGTTTAAAATTGGTGGTGTTTTACGCATTAAGTGCTGAATTACGAGCATGAGTGTGGGCAAGTGATATAATGTAGTGAAACGTGGTTTTTCGTGTTGCTTCCAAAATTCCATAGAAGCCTCTAGTAAAGTTGCCACCACTTTACTAGGGCATGCCTTAGACTGGATTATGACTAAGACTAGACTATGACTACTCTGACTGTGACTATGACTTGACTTTAAGTGAAAACACAGATTAGAGAAAAAAACAGTGAGTGAAAATTTCCATAATACGATGAAAAATTACAAAACTTGACACTGGCTAAATACACTATGTGTGGAGCCAAAATATAAGGAAAAAAAAAAAACAAAACATTAAAGTTAACCTAAAATGCTATGAAATAATAGAATTCCTAATTTCCTCTAGAACTAGAAACTAAGCGTTTGTATTGTAATCTCTTTGTGTGCCTACAATACAAATTACAAATTAATTTGCCTACAATTTACAAGTGTCCTCTACTGTCTGGTGTTTAGTGTTTACAATAATGTCTGACGATGAAGACGTAAGCCTTGTAAAAAGGTCTAAGAATATCCACTATGGCTCGTTGGAGGAGCAGGAAAAGGCTAGGCTTGCGGCGTTGGCGGCCGCTGCAAAGACTGGAAGCGAGGATAATGGAGGGCAAGAGTTGGGTGATATTCAAATCTCGAACGGTAAGTTTGTAACGCTCAATTCCCATCCATAGCGTAGTTCTAATCCGCAACATTCGGTGCCTTTGCTTTGACTCTGTGGACTTTAGTTTATCACAGCACTCCTACGAAAGACTAGGCGGTATGGTCTCATGACTTTAGCCTGCCCAATAGGGCGAACCAAAAAAAAAATTATCACGGTACAGAAACATGGTCCTGAAGCCTTATCGCGTAAGCCTGGTGGCGATGGTGATTGTGTGCTGTCTTGCTCGCACTCTCGGACTTGTATATTGGCGCGTGCAGGATGGCAAGCGAAGTCCATGTCCAGAACAGTTATGTGATAGCATGGAACGAGGAGAGGAATGCCAATACACCAAGAAAACAGCATAGATCTGCTGTATGCCAAAAACCGTTACAACCTTAGATGGCGCTGCAAAATGAGCAGGCTATAAGTTGAGTGTAGATCAGAAATATACCAAAAACCGTTTTAAACCTAGCCCGCCGTAGCTAGCCATATAGCCCACTCATTTTGCAGCGCCATCTAGTTTTATAACAGTTTTTGGCATATATCTGATCTGCTAGTCTAAAACGGCCACTTTCAGCAATTCATCTAAAAGCTATTCATACTATGAATTCCTGGCAGATCATTAACAGTTCTGCTATTTGTCGTAAAATGGTCAATTCATTTGGTAAATCATACACAATTCAATTCATTTGCTGATTCATTTTAATTGTCAAGATTGCCAAACGAAAAAAAGAAAACCGTAACTTTCCGGTAATGTTATTTTTAATTGTTTTTATTATTTAGAAAGGTTTATTTTGAAGTACTCGTTTACTAAAAATGTTTTCTTTGATAAAAGATCATAATTGTAAAAGAAATATCCATTCGTTAGCCATAAAACTATCAATCAAATATTTCATTTTATTTGGTCTTTGCTCTGGCAACAAACTGGATCATCAACAACAAAAACATTCTAACCTCGCTCGAACCATAATTATTTAAAAACATTCGAAACGAAACGAAACTATTTTATCCATTTTATCTACTAATAATTTATTGGTTTTGCTGTCAACACGATAAATGGAAAAGTGAAGTGAACATTAGCACCGTCACCAACCGTCACTCGACCGACTCTGAAACTCGGGAGCACTTGATTAAGTCCCTTGTTAATTAAGTGGATTTTTTACAGTACAAGGGCTCTAAGTTTGTAAGAATGTTTATTTTCAATGAAAAAACATATTATCCGTGTCGCCGAAGTGCATTTCAACGCTCAAATCATTGGCTATTCCAGTTGTGCATGTTGTGTGATATAGTACGTTGAAAAGGAAAAATATAGTAAGTGCCATTTATTTTATTTATTTAATAGTTTAGCACAAAGGTGTACATGGATGAACTTAATGCTAAATAGCATTATCTACCAGTCCTCCAGGGTGCCATCTTTTTCATCTTTATTTTCTATTACTGTCAAGGAAATATAAAGTTCTCTTATTTTGCAGGAATGGAAAGGCGCTCAACCAGAGTTTCAGAGGAGCAATGGAACATATTACTCGATTTCTTGGAGGGAAACCCAACTTTAGCCCGTGGCTATAATAATACCTCCCAGGGACGCAGAGAGTCTGCCCGTCTCTGGCAGGAGGTGGCCAGTGGGCTCAATGCCACGGGCTCTGGTACAACAAAAACCCCAAAAGAATGTCTTCTATGCACTACCTGAAATTTTTTTTTTTATCAGCACTTGTATTATACAATTTGATTGAATGCATATTATAGTTACCTACACTAGTAGAAATTTACACAATCCAAAGTTTGTGAATGTGTTTGTATGTTTGTTACGCCTTCACACTCTAAGGGCTGGTCGGATTTGGATGAAATTTGGTATAGAGGTTTCTCATACTCTGGATTAACACATAGGCTACTTTTTACCCCGAAAACGGGAATGGTTCCTGCAGGAACATGAGTTAATCCGTGGGGCGCTGCTAGTATATGTAATTAGTGAGTAAACACCTGCATGGATTCCTCATGCTGCTGCTCTTGTGGTGCTAAAGGCTGCTCGGGGAGCCTGGCCGCATTGGCGATGTTGTGTAACACCACACAAGCATTGGTTATAAAGCCAGCCGTTGTGGGATGATAGTGCAGCTTCCTATCCACTAACAGACATCGCCAACGAGACTTGAGCACCCCAATGCAGCGCTCCGCCGTATTCCGACAATGCAGGTCGGTGTAGTAACTGCGGGGGGACTCTGGCTCAGCGTCCACTATGGGCGTCATCAGTGTCGTTCTCAGGGGATAGCCAGAGTCACCTGAAATAGAGATTTAGTTATAGAATAATGTTTGTAAGCTAAATTACTATATAGGCATTTTGATAATTAATTATGCATTGACATCAACCTAAAAACCATACTGTTTCATTTTCAGCCTGGTGGAGGTGGTCGAGGTGTGTCTTGAGCGGATGATAGTTCCATATAAAGGAATCATGGTCGGCGCCGCCATGACTTGCATCCACGCTCAAGATGTTCATGTCCACGTCACATACCTATGTATTAAATAGCGATATTAATTGTCAAATAGTTTGTAAATACATGCAGCATGGTTTCTACTTTACTAATATTTTGTTACTTGAACATTACTCTTGTAAACAAATGTAAAATATATTGTAATTTTTCTACTATCTATAATTCTGTTTTTATTAATTTAGTGGCATGTTAATTTCTTTGTAAAAACATGTGATACAATAATTATTATAAATTGAATTACCTTACTACATAGTGTAACATGTTTTATTTTATCTATGTAAGTTTTATTAGGCCAAATCACAGAAAAGAGAGAAAGATACAAATTTCCCTCTTCTGTGGGTAAAGTTTACATTCAATTAACATAATTTAGGTACAGGCACATATTATTGTATATAGGTAGGTACTTACTATTTGAGCATTCAATGAATGATACCTTTTCCTGTTGAAAAACCTATCCTCAAATTCAGCTGGTCTTACTATAGCAATATGGGTACCATCAACACACCCCAAAATACCAGGCATACCAAACTTTTGATAAAATCTGAAATAAAAGGGTTACTGTTTAATTCTTTATACTATGTTTTTACCTTCCCCTGATAAACATAATTTAACATAGGTATTAATACCCATATTTTATGATGTTGCGTTCTTCCCGCGTTTGGGGAAAAGCAATGTATTTCTTCCTGAAATGGTTATTATTGAGGGCCTGTGTCACTGCCCTCACACAGTTTGACACACTCATCTGGTGCATCTTGTGGTGTGCATTTGCTCCTATAAACCTCTGGTATGAACCAGAGGCATAAAAACTCAATGCACTTAAAACCTGGAATGAAAATAAAGAATGATAATTACTATGCAGTAGGTAGGTTACACTTTGTTAGGTTAGATAAACTCGTATATTTCGCTTACCTTGGAGACAGTACTTATTCCACTTCGGCTGCTGGGTAAATAGGGCTCCAGCTCCTGAATAAGGTCACGACACAAACTTTTATTCAGCCTATATAAGCCGACGAACTGTGAATCTGGCATTTCGAATGCCAGCTCTATTTTTCTCAAATTCGCACTTCGCCGGCAATAATTTAAATTATCAAGAACACGTGCATGTTCTAAAAAAATCCGAAATAGGGCTAAATCCGCCATAATACGCTTCTTTTTGCCAAAAAAGTGCAAAATGAATTCTAAAAAGTTGCTCTTGAGTAACTTCTAACAATTCTGATATTCGACGTATTAGCAGTATTGCGCAATTCATCTTTAGTAGACCATTTTACGACTTCCCATACAAAATTGTCAAACGCATGAATTGCGGGGTATAAATCATACGCAGCATCCTAAGATGAATTGTCAGTATGTGACAATTTTACGCTTTATGAAATGAATCTTAATATGATCATCTTATGAATCGCTCAAAGCGGCCGTTTTAGACCCGCTGTGCTGTTTTCTTGGTGTATTGGCATTCTTCTACTCCTTGTTCCATGGTTATAGGGGTGGTGGTGTGCTGCCTTCTACTTGGATTGGTAATTGGTTATTTTTATTTACAACTGAAAACAGAACTGCAGTGCTTCGGAGGGCACATTATGACATCAGTGTCATCACAAAAGTTGTTAAGCCAAGAAGTTTTGGTTAATCTCTAATTTCGCCAGGAAACGTGCCAAAAACACATTATTTGTCCTACCCTTCGCCTTAAATGTAAAGTGACATGGTCTAACTCAAACTTATTTATCCATGTATTTCAGAATACATGGAGTTGGATGAAGAAATATCCAGAGACAAGAAAGCTTTGCTAGAGGAATTTGAAAGGAGGCGGAAAGCTCGACAACTCAATGTGTCAACAGATGATGATGAGGTAACAAGTTAATTCCTACCCTATGGGGGTGATAACTTGATAAGTCTTGCATTGATTGACTGGTCTGATGGCTCAGTTGGTAGTAGCTCTGCCTTCTGGCTGTGGGTTTAATTCCCATCCAGGACAAACATTTGTTTAATGATAGGTGTTTGTCCTTGTCCTGTGTCTGGGTGTTATATTGTATTATATGTATGTATTGTATCAGTTATCTGGTTCCCATATTACAAGCTATGCTTAGTGTAGGGCTAGATGGTGCTGTGTGATATGTCCGCACATATTTATTCATTATTTATTTAATGTGTCCGGAATGTAGACAGGAGAGACCAATTATTTGGTTCTCGCATGCAACAACACCTGCGAGATTGTAATATCATTCTCTCATAGAACTACTTTGTTTTAATTTCCGCGCATTATTTGAAAAAACTACTATACAAGCCTTGGCCACAACTAGGCATTGATGGACTTACGTATGTGTGCCCACATTTACACGTTCGTCCATCAATGCCTCTGTTGCTGGCCGCTGCAGTAATGCACTATTATTACATTTGGTATTGTTAGCTAAGAGTGTGACTCTTCATCATGGCGCTCCACAGGTCAGAAGGAGTCTCCGACAGCTCGGCGAGCCAGTCTGCTTGTTCGGCGAAGGCCCGGCTGAGAGGCGGGTTCGGTTGAGGGACCTGCTGAGCTAGTAAGTTATTTTACTATTCAAATTGTCATATTAAATCAAATAGACACAGTCGTTAAACGTCTTTGTTTCCCGATAAGTACAATCTGGAGCTCTTCAAGTCGTGAGTGAATAGGTATCTTCTAGGCAAGCATGTATGTATATATCTTATGTATTAGTTTATTTATTAGTTTATTAGGTATCTAGAGTGTGAATATTTTGATACTTTTTTACTTTTTTTTTTTTTTTTTACTTTTTTTTTTCTATTTTAATATTATTATCATTAAATATTTAGCTTCAACTAGACTGTTTTTGGATTAATTCTCAATGTATTTTTGATAACTGATTATGTATTGTACACCACCGTCTCTACTCCTAGTTCAACTAATACTGTCCATCCAAAGGTTGCCTGGAAGAGATCGCTTTTAGTGATAAGGCCGCCCATTGTAATACCTACTACAGATATTATGTAACATTAATTAAGTACTTTGTGGTATACAATAAAGAATTTTTGTATTGTATTGTATTGTATTGTATTGTACCATTGTAGACTGCGTTGTCAGTTTCCATCAGGAAAAAAGTCAAAATCGCAATAAGTTACGATGTTTTAGACTAGAAGCACTAGAAGCGTGTTTTTTTTTAATAACCTGTAGTGTAGTATAACAACAATAGGCTAGGTGCCTGCAATTTTTTTACTGCATATATTAATAATATTCCTCAAAAAAATAAGTAGAAAAAAAAAAAAAAAATGACTGAGTTACAAGCATTTTAAAATACAGGAATAGAAAGAGACAGCCTAAACATGACGTGACGTCAGTTAGTACCTCATTACTATACTGTACATAGAATCTGTTTAACATGTGACGTCACAATCACCTGTTTTCATAGTAACTGGAGAATCTCTGTTTTGCGGGAAAGGGACAGGCGATGGTCCCCACAGAAACTTTAAAAGCTTATTACTCCGTGATTTATTTACCGATTTCACTTATTTTTTTAATTATTGCATTAATTTTTAACCTGCTTTATGAAAATAATATTTACTTCTTCATTTTTAATAGTAGGCATATTACCGGCCAAGTGCGAGTTGGACTTGCGTGAAGGTTATCAAACACTATTCAATTGTTTATAAACTATATCATGGGGGGTTTTTGCTTTCCGGGTATCCATGATATTTATTTGATGAGACAGGGCAGGGCACGAGGCACTCGCTACTGATTATTTACACAACAGCTAGAACCAACACTGCACATCACTTCCTCAGTAATAGAGTGGTTTGCAACTGGAACAGGCTACCAGAAGAGGTCATTGCTGCCACCTCCGTGAATAATTTCAAGAACAAACTCAACAACTGGTTACGAACTGATAAACTATCTCTGTTACAAAGATGAACATTAGAAGTGGATCCAACACTGTGGATATAGACACATCAGCAGTCATGCTGCTCGTCTATCAACCAATATATAGAATATATAATAATATAGAAATTTTGAGAAAAGAAAAACTTTGGAAAATATTAATAATAGTATAATTGGCACCTTTTAGAAAGAGACACAGGTCGTTAGTATTAAGTCTCTTTTGTACCAGTGAACCTTCCTGTCATGTAGTACTGGGTGGCGCAAAAGTACTGGCACTAAAGAAAATACTTTTATTTTTTTTATATGACATTTTCTGTCATTCTGTTGTTGAAAATTGTGTAGTGAACAAATGTAAAATACACTGAAAATAAACATGGACCGTTTTACTCCCCAAGAACGTGGAATAATTGTGTCAATGTTCTTACGGAATAATTCATCAGTGATAAGAACACAACGTGAATTTCGTCGACGATTTCCCCACCGTCCGGCACCGATTGGTCGCACAATTCGACGCTTTGCCACACGCCTTGAAGCAACTGGCTCAACATTGGATAGACCTAAGTCTGGGAGACCAAGAACAGGCCGTTCAGCTGAAAATATCGATGCTGTGCGCGAAGATGTGGAAGAGTGTCCAGAAACATCAACGAGGCGACGTGCCACGCAATTGGGCATTTCCAGACGGACCCTGCAGCGTATTTTGGTGAAAGACTTAAAGATGTTCCCGTATAAAACTCAAATGACTCATCAACTGCTGCCTGCTGACCACCGAGCTCGTCTAGATTACTGCCAGCGCGTCATAAACCTCAACCTTGAAGAGGATGATTTTCCTTCAAAATTGGTTATGAGTGACGAAGCGCATTTCCATCTCTCAGGGCATGTCAATAAGCAGAATACTCGGTTCTGGGGCACTGATAATCCGCGCATTATTCAAGAAACACCTCTACACCCACTAAAAGTTACTGTATGGTGTGGCATCTGTGTTGACAGAGTGATCGGACCCTATTTTTTCGAAGACGCTGGAGGCAATGCGATAACTGTCACTGGAGAACGCTACAGAACCATGTTACGTGAGTTTTTGATACCCAGTTTGGACGAATTGGGGCTGGAGCACATCTGGTTTCAACAAGACGGCGCTACGGCACACACAGCGCGCGACACTATGGACTTAGTGAGGGACGCTTTTCCAAGCCGAGTTATCTCTCGTTTTGGCGATTTGCCTTGGCCTGCAAGATCACCCGATCTGACCAGTCCAGACTTCTTTCTTTGGGGTTTTTTGAAATCTCGGGTGTATGTGAACAAGCCACAGACTCTCGCAGCTCTAAAAGAAAACATTCGTCAAGAAATAACGAACATATCGCAGGAAGTGTTACGGCAAGTTATGCAAAATGTCATAAATAGGGCTCAAATGTGTATCAACTCTGGAGGTCACCATTTAAAAGACATCATCTTTAAATCCTAATGGTACGAAATTTAATGGCACAAATATACATTTAAAAAAACCTAAATCTAGTTTTCTAATTTAGAAAAAATGTTATAGCTGAACCAAATAGGGTCTTTACTTTTGCGCCACCCAGTATATACATTCCATAAGTATTTATTTCTATATATTTCATTATTTTTTATTATTTAATTCCCAGTCTAGGCGAGGACGCGATAAACAAGAAGTTAGAAGAGGAAGAGGCGAGAATATCGCGCGACAGAGGGAGAGAGGGCACATGGTACCACGAGGGGCCCTCTGAGTTGAGGCAAGCCAGGCTGTACATAGCAAGGTACTCACTGCCGAGGGCTAAGAAAAGGTGAGATGATAAATAATAATAATAATATACAAAATTCTTTGAGATTTCAAATTTTCCCACTTTCCGCATTGCCATATAGAATTTTTATAGTATAATTATTTCAAATCCCCAGATGAATTAGTTCATTGCTAATGTTAGCATCTACAAACAAAACTCATTTATAAATTCAGACAAAATACTAAATTCTATCTGAATTTATAAAAAGATTTTTTTTAGGGATTTATAATTATGCAAGAATACTAGCGCCAATTTTTTAAGCCTTAGTTGACTGTCCTAAACTTACTAAAAATATATCCGTCTTTTACATTGCCGTCTATTTGACAAGAACAGCAACAATTTTAGGAGTATGCCCGTTTTCATCAAAGATCCCTAAACTACACCCTAACTAGGAATCCCTTTGGCTAAGGGCCCCTTAGATTTGACCCTTACCTAAATTCGTTTTCACTTCGCTGAGTGACGCTTAAATTGTAAAGTGACAGTTTTTTTTTTCTACGGTTTGCAAAAACCGTACGTTGCCGATTTTCGTTATTTTATTTATATATTTTAGAGAATAATCGTCAAAAATACAAGCAACATGCTTTATTGATATTAGCACTAGAGTTTTTAATATATTATGCATCCGAAGAAATTAAAACAAATAGGTACCTTTTCTGGCGTTATGCGGGTAGACACAATTGCCAAATATACAATTGAAAAAAAAACTGGCGTTTTGATAATTTAACCTGCCACTTAACGCCAAGGGGTTGAGCTTCGGCCCCCTAAACTTAGGGGATCCCTTAAGCTTTGGGTGTCCCTTAATCGCCGGTGAAAACAAAATACGGTTTAAGAATCTATTTCTCAAAAGAATTACAAAAAATTCACTTACAGAGAAAGAACAGTTTTAAGTTATAAAATTAATGTGCCGTTGGGCGTAGCGTTAACATACATAATATAACAAATATTCAAAGCGTTTGAAATAACAACAATGGATAAGTATTACGTACTTTTATAAACTTACATGTAATGTAGGTAGTTGCATCAGAGGAGCCAGTTGCACGATCGATCAGTAAGTTTGTGCAGGGTAGGTAGTAAAAGAACTGGCGGCCGGGTCACCGGTAGACTTCGGCCACGGCCGGTAAATTGTTAGGGCCATTCTACAATGCTGAGTTTACTTTATAAATTAGTTCAGATACTTTTGGAAAGTTTATGTTATTATGAAGTTAATTTCGTATGCAATTATATTTTATGGTGATGTTTTATATATGGAATATTTATTAGGTATATTTATATTATTACATTAGTTATGCTGTGCTGTAGTATGATCACTTAATTAAGGCTTCTGAATGAAAATATTATTTTTTAGAATTTTAATTCAATATTATTAGCCGCAGTTTTAACTAACATTTTTTTTTTGTAATTTCGGTGTAGGTATCTGAATGTTTGATTAGCTAGATGACTTTTTGGTACAGATTTATTTGATTTATTATAATGTGAAAAAATGTTTCTTAGGGTTTATTGATATTAGATTTACAATTTTGTATACGTTATTTTTTAAATACTTTTTTTTTCTTTGTAAAATTAATTTTATTTTGTAATATTTACTAACGTATGCTTCTTATTTAATTATAATTAAATTTATTTGGACTACATGCTTCAGTGAATAGCTGAGAAATCTTTTAAGACATGTGATTTTAAGACTTTTTTGAAGACGTACAGCGATTTAATTTCTTTTATATCTTTAGGTAAATTATTATACAACTTGCCCCCTTCATACATTATGTTTTTTTTCCATAGTTAGTTCTAGGTCTTTTTAAACAAATGTCGTGTGCTTGCCTCGTTAAGCGTTTTTGGATCTGTATTCTTTTTGTGAAGCTAATCTGTGAATGGATATCTTTAGTTAAGATTTTCCTGACCAGAATACACGTATTATACCTGTATGTTTGAGTTAAAGTCATAAATTTCGTTTCTTTATAGATTTTTACAGAAGATGTTAAGTAGTCATAATGGAACAACGTTTTAATTATTTTATTTTGTGCTCTTTGCAATACTTGTAAGTTTGTTTTAGCTGCCGCTCCCCAGACTTCAATTAAGTAGTCTATGTGAGATTTAACCATAGAATTGTAAATAGTGTACCGCACCCGTTTTGGGAGACATCGTGCTATGCTTCGAAGTGATCCTGCTAAAGAAGTTAGTTTGCTTCGTATTTTGTATATGTGCGGTTTCCACGACAGTTGAGTATCTAGGATTAAGCCAAGATATTTTTCTTTATCAACCTTGTTTATTATTTCCCCGTTAATAGTTAGAGGAGGGTATGGGCTAATCTTTTTAATTTTTGCGGTAAATATTATAAAGTTTGTTTTTGATGTGTTTATTGTTAGTAAATTAGATTGCAGCCAGGTATGTAAGAGGTTTAAATCGTGTTGTGCTTGTTCTACGATTGAGACTACTGAATAACCAGAGTAAAATAGGCTAGTGTCATCAGCATACAGCGTGATGTCTCCTTTAAGGCCTATGTCCTGTACACTATTTATATAGAGCAAAAAAAGTAATGGGCCGAGGATAGAACCTTGGGGCACACCGTAGGTGATCAATCTAGGTGCACTTTGAATTCCAAAATTACTGTCAGATGTCACTTGAATCTTTTTAAGGGTCCCTTAAAACTTAGGAATCTTTGGTGAAAACGGGCATTAGTCTAAGCAGCATTTTAGAGGGGCCGCATTTTTCTTACTTTGTTTTTTTTCTCACACTACTGCTTGGCGGTAGAATAACTAACAAAGCGGTGGTGCCTACCTAGACGAACTTTGCAGAAAGTCTAGTATACTGTTAGGTAGTATGTTGTGGTTTAAATAAAACATTTACCACAGATTAGCACAAGCGCGTGAAGATCTGAAACTGGCGGGCAGCGTCCGCGCAGCTGCCAAGCAAGAGTCCCAGAGAAAAGCTTCCCACGTGGCCATATACTGCAGTCAGGTAAATTACCCGCATTAAACACATTTTTATATTACTTTATTAACGTATTAATTAGGCTATTTGATTGCTATAATAAATTACTGGGCAAATGAGACTTAGGAACTGATCTCACAGTCTAGAAATCCTTTTTAGACTGTGTGATGTCTCAGGATGACGTGCGCAGTGCGCAGTGTCACGTGAAACTTTAATTTAGATTTCCGAGTGACACTGCAATCTGTAATGGGCGGCCGTGACGCTTAACACCAGACGAACGACCAGCTCGTCACGTCATTCGTTTACATTTTAAAAAAATAGTGAAAAGAAAAATTAAATATCACAAAAAATTACGAAGTTACAAGCATTTTAAAATACGGGAATGGAAAAAGACAAACATGCAGTGACGTAGTACTTCATAGCACATTTTTTTGTATACTAAAATGTGCCTACGTTTGACAAAATCTCACCAGGGCCATAATTCTGTATGAGAACACAGATTCCACACGATACAGAAACCACACGATACAGAAACCACGTCGTTATCGTGTCTTGTTCAAATCGTGTCACACCAAGGAATCGACAATTTTTGTATTCTGTATAATCTAAGACAAATTATCTGTGACAGGCTTTGGATCCCTCGAGTGCATTCCGAATTAGACTAAAAGATTTCTCATCCTAAAACCCGTAAAAATTAAAATAAAGGAATGGCTTATATTTATGTTGTGATATAACGAAGCCATGGGTAATTATTAAAAATTGACAGAAAACCTTTAGAAATACCTTCACTTTACATTAAAATTAGTTTTATTTTGAATAATTAATATTGACATAAGTGGTGGTACTTTTTGACGGGTTGATGTTTCGGAACGCGCCTCAGTGGCACACATATGATTTTCGACAGTTCAAATCGCGCCAATCCCAGTTAATTCCACATTCATTTCGCGCAATTTCGTTCTCATTTCATAGAGAATAGATTTTTGCAGATTTCTTATGTAAGACAAGGAATTCGCGTGGTTTCGAAGCAAGGAATCGTAAATTGGACATACAGAATTAGGGTCCAATTGGTAAGTGACGAAGTTGTGCAAGGTGGAGCGCGTTTGCCTATGCAAACAAAAAACCTTGCATAAAAATACATCCATATTATTTTCTGCAACCCGCACTTGGTTATTTTAGAAAATATAAAGTATCCTAAATGTTATCCTGAAAAATTAGAGCTATTTCAGCAAAATCCTTTTAGTACTTCCAGCGTGATGCGTGTTCTAAGGGACAGACAGACAGACACAAAAAAATCAATAGAAATTGTTTCTACTTCTATATCGATAAAGAAGTCTAATAAAAATTTTCAAAAATATTCAATGTACAGATTTAGCCCAGTTACAGTTTTATATGTATAGATTTATTTATTTATATCGTTTCAGATAGGTGACACCCGGCCAATAAGCTTTTGCAGATTTAGTAGCGACAGCAAAATGTTGATCACGGCCAGTTGGTAAGTTTATAATTCATCATCATCAGCCTGAAGACGCAGCCGCTCAAAGTGGCGCTCTGTGGGGAGGCCTATGTTCAGCAGTGGACGTCTTCAGGCTGTTGATGATGATCTGTCAGGTGGTTAATGTCGGTTTAATTTAATTTTTTAAGATAATTATTGTTATTAATATAATTTTTATGTCACCCCAGGTCAGGTCTAAGTAAAGTATGGTCGGTCCCGGATTGCATTCCGCTGCGGGTACTGAAGGGGCACACGTGTAACGTCAGCGGCGCCGCCTTCCATCCCAGCGCTGAGCTCCCTGCACACTTGCAGCGGAAGGTAACGCACTTACACACTTACACAATTTATACCTGCACACTTTACATTTATACAATTTTCACACGCTTGCACAGTATGTGTTGTTCCAAATACAAAGACAGCTTTTGCTGCAAACTTTCCAAATTTTTTAGGACCTTATACTTTCAACAAAATTAATAAAACCATGCAAATTCTCTCACTTACTTCCCACGAGTGCAAAAAGAAACTCTTTGATAGGTTATCAAAGTTAAATTACATAGAAACGGAAGCCATAATAACGCAAATTGCATAAATAAATAATACATCCGAATAAACAAGTACAAAAAAACCACACATACACTCTCACACTACATACACACCCACACACACACACCATACACACCCACGCACACCACACACACACCACACACATATTATCACCATCAGACCTTATCATTCCCTTTCACATACATACCCTCACCCTAACATTTCTAATCTCACACCAATTCACAAAAACTTAATAATTATAATTAATTAATAATGTATTTTCTGTTATTATTACACAGACTAAAACTATAGGCAAATTTAAAGTAAACACCTTTGTTATATAATATATTATTAACGTTGCACTTGTATTATGTCTCCGACGAAAGAGTCCTGGTTCCTGTGTCACGGGTCTTGAGCCTAGTATGGGAAACAGGTGCTCCATCACTTTATAATGTTCACCTATTTTTATGCCTCAATAAATTTTCATTTTCATTTTTTCATTTTCATTTATACTGCACGCTTTACACTTGTATAATTTCCACTTACACAATTATTTACCTTCACGCTTTACACTTATACAATTACTACTTACACACTTACACAATTTATACCTGCACGCTTTACACTTACATTTTCCACATACACACTTTACACTTATACAATTTAATTTTACACTTACACACTTTACAGTTAGGTACTTGCTTATACACTTTACACATATTAACACAATGACAAACAATAAAATCAAGCTTTTATTTACATAATATTTATAAGAATAAATAAAATGTGAATAAAAGCTTGTTTTTATTAACACAAAAATAAATAGTCCGCCATATTGGATTTAGGGTGACGTCATTTAGCTAACCATGCATCGTCATCTTCACTCACTTACACAACTTATACTGACATAGTTCACATTTACACACCATCTCACACCTTACACAGTTCACTTACACTTATTTTAAAAAAGATTATGAGGAGGTGCGTGAAGCCTTTCCACAAGTACTATTGTATTGTGTTGTGTTTGTTGTTATCTTTAAAAAGATTGTGTCAGTGTTTCTTTTGACAGTACTTCTACTATCATGATAGCTGTTTCTCTGGCTTCTAACCCTTCTAAGTAAAATCTTCATTTTACGCAGTAAATTCTTTTTGCATTAAGACGCAAAATTGGCAAAAAAAAAACATATTTTAACCGCTGCATTAAAAACAAAAATATGTCTGTTATTTTTCAATTAACTTTTATTTATAACAAACTGCGGGTGAAAAAAAAAATGTTGTCCATTGTCTGTCTGTCTGTTGGTAAAGACTAAGCTTATAATTTATATAGATTTATTTCTAGATAGAAGCGGTCAAGAACGAAGAATCTATGGACATTGCGGATGAGTTGATAGAAGATGCTTCGGAAGTGTGCACTATGGCAACATGCGCATACGACGGGTCCGTGCATCTATGGAATTTCGTTAGGTATGCTTGTTTTTCTATTATAGCATACCTATTGTAATAATAATAGTTATTACGCAGGGGCGGCTTTGTGGCTAGCCGTCCATGAGTGGCGACACCGCGTACCCTGATTCCAAGGGGCTGACACCCCTGACCACTGGCTTGCCTTCACTGGCTGTCCGGGGGTGGAAGCCGCAAGAGCTAAAACCTAAGCTTTTTCTTATGTTATCGAATGACGTGACGAGCTAGTCGTTCGCCTGGTGTTAAGCGTCACAGATTGCAATGTCACTCGGAACTCTAAATTAAAGTTTCGCGTGACACTGCGCACGTCATCCTGAGACATCACACAGTCTAAAAAACTTTTCTAGACTGTGAGATCAGTTCGTAATGTCTCATTTGCCCAGTAATTTCACTAGCTACAGTGCTCTTCAAACCGGAACACAGTAGTGCTTGCACACTACTGCTTGGCGGCAGAATAACTGGCAAAGCGGTGGTACCTACCTAGACGAACTTTGCAGAGAAGTCGTACCACCTAGCTCCAGGGTGGAAGTGTTAAAGGGCATAACGCCGCGAGTAGCGTTCAGTGAAAGCGCAGCACACCTCTCGACACCCTAAGCCACCCACACCAATGTTGCTTCCTTGCCAATATGCGGTAGCCACTATAGGGGGCCCATTTAGTGGGTGGCACCCCCTGGTGGGTGATCCCCTGCCTCGAACACTTTGATATGAGACAAAATTGGCAGGTGCCGCTATCTCATTCCATAACCCAATGTACATCATCCATCAAAAGTTTACCACAATAGCCCAGATTTAGCCTAGAGGACCTCTCGCAAGTAAACGACGTAAACAACGTGTTTACGGACGGAGCTAAAAACAAGTCGGGAGCGGGATGTGGCTTCTACTCCCCAGAGTTGGGGATTACAGAGTCTATTGCTCTGAATAAGCCAACTACAGCTTTGCAGGCATAAGTCATCATCAGGTCATCAGTCAGGTTTTCACCAGGTCGTCGGTCCACCTAGTGGGGGGCCTACGCTGCGTCTTCCGGTTCGTGGTCGCCACTCGAGAACCTTTCTTCCCCATCGGTTGTCAGTTCTACGAGCGATGTGGCCTGTCCGTTGCCACTTCAACTTACTAACTCTAAGAGCTATATCGGTCACTTTAGTTCTCCTGCGGATCTCCTCGTTCCGGAGCTTATCTCGCAGGGAAACACCGAGCATAGCTCGCTCCATAGCTCGCTGCGCGACTTTGAGCTTACTAATGAGGCCAACCGTAAGAGACCATGTCTCAGTTCCATAAGTCATCACTGGCAACACACACTGATTGAAAACTTTCGTTTTTAAGCTCTGCGGTATTTTGAATGAAAAGATAGGACGAAGCTTCCCGAACGCTGCCCAGCCGAGTTGGATTCTTCGCGCCACCTCTTTGTCGATGTTGGACCTACCTAATTGGACAGGATCTCTAAATGATTAGGTATCATAAAAGATATAATGGAATAGCCAAGGTACCTGGTTATTCAGCCAAAGGGTGATCATCAGAAACAATTGATAAAGTATTCAGTACATTGTTACCAGTCGCCTACGACTACACAATACACATATTTATTTTTTATTTTTTTCTTGTATTTTGGCTTCACACATAGTGTATTTAGCCAGTGTCAAGTATGTAATTTTCATCATACTATAGAATATTTAATATTCAATTATTTATTGCCAACATATGTACATATTAAGTAATACAGTTGTTATGTATGTGTGTGCAAAACCCCATTAGGCCCCCATTATTATGACCCCATTAGGGTATAGCAACAGGTTAGGTGAAGACCAGGCCAATCCATTAAATAAAATCTACAAATACCTTTGGGCAAAGTTTAATACTAAAGTGGCTTACTTTTGTCATTAAAAAAATCTGTCAAATTATAATAACATTTCATCATCAGAAAATCTTTTAAAACCTTATTAAAAAGCGGAATCATTTTCTTGAACGAGAATTTGTTATATATTTTTACTGCCATTATGTTGGGGTCTGAACTATGCATTTTACGTAATGTCAAGTCTTAGTCACAGTCATAGTCCAGTCTAAGTCATGCCCCAGTAAAGTGGTGGCAACTATACTAGAAGCTTCTATGGAATTTTGGAAGCAACACAAAATTTATTTATATATTTTATTTATCTGTTCTCAGTGAATCCCCGATGGCGTCGTTGGAAGGCCACAGCCCGGCGAGGGTGGCTCGAGTGGAGTTCCATCCATCCGGCCGGTTCCTCGGCGCGACCGTTTTTGATAATTCTTGGCGGCTCTGGGACTTGGAGACTGGTATGTATCTTTACTTAGTGTGTTTTTGAGGATTTTGGTAGTAGCTCTGCCTTCTGTAGGTTGTGGGTTCGATTCCCACTCAGGACAAACATTTGTGTGATGAACATCGATGTTTGTTCTGTGTCTGGGTTTTATATTGTATTCTATGTATGTATTTACAAACAAAAAGTATGTAAGTATTGTATCAGTTATCTGGTTCCCATAGTACAAGCTATACTTAGTTTGGGGCTAGATGGCGCTGTGTGACATGTCCACACATATTTATTTATTTATGTTTTACAATATAGCTAACCGAAGGTTTTCAATCGGTGTGTGTTGTTGATGACTTGGTCAGAACCGCGGTGAGCCGATGGATGCATGAACGAGCAGCCGCTCAAAGTGGCGCTCTGTGGGGGAGGCCTATGTTCAGCAGTGGATGAAGATGATGATAACAACGCTAGGCATGGAAATGATTGCTATTTTAAAATCATAGTCATTTCATCATATGATTTACTTTTGTCACTGTGATTTCACCTGTGATTTTTCATATGCCTAATGAATTTATGATCAATTTCGATTGGTTGTGCTTTATGAAATGGAACAGAGATGTGATTTAAGAGCAACCTAGTGAAGTTGCTACCTGTAAAATGATTACTAAGTAATCTAACGCTACTGTCTTAAGTTAAACAAGATCAAAGTTCACCGCTACACCACAATGTTAATAAAATTATACTCTTTAGGTCTCAGTTTGTTTAGTGAAGCATATAAACAAAATTATATTTTTTGATATTCACCACTTATGCTCGGTGTTTCCCTGCGGGATAAGCTCCGGAACGAGGAGATCCGCAGGAGAACTAAAGTGACCGATATAGCTCTTAGAGTTAGTAAGTTGAAGTGGCAATGGGCAGGCCACATCGCTCGTAGAACTGACAACCGATGGGGAAGGAAGGTTCTCGAGTGGCGACCACGAGCCGGAAGACGCAGCGTAGGCCCCCCGCTAGGTGGACCGACGACCTGGTGAAAGCCGCGGGGAGCCGATGATGAATATTAGTGTGATAAAATTACCCTTCACCTGTTTCTTGTGAAATGTTCCATGCCTAAACAACGCCCAACGATCACATACATAGATCCTGGACTCTAACTAGGGTTCCCTGTATCTAGGGATCCAGGATGCTTCCACTTCTGCTACTAACAAGTTAAACGCTCGTATGCACTTAAGTTTCACAGCTCCTAATTCACACTTATCACACTATAACGTACCTACAGAGAAAAGGGAGGGGGGAAAGGATGAATGGATGAAGGTGAGAGGCAGGTGCGCCCTTCGCCGTTTCATCCATTCACTCTTTCCCCTTATCTTTTTCCCTCTTCCTTTTCTCTTCCTTTGGACTGGGATAAGGCGTAAAGCTAATTAACCCGTGCGAAGCCGGGGCGGGTTAGCTAGTTCATAATATAAATAAAGGGTCTATATTTCAGCTACAGAAGTATTACATCAAGAAGGTCACGCAAAGCCGGTATACGCTATAGCATTCCAAGGAGACGGCTCACTTGCCGTCACTGGGTGAGTGTAAACATTATCAGTATCATCAATGTCATCATAACCATCATAATCGTCAACGTCATCATAACCACCATAATTATCAACATCATCATTACCATCACAATCGTCAACGTCATCATAACCATCATAATTACCAACATTTAGCGCCTGGTTGATGCGACGCATGACCAAAACGCTGGCACTTATTTGTCTCAACGAATCAGCATTGCAATTCAACGACGCAATGCTGCCAGCATGTTGGGTACGCTATCTACCGGTAGTGGGCTGAAGCATTTGGACTGTCTATAGGCCATCGCGGCTATTATACAGTCCAAATGTTCTTTGTAGTAGTTAGTTCAAAGAATAAAGACACATTGCACATTAAAAAAAATTATCAACGCCATCATAACCATCACAATCGTCAACTTCATCATAACCATCATAATTATCAACATCATCATAACTATGAACATCATCAATATCACCGAGTGGCATTGTAACTGTTATGGGTGGCTCTGCCGCTTAACACCAGGCGAACGACTAGCTCGTCACATCATAATTTTACATATAGTAATATCTTTTTAAAAAAGTGGTTAAACTGCCTTTTTCCAGTTACTTCGGTCCAGTAGTTTAGAAATCAAACTGCTCGACCGATTTTGATGAAATTTATGAGACCAATCGAAAAGTATGTCTTTTAAAACTAAAGCAGGATGATTCAATTCAAAGTTTTGAAGTAACAAACATTTAAAAAAATACCAACTAATTGAAAACCTTTCTTATTAAAATCGCTTGAAAAAGTAACGTATTGGACTGTTCTGTGATTTTATGATCAAATCATCATCATTAACAGCCTGAAGACGTTGACTGCTGAACATAGGCCTCCCCCAAAGAGCGTCACATTGAGCGGCTGCTCACCTTCTGCATCCATCCCCGCGGTTCTGACCAGATCGTCGGTCCACCTAGCAGGGGGCCTACGCTGGGTCTTCCGGAACCTGTCTTTTTTATGATAACAACAACAACAACAACAACAACAACAACATTGGCAACATTTCAATCACGGCTGGTTTGTAAACTACTAGCGCTACATACTCTTTTTTGTTTTAATGATTCTTGAAAATGTTGGTTTAACTTGGTTTATTGCTTTGAGCGAGTGTATATTATATTCATTTTAAGCTAATAAAAGTCATAGAATAATTAGGTGATGAAATGTATTGTAACAATGGTCTATGCAAAATGCGTTGTCTGTGCTGCTGTGTAGGTATAATTTTTGTTTATCTATTTTTTGTAGTCTTTGTCTTTTTAAATATGTATGTATTTTACTGTAGGCTTTACTATAGGATTCTCACTTCTTAATGCATGATGTGGCCATTCTGTAATTAGGCCTACATGTAATTCAAAACCTGTCATGTATATCATGTAAGCTAAAATTTTTATTACATTTGTAAATCATGTAGTACTGTTGAAGGTCCATAAATAAATAAATAAATAAATAGTCATAAAAAAGTATAATCTGTACAGTGGCATGGACGCGTTCGGTCGAGTTTGGGACCTGCGTACGGGACGCTGCGTGATGTTCCTCGAGGGTCATTTGGGCCCGTTGTTGGGCGCCGACTGGGACCCCAAGCAACATAGGCTCGCCACCGCGGCTGCAGACCATCAGGTGAGAGAAACCTCCTCTTCTTACCATGTATGTACATTAAAGAAATTTGTATTTTTACGAAAGAACACCCTGAGTTTTTTTAGAAGCATGGTGAAGTTATGACCCGCCAAAAAGGACTAAGTTTACTAACTTATTATATCAACCTCCTGCTCGAAAAGACTTGTATAAGAGAAACGTATATAATATGTGCATAACCATTTACAATAATATTCCAAATGACAAAGATATTAGAGGGTAACAAGTTTAAGAATTGTTTGACTGACTGGCTTCAATGCAACTGTTTTTATAGTGTTAAGGATTATAATGAATTTTGTACCAATGTTTACTTATAAATTATAAATAATAAAATTGTAATTGGTTATTAAATAACATTTGCACGTCTGCTTTCAGACTAAATACATGAACAAAACTTGCTGTAACATCTACTATACATGTATTTTAGCGAATAAACGTTTTGATTTGATTTTGATTTGATTTGATTTGAAAGATTTCAGGCTGAGAAATAACGTGTGTGAAAGTATTAAGTAGTAACCTCGAAAAAAAAAACGCCAATCTACGTTCTATCACAGGTCACCTGTGGTAGAAGTTGGCTTGCGGCACAGCGAACAGGCCAACTTCGAAGATAGATATATATATATATAAGATTTATTTGGTTTTTAAATAAATAATACTTCGTTATTGCTCAGTGAAACCCACACTTAGCCATTTTTGAAAACTAGAAGTATACTAAATGTTATTCTGAATAATTCGCTATTACCAAAATTCAGCGAAATCCGTCCCGTAGTTTCAGCGTGATGCGTGTTCAAGGGGACGGACAGACAGACATACAAAACATTTAAAAAAAATGTTCTTATTTCTATATATCGATTAAAAAGTATAAAGCAATCAAAATTTTCAAAAATGTACAGATTTAGTCCAGTTACAGTTTTATTGTATGTATAGATAGATTTAATCTAAAAAAAATCTATTAGTTTATTATTTTGTTTTATTCGTTTGAGAATGCATGCATAGCATTGTATTGATTGTTCTATTATTGATTATCAAATGTTTTACTAGTAGCGAGATATTCCTACCATGTAACTGCTTAAAAAATTCGCTGCACCTACTCACCACGGAATGGGGCACAGCTGAAAATCAGCGCGCTGCATCAGTGGCGCATTAATGCTGAGCTGTGACCTTTTTATAGCCATAAGTACTTATTATATTTTTATAACCTACAACTGTTAAACGTGTATCTTATGTTGGCTATAAATAAACGTTTTCTATTCTATTCTATTCTATTCTATTGAATTGAATGTGGAATTGTGGTGATTATGTTTTGTAATTGACAATTTGATTGTTACTTACCTGAATAAATAAACCCAATAATAAATCACAATAATGAACATAGATATACCTACCTCAAAATAGATACTTTAATGTTTAATTATTATTAGTCTGCTCAGAAACATAAATTAACTACCTACCCTATATTAAGGAAGAAACTGAATCTCACGACACAGGTCGTCCAAGCGTAGTCATAGTCATAGTCATTTATTCATATAAAAAATACCCGTCAAAAATAAACAAAATAGGTACACATTAAATAATTTTCTATGACTATCTATTTGATGTCAAAATTACAATATTAAATGAATAATATTTATATTATTATTTAATATTGTTAACGTTAATATTCCTACAGCCCGCACGAAGCGCTTCGCATCAAACTTTATAGTGCGTACAGCGAATGAGTGGAATACCTTGCCGGCGTCCTTGTTTCCAGCTGACTATAAACCTGGAAGTCTTCAAGTCACGAGTGAACAGGTATCTTCTAGGCAAGCATGCACCATCGTAGACTGCGTCATCATTTACCATCAGGTGAGATAGTGGTCAAATGCTCAAATCAAATCAAATCAAATCATTTATTTTGTGATACACAGGTCATAAAACAGATGTTACAACAAAAGTATATAGTTCATACTGCGATCAGCCGCAACGGCATACAAAATTACAAATAAGCCGAAGCTTTTAATATAAAAGTGTCACTTATAGCATTATGAAATACTTAAATTAATCAAATTACATCACAGATAAAAGTCAATAATTAATAAATAGGTCCATGTCATTGTATTATATTATAGTCAATTACTTAGCAAAAAATTCATTAAGGGAATAAAATGTATGGTCGATTAAATATTGAAATAATTTATGCTTGAATGCTATGCCTATAAATTGTAAAAAAAAAAAAAAAGTCATACACAAAAAATCAAAAACGTCAAAATAAAATAATTTAAAATGTCAGAACAATATACCTACTAATAACTGAAATTACTAGGATTCAGGGTTCAGCATTATATTAGTTAAAACTACTTTCGTGCATAATATTATTATGTATAATTTCTGTCTTTTATTTTTATGTGAACAAATAAATAAACTTTAAACTTTAATGTGTGAAAAAAGATTCCTGTTTGATAAACAATTTGTTTTGTATATCAGATATGTTTAGTATGTTATTTTGTCAAGGTGTTGAAGGTGTGAGAGTGTGTGAATGAGAGTTACTGTGTGTAAGAGACGATGCATATTATATACAAGACAAAATATAACTTTTTACCGCAGTTTTTTTTAATCATCATTTAGTAATTTAATTACATTTGAGTCAAATCCTGACAAATATAATCTGGGAGTTTTTAAGCCTAGAGTGAACCGGTATCTTCTAAGCAAGCATGCTCCATCGGCGACCGCGTCGTCACTTACCATCAGGTGAGACCGTGGTCAAATGATTTGACCTAGAAGATACCGGTTCACTCTATCCTTGAAAACTCCCAGATTGTATTTGTCAGGAAACAATGACGATGGTAAGGTGTAAGTTAATAAAGTTTAAGCTAGTAGTTTAGCAAGAAGTTAAAGCTTATTCATAATTTATACTTCATCATCATCATCCTCTTTGCCTTTTCCCATTTGTTATTGTGGTCGGCTCCCGATCTAGCCTGTAGCGGTGAGCTACCAGAATTACACAAGCGACTGCCATCTGACCTCGCAACCCATAAGGGACCAGTAACAGGGATGGTTAGATCAGGCGTCAGATTCTATCAGACGTCCGACTAAACGATTGCCATAGATGTTCTTATGACAACCGGGACCGACGGCTTAACGTGCTCTCCGAGGCACGGAGCGATGGCATCGACAACTGCACATAACTTACTAGATAAGTCATTGGTGCAGGGCCGAGGATCGAACCCGGTGCCGTGAGATTACGAAGCGCACATGCTACCGCTCGGCCACCGTCACTCTTTCATTCATATTTTATACTTATTTCAGGTTAAAATATGGGATATGAGGAAGCGAGCCTGTCTCTACACCATCCCGGCTCATACGCACTTAAACAGCGGTGAGCATTCTATTATTTACTACACGTATTAAAGAGTTTTGTTGACACGGAGCATTGGGGCGTGACGAGCTACTCGTTCGCCTGATGTTAAGCGTAACGACCGCCCATAACGGTTGCAGGTTCGCGTGACACTGCACTGCGCACGTCATCCTGTGATATCACAGTCTAGTAATATTACTAGACGGTGTGATCAGATCATAAACTCTCATTTGTCCAGTAATTTCACTAGCTACAGTGCCCTTCAAACCGGAACACAGTAGTGCTTGCACACTACTGCTTGGCAGCAGAATAACTGGCAAAGCGGTGGTACCTTCCTAGACGAACTTTGCAGAAAAGTCCTACCACCTAGCTGGTATAACGTTGGAGTCTAGCTCTGTATTGAACAAGAAGATTTCTCTGTTTTTTTTTAAATGGTAGAGCTATGGGTTTTGATATCGTAAATAATATTTTTTCAGTTTACAGTAATATTGTTGGTTTCAGATGTGCGATACCAAAGGAGTAATGGTCATTTCCTGCTGACGTCATCATACGATAAGACCGCCAAGCTGTGGTCGAACCCCGCTTGGCATCCGCTCAGAACACTATCCGGACATGATAATAAGGTAAACATCATCATCATCATCATCATAGTCGTCATTATTGGCATCATCATTGTCGTAATCATCATCACCATCATTATCGTCATTGTCATCACAATAACCAGCATTAAAAGTTAAACCATAAGCTATACTTGACTATTATTAAAAATGCGCAAGGAAATATTACTTTCTTAAAAGTAGCTCTACCTTCTGAACTGTAGGTGGTGGGTTCGATTCCCACTCATGACAAACATTTGTGTTTGTTCTGTGTCTGGGTGTTATATTGTATTCTATGTATGTATTTACAAACAAAAAGTATCTAAGTATTGTATCAGTTATCTGGTTTCCATAGTACAAGCTATGCTTAGTTTGAGGCTAGATGGCGCTATGTGACATGTCCCACACATATTTATTGATTGTTAAATCCATTTTGCTGATATAATTACTTTATTTCCAGGTAATGAGTGCAGACATATCGTATGACAACAAGTACATAGCGACGTGTTCGTACGACCGGACATTTAAGCTGTGGGCGCCGGACTTGTCATAGATTTGTGTGTAAATAAATATGTGGAATTCAGTTTTTGTTTTATTTCTATTGAATAAGTACTAGGTGCGAGCCGTTACGTTATTATTATTAAAATAGCTTAGTATTGTATTTATTCATAAAACGTACATTGTGTTTGAATAACATAATATAAAATTTGAATTAAGAACATTACAGTTATTAAATTAAATTAAATTCAATAATTGGCTTATCATGGATTGATTTTTAAGTGTAAACCACAGATTCAGATTCAGATTCAGATATTTTATTGCTTCCATAGTGTACATAGGTGGAATAAGTATAAAATTATTTAAGTAGGCTCATTATGGACCCCGTCGGGCGCAGCAAATTTGGAGAGAGAAGGACGACTTCACAAAAGAGTCAATATGTACTTACAAAGAGAATAATAACATATTAGTTTGACTATGATAAAATTTTACTCGCAATGTTTTAATTGTATTTATTAATTAATTTAATGTCAATGGAGTACATAAATATATATATATATATATATATATAAAACTGATTAATTTCACACTTCAGGTATATCTATAAAGATATTATAGTTCTTAAAATTGCTTGGTGCTTGGTTGCTAAAATTTTAAGAACTATAATATCTTTAATAATTGGCTTAGTAGCTGCATGGAAATTAAATTGGTTTTTTATATGTACTAGACATATCATATGGTAAGAAAATACAAGTAACATAGAAACGTCACAGTATCACAATGCTAGGTCAAGTACTCATTTATGCTCACAGATAACCCCCAATAGATACCGCATTACGGGATTGTTGTTCGGATCCTAGCTCACCGAAACTGGCGGAAGGCGCGGGTTGCGGGGACTGGAGCCAATGCGCTATTATTGGCTGTTTCGAGTGACGCCCTAATAATGAACTCTAATACTTGGTCGAAACTAAGGCCGTGCTGCGAAGCGGCGATTTATATAGACCCATTTACGCCAATGCGTGGTGCGCGGTCGTCGTCTTTCATGCGGTATCTATTGGGGGTTATCTGTGTTTATGCTATAATAATTTTTCTCCAAAAGAAATGCTTTTACTTTGTGTTTAAATATTTTAGGCTTGTAGACTACTTCCTTAATATCGTGTGGCAATTTATTCAATAATTCCGCTGCTTGGTATAAAGTGCAATGTTTGGTTATATTTAAAGTAGGATGTATTCTTTCCTTCTTGTACTTTCTTTATCAATCCTTTCCTCTTCTGTCTCAAAATCGAATATATATTTCACGAAAACATTAAAAACATTTAAAATTAAAAAATTAATTAACGAAAATTAATTAGTTACCGTTAAGGGGTTAAGGGTAACCCCGAGACGGTCAATCGCGATTGACAATTTTTACCCGATTGATCGTTTCGAATGAAGCTTCAATTGAAGGCGTATCATTCGCGCATGCTTCAGTTCAGTCCATAGAGAAAAATAATGTGTTCAGTCGTTTCTTGGACTATCATTCGTAGTCGTGTTCACAGGTCGGCGCGGTAATTACGTAAATTTTGCAACAGCAATGCGACAGCAGTAGCGAAGCATACATTCTCGACACCACTAATGATGTATGACAGCAATCACCGCGAGATTTACGCCTGTCGCAAACCTGTTGCGAGTTAGGTAATTAGGGGGCCGGTTGCTCTTTGGGAGCGCGATCAAGAGTAACACAGAGTAAAGAAACGATTGTCTTTTACTATCTTTAACCGTCAATCGATGTCAATCAAATTCATCATTTGTTTGCCGTCAATGCTGTAGTAGTATTGACAATCGCTTCAACCAGCATCAATGGCACTGACCTCTATAATGAGGAGTTTTATTTAAAAAAAAGAAATGGTGTTTTATGTATGACCCAATAGATGGCGCCAGTTGTGGTTTTACCAAAATCTGTTACTGTCACTGTTTCAAGCATAGACCACAGGTTATAGGAAATGTGTCACGATACTGACTGACAACTCTAAACTATTTCGTTTGTTCTATTTTCGTTGCGCGATAGCCGGCTTAATTTTGGATCATAATATTAACGTTTATCTGTCTCGCAGTTCTGCTGTACTTCAATTTACTTAAGAATAATGCACCACAGACTACTTAGGAGGTACTACAAACAATGTACTCGTGGTCCACTCAACTGAATTTGACATTTCTTTGTAGGTAGTCTAAGCATTTTCTTGTGTTTAAACTACTCTGTGATTTGAAAGTACTACTAACTATGTACTTACAGCGCCATCTAGAAAAGAAGCGGAACTAGTGTTTTTTTTAAATAAAAAGCCTCATACACGTACTTGTATTATAGAGGTCAGTGATCAACGGGTATCAATCACGTAAAGATCAATTATACTATACTCTTTAGTAAAGGTTGTCAATCGCGATTGACCGTCTCGGGGTTTTTAATAAATAATTGTGGACATTTCACACAGCGCCATCTAGCGGCTAGCCCCAAACTAAGCAAAGTTTTTAATTTATGTACTTAGGTGATTTTGTTTATAAATACATACTTAGGGTCAATTCAGATAAAGCGGGAATATGCTCGAGAACTTTTTAATTGGTAATTAAATATCCCTCCGGTCGACTTGGGCCACTTCGTAACTTGTCCATTTCCAACCATATTCCGTTTAGACAAAGCGGAAAATAACCGAACATTAAAATCTTATCCAATAAGAATGTTGACTATTTTCGCTTTTGTAAGTTTCGTTTTATTTGTTAGCTGATATCTTCGCCATCTTTCCGGCGTCCTTGTTTCCAGCTAACTATGATCTGGGAGTCTTCAAGACGAGAGTGAACAGGTATCTTCTAGGCAAGCATGCACCATCGTAGACCACGTCATCGTTTCCATCAGGTGAGACTGGTCAAATGCTTTGCCTATCAACAATAAAAAAAAACGTCCACTACTGATCATAGACCTCCCCATAGAGCGCCACTGAGTGGCTGCCTGCTTCCTGCATCGCCGGTCCACTACGCAGCGTTCTGGTTCGTGGTCGCCACTCGAAAACCGTTCTATGATAAATAGTAATAAAACAATATAATTTCGACAGTGGCATCGGTCGAGTTTGGGACCTGCGTACGGGACACTGCGTGATGTTCCTTGAGGGTCATTTGGGCCACCTATACCTTGTCCATTTTATTGTTTTAGTTATTTATGTTTTTTTTTGACAGCTCGACGACTGAAAAGATACTATTCCGATTGTACATGTCATGGGACCGGAAGTATACAATCGACTGCCAAAAAATGTCACAGAGGCGTTGAGCCTAGGTTGTTTTAAATTGCGGTTGAAGCGCTGGCTCATCGAGCAGACCTTCTACCACTTCGATGAATTTAGAAGCATTAGGCCATATTAACTTTAGGTATTTATAATTGACATTAATACATAACTATTACGTGCTATTATTATTTAAATTCAATTTTTGAATGGACATTATTATGTTGTAATAATTTCGTATTTTTTATTATTTTTCACTTTTTTATTTTATTTCGGTTCATTGTTCATTAATTTTTTATTTATAACTCGCTTCTGCTAGTTACAAGATGACGTACCTACGAGTACGTATGTGTTTTACTTGACTTGTATTTTTTGTACCAAATAAATAATTATGATTATGATTATGTACCATTATAGTTAATTAAATTAGGTACGTAAACGTAATAACCGATATCGGTAAATGTACATTTTGATGAATTCCATGAAGTACAATATTATTTGTATGAAATTTTAACGTAAACAATACGAAACTTCATGGGTGTGAGCTGTCAAAAACCATTTCTAAAACGGACAAGGTATAGTAATTTTATGTTATTGGCGAATTCGTTAGGATACCAAATAATGAAAATAAACAAATTCGGTAGTTTCAATATTTATTTGTACGGCCAACTGCATTTACAGTGCACAATACAATGCGTACGACAATATTTACAGTTGCGAATTAGAAAACTTTATCCTAACATTTATTACGGTTGATGAACATTACCAAGTCTCTTTTATATGACAGCCTCTGCGGTGTGGTGGTTGAGCAGGTCGGATCATAACCCGGAGGCGGCGGGTTCGATTCCCGCGACAGGACAAGTATTTGTGCACAGGAAAAAAAGCGCAAATACTTATGTTCTGTGTGTGTGTGTTGTGGGAGCATGGCTCTCGTAGTTCCTGGCTCCCTAGATACAGGGGATCCTAGTTAGGGGCCGGGATCTATGTATGTGATTGTTGGGCGTTATTCATTATTTATTTATTTTAATTAAACCGACTAGAGTTTACAGTTCTACCCGAATTTTATCAAATATTGAAAGGGAAATATCGAAATTTCCCGGGAAAAATATATACCTACACCTATCCCCAAACTATTTACTTGTCAACGAAAGTGTATTATTGTAAACGTATCTATTATTTCTGGAGGTTATCGAGTACAAAAAAAAATTGATTATATATATAACAGAATTAGAAGTGACAGATTTGGCTTATAATAGTCAGTTCACAGTTCACACTAACAAATTCTGATTATACTGACAGATGCTTATATTGACAGATTCTGTTACACTGACAGATGTTGCTTACACTGACAGATTCTGCTTACACTGGCAGATTCTTGCTTAAAGTGAGACATGTTGCTTGTACTGACAGATTTTGCTTACAATAATAGATGTTAAGAGATTTTGCTTAAACAGATAGATTCTGTTTACAGTGACAGAGATGTTGCTTACACTGACATATTCTGCTTACACTGGCAGATTCTTGCTTAAAGTGAGACATGTTGCTTGTACTGACAGATTTTGCTTACAATAATAGATGTTAAGAGATTTTGCTTAAACAGATGGATTCTGTTTACAGTGACAGAGATGTTGCTTACACTGACATATTCTGCTTATATTGACAGATGTTCCTTACATTGACATTCGGCTTAAAATTACAGATGTTGCTTACACTGACAGGTTCTGATTATATTGATAACTTTTGCGTTTACAAGTTAAACAAACTACCATACAAAATGTATGAAATCTACGAAAGCTTACGAGACTTATAGCAATATCTACCAGACAACTTTATAATGTTCATCAAACGCTTAACAAGAAGATTTAAAAAGTACGGAAATTACAATTCAGCTACTATTAAGATAAACGGAGTCATTCAAAATTAAAAAAAAACAAACAAAAAACTGCTTTTGCGCCAGTTAACCAAATAAATTATTCTAAAAATTATAATTATACATACATCGATCTATCTTTGTATGAGATCTACATATTTTGAACACCTCTATAAGAATATTATAATACACATTCATTTTATTATACAGGGTGATTAGATAATAGTGCTAAACATTTTTTTGTTATTAAAAAAAACTTAATATTAATAAAAATAAATGTTTTTTTTTGCACAAAATAATTAAACTAAAAAATCAATACAAATCAAATCAACAAATATGTATTGCTTCAAAAACAAAAAATTATAAACATTTTCTTAACATAAATAATATTATTTATTTAACACTATTAACTACAGCCTGTGGTTTAAAACATAAATTGTTTACTGAACAACTTGTGATGAGTCACTTTATTTATTTTATATTTTGGCTCCACACATAGTGTATTTAGCCAGTGTCAAGTATTGCAATTTTTCATCGTGTTATACTGGGTGGCGCAAAAGTAAAGACCCTATTTGGTTCAGCTATAACATTTTTTCTAAATTAGAAAACTAGATTTAGGTTTTTTTAAATGTATATTTGTGTGTATATTTGTGAGTTAGTAAGTTGAAGTGGCAATGGGCAGGCCACATCGCTCGTAGAACTGACAACCGATGGGGAAGAAAGGTTCTCGAGTGGCGACCACGAACCGGAAGACGCAGCGTGGGCCGGCCCCCCACTCGGTGGACCGACGACCTGGTGAAAGCCGCGGGGAGCCGATGGATGCAGGAGGCGAGCAGCCGCTCAAGGTGGCGTGCTCTGGGGGAGGCCTATGTTCAGCAGTGGACGTCTTCAGGCTGTTAATGATGATGATGATATTTGTGCCATTAAATTTCGTACCATTAGGATTTAAAGATGATGTCTTTTAAATGGTGACCTCCAGAGTTGATACACATTTGAGCCCTATTTATGACATTTTGCATAACTTGCCGTAACACTTCCTGCGATATGTTCGTTATTTCTTGACGAATGTTTTCTTTTAGAGCTGCGAGAGTCTGTGGCTTGTTCACATACACCCGAGATTTCAAAAAACCCCAAAGAAAGAAGTCTGGACTGGTCAGATCGGGTGATCTTGCAGGCCAAGGCAAATCGCCAAAACGAGAGATAACTCGGCTTGGAAAAGCGTCCCTCACTAAGTCCATAGTGTCGCGCGCTGTGTGTGCCGTAGCGCCGTCTTGTTGAAACCAGATGTGCTCCAGCCCCAATTCGTCCAAACTGGGTATCAAAAACTCACGTAACATGGTTCTGTAGCGTTCTCCAGTGACAGTTATCGCATTGCCTCCAGCGTCTTCGAAAAAATAGGGTCCGATCACTCTGTCAACACAGATGCCACACCATACAGTAACTTTTAGTGGGTGTAGAGGTGTTTCTTGAATAATGCGCGGATTATCAGTGCCCCAGAACCGAGTATTCTGCTTATTGACATGCCCTGAGAAGTGTTACGGCAAGTTATGCAAAATGTCATAAATAGGGCTCAAATGTGTATCAACTCTGGAGGTCACCATTTAAAAGACATCATCTTTAAATCCTAATGGTACGAAATTTAATGGCACAAATATACATTTAAAAAAACCTAAATCTAGTTTTCTAATTTAGAAAAAATGTTATAGCTGAACCAAATAGGGTCTTTACTTTTGCGCCACCCAGTAGAATATTTCACGTAAAGTCAAATCTTAGTCACAGTCTGGGTAGCCATAGTCCAGTCTAAGCCAAGCCCTAGTAAAGTGGTGGCAACACGAAAAACCACGTTTCGCCACATTATATCACTTGCCCACACTCATGCTCGTAATTCAGCACTTAATGCGTAAAACGCCACTAATTTTAAACATTAACACTGGAAAAAGCACAAGTTTGGAAAAATAATGAACTTTACCGCGTACCCGCCAAAACTTCAAGAGTCACTTTTATAAAAAATATGTGTGGACATGTCACACAGCGCCATCTAGCCCCAAACTAAGCATAGCTTGTACTATGGGAACCAGATAACTGATAGAATACTTAGATACTTTTTTTATTATCAAAAAAAGGTTAAGATAATTGTATCCCCCCCCCTCTTGTCCATACAAAAGTGCCCACGCTTATCCAACTCTAAATGTTATCCGATTTTGATGATTTTTTATATGTTGTCTACCCAGTAAAAATATGACTAAGAAAAGTAGTTGAAATTAGAACACGAAACATATTTTCAACAAAATCAAGACGTACAAGCATAGATTATAATCTATCCAAACGATTGACACCAAAATCAAAGCATTTTGTTAAGTTTTAGAGGGTGAAAACCGTGGGCGCCCAAAACGCTAAAGTGTAGGTAAATTCACTCATAAGCTCTATTGTCTCTATCATACGTGTGGAGAGCAGAGCGACGGCAATAACATTTTCAAATACCAGGACGGTCGTCTTAAGATTTAGTAGAATAATATTGAGTTCTATCTTAGAAATCCGAGTTCCTATGAAAAGTTTTCAAAGTGATTCATCAAAAGCGATTCAGCAATAGACTGAACACGCATCGTCGCGTTCAGATACCAACTTAAAACAATATAATTTCAAACAACTCCGCAAGAAAAGATTGGAACATTTATTCTCTAGTATTTACAAAACATTTTTAGACAATAATTCTTTTCAAACGAAACATTTTAAAATTGTTCCCACGTGTTATATTTTCGTTTCTTTTTTTAACATCCGAGAGATCAAATACTTTGAGGCTTTTGGGGTGATATCGATTAGCAAAATCGATTTCGTCTATCGATAATCGAAATCGATTAAAAATATAGATAAGGGAATCTAAATTCTATAAACAAATGGTAACGGTTTCAACAAATAAAAATTACTCATCCGATTTTGATTAAACTTATCCTAAAACTGTTTAACTTATCCAAAAGTAACACTCGTCAAAATCGGTTAAGTATTTCAATTGTTTTTTCAAATTTATGGAATGTGAACGTTTTGAATACAAAATATAATTTCTAATACTTTGAATTACGGCTTATTTACTAACTTTAGCCCGCACTTTTCTATCTACGAACATATCGAAAACTGCACAAATTCCATTACACCAAGACCACATCAAAATACGTCCAGCGTAATTTGAGTTACACACTTTCATGTTTTCTATCTTTCAAATAGGCTGGTGTCCTGTTATTTTTCATTGCATAAATTAATAATATTTCTTTTAAAAAAAACAGTCGTGAAAACAAAAATTATATATCTCAAAAAATGACACAAAGTTACAAGCATTTTAAAATACAGGAGTAGAAAGAGACAGCTCAGACATGCAGTGACGTCACTCTTGTAGAAGCAAGCTACCAGCATAGTACTTCATTACTAAGCTGTGGTAGCTTTACATACAGACTCTTTGGCATGTGACGTCACAACGTGCGTTTTCATAGTAACTGTGGAGAACCTCCTGTTTTGCGAGAAAGGGACAGGCGATGCCCCCTCCAGAAACTTTAAAAGCTTATTACTCTTTGATATAATTTCCGATTCTGTTTATTTTTTCAATTATTGCATTCATTTTCAACCTACTTTATGAAAATAATATTTACTTGTTAATTTTTAATAGCAGGACGCTAGCCTATCATTTTTCAACCTCCCCCAAAAGCCTTAATCTTAGACTAGACTAATTTTTCGTTGTAGGATTCATACCCATGTTCAAAAGACCAGAATATCGAAATGGATTCGCCATTATTTCCCTATATGCAGCCAACTGCCTTGGGTCCACCTGGCCCGCTAAATTGTACAACGCCATGTATGGGTCCAAAAACGACGTCACGGGTCCTTTAGGGGGTTCAACAGGCACGACCGGGGCTTTTTGACTACTTTGGGAGCTGGTCGAACTGGTTGGACTGTCTTCCCGCGAGATTTGGTAGTTAGGAACCGATATAGGTTGTTTTTTATAAGGTTTTGGATAATCCTTAGGCGGGGTAGGGGTTTTCGTGAACTTTCCATTCGAAGACCGCTTTTGCGGGTTTTTTTTCCCAGGGGATGGGGGTTGCGATTTGTTGACCAATGTAATTTCCAAATTGGACCCAACAACTGCTTTTCCATCGACAATCGAATAGTTTTTGGTTAAGTTTTGAGCTGTGTTTTTAGATGGAGACGGCGTGGTTGGGACTCGAACGATTTCAACAGCCGGCTTCGTACTCAACTTACAAGTCAGGTCAAGGATATCTTGAGGAGGGGTTGACGGCTGTTGAATTTTTGCTGGTTTTATCGGCACCCCATGTAAAATATGCGGGGGTGGCATGAAGGGGTCTTTCGGGTTTCCATAGACAGTCTTTTCCGGACTCGAAGTCCCGTACAAGGGCGTTCCTTGAATAACTTTGGGGGGTTGCAATCCGTTATAATTGTGAGGAATTATATTATACATTTGGAATAGCTGAGCGTTGGACATTATTTGATGTTGAACAGCTGGGTTTAAGAGCATGGGGCTTGGGGCTAAAATAGGGGTGGCTATAACAGGGGTGGCTAATACAGGGGTAGGCCAACCTGGGGTGGGTAGTGGGGTCACCTCCAAACCTCGTTCTTTGAGTATATCCAGTTTCTTCTTTTTGACGGATTGCGGACTCTCCGGGTATTCGTCTAAGTCGATGATTTCTGGAGTTTTTGGTTTGTAGGGTACCTGGGGGAGGTAGGTTTTGATTAGAAACTGGTTTTGGTGGGGTGGGGTGGGGTATACAAGGTAGTAAGGTATGTTGTAACCTCCACGATCTCCTACTGACCAGCTCGAGTAGCATGAGCTATAAAATCGACATCATTATCTCTTCTCTCTCGAAAACACTTGATCAATGAATACGCTAAGGACTATCAAGTGATCGTCGGATGCTTTCTTGAGAACTCACATTTTTAACGCTCATGCTAGCTCTGCTAGCAGAGCTAGCATGAGCAGTGCAGCAGTGTATACAGGGTAGTAAGTAATAGTGAGGTAAGTACTACCATACAGGTTGGGGCACACAGGGTAGTAAAGGTAAGTTTTTCTAGGCAAGCATGCACCCCCGTAGGCCGCGTCATCACTTACCATCAGGTGAGACAGTGGTCAAATGCTACAAATTGTAAAAAAAAACATACAGGATGGAGTATACAGGGTGGTAATGGTAAGTAATAACATACAGGGTGGGTCTACTGGGTAGTAAGGTAAGTACTAACATACAGGATGGTGTCTACTGGGTAGGAAAGGTAAGTACTAACATGCAGGGTGGGGTCTACTGGGTAGTAATGGTAAGTACTAACATACATGGTGGGGTATACAGGGTAGTAATGCTAAGTACTAACATACATGGTGGGGTATACAGGGTGGTAATGGTAAATACTAACATACAGGGTGGGTCTACTGGGTAGTAAGGTAAGTACTAACATACATGGTGGGGTATACAGGGTAGTAATAGTATATACTAACCTCCACGATCTCGTCGTCGCTGTGGGCATGTATAGGGGGCGGGGGGTGGTGGATGCCGAAGTTGGTGACCGGGGGAGGCGCGGGGGACGGGGGGGCCGACACACACACCGGCGCTGTGGGGGAGACAATACAATAGTTTATTAGCCTTGTAACTGGTATTGATACGCTGGGCACGTCAATTTTATGATTAAAAGGTATACATTTCATATCGACAGAAAGAAATAAAATAATATAGTATAAAAAAATGATACATACTAATCTACCTCTCCCTCTCTGATAGAGCGCCATTTTGGGCGGAACTTGATTGCAACCGATAGAAACACCAGTATAGATCTGACAGTTTCAATACATAGTTTATGTGCATAGTTGCTATAGAAATTTTCAGTTCGTAATGAAATTGAAAATACACCAGGGCCCTAATTCTGTATGAGAACACAGATTCCACACGATACGTAAACACGTCGTTATCGTGTCTTGTTCAAATCGTGTCACAGCATTATAGATACCTTCACTTTACATTGAAGTTATTTTTATTTTGAATAAATATTGACATAAGTGGTGGTAACTTTTGACGTGTTGATGTTTCGGAACGCGTCTCAGTGGAACACTTTGATGAGGGAGTAATAAGGATCCGGCACAAAGTTATCTATACGAAACACGCCTTGCGGCAAAACCGCCATGTTGTGGTGATATGGCAAGCACCAAAGAGTATATAAGATTTCTCGTTATTTAGTGTAATCAAGCTGAGGTTTGTATCTAAGGTTTGTATGCATAGTGGGCGATACCGCCGCCATATTGTGGTGAGAAATTGCCTCAAGTCACGTGACATATTTCTGATCCTATGGTGGAACATTATGATTTTTGACAGTTTAAATCGCGCCAATTCCAAATTTATTTCGCGCGGTTTCGTTTCATTTCATAGACAATACATTTTTGCAGATTTCTTATATAAAACAAGGGATTGGCGTGGTTTCAAAGCAAGGAATCGTAAAGTGGTCATACAGAATTAGTGCCCTGTCTTGCATTGCAATCTAAGTTATCATCGGTCAACCTAGTGGGGGAAACATTATCAAAACAAAATAAGAATATTATACCTTGTCCATTTTATTATTGGTTTTTTGGCAGCTCACGCCCATGAAGTTTCGTATTGTTTACGTTAAAATTTCATACAAATAATATTATACTTCATGGAATTTATCAAAATGTACATTTATCAATACAAATTATTATGATGACGTACCTAATTCGATGAATGATAACAGTACAATCGGAATGGTATCACATCCGAGAATCTGTAGAACATCACTAACTTGTCAGTAGTTTAGCTGTCAAAAAACCATTAATATAATGGACAAGGTATAGTAATATAATTTATATACAAATACATACGTGTGTTAGGCGCGGTCGGTGCAGCGTGCGGCCGCGTCGGTTTGACACGCACCGCACGCAGCGAGCTGCGGCCGGCAGGACGAGCCCTCTGTCAACAATAACGGTCATTATTGTCTAAACAAAAGAAAACCAGTTGAATTGAGGGAATGTTCCCAACCACCGCCAGTGGGGTCGTTGGGACAGACCCTCCATATTTAATTTAATAATGAATGATGTGACGAGCTAGGCGTTCACTGATATGATGTTAACCGATACGGCCACCAATAACAGTTGGAACTGGCAAGTCATTTTATGAAAAGGACTTAAAAAATAAGTCTTTAAAAGAATAACTTGTTTTAATGATAGGTCTTGTTAAGAATAAGGCCTTTTGCACATTATAAGACACGGACATAAGACAAGACATCAAACAGTATGTGTGTTGTGTCTTATCGGACATAAGAAAAAATATCCTGTAATATGTATGGTCTCTTATAACAACCAAGCGACTGAATGTCTTATAAGACATTTTTCATAACTCATAAGACACAACAAAATATTTTTGTCATATGTATTTATTTTTCAGTAGCTGGAATGTCAGGATAAATTAGGGGGTACTTGTTCACTTTGTTGTTATAATAATGTAGATTAAGTGGGTAGGTGAGAATAGTTGTTGACATACCCACGCCTTAGTCTGGCTACCTAGCTCAATACATGATTCGTAGTTAAAATGTGTTTTAATTAATATCTAGACATACTAATCTTAAAATGTGCAAAAAGCATTAGGCCTGTATTAAAGAAAGATGATCAGCGGGGGTGATCATGTAACTTTGATTGCAATGAAACAGGTGAAATTTCATTCCGAATTTGAAAATTTCCATAAGAAGTATGCTCATAAGTTGCATATTGTAACTGTCAAATGTATACACTTTTGTGTTTCTATCAGTTGCAATCAAGTTACATGATCGCCTGGCAGTTGTCAATTCATGCTCAAGTCAAGATTTCATTCACAAAATTAACAATTAGTGACTGAAGTCTTGATAATTGAATTAAATAGATTATTATGGGTGTAAGTCTTTTAGAGAATGGGTTTTGTTATGGGTATTTTCCAAATAAGTTGTATTATGAACAAGTTCTTATAAGACTGTAGGTCATTAGTGAACAGTAGGCATGGATAAAATCACAAGGAGCAGGTGTAAAATCATATGATTTTATGTTTCATAAATCACTCTGCTACTTTTTGTAAGACACTCTGCTACAAATCGCAGTGTGATAATCACACTTAATTGAATCGTGGCTTCGGATTTCATAATACTAGAGTAGCATAAGCGGTGAATATCAAAACACATGATTTTATTTATGCTTCAGTAAACAAACTGAGACCTCAACAGTATAATTTTATTAACATTGTAGTGTAGCAGTGAACTTTGATCTTGTTTAACTTAAAGAGTAGCGTTAGATTACTTGTAATTATTTGTATCAGGTCGCAACTTCACTAGGTTGCTCCTAAATCACATCTCTGTTCCATTTCATAAAGCACAGCCAATCGCCATTGATCATAAATTCATTAGGCATATGAAAAATCACAGGCTGTGAAAAATCACAGGTGAAATGACTAAAATAAATCATATGACGAAATGACAATGATTTTAAAGTAGCAATCATTTCCATGCCTAGTGAACAGATGCAATGGCAACTATACCATTGTAACAAATATATATTCTAATTCTAATTTATTTAATTTTTAACTTATAGGCATTCATTAGTCACAATAAATAAACTTTATAGTAGTGTGTACTATAATATCATTAATAAATTATTAAAGGTTTAGGGTCCAATTGGTTCACATGACAAAATGTCCAATTGATTAATTGTATCATGGTCAAAATGTGTAAGCATCAAAACATACATGTTAAAACATTCAAAACATTATGGTCTCAATGTTTAGTGACAAATTGTGAAGTTCAAAATACGTGTGCATCGGATTACAGAATAAAAAGTTTACAGTGTTTGGACCACAAGCCAACAGACAGCCACCAGTTCATACAGATGATCCCTTTATTACACTTATGTGATCACAATTATTTACCTACAATTATTGGTCAGTCGAAATAGTAAAGGATTGTAACTACCAGCATCTCAATACTCAATACTCAATAATTTATTGCAACCATTATTATACATTATATACAGGTGTTAATAGCGTGTTTAAAGGTAACATAATGACCCTGCTTGGGTATAGCAATAACGTGCGGAGCGAATCGACTTAGTCTACAGTGAATCGTTCCGAAAGGAATTCGTCTAATGTATAGTAGCATTTATCCAGTAGCACAGTTTTTAAAGCTACGGCGAATTTTTTCTCTTCTTCAATTTTTTTTAAATATACCGGTAATTTGTTATATATCCTTGTGGCCATTGTATGGGTGCCGGAACTATGCATAGCTAATTTTGACTGGGGTGTTATTAAGTCATATTTATATTTAATCTCTGTCAAATGGAATCTATTTAACACCTGCATTCTCACGATACTGACATACTACTGCCGCTGCCAAACATTTGCACTAGCCCTACAAATCAGCTTCAGACATGTCAACACAGTACACAGAGAAGTATGATGCAGAAAAGAATTAAGGTGACGGGTAGAGCCAGATAAGCAGGTCCAAATCCATTCAAAGAAACATCAACCTTAACATTGTAGTCTTAAATACCAATTAAGTCTGCACTTAAGTGTGGCACTTACAACAGAGGCAACACATGAAATGACTGATTTTGATGGTTTTTTATTAACATCTATTTTTATATTTTGACTGGCCTGATAGCTCAGTTGGTAGTAGCTCTGCGTTCTGAACTGTAGACTGTGGGTTCAATTCCCACGTGGGACAAACATTTGTGTGAAGAACATCGATGTTTGTTCTGTGTCTGGGTGTTATATTGTGTTCTATGTATATACACAAAATAAAAACACTAAAATGTAGATGGTCCAGGCACATGATCAGAGGGAAAGAGAAATGGAGTAAAACAATTAGATTGTGGTATCCATGGGAAGGATAGAGAGGTAGACAATTTAAAAGGTGGCAGGATGAAATGATGGCAATTGGTGGTAAAACCTGGACCGGAATTGCATAGGACAAAATGCAATGGAAGGGTTTGAAGCCTTGCCGAAGGGCACACAGATCACAGTACCAATGAAGAGACCAGCAATCAGTACCAAAGAAAGAAACAATAAAAAATCTGAGATGGTATACAAAAATAAATTATATAAGTAGTCAAAAGAGGTAAAGAAAATATGCTTGTCCTGTTGACATGGATTACCAATTTGTTTAAAAAAATTATATTTACAACACCTTGTGGTAGTAGTGGGCCCAATTTCTCATGGTGTGGGCCTTATTCCTCATTGTGTAAGCCCATTGACTCATGGAGTGGCCCCAATTCCTCATGGAGTGGGCCTCATTTCTCATGGAGTGGGCCTCATTTCTCATGGTGTCAGCCCAGTGCCTCTCGGATTGGCCCCAATTTACCGTGGCAAAGGCCTCGTTTTTCACGGTGCGGGCCCATTTCTTGATGGTGTGGGCTTCCTTTATCATGATGTGAGCCTCTTTTATCATGGCGAGGGTCTCATTTCTCATGGAGTGGGCCTCATTTCTCATGGTGTCAGCCCAATGCCTCTCGGATTGGCCCCAATTTACCGTGGCAAAGGCCTCGTTTTTCACGGTGCGGGCCCATTTCTTGATGGTGTGGGCCTCTTTAATCATGATGTGAGCCTCTTTTATCATGGTTTGGGTCTCATTTCTCATGGTTATTTTATGATACGAACTCTATGATAATTACGTGGAGCCAGCGCAGAGCACTTGGTTTCCCGCGAAATTTAAAACGAATTTTACTTTTTATAAACCACTACGACGTTTTACTTCAACTTCTCTCGCAAAGAGTATATATAATATAATGCCTATTCTAGTTCTCTCGCAATAAAATACTCTTTGTTTTGTTCTCTCGGTACGGCAGATAATATATTCCTTAGGTGCGTTCGGATAGCCTACTGGTGGCAAAATTAACAGTTAAAAACGACCACATGCAGCGTTCGTTTTAGGAATATGTAAGCAAAAGTTGCGTTTTAACTGTTTTCGTTTAGCGATGATGGGCGAGTAGAGTTGTTTGATTCGTGTAACTTGAGTCAAATCCCATACGAGTCGGCTACAGTTTCATTTTTAACAACTCGAATCAACTCTGTCGACCGAACTGAACGCACGCCCGTACCAGCCGGCCGCGCCGCCACGTCACAACTCGAATTAACTCGGTCGGTCGAGCTAAACGCAGGCCCGTGGTTGCCGCGGCACCGAATGGGCTACGCGACTGGGGTTCTCAGGTCACGACTCGAGACACAGCGTTGCATGCATTGCATCTCACTCAACTCGGTTCGAATTAAGTGAAATAGGACATTAGATCAGGGCTCATTTGGCCAGGATCAGCCCCCGTATAGTGTAACTCAATCGTAATCGATGAATGGGCTTCATTTGGTCATTTCCGGTTGTGTAAAATCCTCATCCATCGGTGGTATGGTCCCTTAGGCGAAGAACTGAATTTATTTTTTTATTTTTTTTTATATTTGACTAGGCTAGCGTTTCAATAGACAAAATTGGTTAATTTTGATTAATTAACTATAATAGTGAGAAATAGTGAGAAAATACTAATGGATGGAGATGTTACACACTGCCAACTTGCCGGAAATAACGAAATGAAGCCAATTCATCCATTACGATTGGCTTAGACGGTAGCCCCGCAGTATAGCAAATTTGCCACTTTGCGGCCCTACAGGTAACACCGAGTCGAGTCAATCCGAGTTGCGACTCAAGTCAGTAGGTATATGAACTCGAGTAACTCGAATCAAAATAAATCCAACTCGTCACATCGCTATTTTCGTTCACCGTACGGATAGCTCAAAAACAGTTAAAAATGCTATCATGAACTGCCAATTTTGACCCACTTGTCGAGGTGGGTTAAAAGTAATCGTTTTCTGAAATAAGATATGAACGTAGAATTTTTGGCGCGGTTAAGTAAAAAGAATTTCCCGCGCTAGTGTAACGTTCCACCTTAAACCTAGATAGCGCTGCAAAATGAGCGGGTTATGTGGCTACGGCGGGCTAGGCTAGGTTAAAACGGTTTTTGGCATATTTCCGCTCTACGCTCAACTTATAGCCCGCTCATTTTGCAGCGCCATCTAGGTTTAAGACGGCTTTGGCATATTTCTGATCTAGGCTGTTTTCTTGGTGTATTAACATTCCTCTCCTCATTGTTCCATGTTCATGATTTATATTAAAGAAAGAAGAAATAAATAATAGGATTATTTGACGGGAACGCGGAAAAGTTCACGTCATTGCATTGTACTATTTTTCAAAACTTGTGCTTTTCCCAGTGTTAATGTTTAAAATTGGCGTTTAACGCATTAAGTGCTGAATTACGAGCATGAGTGTGGGCAAGTGACATAATGTGGTGAAACGTGGTTTTTCGTGTTGCTTCCAAAATTCCATAGAAGCTTCTAGTAAAGTTGCCACCACTTTACTAGGGCATGACTTAGACTGGACGATGACTACCCAGACTGTGACTTAGACTTGACTTTACGTGAAATATTCTATAAAACGATAAAAATTACATTACTTGAAACTGGCTAAATACACTATGTGTAGAGCCAAAATATAAGAGAATAAAAAAATCTAATACCATAGTTCATATTCATGGTACATACCTGTTCAAGTTGAGTTTGCGTGTGAGCGTGTCCATTTACCGATGTGTGCGGCGCTCGAGCCAGCTCTTGTAGGAAACTAGTGTCTGAGTTACCTGAAATGAAAATACCAAGCAATTAATTATTATTACAAGATTTTTTATAACTTTTTTTTAATGTAAACGGATGACGTGACGAGCTAGTCGTTCGCCTGGTGTTAAGCGTCACGGCCGCCCATTACAGATTGCAGTGTCACTCGGATATCTAAATTAAAGTTTCGCGTGACATTGCGCACTGCGCACGTCATCCTGAGACATCACACAGTCTAAAAAAGACTTCTAGACTGTGAGATCAGTTCTTAAGGGCTTGTGCAAGTCTAGCGTGAATTCAAGCCAAAGCCACAGAATAGATGTATAGTACTAGGCCAAAGCGGGGATGAGCCAGGGGCCGAGCGGCAGGGGCGGTCTAAGTTAAAATGGTCCCAACGCGCAATAGTTTAGGTAATTTATTATTACACTGAATATAAAGGGTATTTTAAAAATCCGCTATACATAAGCCCTCCATTATATTTAGTTCAACTACTACACAAAGTTTCATGATCTTATTTAAAGTATTCATTGAATAATCGCTGTTTATTTGTACGGTTTGGAGGTAACTTTGTTATTTTTTTCTATCGAGAAAAGTTTATTAATTCGTGTATTCACTATACATTTGCAGTAGCATTAGTCCTGAACTTTACCATATATTAATTTCAAAGTCATTGTTGCAATATTGTTGACAGGGCACTGTTTCATGCTAAGCCATTTTAAGCATTTTGGCATTGTATTGGCTCATAAGTCTCATTTGCCCAGTAATTTCACTAGCTACAATGCCCTTCAAACCGGAACACAGTAGTGCTTGCACACTACTGCTTGGCGGCAGAATAACTGGCAAAGCGGTGGTACCTACCTAGACGAACTTTGCAGAAAAGTCCTACCACCTAGTACACTTGCAATGTTTGTATTTATGGAAGCTTTATTCATTAAACTGACCACTATCATGACAACAATAATAAAAATTTACTACCACGTACCACCACACTACTTTGATTTACTGTATGGAGAAAACATTGACGGAAGTGGAATCGTCAATTTTATTGATCAATAACATTGATCGTGTATGGGCGGGCCGCCTTAAGTTGAAGTAGTAAGACTTCAGAGGGCCATCCCATGTGATGGGCTCAAAAAATCATTTTTTTTTTTCATAAATTGCTTTCTTAACATGTCTAGAATACGGTAGTAGTGATTTAAAAAAATTCGAAGTTGTTTTAAAGATACAGTGGTTAGAAGAAGTTGAGATTTTCATCGTTTTAAGCGGACTTGAAACTTTAAACGTGTTTTTCTCAAAACTGTGTTTTTCAAACTTTCCTCCACCGTGTCTCAAAAACGGCTTGACCGAATGACTTGAAATTTGTAGGGTACACTCAGCACATGTAAACGCATAGAATGAACTATTATCAATAGAAAATTCCCAAAATTTCGATTATTTTAATAGCAAAAAAACAAAAAAGAAAAACGCAAAATTTGCAACTTTTTTTTCAAATGTCTACCAAAAGTCCAATTTTTGGTATATTCATTTGATAATAGTTTATTCCGTGCATTTAGGCTTACAGATACAGTGCGCAGTGTCACGCGAACCTTGAGTTTGGAGTTCCGAGTGACACTGCAGTCTGTTATGGGCGGCCGTGTCGCTTAACACCCGGCAAACGATTAGCTCGTCACGTCATTCAAAAAAAAAAACAAACATAATAAAAAAAAAGATTACAACACCGCTATTTTTTTTTGTTTCGGATAAGCCAATCAGCCGGAATCGTGGACGAAAGTGCGAATGCATTTTTTCGAGGCGGGGGTGTTCAGAACGCTGTAACTCATGTTCTATACAATATTTTTAGCTTAAAATTTATATTATGTTAGTAAATGATAATAAACTTAAAGCTCTATCTATTTACCGTAGAAAAAAAATCCTAAAAAAAAACCTATAAAAACAACCCCTTAAAATGACACTTACCTAAGTTCAGTTTACTGGCAAGCTCGCTAAGGAACCCTTCTTTCCTCTCACTGTTTTCATACTCCTTCCCGTCATACCCCACTTCCCTCCCCGGGTTGTCTATCAACTTCTCGACCGGCTTCACTGTGATCTTCAGAGGTTTCTCCTCTTTAGGAAGGGAGTCTAGGAACTCTCTGTTCAATTCCTCTGCTGGCTTCGATGTTACGTTTATATCTTCTTTTATTTCTCCTGAAATTAACAATTTGGTTTTTTTGTTTATGGGCTTTCCCAGTTGGTGTGCCAGCCCCATCATAGATAAACTTGGTCTAGTAAGAATGATAATATGTAGGGTAGTCTGGTCAATTGTAGGGTATTCTAGTAAAATGTGGGGTATACCCCTGTATACCCCACATTTTACTAGAATACCCTACACTCCCCCACTCTATACCCATTAAACTATCCTGTACACCTCTTAAACTACCCCATGTACCCCTTAGACTAAGGGTAGCCTAAGGGGTACACGGGGTAGTTTAAGAGGAGGTATGAATTAATGATTTATTATGCTGGATTTTATGCTTGAACGGGATTTATTTAAGAACTTCAAACATCTCTCGGGAAATATAATAATTTACACACAGCGGTGTTAGTTCAAAATTAGTTACACCTTGGTACCCAAACCAGGATTAACCTGTAGAATGGTGTATGGGTGTGTTTAAGTGGTATATAAGACATTAAGGGGTATTCTAGAAAAATGTGGGGTATACAGGGTAGGCTACCCAGTGTAGCCCTTAAGGCTACACTGGGTAGTTTAAGGCGAGCCACTGAGGAAAAGCGGAAAAACTGATTTGCTAAATCAAATGTTTTAGATAGGTGGGTATTGCTATTAAATAACGGTCTCACAAAAACATATACGAGATAGCTAAAGATATTGCCTAAAGGATGTGCTACTTTGATACAAGATAAAATGAACTTTACTCGATTTAAAACAAAAATCTGAAACGAATTATTTAGTTTTTTTTTTAACTTTGCATAAATTTTTTAATGGAATTATTTCTCATTTAGTACTAAGAGTGGTTTTCAACTGATGTACTGTATTTATTAATCCTGGAACTTGAATGTTTTCCAACGGTTTCACAACATACCGTGCCGCCCACTCCCATACGTCGAAATGCCTCGCCTTAATATCTCACCGTATACCCCTATACAGGGTAGTTTAAGGGGTACACAGGGTAGTTTATGGGGTACACAGTATAGTTTAAGGGGTACACAGGGTAGTCTATGGGGTACAGAGTATAGTTTAAGGGGTACACAGGGTAGTCTATGGGGTACACAGTATAGTTTAAGGGGTACACAGGGTAGTCTATGGGGTACACAGTATCGTTTAAGGGGTACACAGGGTAGTCTATGGGGTACACAGTATAGTTTAAGGGGTACACAGGGTAGTACTCACCAGTCTCGCTATCGACTCTTTGCGGGGGAGTGCGGGAGCGGGGCGGGGAGTCGCAGACGGTGATGGTGCCGGGGGCGCACGTGATGCCGTTCGGTTTGATGCCGTTACGGCGCTCGTGGTTCTCGAACGGTAGGAGGTATCTGAAGGGATACACCATTTCTTTACAAACTCTATTATAATAACAACTGAAGCTTATCAACGATGAGAGACTAGTTAAAGGGAGAATTCAGTCTTGAACACAGACGCAAGGGCGCCGGTCTGTCGGCCTTCTATCGGTTACATTTTGGAGAGTGTGCGCATGCCCTTCATCAGCTTATTCCGTCATCCCCTTTCCATCATAGAACTACAAGGGTTCGTGATTCTTCACATCCTTACGTCGTTAGTGTACCACAAGTCCGCACTAAGCGGTTTGCTGACTCATTCATAGTCCGAATGGAATGCTCTTCCAGCAACAGTGTTTCCTCCTGGGTATAACCTGGGTCTTTTCAAGTCAGGAGTCCTCAAAAAATAAAGCAGTGAAAACAAAAATAAAATATCTCAAAAAATGACCAAGTTAAAAGCATTTTAGAATACAGCAATAGAAAGAGACAGCACAAACATGTAGTGCCGTCACTTCTTGGTCCTTCATAGTACCTCATTACTAAGCTGTGGTAGCTTTACATACAATCACTGCAACTGTTATGGGCGGCCGTGTCACTTAACATCAGGTGAACGACTACCTCGTCACGTCATTCATTCTCATAAAAAAAAAAATTTTTGGCCTGTGACGTCACAGCATGTGTTTTCATAGAAACTGTGGGGACCCACACGATCTCCGTTTTGCGAGAAAGGGACAGGCGATGCCCCCTCCAAAAACTTTAAAAGCTTATTACTCCTTCATTTATTTACCGGTTTTTGTTATTTTTTCAAGTATTGCATTAATTTTTAACCTACTTTATGAAAATAATATTTACTTGTTAATTTTTAATAGCAGGCAACTTGCCTATTCTATATCATGTTTACAAAATTTCTCCTTGACAGCTCTGTGGTGGTTAAGCAGAGCGGCTCATAGCCCGATGGCAGCAGGTTTGATTCCCGTGACAAAACAAGTATTGACGCACAGGGAAAACAAGATCAAATGCTTGTTACGAGGACCCAGGAATAACGAGGACCTTGGTCCTCGTAATTCCTGGGTCCCTAGATACAGGGAATCCTAGTTACAGGATCTATGTATGTGATCGTTGGGCGTTACTTATTTACTCGAACTCCACTGTTTCTCCCAGTAATTTCTATATATTTTATAAAATAAAGAAATAAAACATTTATGCACGTAGCTCTGTGTAAAGGTGTAATGACAAGTATGCAAATTCTATATACAAATACCAGTTTTCCAAAGTCTATCAGAGCGCCTGGTCGATGCGACGCGTGACCAAAATGCTGGCATTTATTTGGCCCAACGCATCAGCATTGCAATTCAACGTGGCAATGCGGCCAGCATGTTGGGTACGCTACCTACCGGTAGTGGGCTGGAGCACTTGGACTGTCTATAGGCCATCGCGGCTATTATACAGTCCATAAGTGTTCTTTGTAGTAGCTAGTTTAGTTTAGGTTAGCTTAGTTTTAATTATTGTAGTAGTTAGCTTGAGTAATAAAGGCAATTTGCCCGTTTAAAAAAAATACCAATATCAAAAACATTAAAAAAGAAATAGCCGTAAAAAAGGTTTCATGGCGGCGGTAGGCCACAATTTACTTTAGTGACTTTAATTAATGCCCAAGATACAAAATACGTTTTGTATGGGCGCTTTCGAACCGGTTCCATTATGTTTACGTGGCACAGCTCGTGACGTCACAAGGATGCACAGACTATATTACCGTTCATAGTGTCTCCTGGTGAAGGTGGGACGGTCGGCGAACAGTACGCGCCACAGCTTGTGTCGGCACACCGCCTCGTACCCGCCGCGTGACGTCACGGATCGGTACAACGCTCGCAGCGATACTGGAACAAAACAAATTAATTAATAAGGCAAAGGGTAGGGAGGGGTAGGGTTTATTCAATGGCGATTGAAAACGTCCACTGCTGAACATAGACCCCCATTGAGCGTCACTTTGATCAGCTACTCGCCTCCTGCATCCATCGGCTCCCCGCAGTTTTCAACAGATCGTCGGCCTACGCTGCGTCTTCCGGTTCGTGGGTGCCACTCGAGAAACTTTATTTCCCATCGGTTGTCAGTTCTACGAGCGATGTGGCCTGCTTGCTAATTATGAAATCTATACATTCGTTCTCCTGCAGATGTCCTCATTTTACTGGCAACTGAGTATTCAATCATAGCTTTTTTGAATTGATGACGTGACGAGCTAGTCGTTCACCTGATGTTAAGCGTCACGGCTGCCCATAACAGATTGCAGTATCACTGAGAACTTTAAATTAATATAGTTTTGCGTGACACTGCACTGCGCACGTCATCCTGAGACAGCACACGGTACAGTAATAAGATTACTAGACTGTGTGATCAGATCATAAAGTCTCATTTGCCCAGTAATTTCACTAGCTACAATGCCGTTCAAACCGGAACACAGTAGTGCTTGCACACTACTGCTTGGCGGCAGAATAACTGGCAAAGCGGTGGTACCTACCTAGACGAACTTTGCAGAAAAGACCTACCACCTAGTTAAAGTTATAGGCTCTCTCCATAGCTCATTACGCGACTTTGAACTTACTTACGAAGCAAACAATAACAAGAGAAGAAAGAAAGAGAAAGGTAATACTGGCCATACTCACAGTGTTTCAAAGACAAAGCTTGACAGAAGCTAAAGTCGCTGTCCTTGTAGAAGTGTCTGAGTAGTCGAAGGAAGGCCTTGTCCTCTTCAGTGACGTTCGGATCCCGGTCCGGATCCGAATCGGAGCTCCGCTTGTCTAGCCCGTTACGGAGGGACAAGCGACGGGGGGGCTGGAACATGGAAAATATAATAAAAAATAGTTTATTGACTTTATTGAATACAATAAAAAAATACAAAAAACAAAACACAAGAAACAAAGAACAAGTAACAAGACACAAGTTGAACAAGGAACAAGGACAACAGGAACAAGAACAAGCGGGGTTCAGGAACAAGTTGAATTACATTATTTTAATGAATCCATAGATGAGAATCTATGTTGTGTACTAGTTTTACTGTATTTCAGGAATCAGTTGCTTCTCCCAATACTTTAGATCTAATTATTATGTCACAAAAAACAGTAGGAGTAACAGTCATCATCATTAACAGCCTGAAGACGTCCACTGCTGAACATAGGCCTCCCCCAGAGCACGCCACCTTGAGCGGCTGCTCGCCTCCTGCATCCATCGGCTCCCCGCGGCTTTCACCAGGTCGTCGGTCCACCGAGTGGGGGGCCGGCCCACGCTGCGTCCTCCGGTTCGTGGTCGCCACTCGAGAACCTTTCTTCCCCATCGGTTGTCAGTTCTACGAGCGATGTGGCCTGCCCATTGCCACTTCAACTTACTAACTCTAAGAGCTATATCGGTCACTTTAGTTCTCCTGCGGATCTCCTCGTTCCGGAGCTTATCCCGCAGGGAAACACCGAGCATAGGACAGGAGTAACAGTAAATCCAGCAAAAAGAATACACAAATAGAAAAAAAAAATTGAATTTATACTACACAACTCATCGGTAAGTGGTAAATGAATATATATCATAATTATGTATATGAATGACGTGACTAAGTTAGTCCTTGCCTGATGTCAAGCGTCACGCCCACCCGTAATAGTTGCAGTGCCAATCTAAATCTGAACTACATATAAAGTTCCCATAAAAAGGCCTCGGTTTTTTATGTAAACGAATTATGTGATGAGCTAGTCGTTCGCCTGGTGTTAAGCGTCACGGTCGCCCATAACAGACTGCAGTGTCATTCGGAACTCTAAATTACGCGTGACACTGCGCACTGCGCACGTCATCCTGAGACATCACACAGTCTAAAAAAGGTTTCTAGACTCTGAGATCAGCTCATAAGTCTCATTTGCCCAGTAATGTCATTAGCTACAATGCCCTTCAAACCGGAACACAGTAGTGCTTGCACACTATTGCTTGGCGGCAAAATAACTGGCACAGCGGTGGTACCTACCTAGACGAACTTTGCAGAAAAGTCCTACCACCTAGTAAATAACAAATAAGTCTTATTATAACCGCTACAAGGTTCTATATCGTGCGTTGAGTACGATGATCTAGATAGGTCTATTCGAGGACCCATGAAAACGTCCTCGGATGTTCCTTGTCGGGTGTTCCACGAGCGGGTCCTCAGATAGTACTTTTTTTAACCACATCATACTGACCTGTGCCTCGGGCTCCGCTATGGCCTCGTCTCCACTGGAGCGAGACTCAGGGGACTGCGTGCGCGAGCGCGGGGGGCGCCGCCGCCGGCCGCGCGGCCGCCCCTTCAGCTTGGGGGCGAGGTGGTTGCACACAAACTCGTGGCCTTCTAGCTCAGGGTATTCGAAGGTGTCCTGACAGACATGCACAAGAGATAAAGGTATCCGCTAGTCCACGTGTGGATTTAACAGATAATTTTGTTTAATTGCTGCTTTGGTTTTAATTGTTATTTTCGACCGACTTTAAAAAGGAGGAATTTTTTAGGTGTTTTTTAAAATGTTTGTTACCTCAGAACTCCGACATTTATAAACCGATTTAGAAATAATATTTTTTTGTTTAATAGAATATTATTTCCGCTTGGGCCCATAGAATATTTATGAAACAAAGGTTGTTTTTTTTTTATCGAAATAACTGAAACATTATAGGTAATCATCCAAATATTTCTCAGCGTGACATAATAGCAAAAGATATTATTTTAAAATATTATGTTTCACAGCTTCGGTATAGATGACGCGACGTACCTTGCAGTAAAGGATCCTGGTATTCTTAGTAGGCGCAGCATACCCGCCCAATGCAGCCACCAGAGAGTCTCTCAGCCAGTCTGCTTGGATACCTTCGAGACGAGCCACCAGCGCTCGGTAGCGGCAGTACCGAGGATACGAGAAGACTACAACTCCTGGACTTTCCGCGTCTACCGCTGCAAGAATACATATCAGATTAACTTCTAACTATGATCTTCCTTCACACGCCACACAATAGAACTGTCAAAAGATGGGGGAAAAGGTTCTCGAGTGGCGAAAACGAACTGGAAGACACAGCGTAGCCCCACTAGGTGGACCGACGATCTGGTTACAACCGCGGGGAGTCGATGGATACAGGAGGCAAGCAGCCGCTCAAAGTGGCGCTCTGTGGGCGAGGCCGTTCGTCTTCAGGCTGTTGATGATGATAAACTAGAAACAAAATTTATCAGCTAGATGGAAACCGTCATCATCAGCTGGAAGACGCTCACTGCTGAACATAGGCCTCCCTCGGCCGGCCTACGCTGCATCTTCCGGTTCATGGTCGCCACTCGAGCACCTTTCTTACCCATCGGCTGTCAGTTCTACGAGCGATGTGGCCTGCCCATTGCCATTTCATCTTGCTAATTCTAAGAGCTATATCGGTCACTTTAGTTCTCCTGCGGATCTCCTCATTCCTGATCTTATCTCGCAGGGCACCGAACATAGCTCTCTCCATAGCTCGCGCACATGTTTATAAGCAACGATAAAACCAAATCGGGCTTCTTTGGTGTCCTCTATGTTTAAGCTACATTATATTTCAACGTACCTATAGCGTTTTTCTCCTTCTCCACGTCACTGAAGTCCATCTTCGTGTGATGCAGCGGGGAGGTCTGCCTGGCATCCGCTGGAGGGGCGCAAGCTCCACGCCACACCGCTCGGAGGCCATACGTCCAGTTGTCACCGGTACACACCCACGAGAGAAGGTCCTCGGCTTTAACGACCACCTTATCGTTGATGGCGAGGACTTCGTCCTGAAAAAAGGAGCATTTTTTTATTTGTTTGTTAACGCTACGTCACGTCCTCAGAACACAATCATAGTCTCAGTCGTCGAACATAGGAGCTGTCAAACTTTAGCGCAGACCGGCATGTAAGGCATAATCCGTCACGCTGGCCAAGTGCAGGTTTTTTTTAAATCAACGATAGGCTAACATTTGACCATGGTCTCATATGGTAAGTGACGACGCGGTCGATAATGGAGCATGCTTGCCTAGAAGCTACCGGGTCACTCTAGCCTTGAAAACTCCCAGATTATATTTGTCAGGAAACAATGACGCTGGTAAGGTGTTCCATTCCTTTGCTGTCCGAATTATAAACGAGGAATCAAAACGCTTTGTACGTATTCGAGGAATTTCTACCATATACGGATGCCGTGTTTCCGTGCGTCTAGTTGTACGATGGTAAATAGGTTGGTGACACAGAAGAGTCATGGATCAAATCACATGGAGCAGGTGAAAAATCATATGATTTTATGTTTCATAAATCACTCTGCTACTTTTTGTAAGACACTCTGCTACAAATCACAGTAAGATAATCACACTTAATTGAATCGTGGCTTCGGATTTCATAATACGAGAGTAGCATAAGCGGTGAATATCAACACATATAATTTTATTTATGCTTCAGTAAACAAACTGAGACCTAAAGAGTATAATTTTATCAACATTGTAGTGTAGCGGTGAACTTTGATCTTGTTTAACTTAAGAGAGTAGCGTTAGATTACTTAGTAATCATTTGTAGCAGGTCGCAACTTCACTAGGTTGCCCCTAAATCACATCTCTGTTCCATTTCAAAAAACACCGCCAATCACCATTCATCATTAATTCATTAGGCATATGAAAAATCACAGGTGAAATCACAGTGATAAAAATAAATCATATAATGAAATGATTATGATTTTAAAGTAGCAATCATTTCCATGCCTAGTAGGTACCTACACGACCGAAACCGCTGGCTTGAACTATCTATCCACAAAATATTCGTACCTACACAAGTAAATATTTGATAAACAGGTACATTATGTACATAATTAAATAGCCAGCAAATAAATCGGACGGCGCACAGCCCTGGGATATTACTGGCGAGAGCGATAGGGTTGTCGACAAGAAAATTATATCTAAAAGAATTAAGTTAAAAAAAGGTGGTTAAAAAAGGTAATTGTGACATCGAATACAGATGATAAACAGATGACCAGGAATATTGTATTCTTTTTTTTCTTGTCTACTTTTTTATGATGCCGTTATGACCACCACTCAACCATGGAACAAGGATGAAAGGAATGCCAATACACACAGAAAACAGCGTAGGTCAAAAATATGCTAAAACCGTTATAAAACTAGATGGCGCTGCAAAATGAGCGGGCTATACGGCTAGCTACGGCGGGCTAGGTTTAGAACGGGTTTATTGGCATATTTCTAATCTACGCTCAACTTATAGCCCGCTCATTTTGCAGCGCCGTCTAGTTTTCTATCGGTTTTTGGCATATTTCTGATCTCCTCCTTGTTCCATCATTATACCTACACGAAAATTAACCAGAAATCAATAAAATTTTAGTTATTGCAATGTAAACACGGGGTTTTACCGGTAGAACCCGATGTTCTCCAATAATGTTAGACACCACAAAACTTTTCCTTCGTATTTCAAATCCCTCGTTAGTTAAATTGAAACTTCGCAAAATTTTAAAATAATTAAAAACAATAAACACAAATCCAACTCAAAAAGTAAATAACTAAACATTTTAAATAATAGGAGGACGGATAAATCGGTGACCCTGGGGTAACCCTAACAAATTACTGGCTCCGGTGGGGTGGGGTGGACAGGGATGGACTGAGGGGTGATTTTTGTGCCGTTACCTCAAAATTACCCTAAAATATATTACCATCTGCCCCACACACAGTGGCAGACGGTAACACTTAGGTATGAGCTACAGCGTACCGGCAACGCCACGCGATTTCAGTCGGAGCGACTTGCGCCGACTTGTTTTTGTACGACTTTTTGACTATGGCCGCTAGTCGCGGACACACGTTGCGTATTGACGCCTAAAGGCTCAAATCGCGTGACGTACCCAGCACGCTGTCTGAGCCCCTGGCTATTCGCCCTCACGTATAAAAATGAGGGCACACGGTAAAATTCCCAACGATCACATACAAGTCCCTACTAGCCCTGCACATAGATTCTGGGCCCCAACTTGATTTTTTCCCTTTGTAGTTTTGTTTTTGTAGGAACTTAGTTATTTTTTTAATTTAATATTCAACACTTCAGACTGAAGGACACAAATCTACAAAATAAGGGTTCCTAGAACTTTGGGGTAGCCCATCAAAGGTATATAAAAGAAAGGTAAATATATTTTTATAGTTTCCTAAAAACTTCCTAAAGTCTAATTAATAGAAATATAATTCATAAATAAAAATAAAGAAATATAATTTCCCAAATCCGTGCAACCCTGAAAATTGCTCGACAGGCGGTTTGGATAAGGGGAGGGGAAGGAACCAGGGACGCACTTAGTAAAGTGATTTTTTTAATACACGAACCTCTGTTTCCGAGAACTGTCAACAGTTAGGTAGATTGTGAAGATTTTATACATTTTGTTTTAGTTACATATAAATCAAGAAAGAAGTAAGTGTACAAAAAATTGTTTAAAAATAAATGCACTTTGCCCGTTAGAAAATTGTTAAGCAATTTAATTAAACTAAATTAATACTTTATTAATTAACAGATTCTTATAATTATGTATACCCCACACATCGTGAATATTAATAAAATTGCATAAAAATATGTTAAAATTTATTTATATTATAATTATATGTGCACGTTTTCCTGCAAACTTTAAATTTTGATGTTCGTAATTACCTATACCTATAATTAACTTTATTTAATATGTCTAACATTTTTTTTAACATTAACTTATTATTACTAATGCGAATAGTAATTTGTCTATCTACCCATTATATTATAATAATAGATATCTGAAAATAATATAACATAAAATACAACAACTTATTTTTTAATAACTTGTACCTATTACTTAACCATTACATTAATTACATAAACATTTACCAGTAGTAAAATGCTTTGTTTCTACAAACATACATACAAACTTGTTGGTTTTAAATTGAATATCGTTTAAATTTTTAACATTCATTTAAATGCTTTACGCTAGACCAATAAGTTATTCATTATTAATAGACAACGTGTAAAAATATTATATAAAAAAACGGGCTTCAGTCCGTCCCTGCGCCATTCTAAATGAAGGGGATGGGGGCCGAACTAAAATTGCTTTCAAATAAGTAACCAACCCGCGGTGGTATTCCTTACACGACTGTGATTACGCGATCTCGACTCGATATCGAAGTGGTTTCGATAGCGGTGGTAGATTAATTACATTAGAAAGCGTTTTCTTATGGACCTTGTTTAAATGTTATGCATACATTTTTACAAACAAGATTATTTGTAACAATAAAATATATATATATAGGTATAGTGCAATTCAAACTCAATGGCAAGTGAAGTTGGCGCGAACAAAACGCGAAACGCTGCGCAGTAGATAAACAGATAAACATTTTATTCATAATTGTTTCAAATTATAAGTCCATAATGAGAAGTTTTATTTAAAAAAAGAAATGGTGTTTTATGTATGACCCAATAGATGGCGCCAGTTGTGGTTTTACCAAAATCTGTCACTGTCACTGTTTCAAGCATAGACCACAGGTTATAGGAAATGTGTCACGATATTGACTGACAACTCTACTGTTTCGTTTGTTCTATTTTCGTTGCGCGATAGCTCGGCTTAATTTTGGATCATAATATTAACGTTTATCTGTCTCGCAGTTCTGCTGTACTTCAATTTACTTAAGAATAATGCACCACAGACTACTTAGGAGATACTACAAACAATGTACTCGTGGTCCACTCAACTGAATTTGACGTTTCTTTGTATGTAGTCTAAGCATTTTCTTATGTTTAAACTACTCTGTGGTTTGAAAGGTTTAAACTATGTACTTACAGCGCCATCTAGAAAAGAAGCTGAACTAGTGTTTTTTTTTAAATAAAAAGCCTCATTATGTCAATACAAGTTATTACCAAGTTAATTAATAACATTCAAGAAAAAGTAATAAAAATAATAAATATTCACTCATGATACCATTATAGTACAAATCGTAAACAGTAATTAGTAAATAATAATGAAACGAATCATTAACAAATCACAATAAAATCATTATTTAGTTGCCATTAGGAACTCGTCAAATGTAATGTATGTCGTTTTCTCGACGAGCCAGTGTTTTAATTTCTTTTTAAATGAATTAAAGCTAGTTGCTTCTATAATATGATCCGGTAAACCATTATAAACTGTCGCCCCCATAACCGTAGCAAAAATTAGATGTGCGCGGGCAGAGGTAAGCGGTGAGCGCAGCGCGCGGGATGCTGGCAGTGCACTTCACATCCGCCATTGAGTTTAAATCACACTCTTATTATAGTTTTCCCAAAAAAACGAACTTGGTAAGTTAATTAAAACTATACTGAAACAAGGTAATATGTAATTGTATCAAAAAGTTAGTTAAACAATATTAGATTGTAAAAAAATAGGGTTAGGCCGACTTCAATTGCCTAAACCTAACTACTGAACCGATTTAGATGAAATTTTAATGGGACAAATCTGAAAGCACTGATAAATCCTTTCAACACACACACATACAACATGGATGTGTACCTCTTCCTTTTTTGAAGTCGGATAAAAATGCATCTATAGTATAAAAATGTTAATCATTTCCGTGAATACTACATATTACACAAAAAGAATGAAAATACTACGGAAATACCAAAAGCGCCATAACAGTTAATTATTATTAAATGAATACCAAAAGGTAACCTTTTACAATATAAATATTTATCTCGATGTCGTAAAGTTAATGACGTCATAAAACAAAATAAGTCCGTTTCGCAAACAAAGAAAACCATTTTCAGAATACACCTCCCAATTTACGGTTGGCATTTTGTGAGAATGTTTCAAGCAACTTAGGCAAGGGGCTGCGGGTGGTTTTTTTTACCGCGATAGTAATCTATACATTTAAATATAACTGTAACTGGGCTAAATATTTACATTGAACAGTTTATGAAAATTAAATTGCATTACACTTCTGTATCGATATAGACCGATAAACATTTTTTTGTCCTATAATTATGCTTAGTATGCAAAATATTTGACTTGTAAAAGTGCTAAACATAACCATTTAAAAATTTTTAATTTTGAATTTACAAATCTATAATAACAATATTATAAAGAGGAGAGATTTGATTGTTTGTTTGTTAAGGCTCCGAAACAACTGAACCGATTTAAAAAAATCTTTCACTGTTGGGAAGCTACACTATCCCCGGGTGACATAAGACGTATTGTTTTAAAAAAAAAATAGGGATCCTTACTAAAACTCCAAAAATGTAACCCAAGGTGTAAAAAAATAACCTAAAACATTCTTCACATCGCGCAGCGAAAACTATTATACCCGTGCGAAGCCGCGGGCAGAAGCTAGTAAAATAATAAAGTAAAACAGTAATAAGAAATGCCACTGTCTCCTAACCTACCACCCCTTATGCTTACGTAAAGAGCTATGTCCGTTTGTACGTCAAAATCCAAATTTTAGGACGGATCGATCAAAGTTCAATGTCTTTAGCCGACTACGAAATAAAAAGTAAGGTTGTGATGTGATTAAAACTCAATAAAGCTTAGCTAGCTGAATCGCTTTGTTCTCTACATACCCTTATGACGAAATATTTCAAAATATGTTAGATACGCCATCGAGTTACGTAAAATACTTGTTGGAAATATAAGCGATAATAATTACTGTGCATGGGTTTTATTTGGTTTTCTTTATCTTTTTACTTTATGTTTGTAGTTGGGAAATGTATAAATGAATTGTTTTATTTGCAGTAGGGTAGGTAGTACCAACCTACTTACATTAAACTAATGTTATATTAAACACTTTTTTTATATTTATATGTCTACGGATTGTTATTATTATTTAGTCTTAAATTTTTATGTTTACGTATTCTGAAGTGTAAATTGTATTCAAAATTAATTCTCGTAAGCATTTTGGTCATTAGATCTTTGCCTGTTTTGATGTTGGGAATTTTGATTTTTTATTCATTAATGTTGTCATAATTATGTCAGTTTATTTTATGATTTATTTACAAAGTTTACTTTAGTGGGTATGCATTTGTCTTTCTTTAATTAATTTATACATTTTTATATTAAATTATTTCACATATTTACCTAATAAATTAAATTTTCAACATTGTTTTATATAAAAATGTTTCTTTTTTAAGCTTTCTGTTACTCGTTCTATCGATGTTAATGATTTTTTGTCTAGCATGTTGTCTTCATCTGTCATTGTCGTGGCATTTGGCTTGTACTACTTTTAGTATAATAATAATAGAATGTATCAGTGTACACGATGTTGATGATCAAATAAATAAATAAATAAATGAAATCCTTTGTTATGTACAATTGCCGCTAGGTGGCGCTGTGTTTGAGTATTTATTTTTTAGGGTTCCGTACCCAAAGGGTAAAACGGACCGTATCACTAAGGCTCCGCTGTCCGTCCGTCTGTCTGTCTGTCACCAGGCTATATCTCATGAACCGTGATAGACAGTTGAAATTTTCACAGATGATGTATTTCTGTTGACGCTATAACAACAAATACTAAAAACCATAATTAATTAAATATTTAAGGGGGCTCCCATACAACAAACATGATTTTTTTGCTCGTTCACAAGATGAGTCATTTTTTTTTTTTTAATCTCACATTTATTAGGTACCTTGAGTCGCTTTGCGACTATGCCGGCACCATTGTGTACATTCACTATAGCTTAACACTTAATTAAGTCGTACACCATTTTATATAGCGCTCTTGCTGCTTCACTGTGTGGAGCGGACAAGACCGCTTGAACTGCACCGACATCGAGAAAGTTGGATCCATATTGAGTGAGCATGTTTCTTCTAATAGACTGGCTCCGCACACATTCCTCCAGGACATGATGGACATCCTCTGGGACTCCACAAGAGTCACAGTTTGGGGAGTCCTTTTTGTTCATCAAGTGTTTAAACTTGTTTATTGGCATGTGCCCCGAGCGCAGTCTATGAGCTATAACTATCAAGGGCCTCTTTAATTTGCTGTTCCCGAACCATGGTACTCTCAGTGGTTCATTCTGCAGTATCTTGTAAGATGAGTCATAGATGGCGCTGCTTTAAATAGTACTACTACTCAACACTAGATGTCAGGGATAGACCAAGTCCGACTCACACTTGGCCGGTTATTCAATTTGTTTGATAGTTTTTATTGTATTGCATATTCTAAAATATCGGTAAACATTCTGCATTCATATTAAAATACAATATAATAATCTTTGAACACTAAAAACCACACGTATTAAGTTTACAATTAAATTTAACACAAATATACCAATTCGTATATGGTACGCACACATCGACAAACACGTCACACTTGCGAAGGTATGCGTGTGTGCGTACAGTAGTATAAACATTACGTTTGTGGTTGTTTGTTTGGAACAAGGTGAGACTATACAGCGTGTGCAGAATTACTGATTTAAAAATAGATTGGGATCGATTAGGTATTATATATTATAGTAGGTGGTCAGTGAGGTGTAGGTGGTAGGACTTTTCTGCAAAGTTCGTCTAGGTAGGTACCACCGCTTTGCCAGTTATTCTGCCGCCAAGCAGTAGAGTGTGTTCCGGTTTGAAGGCCATTGTAGTAAGTGATATAATAAATACACCAGGCGAACGACTAGCTCGTCACGTCATTCGTTTACATAAAAAAAAAAAAAAATATGGATATTTCACACAGCGCCATCCAGCCCCAAACTAAGGATAGCTTGTACTATGAGAACCAGATAACTAATAGGATACTTAGATACTTTTTTGTTTGTAAATACATACATAGAATACAATATAACACCCAGATACTTAAAAAACACCTATGTTCATGACTGTGTGAAGTCTCAGGATGACGTGCGCAGTGCAGTGTCACGCAAAACTATATTAATTTAGAGTTCCGAGTGATACTGCAATCTGTTATGGGCAGCCGTGACGCTAAACATCAGGTGAATGACTAGCTCGTCACGTCATTTATTTACATAAACAGAAATTTCTTTTTTGACATAAAGAAATACGAACAAGACGGAAAAACCAGAGTAGAGTAAGTTTTATTTCATCCAATTAACCCACTAATAGGTTTAGGTGTTTTTTTTTGTGTTACTTTTATACAAATATTGTAAAATAACTTAAGCCTAAATAAAAACAAATGAAATAAAATTTATTCCAAATTGCAGATTGTATTAAGTAAAATTATTTTTTCACAAGGTTATGGGATCCTCCAAATCAATTTCAATTTACAACCCGTTCCTGAGAAAAAGGGCCTTGACCTGCAATGAAATATAGGGTAGATCCACAATCGTCGCCTCGAAAACGGCACCGTTTAAAGAAGGCATATGCCTTGTTTTTGCTTTTCAGTCGCGTTTGACTGCATCTAGTGATAGTGATGTAACTCACATATTATTATTGTTTTACAGCACTATTACAGGTGCTATGGTTCATTATTAAAATGTAACAACCGCATGTGCACTATTTTATATTAGCTGTAGAGGTGTATATCTGTAAGTAAGCATTGGCACGGGGACACTTTTGAGATTTAAATTTCATAAAGAAGACCTATCTATAGTATATTTTATTTAAATTTTTCACAGATAGACTGATAACAAAACAATCCCAGAAGCGTTCCGTTTTCCTAAAACGGGTATGTAACCCAAAAAAATATTTCCCACTAATAAAACAACTCCTTTGTCACCAAAACTCATTATCCTTGCCGGAATAACACCAGCCTGTATAAGACGACATGTGACACGCACACGCTCAAAGCGCACGCACACACGCGCGCGTAGAATTGATAGCAACGTCGGATCTATTCGGCCGGTGCAACGCCCCGGGTGTTAGGGGGCGTGCAGAATGGATTGTATTGGAAGATTTGGTTGTGGATAAATATAGATTAAGGTAATACGTAGTAATGATAATATTGTGGTAGTTTAGTTTTGTAAAATATCTAATTTTATAAAATAATTTAGTTTTTAGGGTTTAGTTTTAGTACGTTTGATGTATGGGAGCCCCCTTAAATATTAATTTTATTCTGTTTTTTAGTATTTGTTGTTGTAGCAGCAATAGACATACAGACAGACAGACTGCGGAGCCTTAGTAATAGGGTCCGTTTTACCCTTTGGGTACGGAACCTTAAAAATAATGAATCTATTAAACCTCTTATGTGTTATTTAGGTAATAGTTTTTATAGATTTATGGTAGTAAAATTGTTTAGCTCTCAACTATAATTCGTACGACAACCGTACTACTTATTGAGATTAATTAGTATCGAATTGTTTACCATTGTTATGCAAAATAATGGCATCCCATTTAAGCACTAATTTTATTAACGTAAATACCTAGGTCTTTAAAGTAACCCTAGGTCATCATTAACAGCCTGAAGACGTCCACTGCTGAACATAGGCCTCCCCCAGAGCACGCCACCTTGAGCGGCTGCTCGCCTCCTGCATCCATCGGCTCCCCGCGGCTTTCACCAGGTCGTCGGTCCACCGAGTGGGGGGCCGGCCCACGCTGCGTCTTCCGGTTCGTGGTCGCCACTCGAGAACCTTTCTTCCCCATCGGTTGTCAGTTCTACGAGCGATGTGGCCTGCCCATTGCCACTTCAACTTACTAACTCTAAGAGCTATATCGGTCACTTTAGTTCTCCTGCGGATCTCCTCGTTCCGGAGCTTATCTCGCAGGGAAACACCGAGCATAGCTCGCTCCATAGCTCGCTGCGCGACTTTGAGCTTACTAATGAGGCCAACAGTAAGAGACCATGTCTCAGTTCCATAAGTCATCACTGGCAACACACACTGATTGAAAACTTTCGTTTTCAGGCTCTGCGGTATTTTGGACGAAAAGATAGGACGAAGCTTCCCGAACGCTGCCCAGCCGAGTTGGATTCTTCGCGCCACCTCTTTGTCGAAGTTGGACCTACCTAATTGGACAATCTGTCCTAGGTAGACATACTTGTCGACAACTTCGAGAGTATCGTTCCCAACAATTACCGGTATAGGTGGAACATGAGCATTAGACATGATCTTTGTCTTGTCCATATTCATCTTAAGACCAACCTGCTGGGAGACTCTACTGAGGTCGTTGAGCATGGTGCTAAGGTCCTCGAGCGATTCCGCCATTATGACTATATCATCGGCAAAACGAAGGTTAGTGATGTACTCGCCATTTATGTTGATGCCAGATCTTTTCCACTCCAAGAGCTTGAAAACATCCTCCAATGCGTTTGTGAACAGTTTCGGAGAAATAACGTCTCCCTGTCTCACGCCTCTTTGCAATGGAATTTGTTCCGTACTCTGGTCCTGTAGTCGGACTGACATAGTGGCCTTACTGTACAAACACTTCAAAACTTCGATATACCTATAGTCAATTTGGCATCGCTGCAAGGACTGCAGCACCGCCCAAGTCTCGATTGAATCGAAGGCTTTCTCATAGTCCACAAACGCTAGGCATAACGGCCGATTATACTCTTCGGTCTTCTGTATAATCTGGCGCAGCGTATGGATGTGGTCTATGGTGCTAAAGCCTTTTCGGAAACCGGCTTGTTCGGGAGGCTGGAATTCATCAAACCTGCGTGCGAGACGATTCGTAATGACTCTCGAAAACAGCTTATACACATGACTCAAGAGCGAGATGGGCCTATAGTTCTTCAATAAGGTGTTATCGCCTTTTTTGAAGAAGAGCACCACCACGCTCTTGTGCCATGCCTCTGGCGTTGTACCTTCAAGGATGACAGAATTAAATAACTTCTGGAGGACTAAAAGTACCGGTCTACCACCCGCTCTCAGAAGTTCAGTCGTAATTCCATCTTCACCTGGTGCCTTGTTGTTTTTAAGCTGTTTGAGGGCCATTCTAATCTCGTACAGGCTGACGTCCGGGATATCTTCGGTATAGTGTCGGACTAACTTGGCTCTGATGTCCTGAGCTGTGTTAGTAGCGGGCTTACGTGTCGAGGTGTATAACTGTCCATAGAAGTTCTCGATCTCTCTCAGAATCTCAGGCTTGGATGAAATGATGCTACCATTTTCGGTCTTCAGTTTTGTCATTTGGTGTTGCCCAATAGACGAATCCTTTGCGAACACTTTAGAGCCTTGGTTCCGCTCAATTGCGGCCTCAATACGTGAAGTACTAAGAGCACGCAAGTCGTGTCGCAAGGAACTCCAGACCACAGAACCCTAGGTCAATAGTAATTTATTCATAAAAATTGTTTACATGTCAATCCAAAAAATAATAATCAATTAATGATAGGATAGGTGTTATGTGTTCATACTTGTATAACGTCCAAATGAACTATGTTTTTTTTTTTTTTTATGTGATTGAATGACGTGACGAGCTAGTCGTTCACCTGATGTTAAGTGACACGGCCGCCCATAACAGTTGCAGTGATTTATAAAATAATTCAAAATAATAGGTAAGTAACAAAAAATTAATTTATTATTGCTACGGTGAATATAAATTGTTATGGCTGTGCCCTACCGCCACCATGAAACCTTTTTTACTGCTATTTTAATTTTTAAATGTTTTTGATGTTGGTATTTGTATACTTGTCATTACACCTTTACACAGAGCTACGTGCATAATGTTTTAATTCTTTATTTTATAATATATATAAAAATTACTGCAAGGAATAGCGTAGTACGGGTAAAATGGGGAATATTGCTAATATAACGAAATATTAATTTGTTAGTGGTATCACGATTACACATTTTTTTTGCCCGAGTCAATTTAATTCCATAAAATGTTTTATAATAATAATAATATTGTTTATTCCAAGTAACATAGACTCATATTAAATTACATATTCATTAAAAGGGTCAGTCACATTAATTGATTATTTAACTATACATTACATTATGATGGGGTTTTTATCATAGATAGGCTAACATTTGACCACAAAAAGCACTACCCGGAACTCTAAGTTATAAAGTTTTGCGTGACACTGCACTGCGCACGACATCCTGAGACATCGCACAGTCATAAAATAACATTTTAAAACTGTAATATCAGATCATAAAGTATCATTTGCCCAGTAATTAAAAGATTAATTTAATCATTGCAGATTTATAAATAAACTTTATAAAAGCAAAATATTAATATGGAAATAGTCCAGCAACCAGTATGTACGGTGCTTTACCGACATAAATTCTCAATAACACGAAATGGCGGCGCGGGGTCGCGCGGGTAGGTAGCCAGGGGTGCACTAGGGGAAGCCGATTATTATTATTATTATTATTACTACAATGGATTTACATAATTATTTTAAGCAATAATTAATTTCATTTTAAATGGAAAATGTAATTATTATCGAATTCTTCCTTTACAATAATTAATCTGCTGATTGTGCTAAGCAGGTGATTCTGTTATCTATATCTATATCATCATCATCAATATATAAAGAGGAAAAATTTGATTGTTTGTTTGCTTGTTTGGATTGAATAGGCTACTGAACCGATTTGAAAAATTCTTTCACTGTTGGAAAGCAGTATCATAGAATAATTAGGTGATGAAATGTATTATAACAATGGTCCATGCAAAATGCGTTGTCTGTGCTGCTGTGTAGGTACCTATTTTTTGTTTATCTATTGTTTGTAATCTTTGTCTTTTTAAATATGTATTTATTTTTACTGTAGGGTTTACTATAGGATTCTCACTTCTTAATGCATGATGTGGCCATTCTGTATTTAGGCCTACATGTAATTCAAAACCTGTCATGTAAATCATGTAAGCTATAATTTTTATTACATTTGTAAATCATGTAGTACTGTTGAAGGTCCATAAATAAATAATTTATTGTATGTTAACAGAAAAAAACTCAAATAAAGATAAAATAATTTTAAGATACTTTAAATAAATATTTAAAATTAAATTGCAAATCTTAATATTAAATGCTTTTAACCCTCGTATCTATTTCATAAAAGTTGTTTTTTGGTGTTAAAATAAATATCAAAAGGTATTTTATTCAATAGGTCAAACAATAAAAAAAGAACTAAATCATTTCAACGCCGCCACCCACGCTTTTCAACACTGTATGCACTTTGCATTGTATTTTATTGTCAATCGTAACGAGCATAATGAATAAAATTAAAAAAAACTCGTGCATGTCTAACTGACATTTCGTCCTTGACAGGTGCACCCGAAACAATCGCAAAATGATGACAAAAAAATAAAACGAAAACAAATCTTAAATCCGTCCCTGGCGAAAAGCAGTGAAAGATGAGAGTCGGGTCGAATACAGCGTTCGCGCTGTTTTGATACTTTTTCACGGCCCTTACGTAACTTCGCTATGTGACAAAGGAAACGTTTTTATTTCATTCGTTTTATTTTAACTCTTTTGGTTATAGTAATATTTTTACTATTGGGTTAAAAGTCAAAATATTGGTGATATTATAAAATATTGATTTATAAGTAATGTTTCAATTTATTTTAGTTTTATTTGTAAATTGTGGTATAAATTTTAATATAATTAACAACTTTACAAAACTATTTTCTTATTAAATGTACATAACGTTTACCGGCTTGATTTATATTGATTAGCTATTAATTTATTTATTTATTATTATGTTTTAGAAAACTATCGACTATTCTAGACTAAAATATACAATGGAATTAGATAACAATGAAGTCATTAAAAAGTCTTCACACTTAGAATAATGTCATAATAAATTATCTACCTAAATCGTAAAATAACCAACATTATTCATATTCTACAATATTATAATACAAGTAGGTACAATTTCCATAGTACATACTAAGTGCTTATTATGGTGAGGGATTTGTAATAGTTTATTTGTTTTTCATTGACTGGCCTGATAGCACAGTTGGTAGTAGCTCTGCCTTGTGAACTTATAGGTCGTAGGTTCTATTCCAATGCAGGATAAACATTTGTGTGATGAACATCGATGTTTGTTCTTCTGTGTCTGGGTGTTATATTGCAATCTATGTATGTATTTACAAACAAAAAAAGTATCTATGTATTTTATCAGTTATCTGGTTCCCATAGTACAAGCTATGGTTAGTTTGGGGCTAGATGACGCTGTGTGAAATTTCCACACATATTTATTTATTTATTGAGCGAAGACTTCAGCTATATCCGATCACAGTGTCAGAAAAGAGAGTAACAAGTAATTTCGCCAAAGTGCTCATCTCCATCCCCATTAAATGCTTGGTAAAACTGTAATAATTAAAATCAAAATATAACGACAAAGCATCAAGATTCAACAGTCGCAGTAAGCCACTGCTCACGAAGTTTTCAACTGACGATGAATACAAAAGGGTATAAGTGCAAAATCGTTCATTTTCTGTACAAACAAATTTTAACTTAACTACTACAAAACTGGGTCGGTTTTCACAGATGTGTTTGTTTAACTTATTAATACCTAGCTTATACAGAATTTGGAGATTAGGAAACCGTGTTTTTTTTTACATTTTTTGCGTTTCGTTTTTGTTTGCTTATTTATGCCTACTATAGGGTAATGCTTAGGTGGCACATTAGTTATGTAGCTTTTTTTTTTTTTTTTTTTTATGTGATTGAATGACGTGACGAGCTAGTCGTTCACCTGATGTTAAGTGACACGGCCGCCCATAACAGTAGCTATTTTGACGTTAAAATACGTTTTACCCATTACTACATCAGAGCACATAAACAAATCATAATAACAGTTTTAAATTGTATATACCTTTTTAGGTATATAGCTTCCAATGTAGATTTAAACATAAGTTTTGACTGGCCAGGGGGTCTAGAAAAGATGTAGATGCATTAGCTAAGGAAAAGTTATCAGCACAGGAACTGTCATTCCCATCCAGTTTGGAGTTAGCGTGAGGCGTTGGCGCCTCACGCTGGGATCTTTGCAAGACCCCCAGATAGCTCAGTTGGTAGTAGCCCTGCCTTCTAAACTGTTGCGGATTCGATTCCCACCCAGGACAAACATTTGTGTAATGAACAATTGAACATAGGTGTTTGTCCTGTGTCTGGGTGTTATATTGTATTCTGTGTAAGTATTTACACACAAAAAGTATACAGGTATTCTATCGGGTTACTCTTGCAGTACCCCGATCCCGAGGCCCCTGTCCCGCAGGACCACGAATACTATCAGTTATCTGGTTCCCATAGTACAAGCTTTGCTTAGGGTGGGTTTTTTTGCTCCGTAGTTAGCTAACCAATGGTTAAAAACTCTATCAAATTTTGACCATTGGTTAGAATTTGTTAGAGTTTATAACCATTGGTTACCTTTAGTTTGGGGCTAGATGGCGCTGTGTGAAATGTCCACAAATATTTATTTTTACTAGTTAATTCACTTTAATAAGTATAACTACAACAATAAAACTAGGTATTCTATAAAACTAAACTAAAACTATAAAATTAACAATATAATACAAAACTAATCTAACAAACCACTACCAGTGGGCAAAGTGCCCAAAATGCTGGCAGCATTGCCACGTTGAATGGCAATGCTTAACCTTTGGCCCAAATAGAGGCCAGCATTTTGGTCACGCGTTGCTTCAACCAGACGCTTACAAAGTTCTTTAAAGACTTTGTGTGCACTTGGTCCCCATGGCCCGAGGGTCTCGACCCCAAAAGGCGCAAAAATAAAACCGCTGTCTAGGTTACTATATTTGCGCCTTTTCAGTTTCTCTGCGGAATCCGCCGCCGCGCCAGCCTTATTTTGTTTTTATTGTTATTTTTATTATATTTATTGTTTATTTGTAAGTAGGTACCTAATTATATAAAAATAATTAAGTTTCTAAATAGTTACTATACTGTGTTCCATAATCTTAGATATTTCATGTAAACAAAAGGGATAACAGTGCAAAAAATATATTTTATACTAGTAGTTTACCATATTTAACCAAAACAGCGTTCAATTATTTTTTTCTGGTCGTAATCTGATCAACTATAAAATTATAATCGTTTTGTACTATCTATTTTAACGTAACATCTATTCTATAGAATGTTGTGATAAAGGAGACACTTTTTGATAGAAAATATTTTATTATACTGTTAAGACTGTAGAGGTTCTAAACATATTTTTTTTTTCATTTCTGCCGCCATCATTTCCTTTCATTCGTTTTTGTTTTCTCGGACGCAAATGTTCTTCTCCCTGCGTTTGTGCAATTTTATTGTGATTTTTTTTGTAAACTGGTTGGTTATTGTTATTGGTGTTTAATTTGTTGTTGTTCCGTTTTTTTGATAAAGTTTCATCAACTTCTTCCTTGGTATAATAGTGTTCGCAGCGAACGCGATGTAAAGAATATTTTAGGTAATTTTTTTACACTTAGGGTTACATTATTGGAATTTTAGTAAGGATCCCTAATACTTTCGAAAATATAATATAGCCTATGTCACCGGGGGATAGCGTAGCTTCCCAACATTGAAAGATTTTTTCAAGTCGTTTCAGTAGTTTCGGAGCCTATTCAACGCAAACAAACAATCAAATCTTTTCTCTTTATAATATTGTTATACATTATAGATATAAGTAGGTAAATCTATCTGACATACTTAGGTATATTTAAAAGATTGTCCTGAGTGCATTGACATATTATATTTACTTCCTGAGTGACTGATAGACAACACAACGCAAACCACTGGACGTAGAGATTTGAGACCTTTTTGTGGCCTAAGGGCACAGATACCGCATTACAGGATTTTTGTTCGGATCCTAGCTCACCAAAACAGGCGGAAGGCGCGGGTTGCGGAGACTGGAGCCAATGCGCTATTATTGGCTGTTTCGAGCGACGCCCTAATAATGAACTCTAATAATTGGTCGAAACGAAAGGCCGTGCTGCGAAGCGGCGATTTATATAGACCCATTTACGCCAATGCGTGGTGCGCGGTCGTCGTCTTTCATGCGGTATCTATTGGGGGTTATCTGTGCGTAAGGGCTACGGGTACGGCATTTGAAAATTCAACCCCCAAACCTACTGGAATTGAAGATGAATAAATAAATAAATGGGGTATCCAAGATTATAAGCGAAGAAACGCGGGCAAAACCGTGGGCTGCCTTTAGTATCTATTTATAAAAAAAATATACATTATGAAGGATAATAAAAGTGGAAAGATCTTTTTTTTATGTAAATGAATGACGTGACGAGCTAGTCGATTACCAGATGTTAAGCGTCACGGCTGCCCATAACAGATTGGAGTATCACTGAAAACTCTAAATTAAAGTATCAAACACAGGCATCGGATATCGTAATAACAGAAGTAATTTGCTGATTAACCACCGCCATCTTGATTATTCATGGTGGTAATTAGAGATGTGTACTTTTAGCCGAATAAACCACTTTTTCGGCCTCACTTGGCCTAAAATAACGATAATCGATAAAAAAAATCGACGTTGGTAAAAGTAATGTTAAACTTGCAACCGTAACTTCTAATAAGTTATTACATGCCAATTTAGATAAACACGCAACATTAGGTTGTCTGGAAGGGATCGCTTTCAGCGATAAGACCGCCCATTGTAACACTAGTTCATAAGGTTTCCTTTGTACTTTTATATTTAATTGGTGGGACAATAAAGTGTTCTCTATCTATCTAACATCGTAACAATAAAAAATAAACACAAGGCATCCACTTTAATGCCAAAAAAGATATAATTTAGTTCTGATTTGTAAATTGAACTCAAATGTTTATTGCAATATTCTGTGGAAGATAGAGGATACCTTAGAGGATATTATTGGTATTTTCCTAAGGGGTGTGATTTTAGATTTAGTTTTACATTTTGATTGTGGCACGAACCCTATTTTCTAAGCAAATACTAGTTACTAATTTTATTTTTTCAGAAATGAAAATACCTACATTTCAGGTGAGATAGGGCTCGAAAGAGATCTACATCAACTCTGCAGCATCTTACATTCTCCGAGTATTTTTATGTTAATGAATGACGTCACGAGCTAGTCGTTCAGCTGACGTTAAGCGACACGGCCGCCCACAACAGTTACAGTGCCACACGAAACAATGAAAACTTAAATAAATAAAGATTTGTGGACATTTCACACAGCGCTATCTAGTCCCAAACTAAGCATAGCTTGTACTATGGGAACCAGATAACTGATACAATACTTAGATACTTTTTGTTTGTAAATATACATACATAGAATACAATACAAACACCACATAACGTGATAAAATCAACTGTAATGAAATGAAATTATTTATTATTTATAACAATCTTTTACACAATAATTATAGTAGAAAAACTTAAATAACTGTTAAGGGTTGTTGGCACCAGGCGCGGATGCAGGGGGGGGGCCGCGGGGGGCGCGCCATTACCATACGCATTTTTTGAAATACAATACGGCAAATATAAAAAGTTTCGCGCTTGCTTCGCTCGCGTATTTAATGTGTTTACTGTGTTTTGTTAGGAAGCGCGTTTGTACTGACTAACATGTATTTCATGTTTGAATCGCCATACTTGTACATGTACTTTTAGTAGATATATAGAGAGAATGCCTGACTACCGCCTTGTCTACGGTACCTATAATGTCTAAAAAAAACAAGGGCGCAGTTATAGAAGCTCGCACAGGCGCAGAAAAGGCTATTTACGGCACTGCACCCCCCCCCCCCCCTCCCCCCTCCCTTGAGAAATTTCTGTATCCGCGCCTGGTTGGCACCCAAACTAGGATAAAACCTGTGGCATGGCATGCCAACGCCCTCCTCCCAAGACAGGTAATAATTCGTGTAGTAAAGTACAGGCTGATAAGTAAAAAAATAGATTTTCAGTTTCGGCTTTCGGCTTCGGCGTCCCCTCACTACCGTTCAGCCGACAGTAACCAAGTTAGACTGAACTCGTGCGTGGGGCATCGTATTGAGGCTAGCTATTTTTGTTTAGCGTATCCGTACCGTACCTACTCCGTGTGTCCTTCATATCATTAACAATTGTTACTTCTATGGTTATTACTCAAAATAGGTTTCATAATATTTTTTCTGCCTAGACTTAAATGCTTTGCATAAATCAATTTAATCATCTACAATAATAAGGACTTTTCTACTAAGTTCGTCTAGGTAGGTACCACCGCTTTGCCAGTTATTCTTCCGCCAAGCAGTAGTGTGCAAGCACTACTGTGTTCCGGTTTAAAGGGTAGGTAGGTACCCTGTAGCTAGCGACATTACTGGGCAAATGAGATTTAATGATCTGATCACACGGTCTAGTAACCTTATTACTGTGTGAAGTCTCAGGATGACGTGCACAGTGCGTTTAGAGTTCGAGTACTGGTACTGCACCTGTTATAGGTAGCCCTGACGCTTAACATCGGGCGAACGACTAGCTCGTTGCATGATTCATTTACATTTTAAAAAAAGTTTACATTTTTATCTTGTAGTAGGGAAGGGACAGACATTTTTTTTTGGCGAAGAAGAATGGCGTTTCAAGCTACTCACTCGAAAACTCTTATAAAGCGTGACACTGCACTGCGCACGTCATCCTCTAGTAATATAATTTCTAGGTTTCTAGACTGTGAGATCATAAGTCTCATAATTATGTTTTGTCCCTAACAGTGACCAAACCGGAACACAGTAGTACACACTACCGCTTCGCAGCAGAATAACTGGCAAAGCGGTACCTATCTAGACGAGCCTTTTGCATAGTCCTTACTACTTTTATTTGTCTCTCTACGAAACCTGATTTTTTTATATTTATCCAATACACCTACACTCATATAACGAGAAGAAGCTTAGACCTATATTTAGGTCACATCGCAGGGTGTGTACCGGTACTGTGTATTATACCTGGCTAGGGTTGTCATGACATCCGTTTACAAGACGGTCCTGGGGGTCTAGCTAAGATCCCCCTTTCCATTAGCGTTAACGCCAAACGATAACTCAAAATGTATGGGAATGACATTATTGTTTTTTTTTTTAATGTAAACGAATGACGTGCCGAGCTAGTCGTTCGCCTGGTGTTAAGCGACACGGCCGCCCATAACAGAATACAGTGTCACTCGGAACTCTGAATTAAAGTTTCGCGTGACACCACGCACTGCGCACGTCATCCTGAGACATCACACAGTCTAAAAAAGTTTTCTAGACTGTGAGATCAGTTCGTAAAGTCTCATTTGCCCAGTAACGTCACTAGCTACAATGCCCTTCAAACCGGAACACAGTAGTGCTTGCACACTACTGCTTGGCGGCAGAATAACAGGCAAAGCGGTGGTACCTACCTAGACGAACTTACCTTGGTTACGAGACTCTATTCTCACACCAGGACCACCCAGTTTAAATTCATCATCAGCCGGAAGACGTACACTGCTGAACATAGGCCTCCCCCATAAAACGTCACTTCGGGCGCCTATCATAGGAGGGGATTTGCCATAATCACCTCGATTGGCAGGCGGCTTGGTGATCGCAGAAGATTTTAATGTACCTCAGAGAATGCTGCTGCCCATTCCCTGGATATTCCCTTAACCGGCTCTTACGGCATCCACGGAAAGAGATGGGGTGGTCTTATTCTCACACCGGGACCACCCAGTTTGAATTACTTAACGCGTAATAGAGGGTACCTACTGCTCGTTATGGTCGTATTGCCACCTCAAGTTTGCAACTTTTCATCCGCAAATTTTAAAGTGTGACAATCTGACAACCCTAAACCGTGGTAGCCGGTCCAATCCCGAATATTCCGGTTTAACCGGTATCCGGCTCTGGTTGGTTAGAACCGGATTATGTACTGTGTATTAATGGTCGGCGTAAGTTATAGACTTGAGCGGTATTTATAAAAGTACCAAACCAAGACATACTTTTAGTTCTTTTTTTGTCGCGATTTGTTCTTGGTGGCGTAACTCTCCCAAAAGGGGGAAGTTTCCTGCAGCGCTATTTATCGGCTGATATTGATAATATTTGGCAGAAATATGGCAAAATCGGTCAAGAGGTTGAGGCGCTGTTTAATTAAGTGCTTTCTGATGGCAACAAAACCAAACCCTAGCCACAGGCATACTTGAAAATGCTAGCTCCACTGACCACTTCCGTTGTCAGCTTGAGTGAAGCGGTGTTGCTTTGCCCTTTAACTCGCTCTTGCGAGCCCCGCTAACCGCTCCGCTCGTAGCTTACACCATACGCTAAGGTTCTATTATTAGTACCAATCGATAATCTCAGTTAAATGTGACAGTAGAAGCGAACGTATGTTGTAGTTTTAGGATTACTCGACTGCACGATGGAGAGGGGTGTAATGAGTTTAAGAAATATTTTAATGAATATTAAATTTAAAGGGGGTTAAGTTCAGACTGTAAGTTTAATTAGTAGTTAGTTACGTTTGACTAGCATCGGTAAGTTCACTGCGTTCATCACTGGGATGGGTGACCGATACAAGAAATTGTATAATATTACAAAATAAATTTGTTGGTTTAAGAGTCAGGAACTCAGGATAGAGTTTGACATTTTGCTTGCTTGTACGATTTGCGTCAGATTTCGGCGAATTACCTGCTGGGTCGTTTTGATTAGTCAATATGCGAAAAATAAGTCATCCAAGTGCTTCTCGGTATTGAAATTCAATCGATTGAAGTCGGTTTGACCGCTTTCTGACTTGACGCTTACTATCAGGCGAACGACTAGCTCGTCACGGCATTCATTAAGATTTAAAAACGGTAAACTGACTGGCCTGACAGCTTTATTGGTATTAGCTCTGCTTCTGGACTTTTAGGTTGTGGGTTCGATTCCCACCCAGGACAAACATTTGTGTGATGAACATCGATGTTTGTTCTGTGTCTGAGTGTTATATTGTATTCTATGTATGTATTTACAAAGAAAAAGTATCTAAGTATTGTATCAGTTATCTGGTTCCCATAGTACAAGCTATGCTTAGTTTGGGGCTAGATGGCGCTGTGTGACATGTCCACACATCCACATAACTATATGTATCTAAAACATTTCACATCTATAAACTGTAAATTGAAAAATATGTGTAGACCGTAATAAAAATAGTAATCAATACTCAAGTATGAGTAATATCTCAAGTATCAAGGCTTCAGGGACGCACTACCACTGACGGAATTACACTACGCTACGGTCCACTAGAATAAGGTGGAAAGTGCTTTTGAAATTTTGTAGTTATTTCGAAAGCCTGATACTATAAATTTAACCAAATTAAAAAAAATTGAAGCCATTTTATGGTTGTTTTTTATTTTCAACGTTATTTCGAAAGCCTGTGATTACATTATAACTTAGCCAATTTCACATAATTAAACAACCGGCCAAGTGCGAGTCGGACTGGCGAACGAAGGGTTCCGTACCATTATCTATAAAAACGAGCAAAAAATCACGTTTGTTGTATGGGAATGGGAGCCTTCGTAAATTTTTATTTTATTCTGTTTTTTAGTATTTGTTGTTATGGCGCGATGGTGGCGGCAGCCTGGTGACAGACGGATAGACAGACAGGCAGACAGCGGAGCCCTTTTAGTAGGGTTCGTTTTACCCTTTGGGTACGGAACTCTAAAAAAGGTTAAAGCGACTTCAATCACTTTAATTTTACTTTGATTACTTTGATATTTTTAATTTGATTAAAAAACTAAACTACTAAACCGATTTTGATAAAGTTTCTATGATCCCATAGAAACTTTATCAATCTGTATTATCCTGTTAAATAAAATAAAAATATTTTCCATATCAGTTTATAAACGGCAGAATGTCGAGGAAAAGAATAATTAAACAAAAATACAGCCGATTGAACTCAGATTAACCCTTTTTTTAAATATTTTATTATTTTATAAGATTTTCTCTATAAAATATAAAACCATGACGGATATTAAAAAAAGTCACGCAACGGACGTTCCAATTACGGTATTAGTAGATAGAGATAATTATAAAGTTTACGATTGTGTGTTTTAATAATTTTAAATGAGATAACAAAATGAACGAGTTCCGGCTTAACGGGTTTGTTTGATAAACAAACATTAATTAATTATATCATCATCAACAAACAGCCTGAAGACGTCCACTGATGAACATAGGCCTGCCCCAGGGAGCGCCACTTTGTGTGGCTGCTCGCCTCCTGCATCCATCAGCTCCCGCGGTTTTCACCAGATCGTCGTTCCACCTAGCGGGGACCTAGTGAGGGCTCAATTATTAAGGGATGTAATAATTTCTACTTTATAATGTTATGTATTGATAATTAGTTTGTTATTGTTATTTCAAAAACCCATCGAATCTTATAATTTAGGTAGCAATACGTTATTTAAAGTTACTGAATAATTAAATGCTCAAGTACCAAGATGTCACGGTCGCGGTACACGGAATCCGGAGTCGCGCGTCGCTTACAAAATGTTAACGTGGACGACCGGAATGAGGTGGTAAATGTACATTTTGTTTGTAGTTTAAATAAATTATTATTATCTTAATATAGAATAATTAATTATATGTAGGTGGTACTTTATGTAGTTTTTTTATTATCTACTTACATTTTAGACAGTTTATATGCATATTAAGGGTTCACTGACTAGGGGTACGTGAATGCTCTATCGCGCTCTGGCATTGGGACATTTTTGAAGATATTCAATTACTGAATGTACGTACGAAAAATCTATTTATTAGTAGATATCAGTAACTATTTTATACTCTGTGCTCTTAGAGTCCATTACAAATGTTAGAAGTAAATTCAATCAATGTCTTCAAAAATGACGTGAAAGCGCGAGTGAAATAGAGGATCCGGGTATGCATATAAGACCTTTAAACATTTATACCTATAAGAAAATCAGCAATAATATAAACTTTTTAAACTTCCATGGTCACTAACATTACTAAAATATCCAAATATCCCGTTAATAAACAATATTTTAGTAATAATATAAAGTAGTTGCCTCTGTGGTGTGGTGGTTGAGCAAGTCGGCTGATAACCTAGAAGTAGCGGGTTAGAGTACTTGTTCTGTCTGAGTGTTGTGGGAGCAATGGTCCTCGTAGTTCCTGTGGCCCTATAACAGTCCTAAATAGAGTCCATAATCTATGTATGTGATTGTTAGCCGTTATTTAATGTTTTGTTGGCATATTTATATTTCGATAGAGAAATAAGTATGTAAATTCATTTTAAAAGTAAATGCAAAACCTGCAATAAAATTATGCGCGATAAATTACAAAAACTACGAAAACCTTACAGATTAAATAAATCAATAATTCATGTCCGTGATAATGAAATGATGACTATCTATTAATAATTTATGTTTTTTTTAGATATATATTATTTTAACCGCCATTGTCTTTAGACAATACTTTCTTTATTTATGTATAAGGTACATGATTGAAAAAAAAATGATCACATTTAAACTATTGTGAAAAATAGTTTATGTTTAGCATTTACCACCTTATGCAGCTGAACGGCGTTAAGTAAAGCAAGCAAACGAAGCAAACTCGGGGGCACAGGGGTGTCACCTCATTGATTTTATTGTGAAAAATTTACATGTTATATTTGGGTATTTTTGGATATTTTCTTATTTGTATGGGCTGAAATCAATTTTTCTTATAATTTATTTGAAATCGTATTTAATAAATAAATTAAGAAGTATTATTTGCAAATATTAAAAATTGGTCAAACAATATTGAAACCTGAATTTAGAATCTATCAAACTGTTCGATATAATGGTCACTATAGATTACTCTTTTACTGTGAACATTATTTTAATATTTTGAATTAACATTAAATCTTTTTACTTAGCTAGCATGCTACACCTTCGATTGCATCGTCACTTTCTATCAGGTGAGAGCGCGGTCAAATTCTAGATAAGTCCGATGTAAAAAAAAAATAACTGGTATTATTATTATTCTTACTTGCCACGCCGAGCAAGTGCCACGTACATGACGCCAAACTTACCTGTGAACAAAAAAATATTATATTTAGTATTTGCTCCATCATGCTACATTCATAGTAACTTATCATAAACTTATCAAATGTTTAAAATGAGATAACGTTATATACCTACATTTAATATAAAACGTTCTCATTATATTATTAACGATATAATATGTTTTTATTAGATAACTATAATAAAACTATAAATATTAATAAATTTTATTTAAAAAGCACATTTAAACGTTACATTTGTAATATAGTGCTGTATTTAATTAATAATTACAATAATTATTTATCACACTAATATTGTAAAGGCGAAAGTTTGTGTGTGTGAATGTTTGTTACCTTATATCTCGGTAACTACTTAATCAATTTTGATGAAATTTGGCATGCTGATAGCTTATACGCAGGATTAACACATAGAATACTTTTTATCCGCGGGTGAAACTGCAGTGTACAACTAGTTATCTATAAGTAGATACAGATAAAACTATGGATTCCGATATTCATTTCATTTAATATTTATAATTTTAATTACCTAACCACTACCGCCACTACCTTTTAGTATAATTATCATTACTGAAAACAACTCTGGAGAACTAACTTTATCTAAATTGTTTCTAACGAATATACGACAAAATTAAAAAAAAGCATTGTGAAATATTAATAATTAAAACGTCAGTAAACACAATTAACAATGACAAAAAATTAAATGAATATTTAGTAAGACCATAAGAAAATAATTACAAAAGTAATAATAATAATAATAACCGGCACGCGACAGCCCTGACACAACGACGAGTATGCGCCGGCCGATATTTTTTCACTGGAGAACACAAAAACTACGGAGTCGAAATACAATTGTTTATTTTTGTTATTATGTTAATTTTGTATTAAGACTGCATTATGTATTTTTTTTTTATAAATTTTGATGCATAATATTTTTATGGGGTGTTTTAACTTTTTCCTGGAGTCAGCTGTGTCATGAATTTATTCATTTGATCCTATTTTTCGATATGAATGTGGGTAAAATTGGCTTTAGCAACACAACAATTACCTGGCGCGTGATTGGACGGAAGCAGAATTCTTCTTAGACGGTTGACCAAAAAAAATCTCGAATAAAATCCTAGCTCCGGATGTGTCCGTCGACTACACAATGATGAAATAAAAAATAGTGACTTAGATATAATAGGCTAGTGTCCTATTAAAACTGAACAAGTAAATATTATTTTTATAAAGTAGGTCAAAAATGAATGCAATAATTGAAAAAATACGTAAAATCGGTATATAAATCACGGAGTAATAAGCTTTTAAAGTTTCTGGAGGGGGCATCGCCTGTCCCTTTCTCGCAAAAGAGGAGATTCCCCACGGTTACTATAAAAACGCAAGTTGTAAAGTCACGAGCCAAAGAGACTGTTATTAATTTAGTCTTACATAAGACACTTGTGCAAAAATAATAAAAAAATAATAAAAGGCGTCTCTATTCTCCCGCTATGAACACAACGGTCTTCCCTCCCGCTCGCACGGTATTTCTACCCTCCCCGCACACCGCACACTGCGAAGGGTTCAAGGCGTCTCTATGTATGTAGCTGTTATTAATTTAAGGTTATTAAAAATTGATGTTATATTTACATTTTTATTATAACTTAATTTATACATTATTTAATTTATCTAAAAACATGAATCGTTTGAAATAAACAAAATGTTTCATAATACTTTTTAGAGGAAATGGAATACCGACTAAGTTTTTTCTTATTAACTAGAAAATAAAGCTGAATATCAGATACGTTTAATTATTTTGATTCATATAAATCATAATAAAGTAATTATACTTACCTATTCGCTTCATCGTTTTCTTTCCGGGTTGCTTAATTCATTTTTGTTCAATAACATGGTAACATGGCAGGACTAGATGGTAGGACTTTTCTGCAAAGTTCGTCTAGGTAGGTACCACCGCTTTGCCAGTTATTCTGCCGCCAAGCAGTAGTGAGCAAGCACTACTATGCTCCGGCTTGAAGGGCATTGTAGCTAGTGAAATTACTGGGCAAACGAGACTTATGAACTGATCTCATAGCCTAGAAATCTTTTCTAGACTGTGTGATGTCTCAAGATAACGTGCGCAGTGTCACACATAACTTTAAGAGTTCCGAGTGATACTGTAATCTGTTATGGGCGGCCGTAAAAATGTTTTTGCTTTGGTGTGTTTTCAGATAAAACAGGCATTTTGTTATTATTAAAAAATTAACTGATTTTTTTGGACCATTAAAATATTGTATTTAATTTAAAAAATAAAATAATCTATATAAGATTAACTCCCAAAACAGCTACTTACCTCATAGTGGCCGCAGAGACAAAGCTCGGCGGGGGCATGTGACTGTGTGACGTGTCATTTTTTTTATTACACTTTTTTTATTTAAATGCTTATTACCTGCTTATTTATACTGAGGACAGATTTATATGGACATGCCTCTTTTGCAGACTTGTCCATAGAATATGTTTAAACTTATATGGCTATAGATTAGTAAAACCTTTGGCCATTTGAACAGTCGGAAGACCTCCCCTACGCCACTTCCGTCCCGATGTAAGAATAGTACCACTTCATCTCTTCCCGTGGGTGCCGTAAGAGCCGGCTAACGGAATATCCAGGGAATGGGCAGCAGCAATCTCCTCGGTACATTACAAGGTGATCGCAAAAGACTACCGATTGTACGACTGTACCGGTGGAAGTCATCCTAAAATCGTTTCCAATATTTGCGTTTGTACCGCAAAAACAAACAAAAATAAATATTGAAATATGCATGCACAATTGCACAGACCGTTAACAAATATGACGCTTCGGGGGCGAAGCGTATTTTTTTCGTGCTCTGTGGTGACAGTTATGTATAAACTATGTATATAAAATATATAGTGATTTTATGTACAATTATTTTTAATGGCTTGTTTATTACTTCATTAATTATTATGACTATTACAAAATAACAAAATACAAAATAGTTTATTGACATTAATATTTTTACATTATTTTAATGAATCCATAGATTCCGGAACTTGTTTTTAAACTGTGTTTCAGGAATCAGTGGCTTCTCCCAATAGTTAAACATTTATTATTATGTCACAAAAAGCAGTTGGTATAACAGTAAAATTTGGAAAGAAAAAAAACTTATCATAGAATAGACAAATAGAAAAAAAAATCATCTACACAACTATGAGGCATTTTGTTTAAAAAAAAACACTAGTTCCGCTTCTTTTCTAGATGGCGCTGTAATTACACAGTTTAAACCTTTCAAACCACAGAGTAGTTTAAACATAAGAAAATGCTTAGACTACCTACAAGGAAATGTCAAATTCAGTTGAGTGGACCACGAGTAAATTGTCTGTAGGGGTCTGTAGTATCTCCTAAGTAGTCTGTGGTGCATTCTTATTAAGTAAATTGAAGTACAGCAGATCTGCGAGATAGATAAACGTTAATATTATGATCCAAAATAAAGCCAAGCTATCGCGCAACGAGACTAAAAAAACGAAAGTGTTTAGAGTTGTCAGTCAGTATCGTGACACATTTCCTCTAACCTGTGGTCTATGCTTGTAACAGTGACAGTGACAGATTTTAGCAAAAGCCACAACTGGCGCCATCTATTGAGTCATGCATAAAATACAATTTTATTTAATAAAACACCTCATTATAAAGAGGAATGTTTTGTATTTTTATGTGTATGTTTGTAATGAATAAACTCAAAAACTACTGTGCCGATTTCGAAAGTTCTTTCACCATTGGAAAGCTACATTCACCCTGAGTAATGCCCGGGATACACGAGGCTAGTTTTTCAAGCTAGGATAGCAAGCTAGGATAGCAAGCTAGTTCTCTTTGAAACTGTCTTGGCTAGCTGACCTGGCTTGGAATATGCTAGTTCTGTTTACATGAGGCTATATTATTTTAAGCTAGTATTATTGCTGTGACCGAGGTGACCACACGTCCAAAATGAACTGCACGCGAAAAAAAACACTATTCGACTGAAACAGTTACTTCAAAAACTGTGCCAATTCGCACTAGACGAACTAGAAGAAGAATTACAGAAACGGGTGTGGACAAGACCCTGGATTTTAAGAAGAGATGAACGTGGATCATCTGCTTTACTTTTGGAAGAATTTCGCAACGAAGATTTAGGCGAATATAAGAGTATTTTGCGAATGACGCCTGATTTGTTTGATATTCTGTTGAGTCTTGTGACGCCAAAAATACAACGAATTGATACAACTATCTCATTATGTATATAAAAAAAATCTATAGGTACCTTCACTTACCTACCTATTAAAATCTTTAGTTAAGTATTATGTATTTATTTAAATTTTTAGTTTGGTATTTAAATTATAAAAACTGTCGCCGTCTGCACCGGGTCACCTTGTCTCAGGTCATGTCATCATCAGTGACAAAAAAATATGCATCTGAGCATAAGGTTATGTAAAATTTTTATATGCTAACTCAAATATTTGCACAACTGAAAAATTGAGTACCTATAGAGAAACGTGAACTTTCTGACCATCCAGATGTAACCTATATTCAAGCAAATAAGGATTTTATTCATTCCATTAATCACGTGATTTTTAGCTAGTTTTTCCCGCCCCCCTCCCCGTACCCCTGGTGATACACGGTGAGGTTTTGGACTAACCCTCCCCCCATCCACAATCACGTGTATTTTTTGTAAACACAAAGTTTTTTAATTTTTGTTTGTTTTTTATATTTAAATATTTCATGTCGTTCTGGAAAATTATCGCTGCCTGGCTGTGGCGAGTCAAATACGTGCCACATTTTGTTCAGAAATCAAGCGTTCAAAGAAAAATTAAATCTCACTTCCCACTCCCCCTGGTGATGTTTCGTGATTAAATAAAATAAAATAAAAAATAAAATGTGAGGACATTTCACACAGCGCCATCTAGCCCCGAACTAAGCATAGCTTGTACTATGGGAACCAGATAACTGATACAATACTTAGATACTTTTTGTTTGTAAATATATACATAGAATACAATATAACATCCAGACACAGAACAAACATCAATGTTCATCACACAAACGTTTGCCCCGAGTGGGAATCGAACCCACAACCTACAGATCAGAAGGCAGGGTTACTACCAACTGAGCTATCAGGTCAGCCATTGGGCGATCCCTTGGTACCTAAAGGCATCTTTGCTTTACTCCATGGTACCTAAAGGCATCTTTGCTAGACCCCCTGGTCCCTTATCGGTTGCGTTGCGAGATCTCTGGTAGCTCGCCGCTACAGGTTAGATTGGGAGCCGACCACAATAACAAATGGGAAAAGGCAAAGAGGATGATGATGATTTAGTTATATTGAACTTGTAGTACCTAGATAGTTTAAAACACAAACATCAAAAAAAAAAAACAAAAAAAAAAATATGAAGACGTCTGGTTGAAAAACCGTCATGATTTTGAATTCTACGCTTCAGAGTGGAGAGCAGTTAACTACTATAGTTGGCCTGGTAGCCTCATTGATAAAGTTTATGTGCACTGATAAGAGTTATTACTTATTGTGTTCAGTATGTTATGCTCTTGCGCGTTTTTATTTACCTAAACACTTAATTATTAAATTGTTTTACAGAAAAAAAAACAATAATGTCACTAGCTACAATGGCCTTCAAACCGGAACACAGTAGTGCTTGCACACTACTGCTTGGCGGTAAAACAACTGGCAAAGCGGTGGTACCTACCTAGACGAACTTTGCAGAAAAGTCCTACCACCTAGTACGCATTTAGAAAGTATTTTTCTATTTTGTGTAGTAAGCGTTTAGCGGCCGTGTCGCTTAACATTAGGCGAACGACTAGCTCGTCAGGTTATTTAATTACATAAAAAATATCACACCCTGTATTTCGGTCACAAGCAGCCTGTATCGTAGAACAGCTAGGAGAGAAATTACTTCCATACATTGATATTTATGCCGCTGACGCGACTAGCATTGCAACTCGGTTTTTGACAATACGGGCTGTTTTTTGTTTGGTTATCAAATTATCGTTGACTGGCCTGTTAGCCAGTTTGTAGTAGCCCTGCCTTCTGAATTATATATAGGTTATGGGTTCGATTCCCATCCAGGACAAACATTTGTGTAATGAACATAGGTGTTTGTTCTGTGTATGGGTGTTATATTGTATTCTATGTATGTATTTAGAAACAAAAAGTATCTAAGTATTGTATCAGTTATCTGGTTCTCATAGTACAGGGATGGCCAAAGCGTCCACCGTGGAGACATTTGCGGTAGCCCGCCCAATTAAAACGAGAGCAAGCGAGTAATTGCGATGAACCATCATAGACTTCCCTGTCAATTCCTTCCTTCTCCCGCGCCACTTACGCTTTTTGCATCGCAAAGAAATAAAATAACTTTAGTCACTTTCCAAAATATTGAAAAAAATTGTTCACCATTGTTAATTATTTTCTGTTTTATAAATACAATTACAAACATTTAAAAAAATTTGCATAATAATTACTTGTCGGTTTTAAAATCAAAAAATATATTCCAAGTTTCATCGAAATCCGTCCAGTATAGTTCCAGCGTCATGCGCGTGCAAAGGGACAGGCCGACAGACAGACAGACAGACAGACAAAAACTAAGAATTTTTTTTAAAAGGTTTTTTACTAATATAACGTTAAAAAGTGTACAGTCTACGGCTATTAAAATTATCAAAAAATCTATCTAGGCTAGTTAGAATTTTATTATTATGTGTACACTACCTATACGCATACTTCAAAAGTTTGGCCACCCCTGCCATAGTACAAGCTATGCTTAGCTTGGGGCTTGATGGGGCTGTGTGAAATGTCCACATATATTTATTTACTAGGACCCGCCCCGGCTTCGCACGTGTTAATTAGTTTTACACCTTATCTCAGTCTAAAGGAAGAGAGAAGGAAGAGGGAAAAAGATAAGGGAAAAGGATGAATGGATGAAGGTGAAAGGAGGCAGGTGCTGGCGCACCTGTCTCCTTTCACCGTTTCATGCATTCATCCTTTTCCTCCTTCATTCCTTTTCCTTCAATCGCACATTCCATCCTATAAGGATGTTTTGGAGTGAAAGTCACACAATCAAAAAGACAACATTTTATTTTTGTATTATTAGTAAGGATTAGTAGGGATAGGCGGTCCGTGTGGTCCCGGTGTGCGAATAGGGCCACCACATCTATTCCCGTGGGTGCCGTTAGAGTCGGCTAAGGGAATATCCAGGGAATGGGCACTCAGCATTCTCCTCGGTACATTAAAATCTTCTGCGATCACCAAGCCGCCTGCCTAGCGTGGTGATTATGGAAAATCCCCCTATGATAAGCGTCCAAAGTGTCGTGTTATGAGGAGGGGTATGTTCAGCAGTGGACGTTTGCCAGCTGATGATGTATGTAAGGATAGTGTTATTATAAATAATGTACTAGCTGCGCCCCAAGGGCAAACATTTATATGTTTGTCCTGGATGGGAATCGAACCCACAACTTATAGTTCAGAAGGTAGAGCAACTACCAACTGAGCTAACAGGCCAGTCAAAAAGATTTAGATTTCTGTAATTTATATTTCAGAAATGTTAGACAACATGATAGTTTAAAATTAGATTTATAACTAGAGAACTACAGATTTTTTAAGTTACTAACTCTATGGTGAAATATAAGTTTATTATTCATTATTATTATATTATTAGAGCTCACTTTTTTTATGCGATTGAATGACGTGACGGGCCAGGCGTTCACCTGATGCTAAGCGACACGGCCGCCCATATCAGTTGCAGTGTCACTCGGAACTTTAAAGTTTCGCGAGACACTGCACTGCGCACGTCATCCTGAGACATCACACAGTCAAGTAATCAGATTACTAGACTGAGTGATCAGATCATAAAGTCTCATTTGCCCAATAATTTCACTAGCTACAATGCCCTTCAAACACACAGTAGTGCTTGCACACTACTGCTTGGCGGCAGAATAACAAAGCGGTGGTACCTACCTAGACGAACTTTGCAGAAAAGTCCTACCACCTAGTAAAATAGTATAGTAGGCGATAATTATTAGTAATCAGTCACTAAATGTTTAGAATAACATCTCTTTGTTCTATTTATAATATTTCTTATCAATCTGTGGTCAACGATGTCGGTACATTGACTACTTACATTCTAAGACTGTACTATTTTAAGATAATTGTTCGTTGTGTAATTCTTGTTGAATCCTAAACAAATACTTATAAATGAAATATCATTCTCAAGTAGCCAGAGAACATAATTATTATAGGAGTCTAAAAATGTGATACAAACAAGCTGCACTTATTTACTAGTTACTTATTTTCTCATCATCATCATCAACAGCCTGAAGACGTTGCTAGACATAGGCCTCCCCAAGACAGCACCACCGTGATCGGCTGCTCGCCTCCTGCATCCATCCGCTCCCCGCGGTTTTCACTAGATCATCGGTCCACCTAGTGGTGGGCCTACGCTACGTCTTCCGGTTTGTAGTCGCCACTCGAGAACCTTTCTTCCCCATCGGTTGTGAGTTTTGCTAAACGTGCTAATTCTAAGAGCTATATCAGTAACTTTAGTTCTCCTGCGGATCTCCTCATTCCGGATCTTATCTCGCAGGGAAACACCGAGCATAGCTCTCTCCATAGCTCGTTGCGCGACTTTGAGCTTACTAATGAGGCCAACAGTAAGAGACCACGTCTAAGTTCCATAAGTCATCACTGGCAACACACACTGATTCTAAACCTATTATTTTCTCATAGAGGGTGACAAAAAGTGTGGAGCAACATTATTTTAAGCTCGAGTGACGTACTTTTTCTCTCTCGCTGCACTCAGGATTCTGCCTAGTAGCGCAGCAGCCAAGTTAGGATTTTACTGCAGCTTACGGATACAAGCTGCATTATAACGAGGGTAGATTCAAAGAAGGGTCGTGAGTCAAACCTCTTATATTTAATTTTGAATTTAATTTAAGCCCTATTCAAACCGTTACTAGGTACAGCGCTCCGCTATCATATTATGTAAGAATTGCAATAGCAGTAGCAAAGCAATAGCAAAGACTTAGCAATCGGTCACAGTCACCCGCCTGTCGCTTTGATACTAGCGCCACTAGCAACAGAACAGCAATAGACGAAAACAAAATAATGCATGCTTTTTAGTTCATCGATTGTCCGACAGAAAGTGCTCTGCCAAAGTGACGAGAGCAATGGTTGCAAACTTGTTGCGAGTTACGTAATTAGCTAGCCGCTCTGGATTCAAAAAACGTTCTCGCCTTTAAAATAGGTTTTTGCTCCCTTGGTAAACAATGGTATACATACAATATACAGTATAAGAATAATTAGGGTACATTATAATTTATTTATAATGATGAGTACTAAATATAAGTCGTTCGAGTTATAATAATGTGTGTAGTGTGTACCATGTGTGTACGAGCCTTAAGTGATTAGACAAGTATTACGTCGTGTCATTTTATCGACTAGTCAATTAATCTAATTGATTGTTACAGTTCGATAATATTATGTTAAGTTATTTTGTATGTCGTTATGGTCGTTATAATTACTTTGTCATTAATGTTCTTGTATTTTTATTTAAAAAAAATGTGTAGTTCTTAAAATCCTTTATAATAAAATGTCATAGAATGTATTTTAAATCGTACACCACACCTATTAAGGTATGTCTACACCTACATTATACTTATATAAAGCCGGGTTCAAACCCCGCTAGTTGCTAAACTCTGTAATTTTAGAAATATCTGTAATATTTTTTATCTAAAACTGGTGGCTCGCCCCAGCTTCGCACGGGTATAACAGTTTTCGCAGCGCACGCGATGTAAAGAATATTTCAGGTAAATTTTTTACACCTTGGGTTACATTACTGGAGTTTTAGTAAGGATAATTTTTTTGAAAATATAATATAACCTATGTCATCCGGGGATTGTTTAGCTTCCCAACCCAACAGTGAAAGAATTTTTCAAATCGGTTCTGTATTTTCGGAGCCTATTCAATGTAAACAAACAAACAAACAATCAAATCTTTCCTCTTTATAATATTGTTATTATGATATAATAGATAAATGAAATTATTAAAGTAAATGATTCCTCGAGCTTAATAACTAAATACCTTTTAGGTTTTTTAAATTCAGCTGTTTATTTATATATATAAATTGCCGCTAAACTGATTATTTTTTCGTCTAATCTTTACAAAAACCGAGTTACAATAATACACCAGTCAACCATGCAGGGCAACCTTTAATACACGCACACACGCTAAGCTAATTTTATAGTCACGCACACAGAACGACGCGTCACTGAAACAGCGCCGTACAAATTGCTACTCTAAACACTTCGAATACGGTTTATATTCAAATAGCAGCTTACGGATATAAGCTGTATTATAACGAGGGTAGATTTAAAGAAGGATCGTGAGTCGAATCTCTTATATTTGCTTTTGAATTTACTACTTTAATACTTGACTTTAAATTCGAGTTTAGTCCAGCCCTAAAATCTTGCTGCTATTTGAGTCTTAACCCGCTATTTTTAAGGTACAAAATCGGTTGTTAGTTAGGGTTGTCACACCGTTTAGTGGGAAGTGACGTAATATAGGTAATTAATGTTTTTTCTTCTTATTGTGCGACTTATAGATGTTATTTTATTTGACGGTTTTCGACATTCTATTATCAGGTGCTTAAGTTTTGAATTTGTTAAGATGTGCTTTGAGATAGTTATTGATACGTCCATGTTTGATTATACCCAATAGGATAGTTGCCTGCTATTAAAAATGAACAACTAAATTTTTTTTGACCGATGGGGAAGAAAGGTTCTCGAGTGGCGACCACGAACCGGAAGACGCAGCGTAGGCCGGCCCCCCACTCGGTGGACCGACGACCTGGTGAAAGCCGCGGGGAGCCGATGGATGCAGGAGGCGAGCAGCCGCTCAAGGTGGCGTGCTCTGGGGGAGGCCTATGTTCAGCAGTGGACGTCTTCAGGCTGTTGATGATGATGATGATGATGAAATTTTTTTTATAAAGTAGGTTAAAAATGAAAGCAATAATTGAAAAAAATAAGTAAAATCGGTAAATAAATCAAGGAGTAAGCTTTTAAAGTTTCTGGAGGGGGCATCGCCTGTCCCTTTCCGCAAAACATTCCCCACAGTTACTATGAAAACGCACGTTGTGAAATTACATGCCAAAGAGACTGTATGAAAGCTACCACAGCTTAGTAATGAGGTACTATGAAGGAGCAAGAACTGACGTCACTGCATGTTTGAGCTGTCTCTTTCTATTCCTGTATTTTAAAATGCTTGTAACTTTGTCATTTTTTGAGATATTTAATTTTTGTTTTCACGACTGTTTACTATTTGAGGAATATTATTAATTTATGCAATAAAAAATAGAATAGAATAGAATAGAATACAATAGAATAGAATAGAATAGAATAGAATAGAATTATTTATTAGCCTTATAACTGTGTTTGTTAAAATAGCAGGACCCTAGTCCATTATCGTTTACTTAGTAAAGTACCCTAGGGTACCCTAGGGTAGTAGTTACCTTACTACCCTATCTTAGTCGAGGAAAACCAATTTTCGTTTTTTTATATTGAATTTGTTTGGTCGTACCTGACTGGTTTCGCCTTAAAAACGAGGAATTAGAAAAGGTTTTACTGTTTTTTTATGTATTTTTTTATAGAGTATGTCTCTATTTGCTCGATAGGTAAGTTGGTAGTAGCTCTGCCTTCTGAACTGTAGGTTGTGATTCGATTCCCATCCAGGACAAACATTTGTGTGATGAACATCGATGTTTGTTCTGTGTCTGGGTGTTATATTGTATTCTATGTATGTATTTACAAACAAAAAGTATCTAAGTATTGTATCAGTTATCTGGTTCCCATGGTACAAGCTATGCTTAGTTTGGCGCTAGATGGCGCTGTGTGAAATGTCCACAAACATTTATATCTATTTATTTTAAGAAGTTTAAACTATTCTAAAATAAAACTGACGATTTCTTTTGCAAAGTTTTGTAAACTGTTTGAATAACTCATCCATTCAATTAATAACCATAGGTAAGTAATTAATATGTGGCATCGATTTGTAACAACGGCGAAGTATTGAGATTGAGGCCAAGGGCGAGCGCTGTACGAGACAGTAAAAAGGTAATATCAGAGAATAACGTAAAAAAAACATAAAAATCATTGGATTTTTAGATTTTGAATTTTCTACATATAACTATATTAGCTGACCAGGGGGGTTAGCAAAAGGGTTTATGCTAGAACAAGCCAAAGCCACAGAATATATATACTAGTACTAGGCCAAAGAGGGGATGAGTCGGTGGGCCGAGCGGCAGGGGCGGTGCAAGTTAGAATGGTTCAAACGCGCAATAGTTTAGGTAATTTATTATTACACTGAATATAATGGGTATTTTAAAAATCTACTATACATAAGCCCTCCATTATATCTACTTCAACTAATACACAAAGTTTCATGACCTTATTTAAAGTATTCATTGAATAATCGCTGTTTATCTGTACGGTTTGGAGGTAACTTTGTTATTTTTTTCTATCGAGAAAAGTTAATTTAATCGTGTTTTCACTATACATTTGCAGTAGAATTAGTCCTGAATTTTGCCTTATATTAATTTCAAAGTCATTGTTGCAATAGTGTTGACGGGAAACTGCCTCATGCTAAGCCATTTTAAGTATTTTGGTGTTGTATAGACTCAAACGATAACTCAAAATGTATGGGAATGGCCATAGCTACGACATTTCCATACATTTTGAGTTATCGTTTGGCGTTAACGGTAATGGAAAGGGATCTTTGTTAGACCCCCTGGTCGAGCTGATTTCACAAACCAACTTCGTTTTGGATTAAACTGGTTTAGATGAGACTAATAGGTGGTAGGACTTTTCTGCAAAGTTCGTCTAGGTAGGTACCACCGCTTTGCCAGTTATTCTGCCACCAAGCAGTAGTGTGCAAGCACACTACAGCACAACAAAAAAAAACAACAAGTAAAACCTACTTATACGTGTAGGTACTACTTTAAAAAATATTCAGTTTCCTAATCAGGGGGCGTACTGTGAGCTCTTAGCGCGATTTAAAACAGAGCCTACACTGGCTTGTCAAAATACCCATACAAAAAAAACAAAGCGATCCATTATAGGCTCAGTTTTGAATCGCGCTAAGAGCTCACAGTACGCCCCCAGGGCCCGTCGTTATCGTGTCTTGTTTAAATCGTGTCACAGCATTAGAAATAGCTACCTTCACATTCACATTAAAGTGATTTTTAATAAATACTGAGAAATGCGGGCCTATTTAATTATATAAAAAAAAGAAAAGTGGCGGTAACTTTTGACGTGTTGATGTTTCGGAACGCGCTTCAGTGGAACATTGTGATTTTTTACAGTTCAAATCGCACCGTTTTCATTTCATTGATTTTTACAGATTTCTTATGTAAGACAAAGAATTCGCGTGGTTTCGAAGTAAGGAATAGTAAAGTGGTCATACAGAATTAGGGTCCAGATCATATTAAATAACCCATAATATGATGATTTATAATTGAACACTTTAGCACTTGGATGTACCTCCCCCTTTATGTACCTAATGCCAATATTCTGTAGTGGCGGCCGCGCTGGCGTGGGCGATCGTAGAGTCAGCAGAAAACTCTAAACCCAAACATTTTATTGCAAAAAGGCTAATTTTAACACTTTTAAAAGTCAAGAGATGGGAAAAATAACTGAAAATACTTTATTTATAATATTGTTGCAACTTTACTTTACTTTTCTAAATTAATAGTTTTTCATCGAAGAGATAGCCCTAGCGCAGCTGGGTGGTTGAACTTCGTCCTTGACCAAATGCACTTAAATGAGTTTAACAATCTGTGTTTAGAAATGACTTTATAGTATCTTGTTAACTCTCGTAGCATTAGTATGGAGGTTTGGAAACACGCAGTTTCAAATAAGGCTCTCAGACTATCATGGTCCCAGCCCCCCCCCCCCCCCCCCCCCCCCAGTTCCGGGATAATACCCCAATTCAAACTCAGATAGTATTTATTTCCTAAGGACAGGCCTGACGACAGGTTAAAACGTCGTCGCTTCCAAGTGGGAGCCAAATTCACAGATTGGCAACCATTAGCGCTTAGTCCGTGATGTAAGTTACACGACATCGGTCGACTGCTACAAACAAAACATGTTTTGCAGTGAAAGATTGTACGAACTACTTCCGTAAGTGTAACAATAAACAATTTCGTAACAAAATAATATATTTTCTATTTGGAAAATCCTAGTAAACTTATACAATAACAAGACGTTATAGTGGCGTCACCTTGATGGCGATGATTTTTTTTACACCATTTTGACCATAAACATATTAGTTCAAGCACAGATAATATAATACCTAGTAGTTCAGGCATACCCTGAGATTTAAATCTATCTTAAAACATAGGCTACTTTTTATTCGCGGGTGAAACCGCGGGGCGCAGCTAGTAGACTATAATAGAATATAAAAAATAGACTTAGACTGAACTTGACTGTGACTAAGACTTGACTTTACGTGAAATATTCTATAACACGATGAAAAATTACATTACTTGACACTGGCTAAATACACTGTGTGGAGCCAAAATATAAGAAAAAAAATCTATGGGTATAACAAACAAGTTTCAAGTAACCCGAAAATAATGTTATTATAAACTGAGTAATAATAAATAAATATATAAAACTACTTAAAAAAATATTTTTTTTAGCTTTTTCTGCCAGCTCTACAGCACACGACAGACTTCGATTTCAGATGGCTCGCGGAGCAAAACAACAGAAAAATTCTTCCATCCTATCGGGCTTCTAGAAATTGCTCGAAAATGTACGAGTCCTTGCTTTGAATTCTGTTTCAGGGTTCCACACCCGTTTTAGCAAGAGAAACCCATGTAAAATAACTTTGTTGTCTATATGTCTGTCTGCAGATGGCCACGTGTCTCTTTTCGCTATCTCATTCATTCATTCTTTTCCCCTATATTTCTTCCTTTAAACAGAGTTAGGGCATAAAACTAATTAACCCATGCGAAGCCAAGTTAAACTGTAGCCTAGGAAAATATATGGAAGAGATTAATTTGGTTAAAAAAGAATTAACATGCAGTGACGTCAGATATTAGTACTTCCACAGACTTAGAATTTTTTCGTTACTCTCAAAAGACTCGTGATGCGTGGGAGCGAGAAGCACAAATCAAATACACACTGCCCGAGAAGAAAAGAGACAGTGAAATAATGGCGGATGTGTCAGAGTACTAGCACAAGATCGCCCAATATCGGCTCAATCTGTTTTACGACGAAGAGCATAAATTGATCATGTACCATAATTCCGTTATCAAAGTGCAAAATACTTTTTTTGCGGCTTTTAAATGTTATTCCGTAAGTGAATGTGATGTTACAAAACATACTAACTCGAACAATAACACGTATCACAGCAAATTTATCAAAAATTTTATTGCATTATTAATAGTCATATTTTGTTAGTTTTGGTGTTGAATCTCGATGTAAAACCTGTTTATTTTGCAGATTAGGAATGCTCCTTCCGATATATCGCAATATTTAAGTGTTTTAGTTTTTTATTATTCAGAAAATTTACTCCAAAAGTTTGAAGGATCTCAGTAAATAAAATGCCTGCTATTTTATTTACAAAACTATCGGGGCCACTATTTAGGTTCAATATTTAGTAAATACCACAGTTAACTTGTCGCAAATGTTCAAGATCTCGATCATATTAAGAGTTTTTCACACACACAATTCCTTAAATTTCTTGTCCCATTTTCAAGCTGTCATTGTTGGTCTTGTACATCCTAAGCCTATGAATATTTCATAATATCTCATTACCAAGCTGTGGTAGCTCTTCATAGAATCTCCTTGCAGCAGCACCATACAACCCATACCTACTCTCCGTTTCGCGAGAAAGGGACAGGCGATGCCCCCACCAGAAACTTTAAAAGCGTATTACTCAGTGATTTATTTACCGATTTTAGTTGCTATTTCAATTATTACATAATTTTGTATCCTACTTTATGAAAATAATATTTAACCGTTCATTTTCAGTAGGAGTCAAAAGTGTATTGTCTTGTTGTTCAAGAATTCACCATTAATAAACCGCTAAATGTGTTTTGTTGCAGTTTGCTAATTAGTTAAAAATTTTACATAAAAGTGGTAAACGTAGACTATTAATTGCAATTAATTTATTCGGCTTTGGCTTTCGAATACTGCTAAATCCACTTTTACGTGAAAAAGTGTTCTAAACCACAGATACTAACTATAATACTATAGCCTAACCTAAGCTATTCACTGACCAAATTTGGTTCCATTATTTTTACTTTCACTAAATTGGTTGTCATAAAACAAAAACGTAAATTGACGATGGTTATTATGTGAGTAATTATTATTATCAATTAAATGGGTTATAAACATATTAATTTCATTATTTTTTTATCTAGCATTTTAATTACGAAACCAATCAGATTCTCTTTGTTCTAATTATTAATAGTTTAGCTGTCAAAACTTGGGCATGATCATTGTTTTTTTAGACTTTAGATTTCGAACTTTTATTTAGGTGTTTTCTTTATTATGGGCATAAACTAAACAAACATTTTTAACCTCCGACGCAAAGAGAGGAATGTTATCTACAATCTTAGTTTGAATTGGTATATTATCCCGAAAGGGGGTAAATCTACGCCCCATGGTAGACAATGTTTCTTGTACCACTTTTTTAAATTAATAGTTTTTCATTGAAGAATTGCTATGCAAATTTTACGTTCGAACATAGCCCTAGCGCAGCTGCGTGGTTGAACTTCGTCCTTGACCGAATGCACTTAAATGAGTTCGACGACCTGTGTTTAGTAATAAATCTGTTCATTTATTTTAATATCTTATTAACTCTCGTAGCGATCGCACGTGCAATTTAGTAAGTGGATTTATTTTTTAGTATGGAGGTTTGGAAACACGCAGTTTCAAGTAAGGCTCTCACAACTTATGGGCTATCATGGTCCCAGTCCCCCCCTTTCGGGATAATATACCAATTCAAACTCACCTTGTATACATGCGTATAATAAAACTGAAACTGGGCTAAATGTGTATACATTTAGCCCAGTTTCAGTTTTATTGAATATTTTTAGAAAATTTTGATTGCATTAAACTTTTTAATCAATATAGAAATACAACAAATTTTTTTTTAATTTTTTTTTCTGTCCCTTTGAACACACATCACGCTGGAACTACTGAACGAATTTCGCTGAAATATGGTATCATCATCATCAGCCGGAAGACGTCCACTGCTGAACACAGGCCTCCCTCATAAAACGCCACTTTGGACGCTTATCATAGGGAGGTTCGCCATGATCACCACGCTTGGCAGTCGGCTTCGTGATCGCAGAAGATTAAAATGTACCTCAGAGAATGCTGCTGCCCATTCCCTGGATATTCCCTTAGGCGGCTCTTACGGCGCCCACGGGAAGAGGTGATGTGGTGGTACTATTCGGAAACCGGGACAACACGGCCAATCTAATCGCACAGCAGCAATCTATTGTATAGATTACTATATTTTGAAATGTTGGTATCGTTCCCGCATAAAAAATATAATCCGCCAGGTTGGCAGCCCTGCCGCGTCACTGGTAAATAATTGCTAAGACGGGAAACCATGGAGACTTCTTTGCGAGTGTTATTTTTGAACAAAGAAAATTAAAAAATTGTTTTACTTACTCTTTATTTATTGCACTTATTAACATGAGTGAAATAAATGAGCGACTAATAAATAAGCACACGCACACTCTTTTTCCTTTTTTTTTTAAACTCTACTGACCGCGATTTCGCATGTGTGGACTTTATTTTATAGGTATAAAAATTACCTCAGTGATTTTTCAAGTTTTTTGCTGTCAGATCCAAATTAGTTACACAAGGGTTCTTGTTCTCTAAAAAGAATTGTTCTTTGAATCCCCAATTCCCATCCAGGAGAGGAAAGCAAAAATTAAAAACATTAAATAAGTTAAATCGACTTAAAAATTAAAATGATTATTTTTAACATAAAAATAAAACAACTGCATTGAGAACCTCCTCTTTTTGAAGTTAAAAAGAACCCTTATCACTTTCTAAGTTTATTCCTAGACGGATCCAATTCAGTTCAAAAAGGGGTCCTTGTTCTCTAAAAATAATTATTCAAAATTATAATGAGCGGCCGTGTCGCTAACACCAGGCGAACGACTAGCTCGTCGCGTCATTCGTTTACATAAAAAAAATCTAATCTAGGTCAAACAAAAGGAAGCAGGCAGGCGCTCGTGGCCTATGTTCAGCAGTGCACGTCTTCAGGCTGATGATGATGATGTCAAACAAACTAAAAAAAAATCAACTAAGATATTTTATGCGCCACACTCGCTCAAATTCAAATTCAAATTATGTTTAAAAAAGTGTAAATGAGTAATACATTGTATTAACTCAAAGTAGGTAAATATTCAATACAGTCACCTCATAAAATATATTATCATAATCAGCCTGACGACGTCCACTGCAGTTGAACATAGGCCTCCCTCCCCCACAGGGAGCCACTTTGAGCGGCTGCTCGCCTCCTACATACATCGGCTCCCTGCGGTTTTAACCAGATCGTTAGTCCACGCTGGCCACGGGGCCAGTCTACACTGCGTCTTCCGGTTCGTGGTCGTCAGCGTTACCCGAGAACCTTTCTTTCCCATCGGTTGTCAATTTTACGTGCGATGTGGGCTGCCCATTGCCATTTTAACTTGCTGAGCTATTATCGTTATAAATATACCTAAGTATTATGTAATAGGAAAATAAAATATTAATTTTATATGAACAAGACAAAAAGTTGAAAGGATTATTCCCAATGATTAATTTAATAACATATCTAATGAAGTAATACAAAAAAAATGTTCCGAAATTCCCAACTTCTAATAGTTACTACCTTTCTTAGATACATTAAAATTCCCAAATTAGAGTAGTTAGGTTTCGCTCAAACCCACAGAACACGTAAGTATGTAAGTTAGGTATTACCTACAATATATCATTACCTACTCTATGATTAGGTACTGGACTGGGTGCTATCTTCGTGGACACCTAAAATACTTACTCACTTTGAACGACATTACATTTGGTATTATTATTAGTACAGTCGATCAAAAAAGTACACAGTAGGAACAAATGTGTAACCAAAGGTACAGATTACAGAGTGATTGGTTTTTATGTAAAATTTTCTTGGGTTTCTTTATCTGTTAATTAAGCTGAACAGGCGAAGCAGTTATAACTAATTATTAATTTTTAATTCTTTTCTTTTTTTGTATATCCACTGTCGACCCGCCTGTACGCAACTGTTAATTCTTATCAGTTATTTGTGTGGAATGAACTCTAGATAAGATACCAGAATGCCTGCGACTCATCAGACAGTTTTCTGGACTATTGACTCAAGTATACATTACACGACAATTTTTTGGAAAATTTCAGTTAAAACTGACTTTTCAGGGTGATGAGGGATGACTATAGATTATTTAAAAAATCATCCAGTGTAGATAAACATTTTGCTTTAATATAATGATGTAATATAACGTGGCTTATTTTATCAGATGACTAGCCAAACGCCACCATCTGATGTAATAAGGCAGTTTTTACTCGTGGTTGGCAGGGCAGGTTTCGCATTCTTAGTCAAAATTAAAGAGTTTTATTGCAAATAGGCTATTTTTAGCCCTTTTACATTACAAGTCAAAATGATATTACTTAAAATACTTAATTCAAGTTATTGTAAATCCTTTTTAGATTGTGTTATGTCTCAGGATGACGTGCGCAGTGCGCGGTGTCACACGAAATTTTAATTTAGATTTCCAAGTGACACTGCAATCTGTAATGGGCGTTGTACTAAGCATATAAAATTACAAAGTGCTTAATGTCAAATATTATACAGCAGCCTTAGATTACAATATGTGAGTTAGAAAAGAAAACGATAGCTCTCTTTCCCACTACTTACATGTTAATTGATAACATTCCGAGTTCCGACGTAATAATTAATTTATATTATGTTGAAAAATTGATAGAAATAAAGATTTATTTATTCTGTAGTAAGTCTATATTTTTAGAAGTCGGCTAAAAAAGAAAAGTCATTGATCTCCATGTAAAGAGTTTTCCCGCGCAAATAAATTCGGTTCACGTATTCCGGATTTCATTCCAAAATTCCGAGTTGACCTACTAGGAAGTAGATTCATCAGTCATAACCAACAGTGGTGACCCCGACGTGATTTGAACACGCAACCTTCTGATCTGGAGTCAGGGGTTTGGGTGCCCTCACACTCCAAAATATTATTCTCAGAATTAAAACTTTTGGGGGTAAATTTACTCCATGGCTCTCGATGTTTAAAAGTCGTCACATGGCAACGCGAAGTATGTATTGTGTACGAGGACTGAGCTGTTTTGGTACTCGCGTTCGTGGTATTATTATTACTTTTATTTATTTTCTTTAATTTGTTATTCTTTTGTGTTAAAAGGTTTTGCCTAATTATTTATTTTCTACAATTTGTTAATATTTTGTTTTAAAAGGGTTTGTCTAACAATATTTGTTTTTATAAGTATTTCCTAAATTCTCGCTATTGTATTAGTAAGAAGTTATTTGTGTACACGAGAATTTTATAATTTTCCGTGCGTATAATGATAACTACTTTAGTTTGAAAATACGAAATGAGTAAATTATAGTCCTAAAATGCATATGTATGCACAGCCACGGAAAACATACTAGTCTAAAGGTTTATCAAATCACGTGTTAATATATTTTATCATCATTATCTTATTGTAGATTGCGATAATAATAATCAATCAGGAGGAGCGTGTTAGATTAAATAATAAACAACACACAACGTCAGAAGAACGATAGAAGTATACCGGTTTGCTATGTCAATTTAGTAAAGAACAAAAAAGAAAAAGAAAATTTATTTAATTGCAAGAAAAAAGTTTAAAATGTGGTACAAATAAACACGACCTACGCTTCCAATAATACATCACAAATCATTCTCTAAATTTCAATTTGTACCAAAACATTTGAAGTTTAAATAAGTCGTTGTTGTTCAAAATACTATCAATATTTATAAAAATTCAAAACACATTGTTTTTAAAACCCAAATTCCATCTCAAACGACCAAGACTACGCAATCGCCGTATAGAATCCTACATCTACAAAATTACCGTGCTACCCTCTCACGGGATTCCCACGGTTATCAAGAGGGAATAAGTCTCATTTTAGCTTGAAATATCAAAAGGAGTACATATTGGAGTATGGTTTAAGTATAAATAAAATAATTAATGTAATTTTAAAAGCTTTAGAGAAATCACCAAGATATTTATTCGTGTTGATAAGGTACATTCCCTATGCCCCAATGCACATATGATTTGGAAAATGTATTGAAGAAATGTTTCTGTTGTCCCGATTATCGAGGGGACAGAAAGAATAAAAACGCGTTCTCACTCTGTCTCCATTGGTGGGGATAGAGAGGCAAATACCTAATTTGCAGGACCGCAAATTCACCTGATGGGAAGTGACGACGCGGTCTACGATGGTACATGCTTGTCTAGAAGATACCTTTTCACTCACGACTTGAAGAGCTCCAGATTGTACTTACACACTAAACTCGATTATCTTCAAAAATGTAGCAATGCGTGAGCGAAATGGTAGAGCCGCGTATATAGCAGCCTTAATAAATAAAAATAAAATTAAACTAAAATCGTCAGTTTTTAATTGTTCCTAAAACGACCAGACAACCTTGCGGTGTAAATAAAAATATTACGACTGTAGGTATTAATTTATTTATGCAACTAATATTTGACTCGCCTGTTAGCTCGGTTGGTAGTAGCTCTTCTTTCTGAACTGTATAATAGGCTGTGGGTTCGATTCCCATCCAGGACAAACATTTGTGTAATGAACATAGCTGTTTGTTCTGTGTCTGGGTGTTATAATGTATTCTATGTATGTATTTACAAATCATTTCGAGTTTATCATCTAAAAAGCTCATTTAAAAAATATCAGATATTTATTATAATTATTCGGTATTTCCAAGTTATTGTTAAAATGCAAAATAAAAAGCTGTAAGGCTATAATGATAATCGGCGTGTGAAGTCTTATACAATAACTGCCATTAAAAAAACGAAAAGAGGCGTTGAATTTTCTTTCCTTCTGGATTTCTAGCTAAAAATCTTCATTTAGCCCCAAATAATATAGGCGTAATTTAAATAGAACTTTACATTTTAACAAAATATGCAAAGCGAAATAAAAAGGACGCGCCTATTGATTTAGTTAGGCAATATAACAGCGTGAATAACACAAGCAGTAGTTTTCTTTTCAATAAAACCAATAAAAAAATGGGGGCCAAAAATTTATCCTTTTCATGATTCTTTATCCTTTACAAATTAAACTGTTGAAGTAGTAGTAAATTGGGGACATAATTATATTAACCATATTGTGTACTGTGGTCTCTTACTGTTGGCCTCATTAGTAAGCTCAAAGTCGCGCAACGAGCTATGGAGCGAGCTATGCTCGGTGTTTCCCTGCGAGATAAGCTCCGGAACGAGGAGATCCGCAGGAGAACTAAAGTGAACAGCAATTTGTTCAGGCAATGGGCAGGCCACATCACTCGTAGAACTGACAACCGATGGGGAAGAAAGGTTCTCGAGTGGCGACCACGAACCGGAAGACGCAGCGTAAGCGCCCCACTAGGTGCACCGACGATCTGGTGGAAACCGCGGGGAGCCGATGGATGCAGGAGGCGAGCAACCGCTCAAAGCGGCGCTCTGTTGGGGATGCCTATGTTCAGCAGTGGACGTCTTCAACTCTTCAGGCTGTTGATGACGATGACTACGGAGATTTTGTTTTTGTAATTTTTAACAGTAGGTACTTACGGGATTACGGGATCTTTATCGTAATTAGAATAATTTCACTCATTCTTTATCATTTGACTTTTTCATCACCCACCGGCATCCAGTCTACCCGTGAACATAGTACATGTAACTGTGCCGTAAAATCAGGAACTCTGAAATGATTCACGGTTAAGATATCGTAAGAACTATTAAAAATGTACTGAACAATCGTGAAAATATAACAAAAAGAATATCGAATATCTCTCGCCCGCTACCTCTTATGACTTAAACACGATCCACAACAGTAATTTCATCCATGAAATAGTTGGCGTTTCCAAATAGGGATTAGAGCGAGATGGCACACGCCGAAAGGTAGGCTAGAGCGGGACAGCGAATCCGTTCGTAGAATCGTGCTCTCGATTTTTGAGGTTTCCATAGATATACGGGTTTTAGGGTTCCGGAGTAAAGAGGTCGGAACGGAAAGGGTTTTTGAGAGGATGTAACATGTAACGAATTAGTGCTTGTTTACGTTTCGTACTTTTGTGAGTTTAGAATTTAAAAAAAAACATTTGTTTTGTTTTAATGAATGACGCGACGAGCTAGTCGATCGCCTAGCAAGCGCGTAACTTTTATTGAGTTTACTTTAGAAACGAACAAAATCAATAATTTTAATAATTAACCAGTGCGAAGCCGAGGCGGTTCCGCGAGTTTTTATAAAACGCATTCAAAAACGTGAATGTGTAGTGTCACGCGAAACTAATTTGGAGTTGCGAGTGATACTGGTGACGCTTAACATCAAGCGAACGACTAGCTCATCGCGTATTTCATTTACTTACTTTATATTTAACAATATTTAATCAGCTGTATACTATACTTGTACCTTGTACCTGACATTCAAAAGTGTGCATAGTGCCAATTGAAATAAATTATTATGAATTATAAATCATCAATAAAAAAATATTTTTAGGGAAAGTCTCGCCTGCTACGTTATGTCATAAGCCTTAGGGCGGATGACCAATCAATTGTCTGGCTTAAGCGCGTATCAATAACTACCTAATCTGTGGCATAAACAAAATGGACGTAGACTCAAACTTAATCATATATTGTACGGAACTCTTACAGATTTTTTGGATATTCGTACTGCGTACCCCAACTCCAAGTTATTTATTTTGACATGTTGACTGTTTTGATTAGATTATTTTAATTTGTTTCAAATTATTTTGTGTTAATTTAAACACAATTTACCATGTCTTTACACAGTTCGGATATTTCGTTCTATCAAAATACATGCAGTCAAAATAGAGTTATCAATACTTGACACTGGCTAAATACACGATGTGTGGAACCAAGTTATAAGAAAAAAAACATTCCACATTACACTAGACTTGATTTCACATTAAAAAAATTTAAAAGACTAGTTGACCCGCTCGGCTTCGCTCGGGTTAATTAGTTTTACGTCGTAACTCTGTTTATGGGAAGAGGGAAGCGAAAGGGAAAAGGTAGAGGAAAAGGATGAATGGATGGCAATAGAATGGAGGCAGTCGAAGCCTACCTCCCTTCGCCGGCTCATACATTCATTTTTCCCTTTCCCTTCTCTCTTCCCTTCGACAGGACGAGTATAAATAAATAGGTAAATAAAAAACAATATACAAACAAACAACTTCTTGCATAAATATTATATCCTTGTTGCATCGTGCAACCCACATTTGACCGTTTTAGAAAACAAAAAGTATCCTCCATGTTATTCTGAAAAATTACCTATAACCATACCAAATTTCAGCGTAATCCGTTCAGTAATCCCAGCGTGATGCGTGTTCAAAGGGGCAGACAGACAGACAGACAAAAATTACAAAAAATTGTTTCTATTTCTATACCGATTAAAAAGTGTAATGCAGTCAAAATTTTCAAAAAATATTCATGTACAGATTTAGCCCAGTTACATTATTATATGTAATAGAAGATAGAATGTGTAAACATTTCACACAGCGCCATCTAGCCCCAAACTAAGCAAAGCTTTTACCATGGGCACCAGATAACTGATACAATACTTAGATACTTTTTTTGTTTCTACATAGAATACAATATCACCCAGACACAGAACAAACATCGATGTTCATCACACAAATGTTTGTCCTGAGTGGAAATCGAACCCACAACCTACAGTACAGAACGTAGAGCTACTACCAATTGAGCTGTCAGGCCAGTCAGTCACAGAAGAAGAAGGTAGGTGTGTCGACCTAGTAAGTAAGTTACTAAAACCCATTATATTGTAAGTGATACGTACCGTAACGTAAGACTAAATGCAAAAAATGATTTGGTGAAATATATCTGAAATGGCGCCACAGCCCCTAAGCCTGGATTGGCGACTAGTTATTTAACCATGACATCTAAACTTACCTCGCCATGTAAACCTCTTCCATCTGGCGTGTTTTCCGGTAGGAAGTATAGACGAAGGCTGACCAAGGTTTGATCTGACACTCGATCCGTCCAGAGCAGCTGGAGCTCACCTGCGAAAGAAAACTTTAAGTGAGATTGAGACAGGCGCGGATACAGAAATTTCTCAAGGGGGGAGGGGGGGCGCACAAATCATTACAGTAGGGGAATTTGGGGATATGGTGGTAAAACATAAGTATACGATAGAAGACCTAGTTTTCTTTAAATGATGAATTCCATGCTCCTATATCTTCCTGGTAAATTGTCTAATTACCGCGCTTGGTGCTGGACTGCCTGCGCCAAGGGGAGGCGGGGGGGCGCAGGGGGCGCGCGGAACCCCCCCCCCCCCCCTGTATCCGTGCCTGGATTGAGAAGAGCAAATATTGTAACACCAGGGGGTCTAGCTTTCCATTAACCTTAACGCCAATCGATAACTCCAAATGTATGGGAATGACATTACCTACGAAATCCGCAGTCATGTAATGTCATTCCCATACATTTGCAGTTATCGTTTGGCGTTAACGCTAATGGAAAGGGATCTTTGCTAGACTCCCAGGACACACATTTGTGTGATGAACATAGGTGTTTGTTCTGTGTCTGGGTGTTATATTGTATTCTATGTATACGTATTAACGAAACAAAATGTATCTAGTATTTTATCACTGGCTTCGATAGTACAAGCTTTGCTAAGTTTGGGGCTAGATGAACTGATGACTGATCTCACAGTCTAGAAAAAATTGACTGCGTATGTCCCAGGATGACGTGCGCAGTGCCCAGTGTCACGCGAAACTTTAATTTAGAGTTCCGAGTGACACTGCAATCTGTAATGGGCGGCCATGTCGCTTAACACCAGGCGAACGACTAACTCGTTACGATATTCATTTACATAAAAAAAATAGATATTATAGGACTGTGTGAAGTGTCTAGAAATATTTATAATTATTTATTAACTTACCGATGGAAACCAACTCGCTGTCCTGCCATATCCTGACGAAGAAGAAGTCTCCAATGGCCACGATCTTCTCTTTCTGGCTGGTCAAGCGGATGGCTTTGTAGAAGGTGTACTGTCCGTGATGCCCGCATGGCGCTCCCACCAGCTGAAAAACGACCTTATTAGTAGAAACATAGAATTTGTTTTTGCTCGATAAGAGAGTTTGATTTGGTAGATTAGGTGATTATTATTGGAGTATTTGAAAATAGGAACATCTGAACTTGAAAATGGGAACATTGAATCGCACTTGGCCTGTTCTTTTTTAATATTAAACTCTAGAACTTTTTTTTACGGGCAATGTGCCTTTATTGTTTAAAATAACTACCTACTACTCTGCTAAAACTAGTAAACTAGCTACACTATCTACTACAATGAATATTTAGTAAAGACTGTATAATAGCCGCGATGGCCTATAGACAGTCCAAATGCTCCAGCCCACTACCGGTAGGTAGCGTACCCAACATGCTGGCAGCATTGCCACGTTGAATTGCAATTTGGCTCAACGAAGCAATGCTGCCAACATGTTGGGTACGCTACCTACCTACCTACCGGTAGTGGGGCTGGAAACCTCTAGAGCTACTTTACTATAATTTAGGGCAAGCGAGCTTACGCAAGCGAAGAATCCTTCTTTTAATTTATTTAGCTAAATGCATTTAACTGCTAAAATTCGTTTAAGACAAAACGCGTTTAAGATTGACTTGCTTAACAGGCTCACCGACCCTGTTTAACTAAATACATTTAGCATAAGTCCTACGTTCCGTTTTACGCACATTGTGAAACTTGTTCATCAAGCCGCCGCCGTCAAGCCCGTACAATTGTCTTGAACGTATAGATCAAATTTTGCGTGAATAGGAATTTGGATGTCAGTAGCATTAGACGTCAAATCTGCTCAGCTGGAATTCTCAAATGGCGCTAAACATTTTTTTTTTTTCTTATATTTTGGCTCCACACATAGTGTATTTAGCCAGTGTCAAGTATTGTAGTTCTTCACCGTATTATGAAACATTTCATGCAAAGTCAAGTCTTAGTCACAGTCAGTCAGGGTAGTCATAGTCCAGTCCAAGTCAGGCAGTCACAATCCAGTCTAAGTCACGTCCTAGTAAAGTAGTGGCAACTTTACTAGAGGCTTCTGTGGAATTTTGGAAGCAACACGAAAAACCACGTTTCACTACATTATATCACTTGCGAACACTTATACTCGTAATTCAGCACTTAATGCGTAAAATGCCACTAATTTTAAACATTAACACTAGAAAAAGCATAAGTTTTGTGAAATAATACAATGCAACGACGTGAACTTTTTCACGTTGCCGCCAAAACTCTAAACGCCCGTTTTTGGGTATTTAAATTTGACAGATCTTTAATTATGTTTAGTCTCAAGTTTTATATTGTGCAAGAGGGTAATTGCGTTTAAACCTCTAAACTCATTTAGGTGGGTCACTAATTGCGTTTAAGAACGCTTACGCAAGCGGCCCTTAATATATTAGCTAAAATAAAATTAGAAGTAAATGATGAATAATGAAAAACGTCAAAAAAATGCATGCCAATTTTTTTTTTTCATTAGATTTTTTTTTATTGGAGTTTTAACATTCGAAAATAAAACTAAGGAACCAATAATACGAGGTAGAACTCGCACTTGACTAGTTGCTTCGATTTCTATTTGTACTTCCGTGATAAAATCATATCGTCTGATTACATATTGTGATTTTTGACATCATATTAGTCATACGCCTGGTAGAATCTGACGCCTGATCTAACCATCCCTGTTACTGGTACCTTATGGGTTGCGAGGTCAGATGGCGGTCGCTCGTGTAATTCTGGTAGGTTAGATTGGGAGCCGACCCCAATAACAAATGGGAAAAGACAAAGAGGATGATGATATCCTGTCCCACCTGGTAATGCTGTAAAGGTCGGTAGAGACTAGCTAGTCTAGAGACCACCAGCTAGTCCGGGTTAGATAGTGCAAACACTCCCCCCTACCGTGTCTCAAGGAGCACCTCCTACGAAGTTGGCAAGGATCTGTGTTTTTTTGTTAAAAAAAAAGAAGTCTATCCAATCTACTGATAAAACGCACGAGTTAGCAACATCACAACAAACGGATATGCAGCCGGTTTCTATGGTACCGTTAGCAGAAAAGATGGGATTTTATTTAGATTTTTTTTAAACATGATACCGGAAGACGCAGCGTGGGCCGGCGGCCCGCACTCGGTGGACCGGGGCGATCTGGTGAAAGCCGTAGGGGCCGATTGATGCAGGAGGCGAGCAGCCGCCCAATGTGGCGCGCTCTGGAGGAGGCCTATGTTCAGCAGTGGACGTATTCAGGCTGTTGATGATGATGGTGTAAAAATTAGGGGGCCGGTGCCGTAAGATTGCGAAGCGCACATGTTACCGCTCGGCCACCATCGCCATATCGTAACTCTTTACGATTCATTATTAGTTGTTTTAAGAATAACTTAGAAAATACCGGTTACAATAACTACGAAGAAAGAAGGAAAAAGAAAGGCATTTTGATTGGAAAGGTTAAATTTTGAATTAGTTACTTGACTTAAAAACCAACAATGAGATCTCAAATAGATTGCACATTTATTGCTACGGTTTATATTAAACAATTTTATGTTCAAGGTGACTCACGAATCAATCTAAATATCACCAAGAGATTAAAATATAATTTGATTGATTGTTATTTTAATGAAGAAACCGTACTAAAATTCCACCGTACTACCGTAAAACCGTATTAAATAAAACCATTTAGTGTGACCATAAACTTTAAAAACATACCTACGCTCCAAACTACTATATCTATTTTTTTTTATTAGGTATTAGTTTTTTTTTATTAGATAGGCTTGCGTTTTTTTAATGCTAAAATGAGCCTACGTTTGACAACATCTCACCGGACGGTAAGTGACGAAGTTGTCTAAGGTGGAACGCGTTTGCCCATGAGATGCCCATTCACTCTTGACTTGAAAAGACCCAGGTTATGCTCAGGGGGCGTACCGTGAGCTCTTAGCGCGATTCAAAACAGAGCCTATATGGATCGCTTTGTTTTTTTTGTATAGGGATTTTGACAAGCGATCCAGTAAAGGCTCTGTTTTGAATCGCGCTAGAGCTCATGGTACGCCCCCAGGAGGAAATACTGTTGCTGGAAGAGCATTCCATTTCTTGGCCGTTCGGACTATGAATGAGTCAGCCAAACGCTTAGTGCGGACTGGTGGTACCCTAACGACGTAAGGTTGTAAAGAATCACCAAGCCTCGTAGTTCTATGATGGAAATGGGCCCACACTTATCCAGATGTTAAGTGACAATGTTTGATGTTGTAGGACATTTAAGCCTGTTCTCTCCCTTTGAAAATGTCCAGCCAGATTATAGCTATTCGGAAACAGACACTGCTGGTGAAAAGTTCCACTCTTCCACTCCTCAGGCCCGATTTTACCGAAGTAGAATACATTTTATTCCAGGTATAAAGCTACTGGTTACTCTCGGATATAGCTGATTGACAATTGAAATGGCAATTAAAAGATGCCATTTTGATTGTATCCAAGGACTAAGTCTTATTCCTTCACAAAACTGGTGGTATAAGGGCTATATTCGCGTAACTCGGTTGTTCTCGGAAAGTTATACCTGGAATAAAATTTATTCTAGTTTGGTGAAATCGGGCCTTATTCCTTCAAAATTGGTGGTATAAGGGTTATGCTCGTGTAACTCGGTTGTTCTCGGAAGTCGAGTGTAATATAGCATAGGTAAGTAATAACAATTATTAGTTTTTTTTTCTAGCTTCTTAGAGGACCCCCAGTGCCAAGACTTACCTCTGCGAGGTTTACTGATGCTAGTACGTAAGCCCATGATACGAATATATAAATAAATAAAAAGTTATACATGGAATAAAATCTTTTACTTTAGTAAAATCTGGCATAAGCGGCATAAATGAAGTAATTTTATATTTTTTCTAAATTACTATAAAATTATTTTAATTTTTTTTGCTAACTGTACAATCGAAAGCGCGACCTCTGAATCAATAAGTACAAAATTGAAATAGCCCCTGGCTAGAGCGAGAGCGCTATTTGAGCAAGCAAGACACAAGATTAGGCTCTCTTCACACCTGACGGGGTAACGTCAATTTGTTTTAAAAAATATTATGTGACCTCTTAGGTATATTTAGCTTTTGCACGGTATATTTGTATTTTTATACGATTCGATCACTGACCTCTATAATACTTGTATTATAGAGGTCAGTGGATTCGATATATTCGATAAGTTAAGGTAGGTATATGGTTTTTAGTATTAATTATGTTATAAAATACCCGTTAAGAACATGACTAATTGGCTACCCTTAATGATATTTCAATTCAACCTAGCATTGGCCACCGCATTATACGTAATTGGTTTTTTTTTATTTATCGTTAGTTCTAGGTTATGTTCGATAAGTTCTAGAAAATTGAGTTTTAGCCAACTTTCTTTATGAATATTTGAGCTATCTACACGTTTGCCACCGCATTTTGACATTTCGCTACTTTAGCCGATATGCTTATTCTAATAGATCCTCAACAGTTCCAGTTGGTTCCATGAAATTTTTATATTTGCTGATTGATAAACGCTAACCGTTGTGCTGAAATGATTATGATGATGATGATAATGATGATGATGCTGATAAACAAAATTGCAATCAAATCTCACAGGGTGGTGGCTTACTTCTATGAGCAGTCCCACCTTTAGATATTCATACTAGTACTTATAGGGTGGCGCGAAAAAAGCCACCCCTGTGAATTTTTTTATACGTTCACAAGCTCATTCGATAAAGATTAGTAGAAATTGACAAACAACTTTAAAAAAACACAATTTTGGTTTATTTTATGGGGTGGCTAAATGGCTATGTTGCCATTGCCACTGTTGTGATATTGTCCAGGTGTAGTTATTATAGTTTATACTTTATTTTAAAAAAAAATAACGAGCTGACCCGCCCCGGCTTCGCACGGGTTAATTAGTTTTATGTCTTATCTCAGTCTTAAGGAAGAGAGAAGGATAGGAGTGGCTTTGGACCTAATCACCTAATACTGAACATTGGTTGTCTGTAATTTGTGAGCCACAAAACCGACGACCTTGAAATATTCACGGGACAATATTTAAATAAAGTTTCTAACAAAAAAAGAATGAATGAAATCGGACCACGCGTTAATGAATTACAACTAAGTACATATTTTTAATTTCATCCCCTCCCCCGCGGGGACCGTGCTGAATTTCGGGGATAAAAGTATCCTATAGCCTACCTCGTAACATGAACTCAAATCATCCCAAGTTTCATTTGAATCCATTCAGTAGTTTCGGCGTTGATGCTCAGCCAAGATTTTCGGCTTCAGAATCGATAGTAGAGCCCTCCAAAAAAAGTTTTCAAAATATCTTCAACGTACAGAATTGGACTTGTTATAGTTTTGTTATAAGTAAGTAAGTACAGATAATAATCGATATCGAAGACCTGGGGGCGTACCGTGAGCTCTTAGCGCGATTCAAAACAGAGCCTATAATGGATCGTTTTGTTTTTTTGTATGGGGATTTTGACAAGCGAGCCAGTATAGGCTCTGTTTTGAATCGCGCTAAGAGCTCACGGTACGCCCCCTGTAGGGTAGTCAAGAAATTCTTCTCTTTACTAGCACTTGGCTTCTCTTCCTAGAAGGAGAGATATGTAAATAACATATTACCTACGATAATAATACTAACAAGATTACGTCAACCTTATCAATTTAATCACACCTTAATCGTATATAATATATACTCAAATCAAAAAGAATATCATTACATTTTTAGATTATTTTCTTTTTTTTTTAAATTGGTTACTGTTTCCGCCAAATTATGTGGCAACCGTGAAGGGATAGTCACTCATAAAAAGGGCCCTTTTAGATTACTAATGTTTTGTATAACTTCCTCTATCGAATACTTAACTTTTTTAAATGTACACAGTAGGCATGGAAATGATTGCTACTTTAAAATCATTGTCATTTCATCATAAGGTGTATTTTTATCACTGTGATTTCACCTGTGATTTTTCACAGCCTGTGATTTTTCATATGCCTAATGAATTTATGATCAATGGTGATTGGTTGTGCTTCATGAAATGGAACCGAGATGTGATTTAGAAGCTACCTAGTGAAGTTGCGACCTGCTACAAATGATTACTAAGTAATGTAACGCTACTCTCTTAAGTTAAACAAGATCAAAGTTCAGCACTACACCACAATGTTAATAAAATTATAAACTGTTTAGTTTAGGTCTCAGTTTGTTTACTGAAGTATAAATAAAATTATATGTTTGATATTCACCGCTTATGCTACTCTCGTATTATGAAATCCAAAGCCACGATTCAATTAAGTGTGATTATCACACTGTGATTTGTAGCAGAGTGATTTATAAAACATAAAATCATATGATTTTTCACCTGCTCCTTGTGATTTGATCCACGCCTAGTACAAAAAGAATAACGGCGAACGTCTAAATTGGTTTTAAAGGCATTGCCGCCATTTATAAAAATCACTGGCTGAACATTACAATTGATTTTCCGTGATATCTTTTTTCTCCCAACTTCTATAAAAATGATCCAATTTACAATTTTTAATATTTAATTTGTACTTCCGATACGTACAAGTGTCATTCATGTACGCTCTTTCTTTCTTTTAGGGTGGGACGTTTCACTCAGCGCGTTAAATTCATCTTGCGTTTTTGCCAATAATAGTTTAATTACTCAACGTGATTACATGAAAACTAATTTTGCGCAAATAAATATAATGCATCAATAAATTACAATTAAAAGTATCACCTAGATATCATTGGTTTAGCGACAAATGGCAATAGACTGAAAAGCCAACACGAAATTGGTTTATTGCCATTTGGTGCTAAACAAATGATATTTAGGTAATACTTTTAATCGTAATTTGTTGATACATTCAATTTATTTACGTTAAATCAGTTTTCATGTAATCACGTTTAGTAATTAAGCTATGATTGGCAAAAAACGCAAGAAAATTTGAATTTGCCGCGCTGAATAAAAAAATGCACTGAATCTGCCATCCTTCTTTAGATGAAGTTAGGGCACACGCCGGAAATCGGCTAAGCTGCAGACAAAAGTGCAGGGAGCCTTACAATTACAATTATTTAATTGACTTAACCGTTAGTATTTTTTTATAGTATTTAACCTTAAGTCGTTGTTAACCTTGAAGGTTAACAACGTTGAAGAGGCGGTCGATAGTAACTCATCGTCTTGTAGTATGCACTGTGTATGTCTACGTGTACACTGTACGTGTACAGGTCGACACAAAAGTGTTTACTGTTTAGTCCTACATTAGTCTAATCCGTCTGCCTTCCCCTCCGTGACGTCAATAATCAATATCAATAGTCCATACTTTCGAATTATCTATACATACATAATCTATACTTATAATAAAACTATAACAGCGTCAATTCTGTACATTAAAGATAGATTTGAAATTTTTTGTTGGATGGCTCTCTATAATCTGTCTGTCTGTATCATGGCTGAGCATCACGCCGAAACTACTGAGTGGATTCAAATGAAACTTGGCATGATTTGAGTTCATATTACGAGGTAGGCTATGGGATACTTTTCATCCCGAAATTCAGCACGGTTCCCGCGGGAGAGGGGATGAAATTAAAAATATGTATTTATTTGTAAATCATTAATGCGTGGTCCGATTTCATTCATTCTTTTTTTTTTGTTGAAAAGGGGGTGTTTTAAATATTGTCCCATAAATATTTCAAGATCGTCGGTTTTGTGGTTCAGAAATTACAGACATTCAACCTTCAGTGTTAGGTCCAAAGCCACTCCTATTCTATACTATGGGAAAGAGAGAAGGGAGGGGGGAAAATATAAGGGGAAACGATAAATGGACCAGCACCTGCCTCCTTTCACCGTTTTTAAGCATTCATCCTTTTCCCTTATCTTTTTCCCTCTTCCTTCTCTCTTCCTTTAGACTGAGATAAGGCGTAAATTTAATTAACCCGTGCGAAGCCGGGGCGGGTCAGCTAGTTACATATATATTAAAACTGTAACCGGGCAAAATCTGTACATTAAATATTTTTTTAAAATTTTGATTGCATTACACTTTAGTAATCGATATAGAAATACACACAATTTTTGATAAATTTATTGTCTGTCTGTCTGTCCGTTTGAATATGCATCACGCTGGAACTACTGAACGGATTTCACTGAGATTTGGTATGGTTATAGCTATTAGGATCCTTTTTTTTGAGACGTCCAAGTGCGGGTTGCACGGAGAAACAAGGATGTAATTTTAATGCACGAATTGTTTTTTTTGTACATTTTTTTATATACCTATTTATTTATGCTCATTTTTTCGCAGAGAAGAGAGAAAGGAAAGGGAAAACATAGAGGAAAAGGATGAATGGATGGGACGGCAATAGAAGGAATCTATTGCAATCTCATAGATTCATCCTTTTCCCCTATCTTTTTCCCTTTCGCTTCCCTCTTCCCATGAACATGCTAGAAAGAAAACTAATTAACCCGTGCGAAGCCGGGGCGGGTGTCAGCTAGTACATAATAAATACGCAAAATGACCAAACAGCGGTTTAAAACGACTTTATAAATACGCAAAAAGACCAATCGCGTAATGACTTTTGTGCCTGACTGTGCATTATAATCCAAGACTCCAAGTAGACAGGAAAACGTTGCCGCGATAAGCGTTTCGAAATGGATGTGGTACTTTTTTATTGCATTTTTTTTTATTATTGATTCGCCCGCGGAACTCTCATTATACGGCAGTTTCGGTGTTTAGTTAAGAGTTTCATTGTGCCGAAGGACATTTCGAAAGTAAACTCTGTTACCAAGGTATTAAGACACATTATCGTCTCTACTTCGTGCCCGATTATAAGATTACAATGACAAAACTTGTAGCAAGTGTTCAGTAGGTCAGGAAATTCGAGTTAGTCCAGTCACTTTGTTGAGAAACCATAAATGACTAAATACATACTTAATAACCTATATTTTTCTAGTTATATGAAGGAAAAAATAACAAATGTTTACTAAATTATTAACCATTTTATTTTATTTAATTATGTTGATCCGTTTATCATAGGACAGAGATTATGAGAAATATCGTGCAGCTTACCTTCGCTATACTTAAAAAAACTTCAAATAAAAAAAAAAAATTCCTACGTAAAACTGAAAAAAACCACCTCTTTTCCTACGGAACCCTACTGAAGAAAAAATGGCTACCTTGACGCCAACGAATAGGCAATGCGGTGCGCGAGTTTCTAGTGATGGGGTAATAATGCGATTAGCGGTTGTCGACTTTCTTTATAATTTTATTGTTATTAAAATACCCTTCTATTTCTTATCTATACTTATAATAAAACTGTAACAAGTCCAATTCTGTGCATTGAAGATATTTTAAAAATTATTTTTGGAGGGCGCCCTATTATCGGTGCTAAAGCCAAAACTATATTATTTTCATTTTTGTCTGTTTGTATCTTGGCTGAGCATCACGCCGAAACTACTTCATATTACGACTTTAAATATTTCAAGGTCGTCGGTTTTGTGGTACAGAAATTACAGACATCCAACCTTCAGTATTAGGTCCAAAGCCACTTCTGTACTATGCGCCAGCAGCACCTGCTTCCACTCGCCGTTTCATCCATTCATCGTTTTCCCTCTTTCTTCTCTCTTCCTTTAGACTAAGATACGGCGTAAAACTAATAAACCCGCGCGAAGCCGGGGCGGGTCAGCTAGGGCATTAATATGGTTCTTGAAAATAATAGAAAAAATCGTTTTCTTTATCGGCCAATATATTTCACTGTGCCACTTAAAAGACCGGCAGGTTTTTAAATCTGCAGATTTAGGTACAATAAAATTATATCGCAGTTTGTTATCAATTTTTGATATCACATGATGAAATTATTCATCATAGAAACGTGCCTAGTTGATGATGAAATTATAGACTTGATAAAACGCTATGGCAGACAGATTATAATAAATTCAATATTCAATATTTTTTAACTACTGGTTGCACGTTGCACCCCACGGTTTCATCCACATAAAAATAAAGAATAAAATAAGAATAATGTAACTTATAATTATGTTAATATGAAACCAGCATAATAGGTATAAGCAATCCTCATTTGAAACAGTCAAATCTGGTCAGCTGTTGAGGTGCGAAGAGGGCAACACACAAAAAAAAATATATTATAAAATGAGTGGATCCCGTGAATCAATTTATCTTGTTGACGGTACTCAGATACTAGCACAACTTTACCGTAGGTTACGTCACAAAGAGACCCATAATAATGTTATGCTAATCAGTCATTTAATTTGAATAAGTTGATGAATCTTGTCTACATAGATAGGTATTGATTATTGACATTCAAACTTTATTGATGAGTTACGATCATGACAACATAATGATCAAGGTCGATTATAAAACCTTGACATTGTGACTTTAATTTATTTTTATATACCCTATGTTTGTTTTTTTAAACATTTAGAAAAGCTAGTCATAATAACTATATTGTCGTACTTTTAATATTTTCAAATGTATATTGTATTAATAGTTGTTCTCGTTATATGTATAATACGTACAAGCATTAAAATAGTTAAATAGACACAAATGTGGAATTATTTCCTTATCATACCCATTATTGCTTGATTATATCTTTAATATAATAGGTACTATTAGGGTAATCATAAAAATCAATTGAGTTATCACTACAAATACCTAATCGATGACGGTAATAATAATCGAACCGCGAACAAAAAATTTCGTAATCCTAAATGCAAATAAAATAAGTAGGTTAAACTATCGAGTCGATACTTCCACCACTTTACCACGTCACTAGCCACTGCTGATAATGGCGTGGACTTAGAGATCGCTAATAATAATAAAACAGTTTTAATTTTTAACATTATATTATGACATGATTAGAGTGCAAATAAATTCAAAATAATTTATGGGTCTGCCAGATTTTTTAATAGTTTGAGATAAAATGATAAATTAACTTCAAATAAGTATACCTCATAACGGTAGGGGTTCTTACCTGATTTCCTTGCATTTTGTGGTGGCGGGTGGCGTCATCATTTGACAAACAAACAGATCGGATAAATAATCGCATAATTTATGAGCTAACACGTAATTTATAATAGTAGCTAACTACTGATAGATCTATCATGCAGAAAGGAAAAGGAAGTAGAGGCAGTTTATTTTTAATTAGGTTTCGTGATGTTGCACATCATTATTTTGAAAAGTAGAAAAGTAAACACCAAGTAAACACTTACCTTGAAAGAAGGTTTATCCATTTTCGTAATCCAAACAAATCCAAATAGGCTATCACTTCACAGAAACACAGTCGTACATTTTGCGTCTATTTTTGTAACAATGGCAAATGCATTCTTATTTTAACTTTCAGCTTAGACGTTGCACTAAATATAAACACAAAACTGTTCTCCAATTATTTTTGGATACACACACCAACGCAGTGAAATACTCGTCGCTAATTTCCTAAAACTATTTCGTTTTGTAATTACAATGTTCAAATGAGTCCGATTACCGATACAAGTTAATTTACTTATGTTGGTAAAATGACAATAGTAAAATGTATACACGTAGGTACTTAATTAACATCACTATCACAACAAAGGTAAGATGACACTAATTTATGATTTAAAATTCTAATTACATTTATTTAGGTAGTTATTGAACACAATAAAGCAATATGGCGTACGATTATGATAATAAGTCAAAATTCGCGCGCGTTGAGAAACCATGTTGACAACATAAACGCAGCCATTCCGGTGCGCGGCCGGCTCGTTTCTGTAAAACTCCGTGTGTACGGTTGCTTGCTAGCTCCGTATTCCTTACCCGCTCACACGACGGCTAGGGCTGGCCCTATCTTCGATCATTGTTCTTTTTGTGTCAATTAGTTTATTTCTTTTATAATGTATTTTTTTTTAATATAAGAAATGACGTGGTGAATTAGTAATGTAGTCTTTCTCCTGATATAAAGCATGACGGCTGCCCATAACAGGTGCAGTGCCACTTGGAACTCTAATAGTAAAAGGATATAATAAAGATATATATCATTATTATAGTTCTTATAGCAACCAGCGGGATATACCTTAAGTGTGGTTTACACTTTAAAATCAATTCCATGAAAGAATATAATATTGATTTATAAATTATTAAGTAATATTTCACGCAAATAGTTATTTTAATAAACGTACCTATGAAGATAGATAAATAGATAAAGTACTGGGTGGCGCAAAAGTAAAGACCCTATTTGGTTCAGCTATAACATTTTTTCTAAATTAGAAAACTAGATTTAGGTTTTTTTAAATGTATATTTGTGCCATTAAATTTCGTACCATTAGGATTTAAAGATGATGTCTTTTAAATGGTGACCTCCAGAGTTGATACACATTTGAGCCCTATTTATGACATTTTGCATAACTTGCCGTAACACTTCCTGCGATATGTTCGTTATTTCTTGACGAATGTTTTCTTTTAGAGCTGCGAGAGTCTGTGGCTTGTTCACATACACCCGAGATTTCAAAAAACCCCAAAGAAAGAAGTCTGGACTGGTCAGATCGGGTGATCTTGCAGGCCAAGGCAAATCGCCAAAACGAGAGATAACTCGGCTTGGAAAAGCGTCCCTCACTAAGTCCATAGTGTCGCGCGCTGTGTGTGCCGTAGCGCCGTCTTGTTGAAACCAGATGTGCTCCAGCCCCAATTCGTCCAAACTGGGTATCAAAAACTCACGTAACATGGTTCTGTAGCGTTCTCCAGTGACAGTTATCGCATTGCCTCCAGCGTCTTCGAAAAAATAGGGTCCGATCACTCTGTCAACACAGATGCCACACCATACAGTAACTTTTAGTGGGTGTAGAGGTGTTTCTTGAATAATGCGCGGATTATCAGTGCCCCAGAACCGAGTATTCTGCTTATTGACATGCCCTGAGAGATGGAAATGCGCTTCGTCACTCATAACCAATTTTGAAGGAAAATCATCTTGCAAAATGTCATAAATAGGGCTCAAATGTGTATCAACTCTGGAGGTCACCATTTAAAAGACATCATCTTTAAATCCTAATGGTACGAAATTTAATGGCACAAATATACATTTAAAAAAACCTAAATCTAGTTTTCTAATTTAGAAAAAATGTTATAGCTGAACCAAATAGGGTCTTTACTTTTGCGCCACCCAGTAGATAGAGAACTTCCTTTTTCCAATATCAAAAAGCGCTGGATATAACTTATTTGAAGTAAATAACTTTTATTTTACAGTAAACAAGCACAGTCTAAGAATTTCATTTTACAGTTAGGTATCTACATTTATTTTCAACTATTTTCTAAAATGTTTATTTTTTAATATTATTTGTAACTATATATGTCAAAGACTAAACTGGTTGTGTGAAATTGATTTGTGTTTGTTAATGCAAGACAACTGGTCTTGCATTAACAAACACAAATCAATTTAAGATGCAGAAAAATTTTTGTTGTTAAACAAAAAAATATAAAGTTTCAAGTATTCTCAGAGTCGACGGCCCTGAATCAGCACGAACACCATCGCACGCTCACATCTACAACTGTATCTGTACCTACACAACATTTTTTACGTAAATAATGATTGGCATAGTACAACAACAAATTTAGAATCATTCAACGGGTTTTTTTAAATTATAATGTCTAATCGTTAATCAATGACACCACTCATTTCCCTAGAGATCACAATTTAATTTAGTATATTTAAATAAAACAATTAAATATTTATGAGAAAATATTAATGACAATGCATAAATGTATATAAACATTGCATCATTCCATTTTGTTGGGTTATCTGTTAATTTAATAGTTGCATCATGTAGATATCGTTTGTGAAATTAAAATATTTACTACTACGTTTTATCTGATTTTTTTTCATTTACTGTTTTTCTTGTACAGTATGTCCGGTGTGTTAATTTATTTTTAGTTTAGCGTTTACCAACATAAAAACTGATTGGGAATACGTTTGAGTAACGATTTCTAATAAATTCATTTATTTATTATATTATCAGGGTAAACATTTAAATAAATTATTTAATCTATTGTTTTATGTTGCAAGATGGTGACCGAGCGGTAGCATGTGCGCTTCGCAATCTTACGGCACCGGGTTCAATCCTCGGCCCTGCACCAATGACTTATCTAGCAAGTTATGTGCAGTTTTCGATGCCATCGCTCCGTGCCTCGGAGAGCACGTTGAGCCGTCGGTCCCGGTTGTCACAAGAACATCTATGGCAATCGTTACGGGTAGTCAGACGCCTGATAGAATCTGTCACCTGATCTAACCATCCCTGTTACTGGTCCCTTGTGAGTTGCGAGGTCAGATGGCAGTCGCTCGTGTAATTCTGGTAGCTCGCCGGGTTAGATTTTCAGCCGACCCTAATAATAAATGAGAAAAGGCAAAGAGGATGATGATGATGATTTCATGTTGCAAGATGTTACCTATTAATGATTGGTTATAGTATAAATACCAATTACAGTCATACAGAAGAAGAATGTAATACTCTTAGAGGAATTACGCAGAAATACTAACTTCTGCACTATCCCTGTAGAACGTACAAAGATTGTTTTCTTTCGTCAAAAATCCAAATGAAGTTGGTAGCTCTAGTTAAGTCATAGAGGCATAAGTGCGGACTTAGGAGCTGTCAAACTTTAGTGTATAATTCTTAACTAGTCAACCTTTGTTCTACCTATTATTTACTTGTCGTTAAACTGCTATATCCCTAATTAAGTTTTAATAGAGATAATTACAAGAATTTTAGGTTTTAAATTAATTAACCCATTTAAAATTAAGTAGGTCTACATTAATCCAGTTTAAACACAGTCATCGTAATTATTAGGTACAAAGAATAATGCTTACCTATCTACAATGAGTAGGTAGTAGGTATACACATATATAAACATGTATTACAGGTGTATAAACCAATGATTCACACGATGAATAATGACATAAGTGGCCGACGCAGCTCAGCTTATTTAAAACTGGTGCATCAACAATTTAGTTAAACAAACAATCGTATGTTATGCTTTAAATTCAATGGAATAGACAGCGAAACGCATTTTTTTAATATTTTCGACATCCTTTTGATTTATCTTATCTTTGATACCACCTTTGATAATAGTTATACCTATCTGATATTAAATTAAACTGCTTATTTAATACATTTCCTTTATTTTTCGGAATCTAGGTTTTAGTTAAATCTTGTAGGTCAATATTTTGTAACCCAAAGTAATAAAACATATCATTAAAACTTTACAAGTACGCTGTTGTGACCAATGTCACTTTTTTGTATTTACTCAACTGTGACCAAATTCACAATAGGTACCGTGGAGTAATATTTATTTGCTTTTGAATAATAATAATTGTTCATTTGTAGGTCTGTTATGTAAGCGATATCACTTTGAAGGATTTTTAATTACAAAATATTATTAATTTTATTTTATTATTATCTAGGTACTTGTATATCAAGTATGTTAATTATGCGTTAGTATATAAATAGCTACCTAAATAGACTTAGGTAATGTCTTATGTACATACTTATATTACTATGTACACTTATTACCTAATTAAATAATTATAATTTATTTAATAGACATACAATACCTCATCATTTTAAATTCATAACTATACTCTTTGACAAAAAACTAAAAAGTAGTAACCCTACAACTCATCTAGCAATATTTTTGATAAACAATATGGCGCGGTACGTCATGAGAGTAACAAAACGTGAACACGCCACGTTTCGTGAGTTCGAAATTCGAATAAATTGATTTGGTTCGTCGTGTTGGTATGGTTTCCGTTTTCATGCGAATTTGGGAACAAGTGTAGTTATAGGATATTTTTCTTTTGTTTCAGATACTTACCCTAAATTCAAAATTCCGTTTTTCATTATTATTTCTCTTTTGACATGACGGTGGCAAAAATGTGGTACACAATGGCCACAAAAAAAAGCTGAAGCTAGTGATGGGCAAGTTGTTTTATTCCAAGTTTACCGAGTTATTGAATTATAATTATATTAATACTCTTGCCGTCTTATTTCAAAACTCGAAAGGTTTTGAACCTTCAAGTTCATTCAGAACAAGGTTAGATGAACGAGAAATGATTACATTTCCAAAATTAATGTTTGTACGCGTAATACATTCAATATAGGTACTCAAGTATAGGTCATCTAGGTAGGTACCACCGCTTTGCCAGTTATTCTGCCGCCAAGCAGTAGTGTGCAAGCACTACTGTGTTCCGGTTTGAAAGGCATTGTAGCTAGTGACATTACTGGGCACATGGGACTTTACGAACTGATCTCACAGTATAGAAGACTTTTTGTTTAGACTGTGTGATGTCTCAGGATGGTGTGCGCAGTGCGCAGTGTCGCGCGAAACTGAGTTCCGAGTGACACTGCAATCTGTTATGGGCGGCCGTGTCACTTAACACCAGGCGAATGACTATCTCGTCACGTCATTCGTTTACATAAAATTAAATATTTTATATTTTGTAGGTAGATATGTGAATACCTAACCTATCAACATCATAAAACAATCATAATCATAACCATCATCATCATCAACAGCCTGAAGACGTATGCCTCCCCCATTTTGGTTGAGCAGGTGTCTCATAACCTGGAGGCGGCGGGTTCAATTCCCGCAACAGGACAAGTATTTGTGACCATGAAAAAAAAGCGCAAATACGTTGTTCTGTGTGTGTGTGTTGTGGGAGCATGGTCCTCGTAGTTCCTGGCTCCCTAGATACAGGGGATCCTAGTTAGGGGCCAGGATCTATGTATGTGATCGTTGGCGATATTTATTTATGTATAGACCGCCACTCATAATCATTATACGAGCAAAACTTGGAATTTAACCCACCTATGTATGTCAATAAGCTAATTTTTGACCATATAATAAAGGTACCTAATAATAATAAAACAAAAAAAAACCTAACAAAATTAAATTATTAATGAAAAGTTCACAAATATTTTTTATTATAGTTCAAAATAAAAATCAGCCAGTGTGATCAAACTCACGCACACAAGCAAGCATTGGTTTTTCAAATAATCCTTATCATATGCTTCACTGAAATTTGAATCTTTAATGGTAAGGCATAAGGTCGTTTATTAAATAGCGTTCGTCGATGTTATCACAAACAAATACATGAACACAATAGATACGGGCGGGAAAAAAATGGGGTAACTCGGATTTTTGTAAAAACACGTAATTGAATTTTAACATGCGCTGTATTTAAGTTTGCTGAGTAGAATTTGCACAGAATACCTGTGAGAATTTGGCACTTTTAAAGTATTCAAACCTAGAATATCTACCTAATTACCTAATTTGATGCAGTGCGCTTTAATAAGAAGTTTTTAACACACTGTCAAGAATAGGCCTGTGTCCTGCTATTAACTGCATTGCTGTTTATTTTTTTAAATAAACAGTGGTGAAAACAAAAATTAAATATCTCAATAAATGACAAAGTTACGAGCATTTTAAAATACAGGAATAGAAAGAGACAGCTCAAACATGCAGTGACGTCACTCTTGCTTCTTCATAGTACCTCATTACTAAGCTGTGGTAGCTTAAGTAGCTTTACATAGTAGTAGTAACTGTGGGGAATCTCCTGTTTTGCGAGAAAGGGACAGGAGATGCTTCCTCCAGAAACTTTAAAAGCTTATTATTCCGTGATTTATTTACCGATTTTACTTATTTTTTCAATTATTGCATTCAATTTTATCCTACTTAATGAAAATAATATTAACTTGTTAATTTTTAATTGTTTATTGTGTATGTAAACAGTAATAGTAGTTTTAGGTAAACATTGCGATAATTAACGCAAAAGTACTCCAATTATTTGAAATCCCAAAAAAAAATTAATCAAAAGTAATAATAATAATTCAGCGCAGTGTGCACGCGGCCTTAAAGAGCAATTTCGACCAAATGGATACGACATGGTGCGTAAACACACGGGGGGAGATTTATTTAACTACAAAGACTTTTAGTTATATTAATATTCTATATTTGTTACTTTAGTAAACTTTTACCAGTTACTTGCGACTGGCGGTTAGCTCAGTTGGTAGTAGCTCTGCCTTCTGAACTGTAGGCTGTGGGTTCGATTCCCACCCGGGACAAACATTTGTGTGATGAACATCGACGTTTGTTCCGTGTCTGGGTGTTATATTGTATTCTATGTATGTATTTACAAACAAAAAGTATCTAAATATTGTATCAGTTATCAGCGGAGTGATCATGTAACTTTGATAGCAATGCAACAGGAGAAATTTCATTCCAAATTTGAAAATTTCCATAGTAACTCTGTACATAAACTGCATACTGAAACTATCAAATCCATACATTTTCGTGTTTCTGGTTCCCATAGTACAAGCTATGCTTAGTTTGGGGCTAGATGGCGCTGTGTGACATGTTAACACATATTTATATGTGTGAAACATATTTATTTAAGACTCATTTGGTAAACGAGCAAAAAAATCACGTTTAATGTATTGGAGCCCCTTTAAATATTTATTTTATTTTGATTTTTAGTATTTGTTGTCATAGCGGCAATAGACATACATCATCTGTGAAAATTTCAACTGTCTAACTATCACGGTTCATGAGGTACAGCCTGGTGACAGACGGACAGACAGACAGACAGACAGACAGCGAAGCCTAACTAATATGGTCCGTTTTATTGGTTAGGGTTGGATTCCGTACCCAAAGGGTAAATTATACCTACATACCCTATTACTAAGGCTCCGAGTCCACTGTCCCTCCATCTGTCTGTCTGTCCGTCTGTCCGTCTGTCACCAGGCATCTCATGAACCGTGACGGTTAGTTCAAATTTTCACAGATGATGTATTTCTGTTGCCGCTATAACAACAAATACTAAAAAACAGTATAAGGGGGCTTCCATACAACAAACGTGTTTTTTTTTCTCGTTTTGTTAGATAATGGTATAGAAATGTTCATTCGCGAGGTCGACTCGCACTTGGCCGGTTATTTTAACACCATGAATCACATGAGCGAAGCCGGGTGCAGAAAATAGGCTAAACTGACAAGTACATTTAATAATTAGGTATATTATAATTGAATAAGTAGTTATTTAAATAAAAATCACACGGTTTCAAGATGAGATTAAAGAGCGCATCTTTCTTGTACGTTTACGGCGGGGCAAACGGAATCCATTGAAAAATATATTCCAGCAAAAACGGGAAGAGAGGAAGCTATGGAGTCGCCATATAATTAAAAGAAAAGTACAAACCAATAATATCATGTTCGCATTGTTTTAGTGACAAATTGTGTAAATGTCAAAATACATGTGGGACAAAATGACAAAATATCCAAAAGTATCTGAACAGTCTCTTCCCGTGGGTGCCGTAAGAGTCGGCTGAGGGAATATCCAGGGAATGGGCAGCAGCATTCTCCTCGGTAAAATCTCCTGTGATTATCAAGCCACCTGACTATGGTAATACTCCCATAAGCGTTTTATGGGAGAGTCTGTCTACTCTGAATGTCCATCTGTCACCACGTCACCAGGCTGTATCTTATCATGAACCGTGATAGTTACACAGTTGAAATTTTCACAGATGATGTATTTCTGTTTCCGCTATAACAACAAATACTAAAAAACAGAATAAAATAAATGTTTAAGGGGGCTTCCATACAACAAACATGATTTTTGGCTCGTTTTTATGGATAACCGACTTTTATGGAGTCCGACTCGCACTTGGCCGGTTATTTTATTATTATTTGATGGGCTTGCGTTTGACCACTATCTCACCCGCATAAAGTGTGGGTTCCAGTAGCTGCTAAAAACGCCAAAAAAGCTACGAAATTATGCCACTTTTTACCCAGACAAGGCCATATCACATATGATCGTTCCAGTCAATGTGAACGAAAAAAACGAAAATTACGATAATTTTGTTCAAGTGGAACCCGCTAAAAGTGACACAAAAATTTATTAATCATGACAAATAAATTATTTTGCTGTTGTGGGAGCATGGTCGTCGTAGTTCCTGGGTCCCTAGATACAGGGAATCCTAGTTAGGGTCCAGGATCTATGTATGTGATCGTTGAGCGTTATTTTTATTTATTTTTACAATTTATTCAAATTGACAGTTTGATAAAGATAACCTATGATATTATGTACAAGATTTAAAATCATCAAATATTTTTTAACTTGGTTGAATATTATTCGTCTCCACGTCTTTCCTTGTCCAACCAACCATCCATACCCCAGAAAGGCTGTTGCGACAAAACTTTTAATTATATCCCTCTCTCCCTTCCACATATCGCGCTGTCTCGCTTGCATATTGTTTGCGTTGCGATGGCGCTCTCCTTTTCTAATCGTGTTCCATCTCTTTTACACTTGATAGTCTAGTAGGAAAGCTAATCATTTAGTTAAAATAATGGAATTTAACTGCCTACAATAATCCGAATCTACTTATAAATATAAAATAATAACAAATGAGTTTCTTGAGCCTTTACTGAGTCTGAGTATGTAGGTAGGTCCTTCCTTTTATCCAATTTTTTTGATTCAAAGTTAATGGCGACACTATACATCAGTATGAATAGTGTGATTCAAAGTTAATGGCGGCTGTGTATAACTGTGAGTGACTGTGGCTCAGTAGCCATTAACTTTGAATCACATTATACATCAGTATGTATATTGTATGGTGTGATTTAAAGTTAATGGCGGCTGTGTATAACTGTGAGTGACTGTGGCTCAGTAGCCATTAACTTTGAATCACATTATACATCAGTATGTATATTGTATAGTGTGATTCAAAGTTAATGGCGGCTGTGTATAACTGTGAGTGACTGTGGCTCAGTAGCCATTAACTTTGAATCACATAATACATCAGTATGTATATTGTATGGTGTGATTCAAAGTTAATGGCGGCTGTGAAATGTGCTGCAAGCTGCAAGCCCTCGCTGCGCTTACTGCTTACCTCTGCCCAAGCACGTAATTTTTGCTACTGCGCACTGCGATGCAATATAGGGTAGATCCACGATCGCTGCCTCGTAAACGGCACCATCAAAACAAGACATATGCCTTGTTTTTGCTCTTATTTGCGTGTGACCGCACCTAATGGAAGTGATGTAACTCACATATTATTGTTTTACAACGCTATTACAGGGCGCTATGGTTCATTATTAAAATGTAACAACCGCTTGTGGACTATTTTATATTAGCTGGAGAGGTATATATCTGTGTAAGTAAGCATTGGCGCGGGGACACTTTTGAGGTTTGATTTTCATAGAGACTGTATCTATAGTATAGTTGATTTAAGACTGCGCAGCGTTTCGCGGCGACTTAACAGCCGCCATTGAGTTTGAATCGCACTTTAGTATCAAACTAACGCACCTAGGTTCAAATCCTACTTGGCACTGCTATGACTTTTCAAGTTAACTTGCACTTGTTTTTACAACAAGAAAAACATCGTGAGGAAACCGGCCGGCATGTTCTAGAATCACAACATTCGAGAACATGTGTCATTCACCAACCCGCACTTGTCCAGCGTGGTGGGATATGGTCGACACTCTCCCTGTGAGAGCAGGCTCGTGTCCCAGCTGTGGGAACGTTGGTCTAATGACGTACCTACCTTTATTGTTATACCTATAGATAATAGACTTCTAGTTAGAGTTCCGCGTGACACTGCATCTGTATACTGTGTTCCGGTTTGAAGGGCATTGTAGCTAGTGAAGTTACTGGGCAAATGAGACTATGATCTGATCACACAGTCTAGTAATCTTATCAGCAGACTGTGTGAAGTCAGGATGACGTGCGCATTGCAGTGTCACGCAAAACTATATTAATTTAGAGTTCTGAGTGATACTGCAATCTGTTATGGGCAACCGTGACGCTTAACACCAGGTGAACGACTAGCTCGTCACGTCATTCATTTACATTTAAGTAAAAAGTAGTACCTACCAAGTATTTTTCATAAAATCGAAAACAATCAATACTGCACTGTATTATGTTCAAAAAGTTAAATAAACCTGTGTTATTAAAATATACGCCAATTAACTTAATTTAATAATCCAAAAATACGTGTATATATAATAAATAACAGAGCTAAGAATATATAAATAATTCAGACTAAGCCATTAAAGTTTAGTGCTAAATCGGAAAACGGCTGGTACGACGACTAACACGTTTTGATACTTGAAATTGGTAGGTATCGCTACATAGAAGTCTTTGGGTATCGCACCACAAATTATAGTACGCGCAACGAAAGAAGAGACTTGACACATCACGTAATTTGATTTGTGTTGCGCTGAGGCGGAAAAAAACTCTCTGAATAATATACCATTATGGATAACTATTTCGTACACGATGTACATTGTACAGGCTCTTAACTGACGTTCGCCAAGTTTCTTCTTTCATGGCACGTATTATAAGTAACAACCAGAGCAATAAAATAGCAGAATAGTTAATTGCAGATCAAAATATACACAAATGATACATACTTCATCCCCCCGCATAGGCAAGTGGTCAGCTCTGGTGTCAGAATTAGAATTTTTAGGCCGTCCAAAAGTTTCTTACTTGGTTTAGCTTAACTACAACAGCTAGGACCATCAACATAAAGTGCACTGCTGCAAAGCACGGTAGCTATCAGTTGAAATAAATACTACTATATGTAGCGGTCACTCATCTAACTAGCAGAGTAGCAGTGTTTCGCTATGAGCGCACTATGCTAGTGCTTACTATCATTTATTCTGTGGTGCTACAATGATGAATGTCGTAGCGAAATTTTTATTATTTAAGACAAAACTACAATCCCAGTTTAAACGTTAAATAAGCCTGAAAAATTACGTATTTTATAATTTAATCGTATAAAAGTATCAAATTGTTTCCGTCCGGAGGAGCAGGTCAATATTGTATCTATGCCAGCATTGCATATTCTGAATACACACGCAAAACGTGCTTACACACATCTGCGCGACGTTTATGTATGTGTGCGTGTCTCACTCTAGCTGCAGAGTTACTGCTATTTAATCTGTGCTCCAGGTATATTGTCTAGCAGTTACGGAAATTCTTTGGGCAGCTCATCTGTACACCTACACTCTAGCACATGCAGATGTTGGATTATCGAATAATCTGGATTGAATACTGTACATATTGTCTAGGTACTAGTAAGGTGTTATATAGTCTGTATTCTAGATACTTGAGTGTACCTATTGTTTATTTGTAACACCACTTAACACTTAATTGGTTCGAATACCTACAAATTTTGTACTAATTGAGACTTAATCGAAGAAACACATTTTAAAATCGGAAACCTGGCGGAGGGCATTGGTGCACCATTCTACAGGTTAATCCTAGTTTGGGTACCAAGGTGTAACAACTTTTAGACTGTCAACACTGTCTGCAAAATAATTATATTTCCTAAGAGATGTTTGTAAATTGATAAATTAAAATAATTGATACGCAAGTCATAGTAGGTAAGTAATGAATTTGGTAATTGTATTATAAATCATAGAATTAAAATTAAAATACTAAAAAAAATATGTGTTACTATCATGGATTGATTTTTAAGTGTAAACCACACTTCAGGTATCTCTATAAAGAAATTATAGTTCTTAAAATTTTAGCAACCAGCGGGATTTGAACCCGCGCTTTCCAACTCACCGGATTAGACGCTCTGCCAATTAACTATTAATAATTATTAACGATTATTAATTGCTGCTTTATTTTTGTAAGTATTACTTCCTTTATGTTTTTGTTCTTCATATTTTTACACAGACTGACGTTCTCACCACAGACCACGTGATCTGCCAGTTAGATACAGTCCGCCAATCTAGTCATAGATAACACAGTAATTATTTAATAACTTGCCAATTTTCCGCATCGTATGGAAGGTAAATTAACAAATTATTAAAAATAATAAATTAATTATGAAAACACGAAACCAATTTCGTAATAATATCATAAAAGTTGAAAAACAGTAAGTTCTATTATTCGGGTAAATAAAGCCAAACAACCCTAACATTAGTTATACCAAACTCATGTTTAACATCCTTATCACGTAAGAGTAAGTATCAAATTCGTTTGGTCACAGTTCCAAAGTACAGAATACAACACATTGAAAGGTTTTGTTCGTGTGCGTGTAAACTGCGTCTGTGTGGGTGAGTTTCAAAACAGGAATGTCTTCCCATACAAGCTAGCTAGTGTGGATAAGGCATTGATAAACGATTAAAAAAATTTTTTTTACATGTTTTTTTTCTTTTATTTAATTAAAAAAGATTTGACCTGTTTGATGGACATTGGACACCGTATAGCTTAAAGCGCTAGACGTACCCTCCGTATTTTTCATTCATGACAAATAAGTTGTAACGGACCTACAGGCCCGCCTGCACCCGCACACCGTTTCTCCTGCCCGCACTCGCCGCCCCGCCCGCACCGCACGCACGCAGGCATACGTCGCGCCACGGCGATGCTTTATAAGGCCTCGCCGGCAGCTGCAAGGCGAGCATTTGCTCGGGGCTCCCGCGGTGAATAGACGTGTCCTCCGCTCTGCAGAGTCTCTAGCAAATCGCTCCTAACCCGTTGCTCCATACTAACACGGTGAGAGGTGGCCTTCGGATGTCGCGTGGCTCTAAGCTTATGCCAGCCCGATCATCTCTCTCCGCTACCCGCCCCCCTTCCTCCCTCGAGGGCTCGGTCGTCGCGTGGCTCCAAGCTTATGCTGCCTGACCCTCGTTTCCCCAAAAAACCTGCATGAACTCCGTCCTTTCCAAGGGCTCGGTCGTCGCGTGGCTCCAAGCTTATGCAGCCTGACCCTTGGACCCCCTGCATGCACTAACCATACCGCCGCCGCCGCGTACCCGCCGCGCCCCGCGCCGCGCCCACCGCGTACCGTGGTCCTCGTAGGCTACCGTCGTTTACCTGCTCGAGGACGTTCCGCGATCGTGTCGTCACAAGTATCATCGCCCTCCCGTGCGCTTCTGGTGTATAGTTTTAAGGACCACTAGTGTTAATCAAAGCTAATGTAGAAACGTGAATATATACGCACTTATTGTAATTTATGTACATCCGTGTTTCTCTGGGCTAAACCCCCTCACCGGCTCACCCCTTTTTAGGTAGGTCCAACCCTCATCGCGCCTCCCGTAGGCCTAGGGCTAGATCTCCTGTATAACGAGGTGTCCAGGCGAGCTAGCCGAAAGGGCACCCCGTTACAAAGTAAAAGAAAGAAAATTAAATAACCGGCCAAGTGCGAGTCAGACTCGTCACGAAGGGTTCCGTACCATTTTCTATCCTTGCCTGTCTGTCGTCTGTCTGTCCGTCTGTCCGTCTGTCACCAGGCTGTATCTCATGAACCGTGATAATTAGACAACTGAAATATTCACAGATGATTTATATCTGTTGCCGCTATAACAACAAATACTAAAAAACAGAATAAAATAAATATTTAAGGGGGCTCCCATACACGAAACGTGATTTTTTAGCTCATTTTTATAGATAATGCTACGGAATCCTTCGTGGGCGAGTCCGACTTGCACTTGGCCGGTTTTTTACATTTGTTTTATAATAATGTAGGTAGCTAATGATTTCCAATTAAATTAGGCATTTAACAAAAAAAACAAACGAATTCTATTTTCAGCAACTACTCTGTGACGTCATTTTTAAGCTAGATAACTGTGGATAAGACTTGTTGTGCTACTCAAGCTTATTTCAATACGTTTAGGTAAGGTACCTACTCAATAGATAAGCTATCTTATATTTTTAAAAAGATAACAAATAGTCACCTATACCTATTTATGTTTTATATACATTATGTATTTCTATATTAAATCGCTTCGTACACAATAAAAAATATTCAGATGCTTCTACTTTAAAAAAAAAATTACCGATAGCTTTAAGGCTGCTGTATACGCAGATCTACTATCTCGCTCGCGCATTGCGACAGTTTGGAAGATATTAAATAACTGAATTTACTGAATTTGTTAAAAAAAAAAAACTGAATTTACTTTTTTTTTTTTTATGCGACTGAATGACGTGACGAGCTAGTCGTTCACCAGATGTTAAGCGACACGGCCGCCCATAACAGTTGCAGTGTCACTCGGAACTGTAAAACAATAAAGTTTCGCGTGACACTGCACTGCGCACGTCATCCTGAGACATCACACAGTCTAGTAATCAGATTACTAGACTGAGTGATCAGATCATAAAGTCTCATTTGCCCAGTAATTTCACTAGCTACAATGCCCTTCAAACCGGAACACAGTAGTGCTTGCATACTACTGCTTGGCGGCAGAATAACTGGCAAAGCGGTTTTACATTACAACTGTTCAACAAAAATTCCAAACAAGTAACGGTAACAAAGTTTTTTTTTTCATTTGTTTTTTATTTGTTTGCTTTTATGTATGAAAACTTGTTTGGATTAATATGATATTTTTGTTGAACATTTGTAATGTTATTCATGATCATATAGTTTTGCCAGATTTTGCGTGAGTAAATTCAGTTATTTAATATCTTCAAAAATGTCGCAATGCGCGAGCGAGATAGTGGATCTGCGTATACAGCAGCGTTAGCCAAAATCCGTTTAATTGGGCAAGCGGGTAGAAGCCAATTTATGTCAATAATATAAATTGGCTATTGTCAATATCATATCATTTTACAAAAAACGATTTCAATCGCCTTATTTCATCCTGAAAAGTACTTGGCTGATATATTTTTCCAGTTATTTTAATTTAAAAACTACACTACTAAACTGATTTTGATAAAATTTCTATGGAACCAACCTGAAAGTGTATCCTTTCAAATAGAAAAAGAATTTCCAAAATCGGTTCACAAATGATGGAGATATGAGGTTACAAACATTAAATAACCGGCCAAGTGCGAGTCGCACTCGCGTGAAGGGTTCCGTACCATTATCTATCCCTGCCATCTACTGTTGAGTAGCAGTACTATTTAAAGCAGCACCATCTACGACTCATCTGTTAAACGGACAAAAAATCACGTTTGTTGTATGGGAACCCCTTTAAATATTTATTTTATTCTGTTTTTTAATATTTGTTGTTATAGCGGCAACAGAAATACATCTACAGTGAAAATTTCAACAGTCTATCACGGTTCATGAGATGCGGCCTGGTGACAGACGGACGGAGCCTTAGTAATTGAGTCCGTTCCCTTTGGGTACGGAACCCTAAAAACAACCTAATGGAGAACCTCCTAATTTTGACGTCAGTTGTAAATGTACCTGAATAGTAATTAGCTAATTAGGTATTAGTCGTTAGAGTTACTATTAATAGCCCATAAATATTTATTTATAAACAAAAGCGGCGACAAATTGGACTATCGAAAGTAAACACCCTAGCATTCCGTATTCTTATTATTACTTACCGATGTAATGTCACCTTATCTTCTCGACTCGCGCACACAAACACAGGTTTGTATGTGTGAGTGCACTAGCAGTAGGGTTGTGAAAATTTTAGAAATGGCAAGTGATCTTAGGTGGATTTTTTTTAAGCATTAAGTGCAATGATGTATATTTACAATATATATAATTTTAAATAATTTTTTGACATGTAACTAAATTCGTACCAATAAATGACTATGACTATGACTATGATTTTCGTACTTGTAATTTGTTATCACACTAGTGCTGCGTCCCATGGTTTTTTCCGTTAATAAAATGTATCCTATGTTTTAGTCCAGTGTATAAGCTATCTCCATTCCAAATTTCATTCAAATCCGCTAAGCCGTTTCACCGTTAAGAGCGAACAAACGCACAATTGATGATCTACTTAAGTTTAAAAAGTTATTAAATTACAACAGACGTAACGTTACGTTACGTAACGTATAAAAAAAAATATAATTATAACTTTTTTCGGTCATTAAATTTTTTTAAAATGTATTTTGTAATTTCACGCTAGCTAAACTGGTGTCTGGTAGTGTGCTGCACTGGTTGCTGCTTTGACTGGAGTAGAGCTGATTTGGATTGTCTTTAGGTCATCAGCATCACGGCCAATATAAATAAATACATCTTAATTATTTTCTGCAGGAGTATAACTAGCCTTTGGCTCAACGAATCAGCATTGCAGTAGGGGATTTTCTGACAGCTGGACGGAACGTAGTTCTTACGGCCAAAGATAGATGGCGATGACGAGACATGGTTGTCACAGTATTGTTTTTTTTATCTAATCTGTGGCATAAATCTTCAGAACCACAGACATGGTAGTGATAATTGTTCACGTTATGTTTCGTCAACGCCATCTAAAAAAAATCCTATTCAACGTGGCAATGCTGCCGGCATGTTGAGTACGTTACCTACCGGTAGTGGGCTGGAGCATTTGGACTGTCTATAGACCATCGCGGCTAGTAGGTAAACAGTCCAAAATGTTCTTTGTAGTAGATAGTGTAGCTAGTCTAGTAGTATAAAGTAGTAAGTTGTCATTTATTGTAGAAATTAGTCAAAAGATAAAGGCACTTTGTCCGTTAAAAAAGTTACATTTAGATTTAGCGGTATGTACGGTATTAATATTTACCTAATATTAAATTAAAATCAGTAACGAAGTATTTACAATAAATAAATTCTAGACATTTCTAACTCTATTCCTAGAGCAGATAGCCAGCTAAGACTCAGTCCAAAAACTTGATAGCTTCGAATGCAAACACGTGGCTACAGATTACTAAGGAGTTACAAGGCCCCTTTTCTGGTAGGTATACATATTTATATTTAAAGTAATGGAAAATAACATAATAAATGAGTATATGAAAGGTAATTTCATATACGTTTTCCAAAGTCTATCAGAGCGCCTGGTCGATGTGACGCGTGACCAAAATGCTGGCACTTATTTGGCCCAACGTATCAGCATTGCAATTCAACTTGGCAATGCTGCCAGCATGTTGGGTACGCTACCTACCGGTAGTGGGCTGGAGCACTTGGACTGTCTATAGGCCATCGCGGCTATTATACAGTCCATAAGTGTTCTTTGTAGTAGGTAGTGTAGCTAGTTTAGTTTAGTTTTTATTATTGTAGTAGTTAGCTTGAGTAATAAAGGCAATTTGCCCGTTAAAAAAAAACCTACGTACATGTATTTAGTTTTTCAAAGAACCTATAGGTATAATGCAGGTAGGTATATTTATAATGTTTAGTTTATATTATTTTCTCTTTATCAACACAATCTTAAGCAAATATATAAATTGATCTGTGCAAAAACATTTGGGTAAGTATTGTATAAATGGTCTGTCTTTATATACATTATAAGAATATGTAATAGATAAAGTAATATAATATCTTATAATAATTTAAACATAATAAAACTGTAACTGAGCTAAATCTGTAAAAAGAATATTTTTTGAAAATTTTGATTGCATTACACTACTATATCGATAAGAAGAGAAGACGCAGCGTAGCCCGGCCCCCCACTCAGTGGACCGACGACCTGGTGAAGCCGCGGGGAGCCGATGGATGCAGGAGGCGAGCAGCCACTCAAGGTGGCGCGCTCTGGGGGAGGCCTATGTTCAGCAGTGGATGTCTTCAAGCTGTTAATGATGATGGATACAGAAGTGGAAACAATATTTTTTAATTATTGTGTGTCTGTCTGTCTGGAACTACTGAACAGCTTTCGCTGAAACTTGGTATGGTTATAGCTAATTTTTCACAATAACATTTAGGATGTTTTAGGTTTTCTAAAACGGCCAAGTGCGGGTTGCACGAAGAAACATGTATGTAATTCTTATGTAAGACTTTTTTGTTTGTATTATTTTTTTATTTGTACTCATCCTGCCATTGCCATCCATTCATCCTTTTCCCCTATCTTTTCCCTTTCGCTTCCCTCTTACCCATAAACAGGACTAAAGCGTAAACCTAATTAACCCGTGCGAAGCCGGGGCGGGTCAACTAGTGATAAATATTTTTTTATAGTAGGCTCAATTTTGGAGGCTTTAGTTGACAGCCTTTAACTTACTAAAAATACATCCGTCTCTTACGTTGCCGTCTATTTGATAAGAACAGCAACAGTTTTAGGAGTTTTAGATCTGTCAACTAAAGCCTTTAAAATTAGCCCCATTATATTCGTAAAATAATTTTCATTAAACTTTAAAAAAAAAAACTGAGTTGAGACTTAAGATGTATCTACGTAAATAAATTAGTAAATAATGAATACAAAAATGATAAGTAATTGGGTAATTATAAAATTAAACTAAGCGAACAAAGGCACGAGCGAACTGAGTAATCAGTTAGAGAAAAATTGTGAAACTAAAGTAAAAACACGTGAAGGTTGCATCAAGAACGTTCGACATTGTTGAAATTAACTATTGATTTTACAGACTTTCAATAAATGTTACGCTTGCCTAGCTCAAGCTTCTGTAGCTCTTTTGAACGTACGTATACAAGCTGTTGGCATATTTTGTGTCTATAAAATAACCGGCCAAGCGCGAGTCGGGCTCGCGCATGAAAGATTCCGTACCATTATCTATAAAAACGAGCAACAATATCACGTTTGTTGTATGGGAGCCCCCTTAAATATTTATTTTATTCTGTTTTTTAGTATTTGTTGTAATAGCGGCAACAGAAATACACCATCTGTGAAAATTTCAACTGTCTAACCATCATGATTCATGAGTCTGGTGACAGACGGATAGGCAGACAGACAGCGGAGCAGAATCAGAATCATTTATTGAGAAACTGACGCAGTAAATGTACCTAATGCTAGGTCTAAAGTGCACATGTCGTGAGGTCAGTTTACCCACACCGGCCCCCTAATTACCTAACTCGCAACAGGTTTGCGACAGGCGAAAATCTCGCGGTGATTGCTGTCATACATCATTAGTGGTGTCGAGAATGTATGCTTCGCTACTGCTGTCGCATTGCTGTTGCTAATTTTACGTAATTACCCCGCCGTTTTACCCTTTGGGTACGGAACCCTAAACACATTTGGACTATATTTTTTAGTACCTTCGTTGACCTTAGCTCATAGACCAAACGCTCCACAGCCATCAGCTCACTGCAGCCTCCCGGTAGGCAGGCGTACGTACCCAACTAACATGCATTGCTGGCTGCATTGCCCCGTTAATTTTACTAATACTTAGTAATACTATGATGTTTGTAGCTAGTGAAATTACTGGGCAAATGAGACTTCATGATCTGATCACTCAGTCTAGTAATCTTATTACTATACTGGGTGATGTCTCAGGATGACGTGCGCAGTGCAGTGTCACGCGAAACTTTATTGTTTTAAAGTTCCGGGTGGAGTTTTGGCGGGAACGTGAAAAAGTTCACGTCGTTGCATTGTATTATTTCACAAAACTTATGCTTTTTCTAGTGTTAATGTTTAAAATTAGTGGCATTTTACGCATTAAGTGCTGAATTACGAGCATGAGTGTGGGCAAGTGATATAATGTAGTGAAACGTGGTTTTTCGTGTTGCTTCCAAAATTCCATAGAAGCCTCTAGTAAAGTTGCCACTACTTTACTAGGGCATGACTTAGACTGGATTATGACTACCTGACTTAGACTGGACTATGACTACCCTGACTGACTGTGACTAAGACTTGACTTTACATGAAATATTTCATAATACGATGAAAAACTACAATACTTGACACTGGCTAAATACACTATGTGTGGAGCCAAACTATAAGAAAAAAAAAAAAGTTCCGGGTGACACTGCAACTGTTATGGGCGGCCGTGTCGCTTGACATCAGGGGAACGACCAGCTCGTCACGTCATTCATCACATAAAAAAAAGATGTAGTAAAGGGTGTCTCAGTAAGAATGCACTTTTTCATTTAATAATAACAACATGTATTTTTTGAGATAAGTAGTTGTTATTTTTTTATAACTAAATAGGCCCGCCCGCATTTGACTGCAATCTCACCATGGAAAGTGACGACGCGGTCTACGATGGTATATGCTTGCCTAGAAGACCCATTCATTCGCGACTTGAAGAGCTCCATTGTTGTAGTGTTTTCTCTATAAAAAAACTAAATTATATATTTAAATAATTATTAAGTACTTAAATATTTATTTGGTAGGTATTTAAAATAAATTGTTAAGTTTATTTTAATATCGTAAACGTATATTATACGGTTATATAACGTAGTAGGTACGTACGTATACATATAATTGTGTATTGTACTCAGTCCTTGAGCATCGTTCGTGTTGCCACAGATTAAGGGGAGAGCAGATGGATTAAATAATAATATTTTTAATTGTTTTATATATTGACTAGGTGGTAGGACTTTTCTGCAAAGTTCGTCTAGGTAGGTACCACCGCTTTGCCAGTTATTCTGCCGCCAAGCAGTAGTGTGCAAGCACTACTGTGTTCCGGTTTGAACTTTGAAGGCTAACTAGCCAGGTAGCTAGTGACATTACTGGGCAAATGGGACTGTATGACCTGATCACACAGTCTAGAAATCTTTTTTTAGACTGTGTGACGTCTCAGGATGGCGTGCGCAGTGCAGTATCAGGCTCAATTCAGACAGAGCAGCAAAATGCTCGAGCAGTTTTTAAGTGCTGTATGAATATCAACCTTACTCTATTTAGACAAAGCTGAAAATGGTATGCAACATTAAAATAGGTAAGATTTTAATGTTGCATACTGTTTTCAGCTTTGTCTAAATGGAATAAGGTTTATATTTCAATAGCATTTAAAAACTGCTCGAACATTTTGCCGCTCTATGTGAATTGACCCTAACGGAGTTCCGAGTGAGATCGCAATGTGTTATGGCCGGCCGTGTCGCTTAACATCAGGTGAATGACTAGCTCGTCACGTCATTCATTCCCATAACAAAATAATTAAATATTAATGGTTTTGTGTTGTAGTACAGGGAAGACTTTTTAATTTAAAAGTGAATTACTAAACCGATATATTAAAACGTAGACCTTACATTACTAATTAGTTACATTTATAACTAACTTTTATAAATATTTATCCTGTTTCATTAATTTTACAAATGCCTTAGTTTTGTGAGTTGTGTGTTTTCTCTTTTAGCCGACGACTGAATGGGTTTTAATAGTTGGCGTGTAGACTTCTTTCTTTTGGACAACACCTTGAATAAGTAGGTACCTACCTATTTTTTAGTAGGTTATAATGTATCTGATGTGATAGATATAAAAATTATGTACGAAAAAATTGTTTTAAATTAAAAAGATATATTACTAGCTGCTCCCCGCGGTTTCATCCGCGTATAAAAGCTATAAACTATCTCAAGTACTGTCATCCAAATCTGTCCAGCCGTTTGAGCGTGAAGGAGTAACAAATGTACACACAAACTTTCGCCTTTGCCTTATTAACTAATGTTATTAAACATTAGTTAATAAGGAAGTAGGTATTATTTTTGTAATTTTTTACTAAATATTAATAATTATATGTATTAATAATAATACAAACAATAGTTAGTACCTACAATAAAAAGTATTTTGCACCTAATTGTTAACAGCCATTTAATTAATAACAGTTTTCACTATCTGTCATTTATTTAATCATCATAAATGACAAAACATCGATATTTCTGATAACCCGGTACATGAAATGCACTGCGGTGTACCCCCTGCCTTATCGGTGCTAATAATAATACGTACGTGGAGGGCTAGGGATGGGACACAATATGAGATTTTTAAATATCGACTATTCTTGTACTATTTCAGAAATCTTTATGCATCATGAATAAATCCTAAGTACATGATCTAGTGTTCATTTTTTTTACGATCATATACATAGATCCTGGTGCCTAACTAAGATTCCCTGTATTTGGGGACCCAGGAACTACGAGGACCATGGTCCCATAACACCCAGACATAGAACAAGTATTTGCGCTTTTTTCCTGTACACAAATACTAGTCTTGTCGCGGGAATCGAACTCGCCACCTCCGAGTTATGAGCCGACCTGCTCAACCACCACACCATGGAGGCTGTCAATCAATCCTATATAATTCATTTTACTATTACAAATACAATTACAAGCTTCATAATTGTTTCAAAATACATAACACAGATAAAGTTGCCCTGGCCTGTGCTTTAGTAAACTGCGTTTCAGGGGCACTATTTACCCATTATGGTACAATTAATTATAATGTAATGTTGAAACTGTAGAAACTATAGAAAGATAAGTAAAGGTACCATCTAAACTAAAAGATAAGTGTTTATGTCCCGACTATTATGGTAAGTAAGCTAATTTAGAATAACCATTTGAAGTTTTGGTGTCTATAAGTAGTTGGGTAGGTTGTAGATTACGTAGACAAAAAACCAATCTATCTTTGTGCAAGGCTAGGTTTTTAATAACAAATGGACACTTTTCAAGCGGACGAAAACTAGGTATGTCTTTAAACGCTCAAAATAACATGAAAGTACTTGCACACACTTTAAACTTGATTTTTGTGATTAATTATTAACTATGAAAGTATGGATAGAACATAATATATGGTATTACATAAAACATTGGTGATTATAGAAGTTTTACATATTCAAGTTTCGTTTTAATTAATTTGTCATTATGTGAAAATAAAATCTATCGAAATCTCGCAAAATATGTCCCATCCCTATCTACCGTATCCATTTAGTTTGACAAGCATTCGGTTTCATATATCCGCTACACTTCGTGTGTGCGTGTGCTCCAATGGTGTGAGTGCCAGGTCAGGGCTGCCACTTCATTCATTAAAGAAACGCAGACTGACTACGTAATAAGGTCTTTTTTATTTTAATTAAAATAGCGAAATCTTTTGTGACAATTAAAATTAATTTGTAATTGATACTGATTACTATCTATTCTGTTGGATACAAAATGAAAAAAAAAAGTATATCTAGTGTAATTCCGCTACAAAACTGCCGCCGTTTTTAGCGAAATTGCACTAGATATACTTTTTTTCATTTTGTATTTAAGATGAACTACCGTGAAGTCACGTCTGAGTCAATCAATAAAATTATTCTCTTGGAATCATGAAATTCTGTTTCGTAGATTGACAATAAAATAAATAAATATGTGTGGACATTTCACACAGCGCCATCTAGCCCCAAACTAAGCATAGCTTGTACTATGGAAACCAGATAACTGATACAATACTTAGATACTTTTTGTTTGTACATACATAGAATACAATATAACACCCAGACACAGAACAAACATTGATGTTCATCACACAAATGTTAGTCCCAGGTGGGAATCGAACCCACAACCTATAGTTCAGAAGGCAGAGCTACTACCAACTGAGCTATCAGGCCAGTCAAATAATATTAGAAATGCAATACTACATAATTCCTAAATAATTAAACACCACCATGATATAAATATCTATTATATCTTTACTTGAGGTAGGTTGGTATAGTTATTAGTATTAGGCTATTCCTTACTCCTGGATACAGCTAATTGACAAATGAAATTACACAAAAAAGACGCCATTTTGATTGTATCCAAGGAATAAGTCTTATTCCTTCACAAAATTGGTGATATAAGGGCTATATTCACGTAACTCGGTTGTTCTCGGAAAGTTATACCTGGAATAAAATTTATTCTGGTGTGGTGAAATCGGGCCTTAAAATATTTGTGTATCAAGTAATTTTTTTTTAAATAATTTTAGGCATAGCATTTGACCACTGTCTCACCTGATGGTAAGTGATGACGCAGTCTATGGTGGTGCATGTTTGCTATAAGATACCTGTTTACTCTTGACATGAAGAATCCCAGGTTATAGTTAGCTGGAAACAAAACAAACTTACGAAAACTATATAAAATGTTATACATAGGCATCATCATCAACAGACTGAAGACGTCCACTGCTGAACATAGGCTTCTCCCACAAAGCGCCACTTTGAGCAGCTGCTCGCCTCCTGCATCCATCGGCTCCCCACGGTTTTGACCAGATCGTCGGTCCACTTAGTTTGGAGCCTACGCTGCGTCATCCGGTTCGTGGTCGCTACTCGAGAACCTTTCATCCCCATTGGTTGTCAGTACATAGGCACGAATATTGTTATTAAAAATGAAGGGGATAATATGGTTCTTAGCAATTCTATTATAATAAAGTGCTTTATCCTAAGTCTAACTGATAACCTAGATCCCAAACCGCAGGATCTAGAGTCTAGAGCTTTCTTTTTTTAGATTGTTTTATGGCGGAGTGAGAGGAAAGAGTTTCAGATAACTAAGAAAAGGTTTTTCTTTAAATTCTATCCTTACGGATTCAAATGTCGTGAGATTTTATGAATGTTATAATTAAAAACCTGTTGGATTTGTGAATTATTTATTTATTTATTTAATAGCATTACTTAGTCTTAGTGTACTACTTAATATGAAGTAATCTAAATCAATGAACTCTGACAAGATTGTTGCAATTTCGTTTTAAAGCAGACAGTATAAGTACCGGCAATACCGGCATGTAACTCTAGCGCTGACCGTTATTGCGCAGAAGTCTAAAATTAGGTATCACAGGGGGGCTAGAGGGACGAAGGGTATGCGTGCGTAGCGCCGGTTGGCTAGCCAGTCGTATTCCGTCCCCCGCCCCGATACGACGCCCGCGGACTTCTGTCTATACAGTCGCACTCTAAAGTGTATTGTTATTGTCGTTCATTGTTATTGTTTTTTGTTAAGTTTGAGTTCGTTTGTTATTGTTGGTTTTTCTATTAGTGTAATTTAAATTAAAAATTGTCAAATTCGATTATAATTTTTTCTACCCTTTATAAACTTAATCACTCTGTCACATGATCAACTTTGTATGGACTCGTTTTTTTTTCATTTACTGATTTAAATTTAAAAAGAGGTTAATCTTGAATAGTAAAATATCCTGTTACAAGCTATGCAAAACTTTAACATTAACTATTTATTAATGTTTGCGCGCGCGACAGTACCTAATATCCTCCACATTTCGCTCAGTGATAGACTTACTATTTATTTAAATATGTTCTTAAAATTATTTTGGTTATATTAATTAAAGTTATAATTGTATTATGTTCGTGACTGTACCCATGCGCAGCTATCCCCTCCACATTTCGCTCAGCGCTAAACTTACCTGCCGCTACCTATAACATAGGAATTATTTATTTATTTATTATTATTGCATTCGTGTGCATCATTAAACACACATTAAACATTAAAGAGTAACTTATGCATTACTGTAGGTATCTATAGGTATATTATGTAGGTATTATAATAAGTATTACTAGGAGGGAAGTTTTCATTATACAGAGAAGCGAAGGTGAGAAGTGTCTTAAATTAAGGAAGTAATAACAAAGTGAATAAATGAAATAAGGTTAAGTAAACCTACTTAAAATTATAAAACATAAAAAAAACGTGTGCCGTCATTATTTTATACCTATTTTATGCTATGACAGTAAAGAAACTGCAGACGGGCATGAGTAATAATGAGGATAATGATAAGATGAAAATGCTGATCGTGATAAAATTACATAATGAAAAATCAATATTTAAATGCTTTAGTGGCAGCCCTTACTTTCAGATCAACAAACTAATAAACGCACGAGGGTCCCACGCACACCAGCATGTTTACCAACGCACACAGATAAAATAATTTTATGAGTGAGTAAGTAATAATTTTTCAATATTATTGGAGGAAGACCGAATAGCATTATATTTCAGATTTTATTCCGATTTTCATACGAAAGTTTTCTACATAGTTAAATAAATTAAATAAATATGTGTGGACATTTCACACAGCGCCATCTAGCCCCAAACTAAGCATAGCTTGTACTATGGGAACCAGATAACTGATACAATAATTAGATACTTTTTGTTTGTAAATACATACATAAAATACAATATAACACCCAGACACAGAACAAACATCGATGTTCATCACACAAATGTTTGTCCCGGGTAGGAGTCGAACCTACAACCTTTAGTTCAGAAGGCAGAGCTACTGCCAACTGAGCTATCAGGCCAGTCAAACGGTTCGAATACTCAACACTGTTTTTACTACATTATTATATTTTAATAAGTAAATATTTAAGTATTGGCAGTAAACAAAGCCGTGAATAATATGTTATTGCCTATTTTATGTGCTAATTTCGCAAGCAGTAGTACACTTTAAGTAAATACGTTATTTCTAAATAGGTAAGTCTAGGTAGGATATCTATGAGTCATTAAACTTTTATTTGTTACGAGTTAACGAGGCGTTTTAATTTAAAAAAAACTAGTTCCATTTCTTTTACTAGATAGCGCAGTAAGTACATAGATTAAACCGATTAAACCTTTCAAACCACAGAGTAGTTTAAACATTCAAAAAATGCTTAGACTACCTACAAAGAAATGTCAAATTCAGTTGAGTGGGTGGACCACGCGTACATTGTAGTATCTCCTAAGTAGTCTGTGGTGCATTTTCCTTAAGCAAATTGGAGTACAGTAGAACTGCGAGATAGATAAACGTTATGATCCAAAATAAAGCCGAGCTATCCCGTAACGAAAATAATAAAAACGAAAGAGTTTGAGTTGTCAGTCAGTATCGTGACACATTTCCTCTAACCTGTGGTCTATGCTTGAAACAGTGACAGTGACAGATTTTAGTAAAACCACAACTGGCGCCATCTATTGGGTCATACATAAAATACAATTTCTTTTTTTTAATAAAACATCGTCGTGCCGCGTAATATGTAAAGTACTGCGCTAGCAGTTTTGTAACTGAAGGACCGTATAAAGAACCCAATACACTAAATATTTATTTGCTACACTTCACAATTCAAACTTATATTTGGTTTAGAAAAGATCTAGGTATTTGTTTTGTAATAATAAATCCATTTTCAATAATACATGAGAAACCAGCTGTGACATATTTAAATCTACCATATTTAAATTGGAGAATAATGAATCTTCCATTTGTTCAAGGTTTTTATTTGTTACAGACTACGGTGTCAACTCTGGGAAGTGTGGAAATCAAAATTTCGAACTATAATAAATATTATAACCGGCCAAGTGCGAGTCGGACTCGCGCATGCAGGGTTCCGTGCCGTGCAAAAAAAATCACGTTTGTTGTATGGGAGCCCCTTAAATATTTATTTTATTCTGTATTTTAGTATTTGGTGTTATAGCGGCAACAGAAATACATCATCTGTGAAAATTTCAACCGTCTAAATATCATTTTTATATATGCGAGAATCGATTTCCAAAATGAAAAGAGAATAACCGAACGTATACCTAACGCTTTATTTAAAATTTAAATTTACAAAAATTATTCTGACGAGATCCTGAGTCTTACTAAGTTTTTTGAGTATTGAAACTGTTGTCCGAGGCGTTTCACCGGACAAACACTTGCAAATCTAATTTTATTATCTATATAAAATTATAAATCTATATATCTTTGTAGTAGGTAGTGTAGCTAGTGTAGCTAGTTTAGTTTAGTTTTTATTATTGTAGTAGTTAGCTTGAGTAATAAAGGCAATTTGCCCGTTAAAAAAAAAATTTTTATTATGGTATTCATAATGCTACTGGCGGCAAATAGGTAAGGTATGTACCTACTTACTTTTCAGAACATAACATAATACACAATAAATAAATAATAATGTGTAAAGCTCGTAGAACTGACAACCGATGGGGAAGAAAGGTTCTCGAGTGGCGACCACGAACCGGAAGACGCAGCGTAGGCCGGCCCCCCACTCGGTGGACCGACGACCTGGTGAAAGCCGCGGGGAGCCGATGGATGCAGGAGGCGAGCAGCCGCTCAAGGTGGCGTGCTCTGGGGGAGGCCTATATTCAGCAGTGGACGTCTTCAGGCTGTTGATGATAATGATGAATGTGTAAAAGGTTTTTTTTTTAATTTGAATAAGCATTGCAATTCAACGTGGCAATGCGGCCAGCATGTTGGGTACGCTACCTACCGGTAGTGGGCTGGAGCATTTGGACTGTCTATAGGCCATCGCGGCTAGTATACAGTCCAGATGTTCTTTGTAGTAGATAGTGTAGCTAGCTTACTAGTTTTTCGTATTGTAGTAGTTAGTGTAAATGGTTGGTTTCAGGCACCATTTATATAAACCTAATAAATAACAATAAGGTCAAGTAATTTAATGCAAATAACCTATTTTAGCACTATTATAAGTCAAAATCAGAATACTAAAAATACCTTATGCATAAAAACTATAAAAAATATACAAATAGTAAAATTATATTTAGAGAAACCATTGATCGTTATTCAAAAATTAATAATGATGATGATGATGATGATGATAATGATGATGATTGATCATTGGTCATCATCAACCGATCACGTTCCTACAGTTGCCTCAAAAATTCGAATCGCGGCTAGATATTAGATTTAGAACCGCTTTGATACAGTTTACAGGTAAATAAAACTATTAAGATATATTCGAAAATTTAACCATTTTTGTAAATTTATACAAAAATTGTCTAAACAATACGAAGTCGCGACATAAGGACACCTACGGAGCGAGCATGATAAAAAAACTGGTGAGTTTGAGCAGTAAAATAGAGGTAAGTGCAAAAATGAAAATTTTAATTTTTTTTTAACATTAAGGGTGGATTTTCTTGAACCGTAGTTAAGGTAACTTTAATGGTCAAATATTGTAACTTTTGATGTTTAGTTGGAATTTCTTAGAACTTTTGACCTTTTGGGTACCTTAACTAGTAACTACCCAAAAGCCCGCCCTAATTCAGCATGATTATGTTCAGACTCCAGACTGTGTTTCATGACTTAATCACTGCAATTTAAATTTCTTTGTATTAAAAAAAACATAAACGCAAAGCCCGTTAATTAGGTAATTGAATTACCGTGACTGTTTTCTTTAGAGAAGTTTTTTTTGATCAATTCATAAAGGTCATTAAAATATCCATATTCGACGTACCAATAAATACCTACTTATCTACCATAAACTGCAGTGGAGTAAAATAAATAATATTATACGACAAAGGTCGAATAAATAATTTATCAGTAGTTTTGATAAGATTAAAGATTAATAAAATTAACATAATCAAAACAAATCCCTGAAAAACTATAAATTTCAACTTATGCTATTTACTCCTGAAACCCGACTAGAGCCGACCCTAATTCGTTAGATTTGTGTGTATGCGTGAATACTTATAGATGTGTGTGTTTGTATGTGTGGAATGATATAACATTAGGGCTGTCACTGGCGTTCATCTATTTTTAATAGTATTTTTATTTTAGTTTTATTGCTTTTTAACTGGTTTTATTTAAAGTACTCAAATCTTTTACTATGCGATGACAGATTTATTTGTGTTGGAGACAATTACATAAAATGTATCAAACTTAATAGGTTAGGTTTTAAGAAGTTTATTCTCAAAAAAAACTAACAGTCACTTCCATGAAAACATAACTAGACTTAAAAATATCAATATAAGTACCTACAGGCTACATTCGTCATTTTCTATCTTTCTTGAATAGGTTATGTTAAGCATATTATAGGTAAATAATAACGTTAACAAAATGAATCTATCAACTCAAATACAAAAAAATGGTGTAAACTACTTTAAACAGTCCGAGAAGCATTGAAATTAAGAAATACAGTAATTTCAATCGGGAAGCAGGTTATTGTGGTTATCTTCGTGGAATCCAGTGATATGTAGGTGTTCGTGTCGCGTTTTGTGTTCGCGTGAAACTGCCGATACTGTTAGTATTCTATGTCGGGACATTGATAATGAAGTTTTACAAGACCAAATGCGGGTAGTTGGAGACAGCGCCCCGCCTGCACGATAATGACACTTTCTACTCCAGTCCCCTCGTGACCACGGCATGTAACTTGGTCGAAACGTCAAGGTTAGACAAAAATTGTTTTTTGATTTTCTGTGCGTGAAAAGACCCGTTTCAACTTTATAATACCTATGAGTTCAAGTCGAGAAAGTTTATAGTGTTGTAGTTTAAACAGTATCACTAACTTGTCAAAAATATAAATGAAAATTCTGATGCCTAGCCCAGTATAAAAAGTGATAGTTCAAAAACAATATGAACACATTAATTCACCCATAGATCAACTCTCTATTGTACACAAAGACTTCTATGTATACACCAGACAGGACATCTCTAACTTGCATTGTCAACCACTGCAAATATGCCATTGAGCATCTTCTCGCTCATACGATGCTCAGCACTCAAAGCGACTGCACGTGCAGCAGTGAATAGCAGTAAAAATTATGATCCGAATGTGCCATGGCACTAGCGCTGCGTGTTGTGATCGTTAGTTAGACGATTTAATCTCGTAAAGCGCTGTAGCGGATTTTAGTTTAGTTATACAAAAAATGACAACTATTTGTGCTTTGAATAGCTTCTCTAGTACGTAGTACATATACCTCTTTGATTATACACCGTAAGATAACAAAATTTACAAAAAGGAAAAACTTAATTAGGTAACTTATACTAATACAATAGGCGGTCTTATTGTTTAGAGCGATCTCTTCCAGGCAACCTTTGCATTGAAAGGATATCGGTGTATAACTGTACAGGTGAATCAAAACAACATAAAAGTAAATAATACAATAATACCATTACTAAATATTTATGATTTAAGTTATTTTTTATGTAATTAATTGTAACATTTAATGTCTGGTATGGAATAAAGAATTATTATTCAATATTTTGACTATTAAATTATTTGCGAAATGATTTTAAAGTTAGTTATATGAGATTTTAAATTAAAGCCGTAATTGAATCTGTAATTTTAGGTATTACAAGTTAATAAAACATTTACAAAAATCATTTTATGGCATCCATCATTGTGTTGTTAGTTTATAATTATATAACAATCTAATATACCTATACTACTGATGTCACTTAGTCTGTGGTGTGTGTCAATGTATTTACTCTGTGATCTGTGGTGTAGGAGAAAGTAAAAAACCAGTTGTTGCCAAGTCATTGCAGTTTTTATTATGTCTCCTCCTACAAACTGAGAAAAACCTAAATAGGTACATTTTCTTAAAAATGTATTTATATAGGTTCATTGTAAATAATTATTAGAATATTAAAAAATAATTATTAAATCTGAAACTAAAATAATAATAATAACTGGTTCGATCTCGTGGCAACCCTGCGCAGTTTAGTTTGCATTCCGGGCGCCGACACGCGCGCCACAATCAAGTACAATACCGAGCGGCACGAAGTATTAGTATGGACATACCTATAATATTAAAATTGTGTGCAATATGCACTTAATTTGTATTGACCTCTTTCAAGAAGCTAAAATTGTCTTCTCTTTTATATAAGTAAAAGGTGACTACCGATGGTGATGATGATAATGATGAGTTCTTTACAGGTAAAGTAGTTTATTTAGTAGTAGTAAAACCTATTTGGAATAAATAAATAAATAAATAAATAAATAAATACATACATACATACATACATACATACATACATACATACATACATACATACATACATACATACATACATACATACATAAATAAATAAAGTATTTTTTATTACAATTTTACATATACCTTCATTTTTAATTCAGTACACTTTATTTCAAGATAGAATGTGTATAATTTTACAACTCATTTCGTATTATTTATAACAAATTAAATCATTGAATGTTCTAGGTACTTATGTCACTTTATGTATTAAACTTTATGCAAAACAAAACTGTAAATCGGAGTGAAATGTAGTCAATAGTAAGCATAACTAATATACAAAATGTATATTTTATGTATATAGTTTTCTGTTTTTATTGTAGGTTTAATAAGTGCAAAGCTTTTTATACGCGCTACACAAAGAAACCACTTCAATCATATTAAATTATTTGTGTTTGGTTTATAAAAATATAATTCAATATTTCAATACTTACAATAATTATTATTCATGTCGAGTGATCGAATGCAGGTCTTACACCATGTTACCATGTACAATAGCCTAGTATCCTGCTATTTTTTTTATTGTCTATTGCATAAATTAATAATATATCTCAAAAAACAAATAGTCGTGTAAACAGAAATAAAATATCTCAAAAAATGATTTAGTTACAAGCATTTTAAAATACAGGCATAGCAAGAGACAGCTTAAACATGCAGTGACGTCACTCTTGCTCCTTCATAATACCTCATTACTAAGCTGTGGTAGCTTTACAAAGTCTTTTTGGCATGTGACGCCATAATCACGTGTTTTCATAGTAACTGTGGGGGGATGATCTGTTTTGCGAGAAAGGGAGGCGATGATACTTTAAAAGCTTATTATTGATTTAGTTAACGATTTTACTAATTTTTTTCAATGATTGCATTAATTTTTTATCTACTTTATGAAAATAATATTTACTTGTTTATTTTTAATAGCAGGCAATACTAGCCTATTATTAAAAATCTATGAATATCCATACTAGCTATCTTCCCTCACACTTCCTTACAGATAACGCACACAGCCATATATTTGTGTAGGTACACTACGCTTATACATTATGTAAGCGAACACTCACACAAGCGTGGCTCACTAACACAGACACAATGAAGTTTTTAATTTTAAAATCGTACTGAACGTTAAGTAGCTACCACAGTTTAAAATTGTTTAGAAGGAAAATTTTTCAATGACAATTAAATATATTACCTATTTATTTAATATTTATAACTTTTTATGGTAATGAATGACGTGACGAGCTAGTCGTTCACCTGATGTTAAGCGACACGGCCACCCATAACAGTTGCAGTGTCACTCGGAGCTTTAAAATAATAAAGTTTCGCGTGACACTGCACTGCGCAAGTCATCCTGAGACATCACACAGTTTATTAATCAGACTGTGAAATCAGGTCATAAAGTCACATTTGCCCAGTAAATGCCCTCCAAACTGGAACACAGTAGTGTTTGCACACTACTGCTTGGCGGCAGAATAACTGGCAAAGCGGTGGTACCTACCTAGACGAACTTTGCAGAAAAGTCCTGCCAATTTCAATATATTAAATTAAATAACTACTGAAAAACCACCCCTAAAATATTTTTTTTTTTTTTGTAATACAAGTAATGTAATGTACTTACTTATTTATTATGTATAGTTACTAGGACATCAGCCCAATACGTTCCCACAGCTGGGACACGGGCCTGCTCTCACAGGGAGAGTGTAGACCATAACCCACCAAGCTGGACAAGTGCGTGTTGGTGGATGACACATGTTCTCGAATGTTGTGATTCTAGAACATGCCGGTTCCCTCACGATGTTTCCCTTCACCGTTGTAAGAGAAGTGCAAATTCCGCACATAACTTGAAAAGTAATTGGTACAAGCGGCATTCGAACTAGGGTGCGGCGATTTCAGAGTCACACTGGCTACCGCTGAGCCACTCGCGTACTAATAGTTTTTATATAATATCTTTATTTGAGTGCTGTATTATACTTGTTTTCTTTTTAATACATAGCATTGTTATTCGACTATTATTCGCAATACATTGGTGCACAGAAAAGTTTTTTTTTTTAAGTTTTACTTAAATCTTTACAACATTTAATACGTTACACTAGCGCGGCAAATTCAAATTTTCTTGCGTTTTTTGCTAATAATAGCTTAATTACTCAACGTGATTACATGAAAACTAATTTTGCGCAAATAAATAGAATGTATCAACAAATTACAATTCAAAGTATCAGCTAGATATCATTAGTTTAGCGACAAATGGCAATAGACTGAAAAGCCAAGACGAATTTGGTTTATTGCCATTTGTTTCTGAGCCAATGATATTTAAGTAACACTTTTAATCGTAATTTGTTGATACATTCTATTTATTTACGTTAAATAGTTTTCATGTAATCACGTTTTGTAATTAAGCTATTATTGGCAAAAAACGCAAGAAAATTTGAATTTGCCGCGCTAGTGAAACGTTCCACCTTAAATAATACACACTATTGTTATAACACAGTAATTACGTAGTTATTCGTGAAAGGCATTCCTGGATTTTTGCCAAACTGGCATTTTGGCGCGCACCTGACGGTGACGTAGGTCTGTAGGCGAAATGAGATGGTTTACCTACTCATCTTATTTTAGCTGTGTCAAAGATAATTTTAGTAAAACCATACTACTAGCGTAGGTATACCTACTGAATGTTATTTGTGTCATATTTAGGGTTGCTATTTTATAGTTTGAGAAAATTATTTAGTAACTAAGTAAAACCAAGGTGTTATGTATATGCCCCTTATGTGACATTTAAGGTCTTTAAACAGTAGGTATACCATACAGGTACCTTCGAAAAGTCAGCGTAAGTCAAAGACAGGTTGCACGAGGCGGGTTGCAGGACTTGCAGGACTTGCAGGATTACTTCTATGGAGTTATGAACCGTACACAAAAACTTACGTAAGTAGAACAATAAGTTGTTATGTGATAAAGAACTACGAGTTATGATTTATTATGTTTATTGTATGTCACAGAACTTGGTCTAACATGCCTTTGTGTAGTGTAGAAGGTAAACTCGTACCTAATTAATAGGTATTTAGAATGGAAAATAATTACACAGTTTATAATTTTAAACTTGCTTATAGTGACATCTATTGTCATCTTGCTTAGTTATGGTACTCGCTGTTCTCGCTGTGGGTGTACGTCGTCGTACTCAAAACCATTGTGGTGGCTAGTTGGTGGCTAGACTCCAGAGATGTCGCTTTAGTCAAGATTGTATAAATAAATAAAAGTCAGTATTATAAAAATATTATTTAGGTATTTACTAAATATAAATAGGTACCGTAATAAATACATAAATAGTGTACTTAGTTTGTCTAAAATAGTGTTAGCATGCAATTTTTTTAAGAAACTTCAACAACAAACTGCGTGAAATGGAACGCAATATTGTGTTTTTTTTACACAGATTAGAGAAAAAAACAAAACTGTGGTTTTTTCTTTAATTTTTGTGAATTTTGCTAGTGTTGCCAAAACGTATAATTATGTTACATTTTCGCTCTTTCGAACACAATATTTAATAACGCCTATGTTTCGAGTGTTTTTACCTGATTGTATTCCAATCAATGTTGCATGGTCGATCACTCCCTTCAGGGGAGTGATAATATTACATTGATTTCACCAATTGAACCGTTTCAATTTCAAACAAAAAGTGTGATCAGGGGTGTGTCCCCGATTACACTTTTTGATTGAATGGGGTTCACATGAATAAAAACACACATCACACACCATAAAATGCCTATTATTTCTAGATTTGAAGATCAAAATTTATTTTAACTTTGCAACAATTGCAATTTTTTACAAACAGCTACTGGCAGCACCATATTTGCCGTCATCATTCATCATCATTAACAGCCTGAAGACGTCCACTGCTGAACATAGGCCTCCCCCAGAGCACGCCACCTTGAGCGGCTGCTCGCCTCCTGCATCCATCGGCTCCCCGCGGCTTTCACCAGGTCGTCGGTCCACCGAGTGGGGGGCCGGCCCACGCTGCGTCTTCCGGTTCGTGGTCGCCACTCGAGAACCTTTCTTCCCCATCGGTTGTCAGTTCTACGAGCGATGTGGCCTGCCCATTGCCACTTCAACTTACTAACTCTAAGAGCTATATCGGTCACTTTAGTTCTCCTGCGGATCTCCTCGTTCCGGAGCTTATCTCGCAGGGAAACACCGAGCATAGCTCGCTCCATAGCTCGCTGCGCGACTTTGAGCTTACTAATGAGGCCAACAGTAAGAGACCATGTCTCAGTTCCATAAGTCATCACTGGCAACACACACTGATTGAAAACTTTCGTTTTCAGGCTCTGCGGTATTTTGGACGAAAAGATAGGACGAAGCTTCCCGAACGCTGCCCAGCCGAGTTGGATTCTTCGCGCCACCTCTTTGTCGAAGTTGGACCTACCTAATTGGACAATCTGTCCTAGGTAGACATACTTGTCGACAACTTCGAGAGTATCGTTCCCAACAATTACCGGTATAGGTGGAACATGAGCATTAGACATGATCTTTGTCTTGTCCATATTCATCTTAAGACCAACCTGCTGGGAGACTCTACTGAGGTCGTTGAGCATGGTGCTAAGGTCCTCGAGCGATTCCGCCATTATGACTATATCATCGGCAAAACGAAGGTTAGTGATGTACTCGCCATTTATGTTGATGCCAGATCTTTTCCACTCCAAGAGCTTGAAAACATCCTCCAATGCGTTTGTGAACAGTTTCGGAGAAATAACGTCTCCCTGTCTCACGCCTCTTTGCAATGGAATTTGTTCCGTACTCTGGTCCTGTAGTCGGACTGACATAGTGGCCTTACTGTACAAACACTTCAAAACTTCGATATACCTATAGTCAATTTGGCATCGCTGCAAGGACTGCAGCACCGCCCAAGTCTCGATTGAATCGAAGGCTTTCTCATAGTCCACAAACGCTAGGCATAACGGCCGATTATACTCTTCGGTCTTCTGTATAATCTGGCGCAGCGTATGGATGTGGTCTATGGTGCTAAAGCCTTTTCGGAAACCGGCTTGTTCGGGAGGCTGGAATTCATCAAACCTGCGTGCGAGACGATTCGTAATGACTCTCGAAAACAGCTTATACACATGACTCAAGAGCGAGATGGGCCTATAGTTCTTCAATAAGGTGTTATCGCCTTTTTTGAAGAAGAGCACCACCACGCTCTTGTGCCATGCCTCTGGCGTTGTACCTTCAAGGATGACAGAATTAAATAACTTCTGGAGGACTAAAAGTACCGGTCTACCACCCGCTCTCAGAAGTTCAGTCGTAATTCCATCTTCACCTGGTGCCTTGTTGTTTTTAAGCTGTTTGAGGGCCATTCTAATCTCGTACAGGCTGACGTCCGGGATATCTTCGGTATAGTGTCGGACTAACTTGGCTCTGATGTCCTGAGCTGTGTTAGTAGCGGGCTTACGTGTCGAGGTGTATAACTGTCCATAGAAGTTCTCGATCTCTCTCAGAATCTCAGGCTTGGATGAAATGATGCTACCATTTTCGGTCTTCAGTTTTGTCATTTGGTGTTGCCCAATAGACGAATCCTTTGCGAACACTTTAGAGCCTTGGTTCCGCTCAATTGCGGCCTCAATACGTGAAGTACTAAGAGCACGCAAGTCGTGTCGCAAGGAACTCCAGATTCGTCTATTGAGTTCACCGTAGGCTGACATATCAACTGAAGACTGCAGCTTCATTTCGCTCCGGTCGGCCATTAGCTCAAGAGTTTTTTCTGAGAGCTTTTGAGTCTTCTTTCGGCGTTGGGTCTTAAAGAATTTCGATCCAACAGCTTGGACAGTTTCCACCAACCCGTCGTTTAGCTCGTCCACTGTGTTACAGTCGGCTAGGCACTGGAAGCGATTTTGGAGTTCCAGCTGAAAGCCTTCGGGGTTTTGGATTTGGACAGGATTTGGACGGAGCGTAGACTTCACCAGACGTGACCTTTCGAGCTTAACATTGATATTCAATGTGCCTCTAACAATACGGTGATCGCTACCGGTTTTCACCTTGCTGATCACAGAGACATCATCGAATATGTGCTTCTTGGTCGTCATGATGAAGTCTATCTCATTTTTAGTGGAACCGTCGGGACTTATCCACGTCCACTTCCTGGATGGCCGCTTCTCGTAGAAGGAGTTCATCATAAAGAGTTCCTCCTTCTCCATGAAGTCAGCCAGCCTCTGTCCTCGAGGGTTCCGCTGCCCGTATCCAAATGGCCCCACTCTCAGCTCATCGCTATTCCTTGTGCCCAACTTCGCATTGAAGTCTCCCATCACAACGGTGAAGTATGTTTCGGAAGTATGCATGGCTTCGGATATGTCCTCATACATAGCTTCTACTTCATCGTCTGAGTGTGCCGACGTCGGCGCGTATACCTGTATCACCTTCAACGAATACCGTTTGGTTATTCGGAGTACCAGGTACGCTACCCTGGCCGACACACTGTCGACTTTGACCACGTTGTTGACGAGAGACTTGCGGACGAGAAACCCGACACCTCCTTGGGAGAGTTGGTCTCCCTCCCGGTAGAAGAATAAGTTACCGGAATTTAGGATTATCGTGTCCTGTCCCTGTCTTCGGACTTCAGACAATCCCATTACATCCCAGCGTAACTTACCCATCTCCGCCTCTAGCTCGACCATCCTTTCGTCAGCCTTCAGTGTGCGCACGTTATGTGTTGCCAGGGCCAGGGGTCGTCGTTGGGGTTGGTAGCCGGGCGTCTGCCGGGGATTCTTAGCACCCCTTGCCCTGCCGTTACCGTGACCGCTACCGTAGCCACGGGATAGCAGAGCTGCCGGGGACTGGGGGCCGTTTTTATTTGTGCTTGTCATTAGGGGGGGGGGGGGGGTTTGCCATAATCACCACGCTTGGCAGGCGGCTTGGTGATCGCAGTAGGTGAAGATTGATTGCCACCAAGACCGAGGGGAACGCTGCGACCCATTCCCTGGATATTCCCTTAGCCGCCTTCTACGGCACCCACGGGAAGAGATGGGGTGGTCCTATTCGTAACCGGGACCACACGGCACATATTTGCCGAGCGAGAACAAAAAAAAAATTGACGGTAGGAATGTTCCAATCCACTAAAGTATCGATACCTACTCATATGAGTAGTACTCAAATCATGATTCGATACTACCCATATGAGTACCCTAAAAGTATCGATACCTACTCATATCGATACATTTTTTTATTATTTATCATGACCGAAAAAAATAAACAAATTTTACCTTATTGCCGCAAAGTTTTGCTGTTTCTTTGACTGTACTACATTCCCAAGTAAAGGCGCGAAGAATCACACATTCGTACACTAAGGATGAGTTTAGGATATTTTATTTGACAATATTCCATACAAGTACTTTCTTTCCGATACAAGTATTTTCTTTCTGATACAAGAACTTTCATTCTGATACTGAGTAGGTATCGCGAGAATGATGCGTGTTTATTTAATTTAATTATTTTAATTTAGTATAATGACTTCCTTAACTGTACTGTGTGTGTGGAGGTGTGTTTGTGCGTATTAACTGTATTCAACGCTTTGAATTAAAATATTCGATTTAATACTGTTTAAATTAAAAATGGGGTTGTTTTAGTCCTAATTAGTCCTAACTATACATTAAAAAAATCACTTTTATAGGCTTAACGTTAAGCCATACTATGCTTCTTTAAAGAAAAAAACTATAACGGTGAAATAAAATTGCTTCCCTCCTGTTTTGTTTTAGCAGCATTGATTCCATTCGATACTAGTACTTTCTTTCCAAGTAGGTATCGAAAGAATGATTCGATACCAAAAAGTACTTGGTATCGAAAGAAAAGTATCGAGTACTTACTCGTATTTACTAGTATCGAAACATCCCTAATTGCCGGCCATTGAATTGATTGTGATTGATAATTTGATAATATTTATTGATTTGATTATATATCTATTTCGTAATTTTTTTTCAGTAACTTGATAGTGATCTGGATTGCAAATTCACGTTTTTAACAATTTTTCGTGTGTAGTTGTGAAATTCCGTCCGCCGTGGAGCCCAACGTGAATGGTAGGTTTGTTTGTTTTCTAAACAATAATAATAATATGACCGGCCAATAAATAAATCGCAGCAAGAAACGATTTTGTTGAAGTGTGGAAAACGAGGCACTGAAGAAAACATAATTTTCGTCTCAAAACCCGTTTTTGAAAAACCAAACCCTTGTAGAATTACTTTGTTTTATTGGCTATCAAAAGTCCCTTTATCATAAAGTGCAGAACTTTTGAAACTGATACGAAATACTCAGGCCTGTAGGCTCATAATCCTTTAAATAATTTTATGCATCATCAAAACCTATGGGATACTTCTCACTAGACCAAGGAATCTTGAAATTTTGTAAAAATAATCTGTCTGTTTATCTTCATCCAAAGATTTTATATTGTATCTCTTGTAGTGGAGATGTGTGGTGGAGAGGGCTGGCGAGTTGGTGTTGCTCGCTCGCCATCCCACGAGTCGGTCACCACAGATCTCTCGCTGTTCAGCGTGTCTTCAGCAGCCAGTGATGCAAGGGTGCTGCGGCTGCTTGCTTGCAAGGTATGGAGGCTTGTTCAATACTCTTAGCACAGCTTCATTTTATACAATACTTAATACTCTATATCTATTACAGTTCACAGATGAAGTTAAGGAAAAATTTGCAAAAGAAATTGAAAAAAAGTTTTTATATTTATTTGATTATGCTAAGCAAGCGATACTGCTATAAAAATCCTAAATATGGATTACAGCTGGGTTAGTATGATGGTAGACAAAATTGTCTTTCCTCGTTTTACATCACTTTCTTCATACTTGCTTGGAGTTAAACAGGGGAAAGACAGTTTTGTCTACCGGCCGTGCTAACCCTACTGTAATATAAATTCTAATTAAGTTCTACTAAGGTACAGATTTCTTAAGGCGACAAGTAGACCAAACAAGGTGTTTTTTGGCATGTTTCCTGGCATAGTTATAACATGTGGAGCTTTGAATTTAATATATCATGTAATTAATTTCATTAAGTCGTTTGTGATGACCGCAAATAATAGATTAATAACTACAGTTAGCTATAGAAAAATAATTGCAAACCACCCTCAAACATTTGGACCGATTATCTGGCTCTACCCATCACCTTAAATAGAAATTAATAAACAGCTTCGTGTGTGAATACTAGTATAGTATATTATCTGTGGTGTGAATGATTATGATTTTTTTTCTATCCACAATCGTGTGTATTTTTTGACACAAAGATTTTTTTAAGTACAGTTACAGGTAGGTTACTCTACTCTAATTTCATTCTGGAAAATTAAGCCACTTTTTGTTTGGATATTGCGCATTCAAATAAAAATTAATACACGTGATATCACACTACTCTGATATCTCACTGATGATGATGATGATGATTTAATTAGCATTGTAATTATTTTCTCATTTCAGGCAGGGCAGGGCCCAGATCCATCGCTGAGGGTGGGGAGCCCCAATCCAGACTGCAAAAGTTTAAAGTAAGTCTTTTACTAATACAATACTAACACAAATTAACCACCTGCCAAAATATATGCAGTGGTGCGAGAGCCCACTGCAAAAAACCTACGTCATCGGGTACCCCAATAATCTATCTTTAGATCGTTAACTGACACTTAAACATGTAAAAAAAAAAGTCTGCCAGTTGCGATCCTGCCGGGTCATGGAAATAATCCACCTCCACCAACTTCAAATGCCTTGAATACTAAGTTTCGCCAAGTTTAGACCTGGCAGACCTTTTTATTCTATTATTAGGGGCATCTTGGCTATTATTGGGCGTAGGTTTCATCGGGGTATTCGCTGAGGTAGGTAAAGGGTGTGAAGGGCACATTCTTAGGGGTCTGCCAGGTACTTCCAGCAGGGTGCGCAATGGCAGACCAATTTCTTTTTACATAATTAATCAATGGTTAACTGTTGCCAGCACTTTCATTCGGGTACCGTATGACGTACCTAATTTTGACAAAAAAAATACGTGAAAAAATTTTAATTATTTCCATGACCCGGCAGGATCGGCACCGGAAGACCTGTTTTTTTACATATTTAGGTGTCGACCTACGTCATCGGGTACCCTAATAGGCTATCTTTAGATCGTTACTAAAGATAGCCTATTAGGGTACCCGATGACGTAGGTTTTTGTGCAGTGGGCTCTCGCACCACATTACCAATTAATATTTAAAACCGCCTTGAAAGGTTAGCTAATTGACAATGTATTTTATAATCTCAATGATTTTAAAAAAAATATAACATAAATGTAATTGCTATAATATTTTATTTCAATTTAATAAGTATTCATCAATTAATTGCAAATTTATTGACAAGGTACAAAAAAAATACAAAGGGGGTGTGATGGTTGGAAATAAAAACTTGTTACATCTCTTGAAAAATCTGTCGCTTTATTCGAGTCAACTAAAAAACTTAAAATTGGCCCACACACAATGGCCGCCGTCTACGTCAGGCCGTGTTACCATCTCGTCACATCTTCTTCTTCTTTTTTACATTTTTAAATAAATCTATTATATTAGTCTTAATACCCCCGTACCTACTTATTAATTAGGTACGCTTTATCCATCGCGCCACAAGTTTAAATATATGAATTAAAATGACCACAAGTTACTGTACTGTGTAAAACCGTAAAACTAACTTATTGCAAACGACAAGTATGCGCTACGTTCCGAATTAATATAGGATTCTTCTGCTTTTTGAGAAACATTAGTTAGTTTAGTGAATTATAAATTTTTGATCAAGAAACCCAAAATACAGCTGACAACGCATTATGAACAGTATTTTAAGTTTACATACAAATAAACTACGAAATAACACAATTATAGGCTAATTATACAAAATTAAAAGTAACGTCAGCTACTTTGATGACTAGTAGCGACATCTATCGACAATAGACCATCCCATTGGCAACAGGGGGTATGCTAAGTACCTGCCCATTTAATTGTATTCATTTAAAATCTGTATACTATGCACTCTGTCTTAAAATGCAAATACCTAACGAAAGAGAACTGCTGATTGTACTTACTATGACACTAACCTAACCTAAGCCTGCGACACCCTTACCGGGTAAATAACTTACTTCTGACGCCTGGTCTAATCATCCCTGTTACTGGTTCCTTATGGGTTGCGAGGTCAGATGGCAGTCGCTCGTGTAATTCTGGTAGCTCGCCGCTACAGGTTAGATTGGGAGCCGACACCAATAACAAATGGGAAAAGGTAAAAGAGGATGTACACCACCGACCTCCCAACTATTTCTGTCCATCCAAAGGTTGCCTGAAATAGATCGCTCTAAGCGATAACACCGCCCATTGCCCTTTTGCCGAATATTTCTTATAGTTATGTATTTTTGTGTGTATTTAGTGTGCAATAAAGTCTATTATATACTACTAGCGACCCGCCCCGGCTTCGCACGGGTATAATAGTTTTCGCAGCGCACGCGATGTTAAAGAATATTTAGGTCATTTTTTTACACCTTGGGTTACATTATTGAAGTTTTAGTAAGGATCCCTAATTTTTTGAAAATATAATATAGCCTATGTCACCCGGGGATAGTGTAGCTTCCCAACAGTGAAAGAATTTTTCAAATCGGTTCAGTAGTTTCGGAGCCTATTTAATGCAAACAAACAAACAAACAATCAAATCATTCCTCTTTATAATATTGGTATAGATAGATAATGTGCCCATGTAAAGTTTGACAGCTCCTAAGGGTAAATTTTTTCATCCGTAGTTAAGGTAACCAATGGTTAAAATCTCTAACAAATCACCATTGGTTTTTTAGCCATTGGTTTAACCTTAACTATGGGTCAAAAAACCCACTCTTAGTCCGCACTTATCCCTCTATGAGGTACCTTTTTTGAGGGGGGGGGGGAATGCTCCTTCCCTGCCACGACAGGGGTGATGGCAGGGGGTATGTGGGACTCGAACCCACTACAACCCGTCCGGGGTCCGTCCGCCGCTGGGATGGGGCAAGATAGGGTCGCGCTAGCATTCACTATCTCGCCCCGACGGTCTGCGCCAGCGAGTGGGCTCTCTGAGGTTTTTTTAATGAGAAATGAATGACGAGTCGAGCTATTCGTTTACCTGATGTTAAGTGACACGGCCGCCCATAACAGTTTCAGTGTCACTCGGAATTTTAAAATAATAAAGTTTCGCGTGATACTGCACTGCGCACGTCATCCTGAGACATCACAGAGTCTAGTAACTAGACTGTGAAATCAGGTCATAAAGTCTCATTTGCCCAGTAATTTCCTAATTCCAAAATGAGGTACCTACTGTAAAGCATTTGTGTGTGTCCAATATTGTCTAAACCATAAATAAATGTGTCTCCAGAAGGCCGTCGTCGGCGCTGCCTCTAGCAGCCCCCGACAGTTGCCGGTCGTTGCTGGCCGGTTGTGGAGCCCTGTGTGCGCAGTTAGGGCTCCGACGGTCCTTCAGCGCGGGGGACGTCGCTGGAGCACCCCTTAAACATGGGGATATGCGTGGGTAAGGATACATGGTTATCTGAATTGGCTATTTGACGGCAATTTTTTTATTGCTTAAATACATTATCATCGTCATCAGCAGCCTGAAGACGTCTACTGCTGAACATAAGCCTCCCCCAGAGAGTGCCACTTTGAGTTTTCACCAGATCGTCGGTCTACCTAGTGGGGGGCTGGCCTACGCTGCGTCTTCCGGTTCGTGGTCGCCACTCGAGAACCTTTCTTCCCCATCGGTTGTCAGTTCTACGAGCGATGTCGCCTGCCCATTGCCTGAACAACTTACTAACTCTAAGAGCTATATCGGTCACTTTAGTTCTCCTGCGGATCTCCTCGTTCCGCAGTACCACTAAAAAAAGTTTCCTTTCAGTGCGACATCGGAAGTGGGACTATGCGCAGCGCTCGAAGCGCTTACTCTCAGCGCAACGTCCCGCTCATGCAGCACTTGGGTAGCAGGTATGTTAAATAATGTTATGGGCTGTGACACTTAACATCAGGCGAACGACTAGCTCGTCAAGTGATTAGTTTAATTATTTAATTAAAGATTTCATGGTACATATTTCAAAAAACACTTCATAATATCATTTTAGACAATTTAATAATTTGTAAGAAACAAATATAAACGGGTGGGGGGCGCAGGGCGCAGCAGCCCAGCACCGAGCGCGGTAATTAGCCAATTTACCAGGAAGATATAGGTGCATGGAGTTCATCATTTAAAGGGAAGAGCACAAATTGGTCTTGTATCGTATACTTATGTGTTTTACCACCATATTCCGAAATTCCTCTCTTGGACTCTTGGTATAAAGGTTAAGGTACCTACCCTTGCTGGCCCGTTTCAAAAATCCACCCTGTATAAACCTAATTTTTTTTAAATTCTATGGTTACATTTTGAAAATACTTTGTGTACAAGTGTTTATTTATCATATATACACTCGTTTCTCTGGGCAGTATTTGGGCCAAAACCCATACTAAGACTGTCAATGTCCTTTGGCACCTCTCGCCATTTGTACGCCTACTTGGGCAAAACATGTAAAACTTTTTTTATTTTGTAACATCTGCATGCATTATGTTTGTAACGAACCACGTGTTTATACAAAAAAAGAATCTTTATCTTTAAAGTGATGACACATCCGCCATTATTTCACTGTCTCTTTTCCTCTCGGGCTGTGTGTACTTGATTTGTACCTCTCGCTCCCACGCTTTTGAGAGTAATGAAAATCCTAGGTCTGTGATAAATTATTTGTTTTTTTTTTTATTTCCAGTGGGTGGATCCCAGCTGCCATCCCCACAGAGGTCGCAAGCATCGCAGCCGTTGCAAAGGCCGCTGCCTAGTGATAACAAAAAGGTAGCACAGTAAGGCCCACTTGCGCATTGCCAGGATTGACTAATCCTGGATTAGCCCTTTAGTTTCCTTTTTTAACCTAGGCTCATTCATGGAACAAGAAGGAGAGGAATGCCGTTGCACCAAGAAAACAGCGTAGATCAGAAATATGCCAAAAACTATGCCATTTGCTACTAGGTGGTAGGACTTTCCTGCAAAATTCGTCTAGGTAGGTACCACCGCTTTGCTAGTTATTCTGCCGCCAAGCAGTAGTGTGCAAGCACTACTGTGTTCCGGTTTGAAGGGCATTGTAGCTAGTGAAATTACTGGGCAAATGAGACTTAAGAACTGATCTCACAGTCTAGAAATCTTTTTTAGACTGTGTGATGTCTCAGGATGACGTGCGCAGTGCAGTGTCACGCGAAACTTTATTGTTTTAAAGATCCGAGTGATACTGCAGCTGTTATGGGCGGCCGTGTTGCTTAACATCAGGCGAACGACTAGCTCGTCACGTCATTCAATCGCATAAAAAAAAAAACTATAAACCTAGATGGCGCTGCAAAATGAGCGGGCTTTAAGCTGAGCGCAGATCAGAAATATGCCAAAGTACCGTTTTAAACCTAGATGGCGCTGCAAAATGAGCGGGCTATACGGCTAGTTACGGCGGGCTAGGTTCAAAACTGTTTTTCGGCATATACCTGATCTGCGCTCAATTTATAACCCGCTAATTTTGCAGCGCCATCTAGTTTTAGGCATATTTCTGATCTACGCTGTTTTCTTGGTGTATTGGCATTCCTCTCCTTCTTGTTCCATGGTTCTACTACTATGACCTAAATACAGTTCACAAAAGTAGAGTAATAATAGGCACTGAGTCAGATTAAGAGCCAATACAATGCCAAATTGCTTAAAACGGCTTAGCTTGAGGCAGTGTCCTGTCAACAATATTGCAACAATGACTTTGAAATTAATATACGGTAAAGTTCAGGACTAATGCTACTGCAAATGTATAGTGAAAACACGAATTAATAAAATTTTCTCGATAGAAAAAAATTACTAAGTTACCTCCAAACCTCACAAATAAACAGCGATTATTCAATGAATACTTTAAATAAGATCATGAAACTTTGTGTAGTAGTTGAACTAAATATAATGGAGGGCTTATGTATAGTGGATTTTTAAAATACCCTTTATATTCAGTGTAATAATAAATTACCTAAACTATTTCGCGTTGGAACCAGTTTAACTTAGACCGCCCCTGCCGCTCGGCCCCTGGCTCATCCCCGCTTTGGCCTAGTACTATACATCTATTCTGTGGCTTTGGCTTGAATTCACGCTAGCCTTGCACAAGCCCTTAATCATTCTAAAGAAGACAGCCATGGCGTCGTCAGAAGAGGTAAGAGCTACGCGATAGAAAGAGAGGCAACTTCTAGCTAAATATAACAGTTTGTAATAAGCGATTTGCGACCGGAATTGATCTTTATTGTGTCGGAGCAAGAGTCGATATTTATTTAAATAATTTTGCGGAGTGAGCCTTCTATATTATATAGAAATTTTGTTATCAGGTCCGTCAGAACTACATAAAGCGTCGTTTGCTGACAACTTACCGCGCTCTGGAGAGGATGTCCCAGTCGGAATTCAACTTGGACAAGCTGGAGGTAAGGAAGATTATTGAGATTACACAAGCTAGATTACCAAAATAATACAAGCAAGATTACCAAAATTACACAAGCAAGATCACCAAAATAACACAAGCTAGATTACCAAAATAATACAAGCAAGATTACCAAAATTACACAAGCTAGATTACTAAAATAACACAAGCAAGATTACCAAAATAATACAAGCAAGATTACCAAAATAACAAGCAAGATCACCAAAATTACACAAGCTAGATTACTAAAATAACACAAGCAAGATTACCAAAATAATACAAGCAAGATTACCAAAATTACACAAGCAAGATCACCAAAATAACACAAGCTAGATTACCAAAATAATACAAGCAAGATTACCAAAATTACACAAGCTAGATTACTAAAATAACACAAGCAAGATTACCAAATTACACAAGCAAGATCACCAAAATAACACAAGCTAGATTACCAAAATTACACAAGCTAGATTACTAAAATAACACAAGCAAGATTACCAAAATAACACAAGCAAGATTACCAAAAGAATACAAGCAAGATCACCAAAATAACACAAGCAAGATTACTAAAATAAACTAAGTAAGATTAACAAAATTACAAAAGTAAGATTACTACGATTAGACATGTAAGATTACCAATATTACACAAGCAGGCGTACCAAAATTACACAAGCAGATAAAAAGAGTGAGTATTGCTCAGCGGTAGCTCATGTGACTTTCATACTGATGCACCCTGGTTCGAATCCCGCTCGGGAAGTAAAATCTTAAATCGAATAGCTTATTTGGAGCGGGGGGAGAGGAGTATAGTTGGCCACACCTTTTATTCAATTAGGCCACAGAGCAAGAAAAAAATACGCTTCCCCCCCCCCCCCCCCCCCTCATGGTACGCCCCCCGTTATATTTTTTAATGCTCTGTGAATAATGGAATGTCATGTAGTTTTACTTATCTGCAAAGTTCGTCTAGGTAGGTACCACCGCTTTGCCAGTTATTTTGCCGCCAAGCAGTAGTGTGCAAGCACTACTGTGTTCCTGAAGGACATTGTAGCTAGTGACATTACTGGGCAAATGAGACTATGACCTGATCACTCAGTCTAGTAATCTAATTACTAGGCTGTGTGATGTCTCAGGATGACGTGCGCAGTGCAGTGTCACGCGAAACTTTATTGTTTTTAAAGTTCCGAGTGGCACTGCAACTGTTATGGGCGGCCGTGTTGCTTAACATCAGGTGAACGACTAGCTCGTCACGTCATTTCATCGCATAAAAAAAAGTCATGAATAAATATTTATTCTATAGTTTAAATATAATCACATTATATTTGAATCACACCGCCACACACATAGTTGTGTTGTGTGTTATGTTTCTGTCACATCTATCATGAGCGGCCGTGTCGCTTAACATCAGGCGAACGACTTGCTCGTTCGTCAAACATTGACATAAAAAAAGCTATATAATATTTGTTGTACATTCCAGGCGGCGGCGGTGAGTGCAGCGAGCGGTCCGGGCCCCACCACGCTGGCCGTGCCACAGACTAAACAAGCGCACGCGAGATTCGTGCATCCAGGTAACATTGTCTATTACAGCCTTCCTACAATATTAGTGAGCAAAGGAAAAGGTAAAAATGAAATGATGATGATGATGATGGTGGTAATCATTATTAGCCGGAAACGTCCACTGCTGAACAAAGCCCTCCATAAAACGACACTTTGGACGCTTCTCTTTCCGCGGGTGCCGTAAGAGCCGGCTAAGGGAATATCCAAGGAATGAGCAGCAGCATTCTCTGAGGTACATTAAAATCTGCGATCACCAAGCCGCCTGCCAAGCGTGGTGATCATGGCAAACTCTATAATAAACGTCCAAAGTGGTGAAGTGGACGTCTTCCGGCTGCTGATGATGATGATGATGATGATGATGAACATTCCAGAAGCAGCCCATCTGGTCCTAACGGCGGCAGATTTAGAACGCGAGCGAGGGCGCCCCCTGTCGAAGTATGAACGAAACATGATGATCTTCAACTGGCTTCACACATTGGACGAGGCTGCACCATTTTAGATGAAACTCTTGGTGAGGACTCATCAAACTATTTAAAAAAAGTGGAGGTTCTTTGACTGACCTGATAGCTCAGTTGGTAGTAGCTCTGCCTTCTGAACCGTAGGCTGTGGGTTCGATTCCCACCCGGGACACACATTTGTGTTTATTCTGTGTCTGGGTGTTAAATTTTATTCTATATAATTGTATATGTATTTGACAAACAAAAAGTATCTAAGTATTGTATCAGTTATCTGGTTCCCATAGTACAAGCTATGCTTAGTTTGGGGCTAGATGGCGCTGTGTGACATGTCCATACATATTCTTTATTATAATTTTTTTTTCAGAACCGGGTTTGCCTATTCGGACGTGAAGCACTGAAAAGAAGAATCTCTAAGTATTAAACGATAACCTTAATATTGTTTAAAAACAGCAACAGTATCAAAAACGGTTTAGCTTTTGACGTAACACCTTTTTTTTAATATGTATGGAAGTGAAATTTTGTCCACATTTCAAAACAGCTGGACAGTTTTAGATGAATTGCTCCAAACAAAATTTGCCTAAAAATTTCGTGGTCGTTAACTATATGTCATTTCACAAGCTATTCAGTTTGTTATTATTGAACGTTATTGTTCATTTGATTTTACGCTTGCAGACAATTTGTTTATCGATATGGTTTGTTGCACATCACTAGGGCAGGGAATGCGTTACGCATCTATTTATTTTTCATACATAGGTACTTAAAACAGACAATTCAGTTATCGATATGGTTTGTTGCACATCACTATTTATTTTTATCATACCTAAAACCCGTCTGCACTGAATCTATTTTTAAAGTATAACTTAGCACTTACACTTTCCCTCGGGTTTTCATACGTTTGTTTTTGTTTCAACTTGGCACACCAAATACTGAACGGTCATTGGTTGCCTGGTGATCGTCGGAAGTGCGAACTTAGGAGCTGTCAAATTTTAGTGCAGACCGGGGTAAAGGCCTGTTCAAACCGGCGCGTTATTCGTACCGCTGTGGGTAGCGGTACCCCGCGCGGGATTCCGCCCGGGTAATTTGTATGGAGTTTCGCTCAAGTTTCGCGCTAGCCGCTGAACTTCAATACAAAATACTTACGCTAGGCTAGAAAGTTACAGCTTTTAATTAATAACCAGCATATTCTAGAATCACAAATAGATGTGTCATCCACCGACCCGCACTTGTCCAGCGTGGAGGATTGTGGTCCACACTTCCTGTGAGAGAAAGCCTGTCCCAGCTGTGGGAACATATTGGGCAAAATATAATATATTAGTAACATATCTCGATATATTTGTACAGATATTTTCCCATCACTAGTATGTATTTTGTATGTATTAATTTAGCTAAAATTTTTAAGGTCACACATAAGGGGGCGTTTTTAAATTACGTGAGGTGTTTAGGGGGGGGAGGGGTCAAGCTGAATCTCACCAAATCTCACGTGGGGGACAGTCGGAAAATCTCACGTAATCTTTATTTTCACAAGGTAATCAAAAACTGGGGGTTATACATGTATACAAGGTGAGTTTGAATTGGTATGTTATCCAGAAAGGGGGGGGACTGGGACCATGATAGCCCACAAATTGTGAGAGCCTTACTTGAAACTGCGTGTTTCTAAACCTCCATACAAAAAAATAAATCCACTCACAAAATTGCTCGTGCGATCGCTACGAGAGTTAACAAGATACTATACATTCATTTCTAAACACAAGTCGTCGAACTCATTTAAGTGCATCCGGTCAAGGACGAAGTTCAACCACCCAGCTGCGCTACGGCTATCTTCGAACGTAAATACATGGCATTTCTTCAATGAAAAACTATTAATTTAGAAAAGTCGTAGAAGTAACATTGTCTACCTTGGGGAGTAGATTCACCCCCTTTTGGGATAATACCCCAATTCAAACTCACCTTGTATAATAATAAAAAATTAACTGTCACGGGGACTGTTCATAAAATAGCTTTTTTAGATTTAAGAAGCATTAGCCAAAATAAAATAAAAAACAAATTGTTGCAAAAAGAGGTTCTAGATTTAAAACATACAATAGAAGATATACGAGATGAAAATGTAAAAAAAAAATGTTGGTGTTGAAAGTTATAAAAAATATAGATACTGCAGACGATCATGGATTGATTTTTTAAGTGTAAACCACACTTCAGGTATATCTATAAAGATATTATAGTTCTTAAAATTTTAGCAACCAGCGAGATTTGAACCCGCGCCTTCTAACTCACCGGATTAGACGCCCTACCAATTAGGCTATGGTCGCATGACCGCTAGCTGCGAAAATCAATGCAAAGAAGAACTATAATATCTTTACTGCAGACAATATAAAACATGAACAGTCCCTACAGGATAATGTTGGAATAATCGTAAAACTTAACATCTGGCAGGTACCGGTTTAAAATGCTCAAAGAGGGAGATAGATAGTCTGCTTTGTTGAGCGGCGTCTCTTTCACACGGAGCACTAGAGCGACACGCGTCACATAATGTACTGAGTGACAGAGATGACGTTCTACGAAGCCGCCACTATCCGATTCTCTCCCTCTTTAGCTAGACGGAAATGCCCGACTAGTGTTGCCGAACTATCGATAGTTTCACTATCGATATTTTTCATCTGAAAAAGCCATACTATCGATAGTATTGTTGCTCGTAAATAAAAAAACTGTCGATAGTATCGATACTATATTTATACTATTTACTGTAAAAAGTAAATGGAAATGATCTCTAACCATAACCTGGTATTATTTTATTTATTTTCTTATATTTTTTTTTATGTTAGGGAATGACATGACAAGTTAGTCGTTTTATATATATGTAATGTAGGTAACAAAAAAGCATTCCATGTTAACAAAAAATGAAAAGAAAATAGATACATTATTAATTATTAATGATTGTGAATTCTCCAATGAGAGGAATATCTTGCTGCGATAAGACCGCCCAGTGTATTTATGAATGTACTGCTATGGAAATACAGTTCTTTACTTAAGAAAAATGTACTTTTTGTATAGTATTTTTATTTTAATAATGTTTATTTAATAAAAATAAATTAAATTATTGGAATAATTACATAAACAGTTTTTCGACTGAAATAAATAATATGTGCTTTTTGTATATTATTAATTTAATATAATAAAAATAATCTAAATTATTTGGAGGATTAAATTGTCAGTTTTGAAACAACACTGAAAATATAAAAAAATGTACTTTTTGTAGGTATAGTATATTTTAAGTTTACGGATATTATTTAGGAAAAATAATATAATTAAATAATTATTTTAAACAAATTTTCCAGTTGGTGATTTTTTTTCTGTGTAAATTAAAAAGGGAGTAATATTGTTATGTTACGTTATCCGTGCACCCTGTATAGATAAAGCCATGGACACTGGAGCCCTAAAAGATTATGTACCAGCCATCTCTTTCTATATTGCTATTCCCTGCATTATTACAAAGAAATGGCGAAACACCCAATGTATTTGTTATAACACGGCAACATTTCTATTGACGTCTCACTCGCACTATAATTTTAACGGAGCGGTGGAAGTGTGAGCGCCATATTTTCCTTTATTAAGTCATGGAATAAGGAGAGGAATGCTAATACACCAAGAAAACAGTGTAGATCAGAAATATGCCAAAAACGGGTATAAACCTAGATGGCGTTGCAAAATGAGCGGGCTATAAGTTAAGCGCAGATCAGAAATATGTCAAAAAACCGTTTTCAACCTTGCTGGCACTGCAAAATTAGTGGGCTATACGGCCAGCTACGGTGCGCTAGGTTTAAAATGGTTTTTGGATATTTCTGATCTACCTTCAACTTATAGCCCGCTCATTTTGCGGCGCCATCTAGCTTTAAAACGGTATTCAGCATATTTATGATCTACGCTGTTTTCTTGATGTATTGGCATTCCTTTTAGTTCACGGAACGAAGTGGTGCAAGTAAAAATTCCTAAAGAAACCGTTGCATTTAAAGTCGGATTTTCTCTCAGGTTCTAGTTTTCAAGTTCCGCTGCTTTGTACGGAACTAGTGGGAATGGTCCGGTAAATGTATATAAGTTAATATTAGTGTTGTATGTATAATAATAAATAATATGTATGTTGAATTGGTATGTAGAATATTTAATAAATTGAATTGAGAAACTTTTTGTTTTATTCTTGGTTTCCTTTTCCCCCACAGTACCCCTCCCCTAGTACCTACGGCTGCTAATTACGTAACTCGCAACAAGTTTGCAACAGTCGTGAATTTCGCAATCATTGTTGTCATGCATGACTTTGACAGCAGAAAGCGATCGAGCGCTAGATCACCGTCTGTCGGACAATCGATGAACTAAAAAGTACATTATTTGATTCCATCTATTGCTAGTGGCGCTAGTATCAAAGGCCAAAATCATCCAGCATGCATGCGACAGGCGGGCGACTTACGATTTCCAGTGACAGCTTTGCGACCGATTGCTGTTTGCTGTCGCTTTGCTACTGCTGTTGTAACTTTTACATAATACGGGCGGGGTTTACTATACATTAAAATATTTGTATGAAATCCTTGAGTTTTAAATATGCGAATAGTAATAGTACCACCCCATTTCTTCCCGCGGGTGCCGTTAGTAGTTAAGAGCCAATACAACGCCAAATTGCTTAAAACGGCTTAGCTTGAAGCAGTATCCTGTCAACAATATTGCAACAATGACTTTGAAATTAATATATGGTAAAGTCCAGGACTAATGCTACTGCAAATGTATAGTGAAAACACGAATTAATAAAATTTTCTCGATAGAAAAAAATTACAAAGTTACCTCCAAACCGAACAAATAAACAGCGATTATTCAATGATTACTTTAAATAAGATCATGAAACTTTGTGTAGTAGTTGAACTAAATATAATGGAGGGCTTATGTATAGTGGATTTTTAAAATACCCTTTATATTCAGTGTAATAATAAATTACCTAAACTATTGCGCGTTGGAACCAGTTTAACTTAGACCGCCCCTGCCGCTCGGCCCCTGGCTCATCCCCGCTTTGGCCTAGTACTATACATCTATTCTGTGGCTTTGACGTGAATTTGCGCTGGCCTTGCACAAGCCCTTAAGAGTAAGCACGGAATAGGCAGCCAGCATCATTCGTTATTCTTGGTACCTGCATTAAAATCTGCAACCTTCTCTTAGAACGCCTGCCAAGCGAGGTGATTATAGCTGATGGTGGCTTTAGGCTTTATGATAACCGTCCAATGTGGCGTGTTATGGAAGAGGCCTATGTTCAGCAGTGGACGTCTTCAGGCTGATGTGTGATATTTTGGAGTCAATAAATAGGTATTTTATTGTGTGGTGATAAAATGGTAATGGGGGTAAAAACGTGAGAGCCAACGGGAACAGCCCAGATAATCCTTGATGTCCCATGTGATTTTGTTGGGAGTCCTCCAAGAGTATAGATAACTACTAAATATCGCTTTTTTTATTTTTTGGCTTAGGTATATTTAGCAAGTGTCAAGTATTGTAATTTTTCATCGTTTAGAATATTTCACGTTAAGAGCCAATACAACGCCAAATTGCTTAAAACGGCTTAGCTTGAAGCAGTATCCTGTCAACAATATTGCAACAATGACTTTGAAATTAATATATGGTAAAGTCCTGGACTAATGCTACTGCAAATGTATAGTGAAAACACGAACTAATAAAATTTTCTCGACAGAAAATAATTACAAAGTTACCTCCAAACCGTACAAATAAACAGCGATTATTCAATGATTACTTTAAATAAGATCATGAAACTTTGTGTAGTAGTTGAACTAAATATAATGGAGGGCTTATGTATAGTGGATTTTTAAAATACCCTTTATATTCAGTGTAATAATAAATTACCTAAACTATTGCGCGTTGGAACCAGTTTAACTTAGACCGCCCCTGCCGCTCGGCCCCTGGCTCATCCCCGCTTTGGCCTAGTACTATACATCTATTCTGTGGCTTTGGCTTGAATTCGCGCTGCACCTTGCACAAGCCCTTAAGTCAAGTCTTGTGTTAGTCACGTCAAGTCAAGGTAGTCCAGTCTAACTCAGGTAGTCATGCCTTAGTAGTGGTGGCAGCTTTACTAGAAACTTCTATGTAATTTTGGAAGCAACACGAAAAACCGTGTTTCACCGCATTATATCACTTGCCCACACTCAAGCTCGTAATTCAGCACTTAATGCGTAAAACGCCACCAATTTAAACATTAACACGGGAAAAAGCACAAGTTTTGAAAAATAATACAATGCAGCGACGTGAACTTTTCCGCGTTCAAAACTCCCTTAAATAAATATAGTTATGGTTATGTAGTTCTAATTTTGTAATAGAGGATAGAACAAGGAAATCAAAAACAATAATAGAGTTCCAGAGTTTATTTCGAAAATCATACATTTTTTTCCTTGGCAAAATTAAACAATTTTTACAAGAATAAGAAAAAAAAGAAGAGAAAAGTAAAATAATAAAATAAATCGTACACAACTAACCTATATTTTTGGAGCTTTATTTACATTATGAAAACCGGCCCATAATTTTGCTTTTATTTATTTTATTGTACCTATGAACCTTTTTTGACCATAATTTTTATTTACATAATGTAAACAGAACTGTTAATCTACAAAACTCCAAGGATCTTTTACATATTTTAATATATTTTGCACAATTTAGATTCTAGAAATGCGCAAAATTACACTTTTGTCAAGTTTTACACATAGTAGTATAAATAAATTCGTGGTATGTACAAAAAGGAATGAATCTTTACTCATACAAATGAGTTAAAACATATTATAAGGTGTTGTAAAAAATATTTACCAGCCATGTTGGTGACAATTTTATATGGCAACATTTATTTTTGTTGTTTTATCCATGTAAGTTTAAGACTCTTTATTATATTTTAGTTGTAATTAAATCAAGAAATGTATAGTGACTGAATTAGTTTAGTGCAAAAATATATGAAATTATAACTAGCCTTAAAACTTCATGGTAAGGCAGTGTCATTAAAATCAATGTTTTAACAAAATCATGAAACAAATCATGTTTTGACGTTCACACTCATTTCTTAATATTAAAAAGTATGAATTTCCAGGTGAGTGCATAAAAAAATATTACAAAAAAATTATGTAAATTACAATTCGATAAATTTACAAAATTCTGTGACGAATTGAAAATTATGCATTAAAAAAATTGCATTATAAGCGCCTCGCGAGACACTCGGTAACACATTACAAATCATGTATTATTGTGTGAAGGAGTTTGAGCTCTAAAAGTAATAATTGAATTACGTACATAATGTCATTTATTCAATTAAACTGTTTAGAAAATATGAAAAACGTGGAACTGAAATAAACATATAATGAAAGTTCAATTTTTATTCCATTATTACTGGCGGTACAGTTGCACAGACTATACAAAAAACTAGAGCTCCATCAAAGTTTTTTTAGGTTTACAAAACTTTCGTGTAAAAAATTCAGACTTTAGATTCATTCAAAAGTGCAGGTGTTGTGACAAACAACACAAAGTCGTTGTGGGCGACACATTCAAAATTCTAATAACACTCCCGCTGTGCGTGTGTGCATAACGTATAACTAATTAAAAAAATATCACATTGCAACCTGTGTATAAATTGTATATGGGCTATGGAGGCTTGCTAAACAGAATGCACTGTTCTTAATTTTTTCTGACTTAACTTTGGCTAAGTGACAAAACTCCCTTTGCCAGAAAAGTACAACCAAAATGTTGCCAGTGAAAAATAAAAACAGTACATTCTATCTAGCAAGTCTTTGACTATTGTAGATTGTGGAGGATAGGGGGCTGGAGGAATGTGTGTATATGTGTATAACAAATATATTTTTATTTACACTATTGCTAGGTACGTGTGTGGCACACACAGCGAGGAAAACGTATCAGATTCAGTCTTATAAACTGGTGTTTTGTGTCTTGATATGCGAAGAAACAAATAAATAACGATTTACAATCACATACATAGATCCTGGACCCTAACTAGGATTCCTTGTATCTGTGGACCCAGGAACTGCAAGGGCCATAATCTCATAACACCCAGACTAAATACAAAGACATTATTGCATGCAAATACTTTTTCTGGGGTAATAATAATAATAAGAGCTGAAATACTGAACTTTCACCCCACAGGGGTCTTCATCAAACATAAAAAAACATTCAAGAATTTGTACATGTTTGTTGATTTGGAAAAAAATGAAGGATAAGCAAACGCTTAAAACTATTTATGGTATTTTTTAAATTCTCCTTTCTCCTTAATCAAGACGGTTGAGCAATACAAGACCAGGTGGCCATTTATTTCCTGGGGTCAATGAAAAGGAATTCAAGTTCAATATCATACAATAAGAGAGGGTTTGAACTAGTTAGCATTTAAGAAACCAGTTTTGGTTGTAACTCTTTAGTAATATCTTTATTTTTAGGGATGTTTTGCATCGAGAGTATGTTCCCACGGATTCACCATAGTAAATAGTTTGGTGAATAACTGGGAAGATTTTTCTCAATGGATGTTGATTTATTTCAATTTCACTAACAGTTCTTATATGTTTTGGGTTTGTATGACAGTGTTTTTGACCAATATGACACTTTTTTAAAATAAAAAGTTGCCCTCTCTGGTGTTTCTGACAAATTTTAAGATAAACAGCCTTAAAATCTGTTAATTTCTAGCTGATGTGAAATGTCACAAAAACACAATACAGGGCATTTAAAAAAATGATTAAATAATTTAGGTAATGTTTAAGTTTAAGTATTAATTTAAGTAACACACATAATGTTACTATTTTTAAGCTATGACTAACTCTCAAAATAGAAGTTGAAACTGATTGTTGACTAAAAAAAAAGAATAAATGGTAATGGTAAAAAATTTAAAGTATTTTTTTTACTAAGTCAGTTCTTTTAAATTCTTGTTTGCTTTGGAGACTGCAAACTAAAACAAATTCAAGGATTATTAGTCAAATTGATTATGAAAATATAAATGTAATAATAATTATAAGTATAACAGAAAAAAAATACTGTAAATATGTACTTCAAGACACAAAAACCATACTGTGTACGTCCCACAACAACTCTGGAAGTTTCTTGGTGCGCCAAGCGCAGTTCTGGACCCGTGCGGGCTATAGCAGCGCACGGGGACGGGATAACGGACTTATGTACTACTTAGTATATAATACTTGCCACAAACCATGTATTAGTTCTGGGTATTATCTCAGAAATACTTGGTTATAGTAATCACATTTCAAATACATGCAATTACCTGGAGAAGTGGGATAAATAATTTATATTCCTCTATGAATGCTTTCAAAAATAAACATGACAACTGGCTACGAACTAATCAAATATCATTACAAAAGTTACCTTTATGAAGTGACTTTCCAACACTGTGGATATAGACACATCAGCAGTAATGCTGCTCTATTATCAAATAATAGTAATAGTAATATTCATATTGTTTAATTTTTTTTAACTTTTCTTGGAGCTTCTCAACATCCCTGATGACCTGGCGAAAACCGCGGGGAGCCGATGGAAGCAGGAGGCAAGCAGCCGCTCAAAGTGGCGCTCTGTGGGGGAGACCTATGTTCAGCAGTGGACATCTTCAGGCTGATGATGACGATGATGGGGTTGACACACAACAATGATGTATAGTTTTGGCTCTGTGTTAATGATTAGTCTGGACCTACGAGCATTTAGCTTGTAGGTCAGGCCAGTCTCGCTTTATATTTTATATTATATACTAGTATTTTTAAAACAGTAAATAAAGATATGTTTAGACTAGTAAATAATGTACTGTTTTATGAATGAAACCAAAAATATGTAGTAATATCTGAGATAATAATAATATGGGGTCTGTGGCAAGGCTTATGATTTTATGGCTGCAATGAACTAAACTTAGGATACTTTAGACTAGAGATTTTAAGATATCCAATCAGGGACCTGGTAAAATCTTGGTCAAACAGTTTTTTGTAATAGGCAACTTTTGTTGCAGTATTTGTGCAGTGACTTCGGATCAATTTTAATGTAAAGGAAAAAATTCAATCGACAGCGGGATTTGACCCAGCAACTTTCTTAGATCATCACAGCCACACAATCAGTTATTTGTATGAAAATTAGAAACATGGTATGTAACACTTATTATCTAGGTAGAAAGTTACTGTTGGAGTGTTTGTTTCATGTGAGTACATCAGTTTCTAATTAATTTTATAATAATTACTAATACTGCTTTAACAAGGGGAATAGGCATATTGATTTCATAGTGTTTTATCATGTATGTATTGTAGGATTAACAATTTAGGTTGTATTCCTTTCTTATATTGACATATTTATTTGTGATTTTTTTCATAATTTAGGTAATTCAAGACTATTATAGTAAAAAAAAGGACAGAACAAGTCAACTTTGAAATTATTAAATTCTTAGAGACATGTGTTGTTACTGAATAGTATCAGCTAAGTCTCAAATCAAAACTGATGAATACACATGAAAAAAGCTGAGTTTTGTATATCACATGTAGATTACTCCACTATACTCCTAACTCGGCCCTGTAGACCTCAAAACAAGTGATAAGGTGCGTTCCTCGGTAAAAAATGAGTAGTCACTACGCAACAAAGTCCAACGGCCTGTTGAAGCCACCTTTTCTGTTCATATACTGTCTGTATTTACGTTTTAAAACCACATGTACATCTCCTTCAACATTATCATCAACTTTCTTACCTTTAGTTGTGTCAAAGCCGCAGAATCCCATGACTTTTAGCATCTCCTGTTCTTCAGGAGATTTTCCCTCTAAATCTGCGGGGGTGACTATGGGACGCTCTCCGAAGGTTTTTTTGGGTTTTACGAAGGAGGTTGAAGGCCCGGAGGACATTGATCGTGAGCGGCGGCGGCGTGGTGACGGCGAACGTCTTCTGTCTGGAGAGCGTCTTCTGCGCTCTAGGGAACGGGAACGAGATCGAGTGCGGGGTCTCCGCCTATCGCGATCTCTATCCCGATCCCTGTCTCTTCTTTCGTGTCTTCTGTCGTCGCGTCGCCGCGGACTCGGCGATCTCCCCATTTTTCACCTGCAAAGCAAATACACCAATATAACGTTAATATATCGAAAAATAGGAACAACAATTACATAGGAAAGCGTTGCATTTGCAGTTGAACTTACTTCAGTTTAGAGTCAACAATATTAATAAATTTTAAAAACAAAAGGAAATAACGAGTAACGCACAACCTAGAGTAGCGCCATTTTGATTTTGAAAGTGAGTTTTTTTTTTCGGATTTTGGCTTTGGCCGGAATGGCCGGGCGGGCGTCCGATCGACGCCGATGGTCTCTGCATAGCAGTGTTGCCAGCTAGGTTTGGTCAAAAGGAACCTCAAAGAGATAAAAAAGTAACCTTTAGTTGTGAAAAGTATCCTTTTTAAGTTTTTCTTTAGTATTTATGTATTAAAAGTCGATAAACAGATGTGAGCTGTATTAAATTATGTTGGAACTATTTGTTTTTTGTACAACCTTCTTCGTATGTTTTTGATAGGCCTAATTTATTTTTAAGTTTATATTCTTTGTGACATACCGTCACTCTGTATCTGTCGAAAAATTGCCTTAAAGCGCAATAAATTATTTATATCAACTTAACACACTATTTTTATTTAGAGTCTATAGTATCCACTAAAATGCATCACCACCTTCTATGGATATATATATGGATAATAAATACGTCACTTTGAGTTTAAGTCGCACTTTACCTTTGAATTCAGTGGTATTTTAATTTATTTTGAATACTCAGCTCTTAAACATAACGAATACGCTAATATTTATTAAACAGCGAGGGAAGCAAGCGCAAAAATTACAGAAGTTCATTAATGAAATGCAGGAATCCAATCACAATAAAGGGCATAATCGACTTCACCGCGCGAGTGAAGCAATTGGCAAAATTTTGCACGTTTTTAAATAAATCTAGTTTTAAAACGTACAATTTAAACCTTTTTAAGATATAGAGCCCCCAGTGTCAATGAAATTGTTGACATGCACACGCAGACAAACCTAGCCCAAAAACTTCAGTAACTCATTAATATAGATATGAAACCGTTGTTGGTCTGAATCCGTTTATGACTGAAGGTATAGTCGATAACAATGCGCGAGTAAAGCGTGCGCCATAATTTTTAACATTCATAAATAAATGTTAGTAAAGCACGTAAAATTTCACTTATTTTCGTAATTAGATCTCCAGATCTTAATGAAATGACCGACATGAAAACGCAAGCAAAGCCACAGCTTTACTTCAGTAGTTCATAATTAGATATTGCAATCTGACAACATATAACGACACAGCATAGGAAATAACAAGAAGCGAGCGAAGCGAGAGCTAAATTTTTAATTAAATCTTGTTGAAACATATAACAATATCAACTATTTTCATCGAGGTCCCAATTTTAATGATATCGCATGTGGCAAATCTTCAAGTAGTTTATAAATAGATGATGAATCCCCGTTTCGGTTCATCCACAATGCCCTGCATTCATCAGTAGTGGGACAACTTGTGTAGTTTGTAAACCTACTTACATATGATCTTTTGACAGCCTCTGTGGTGTGGTGATAGAGCAAGTTGGCTCGTAACCCGGAGGTGGCGGGTTCGATTCCTGTGACAGAACAAGTATTTGTGCACAGAAAAAGGCACGAATACTTGTTCTAAGTCTGAGGCTTTGTGGGTCGTAGTTTCTGTGTCTCTAGATACAGTTAGGGTGCAGGATCTATGTATGTTATCGTTGGGCAGTATTTATTAATTTATGCGTGAAATAATGAACGGATTATATGAGCTAATAATTCTGGTAATACATTATCTAGGGTGCCCAAGATACAGGCTATTGCCATGTTTGAGGTCCATGGATACTTTTTACCAACAAACAGCAAATAAGGTATAACTGATCTTTCCACCTTGCATTTGTTGTACTTCCTCGTAAAATAATAGGAGAAAGTGCTTGTCATTGAAATGAGTATATAGTTTTCTAGCCATTTTTGTTGGTTTAGTTTTATTTAAGAAAATTAAAATTAATTTTTCAAATTCCAAAAAGTTACCTAAATTAACCTTTTGAATCATGTCACGTAGAAGTAACCTGAAGGTGCTAAAAGTAACCTAAAAAGTTACAAAAGTAACCTTCTGGCAACGCTGCTGTATAGAATAACGAAAAATTCCTGTCGATCTCTGCTAGTGTTGCCAACACTGATTTGCCAAAAGGAGCTAAAGTGTCCCAAATAAGAGCTAAAATTATCAGAAAAAGGAGCGAAATCAAGTAAATGCCAATTTCTGTCACTATGAAAACGGTTCCTCTGCTATGACATGCTTTTTACACTTAATGATTCAATAAATCAGCCCTCTCGGGCTTTTACTCGCAGCGATAATAACTACAGTAGGTATGCTTTGAGCTTTTCATTAATTACTACTTTCAACCAATCCTGAAAAGGCACCTCTGAAGGCCATTCATCATGGAACTTTTGACTAAAGTGCTTTACTTCGACTAATATATCTACAGCACCACATCTCAGGTCTCAAGCAAAAAACAAATCGGCAAAAAAAGTTTAATTTAAGAAAATTCCCTTTAATATGAGTTCTCAATGTCAAAATTAAGACAATGTCAAAGGTAAACATATTTTTGGCCTCAACACTTTCGTTTGTATATTCCGAAAGATAAACCGATAAGTACAATTTCATACACAAAGCGAAAAACAATAATTCAGATATGTTAATAGAACATACATTCACGAGAAAAATATATGCACATAATGAAATGAGAAGCCAAATATCCTGAAAAAAGGAGCAAGGAGCTAAATACAATTTTTTAGAGCTGCCGATGTGAAAAGGAGCTAAATTTAGCTATGTAAGAGCTGATTTGGCAACACTGCTGACGAGACATGTTGGACATGCCAATTTTTTTTCGCAAGGTGGCTTTGCCGTCTCTCATAGTGTAGTGTCTCTTTCACTTCACTCACCAGTGTGACCATTTGTGGCAGTTGCGATTTATTTCCCTTATATGCAACCCTGCTCGCTCACGTCAGCGAAGAGTAGGGAGTTAAGGCGGGAACGCGGAAAAGTTCACACCGTTGCACTGTATTATTTTTCAAAAATTGTGGTTTTCTAGTGTTAATATTTAAAATGGGTGGCGTATTACGCATTAAGTGCTGAGTTACGAGCTTGAGTGTGGGCAATATAATGTGGTAAACGTGGTTATTCGTGTTTCTTCCTAAACTCCATAGAAGCTAAAGTTGCCACCACTGTACTAGGGTATGACTTTGACTGGACTATCATATGACTACCCAGACTGTGACTAATACCTGACTTTATACGTGAAATATTAGTTCCATAACACGATGAAAAATTACAGTACTTGACACTGGCTAAATACATTATGTGTGGAGCCAAAATATAAAAAAGTATAATATAATCATACAATCTTTGTCCTGTCTAGCCACAGATTAGAGAAAAAAACAAATGACTATATGTCTAGCTCTGCTGCGTATAAAGTAACGTTAATAATGAAGGGTTGCAATGCGAAAAAAGGTGCTCTTAATTTAGGGAAAATTGCAGGTCCAGTTATTAACTTTAATGCAAGCGTCAGACGTTTTATCGACAAACTTATTGCTCACGATTCCGTGTCTTCCCAGTTAGCGAATAGGGCCGCTCCATCTCATCCCGCGGGGTGCTGTAAGAGCCGGCTAAGAAAATATCCAGGGTATGGGCAGCAGTATTTTCCTCGGTACATTAAAACCTTGCGCGATCACCAAGCCGCCTGTCAAGCGTGGTGATTATGGTAAATGCCCCAAGAACTTACGTCCTTATTTCCTTTACAAATTAATCAATTTAAAAAAGTTCATAAAAGTACTAGGTACCTAACATATTTAATTTTATGAGAAATAAATAATACGTAATTTCATTTATTTTATTTCATAAGTAGGTACAAGTAGAAAAAACTTACGCATTTTAATCCGCAACAGTTTAGTACTTTAATTTTTCCTACGATATCTTTTACCAATTATTATCCTACGATATCTTTCAATTTTCCAGCACAAAAGTGAAGTAGGTAGTCTCTGTTTATATAATCTCTAGGTAATCTAAAGGTAATCTAAGTGCAATATTTCATCCATGTTGGTTCAACCATTGCAATGGATGGCGTGAAAGCCATGTAAGACTTGATCACACCAAATCTAGTTGCAGTCTGGTCTGTGTCCGTTGCGGGTGCAGGACATGAAAACCAGTAATGTATGAAATTCTATGAAAGATGTCACACACGGTGTGACAACTTTCATAGGATTTCTTTGCCACTTTTTCATGAAAAATTTATAGTGCTGGGTAAAAAGATACACTCACTCACTCACTCACCACTGACTCATTTCAGTTAAATAATCTATTCCATTATTTTATGTTCTAAACATTTCCTAAAAATCGTAATTCTTGCCTGATTGTGATTTACATTAATTAGTGGCCAGTGAAGAAATGGGACACCTGTTCCATTTCTTAAACTTAATTTTATATGAATAAAAATAGCAAAATAAACAAAATAAAATAAGTTCTTTATAATTAAACGTGGACTTTAATATGCAGGTCACATATACACTAAACACAATATTATACTAATATTAGGTAAGTAGGTATCTTAGTACAACATTGTGGTACTACATTTAAAGCCGTTTTATAGATACTGAAGTTATTGGCAACTTGTATAGCTATATAATTTATATTATTAAATTTAAAAAATCAGTATCGTAAGTTTTTTGTTTTAAAAAGATCTTTATTCAATCATTAAATAATAATAACTTAATAACTACAAGACACAGTCAAGCAGCTAATATTTTCTTAAAGTTAATGAAATGACTTGACAGGCTAAAAACGCCTTTATTAAGTCTTAACAAATAATATAACTTAACACCTTAACACCTTGTAAAAGCTAAAAGCAACAAGTTAGAAATTTATCAATATTCCTACTTTATATTGAGTATTTTTGTATGTCCCCTTTGTATCAGAACACATTTATTGCTAATACACAAACACTCAATTTGTGCTTTCAATATGGTAACATAAGCTTCATTTTACATACGCGTTGATGCGTTAAATAACATAAAATAACGTAAAACATAAACTTTAAAACAGCATAATTAAAAAAAAACGGAAGTTGAGGACGGCGTACAAAAGTATCGAAAGAATCATCTTCACCATCTAGGAGGACTAAACCAAAAAGTTGTCGGCGATAGATAGTATTTCGAACTAAAAGAAGTGGCATTGTAATTATAGTTTCACTCTTTTGAGCTATAGGAGCTGAATTAGATGTATCTACTATCTATGGATGCTTCACTACGATTTAGAAGTTGGCAGCATTATTTTCAAAAGTGACAATTCGATCTGTCAATTTACTACGTCTAATAAAAAAATAGGGTTTAGTCCGCAGCTACTGCACCCGCAACGGACACGGACTATAACTAGATTTGGTGTGATTTGAAAAAAAAACCTTGTTATTAAATTGTGGGTATGTTGTGTTTTTGGAATGGCAGCACTGTTGATGCCAGCGCCACCTGTAAAAATTGGCTTTTTATGTGACCGTAGCGCCTCTGCGGCAAAAAAATGAAACCCACGCCGACATCGATCTAGCCCGGTGGCGTGTTGGAGGATTTCTACGAACGAAAATAAAGTAATATCCGCGTTTACGCGTAATGTGTGTGGTGCTAGTGCTTTGAAAGTCGTCGAAGAATACTGTGTATGTTATTTTATATGATGTTACTTCGTTTTAGTGCTTAGTGTATGTTACAATAGCTACTCGATAAAAGTGAAGTGATTGTGAGAAGTGATTAAAAACTTGAGTTAGCGGCGTCTTGGAGCCAACAGGCGGTAAGTATTGCGTGGTTTCAGCTTTCTTTTGAATGTGTTTACTTACATTTTCAGTAGGAACGGGTTAGTTCTAGCGTGAAATACCACTTTTTTGCGGGATTAGATTAGGGTGTGTCATGTTATGCTGGTTCATTTATGGGTTCGCTTTTTTTCTTTTACAGCTTCCCGATGGTTGTAAATGTGATTACGACCAGTATTCTTGGTTGTGTGCTGTATTTTCTTTGTCTATTTATTTCAACATTGCTGTAAAAATTAGAACAAGAAATCCCGCCAGAAAACCCGTTCCGCAACGGCTTTATTTACACAAATAGACTAGAAAAACCATCTCTTTTCGATATTTAGGGCGATTTTAGCTCGTTTCTGGGTGTGCCTCTAATCAATTACATATCAAGTGTACCTACGGTATGACATCACCGTTCGATGGGTCGGGTGCGGAAGCGTATAATACAACCAAATGAAACGTGGCTTACTTTGTACAGAAATGCGGGTGCGTTTTGTACATTCACTATGGCAGGGTTATAGTTGTACTCAACTCAACGTCTGATAGTCAGATTTGATGGTTTTTATACAGATTTCGATAGAGCAATTTAGTTTAGATTGCAATGCAATGATTTTCTTCGCTGATTGTCTGGCGCCCACGGACTTGGTTGATGTTTTTTGTTTTTCTCTGTTAATTTCTCTTGTTGGTATAAATAAACTTTTTAGTTCTTTTATACAATGCTACCAAATAGGCACTTAATTATGGAGAGCCATTGGGCTAATTTTGAATACCTAGTACTGCCCTCATATTGAAGAACGCAGTAACTACCGTTGTTGGCAAAATTGAGTTAGATACATACCAATTCAGAATCGCCAAAAAAGATCTATATTCTGTTCTTTCCCACATATCAAAATTCCCCCTGGAACCCAATAATTCAGGAAGTAAGAATGCAGCAACTCAACTACTCGCAACGTTTGTTTTCGTGTTTTTCTCGAAAACATGTTTTACCTACTTACTGCATTATTCATAAGGATGGCAGAGTAGATTTTCTATTTTCTTAGTTTACATATAATCATAATCATAAACCAAAAAATCAATCAATCGTTTAATCATTGTATTACCTTCATCATCATCATCAATATCAACAGCCTGAAGAGGTCCACTGCTGAACATAGGCCTCCCCCACGGGGCGCCACATTGAGCGTCTGCTCACCTCCTGCATGCATCCATTGCCTCAGTTTTCATCAGATCTTCCATTCACCTAGTGGGGGGCTGGCCTACGCTGCATCCTCCGGTTTGTGGTTGCCACTCGAGAATGTTTCTTCTCCATCAGTTGTCAGTTCTACTAGTGATGTATTCTGCCCATTGCCATTTCAAATTGCTAATTCTAAGAGCTATATCTGTCAGTTTATTTAGTTCTGTGGATCTCCTCATTACGGATGCTGTCTCACAGCGAAACACCAAGCATAGCTCTCCATAGCTCATTGTGTTTACTAATGAGGCCAACAGTAAGAGACCACGTCTCAGTTCCATAAGTCATCAATAATAACATTACATTACGCAACAAAACAGAAAAATCATTATTAATGTTGAAAAGTAAAATAATTCATTTAATAAAACTTCTACATCAATTAAAGGCATACTGTTATCATATCATACAGTGTAATAATTAACCTACTTGTCCTTATATTACAACAAAGTATTATCAGTATAATTTATGTTTACTTGTGTAAACAATAGGATTTAATGTTTATAATAGATGAATGGGTTGATTGTAATTCTAATTTTATGTGGGGGTGATAAGTCCTGCCGGCGTACCGTGAGCTCTTAGCGCGATTCAAAACAGAGCCTATACTGGATCACTTGTCAAAATCTCCATACAAAAAAAACAAAGCGATCCAATATAGGCTCAGCTTTGAATCGCGCTAAGAGCTCACGGTACGCCCCCTGCACTGACATCCCACTCAGGGTGTATCATGCATTTCCCCCTGCCAGCATCTACCCAAGCCATCCCAGCTCCTTAAAATAGTGGAGTGTGGCTCTAGATTGCTGGCACAGCTGCTCCAGTGGCATTGATGTTGGGTGTTGGAGTGACAATGATGAGGCATCCGAGATTTGCATGGGCAGAATGTTGTGCCTCTAATGGGTTGATTTGTTTGGTTAAAATGAGAAAGGCATAGCATTTCTGGCTAGGATAAATGCAACCAAAAGGGGTAGTACTGACTTCAATCGCTTAAATTTCATACTGAGAAGTACCATTACGGTTACTTTTCATTACATTTATGGTTGATATTCCTTCAATTCGCACAAAGCGGTTTGACTCGACATTTATAATCCGAGCAGCGAAGGAATGGAATACTTTACCAGCATCTTTGTTTCCCGATAAGTACAATCTGGAGCTCTTCAAGTCGTGAGTGAATAGGTATCTTCTAGGTAAGCATGTACCATCGTAGACCGCGTCGTCACTTCCCATCAGGTGAGATTGCGGTCAAATGCGGGCTATTTAGTTGTAAAAAAAAACTTGGATGGCGTATTTCCAGTTATTACGATTTAAAAACCAAATTACTGAACTGATTTGGAGGAAATTTCTGTAGGGCCTTAGAATAAGTACCTATAGAACCTCACTACATTCGCGAAATGTGAGCCGTTTAATTGGTGCCATATATGGCACCGTACGACGTTCGCGTGGTTAGTTCTCTGTGTGATGAACTCCCAGAAAATTATTTAGAATGACAATTGCGCGGTGAAATCGTGCCACAACACATCAGAAAAGTAGCAAAGACAGGTGTAGTGTAGCATTCCACTGGTTATTGTTGTCTACAATAGGTACCAAAAAAAAGTGGCGTGCGTTTTGAGAAGGCGTTGTTTGGATACTTACCTTCTATAGGTACTTATTCTAAGTATGGGACCAACCAATCTGAAAGAACATTTAATTTAAAAAAAAATTATCCAATTTGGTTCCTAATTTAAATTTATAAGAGTTCTGAGGTAACAAACATTAAAAAAAATACAACCAAGTGAGAACATCTATTTTGATGCCAGATTGAAAATGACGTTTTTTAATTTTTTAATTGTTACACCATTTAAAAGTCTGTTACGTGTTAGTCTGGCAAAGATCCCTTTCATCAGCGTTAACGCCAAACAATAACTCCAAATTGTATGGGAATGACATAACCTGTGTGATGTCGCATTTCCGCAGCTAATGTCATTCCCATACATTTTGGAGTTATCGTTTGGCGCCGCTTGGGCCGTCTACGAAACTGGAGCTTCGTAACCTGGTTACGAAGCTCCAGTTTCGTAGACGGCCCAAGCGACCCAGTTACGAACGAAGACTTTTTCGTCCTTGTACGTAACCAGTTGCGATCAAAGATTTCGTAATATTTTTGTAATCAGTTGCGATTGAAGACTTTTTGTCCTTATACGAAACCAGTGTTTGCAAGCAAAACTTCGGATCAGAGAGGCAGTTTCGGTAATAATAACCGAAATTGTTAACGAAAGGGAGCTTTGCTAGACCTCCTGGTTGATCAGCCACACCTTAAAGACAGTCAGATCTTTAGTAGAAACTTACAAAAAAGACGATGAATATTATGCTAAAAAAACAGGCTAGACAATGAGCCATGTTTGAGCATTACTCATAGCAGCATAAGTTGGTATAGAAATCAAACACAATACAATTTTTTTGCACGAGTTTTTGTTTATGCCACTATCAATGTAGAAAATGTAAAGGCAATTGTTAATACTCGAAATGGCTGAGGAATTAGGTGCTTTACAAAATTACTGGTAACGTTGGCGTGACAGCCTCCGTGGTGTGGTGGTTGAGCAGGCCGGCCTATAACCCAGAGGTGAAGGGTTCGATTCCCGCGACAGGACAAGTATTTCTGCACAGAAAAAAAGCGCAAATATGTTATGTTCTGTGTGTGTGTGTGTGTGTTGTGGGAGCATGGTCCTCGTAGTTCCTGTGTCCCTAGATACAGGGGATCCTGGGTTCAGGTTTCTAGTAATGAGATTGTTGGGCGTTATTATTATTTATTTATTTTTATTAGTTAGCGATTTTCCATAGGGTTCACTCCACTCCACTCTTTCACTGGTCGGAAATAGTCCATTCAAAAAAGTTTAACTATAACCACTGCACCATCGCGTTAGGAGGGACCTAGTTTTTTACTAGGTGGTAGGACTTTTCTGCAAAGTTCGTCTAGGTAGGTACCACCGCTTTGCCAGTTATTCTGCCGCCAAGCAGCAGTGTGCAAGCACTACGGTGTTCCGGTTTGAAGGGCATTGTAGCTAGCGAAATTACTGGGCAAATGAGACTTTACGAACTGATCTCACAGTCTAGAATTTTTTTTTTGATTGTGTGATGTCTCAGGGTGACGTGCGCGGTGCGCAGTATCACGCGAAACTTAATTTAGAGTTCCGAGTGACACTGCGATCTGTTATGGGCGGCCGTGTCGCTTAACACCAGAGGAACGACGAGCTCGTCACATTCGTTTACGTAAAAAAAGGGAGAGGGCCTAGTTAAATAGTCAACTGTCCAATTTAGCGTTTTTTACTACAACATTAACAAAAACCTCCATTACTTGGTTGACTATGCTTTTTCTGCAGATAATTTTCTACGCCCATCTAAAACTCTTCATCCTTCAATGTTGTAAAGGTTATTGACCTCCTTTCCAATTTTATTATTTTAACTCACTAAGGCCCGATTTTACCATAGTAGAAAAACTTTTATTCCAATTATACCTTTCCGAGAACAACCGAGATTAAAACCCTTATACCACCAATATTGAAGGAATAAGTGGCATATTCCTTGGATGCAATCAAAATGACGTAATTTTAATTGTCATTTCATTTGTCAATCAGCTGTATCCGAGAGTAACCAGTAGCTTTATACTTGGAATTGAAATTTATTCTACTTTGGTAAAATCGGGCCTAAGAAGTAGTGCTCATAACGAAGCTCGGTTAGCCGTTCTTAGCAAAGTTAAGCAACGTTCGCTGCAGTCTGTACTTGGATGGGTGACCGCTAAAGTTGTACTTAATTCCCGTGATTTATTAGAAATTAGTGGTTGAAATACACCACTAATTTTCGTATGAGGGGAAGTTGTGTCATTGGTCAACTGGATTTATTGTCAATGCATAACCTAGTGACAGTGATATTTTACCTGTAGATAGGTAGGTTGTTGCCGCACCATAACTGACTAGACGAATTCAAAGTATTTTACCGTGGCCGCTACCAGTCTTCATACTGTGACTACTGTGAGTGTCTGGCAACATGTCTCCAATACTCATGCGTTTTTTAAGAAAAATATTGTGGTAAAATGCCTTCCTGTATATTTAAGACACTGGCACAAACTACACAGGTGTCGCAAAAATGTTTAACTTCACGCGTAAAGTACCGTATTTTTCAATGAAATAAAAAGAAATGTTATTTGTTGTAATAATATTAAGGTTGCATTTGTCTTTTTCTAATGGTGCGAGAGCCCACTGCAAAAATACCTACATCATCGGGTACCCCAATAGGCTATCTTTAGATCGTTAACCGACACTTAAACATGTAAATAAAAACAGGTCTGCCAGTTCCGATCCTGCCGGGTCATGGAAATAATCCATCTCCACCATCTTCAAACGCCTTGAATACTAAGTTTCGCCAAGTTTAGACCTGGTAGACCTTTTAATCTATTATCAGGGCCACCTTGGCTGTTTGTTATTAGGCGTAGGTTTAATCGGGGTATTCGCTGGGGTAGGTAAAGGGTGTGAAGGGCACATTCTTAGGGGTCTGCCAGGTACCTCCGGCAGGGTGCGCAATGGCAGACCAGTTTTTTTATACATAATTAATCAATGGTTAACTGTTGCCAGAACTTTCATTCAGGTAAATTTTGACAAAAAAAAATATGTCAAAAAATTCATGACCCGGCAGTATCGGAACTGGCAGACCTGAGTTTTTACATATTTAGATGTCGGTTAGCGATCTAAAGATAGCCTATTGCGGTACCCGATGACGTAGGTATTTGTGCAGTGGGCTCTCGCACCACAACAACTATTTTTCAGTGAAATAAAAAAAATAGTTATTTGTTGTAATAATATTCAGATTGCATGTTTGTCTTTTTCTAACAACAGATGTATCGTATATAGTCTTTGACATTCTTCAAAAACTTCACAATAAACATAGATAGATAACAATAAACATGGTTAGATTGCTTAGGTATGTATTTCTGGTTAGTTTTTAACGCAGCTCTATTTATTGCAATTCACTACCATAACCCACATGTGGGCACTCCCTTCCCCAAATACCACTAAACAAATCCTATAATAGTTGATTTCTTCTTTGCGAAGCACCGCGGTTGGCAACGCGCCATACCCGATGACGTCATTGCACTGTACCACTGGTAGTTCGTATATATTCTGTGCCAATGGTCTATTTACAATCGCTAGGTATACCTGACTAATGGAACGGAAATTGGCGCCTTGATTCATTCATTTACTAGAAATGATTAGCTTCTAGTTAGACCTCTTGTCTGGCGGTAGACTGTACTGAGACGATTTGAGTTTTTACTCACATATTTCATATATTGACCCTAGTTTACTGTTTCGTCCCGGTGTGCGAATAGGGCCACCCCATCTCTTCCCATTGGTGCCGTAAGACTAAGAGCCGGATAATGCCGCAATTACGTTACACTAAATTCAGTCGCCTAGCTAGGATTCGGGAAAGGAAGCGCACTTGCTACCCAGTTATTTGCCTAATTAGGAGCTGATTTAGGAAGGTGTAATAGCATTTAGTCATCTTTCACTGCCACTTCATCTTCCCTAAATCGGTTCCTAATTAGGCAACTAACTGGGTAGCAAGTGAGCTTTCATTCCCGAATCCTACCTCAGGCGACTGAATTTAGTGTAATGTAATAGCGACAAGGGAATGTCCAGAGAATGGGCAGCAGCATTCTCTCTCCTTGGTAAAAAAAAAATTATTTTTTGTTGATGAGTTGTTTAATATTTGTTGTCTTGCAAAAAGCGTGCCTGCTTAGGGCGCTTAGCGCTTTTTTAATCACTACTACATGCTACCCTACCCGTGCAGCAGATCGCTCCGAAAGAAAGGTCACGCGAACTTTAAGCAATGCCCGTTACCAATGGCCGTGTGCCAAATAGCTAAATATTAAACGATATGGATCCATAACCGAATGTTTACCAAATGCTATGAGGTTAAGAAACGTTTATATCGAGAACGAATCGTAATTGGTGCTTTTAAACTAACTTAATAAAAATTGTGGTTAATTTTTAAAATGTGTGTTATCTCAGAACTCCGTCATTTATTAAACGACTAGTTGACCCGTCCCGGCAAAGGGAAAGGACAGACAGACAAAAAATAAAAAAATATTGTTTTTATTTCTATATCGCTCAAAAATTTTCAAAATATATTCAATGTACACATTTAGCCAAGTTACAGGGTTATTATATGTATATGAAGATTTCGAATTCTTTATTTGAAAGGATTAATACTTTCAGACCATAGTAATTTCGTCAAAATTGGTTTAGCAGAAAATTACTAGAAAAATTATATATTTATTATTATTTATAATATCATCCAAGTATTTCTTTAACCTTTTTATAAGTATTATTAAAAGCTTATTATTGTTTTAAAGTCGATTGGAAATTTCCAGGATCAGGATGTGCCGTTAGGCGCTTTACTACATATTTATTTAGCAGTTAAACGATCCTGGCGTTTGCATGGAACTCGCAATTCGTTGCGTAAACCATAAAAGATTGAACTTTTGCCGTTCGCAGACTGCTATTAACTGGCGGAACTGGTTTTGAGGTTCACCTCCAGTGGGAGAGATGTATTTGTCATGCTATGCTATACTGTTCAATTCATTGTCGATTTCTCCTAATAAAAACAAGGGATATTCTCAATTAATTTCTTGTTAATGGACAAAAAACCCCAAATATCATCCTTAATAGATGTTCAAGAAAAGCGGAACATACTAGCGACAATAGAGTCAAGAACAGGAAAAATGTTTGGCCACCTTGTACGACATGACAGCTTCATGAAAAACTTCATAGAAGGAAAGGTAGCGTGGAAGAGAGGAAGAGGCAGACCTAGAAGGGCATATACATATACAATCAAATAAAGAAAAGATAAATGTCATGTCGTACGGGGAAGTCAAAGCATTGACTGAAAATATAGAAAGATGGCGATTACTCCACCGACAAGAGCAGGCCTCTTAAATAAGAAGAAGATAAATTATTATAATGTACAAAAGAAAAATTTAATCGATTGTGCCACCAACCCCGAGAGTTAGGTAAATGATCAAGGACATGAGGTCACTAGTTCTCATTGTCACGGTAGCTTGAAAGGTTTAGGGATGGTCGGATGGATGTGGGCTATTAATAAGTAATAATCTTTTCATTATAGTAACTGGTAAGCAGGCAATAATACTGCTCTGTATCAGAAATTCAGAATGCAGAATTCCATCTTTTCAGTTTTATGTTTTTTCTACATCAAATTGAAGCACTGCAGAACCGCAGACGCAGTAGCGCCCTTATGGATCCGTAGAGCTTTGTACGCTTTCTGGGTATACTTGAACCACACTCGCCGAATACAGAGCTGTGCGTGTGCGCCTTGAAAAGCGTTATCTTCACATCCGTACAGTGAGCAAACCTGCGGGCCCACATGTTTGCCCGAACCGAGAACACTCTACTGAAAAGTATATTGAAATAAAATTAATCATAAATAATGCCACAGCAAAACTGGAAATCACCATCCCTTCCCGTGGGTGCCGTAAGAGCCGACAAAGGCAGTATCCAAGGAATCGGCAGCGGCATTCTCTAAGGTACATTAAAACCTGCGGTCACCAAGCCGCCTGCCAAGCGTGGTGATTATGGTAAGCTATGATAAGCGCCCAAAGTGACGTTTTATGGGGGAGGCCTGTGTTCAGAAGTGGACGTCTTCTAGCTGTTGAAGTGAAAACTGGAAAGGTGCAATCACTTTAAAATTATGTCATTGTATTTTGTCCAAATCTAAAAATGTTATCGCTGCCTAAATATCTTTCAAGATAACACAAGTTGTTATCTACAATACCGACTATGCTGTAATCTGTAATCAATGCTTTGATGTCCAAAAACTGAGTCATTTCTAACTATAACACTAATTACCGGCTATTGTGTGAATGGAACTCATGGTTGGGATTAATTTAAGATTATTGTTCTATTTAGAACACTCTGGGCCTTTGTTTTTCACGGATATTGTACGCTTGTGCTATTCGCCTTTTCATGTGTACAAGTTGAAACCTAAAATGTATAGATCATCTGCCGAAAACCGTCCAAAGCTGAACACAAGCTTCTCCCCAAAAAACACCACTTGTACGCTTATCATAGGGAAGGGTTTGCCATAATCACCACACTTGGCAGGCTGTTTGGTAATCGCATAAGATTTTAATGTACCGAGAAGAACGCTGCTGCCACTGTCATCATCATCATCATCAACAGCCTGAAGAAATCCACTGCTGAACACAGGTCTGCCCCAGAAAGCGGCTGCTCGTATCCTACATCCATCAGCTCCCCGCGGCGTTTACCAGTTCGTCGGTCCACCTAGTGGGGGCCTACGCTGCGTCTTCCGGTTTGACTGCTGCCTATTCCCTGGATATTCCCATAGCCAGCTCTTGTGGGACCCACAAGAAGCACACTGCATTTATTAGTCTAAATTAGTGATTAGGATTCATTCAAGATTTAAAATCTTTCGCCCATCTCTCTCTGGCTCGCGAACCTAACGCGACCGGTCCTGTGCAACTTCGGAGCTTTAGCCGACTTACGTAACGGTAAAGATGGTTTTACGATACGTTTCATTAAGCTGCTTAGTGCTTATGATTTAGGTCCTTGACGTGCCTTGATGACTTGTTAAGATAATGAGGTTTGGACGTAATGATACTTGGACCGTATTTAATAAGACTTGACATAGCATTACAATATCTCTTTAATAATAGGGGATAAAATAAACCGACATCAATACCGGTGTGAAGTTGGCAGGCAAACGTTAGCAGCCTATAATCCGACCAAATTAAGATTGTAATTTTGTCACGGAAGAAGCTACAAATTTCATGCCTATTTACAGTGATAACTGCTGAAAAAATTAATAATTTTGGACCCATATATTTTCGAGGACATAAATAATCTTCAATCATCTCAATCTCGTGCTTGATGACATATTTTTTCCTGTTTTTCCATATGTTATTGTGGTCGGCTCCCAATCTAACCTGTAGCGGCGAGCTACCAGAATCACACGAGCGACAGCCATCTGACCTGGCAACCCATAAGGGACCAGTATAAACAGGGATGGTTAAACCAGGCGTCAGATTCTATCAGGCGTCTGATTACCCGTAACAATTGCCATAGATGTTCTTGATTATGACAACTGGGACCGACGGCTTAACGTGCTCTCCGAGGCACGGAGCGATGGCATTGAAAACTGCACATAACTTACTAGATAAGTCATTGGTGCTGAGGATCGAACCCGGTGCCGTAAAATGGCGAAGCACACATGCTACTGCTCGGCCACTATCGCTCTCAATCGTCTAAATCTCAGGGAATATCCAGGGAATGGGTCGCAGTATTCTCCTGGAATACCAAGCTACCTGCCATGCGTGATCATTATGGCAAACCCCATGGATGGGTGTCGGCTATTAAAAACAAAATACGCCTAAGCTATAAAAACTCGACCTGAACAGAAAGTACTCCAGTTTCGAGTAAATATTTTAGTTACCTACATTGGTGTGTTCCGGTCGCTAAATATAGACCATGATGTGAATTGTTCCTACGGTTTTATGATAATGACTGACAGGAGTGAAATTACTAGGCAAATGAGACTTTATGACCTGATCTCACAGTCTAGAAATCTTAATGAACTGTGCTGATGTCTCAGGATGACGTGCGCAGTGCAGTGTCACGCGAATCTTTATGATTTAGAGTTTCAAATAACTTAACATCAGGTGAACGTCCAGCTCGTCACATCATTCTTTAACATAAAGAAAACCTGTCCTCGAAATTTTTTTTGAACATTTTTGTTTACTTACAGTTTTTAGAGTTCCGTACCCAAAGGGTACCGGCCCCCCACTCGGTGGACCGACGACCTGGTGAAAGCCGCGGGGAGCCGATGGATGCAGGAGGCGAGCAGCCGCTCAAGGTGGCGTGCTCTGGGGGAGGCCTATGTTCAGCAGTGGACGTCTTCAGGCTGTTAATGATGACCCAAAGGGTAAAACGAACCCTATTACTAAGAGTCCGATTTTCGTCCGTCTGTCTGTTTGTCTGTCTGTCCGTCTGTCACCAGGCTGTATCTCATGAACCGTGATAGTTAGACAGTTGAAATTTTCACAGATGATGTATTTCTGTTGCCGCTATAACAACAAATTTATACTAAAAAAACGGAATATAATAAATATTTAAGGGGACCCCATACAACAAACGTTTTTTTTTGCTTGTTTCTATAGGTATGGTACGGAACCTTTCGTGCGCGCGTCCGACTCGTACTTGGCCGTTTTTTTTATTGAACATGCCGGTTTCCTCACGGTTTTTTCCTTCCGATCTTAATTGGCATTTATTAAGTAGGTCTGCCTATTAAGATCGCTTTCAGAGCTCTGATCGACTTAAACAGTCAACGAAATGTTTAAATCATTTGCAACAGTCACCGTAATGTACTTTTTTTTTTGATTGGCTGTTTAAATGTTTCTTTGTAAGCGTTACCACTGTTACCAGCAATAAATACACGTCTGCTCCAAACACGCTTATGGCCCATCTAGACAGGATGCGTTATTACCGGCTGCGGTGTTATTAAGGAGATATCATGCTACTAAGAACAGCCTGAAGCCGTCCACTGCTGAACATAGGCCTCCCCCAGAGAGCGTCACTTTGAGCGGCTACTCGCCACCTGCATTCATCGGCTTCCCGCGGCGTCCACCGAGTGGGGGGCCGGCCTACGCTGCGTCTTCCGGTTCGTGGTCGCCACTCGAGAACCTTTCTTCCCCATCGGTTGTCAGTTCTACGAGCGATGTTGCCTGCCCATTGCCATTTCAACTTGATAATTCTAATAGCTATGTCGGTCACTTTAGTTTTCCTGCGGATCTTCTCATTCCGGAGCTTATCTCGCAGGGAAACGCCGAGCATAGCTCTCTCCATAACTTGTTGCGCGACTTTGAGCTTACTAATGAGGCCAACAGTAAGAGACCATGTCTCAGTTCCATACTGACTGAAGAACGCATGCCTATGAGAATTCAAACGAGCGTGCTTTACAACACAGCTACACTTCCAAATTGCAACAAAAAGCAATTATAATGACGTCATATTGTGAAACATAGTGGATGCGACGACGAGCTAAGCGGGGATGAAGCAAATGAAATTACGTCACATAATTATGCTCCGCTCGTCGTCGCGTCCACTATGTTTTGCTAACGTGACGTCATTCGATTTGCTTGTAAAGTTTGAGTCATATGTTTTAACACATTTTTAGTGTTTGGTATTTGGGACGCATGCGATAATACCGCTGTGATAACAAGAGCATTCTGCGTTCTCTGATATTGGAATATCTGGTTTTAAATGCATTTCGTATTAGGCGTTCCGTTAACACATGCGTTCTGTGTTGATGCGGTACTTTGCTTTCTTTCTAATAGTAATAGAGGTTACATTTCTTTACCAGTTATGAGTAGCGAGCGAGACGCAATGCGATAAAAACGCTGCCGCGTGGGTAGGGCGCAAACGCATTATCGCAGTACAGGCCGATGAAAACTCATCTGTCTGCAGAAGCCTTTATTCGTCCATGCGGCCAAACTGACTAGTCAAACCGGTCACCGAAAATCCCGGCTCGAGCGAGACAGAGGGAGACAGATGAAGGAGGGACAGGGATAGGTGTAGACCGGTCTACCGAAAATCCTGGTTGGAAAGGGATACTCTTGTTAGAGGGAGATAGATCAAGACCGGTCCTCCGAATCCTGGAGGACAAGGCAAAGCGGAGCGGTTTTGTTTAAAAATAAAAGAAAATGTCTCGTTTCAATTATAGTGTTCCCTTACACAAACGGACAGCAGGTTTCATCAATACTTTTGTTTAGTTTCAGATTTTTTGATTGAGTTCTGTGTAAAGGAGTTACTATCTTCAGTTAAATGCTGATAACGCACCGATTTCTCAAAGATAATGTAAAAAAGTTTTTAAAAGGTGAATCCCAAATAGGTAGGTACATATTGGGAAAAACGAAAACCCACAATCTTATTTTTTTTTTCGGTAATCGGTAGTTTCGGTACTTGAAAAGAAAAGGTTTTCAACTTGACTTCTAAAAAAGTGCGTGTTGTAATTCAATTTGCATGCTTACCTACATATCTGGATTCGTTTTTTTTCTTATTTTAAAACCTTCATATAATTAATTATCTCTAATCTACAGATAAACTCTATTAGTATAAGCATCTAATCCACTGGCATTGAGTCAACAACGCTATCCTGTTCTAATGCCAGTCAATGTCAAAGACCTCACGTCTATGGCAAAAAATGCCAAAGCGTTTATCTCAGACTAAAGTAAGGTAGAACTAGAAATCACCCAGTAAATTCCGTGCTAGTAATACTAAGGAGGAATATGAGAAAATTGCTCACCTGTATTATAGCCGGTTACCACATCGAACTCTAAAGCTGGACATTAAAAAATTTAACGTTTGTGTAGCTAATTGAAGGAGCGAGCGCGAAGCGTCCCCGTTTCAATTTGGGTAAAAAATGGGTAAAAATGATGTCGTATGTCGGACTGTTCTCCTCTACATCACGGCTAGCATGCGTACCGCTACAAAATTTTCTCGACACTTTTTCTCGTGAGATACCGTGACAAGACTATGGTAGCGCCTAAGTGTGTCTCACTCTAACAGCACCAAACAAATTTACTCGCGGTGCGCATGTTAGGGGGTCTGGGGGTCTAGTAAAGATCCTTTGGCGTTAACGCTAATGGAAAGGTATCTTTGCTAGACCCCCAGACCCCTAACATGCGCACCGCGAGTAAATTTGTCGTCGCTGTTAAAGTGAGATACATTTAGGCGCTACCATAGTCTTGTCACGGTCACGAGAAAGTGTCGAGAAAATTTTGTCGCGGTGTGCATGCTAGGCAGGCATGTCGCATTTCTCCACCGATTCTCGTTCGAAACTTTGTGAGCAGCACCCCTACCGCGTGTTACTATTCTGGTAATTAACATCGCCTGTCATCCTGCACGCGCCTATTTACAAGTCCGTGAGTGCAAGCAAGACAGCACACGACCACCATCGCCACCAGACATGACTAGACACAGATGCTTCGCCTATAAACAATACATACGCGGTAATGCCCCTGGGGGTCTAGCAAAGATCCCTTTCCTTTAGCGTTAACGCCAAACGATAACTCAAAATGCATAGAAGTCTGGTACGCAAGCCTATTTAATACAAAAGAAGTATAATCTCAGGTTGCGGTTCTGACCCAGCCCCCGTATTGTGTAACTCAATCGTAATCGATGAATGGGCTTCATTTGGTCATTTCCAGTTGTGTAATATCCTCATCCATCGGTGTTATGGTCCCTTAGGCGGAGAACTGAATAGACAAAACATTGATTAACTATAATAATGAGAAATAGTGAGAAAGTACTGATGGCCGGCTATGTTACACAATGCCAACTTGCCGAAAATGACGAAATGAAGCCCATTCATCGATTACGATTGGCTTAGACGGTAGCTCCGCTAGTTGTCGGTCTCACGTGGACCGACGATCTGGTCAGAACCGCGGGGAGCCGATGACTGCAGAAGGCAAGCAGCCGCTCAAAGCAACGCTCTATGGGGAGGCATATATTCAGCAGCGGACGTATCTCAGGTTGTAGACTCATCTATTAACTGTGACAAAAGAACCTAACCATTCTCCCTGCAAGTTACAACAGTGCATTCAATTTCACCCCAAAATAAATACCAGACCGATAACTACCCGATAACAACTTGATAAGATTACAAAGTGTAAGAAGTTCGCCCTCCAATACAAATAACTGCTTTTGTGTTTATCTGTAGCAGTTTTTATCTTATCGCGGCGTATCGGCCCGCTTGAGGAATGGATGCGACCACTTGTTAATGTTGTAGAATTGAATTTGAGTCACTCGTAATTATTTGGGATTTTAGCTTCTTAGGGTTTTTAGCTGGACGTTCGCCTGGTGTTAGATGTCTCGGCCGCCCATGTTGCAGTGCCACTTGGAACTCGAGTATGCCCCCCCCCTCTCTTGTCCATACAAAAGGTGCTAATGTTTAGCTACCCCTAAATGTTATCCGATTGCGATGATTTTGTTTATATTGCATTGTCTACACCACGGACCTAGAACTTTTTCGTTACTCTCAAAAGACTCCCGAAGCGTGGGAGCGAGAAGTACAAATCATGTACACACTGCCCGAGAGGAAAAGAGATAGTGAAATAATGGTGGATGTGAGACTTGGGCGAGTACTAGCTCAAGAAGAGCACACATCGGCACAATCTGTTTCACGACGAAGAGGATATTGATCATGTACCATAATTCCGTTATCAAAGTGCAAAATACTATTTTTGCGGCTTTTAAATGTTATTCCGATATAATAAGTGAATGTGATGTTACAATACATACTAACCCGAACAAATACACGTATCACAGTAAATTTATCACAGATTTTATTGCATTATTAATTAATAGTCATATTTTGTTAATTTTTGTTTGGTATCTGAATGTAAAACCTGTTCATTTTGTAGGGAATGCTCCTTCTGGTATATATCGCAATATTTCAGTGTTTCAGTATTTTATTATTTAGCAATTTAACTCCAAAGTTTAAAGGATCGCAGTAAATAAAATGCCTGCTATTTTATTTAAAAAACTATGGGGGCCCATTGGTAGGTTCAATATTAAGTTAATACTACAGTTAACTTGTCGCAAATATACAAGATCGTAATCATAACAACAGTTTTTCACACACACAATTTCTATCTTGTCCCATTTTCAAACTGTCATTGTTGGTCTTGTAGATCCTAAGTCTATGGCCTACACAGTAAAAAACCATGCTCGCACGTATTCCTTTCTTTAGTTTTCGCAATATCTTCGTAGTTATTACCTCAAACATAGCGAAGAAAAGTAGTTATAATTAGAATACAAAACATAAATGAAAATAAATGAAAAAGTATAGCATAGAATAATTATAATCTATTCAAACGTTTGACCCCAAACATAAAGTTTGGTTAAGATTTAGAGGGTGAAAACCATTTTCCCCCGAAACTCAAAAATGTAGGAATATTCTCTCACGAACAGTAACTCCTATTATATTATTATTATTACCTATGTCTATCACAAGTATCACATATGCGACGGCAATAACATTTGCAAATACCAGGATGGTCCTCTTTCACGTGATACTGCACTGCGCACGTCATCATGCTGAGACATCAGCATAGTCGAATAATAAGATTTCTCGATTGTTAGTATGTTATAGACAGAATAAAGAATACTCACCCTACCGTACATCGATATTCGATACGATTAAATTAAATATGGCATTGGCAGGCGAGACAATGGCGCCACTTTCCAGCGACGCCATTGCGATACCATCGGGTCAACGAACTTTATTGTCCTTCGGTCGGACACGTAGACGTATTTAGGGTGCCTAAATGTGGCCCTGCTGGAATGCTAAGAAGTGCTAAGTAAGATCGTAGACGGTAAAGAGGGATCTGATGAATAATAATCTGAATAAATGTCTTTTCTTCTTACTTTCTTTTATTTATACTACATGATCTATAATATAATTGTAACTTGGAGTTTTGGCGGGAACGCGGAAAAGTTCACGTCGGTGCATTGTATTATTTTACAAAACTTATGCTTTTTCCAGTGTTAATGTTTAAAATTGGTGGTGTTTTACGCATTAAGTGCTGAATTACGAGCATGAGTGTGGGCAAGTGATGTAATGTGGTGAAACGTGGTTTTTCGTGTTGCTTCCAAAATTCCATAGAAGCCTCTAGTAAAGTTGCCACCACTTTACTAGGGCATGCCTTAGACTGGATTATGACTTAGACTAGACTATGACTACTCTGACTGTGACTATGACTTGACTTTAAGTGAAAATTTCCATAATACGATGAAAAATTACAAAACTTGACACTGGCTAAATACACTATGTGTGGAGCCAAAATATAAAGAAAAAAAAAAATTGTAACTGGGCTAAAACTATACATTGAATATTTTTTTAAATTTTGATTGCATTACACTTCTTAATCAATATAGAAAAAGAAGAAACAATTTTTTTTAATTTTTGTCTGTCCCTTTTAACACGCATCGCGCTGGAACTGCTGAACGGATTTAGCTGAAATGTGATATGGTTATAAAAAAAATCAGAATAACATTATGGATGGGCCGGCGAAGGAAGGTAGGCTTCGCCTGCCTCCCTTCTATTCTCGTATTCCCTCTTCCCATGAAGAGAGTTAGAACTAGGCATGGATCAAATCACAAAGAGCAGTTAAAAAATCATATGATTTTATTTTTCATAAATCACTCTGCAACTTTTTGTCAGACACTGCCACAAATCACAGTATGATAATCATTATCATTATCATTTATTTCTTAATAACAGAGTTATAGGTCGATATTTTACAATTTATAAGTAATAACATTCACACACATTTTTATAAAACATCATAGGTAGACCTAATTAAAATAGTACCAGTCAACATTTTCAAGAATAAATTATACTTGAAGTGTAATTGGCGATTAATAATTCATCATAATAAAATTTCTATTTTAAATTAACAAAAATATAAAATACAAATTAAAAATGTCAATTTTAAAAAGAAGCTATGTCAATTTATCATCTAAGTATTCGTCAACAGAATAATAAGCCTTATTTACAAGATTTTTTTTTAATTTGCTGATAAATAGGTCGTACGACTCAATTTCTCTAATGGTTTTGTTTATTTTATTGTATATTTTTGGCCCTATGTTCCAAATCGACTCGAATCACACTTAATTGAATCGTGGCTTCGGATTTCATAATACGAGAGTAGCATAAGCGGTGAATATCACAACATAGTTATAATTTTATTTATGCTTCACTAAAGAAATTAAGACCGAAGATATAATTTTATTAACATTGTGGTGTAGCGGTGAACTTTGATCTTATTTAACTTAAGAGAGTAGCGTTAGATTACTTGTAATCATTTGTAACAAGTCGCAACTTCACTAGGTTGCTCCTAAATCACACCTCTGTTCCATTTCATGAAGCACAGCCAGTCGCCATTGATCATAAACATTAGGCATATGAAAAATCACAGGTGAAATCACAGCGTCTAAAATAAATCATATGATGAAATGACAATGATTTTAAAGTAGCAATCATTTCCATGCCTTGTTAGAACGTGAACTAACTAACCCGTGCGAAGCCGGGGCGGATCAACTAGTAGGCAATAGAATTGGTATGCAATTTATGGGTAACTAAACGAAGCCTACGGTTTCAAATTGGCATAGATTATAATTGACCGAGCGATCGAAGTGAACGAAAGTCCTTTCTTCAACTCGCCTTTTTTGCTTTTGTCTGTCCGGATCTTGATGAAACTTGGTATATACACGTTCTAAGAGTACAGGGTATTTTTTTGTCGACGGTGATTTTTGAGGAGGTGTATTTCCCCCAAAAAGGAGGAAGTTTTTTGCGACACCATCTATCGGCCAATTTTGATAATATTTGGCAGAAATGTTGCGTACCCGATTCTAAACAAAGATATGAGCAAAATCGGTCAAGAGTTTGCAGAGATAGGTATAGAGCCGTAACTGAGCTAACAGGCCAGTCAAAAAATTTTTTAAATTGTTTTTAGATACATTTCTGTGCGCAAAGAGACCCGTTTTAACTTTATAATATCAGTCAAAATATGTAGTAGAAATCTTGAGCCTTTCAAGAGTGCCTCATTATTACCCGTTAAGTGTTACACCCATGTGACACACCAATTCAACCAATTGTCATTGAGAAGCATCAATAAGTCGCGATGACGGATTGAGAGTGAATGAATTGTAAGTGCTTCACAGGCTATAATGAGGTGTTTATTGGTGGGCGCCGAGCGACGGTCTGGGCACGTAGGTCGATAGCTTCCGGTGAAGGAATGAACCAGAGTAGTCGAAGCGCTGCACAACAATGGGGTTAAAAAATTAAAACTGTGCACTTGACACGTCTTAGTTTGTAATAAGTGGTAGGACTTTTCTGCGAAGTTCGTCTAGATGTAAAAGAATGACGTGACGAGCTAGTCGTTCGCCTGGTGTTAAGCGACACGGCCGCCCTTAACAGATTACAGTGTCACTCGGAACTCTAAATTAAAGTTTCGCGTGACACTGCGCACTGCGCACGTCATCCTGAGACATCACACAGCCTAAAAAAGTTTTCTAGACTGTGAGATCAGTTCGTAAACTACTAGGTTTTACTAGGTGGTAGGACTTTTCCGCAAAGTTCGTCTAGGTATAGGTAGGCACCACCGCTTTGCCAGTTATTCTGCCGCCAAGCTGTAGTGTGCAAGCGCAACTGTGTTCCTGGTTGCAGGGCTATAGCTACTGGGCAATGAGACTTTATGACTTTTGTGATGTCTCAGGATGACTCGTGTGCAGTGCAGTGTCACGCGAAACTTTATTATTTTAAAGTTCCGAGTGACACTGCTACTGTTATGGGCGGCCATAACAGTAGCAGTGTCGCTTAAGATCAGGTGAACGACTAGCTGGTTAAGTCATTCATTCTCATAACAAAAAAAAAGTAACGATGGGGCGGTTTCTTTTGTAGCTGACGTTTGAGATAAATTACTTTTATTCATTATCGTCATTCTACGTCAAACCCAAAAATAAATCAAAGCGATAATACCTAGTTATGTTCGTTGTCGCATCTGACCTAAAACGCAAGGTTATCATACCACAAAAAACGTTGTCTCAATTGAGCAGCGAACACATCTACAAAGTAATGCTTTTTTTATTAGACTAGCTGACCCGCCTCAGCTCCGCACGAGTTATCTGTCCATTCACCAGTGACCCACTCGAACGCACACACAAAATTTCACTACAATTAGGCATATGCCCTGCTATTTTTTTTTTGCTTAAATTAATAATATTTTTCATAAAATTAACATTCGTGAAATCAAAAATTAAATATCTCAAAAAATGTCAAAGTTACAAGCATTTCAAAATACAGGAACAGGATCAGTTCAAACGTGCCCAGTAATGTCACTAGCTACAATGCCCTTCAAACCGGAACATGGTAGTGCTTGCACACTACTGCTTGGCGGCAGGATAACTGGTAGAGCGGTGCTACCTACCTAGACGAATTTTGCAGATAAGTCCTACCACCTAGTAATCTGAGAATACTAAAATAAAGGTCATGAATCCATGTTTGTTATGGTTTTTGGAGTTCCGTAAAAAAACGGACCCCTGATTAGGGGTCGGAAAGTAATTTTAAGTAGTGTCCGGAAACTATTGAATTTTGTATCAATATACTAATTGAATAGGCAGGTACGTTATTTGACAATAATTGGACCGCCTGTTGCCTTCTGCCTTAGAATTGACGCAAGGCAATATTATACGAGATGCTCTGACATCACCGCTATAGCCATTAGCCACTCTAAAATAACAAGGAAAGTTGCAATTTTCGATGGCTTGGCGCCTGATGCGAAGGTGACACTGTGCGCTGTAAAGGTCGATATAGGCTAACAGCATCAAAAATAGCAAGTTTTTTTCACATTTGTAAATAGACCTTCAAGCAGCATTTAAAGCCTTGTTAGCAGATCCATTTGAGCTTAACCTTATCGCGTTTTATGCGCGTGCGCACATATCCAGTGATGACGTGACACCAATTGTAGCCTTTGTAACGGTTTCCTCCAGTGAGAATTGTATCGGCCTTCTTGTATTATGTCATCAACTCATCAAGAATACGTAAAAATGTGCGGATTTGACAATGTATATGTATGTATATATAGATAAATGCTTAATAGCCGTTTCTTTAGACATTCCGACGCGACAGTCCTCAACGACACGACACGACAGCTAGCTCTTCACCGAGGCCGTCATCGGCACCGAAATGGCGCTGCTTATGTTATGGGTAGCCGTACGCCTAACATCAGGTGAACGACTAGCTCATCACGTCATACAAAACCTCTTCATATGACGCCCTTGATTCCCATCAACGCCTCAACGTCTCTGCGGCGCGGGCGTGCGGTGCTTGGGTAGAACACTACTTGGGGGACAGACAAGAATGTGGTCGAAGGCATGATTAGCCGCTTCTTCACTGAACGATACCACATGCCATGACACTGCTGGCCTCATCATCATATCAACAGCCGGAAGACGTCTACTGAAGAACTCAGCCGGTCCATAAAACGCCACTTTGGGTGAGACAGCTGATTTAGAATCTAATAGACATTATTTGGCAATTTCCGCACTCTTGAAAACTCATGCAGGGCCCAGACGAATTCGACCCCGGGTGCGTTGGCTTGTAAACTGAAAGGGCCACCGGTGTGCAATACATTCGATAGTCGGAGTCTGAGAAGCCTGTACTTAATCAAGTATCTAGTTTTATGCCTAAAGGTCTAATTCTCAAACACCTGACCTTAGATCCACTTTGTTGGAATTGCTCATGCGCTGATGTCATAACCGCAGGCGGAAGGTCACGGCAATTGGCTGCAGACGCGAGAGGAGCTAGACTAGATCGGTCAAAAACATGGGCTACTTTAAGTAACGACTTCTATTGCTATTTATTCTGTGACTAACGAGTCACGCCAAACTGTTAGCAAAAAATTGAAGAAACCTGTTTACACTGTTAAAGAGCTCCATGTTTTAAGTTCTAGGTAAAAATCGCAGTGGGCATCGCCTTGTGTGATCGTAGCTTTAGATCCTTTGCTATCATTCATTCATTTCATTTCATTTATTTATTTATAAGAATAATCTTACATGTCATCAGCCTGAAGACGTCCACTGCTGAACATAGGCCTCCCCCCAAATAGGGCCACTTTGAGCGGCTGTTTGCCACCAGCATCCATCGGCTCCCCGCGGTTCTGACCAGGTCGTCGGTCCACCTAGTGGGGCCGGCCAACGCTGCGTCTTCCGGTTCTTGGTCGCCACTCGAGAACCTTTCCTCCCCATCGGTTGTCAGGCGCTGGTTGGCCATTCAATGTTCACAGATTTCAAAGTCACCATGTCGAGCAAAAGCCTACAAAACGGAGAAGTAGGTCGACCCAAAATTACATACGAATTGCGAACCGCGCCTAATTACTGTGAATGTAAACAGGCAGGGTCATTGCATGCTCGTCCGGTGAACTGGAGCGGAAATCACGAGAACCATATTGTCATAGGGAGGGAAATGAATGAAATCCGTGCGGAACTACGGAGTGGTCACAGATCAGAAGGCCAGGTGGTCGCGGCACATGAAAAAGTTCTGAACTATCGTGTGGGGCAAGGTTATTAAGAGAACCGTCCTGGTATTTGGAAATGTTATTGCCGTCGCTCTGCTATCCGCAGTCCGCTCCAATGATAGAGACAATAGAGCCCGTGAGTGAATTTACCTACATTTTAGCGTTTCGGGCTTCGATCAGGTCCGGGCGAAAAAGGTTTTCACCCTCTAAATCTTAACATAATCTTTTGACTTTGGATATCAATCGTTTGGATATGTTATAGTCTATGCTTGTACGGCTTGATTTTTTTGATTACAACTACTTTTCTTGGTCATAATGTTGACGCTAAAAATTCGTAAGTTTAGGTGGCTATAACTACGAATTAATGCGAAAACTTAAAAAAGGAAGACGTATGAGCATAGTTTTTTACTGTGTAGACACCATAATTTAAAAAAGTCGTCGAAATCACATATAACGGATAACATTTAGGGGTGGAAAAGCGTTGGCGCTTTTTGTATAGACAAAAGGGGGGAGGGAGGGGCATGCTCTTCTCTAACTTGCGCTTGCTATTGGACATCAGATTCATTAAAAAATTCGATATCTGCCAAAGATAACATCTGTATACTGTGCTGTGTGATTTACCTACGTAATTTTTTGGTTGTTTGAGAGATGAACTTTGCGTGGTACTGGTAATCCCATGTGTTGGTGATGTTCTTCGGAGATAGATAACGGAACTTCTCAATATGAAACTAAGGTCATTGAACTCGGTTTAACCCCTTTTTTAAATAGGGCATTGTATAGAAAATTGCGCGAATTTGTCGTTCATCATTTCAGCCCGTACCAACCCACTGTTAGGTATAGGGCTCCTATGCACACCATCCATTCCGGCGCTGTGGAAGTTCAACCACTGCTATCCTGCTATCTTCACTGTTATCTGACCATCGGGTGGATGCTCTGCCTACTGATCTACGTCCTTTTAGATGTCAAAACTTGTTGATTTATCAAAATCAAATACCTTTAAATATATTTAATAGGTCCTCTAGGTCATGCCTACTGGTCTACGTCCTCTCAGAGGCCACCATTTGTTGATTTACCAAAATCAATAGGTCCTCTGGGTCATGCTCGTTCGTCGAAATAGAGCGGAAACAGATCAGCATAAAACCCATTGTAGTCCACACGATCAAATGAATGATTGATCGTACCCATTCATTCGAGCAACCATGCTAGATTTCGCGTTTGAATTAGGTACTGTACGTGAAATAACTGTGATGGTTTCGGTACGGTATTAGTCGATTGTTTTGTGTTAGCAGAATGCTAATTCATCATCATCATCCTGAAGACGTCCACTGCTTCAAATAAGCATCTGCCGTAGAGCGTCTGCTTGTCCCCTGCATCTAAGGATTACCCGCGGTTTTGACCAGGCCGTCGGCCCACCTAGTGGCCGGCCTATACTTGGTGTATTTGAATTCATTAGCATCCTTTGAAACTAGGTACCTACTCCTGAAACCGGTCACATGGAGACCAAAATTTGTGAAATCTAACGTATTGATTTGGTATTGATAGTAACTGCAGTCATTTGTGGGACGGGTCTGCAAAGTACCAATTGGCAGCTTTGGACACAATCGAGCGTCGCGCCATGAGGCTTATTGCAGACAAGGCGCTTGTTGGGAAGAGGTCGCAAAGCCTCGAGAACAGGCGTAGAGTTGCTAGTCTGTCCATTTTTTATCGGCTGCATTTTGGGGAATGTGCGCAGGATCTCCATCAACTAATCCCGTCATCCCCTTGTAACCATCGGACTTCAAAACGTGGCGAGTCGTTGCATCCTTTTGTTGTTAACGTCCCTCGAACCCGTACTAAGCGTTTTGCTAGTTCTTTTATTATTCTCACGGCTGAGGAGTGGAATGCACTTCCTGCTTTGACCTGGGCTCCTGGTACTTTGTTACTTTTGGTACTCTGAAGAGGTGAAGAGTTTAGATTCTTACTTGTATACGTATGTAAGGTAGGTACTTATGATAAAGTTATTTTGTATTTTGTTTTACATAATTATGCAATTACCTTGTTACCTAAGTAATTATCCCTCAAAGCGCCGTAGCGCTCAATTGTAAATATACCACTTTTTGTATCGGTCACCCAATAAAGTAGTGACCGCAGCGAACGTTGCTTAACCTTACCTAATTAAGATACTCACGACCAAAAATGCCGCAGGGTGTATATCAATATTATGTGTATGTTGTGCTAACTAGCCTGTTAGCTCAGTTGGTAGTAGCTCTGCCTTCTGAACTATAGTTTGTGGATGCCGGATGTGATGGATCCAGGACAAACATTTGTGTGATGAACATCGATGTTTGTTCTGTGTCTGGGTGTTATATTGTATTCTATGTATGTATTTACAAACAAAAGAGTATCTAAGTATTCTATCAGTTATCTGGTTCCCATAGTATATACTATGCTTGGTTTGGCGCTGTGTGACATGTCCACACATATTTATTATTTTAGATTTATGATGTATTACAGATTTTCCATCAGTCAATGGATAATCGTCAATTGTGATAGAATATAATGGTTTACTGTACAGTGCAAATCACGCGGTTAGGAGTACATCAATGGAGGCTCCTGAAATAGCCGCAAGGCCGAGGCGTGTCCGTTTCTATGGTCATTAGGTCATAGTAAATGGAGTACTTAAGAGCCAGTGTGGCTAAGCGATAGCTGATGTGACTTTCAATGCTACGGAAAAGGGTCGAATCCTGCTCGGTTCCCATCAATGGCTTTTCATGTTATGTGCGTTTGCACTAGCTCTTGCAACGGTGAGGGCAAAAGTCGCGAGGAAACCGGCTTGTTCAAGTATTAAGAGATGTTGGTCTCTAGTCAAATTCAAATAACTTATTGTTAATAGGCTATTTCTAACACTTTTCACACACAAAATGAACATAAAGTCAGGGTACTAAATAAAGTTCCATAATGTCAAAATATAGGAACCCTTAAAATAAATAAGTCACGAGTGAACAGGTATCTTCTAGGCAAGCATGCACCATCGTAGGCCGCGTCATCACTTACCATCAGGTGAGACAGTGGTCAAATGCTATTTATGCCTGGTGTATTTAAAACTAAGGTATATAACCATTATCTCGCACTCCAAAATAAAGACAATAACTGAGCAAAAATATAGTAACTCCATTGTCATATGAATGTGTATATGTAGGTATATAATATAGTGTAATTATATATTTAAATATAAATGTATTATTAATATTCATGGTAAAGATAGTTAATATATATTTATGAGTCTTAGTTTATTAACGTGTATAAAAATATATATACTTTGTATATTTAAGCTGCGTTGTACTGCCACATAAATTTCCATGTTACACCCAGGTTAACTGGAAGATAATGATCTCTAGCATTAACTTCGCCTATGTACCTACATTTGTTGTTTGTGCAATAAAGCATTTTCTATCTATCTATCTATCTATGCCTATAAATTGAAAAAAAAAAAAAAACATTTTTAAAAAAAAAGTTCTCTTTCCTACTACTGGTGCAAGCAATGCGTCCCGACTCTATGTATGTAAAAGTTGCAACAGCAGTAACAAAGCAACAGCAGTAGCACAGCGACAGCAAACACTTAGCAATCGGTCGCAGCCGCCCGCCTGTTGCTCGCCTATCGCTGAATGCACTTTGGCCTTTGATACTGGCGCCACTAGCAACAGAACAGCAATAGATGGAAACAATATAATGCACTTTTTAGTTCATCGCTTGTCCGACAGACGGTGATCTTGCGCTTGATCGCTGTCTGCTGTTCCAAAGTGATGTTTGACAGCAACGATTGCGAAATTTACGCCTGTTGCAAACTTGTTGCGAGGCGGGAGCTTCGATTAAACTAGTAAAAAAGAAGCAACAAGACACCTTACGATCTATCTATTCTACGGTATTCATCTCTCTATGATAGCGCAACACGATCTCTGTTCCCCGAGAGGAACAGGTGAAGCACCCTCCAAAAACTAAAAGCGTGCTACTCCGCCATTTAATGACCGCTTTGCTTATTGTTTAAAATATCAAGTTCTTCTTTAACCTTCTTTTATCTTTCGTTCCAGGGTCTTGCATGAATCTTAGGAGACGTCACCATTGAAAGCGCTCAACACGACTTACTGAGTGAGTACTTCCCTAAAACTATTCTTAGCCTCACCACAGAAATGGGAATGGCCGACTCAAACAAGACCGCGTTGTTGTAGCTTACGTCATCAACCAATGCTGGGCTACGTTCTAAAACGTCGCTCGACGTCGAGCTATCGCCTCAAGGCGAGCGATGTCTGTCGTCCGATGTTTAAGAACGCCACTGTACACAACTGTCAAAACTTTCGTGATTAAAGCATTTCGGAGCCCTTGGTTTTTGAGTATTAAGTGTCCATTTGCGTTAGAATCTTCATTAACGTAGTTTCCATCGTGACTTTCTTGAAAGTTACAGCGCCATTGATAAAATAACCCCAAAAATGCTCAAAAGCAAACGTCACCTGAAGTCATATGTCACATGAAACGTCACGACTTTCACCCACCTATTTCGCGGTGCGTCGTCGTGCGACGTTTAGGGAGGGCTCCGGATGATCGTGGAGCGATCGTAACGAGGGTTTTAGAACGCATAGCGCGACGAACGCAATCCAGGGATCGGGCCTTCCCCATTGACTATAAATCCAGTTGACCAATGATACAACTTGCCCTTATACGAAAACGAGTGGTGTATTTCAACCACTAATTTCTAATACTAAAAAAAAACTTAATATTGTTTTCGTGATGTAGGTTAAAAATGAATGCAATCATTGAAAAAAATTAAATCACGGAGTAATAAGCTTTTAAAGTTTCTGGAGGGGGCAGCGCCTGTCCCTTTCTCGCAAAACAGAGATTCCCCACAGTTACTATGAAATCGCACGTTGTGAAGTCACATGCCAATGAGATTGTATGTAAAGCTACCAACAGCTTACAAATGGGGTACTATTAAGGAGAAAGACCTGACGTCACTGCACGTTTGTTTGAGCTGTCTCTTTCTATTCCTGTATTTTAAAATGCTTGTAACTTTGTAATTTTTTTTGTTTTTTTTTTTTGTTTTTTTTTTGTTTTTTTAATTTACTTGTGCAATAAAAAATAGCACGGCACAAGCCTATTATACTATAATTATGCATATTATATTTTATTTTATATGCAAGGTTATCAAGTTTTAATTAGCAGGTCAAATTATCAATGAATATAATTTTATAGTGTAGTAAGAGAGTAGATACGAATAATTTATTACCATTGATTATTTGACATGCCTCATTGCTCAGTTGTTATTAGCTCTGCCTTATACATATACTGTAGGTTGTGGGTTCGATACTCACCCAGGACATCCATTTGTGCAATGAGCCTAAAATGAAAATGAATTTGTTCTGTCCCTAGGTGCTGTGACAGAAACGACACCCTACTAAGGGTCAATTCAGATCAGGCGCTTTTTAAGTGGTAATTAAATATCAATCGTATTCTATTAAGACAAAGTTGAAAATAGTATACATTAAACATTAACATTGAAATCTTAGCCAATAAGAATTTTGCAGGCTCTATTTTCAGCTTTGTCTAAATTGAATAAGATTTATATTTATTTACCACGTAAATAGTGCTCGAGCATTTTTCCGCCTGATCTGAAGAGCCGACTGTAGTCGATATCTCTTCTCTCCTATCATAGAAGATTGTTCAGTGAGAAATGTTGGCGCATGGAATGAAGGAGAGGTTAGCTATTCATCATCAACAGTTTGAAGACGTCCACTGCTGAACAACTTTGTGACCATCTAGATGTAACCTATATTCAAGCAAATAAAAAAATTCAATTTCAATTTCAAAGGCCTCTTTTAGCGGCTGCTGGCCTCCTGCATCCATTGGCTCCCCGCGGCAAATCTCCCAGATTCGATAATAATACTTGTAAAAATAAGACACTGCTATTATTGCCAGACAAGTTAAGGCCGTGTGGTCGTGGCCGGCGGAGTGAGAATAGGACCACCCCATCTCTTCCTGTGGGTGCCGTAAAAGCCGGCTAAGGGGATATCCTGGCAATGGGCATCAGCATTCTCCTCGGTACATTAAAATCTTCTGCGATCACCAGGAGGCAGGATCGGCACTGGCAGACCTGATTTTTTTACATATTTAGGTGTCGGTCAACGATCTAAAGATAACCTATTGGGGTACCCGATGACGTAGGTATTTTTGCAGTGGGCTCTCGCACCACTAAATTTTCTTTCTTAAACAATATATTGTTTTGTTATTTCAAGGCTTTTCTCGTTTCCAGACGAAAGGCAATAATAAAAGTAATAAAAGTCGACATCGATCGCGACTGCGCGGCGTCTCGTCTCATAGAACAACGTAGCTTAATTGGTAAAGACGCGACATTCTATAGCGGCGTGGCGGCGGCGCGGCTCTTAGTTTATAACTTACATAAATTGGGGTGATCATTTAAAAATAGTGGGGTACAATATTTAGGTCGTAATTATTTTCAATTAAAAAAAACTCAATGATAGACTTAGTTTGATCTGGATTTTAGCAGTATCATATTATTATCTAAAAACAAGTAAAACGTATATTTAGGTCATCAAATTGTGTGTGTGCACAATTTTATATATTTTTTTTTGTGCTTTGTTTACCTTTTTAATCTCGAATTCTGAACACGACTATAATACGATATACATTGCTGTAACACCAAGCCAGCAGTCTATATTGATTTAGCCTGTCTAAATCCAGCCAAATGTATTACCCGCTTAAGTACCTAGTCTTAGGCTGACATTCACAAACGAGTTCGAGTTTGATCTCAAACTTCGTTATGTCAGAAATCGAGTCTAGACTCAAACTCCAATCGTATCGGCATTCACAGTCGAGTTTAGCATAATGGAGTACGAGTATAAGCTCAGCTAAGAATGAGACGGGCTGAGCCGCGAAATCGGTGACTCGAGCCGTGCTCAGACACCGCCATCTTTGCTATCACGCCTGTTTTTAAATACAATGCTGTTTAGAATCAATTTTTAAGATGGTTATTGAAAATAAAATTAGTTTTGTATTAAAATTAAATTAATAAATTACGAAATAAAATTGAGTAATAATTTCATTTAAAATCAAAATAACATCGGAAAACTCAAAAATAAATATACCAGTTACTCATTGTTGGCAGATAAGTTACTGTGTGTATTCTTTGTTGTATTCATTTTATAAGAAGCATTCATTTTAGCTTCTAGAATTTGTATGTATGGAGCTATTAACTCCCTCAGATATTTTTTACAAAAACTTTGAACACTAAAGACGATTTATTTTTCATTGCTTTACTTAACCTACTGCTATGTCCGCTAAAATTCACTCGTTTTTTTTAAATAAATTTAGGTAATAACCAACAAAATTTATAATAATTTTAACTTTGAAAAATAAAAACAGATAACGGTGCGCTTTCCAGAATACAGAATAATAATCTAAAATGGCGCGCTTTTTATATTCTCCTGCAAAGAGTATATCACCACCAAGTTTGGTCTCCTGTTTCAGTTTTTCAGAATATTTGCTATTGTTTCTCTCTTTTTAACATAATACTGCTAAGTAAAAAAAGAAAATCATTACTCACTAATGTCAAACTACGCTTGTCTATGGCTGGAGTCGAACTTCACGGAGTTATCGTTTGATCTTGTCTCTGAATTTAACGACGCGGAGTATACTCACTGAGTCCGGAGTTCGATCTCACGTGAGACCGATGGGAGTAAACTCGATGCATTGACTCTGAATGTCAGCCTTAGTCCCCGATGCAAACGAGTTTCACATCTAATAAACCTAACCAATGTTTATTCTATGACCTTCCCTCTCGAGACACCCCCTTTCGCAACCCCTAACGACGTCCTTGAATACCTAAAACCAATTTGTTTTTATTGCGAAAGTATAAGGAATGCATTAAGGGTGTCGTGCCGACCTTCTGACTTGCCAACCCCTCGGTTAGGGGATGGTTTTTATTTGAAAACTAGTGAATACAGAGTCCCTTGTTAGTCCATAAATAATAATGGGAGTTCTACGACAGCGTGGTTGTAAAAACTTTTGAAAGTTCAGACATTTTATTGAAAAAGTTTGGAAGAGTTTCAGAAAGCGTTTTTTTTTATTACAACGAAAAAGAAATGTTCAAATTCGGTATCTAGGAAAAATGCACCCAAAAATTACCCAACTCACATGTCAATACAATCTTCCGGGAACGTAATCCAATTTTTTTTATGAAAACTCTGACGCCATTTCAAGACAGACAAGAAAGAGAATGAGAGTCAGACTCGCGCACGGAGGGTTCCGTACCATTATCTATAAAAACGAGCAAACAATCCCATTAAATATTTATTTTATTCTGTTTTTTTAGTATTTGTTGTTATAGCGGCAACAGAAATACATGTGTGAAAATTTTAATTGTCAAACTATCACGGTTCACGAGATACAGCCTGGTGACAGACAGCCAGACAGCAGAGCCTTAGTAATAGGGTCCGTTTTACCCTTTGGGTACGGAACCCTAAAAACGTTGGGCAAATAGACAAGTTAGAGTAGAGTGCGTTGCAGACGATGTCTGTCTAAATGAAAATTAAGCATGAAAACTTATTGACCGTTATATTTATAGGAAACAAGATTATGTCACGCTTCGCTGTCATTAATATTAATCTCAGTGTCTCGGCTGTACCGATTATAATATATGTACATATTCAGAGCCGTATATTGTTAAGTAATGAACAAAAGCAGCGATGATTTACTAATTAGGCTCTTATGTTAATGAGTACATTCTATTTCTAGCTCACAATCTTTCGTGAACTAAAGCGGTAGTGTAATGATTTAGTGTTCTTTGCGATTTCATTTCCACTTTTTTATATAAACGATGACGTAGCGAGCCAGTCGTTCGCCTGGTGTTAAGCGTCACGGCCGCCCATCGCAGATGGCCGTGTCATTTGGAACTCTAAATTAATGTTTCGCGTGACACTGCACTGCGCACGTCATCCTGAGATATCAGCGCAGTCTAGTAATAAGATTACCAGACTGTGAAATCAGGTCGTAAAGTCTCACTTACCCAGTAATGTCACTAGCTACAGTGCCTTTCAAACCGCAACACAGTAGTGCTTGCACACTACTGCTTGGTGGCAGAATAACTGGCAAAGCGGTGGTACCTGCCTAGACAAACTTTGCAGAAAAGTCCACTTACACCAAATAGTTTAAAAAAAAAGTAAATTAATGACATGCGAGCTAGTCGTTCGCCTGGTATCAAGCGTCACTCTGAACTCTAAATTAACATAGCTTTGTGTGACACTGCATTGCGGACGTCATCCTGAGACTTCGCACAGTACTAGACTGTGTGACCAGATCATAATAGTCTCATTAAAAGAACTCCTAGTTGTCGCATTAAAAGATCAAATTCCACAGGTATAGTCTGGCATCGTTTCCGACCGCGTCGGCTACCATCCGGCCGGCTCGTTCCGCAGGACGCACCCAATTGGGAACGGGAGTTGCTACCGGAAGCCAGTGGGTCTAACCTGTGCTTGTGCTGATACTCGCGATTTGTGATTGTGCGATGATTTACTAAAGGCGAGCGCCGTGTGGTCTCTGTCTGTGCATAGGACCACCACAACTGTTCCCGCAGGTGCCGTAAGAGCCGGTGTGAGAGCCCACTGCAAAAAAACCTATGTCATCGGGTACCCCAATAAGCTATCTTTAGATCGTTAACTGACACATAAACATGTAAAAAAAAAACAGGTCTGCCAGTGCCGATCCTGCCGGGTCATGAAAATAATCCACCTCCACCGACTTCAAATGCCTTGAATACTACGTTTCGCCAAGTACAGACCTGGCAGACCTTTTAATCTATTATCAGGGTCACCTTGGCTATTATTGGGCGTAGGTTTCATCAGGGTATTCGCTGAGGTAGGTAAAGGGTGTGAAAGGCACATTCTTAGGGGTCTGCCAGGTACTTCCGGCAGGGTGCGCAATGGCGGACCAATTTTTTTTACATAATTAATCAACGATTAACTGTTGCCAGGACATTCATTCGGTACCTTATGACGTAATTTTGACAAAAAAAAAACGTCAAAAAATTTCTATTATTTTCATGGCCCGGCAGGATCGGCACTGGCAGACCTGATTTTTTTACATATTTAGGCGTCGATTAACGATCTAAAGATATCCTATTGGGGTACTCGATGACGTAGGTTTTTGTGCAGTGGGCTCTCGCACCATTATGGAATATCCAGGGCAACAGCATTCTCCTCGCTCGGTACATTAAAGCGTTCTGCTATCACCAAGCCGCCTGCCAAGCCCGGGCGTGTTCAAGAGAAAAGTGAATAGCTACTTACTTAGCTAGGATGCTACACCTTCGATTGCATCGTTGGTAATTATTAGGAGCCATAATCACCAACGCTTGGCAGGCGGGTTGGTGATCATAGAAAGCGTCCGAAGTGACGTTTTATGGTGGAGACCTAAGTTCAGCAGTGGCGTCTTCCAGCTGTTGATGATATTAAAGTCGTAACATATGTGCCAACTTGGCTGGCGCCGACGGAATGGCATGCCGGATAAAAGGCCCTCCAACATGTGTACGTTCCAACTGCAGGGATCGACCTCCTTGCTTCGCTTTCCTCCGTGGAGGGTGAAATTACTGGCCAGTCAGACTTTATGTTCTGATCACAGTACTAGGACGGTTCAACTAAATACCAGCTTCAGGCCTTGGACTCAATTGAAAGGCGAGCAAAAAAGCTCATAGGTAACGATACAATGGTGAGGGCTAGGCTTCGGAGCTTAGAGCACCGTCGTAAAGTTGCCAGCCTATCAGTTTTCTACAGGTTACATTTCGGTGAGTGTGCTGCGGAGCTACACAATCTAATTCCACAGTCTCCGTTTCACCATCGGACGACAAGACGTACAGCTACACGCCATCCATTTATGGTTGATATTCCTTCAATTCGCACAAAGCGGTTTGACTCGACATTTATAATCTGAGCATCCATGGAATGGAATTCTTTACCAGCGTCTTTGTTTCCCGATAAGTACAATCTGGAGCTCTTGAAGTCGCGAGTGAATAGGTATCTTCTAGGCAAGCATGTACCATCGTAGACCGCGTCGTCACTTTCCATCAGGTGAGATTGCGGTCAAATGCGGGCCTATTTAGTTGTAAAAAAAAAACAGTCTATAAATCTCATTACTAAACTGTGCCGATGTCTCAGGATGACGTGAGCAGTGCTGCAGGGTCACGCGTACTTTATAATGTAGAGTTTAGTGGCGTTGCTGTTATGGGCGGCCGTGACGCTTTACATCAAGTGAATGATCAGCTCGTCACGTCATTCGTTTACATAAACATATTGGATCGTATTGTCTTCAATCGTGTGAGTTACCGCTGCAGCACACTTGCTAGTGTCCACGTAACAGCCGGAAGACGTTCACTGCTGAACACAGGCCTCCCTCATAAAACGCCACTTTGGACGCTTATCACAGGGGGAGGTTTGCCATAATCACCACGCTTGGCAGGCGGCTTGAGGTGTGTTTTTTTGATTAGTTAAGGTGACCAATGATTAAAAATGCTAACAAATATTGACCATTGGTTAGAATTTGTTAGCAATTTTAACCATTGGTTACCTTAACTATGGATCAAAAAACCACACCCTTAGTGATCACAGTAGATTATAATGTACCTCAGAGAATGCTGCTGCCCATTCCCTGGATATTCCCTACGCTGGTTGTTATGGCACCCGCGGGAAGAGATGGATTGGGCCTATTGTTGCGCCGGTATTACGTACTACAATTAAGCAACTTTTCTGTGCCTATAAATTATGCAAGCTAAGCTATTACGTGACGGTTAGTATGCTCGTCCGTCCCCCAATCTGAATAAACCTTGAATATCATTAGCGGTAATGATTCACAATTCGCCGGCCACGTTCGTGCGCGTGCAGTTCGCATTGCGACGCGTTTCGCGTATTTTTATCGGTGACTTTTTGTGTTGCTTGTGTCCGATGTTTGCAAATAACCGGCCAAGTGCGAATCGGACTCGCGCACGAGGGGTTCCGTACCATTATCTATAAAAACGAGCTAAAAAATCACGTTTGTTGTATGGGAGCCCCCTTAAATATTTATTTTCTTCTGTTTTTTAGTATTTCTTGTTATAGCGGCAACACAAATACATCATCTGTGAAAACTTCAACTGTCTAATTGTCACGGTTCATGAGATACAGCCTGGTGACAGACGGACAGACAGATAGCGGAGTCATTGTAATAGGGTCCGTTTTCCCCTTTGGGTACGGAACCTCAAAAATGGTGGGTGCGGCAATATATTGGCGATGTGTTAAAATATTGCTTGTCCGTGCAGTTCCGTGCTTCAATAAAATGTTAGCTTAAGCGTAGAAAAAAACTTTGTACCTCAGACTAGAAGACCGGTAGACGAAGCCCCATAGAAACATAGAAACTAGAATATAAAGCCAAACAAAAATAATAAGAATCCGGAAAACCATGCTATAGGGTCGCTCGTAGAACTGACAACCGATGGGGAAGAAAGGTTCGCGAGTCGCGACCACGAACCGGAAGACGCAACGTAGGCTCCCCACTAGGTGGACCGACTATCTGGTGAAAACCGCGGGGAGCCGATGGAAGCAGAAGGCGAGTAGCCGCTCAAAGTGGTGCTCTCTGGGGGAGGCCTATGTTCAGCAGTTGACATATTCAGGCTGTTGATGATGATAATGATTAAGGGGGCGCCCATAAATTACGTGAGGTGATTATGGCGATTTTTCGACCCCCCTACCCCCTTGCTGATGTCGTGAGATTACGATCGACCCCTTTCCTCATCTTAATATCGCGTGAGATTTTTCAAAATGCGTTTTTTTTGCTGGTACAATTTTTGCCATTGCGTAAGGATTAAAAACATAGACTGCTTAAAACAACGCTTCCGTTTGTCTATACCGTAGGTAAGAAGAACGCCAGACATCGTGACAGCCTCTGTCGTGTGGTGGTTGAGCAGGTCGGCTCTTAACTCGGAGGCCGTGGTTTCGATTCCCGCGACAGAACAAGGATTTGTGCACGTGAAAAAAAGCGCAAATACGTTATTCTGTGTGTGGGTGTTGTGGGAGCATGGTCGTCGTAGCTCCTGGGTCCCTAGATGCAGGGAATCCTAGTTAGGGTCCAGGATCTATGCATGTGATCGTTGTGCGTCATTTTTTAATTTATTTACATCCAACCTCTTTACTCATGCAAGACTATTTAAAGATGAATATAACATCGCAAACAATACAATGACGCCATTCGGTCCGTCGCGTCGGCCGTGTCCACAAGATGGGCAGCTCCGGTCGTTTTATAGGGCAAACATGTGTGTGGCGAACGTACGTCCATACCATCCTTAATGCATATTTACGATTGAATGCAGTCAGTAAAGATGGAGTCAGTAACTCAGTTGTTAATTTTACGAACGTGATTCTTTTCATTAAAAAAATATATATCAGTTTGCATAATTTACAACAAATGTGAAGGTTATCAAAAACATTGGACATTTCAGAATTAAATGTCCGTAATTGTAAATAAATAAATAAATAATAACGCCCAACGATCACATACATAGATCCTGAACCCATTCCCTGTATCTAGGGACCCAGGAACTACGAGGACCATGCTCCTACAACACTGTTCAACAATTCTGTAATACATGTTTGGCTTAGCAGTCAATTTTTATAGCGGTTTTGTATATTTGTTTAGGCTTGTTTTTTAGCTTTTCATTAAGTTCATAAAGTACGCGAAGCTTTACAATACCAGTTTTTAAGGCACGGCACAGACGGGCGACCGGTGGCGGCGACAGCGACCGGCCGCTGTCCCGGTCGCTGTCGCGTGCTACTGCTATTTTCGTTCGCAGCACAGCAATAGCGGTAGCGTGCGGCACTACGTTTTATATCCCGCTCGGTCTCACGGTTCTGAATCACACGCTCGCGTCAGTCGCGAGTATCGGCGTCTTGTTTAGCTGTAGCGGCTACAAGTATGCGACGACAGTGTATGAAAAAGCGTGTGAACACTGAACAGTTAGTCGCTGGCGAACGGTCGCTGTTGCTATCGCCGGTCGCCCGTCTGTGCCTAGCCTTATATTACTAAAAAAAAAAAAATGCCTTCATCGCTGCTGCTTTTAACTTTCAACCTACTTTTGCTACTGCATAATTATTCCTATACGTTGACATGTTTTTGTATGATTCGAACAATCGATCTTCCACCTCAAATACACAGTCAATAAGGTCTATATTTGATCAGTTGATCGTTTATTAATAGACATGCCATGTTATACAAATGCTGTAGGATAGCCTTGTTTAACTGGACATGTGTTATTTCCACGAAAGATGGATTGTTGTATTGAAATCCTTCAAGATTATGTCATTCACACAAGTCACGTATCTTTTATTCCAATAATATTGTGTTAGAGTATTATGTCTAATGTTATTTTAGAGATCTTGTTGTTGTAACTACATGTTCATGTTGTTATATTTAGGATGAAGAGGTAATCTCGAGAAAAAAATATGTGATAATGAAAAAAAAAATTACTTGTCCCTGGCTGACCGGTAAACATAATATTATTTCTGAAATATACTATCAAACCGATGCACTCAGGTTCTAATCCAGCTTGGCCCTGCACCAAAGACTTAATTTCTGTGAAAGTTTGGTGCAAGTTCGGCACTCGCTCTTACAACGGAGAAGGAAAAATCCTGAGAAAACAAAAAAAAAAACATGTTGAAGAATCACAACATTCGGGAACATGTGTCATCCACCAACCCGCACTTGTCCAGCGTGGTGGGTTATGGTCTACACTCTCCCTGTGAGAGCAGGCTCGTGTCATCGTGTCCCAGCTGTGGGAACGTTGGGCTAGCGACGCCGAAACATAAAATGTGTTTTTACTCCTAATTAGGTTTTTAGATAATACAGGCGCCAGTGATTAAAGTCATTAGTCATGTATGTTACCATTTGCAGTCAGCTGTTGTTGTCTGTCATTACATATACCATTTATGTACAAATGTACATAAGGCGAGGGCACGATTACACGCTCTAAGTAATAAGGTTGAAAATCGCACCGAATATTAGAGATTTAGATTACTGTACTGTAGGTTTCCTTTCGAAACACTAATTAATACTATAGGTATAGAAGATTCACTCTGCAAAGACGTTTAAACAAATTACGGCTCTCCCGGCAACGCAATTAAGTGTAATTCCGCCCGCGCTGCTATACTAGCCTCACTAGTTGCCTCTCTTTCTAATCAATAGTAATTTTGCATTATAATGCCACTTCTCAAGATTTGATTGTACAGGTACAGAAGTTTCACTACGCGAAGTTACTTAAATAAATAGCAACTCTTGCTACAACGCAATAAGGTGCAGACTCGCACAGCGCTACAATCCTACGCTAAAATGTACACCTCTCTTTGTACGCTGTCGTATTATGTAAAAGTTGCAACAGCAGTAGCAAAGCAACAGCAGTAGCAAAGCGAAAGCAGGTCGCAGTCGCCCGCCTGTTGCTTGCTTATCGCTGAATGCACTTTGACCTTTGATACTAGCGCCACTAGCAACAGAACAGCAATAGACGGAAACAAAATAATGCACTTTATAATTTATCGATTGTCCGACAGACGGTGATCTAGAGCTCGATCGCTTTCTACTCTGCCAAAGTGATGTTTGATAGCAATGATTGCTTACGCTTGTTGCAAACTTGTTGCAAGTTACGTAATTAGTCAGCCGGACGTCGACGCTGGTCCTATCGTACTTTTACCTATAGTTCGGACCTTCCATAGGGCACACTCTTTATTTTTATTTTATTTTTTATTTAAACGAATGACGTGGCGAGCTAGTCGTTCGCCTGGTGTTAAGCGACACGGCCGCCCATAACAGATTGCAGTGCCACTCGGAACTCCAAACTAAAGTTTCGAGTAACACTGCGCACTGCGCACGCCATCCTGAGACATCACACAGTCTAAAAAAGTTTTCTAGACTGTGAGATCAGTTCGTAAAGTCTCATTTGCCCAGTAATTTCACTCTTCCAGTGAACGTAGTCTTTTCGATACTCTTGTCCCAGCAACGGCCCAAGCCGAGGCTCGCATCCGCGTGCCCTTGTGCCCCGGTGCCCTTGAGCTAGCTGCCTCCCACTTTTGACGGCTGGTCACCTTATGCGAAGGTGACGCTCTAAAGGTCGGTAGAGACAAACTTCGTAAGCCCGCTTAAAAACCTAGAAGGTATAAAGATATTATAGTCCTTATGATGACTAGATTACCTGTTTTATACAGGTTCTATGATGTCGCCACGACTGCTTAGTCGGTAAAAACACATATTCCTAAAGATTTTCGCAGTTAGCGGTCATGTAACCATAGCTCAGTTGGCAGAGCGTCTAATCCGGTGAGTAGGGAGGCGCGGGTTCAAACCCCGCTGGTTGCTAAAATTTTAAGAACTATAATATCTTTGTAAAACCTAAAGTGGGTAGCGCGCCAGGTTTGCTAAGACACGTTTGATATTGAAACAACCTATTAAACCACAAGCAATATCTATACCAAATTGGTATTGGCAAAGTCTATTATTTTATCTATAAAAAGGCTTCTAATACCGCAGCGATAAATAACGTTAAGGTGACGAGTATAGCCAGATGAGCAGGTCCAAATCCGTTCAAAGAAACATCAACCTTAACGTCGTAGTCTTTAATATCAATTCAGTCTGCACTTCAGCGCGGCGCTTACGACAAAGACAACGCAAGAAATTACTGATTTTGACGGTTTTTAATTAATATCTATTTGTATATAGTATTATTCAAAGTTATTAAGTCATCACGACATCTGATTGTTTGTTGCGTCTAATTTAGTTTTTGTAAAAATATATTCGGTAGAAGCTCGGCAAAATGGGAACTCTCAAATTTTTTGAGGGAGGTTTGCGATTTTTTTCTATAGAGCTATATTTATTAATCTTGTATTCGCGGTCATCACAAACGAGTTAATGAAATGAATTACATGATATATTAAATTCTAAGCTCCACATGTTGTAATTACGCCAGGAAACGTCCCTTAAAACACCTTGTTTGGTCTACCCCCCGCCTTAAGGCAATAAAATCAGTGGCGCAACATCCCGCGCATTCTGTTCTTAGCTCGGCAACACAGCGGAATGGAGGGATGAAATAACACTCTGTATAGACAATATTACAGTCCGTACGAGGGTTGTGCGTGGGATGATAAATCTGACGAACGTTCCCGAGTACATCTTCTACGGGTTTATTCAAAAATGTATTAATATAGCTAGTGAAATTACTGGGTAAATAAGACTTTATGACCTGATCTCACAGTATAGAAATGTTATTACTTTGCCTCGCCAGGTCATTTGTTTACATATAAAATATATAATAATACAACGATTTTGGCCGTATTTCATAAAGCGACAAATCTTAATAAATCAAACTAATCAAAATCAAAGTGTTTTATTGCAAATAGGCTATTCATAGCACTTTTACAAGTCAAATGAGGTTAGGTAAAAATACTTAAATTATTGTAAATACTGAGCATATAAAATCACAAAGTGCGCAATATCAAACATTATAATCATCATCATCATCATTAACAGCCTGAAGACGTCCACTGCTGAACATAGGCCTCCCCCAGAGCACGCCACCTTGAGCGGCTGCTCGCCTCCTGCATCCATCGGCTCCCCGCGGCTTTCACCAGGTCGTCGGTCCACCGAGTGGGGGGCCGGCCTACGCTGCGTCTTCCAGTTCGTGGTCGCCACTCGAGAACCTTTCTTCCCCATCGGTTGTCAGTTCTACGAGCGAGTTATGCCCCGGAACGAGGAGATCCGCAGGAGAACTAAAGTGACCGATATAGCTCTTAGAGTTAGTAAGTTGAAGTGGCAATGGGCAGGCCACATCGCTCGTAGAACATTATAATATAGCAAGCCTATTACAATAAAGTGTTTGAAAAAAAAAAAGAAAGTTCTCTTCCCCACAACAGGTGCAAGCAATCCGGCACTATGTAGAATAGACAACTCCGATCAGTAGCTTCGATTACATCTATAAAGAAGAAGCTACAAGAAACTTTACAGTGACATCGTTGTTTGTTTCTTTTTTTTAACTAAGTATATGTACAAACAAGTGTTTCACACTTAGAAATGTAACTACACATTTGTCAGTTGAACACGCAAAACCTGCGTTTTATATAACAAAAAAAAGTAAACGTGACTGCTGTTTGCCAGTCACATTGACTGACATTTGTAGCTTTATTATGATTTATCGCTTTATGGCTTGGATGAAATTTTGCACACGATTTGCTAATAATACTACCGAAAATAGGATATTTTATCGTAGAGTTCCCACGGCAAAGCGGGTGGATCGCAGAGCGCGCTTCTAGATCATCTGATAAGAACAAAGGTCAGCCAAAACAATAGACAATGTATACTGAATCCGTTACCGGCACAGACCTGGTACTTGGTTACACAGAATAAACGATAGTTCAAAAAGGTAAGGTGCTGCGGAAAATGTCGACCCACTTTCCGCCCCCGCCCTCCATCAACCAGGAGCGCAAACAAAGGCTTTGTTCCCCTCGTTTGATTAAGGAGGGGATGATCTATTTAGGGACGATTAAGACACTCCAGGACAGCTTGATTGATTGAGGGTAACCATTAATAAAGTATAAGACGCGCAATGCCCATACAGTAAATCGTACGCCGGTAAGTACCTTCTACCAGATGCCGCTAAGTGTATCAAATCGCTTAAAATTACAACATTTGTATGGTGGCCATCCTAATTTTGTTTAGAAAATAGTCTCAGAGAGACACTAAGTATCATTGCAATAATTCAAATTTAACGCCTTCAAGAGTCGAAACAAAATTCCCAGACTATTGGTCAGCGCCATCTAGTAATAATACGGGATTAGCTTTTTGCGGTGTACGATTTACGGTACGGGCATTGTGAGTCTACTTATTAATTGGTCTTTGAGGGCTTGGATTTTGGGAAATTATGGTAGGCAAAGCATGTGTGGCTCAACGGAATATAATTTTAATTCGAACCACTTAGGGTCTAAATCCGCTCGGCCGTAATACAACGACTTTTCAAGTTGAACTCTTACAACGGTGAAGGAAAAACATCGTGAGGAAACCGGTAAGTTTAATCATAACACAATTCGGGGACATGTTTCATCCACCAACCCGCACTTGTCCAGCATGGTGGATTATGGTCTACACTCTCCATGTGAGAGAAGGCCCGTGTCCCAGCTCCAGCGTCCCACATACACTCTGGACCTTACCCTCATTTTTGGGCATTCGGATAAAAGGCCAGCACTTTATAGTATTACGTCATTTACCGCTAAAAGCATGTCTACAAGCCATTAGATTTCTGTGAATAATTGGAGAACTTTTAATGTAGCTTTTAATATTAAAGTCCTATTTCCCTCGACTAATTAAAAACTTTAGTACGGTCGATGTCGAACAAGCTCTTAATTACGAAACCTTAAAAATGTTTCAAAAATATTGTTAAAAGAAAACAGCGATACACAATTATCAATATTTTTCAGTTTACTTGTAAACGATCTCGTATTGTTTTCTTCGAAAGTCGTAATAAAAATGTTCCCGGCTCCTAAATGTTCCTCTTCCCGGCTTTAATTTCGTCCCTTTCAAAGAAAAACAAACTTCCAAATTAGCCCAAGCAAGGTGCGGCAAAAATTCCCGTCAAATTACAAATATGCCGACGTGCGTGCGTTCAGTAAAACATTATCGATTTTCCGAGCCAGGACTTGTGGCGCCCAACGTGGGGCAGTTACTATGCGGTGAAACTTGGTCCTTCGAGCCAATTTCAACAATAAACCGACGCAAGCAGAGTCTAGTTTTGGTTAATTCCTTTCAAGGCGTGACTGCTGGCTTTCCAAACTAGTACCGACGTTAATAGTTAGCCGTGAAGTCTAATGTCCCTTGTGCTTATAATGATTTATTTATATTCTTTTGCATTACGTGCTGCGTAAGTTTTACTTTCAAGCTAATTTGAACCTTATGTTGCAATCTGAAGTTTGACAAGACTAAAGGTTATCAATCAGTTTGTGTTGCCAGTGATGACTTATGGAACTGAAACTTGGTCTCTTACTGTTGGTATTAGTAAGCTCAAAGTCGCGCATCGAGCTATGGAGAGAGCTATGCTCGGTGTTTCCCTGCGAGGTAAGATCCGGAATGAAGAGATCCGCAGGAGAACTAAAGTGACCGATATAGCTCTTAGAATTAGCAAGTTGAAATGGCAATGGGCTTCTGACTGCCCGTAACGATTGCCATAGATGTTCTTATGACAACCAGGGCTGACGGCTTAACGTGCTCTCTGAGCGGAGCGATGGCATCGAAAACTGCACATAACTTACTAGATAAGTCATTGGTGCAGGGCCGAGGATCGAACCCGGTGCCGTGAGATTGTGAAGCGCACATGCTGCCGCTCGGCCACCACCACTTCAAATAAAAACCTTATGGCATTAAAAAAAAATGGAAGGACATTTTGAATCGCAGTCCATTTGAGACTTAGTAAAAAACCACTGATCGATCGACTACACGCACGTCTCAACCCCAAATTATCCTGCGCTGGGCTTAAATAAATGAACTTTAAATAGAAACTATGGTCGGCCAATCAAGACAGCTAGATTGTAGATTTAAATTGGTCAACAATTTAAATTAAAAGATCTTTTATTTATACTGACCGTTAGATATAATCGTCAGATTTTGCCGTCAGTAATAAATATCCTGACCTCAAATTAAACGTTTCGTTTAATTTCATCTTAGCTTTTTAGAAAAGTTAATTTCACGCTCGACATGACGCTTCGCGTAGAGTCAGCACATAAACACTAACAGCGTAGGTACTGAAACTTTTAATCATATTTCTGTTTAAATCGTTTTTAGGGTTCCGTACCCAAAGGGTAAAACGGACCCTATTACTAAGGCTCCGCTGTCTGTCTGTCTGTCCGTCTGTCTGTCTGTCCGTCCGTCCGTCTGTCACCAGGCTGTATCTCATGAACCGTGATAGTTAGACAGTTAAAATTTTCACAGATGATGTATTTTTGTTGCCGCTATAACAACAAATACTAAAAAACTGAATAAAATACATATTTATGGGGCTCCCATACAACAGACGTGATTTTTTTCCTCGTTTACCATTTGAGTCATAGATGGCGCTGCTTTAAATGGTACTGCCACTCAACACTAGATGGTAAGAATAGATAATGGTACAGACACCCTTCGTGCGCGAGTCCGACTCGCACTTGGCCGGTTATTTCCTTCTCGTGTAGGCTAGTGTTGAACCCTAGTTTCAGAATGTAGGTCTCCCGAAGGTTTCAGATTTGACGTGAAGTCGTCAACTCGTGACTATTTGATAACCATAATAACTTCATGCAGACTTTCACGTAAAAAAATATTGCACCTATTTGGATGACGCTCATGTTTCGTACTACCATCTCTTCATCTTGCTTCAAGTTAGATAGAAACTTTACTATACCTAAGTTTACTATACTTAAGTTAGTAACTACTGTTATTGTGGCGGCCGCCAGCAAGTAAACACTATATGGATAATCTTTATCCGTGAAAATAAACAGCTCCCGCGAAAAACGGGTCAATTCTGGTGCCTTCATAAAAAAATTTTGATTAATTTTATTTTTGATGATTTTTTTATTGCTGACCCTACTACTTTTAGTTCGTCATAGTATCATCAAACATTCGATCTTTTACGTTAGTGATAGATGACGAAGCTTTTCTGTTGTACCTTCCACTTTTGTAAAGACTTATTATAATTATCAACAGTTTCACCTGCTTAGTAGACATGGATCAAATCACAAGGAGCAGGTGAAAAATCATATGATTTTATTTTTCATAAATCACTCTGCTACTTTTTGTCAGACACTCTGCTACAAATCACAGTGTGATAATCACACTTAATTGAATCGTGGCTTCGGATTTCATAATACGAGAGTAGCATAAGCGGTGAATATCGGAACATATAATTTTATTTATGCTTCAATAAGCAAACTGAGACCTAAAGAGTATAATTTTATTAACATTGTGGTGTAGCGGTGAACTTTGATCTTGTTTAACTTAAGAGAGTAACGTTAGATTACTTGTAAACATTTTTAGCAGGTCGCAACTTCACTAGGTTGCTCCTAAATGACATCTCTGTTCTATTTCATAAAGCACAGCCAATCGCCATTGATCATAAATTCATTAGGCATATGAAAAATCACAGGTGAAATCACAGTGACTAAACTAAATCATATGATGAAATGACAATGATTTTAAAGTAGCAATCATTTCCATGCCTACTGCTTAGTAGTAGTTGGCAGATTAGTTAACGGACCAACCAAGAGAGGTATATTGCTAAAATTACTTAGTATGTTTATAAAGTATTTTTATTTATGGTGGTGCACCCCGTCTTTTACCACTTCGATAAATCTTCTCCATCCAAAGGTTGCCTGTGTACGATGCAAGCATCGCACACCTAACGCGCGGTCAGCATTTTACCCATTCATGCCACTTTTCATATCGCGCGTCACCAGTTCACGATCGGACACCAACCATTCCGCGTGTACTCGCTACCATCACTTACCACCGTACAGCCTGGAAGAGATCGCTTTTAGCGATAAAATCGCCCATTGTTACACGTTTTTGTCTTCTTTGTGTCCTGTAAAATTGTATTATTTGGCGTACACAATAATGGCAATCGTTGCGGGTAGTCAGACGCCTGATAGAATCTGACGCCTGATCTAACCATCCCTGTTACTGGTTCCTTATGGGTTGCGAGGTCAGATGGCGGTCGCTCGTGTAATTCTGGTAGCTCGCCGCTACAGGTTAGATTGGGAGCCGACCACAATAACAAATGGGAAAAGGCAAAGAGGATGATGATGATGGTGTGTACAATAAATGAAATGAAATTAAATGAGTTTATCTATCTATCTAATTTTAATGTAAACAAAGGAAAAAAATTATCACGGATGGGATTTGAACCTGCATCCTTTAGCCGTGACACGCTTCTATCGTGACAAGTCATCTCATCTCCAAAGAGCTATACACATTCAAACATTTGACACCACTATTTCTACTACTAGTACTATTTATTTATTTTTAATTTTTTATTATTCGTTATTCGTATTAGTAAGTAATTACCATCTATTTAAATAAAAACCGTCGGATGCCTAGTGGCCTCACCTGTGAAATGCCTATTATAATACTTGATGAATGATGTCACGGTGTTGATATGACGTCGTTCCACGAATCCATGGTGCGAGAGCCCACTGCACAAATACCTACGTCATCGGGTACCCCAATAGGCTATCTTTAGATCGTTAACCGACATCTAAATATGTAAAAAAAAATCAGGTCTGCCAATTCCGATCCCGCCGGGTCATGGAAATAATTGAAATTTTTTGACGTATTTTTTTTTGTCAAAATTTACCCGAATGAAAGTTCTGGCAACAGTTAACCATTGATTAATTATGTAAAAAAAATTGGTCTGCCATTGCGCACCCTGCCGGAAGTAACTGGCAGACCCCTAAGAAAGTGCCCTTCACACCCTTTGCCTACCTCAGCGAATACCCCGACGAAACCTACGCCTAATAATAATAGCCAAGGTGACCCTGATAATAGATTAAAAGGTCTGCCAGGTCTAAATTTGGCGAAACTTAGTATTCAAGGCATTTGAAGTTGGTGGAGGTGGATTATTTCCATCAAATTCAAATTCAAATTATGTTTATTGTAACATGAACGGCATACCTACCAATTATACATATTACACAATAATACATTAACATACGATTATTACAATTAATTATAAGAATAAAACTATGTCAAGAAATAGAACGGAAATAACATAAACAATAATAATTATAGCTATGTCAAATTACTATCATAAAATTAAAAAGAAATGTCAAAGGTAGGTAACGTACATCTAAACATTTTTACAATAAGTCAACAAGTCGGGCAGTATTTTCCATGACCCAGCAGGATCGGAACTGGCAGACCTGCAGGGTTACTCTTGAATCCAATCCCAATTTCACTCTAATTCTAATCCGAACCAATCTCAATTCCAATGTTAAACAATTTGGTACTCTTCAACAAAATCGAGATCGAAATTGAAATCGGAAATGCAATCGACTTAATATTGTGACCCATAAAAGTACAACACTATGTAAGTGTTGCCATGCACACATAATAGAAAATATTAATACCAAAATTTGTGGAAAACATGTAAAAACCTTATTAATAACAGTGATAAAAAATATATTACCATAAAACCTTCACTTTTGATGATATTTAGTCACTTTCAAAGAAATAAAAGCGGTTATTTACCGACGAATAATATCAAGAACGGCTGAATGAATAATGTCATTATTGACATCATGGTTGTCTAGAAAAAAAAACTAGTATCAATGTTCTGTGTGCTCCAGCTGTTTTTTTTTTATATTTTGGCTCCACACATAGTGTATTTAGCCAGTGTCAAGTTTTGTAATTTTTCATCGTATTATGGAAATTTTCACTTAAAGTCAAGTCATAGTCACAGTCAGAGTAGTCATAGTCTAGTCTAAGTCATAATCCAGTCTAAGGCATGCCCTAGTAAAGTGGTGGCAACTTTACTAGAGGCTTCTATGGAATTTTGGAAGCAATACGAAAAACCACGTTTCACTACATTATATCACTTGCCCACACTCATGCTCGTAATTCAGCACTTAATGCGTAAAACACCACCAATTTTAAACATTAACACTGGAAAAAGCATAAGTTTTGTAAAATAATACAATGCACCGACGTGAACTTTTCCGCGTTCCCGCCAAAACTCCGCTCCAGCTGTTGTTTAGCGGTTTTGTTTTCAAGATTTGAAGTATTTGGTTGGAGATATTCGTCCGTTCTAACAGGAAAGATTATGAGTAGGCCAATCTACCAGCAGCTGGAGGCTCTAGCGGATTTCCTTGGGGACAATCCAGGGATAGCAAAAGGTCTGTTGCGGTCCGCCCATGGCAAATACGAGACAAAAAAGAAATGGGACGACAGAAATTACCAATTCTGTGATGCTATGTAAGACAACTATTAAAACAGGCCTACAAGTTCAAAAAGTTGGAGGAGAGAGACTTCTCGTAAAAACACCACGCATGAAAGAACTACCACCTATATTTACAAACCTCGTATCTCGAGGACATGTCACTACGACGAGTAGGCTTTGCCATCAGAGGCTCTAAATCGCCACATATGACCTCAAAAAGGTCTTTCGTCACTCTGTAACATTTCTTAAACTCGTTGTCGTTCATGGCAAAAGCTTTCTCAGTGTATCGCGCCATTCTTCTTAGGTTTCGACGTTGCCTTAGATCTTCTCTATGTGCATTGTCCAAAATATCAAAAATAAGAGCTAAACGTGCCATTTTACTTCCGAATTGCTTCCGAAACCACTTAACACAACACACTCGAACGCAAAAAAGTTAACTTTTGAAAGGTCTGAAAATTCTATCGCAAACTCTACTTCAAACTCAATTTGCCAATGTCAAATCGCGTCAAGAGTACCGAAAAAGCGGATGGTGTAGAAATGAGTCGATTCCATTTAGTTCCGTAAAATTCCACGGACAAAGATTCCAATCGTGCGCTAGTATCGGATTCAAGAGTACCAAATGCTACGATTTCGTTCCAAATCCCAAATTACGATTGAAATCGAGTGTCAAGAGTAACCCTGCTGATTTTTTTTACATATTTAGATGTCGGTTAACGATCTAAAGATAGCCTATTGGGGTACCCGATGACGTAGGTATTTGTGCAGTGGGCTCTCGCACCACCAGGTCGATAAGGTGTCGACGGTCGGACGTCCCCCGAGGTTTCGAGGGGAAACGTGACGTCATTAATACCTCACTTGGGGTAAAAAGGCTATCCTTATCTATACCAGTTACTGGAATGTTAAGGACACTGTTTTTGGTAGGTAGGTAGGTTTATTGTTGAATAGTCCTTTGTGGAGTGAATTCAGATCACAAATGAGTTAGGTGGTAGGACATGATACCAGTGCTTGTAGCTATTAAAGATACTAGGCAAATGTGACTTAAGGTGGAACGTTTCACTAGCGCGGCAAATTCAAATTTTCTTGCGTTCTTTTGCCAATAATAGCTTAATTACTCAACGTGATTACATGAAAACTAATATTGCGCAAATAAACAGAATGTATCAACAAATTACGATTAAAAGTATCTCCTAGATATCATTGGTTTAGCGACAAATGGCATTGCAATGCAATTTGCCGCGCTAGTGAAACGTTCCACCTTAATAACCCGATCTCAACCCGAGCTCTTGAAGTCTCAGGATGACGTGCGCAGTGCAGTGTCACGCGAACTATTATATTTTAGAGTTCCGAGTGGGGCAGGAATTGTTACGGGCAGCAATGACGTTTAACATCAGGCGAACGACTTGCTCGTCACGTAATTCATTTAAGCCTTTAACATAGGCCAAACGCGTCTTTTTAACTAATCATACTGAAGAACCTATGAATTCTACAGATATGAAAAAAATATCACCAATAAGATCATTCTGCACCTGTACTTATCAATTAAACAAAATATTCGATTACTAGGTACATTATGAATAAAAAAAATACTTTTAGAACGCCTTTCCAGTCACACAGTGTACAATGCCGCGTAAAGGAAGATTGCGTCATTAAATATTTTTACACCCTCGGATAGGAAATTTAAAAATATACAAGCTCAATTGATCATTTTATTTTTAGAGCCAAAATTAAGTCTGTTTAGTAATATTTTGCGTTATTTTGCGGCGAGCCAAGGGCGAGGCCCTTGGCGGGGCGTGAGTTAGTCTGCCCCGGCATGTGCCAACGGGTGGACGCGCTGCTGTTTTTTATAAAATATTTTACATGTTTTTCTTATTTGTATGAAAATTATCAATTAAACAGCCAATAAATAGGTATTGACTATACGAAAAAGTCGGTTTTAGAGCCATTTGATTAGTTCTTAGTGACTTTAATGTCAGTAAAAGTATTTGGAACAATAATAGATCGTTAGCACAGAAGGTCAGTATAGGTATTTTAAACTCTTTTGGCAGGGTAGGGTTCCAGTCGAACTAAATTAGCGTTAGGCCCCATACACGTTACATTTTAGTGATCAATCTTTGTGATTGATCAATTTTATTGATCGTTTAGGGTTAGTATTGGTCAATGTTCTTCGGTTTACAGTATGGAGAAAACATTGACTTAAGTGGTCTCGTCAATTTTATTGATCTATAAAATTGAACGTGTTACCATCACCAGTTATCAGCTTCTTCAAAAATGGTTCGGTTTCATTACGTCGTAATAAATAATCACAGATGAGTACACGGCTCATTAGGTTTCTTTCAGTGAGCTCGTGAGGGACCCAAATATGGAGCTTTTTTGTGTACCCAGTTTTTTTCAAATGCGCCAAAACTGTTTTGTGGTCAATTCCCAGTTCTTCAGCTACGTCGTAACTACTGATATGCCATTGTAGCTCCACTTTTTTTAAAAATGGCATCCATTTTATCCGTAATAGGGCGACCAGAGCGAGATGCATCTTTGACATCAAAACCGGATTGAAAACGCTTAAACCAAATTTGTGCTACTCTCACAGACACTGCACTAGGTCCACAAACATCGCAATTTTCTTTCGCGGCTTGCGTTGCATTTTTACCTTTTTTGTCTTGACTTCTTGATTATGGCCTCTGCGACGGTACCTTTTTTGTCATAAAATTAAAAAAAACAGGAATGAGTTTTGATTGACATCGAACTGACGTACAGCAATGGCGGACACCTAAACATGTGTGACGGATTAAAGAATTGCCATGTGAAGAAAATTACCCGGACCCGACAAAAAAAAGATCTGACGTTGGTGTGACTTTTTGTATGACCAAAACGCTACGCGATCTTGTAACAGGGTAGTCAAAATTTAATAACTTATGTCATTTTATTTGTCATCCCTCAGGGTTAGTCCTATTTGAATTTGTAAAAAACTATTACGACATAAATATATATATCCTCTTACACGCTATTAATGCTATATTTGCTCCGTTTCAGTATGAAAATGGAACCCGTATAGGATTATTTTGTTGTGTATCTGTCTGTCCATATTAGATGCAACTTATAGGGTACCTACCTACTTTACGTTGACCTAGAGCTGGTGTGCATTATTTATCGTATAGGCTTAGAGTCAGATGTTGCCAAAAGATTACTAAATTTTTAATCCTAGCGGTAATTTCATGGTGTACGATAGTACGGCGAGCTTCGGCAGTGCAGCCCTTGTAGTTACAGTTATACCTGCGCGATGTAATCCATACACTACGATAAAACATCGTCAGCAACAAAGTTGACGGCACTCCATATTATCCTTTATGCTATAGGGGAGAGGAAGGGAGAGCGAAAAAGATAGGGGAAAAGGATGAATGTATAATGGTAAACAGAGGCGCACCTGCCTCCATTCAGGCTTTTCCTCTCCCATTTCTTTCTTCCTTTGGACAGGGCTAGGGCGTAAAACTAACTAACCGGGTCGGGTCTGCTAGTCAGTCAATAAAACTGTTTATTTCGCACAAAGATTTATAGCCAGGCTTTTGCTGAAAATGTTTTATGAACACATCACTCGTATTTTTCTACTTTACTTTTGAAATGAAACTTGCATCTTCCATTATGTATATTTGTTATTTCTTATACAAACTTCCAATACTAGTAAGTGTCATATGTCTTGACGCCACTGCTGCTCAACGGGAATTAACTGCTTTTTCGACATTTTCGTAATGGCTGGACTCCCCAGCAAACTCAATTTTCTTCGAGCGGAACCATCCATGATTGGCTGATGGTACAAACACTACCAACCTATCAAGTATCAACCAATCATGGCTCTTCTGACAGTTTGCCAACCAAAAAAGTCAAAAACACGTCTTAATTTTTAAAAGTAAGTATCTATTAATAAACACGACACTTTACTTTTTTTACTTTATAGAAAACCTGCCCAAATATGCACGATTAGTAGGTCCATTACAGGTAAAATATTTATTAACCTGAAAAAGGCCAACACATGCATAATATGCATAATGAAAATATGCATTTGCATATAGTCAGTTCTCTAATTATGATCAATATAGGTGAATAACTTGTATTCGAACACAATTTCGTCATTCTCCCACACTTCCGGGTAATTTGCAAGTTTGATTGTTGGCAACACTAAGCTGGTTTTGTGTATTGATTGCATCTCAATAATTTTATCGAAAAAGCAAAAAATTTGTGGAATAATAACAAGCTTACTTGTGAAAAGTGATCCCCTGAGTTTTTTTTATCAAACTACTATGATTCCGACAACTTTTCACAACGCAAGACGGCATTTTTTTTTTTTCTAAGCGTCTTGGGCGACGTCCGGAGCAGTAATGGCAGGCGATAGACTTCCTATGATGTGAGTGTGTGCGTGTCCGCTTGTACTTATTAGCGTTCCGACTTCCTAAGGGTACCTCGGTTCGGGATCAATTGGGACTCCGTCCTTCTTTTTTTATTAGGTCCATGTTTTTTGTAGTAAAATTTTAAAATGTATCGAGTTTCTTCATTAGATTCACTCATCTTCACAGTGCGAAAAACAAATAAAAATCACACATTTTCCTAATTTGAATATGGAATTATCTTCTTTAAAATTTAAACTTTTAATGATAAAACCAGCCAGATACAAATAGTAGATACAGACAGACAGACGGACAGACAGACTGACAAAAATTAAAAAAATGTATACTTAGACACTTTTTTTGATTGTAAATACATACACAGAATACAATACAACACCCAGCACCAGAACAAACATCGATGTTCATCACACAAATGTTTGTCCCAGGTGGGAATTGAACCCACAATCTATAGTTCAGAAGGCAGAGCCATTACCAAATGAGCTATCAAGGCCATCAAAATGGAGCCCTCAAAAAAAAATTCTATATATTATCTTCAATGTACAGATTTGGACCTGTTACAGTTTTATTATAAGTAATATAGATAGATATATTATATAAGTAATAAACCGGGCACCATAATATTATTATAATAGGGATATATTTTTCACGGAGTTTCATCTGGACTTGTTTATCTTTGACAAACTCTAGCTCATTGTCAAACCTACGAGTGTGGCGCCCCAGGTGGCTCTTATTAATAACTTTGTGTCCAACGCTCAAGGCCATTGGCGCATGTTAAACTCTTAAATAAAAATTACCTGGAACTCTGATTAAAATCCACCCTTCGTTAACACGTCACAACACAAGTAAGCCTGTCGCGACGGGACTGCGGAGCGACGACCTCGTATCGACCCATATTCCTAGAAACGCTGGCCGTAAGTCAACGCGCGTGATTATACGTCTAGCATGGGCTGTGCCCTGCGTCTAGCCTAGGGTTCTCCTAACTGCGGGGTGTGGTTAGACCGAGACAACGCGACGTCTGGTCTGGCCAGAGCTTTAACTTTTAAATCCATTGGGTAAATAATGAAAACCTTGAATGATATCCGCTTTCCTAAATCGGATGATTCGGGTGGAACAGCCGCTGTATTAGCTGTTATTGTAAGACAAAAGTCAGAAGCCTTTGGGTGGTCTAACATTCTGATGCCAGAGTTGACCAGTCTACACGAGAAGATGGAGTGTTGGGCGAAGATCACCACTTGATTATGTGCATTACTTAATTATTTACCGCACTGAGTTTTTATGACCAATGACTTATCTAGTAAGTTATGTGCAGTTTTCGATGCCATCGCTCCGCGCTTCGAACAGCACGTTAAGCCGTCGGTCCCGGTTGTCATAAAAACATCTATGGCAACCGTTACGGGTAGTCATACGCCTGATAGAATCTGACGCCCGATCTAACCATCTCAGCTACTGGTCCCTTATGGGTTGCGAGGTCAGATAGCAGGCGCTCGTGTAATTCTGGTACCTCGCTGCTACAGGTTAGACTGGGATCGATCCCAATAACAAATCGGACAAGGCAAAGATGATGATGACTGAGTTTTTTTGCATAATCCTGATCTTAATGATGTTGTCTAAGATTTTGTATTTTGTTACGATTGTAATTTGTTTTTGTGCATATACAAATGAATTCAATCAAACATACACAAAAATTCTCACTGATTTCCAACTCCAAATACCCCAAAGCTGTGACTCCCACCTCACGGAATTCTACAGGTCCGTGACCCCACGGCCCGGCTCATCGCACAATGAGGGTCTCACATGGCGCTAATTGTGATAATGATGGTGCGTTTGGCCGCGTGCCACGGTATCCCATGACTCAGTGCTGGGATGGGTAGATGGCACACAGTTTAGTATTGTAAAGCCGATTTCTCTTACCACGGTGAAGGAAATATCGTAAGAAAATAAATATTTCATTATTGACATCCACTAGATAGGTTTTTTTGAAATTCTACCCTTAAGAGGGTGAAATGGGTAGTTATAATATAGTGTAATATTTTATTCTGTGAAACAATTGCTTTGAAACTGGGTGTGAATATGTACACACCGTCAGTTAAAATATAAGTAAAGTGTATGTCACGGTCTAAACCGCTGGTCCTAGAGAAGTGCAATTTGAATGGTGTGTTCTTTTAAAGTATAGGAACCTACTACGAAAAGGTTTAGGGATGGATTTTCGAATACCTTTTCTTAGTAGATTCCTATACTTTAAAAAGAACACACGTTTCAAATTGCACGTTTCTAGGACCAGCGGTTTAACGCGACTAACGACTTATTAATATTTTAAGCGGCGGTGTGTACGGGGAGAGATACACACGGCAAAAAAAAGACGAGTAATGTGCTCAAATGCAAGTCCATCCAGTAAAAAAAGAACGTCAATAAAGCTGTTTTTTTCGTTCTTCCGAAAACTTATACCGTTTGGTACAGCATTGCTTACTACAGAATCCAGTTTGACTCACGCCACGCGCACCATCACAGCTTGGCTCGCGGCCAAACGGCTACTTGATTATGTCAATCACTGTCTAGTATTTGAGATGTGGAGAGATTTGATTATGCTGCCTCATCACTTCACCCTGCCTTGTATTTCCGGATCTTTTATTCATCAACACTGAACATTGTCCTCCCCATAGAGCGCCACTTTGAGTGACTGCTTGCCTCCTGCATCCAACTTCTCCCCGTGGTTTTGGGTCTTCAATCCACCTAGTGGGGGACTGCGTCTTCCGATTCGTGGTCGCCGCTCGAGAACCTTTCCTTGTATTGAAATAAATTCATAAAGAAATGGGAATGTTTGAAATTTACATCGGCCTTCTCGTGTTACACCAATTACCTCGATCGGTAAAGTTAAGCAACGTGGATGGGTGACCGCTACAAAAAGTGGTATTTACAACAGAGCGCTACCGTGCGTCGGAGGGCACGTCGTTGGTCCCGGCTGTTGTCGTAAGACGATAGTTGTTAAGCCAAGTCAAAAGCCTTTGGGCGGGCAGGAAAATTCTGACACGGCTAAACATAGAAATATTACTCCTTTAAGGGGCTAAAGGGGGAGTTGTGGGTCGAACCCACAACCTACATTTCAGAAGGCAATGCTACTACCATTGACTGCAAATCCAATTGACCAATGATACAACTCCCCCTCATACGAAAATTAGTGGTGTATTTCAACCAGTAACCTTTGCGAGGAAATGGGAACCCGTGATGTCTTTTGTTCCATCCTGCTCTGTTCTTTGTAATTTCGTATCGTATGATTGTGTCTCGTTTTGTTACCTCGCCCCCTACCCGCGCAGGTGAGTTGTGTTTGTACGAGAAGTTATGACCACGAACCATCAATGGGCTTTTGGCTACTACCAACTGTGTTTTGACTGTGAGGCCAGTCAAAATGTGTAATTTTTGATCCAAATTTGCAGCTGCAAAACCAGTACACCATCTTCCTCCCACGTGAACCATGAACACCACAAGTGAAGGGCGTCGGATGAGTAAGCTTGATGCGGGGTCAGTGACCCTGCGTGGGCGCAGACCGCAGCCTACCGGTCTAGCTGTTCTAGCCATAGATAATGGTTGTTTAAAAAATACTGTAATGGATAATATCTCTTCTAAACAGATGTCAGAGGGTAGCAATAATTATTCATATAAGACCAAGCGAAACTAGACAATGCACGAAAACTATGGTTTCATCACTCACGATGTTGTCTTCCAACGAAAGTTGTAGCTTAGTTGTTTTGACATTTCACACCGCGCCGTCTACCTCTAAAGCAAAGCTTGTACTACACTATGGGAACCAGATAACTGATAAAATACTTATATACTTTATTTGGCAAGTACATTATCGAACCTGCGCACAAAATTTCACGGGAATTGGTAGAAAAATGCGACCTGTAGAGGAGAACACCCGCTGGCTAATTACCTAACTCGCAACAAGTTTGCAACAGCCGTACATTTCGCAATCATTGCTGTCAAACATCACTTTGGCAGAGCAGAAAGCGATCGAGCGCTAGATCACCGTCTGTCGGACAATCGATGAACTAAGAAGTGCATTATTTTGTTTCCATCTATTGCTGTTCTGTTGCTAGTGGCGCTAGTATTAAAGGCTAAAGTGCATTCAGCGGCAGGCGAGCAACAGGCGGGCGACTTACGATTTCCAGTGACATCTTGCGATCGATTCCTAAGTTTGCTGTCGCTTTGCTACTGCTGTTATCATCATCATCATCATTAACAGCCTGAAGACGTCCACTGCTGAACATAGGCCTCCCCCAGAGCACGCCACCTTGAGCGGCTGCTCGCCTCCTGCATCCATCGGCTCCCCGCGGATTTCACCAGGTCGTCGGTCCACCGAGTGGGGGGCCGGCCTACGCTGCGTCTTCCGGTTCGTGGTCGCCACTCGAGAACCTTTCTTCCCCATCGGTTGTCAGTTCTACGAGCGATGTGGCCTGCCCATTGCCATTTCAACTTACTAACTCTAAGAGCTGCTGTTATCACTTTTACATAATACAGGGGCCGGACATCCGCCGGATATAAATATGACATTGCCCAAGTTGAAACGCAGACGCTTCGCGCTCGCTCGGTCAAAAAGTCAAAGACAAAAATATTTATTGCGAATGAGCTATTTTTAGCACTTTCACAGGTCATGTTATATTTTACAAGTATAAAGTAAATTGAGATCTATGGTTTATCATTTTTCCCCCCAATTTTATTATACGCGTTTTATCGACCTCAGACTTAGACAAACAAGTTTTATTTTTATCTAAAAGTTTTAAACATACTGTTTTTTATTTTGAATAAATTACGCCATCCATCACTCTTTATCACATAATCGATTATATTTATCTGTTCGAAGTTTGCATAACGAATTTTGACAAAAACGAAAGAAACAGGTTTAACGTTCTTCCAAAAAATTGACAAAAAACACCGACTGGCCGAACATGTGTTAACCACGAAGCCAAAGAAAAAGGTACAAAAAATAGAATAAGGCAGAATGCCCGCGCGCCGTTGCCCGTTTTCGAACGAAATAAAAAAGAAATAAAGTTGGTGAAAAATTTAAAATTGGAACGGGCGGAAGCGCATTCCGCCGGCGCGCGTTGTCTATTTCGGTTGTATTACGGGGAGCTCTATAAAAAATATTGTTTGTTTTAAAAATAATTACGAGGTGCCCTTATAGGATGTTTTTTATGCACTTTCACCTGATTTATATACTCAATACGCATCATGAAAAGTCAACGCAGACGCAGTACGATTATAATTTATAAATATTTATACTCTTTATAATTTAGAAGTTCCGAGTGGCAACTGTTATGGGCAGCCGTAACGCTTAACATCAGGCGAATGACCAGCTCTTCACGTTATCGTTTCAAAAAAAAAAAGAATGTTTTTGGAAATTTAACTCTTTTGGTGGTGGCATGAGTTGTTATTAATGATTGTATGATGAGACTCAGGTAAAACGATAGACCGTCAGAGATATGAAACATTTTTTACCATAAATAATACTAGCACTTGTGAATACGGGAGTCCTATGTAGTTGCATCATCATCATCATCGTCACCATCAATCTGAAGACGTCTACTGCTGAACATATACATCCCCCACTGAACGCCACTTTGAGCGGCTGCTCGCCACTTCTTGCTTTTCACGGGAGAGGGGTGCAGGGGGTTGCTATAATCACCATGCTTCACACTCCTAACCACCACAGGTACCTAATCATATTCATATACATATAAACTTCAACAACCTACAAATGCCATGAAAATAAAATATTTCAGATTCGTGTTTCGAACTCGAGTCGTTCGATCGGTCGATTTTCAATGAGTACCACGCGTTTTCGAACTGACGACCCATCAAACAAACAAAAAATTAAAAAAAAAACATTTTCTTTTGTTTCTAAATGGTGCGTCGCACCAGCGTTCTTCGCAACTACATGGATTCCCGTTGTGAACTCATGAACGGTGTTAGATCAAGCGAGAGAAAATAACCACTGGGCTAGAGATGTGAAAGGGGTATACATATCGTTTAGGTTCAATAGCTCATTCATTTATTTATTTATTTATTGAGAGATTTTAAGAAAGGCTTCATCAGACGCTCATCCTAGGTAGGTGATATTTTCCGTAACTCTAACTTCCTCCGTGTTTCTGGTCTCCTGGTACTTGTTTCTTTAGAAAACCATCAAATTCAATTGAAAAGTTCAGCCAGCACTTATGCGATGATGGTACTATCAGTAAATTTGATGTGGTATCCGATGGGACGATGTAGAAACGCGATGCTGCCGGTACTAGATCGAATAGTTCTTCCATAGATAGCTAGATAGAGGTTCGCCATAATATATGTACACTCAAAAGATTTATAAACCCCATTGATAGCTCGTGAACATAATTTCTCGTACAAACACGACTCACCTGCGCGGGCAGGGGGCGAGGTAACAAAACGAGACAAAGCTATACGAAATTACAAAGAACAGAGCAAGATGGAACAAAAGCCATCAACGGGTTCCCGTGATTTATTAGAAATTCATAGTATTTATTAGAAATTCGTGGTAAAATACACCACTCATTTTCGTATGAGGGGAAGTTGTACCATTGGTCAACTGGATTTAATATAGTCATTGTGTATTTTTTTTTTTTTAGATAGGATGCGATGATAGAATGTTATTGCCGCAGTGTTGCCGCCACATAAAACAACAGTAGAACCCTCCGCGCGACCTGTCACAACAACGGCCGTCGGGGAATGCGGATCTCTGAAATAGTGGATTGTTAGAATTAGGATTAGTGCCCACTTGGCAGTTTCAAGTAAGAGCCGTCTAATGAAATATCCAGGGAATGGGCAGCTGCATAAAACAACTAAACCTATGCTTAACTAAAGTGACCTATATAGCTCTTAGAATTAGCAAGTTTAAATGGCAATGCGCAGGCCACATCGCTCGTAGACCTGACAACCGATGGGGAAGAAAGGTTCTCGAGTGGCGACCACGAACCGGAAGACGCAGTGTAGGCTGGCCCCCCACTCGGTGGACCGACGATCTGGTGAAAGCCGCGGGGAGCCGATGGATGCAGGAGGTGAGCAGCCGCTCAAAGTGGTGCTCTCTGGGGGGGGCCTATGTTCAGCAGGGGACGTCTTCCGGCTGTTGATATGTGTGTGTAGACAAATTGTAAACTTTTAAAATGTCACCAGCCACCATCGTTTACTGAGAAACGTGTACAAAAATAGTGTGACAACAATCCAAATATAACGTTGTCATAACAAACGGTCCGCACCGCACGTGTGCATATCAGTCAAGGAAGGAGACAGGGGTGCTGACCTGCCCTACTATCTATAACAGCTTGGAAATACATTAACAAAACCGGCCAAGTGCGAGTCGGACTCGCGCATCGAGGGTTCCTTACTTTTACTTTTTACTTACATTACTGAACTGATTTTGATAAAATTTCTACAGGGCCAATATGAAAGTTCCTAAATGCGTTACGTCATAGTAGGTACGTGATACGTCATATAGGGATAAAATTTACTGTGACCTTGGGAGCAGTCCAACTTTAGTTCTTCTTCTCGTGTAGGCAAGTGGTCAGCCCTGGTGTCAGAATTTTTAGGCTGCCCAAAGGCTTCTGACTTGGCTTAACGACAACAGACGGGACCGACGGCTTAAAGTGCCCGCCGAAGCACGGTAGAGCTCAGTTGTAAATACCACTTTTTGCTGTAGCGGTCACCCATCAAAGTAAAGACCGCAGCGAACGTTGCTTAACTTTGCCGATCGGTTAGAAATGGCTAGTCGTGCTTCGCTATGAGCGTTCGAACTTTAAGACGGCGTTAGGTTAGTTAAGGTGTATCGACGCCATCTGCACAAAAGCTTGTCAGTGTGACTGGACAAGGCACGACCGTGATCGTTCTTAGAAAAAGTTTGAGTATTTGTTTAAACAACCGCTTTCTAAACATCTAAATGCAGCGACCAGTACATCCCGTTACTATTGCTTTACTCTCACCCAATATGCAATACAAATATGTACCTATGTGTTCTCGGGAATGAGGTTCGTCACCTACGCACCATACAATCTGTCGCGCGATTTATTAACTCGATCAGTCAAATTGCATCGCGCGGACTGCGGAGGCATGTTGCGACTCCCATCCAACAAAATGAATTTGGAATCGGCCGGTCTTTAAATTGTCACCAAAATTGCGAGGTGTGGAGCGCGGTTGCAATCATGCAATCTGGTTCAGTCGTATTTAATGATATACTCTATGCTCACTGCCATAGGGTACATCTTTATAATGAAGGCTCACTGCTCCTCAGTTGCGCTCGGGGGTTGATCAATTTGAAGCAACACGCCTCCGCACGATGCGATTTGGCTGGTTGCGTCGACTGATCGCGTGACAGATTGAATGGTGTGTAGAACACGCGGTCAACTGGCATCTCAACAAATCGCGTGATAGATTGAATTGACGGCTTGAAAGGTTAAACTACATTAATCTATTTTTGCTTGCACACAATAGCATACATTCACAAAAATTGTTGGTTTCCCATACTACTATTGTGGCTATAGACGCAGTGTGTAGTACACAGCTCGTAGTAACTATGGGTTGTTCCTGTTGTCGCCCACATTTTCGGCCCCATGGGGGACAACAGGAATAAAAATCGATGATAATAAAAATTCCTGTTGTCCCCCACGGGGCCGAAAATGTGGGGACAACAGGAACAACCCGTAACTATTGCTTACTCTGCGTCAGCATATTGCCGTGCCACTGGCAGTACTATACGTAAGTACCCAAATATAGTAATTTTGATCGTCTGTCCATCTTAATACCGGAGCGGCAATAGAGAAGTAATTTGTGACAGTCAAATGGAAAATAGAGATAAATGGACTGGCATTATAAGGGTTAATTTAAAGTGGTTATAATAGAAGTACTTGTAAGGTCTCACAGACAAATGCTATTGGTATAGGTATAACCACCAGTAAGCATGCCCTTACCACAGAAAAATACATAGAAGAACTTGAAGAAGAAGAATAGAAGAAGAACTACAGAAGAGACACAAAAACAAGAATAAATAGAAGTACTTGTCTTTACGGAGTAATGTGAGGTTTACACGGGTGACTAAAGCCGCTCGATTTTTGCCGCACGGCGAAAGTCGACCGTCGAAATGCAAATTCGGCTAAGTCGCAAGTGACTAAAGCGGCAAGCTCCTGCTCGTTTGTAGGCATTGTCTAACGCCTGGCTTGCAACTCCAAATCTGTCGCCAAGCACATAGCAGTGCAGTGTTCCGGCAACTTCTTGACAGCCATCATCATCATCATCAGCCTGAAGACGTGCACTGCTGAACATAGGCCTCCCCCAGAGTGCGCCACCTTGAGCGGCTGCTCGCCTCCTGCATCCATCGGCTCCCCGCGGCTTTCACCAGGTCGTCGGTCCACCTAGTGGGGCCAGCCAGCCCCTAATCCAGGCGTAGCAAGACGCTACCTTCGGAGAAAATAATTATTTCGTAGTCGGCGATTTTTGGTTGGAGATTTTGATAATGTTTGGAATAAACATTCAGTGCAATCCAATTCTAGAGAAGTATTACAAAAATGAGTGAAATCAGCCAAGAGGTTATCAAATCATGAGTCGATAGTACGAACAGCTTACCTAACATTCGGTAGGTAGGTGCTCAATTCTAAACAAGATAGTGTGATATAAAAATTCAATGGGAGTACAAATGCTTTATATTGATAATGAATCGACATGATGTATACAATTAACACATACATACATATATACAATTAACTACATCAAAACATACCAAAAAAGTTGATGCACGCTAGGTCTGCCAATCGCAAGACTACTTAGTACGAAATTGACGTTTGACCGAAATCGCGCACTTTACGCCTGTCGCGTGGCTCTCACGTGCCTGCGGCTGATAGATAATAAGTTAATAACCCCGCCGTGACGGTAACTTCAAGCAAGCAATCATGCTCCATCGCCTATCATCATCATCCTCTTTGCCTATCCCCATTTGTTGTTGGGGTCGGCTCCCAATCTAACGTGTAGCGGCGAGCTACCAGAATTACGCGAGCGACTGACATCTGACCTCGCAACCCACAAGGAACCAGTAACAGGGATGGTTAGATCAGGCGTCTGACTGCCCGTAACGACTGCCATAGATGTTCTTATGACAAGCGAGACCGACGGCTCAACGTGCTCTCCGAGGCACGGGGCGATGGCATCGGAAACTGCACATAACTTACTAGATAAGTCATTGGTGCAGGGCCGAGGATCGAACCCGGTGCCGTGAGATTGTGAAGCGCACATGCTACCCCTCGGATAATATTCTACTTTTTCTCTAATACCGTGATATTACTTACGTCCATCGGGTCGCAACCACCTTGTTGTGCGAGATGTAGGCCGAGTACGGCTTCGTAATTGGCCCAGTGGGTCACGGCCGAGTTACCCCCGTAATCAGGTAGCGAAAACGAGGAGAATTCCTTTTTTTTATTTAAAACGAAATACTTAATGACAAAATAAAACCTGATAAAACCTGATAAACCTGGTAACCTGATAAATATTTCAGCCAAATACTTCCCAGTGTGAAGTTAAGGTGATTTAAGTCAGTTTAACCCCTTTTCCAAAATGTTTTTTTCTTAATGGAAACAATGACGTCACTAGCTACTCGTTCGCCTGATGTTAAGTGTCACGGCCGCCTATAACAGTAGCAGTGTCACTCGGAACTCTAAATTATAAGGTTTCGCGTGGCACTGCACTGCGCACGTCATCCTGACAGGTCAGCATCACACAGTATTATTATGTAGTCCATAAAAAACGTCCCCCCATAACATATCCCTGAGTCCATCCACGACGTATGCATAGTATCGCATTCATAAATCATAAGTCAAATACGAGGTACAATTGGTCGGCCCTAGACGAACAAGCAGGGCGGGTCGTTGACCTCGACGCGGCTACCATTGCTCGACAATTGACATGAAGGGCCTTCTTATTTGACACTCTTTCTTACATCCTATTTAATTTGTTTCGACAGCCTCTGTGGTGTGGTGGTTGAGCAGGTCGGCTCATAGCCCGGAGGCGGCGGGTTCGACTCCCGCGACAGGACAAGTATTTGTGCACAGGAAAAAGTGCAATTGTTCTGTGTGTGGGTGTTGTGGGAGCATGGTCCTCGTAGTTCCTAGGTCCCTAGATACAGGGGATCCTAGTTAGGGTCGAGGATCTATGTATGTGATCGTTGGGCGTTATTTATTATTATTATTACTTAACCCTCTCCTATCCTCCATTACTTTTTACACTCCATTAGTAGCATCAATATCAAAAGACTAATTTTAATATCTAAGAGGAAAATTTTGTTCTCTTTAATATAGAGATAAATTTTTAATCACGAATGAATTTTGAACCCGCTTCCGGAATCCCGTTCGTGATTGACATGTTTGCTTTACATTAAAACTAATCAGTTAATTACATTGGAATTCCATCAACATGCACTAAGCGTTTTGCTAGTGCGGGTTATAGAACAGCCAATGAGTGGAACACGTTGCCGGCGTCCTTGTTTCTAGCTAACTGTAATTAGGGAGGGAGTTTTCAAGTTGAGAGTGAATACGTATCTTCTAGACGAGCATGCACCACAGGCGTGGATACAGAAATTTCTAAGGGGGAGCGCAATAAGATATCATGAGATATGCGTGTAATAACCAATCATTATAGTAGAGGAGCCCAAGAGGGGAGAGGGGATATGGTCTACGGCTGAACACAGTCCCCCATAAAACGACACTTTGGACGCTTCTTAAGGACGAAGCGGGGGGATTGCCATATTATCACCAATCGTCATCCTTAGCGGGCGGCTTGGTGATCGCAGAAGATTTTGTTTAATGTACCGAGGAGAATGCTGCATTCTCAAGATATTCCCTTAGCCGATTCTTACGGCACCCATGGGAAGAGATGGGGTGGTCCTATTCCCACACCGCTGGAACCACACGGCCGTCCTAGTACCTCATTCAAAGAGGTATAATGTACACACGTATTCATCTTTGAACCTATTACTGTTCAAGAGGTGAGGTACAGAGAACAGCTGTCAAACTCATGTTAACTTATCAAATACTACACGCTCATTGGATGACGATAGCCGATGATCAACATGCAACCATGGAGCGTTCAGTACTTTTAAGTTGACATGATTTCTACTTTAACAAACGTACCAGAAACCGGGGCAAACTCTTGTCAACCTTGAAATACTGAACGCTCATTGGTTGACGATAAACAGGCAACCAATGAGCGTTCAGTATTTCAAAGTTGACAAGAGTTTAACTTTAACATACGTTCCAGAAACCGGGGTTAAGTCTTCTTCTTCTCGTGTAGGCAAGTGGTCAGCCCTGGTGTCAGAATTTTAAGACCGTCCAAAGGCTTCGTAATATAAATAAATAATAATTCCAAAAAGATCAGACTAATTTACTAAACCAAACCAGGTAAAACCTTTTTTGTCCTAATCAGCCTTTGTCTCGTATTATTCTCGGTTACGGCGTACGCTGTAATTATGTATCATAAAGAGTTATCGCCCACGTACCATGTTTCTTATTATTATAATAATATTGTAATAGTATAAACGGTATGGGCGTGATAGACACGTGGGTTTGCGATCCGCAGACCGTGAGGTTCTCAAACTCGGTGTGCCGTGTGGTCCCAGCGGAAGAATAGTTAGTACCACCTATCTCCCCCGTGAGTTTTTTTAACGGGCTTACAGCGTCAAGCGTGGTGATTATGGCATTACTCCCATTGGGGTGAGGAGGCATATATTCAGCAGTGAACCAATAGGCTGAATATGGTGATGGCGTGCCGTGGGGTTTGAATCCGTTTGTGTGTATGATTTTTGTGTATGAAATACGATATTTCCGCCAATTGTGAACCGAGTTGGATGATTCATTATTTGGGTTCCGTACCCAAAGGGTAAAACTGTCCCTATTACTAAGGCTCCGCTGTCTGTTTGTCTGTCTGTCTGTCCGCCTGTCACCAGGCTGATAGTTAGACAGTTGAAATTTTCACTGATGATATATTTCTGTTACCGCTATAACGACAAATACTAAAAAACAGAATAAAATAAATATTTAAGGGGGCTCCCATACAACAATCGTTTTTGCTCTTTTTTATAGGTAATGGTACGGAACCCTTCGTGCGCGAGTCCGACTCGCACTTGGCTGGTTATTTCATACTTCATTACTTGTCAAGTGGAGTAAAACAGGGGAAAGACAATTTTGTCAACAGTCCATGCTAACCCAGCAGCGGTGCCCTTGAGCTAGTTGTCTCCCACTTTAGACGGATGTGCGCCCTATCGACGTTACCCTGTAAAGGTCTGTAGAGCCCAAAGCATTAGCCCATTCAATAAAGTGACTTTAGAGTAAAATGATTAATAACTTCACTACCGAAATGGGATAAATAAAAATGTTATTTTTTCACCAAATAATTGTCCATATGAACAGAACACAATTATGATTCACACCAACCAAAAAACCAATAAACTTAATAACACGGGGTACGTATGTTCGGACACGGGTCTAAGACTACGGAGGAACTCAGATTCAACTCCCTTAGAACTCCGACTAAAAGCGACTAACCTCGTGACTAACTGTATTATATTATGTTTAATATATTATAATCAAAAATTATAAAAAAGACCCTTGGTGGAGGGGAATGTTCCCAGAACGCTGGTTGATTTTTTGTGCAAAATAAGAGCCAGCCTTCTGTAGGGTTAGCACGGCTGGTAGACAAAACTGTCTTTCCCCTGTTTTACTCCAAGCAAGTATGAAGAAAGTGACGTAAAACGGGGAAAGACAATTTTGTCTACTGTCCATGCTAACCCAGCTGGTCACTGGTCGCCTCCACCAAAAGTTTTGCAAAGTCCCTGTATATTTCAAAAGCACCTGGTCCCCACGGTCCCATGGTTTCTACCCCAAACTGCACAAACATGTATCCTCTGTCAAGGCTTCCATATTTTACTAACATATGACTAACTTAATTATTTAATCTCGCGCCCTTTATATAGGTCGGCGCTGGCGTCGGCAATAACGTAAACAACGTGTGCCCCTACATGTCCATACTGGTATTACTGTAACAGTTCCTCATTTATTCCGAGTCCAATGAACTGTACAACTATGTAGGTAACCGAAGATTACGCATTCGGTGAGCGCTGTAGGTTTTTATGGTGGTAGGTAGTGTGTAGTGGTATTCGAAGCGCGTTTTATGGTGTTATCGAATACGCCATTATGTAGAGCACTGATTGCTTCGGAGAATCTTATAGAAATTTAACGGACTAGCGGTGCTATTTGGCTTTCGTTGCTATTAACGTTTCTCCACGGGAATTAAATTTTACCGACTTTCTAAAGGTAGATGGATGTCGACCTTCTGGAATACCAGCATTTTTCCTATCAATAGAATAACAATGTACAGTAGCTCGTTATCGAGCCACAGGGGAGTCCAAGGGTTTAATATACTTGGTTGAAGTTGGTTTTACGCAAAGTCTATGTGAATAATTTCATTCAAATTGAGAAATTATGGTTATCATTTTAGGGGTTATTGTTAGTTTTTTATTTACTAGACTGTGCTGATGTCTCAGGATGACGGCGCTGTGTCACGCGAAACCTTCGCGGAACTCAATATTTTAGAGTTTCCAGTGGCACTGCAACTGTTGTGGGGGGTGGCCATGACGCTTAACATCAGGTGAATGACTAGCTCGTCGCATCATGCATTAACATAAAAGGTACCTATCGAAAAGGACACTCATGAAAGCCAAATTATCTTAGCGAATTTCAAATATCATGAGAATCGGACCGATGTGATGTTATCTCGCAGCGTCAAACAAACAAAATGATTACAGACCTCATTGTTTTAATTACAATCGCACAAATTATGTGGAGTTCTAAGTTCGCACGATATTGAGACTAGCTGTTCCCCGCGATTGTTTTTATAGTATTAAAAAATACTTCGTAGAATTTTGTACTAACATTTATTTGCATACGACTCGATTATCTAGCACTTTCTTGCCGGACACATTTAAGATGTAGAAAAAAAATGTACAAAATTACTCTGTGAATTGTAGACCTCGCGAGTCTGACTTTGCATATTTTTTACGTTTTCAACACTCACAACACTAACACTTTCGTACGACGAATTACGAAAAATTCCCAAAACTGAATCGACAAAAAACATATAAGTAATTATAGAAACTGCTCCCGAAATGTTACTAGAATCGGTTGAGAAATGCGACCAGACCCCCTAGCATGCGCACCGCGAGAAAACTTGTCGTCACTGTTAGAGTGAGACACACTTAGGCGCTACCATAGCCTTGTCACGGTCTCTCACGAGGTAAAGTGTCGAGAAACTTTTGTCGCGGTGCGCATGCTAGCCAGGCTGGGGGCGTACTGTGAGCTCTTAGCGTGATTCAAAACAGACCCTATACTGGATCGCTTGTCTAAATTCTCGTACGAAAAAAACAACGCGATCCAATATCCGCTGTTTTGATTCGCGCTAGGAGCTCACAGTACGCCCCCAGTAGAAGAGATCATCCTGACCTGACGGACGAAATAATTTATGCCCGAGCCCAAGCCCAAGAAACGGAGACGCTTCCCGCTCGCTTGGTCAACTTGGACAACAAAATACAAAGAAAATATTATGAAATGTAACATACTGTCTGCGCAGCCTGCGCAACACGGTTGGTAGTTTTATCTTTTCAAGAAAACTATACCAATTTTCGAAGTAAAAAGAGCTCAATGTTCATCTATCCATATACCAAAAAAATTCGTCGAACTCCCACCCGCCGTTGCTTGAGTTGAGACATAATTGACTGACAGAAAAACATCCTAAGCAATATGGTACATTGCGTAAATTTTCGTGATCTGTCAGTCCCTGACAGATATTGTATGTTTTGCCTTTCGAATTTGCGAATGAACTTTCAACCTTGGTTCTTTGCAATACATAAATCATCTTGATTTCGCTCATACCTTTCACAATCATTGCAAATGCGTACTTATTGTGAAAAAGATAAGTCACACGTCACACTCTACTCTGTTTTTCTACACGTTCTGTGGTATTTCCACATTTCTCCCTGTCAACCATCAGAGACATCCAACACCGTTCTTAATGTTCTCTCTCTATCTTTTCCAGAACGCAAGTGAGAGACGGTCGCGATGGCTGACACCGATACAGAGACGCTGCCGAACGGCACCGCAACCCTCACGGAGGAGGAAGAAGAAAGGCTGAAGCAACGCCCCGCCGACATTGACGCTGTGAGTATTGAATACTAAGTGGTAACCTTTATTTGTGTTTGAGCTTTTCATATCATATCACACCACGTCATTAGCGGGAGGACGCCCACTGCTGAACACAGGCCTACCCCATAAAAAGCCACTTTGGACGCTTATCATAGGGGGATTTGTCATTTTGATATGCGGACGAGAATGCTGCTGCCCATTCCCTGTATATTCTCTTAGCTGCCCCTTAAAGCACACACTGGAAGAGATGGAGTGGTCCTATTCGCAAAACGGACCGCACGGCCAACTGTTACAATGGTGGTGATTATGGCAAATCCCACCCGTGAGGGAGGCCTATGTTCAGTAGTGAACGTCTTCAGGCTGATGACGTGTGATGTGAATGATCCTTACCTTAAAATATGGCTATGGTGTTCAGGTGGGTTCAGAGTTACTTCAGCTTTACACAGTTCAATGATAAAAGCGTTTGTCCCTTCCAGGATGTCCGCGAAATGGAGCGCCGCAAGCGAGTGGAGGCGCTGATGTCATCCAAGCTGTTCCGCGAGGAACTGGAGCGGGTGTTGGACCAGCAGATGCACGAGGGTGGTGACGCGCCGCTGCTGCAGCGCATCAGGGAGATGGTTGGCGGGAGACTGCACAGCGGATCCTTGAGGGTAAGAGATCTTGATGCAACTTTTATATCGTGATACCGTTGTAACTTTTTCATATACAGCAGTTGAAAAAGTGAGAATCAGCAGTGATCCGTGTGCCTTTAAACCAACGCACCCTGGATCAAATCGCATCCAGCACCAATGACTTTACAAGTTATATGCGGAGTTTGCTCGCTCTTACAACGGTGAAGGAAAACTTCGTGAGGCAACCGGCATGTTCTAGAATCACTATCCGAAAACATGCGTCAACTATCACACTTGTCCAGCTTGGTGGGTTATGGTCAACACTCTCGCTGTGAAAGCAGGCTCGTGTCCCAGCTGTGGGAACGTATGGGCTGATGACGAACAGAGAGTTTTGGTTTGACTACATTTCACGTTGTTAAAACATAAATGGTCTCTGTCTCATGAACATGGCCTTATTAAGTCTGGTGGCGATGGTGATTCCGGTGCGAGATAGTGAATGCTAACGCGATCCTATCTCGCCCCTTCCCGGCGGCGGATGGATCACGGGGGGTTTTAGTGGGTTCGAGTCCCACATACCCCCTGCCATCACCCCCGTTGTGGCAGGGAAGTGCGAGGGCATTTCATCCCCTCAAAAAAAAATGGTGGCGATGGTGATCGTGTGCTGTCTTGCTCGCACTCACAGACTTGTAAATTGGCGCGTGCAGGATGGCAGGCCATGTCCATTACCAGAATGGTTACGCGGTACGGGTGCTTCAGCCCCCCCACCTGTGCTTCAAGTTGCGTCAGCGTCTGCCGTTCGGTACCCATCGCTGCCCGTGTACATGGACGGCTGCGCTGCGATAGGTACCGCATAGTTTCGCGTTCTTGACGCTACCGCTTCGCAGACGTGGCTCAAGCTTTATGTTTACCAATTTTGTCTTCCAGGGTCCAACCTGCGTGCTTCCCATCAACGACATCCGCGGCATCGAGGGTGTTGGCTACGAGAAGGGCGAGAAGATCCTGCGATGCAAGCTCGCAGCGGTATACCGGCTCGTAGACCTGTTCGGATGGACTCAGAGTGAGTAGCAGGCTAAATAAACTTTTAAGACTTAATTCCTCTTTCCTTCTCATTGAATGTAATCTCATCGGGAATAGCCAGAGAATGGGCAGCAGCATTCTCTTCGGTACATTAGAACCTTCTGCGATCACCAAGCCGCCCCCTATGATAAACGCCCAAAATGTTACGTTTTACGGGGGAGGCCTGTGTTTAGCAGTGGACGTTTCCGGCTGTGGATGATGAATGTAATCGTGGTGTCAGAATTTTGAAGCCGCCTGATGGCTTCACACACATACATACATCAACAGCCTGATGAAGCTTCACACACATACACACATCAACAGCCTGATGAAGCTGTCCACTGCTGAACATAGGCCTCCCCATAAAACGCCACTATGGACGCTTGTCATAATCAGCACGCTTGGCAGTTGGCAGGTGGCTTGGTGATCGCGGATGATTTTAATGTAGGGGGAATGCTGCTGCCCATTCTCTGGAATACCCTTAGCCGGCTTTTACCTGATGGCTTAATTTTAGCTTATATCATATCCGACGTTATTGTCAGTCTACTGCACTGGATGGAGCGACGATAAGGATATATGCATGGCATGGCTGGCTTTGGCTGGACAAGTAAAGCCAAAGATCGTCGTTCCATCGAGTCGCAGGACGTCCTCTGATAGTTCTGCCTATTCGTAGTCTCTAATCTAAGCTGAGTTTCCTCCTTAACCTGGTTTTTATTAAATAGTATATACTAAGCTAATGTACCTATTCTATTCCTACTCATCAAAATTTCGTTACTGTTCGTTTGTCGGAATCAGAGTTATTTCAATTCAAACTTAAACATTAACAAACAATCTCTTGTTTCCAGACGGATCGAGCGGCCAGATCACTGCTCGCCTGAACACGGCTGTAGAACAGGTGCTGACCACCCCGCGCGGTCTTCTGCCTCACGAGGTCACCGCATCGTCTCTTGTGAAGGTTGACATGCAGGGCGCTATTCAGGATCAAGGGACTACCAACTTCCCTGTTAATGTTGAAGGTAAGTTCAGATTGGTTGATCTGCACGGTCTACTCGTGGTCTATTCTTGGTCTACTTATGGTCTACTCGCTGTTTTTAGTGACTCACGATCGTAGATTGATCGGAGGTGTTCTGGTAGTTTATTCGCGGTCTATTCATGGTCTATTCGTTTTATATGGTTGTTCTTATAGTATAAAAAGTCTTTACCCCAGATTACAGAATATATTATAGTATTACGTACAGAAGGGTCACTCGGTAAAATGACTTAAATAAATAGCGACGCGTTGCTTCGACACAATACAGTTCAATTCCGGTCGTACAGCGCTAATCAACAGCACCTAGAGAAGTAACTAGAGAAAACATGTCGTCCACCACATTGTCCAGCATGGTGGAATACGGTCTACGGTATCTCTTTCCATGTGAGAGAAAACTCGTGTCCCAACATTGGGAATGGGTTATAATAAATAACGCCCAATGATCACATACATAGATCCTGGACCCTATCTAGGATCCCCTGTATCTAGGAACCCAGGAATTACGAGGGCCATGCTCCCACAACACACACACAGAAATACTTGTCTTGGCTTCCCCATTGCCATTAATAGTTTTTTTTTTAATGCTAAAATGGGCATACGTTTGACAACTCACTTGATGGTAAATGACGAAGTTGTCTAAGGTGGAGCACGTTTGCCCATGAGATACCTATTCACTCTAAACTTGAAAAGGCCCAGGTTACACCCAGGAGGAAACACTGTTGCTGGAAGAGCATTCCATTCCTGGGCCGTTCGGACTATGAATGAGTCAGAAAAACGCTTAGTGCGGACTTGTGGTACACTAACGACGTAAGGATGTGAAGAATCACCAAGCCTTGTAGTTCTATGAAGGAAAGGGGATGACGGAATGAGCTGATCAAGGGCATGCGCACACTCTCCAAAAAATTTTCCATGACTATTTCTATCCACCTGTCTCCCCATTCCAGGGTTCTCTCTCCACGCGGCTGTCCACGCAGCCCGGCCGGATATCCGCTGCGTGCTGCACGTGCGCTCCGCCGCCGCGCTCGCCGTGTCCTGCGTCAGGCGAGGGCTGCTGCCGCTCTGCCACGAGGCTGCAGCGTTAGGGGACTGCGCTACACATAGGGTGCCTTTAGGTGAGTCTAGCTTACTGGGAAACTAGAAAGGAAATACAAGTTTCAGTAAAGGACTGACTTTAGTTCTCTTGCGGATCTCCTCATTTCGGATCTCAACTCGCAAGGAAACTCTGAGCATAGCTCACGCAATTACTTGGATTGTTTTGTTCATGTCCGTCCAAAGGTAGCCTGGAAGAAATCGCTTTAAGGACGCCCGTTATTCTACCATTCTTTGTTTTGTCATGTGCATTATTGTAGGTACTTTGGTGTTGAATAAAGTAATTTTGTATTGAAATGTTGGAAGCTTAGAAATAGTTCCAGTTATGGTATCATCGTCAACAGCCTGATGACGTCCACTGCTGAACATAGGCCTCCCCCAGAGAGCGCCACTTTGAGCGGCTGCTCACCTGCACCCATCGGCTCCTCGCGGCTTTCACCAGATCGTTGGTCCACCTACCGTGGGGCCTACGCTGCACCTTCCGGTTCGTGGTCGCCACTCGAGAACCTTTCTTCCCCATCGGTTGTCAGTTCTACGAGCGATGTGGCCGCCTATTCCCTGAACAACTTGCTAATTCTAAGAGTCCAGAATTACTTACTATTAAAAACTAAAATGACCTCTCGTTCCTCAGGCATCCTAGACAACGAAGAGAAGGACAAACTGGTCCGAGCACTCGGTCCTCACTCCAAAGTGCTGATCCTGTCGAACGCTGGTGCCCTCTGCTGCGGCGCCACCCTGGAGGAGGCCTTCCATCACGCCAGGCTCCTTACAGCAGCTGCGGATGTTCAGCTCCGGCTGGCCAGCACTCCGGTCGATGAACTCGACGTGTTCGATGAGGAGACCAGGAGACAGGTGAGGGTATTGGATACATCATCATCATCAGCCTAAAGACGTCCACTGCTGAACATAGGCCTCTACCATAGAGTGCACATTGAGTGGCTGCTTGTTTCCTGCATCCATCGGCAGCTTGCAGTTTTCACCAGATTGTCGGTCCACCTAACCCCGTCTTCTAATTAGACGCAGTAAAATGCCATTGCCAGTGTTGCCACCTGTCTTGAAAAATAAATAATGCTTGGTAAAAAAGATACAGTTCATCTTAAATCAAATATACTATGGCTAGATACACAGTCTCTATGAAAAAAAAGTGTCCCGCGCCAATGCTTACTTACACAGATATATACCTCTCCAGCTAATATAAAATAGTCCACGAGCGGTTGTTACATTTTAATATTGAACCATAGCACCCTGTGATAGCGTTGTAAAACAGTATGTGAGTTACATCACCTTCATTAAGCGCGGTCACACGCGACTGAGAGCAAAAACAAGGCATATGCCTTGTTATTGATCTCAGTCGCGTTACTTGTTTGTGGATTTACCCTATATTTCATCGCAGCAGTTTATTGGTTAATTTCAGTTTAGTGATCTATTCAGTTCTTTTAAATTCTAAACAATTCCTAAAAAAATTAATTCCTGCCTTATTACGATTTACATTATTTTTTTATAATTTTTACGAACAAAGGCCTAATAATGCATTACTCGCATTTATAAATTTTTCACAAACTTTTTTTTAATATGAATTAATGACGTGATGAGCTAGTCGTTTGCCTGATGTTAAGCGCCACGGCTGCCCATAACAGATTGCAGTGTCACTCAGAACTCTAATTAATATAGTTTTGCGTGACTCTGCACTGCGCACGTCATCCTGAGACTTCACACAGTCTAGTAATAAGATTACTAGACAGTGTGATCAGATCATAAAGTCTCATTTGCCCAGTAATTTCACTAGCTACAATGCCCTTCAAACCGGAACATTTCGTTCGCGCGCAGTTTACTCTATTCACATATACAGCCTGTATAATTGTTAATTTGTGATTTATCGATTTGGTGATTGGACTAACAAGATCCACATTCCAAATTCCAATCACTTTTAGTCCCTAGGCCAAAAAATCCCTAGGGATTAAAGAGCTATTAAGTCCCTTATCAGTAAATGAACTAGCTCACTCGAATTTCATAAAAATGTATTTATTTAACTTGTAGATCTACGAGGCGACTCACAAGCCGCCGGCCGACGCGGTGAAGTGGCGAGTGGGCGGCGAAGAGTTCGAGGCTCTCATGCGCATGCTGGACAACGCTGGCTTCCGCACCGGGTACATCTACAGGCACCCGCTTATCAAGGTATACTTCATCATCATACATCATATATCATCCATCATATATCATCCATCATCCATCATCATCATCATCATTAAAGATGTTAAACTGCCACAATCACTGATATTTCTTAAATATTGTTTAGTAACGGGATATTTACCTTGTAATATATTTGTTCCTGTTAATAAACAGTATTTTATTTGTCATCATCATCATCATCATCATCATCATCATCATCATCATCATCATCATTGTTCTCATTAAGGTTCTGTAGTACTCTCGACAAGGAACCCTTATAAGTTCATCATGTCTTTCTGTCTGTCTGTCTGTTCGTTTGAATCCATTACAGTCTTATAATTTCTAAAGTTTCAAACGTCCAAACGTACTACGCTCCGTTCTGGATTCAAAGAAACAATCTCGACTTTAAAATAGTTGTTAGCTCCCTAGGTAAATAAATATTTGTCCCGGTTTTAATCATTGAAATTAGTCTGTTTATTACGGTAAGCACGCAATACATCATAAATTTTTACATTTATATACTCTGATCATCATCATCACCATCATAATCAGCTGCCAGCCGTTCCTTAAAATGTCTTCCTTTTAATTGACAGAATGACGTGCCTAAACCGAAGAACGATGTCGAAGTTCCACCAGCGGTCTCTTCTCTTGGATATCTTTTGGAAGAAGAAGAACTCTACAAGCAAGGGTTTGTATTATCTGTAGACAAACAAATAAACATGTGTGGAAATTTCACCACATGAATTTCTTATTAAATTAACACAAATATTCTTCCCCAGGCTGTGGAAGAAGGGCCAGGGCAAGACCGGGGAACGCACTCGCTGGCTGAATTCTCCCAACGTTTACCAGAAGGTGGAAGTGTTGGAGACTGGCACCACAGAACCGAGGAGGATCACCAAGGTAGAATATCTGCGGGTCGACGCTGAGTAAGAGGAAAGAAAATATAGGGGGGGAACGGAATATATTGGGGAAGGAAGTATAGTGGGGGAAGGAAATATATAGGGGAAAGAAGTATAGAAATGGGGAAGGAAATATATAAGTGAAAGAAGTATAGAAATGGGGAAGGAAATGTAGTGGGGGTAGGGAATATAAAGGGGAAGGAAGTATACATAGGGAGACAGAAATATGGAGAGTGGTGGGAATATAATTGGGGAAGGAAGTATTTAAGTAGAGGGGAAAGGAAATATAGAGGGGGAGAGGAAATATATAGAGGAGAGGGGGAATGATTGTGGTTGATTGTCAAATTGGGACAGATTGCTTGCGAGTTTGATTGTCAGATGATTAATTTCATTGGAGAATAGTTTAGTTGTTTGATTGTTGGTGGTTTATTTATTTGTCAATTGTTTATTTGATTGTCAGTCGTTTGATTGTTTTCAATTGTTCACCATTAATTGACAGATTTAATCGGTGTTAATTTTAGTAATCTAATTAGTGTTTTGAGAATTAGATTTTTTTTACTTCTTCTAAACACTACGTTATGTTGGTACAATCGAATGACTAAATTTATTTTCTCCTGCATTTCGAATCATTGCTCTGTTATCAAGCTTAATATTATTAAATCATCACGAAATTGTAGTAAAACAAAATAATAGTTGGGTACCTTATTAGTCTTAAGTTGTGAGAGAGGCTTGGTTCATCAGGCGCACCCTTTGGGTCAACTCACATAGAGCGGCAAAATGCTCGAGCAGTTTTTAAGTGCTATTGGAATATAAACCTTATTCCATTTAAACAAAGCTGAAAACAGTATGCAAAATTAAAATCTTAGCTATTTTCATGTTGCATACTATTTTCAGCCTTGTCTAAATAGATTAAGGTTGATATTCATATAGCACTAAAAAACTGCTCGAGCATTTTGCTGCTCTGTCTGAATTGAGCCTTTTCATGCAAATACATTATTTGAATTTGAACTGTCTAAAACATGTATTTAAAAAAAAAACATGTAAGCGAAACGCGTTTGAAAAGAGTTTTTCACTATATAGATGTTTCCTAGATTATTACAAAATGAATGTACAGCTAAAGAAAACATGTAAAAACTAAATTGAAAAGGTACCCGATGAATGCATCATGTCACTTGCAAATATTGCGTCGTTATCAAATAGGATGGGTGACGAAAAGTGGTCTTTATTGTAATGTATCACAATATTTTTAGGGTGTCCACGAAATCACAAAATATAATAATCACATATTTTCTAGTATTTACAATTTTTTTTATATTGCTTATTTTTACTAATTTTCGAGTGTTTTTTTTTTATAATTTACTCCCACATTCCATTTAAACTTTTTTTTTCATTTTATTTTGGGTTAATTGGGTCGCATTTCAATTTTTTTATTTTTAACTAAATGCTTTTGTTATTATTATTTTAGTTCTAGAGTTTTTCACAATCGGTTGTTGCCAATTAAAATAAAAACTTAGATTTTATTTAAAAAATTGTTAACCATTTCTGCAAATAGTTTATCAATATAATATTATATATTAATCCGCTGTATAAATATAAATAATATTAATTTGTTTTTCGCTCAAAACGGCTCAACTGCTGCGCTTTTTATTGTTTTGATTTTTGATATTATTACTTTGATTCGGTGTAAATGTGTTTCAAATAATACATGTTCAGTAGCCAATGGTCATATATTAAAAACAAAATACTTTTTTAAAATAATACTTTGAAGAAGAAGAAAATTAGACATACAATGCTGCCAACCCGATATTTCTTGGTTTGTTTCCGTCCAAATGTTGTCTTGAAGAGATCGCTTTTTAGCGGCAAGACCGTTAATAGAATTTTTGTTTTTGTATATTTTTTGTCGTAACATAAATCTTTATGGCTGTCGGGTTAGAAAATGTATTTTTTATGTTCAATAGTTTAATCAAAAATAGACCAGTAAAAGTGGAACACAATATCCATTGAACATAAAAAATATATAAATAAATTTTAGGTTACATTTACACCGATTTTTTTTATGCGTAAATAATCTAAAACAGTTTATAACGATGAAAAGTCATTTTGGCTGACGAAAAATCATGTTAACTGATGTAAAATCATGTTAGATTATGCAAAATCATGTTAGATTATGTAAAATCATGTAAGCTGATGTAAAATCATTTTAGCTGGTCGAAAAATCATGTTAGCTGATGTAAAATCATTATAGCTGGACGTAAAATCATGATAGTTGTAGGCATAGATATTATATTCAGATAATTTTTAATATATAAAAAAGTATATTATTTATGTATATTAGAACGTATCGCTTGTCGCTGATGTGTATTTTGGGACAAGTCCCGATGTTCATGTGAAAACCTTTTAGTATAAAAATCCCAAAATTCTAACCTGATTTGTCGTTAAATAATTGTTCCAAGGAAAAAATATCTAAATTTATTTGTGATAAATTAATAATAGACAGTTTTTTAAATTAACACCTGACGGGTTATTTTGAAAAGAATACAATACCTTAATTACGGTAAATAAATCTGAGACATAAACTTGGAAATACCCACCTTCCCTATGTTTTGTTTTGTTTTTAAATATAAAAAAAAAATACTAAAAGGTTTTCTTGGGGATATGAAAATCGCTAAAACCATAACTATGCTTCAACTGTGTTTTTATTCAAATAAAATATATTTAAAAAAACATACAAATTCTTATTGAAATTCACGCATAATGAAATGCTTTTGAGGATTTCACAAAAATCAATTAAAAAAAATTACAATATGACAAGCGCGAATTTGGAAAATAATTTATAGTAGGTAGGTAGATGTAGTTTTGCCAAGAAATTATTTTATTCCTTGGCAATATTTAAAATACTATTAAACCTAAACTAAAAGGTTTCGCCTAATTTTAAGTAGCTTTAGAAAAGGAATTATTTATATTACCTTATAAGAAATGCACTCACTTGATCTGAAAATGCACTGAATCAATGATGAATCAAATTTTTATGTACATTAAATTACAATTTGCATAATGGTAAACACAATTTAACGGTCTTAAGCACAATTTTAGTGTTTTTATGTACAATTTTAGTGCTACCAAGGGTTTTAGTGCCTTTTCAAGATCTATTAGCGCTTTATTCAACTAATGTATTTTTATGTTTGTGTTTTTTTTTACGTGTGTAACTAATATAATAATGTTTTGCAGTGGGTCGACGCTAACAACGAAGAGGTAAATTGATTTCAAAAGAATATTTCTTCTCTTTCTAACATGCTGTTTCTTTCTCATATTCTTGGTGGGTCTTTTGTTTGGAGAACGTCGATGTCTTTCGCTTTTTGGGTGAATAAGAATATTTTATAAAGATTTTATTTTTCTATTTTTAGCCGAACGGCTCATTTATGAGTCGGCTGCCAAAAATTGTACAATAACTGTCGTGAATTTGTAACACACGGTAAAACACGTGAATGAAAGTAACACACGTGAACTTTATTAAGCCACATGTACATGATGTAAAAGAAATTACAATTTCTTTTTGCAGGCATATAATGAATTATTTAAATATATAACTTATTTTTTTATTGTGAACATATGACGTGACGAGCTAGTTGTTCGCCTGATGTTAAGCGTCACGGCTGCCCATAACAGATTGCGGTATCACTCGGAACTCTAAAGTATAAAGAGTTGCGTGACACTGCACTGCGCACGTCATTCTGAGACATCACACAGTCCAGTAATATGATTACTAGACCGTGAGATCAGATCGTAAAGTCTCATTTGCCCTGTAATGTCACTAGCTACAATGGCCTTCAAACCGAAACAGTAGTGCTTGCACACTACTGCTTGGCGGCAGAATAACTGGCAAAGCGGTGGTACCTGCCTAGACGAACTTTGTAGAAAAGTCCTACCACCTAGTTAAAACTGAAAAACAAATATTATCGTTTAAAAATTTTAAATTTTATGTTTTGTAGTTTATTTCTGATTGCATCAAACCTATTTCGAGTTATTTCAATTGGGATATCTAGGATCAACTGGGATTTTTTTCGTTCTGAACTTTTTTCCATGTCGATATTTTATTCTACTGGGACATTGCCACTCTAGCTGTTGTCGTGGTGACCATAGGTTTTGTATTTATAGGACGTTATTAACATTATAAATATTATAATTATTTTTCAATCGCTTTAGTAACGCTTTAACTAAAATGGATTTATTTAAAAAAAATCGTATCAAAAGCATTTCATTTAAATACCCTGGTTTATTAGAGTAAAATTATTTTTTCGAATAATTTTATTCGAAATTTAAAACATCGAGTTTGTACAGTGTAGAGAAAGAATGGTAAAAAATGTTGCCACATTTTGAATCCTGTCTCCCTGCACTACCTATTTTCTTCCCATTTAAGATCCTAAATTCCGTGTTTTTATTCATTTCGTTTTTTTTAATGGTGCATGATTGTCTATTGAAAAATACTTGACATAAAAAAGTTAAAAAAAACTCGTTTATGAAATTACATTTCGATTTGCTTTTATGAAAAAGAAATGCTTTGCATGGAGAATGGCGATTAAAAACAATTTTTAGCTGAAAAAAAAGTCTGTACTGTACATGCTCGATGGACCAGGATTGCGTAACTGTGTTTTTTTTTGTTCTATTTTCACCTTTTTTTCTTGCGCACTATGCCACTCACCTTTCCTCACTAACCTAACCGACAATTCTGCGGATTTTTGGTACCTGGCAACATTTTTACTAATTTCTATCTTTTTCTCTTTCCTTTACAAACTCGGTGGTTCGACGGAAATTCGGCTAAACTCGGCGTAATGGCGGAATTCTGAACTCGTGCGAACTGTCGAAATCGGAATCAAACACTCTTACGGCGCCGATGGATTTGCGACTTTATTTTATACTGAAGTGGGTACAAGATGGATCGCCAGGACACTCAAGCACTCCAGTCAAAATCGACACACTTCAGTTTGTGCCTAAAAACACCAATCCTAAGGAGTTCAAGAAGCTGCAACAACAGGTATGTTTTTTTAATCTATTTATTTATTTTGTCTAATTAATTTTTTTATTGAATTTGTAACAAAATTGACATTAAAAAAACGGATGTTAAACGTGCTGAATGAACGTCTGGGTCTTTCTTTCTTTTACGATAGATTATAAAGGAAGTTATATGTAGATTTCATAAAAAAATTTATTAAAAAATACCAAACTATTTCATAATCTAAACTATTTTATTTACTTATACTACACGACAGGACAAGTATTTGTGCACAGGAAAAAAAAAGCGCAAATACCTACGTTGTTCTGTGTGTGTGTGTTGTGGGTTGTGGGACCATTGTCCTCGTAGTTCCTGGGACCCCTAGATACAGGGGATCCTAGTTAGGGGGCCAGGATCTATGTATGCGATCGTTGGGAATTGTTTTTTTATAGTAGTTCTGCGAACAGTAGACTTCGCGACCACAAGCTAACTCAAATTTTACGACCTTATACCTTGACAACCTCTTGACAGATTTTGTTCATACTTGAAGTACTTCTTTAGAATTGAGTACCAAATGTTTCTACCAAATATTATCAAAATCGGCCGGTAAATCGCGCCGTAGCAAACTTTCTGCCTTTTTGGAGGAAATGCAGCACCAATCAAAAATCGCCGACGACCAAAATATCTATGAACTTGTACCAAGTTTCGTCAGGATTCGTTGAAAAATGCGACCTGTACGCCAGTACGTACATCCGGACATGTAGCACAGATAGATATAGTTCTACATACATGTAGATGAAAGCAAGTTTCGCCAGCTCAAGCAGGAGGTCACTCGTTCTGTCCATTAACATTTACTATAGGGTGTCTCAGTAAGAATGCACTTTTTCATTATAAAATAAAAACACGTATTTTTTTGAAAAGCAGTGATTTTTTTTATTGTAAAGAAGATATGTTCCTATTAAGTATGGAATAAAATATCCGTCAAATGGCCCTTGTAGTGTAGGAATAGATATACCACGGCTCTGATGACAGGCTTGACAGGATTACTCTTTTCATGAAATTTTCCATGGCTTTCTCACCGATGACGCGTTGGAACTCGGATGTGAGCTCAGGAATTGTTTCTGGTTTATTCGCATAAACCCGAGATTTCACAAAACCCCAAAGAATAATGCGAATAAACCTGAATTACATGGGATTTTTATGTCGTTTCCGTTTTTGGAAATTATTCAAAATTGCGTATCCATGGGGGTTGAAAACGTATAAAACATCACGTTTCAATGCGAGGTCTACAGCCCACAGATCAACTATACCAGAGCCATGTTCAACATGCAATATTTACTAACATTGCACTGACAGGTGAATCAGCTGATTTTTAGGGTTGTCCCCACGAAATGGTTGAGCGATGTCATAATTAAGTACGATGATTTTACCTATAAATTCTATCAGATTTGTCACAATTTTCAATAGTTACGTCAATGCTATGAAAAATCTAACTACTTGAATTTAGAAATCTTCAATAGGTGATCAAAAACGAAGAGACGAAATCACCAGAGATTTATCAGTGCCAACCATAATGAATCTCAGTTTTGTCGTCCTGGGTAGGAAACAATTGGTTACTTTTTGACTATGATTCGTCGCCCCTAGCAACCAAGAGGTTCTCCATGGAGCTGGTATGACGTTGTCATACCAGCATATAGTAAAATGTGTGTGTGTAATGTGTGTGTAATGTGTGTATATAGTTAATTATTTTTTTGCTATGTTATCATCATAACTAAATGATGCCGACCACTAACCATCATAGATCAAAGATAACCGTCGCGCCGACAAGATCAGCGCCGGTCCGCAGTCTCACATCCTAGAAGGGGTCACATGGGATGAAGCAAGCAAGCTGGTCGCTGAAGATGCAGCCAACACCCACACTGGAGACCATGTCGTGAGTACACTCCATCATCATCATCCTGAAGACTTCGCCTATAAAGTGCCACTTTAAGCGGGTGCTTGCCTCCTGCATCCAACATTTTAGGTATACATAAAGACCGCTTCGGCTTCTGAGGGCCGTCGATCTACTTACGCTGCGTCTTATGTCTCGTACTTCTTATTGGACCACCAATATCCAATATTAGGTTACAACCAGCCTGAAGACGTCCACTGCTGAACATAGGCCTCTCCCAGAGAGCGCCACTTTGACCGGCTGCTCGCCTCCTGCTACCATCGTCTCCCCGCGGCTTTCACCAGATCGTCGGTCCACCTATTGGGTGGCCTACGCTGCGTCTTCCGGTTCGTGATCGCCACTCGAGAACCTTTATTCCCCATCGGTTTTCAGTTCTACGAGCGATGTGGCCTGCCCATTGCCTGAACAACTTGCTAATTCTAAGAGCTATATTGGTCACTTTAGTACTTCTTATTGGACCACCAATATCCAATATTAGGTTACATTACAGCCTGAAGACGTCTACTGCTGAACATAGGCCTCCCCCAGTGAGCACTACTTTGAGCGGCTGCTTGTCTTGCTTTTCGTAGGGGTGATCCGTAATCACCACGCTTGGCACTTTTGGCGGGCGGCTTGGTGTAGTAGATTATGATGTACCTCAGAGAATGCTGCTGCCCATTTTCTGGATATTTCCTTAGCCGGCTCTTACGACACCCGCAGGAATAGACGTGGTGGTCCTATGTGCTATTCTCACGCCAAGACATTTTGGATTGTTATAAGAACATCTATGGCAATCGTTATGGGTAGTCAAACGCGTGATAAAATCTGACGCCTGATCTAACCATCCCTGTTACTGGTCCCTTATGGGTTGCGAGGTCAGATGGCAGTCGCTTGTGTAATTCTGGTAGCTCGCCGCTACAGGTTAGATTGGGAGCCGACCCCAATAACAAATGGGAAAAGGCAAAGATCTGGATTCAAACAGAATCATCATCCGATGATGATTGTTTGAATCCAGAGCGAAGCGAAAGATTCTAGAGTAGATTCTTAAGCGTAGCGAGGGATTCAAAGTACGTCGCTCGAGGTTAAATCATTTTGGTACCGTGTGGCACACTTAGCTTTTCATCCCTCTCTATGAGAAAAGTTATTTTGTCAATGTTATTCAGTGCGCCTAAAATGTACCCATTTTAGGCGCACTTATCGAGGAACTTTTCGCTTATTTTCGAATAGATGGGATGAAACAGTTATATTTTCCCCCAGGTGCTTATGGGGGCTGCTTCGAAGGGTATCATCCAACGCGGGTACCAGCACAACGCGACCATGTACAGCGCTCCGTACGCCAGGAACCCGTTCGATCACGTCACCGATAACGAGATAGAGGCATACCGCCGCGCTGTTGAGAGAAAGGGACGCAGCGATTGTGAGTAGACGTAAAGCTAAGGACACTGCAGTAGCAGTTTTTAGGGTTCCGTACCCAAAGGGTAAAACGGACCCTATTCTCCGCTCCGCTGTCTGTCTGTCTGTCTGTCACCCGGCTGTATCTCATGAACCGTGATAGTTAGACAGTTGAAATTTTCACAGATGATGTATTTCTGTTGCCGGTATAACAACAAATACTAAAAAACAGAATAAAATAAATGTTTAAAATAAAGGGGGCTCCCATACAACAAACGTGATTTTTTTTTGCTCGTTTTTATACGGAACCCTTCGTACGCGAGTCCGACTCGCACTTGGCCGGTTATTTTGAAGAGGTCTCTATAGCGCTCTGCTTAAAGTTGAAAATCGCAGATCATACATCTGATGTCAAACTGAGTGTGTGCCCGAAAATATGTCAATTTGGCAGGGTTATTGTGGATTACGTGAAATATGGATATATCAAATAAATATTTTTTTGGCCATTCCTTTAAAACACCAGTTATTTTCTATTTACACAATTTTTTCTCATATGATTGACTATAAATCCAGTTGAGCAATGATATAACTTTCCCTCATATGAAAATTAGTAGTTGATTTCCACTACTAATTTCTAATAAATACTACGAGTTTCTAATAAATCACGGGAACCCGTTGATGTCTTTTGTTCCATCCTGCTCTGTTCTTTGTAATTTCGTATGAGTTTGTCTCGTTTTGTTACCTCGCCCCCTGCCCGCGCAGGTGAGTCGTGTTTGTACGAGATATTATGTTCGCGAGCTATCAACGGGCTTTATAATCTTTGCGTCACATACACTGGTGACGTCACAAAAGTGCTTTTAGTTGATTTTGGGCTTACACTGCGGTTTAACACTTTTTTACCCATAGACTTAGGATGTACAAGAGCAACAATGACAGTTTGAAAATGGGACAAGAAATTTAAGAAATTGTGTGTGTAGAAAAACTGTTATTATAATTAAGATCTTGAACATTTGCATCAGAATCAGAATCAGAATCATTTATTAAGTAACTGACACAGTAAATGTAATGCTAGGTCTAAGTTGCACATGTCGTGAGGTCAGTTTACCCACGTCGGGCATTCAATATTAAATATAAAAACTAATAATGGAAACTGTTCAATATATAACATTACATTCATAACAATATAATAGGTAGATGTCAAAATTCAATAAATTCATATAATGTCAGCAGATTTATCTCTATTAAAAAAATCTTTTAGGTTATAAAATGCTTTTTTTATTAGCCACTGCTTTAGTGTTGTCTTAAACTTAATAGTATTATTGATGTCTATCATATTACTTGGTAACGAATTATATATACGAATTCCGCTGACATATGCGCTTTTGTCAAATATTGCGACAAGTTAACTGTTGTATTTACTAAATATTGAACCTACATAGAAGCCCCCATAGTTTGTTAAATAAAATAGCAGGCATTTTATTTACTGAGAGCCTTCAAACTTGGAGTGAAATTGCTAAATAATAGAAAACAGAAACACTGAAATATTGCGATATATCGCCTGCTCTCACGGCGCCCACGAGAAGTGTTGGGGTGATCCTATTCTTTAGCCGGGACCACACCACAGTCAAAAACTGCAAAACTCTGAATTTACCGCTTCAGAGTGAACTATAAGACCGCCCCCTTGATTGTATTCCAGACGACACAGATCTTTCCGAATCTGAAGCGATCAGCGGAGCTCAGATCACATCGCCGGCTTCCGCGCCCTCTGAAACCGAAGAGGAGTCGAGGGATGGTCAGTATATAAAAAAAAGTATATATAAGTATTCTATCAGTTATCTGGTTCCCATATGTACAAAGCGGTGGACCTAGACGAACTTTTGCAGAAGTCGTGCCACCTTGTGATAAATATAGTTTAGTTTTTCACTTTAAGCGACTTTTTTCTAAATTAAAACGCTTGACCTTACGTGCTAGTCGTTCACCTGATGTTAAGCGTTACGGCCGCCCATAACAGTAGCAGTGTCACTCGGAACTCTATTAAAGTTTCGCGTGACACTGCACTGCGCACGTCATCCTGAGACATCACAGTCTTATAAGATTTCTAGACTGCGAGATTTTTTTTTTATGATAAATGAATGACGTGACGAGCTAGTCGTTCGCTGGTGTTAAGCGACACGGCCGCCCAAATAGATTGCAGTGTCACTCGGAATTCTAAATTAAAGTTTCGCGTGACACCGCGCACTGCGCACGTCATCCTGAGACGTCACACAGTCTAAAAAAGTTTTCTAGACTGTGAGTTCCGCTCGTAAAGTCTCATTTGCACAGTAATTTCACTAGCTACAATGCCCTTCAAACCGGAACACAGTAGCGCTTGCACACTACTGCTTGGCGGCAGAATAACTGGCAAAGCGGTGGCACTTACCTAGACGAACTTTGCAGAAAAGTCCAACAACCTAGTGAAAAAACTGCCTATTTTTTTGCTCATATAATATATAATAATAGATCAGCGGTTTTGTAGTTATTGACGGAGCGAGCGCGATGCGCGTCCGTTTCAGTTTGACTGGCCTGTTAGCTCAGTTGGTAGTAGCTCTGCCTTCTGAACTATAGGTTGTGGGTTCGATTCTCAATCAGGACACACATTTGTGTGATGAACATCGATGTTTGTTCTGTGTCTGGGTGTTATATTGTATTCTGTGTATGTATTTACAAACAAAAGGTATCTAAGTTTTGTATCAGTTATCTGGTTCCCATAGTACAAGCTATGCTTAGTTTGGGGCTAGATGGCGCTGTGTGACATGTCCACACATGTTTATTTATTATTATTATTATTTATTTATTATTTTGAGCAAATATGATTTCGTATGTCCAGCTGTTCTCATCTACAGATCGCATTTTCTCAACGGATTCTATTTTATTCTAATTCTACATGAGTACGTGATGATTCTACGTTTCTTTCCTTCTTTTAATATGCTAATTATGTAATTGTTATTGACATTTATGTTTATTAACATTTAATTTTGACCATAGACTATAATTTTAAGTTTATGATGTATTTCTGGCTCGTCACACGTCTTGGCGTCGCTGTACGTGTGCAAGCATTTATAAATAAATGAGGGTGAAAAAGTCCTGCACTGACGTCCCGCTCGGGGTGTATTGTGCATTTCCCCCGCCAGCATTTACCCGAGCCAGCCCAGAGTCTTAAAATATCGGAGCGTGGCTCTAGGCTGCTGGCACAGCTGCTCCAGCGGCACTGATGTTGGGTATTGCCGTATTGGTGTGATGATGATGAGGCATTCGAGATTGCTTGGGCAGAATTTTGTGTGTCTATTTTATTTATTTTCAACGTATTCATTATATTTTTCAGAACATCGCGTGCTTAGAATCGAGACGATGCAAGCGCCCGTGCGAAGCCAACCTGAAGTTGTTTTGAGCGATGGTAAGTAACCATATCCGGTTATATTTTTTTTTTTTGAAGATTTATGCCTTAAATATTACCTAAATCTAGTATTGGCCCTTCATGTAGATATTTTGGTTTGACAAATGCTAAAGAAAAATGTATAGACTGAGTAGTCATTTTTTATTAGATGAGTGATTTATACATATAAACAAATTTGGTCTTAAAAATACTGACTTAAAAATTACTGACTTAAAATTTACTGACTTAAAATTTACTGGCTTAAAAATTTGAATTATAAATTACACACTGATTTAAAATATGGCTTCCACATTGTTTTGTTTATTAAATATTGGCCATTTGTAGCGTGCGTGGTACCTAATATGGCATTTAAATTTTCCCTGAGTAACGTAACTACCTACCAAAAGAATTATCAAAAGGTGTCCATCACATTTTTCTATAGCATTTGTTCTTAGCACGAGATTTGCCTGTATTTTCTAAGCATGGTATCGAAATACCAAACAGTTTTGGATTCGAATTTTATAAAAAAAAAAAGTACGGCATTTTTGAGTTTTTCAATAGTTTTGAGCTTATTAATAAGTTTGGGTGGAATTTAGTGCATACAAGTACAAAATATTTTTTATCTATCTACGGGAATGTCAAAAGAATGGGTTATGTTTATTAACAGTCCATGTATGTCCCGCCCATAACAGTTGCAGTGTCACTCGTAACTCTAAAGTTTCGCGTGACACTGCACTGCGCACGTCATCCTGAGACATCCCACAGTCTAGTACTAAGATTACTAGGATGTGGGATCAGATCATAAAGTCTCATTTGCCCAGTAATGTCACTAGCTACAATGCCCTTCAAACCGAAACACAATAGTGTTTGCACACTACTGCTTGGCGGCAGAATAACTGGCAAAGCGGTGGTACCTACCTAGACGAACTTTGCAGAAAAGTCCTACTACGTTAGCTTTATTTTGTTTGCACTTAATTCTACGCCATATCAGCATTTTGAAATTCTACCTATATATACTAGGAGTTTTAATTCAATTCACGACATGACAGTTAGTGTGTTGCCACATTTTGAGAGAAAAGATTTGCCGTTTCAGATATATGTCAAAACAACTTTTTTTTTGCTCTAAATTAAAATAGGTGCTCTATATTGTATGCTTAAGGTGGAACGTTACACTAGCGCGGCAAATTCACATTTTCTTGCGTTCTTTTGCCAATCATAGCTTAATTACTCAACGTGATTACATGAAAACTAATTTTGCGCAAATAAATAGAATGTATCAATAAATTACAATTAAAAGTATCACCTATGAAGAAATAGATAAATTAAACCTGGAAAATAAAGATATTAAAAAGAAGTTGGCAGAATCACAGAAAAGTGTAGAAATATTTAAGAAAATTCTAAGCTCTCATGATGTGCCTTCTGGAAATTCCACTCCAAAGAGAATACGTCGAATCTTAGATATTGATGCTGTTCAGAAAAGTGCGACAAGTACTCCCATCAAAACACAGCAAAATGAATGTATACAAGAACAAGTAATGATACAAATGGAAGAGAAGAATAAGGGCTATAGATTAAGCGAGGTGCAGACATCGAGTACTCCAAAGGACACACAGAAGAATTTAGGAGATGAGAAGACACAAGAAAAGAGAATTGTAGTAGTAGGTGGCGGTCAATGCCGAAATCTGGCATCAAGTTTGATAGCAAGTCGCACGAATACGAAATATGAAAAGTATGATGTAGTGGCTTTATTAAAACCAGAAGCAAAGTCGGTAACACTTTTGGAAACATGCAAAACTGTGAATTTTGAAGATAATGATGTTTTAATTTTAAGTGTAGGTCAAGATGACACAGACCCTGTAAAATTGTCGATGGACATATATTCTGTATTAAAAGAATTAAGAGTTTCAAATATTTTTTTGCTGAGTGTTTTAAAGAACAAACACCTAAACGAGGAGAAATTAAATACATTACTTAAAAGTGTTTCAACAAAAATACCAAAATGTAATTTTATAGACATAGACAAGAATGCTAAAAATGTAAAAAGAGAGATGTGTAATAGGATTAACTTTTGGATTGATACATATGACTATAATAATAAGTATTTACCACAATATGCACGTGAGATTAGTAGTGCATTGACAAATCATAAAATGAAAAATGAATTGGCGAAAGACTTACAGCAAAGTCTGCCTCAAAAAGGAACAATTCCATATTTTTTCAAAAAAATAGGGACCGAAAATGACGATCGCTCAAAAATTGTGACTAGCATAAAGAGAAAAACTACCATTCCAGATTACTTTCAGTTTACCACAGAGAGGAAAATAGACAATAAGAATCATAAACAAAACAATCACTATCAGTCTCAAACGTGTGATAAAAGGTCAGGTGATAAGTTTTTTCGTTTTTAAACATATTAACGTTTTACACCAAAACATCTCAGGTCTTGTGAACAAATCAGATATGTTAGTTGTTAGTTTAGAGGAACTGGATAATCTGAATAAGAGGGTTGATGTACTATGCATTACTGAACATAACATGAAACATGGTGATGAAAATGTATTAAATGTACCAAATTTTAAGATTGCAGCAGGTTACTTTAGAGATGACAGGAGAGGAGGAGCGTGTATTTTAGTAAGAAAACATTTGGAGTATAAGGTACTTCTGAATATTGGGAACTTTTCGATAGTGAATATTGTTGAGTGTTGCGGTATAGAGTTGATTAAACATCAAATTATAATTATTACCTTGTATAGAGTGCCAAAAGCTTGTTATATTAATACTTTTTTTGAGGTTCTGGAAAACTTGTTAAGAGAAGTTACGAAAATTCTCAACAAAAAAATTATCTTGTGCGGAGACTTCAACATTGATATATTAAAAGCTAACAAATTGACACAAAATTTCGAAAACCTATTACTATGCTATAATCTGAAACTTTCGATAAGAGAACCAACTAGGCCTAGCAGTAATACTTGTATAGACAACATAATAAATAATATAAAAGGGGGGTGCAGTGAGGTTATTGATATAGCTATTTCGGATCACTGTGCTCAACTATTTAAATGTCCAGTTAAAACAACATGTGCACTTAAATCATGGACTGTCATGAAGAGGAATTTGTGCATTGAGAACCTCAACTTATTTAAACGATGCATAAATAGTCTTACTTTTAATGAGGTTTATTCTGCAACAGAGCCTAATCAAGCTTATTCAAAATTTATAGAAATATTTGCTCTATTTTACGATCTTTGTTTTCCTTGCACAAAGGTATGTATGAGAAGTAAAAGACAACAACGATGGGTATCTAGAGGTATTAAAAAATGTAGCAGGAAAAAAAGAACTTTACTTTGGCGATACCGTCTATCACCAACTCAACAGAATAAGCATGTATTTAAAAAATACTCAGTTGTATATAAAAAGATAATTAGACTTACGAAGCTTTCTCAGAATAATCATCATATTAAATCGTCCACCAACAAATCTAGAGCTACCTGGCAGGTTATCAATAAAAACAAAGATAATTATAAAGACTACATATTTAAAATAGTAACACCTGAAAAAGTAACGATTACTGATCCCACAGAAATAGCAAATGCTTTTAATAACTGTTTCATTAATCACATTCAGGCTGATGAAAATGGTTTTAGGAAATATAAAAATTCTACGCATAGTGGACTACTCACAAGGGAATGTTCTTCGATGTTCTTAGCTCCCACTACTCCACAAGAGGTAAAAAGAAAAATTGATCTGTTAAGAAATACCAATAGTGTCGGATATGACAACATATCTACAAAAGTAGTGAAGCACGTCCGAGATATCGTGTGCTTCCCTTTGTGTTACATATTTAATATGTGCATAGAATGGGGTGTATTTCCCGAGGATATGAAAACATCCATTATCAAGCCATTGTATAAGCAGGGTGACAAGAACATTTTGAGTAATTATAGACCCGTAGCACTGATACCAGTGTTATCAAAGGTATTTGAAAAAGTAATTTACGACGGGTTATATAACTATTTAGAACATAATCATATCTTAATAAGTGAACAAAAAGGCTTCAGAAGGGGTAAATCTATTAATGTGGCTATATACGACTTTTTAAATCAGGTAATTGAAAATGTAGATCGAAGAAATCCGGTATGTGCCCTATATATGGATATGTCTAAAGCGTTCGACTGTGTGGATCATAATATCTTGTCTTATAAATTAGAGTGTTATGGAATTAGGGGCAATGTCCTTCATCTTATTGAATCATATTTAGCAAATAGAAATCAAATTACTGAGATAGACAGGATCAATACTAATAATAAGTTTGAAGAAAAACATAAATCGGAATCGCAGAATGTTTTGTATGGAGTACCACAAGGTAGTGTATTGGGGCCGTTACTTTTTCTTTGTTATATTAACGATCTCCCCAAATGTACGAAATATCCTATGGTACTATTTGCTGACGATAGTACAGTGATCATTAAAAAGCAATGTGATAATTATCAAACTGAAATTAGTAACGCAATAAAAGACATCATACTTTGGTTGGAGAGTAATAATCTGAAAATTAATTTAAATAAAACTAAAATAATGCACTTTAACCAAAGATTGCCTAATAATTCTAATTTTGACATTAAGTATTTAAATAATGATATAAATGAAACACAACTGACTAAATTTTTAGGGCTATACATAGATAAACAATTGACATGGAAGCAACACGTAAATCATTTAGTGAAAAAAATTAACAGTTTGGCATATGCTCTGTATCATCTCTCTAAAGTAGTTAATAAGGAAACTAGTTTGACGGCCTACCATGGTAGTGTTGCATCCATATTGAGGTATGGGGTAATTTTCTGGGCAAATTCCACAAACAAGCAAGATGTTTTTTTGGCTCAGAAAAGGTGTGTTCGAGCTATATCTCATCTTAAACCTACAGATAGTTGCAAACCACATTTTAAATCACTAAAGGTTCTAACGGTTCCCTCTCTATATATATATGAGGTGGCATTGTTTGTTAAAAATAATCCTACATACTTTCAGGCACTACATGAAAAGTATAGGTTTAACATGAGAAATAGAGATCAACTGTGTATCAGAAGGTCCCATACAGCATTAATGCATAGTAGTATGTTTTGTATGGCGCCAAAAATATATAATAAACTGCCCGAAGCATTGAAGATGTGTAATATCGCTAATTTTAAGATGAAACTAAAAAGGCTGCTAGTTGACAAATGTTATTATAGTATTACAGAATTTTTAAATGACTCGGATTTGGTTATGACATATTGACTGTATTGTAATGTTCGCCTCGTTAGATATTTATTTGTGTTTTAAATTGTGACTAAAATATTTGCATGCCTACCTGGTGAGAATGTATAAGGGACATATTATAATATTTATCATCATTTTTTGTAAATACCTACATTCTAACAAATAAATAAAATTGAATTGAATTGAATTGAATTGAACCTAAATATCATTGTTTTAGCGACAAATGGCAATAAACAAATTTCGTCTTAGTTTTTCAGTCTATTGCCATTTGTCGCTAAACCAATGATAAGTAGGTGATACTTTTCATTGTAATTTATTGATACATTATATTTATTTGCGCAAAATTATTTTTCATGTAATCACGTTGAGTAATTAAGCTACTATTGGCAAAAAACGCAAGAAAATTTGAATTTGCCGCGCTAGTGAAACGTTCCACTTTAAGCATTAGTGCTATTTATATTGCTAGACGTGTGGACCTGTAATAGACTTCCTAGTGCATACTTTAAATTCCTACGGTGAAGAAAAGCTGTTGGTCTTACTAACAATAAATAAATAAACATGAAATAGTGATGGGAAAATATGAGACACTGATAGTGATAATGGTTCATTCAAGTGAGTGAACTGATGAACCACTCATTGAGATAGAATAGAAGGATACTTACACACCAAAATATACACAACAAAAGATACTACCAAGTAAGTACCTAAAGAACAATTTTTTATACAAAAGGTAGTACAATGGGCGGTCTTATCGCCCAGATCGCTTAGATTTATGCCCGTTTGCACTTAAAGTTTGACGGCTCTTACGCACAGAACGTACCCAAATGCGTTGCAGTAGGTACGGGTAACGTGAGGTAATTTTAGCGTATATCTAGCTGTCAAGTCGTGAGTCGAATTGAAAGATAGATCACAGAGCATTAAAAAATGACGCTAAGCGTGTTTTCTTCGTGCTCTGTGGTGTAGATAGAAGTCATTATTTGAACGCATGTTTGGTTTCCGTTCATAGCTGATACTACCGATTTCTTGAACGCCGAGAGAGTGCACGCTGACAGGACAAAAGGTGAGAAAACCCATAGATTTTATGTGCATTATGTACTTGGGGGATGATTTGGCCATGGTTTTTAACGTGACCACGTGAAGTTCGGGCATCAAAGAATAGATAAAGGAGCAAGGACAAAAGGGAGGAGGGGGGGGAGGGGGGGGAGGATAAGTACTAAAGGGAGAAGAAATAGATGTAGCTATGAAATCTATCTTCATCTACAGGCTGCAATAGGCTTGTCGAGCTATTTTTTTTTATTGCACAAATAATTAATATTTTTCAAAAAATAAACAGTCGTGAAAACAAAAATTAAATATCTCAAAAAATGACAAAGTTACAAGCATTTTAAAATACAGGAATAGAAAGAGACAGTTCAAACATGTAGTGACGTCAGTACGTTCTCTTTAATAGTACCTCACTAGCAGCGCCCCGCGGTTTCACCCGCGTTCCTACAGGAACCGTTCCCGTTTTTGGCATAAAAAGTAGCCTATGTTTTAATTCAGGGTATAAGCTACCACCATACCAAATTTCATCCAAATCCGTCCAGCCGTTTGAGCGTGAAGAAGTAACAAACATACACACATACAAACAAACTTTCGCCTTTATAATATTATATATATATATATAATAATATATAAGTGTGACGTGATACCAAATTTTAGTCCACACGTGACAGGTGTCAAGAGTAGGTACCTAGTTTCAAGGGATGCTGATGAGTTCAATTACATCCAGTATATGTATAAAAATCAATTGCTGTCCGTTAGTCTCGTTAAAACTAAAAAACGGCTTGCAGGCTTTTTTTTGTCAACTCCCAATTTTTTAAACAACCCCTGTATTGTAATACAGGGGTTTTTTAAAAAATTGGGAGACCTAATTAACGTCGGCGCCGCCGGGGCGGGTCATCCTTTTTATATATTTATTGTCCCACAGTTGTTTATGACTAATAGCTGCATGCCCACTTTTATCTTATATGGTCTTGAGGACTGGAAGATAATATTTATTTAGCATTACGTTTTCTAATCACACTTTAGTGCAAAACTATTAAAATAATGAAATAATCACTCCTCAAAGTAATGTAAATAGATAAAACTTTTTGTTAATAACTTTTAGCCGATTTCTCAAAATATTCATATTGATACCGATCAAATTCCGTGAGTCAATATTACTTAGCATTATAGTTAAATATGATTTTTTATCCGATTCACGTGTTTACTTTAAGAACTCACGGCCGTGTCACAGTCTAATCCATTTTTGATGTTCTTATTTGCGTTCTGATTAATCGTACATTATTTCCTCAAGTTATTTATCTTAAATATCACAAAATGTTCGAAACAAAACAGAACAAAAATAAGTTAATATCTTGTGCATTATGATTTGCATTTTTCGCACTGACTAACTTTACCGTTTCTATCTTTTCCATTTATTTTTGTATGTATTTTAACTTTTCTATTAATTCTCATTTCTTCACTTTCATCATCTTCTAAGTCTTTTTTCTTTTTCATCATCTCTTCATTTTCTAACTCTATTTTCTTGTTCATCATCTCCTCATTTTCGTCATTTTCTAAGCCTTTTTTTTCTTTTCCAACTAACACCACTTTAATAAGACACCCGTGATCCGACACCGTTTTCGGATGACGATGTGTTTTTGCCGTCCGCCGTCAAAACTGGAGTCCACTCCGTTATAACCGCGAGGGCGCACCATCGCGTCGTCGGGAGAGGTGAGATGCTCTGAAACGAACTTGGGAGTAATGTGAAGTTGAGTTAGGTGTTAAACAGTTGGAACAAGTGAATGAATGAAGTGTTAAACTGTTGAAAGGAGTGAATTAGGTGTTAAATTTTTGAAGGAAGAGAATAAGTTACTGTCGATAGAAGTGAATGAGTTAGGTGCTGTTGGAAGGAGTGAGTGAATTGGATATTAAACTGTTGATGTGTAGCTTCTGTAGTGTGGCAGTCGCAGGTTGGCTCGTAACCTGGAGGCGGCGGGTTTGATTCCCGTGACGGGACGTTTATTTGTGCGCATGAAAAAAAAGCGCAAATACTTGTTTTGTGCCTGGGTGTCGTGTTGGTACACGACACCCAGGCACCTCGTGGTTCTCGTAGTTCTTGGGTCCCTAGATACAAGAAATCCTACTTAGAGAGAGGTGAAACTCGTTGGGGAGTGGAATGAAGTGAACAGTGAATGATTTAGGGGTAAAATTGTCGAAAGAATTAAATGAGTTGGGTGTTAAACTGTTGAAAGTGAATGAGTTAGGTGTTCAAACTGTTGAAAGGAGTGAATTAGGTGTTAGATTGTTGAAAGAAGTGAGTAAGTTAATTGTGACATCAATGATAGGTAGTCGTAAAACGAATTGGGTAGTGAATGGGTGGATTAAAACGCTAGAGGGAGCCATGCCTTTAATTTCCCAACATATTCTATTCTCGCATAAAGTATACTATGTTAAGTAATCTAAGGCACGTTATTTTATAAGAATAGTATGAGAGATAAAGAGAAAAAAAAATTGTACTGAACTATCGAGAGGCGGCTACGGAAAGTGATATTCTGGAGACAGTCGAAGAGCATTATGTATGTGTGTATGAGTGAATTAAAAGTTTCAGTATGAAGTGTTTTGATTAGTAAATATCCCCAATGAAATGCTGCAAACAGGAAATGACGTAGCTTGGGAAATAAGGGTAACGTGTGGTAGTAGTCTCGTAGTAAATGAACCATACAAATTGAAAGATTGTACTAATCTAGTACCAAGTCTAAATTCTTGTGAAAGTCCAGGTGACGGTTTGTCTTTTTCCGTTTTTCGTTCAATAAAACGCGTACCACCTTCAAGATCCCAACCTGCTATCCGATGACGAGGTGTTCCTTGACTCTGCTGCGTCGACGGTCACCTCGAGCATAACATCTGGCATGACGTCACCGCCGCCACGCCCTCCCGCTCAGGTTGTGATTAGGGCACAGCATACTGCCGTCGCTCAGACTGTCGCTAGAGGTGAGAACTGGGTGAATGGGGAATCTGGTGGGGGGTGGAGGAGAATTCTGGCGGGAAGTAAATAGAGATTTCTGGTGGGGAGCGAATGGGAATTCTAGTGGGGAGTGAGTAGGGAATTCAGGTAGGGAGTGAAGGAGAATTCTGGTGGGGAGTGAAGGGTAAATCGAGCGGGGAGTGAATAGGGAATTTGGAGTAAGTGCGTGTCTTCAAGCTTCTGGGCTTACTGTCATCCATCTCTGTCCCTAAATATTATTGTCTCTATTTTAATATTGGTGCTGGTAATCGTAATAGAATGTTTGTTTAGAATTTCGTCTGTGAAAGAATGCAAGTGTGTCAACTTTATGTCCAAGATGTGTGTAAAGGTACGTTTGCTTCTATGTGTGAACTTGGTCGTTATAAACTGTTGCTTGAATCATACTTTGTCGATTGTTGTCTCGAGTCATTTGTTTGTTGTACGGTCATCATAACATGTGTGAACGTCTTCTTGTCATCTTTTGAAAGTTATATAAAAATGAAATAATTAAAAGAAATATGGTGTCTTAAATCAGATCGGTGTCCTATTATGTCCAATTATTTTCTACTACGACTCTTTTTTTATTTCTATTAATCTTTTCTTGTTTTTTTTTTCTACATTTTAAAACTAAGATTAATTTGTTTTCACTAACTTGCTTAACATCAATGTTTGTTTTATTACGACTTTGCTATGGCATGATATGAAACAAATCTATACATTTCAATCTAATTTAAAGAAGAAACAATGCATTGCAATTTAGTCATTATTTTCTTGACGCAAAAGACTATCCTGCCGTATCAATAGTTGCTCGATCAAGCTAACAGCGTTTGCTTGTGATATGTGTTTGCACGCTCTCCCCTGCTTTCAGGTACCAAAGAAGCTAACTCACAAATCGAAGCACTATCAACTAACAAGCGTTCTGTACACGACTATACCCGTAGCCCCAGTTTTGATAACGTTATGAAAATATACGAAAGTCCCGGAAAAAATTGTAACAGTAAAATTTCTCATCCAAAATGCAAAGTCAGCCTTAGCTCGCGCCTTAACGATAATGGTGCAGAACCTCTTGCCACCAGTAGGTCTAGCCTTTTTTCTATTCCATCAATCGAGTGGGATTGTAAAGCAAAATCAGACTACGCTTTGAGAACTCGTTCTCTGCCTCGTCAAAGAACATCAAATTTTGATAGGATTTACAGAACGCGATCGCACGGTGGTTTCATCAATTCGTACATGAAAGACCCTGACCCGATACATTACCATCTGCCAAGGTGTCGATCGTGTGGCGCTACTAGCTCTTCTTACGCATGGGAGCTAACCAAAGAAGAAAAACATCGGAGGACTAAGATACAAACCTCAATTTACTTCTCAGTCGATAATATTCCTCAAAAATGTAGCGATGAAACCGAATCCGTGAGTGTGAGAGAGAAGATGTTGCCGGTGTGCAAGGCGGAGAAAGTTCCAGAATTCGTTGAGAGTCAGGAGTTTACTGAAGATAATTACTTGGGAGAATTAGGCAACAGCTTTTCGTCAGACAATCAGACTGTTATTGAGAAGCAAGTACAAGAAACTGTCAATGTTGACGTCACTGTCTCCAACGACAAAGAAACATCAGTCAAAGATAGCAGTGAAGAAATATACAGAGCTGAATGCGTTCAAATAGATTTGGAAGATACCAACGACATTTTAGAAACGACTGAAGGTGAATATCATAGTTTTACTGACGATTTCGAAGAAGCCTACGAAAGTCCCGTGAAAAATTTGGTTGAGAAAGATATAAGAGACTACTCGATACCTATTGACTTTTATTGCGATGATTATATCAGAAAGAATGATACTAGCCCAAAGAAATCGCCTCACAAACCTAGAGACGTTACTAAAACAGTACTGGAACCAATTTTGGAAGAGTCGAAAAGCTCTTATGGTGACGATTCGGGTAGTGCGTCAACTAGTAGTAAAAGAGATTCGGACATGCAAGTGCTTACAGAAAAGACAATAGAATTAATATTTAATGCCACAGTCGAAGATTTGAAAGTAGAAAATTTGCTACTGGGAGATACATCCGATGCTAAAGCAGATACTACCCCGGATAAAACCGAATCTACTGAAAGTTATGTAAAAAACATTGCTGATATAAGCATGACTGAATCGCACATTAAAAAACGAGAAGATGTAGTTGTAGCGATACCTGTAAACGAAACAACTAATAATACAGATAAAAACAAACTGTCAGACACAAGAAAAAGTTCTACTGAATACAGTGTTGCCAGTTCTACAAATGAACTTGTAACCTTGGATTCAACAGCTGAATTTGAAAAGTACGAAGTGATTTCTGAAGTACTGATTAACTTGCTCGATAAAGTAGATTATGAAGTAATCAATAAAGATTTTTTTCTGATTGATAAGACACGAAAGTACAATGAAGAATTTATTGAGCAAGAGAAAGAAATGCAAGACAACCAAGATGCCAAAGATGGGCAAGAAAATAAACATACAAATACCAAAGAAGATATAGAAACAGTTCTAACATCAGATAAAATCATTGTAGTTGAAAATGTTTTAGATTATGATACCGAAGAAGAAATTGAAGAAGGAGCTCGTCAAGATAGCAAAGAAGCTCTTTCATCAGAAGAAAGCAATGATGAAAATTTTTCTATGTCAAAACTTATACAGGCAATGGAGAACAGTCTTCATCTAAATGAAACAGTCCTTACTGAAAGCAGTGACAGTGGCATTACTGAGCCTTTTAAAATAGCCGAAAGTGTTCTTTATTACATATTCGACCGTGCTTTCTGCATTTCCAAAAATAAAAACAAGAAAATAACTACAAAGAAGGTTGTGACTGTTGTTGATCCGGAGGATATCATTTTTACAGCACAGATAATATGGCCCGATGTAGACGAGTATAGAGCTATTACTATTTATAAAGATAGTAATAACTACGGAATAGAAGATAACACTGAAGAGAAATCGTTAGAGGCGGATGGTTTCAAACTTTTATATCGGTCTATTGAAACGGACTCTTTGTCCGATTCAAAAGTAGATCGATATACAAGTACTGCATTGTATAACAGTGAAGATGAACAGAGCCCGTTATCCGACGAAGACTGGGAGACTAATTTTAATATCTTATCAAGTAAGCCAGACCTTTCTAACACTTGTTATCATAATAAAACTACTGAATGTTGTTCTTATCCGGGCGATCACGCTGAGCGCAATGCTTTTTTAAATATTTTTGATCATCCTGTTGATTCGGGCTCTTTAAATGTATTGTATACCAGCGAAATTCAAAATAAGCATAGCCCGTCTTCCGACGAAGAGTGTGAGACTAATATCAATACCGAAACAAGTAAACAAAACCTTTCTGCAACTTTTTGTCTGAATGATCAAGATAAAAGCGATTACTTCAATATTTATGATCATATGAATCACAATCCAGAAGGAGACTTAAATAACAATATTGAAGAAGGAGCAGAATTGGAAGAAGGTAATATAAATAACATAATCGATGACAAAAACAATTTCAGCGTGGAACAAAATACAGAAGACGAATCATTAGAAAGTGATGTTAACGAAGAAACCAGAGAGCAAGAAGTAAAATTTATGCATAGATTAGATCATAAAACATGCACTGAAAGCAACGTATCCGATGATTCATTTTCAGATGAATGCGAAGAACCATCTGAAACTAGTATTGAAATAGCGGAAGAGATCATTTTTAAATTATTCAATGTCATATCCAACGAGGACAACAATGAAAATTTAAATAAACAAGGTCTAAACGAGGCGTTCATGGAACACATTGACAATACGATCAGAAATTCTAACCTTCCGTTATTAAACGAAACATACAACGAATTGGACATTGTACGCAATTTGAATGAGACTATTGATGAAACGAATAGATCAATGGATAGTGAACTGGCTGTGAAAGAAACATGCGAAAATACAGATAAATTGAACATGGCATTTGTCCACACGTCGTCTTCGCCTGAAAAGGGGTGTAAAGTATTCGAATCTTGCACAGAATCTCCCATCAGAAACCCAAACAACAGTTTCGTGGGGCAAGATTTGACAGTGCTATATGAAAAAAATGATACGCTGCTAGGCTCTCCGTTCGTCAAAAGAGCATCTGTAATTTCCATGTCGCAGACAGAGAACACTGGAGGCATAAAATACTGGCTATCATTCGATGATAGCATTACAAATGATAGATCATTCAACGATAGCATAAGCGGAAGAGTTTGGAAAAACTTTAAGCGCATAGACGACGCCATACCGAGTTTTTACGGCATTGATTTTGAAAACGACGATTGCCGTGCGAAAAATAAAACCTTCACCAAGCATAGGAAGCGATCAGTTTTGATTGACAATTCGGAGGGATCGAAACTTGATGGAAATAATGACGATGAAGAAAACTGCGGCAAAAATGATAGGGAATTCGATAGTACAACGGGATTGCAAGCTTACACATCGCCGAGTAGTTCAAATCTATACACCACATGTGAAATGATACAAGACGTGGATAGTCCTCAGAAGAAGTTACTTTACGAAGTGGGGAGACAACGACTGTACAGCACGTGGCCGCCATTCGAAGAAACTCTGTTTTATAGGATTATATCGAAGTTTAGGATGTCGGAAAGTTTTGATACAAGCCAGTTGGACACGGCCCGGATAAACAGTCTCTAGAGGGTAGTAACTGTTAAATGAACTGGAAGATAATAATAGTAGAAATTAAGCACTCACTCACTCAGCAGTTGACGAAGCATTTGATCAATTTATGTTAACCTGAGATGTCCTATAACAAGAATCGGTACTCATAATGTTAAGAACTTCATTCGCCATCCAAGACATAGTTAAGATCAAGAATTTTGTTTTTATATTCTTAACTGTCGAAAGTATAGTGCGGGTGAGACGGCAATATAATATATATAACTTTCAGCTCGTTACAGAACGTTTTCTTGGCGTAAGTAAGTATACATGTATGCTTTTCAAATATAAGAGTTTAAGGTGGACACTATTTTGAATTTAATATTTATTATTTTGAAGGTAAGTGAAAAAAATTAAATACGGGTACGGTCGTGTCTTTGTTTACATTTTAACTTTTTTACGTGCATGCTTTTTTATGTTTTGGTGTTTGTATATTTAATAGTTCTCTTATGTTGTTGTAAAGATTTTTCTTATTCATAAAATAGCTCAAGAATTGTTACAACCTAACCGCCTTATATATAAATGCTTCTTAAGGCACACTGTTCTAGAAAAAATGGCCTGACGTGCCACATTATTTTATAGCATAGAAGCATAGACTATTTTATAGAGCATTTATGAATAATAGGCCAAGAATTTATATAAAAATACATAGAATGGCACTGATTTGGAATACATAACATAATTCATGTTAAAATATTTAAGAATTCGTTTGAAATTCATGCTAAAGTATGGAAAGTATCTATCTATCTTAAACTCTGGTATTAGCTCATTTTTAATAAACTTTATGGTTAAACATATTTTTTTTTTACAAAGAGGATAATATTTTCTTAACAAAAAAGAATCAAATAACAAATAAAATATTTGTCAAGACTAATACATTTTTTTTTTCCTTGAAATACTAACCTTATTTATGTCGCATTTAAGATAGATATTTCTTTTTCAATAATATTTTCTGTTAAACGTTTTATGTTCCTTGGCATGCTATATTTTTACGTTTGTGAATTTCGTGATTTTATTAAAATGTACTTATTTTTGTACTAATTGTTTCATTTAACAAGTGTCATTTCAACGTGTTAATTTGCTTGTTTTTCATTTGCAGCTTTGATGCTTAGCATTAGAGTCTATATTTGCAATAAATAAGCATTTCAATGTTACCATTTAAAAACATGATTCTCTTGTTTTGTTATTTTATGTCTTGAGCAATGGCAATGTTTTGGTTTGGCCCTGTTTTTGTTCATTTATTTTGTAACTGGCAACACCGCTTTTTGTGCACTCGCATGGCAAGCCGTCGGATGGTTTCGGGAGAAACGCTTCATAGTAATAACTAGAAGTAAGTAATAACATTATTTTATTCTACAGTTATATTGTTTTATAAAAGGGTGATATACTTGTACAGTCAGCATCAGAAATAGTTTAACAAGCTTCTTAAAACTTCGTCTGCACTAAAGTTTGACAGCTGAGTTCGTATTTATTCGTCTATGACGTACATATTGCAACGCAATTGGGTACGTCCTAGAGAGTTAAGTTCGATAAGTACGAACTTCAAGACCTGTCAAACGTTAGTGCAGACGGGTACTAAACCCTCTAGATGTGTCAAAAGCTGCTCAAACTCTTTTATGATAATTAACGTAACCAAAATGAAGTTTTCTTTAAAATAAAATTACTTAAAGAGTAGCTAGGAGCTAGGATAAAATAATGAACACTAGATCATGTACTTGTATTTTATCATGATGAATAAAGATTTTTGAAATTGAAATTGAATTGACTTAAAGAGTACTAAGATTTACAAGGTAATTTACTTATGTTGCTGAGCTTACTTCCTTCTATGATGATCCCTAGTCTTTTCAGGGAGTAGGCAGAGATGAAAGATCTGCTTTACTCAACCTACTCTTTTTTATGTAAATAAAAATCCCAATAATAATGTCTACTTTCGGCTGCTTGCCTCCTGCATCTATCGGCTCCCCGCGGCTTTCACCAGGTCGTCGGTCCACCGAGTGTGGGGCCGGCCTACGCGTCTTCCGGTTCGTGGTCGCCACTCGAGAACCTTTCTTCCCCATCGGTTGTCAGTTCTACGAGCGATGTGACCTGCCCATTGCCATATTCCATTGTCTATATTGCTTATCATACAAAAAAAAATATTATCCTGGACAAAAGGAATAACCACAGGGTTCTCTTTAGTATTTTTTTTAATGTGGATAACTGACGTGACGAGCTAGTCGTTCACCTGATGTTAAGCGGCACGGCCGCCCATAACGGTTGCAGTGCCACTCGAAACCTTAAAATAATAAAGTATTGCGTGACACTGCACTGCGCACGTCAGCCTGAGATATGAGCACAACAGTCTGGTAAAAAGATTACTAGACTGCGAGATCAGATCATAAAGACTCATTTGCCCAGTAATGTCACGAGCTATAGCCCTTCAAACCGGAACAAAGTAATACTTGCACACTACTGCTTGGCGGCAGAATAACTGGCAAAGCTGTGGTACCTACCTAGACGAACTTTGCAGATAAGTCCCACCACCTAGAAACTAATATAATATTATTTATAGTGTTCTTTTAGGTATACTAATAACGTGAAATAATTAATTAATAATTGTAATTACCCAGGTGAACACACTGTTAATGGTGATCACTCCGACGCACACCAGAGCACATTCTCGCACAGCAGTAAAGAGGTGAGCTTTTAATTTTCAACTGACAGGGTAGTTGTTAGGATAACCACCCCATCTCTTCCCGTGGGTGCCGGAAGAGCCGGCTAAGTGAGTATCCAGGGAATGGGCAGCAGCATTCGACTGGCCTGTTAGCTCAGTTGATAGTAGCTCTGCCTTCTGAACTATAGGTTGTGGGTTCGATTCCTACTCAGGACAAACATTTGTGTGATGCACATCGATGTTTGTTCTGTGTCTGGGTGTTATATTGTATTCTATGTATGTATTTACAAACAAAAAGTATCTAAGTATTGTATCAGTTATCTGGTTCCCATAGTACAAGCTATACTTAGTTTGAGGCTAGATGGCGCTGTGTGAAATGTCGAAAAAAAACGGTACATTAAAATCTTCTGCGATTACCAAGCCGCCTGCCAAGCGTGGTGATTATGGCAAACCCTATGATAAGCGCCCAAAGTGTCGTTTTATGGGGGAGGCCTGTGTTCAGCAGTGAAGGTAGCAGGGTATGACGTGACGAGCTAGTCGTTCGCCTGGTGTTAAGCGACACGGCCGCCCATAACAGATTGCAGTGTCACTCGGAACTCTAAATTAAAGTTTCGCGTGACACCACGCACTGCGCACGTCATCCTGAGACATCTCACGGTCTAAAAAAGTTTTTTAGACTGTGAGATCAGTTCATAAGTCTCGTTTGCCCAGTAATTTCACTAGCTACAATGCCCTTCAAACCGGAACACAATAGTGTTCGCACACTACTGCTTGGCGGCAGAATAACTGGCAAAGATTCGATGGTACCTACCTAGACGGACTTTGCAGAAAAGTCCTACCACCTAGTAGTGACTTGACTTTTATGACTGGAATGTCTATAAAACTTTATTAAAGTTACTTAATGCGTTATATCTACTCTCTAGGGGTCCCCATCAAAGGAGGTGTCGACCGAGGACTCTCCGAAGAAAGATAAAAAGAAGAAGAAGGGCCTCAGGACGCCCTCCTTCTTGAAGAAGAAGAAGGAAAAGAAGAAGGAGAAAAACAGCACGCCGCAGCCCGCCTAGATGTATGTATAAATTAGCTGTCTGCAAAACAACTGTTTTATTTTTGAAAATACAAAAAAATGTATGCAGTTTAAAAGCTGTTCGATACATGGTGCGAGAGCCCACTGTAAAAATATCTACGTCATCGGGTACCCCAATAGGCTATCTTTAGATCGTTAACCCACACTTGTAAAAAGAAACAGGTCTGCCAGTTCCGATCCTGCCGGGTCATGGAAATAATCCACCTCCACCAACTTCAAATGCCTTGAATACTAAGTTTCGCCAAGTTTAAACCTGGCAGACCTTTTAATCTATTATCAGGGGCATTTTGGCTATTACTGGGCGTAGGTTTCATTGGGGTATTCGCTGAGGTAGGTAAAGAGTGTGAAGGGCACATTCTTAGGGGTCCGCCAGGTACTTCCGGCAGGGTGCGCAATGGCAGACCAAATTTTTTTTACATAATTAATCAATGGTTAGCTGTTGCCAGAACTTACACTCGGGTAAATTTTTACAAAAAAAATATGTCAAAAAATTCATGACCCGGCAGGATCGGAACTGGCAGACCTGATTTTTTTACATATTTAGATGTCGGTTAACGATCTAAAGATAGCCTATTGGGGTACCCGATGACGTAGGTATTTGTGCAGTGGACTCTCACACCAACAGACATTACTTTCTACAGACATAGGTACATAATACGACATACCATGAAACAAAACAAGGAGGAGAGGATTGGCAATAGACAACAGCGTAGATCAGAAATATGACAAAAACCGTTATAAACTAGATGGCGCTGCAATATGAGCGGGTTTTAGTTGAGCGTAGATCAGAAATATGCCAAAAAGCCGTTTTAAACCTAGCCCGCCATAGCTAGCCGTGTAGCCCGCTCATTTTGCAACGGTATCAAGGTTTATAACGGTTTTTGGCATATTTCTGATCTACGCTCAACTAAAACCCGCAATCTACTGTGTGTGTTATTCGTCCCTGACGAAATCGAGGTCCCGTTAAAGAGGCGTGGTGACAGAGGACAGCTTAAACTCTTCTCAGTTGATAGCGGTCGTACAAGAGCAAGAGCGATGTCTCCGCTGGTTCGCCCTCTGCGCCACCTCAATGCACTCCGTGACGTCAACACTGATTTTGACTTTTCTTTTGACACGTGGTCTGACATTGTTGCTGCAGTATTGACATATTGTGAAAGCATGAGTGACCAATGGAGCAATACGGGTAATCCCGATAGTAGTGACAGTGAATAACATTTCTTATTTATTTTATTTTTTTGTTTAATTCTGACTTTATTTTATTTGACATTTGTAATAATCCATTGTACCTATTTTTTATTATTTAATACTTTGACATGTTTATTCTGTATGAAATGTTTTGTGGTAATTGTAATTGATTTTGTCGTTTTTATCACAATAAATAAAATAAATAAATAAATAAATAAAACCCGCTCATATTGCAGCGCCATCTAGTTTATAACGGTTTTAGGCATATTTCTGATCTACGCTGTTTTCTTGGTGTATTGGCATTCCTCTCCTTGTTCCATGGACATACATATATATATATATATGCAAACCATTGATTTACTTCCATATTATAATACTACATCATTGTAGATTTCTCATTTAACTGTTACTTCTTTTTCAGGTAAAACCTACAAATCCACACTGCCATCTCGCTTTCAAAATACTTGTAATTGTTTTTTTTAAAATAAATGTTAAGATTTACTCAGGATGTGCGTAATTAATGGAAACACATAATTCGCGATCAGCTTATATACAGTGTGTAGTTTTGCCGTGGGGTGTACATAATTGTGTGGAAATAGGAACACGCTGTATGTATGATGCGGCCGCCATTTCGGAGCGTTTTTTTTTCTATTATCGTTGAACGCACTGCGGTGTGAAATGTATTAAGTTTACAGATTTTTTTCTTTTCGATCAAAGTGACGGTAGTTTCCAAAATGGCGGATTAAATCCAAGATGGTGGTCGCTGCGCCGCTCAAAAATAGCGCTGCTGTTACTTTGGCAATGAGAATGGGCTTTTCTATAAAACTTGAATCACTTTTGGTCCAATACTTTGATTTTGGTCGGAAAAATAAGTGAAAAAAATATAGAATAGCTCATTTTTTTTATGTACGTAATGATAATACCCACCTATTGGCGTTTTTAAGTTTGGTGCACTGGCTGTAGTGTTATTCTAACTCTTTCCCTCTTGTAGAAGCCTATAACCATCTGTCAGATGAAATCTATATTAATTATGCTCTTTTGGATAATAGATGGCGCTGATATAAAAATGCTCTTCCATGAGCAAATTATGCTCTTTGCGAAATGAACAATATAAATGAAGAGCAAATATATATGCTATTTAATAGACTTTTTATTCAGCGAGATATTTTATTATTTATTTTGACTTAAAAAGCGATCGGTGTTTTTTTGAAAACCTATACCTTGCCAACCATCTTATGTCGAAACAAATATTTTTATTACTTTACGTAATTTTAGTTTTTTTTTTCTTGAAAGTTGAGTACGATTTAGCCGGAAAAAGAATTGGCAGCTCTTGACAAGTGTTTTGACAATATTATTAATTTGTTTTAAATGAAATATAAAATTTAGTACAAATATTAATTTGTTGATGAATGAAGTAGATATTTTTTGGAATTGATTTTTAAAAATACTCATTTATAAGTACTTGTGACTAAAACAAGAAAGTACAACGTTTTTTCGTTAATAAAATCGTACTCGGCGATACTTTGGTGCATTCTTTACTTATAAAACTGGCATGTAATGCTTTACGTCTGGGGCCAGTGTGAGCGGGCCCTTATGCCATTCGTGCTTTTGAATTACTATTAATTAAAATAGTTTAAAAGTAGGTCACACAAAAATATCTTGACATCAAAACAAAAACATATATTTCTTGTTCCAAATTAATGTAGATTGCAAGTATATCTTCTCATGGGTTTCTATCTGAAACCGAAGTGGTTTTCTTAAGTTTTCTTGGTAAAACAGGAATGTTTTCTTGAAAGACTATATGCTCAAACATGAAATGCACCATATTAATATGGAAAAATTCTAAAAGATAAAATAATGAAAGCCAACTTTGCCGTTAACTAACAAAAGATATTTTTGTGTAACCAGAACTTAGCTATTAAAATATAAAAATATAATATAATATATGTTAGCACTATGTAAAGTTAAGATTGGCTAGCCTACATATTTAGAATGTTTTAACTTATTATTTTTTCCTTTTTATATTATTCGGACAATGTTACTTTTGGCTTGACCGTTTTTGAGATGTTTCTCTTAAAACTAGCAACATGCTTCATATAATTATTTTGATGGAACTTACTCATATTTAATTAAAATCTTTTTTAAGCTTTATACAAGAGAAGATCAATTTTATTGCATCAAAATAACTTACGGTCAAATCAAGAGTATCACTTGTACTTTAAAATTTAACTATACGGGGTCCATTTTTTGTAATTTAATGTTAAAGTTATTTTTATTTTTTTCTATTCCTGGGACCCTGTATATCAATTTGACATTACCTAGTTAAGTCTAGCGTTGTTAAAATGACAAGTTGATTCGATATTTGCGTGTGCTGTTCTAAATATAAATTGTATACAAAGGTTGCCTGGAATAGATCGCTTTTAGTGATAAGGCCTGTCGTAGTAGCAACCGTATCATTGTTTAAGTTATAGAATAAAATTTCATCAACATTTTTTCGAAATATGAAGGAGAATGATTTTTTTTTGTATTTAATAAACATCAATATGATTCAACACATTGAACACGCTCTAAATGTTTCTTGAAAAACATGACTTAATTCTTGAAAATCAATACGTAATTCTTGTAAATGATTACGTAATTCTTGAAAATCAATACGTAATTCTTGTAAATGATTACGTAATTCTTGTAAATGATTACGTAATTCTTGAAAATTAGAGCAAGTATTGGTTTTAGAACATAATTTTTAATTAGAACAGCACACGCCAACGGGGCATGAAATCTATAATGATCGGATTCTAGATTAAAATTATTCTAAAATGACGATTGGTATCCCCTGTATCTCTAAATATTCTGTATACCTATGACTTTCGCAATGAATTATTACGCATTCTTATGTATTTTTATGAATAAATTTATTATTAGTTTTAATCGATTTTTTGTTTTTTTTTTCCTTACATTTTTAATTGGGGACTGTTAAACTATTTACTTCTATTTGAAAGATTCACTCTGAAGTGGATAATTCAATTTTCATTTGTTTTCTTAAAAGTCTATAATACGCGAGTCCTTTATCTCGCTCTCACAATTCGCCATTTTTGAAGATGTTAAACAGTTAAAATATATGATAACAATAGTTGACTATAAAATCAAAAAGAAAAACATTACGATACATATTATTTTGATATTTATGTTCGTGCTTGAATTTCCCGTTCCGATAGGCGATAATTCAAACAAACGTAAGTTTGTTTATATAATCTTTGATTAAAAAACAAAATTGGTAATGACTGACTTCTTGTTGACTGAGTTATTGAAACTGACTGATTCTTAAATACATTTTTACAGAAAAAAGGTATACTTGTATTCAAAAATAAAATAAGACAAATAGATTTAGTAATTGATTTTTTTGGGTTAACATTTTTTCAAGAATAAAAAAATACCAAAACCACTGCCCTAAAGCAAATTCATTAAAATCGCGTTTAATTAATAATAAAAAATAGGTAAGTCCTGACCCGATTTGTACAAGTGTGCCATTTCTACTTTTATAAAATCAGGTAACTTATTACACAAAATACTACAGAAATCAATCAACATAGTAAGTGCGCTCGAGCAACGCATACACCAGACACCGCTCACCGACACGATGTCTCGGAGTCTTTCGGAGTAGTGCGAGCGCGAGCGCCACCCGCTTGAAACACGCGTCTGTGAACATTCTTGTAAAAAAATGGAGCAACTAAAAATAGTTATTATAACCGTAACAGTGGATGGTTGTTTAAATTCAACATTAAACGGTGAATTGTCGTTTTTTAAGCTACCAGTTGTTTCAGAGAGGTAAGTAGGTAGGGTTTGCTTGTTTTTCATTCAATAATCTAATGAGGAAGATGTAAATGTAACATAACCGCATTTTTTAGCCTTCAAAAAAACTTTATATTAATAACTGCGAAAAAATTATTTCGATATCAAAGGAAGGTTTATGGTTTTAGCAGTCTATGTATGTATGTTTGTATTTATGTATGTATGATAAAAAATACGGTCATCTTCCGCATTATAGTTATGATAAGTAGGCAGGTACCTACTGCTCGGCGCGGCGAGCCGGCCGCTCGCGCAGCCGCCGCCATCCCTAGCGCGAGCGCCGAGCGTAGGTATAAAAAGTGAAGTACATACATGTGATTGACTTCTGTAATATTTTGTGCTTATTATGTCTTCCTGTCACAAATAGCTTTTTATAAACAATGGTTTAACAGTTCTCAAAGCACCCGGTCACAATATCCAATAATGAATCATAGCAGTTTCTAGAATTAAGTTTTAGCTTAAAGTACGTTATGTTATGGTTTTGTAACGTGATTTTTTAAATATATGCTATTTCGAAGTTTATTATCGAATATGGTTGTTTTATTTGTATGAAAAAGTGTAATTGACCGAGCGAACGAAGTGAGCTAAACTAAAAACCTACCTACCTACCTACAACCTACCTACCTACCTACCTACCTACCTACCTACCTACCTACCTACCTACCTACCTACCTACCTACCTACCTATACACCTATACCTGGTACCTATTTTTTGTTTATCTATTTTTTGTAATCTTTGTCTTTTTAAATATGTATTTATTTTTACTGTAGGGTTTACTATAGGATTCTCACTTCTTAATGCATGATGTGGCCATTCTGTAATTAGGTCTACATGTAATTCAAAACCTGTCATGTAAATCATGTAAGCTAAAATTTTTATTACATTTGTATATCATGTAGTACTGTTGAAGGTCCATAAATAAATAAATAAATAAATAAATAAAAAAGTAGGTGCCTGTCTTTCTATCGCTAATCTGCTCTGGGGGTCTAGCAAAGATGTCTTTCCATTAGCGTTAACGCCTCACGCTAACTCCCAAATGTATGGGAATGACATTAGCTGCGGAAAAGTTTTCCGCAGGCAATGTCATTCCCCATCCATTATGGAGTTAGGCGCTAATGAAAGGCATCTTTGCTAGACCCCCTGACACGACACGTAATCATGACCGGCCCGCACCCGTATTATGTAAAAATTGCAACAGAATTAAAAATTGGTATATCACAGACCTGTGATTTCTGTGGTGTAGGACAGATTCTGGAGTGGACACTTGGACAGGTTTCTAAAGTCCCCGACAACTTATGGACCTCGGGCCCAATCGGCTCAGCAGTTCTGGCGCGAAAGCCACACTGACGTTAATGTATTAGGAGCGAATGGCTCACCGGTTAGCTCGTGAGACTTAAGCTTACGCTGTTCAAATTCCGCTCTGCCAATAACTTGTGATGTGATGTGAGGGGTTCCTGCAACATTTTGTGATAAATTATAGGCATAGCATTTTACCACTGTCTCACCTGATGGTATGTGATGACGCGGCCCACGGTGGTGCATGCTTGCCTAGAAGATACCTGTTTTTGTTTTCAAAACGTAGCTACGCTCTTTCTCTAACGGGTTCAAATAAGTACCATAGCAAAAATTCAACTTTACATCGGGTATTGCGTTTTGAATGTTAATATTCGACAAATTAGTTTTCTTATTGCACAGAGAAAATGCGTAACCTCATTTGGTACCTACAAAAAACATAAAACAATGACTTCTAGTGACTTCTGAGAAATCTATCAGATCTGACAGGTATTGCCAGAAAATTTTGTGAAGACATCGTACATTAAATTACTGTGATAAGAGATGAAAATCCAAATATGTCCCCTACTACGGGATCGATTTGAATAGCATGGAAAAAGACACGGTCGTCTGTATTGCTAAGGTAGTTTTAAAACCTAATTGTTGTTCTAGGTACCCTATTTCCCATTGTCATCTGATCTTAGGTTGAAGTTTACTTGAAATAGTACCTATCTTGTTTTAGAATGCCTACAGTTAAGTATAATTAACACCATAATCAGGTGAAAACCGCGGGGAGCCGATGGATGCAAGAGGTGAGCAGCCGCTCAAAGTAGCGCTCTATAGGTGAGGCCTATGTTCAGCAGTGGACGTCTTCAGGCTGTTGATGATGATGAACATCATAAGCCTCAACCTCCTCCTAACCTGTGAGGCCACGGCGTAAGAATAGGACCACCCCATCTCTTCCCGTGGATGTCGTAAGAGCCGGCTAAGGGGGTATTCAGAATGGGCAGCTGCATTCTACTCGGTACATTAAAATCTCCTGCGGTCACCAAGCCGCCTGCCAAGCGTGGTGATTATAGCAACCCCTGATGGGGGAGACTAAAACAGCACTAGTCGCAAAAAAGCCATGTAGGTGTGTGTGTGATGTGAACTTCATAACATAACCTAGTGGATTTAGAAGGAATAAAAGCTTATTTGATTAGTCTCACAGTCTAGTAATCTGATTACTAGACTGTGAAACGAGACTTATGAACTGATCTCACAGTCTAAAAAACTTTTTTAGACCGTGAGATGTCTCAGGATGACGTGCGCAGTGCAGCCGTGAGACGCGTAACTTTAAACTTTAGAGTTCCGAGAGACACTGCAACTGTTATGGGCGGCCGTGTCGCTTAACACCAGCTGAACGACTAGCTCGTCACGTCATTTATAAAATTAAAAAAAAAGTTCATGCAAATAATTTTCTAGCTGATTTCCGTGGATCGTAGGACTTCAGGGACCGAATCCTGCAATAAGCTGGAACGATAGTTGTTTTTCTTATTGTTTGATAGCCTTGTGTTTGACCACCATCTCGCTTGATGGTAAGTGATGATGCGGTCTAGGATATAACACGCTTGCCCAGAAGATACTGTTCACTCGAATTGAAGACACCAACATTGTATATTTTAGGAGTGTTCCATTATTTGGCTGTTCGCAAGATAATCGTGGAAGCAAACCTTCGTTCGCATATGTGGATGTTAACCATGTAGCGATGGAATTTTCATTAATATCTGTTGGTCCGATGGTGGAACTGTGTTTTTTTTTTTTATTTTTTTTTTTTTTTATGTAATTAAATGACGTGACGAGCTAGTCGTTCACCTGATGTTAAGTGACACGGCCGCCCATAACAGTTGCAGTGTCACCCGGAACTTTACAACAATAAAGTTTCGCGTGACACTGCACTGCGCACGTCATCCTGAGACATCACCCAGTTTAGTAATCAGATTACTAGACTGAGTGATCAGATCATAAAGTCTCATTTGCCCAGTAATTTCACTAGCTACAATGCCCTTCAAACCGGAACACAGTAGTGCTTGCACACTACTGCTTGGCGGCAGAATAACTGGCAAAGCGGTGGTACCTACCTAGACGAACTTTGCAGAAAAGTCCTACCACCTAGTAAATAGCGATATGATAGCGATATGGTGATAGCGGAATCAGGGCAGTTGAGGGAAATCTTCGTAGGTATTGTAGCCGTTCCGGTAGCCTCGCTTGAGAGCAAGTTCCCAAAGCAGGCGTAGCTAGCATCGAACATAATTATGTAACCTACCAACAGGAAAATGAAGTAAGCCGCTCCCTGCCCTGCCTGTAATAGCGTATTACGCTTCCAGCTACCTACAAGGCACGCCTTTTCACACAAGGGACAGCTTTTAAGATTTAATTAAATACTTTTTAGCACATCAATTTTTCAGCGTTAGCACACTACACCACAATCAAGAGCAACCCGCTTTCTTGACATAGAACAACTGTACCTACCAACTGTGCTTTGAGGTCAATCTACTAGGCTGTTCCTTATAAGTCCAATAAAAACAGGTATTTTGCGTCAGATACCTATAATTAATTTCCTATTTTGTCGCTACAGTTTCGCAAGCAAGAGAAGAATAGCAAATTGGAAACACCCACCAAACTAGATTCCGAGTCCCACAAACCGGATTTGTTAAAAAACCAAGTCCAAAACTCCGGCTCGCCGCTCGCAGACAAAGGTAATTCAGAATCCGAACCGAAAAACATAAAGTTTCGCTGTGAACCGCAAAAAGGAGACTCGAATTCATCGCTGCGTAGACTAATAGAGAAGGACGAGAAAAAAAAAATAAACGCGGGCAAATTTGATTTCGTTGATTCGTTAGAATCTCTAACTGCCGGTTGCTGTCCCTTAAAACCGAAATCGAAACCCGTACCAACCAACCAGAAGACTCTGAAACCAGAACTAACCAAACAGAAAACTCAGAAACCTAAAACCAACTGCCTGAAAGATAAAATTCAAAAGGTCTTAAGAGATTGTAGCCCGAAAAGATCAGGGAAGGCGAACAAAGACTGCTCAGAGCCAAAAGCTTGTAACAAGAAGTCTGACTCCGCTGGCTTTTCGGTAATTGACTGTCCTAGCTGTGATTCTGCCAAAATGTGTGGGGGATCTAAACGGAAGAAGGTTAAGTGTAAGAAGGCAAAACGGTCTGCGTCCATTTCTACTGTCAGTTCAAGCTTGCAGGCCAATTGCTCCGCTTGTTGTGGGCTACTAGCAGAATACATAAAGGAGGTCGTAAAAATGATTTGCCAGAAAAGTTGCGCGGACACTTGCGTGGGTGCGCTATTGAGCGACTTGTACGTTGTCAGTGGGTGCATCTGCAGTGATTGCTTCAATTTTCTAAGGCGGCTTATCTGTATTTTGGGTAAATGATCCATCGTGAGCAGTTTGGAAATCTAGTTTGAAATTGAAGTTTTGTATTTATGTTGTTGTGTTTTAATTTTTGATATTAAAATGATTTTTCCAAGTATTTGTTGTTTTGCTACAATTGTAAAGACTTACCTAATGTACAAAGACTATACGTCTTCAGCACTTGCGTAGTGCGTTCCCACAGCTGGGACACGGGCCTGCTCTCACAGGGAGAGTGTAGACCATAACGCACCACGCTGGACAAGTGCGGGTTGGTGGATGACACGTGTTCTCGAATGTTGTGATTCTTGATCTTGAACAAGCCGTTTTCCTCACGTTTTTCACCGTTGTAAGAGCGAGTGAAAATTCCGCACATAACTTGAAGTCATTGGTGCAGAGCTAAGCTGGATTTGAACTTGCTTGCGCGGGCGATTTGGGAGTCGCCCGGGCATCTGCTGGGCCACACTCGCACAGAGACTATTACTTCTACAATTGTTCAGCAAGTCGAAAATTCCCTCTAGTGTCAGTAGTTCGGTTGTTAGTCCATTTAACCGAACTAGTAAAACTTTTTAGTACCTATCAGTAGTCCGGTTGGTACAAACCATCGTACTATTAATACTCTCCAGTGTCAGTAGTTTCCTAGTTTAGTTTCCACAGCTAAGAAGAAAGGTACTTACGGGCTGCCACTACGATGCACTGATAACGATGCGAATAAAATGTAAGGTAGGTAACTACTTGAACTTGTAATTTGTAGCTTATTATATAATAGAGGAATAAAACACTGAAGTCAAACCTAATTTGGTTTGATCGGTGTTCATAAACATGTTTGAATATTGTAAAGATTTAAATAAATTTAAAAAAAAGCGTTCTAAATGAAACTATTAGGAATATCTTATCTTTTATATTACCTAATGCAGAAATCATCACCATCATCAACAACAGCCTGATGACGTCCACTGCTGAACATAGGCTTCTCTCACAGAGCGCCACTTTGAGCGGCTGCTCGCCATCGGCTCCCCACGGAATCCAGGAATAACATAAGGTATTTAAAGTTGACAAGCTGCGTGGACACCGTAGGCGGCATCTTCATGGCCATATCTGTCAGCTGTGCCTACTTAGCTTAGGAAAGTAAGAGTGAAGGACGATAGAAACGGAGCGTAGGACAACTTGCACGACCCTCTTGACGGACGAATTTGCTGCAGAAAGCTGTTAAGGGTCAGATCAGGCGGGAAAATGCTCGAGCATTTTTTAATATCAATCTTATTCCATTTAGATAAAGCCACAAAGCCGAAAATAGTATGCAACATTAAAATCTTGTACAATAAAATGATGCATACTATTTTCAGTCTAAATGGAATAAGGTTGATATTTAATTACCATTCAAAAAGTGCTCGAGATTTTTTCCGCCTTATCTTTTTTTTATGTAAACGAATGACGTGACGAGCTAGTCATTTTCGCCTGGTGTTAAGCGCCACGGCTGCCCATAACAGATTGCAATGTCACTCGGAACTCTGAATTAAAGCTTTGCGTGACACTGCGCACGTCACCCGACATCACACACACAGTGAAATTACTGCGCATATGTGTGTGTCTGTGTCTCACAGTCTGTGAGATCAGTTCATAAGTCTCATTTGCCCAGTAATTTCACACTACTGCTTGGCGGCAGAATAACTGGCAAAGCGGTGGTACCTACCTAGACGAACTTTGCAGAAAAGTCCTACCGCCTAGTATCTGAATGAGCCTTTGTGGCATGTGTGATTCTGCTTCCTCATTTGCAGATTTATGCGTTTAGCTACCAAGATTTAGCTTTTGTTTTTTAGGCTTAAAGCACATGTTCATATCAGTTACCTACCTCAGTTTATCTAAAGGTGATCTACACCACTCACCAGGCACGTAACCAGGGGGTGGGATAGTCGAGATCTCATCATCATCAACAGCCTGAAGACTTCTACTGCTGAACAAGGCCTTCCCCAGACAGCGCCACTTTGAGTAGCTGCTTGCCTTCTGCATCCATCGGCTCCTCTCGGATTTCACCAGGTCGTCGGTCCACCGAGTGGGGGGCCGGCCTACCCGGGAAAAATAATCTTCTTTCCCACCTAACCATGTATAAAACTATACCCTATTTGCAATAAGTTTATCCCTCCCCGAACCAAAAGTCTGGATACGTCCCTGATCTACACTGCACTAGGTTACGATTAGGTGATGACTTTTTGATCGAACATGAAGATTTTGGTGGACCGTTTCACTCAGGGCAGCAAATTCACATTTTCTTGCGTTTTTTGCCAATAATAGCTTAATTACTCAACGTGATTACATGAAAACTCATTAAACGTAAATAAATAGAATGTCTCAACAAATTACGATTAAAAGTATCACCTGGATGTCATTGGTTTAGCAACAAATGGCAATAAACAATTTTCGTTTTGGATTTTCAGTCTATTGGAATTTGTTGCTACACCAATGATATCTAGATGATACTTTGAATTGTAATTTGTTGAGGCATTCTTATTTATTTCCGCAAAATCAGTTCTCACGTAACACATTTAGTAATTAAGCTATGATTGGCAAAAAACGCAAGAAAATATGATTTTGCTGCCCTGAGTGAAACGTCCCACCAGATTTTAGGCGTTACTGGTCGCTTTTATAAAAAGGTACCAATTGCCTAGGTATTCTACAAGAGACCGCTCTAAGCGATAAGCCCACCCATTCTACCTCAAAGAAGAATGGCAGATCTAAATAAGAAAAAACAACAGAATATAAAAATCACATTTTTATTTCATTTTATACAAAATCAACAACAACCTTACATTAAATATATTTACAACACCAACTATTTAAACGTAAGTGAAAAAACAATTTTACCGTAAAACCCTTATTTAAACCTTAAACTTTTTACACAAAAACCCATGGCCAAATCTTTGCATTATCTATCTTGCCTTACCGAGGATTGCTGTGCCACATAAAATCTGGCAATGTACATAGAACTTTGTTTTTCTAGAGTGACAAGTCCTGGACTGACAAAGTTACACATAGAAGTTCGTCGTACTAGTCTGACAAAGTCTTACTGGGATGACAAACTATGCACAGAACTTTGTCACTCCAGTACAAGTACTCGTACTATGAAGTATTCTGTGGTACAAGACTAATTCCAAATTCTAAAACACTGCATCGTATTACACCATATGTAATATTCCTAATTTTTAATTATTAAAGTTCACAAATTGTACTTGATTTGTTAAGAAGAACATATTGAGATATTGAGACTGGTTATAAAAAAAAATGTGCTACATTTGGGTGTTCAATGGATACAATAAACCATTTAACTAAAACCAATGCTTTAAAAATAACCAGTAACTTAATCCCCCTATAATAACAAAATAAACTTAAGCATTAATGGCGTATTCTAATTTTACAAATTAGGTTAAAAATAGATTGCTGGAAAAAAACAACTGCTTGTCTTAAAAACTAGCTCGTTAAGTATACAATAAAAGAAATTCAAAAACGACTAACAACACAAGGCAAGGTTTTGCAAAACGACTTAAGAGCCGTTGCGTATTTCCATCACTGGAGACCGACTTAAATATTGTTGTAGTCGTACTGGTGTTTGACACAAATAACTAATTTTCATTACAATTTTTTTATCTTGGCTCGTTTATATTTATCTTAGTTCGGAGGCGATCTTGAGATGTAATTCAGTAATACCTTCTTTATTCAGATATTATATTATATTATTCACGGTGTTGGATTACCTAAATAAATAAAATAAATAATGAATGGATTTCCTGTTGGCTTCACGTCACTGGTTGGCCCCCACTTTTTAACCCCTGTGTCATCTCAAGAACGCTCTCAGAACTAAGATCTGCTTTGAATACATTCATTTTACAAGTAACCAAAAGGAAAACATGATTGATTAACATTAACAAGATTATCGAGCGTGGATATGTTGTGTTTTACTTTAACATTTTTGTATGAACCTGGCATAGCGGTCATGACTTCATTAAATTTTTCCTATTTGCATTTATTACACCACATACATATTGTTAAAAAAAACAAATAGTGTACATTTATTTTTAATTTTCCGCTGCTTTCTTTTGTACTAATGCAAATGGATTGCTAACATCAATAGAAACAACAAACGCCATTTGTTTATTTACAGACCGTTCCCCGTAACATGTCCCCTGGTATTTATATTATTTAAATATATGCAAGTATTATCGTAAATGTAAAGTAATATGTAAGCATTATCTAAACTTGTATGTACCCACCACAGATTAATATTTTTGACTTGCATATTTTTAAATAAAATATAAGTACCTACATCAGGGACGACTTACGGTGAACAGTCTATACTTATTTATAAATGCATAAATGTAACAAAACCTCGGTCGTATTTAAAGATTGAGCCTTAAGAGCCAATACAACGCCAAATTGGTTAAAACGGCTTAGCTTGAAGCAGTGTCCTGTCAACAATATTGCAACAATGACTTTGAAATTAATATATGGTAAAGTTCAGGACTAATGCTACTGCAAATGTATAGGGAAAACACGAATTAATAAAATTTTCTCGATAGAAAAAAATTACAAAGTTACCTCCAAACCGTACAAATAAACAGCGATTATTCAATGAATACTTTAAATAAGATCATGAAACTTTGTGTAGTAGTTGAACTAAATATAATGGAGGGCTTATGTATAGCGGATTTTTAAAATACCCATTATATTCAGTGCAATAATAAATTACCTAACTATTGCGCGTTGGAACCAGTTTAACTTAGACCGCCCCTGCCGCTCGGCCCCTGGCTCATCCCCGCTTTGGCCTAGAACTATACATCTATTCTGTGGCTTTGGCTTGAATTCGCGCTGGCCTTGCACAAGCCCTTAACAACCTGAATCTTTATAATTATGTTGTTTTGTTACATGACATTTGCTGTTTAGCATTATCTGCTATAAGTATAATTATTGTAATAGGATAGAAAAGTGAGCAGACAAAAAATAAATTAACAAAAATGGCGAATTGGTAACTATACTAAAATGTTACCAACAAAAAACAAATTAACAGTACATTATAAAGCACATAGATGGCGTTATTACAAGTTCAAACTCATCTTCAAAGACTTATAATTTTCAATACTTATTCAACTCATTTTAGTATAACATATTATAATAAACTTCATAATTATTCGGAAGGTTTAGAAGTAAGTACGGAAGCCTTTATTATTACTAGCATTTGACAGAATTTTACTTAAGAGTATAGACTAAAGCATAGAGATTACTTGATTATGTGTCAATCGTACCACTTTTTTATGATGTGGACACTTTCATGGTAATGAATCTGACAGATTTGTACAGAAAAAACAATTGACTCGAGTCGAAAAAAATGGTACAGTGCTTATCGCAAGCGTAGCTAATTACTGTATGTTTGTTTCTATTCTTCGCCACTGACGTAGCGATACGTGTGACCAGTACAAATATAATATCGTTTTGATGATCTCTCTGTGCTTTAGTCTATACTCTAAGGAATTTTATACTGAAATATGACAGAGAAAACAATAGATAATGACGTCTCCTTTTTTATTACACTTTTAAAAAAGCTCTTAGGTTGGCTGTATTGTTTTGTTACCATATAAAAGAAAACTTATTTAACATTAATTATTTCACTTTGACAAAGGAAGAACTGACCCAAATACAGCCTGTGAATTTTATTACCTATATAACAGTTATTTTCTTGTTTAAATTACTAGCTTAGTATGATGACCCGTTAAAATAATGAGGTAAAAAATCTTATAACGCGTGTCATTAAAGAAACTAATCTGACGCAAACAAAAAACTACTGTTTTCCCTCTTCCACTATTGTGTTTAAGTGTAGAGAGAGTGAGAAAGCAATAGAAATGTTTGCTCTTTTCAGTTTTTTTCTTTATAAAATCGCGTTATACCTTGGTAAATATATATATATATATATATATATACTGGGTGGCGCAAAAGTAAAGACCCTATTTGGTTCAGCTATAACATTTTTTCTAAATTAGAAAACTAGATTTAGGTTTTTTTAAATGTATATTTGTGCCATTAAATTTCGTACCATTAGGATTTAAAGATGATGTCTTTTAAATGGTGACCTCCAGAGTTGATACACATTTGAGCCCTATTTATGACATTTTGCAAGATGATTTTCCTTCAAAATTGGTTATGAGTGACGAAGCGCATTTCCATCTCTCAGGGCATGTCAATAAGCAGAATACTCGGTTCTGGGGCACAGATAATCCGCGCATTATTCAAGAAACACCTCTACACCCACTAAAAGTTACTGTATGGTGTGGCATCTGTGTTGACAGAGTGATCGGACCCTATTTTTTCGAAGACGCTGGAGGCAATGCGATAACTGTCACTGGAGAACGCTACAGAACCATGTTACGTGAGTTTTTGATACCCAGTTTGGACGAATTGGGGCTGGAGCACATCTGGTTTCAACAAGACGGCGCTACGGCACACACAGCGCGCGACACTATGGACTTAGTGAGGGACGCTTTTCCAAGCCGAGTTATCTCTCGTTTTGGCGATTTGCCTTGGCCTGCAAGATCACCCGATCTGACCAGTCCAGACTTCTTTCTTTGGGGTTTTTTGAAATCTCGGGTGTATGTGAACAAGCCACAGACTCTCGCAGCTCTAAAAGAAAACATTCGTCAAGAAATAACGAACATATCGCAGGAAGTGTTACGGCAAGTTATGCAAAATGTCATAAATAGGGCTCAAATGTGTATCAACTCTGGAGGTCACCATTTAAAAGACATCATCTTTAAATCCTAATGGTACGAAATTTAATGGCACAAATATACATTTAAAAAAACCTAAATCTAGTTTTCTAATTTAGAAAAAATGTTATAGCTGAACCAAATAGGGTCTTTACTTTTGCGCCACCCAGTATATAAGGTGAAATTCTGAGATGAATGAAGCCTTCAAACGTATTATTGTTTGTCTCATTTTGTTCCGTTGCGTTTATGTGACTGCGACGAAAAACTGAAAAGTTTGACACATGACCTTGTTTGAAGATTTTTATTCGATTCATATTTACTTTGAAATCTCAAAACTACACCTAGACATTATTGATAAATTAAATGCAGAATCTAAATCGATTAAAAAACTTATTATCCACGTATTACCAACTATTTGTAGTCATTCATGGACATGATTACCAAATTTATTTTATCTTGCTAAAAAAATAACCGGCCAAGTGCGAGTCGGACTCGCGCACGAAGGGTTCCGTACTATTATCTATAAAAACGGCAAAAAACACGTTTTGTTGTATGGGAGCCCCTTTAAATATTTATTCTATTCTGTTTTTTTAGTATTTGTTGTTATAGCGGCAACAGAAATACATCATCTGTGAAAATTTCAACTGTTTAACTATCACGGTTCATGAGATACAGCCTGGTGATAGACGGACAGCCAGACAGACAGACGTCCGTTTGTCTGGTATCCGTCTGTCTGTCATAGGGTCCGTTTTACCCTTTGGGTACGGAACCCTAAAAATTGTTCGATAAGAAATCCGCAATAAATTCTTAACAGAATACATAATAATGATTACCACATTTTGATCAAAACTTATCATCATCAACAGCCGGAAGACGTCCACTACTGAACATAGGCCTCCCTCATAAAACGCCACTTTGGACATTTATCTGGGATTTGCCATAATCACCACAGCTTGGCGCAGAAGGTTTTTATGTACCAAGGAAAATGCTACCACCCATCCCTTAGCCGGCTCTTACGACACCCACGGGAAGAGATGGGGTGGTCCTATTCGCAAACCGGGACCACACGGCCAATAATAATTCGGGGCATCGCTGTTGATACGTCTCCCGAAGACATAATTAACCAGATGAAGGTTCCCAATGAATGCGGGCTATTATTAAAGCACGGCTTTAAAATTTCAAAAATTTTATTGATGGCTGTTATATGGAAAGCTTCACAGTACGGTGGCAGCAACTGATTATAGAAAATTATGTTAGAGTAAATATTTAATTTTATTATTTAAACAATTTGCAAAACATCTGACCGCAAAATTAGCGATCCCACCAGCGCTATCATGTCATTACACATTGATGGCCAATAGTCTTTGTCCCGATCAAAGCCAACGTGTTACAGTGCTCTGGAAATCAAACTAGTGACACCTGGGGGTCTATCAAAAATCCCTTTCCATTAGCGTTAACGCCTCACGCTAACTCCTAAATGTATGGGAATGACCTTAGCTGCGGCAAAGCTTTCCGCAGGCAATGTCATTCCCATACATTTTGGAGTTAGCGTGAGGCGTTAACGCTAATGGAAAGGGATCTTTGCTAGACCCCCAGCGCACACAGCGCTACAAGCCTACCCTAAAAAAGTAGGTAGTGTTAATTATTTCATTCGATTTTACAAAAAATAATCTATTAACTCGATTACAGAATATCGATTTTTGCATAAGAGAACCGCCATTAGTTTTTCATTCCGTCCAAAGAGTATGATTCCGTCTTTCTCCGTGGTAGGAGTCAGTTGCATCGCTTCCTATGTAGTACGAAAGAATTAAGGAGAATACATTTACATATCTTTTAAATCCTTAAACCACAACCTTTTATTGCCCGCAAACCTCAATTTCATATTGGTAGTGTGATTGTTCTGTGTTGGACAGATTCTGGATTTAGCCTGAGGCGTTAACGCTATTGGAATGGGATCTTCGCTAGATCCCCTGTTAACTACGTACCCACACATATATCTATTACCTACAATCAACCTACGTAAAATGACAGGCGGCCGAGGGGGCTGCGCGGGCGCGGGAGTGTGTGAACCTGCTGCGACACCGCCACTACATTCTGAGCATCAAAGTCAGAATCATTCACATAAAGGCATCACCATTGTAAATTTATAAAGCCACAAAATAAAGCACTAATACAAAGAAACAGCAATTATTTCAAGCCTAGCAAGCTTTCGGCGGAAACACCCCAGTTCCATCGAACAAGACGATGCCAGGTGCATTTGGTGTGAGGGCAATCATTTTGCAAATAGCAAAAACAGTCCAGAAATGGAAACTCAAAAATCAAAACACACAATTTCAAAAGAATGTATCTCAATGTATATAAAGAAGCATCAAAAATATCTGACCGAAAGAAAATGTCTACAAGAAAATGAGAGAATAATACTCTTTGGTTAAGTATTTGATAGAGGAAGTTATGCAAAACATTAGTAATCTCCCCCCCTTTTTATGAGTGACTATCCCTTCACGGTTAGTGGCAAAGTTGAGCGCATTAGGCAGAAACAGTTGCCAATACAATAAAAAAAAAGAAAATGAGAGATATACTGGAACACAAAGTGATGAATTGCAAGCAACTATCACAGAAAGATATCATTCCAGATGAACGGACGGAAATAATCCAAAAATCAATAGAAGAAAACAACGAAATAATAACATTAGGTACCCGATCAATAATAATGATACAAGTTTAGGCCACCTATTCAGGTGACCTGTGAGTTATGTATTCTCTGCTTGAAGGAGTGTGGATGAGTAATATAAACCACGGCACACGATATAGGTTGAGTATATTGAAAATGCCCTTACAATAAATTAATAATTACACGACAACAATCGGAACAGTTAGTGCGCGGTGAAAGTAATGGGCGAGCGATACGTGATTCACGTTTGACGTCTGGGAAGCACTGGCGGGCGCGGCGGGCGACCGCCTGCTATATGCGACTGCGCTGGGCGCGGGGAAGACCGGTGTGAACCGGATAGTAGGTGTCGCGCTCCTCGCTGCATACAGTACTTGTCTCGAGTGTTTCCAATGCACGATAATGACGGGATATTGAAACGATCGAAACAAAATTTAATCGGAATATAAATAAAGAAATGTGTTTAGAATGTATTGCTAATTAGGTAACTATTTTATATTATGATTTATGATTACATTTTGTAGTTTATATATTAAGTGTAAATATAAATATTATATTATTTAAGTAGTTATATTATTTATTATGTTTGTATATTTAATTATTATAATGAAAGTGTAAATGTTTATTTATTGTTATATACAAAGATCTGTATGAAACGTATTTATTATAGGTCGATTTAATATGAAGTATGTAAGTATTTGTGATGTAGAATTGTATGTATTTATATATTTGTAAATATTCGGCTACTAAATGAATGTGGAATTTAAATTTTATTTTTATATGATTAAATATACACAGTACAATGGATTCTAAAAATATGGAGACAATGCAAATCAACATCCGGTATAATGTAGTTATGTAAGTAGCCTACACAAGCATCGCGTATCAAGTATCAGGCAAAGAAAAAGAAGAGAGAAAAACTGCTTACAAATTTGAAAAAGAAGTTAGAAGATTTCGTCTGGGACTCAACATCATGGAAAGATACCGATGATGAATCTACATCTAGCGGAAAAGACACCAGTGTTACTGTAGTCAGTTCCAACAAGTTCCCCGCCGAAACAAAATGAACCTGGGTTGTAACCCAGAAAAACAATTAGGAATTCTAATCAGGAAACGTACTCACAGCACGTATGCGGCCACCCTAAGGGTGAAAAAACCACGCCTCTAATTCCAAGTCGAGATTATAACCAATAGAAAACAATGATGGAACATTTTGGGTCCATCCTAATTATAGTGAGTTGTGGGGGGGTTTATTACTGTCTAAGTACATAGTATCTATAACATAATATACTATCCTACCACTACATCTGCTCCCTTAATTAAAAGAATGGCAGCGAAGTGCGAAGTGGAGGCGCACATGTCGCAGGCAATGCTCATGATAGTAATCGTGGGTCTCCTCATACTGCTGGTGTCCTATTTCCTGTGGCGGCAGTTGCGCAACCGCGTACAATCCTGGCAGGGTCACCATGACTTGTGGGGGGGATGCGGGGAGAAGAATAGAAACGGCTGTCTCGGTTCTTAAGTACTTATTATCATCTACCAGCGACACCAGTTATGCGCGCGCGTCGTAACATGTTGTTACATCGGTGCAACTAATAGTTTCCGCGGGTGTTAAAATTAAGTTTCAATTATTTGTGAAAGAAAACATAGTGTTAAAGTGAGGAAAAGGATCAGCATGCATTGGCGACAAAAGTATAAAGTAATATGACTAAAGGGGGTTATGTATTATGATCGACAGATTACTGTCGATCATAATTCCAATTTACAACCGCTGCTTTAACTATTAAGTATCTGAACATAGAAATTATTTAAGAGAGCGTAATTACGCTCTCTAAATGAAACGTAAACGTACTTAAACGTAGTTGTAGTTTATTTACTTGCTAAATATAGCAAAACAGTCTAAACAATAATTGAACAATAAGAGCTCGGCTTTAGAAAACCGGCACCTTTGAACCTATAATGTGCGGAGGAATTCCCCGAGCTCGAATTGTATAGCGTCTGTAATGGAAAATTTCACAAACTCTGTGTTAGTCAACAGAGGTCGTTTATGTTTGGCTGCCGAATATGAACGTAACTTTAAACGTGGCAAAAATTGTACAAATATAGAGCGTGAGTCCGCTACCGGTATGTATCGTTCCGACCTCCAACGAGCAAGCAGCTCCAACAAATAAAAGAAGTACCGGTAAAGAATCAAGAAGCCGTTCATTCCTGCTTCAAGAGCTCCTGCCCTCCACTCCAGATGGCCTAGCATGCGCACCGCGAGAAAACTTGTCGTCGCTGTTAGAGTGAGAGATACTTAGGCGCTACCATAGCCTTGTCACGGTCTCTCACGCGATAAAGTGTCTAGAAAATTTTGTCGCGGTGCGCATGCTAGCCGAGCAGTAAACAGTGGGTGTGCATCTTGCACACAAAGCAACTAAAAGGAGTCATTGGACATTTGCAAGAAACTGGCTTTATTGTTGCAGCAACAGTCTTTGATCAAGGGGCTAATAATAGGAACGCCATCAAACTATTACTGCAAGAAACTCGAGGAGCACACATTAGAAGTGGCCAACAACCAAAAAAAATGTATACGTTATAAATGACCATGAAATTTTATATACCGGATGTTGATTTGCATTGTCTCCATGTTTGCATAGGTGGGTCTGTATACTACACTAAATACGTAAAATTTACACAAAAAAAATATTGCCCAAAAATAAAACAGCACGTGTGTGCGTCCTCATTTAACAAACAACATAATTTTTATAAAGTCGACCAGTGCGAGCGCAACGTAAAGTCATAAACTATCGCGCCGACAACACACTAAAGCCGCGCGTCCACTGGGTCGGAATCGGAGCGTACGGAGCGGAAGGATTCGTTGCTTTGTATTGATTTGTATGGTGTAGCGTGCACTGGATCGCGCCGCCTCCTCAGGCCAACCCGTCTCGCGAGGGTCGCGAGTGAAGAGACTGTTTGCTGGACTTTTGGACAATATTAGCGCCGTCACTACCAGTGCCGCGAGTGTTGTGCGCGTTTCGCCGTTGCCACGCACGAGCGTGAACCGCGGCCCGAGTGCGTTGCCGCCGTCGCCGCGTAGCCTCCGCGCTCGCACGCATGATGGCTGCCGCCGCGTCCGGGTACACTCGTCGTCGCAGCAGCAGCTGCAGAAGACATAGGGATCCGCGTGTCAGGTATTCACCCGCGTTGCCTTATAGGCAGGACGTGCTTATTTACTCTCCGCACCATCCCGGGATTCACCCGGGATGGAGTCTATCTCGTCGGATGTTGCTGCAAGGCAATTATTCGAATCTTTTGAATGGGCCGTCCGGGCCAACCCCGACTTGAAGGACCTTTGGTACAAATTCATTTCTTCTACCCTAACCGCACTGGTTGCCAGTGAGCCCGCATCACCGGTGATGCCCCCACTACCATCTCAGCGTCGCCCGCGCACGCATACCGGAGAAAGTTGCTTCCCGCAACAGCTCCCGCTCTCCCGCCCTCCGCGGACCCTCCTCAGCTCCTACGCCACGAAGCCGTGACGTTGTCGCTAGTGAGCGAACGCGCTCGCGCTCGCCCATCTTTTCTGCTCCATCACAGGAGGTGATCACTTCTCTGATGGAGTTTAATACCCCCGCCTCTCCTATCCCAAACTTAGAAAGATTTATAGGTTCTCTGGAAAGTACGAACCTAAAAGACCAATCATCACTGTTAGTCACCGGCGATATAAACATTTTGCCAGACGACTCGCCCAATCACGAAAACGAATCGTATCAGAATCTTATGGCAGAACATCGTCTTCTCCTCGCTATAACTAACCCAACGAGAGATAAGGTATGTCTGGATCACGCTTTTATCAAAACTATACACAGTGCTCTTGGTTTGGTGTGCAAATGCTCTGTAACAGATCATAATATTGTAATAGTGGGTATGTCACTCCATATGCGAAATTTAAGAGAAAAAAGAAAAGAAAGAATGAAAGAAAATACATTTATTCAAGCTGAAAGCTGAGTATGTATAAAAACTAACTATCATGAAGTGACTAAGGAATTGCAAAATGCAGACTGGAAACAAGTCCTATTAATTAAGAATAATGTGAACGATGCTGCCATGGATTTTACCAATATTATCTCAGAATGCATACGTATGAGAAAAAAGTTAGCCGAACTAACTTTAACCTGAAGCCCTGGATTTCTCCAGGAATAATGAGGTGCATGCGGTACCGCGACAATCTGCATCTGCAACTCAGAAAGGAACCAAATAATTCAATACTCAAAAAAAGTACCTCAAGTACCTGAAGCGGTGGGTACGAGACCGGCACCAGTGCCCCCGCCGATCTCAGGCGATCACGACCGCCTACAACCTGACAGTTGCCCAGGAGCGCGGCCGCGGCGGCCGAGAGGAGGGCACGGCGGGCTGCGGCAGCCCAAGTGGTCCGCTCATCTCACAGGGATCCCCGGGACCAGGAGGCCTACTCTAATTCAACGAAAAACGAAGTTTCGATCGAAGTTTCGCACGTTATCTACTCGGGTTCCATTCGTTCCCGAAATTTCATCCGCACGAAAATTATTTGACAGGTATTTTCTCTAAAGCTACTCTAATTCGTGAATGCTCCGAACGAAAATTCGAATTTGACAGATAATTGTTTGGATTTTTAACCTCGAAACCAAGTGTTACCTTTTGATTTTCGTAAGTGTGGATATTGGTATAAAGTTGTTGGAAATGGCTGCAAGAATGCTTTTAGTCGAGGCTGCTCTGCGTGAAGAGCGTTTAGAGCGTAGAAGAAACCGGCGGCGCCTGCGCAGTCAGCTTAATGTGAGTCTGATCCCCGACTTAGAGTTTGTAGGAAATTACAGACTCAGTCGGGAATTATTCGAAGAGTTGTGCCAGGAACTAGTGCCTTTACTACCTCTAAAGGCAAGACGTCATGGAATCGAGCCCACAGTTACGGTGGTGTATATTTTTTATTATCATTATTGATATGCACCTACTTTTTTTTTAAGTTCTACTTATAATTATCATCATCAACAATTTCCATTTCACAGTCTACATCTTTATCTTCATCTTTTCAGATCCTCACAGCTTTGAATTTTTATGCCCGAGGTAGTTTTACCAAGGGTCTGTTGGGCAAAACATGGATGGGCCCATGGCACAACAAACTGTTTCTCGCTGTTTGCTCGGGAGGTCACAACTGCCCTCAATGCACCCCATATACTAAGGACGTACATAAAATTCCCCCAAAATAGAAAGGAATTCTATTAAGCGGCGGTGAGTTTACCTAAGAAGTACCTATTTAAAGTTTTATTGTATGTATCAGCTTAATGTATTATTGTGGGTGAATGTTATATTATCATTGCAGATTTTATGACAAATATGCGCTATCTGGTGTGATCGGGTGTGTTGACTGCACTCATATTGCCAGGCCTGCACAGAATGAGGAACAGTATTTTAATCGAAAACATTTTCATTCGATTAACACTCAAGTGGTCAGTAAATAATAATGACTATATTGTCTAATCAATCATCTGACTGTTGTATATGATTTAGATTAATTTATTTGTATATTATTTTCCAGATATGTGATACTGATTGCTATATAACAAATGTGGATGCTTCATATGAGCGTAGAGTGCTTAAAATTGGCATTATCTTCGACCGTGGCCGACAACCGGTTATTATTCGTGTGTGTGAACAAAGGCGCCGACATCCGATTAATATACGGATCCGACACCCGACAAGTGGGAACGAGCTCTTAAGCGCCTGCCCTCCCGCCCAGTGACGCTGTAAAGGTCCGTAGAGACCAACAGCATTAGCCCGTTCAAAAAAAAAAAAGACTATGCTCTCTTTCGCTGCTCAACCGCCGGTCGGTAAGGTGGTCCGCGGTCAACGCTGTCTATTGTGTTTTGAGTGTGTTCCATACTTTGTTTTATTTTATGTGGTTTTCTTACCTTATCTTCTATTATGTGTGGAAAGTAACGGCACGGCTGTTTTTGCGTTTTGATTTATTTCGATTTGACAAATGATTGTAAAATACATTAATTTTAGAGTAAATTGAAATAATTGTGCATAATATGTTCGTTTTTTTTGTATTTCAGACTGAAACAATACTTTTAGGAATCAGAAGCGTTAATATTGAACGAGTTCTGAAACTTTCAGAACTCATTTAATATTAATGAAGAAAATACTTACAAACTAAATTATCACCCACTTTCTGATGATACTCATGATACGCCTAAAATAAAATTAAAAAGAAAGCGAAATCACACATCACTGGACAATCTAGATGAACTTTTGTGATTGTGAAGAAAAAGCTGTCGTCCACAGTTTCAAAAGCGAACGAGGAAATAGCTTATTTATCAACAAACAATGACGATGGTGTAAATTCAAGTCATATGATATAAGTTGAAGTATATGTTGAAAAAGTTATTAAAAATTCCATAGCAACAATATTGGAAATATGCTGATGTCAGAGTAAAGTACTATACAAATAGTAAACTTTCTTGATACTTAAAATGTGTAAATATCAAAAGATATATCAAAAAATGACAATTGCAAGAAATACTTCATTAACAATAACCAATAAAAATTAGTTAATTGTGAGATCCTTTGAACCAGGAGGGAGGAATAGCTTATTTATCAACAAACAATGACGATGGTGTAAATTCAAGTCATATGATATAAGTTGAAGTATATGTTTGTTGTAGTATTACTTATGTAGGTAGGTAAAATAATTAATTATACTTGCAGATTGTTATTGTTTATGGAGGTAGATGAATAAAAACCAGTCTTGATCTAACCAGTGTTTTATTCACATCATGGTGACAGCGGTGCTAACTAATTTAATTAATTAAGTGGTTTAGTCGTGATTTTAATGATATATTTTGTTGATATAAGTGATTTCGCGAAGTGATCGATTGTTTGTGGCAATGGAACACGCTCGCCCGCCAGCAGAATTGTGTCTTGAAGGAGGCCCGGCGAGCCGAGCCGAGTCATGGCGGAAGTGGCACAAACAGTTTTGCGTATTTTTGAAAGCCTCTGGTGTTTACAAAGAGTCGTCTGATGTGAAAGCCAGTTTGCTAGTAAATTTAATTGGTTCAGAAGGATACGATGTTTATACAACTTTTAAATTTACTAAGGACGAAAACTAGGAGTCCTTTGAAACGCTCGTCAAAAAGTATAACGAACACTTCGGAACCAAACAGAACATAACAATGGCTCGATTTAAGTTCTTCACGCGAAATCAAGAGTGTGGCGAACCCATAGACGACTACGTGACAGCACTTAAATTGCTTACGCAATATTGTGAGTTTGAACATCTCGAGGAGGGTCTAGTGCGCGATAGAATTGTGTGTGGAGTTCGCGACGGAAAGTTGCGCGATCGGTTGCTCAGAGCCGACGATCTGACTTTGGACCGAGATGTAAAAATATGTCAGGCCAGCGAGATGTCAACGGAAGAGCAAAAAGAGATTGAGGAGATCAGGGGACAGACGGAGGCCGAGAGAATCGGAGACCTGAGGTTCGAGGAGATAAGGCGAGCGATCACATCGCCCCAGGGAACCAGTGTGAGGGCCTTGGCCGTCATGGCCGCGGTTCACAACCGCGAGATGCACGCCCTCAACGGCAACATACACTTCCTCACCGCTAGCGGAGAGAGCCGGTTCACCACCGTTACTAGGCTTCGTGACGAAGCGCACCGGGGTGACCGCATCACGTTCTCTGCGGGCCGGCGTATGGAGGACGTGCTAAGAGAAGGGGAGAATGAGCTCCCGGCACTGTCAGTCAGGAATGCCTACCTATCGGGAGCGCAGAGCACTAGCACCCCCCCCCCACCCACCATTGCTACCTGGGCAGTGCCGAAGAGCTATTGGAGGGGTACACGAGAGAGGAGGCGGCGGCCGCGACCCAGACGGCGGCAACAGCTGAGCCCGGGCAGAGCGCTGTTGGTAAAGGCCCGGAAACACGACCGAAACCCGGGACGAGTGCCGACAGCAGCTCCCCTTCATCCGAACGGTCAGCGACGAGCGGGGTGCTACCCCGAGCAGCGAAGAAGGTCCTGGGGGCACTGAAGAAGGCCACCGGCTTTAAAGCCCGGGCGAAGAGGCTCGCGGCCAAGGACGTGGATAGCGACGGGCGGGGCGTACTTGGGTGCTTAACAGCCTCGCTGAGTTGCACGCCCACGAAGGGCCATTCGATCACCGGTGGGCACGTCGCGGGAGGGGCCGCAGCCGTAGGGAGGCAAAAGGAGTTGTTCTGGGTTGGGGTCGGGTCCGACCCGGCGCTATCGAGCGCTACCCTCACACCAACTGCGCGGTGCCAGCAGGTAGTCGCGGCGGAGAGGGACCCGGGATCGCGGGATGACCGCATCAACCCCTCATATTCACGGTCTGTGTGGAGCTACGTATCCGGAGGAGCACGGCTGGAGGCGGCAGTGGCAAATTCTGCCGGAACCATGAGGGCAGACGTCAGAACGCCGGCGTTGAAGGTGAGGTTACTGGACGGGCAGAAGAGTTACGCCGGGCCCTTCCCGACCGGGGTGAACTGGTCAGTTCCTATCCGAGGCGATATACCCGCTGAGGTGGCGCTCCGGGATGTGATAGACAACTGGAACTTCCAGTACATCACGGTCACACCCCAGGTGTTGGATCAGGCCATCCGAGCCGGGTCGGAAGGAGACTTAGAGGTAGGGGGGGAGGTCTGGTCCCTGCAAGATCCCACCGTGGCCCTAGTAGTGCTCGACAGGTGTAGGCCCAATGTGGGGCCTCTCTGGGCGATGCAGGTGGTGATGGCGTTGCCACACCCGCTCGTGGTGAGGACCGAATGGTTCATTCCTGGTCATCAATGACCAGGACGGCCCCGACAGCATCGGAGTCCACGGCTTCGCAAGAAATGAAGGGCTCGTCACCATGCGTAACCCTGTCAACAAAATTGTGATAGTTGCGCCTCAAGCCGGACCAAGGCTCAGTATTGGCGGCGTTCAAGTATAAGTGGCGGAGGTGGTGAGGGCAGGTGAGCGGCCGGTGCTAGTAGCGGCCGACGCGAGGGATCTGATCGGCGAGTGTGTTCGCACGCTGATGGCACACGCGGACCCCCTGACGACCTTAATGGATACCTGGGCGCAGGAGAGGGTTTCGGGACAGCGAATAGACTGGGCGGAGATCGACAGCCTAGTCACGCTGTTGAGCTGTCGCTACCCCCCGCAAGAAGAGGTCTCAGTGGACGCGGCGGGGGAGCGGTTGACAAGAGGGCTCCCGGCTGCGTTCCGCGCTCCTGGGCTCGGCACAGCGAACCTACCGGTTGCGGCCGGAGAGATCGAGCCGGAGGAGGCGGGAGCCTTCGCCCGGTTCGGACATGAAAATGCAGTCACCGCCCTGGACCAGGTGGTCACTGACCGTGAAACGGCTGATGACAACCCCATAGTGATGTTGGGGCAGTGGGCGAACGCCGTGGAGCTGGCCACCGGGCTAGGGTTCGCGACGGTTGACCAAGGCTCCGGAGGCACCAGAAGCGGTCGGGCCGGGAGAGCAAGACCATTGGACAGCACCAGCAGGTCGATGGCACTACGGAGAGGGATGGAGGAGTTTAAGATGGCGGCAGTCATCGGTGAGGAAGTCGTTGCCCCTCACGAGGCGGCTAACCTGGGGTCTTTCTGGGGTCGTCCCCCCGCGGGTCCAGGTCGGCGGCGCTGGAAGCTCGTAGGAAACTAGGCTTGTTGAAAAGATAGCTAGTAAATCTTACAGTTTTTTCTGATTGATGTTACGAGGTAACTTTCTTATCTTCCTATCCTAGTATATAAAAGTACCTACCCAATCATAGCAAAAGTTTTTTTTCTTCTCTTATTTAATTACCCAGGTACAGTTAATTACTTTACAACGTAATTCATTATATGTTAAACTATTTATAATATTATAACTAAGTAAACCTAATTAATAATAATAATTATGTTCATAGTTTATTAAGTAAACTACTACTGAGCATAATCATATTATGTCTGTTGTTTTTATTACAATTTCATAGGTATTATTACTAGTAATAAAAATAAAAAATATGTTAATTAAAGCAGTTACATAAAAATTCATCAATATGATTATAAATAAAAGTACTTCTTATTACTGGTATAGGGCTAGTATTAATGAATGTAAAAAAAAAAAAAAAAGTGATAGGAAAGATGTTGTAGTATTACTTATGTAGGTAGGTAAAATAATTAATTATACTTGCAGATTGTTATTGTTTATGGAGGTAGATGAATAAAAACCAGTCTTGATCTAACCAGTGTTTTATTCACATCAATGTTGAAAAAGTTATCAAAAATTCCATAGCAACAATATTGGAAATATGCTGATGTCAGAGTAAAGTACTATACAAATAGTAAACTTTCTTGATACTTAAAATGTGTAAATATCAAAAGATATATCAAAAAATGACAATTGCAAGAAATATTTCATTAACAATAACCAATAAAAATTAGTTAATTGTGAGATCCTTTGAACCAGGAGGGAGGAATAGCTTATTTATCAACAAACAATGACGATGGTGTAAATTCAAGTCATATGATATAAGTTGAAGTATATGTTGAAAAAGTTATTAAAAATTCCATAGCAACAATATTGGAAATATGCTGATGTCAGAGTAAAGTACTATACAAATAGTAAACTTTCTTGATACTTAAAATGTGTAAATATCAAAAGAAATATCAAAAAATGACAATTGCAAGAAATATTTCTTTAACAATAACCAAAAAAAATTAGTTAATTGTGAGATCCTTTGAACTAGGAGGGAGGAATAGCTTATTTATCAACAAACAATGACGATGGTGTAAATTCAAGTCATATGATATAAGTTGAAGTATATGTTGAAAAAGTTATCAAAAAAGCAACAAATATTGGAAATATGCTGATGTCAGAGTAAAGTACAGGGTGGGCCATTGATTAGTTTACATTTAAATTTGATTTCCCGCGCAAACCCAAGCAGCGTGGGGTGCGAGGAGGGGTCAAACGGCTAGCTCGTTTCTCGGAAATTTAGTCGCCATGGATCGGTTCACAGGCCCGCAGCGCGCTTTTTGCGTTAAGCAGTTTTATTTAAACAATGGTTCGCTCATTATTGTAAGGCGCTTGTTTCGGGTTGAGTACGACTTACACGACTTAAATCAGTGTCCGAGTACAGTTTTAATAAAGAAATGGATTAAAAAGTTCGAAGAGACGGGATCGACACTAAATGTGAAGCAAGCCGGTGCCGCGCGGACTTGTAGGAGTGAAGAGAATGTGCTCAGAGTTTCGGCTTCAGTTCGACAAAATCCTGATTTATCGACGCGCAAACGTTCAGCTGAATTAGGAATATCACGCACATCCTTACGCCGTATTTTGAAATCAGATTTGAAATTACACCCATACAAGATACAGTTGGTGCAGGAGTTAAAACCTAATGATTTTAATTTACGCAAACTTTATGCGGAAACAATGTTAGAGCGCTTCAGTAACTTCGACAACATCTTGTTTTCTGACGAAGCCCACTTCCACCTCAACGGGCACGTTAATAAACAAAACTGCAGATATTGGAGCAGCGAAAATCCCAAAACTAAGCATCAAAAGCCCCTGCACTCGCCTAAGGTGACTGTATGGGCAGCAATTTCATCTAAAGGAATCATTGGTCCTTATTTCTTTAAGGATTTTTACGGCCGTACGATCACTGTCAACTCTACTGAGTATGTGAAAATGTTACGACTGTTTCTGTCCCCTCAGCTACAGGAATTTGCTGGCTACAATCGGAGAACGTGGTTTCAGCAAGACGGAGCCACTTGCCACACTTCTAATGAGTCCCTGCCGGTCGTTAAGGAGATGTTCCCAGAAAAACTGATTTCGCGGAGAGGCGATATCCTGTGGCCATCCAGGAGCCCTGATTTGTCGCCAGCATATTTCTTTTTATGGGGATATCTGAAGCATCGTGTGTACATCCATAAGCCAAGGACACTGCTTGAATTAAAAGCAAAGATTAGAGAAGAGATGTCAGCAATCTCACGGTCTTTGTGCAGAAGAGTATTGGGGAATTTCCGTTCTCGTTTAGAAGAATGCCGAAGTCAGGACGGTCGTCATTTAACCGATATTATTTTTAAAAAGTAAATTCCCGTCCACTGGCTGTCTCATAGGTAAATATTTTTTGAAATAAGTCTTATAGTTTTTTTTCTGTAATTTTTTTAAATGTTAACTAATCACTGGCCCACCCTGTACTATACAAATAGTAAACTTTCTTGATACTTAAAATGTGTAAATATCAAAAGAAATATCAAAACCTGACAATTGCAAGATATATTTCTTTAATAATAACCAATAAAAATTAGTTAATTGTGAGATCCTTTGTTCGCTTAGCACAAACATAATTTAAGAAACAATAATATTTTTTTAATATTTATGATTTTTATAGCAGTATCGCCTGCTCAGCGTAATCTACAGATTAATTTGTAAAGGAAAAATTTGAATCACGAGCGGGACTTGAACCCGCATCCATCCGTCCCTAAAACCGGGACATGCCAACCCCGTAAGTTGGTTGTAAAAAGGTGAAGGATAAATTCGGACACGAGACCACTTGTCACGGTAGCTTAAGTAAAGCATGTCCCGGCTTTAGGGACGGATGGATGCGGGTTCAAGTCCCGCTCGTGATTCAAATTTTTCCTTTACAAATTAATCAATATTTTTTTACTTTCCTCAAACAAATGGAACAGTAACTGGAACAAGAAATGGAAGTTTACACGTGTGATTTCTTCATTTCGGGGCTTAATTATGATGTGGATATACAGGATGTTGATTTGCATTGTCTCCATATTTACAGAGGTAGGTATGCTACACTTATAGAACACGAATCAATGAAAAAATAAATACCTAAAATTTACACTTTATAAAAAAACATTGCACAAAAATAAAACAGCACGTGTGTGCGTTCTCATTTAACAAACAACATGATTTTATAAAGTCAACCAGTGCGAGCGCAGAGTCATAAACTATCGCGCCGACAACACACAAAGGCACCCCCGCCACTTTCGGCAAAGTTCTACAAACGCTCGCCGCTGCACCGGCCCCACCGCCGTTTGTACTAGCCACGCGGGCGGGCTGCGGGGTGCCCTCTCTCACCCGCCCACGCCCGCGCAGCGCACTTATGTCACGCGTGCAGATGCAGCGACCGATCAGTCACTTGCCCGCCACCGGCGCCGCGCCGAATTTGCGTAGGCACCTACTTTGCTTACGATCGCGTAACAAAAATGGAACACTTTACAAATGTTGAGCTTGTGGAGATGGTACGTTTGTATGCCATCAGCGGAAACAGCTTAACACAGTCTGTGCAAATGTTTCGCGATCAGTTTCCGAACAGCCATGTTCCAACACGTGAAGTGATGCTGGGTGCCACACAGAGACTAAGGGATTATGGACAATTCCAAGTCCCTCGTCACGCTCGCGCTCGTGGAAGTGTAGGTCTCTCGGCCGGCCTTCAAGAAGAGATCTTGGACTTTTTCGAAGAGGACCCACGTGCTAGCACCCGTGATGCTGGGCGGCGCTTCAACGTCCACCACACAACTGTATGGCGGCTACTGAAACGAGAACTTCAGCATCCGTTTCATTTTCAGAGAGTCCAAGAACTGCATCCACAAGATAATGCCTCACGCATAGCTTTTTCTCACTGGATTTTACAAAACAGGGATGTGAACATTTTGTGGACCGATGAATGCATGTTTTCACGTGTGGGGATTTACAACATTCACAACGAGCACTGGTGGGCACATCGCGACCATAACCCGCATAAAACCAAGAACGATTCGTTTCAGCATCGTTTTAGTATTAATGTCTGGGGTGGCATTATTGGAGAGCATGTGCTAGGTCCATACATCATCGAAGGTCATCTAACCAGCTCCAGTTACTTGGAGCTTCTGCATCACGTTGTTGACGAGATGCTCGACGATGTACCACTGGCCTTTCAACGAAACCTGTTTTTCCAACAGGATGGAGCTCCACCTCATTATGGACGCCAAGTGCGCGATTTTTTAAGTGAAGTGTTCAGAAGCCAGTGGATTGGACGTGGTGGTCCAGTACCCTGGCCCCCACGATCTCCGGACATGACCCCATGTGATTTTTTTTATGGGGTGAAATAAAAAGACTAGTTTACACGGACGAAATTACTAGTGCTGTGCAATTAAAAGAAAAAATCATTGCTGCATTTGATCATGTGAGACTAAACGTGAATGTGCTAAAAAAACTATCACGAAACCTAAGACGTCGCGCTCACTTGTGCATCGAAAACGAAGGAGGACACTTTGAGCAGTATCTTAGGGTAACGTAACTTGTAAGTACATAATTTTGTAAATACTGTAACGCCCCAGTTGCAAGCTGCTGACACAGATTAAGTCATAGCTACCATGGGTTGTTTACTGCACCCCGCGCACATAGCCAAAACAATAGAGACCGAATACCTGAACCCTGTAGGTAATTAGACAATAGGACCTTCCTCGATGTAGCAATTTTCTAACAATGTTTTTATGATGTTTTGACTACAATACAATACAATAACTCTTTATTGACACCAAAATAATAATAACATAGAAATGAGAATCACATAATAAGATAGGTACAATGGGCGGAACAAAAACGCGGGCGGTCAATGGACTAATGATGAGACAAAAAGTGTTTACTTTAAACTGAGTCATCGCGTGGGGTCCTACTATTGTCCTAGCCGAAACGAAGTTGAGGCTACTTGTGATTCACGACAAAAATGGTTTATCAAATATTCGGCTACTAAATAAATGTGGAATTTAAATTTTATTTTTATATGATTAAATATACACAGTACAATGGATTCTAAAAATATGGAGACAATGCAAATCAACATCCGGTATACGAGCTTTGTGAAGAGACCGGAAAAGGTGAATTGAATAATTCATTTTACGATGAGCAGCTCTACAATTATCTGTGATTTCGTCGAAAAAACTTTAAAGTGAGTTTTGCATGAAAATTGAATTATTTATTGGAGATGGTCTCAAAAGAACTCGGGAAACTCACGAAGACACAGAAATAATGGTTATGAAGAGGTCAAGCATCGGAGAAAGAGCTTCAAGTTCATCATCTAGGCCCCGCACAATTTAAAAAAGCTCTTACGGATTGGAAGTTGAAGCAGAATCCAAAAGATAAAAAATCAGTAACTAGTAGTAGGTTCCTAATATTAAATAAAAAAATAGTAGAACATGTATAAATCATAAGTAATGTATAGTAGAACATAAACCATGAAATTAATTAATGTTTTACAATTACAGAATTGTGAAGAAATAGATAAGATAATACAAATTTATGGGGATGGTGTTGATGGGCTTACACCATCTCTTAGTTCGCCAATATCTTCCGCATTATCCTCACCAAGCACATCAACTCAAAACGAACTCTGTTGCTGAGGAATTCCGCGCGGCAGCACTTTGTTTGCATTTGATTCTAAAGCCACTTTTTCATCGTGGTGGTCGTTTTTTGTGTGGGATTTTATCTTATTTACTATATTGACTATCATTAATATTGCTACACTAACGATCTGGTGAAAGCCGCGGGGAGCCGATGGATGCAGGAGGCGAGCAGCCGCTCAAAGTGGCGCTCTGGGGGAGGCCTATGTTCAGCAGTGGACGTCTTCAGGCTAATGATGATAATGGTGATGAATATTGATACTATTATTTCGGTTAAATATTGCTTTCCTATCTCCGGATAGAAAAATAGGGGTATTCTATATATGTACTCCTTCTACGGCCTGGGTGCTGTTCAGCGGGTTTCCCTGTATTATTGTAGCGCTGCCAAATACGACAAATAACACTTCTATGAATGCCAAAATTTCGAGGTACCTGAGATTGATTACTTCCCGCTTGCAACATCCCTACAGCAAATTACTCTTGAATCCAATCCCAATTTCACTCTAATTCTAATCCGAATCAATCTCAATTCCAATGTTAAACAATTTGGTAATCTTGAACAAAATCGAGATCGAAATTGAAATCGGAAATGCAATCGACCTAATATTGTGACCCATAAAAGAACAACACTATGTAAATGTTGCCATACACAACATAATAGAAAATATTAATACCAAAATTAGTGGAAAACATGTAAAAACCTTATTAATAACAGTGATAGAAAATATATTACCATAAAACCTTCACTTTTGATGATATTTAGTCACTTTCAAAGAAATAAAAGCGTTTATTTACTGACGAATAATATCAAGAATGGCTGAATGAATAATGTCATTATTGACATCATGGTTGTCTAGAAAAAAAAAACTAGTATCAATGTTCTGTGTGCTCCAGCTGTTGTTTAGCGGTTTTGTTTTCAAGATTTGAAGTATTTGGTTGGAGATATTCGTCCGTTCTAACAGGAAAGATTATGAGTAGGCCAACCTACCAGCAGCTGGAGGCTCTAGCGGATTTCCTTGGGGACAATCCAGGGATAGCAAAAGGTCTGTTGCGGTCCGCCCATGGCAAATACGAGACAAAAAAGAAATGGGACGACAGAACTTACCAATTCTGTGATGCTATGTAAGGCAACTATTAAAACAAGCCTACAAGTTCAAAAAGTTGGAGGAGCGAGACTTCTCGTAAAAACACCACGCATGAAAGAACTACCACCTATATTTACAAGCCTCGTATCTCGAGGACATGTCACTACGACGAGTAGGCTTTGGCATCAGAGGCTCTAAATCGCCAGATATGACCTCAAAATGGTCTTTCGTCACTCTGTAAAATTTCTTAAACTCGCTGTCGTTCATGGTAAAAGCTGTCTCAGTGTATTGCGCCATTTTTCTTAAGTTTCGACGTTGCCTTAGATCTTCTCTATGCGCATTGTCCAAAATATCAAAAATAAGAGCTAAACGTGCCATTTTACTTCCGAATTGCTTCCGAAACCACTTAACACAACACACTCGAACGCAAAAAAGTTAACTTTTGAAAGATCTGAAAATTCTATCGCAAACTCTACTTTCTACTTCTACTTCGTTCCAAATCCCAAATTACGATTGAAATCGAGTGTCAAGAATAACCCCGCGCCTCTTTTTGCATTTCATCTGCCATCAAATGACGTCGCTCCATGACGTGAAGAATATCTAACGATTCAATTTTGTCGCTAACTTTATTTAAATGGTTGGTAAAATTATAAAATCAAGAATAAACGTGTCAATTAAAACGCACTTAAATTCAAACAAATTCGCAGTCATTTGAATTTTATGAAAAAACAAAACATAATCGATTTTTTTTTACAACCAGCCAGTAAGTATGTCATCAATAACAAAAAAGTTTACTTACCTACGCACTTTGAGTGAGTAAATACTTAGAAATTAATTAATATAAATGGCAAATTTGTAATATCATGCATGTTGCTTAGACTTTTTTGATGTGTGTAGTTTGCTTTTAATATAATATGATTTTATATGATGGTTATTGATGTTATCATCTTCATCATCACCACCATCACAATGATCATTGAATTAAATAATCTACTTATTTTTACTTTAAATATTATAAACCATTTTGGTGCTGATGATGATCATCTTCATCATCACCACCATCACAGCCATCACAATGATCATTGAATTAAATAATCTATTTATTTTTACTTTAAATATCATAAACCATTTTGGTGCTGATGATGATCATCTTCATCATCACCACCATCACATATAGGTCAATTTGTTTTAAGAGATTAAATAATATGATTTGTCCAATTTTTGGATAGTTTGCCGGCAATGAGCGGGCGTGGGGGTGGGGGAGAGCGTGGGCGTGGTAGTGCCCGTGGTGGCGCGCTTGCGTCTGCCGCGCTTGCGCCGACCACCTCTGCCAACAAGTATATAATATATATATTTTTATTCTATGTTGACGAATTATGTACAGCATAAAATATATACAATCCATCACAAATATATAAAACCATCATAGAATGACATTTTTTATTCATGCTTTGTTTTTTTTGTAGTTTGCCGGCAACGAGCGAAGGGCGTGGGCGAGGACGTGGGCGTGGGCGCGGTAGCGTGGGCGTTGCGGTAGCGAGCTCAGTGCAGGCCATCGTGGCGAGGTAATAATGCTGTTCTGTCATTTTGTCACATTTATGGCATTAATATGCAATATGAGTAACTATTTGCAGGGAGATGGAGCGGGTCCGGCATAGTACTCAGACCACCAAACGGGCTTTGGCCCAGCTAAAGCCCAAGAAGTTGGCCGAGAACTATGCGAAAAAACGACTAAAACAGGCTCAGCCAATGCTGTGTCCGGGCGCACAGCCCACCAAACGCACAATATGGTAATTGTATTACATATTACTTTACATAATTAAGAATATCATAAATAATCATTTCGTATAGCCCATCTCCTACAAGGGACGAGTGTCGTCTGACGGATGGTGTGCCAGTGGTGCCACCACTACCAGTACCGCAAACCTTTAAGAAGAAGTAAGAACTATCAGCAATAACTATGAGTTGTATCGAGATGACTATGAGTTGTATGGGGGAAGTGACAGGAACAATAGAGGAGATGGAGAATGCAAGAAAGCAATTACGAGCAATCTTACGGGAATGTCCGCCTCCAGAAGTATCTGTGCAAGCTGTATTCACAGCTCTATGGACTAAATTAGCAGAGCATAGTGGCTCTACTAGATACGATATAGAAACTGTTGATAGTATGGTTGGGTCTAGCCATGTGCTCTCCGGGAAAAGTGTTAACTTACGCAAGTTTCAAGCTTATTCGCATGGTGCTCAAGCATTTAATTCAGATTGGGTAGTTGGCACAGTGGCAAAAGATCAATGGCGAAATCTACTTGATTTGAGTACACCTGAGAAAATGAGAGAGGAGGCGCCTTTAGAGATAAATGAAAATGAACTAGCAACATTGGCAATTAATTATGAGAGCTTTCTTAGATATTGGAGGACTGCACCACTTGCTCTCTACACAGCTTTTAATGATGCTGAAGCTTGGACTGATAAGACTCTTCATGAGCGTAATTCAATCCATGCATTATTTACTTGCTTAGCACATTTATCAAAGGGGCAGAACAAGACATCTAATTGGATCATCTCAAGATTCAAACGTGTGCAAGAAGGTATATCTGGCCTCACAGACCTGGATGCTGCTGTGGTTCAAGAGTTCAGCAAGATGCATGCTGGTGCTAAGCTCACTAGTGAAAGGATTTTTCCGGCTTTGGCTGCAGCCTACAAGTGCCTTGATGATACCCCTGCTGCATCTTTATGCTGGGTTGTAGAACAATCTGTTGCATCTAATATAACCGCTGCATTGACCATAGCAGATACTATATCTAAAATGCAGTATAACATATAATATATATTATTAAATTTATGATTTACTTTATGCAAAATATGTGTATTTATTTAAAAAAATAGGAAGACCTCCGTCAGACGTCGCAGCCCGTCGCCGCAGCCGGGACCCTCAAGGCCCCGCAGCCCGTCGCCGCAACCGGGACCGTCGAGGCCCCGCAGCCCATCGCCGCAAGCGGGACCGTCGAAGCCCCGCAGCCCGTCGCCGCAGCCGGGACCGTCCGGATTGGCCAGGCCCACTAGGGTCACAAGCTCCGCGGGGTCGTCACCGCCGCCGCCCTTGCGATGTGACTGGACCTTTGGGACCCTCCGTAAGATTTTTTGTTAGTTCACCCAGATATTTTTTTTTCCACAGGTTGTGGTTTTTTGTTATAATATACATCATCGTCATCCTTTTTGCCTTTTTCCCATTTATTATTGGGGTTGGCTCCGAATCTAACAGGCGTCTGACTATCCGTAACGATTGCCATGGATGTTCTTATGACAACCGGAACTGACGGCTTAGTAATAATATACATAGGTACCTATATCATTTAAAATACATGATATGTTGTGTGTACACGAATTAATGAAAAGAGGGGTTTCAACATAGATTTAAGATTATCTTTATTTAGTACTTATAGTAAGATCATAACTAAGCTTATAAATGCGATAGTTATTAAGTATCAACTTATTGTGTTCGTCAGAATGGACGATCACTACAGTCGTAATTATCGTTGAAATGGTGACCAACAGTTGCTGCCTACCACGAGGACATAAGCGACAAAAGGTGATAGAGTTGTGTAAACAAAAAAATAAGCGTAGAACAAAACAAAAACAAATCGACTCGATTTGCTGGATGTTTGCATAGATGGTTTCCACCTGTTTTCAATAGTGGAGGAAAGGTAATTTAAAACATTTTTAAGCTAGGTCCGAGGTTTTTAGGCCACCAACAAGAAAAACCCTACCAAGTCCCATATGATTCAAGAATGACAACAGAGCCGACGATCAAAGCAAAAGTAACCAAAGAAGCAGTGTCTGCATAACAGCAGATACTCGTATGTGGACTTCACGAGTACGTGATTCCAATTGCAGTGACAGGTCACTATATCACAAAAGACATTCGCGTTGGGGTTAGGATGTTGTCACTTTCATGGCCAAAGTACATTGCCAACATTGAATCTGAAATAGGGACCGGCGCCATCTCTTCGGGGAGGAAGCGTAATTTTACTTGCGTGGACACAGGTTTCTAAGGAAACACTTACCAACGACGGTGGGTTGGTGGAGAGATGACAGCCAGGAGCTTTTAATGGTGATTTACCCAGGAACCAAACCGGGAGTGTTCAAATTTTACAAGGTCGAATTGCGATCTTGTTAGGTTATATGAAAGTGATTGTATCGGATCGGTACGTTAGATCCATAACTATTTATTAAAACTAAAAGGCTCTAACACTTTTTGATCTTTTTACATGGAAGGAAAAACACAAACTTTACCTATACTACATGTATTTTGTAAAGGATTTACAGTAGAAATTCAAATATTATTCTACTTTTGTGCTAAAACAGTGTTTTCGCAGTTTTAGCATAAAAGTAGTAGTAATTGCTAGAGGGCGAAAGGCATTTTATTAAAAAAAAAAAAGAAATTGTATTTTATGTATGACCCAGTAGACGGCTCCAGTTGTGGTTTTACCAAAATCTGTCATTGTCACTTGTAACGAGTTTTTTGGCTCTCGTTACAGTAAGAATAAAACATTTAAAAATATTGTAACTTTTCTTTGAAATTTGAATTTTGGCGCGTAATTTGGATGGTTTGTCGCATTCTGGCATTGACAGATCCCTCGTTCAGGTTTACAGGGGCCTGCTTTATTTGTTATAGCCGCTGTCAATGTCAATGTCAAAGTCACGTCACCGGCTAATCATTTTTCACGGGAACCTCATTTTGTGCCGCCCATAGAAGTGTGCAATGGATTTTATGTAAAATCAATTTTTTTCTGAGTAATCCTCAAGGATTACTAGTGTTTTTGAGAGAAAAATGGATCTTTATGGAATGTTTTGACCGTACATCGTTGAATTTCACCGAGATGGTACCAGGATAAGATCCATTCCCCAATGCCGAAATTACCAGGCAGAAAAGGTCTTGCACCATTTTATAAGGAAAACGGTAAGTATTGACGAAAATTGTCACACGTTTGGAGTTCATTTTGCCGGTTTTCGCAATTCGTTTTATAACCTTCTAATAAGCGGTGTTTTGTTTCAGCCGCTGGCGTTTTTTCCTTGTGGATAATTTTTTCTTATGGTTAACTTTTTTTTGAGGAGGATCTTTCCTTTCCACCCAGAATGTTCATTTCCTGAAGCTTCCTGGTGGGTCAGAGTTGGATCTTGACATTTTTCGGAAAAGTTAAAAATTTGACACCCTTGGTCGCATTTTTAGGTACCTACTGTGATCGCAATTTTCACAATTTCACACTGATTTTTTTAATAATGTTATCTCAAATAACAGTGCTATTAATCGTAACCACAAATGAAAGTAATAATCATTGTTAACTAAGTAAAATAAATTAAATTTTGACGAGCCATGGTTTATAAAATTCATGTCAGTCAACTTTGACACTCTACGTTGGAAAAAAAATGTACTACACTACCTATGGCAAGTTTTTTTAAAAGATGGCCCATTTAGTCTAGATTTCAAAATAGTACAACACTTGCCACTTTTCTTGCCAATAAAACTGCTATTTCGTATGCTATGCGTAGGGATCCCTCGGTAAAAAAAAATACCTGATATTCTTTTGTTTGAAAAGTTCGAAGTCTCCATTGTTTGTAATGAACAAAAGTGATAAAAAGAAATGGATAGTAGTTATGGTATTTGTCAAAACGAGACGTCACTATCCGTCCCACTCACAACGACTCATCAGTCGTTCATAATAAAATTTAAACAATAACATTTAGTACGCATCGTTTCTTCGTTTACTGCGCATCTCTCGTAATCGTGTTACTTTCGTACTATCGACTTTGGCTTGTGTTACCCTGGACTTGATACTCTATCCGTACTTGACGACTCTGGCTTTGTTTCTTGGACTTTGTGCTGTGCAAACTGTGTGTGAACAACATGCCGCATTTGTACACACCGCAAGAATATGCAAATATGCATCTTATCTACGGTGAGTGCCATTGTAATGCCTCTGCGGCAGCTCGACTGTATCGGGAGAGGTACCCGAACGTAGAGCGGCACCCAGATTATCGTGTCTTCCAAAATGTGCACGCATCATACTCGGAAGGACGATTACCCAGTGCTCGTAAATCTGGTGGGAGACCTCAAGGAAACTACGACGCTGAAGTTTTGAATGAAGTTGAAAATGACCCCAGTACCTCAGTACGTGCGATTGAAATTGCAACGGGTGTGGCGAAGAGTACCGCACATCGAATTTTAAAACGATACGATTTTCATCCTTACCATGTACAACGTGTGCAGAGCTTGTTACCACGTGATCACGCACCCAGAGTTGATTTCTGCAGAACCATGTTAGCGAAAATTCGTGAAGATCCGGATTTTCTAAATAAAGTTGTGTGGACTGACGAATCGACATTTAAAAGAGATAGTTATTTAAACTTACATAACCTTCATGGTTGGCATACGGAAAACCCGCATTTGATGCGTGAGGATCGATCCCAATACCAATTTAAAGTCAACATGTGGACAGGAATATTAAATGGTCAAATAATTGGACCATTTGAATTGACTGAAAATTTAGATGGCGCCACCTACTTGCATTTTCTTAAAAATGATTTGCCGACATTGCTAGAAGATGTACCACTCAACATCTACAGAGAAATGTGGTATCATCAGTAGATTTTTTTTACTGGGGATGCATAAAAGAAAAGGTCTACTCAAAACCAATTCAAAATGTAACAGAATTGCGCCAAAAAATTGATGCAGCATCAGAAGAAATAAATGCGAGGAGATTTGCAAGACTGGTGAACAGGTCATTTCTGAGGCGATGCAGAGCTTGTATTCGTGCTGGAGGGAAACAATTTGAGCATCTGCTTTAATTTTAGGAGGATAATAAAGTGTTACGATAATTTACCGTTTTATTTTGATTAAATTTTCCATGAGTTCCTTTCGCAAAAATTACGAAATAGCAGTTTTATTGGCAAGAAAAGTGGCAAGTGTTGTACTATTTTGAAATCTAGACTAAATGGGCCAACTTTTAAAAAAAAATTGCCATAGGTAGTGTAGTACATTTTTTTTCCAACGTAGAGTGTCAAAGTTGACTGACATAAATTTTATAAACCATAACTCGTCAAAATTTAATTTATTTTACTTAGTTAACAATGATTTAGGGTGCGTGGCGAGGTTGCAGTGATGTTGAAAGATAATTGTTTGTTTATTAATTTATTCACTATTTTCTAAGACTAAAATGTTATATGTTACTGATGTTGATGTTAAAATGTTTTTTGAATGCCCGTTCGCCGCGGTGGTCAAAAGTGCACTGGCGACACATCGAGTTTCCATAAATTAGCTCAATGCGTCGCGCGAACAATGCTGACGAAGATGTTTGGTAATGCACCAAACATATTCTGGGGCACCAAAGATGAGGATGCTGGATGATACACAGAGACAATATTAGTAGTATGAGGTAATGTTGGTGAGATGATTTACACAGATGATAAACAATGTTTTAATAGTAAATGAGGATATTAGTACAAAATATTAATGTTTCTAAAGATAGCATAATTAAGTAGATATTTAAATTTTCTTAACGTCTCTACTAACACAAGTTATGAATAAATAGGCACCGACGCCTTGTCAACACTGTTAAGTCACTCAGATTTGTTTATAATTAAGTAGGTTGTTTTTATATATTCACTTCACTACGCACGACAAAAATAACTAGGTAGGTAATCAATTTATCACATACTCACTAACACTACACCGGGATGCAGACCGCTGTTTATGCTGGAGCCTGCAGCAGGCGCGAGGGAGAGCACGCATGCACTCCCGCACCCCGCACGCGATGCCTATGGCTCCGACGATTACATAAGTAGATACTTGTGGCTTCTTCGGAACACATATTGTATGTTTATGTATGTGTGAGTGCATTTAATTATTATGATTCATGTTATGCAACTGTTGTTTTGATGGTCAGCTGTTTCGATCGGTAATAAGGAGAGTTTTACTACGGGTCTTCTTATAATGCCATTTTTTGTTTTTACGGAGACCACTCTGACGTGACCATCGCTACCAGGAAATAGGTCTACCACTCTTCCCATGACCCACTTTCCTGCTGGAATGTTATCTTCATGCACAACAACCATGTCACCTGTTCTCATGTTTCTTTGAGGTTTTGACCACTTTTCTCTCGCTGTTAACTGACTTAGATACTCGTTTCTCCATTTTTTCCAAATCTGTTTGAAAATATTGTTTGTTAAATGCCATCTCGTTCTTGCATCATCTGTTGTTTCTATCACGGTTAAACCAGATCTTCCCGTTAAAAAGTGTGCCGGTGATAAATAGTCTAAGTCCTCTATGTCTTCTGTTAGAGACCACAGTGGTCTCGAGTTCAAACACGCTTCCAGTTGTGCAAGGACTGTTGAGTATTCCTCAAATGTTAATTTTTGTTCTCCAACCCCACGTTTCAAGTGAAATTTGAGACTACGGACTGCTCTCTCCCAAAGTCCTCCTGCACTCGGCCAGGATGGAGCGTTAAAATTCCACTCTATGCTCATCTCCGTGATTTCTGCCAGAAAACTGTCATTAAAAATCATCTGTAGTTGGTGGTATTCTTCCTGCAATATTCTGTTTGCTCCCACGAAGTTGGTTCCTTGGTCACTGTAGCAGTGCCGTGGTGCTCCCTTTCTAGCTGCCATTCTTCTGAGGGCTGCCAAAAATGCCGAACTGGTGAGATCTGATACCAGTTCTAAATGTACGGCTTTTGTGACCATACATACAAATACGGCCACGTAGCCCTTGACTGTTCGAGCGCTCTTGTTTCTGTTGGCCTTGATGTCCACGAACCCCGTGTAATCTATTCCGGTGTGGTAAAAAGGTGGAGCTGGGTTGATTCTCGCTGCTGGAAGGTCACCCATCAGTTGATGCTGCTTCCTTGCTTCGTGCTTCCGGCAAGTAACACAGTTTCTCAGTTGTTTTTTAGTCGTGCTGTACCCACTTGTAATCCAATACTGTTTTCTCATGGTGGCCAAGGTCAGACGTGGACCACCATGGAATGTTGACTGATGTGCTTCTAAAATCAGTAGCTCGGCTAAACGACACTTATTTGGAATGATCTTAGGATGTTTCATCTCCTCACTAATGTTTGCGTTCCTTAGTCGCCCTCCTACCCTTAAAAAACCATCTTTGTCGATAAAAGGGTTTAAGTTCATTAACTTGCTATTTGTTGTTAGATGACCTTGTTTATTTAATTTGTCAATGTCTGCACCAAACTCTGTCCTTTGTGTATGTTTTATGATTGCTGATTTGGCTTTTCGCAATTCTTGTAATGTGAGGTAGCTTGGAAAATGTTTACGTTGTGCAATCGGTGTCAATGTCCTCAGTATCCATGCTAATACCCGTGCTATTTTATTGAATGAGTTATGTTGTTGTAATAATTCATCTACGATACTTCTGTTACTTTGTTGTACAATGTTCACCTGCCTTCTAATTTTTGTTTCTTCTTCTGTTAGATAAATCGCCTGTTTTTGTTCTTTCTTTACGTCATAGCTTGGGAGCCAAGATGGCCCTTGCCACCATAACGAATGTTCCGCTAGTTGAGTCGCTGTTATACCTCGGCTTGCTGAATCAGCTGAGTTTTCCGCTGATTTTACGTAACGCCAACAGTCGGCTGGTATTATCTGTTTAATGGCGTTGACTCTGTTAGCCACAAACGGTTTCCATCGGGCCGGCTCTCCCTGTAGCCACCCCAGCACCACCATAGAGTCACACCATCCGTAAATATCTAGATTGCCTTTCATACTCTGTTTTATTTTGTCTATGAGCTTTGATAGTAAAACGGCCCCGCAAAGCTCGATCCGTGGTAATGTTAATGCCTTTTTGCGGGGTACTAGTTTTGATTTCGCTGCTACAATTACTGTTTTTTGAAGCTGTTTGGACCGCGCGTAAACAACGCAAGCGTACACCGAGACGCTTGCGTCACAAAATCCATGGAGTTCTATGACGTCACCTACTTGACATAAAATCCACCTTGGTATCGTACATCGCTGAATGTTGTCTATGTCGGCCATCAACTTTGACCACTCTTTATGTATGTCATTTGACACTTCATCGTCCCACTGCAGATCATTTTTCCAGAGCTTTTGGAAAAGTAGTTTTAATTTTGTTGACAGGGGTGTTAGAAGACCTAAAGGGTCAAATAATTTTGATATTTCTGCGAGTAGGCTTCGTTTGGTGAGTTTTGATGTTGATTTGGAAAACTGTTTCTGAATGTAAATTCGTCTTCTTTGGAATTCCAGCACAGTCCTAATGTTTTCGACGTGTCATCATTTTTAAAGCTGTAGAGAGCGTCATCTTCCAACTTTTGTATTTTTTCTAATAGCTCTTGATTGTTTGATGACCACTTTCGTAGATTGAATCCACCAGATTTCAAAAGTAGGTTTAAATCACTGATGAGTTGTTGTCCATGTTCTATATTATAGCAGCCGTGTACAAGGTCATCCATGTAGAACGATCCCTCCAACACTGCAGCTGCTTCTGGGAACCTGTTCTTTTCATCGGAGGCCAGTTGTTTCAACGTCATGATTGCCAAAAATGGTGCAGCTTTTGTTCCGTAGGTTACCGTGGTCAGCTGGAATGTTTGTATCGGCTGTGCTGGTGACTCACGCCACACGATTTTCTGAAGATGTTGATCATTGCTGTTAATGAGAATCTGTCGGTACATCTTCTCAATGTCAGCTGTGAACGCGTAGGGGTACTGCCTCCATTGTAGTAACAACGCCTGTAAATCTTTTTGTAGGTTGGGCCCCTTGTGCATGATATCGTTTAGGCTGTATTTTGACGATGTGGCTGCTGATCCATTAAAAACGACCCTTAATTTTGTTGACACTGACTCTTCTCGCTGGACGCCATGATGAGGCAAATAGCATTCTAGTGCTCTGCTGTTCCTGTTGTCTTCTTGTTTCATGTGGTTCAACGCGATATACTCATGTATGAAAGCTTTGTACTTTTGGGCGAAAGCTTCCTGTTTTTCAAATTTACGTTCTAAGTTCTTAAATTGTGCAACGGCCATCGGTTTAGAGGTACCTAACTTATGTTTTAGATCATCTTTCAATGGTATCCTCACTTCGTAGCGACCGTCTCTGTTCCGTTTTGTTGTTGTTGTGTAGAAATCGACACATTCTTGATCTTCTACCGACAGATTTGCAGTTTCATTAATTTCTTCTACTTCCCAGAATTTCTGTATATCCTCTATGTTGTTTATTACTAAGTTACATTGAAATGTTTTTACACTCCCACATAATAACCATCCCAGTTGTGTTTGTTGTGCCATAGGCTCGTTAGGATTTTTTCCCTTTATAATCCCTCCTAGCATAATGTTAGCATAGATGTCCGCTCCGAGCAACAGATCTACGGGGCGACTGTTATAAAATTCGGGGTCCGCTAAATTGATGTTCTCAATGTATGACCATGATGGCTTAGCGAATGTTTTGTTTGGTAGGCTTTTGATTAAATTGTTCATAATAAGAGCGTTGGACTCGAACTTAAAATCATTATGCAACGACGCACACTCTATTGTTACCATTCCTTTACAGCTGTTTTCTTTCTGTCCGACTCCAAAAATAACTCCTTTGCATCTCTGTCTCTTTATACCTAACAACTGAGCAGCCTTTTCCGTGATTATTGAAATCTGAGAGCCTTGATCGATCAGGGCTCGCATGTTATGATAAATACCGTCGGAACCTTTCGCCTTTACAAGCGCCGTGGCTAACAATATTTCCGAATTTTCATCTTGAGACGCGTGCGAGGTTCCTGCCACGGGTTCATTGCGCTGCGTGCGATTTGTTGACTTCGCAAATGCCTCGTGTAAAATTGTGTTATGCGGAGCTAGGCATTTACGGCATGTAAATGTAGATGTGCATGGCTGTCCATTGTGGCTGAATAAGCAGTTAGTGCAGAGTTTCAAGTTATTTGCTGTTTTAAGTTTTTGTTCGTCATTCATAATTAAATAATTCTTGCAATTATAAATGCCGTGTTGACTGTTACAAAGAGGGCATGTGATATTTGATACCTGCATGAATTTCGCAAGTGGCATGTTTCCGTAGCTTCGATTATTATAATGATTGTTAGGTTTGTTGAATGAATTATAATTATGTTTCCTGATGTTAGATGAGGGATGATGATAATTTGTTTGATTTTGAGCTGTTCTCGGTGGCATACTTTCCTGTTTTCGTCGAGTTGTTTCTAGCGTCGTAAACTTGGTCTCTAAAAACTCCAAAAATTCTTTAAGAGTAGGTAGTTCCTTAGAATTTTTTAGCGACCCTATGTAATCGGCATATGACTCGGTGTCTAATTTCTGGCTCAAAATATGTACAACCATTGGGTCCCATGATGTTATATCAACCCCTAAGTTTTTAATGGCGTTAAGACATTCCAGCGTGGTGTCATGCAATCTTTTCAAATGTTGAGAAGATTGTTGTTGTATGTTTGGTAGACCCAATAGAATGTTCATGTGAGATGAGAATATGAGTTTTTTATTGTCATAGCGATGGGTCAAAATGTCCCAGCACACCAAGTAGTTATCTGTACTTATTTGTAAATGTTGGATAAGTTTCTCAGCTTCTCCACGGATTTTACTTTTAAGATGTTGCATTTTTTGCCCGTTTGATAGAGAGGGATTGTTGTGAATGACTTCCATGAACAAGTCTTTAAACGATACCCAGTGGTTATAATCCCCACCGAACATAGGTATCTCCAGGCAGGGGGTGGACTTCTCTCTATGTGCGACGGACCACATTTTCGTGTTAATGGCCTTTTTTAAATCATGAAACTTTTGCTCATACCTGTCGTACATGTTGCTGTATGTTGCGTTCTCTCCATCGAACTCGCTCTCGATGTCCCAATGAAGGTTATCGATTGCTGACCATCTGGCCTGCAGCGTCTTAAGAACATCCTCAAATTCCCACTTCTCAGTAATAGACTCGACGTCAATGTTTGTCGTAGTTCGTACAAAAGCTTTGATGTTGGCGTACTGTCGCCGCATCATTTCATCTAGTCTGCTGTTCGTACCTTGGTTCAATGTCAGAGGGCGATCCCTCGATTGTTTTTCAAACGCCTCTTCCGCTGTTGTCTCGTCTCTTGGATGAGTGGCTGCCGAGCTCGGTGTTCTTGGATGAACTATAGGTTGCTCACTTACCCGAGAGCTCCCCGGTTCCGCCAACAGAAGCTGAACCTGCTCTTTGATTAATGCCTTGGTGTTCTCGTACGCTTTTTTCGTTCTCTCGTACTCTTGTTCAACAAAGTAAACGTGTGTTTTACTTACTTCCATATTAATACGCTCATGATTAACCTGGTAATCCTTCCAATAATCCTCAAGATTTGCCAATCTCCTCCTGAAATAGTCTGTAGTCTTTCTATCAGCACTATCTTTTTTGATGTTAATAGCTAGTTTTCGATGGTATCGTAGAGCAAAGCCTGGGTTGCGATGAGCTCCGACATGATGTTTAAATGTTAGTAAAAAATGGAAATTTATTACTTGTCGTGCCGCTGTTGATACTCAGGTGTCGTTGCTCAGCTGCTGATCTTCTGGTGTTCTTGGCACTGCAATCCTCACGGTGTACACACACACACAACACAGTTCTGTTAAGCTAGTTCAAACACTCGCCCGCCGGGGAAAAAACGAATTTTCGAAATTAGCACGACGCGCGAGGTCCAAAGCCGAAGGACCAAAAAATATGTAGGGTGCGTGGCGAGGTTGCAGTGATGTTGAAAGATAATTGTTTGTTTATTAATTTATTCACTATTTTCTAAGACTAAAATGTTATATGTTACTGATGTTGATGTTAAAATGTTTTTTGAATGCCCGTTCGCCGCGGTGGTCAAAAGTGCACTGGCGACACATCGAGTTTCCATAAATTAGCTCAATGCGTCGCGCGAACAATGCTGACGAAGATGTTTGGTAATGCACCAAACAAATGATTATTACTTTCATTTGTGGTTACCATTAATAGCACTGTTATTTGAGATAACATTATTAAAAAAATCACTGTAAAATTGTGAAAATTGCGATCACAGTACCTAAAAATGCGACAAAGGGTGTCAAATTTTTAACATTTTCGAAAAATGTCTATCATCGCTTGATTAAGTGACATAGATTTTTTTTCTTATTTTTTTCATAACTGGTATACCTTGGCCTCTCGCCCGGTACCAGGTTATCGTTGAGTTTTGGGACACCCTGTATACGAGCTTTGTGAAGAGACCGGAAAAGGTGAATTGAATAATTCATTTTACGATGAGCAGCTCTACAATTATCTGTGATTTCGTCGAAAAAACTTTAAAGTGAGTTTTGCATGAAAATTGAATTATTTATTGGAGGTGGTCTCAAAAGAACTCGGGAAACTCACGAAGACACAGAAATAATGGTTACGAAGAGGTCAAGCATCGGAGAAAGAGCTTTAAGTTCATCATCTAGGCCCCGCACAATTTAAAAAAGCTCTCACAGATTGGAAGTTGAAGCAGAATCCAAAAGATAAAAAATCAGCAACTAGTAGTAGGTTCCTAATATTAAATAAAAAAATAGTAGAACATGTATGAAAATAAGTAATGTATAGTAGAACATAAACCAAGAAATTAAATAATGTTTTACAATTACAGAATTGTGAAGAAATAGATAAGATAATACAAATTTATGGGGATGGTGTTGATGGGCTCACACCATCTCTTAGTTCACCAATATCTTCCGCATTATCCTCACCAAGCACATCAACTGTGTCAGTTTACTCGGATAAATAGTTGACTGCAAGTTTCCAATGTCATGACGTAAGATATCAACTTATCTATCCATATTTTTATTTTTGCATGGACTTGTTGCACAATAGATGTTGTCCACTACAGTTTGATTCCATCATTGTAGTATTTAATCACTCTAACTTAACAATCCCGACTGGCCCGATAGCTCAGTTGGTAGTAGCTCTGCCTTCTGAACTATAGGTTGTGGGTTCGATTCCCACCTAGGACAAACATTTGTGTGATGAACATCGATGTTTGTTCTGTGTCTGGGTGTTATATTGTATTCTATGTATGTATTTACAAACAAAAAGTATCTAAGTATTGTATCAGTTATCTGGTTTCCATAGTACAAGCTATGCTTAATTTGGGGCTAGATGGCACTGTGTGAAATGTCCACACATATTTATTTATTTATTTATTTTTTAATCCTCCACTTTCCAGGATCTTAATTCCCTACTTGCTAAAACTCCTGATGGCCAACAGCTTTTTAAAGAGATCCAACAACCAATTGGAGAACAGTAGATCCTCAAGATTGAGTTGCTTACTATTATCGACAAGATCTCAGAAAAAGCACGTATCTGACGGAATTAAAAAAATTGGCATGTGGTGAGTTAGCAATTTCTATTGCAAGCGTTTGTTACACTTCACGACGACTATATTTATTTATTTATTTTTTATTTTATTGTACAGTACAAATCTTGGAAACGATTTTAGGGTTACTTTTAGCGGTGTGATATTAGGAACTTATTTAGGAACTAAGTTGAACGTTTATTTCAACAGACCCGAACCCCGAGACGAGCAACCTTGCTACCATACTTCTTATTCCGCATCTGCTTGGACCTGTATACAGGGTTACAGGAAAAATTGTGCTAGATCCGTTAAGGGCGTGGAGTACCCATCATTTCTGACTTATTTCACTATGAAACACCCTAGCCTAAACTTAACCCTTTTCGAGATATTCGACTTTTAATATTTTTATTGAAAATTGCCGATTTTTAGGCTACAAAATCTAATTTTGTTTATTTTGTGTGTCTTATTATTATTATTATTGCATTTTTACGTGTGTAATAAGATGCTTTAGGACGTCAATCATTAAAATAGTACATAAGTTAACTGAATAGACCGTAGTAGACAAGTGAAAGTTAAGAATTAAAAATAAATATTAGAAACTGTATTTTTCTCTAAGGGATATCTAAAAAAAATATTATGGCAGTTGTTCGGCAGATGTGTTTTAAAATATCTACGTTTCATCAGCTATCTAACGAGGTACAATAATCTAGGGTTTGTATTACATTTCATGGAAAAAAAATAGTTGGGACGCTCCAGGTAGCAGTTCTAATGGTCTCGCGCCTATTGTCCTTCAAGTTAAGACGCACCGTGCGAGCGAGACAAGTGACGTTTTATGTGGGTGCGAATGAAAGAAAAAATGTGTAGAGACTGGTTAGGGCTGGGAATGCAACAGGGGGTATTGTTTTGGTAGTCAGTCTGCTTTTGTGCTTCGTACATAGTAGATGTGTTATCGTTTTGCTTTATTTCTCGACTTGGCTGTGATTCTGGACTTTTTCTTCTGATTGTTGTGATTACTGTGCTTGTTAACCGGACTCTGATTTGTACCTGTGATACGGAAGTGTTGAAGATGACGTCCTACACACCTGAGGAATATGCTGATATGCTTATTTGTTACGGATACTGCGATTGTGTGTCTGCGCAAGCTCGCAACGAATACATAACTCGCTACCCCGGTCGTCGAGTGCCGGATGTGGCCGTTTTTGACAGAGCTTATCGAAGACTTCGAGAAACTGGCTCTGTTTTGAGACGAAATACAGACATGGGAAGACCACGAATTGACGACGAAGAACAGGACAATGAGATGGTGCAACGCTTTCGAACGGATCCGACTACTTCCACTAATATTGTTGCCCGTGATCTGGGACTTTCGCAATGGAGAGTGTGGTTTAAAGTGCATACTGCTGGCCTATACCCGTACCATTACACTCCGGTACACGTTATTGAAGAAGGAGACCCTGCGAGAAGACTGGACTTTTGCAGATTTATGCTAAATGCTGACGTAGAAGACCCAGATTTCCTAAGAAATATCTTGTGGACGGATGAGTCCAAATTTGATAAAGATGGCATAACCAACTATCACAACGCCCATTACTGGGCCCCAAAAGAACTAAGGAATCCCAATAAGAAAAGAGTGAAAGGGTCCCAACGAAGATTCAGCGTGAATGTGTGGATGGGCATTATATCCAATCATTTGATTGGACCTTACTTTCTCCCGGATAATCTAAATGGGGAAAGCTACGAAAATTTCCTGAGAACAGACTTGAGTGATATGCTGGATGATCTGCCACTCAACCTGATCAGGGACATGTGGTTCCAACACGATGGCTGCCCTGCCCATTTCAGAAGAAGTGTCAGAGACTGGCTGGACAAAAATTACCAAAACAAATGGATAGGACGAGGTGGGCCGTTGCCATGGCCAGCAAGGAGTCCGGACCTAACCCCCATGGATTTTCATGTGTGGGGGCTCATGAAAAGTCTAGTGTACAGCGAGCCAAATCCAGTTTCGTCTGTGGAAGACTTAAGAGAAAGGATTGTGAATGCAGCAAATAAAATGAGGACCACGTTGACCACTGGAGTAGTGAAGACTGGTCTCCGTAGAAGAATGCGACAATGTATCAGAAATAGAGGCGGCCATGTTGAACATGAACTGTAGAATAAGAAAAAGTTTTGTGAAAACCTTTAAAAAATGACATTGCATGCTTGTTACGTTGCCGTGTGACGTCATCCACAGTACACCGCGACTGGTGCCGACCAGACAACGCGCCGACGCAGCACATAGACTCCTATATCATTTTTACGTGTATTTGCTTTATAGAAGTACTCCGGTTCCGACCTTGGAGCCGGAAGCACCACCTTAGATTGTAGGAATATTAGAATACTACATCATGTATTATTTTATGTTCAAATTATAGATTAAATTAGTTATAGAATCCATATTGGTTTCTCTTCTGCATCCTCCACCTGCAGCCTCCGTAACTGGCGCAGTCGTGAGAGATATCTGAATATAGGCTTACCATGATAGGCCATTCGGATATCAAGAACCTACGAGTGCTACAGGACAGGAGGAGTATCCAGACATCGATACCGCGGCGAAGGAACCAATATACTATGTGAGTACTATAGATTCATGCTATGGTTGCTCTTCTTATTTTATAATTATCATTTTAACCAAGTGTTAAATTCCCCAAGATTTTCCTATCAAGGCAATCGCGGATCCCTAGATTTTTAGATAGCTGATAGGTAGATTTAATATATGCATAACCTTTTAGATATAGAATATATTATCATTCAGATATAAGAAGAATGGTTAACAATACTTACTTATAAGTAATACATTTTATACAGATAGTTACTTATCTGTTTGCCTTTAATAGAAGAGCAGTTATCCTGACACATTTCATTAAATTCTGTGATTACTTGGAGTAGTTCAACTGGCTATAATGACCTTTAGATTTATTGAACTTTGGTTTTGATGGGAATCCCAAAATATGTGGACAGGCAATGTGATTTACGGATCCTAGAATTTGAATTCCTTGGTGATCCATAATTTTTGAAAAGTCTTGCCTATTGGCGTTTTTTACTTTTTCGGCAGGTTCAGGGTCACTAAAGAAGCTTTATGAAAGCTGGCAAATCTAATTCTATATCATCTAGTATCGAATCATTCTATCTGAAATGTCCTGATTTTATATAATAAGACCATAATTATTTATTATCAGCAATACCAATCCATTATACATTCCATTATAATTATGATATTATGACTAGGAAACTCACCACCACATTCCAACCATTTTAGATCAATTATGAATAAATTCTAGTTATCTGTAGGTATACATAGGTCGCTGTTGCGATGGTAGTATGAATAAGATCTTAAGATTTTTATGATCAGATTTTTATTCGTACTTAAGGTGCAGCCAGACCTTTAAAGTGGTTAAAAGTAATTTTTGTGAGATGCTCCATCCTAGATCAATTCCTAAAGAATTGAGGAAAGAACATCAAATGAAAAAAATAATAGATTCAACCTGATAATACCTACCCTATCCATAATAAAATAAGTTTTATTAAGTAGGTATGTCTGAAACCCATTAAAATTAAATTTATTTGGGTAATTCCATTCTTATCAGGCAAAGTATGATAAGGCCTAAAACATCTGAAATATATTTTATTCTAACAATTCACCATCAAGATTTCGGTACCTGCTTATGCATTTCACCAACTTTTTACCAGTTTAGATATCTACTTAAACGACGCGACGTCATGTTAATAATTATTTAATCGACCTTTCGTCAAATCCGTGAAGAAGGTACCATGATTTTCATTGCTCACTATAGCTACTAGGTAGGTAATAATTATGCATCATAATCATACTTTCTTGGACGATTCATATAACTTCATTCAACTTCATGTTCAAGCAGCGATATCAAATTTCAAGTTGGTATAGGTAACTTAAGACACAGCAATGCAGTTCAATTGCATAACTCAGTGAATTGCAATCTTCAGGAATATACCTATAGATTATTCCATTGAATCCATTAAATTAATTAATTACGGAACTTAGCATGGAAGTGCAATTTGTAGGTACTCATATCAGAACAAATGATATCGGGTTGCATTATTCATGAGAATTGTCGATATGTTCTCGGTGTTGGCCGCGATATAATAGTAGGTTTAATTTTAAAATGAGTGACTGGACTAGGAATGAAACCAGCTTTAGTTCCTTTCCCAAAATTTTAATTAAATAGGTACTTCATTAATAGATACTGTACAAATTCAGAAGTGTATCCATGAACTGTGTGTTAGCAATGACTGAAGCAGAAAATGAATAAAATAGTAACCGGAATGAAGATGACTTATAAATTATTGTAACTTTAAAATTAAAACCTTGAAAGAAATTATAAGTAGTTGAATTGGCCCTTTTTTTGTATGATATTTGTGTGATCTAAGATTCCAATAATTTATTAGGACTGTTGAGCAGTTCAAACCAATTCTGCAAAAAAGGACTTAGTCTGTGCTGTCACCAAATATGCTAGAGCATATTTGCCAAGAGGAAACAGCATTTTGCATTTCAGGCTCTGCTTCAGTTGCTCACTCATCATGCTGTGCTTTTGAGTGAGTACAAGATGAAAGTCATGTTCAAGTATAAAAGGATACAACATTATTGTATATTCTGACATCATAGATTTCTTACTATATATATTTATTCTAATTTAAATGATTGATTTCTTTGTTCAAATTTTGGCTAAATTGATAGTGCAGTATACAACATTAATTCACTGATTACTTTATATTAAGAATAGGTATATTGAGATTGAGGTATAACCATTTGGCATAATATAAAAATTATGTCATTAGTTTATGTTAACTATATAAAGCTTACGAAGGGAAATAATTCAGCTTTAAATAGCTTTTTATTCTTGTGCATCGAGCACTCCTCATACATGAAGCTATTAGACGTAGTACCTCCGAGTTTAGAATTTAGGTTAATTTAGGTTACTTCTATTTTACACAATGGTTAGCATTAATAATCTCGATTGCCTCTCCTTAATTTACTACTTCTATTATATAATTTCATTTTTCCTATGAGTCACCTTAATCCTGATATACTTACCTATCCATCCATAAGTAGCATGTGCAACCAATAGTACGAATTCTATGTACATAGAGACAGAATGTCCGAAGACCGGCCCCTGTTGCTGGTGCTACCTATATATAAAAGTTCTAGCCACGTCATTCATCAGCTCTTCACCATCCAGTCCAGAAACCGTGTACCTACCACTATCTAATGACAAAACAGCAGCTCGACTCATCTTACACAATGACTTGCAACCCGCTTTCGAACAGCTGACATCAAAGAACTTTTCGTATCAAGGTTTTTCCTGCGCAGCAACTTCTTCAAGCATTTCAGAAACATGAACAACGATAAGAACAGAATTACGAAACCACCGCCTCTTCAGTCTATTCAAGACCAACTTCCGAAGATGATACATCCTCAAAATTCATAAATTTGAAAAACCACCTGCAAAAATTTCATGACGTCATACGAAGATCAATAATTTCTTTGAATCTCCAAATCCTGAAGCCGAATCTAGACGAATATCACGTAATAAGCAGCCTGCAGTCTCCAGACTAGGATTGTAATCGGTGCAAATGCACTCGCAGTATATTTTTATGCCGTTACCTGCGAGTAAGACACTTCAATAAGAAAAGCTTAAAATGATCTAACATATGAACGCCAAAAATAAGATACAAAGATCACGGACGACTGAAGAATAATCCCCTCAACACCATTATACTAGTATGATTTCTTTTTCATCGACAACTCTGACAGCCACGGCCTGCCATCAGTTGCCAATCTTTGGGAGGGAGGTGTTACGTTGCCGTGTGACGTCATCCACAGTACACCGCGACTGGTGCCGACCAGACAACGCGCCGACGCAGCACATAGACTCCTATATCATTTTTACGTGTATTTGCTTTATAGAAGTACTCCGGTTCCGACCTTGGAGCCGGAAGCACCACCTTAGATTGTAGGAATATTAGAATACTACATCATGTATTATTTTATGTTCAAATTATAGATTAAATTAGTTATAGAATCCATATTGGTTTCTCTTCTGCATCCTCCACCTGCAGCCTCCGTAACTTGCTTACCTATTGTTTTATTTTGCTTTATAGGGCTAAGTATACATTTTGAAACTAAATTATTTTCAATGCATTTGAATAAAATCCTAGATTATTATACCTCGTTAGATAGCTAATGAAACGTAGATATTTTAAAACACATCTGCCGAACAACTGCCATAATATTTTTTTTAGATATCCCTTAGAGAAAAATACAGTTTCTAATATTTATTTTTAATTCTTAACTTTCACTTGTCTACTACGGTCTATTCAGTTAACTTATGTACTATTTTAATGATTGACGTCCTAAAGCATCTTATTACACACGTAAAAATGCAATAATAATAATAATAAGACACACAAAATAAACAAAATTAAATTTTGTAGCCTAAAAATTGGCAATTTTCAATAAAAATATTAAAAGTCGAATATCTCGAAAAGGGTTAAGTTTAGGCTAGGGTGTTTCATAGTGAAATAAGTCAGAAATGATGGGTACTCCACGCCCTTAACGGATCTAGCACAATTTTTCCTGTAACCCTGTATATAAAAAAGAAGAAGAGGTCAGCGGCGGAAGTGCGTCAGAATGCCTCTCGTGAGAAGAGCGCCTAAGAATTATGACCGTCCCGTCGAGACGAGCCGTCCCTTGGGGAGATATGACAGAAAAGATTCAAATCTTGAATGAGCGTCATTCATGCAAGAAATGAAAGAAGGGATGCGATCAAGATCCATTCCCCAGAGTACCCCAGCATAAATGAGAGAAGAGAAGCAATCAGGATTCATTCTGCTGAACTCCCCTGCGTGAAAAAAAGCGTTGTGCCAGTGTGTACAAAACAATCCTTTTTAAAGAAATGCATTTCCTATTGTATACAAATGTTACGTTTACGAGGCGAAAAAGGATCTAATTCAAATGGATCGCATGAAAGCCGAGGCCATGTTTAACGACTACTATAATGAAGCAGTGTTTCGACCGACTGATACCCGCATGTCACCACGGTGGCATGGGACGGGAGGCCGATACCATCCCATGCAACCCTGGTTGCGCGCGGGATCGGCCGTGACGAATTACCCAAAAATTTAAAAATGGTGCTAAATGTCTATGGACACGAGGTATATTTCGTAGCACAAATATTTTTTCTACGCCTGGTAACCCCAAACTAGGGCCCATCAATGCAATTCTGAACAAAAAACAAGTTTAAACCGGCAGCCGTTTTTTTCTACGTTTGGTGTTCCGTGAGTTCAAGCGTGAGTGTTTTGTTTGTAAAATAAAATCACACAACACCTCCCTTGGTCTAGATAATTATAATTATTGTTCGTCAGAGTATAAGGAATCGTTGAAGACCTGAATCAGTGCTGATATCAAGAGTTTAAGTGCCAAAATTTATTTGTTTGCAAACTTCCCGACAAATAACCTACAATTGTGTCCGACATAAATCGTGTTTTGTTGTAAAATATTCAACGGGAAAGTTATTTCTATTTGACATATCGTAGTATCTATTTTGTAGAGTTGATAGAATCATTCATATCGGCACAATATTTCATAGAAGCTCTAGATTCAAAGAAAATAGCCTAAAAATTCCAGTGAAAAAAACGAACTCTGTTGCTGAGGAATTCCGCTTGGCAGCACTTTGTTTGCATTTGATTCTAAAGCCACTTTTTCATCGTGGTGTTTTGTGTGGGATTTTATCTTATTTACTATATTGACTATCATTAATATTGCTACACTAACGATCTGGTGAAAGCCGCGGGGAGCCGATGGATGCAGGAGGCGAGCAGCCGCTTAAAGTGGCGCTCTGGGGGAGGCCTATGTTCAGCAGTGGACGTCTTCAGGCTAATGATGATAATGGTGATGAATATTGATACTATTATTTCGGTTAAATATTGCTTTCATATCTCCGGATAGAAAAATAGGGGTATTCTATACAGGATGTTGATTTGCATTGTCTCCATATTTACAGAGGTAGGTATGCTACACTTATAGAACACGAATCAATGAAAAAATAAATACCTAAAATTTACACTTTATAAAAAAAACATTGCACAAAAATAAAACAGCACGTGTGTGCGTTCTCATTTAACAAACAACATGATTTTATAAAGTCAACCAGTGCGAGCGCAGAGTCATAAACTATCGCGCCGACAACACACAAAGGTACCCACCCGCCACTTTCGGCAAAGTTCTACAAACGCTCGCCGCTGCACCGGCCCCACCGCCGTTTGTACTAGCCACGCGGGCGGGCTGCGGGGTGCCCTCTCTCACCCGCCCGCGCCCGCGCAGCGCACTTATGTCACGCGTGCAGATGCAGCGACCGATCAGTCACTTGCCCGCCACCGGCGCCGCGCCGAATTTGCGTAGGCACCTACTTTGCTTACGATCGCGTAACAAAAATGGAACACTTTACAAATGTTGAGCTTGTGGAGATGGTACGTTTGTATGCTATCAGCGGAAACAGCTTAACACAGTCTGTGCAAATGTTTCGCGATCAGTTTCCGAACAGCCATGTTCCAACACGTGAAGTGATGCTGGGTGCCACACAGAGACTAAGGGATTATGGACAATTCCAAGTCCCTCGTCACGCTCGCGCTCGTGGAAGTGTAGGTCTCTCGGCCGGCCTTCAAGAAGAGATCTTGGACTTTTTTGAAGAGGACCCACGTGCTAGCACCCGTGATGCTGGGCGGCGCTTCAACGTCCACCACACAACTGTATGGCGGCTACTGAAACGAGAACTTCAGCATCCGTTTCATTTTCAGAGAGTCCAAGAACTGCATCCACAAGATAATGCCTCACGCATAGCTTTTTCTCACTGGATTTTACAAAACAGGGATGTGAACATTTTGTGGACCGATGAATGCATGTTTTCACGTGTGGGGATTTACAACATTCACAACGAGCACTGGTGGGCACATCGCGACCATAACCCGCATAAAACCAAGAACGATTCGTTTCAGCATCGTTTTAGTATTAATGTCTGGGGTGGCATTATTGGAGAGCATGTGCTAGGTCCATACATCATCGAAGGTCATCTAACCAGCTCCAGTTACTTGGAGCTTCTGCATCACGTTGTTGACGAGATGCTCGACGATGTACCACTGGCCTTTCAACGAAACCTGTTTTTCCAACAGGATGGAGCTCCACCTCATTATGGACGCCAAGTGCGCGATTTTTTAAGTGAAGTGTTCAGAAGCCAGTGGATTGGACGTGGTGGTCCAGTACCCTGGCCCCCACGATCTCCGGACATGACCCCATGTGATTTTTTTTTATGGGGTGAAATAAAAAGACTAGTTTACACGGACGAAATTACTAGTGCTGTGCAATTAAAAGAAAAAATCATTGCTGCATTTGATCATGTGAGACTAAACGTGAATGTGCTAAAAAAACTATCACGAAACCTAAGACGTCGCGCTCACTTGTGCATCGAAAACGAAGGAGGACACTTTGAGCAGTATCTTAGGGTAACGTAACTTGTAAGTACATAATTTTGTAAATACTGTAACGCCCCAGTTGCAAGCTGCTGACACAGATTAAGTCATAGCTACCATGGGTTGTTTACTGCACCCCGCGCACATAGCCAAAACAATAGAGACCGAATACCTGAACCCTGTAGGTAATTAGACAATAGGACCTTCCTCGATGTAGCAATTTTCTAACAATGTTTTTATGATGTTTTGACTACAATACAATACAATAACTCTTTATTGACACCAAAATAATAATAACATAGAAATGAGAATCACATAATAAGATAGGTACAATGGGCGGAACAAAAACGCGGGCGGTCAATGGACTAATGATGAGACAAAAAGTGTTTACTTTAAACTGAGTCATCGCGTGCGGTCCTACTATTGTCCTAGCCGAAACGAAGTTGAGGCTACTTGTGATTCACGACAAAAATGGTATATCAAATATTCGGCTACTAAATAAATGTGGAATTTAAATTTTTTTATTTTTATATGATTAAATATACACAGTACAATGGATTCTAAAAATATGGAGACAATGCAAATCAACATCCGGTATATGTACTCCTTCTACGGCCTGGGTGCTGTTCAGCGGGTTCCTCTGTATTATTGTAGCGCTGCCAAAAACGACAAATAACACTTCTATGAATGCCAAAATATCGAGATACCTGAGATTGATTACTTCCCGCTTGCAACATCCCTACAGCTCTTTGCATTTCATCTGCCATCAAATGACGTCGCTCCATGACGTGAAGAATATCTAACGATTCAATTTTGTCGCTAACTTTATTTAAATGGTTGGTAAAATTATAAAATCAAGAATAAACGTGTCAATTAAAACGCACTTAAATTCAAACAAATTCGCAGTCATTTGAATTTTATGAAAAAACAAAACATAATCGATTTTTTTTTACAACCAGCCAGTAAGTATGTCATCAATAACAAAAAAGTTTACTTACCTACGCACTTTGAGTGAGTAAATACTTAGAAATTAATTAATATAAATGGTAAATTTGTAATATCATGCATGTTGCTTAGACTTTTTTGATGTGTGTAGTTTGCTTTTAATATAATATGATTTTATATGATGGTTATTGATGTTATCATCTTCATCATCACCACCATCACAGCCATCACAATGATCATTGAATTAAATAATCTATTTATTTTTACTTTAAATATCATAAACCATTTTGGTGCTGATGATGATCATCTTCATCATCACCACCATCACATATAGGTCAATTTGTTTTAAGAGATTAAATAATATGATTTGTCCAATTTTTGGACAGTTTGCCGGCAATGAGCGGGCGTGGGGGTGGGCGAGAGCGTGGGCGTGGTAGTGCCCGTGGTGGCGCGCTTGCGTCTGCCGCGCTTGCGCCGACCACCTCTGCCAACAAGTATGTAATATATATATTTTTATTCTATGTTGACGAATTATGTACAGCATAAAATATATACAATTAATTCATCACCATCATAGAATGACATTTTTTATTCATGCTTTGTTTTTTTGTAGTTTGCCGGCAATGAGCGAAGGGCGTGGGCGAGGGCGTGGGCGTGGGCGTGGGCGCGGTAGCGTGGGCGTTGCGGTAGCGAGCTCAGTGCAGGCCATCGTGGCGAGGTAATAATGCTGTTCTGTCATTTTGTCACATTTATGGCATTAATATGCAATATGTATAACTATTTGCAGGGAGATGGAGCGGGTCCGGCATAGTACTCAGACCACCAAACGGGCTTTGGCCCAGCTAAAGCCCAAGAAGTTGGCTGAGTACTATGAAAAAACGACTAAAACAGGCTCAGCCAATGCTGTGTCCGGGCGCACAGCCCACCAAACGCACAATATGGTAATTGTATTGCATATTACTTTACATAATTAAGAATATCATAAATAATCATTTCGTTACTATAGCCCATCTCCTACAAGGGACGAGTGTCGTCTGACGGATGGTGTGCCAGTGGTGCCACCACTACCAGTGCCGCAAACCTTTAAGAAGAAGTAAGAACTATCAGCAATAACATATAATATATATTATTAAATTTATGATTTACTTTATGCAAAATGTGTGTATTTATTTAAAAAAATAGGAAGACCTCCGTCAGACGTCGCAGCCCGTCGCCGCAGCCGGGACCCTCAAGGCCCCGCAGCCCGTCGCCGCAACCGGGACCGTCGAGGCCTCGCAGCCCATCGCCGCAAGCGGGACCGTCGAGGCCCCGCAGCCCGTCGCCGCAGCCGGGACCGTCCGGATTGGCCAGGCCCACTAGGGTCACAAGCTCCGCGGGGTCGTCGCCGCCGCCGCCCTTGCGATGTGACTGGACCTTTGGGACCCTCCGTAAGTTTTTTTGTTAGTTCACCCAGATATTTTTTTTTGTTGTTATAATATACATCATCGTCACCTCCAAATAATATTGTAGATGTAGACCTATCTGATGAGATTTCAGGCTTCCTCATGACAGTTTATACATGTCTGCGCATAGAGGAAAATGATAAGCCAGGTCATTTACGTTTTCTTGAATACACTGCTAAAATAGACGGAATTGACGTTGCTGTTAAATCAGTCGTAGAGAAAATTAAGGCTGCGAAAATTAAAATAAATTTCCTAATCTGCACGCCGATAGGCGAACTAATATCACTCTTTCGGTCATTCTATGACGAAGTGCGAACAGGTGTCACAAGATTTAAAGATGGGGATTCAGTAGCTAAGAGAGGAATTAAGAGGAACAACGATGGTAGATCTGTCCCCACTTCTAAGAAACAAGAAAATACACAAAATATTTCTCAGTACGGGTTAACAAATCAGCACATTGCACTCCTTCAAGGGGTCAATTTAGCTCCAGAAAGACGTACAGGAGTTTTGCGTAGTTCAGGACCACTGACTCAAGCAATATTGCTTATCATGGAGGACAAATTTTTTGACAAGTTGAAATCAGCTATGACAAATAGCCTCCAAATGCTCCCAATGGCTTCTGAGATAATTAGTGCATTCAAAGAAGCAAATCATCCCGGAAATGTTTCTGGTGTAATGAAAGAGCTGGGTGGCATTTTGTTACTTACCACTTCCCGCTCCACACAGAAAATGTATTTCCCATTATTAATGTTCTACATTTTTTGGAAAAATAGGGGTAAATTGCAATGGAGTTTCTCTGGTGCTCCAATGATAAAGTTTTACACCGACTTCATAACGCGTTTAGGAATGAAGCTTAAAATGAGGAGTGGTGCAGACCCATTGAAAACATCAGAAGTAGTTTTCCACGCAATTTTTGGGACATATCTAGAAAACCTGAATATTCTTGATAAAATTACTAATAAATCGAAATTGCACACAAGGAAAGAAGTGAATGCTGTTTTTCAAAGAAGGGGTGAAAAAGAACAAGTGATGTTTAGCCCTATCACATTTAAATATGTCTCGAAAATGGCACAGGCTTTGATGACAAAATCTCTGGGAAATATTGACCCAATGTCCATTGGGAGGCCCTCATTTACAGGCTTTGGGAAACGTCATTTCACACAAGAGTTCTTGACGTACATAACTACAGGGAAGAGCGCTCTCAATTTTACAAGTGAGCCCACCCCACTACAACAGTGATGTCTTGAATAAATGTTTTTTCTTTCTTTACTTGACATAAATTCCATTAGAGATCTACAATCGTGTAAAAAGTTAAAGCTTGTCTTGGCTTACGTATTACCGGAAATGCACCTGAAAAAGAAAATGGTACAATTCTGGAAATATATAGAAAAACAGTGGGTGATAAATGAATTCATGCAAAAGTTGTGTGCATTTAGCCAAAAACACACACTGAGAAAAATATGCTCAACAAAGTGTCAATAATAGCTGGCCCCGATCGGGGTCGTTAAAAAAAGTGTCATCCACCCCCTCCCTCCCCCCGAGCCTTCGTCGAGTCAAAATCGTTCCTGAGGATGCCTCGTGGAGAGGCGAAACACGTGTGGAAGGTCGATGCAAAGCCGTGAGGGGAGGCTAGGTCACCTCGTTAGGCATCTATCTAGGCTAGATTACCTTAGTCCAATGTCGTCGAATTCCTAGTTATCATAATATCCATGATTTTTGGACAATTTACCAAAATCATGCGCTTATTCATTCATAGTGTTCAAACAGACAGTTACTAGTATCACAGTTACTAGGACCATTTAGTGGAAAAAATAGTTCAAGTCTTTCAAACAATAAAAACAGAGATGTTATTAAAAGTAACAACCACTGAAGAGCGAAATAGGGCCCGAAAATGTATTAGAAGCCAAGGGTCACATTTTGAAAAACAATAATAAACGAATTGATTAAAAAATGGATATATTGATTGGTTCTTTTTTATTATTGATTATTTTAAAATGTATTTTTTTTTTTATCAATATTTAATTATTAAACACCTCCCATTTAGTCAGTTATGTAAATACAGATGATTGTATTGGTGTTTATCGATTGAATACATATTAGGCTAGGACGCAAATAAATTTTTAGGTACTAGTAACTGTCTGTTTGTTGTGATCATGTTCTTTTAATTCTTTATTTTTTTTTGTTGTTTTCTAAATTTATCAGTATGGCATAGCTTAAGTAAAATAAATAATGGGAGAAGCCACTGACTCCTGAAGCACAGTTTCAACTAGTTCGGGAGTCTATGGGTTCATCATAACTTTGTACCTAACCAATATGTCAATAAATGATTTGTTGTTGTTGTTGTTTGAACACTATAAACGAATAAGCGCATGATTTTGGTGAATTTTCCAAAAATCATGGATATTATGATACGCTGGGAGTTCAATGTATTCTCGGTATCGGGATAATATAATAATGATGAGGGTAATTAAATTATCTCATTAGTTTATGACACTCATTGAGGGTAAAAATACAAAATTTTATTTTATTGTCACCATTAGTATTCAAAATATCATTTCGGAAAGGCAACTACGATGACTGATACGGCAATGTTGAAAAAAATCGAGCATCGCGCTGTGAACAACGCTGCGCTGTGTCGAGAGAAAAATCCATAGATCTGAATACAAAATCAAGAACAAAAGCGACAACAGATTTTGTGAAAGACTTTTATAAATTAATGAACAACTCCGTCTTCGGTAAAACAATGGAAAACATTGAAAAAAGAATATATGTTAAATTATTAACGCACTGGGATAATCGGGGTAAAACTTTAGGCGTGCCAGACTTAATTGCTAAACCAGAATTTCACAGTTCATCAATTTTGCGGAAAACTTAGTTGCCGTACAATTGAAAAAAAAAAAAAAGATTTATAACAAACCTATCTATTTAGGATTTTGTATATTAGATATTTCAAAGACTCTGATTTATGATTTTCATTACAACTCTACATGCTAAATAAATTCAACAATAAAACAAAATTATTATACACTGATACTGGCAGTTTAATATACCAAATTACAGTCAATTTTTATGAAGATATTAATCTCGATCTTGCCACAAAATTTGATACATCTGAAAATATATTTGGATAAACAAAAATAAATAAAAAAGACAGGTTTCTTTAAAGATGAAAATAATGGAAAAATTATGAAAGAATTCGTAGGTCTTCGATCTATAATGTATGCGTTTGAAGTTGAAAATAAAGTGACGGCCAAAGCAAAAGGTGTAAATAAAAGTATCACAAAAAAAAATTACATTGAAAATTATAAGTCGTGTCTTTCCCAAAAACAAAATCTATTTTGTAGTATGTACAAATTCAAATCAATTAAACACACAATCTTTACTGAACAAATTAACAAAACCTGTTTGTGCTATAATGATACGAAACGACATATTTTACCAAATCATGACACATTAGCGTGGGGTCATTTTAGGTAATGTTAAAGAATGTACTTTTCAGTTTTGAATATAGAATTACTTTAGTTTATTGTATAAAATGTCGTGTGATGTGATACATACAGGTAATGAGGAGGCTGATAGACTGGCCAAATTGGCGGTATTAGAAGGTAATGACTATTCATTTAAACCATATCACGAAGAAAAATTAATCAGATGTAAATTTTTTTGTTATAACAGTTTTAAAGAATATTTTGATGAGCGCAGTAAAGAAAAAGGAATTTGGTACAGAACAATTCAGTGTCAGCCTCCTCGTATACCCTGGTTTGTTAGAAGTGAGATGACCAGAAACGATACTGTATTAGCACACAGGTTAAGGTCTGGACATTACCCATGCAAAAAATTCAGCTATATGATGAAAAAATCCGATTCCCCTAATTGTGACTTGTGTGGAACTGTTGAAGATGTGCATCATCTACTAATAGAATGTGTCAAAGGCACTAGGTTAAGAAATATAATAATAGATAAATATAATATAAATAGGCTAGATACTGGTGTGTTCACAAACATTTTAGCATCACCTGCGTGTGATGCTGCTAAGCTTTTGTTTAATATTTTTAAAACTAGAAATTAGCGGTAGTTGTAGTTAGTTGTTGTTTAAGTTAGGGTATGATGGGGCTGGCATACCATGTGGTAAAAGCCTCTAAACAAAACATGAATTAAAAAAAAAGAAAAAAAGATGTGATACATTAGTAGATTATTTTAGTATTACTAGTTAAAAAATGTAATGTTGTAAACAATGGATTTCTTTGGTTAGGTAGTATTACATTATCTTGTGTGAATATCATAATTTCAAAATATCTTTGAATATTGATTAAACATGTTAATTTTATGTATATTATAATATTGTGTAAATTTTAAGGTTTTTAAATTTGTTACTAATAATTTAACAAACCACTTTATTTAGCCTTTGTAGACAACACGAAAGCCTTCGACAGTATCAAACACTCTGCCATTTTTACAGCACTACAAAATCAACAATTAGAAAAAAACCTACATAGACCTAATAAAAAATATTTATAATAACAGCACAGCTTCCATGAAACTACAAGCTTCCGGCCCACATTTCAAAGCAGAAAAAGGTGTTAAACAGGGTGATCCGCTGTCTCCCAAACTATTCACCAGCACCTTGGAAGAAATTTTTAGAAACCTAGCAGACTCCTGGGAAGCAAGGGGCATTGTAGTAGGCGACACTAAGCTTACAAACTCGCGTTTTGCTGACGATATCATCCTTTTTGCACTCACAGCACCCGACTTGCAACAAATGCTCGAAGACCTGAGCCTGGCAAGCCTTGAGGTTGGACTTAAAATGAATAGGTCAAAGACTCAGATCATGACCAATAGCACGAAACGTAGGGTAGAGGTAGACGGACAAGTACTACACTATGTCGATGAGTATACCTACTTGGGCCAAATAGTCTCCTGCAAGAACAGGCTAGACAAAGAGATCGGTCGTCGTATTGAAAACACCTGGAGGAGCTACTGGTCCATGAAGACGTTAATGAAGGGTGACCTTCCTCTGTCACTAAAGCGCACTCTTATCGACACGTGTATTCTGCCCGTCCTAACCTACGGTGCACAGACTTGGTCACTGACAGAGGCACAAAAGTCTAAACTTAAGGTTAGCCAAAGAGCCATGGAGTAAAGAGAACTGACCGCATTCGAAACACCATACTCCGCTACAAAAACCGGCATAACCGATGCAGGATATAAAAGCGCCAAACTGAAATGGGACTGGGCGGGGCACGTAGCTCGAATGCATCCAGCAAGGTGGGCTCACATTGTCACTCAATGGGAGCCTACAGATGGGCGGCGAATCCTGGGCGCCCCCGCAAAAGGTGGCGGGATGACCTATGTGCACATCAGCCCAATTGGTCAAATGTGGCTCAAGATAGAGACGCGTGGAAGGAAATGGGGGAGACCTTTGCCCAGCAGTGGGACACAAATAGTTAAAAAAAAAAATACTATGCAAATAAGTTAAATTTCTGTACGATTATTACTTTTCGATATATTGTGTTAAGTGTATTTTTATGTATTAAAATATACATGTGTTTTTCCTTCAAAACATGTCTTATTCATTTCAATACCCTCTAAGCATTTACAGGTGTATTATAAATGTTTCACTTTATTTATCCGTTTACTGCCATAATTGCAGGTTTCGTCACATACTTTATTAAATACATTAACGAGACAAGTAGTAGACAGTTTCTTAGTAGCTGATCTTCTGTCTCATATATCTTTCAACACTAAATACAGTGCTCGTAGAGCTAAAGTCACCAACCTATTTACACTGCAAACTTATAAAAATAATACGTCTTTCTTTAATCCAATAGTTAGAATGGCTCGTCAGTATAATAATTTGTTAGTCAATAATTCAAAATTGGACATCTTTGATCCAAAAATTGGCAGTTACATAAAAACAATTAAAGATATCCTCCACGGGAAACCGGATGGTTCCGACACAACAGCTGCGTTGTGTCGAAATGATCCACCTCACCCTTAGTGACACTCCCTAAACTCCTCAAAATTTAATTTTAGTATACCGTTGTCATTGGGTACCCATCAGCAAAGCTTGTGGTTTTGCTGATGGGTGCCTACTTTCATTTGCATGTCTCGGTAGTGATTGTGTAATTTATATTTTTTCTGTGTACACATAGTTTAAGCTGCAATACAGAACAGATTTGTTTGTATATTTACCTATTTGGAATAAGTCGTTGATTGTAATTTGTTTTGTGTACCTATATATAAATAAATAAATAAGTTTAGTCAAATTACTTGGTGCTTCGATGAAATGCAACCTTTATACAATTTACCAAACGTAAACTACAATCAAGGTGTACCAGATCTAAGTATGTTTGAATACTCAATACTCAATAATTTATTGCAACCATTATTATATTATTATTTGATGGAAAGGATGCAAACCTTGTAATTATCGATGATCTTACGAGAGAATCTAATGGTAGAATTCTTGATATTTTCACTAAAGGTAGTCATAATAGAAACTTTAGCGTGTTCTACATTACACAAAATTTATTCCACAAAGGTAAGGGTCAAAGAGACATTTCTTTGAATTCAAGCTATATTATTTATTTCAAAAACCCACGCGATAAAACACAAATTCGATGCTTAGCACGTCAAGTATCACCAGAAAATTCAAAATTTATTTAAGGTGCCTACAGGGATGCCACCAAAGAAGCACATGAATATTTAATGGTTGATCTTAACTTCTTCCGCATTATAGTTATGATAAGTAGGTAGGTACGTACTGCTCGGCGGCCGCCTGCGCAGCCGCCGCCATCCCTAGCGCGAGCGCCGAGCGTAGGTATAAAAAGTTAAGTACATACATGTGATTGACTTCTGTAGTATTTTGTGTTTATACTGTGAATATTATTCAATATAATTGTAATTACATTAAGGTGGAACGTCGCCACTCGCGCGGGATATTCAAATTTTCTTGAGCTCTTTTGCCAATAACAGCTTAATTACTCAACGTGATTACATGAAAACTAATTTTGCGGAAATAAATAGAATGTATCAACAAATTACGATTAAAAGTATCTCCTAGATATCATTGGTTTAGCGACAAATGGCAATAAACAATTTTCTTCTTAGTTTTTCAGTCTATTGCCATTTGTCGCTAAACCAATGATGGTGATACTTTTAATTGTAATTTGATGATACATTCTATTTATTTCCGCAAAATTAGTTTTCACGTTGAGTAATTAAGCTATTATTGGTAAAAGAACGCAAGAAAATTTGAATTTCCCGCACGAGTGTAACGTTCCACCTTAAGAGAGAGAATTAAATCGAGATAAATCGTAAATCCATATCTGGACCTCATGATACGGGCCCTGAGCCTAGTGTGGGATCCCGGGTTTCTAACTAACTATAAATGTTACCTATCTATATGCCTTGTCCAAATAAATGTAATTATCATTTTTTTCAAAAAAAAAAAAGTATTGGGGGTTAAGCCTTTCCTAAGTAGCCAGTGCAGTGACCTACAGCCTGTAACAATTTAGTGTATATTTAAGGGATACAATAAAATTAAAGAAATATCTATCGTGGCTTAGCGGCCAAATAAATTACACAGTAAACTCATATCGGTCATGTAAAACTAATCAAAAGTTTTATTTAAATTTAAAACTGGCTTGCAAATAGAAAGCTGTTTATTGGAAGAAAAAAATGAACACTTTATCGTGGGAAAAATATGTTTTCAAATAAAAAATTCAGGATGGACTTACGTATGTGTGCCTCGGCCCACATTTACACGTTCATCCATCAATGCCTCTGTTGCTGGCCGCTGCAGTAATGTACCTACTATATCGTTAAGTATGAAGAAAAAACCTAACTCAAATATCTCGGAAAATATATCACTTGGGCGATTTTTTTATAAAATACTTTAGTCACGTCATTCGTTAACATTAAAAAAATGCTCAATGTGTAGGGTACGGTGCCCAAAGAGCGCACAGTTTCTAAGAGTACGCATCGTTCATCAACGCTCTTGCTTGGGTGGTATTTATGCAATTAGTCCTACGATGCGGACTCTTAGTATACCTTACCCTATATTCACATCAAGCAAATGCTCATGTCAGTCGCCAGCATAATATCCTAAGACTTGGGAGCATAACCATTATTTATTTTCTATTTAGGGCAGAATCCGTAATTTACAGATGGTCACACTGCTGTCAACGTCAAGGTTTTCTTTTCGAATTCGCGGCATTTTTGTTTGTGCGAAAATAAATAAAAATAAAAATAAGTGGACCGGTAAGAAGACGGTCTAGCAATAAACAAATCGATTTGTTGGTGGAGAAAGTTCACGCCAACCCGATTTTGGTGCGGGGTAAGTTTCATACATAAAAATATTGAACTTCATCAGACGACCGATTAATGTTTAACTTATAGCACCTGTGTTTTAGGTAATTGGGCTAGGACCGACATCAAAAAGTTATGGCAGCAGGTGGCTCTGGAACTTAATGCCTGGGGTTGAGCCAGGGATGTGGCGGGATGGCTCGACTGCGAACGCGACCCCACCTCGCCCCACCATGGCGGTAGACTGCTCATGGGGAGGTTTTTAGTGGGTTCGAGTCCCACATATCCCCTGCCGCCACCCCCGTGTTGGCAGGGGAATGCGTGGGCATTTTCCTACCCCAAAAAAAAAAAAAAAAAAAAAAAAAGGGATGTGGCGGGATGGCAGCACGTATGTACCTTTATTTCAATCTATGCACCCTACAGATTGAAACATACCGACCGACGTCTTCAACTTGTGGCTACTCACTGCACCCATTTGAAGGCAGTTTGTGTTGGTTACATGGTGTCCTTGACTTTTTAACTAAAACCTTTCTAACAATTCAAACCAGATTTGAACAACATGGGTCACGAAGGTGCGGGCTAAAGGCCGCAAAATTCGTGATGCCATTAGTGGGACAGGAGGAGGACCAGGTTTCCCTCCTCTAAGTGATATGGAAGAGAAGATCCTGGGCATATCAGGTCCAGTCTGTGTTTGGGGATGGTGCAGATGGAAACTGATGTGGTCATTATACTGTTAGGTTTTTAAGGTACAATACAACAACAGGCACAATTGCAATACAGGTACAATTTACGTTCCGAGTTAGAACGTAACCCTGTCCAAAATGGATAATGAAAGAAACAAAACCAATGTACCCAAGGAGGAACCGTCGACCTCCGCTCATAAGAAGAAGAGTGGAAGAGGAGCCAAAGAGCGTCAACAGTTGAATTTTAGAAAGAGAATGAACGCTAGGCAGGCGAAAGAAGGAAGAGAGGCAGCAATGAAACGTCTCGGAGTATTCGACCAGTCGACAGCAGAACTCGAGCAAGCCATCGAGTCACTTAAGGTAACGGTGCAACCGTTAGCGATACCACTGCCCGCAGCCAGCAGAGGCGTTGGTTTTGCCACAGTCTCAGAGTACAGCAGAATGATCAGCGCTTGGGATCGCGCAACGGTGCATGAGCTTTGCACCATACATCAATATTACCGGGTCGAATTATGCTTGTTTTATTTCAAGCTTTTCCTCGCACGCTATGCCCAGAATGAGCGAGAGTTTTCCGATGAGCCAGCCATTCATATTCGACGAATGTTGGCGCCAGATTCTTCAGACTGTGAATCAAGTGCCCCTTCCTTTCGACGTAGAAGCAAGTGTAATGATAAGTATGAAGTTGCTGTAAAAATTGTAATAAACCGTGAAGTACCCTGAAAAGTGTTGCGGATTTGATTTCTCCTACCCTGACCCTATAATACTATAAAGTTATAAGTACAGTAGATTTGAAGTAGTACTTTGAATTTGTAGTTAGTAAATCTGGTGGTACGGAGTTAATGTAGTTTATACAGGATGTTGATTTGCATTGTCTCCATATTTACAGAGGTAGGTATGCTACACTTATAGAACACGAATCAATGAAAAAATAAATACCTAAAATTTACACTTTATAAAAAAAACATTGCACAAAAATAAAACAGCACGTGTGTGCGTTCTCATTTAACAAACAACATGATTTTATAAAGTCAACCAGTGCGAGCGCAGAGTCATAAACTATCGCGCCGACAACACACAAAGGTACCCACCCGCCACTTTCGGCAAAGTTCTACAAACGCTCGCCGCTGCACCGGCCCCACCGCCGTTTGTACTAGCCACGCGGGCGGGCTGCGGGGTGCCCTCTCTCACCCGCCCGCGCCCGCGCAGCGCACTTATGTCACGCGTGCAGATGCAGCGACCGATCAGTCACTTGCCCGCCACCGGCACCGCGCCGAATTTGCGTAGGCACCTACTTTGCTTACGATCGCGTAACAAAAATGGAACACTTTACAAATGTTGAGCTTGTGGAGATGGTACGTTTGTATGCTATCAGCGGAAACAGCTTAACACAGTCTGTGCAAATGTTTCGCGATCAGTTTCCGAACAGCCATGTTCCAACACGTGAAGTGATGCTGGGTGCCACACAGAGACTAAGGGATTATGGACAATTCCAAGTCCCTCGTCACGCTCGCGCTCGTGGAAGTGTAGGTCTCTCGGCCGGCCTTCAAGAAGAGATCTTGGACTTTTTTGAAGAGGACCCACGTGCTAGCACCAGTGATGCTGGGCGGCGCTTCAACGTCCACCACACAACTGTATGGCGGCTACTGAAACGAGAACTTCAGCATCCGTTTCATTTTCAGAGAGTCCAAGAACTGCATCCACAAGATAATGCCTCACGCATAGCTTTTTCTCACTGGATTTTACAAAACAGGGATGTGAACATTTTGTGGACCGATGAATGCATGTTTTCACGTGTGGGGATTTACAACATTCACAACGAGCACTGGTGGGCACATCGCGACCATAACCCGCATAAAACCAAGAACGATTCGTTTCAGCATCGTTTTAGTATTAATGTCTGGGGTGGCATTATTGGAGAGCATGTGCTAGGTCCATACATCATCGAAGGTCATCTAACCAGCTCCAGTTACTTGGAGCTTCTGCATCACGTTGTTGACGAGATGCTCGACGATGTACCACTGGCCTTTCAACGAAACCTGTTTTTCCAACAGGATGGAGCTCCACCTCATTATGGACGCCAAGTGCGCGATTTTTTAAGTGAAGTGTTCAGAAGCCAGTGGATTGGACGTGGTGGTCCAGTACCCTGGCCCCCACGATCTCCGGACATGACCCCATGTGATTTTTTTTTATGGGGTGAAATAAAAAGACTAGTTTACACGGACGAAATTACTAGTGCTGTGCAATTAAAAGAAAAAATCATTGCTGCATTTGATCATGTGAGACTAAACGTGAATGTGCTAAAAAAACTATCACGAAACCTAAGACGTCGCGCTCACTTGTGCATCGAAAACGAAGGAGGACACTTTGAGCAGTATCTTAGGGTAACGTAACTTGTAAGTACATAATTTTGTAAATACTGTAACGCCCCAGTGGCAAGCTGCTGACACAGATTAAGTCATAGCTACCATGGGTTGTTTACTGCACCCCGCGCACATAGCCAAAACAATAGAGACCGAATACCTGAACCCTGTAGGTAATTAGACAATAGGACCTTCCTCGATGTAGCAATTTTCTAACAATGTTTTTATGATGTTTTGACTACAATACAATACAATAACTCTTTATTGACACCAAAATAATAATAACATAGAAATGAGAATCACATAATAAGATAGGTACAATGGGCGGAACAAAAACGCGGGCGGTCAATGGACTAATGATGAGACAAAAAGTGTTTACTTTAAACTGAGTCATCGCGTGGGGTCCTACTATTGTCCTAGCCGAAACGAAGTTGAGGCTACTTGTGATTCACGACAAAAATGGTTTATCAAATATTCGGCTACTAAATAAATGTGGAATTTAAATTTTATTTTTATATGATTAAATATACACAGTACAATGGATTCTAAAAATATGGAGACAATGCAAATCAACATCCGGTATTTTACATTAAGATAGTTCGAGAGCTGGAAAGTAGTGATATAGGATACTTTGCATGTGATCAGTTGAATAGATAAGAGCTAGCAGCGATCCTGTGTCCATTACGACCACAATAGAGATACAGAAACGTTTATGTAAAATTAATCCAAGCTTACAATTTAATGTGTTTGCTGCAAACCGATTGCCAATATATGTTCAGACTCCAACATACATAATAAGCAATTTAGACCCAGGTTAGAGAATACAATCTCGGGATCCCGGGATCCCGACCGTTTTCTGGCCCCGAAAATCCCGGGACTGTAATGGCTAATCTCGGGATTTTCGGGATTGCCACAAACAAGTCTAGTTTGTATTCCGTAGTCCGTTGCGCCTTGAAAATAACCTTGCCTAGATTATTTTAATACATTATGACAAAAAGCAACTCGTACAATACGTAGGTACCCACTATTTACTACACAGGTACAGTCCTAATAATATGTTTGTCGTAGAACTTAGAAGGGACTTCCCCACTCGGAATACTTTAATACAATACTCTTAAGGTAATTCCCCAACGAACCAACAGGGGAATCACCGATCATCTCATATCATAATATTGTTGCGGGTATTTCCCGTCGGGGATTCCCTATACGAAAGTATAAATATGCAAATCAGGTTTTATTTTTTTCATTTATTGTTCTGTCAGTGACGGGTTACGTAGGCTACGTCATTAAAATTTTAAAGTCAATTATCTGAAATTAAGTATTTCACATGGCGGGAGACTTTGTTAAACATAAAAAAGACAGTGATACGACGTCAGTGTGGAGTTATTATTTAGTTGCGAAGGACGGGAATAGTGCTAAATGTAAGCGATGCCCAGCCATCCTCAAGACTTTGGGTGGATCAACTAAGGGATTACATACACATTTGTTATCAAAACATAACATCAAGGTTATATCAGCTTCAACAAGTCAAGATTCTGAAAATCTGAACACAGCACCGCCGCAAGCCAAGCGAAAGTTAGATAATTATTTTACTAAAAGTGCCGACGATAGCCTGGATGATATTTTGGCAAGAATGATTGCATTAGATGGATTTCCATTCAGTGTATTCATAACCTCAGATGATTTGAGAAAATTGCTCTTAGCAAAATACACGGATTTACCAAAGTCAGCCGTCACTGTTCGAAAACGTGTTATGAATTACAGTGAAAAAATCAGAAAGCAAGTAACTGCAGAATTAAAACATTTGAAAAGTGCAGGTGAAAGATTTAGTCTTTCTTTCGACGAGTGGACTTCAACATCCAATAAACGATACATGGCGGTCAACGTTCATTCATATAAAAAAATTTGGAACTTAGGACTTGTTCCTATTTACGATAGTATGACAGCTGAAAATTGTCTTCGTATATTGCAAGAGCGTCTAAGTAAATTTGACATTTCCCTAGAAACTGACATCGTGGCTATTGTAACCGATGGACCGAATGTTATGATAAAGGTGGGGCGGCTTGTTTGCACTGAACAACAACTGTGTCTCGCACATGGTATCAATTTGGCGGTCTGTGATGTGCTTTATGAAAAACATAATAATTTGCAAGATAGCCCTACCTTAGATGATACTATAAATGAACCAGCTGTGACTGTTGATTATATGGACGACAGCGATGATGAACACTATTTAGAAGACTTAGACTGTCCAGAATCAGGTTTAATCGTAATGTCACAAAATGATCTTGCGCCAGAACACGTACCAGAGTTAACACAATATGAAAATATTAATGAGCTGATAAAGAAAATCCGCAAAGTTGTAGTGTATTTCAAAAGATCTCCATTGAAAAATGAAACAGTACTTCAAAAATATGTGAAAATTGAACATGGAAAAGAGTTGTCACTTCTTTTGGACTGTAAAACCAGGTGGAATAGTCTTTTAACAATGCTGGAGCGATTTTATCTTTTAAAAGCATGCATTCAAAAAGCTCTTATAGATCTCAATCATCCAATTCGTTTAGAAGATGTTGATTTTGAATTGGTAAATAAAATTGTTGATGTGCTGACCCCAATTAAATTGACAGTAGAAGCAATCTGTCGGCGAGATGCTAATTTATGCACAGCTGATGCCGCTTTGAAATTTCTTAAAAACAACTGTCTAGCAAAAACTCAGCACTTGCCAAAAAAATTAAAACATGAACGTATAAAGCAACGACGAAGTGATGATTTAACTGGCGTGTTAAATTATTTACAAAATCCACGAATGGATGTTGAAAATCAGTTATTATCGGATTTGGAATGGCACGACTTATTTCCAGTTCCGACACAGGCTTTAGTGAGGAAGCAAATAAAGAGTATTGTTAAAAGACTTAATAGTCGAGATTACACGGAAGAAGAAGCAAGGTCAGGATCACAAACAGATGATGAGCTAAGGTCAGAAACCTCCCAACCCCAATTGACATTAAAGGAAAAGTTACAGCTGGAAATTAACAAAAGTATGAAATCCCCAGATCCTGAAGTACAAGTAAAATATGAATCGGGGTTGGCAAATAGTATTAGACGTGAAATGAGCCTGTTCGAAAATGGAGGAGTTCGTGGATATCACTTAGAAACAGCATATAAGTATCTATTGTCTATTCCTCCAACCAGCGTAGAAGCTGAACGAGCGTTTTCAGCTGCTGCTTATGTTGGCAATAAACTACGAAGCAGGCTCGGAAGTCAAACATTGGATGCTTTGATATTTCTGCGATTATATTTTCGAAATTCTAAATAGTTATTTTGTGCTGTTTTTTAATTTCTTGCAAAAGTATAGTATTGTTTGGTTTGTGTTTTTTTCTTTTCTTATTATTATTCTGATTTGTGTTGTGCAAAGACATTAAAGACATTTTTTTTAATTACTCGTGTTTTTTTTATTTTAGCCCAATTAGAAACCACATAGTCTAATCCCGGGATAGGCCCGGGATCCCGGGAAAAGGCTTTAAAAATCCCGTAAGCCCGGGATTGAAAAACATTCTCGGGATTGTACTCTCTAAACCAGATACAAAGCCAGGATCTCACTGGATAGCCATGCGGACGATAGCGGGCTTGGGCAATACTTTGATACCTATGGTCGGCCGCCAACAGGTTACCACCGAGCATTTTCAAAGCGGAATGCAAGACAATGGAGTTATAATATTCATAGGATACAAAATGATTTCCCATCAGTATGCGGCGAATATTGTCTATTGTTTTTAAAACACAAATTCAATGGAAACTCAATGTCTAATTTTATAAGAATATTCGATACCAATTACCAATACAATTAAGGCGTGCAGTTTCATAGATTTTCAGTTTCGAAATTGGCCTATGAAATTAGTGTCATGAGTTTCGAAATTTCGAAATTTCGAAACTGATGATACGTATCTCATTTAGTACAAATTGAACTTCTAGCGTTATCTTCTTGCTCTATGCTTTAATCTTGAATGATTAAAGTATAAAAAATGTACATAGTAGATACCTAGTAACAAAGAAATACATTATACTTTTTAATTATTGAATAATTGAACTAGGAACTGCAATTATTATTACTAGGTAACTAGCTGGTGTACCTGCCTCTCTTCAATGTCATCCATTCATCCTTTTTGTCTCTCTTTCCTAGTACCTACAGCAGAAGCAGGAGCAGCTTCATCTTCGTTGTCGACAATTTTTAATCTTAACGTATGGATCACGTCTCGTATTACCTATATCTACAAAGGTCTGCACTATTATGGAGGATTACGCTACGTTACGTGAAATTACAGCGAGGATTAAACGAAATAACTTTAACTTTTGGCAATATCTCGGACACTTTTAGGAGTGGTCTGGTCTGATGATAAGACTGTCACTTCTACGAGCGATGTAGCCTGCTCACTGCAACTTGCTAACTCTAAGAGCTATATCGGTGACTTTAGTTCTCTTGCGGATCTCTTCATTTCAGATCTTATCTCATAAGTAAACTCCGAGCATATAGCTCTGTACGTAGCTGGCGGCTCGACTTTGAGCTTACTCATAAGTACAACAGTAAGAGATTACGCCTCAGTGCCAAAAGTCATCACTGGCCACACAAATAGATTGATAGTTTTCAGGCTTTGCGGTATTTTGGACGAAAAGATAGGTCGAAGCTTCTCAAACGCTGCCCAGCCAAGTTGAATTCTTCGTGCTGGACGAAAAGATAGGTCGAAGCTTCTCAAACGCTACCCAGCCAAGTTGAATTCTTCGTGCAACCTCTTTGTCGAAGTTGGACCTACCGAACTGGGTAGTCACGTAGACATGCCGACAACTTCGAGAGTGTCGTTTCCACACTTATCGGTGTAGGCGGAACATGGTCATTAGATATGATTTCCGTCTTGTCCATGTTCATCTAAAGACCAACCTGTTGGGAAACTCTACTGAGGTCGTTGAGCATGACGGTAAGATAGGAACCTCGAGCAACTCCGCCATTATGATTAAATCATTGGCAAAACGAAGGTTAGTGATATCGCTATTTATGCTGATGCCAGATCTTTTCCAATCCAAGAGCTTAAAAACGTCCTCCAATGCGATTGTGACTGTGAATAGTTTCGGCAATTTCGGCGGAAATAACGTTTCCCTGTGTCACAACTCTTTGTAATAGGATTTGTTCCTTACTCTGGTCCTGTAGTCGGACTGAGATAGTGGCCTTGCTGTACATTGTACAAACACTTCAACACTTCAATATATTTAACTATAGTCGATTTGGCATCGCTATAAAGACTGCAGCCTTGACTGAATTTCAGGCTGCTTCTCATAGTCCACAAACGCTAGGCATAACGGTCGCCTTTACTCTTCGGTCTTCTGTATAATCCGTATACCGTATACTTCCGTATAATCTGGCGTAGCGTATGGATGTGGTTTATGGTGCTACAGCCTTTGCGGAAATCGGCTTGTTGAGAGGCTGGAATTCATCGAACCTGCGCGCAAGACGGTTCATAATGACTCTCGAAAACAGCTTGTACATATGACTAAAGAGCGAGATGGGCCTATAGTTCTTCAGTAAGGTTTTATCACCTTTTTTGAATAAGAGCACCACCACGCTCTTGTGCCACGCTTCTGGCGTTGAACCTTCAAAGATGGCGAAATTAAATAACTTCTGGAGGATTACAAGTACCGGTCTACCAGTCTACCACCCACTCTCAGCAGTTCGGTCATAATTGTATCTTCGCCTGGCGCCTCGTTGTCTTTAAGCTGTCCTCAAGTCATTCTAATCTTGTACAGGCTGATGTCCGGGATATCTTTGGTATAGTTTCAGACTAACTTGGCTCTGATATCCTGAGTTGTGTTAGTAGCGGGCTTACGTGTCGAGGTGTTTAACTGTTCATTAAAGTTCTCGATCTCTCTTAGAATCTCATGCTTGAATATAATAACACTGCCATTTTTGATTTTCTATTTTGTCATTTAGCTTTACCATATAAACGAATCTTTTGCGAACACTTTAGAGCCTTGCTTCCGCTCAATTGCGGTCTTAATACGTGAAGTACCCATGTACAAAAAGCACACAAGTCGTGTCGCAGGGAACTCCAGATTTGTCTATTGAGTGCACCACAGGCTGACATATCAACTAAAGATCGCAGTTTCATTTCATTTCAGCCTGCCATTAGTCTCAGAACTTCCTGAGTTTGTATTCAGAGTTTATGAATCTTCTTTCTGCGTTGGGTTACTAGCCGTATTTAAATAAAAGTAAGTTTCGAAATTTCGAAACTTAGAGTATCAATTTCGAAATTACAGAACATGCAAATATGGTCCGAAATTTCGAAACTGTGAAGTTTCGAAATTTCGAAATGCATGCCCTAAATACAATACAACAAATACAAAGAGCGGTGGTGACCGAGCGGTAGCATGTGCGCTTCGCAATCTTGCGGCACCGGGTTCGATCCTCGGCCCTGCACCAATGACTTATCTAGTAAGTTATGTGCAGCTTGTGATGCCATCGCTCCGTGCCTCGGAGAGCAAGTTGAGCCGTCGGTCCCGGTTGGCATAAGAACATCTATGGCAATCGTTACGTGTAGTCAGACGCCTGATAGAATCTGACGTCTGATCTAACCATCCCTGTTACTGGTCCCTTATGGGTTGCGAGGTCAGATGGCAGTCGCTCGTGTAATTCTGGTAGCTCGCCGCTACAGGTTAGATTGGGAGCCAACCCCAGTAACAAATGGGAAAAGGCAAAGATGATGATTCGATACCAATACAATATACAATGATATAATACTACTAGTATTTTGCCCCGTGCGCGGGCCGCGAGCGGCCCGCGTGGGTGTTTTCGTGGCGTTCCATTTGTTCAAAACGCTATACTTGGAGCTAAACTTTAAATTTTGCAAGTACTTGTACAAAACTGCGGTATTTATCAAAGAAAATGATAATGCGCGTGACTTTGCATGGCGGCCATCTTGTTTGACTTGACAGCGTCATTTGCACCATTAGTAGGTCGCAACTGGCACACTTGCACCGTGCGCGGGCCGCACGCGGCCCGCACACGGTGCAAGTGTGCAGGTGCAAGTGTTGGTCGTGACCGTCCACTTGTACCAAACTACAGTAAACTAACTCGCTTTGCTCGTCGTCACATTAGGTAGGTTGGAAAAAATTTGACATTTGACATCTGTCCAAAAAATTGACATTTGACATTTGTCAATAAATTTGACACCTGTAAAAAAATTGACATTTGACATCTGTCAAAAGTTTGACATTTGACATCAATCAAACTGACATCTGTCTACACTTGACAGCGGTATTAGAGCAGTGCGCAGGTCGCAAGCGGCACACTTGCACCGTGCGCGGGCCGCACGCGGCCCGCACACGGTGCAAGTGTGCAGGTGCAAGTGTTAGTCGTGACTGTCCAATTATACCAATAAGAGACAATAAACTAACTCACTCATCGCCGCATTTGGTAGGTTGGAAAAAAAATTGACATTTGACATCTGTCCAAAAAATTCACATTTGACATTTGTCAATAAATTTGACACCTGTAAAAAAATTGACATTTGACATCTGTCAAAAGTTTGACATTTGACATCAATCAAACTGACATCTGTCTACACTTGACAGCGGTATTAGAACAGTGCGCAGGTCGCAAGCGGCACACTTGCACCGTGCGCGGGCCGCACGCGGCCCGCACACGGTGCAAGTGTGCAGGTGCAAGTTTTGGTCGTGACCGTCCACTTATACCAAACTACAGTATACTTGGTGCTTGCTTCGCTCGTCGTTGCATTTGGTAGGTTGGAAAAAAATTGACATTTGACATCTATCAAAAAATTTGACATCTGTCAAAATTTTGACGTTTGACATCTGTCACACTGACATCTGTCAAAATTACAACTATCTCCTTCCGAAACTGTAGTACCATAGGCGATAAAACGGAAAACAGCAATTTTGATAATAGTATATACGGCGGCCATATTAAAAAATGACAGATGTCAAAATTTGACCAAACCATGTTGATCAGCATCCTTTGGGACCCCCAGATATCGATTTATATCCCGATCAGAGCACCTTTACTTTCAGACGCGGACCAATAGACTGCCATTTTGAAAAAAGTACTTTTTCACTGTGTGCCCCTCACAAAACTGTACAATATTAGAACAAACCCTCCCTACAAAAGTCTCACAGTTTCGGTGTTATTTGCGAATTAAAAATCCTTAAAAAGTGAAATTGCATGTTCGCAATTTTTCAAAATGGCGGAATCAAAAAAGTTTTTACACTTTCCTACCAAGTGTACCGTGGGATTTTCAGATATCGATTTTCATTCGGATCGGACAACTTTTACTATGAGTCGGTACGTCTACAGCCGCCATCTTGAAAAAAATTGATTTCACTGATATTGCATTTTTACCCTTATAACATCTATACTTGATCCCCAGGAACGACTTTTCTAAAGCACTCGCAACGGAGGCGCAAAAAAGCAAAGTTGATATTTCAATAAAAGCACCTTTGTATGGCAGCCCCATTGAAAGTTGACACATGTCAAAATTTGATTACAGAATGTTGATCATCATCCTTGGGGACCCCCAGATATCGATTTTCATCCGGATCGGTGAAACTTTTTTCCCCGCCGCGGCCAAAATTTCCGCCATTTTGAAAAAAAAAATTTTTCGCAATCTTCCCCTCTGACCTCCAACCAATATTAGTTCGAGCTCTTTATACTAAAGTGTCATAGTTTCGCCGTCATTTACGGTTAAAATTTGTATGGCGGATTTTTTTTTCCGCCATTTTGAATTTTTTTTGACATCTCCAAAATCGGCCCAGGGTTTGCTATGACATTCCTTAAAACGCACATGACCTATCTGATATGGTTTGGCCAGGCCGTTGACTGTCCGAGTGACCGAAGGTCGGAAGACCAGGACATGAATTTTTCTGGAGACACCTCAAACACCTTGACACGAATGTTAACAAAGATATTCAAAACTTTCCATAGGTATCGAGAAACAATGCGTCAAAAATGGGAAAAAAAATTTGTATGGCAGCCATCTTTAAAAATGGCGGAATCCAAAATTTTTTTTCAAATTACGAATCTGCGGCCCCGAAAACCCCCCCATGCGAAAAATCACCCCGATCGGACCAACTTTCAAAATGGCCGCCATTTTGAATCCGCCATCTTGGATTTTCATGACAACCATCTGACAGCTCCCGTCATCCTCTATGACTTTTGGTCGAGCACTACCCACATACCTCTTACCGTTTCTGATTTATGAGCGTTTCAATTTTGTATGGAGATTTTATTTTTTGTATGGCAACACTTTTTTTTTTAATTTCTCTGGAAACATCCCAGGGTTTAATCCAACTTTAGTTAAAACGGGACCCCCTTATCTCTTATCGTTTTCGAGATCCGTTGACCTGTTCCATCTCAGAGACGATTTTCTGGTAATGTCAGATTTTTCCTGGGGTGACATGACCCATCACTATACAGCCTCATACTCAGTTTTGACTGACCACTTCTGAGAGCTGAGATCAATTATGTCAATCATCAGTCAGTGACTCATGGGTATCCAATTTTATAGTAATAGTAAAGTAAAGTAATAGTAAAGTAATATAATATGTTTAAATCCTGTTTTATTGATTAATTAATATTACTTATAAATCAAATAACAAAGCGTTAGTAATTATTGCTGATCCTGCCGCCTTGAGCCAGAACCAGCGATGCCTATATAGGAGGCGTCATTAGGGTCAATAGAACCCTTATCGATCTCATCTGAATGGTATTGGAGGTGCAGAATCGTGAAACCTATCTCGTGATCCGTAAGAGATATCAAAACGGGGATAGCACAGATCGATTGGGCGTGCCCGAAAACATAGGAAAAAACCAAACATTTTTTAGGCAGCATGGCTTGCTAATCTGACCAAACGCTATGGAAAAATTCAAAAATATTGAGCCAGAACCGGCGAATACGTGGGGAATGTTAGCGACGCGCTCATGGAGACTATATATCTTAGGTTTTTTATAGATTCCCATTTTAAGCTGCTGTCACCGCATATGTAAATAAATGAAAAAGTCTGTGTCAAGCGGGGAAAGCGAGCGGGCGTATTTTCAGTGCGCCGAGCCAATTTTCTCTCTTTTTGTTGTACATAGTTTACCTTTACGTTCGCATTATATACACGTTCGAGTTTTATACCCGTTTATCTTTGATTTCGTCGCGTCCGCGAGCCCCGACCTCGACAAAGTCCTTCTACTGACATTAAATCCACTAATAATTAAAACTAGAACGTATCCATCTCCACCCACTTCCCGACGTATAATTTGTGATATTCCTTCACCGAAACACCGCATTCAATCAGGTGACCATTTATTTTTTCGCACTACTAGAGTTCAAAGTTTTGGGAAAAATTAGCAAAACACGTTTTTTTTGGCAAATAATTTCCAAAAAAAAAAAACGTATCTGTGACACAAAAATGGCAGTTAGTTTTTATAGTATATTATCTAAGAATGCTACAAAAAAAACAGATTGATAAAATTCCTTCATTTGTGATCTTGGCACCAAAAATAATGAACAAGGGTGAAAAAAAATTAGAAATTCGAAAATGTCCCGTAGCTCGAAAACCGTGACACTTTTACTAGGTACATTTTTTTTATTTTCTCAACAGTTATGATGTCTCCCAACCATAGTTAAAGGTACGACTACTCTTTACGCCACACCCTGTATATGATCATCAACGCTTAGCACTACTGTGTTCCGGTTTGAAGGGCATTGTAGCTAGTGAAATTACTGGGCAAATGAGATTTTATGATCTGATCACTCAGTGTAGTAATCTGATTACTTGACTGTGTGATGTCTCAGGATGACGTGCGCAGTGCAGTGTCACGCGAAACTTTATTGTTTTAAAATTCCGAGTGACACTGCAACTGTTATGGGCGGCCGTGTCGCTTTACACCAGGTGAACGACTAGCTCGTCACGTCATTCAATCGCTCAACTTAACAACAAAAAATCTTGCATACATATTGGACAAACACAGACAGCGAAATGGCGACATCTGGAGCTACTCTTGAAAGGTAAATCCAGGATACAGGGGTTACCTATACGAATTGATTTAATATTAGGAATAGTGATTGGTGGCAGCTGTGATGTCGTCACAATTTAGAAAAATCGTATAGTATCCACTACTTGGTCTATGTTATGATAGTTTTATTATTACTATTACTTCATTTGGTAATCATTACGATAAGTGGTGTAATGATGACGATAATTGTGGTAATCATGACTATAAATGTGGTAATCATGGCGATAAATTAATGTGGTGTGCACTGTAGTAATCACACTGATAATGTGGCTACGGTCAATCATCTTGCATTCATAAAAACGAAGTTAAAAGATATTTCATTTGGTAATCATGACAATAAATGTGGTAATCATTACTATACATTACATTATTGGTATCACAGTAGTAACATAAATAATTGACGTACTCACCAGAATGTGTAACTTCAGTCATCACACTGATAATGTAGCTCCTGACACTGATTTTGCATTCGTAAAAATGCAGTTAACAAGATATTCCATTTGGCAATCATGACGATAAACTTGGTAATCATGACGACAAATGTGGCAATTCTGACGATAAACTTGGTAATCATGACGAAAAATGTGGTAATCATGGCTATAATGAGCAAATCACAACAATAAACCTTGGTAATCCTGACGATAAACTTGGTAATCATGACGGCAAATGTGGTAATCATGGCTATAATGAGGAAATCATAATAATAAACCTTGGTAATCCTGACGATAAACTTGGTAATCATGACGGCAAATGTGGTAATCATGGCTATAATGAGGAAATCATAACAATAAACCTTGGTAATCCTGACGATAAACTTGGTAATCATGACGAAAAATGTGGTAATCATGGCTATAATATGGAAATCACAACAATAAACCTTGGTAATCATGACGATAAACTTAGTAATCATAAATGACAAAAATAACACAGTCATCAGTGCACTTTAGTAAACACACAGAAAATATGATAATCTTTAAATTACCCTGGTAATAAAGATGATTACTTTGGTAATAATTATTACCCTGGTAACAAAACATTTTTTATCTACAAATTATTACTAATTGTGCCTATAGGCACCCCGATGCCGTAATCTCTAAAATTGTAGTCTTGCGTGCCATGTATAGTCCTCACGTGTATTCTAAGGTAGCTGGGTCTAGTGAAAAATTTGTAGCATATATGACATTGGTATTTCTTAAGCCCTTGGTGGGTTTCTAAGTGCCTTTTTAACTTGCCCTTCGTGATGAACCCCTTCCCGCACTGCTGGCAGATGAACGGTTTCTCCTTCGTGTGTGTGTAGCTGTGCAGTTTCAGGTAGTAGTGCAGTTTGAACGACTTTGAGCATACCTGTAAGATATACATATATTAAATAGATATATAGATAAACTCTTTATTGAAATCACCATATTACACAAAAATTTAGAGGGAAATCTTATAACTAAGTGTCACGATGGGCGGTCTTATCGCTTAAAACGATCTCTTCCAGTTTGTTCGAAACTAAAAAAAAACAAGTAATACAGGTGATGATCATTGAACGCTGGTTTCGCTGCTTGTTTGCATATGACCAAACGAAGAATGTTGTTACAATAAAAATAGGTTTTAAAGCACTTCAGTGAAAAAGGATTGAAGCAAATAAGGTTATAAACAACTACCTGACAGGTATATTTCTTTTCCTCTTCCTTATCCAGATCCTGGATGGCTATTTTGGATCCGTGGGTCTTCAAATGCTCCTCCAAATAGTAAAAATGCTGGAATATCTGCCCGCAGATGTTGCATATTCGCGACCTCTCGTCCTTTTCGTCAACGGTTAAAACCGGGAGCTGCGGCGCGGTCGAGTTCTCCCCATTTTTCGGGATTTTCCTCGCGTTTTGCATAACCATTGCCAGTACAGCGTTACGGTTTTCTTCTAGTATTCTGCGGGAAAAAGAGATTTTTAGAATAGAATAACGCTTATTCAGCTTCACAATGTTTCACACATAGGTACACAATAACGAAAAAATAACTCGTACGAAATCTAGGTTAGATAATTAAGGGCTTATGCTAGGCCAAGTCAAAGCCACAGAATAGATATATAGTACTAGGCCAAAGCGGAGATGAGTCGGGGGGGCCGAGCGGCAGGGGCGGTGCAAGTTAGAATGGCTCAAACGCGCAATAGTTTAGGTAATTTATTATTACACTGAATATAATGGGTATTTTATAAATCCGCTATACATAAGCCCTCCGTTTTATTTAGTTCAACTACTACAAAAAGTTTTATGACCTTATTTAAAGTATTTATTGAATAATCGCTGTTTATTTGTATGGTTTGGAGGAACTTTGTAATTTTTTTCTATCAAGAAAAATTCATTAATTCGTGTTTTCACTATACATTTGCTGTAGCATTAATCCTGAACTTTATAAACCAAATATTAATTTCAAAGTCATTGTTGCAATATTGTTGACAGGACACTGCCTCATGCTAAGCAATTTTAAGCATTTTGGCGGTTCACTGTCGAAACTTATAAAATCGTTTGTCATAATTTTGTTCCAAATAAAAATGTTACTTATAATCATCATTTCACATAATGTGATTTATTATACTTTCACTACATCTAATTTTCTTTATTATAAATCAAAATTAATAATAATCCAAATTTATAAAAATGAAACTCATAAGGCGTATATAACATAACATTACAAATTTATAATGTTCTTTTACCATAACTAACTTTAAGCATAAAACAAAATATCAATAATACTGTAAATTAATGTGACTGGAACTGTTGATTGTTATATATATCCTAATCAGTTATAAAAACGTAGTACGGCAAGCCAATTTGCTCTTCAATCTATGCAGGCACTTCATCCAGTCAAAACAAACAAAATTAACGTGTGGACTGTGGGTAATTGTAAAATAACTTATATTTTCTCATGTTATGTTGATTTTGGTGTTGTTGGTGAACTTTGTGCATTATTTTAATAAATAACTTGAAATGTCTAATAAAAACACGTGTAAAATATTTAAATCAAATAAAGGTAACCTGAAACTTAATATAGATGGTGTTTGTAAATTTTTAATATAAGCATAAGTGACTTCTGGCACTTCGCCGGCCGCTGCCGCGGCACGCTCGCTACGCTTCGCTTCGCTCGCTCGGCTCGTGCGTCGTGTGGTCACAGTTAACCTAACGCTCCTCCTCGCTTCGCTCGTCGTCGCACCTATTTATGACTTTGCCTTAGACTGGTATCTTAGTATCTTTAGGGTATACATGCATATGTATATAATGATTTAACTACCTCAAAATTATTATTATGTTAACTAAAAAATATGAAAAAGTCATTATGAACAATATAATTATGAATGCTGATTATTATGAAATTATAAGTAATGAAATTTATAATAAAAAAAAGTATGATAAAAAAATTCTTAACATTAAGATTATAACATAAAATTTTATAAATTTAAACATTATTTGGATAAATTGTATAAGAAAAGATCAATATAAAAAGTAACTATTATGAACAAAGTTATTTATAAATAACCACCATTATAAATTTCATCATTATTAAAAATGAGGTATGTGAAATGAAATTATGAATAATGAAATTATTAGTACAGACGGTATCCCCATTTTGGCGTTGTATAGACTCTTAACTTTACGCTAATGAGCACACAAACTATTTAAAAACAATTTTAGTGGTGAAGCCGAAAGGGTGTTCAGCTCAGCATAAATGGCAAGTGCCTACCCTCGGTACCAGACGCTGATTTTCAGCTGAAATCCTGCGGGTGGATAAATCTTATACTTACACAAAGAATGATGGATGACTAAACAAAATTAAAATAATTATAATATATAGGTAATATAAATAATATAGTACTATGAATAGTAATTTCGCATACTTAATACACTTGTAATAAACAGAACATAACAACTAATGTAATAGATATAAACATTTATATGGAGCCGGAGTGGCTCCATATTCTCTACATTTTAATGGAGAGCCGAGCCCTGGTGACAATATCTGGTAACTTAATTTGACTCAACTGATCACCACCATTCAAGTTGGAGGAAAACTACCTCAAAAATTTTTTTATTTATACGTATTGTTTAGCTTAATTTGTTGACAACCCTCCTTCCCATCACTTGACTGTCTAAATTACCCAAAAAATATCATAAATAGAAAGTAGTGTGGGGCCGCTTTTTGTAACATTTTCTCGGTATGTTTTTGGATGCCAGACCGACGCTGCTTTAAGTACACATCCCTTTCTTCGTCACTCTCAATTTAATATAAAATAGACGTAGGATGCACAAGATTCACATGTCTGGTAACCGATTTCCTGTATTTGTAGGGCATGTATGACATCAAATTTCATCAAAAAATTACCCCCACATAGCATTCCATATCCATACCCAATCCTTTTGCAACACCGTTTCTATTTTTTTTTTTACTACTAGCCAATGAAAAGAATTAACTTCTTCGGATCGTTGTGTCTTACAGATGTGAAAAAGACCATTCGAAAAATATTGAAATTATCTACCAATAATGAAAAGTTGTAGCAAATATTTTTTAGCTAATTTGCATAAAGATACAAATAAATTATGGACAACAACCGAACCACAACTAAAACAAATCGAAAACTTTTAAGTTGTGTATTTTTTTGCAAAAACACTGACTGCTTATGCTACGTGTTTTCTGTATTTCGTTATCAACAATAGGCTAATTGACCACAGTCTCACCTGATGGTAAGTGACGACGCGGTCGACGATGGGGCATGCTTGCTTAGAAGATACCGGTTCACTCTAGCCTTAAAACTCCCAGATTATATTTGTCAGGAAATATTGACGCCGGTAAGGTGTTCCATTCCTTTGCTGTCTGAATTATAAACGAGGAATCAAAACGCTTTGTACGTATTCGAGGAATTTCTACCATATACGGATGCCGTGTTTCCGCGCGTCTAGTTGTACCTACGATGGTAACAAGGGGATGCCATCGCACACTCTCCGAACGAAAAAAACCTTGTAAAAAACCGATAGGCCGGCAACCTTACGCCGGTGTTCAAGGCTTAATAATGAAATGGCTTGATTAATGATTTTAGCGTGGTGATTATGGCAATAGCATACTGTATGCCACATAGAGTAGTTGCCATAATCACCACGCTTGGCAGACGGCTTGGTGATTGGTGACAGAAGATTTTAATGTTTCGAGGAGAATGCTGTCCATTCCCCAGATATTGTTTTCACTCACTATACGGACACGTTCATTCGGAGACCTCTGGATTCCGTGTTCCGACTTACATGGAAGATCAGAAAAGTTTTCGCGCCTTCCTGGATATCTCCTGCGATATTCTTGGACGGCAGCACATCCATAAACTAAATGTATATCACAAATGTCTTGCGCGGAATATGGATTATTTGCCATGTTTGCTACGAGTACTAGACTAGACGAAACGAAAACACACGCAAAGCAAGTAACTGTAGTGAACAGGCCCGGGTCAGCTTTAGTACCGATGTCTCCACGAAACGCTCGTGTCACACGCATTCCGACATTTTCTTTGCATCAAGTGACTTCTATAATGTCAAAAGTCAATTGTGTTGTTGTCATGGAAATGATGTACATAACACAACCTAATTAATCGGTATAATTCGTAGTTTTTCTGGCTTTTTGTGTATAATTTCAAATTAATATATCATTATCATCATCTTCTTTGCCTTTTTCCCATTTCGCATTTGTTATTGGGGTCGGCTCCCAAGCTCCCAGTCTAATCTGTAGCGACAAGCTACCAGAATTACACGAGCGACTACAGGATCGGACCGTGAGTTTGCCTAATTCTCAGCTGTTCTTGTTTTTCGTTAATCCTGATAGTTTCAGGTTTCGCACATTTATAAGTAAATCTAGATAAGACCCGTTAAATTTCAGTGGGGGCTGGGGGCCCTTTATCTCCACGGCGCGCTGGGCTGAAGCTCAAATTGCCCTTATACAAGATCTGGCCCTGAGCGACTGCCATCTGATCTGACAACCCATAAGGAACCAGTAACAAGGATGGTTAGACCTGGTATCAGATTCTATCAGGCGTCTGACTACCCGTAACGATTGCCATAGATGGTCTTATGACAACCGGGACCGACGGCTCTCGGAGGCACGGATGGCATCGAAAACTGCACATAACTTACTAGATAAACCATCGGTGCAAGGCCGAGGATCGAACCTGGCGCCGTAAGATTGTGAAGTGCCCATGTTACTGCTCTGCTACCATCGCTCTAACTTCAAATTATATACCAATTATCTTAATCAGTTGAGCATGGGCAGTGACTATGGTTATTGATCAACACTATGGCGACGCGAAAATGTCATGTTGAAGCTTGCAACTAATAAAACTCATCGCCTGTTAAGTATCCCAAGGGACGATAATTACGAGAATCATGGTTGTCTTTTCTGATTCCTACAAATACTGAGCTCAGTGGCCTGTCTTAGTGAACAAACGTGTTCGCCAAAATCACTTTGATATACCCCCAATTTGATGGGATGGGTAACCTTCTTCTGCATGGATATCCTTGTTCACTGCAAATGAAGTGTTGCACGGGATTCCCTTGAGCTTATCAGGTGAGTAAACTCAATTTGAATAGCAAAAATAAATAATTAAAATAAAAATGGTTTCAACCCAAAAAATGGCCTAAAAATGGCAGTAAAAATACAAAGCTTAGGCTAAGAAATAAAAATAAATAAAAGCTATTTCAGTCTCATTTGTTTCATTTAATCCTTATTAGCGGGTGCTTCATCTTCCTGTAGTATTAAAATGTAATAGGTTAAAATAATAATAATAACTTCCTATGTAACTTCCATGTCGATATTTGTTTGGCGTGGCGCGTCACTATGGTATCGATATCGATATTTGAATATGGAGCTAGGTACATCACTATGGCGACACCAGCGTTTCGTGGAGACACGGGAACTAATTGTCGATGATATAGAGCTGTCCTATCTGTCTTTGACTAGTATAGTAGATATCTGTGGTAGTGAACACAACGCGGTCGGCCGGTCGCGGACGCGGAGCGCGGGATAGGGATGTTCCGATCCGATACTAGTAAATACGAGTAAGTACTCGATACTTTTCATTCGATACCAAGTAGTTTTTAGCATCGTCGAATGAATCATTCGATACTTACTTGGTATCGGAATGAAAGTATTAGTATCGAATCGAATCAATGCCGCTATGTCACAACGGGATAGAATCGGAAAAATTCAATGTCGAGCAGCTTTATTTTGCCATAATATTAAGTCTACGAATTGAATTTGTATGAAAATATTTATAATGAATTTTTTTTGTAATTTATGCTAAGCCAAAACAGGATAGAATCGCCAAAAATTCAATGTCGAGCAGCTTTATTTTGCCATAATATTAGGTCTATGAATTGAATTTGTATGAAAATATTTATAATAATTTTTTTGTAATTTGTAAAAATTTTATTTTAGCTAATCTAAGTACTGACCCAAACTATCTATACAAATTTGCCATTTTGATGGCAGTTTGTTTATCTCTTGACTGTAAAAGTCTGCCAGACATGAGGCGATGAAGTCAGCGAAAGCGTTTTGTACTGCTCCTCGAATGTTGAATTTTTTCCCCACTAAAAAAATTGTCTAAATTTGAAAACGTAGAAATATGTTGGGGCAAGGTTCAGTAAGTACGGTGGGTGACGGAGAGCTTCCAGCTGTAACTCTTGTAGCTTTGCGGTGGTCTGTCATGAAGTGTGAGCTCGCGCGTTGTCGTGGAGAAGCAATGGTAAACAGCGATTGACCAGTCTTGGTTGTTGAATTGCGAGCTTCTCCATCATTGTTTGCAATTCTTGGCAATAGACATCTGCCGTCACTGTTGTGCCATTCGGTAAGAAGCTGTGATGTACAAGTCCAGCACTGGTCGACCAGACAGTCACCATGGTCTTCCTATGAGTAATCTTTTTTTAGCGGACTGGTTAGGTGCTGTAGCTGGGTCCACCCACTGAGACGAACGCTTACGGTTGTCGTACAGGATCCACTTTTCATCGCAGGTAACAATTTGATTTAGATTTCCCTCGTTTCTATGCCGATTCAGTAGTGCTATGCATGCTTCGACGCGTAAGTCTCGCTGATGTTCGCTTAGTTCGTGTGGCACCCACTAATCTAGCTTTTTTATCTTTCCGATTTGACGCCAGTGCTTCAATGTTGTATTGACACTAACTCCAAGGCCCGCAGCTAGCTCAGCCGTAGATTGAGTTGGATCCGTTCCACTATCGCCTTCAATTCATCGTTATCGACAATGGTTACCGACCGACCGCGAGGCTCGTTCATTAACTCAAAATTTCCAGATTTAAAACAATTGAACCAATAATGGACCGTGTTTATACAAGCAGTGTTAGGCCCGTACAAATCGTTAATGTTTCGTGTTGTTTGCGCTTCGGTATTTCCGCATTGGAACTCATATTCGAAAATTGTACGAATTTTCAGTTTATCCGTGGCGCCAAAAACTACCACAATTTAAAAAAAAGCTTTCTAAAAACAAATGACTGAATTTGAAATGAAAATAGCACGGCTTTCGAATATAATTTATTTGAATTTCGAATTGCGCGCCAATCCACAGATAATGAAATCTGAAAATGCTGGTTATAGAATCTCCAATTTCATAGGTAAAGTCCTATTATATTTTTTCTTTAAAGGAGCATAGCATGACCCTACTTTATAGTAATAATAATAAATAGAAAATTTCTTTATTGCAGGCATAAAAAGCCCATAAAACACAAAAAATACAGTAAAAGAAAACCTAAAATGAAATTACACTTATGATTGTTGAACATAACAAACAATTTAGTCATTTTCTGTTGCCGCTCTAGTGTGCAGAAAGCCAAAACCTATAGATCGGACAGTACAAGTCCTCAGACAAGCACCGCAAAATCCCATTGACAGATCCTCGTATTGTATATCAAAAGGATGCGATACGGGATCAAACAATGGCAAAGAAGTCAGGAACCCGTTCAGTTCAGTTTTATTAAGATTCTCATAAAAAATAATGTGCATTTTTTGTTAGAAAATACTATTATCTATTATTGAGCCAGACTGAATTAAATACATTACTATATTAAAACTTAATCTCTGAAACTTTGACCGATATATCAATATACCGCAATTTTTTCTCGATATATCGAGTGTGATATTGATATTTTAATAAATATCGATACATTTTTATCGATAGTTTTTTTTTTCACTGCCGACATCCCTACCGGTTTCTCGTACGTTCGTTACAGTTAAACTAATGTCTGCTTAAAATGCGGAACGCTCATTGGTTGTCTGTTGATCATCGGCTGTCTTCGTCCAATGAGCGTTCAGTATCTATAAGTTGACATATTTTGATATAGCAAGGACTAAGTTTTAAACTAACTACCTGCTACCAGCTTTGTGATGTACCGATCCAATCGATTTTCCGATCAGATCGAAACCATGCGATCCAAACTACGGATCGATTGTATTGTATTTATTCATAAACAACATACATTGTGTTTGATTCAACTCTATCAAACATCGGATCGACAATTTCTGTTCCATTTTTTGTTTGAAATCAATGTCGTATAAAAAAAAGTCGTATATAAATTTTGTATTTTCATACGATTTTTTGGATCGAGGTTTTGGAAATAGGGTCAAATGCGTGCTATCCGATCCGGTCGAGACGTTACGATGCATATTGATACACAAAATCGAATCGAGCTTTAAAAAAGCACATCCCTACCAGCTACCTACGTAACTAAGGGTATAATGCTATTCCAGTTAATTCATCTTGCAACAATAGGAAACATCTGCTATACCTGCTCAGACCTTCAATGTTGCCGGTAGCTGTGCGCCCGCGCCGTTTTAATGCGCATGGGTTGTATTCAAACAATAATAACTTTTCCTTTATTACGACTTAGAATAGTGATTTTAGCATCATTATCTATGTAATTTTAGAATCCATCAGTAAAATAAACAATACACGTAGGTTAAGCAGCTAGTTTAAAAAAAATACACTATGCACATAAATACATTTAATATTTTTTTTATTTGTAATCCCCATTAAGTCCAAATTAGGTGAAAACAAATGTCAAAAATTTTCATTATTTGGTAGATAATTTTAGTATCTTTCAAATGGGTTTTTTTTTACATATATTTGAAAAGAGCTAGTTTATTGTTCGTGAATAGGGACTGAAATACCTCTTTAATCCCTAGGGACTAAAAAAGTGATTTTTTGAATTAAATTCCAAAAAAAATATTTGGAATTTATTTTATTTATTTATTTTTTAACTATTAATAAAACTAACAAAAATAGAGGGTTTTTTTTAATCAACGATAGGCTAACATTTCACCACGGTCTCACATGGTAAGTGACGACGCGGTCTACGATGGAGCATGCTTGCCTAGAAGATACCGGTTCACTCTAGCCTTGAAAACTCCCAGATTATATTTGTCAGGAAACAAAAGTAAAATAAAACTAGAATACTCACAATCCCTCCTTCATATGCGTCCTGAGATGCATTTGCACGTGATACCGCGTGTGGAACATATGCGCGCAAACTGGGCACTCGTAGCGGTACGTAAACTTGCTGGTCGAGTGGGTTGCCATGTGTCGCTAGAACAACAATTATTTTTTAGTATAAGTTGTAACCGCCATACGACCACCCCATCTCTTCCCGTGGGTGCCGCCCAAGACACGTCTTGAGCGATCCGGATGATCCTATAGCGGCCGTTATGACGGCTGCGCTAGGATACCAGCACCGGTATAGGATACCAGCGTAACACAATCAGACACCTCGCCCGCCGGAGAGGTCGACGTACCCCCCGTAGGTTAGCTAGAACGGTCGCGACTTTCCATAGGGTCCACTCTTCCAGTGGACGTAGCCTTCTCGATCCTCGCCGCCCGGCAACGGCCCAACCGAGGCTCGCACCCCAGGGGTGCCCTTGTGCTAGTTGCCTCCCACTTTTGACAGCTGGGCGCCTTAAGCGCCTGCCCTCCCGCCCGGTGACGCTGTAAAGGTCGGTAGAGACCAACAGCATTAGCCCGTTCCAAAAAAAAAAAAACTACCACCCCTGCTCTTCCCGTGGGTGCCGTAAGAGCCGGCTAAAGGAACATCCAGGAAATGGGCAGCAGCATTCTCTGAGGTACATTAAAATCTGCGATTACCAAGCCACCTGCCAAGCGTGGTGATTATGGCAAATCTGTCATATCACACTAATATTAAAGGCGAAAGTTCGTCATCCTGAGACTTCACATAGCCTAGTGATAAGATTACTAGACTATGTGATCAGATCATAAAGTCTCATTTGCCCAGTAATGTCACTAGCTACAATGCCCTTCAAGCCGGAACACAGTAGTGCTTGCACACTACTGCTTGGCGGCAGAATAACTGGCAAAGCGGTGGTACCTACCTAGACGAGCTTTGCAGAAAAGTCCTACCACCTAGTAAAAGTGACTACTATGAAGGTGACGAACCTGGAGCTTAGAATGCGCGTTGTACCGTTTGTTGCAAATGTCGCAAATGAAAGTTTTCTCGCCCGCCTCTACTGGATTACATCGCGCCTTCCTGTGATATATCTGAAGACAAATAAATTAATTTTATATGAGCTCTTTATAGGATAATATACAAGGCGAGTTTGAAATACACACATCAAAAAAGTCATGTATGATATTACAAATTTACCGTTTATATTAATTAATTTCTAAGTATTTACTCACTCAAAGTGCGTAGGTAAGTAAACTTTTTTGTTATTGATGACATACTGGCTGGTTGTAAAAAAAAAATCGATTATGTTTTGTTTTTTCATAAAATTCAAATGACTGCGAATTTGTTTGAATTTAAGGTTAAATGTCAGGTGTTGCTAAGCACCAAAATCCGCGCGATGGCGGTGTTTCCCCGAAAACATGTTTTTATATATTTTACGATAAATAACAAGAAATAAACTCATTTTAAGTTATTTTGCGGGTTTTTGATTGTGTTCTTAGCATATATTAGACATAGTTGAACCTAGTAATACCTACACTTTTGAGTGTAAGTCAATCAAAATCCAATTCCTGTATAATGTAATCGAATAACGCACACATAAGCAGAAACTAAAACTGAAGTTAGTGTATTGTGAAATTGGCCACATTGTCAGGCTTCTAAATGGCGCAGTTGTAACATTGCTAGATTTGCAATCGTGTAACTCGAGTTCGAATCTCAATACTCGTAGTTTTATTTTGCTATAACTTTTAAACATTATATATTGGCTATCTATTGTGCTGAGTAATAATATCAATAATTGCTATTATTAGGTAAAAATTTAGCTTAGTGTACGCAACGTACTGCACTAGATTGAAAAGTAAAATAAAAGTCCAGATTACATTCAAAAAGATTTATTTTCAATTATTATAAATCTATACATTTAGCATTTATTTTTTACTCTTCTCAGTAAGATTTTTGGCAGCACGCATTTTTTATAAAATGATGATTTCTGGACCATCTTCTCAATAACATCTTCGTCTCTTGGTATTTCTAACACAGTGATTGGTTGCACTGGTGAAATGAAGCACACAAAGTAATATTTCTGCATTTTTGTCACCCTTAGCCTGGCCTTGTACCTGCAATCCAAAGAATATGAATATTTATTTCAAGCACATAAGATTTTATGCATTACCATAAGCTAGAACATAGAAAATGTTTCGCCACCAAGTCTTTATTTTTACCCAGCTACGCAAGGAGGTTTATGTTTTCTGAGTACATATTTCTTTCGTATTACCACTTCTCATTTCTATAGCCGCATAATGTCTTGAGTAGGTATATAACAATTGACAAAACATTATATTACATTATGACATGTTTTTACTTATTATTTATTATATAGAGGTACTACACTTTTTTGCCAACACCATCAACATTTTCTTTCATCATCATCATCAGCCTGAAGACGTCCACTGATGAACATAGGCCTCCCCCAAAGAGCGCCACTTTGAGCAGCCGCTTGCCTCCTGCATCTATCGGCTCCCCGCGATTCTGACCACTTCGTCGGTCCACCTTGTAGGGCCGACCTAAGCTGCGTCTTCCGGTTCATGGTTGCCACTCAAGAACCTTTCCTCCTCATCGGTTGTCAGTTCTACAAACAATGTGGCCTGCCCACTGCCACTTCAACTTGCTGATTCTCAAAGCTATATTGATTACATTTTCTGTACTAACGTAATATTATCCATTTGTATTCACACTGCATATCCAAATATCCACATCCACATACCTGGTAATAATAATTGTGATTTTCATTCATTTTCAGTCTTCCATCTATGAATATAAGTGGAAAAACGTTTTTTTTGTTTGGCAACCTGAAACACTACTGAATTTCTAACCTCTTATTAGGTACCTATGGTAGGCTTAGATTTTTTGCAATGCATCTGCCCGTCTGTAAAAAAAGAAATAAGTAAGTAGGGACGAAGCACTCGGAATCTAGGATAGTCTTTGTACTAAAAAAAATAGTTCTATTTATGTGTATAGGTTCAACACTTACGAAACATCTTCGCCATGGAAACGCTTGAGCTGAGCATGAACCCGTTTTCGGTTACTTTTAGGCCTAGAATATCCGTGAGTTTTATACTCGATTGTGATAAGTTAGGTATTCATTTTTCTGTTCAGCAAACTTACAAAATACAAACAGTATACCTAACCTAAAACAGACGACAGACTCTGAATTTGTGTTGCCAGTGCACAGCGGTCAAAAAGTTTCTTGGATCTTGTATTTGCCTTTCCTGATAAAAGTGATACAGCTTGCAAAACACTTTTCTTTGCTGATATGAATGACATTTTCAAAGGAAACGCGTCTACAATAGAAATTATACGTAATCTCTATGAACATTTCCAATAGTATACAATCAGATAAATAGCGGGGGTGTAACGGTATAATTATCATAAGTAACTCAAAATGTACACTTGGAAAGTTCTGGCAGCACTGAGTTGAATACCTCACAGTTTGAATTATTTTGTTATTACGATTTTGTGTTACACGGACACGGATCGGCAACGTCGCGCGCTGCGACATAGCGCCGCTCTGCTCTCGCAAAGTAATGTGTACTTGCTTACACCATGCACAAACTGACAACGTCGCACGCACAATGCACCACTACAAATGTAAAATTTGTCGAATTTACTAGGCTAAAATAATATACTTCCTAGCTATTATACAATAATGTTATTGATTTTGCGGATACACAAGCCTAAATAAGGGCTATGTTAAGTTATGGCGACTTTTAAATCACACCAGGAACTGAATCTAAGTCAAGCAAAGTTTGTATGGGAAACGTTTAACCTTAAGTGCGTTTTAATTGACACGTTTATTCTTGATTTTATAATTTTACATTTAAATAAAGTTAGCGACAAAATTGAATCGTTAGATATTCTTCACGTCATGGAGCGACGTCATTTGATGGCAGATGAAATGCAAAGAGCTGTAGGGATGTTGCAAGCGGGAAGTAATCAATCTCAGGTACCTCGATATTTTGGCATTCATAGAAGTGTTATTTGTCGTTTTTGGCAGCGCTACAATAATACAGGGGAACCCGCTGAACAGCACCCAGGCCGTAGAAGGAGTACAACCACTCGGCAAGACCGGTAAAACATAATCGATTTTTTTTTACAACCAGCCAGTATGTCATCAATAACAAAAAAGTTTACTTACCTACGCACTTTGAGTGAGTAAATACTTAGAAATTTATTAATATAAATGGTAAATTTGTAACATCATCCATGTTGCTTAGACTTTTTTGATGTGTGTAGTTTGAATTGGTATATTATCCCGAAAGGGGGGGACTGGGACCATGATAGCCCACAAGTTGTGAGAGCCTTACTTGAAACTGCGTGTTTCCACACCTCCATACTAAAAAATTAATCCACTCACAAAATTGCACCTGCAATCGCTACTAGTTTTTTTTTTCTTATGTTTTGGCTCCACACATAGTGTATTTAGCCAGTGTCAAGTATTGTAATTTTTCATCGTATTATGGAATATTTCACGTAAAGTCAAGTCTTAGTCACAGTCATAGTCCAGTCTAAGTCAGGTAGTCATAATCCCAATAATCCAGTCTAAGTTTTGCCCTAGTAAAGTTGTGGCAACTTTACTAGAGGCTTCTATGGAATTTTGGAAGCAACACGAAAAACTACCTTTCACTACATTATATCACTTGCCAACACTTATACTCGTAATTCAGCACTTAATGCGCAAAACGCCACTAATTTTAAACATTAACACTGGAAAAAACATAAGTTTTGTGAAATAATGCAATGCAACGACGTGAACTTTTTCGCGTTCCCGCCAAAACTCCGCTACTAAAATAAATAAACAAATGAATTTCCAAACACAGGTCGTCGAACTCATTTAAGTGCATTCGGTCAAGGACGAAGTTCAACTACACCCAGCTGCGCTAGGGCTATCCTCGAAGCGTTTGGGTAAAATTATAACGTAAACTATACATGGCATTTCTTCAATGAAAATCTATTAATTTAGAAAAGTCGTAGAAGAAACCAAAGACTTCTATGTATACACTAGACAGGACATCTCTAACTTGCACTGTCGACCACTGCAAATATGCCAGCCGGCATCTTCTCGCTCATACGATGCTCAGCACTCAAAGCGACTGCACGAGCAGCAGTGAATAGCAGTAAAAATTATGATCCGAATATGCCATTGCATTAGCGCTGCGTGTTGGGATCGTTGGTTAGACGATTTAATCTTGTAAAGCGCTGTAGCGGATTTCAGTTTAATTGTACAAAAAATAGCAACTATTTGTGCTTCGAATAGCTTCTCTAGTACGTAGTACATATACCTGGCCTGTTAGCTCAGTTGGTAGTAGCTCTGCCTTCTGAACTATAGGTTGTAGGTTCGATTCCTACCCAGGACAAACATTTGTGTGATGAACATCGATGTTTGTTCTGTGTCTGGTTGTTATATTGTATTCTATGTATGTATTTACAAACAAAAAAGTATCTAAGTATTGTATCAGTTATCTGGTTCCCATAGTACAAGCTATGCTTAGTTTGGGGCTAGATGGCGCTGCGTGACATGTAAAAAAAAAAGAAACCTCTTTGGAAGAAACATTGTCTACCTTGGGGACTAGCCCAAGTAGTACCCCCTTTAGGGATAATATACCAATTCAAACTCAGATTGTATTGTGAGGTAGGTAATCTGTGTACTGCTATTATAGGGTACTTTTCGAGACACGCTATAATCGATAATATCGATTTTATTGCACTTCTAGATGACCCACCCGGATAGATATAAAATTCTTTATTGCCCAAACTATACATACATACCATACAAATATAAATACAATACATATTTAGAGTATGCTTATCTATAACAATATTATAATGAGGAAAGTATTGTTTGTTTGCATTGAATAGGCTCCGAAACTACTGAACCGATTTGAAAAATTCTTTCACTGTTGGGAAGCTACACTATCCGCGGGTGACATAGGCTATATTATATTTTCAAAAAAATTAGGGGCCCTTACTAAAACTCCAATAATGTAACCCAAGGTATAAAAAAATTACCTAAAATATTCTATACATCGCGTACGCTGCGAAACCTATTACCCGTGCGAAGCCGGGGCGAGCCGCTAGTATACGATACAATAATCTCGAAATGGTTTTTAAATTTCGGTTCCTCCCAAAAAAGGAAATGTTATCCATAAAAAGTCCAAGTATAGTACAAAATGTTGCCATATAACTCACCATTGTCGCCCGTTTAGTATAATTGTTCCCACAGAGTGTGCATACATAAGGTTTCTTGCCAGTATGCGTCGCTTCGTGCTCCTTTAGGGATTCCTTATCTACTTGCGGTAGAAGGCAAAAATGACACTTGTGTAATATGTTGCCAGATTCTTCGTGACTTTTTTTATGCACTTCCAACGTTTCTAGGTGTAAAAACCTGAAAATAATATACATTAAAAAACTTCAATCGCCTTATTGTCACACTAAAAAGAATTTGATTCGATATTTTCCTCGCAGTATGTGTAGCGGAAACAGAAATACATCATCTGTGAAAATTTCAACTGTCTAACTATCACGGTTCATGAGATACAACCTGGTAACAGGCGGACAGACAGACAGTCAGACAGACAGACCGACAGCGGAGCCTTAGTAATAGGGTCCGTTTTACCCTTTGGGTACAGTACCCTAAAAATACAACCAAATTATTGAGAACACCCATTTTTGAATTCGGTTAAAACAAATACGTACCTCCGATGACAGAAATCGCAAACGTGCGGCCATTTTTGGTGTTTCTTAACTTTCTTCTCGAAGAATGTCTTCTTTGACTTATTCGTTATTTTTTTCTTTTTCTTTTTCACTTTGGACCTGGAAAAATAACGGAATTAAGTATTTTTTACACTTATCTACATCTACGTGCGGTGCCATGGTCGGGCCCAGAGTGAAGCAGAGTTGCTGCTGTCGAGACTTGAGTCGGATTGGATTTCTGGAGCTCTTCAAGTCGCAAGTGAATAGGTATCTTCTAGGCAAGCATGTACCACCGTAGACCGCGTCGTCACTTCCCATCAGGTGGGATTGTGGTCAAATGCGGTTCTATTTAGTTGTAAAAAAAATACAAGGAAATATTTCTGGATCCTGCATTTTGGCCAAAAGGCGAAGGGTTCCGGCGGTACAGCAATTCTTCTGCGATCACCAAGCAGCAATTACTATTTCTTCGAATATTTTGTCTGTCTGTCTGTCCCTTTGAACACTCATCACGCTGAAACTACAGAACGGATTTCGCTTTTGCTGAAATTTGGTATGGTTATAGCATGGAACAAATAAAAGAGAGGAATGCCAATACACCAAGAAAACAGCGTAGATAAAAAAAATGGTAAAAACCGTTATAAAACTAGATGGCGTTGCAAAATGAGCGGGCTATACGGCTAGCTACGGCGGGCTAAGTTTAAAACGGTTTTTTGGCATATTTCTGATCTACGCTCACTTATAACCCGCTCATTTTGCAACACAATCTAGTTTTAGGCATACTTTTGATCTACGCTGTTTTCTTGGTGTATTCCTCTCCTCCTTGTTCCATGGTAAAACTAATTAGCCCGTGCGAAACCGGGGCGGGCCAGCTAGTGACAAAAGAAATACATACTTTTTGGTCTTTTTCAGCGGGTCTTCTTCGGTACCCGCTTCTACTTTAACCTCCGGCTCAGGATCTACTTCCTCCTTGATGCCGTCTTTAGCTGAAAAGTAAAAAAGTTTTATATATGAGCCTCTATATTTTTAAACTGTAGTTGCCTGAAAAAGTTGGTGACTTTAGCTCTACGAGCACTGTATTTTGTGCTCGTAGAGCTAAAGTCACCAAACCTATTTACACTACAAACTTATAAAAATAACACGTCTTTCTTTAATCCAATAGTTAGAATGGCTCGTCAATATAATAATTTGTTAGTCAATAATTCAAAATTGGACATCTTTGATCCAAAAATTGGCAGTTACATAAAAACAATTAAAGATATCCTCCACGGGAAACCGGATGGTTTCGACACAACAGCTGCGTTGTGTCGAAATGATCCACCTCACCCTTAGTGACACTCCCTAAACTCCTCAAAATTTAATTTTAGTATACCGTTGTCATTGGGTCATCAGCAAAGAATGAATGAATGAATGAATGAATGAATGAATGAAATATATTTATTCATGACATACACAATGGAACACAACATAGGTACAGTAGAAACACAAAACACAGAGGAACAAACGTATAACATTGTGTAATGTCAGGAAAGGGCTCCGGCTCAGCATACAACTGAGATTGCAGATCACAACCTCAGTTACTGATTTTCAGCCGGAACCCAAATTCATGACATCACAGACGTATTCTATACAAACTAACAAAAAATATAATAATAATACAGTATAAACTACAGATTAACACATAAGAAAAAAAAAACAAAAGGCACAGTCAGTGATGTCTGTGCAACAAGGCAAACATGGCAACACAGAATAGCAATAAATCAATATGGCAATTCAAAACGGCTGTCAGTGTCAACGTCAAACATGACATGAAAAACGTGTGCCCGCTCTACGTACGTGGCAATATTCGTTGATATATTAGTTCTCAGGCAAATTTCGTGCTTTTGCAACGAATAAAATACAATCCAATAAACAAATCGAGTATATAGCCATTTCCACTACATGGATATTAGTGAAGCAGCTGTCATCAAAGCATCAAGCATCAAGATTATACATTAATCAAAAAGAACTTGCGGGAAGGACAGGTGCAGTTATGGAGTTAGAGCAGAGAACATAGTTAACTTCGAGCCAACTGGTAAGTGGGACGGCGATCTTTTTCTAAGAAAGAAAAATTCATGTAGGTACCTACTCAATATGTTCGCGTCGCAGTTGAATAAAATTCCTGCCTACACTACGTAGTAAACATGTAGGCAGGTGAGCAGCTGACAGATCTTTTACTGCAGCTTCTGTTCTTTTATAAGATGCAACCTCAACTGCTTCCTAAACGTTTGCACTGTTTTCAGGGATCGGATTGGCGGAGGCAGATCATTCCAACATTTTGATGCAGCGAATCGGAAACTACCACGAAAAGATACGGTCCTATGTTGGGGAGTCAGCAGTTGGAATTTAACTCGCCTGTTATAATTGCGTCTTTCATGAGCCCAAGCCAGCTTCTGAAACAAATACTCAGGCCGATTGTTTCTAATAATACCAAAAAGTAAGGTAGCAAAATGAAGCTGTCGGCGAGATTTCATTTTCATAAGATTTGCATCATTAAGAAAGGGTGTAACATGACCTCGAAAAGGAACATTAAAGCAGAAACGTGCACAAGAGTTTTGAACTCTCTGTATAAGTCTCTCAGTTCTAGACAAGAGGCAAGGTCCAAAAACCACATCAACATAATTCAGTTTTGAAAGGATGAGTGACTCACAGAGATTTATCCTAAGATCTACACTAAGGTAAGGCCTAACTTTGTATAACACTTTAAGTCTATAAAAGCAGTTACGCACTGCCTCCTGAATATGGTGCTCAAAATGAAGATGACTGTCCATAATTAAACCTAAATTACGAGCCTCAGCAACACATTCAATAGGTTCATTTAAAATGGTAACCCTAGGGTTGTGGCCTACTATCTTCTCCACTTGCTTTCTAGAACCCATTATTAAATATTTTGATTTAGTAGGATTTAAAACCATGCAATTATATGCAGACCAATTTGCTATGTTGACTAAGTCTTCATTAATATTTTTCACAGCAGCATCAGTATCATTGGGATGAAAATGCAAATACAACTGCAAATCGTCGGCATAAATATGATATCGGCAATATTTGATTTTGCTAATGATGTCGGCACTGTACAGTATAAAAAGAATAGGCCCAAGAATCGATCCTTGAGGAACACCTCGAAGGTTATATGAACAAGATGAAAAGGACTTTTTACCATCCAGACGCGTTATTTCTACAATTTGAGACCGCAACTTCAAGTAACTATCGAACCATTTAATAGTGCCGGCATCAAATCCATAGTAAGCCAATTTAGATAAGAGAAGCGAAACGTTGATAGCGTCAAATGCACGCGAAAAATCAAGCAGGACTAGAATAGTACCCATACCATGATCTTGAGCAGCAAGCACATTGTCCACAACATCAAGCAATGCTGTCGCCGTACTGCGACCTTTACGAAAACCTGACTGGTTTACAGGCAAGATGTTCTCTGTTTCAAGGTATTTAGTCATTTGAATACATACAACTTTCTCTAATATTTTTGACATACAAGGCAAAATGCTTATAGGTCGCAGGTCTTTTACAGATGACAAGTTCTGCTTCTTAGGAATAGGTTTTATCAAAGAAATTTTCCACAAATCTGGCACAGTACTAGTAAATATAGATAAGTTCATTAACTTTGTAATTATAGGGAGTGTGCTAGGTAAAGTTATTAAAAGCATCTGCAAAGTGATATGATCTATACCTTCCGCATTCGAAGAAAGGCTTTTTATTATACTGGCCACCATCTCTTCACTAACTGGTTCCAGTTTGAATACAGACTTATTGAAACGATGGTATTCAAAATATGTAAGGTCAGAAATACTTACGAAATCCTTACCAGGTACATCAAGGAATAGAGAGTTGATAACATTAGGGTCATTACAAAAAGAGGGTAAATCAACGTTAGTTTTACTACTGGGAATAACTGTACTTTTAAGGTTTTTCCACAATTTTTTTGGATTACTAATGTTTTGGTTAATATGATTGTTAAAGTAAACTTTTTTTTCTTGATACATAGCATTAATTACCGTTTGCTTCATATCCTTATACGATTCTTTGTGTATGCTAGATTTTGATACCTTGTACTGATCGTGACAGCGGTCTCGGATACACATCATGTCTTTAATGGTGTCAGTGATCCAAGGGTATGAGAGTTTTTTTACAAGTATGGATTTCTTTGGGACATGGAGATCAAATAGTGTTAGAATAGACAGATTAAACATTGACACCATGTCATTTACATTGTTCATTGATTCTATTTCATGCCAATTTATTTGGTTTAAGTCTTGGTTGAAAAATTCTAAAAGTATATTTTTAAATGGTCTGTAAACAATAACGTGAGGTACCGGCTTTTCAGCTTTAATGTTAAATTCAACACAAACTACAGCATGATTCCCTAGTTCGGGAATATAATGAACACTACTAGATCGAATCTTAGCATCTGTACACACCAAATCAATAAGAGTTTCACTGTGATCTGTGAAATGTGTAGGCTCAGTTATCACTTGTTTAAGGTTCGTGTAATCTAAAAAGGTCTGTAATAATTTACTTTTGTTATCTGAAGGATTGAGCAAGTTAATATTGAAATCTCCTACAATTGAAATATAATCATAGTCACCAAAACTGGACACCGACTGGGTCAGACTATCAAGGAATATATTAACATCCAGCCAGGGGGGTCGATAGGCAGTCCCAACAATTATTTTACGTGAACCAGCCCTAATACTCAACCACATCTGCTCCACAGACGCGGTGGGAGGGTGAGGGCAAGTTCGCACGTTGATACCGCGCTTTATATAAAAGCCTACCCCGCCACCGCGGCCCGCACGCACGGACACCGGCCGCGGCGTGTGCCGCAGTCGGTAGCCGGGCACCACGGGCGCGCGGCCGATCTCCCCTTCTCTCAGCCAAGTTTCGTTAATGGCCATAATGTCAACTCCCAATCTCTCCAAGGCTACAATAAATTCATCATGTTTAGTACCCAGCGAGCCAGCATTGAATAAACCAACTTTTAACAGTTTATAAGCCATTATAACATTATAGTAACATATTGTACCGAGCAAGGAAACTTCAAAGATACACAGATGATCAAGATAACAAATACGCCTAAGTGAAGTAACACTGTTACTAAATAACTGAAAAACACAAGTCCACAACAAAATAAAAATTGAGCAATTTGTGTTAGATGACTTTTACGATTTACCATGAGGTACTTAAAAACATACCACCTAACTTTACAAGGAAAGAAGAATAGATACATAGTAATAATAATGTATTTAGTTTTAGCAACAACCACAGATCTAAATCTATTATACTTAGTAAGATTATTATAACTACTATTTATACTAAAATAATTTGGGTAAAGTGTATAAGGTATTATTATCTGGTTAAGTAGGTATACTAATGGATGTAAAAAATGTAATATTGTACTATTAACTATTTGTGAACAAATAAATACTAGGACAAAAGCATCATAAGTTTTCTGAATAAGATATTTAAAAATAATTTTACTACTAACATAAATTAGGCAACATAATATTATTATTATAAACTCGCAAGCAATACATGTAGTTGACCACGCTAAGACAATGTTCTCAAACTTTTTCAGCACCAAAAACCCGATCAAAGTCAGCGTCTGAGCGTATGAAGTACGCCTGCTTCCCATCGCTCTGCCTTGCAAAGATGCGCCCCCTCTTAGTCCACGAATAACGCCATTGTCGCTTTCGACATTCCTCGCGCACCCGATGGAATAAAAGACGATTGGTTTTCGTAAGCCGCTCGTTGATGAAAACCCTCCGCGGCGGTCCCGCCAGCCCGACGTCTGCTGTGGTGAAATTGCGACGGACGCGCGCGGCCTGCAGCAGGTCGTCTCGCAAGTGGCGGCGCGCGCGGCCGCCCGCCCCGCCGCCCTCGCCAGTGGCGCTCGCGCCTACCGAACCCACGCGCTCTGCAAACACAATGTCTCGCGACTCTAAAGTGACCCCTAGCTTCGCAGCCAGGACAGTGATAGCTTGCAGGACATTCTCGCCCTTTTCCTCGGGTAAATGGCCAATGTCCAGGTCAGACAAAAGTGAATCCTGGTCCCGCTCAGCTAGTTCCATCTTGAGCTGGGCCACAGTCAGCTGAAGGTCAGTGACCTCATTTACAGGCATTTCCCTGCGCTCTATCGCCTCTAGCCTACGCTGAAACCCGTCCATCCGGCTTCTCACACTCGCCATAGTATCACGGAACTCTTTACGGAACTCGCGCGACTCGGCCATGTATTCCGCGAGTTCATGCCGCATGTCGCGAACATCCTGTTCCAAGACCGGGGATGCAGCGATAGGAGGTGTCAAAATAGGGAGTGAAGAGAGCACCGTGTCAGCAGGAGGTGATTCGACAGCAGCGGCCTTACGCGTGGGCGGGGGAGCAACTGCCCCGCAGATCCCTTTTACCGGAGTGCTACTGTTATCGCCCTTGCGTTGCTTCTTTTTGCACTCTGGGCAAACCCAGTCCTTAAGCCCGACCACGCCATCAGAAATCCCTACACAGACTTTGTGAAATGTGAGGGGGCATAATGTACACGTAGCGACACCTGTCGACGGAAGGAACTTGCCGCAAGCCGAGCACTTAGCCATAACGCGTGTCTATAATATAATCAATAGGCGAGTAGACCGGCACTTAGCTAAGTGATTATAATGGTACAACCACTACAAGCTAGATGGCGACACAGAAAAAACAAAACTGCTTGGTCTCAAGAGATATTAAAATAGTCTACCCACTTTCAAAATCATCAATCCAAGATGACACCACTATAGATTTGCGTATTAATCACAAAGCCGACCACGTAAGGGCCTGCAAACACTAACACAGCTGCTCTGCAGGGTTACTCTTGACACTCGATTTCAATCGTAATTTGGGATTTGGAACGAAATCGTAGCATTTGGTACTCTTGAATCCGATACTAGCGCACGATTGGAATCTTTGTCCGTGGAATTTTACGGAACTAAATGGAATCGACTCATTTCTACACCATCCGCTTTTTCGGTACTCTTGACGCGATTTGACATTGGCAAATTGAGTTTGAAGTAGAGTTTGCGATAGAATTTTCAGACCTTTCAAAAGTTAACTTTTTTGCGTTCGAGTGTGTTGTGTTAAGTGGTTTCGGAAGCAATTCGGAAGTAAAATGGCACGTTTAGCTCTTATTTTTGATATTTTGGACAATGCACATAGAGAAGATCTAAGGCAACGTCGAAACCTAAGAAGAATGGCGCGATACACTGAGAAAGCTTTTGCCATGAACGACAACGAGTTTAAGAAATGTTACAGAGTGACGAAAGACCTTTTTGAGGTCATATGTGGCGATTTAGAGCCTCTGATGCCAAAGCCTACTCGTCGTAGTGACATGTCCTCGAGATACGAGGTTTGTAAATATAGGTGGTAGTTCTTTCATGCGTGGTGTTTTTACGAGAAGTCTCTCTCCTCCAACTTTTTGAACTTGTAGGCCTGTTTTAATAGTTGCCTTATAGCATCACAGAATTGGTAATTTCTGTCGTCCCATTTCTTTTTTGTCTCGTATTTGCCATGGGCGGACCGCAACAGACCTTTTGCTATCCCTGGATTGTCCCCAAGGAAATCCGCTAGAGCCTCCAGCTGCTGGTAGGTTGGCCTACTCATAATCTTTCCTGTTAGAACGAACGAATATCTCCAACCAAATACTTCAAATCTTGAAAACAAAACCGCTAAACAACAGCTGGAGCGGAGTTTTGGCGGGAACGCGGAAAAGTTCACGTCGGTGCATTGTATTATTTTACAAAACTTATGCTTTTTCCAGTGTTAATGTTTAAAATTGGTGGTGTTTTACGCATTAAGTGCTGAATTACGAGCATGAGTGTGGGCAAGTGATATAATGTAGTGAAACGTGGTTTTTCGTATTGCTTCCAAAATTCCATAGAAGCCTCTAGTAAAGTTGCCACCACTTTACTAGGGCATGCCTTAGACTGGATTATGACTTAGACTCGACTATGACTACTCTGACTGTGACTATGACTTGACTTTAAGTGAAAATTTCCATAATACGATGAAAAATTACAAAACTTGACACTGGCTAAATACACTATGTGTGGAGCCAAAATATAAAAAAAAAAACAGCTGGAGCACACAGAACATTGATACTAGTTTTTTTTTCTAGACAACCATGATGTCAATAATGACATTATTCATTCAGCCGTTCTTGATATTATTCGTCGGTAAATAACCGCTTTTATTTCTTTGAAAGTGACTAAATATCATCAAAAGTGAAGGTTTTATGGTAATATATTTTTTATCACTGTTATTAATAAGGTTTTTACATGTTTTCCACAAATTTTGGTATTAATATTTTCTATTATGTGTGCATGGCAACACTTACATAGTGTTGTACTTTTATGGGTCACAATATTAAGTCGATTGCATTTCCGATTTCAATTTCGATCTCGATTTTGTTGAAGGGTACCAAATTGTTTAACATTGGAATTGAGATTGGTTCGGATTAGAATTAGAGTGAAATTGGGATTGGATTCAAGAGTAACCCTGCTGGTTGCCGTTGCACTCACTGACTATACTTTTACTGAGAACTAAAACGATCTAGTAATTTTTAAAGCGTAAATTTCTGCGAGCGTATTACGATGCAATGCCGTCCGTGACGTCACTCAAAGCTTGTGGTTTTGCTGATGGGTGCCTACTGTCATCTGCATGTCTCGGTCGGTAGTGATTGTGTAATTTATATTTTTTCTGTGTACACATAGTTTAAGCTGCAATCCAGAACAGATTTGTTTGTATATTTACCTATTTGGAATAAGTAGTTGATTGTAATTTGTTTTGTGTACCTATATATAAATAAATAAATAAATAAATAAATAAATAAATAAACAAATGACTACTATTGTTGTTTTATCTATTTAATTTGTTATTCTTGACTGGCCTGTTAGCTAAGTTGGTAGTAGCTCTGCCTTCTGAACTGTAGGCTGTGGGTTCGATTCCCACTCAGGACAAACATTTGTGTAATAAACATCGACGTTTGTTCTGTGTGTTGGTGTTATATTGTATTCTATCAGCAAGCGTATTCCCCGAAATGGTTTTGTAATTACCACAAACAAAATAAAATTAACAATCCCCAATGTCGGTTGAAAATATAACAAACGTGATTTTAAACAAGGATTAACCATTTAATCTGTTGATTGACTTACTGTCCCATGATTCGTCGTGAGTGAGCACGTGTCGATGCATCTTGCTCGCAGTTATGAATCCTCTCTTACAGATGTAGCAGATGAACGGTTTTTCACCTGAAACCAATACAACACTATGTACCTTTTCAACACATTTGCTCAAAAATGCATTTATATAGCCTGTATACATTGTTCGAAAGTTAAACATTACGCACCATACAACGGAGCGTGCGGTAAAATAGGTACTTAGGTGAGAGTACCTATTTTACCGCACGCTCCGTTGTATAGCGCCGTGCGTATCCCTTAAGGTTTTCTTTAATTTCCATAAAAAATATTATAAGAATTCCATCCACCAAGGAGTTTCACATTACAAGAATAAACAAACTGAATGACCCAAACCAAAACTCCTTGGAAGCGTTTTTGCTGAATACGTTTGTCTCACTTTAATACTAAGAAGAAAAAAACTAAAGATGTAGTTCTAATTTTCACCACACGCACGTGGCGCCATTTGCATTGTAAATGCGCGCCATTTTAGCCCATTTTCATATTAGATTAGAAACGTTAAAGATTGTTTGTTGCGACTTTCCCACTAATATAAGTTTGTTTCCTTTCCTATTGCACTGTTTTCTCGCAAATGTGTTGAAAAACTTTGTATGATACGCGTGCGGAAATTGGTTTTTACAAACTCGTGACTATGGTAAGCCCTCGACTTCTCGGGCTTACATTTGTCTACTCGTTTTTACCGCACTAATATCATAAATAACTATTTCCATTTTATAAATCGTTTTATGATAGCTTATAGAAAACTAGCTTCTACCCCGCAGCTGGACCATGCCTCAGAAACCGTGTATTTTTACTCCTTTAAGTGATAAAATTTAAAAATTGCCGAGACCCGTATCTATTTATTTTGTATGTTCTTTACACATTCCGAATTTCATTTTTTTTTGTGATACGTTAAAAATTTTTAATATTTCCATGCAAACTAACTACAAAATTCATGCCTTTAGGGGTTGATTTTAAGAATGTTTGTATGCGCCAAGTTTCAAAGCAATACGTCACGAAGTGTAGGTTTTTCATACAAACGTTGTTTACCCGTTTCATCCCTTTAGGGGTTGAATTTTCAAAAACCCTTTCTTAGCACGTGCTTCACACTAATATTATAAAGGCGAAAGTTTGTGTGTATGTGTGTATGTTTGTTACTCTTTCACGCTCTAACAGCTGGACGGATTTGAATGAAATTTGGTATGGAGGTAGCTTATACCCTGGATTAAAACATAGGCTACTTTTTATTCCAATAACGGGAACGGTTCCTGTAGGAACGCGGGTGGAACCGCGGGGCGCTGCTGGTATGTCATAAATGGATGCCACCCTCCAAGTTTCAAGTCCCTACGTCCAGCGGTTTGGGCTGTATGTTGTCTGTCAGTCAGTCAGGACAAGGCCTTTTATATGAATAGATTGCGGGCAAACTTTGTCCTAACCTAACGTCTTCAAAATAAAATCCAAACAAATAAATAGGCATGCACTCAAAGTGGCGCTCTGTAGGGGAGGCCCATGTTCAGCAGTGGACGTCTTCAGGCTGATGATGATGAATCAGCCAATTCTTCAAACTCACCAGTATGCGTCCTCATATGGACCCTCAAGTAACTCTTGGAGCTGAGCTTCTTGTGGCACACCTGGCAGGAGGTGGTGCGGGCGCGCGCGGCCGGCGGCGCGGGGGGGGACACGGCCCACGTGTTGGATGGGAAGTACTCCTCTTCTGATGGCGGCTCCCTGGAAAGAAACGCGGTTTTGTAGCAATTTTCAAATGTCAAGGTTTCTTTATGTTTTACTAGGTGGTAGGACTTTTCTGCAAAGTTCGTCTAGGTAGGTACCACCGCTTCGCCAGTTATTCTGCCGCCAAGCAGTAGTGTGCAAGCACTACTGTGTTCCCGTTTGAAGGGCATTGTAGCTAGTGAAATTACTGGGCAAATGAGACTTTACGATCTGATCTCACAGTCTAGAAATCTTTTTTAGACTGTGTGATGTCTCAGGATGACGTGTGCACTGTGCAGTGCAGAGTCAAGCGAAAATTTAATTTAAAGTTCCGAATGACACTGCTATCTGTTATGGACGGCCGTGTCGCTTAACACCAGGCGAGCGACTAGCTCGTCACGTACTTCGATTACATCAAAAAAATAATAAAAAAAGAAGTTGAACCATGCTTACTTTTCTTTCTTCACGTCTTTGTCATCATCATTATCATCATCATCACAACGATCATCATCATCATCTCCATGATCATCCATTTCCTGGCCTCTCGGAGAACTAGTTTCTTCTTCTTCTATCTCCACTTTAATGCCCCCGTTTACTTCGATTTCTTCTATAGTCACTTTAGCGGTCGGTAGCGGTGCCACAAAGTGCTTGCTTTCATCATAAAACTCTATGTTTGGGGGTAGGGCTTCCTAAAATAGAACAGAAAGAGATCGGTATCAACCCCTGTTGTACAAAATGCACTTTTTTCTATAATCTGTGGAGAAAAACTATAAATAATTTTAATAAACATGTGTGGACATGTCACACAGCGCCATCTAGCCCCAAACTAAGCATAGCTTGTACTATGGGAACCAGATAACTGATACAATACTTAGATACTTTTTGTTTGTAAATACATATTTATTTATACCTGTTGCGGAAAAAAAACCTTTTTTTACAAACTAGTATTGTAATAGGCTTGTTATAATTACAATATTTTTGACATTAAACGCTATGTAATTTTGCTTAATTATGCTTGCTTAGTATGAAAATACAACAATTTTATTTTATTATTTTTAAATACATTATCTATTTTTAACTTGTAAAAGTGCTAAAAATAACAACAAAAACAAAAACAATAAAAACAAAAAAATAAACAATACAATAACACAACAATACAATAATATTTGTATTTGCAACAAAAATTTTGAGTTTTTTTGAGTATTGGGTCAAATCAAATCAAATTAATTTATTTGTTAGAATATTGTGCTTAAGATATTACAATTTTCCAGTTCCAAATATTCTACCGTTTCCGGTGTACAAATATTGTTACATAATCGTGATCGTGGTCGTGAGCGTTATAATATTCTCATTGTCGTGAATCTCTGCTTAAAAGGCCGAAGTCACCCAAATCGACTAAGGGTGGATTTGACCAAACATAGATTTATGCGCGAGTAACTATACCAGAATAACTCTACGATCTTAAACTGGAATAATTCATTAGTCGTTTTACCATGCAATACAAAGTATAGCATACTTATACGCGAATAGCGGAGTGAACGATGAACGAAACTATTACCCAGGTAACAATTATTGTTCTACAACGCCAAGGTATTCAAGTTTACGTCATATCAACTCAACTTTGTCGTATTATAGTGCAGGTAAGTAAAAGTTGGAATTATATGGCGCGCTACCGCCATAAAACTATTCTCGGAATACTTTATTATTCCACCAAAAACGGTAGTATAAGTTGTTATTCTCGAATAGGCTGGAGTGTAGATGGTAAAATGTGAAATTGGTTTACTCTCGGATAACTGGCGATTTATTCTAAGTATAACCCTTACTCTCGTTTGGTCGAATCCACCCTAAGGGTGGATTTGACCAAACATAGATTTATGCGCGAGTAACTATACCAGAATAACTCTACGATCTTAAACTGGAATAATTCATTAGTCGTTTTACCATGCAATACAAAGTATAGCATACTTATACGCGAATAGCGGAGTGAACGATGAACGAAACTATTACCCAGGTAACAATTATTGTTCTACAACGCCAAGGTATTCAAGTTTATGTCATAGCAACTCAATTTTGTCGTATTATAGTGCAGGAAAGTCAATGTTGGAATTATATGGCGCGCTGCCGCCATTAAAATATTCTCGGAATAGTTTATTATTCCACCAAAAACGGTAGTATAAGTTGTTATTATCGAATAGGCTTGAGTGTAGATGGTAAAATGTGAAATTGGTTTACTCTCGGATAACTGGCGATTTATTCTAAGTATAACCCTTACTCTCGTTTGGTCGAATCCACCCTAAGGGTGGATTTGACCAAACATAGATTTATGCGCGAGTAACTATACCAGAATAACTCTACGATCTTAAACTGGAATAATTCATTAGTCGTTTTACCATGCAATACAAAGTATAGCATACTTATACGCGAATAGCGGAGTGAACGATGAACGAAACTATTACCCAGGTAACAATTATTGTTCTACAACGCCAAGGTATTCAAGCTTATGTCATAGCAACTCAATTTTGTCGTATTATAGTGCAGGAAAGTAAATGTTGGAATTATATGGCGCGCTGCCGCCATTAAAATATTCTCGGAATAGTTTATTATTCCACCAAAAACGGTAGTATAAGTTGTTATTCTCGAATAGGCTGGAGTGTAGATGGTAAAATGTGAAATTGGTTTACTCTCGGATAACTGGCGATTTATTCTAAGTATAACCCTTACTCTCGTTTGGTCGGATTTAATTTTCTCAAAATGGTTATCATTTACACGATTGAAAAAAAAGGAATGTTAATATTGTTAAACAACAAGTGTAGTGTAGTGTGTGTGTGTGTGTGTGTAGTGTTGTTGTTGTTGTGTTGTTGTTGTTTGTTGTTGTTGTTTGTTGTTGTTGTTATTGTTGTTGTTGTTATCATATCTTCTTTCCAGCTGTAGAAGTCAAAACACGTTTACGAAAAGTTTTCTCTATAGAAAAAAATCGTGAAGTGACCTCTAAAAAATTATTTAATTGCAAGAAAATGTCACATTATAATAAGACATTTTTTGTATTGTTTTATTTCAACATATTTTACTAGGTGGTAGGACTTTTCTGCAAAGTTCGTCTAGGCTTTGTATTCTGCCGCCAAGCAGTAGTGTGCAAGCACTACTGTGTTCCGGTTTGAAGGGCATTGTAGCTAGTGAAATTACTGGGCAAATGAAACTTAAAAACTGATCTCACAGTCTAGAAATCTTATTACCAGACTATGTGAAGTCTCAGGATGACGTGCGAGTTCAGATTAATACTGCAATCTGTTATGGGCAGCCGTGACGCTTAACATCAGGCGAACGACTAGCTCGTCACATTATTCGTTTACATTTAAAATAATTGCGGGGTACAGGATGATAACTGCAAAAAAACTAACATGGTCCTACATACACTTGATCAGTTGTTTTTAATTCAAGGAATGTCAGACGCACGACATGTGTGCACCTTTAAATTATAACAGTTTAAAATAAAAATAAAACTTACTGTATCCTCTTCTTTAGTGATAAAACTCTCTTCCTTGGCGGCAGGTTCAACGACCACTTTATTTGGGACCGCAGGCGCGTTGGCCGGCGGTATCTCCCATGGGTCTTCTGTCTTTGGTTTCTTTTCTTTTTCTTCTTTCAATTGCTCCTCCAGCTCTTTTATGTATGGTAAAATAGCGTTATAATCTGTAATTAATAAATGGGATAGAACCTTCGTGGCATATCGACCCACCGCATTTTGATTATAAATATTTAATCAATTAAACAATTTTTTTTTTTATGTGAACAAATGACGTGACGAGCGAGTCGTTCGCCTGATGCAGCAACAACCAACCAACTTTTATATATTCATCAGCGGGAAGACGTCCACTGCTGAACATAGGCCTCCCCCATAAAACGTCACTTTGGACGCTTATCATAGGGAGAATTTGCCATAATCACCACGCTTGGCAGGCGGCTTGGAGATTTTAATGTACCTCAGAGAATGCTGCTGCCCATTCCCTGGATATTCCCTTAGCCAGCTCTTACGGCACCCACGGGAAGAGATGGGGTGGTCCTATTTGCAAACTGGGACCACACGGTCAAATTTTTTAAATTCTATTATATTTTTCAAGGTTCCACCCATGATGAAGCTTTTGATTTCATTTGACAAGGATTTCATTTCACTTTGACTTTTCAGAGTAGGACGAAAGGTCTTGTAGTCGCACGGTGTCCACAATAGCCACGATTGGTGTAGAGCTCGTTAGACAATTAGATTTTTACGGGAACATCTTCGTTTTCATGGAGTGCATATAGTCGCGGCGTTGACCTCATAGAAGTGACCTGAAAATCTGCAGGTCCTGTCTCGGTCACCAATTTTGTTCACGCAGGAACAAATAATGAATTCTTTGATAGTTTAATAGTAGTATTTATTTAGTTTTAGGCATTTTCCATATTACATAGGTTATAAGATTCTGTTTTTTTTTTTCTTATATTTTGGCTCCACACATAGTGTATTTAGCCAGTGTCAAGTTTTGTAATTTTTCATCGTATTATGAAATATTTCATGTAAAGTCAAGTCTTAGTCACAGTCGTCACAGTCATAGTCGAGTCTAAGTCAGGTAATCATAGTCCAGTCTAAGCCATGCCCTAGTAAAGTGGTGGCAACTGTACTAGAAGCTTCTATGGAATTTTGGAAAGCAACACGAAAAACCACGTTTCACCACATTATATCACTTGCCCACACTCATGCTCGTAATTCAGCACTTAGTGCGTAAAATACCACCAATTTTAAACATTAACACTGGAAAAAGCATAAGTTTTGTAAAATAATACAATGCACCGACGTGAACTTTTCCGCGTTCCCGCCAAAACTCCATAAGATTCTGTTGGATAACGTGGTTTTTTTGTATGTCTTTTGCTTCTTGCGCATGGGACCGAAGGAGTTTCTTCTATAGAGCAAGGAGGCGCGAACACTTGTAACAAACAACTAACTTACTATATGGTTTTTGGCGGCAACTCGAAAAAGTTCACGTCATTTCATTGTATTATTTTTAACTTTTTTTTTTTTTTTTTTTTTTTAAACTTGTGCTTTTTCCAGTGTTAATGGTTAAAATTGGTGGTGTTTTACGCATTAAGTGCTGAATTACGAGCATGAGTGTGGGCAAGTGATATAATGTAGTGAAACGTGGTTTTTCGTGTTGCTTCCAAAATTCCATAGAAGCTTCTAGTAAAGTCGCCACCACTTTACTAGGGTATGACTTAGACTGGACTATGATTACCTGACTTAGACTGGACTGTGACTAAAACTTGAAGACTTGACTTTACATGTGAAATATTCCATTACTCGATGAATAATTACAATACTTGACACTGGCTAAATACACTATGTGTGGAGCCAAAATATAAGAAAAAAAAAACTTACCATATGGTTCACCGTCCAGCTTGTCTTCTTCGTGTTTTTTATCAAAATGTTTCACTAATAATTCAAATCTGAAATTAAAACAATAGGCCTTTATTTAACTAATTTATTTGCAATAAATTATTTTCACTGACTTTGAAGGTTGTTTGTTGTGGGGTGGATAATAAGAATAATAATAACGCCCAACGATCGCATACATAGATCCTGGACCCTAACTAGGATCCCCTGTATCTAGGGACCCAGGAACTACGAGGACCATGCTCCCACAACACCCAGAACAAGTACTTGCGCGTTTTTTTCCTGTGCACAAATATTTATCCTGTCGCGAGAATCGAACCCGCCGCTTCCGGGTTATGAGCTGACCTGCTCAACCACCACACCACGGAGGCTGTCATTAATACAGCTGGGTTAGCATGGATGGTAGACAAAATTATCTTTCCCCGTTTTATGTCACTTTCTTCATACTGGCTTACTTGTCAAGTGGAGTAAAACATGGGAAAGAGGAAGGACCATTTTGTCTACCATCCATGCTAACTGAGCTGGTTCACTGTAGCTCTGGTCATGCTAAAAACGCACGAAACAGCGAAGTAATGCGTAAAATTATTTTTTACTAGCGGCTCGCCCCGGCTTTGCACGTGTAGTGGTGTAGCCTATGTTACTCAGGGTGAATGTAGCTTTCCAATGGTGAAAGAATTTTTGAAAACGGCACAGTAGTTTTTGAGTTTATTCATTACAAACATACACACAAAAATACAAATCTTTCCTCTTTATAATAATGGTGTAGATTTCCAACTACCCTAAAATTTGTGCTTTAAATTCCTCAGTAATAGTCAGTTCACTCAGTTCACAACTGGAACAGGCTACCAGAAGAGGTCATTGCTGCCACCTCCATGAATAATTTCAAGAACAACTCAACAACTGGTTACAAACGCATAAACTATCTCTGTTACAAAGATGAACATTAGAAGTGGATCCAACACTGTGGATATAGACACATCACCAGTCATGCTGCTCGTCTATCAACCAATAATAAATAAACAGAATTTGTAATTTATTGACTTTGTTAAGTATTGTTAGTTTTAAAAGGCGCCCTCAGCCTACAAAACCATAACTACACTTAGAATAAATTTTTAACTTAGACACTAACGCTAAGTCCTATTATGTTAATAAAGAAATTTCCAAAATTCAAACTCAAAATTCATTGTAGTAATAAACCTTAAAATCTCTGAAATCAGGAAACAATGACGTATGTAAACTTACCTACTGAAGTACATATAGCAAATCCTACATTGATGTCTTATAGATAAATGGATCCTTTTGGTATGTCTTGCTCTTTTGCTGGCAGTTATAAAGCTCTGTGCACACATGCTGCATGGATACGGCTTTTCATCTGGAAAAATACCATTTTATTAAAATAAAACCCTTTTAGGGGTACATTCTCGAAAAGTTCCCTTTTAGGGTTACATTCTTGAAAAGTTCCCTTTTAGGGGTACATTCTTGAACAGAAAAACCTTATAGGGTTAATTTTCTTGATTACATATCCATTAAGATGATGTTTGTGTAAAATAAAATTTAGCCAATATTTCCGTTACAAAATATTGATATGGTTAATATTTAATATATTAAACCTAAAATTAAAAACTGTGTTAGGACATTTTGCGCATGATGCCTATTGCCTTACTTGGTACTTGGTGGCTATGGGCTAAGTAGAGACCAACTAATTGGTAATTGATTGCCTCAACCAGATGTTCAAGGTCTTTGTAAATTTGTGTGTGCTAAGTCCCCACAAAAGGCACAATAATATTCGCAAATAGTTAATGGTAAAATTGCCATATTATCATCAAGCAGTAAGTTTGCACATAACATGTGTAAATAACATTTTACAAACATTCAATTATTTGTTCAGGATATAAACAGCATACCCCAAAACCCAAACCAAAAACCAAAACCCCAACCCAACCAATACCCTAATACACAGATAACCCCCAATAGATACCGCATTACGGGATTTTTGTTCGGATCCTAGCTCACCAAAACTGGCGGAAGGCGCGGGCTGCGGGGACTGGAGCCAATGCGCTATTATTGGCTGTTTCGAGTGACGCCCTAATAATGAACTCTAATAATTGGTCGAAACCAAAGCCGTGCTGCGAAGCGGCAATTTATATAGACCCATTTACGCCAATGCGTGGTGCGCGGTCGTCGTCTTTCATGCGGTATCTATTGGGGGTTATCTGTGCCCTAATAGCATACTGCAAGTTATAGCGGGAAGTTTCGATAGCCCGATAAGCAGAGCATTTGTCAGTGTTCTTGTCAAATAGTTTTAAATCTTTCGATCCTTTAGCGATGGTACTAACACCTAGTAATAAGTCTGTACACTAACCCTTGGGCCTTGATGCCAAAATAAACAAATTATTATTATTATAAACGTATGAAGTAGCTTAGTATTTTTTTTGAAGTAACTTTTAATTAACATTCTATACTAAGAGTTCTGTAGCCTGTAAAATGTATTAATTTTAAGATAGATATAGCTTAGATTCTAGCGCTGGGTTGTATAGAATATGTCATATATATTTAAACAAAGAATTCTTGAGGTTAAGATGACAGAAAGTGCAAATGAAGAGATCTTACCCGTATGAGATCTAACATGTATCCTTAAATAATAACTCAGCGCAAACTGTTTGTTGCAGCCAAAGCATTTGTAAACATTAATGGAATGCTGATTGTCCATATTCTTGCTATTAACCGGATTGTTCTCCTTGATCTCATCCGTGCACGATTTAACCCCACTTTTGTTATCCTCACCAAACTCTATAGCTTTGTCTGTACCTATATACCCATCTTCCGGTTTTATTTCAATTTCAATCTCTTCCTTCACTTTGCCTTTGGTGGAGCCCTGTTTCATTTTTTTCTTCTCTTTCTTGAGGCGTTTGCGTTTTTTAATACTGTTCATTCGTACATCATAACTCGTCATTCTGTTCTCATGGATAAGTACATGCTGATCTAAGTCGGTGAGATTGGTGTAAGAGATATTGCATACAGCGCAGCCGTAGAATGCAAAGTTTTTATCTGTAATTTTTTTGTTCCAATAGCTGCTAGTCTTGCCTTTGGCTCGGCTAACTCTCTTCTTCTTTACTGGCTCTATCGGGACTATATTCGGCTTTATGTCTTCCTCTTCTGGTGGATCAGCAATTTGTTCTTTGTTATCCATGTCATAATCTTGCGATGATAAATTTTGAATAGTATTTTCCGTTCCGTTTGGAAGTGGTTGGTACGGTGCTTGAGGGTAGCATGAAGGGTGGTCGTTTTTGTAGGGGTAAGAATGGGGTGGGGGAGGGTAAAATTGGGGAACTGGTAGAGGGTAATCATATTGGGCTTCGTAAGAGCTTAACGGGTCAATGTCAATGATCATGGGGTCATTCATTTTGTTATCTGCGGGCAAAGAAAAAAGAAATTATTTACGAAGATCAACACCCTGCACTTTTTACCTACATTTAACGAATTGACACTCTTACAAAACTTCTATCATTTGGTCAGAACTACTCTTTAAATACATCATTATTAGAACAATGTTATGGGGTTGTTCATGTTAGGAGTAAATAGTTATTTACTAGACAAGCGTGCCACACCTTCGACCATGTCGTCGTCGCTTCCCAAACACTAGCCTAGTCATTGATAAAAAATAAAAAAAAACATATTATGAAGACATGTTTTTGTGAATGAAATCTTGACTTGAGCATCTATCAAGGATTGGGCTTTGGTCTGTAAGACAGGCCTATGACTTAAAAAGGGCCTTGAGCACAGAGGGCTATTCTGGTAATTATAGCCTGTGTTGTCTTGATATAATCACATCCTAAGATCATTTCTATTCACCACTTTTTGCAATCCATCATAGTAGTGACCGCAGCAAACGTTGCTTAAATGTACAGTTCGGTTAGAAACAACTAGTCATGCTTCGCTATGAGCGCTATGATGTAAAATAAGATTGGAACATGTATTTGCATGTTTTAAATTGCGAAAATTGATCTTCAAACTAAGAACTGAGTGTTGTTCTATGATATGCACTAATATTCCTCTAACGGTCAATGCATGTGCCATGTGAAGGCACAGCCAGAAGCTTGTATGTAACATAGCTGTTTATATCACCAAAATATCTATTTTCAAGAACGAAAGATATAAAATAACGATTGTTTTTTACCTTAAAACTGTGCAGGTAATTTTCCGTAGTAAAATTGTAATCGGTTAGAAATTATCGTAATGTATAAATAGCAGCTAATTTACATACAATAAAACGCTTTTTTAAACACTTTAAAATATGTAAACAAACATTTAAACATTTGCATCGTACATTTTTTAAACGAAACTACAGAAGAAACAGGACTTTCCAGCCTCTGTGCCACAGAAAAGGCCACTAATCAATACTCTAAAGACAAAAAAAACGTACCCGCTTCGAGCGTTCACTACAAAAAATCACCTTTTTTATATATTCAACAAAACGGTAGGTACACAAGTGAAAAATGATGGATATTCCTACCAAAAGTTGTTTAACCTCCACACTAAGCAAAACAATCTATTACTGAGACTTCTCTGCTAATTATTTTACAGGCTATACTTACATTATTTTGATAATAACAAAGAAAATATGTAAAAGAAAAACTTACTTCATTTTATTTCGCGTGACCAACACATCGACGACGGCGATCTAGACTATTGCCATTAAAAAAGTCTAATTTACCTGATTTACATTTTTTATTTTCTCAGGGTTCCATGGGAGTATTCTCAAACGCTCATAACTTGCTCCATTACATTTTTATTCATACCTATACATTAGGTTAAATGTATAGGTACAAATGTTTAAATAAAAAGGAATAATACAAAATCATATGTTTTATTGTAAATATACTAGACACCCCCTTTTGCGCGTGCGTCGATTCATTCGGCAATTTACCATTTATCCGTTAGACAGCGACTTAAAAATTGACAACTTTTTATCTTATGGAAGATAGCGAAATTCAAAGGCCATTTCAAGATTATCCTGGTTAGAGCTACAAAACATTAGATTTTTAGATTCAGTATTAGTATTTCTCAAGTTATTATTAAGTTAAAAAAACAAAGTGAGGCTAAATGACGTGTGAACCTAACTTGTGTAAAAAAAAAGAATCAGAAATAAAAGCATTGTTTTTTTTAGATAAAATGGACCCTACTACTAAGGGTCCACTGTTTGTCTGTCTGTCCGTCTGTCACCATGCTGTATCTCATGAACCGTGATAGTTAGACAGTTGAATCACAGATGATGTGTTTCTGTTGCCAATAAAACAACAAATAAATACTAAAAAACAGAATAAGATAAATATTTTTGGGGGCTCCCATACCAGATGAGTCATAGGTGGCGCTGCTTTAAATAGTACACAACTGCTACTCAACACTAGATGGCAGGGATAGATAATGGTACGGAACCCTTCGTGCGCGAGTCTGACTCGCACTTGGCCGGTTTTTATCTTCTCGCTTCGTGCTAAAATCTTCATTTAGCCACACAACAGACAAAATTTGAAAAAAAAATCTTCGAAATTAAATATTGAATGAAAATGAAATCAAAAATACGTGTCTGTTATTTTGCCTACTAACTAACTTTTAATAAAACTAATAAAAATAAAGCGTATAAAATTGAAATAATTGTTGTCAATTTTCGGGGATTCACGTACCTACCTAGTCTATGTTAATCACGGTAATGTCAGCAGTGAGTTTGTGTAAAGAAGTTCAAACGCTTGTGCCATGTTAAGCCACCACCATTTTGGTTGCTTCATACAAGAATGTTTGAACCATTTTCAACTTCACCGTTTTGGTGGGAAAGCTACACACAGGCCCACCAACGCATATTTTTACTTTATATATGTTTGATACTATGCCATCTGCCGTGGCACTGGTAACTATTATTTAGAATGGCAGCACCGGAAGTACGTCACAGGCATTAAACGAGCTGTCAAAAAAGTCAATGTCAGAAAAGTCAAGGTCAAAAGTTGCTTTTTTCTTATACTTTGGCTCCACACATCGTGAATTTAGCCAGTGTCAAGTATTGTAATTTTTCATCGTGTTATGGAATATTTCACGTAAAGTCAAGCCTTAATTATAATCTGGATAGTCTAGCCTAAGTCAGGTAGTCATAGACCAGTCTAAGTCATGGCCTAGTAAAGTGGTGGCAACTTCAGCAGGGTCGTCTTAAGCATATTCGGCACCAGGGTGCGAAAGTCAGCCCGCGCCCCCGCTATAGTATTAGGTATTAGATGTAAGAATGTGATTATAACGAATGGGTAAAGCATAGCGAGCGCCAACATTTTGCACGTTTGTGAATCTAAATAAAATACGTAATGTTTCAGCTAAGTATATTGAAAATGAGCGAAGACAGACGTCTGTCTCGCTTTGTTACTTTGCTTTGTCACTTAGCTCGCGCTTTGTTATCGGATGTCCCGTACGGGACATCCGATAACAAAGCGCGAGCTAAGTGAGCACCAAAAATTTTGCATTTTTGGAGATAAATCTAAATATAAACCGTAAAATTTCATTTATTTAAAAAATAAAATAAATAGAAATCTGCTTCACTTAACCATCGAACCCTTCACTACATTGTTGATCGAGTGCCATCAGTTACGCGCAGACTTATCTTGCGCGGACTCTACTAGTTGATTATTTTTTCTTTAATCTGTGGTTTTTACCGTTTCGCGCGCCTTCTCCGTCCGCCATAGTGGGATTGGCGCCGGCGCGGGCGCGCGGCGGCGGTGGAGAGTCGCTGCCGTGCTGACACGGCCTCACCTGGCACAGAACACTATACTTTACTTAATTTATACGATGTATTCAAATTACTTGACGAGCTAGTCGTTCACCTAATACCACCTAATGCTAAGCGACCATATACCTAATAGACGTTTTAACCATTACGTAAATGCTAATGACATCCGTCCCGTTGATTTTATATAGACCCATAGCATATGTGTAATACATACTAACCCATAGTCTAGAAGGTAACCAGATGATAACATTGGCATACTCTGAAAAAAAAAAAACATAATCTTACTTGATAAACAGTAATGGTACTTAGGTAAGATTTTTCTTCCCACACAGTTACCGAACTGTTACTATAAAGCAAACAAAAAAGTTAAGTGGGAATTGGGTTTGCCCACTGACCCCTTGCCCCTTCTATTTACAAATTATAATACTGTAAGCAGTTTAAAGGGTCAGTGAAAAGGTCTCAAAGATGTTGAAAAGGAACGTAAGTTTGTATACCTAGTATTGTAAGTATTAGTAACTACGTTATACCTACGTGCCACTTGATTTGGTTGTATTGTAGGTAGGTATACCTACTTATCATATCATTAGCCGGAAGACGTCTTCAGTGCACGTCCACTGCTGAACACACAGGCCTCCACCATGCAATGCCACTTTGGACGCTTACCATAGGGGGTTTGCCATAATCACCACGCTTCGCTTGGTGGTCGCAGAAGATTTTAATGTACCGAGGAGAATGCTGCTGTCCATTCCCTGGCACCCATGGGAAGAGATGAGACACGGGGAGAGACTCAAATATCATTAACATTCTGTGGCAATAAGTAGCTATCTAAATAATTACAAAATCGGTATTTAACATGTATATTTTATTGTATTTTTCTCTCTTGATCTTGACACACCATGACATCACACACGCGAGTGATTTCATTTTCAATTCTTCACATAATAACTATCAGTCGCGCGGGAAACCGCGACGCGGGAAGTCGCGGGTGCGTTCACTTAACGTTTCTTTCTATTTTCAAAAAGAGGTTTTAATTATTGAGTTTCACAATTTAAAAAATACGCTTACTTATTTTAATTTAATGCACAGTGGTCTAATAGCAAGTGGTTAGTTTTAATAGATGGTGATTTTTTTGTGTGCTAATTTGATAATGGCTCTATGGACAGCTGTATACCGCCAAGGCAAGTAATTCGATTTAACAATAGAATGAAACTATAATAATGATCAAGGACACTACAAAGTCAATATAAGTAAGTACCTACTTAAGTACTTTTACTATCTATATTAGTAGTTACACAAACTACAAAGACTATTCTAAAATTTGATTTGATAAAAACGATTAGGTATTTTATTTTACTAGCTTTCAACAGCATCTTGATTAATTTAGGTAGGTCTAAACTAGTAGCTACTTATTACCTCTCTGCCAATTTAAGTATCCGTTTTTGTTAACGTGTAAAACATTGTTTATTCTTGGCATAAAAGCACAATTCTAAACTAAACCTAAAAACTACATTACAAGTACATTTTAAATTAACACACAATCTATACTTATAATAAAACTGTAACAGGGTCAATTTTGTACAATAAAGATATATTAAAAAAAATTTTTTGATGGCTCTATAATCGATACTAAAGCCAAAACTATATTTTTTTTCATTTTTGTCTGTCTGTCTGTATCTTGGCTGAGCATCACGCCAAAACCACTGAATGGATTCAAATGAAACTTAGCATGATTTGAGTTCATATTACGAGGTAGGCTATAGTTTACTTTTAATCCCGAAATTCAGCACGGTTCTCGCGGGAGATGGGATGAAAGTAAAAATATGTACTTATTTGTAATTCATTAACGCGTGGTCCGATTTCATTCATTATTTTTTTGTTGAAAAGGGGGTGTTTTAAATATTGTCCCGTAAATATTTCAAGGTCGTCGGTTTTGTGGTTCAGAAATTACAAACATTCAACCTTCAGTATTAGGTCCAAAGCCACTCCTATCCTGTACTATGGGATGGGAAAGAGAGAAGGGAGGGGGCAGGTGCACCTGTCTCCTTTCACCGTTTTATGCATTCATCCTTTTCCCTTATCTTTTCCCCCCTCCTTCCTCACTTCCTTTAGACTGAGATAAGGCGTAAAACTTATTAACTCGTGCGAAGCCAGGGCGGGTCAGCTAGTGATTTTAATAAAACTGTTCTATTTATGCAAATTAACACATTCAAATTTTTAAAATCTTGATCGATATTGCACTTTGCATTGCAGTTGCATGACGACAAAGACACGATATACACGCGTAACATTACTCAGAAATAATAAACACGACTACACGCGGCTTTACGAAAAACCGGCTAGCTAGCCAACGACGGCCATGCATAGGTTTTATGGTATATTCTTTTTTTTTAACGGGCAAATTGCCTTTATTACTCAAGCTAACTACTACAATAATAAAAACTAAACTTTTTTTTTTTTTTTTTATATGTGTGGACATTTCACACAGTAACTAAACTAAACTAAGCTAAACTAAACTAAACTAGCTACACTACCTATTACAAAGAACACTTATGGACTGTATAATAGCCGCGATGGCCTATAGACAGTCCAAGTGCTCCAGCCCACTACCGGTAGGTAGCGTACCCAATATGCTGGCCGCATTGCCACGTTGAATTGCAATGCTGATGCGTTGGGCCAAATAAGTGCCAGCATTTTGGTCACGCGTCGCATCGACAGGCGCTCTGATAAACTTTGGTGCTCGCGATGAGCTCCCGGTCCCCACGGATCCAGGGTCTCAACACCAAACGGCTCAAATATGTAACCGCTACCGAGATTACTATATTTGCGCCGTTTTAGCTGCTCAGCAGAATTAGCCGCGGCGCCGGCTCTAACGTGTGTCTCGGGAAGGTGTGACGGTGCCATAGTATCGACGCAAGTAGCATCCCACACTAAAGGCCGCCCCATCTTCCAGGGAACCAGAGTCATTTATTTTTATCATTATTCATATATTTTCTTGTTTCAAATGTTTTTCGTTAATTTAGATCAATAATTTTTTTTGACAGTCTCTGTGGTGTGGTGGTTGAGCAGGTCGGCTCATAACCCGGAGACGGTGGGTTCGATTCCCGCGACAGGACAAGTATTTATAGAGAGAAAAAAAGCGCAAATTCATGTTCTGTGTCTGGGTATTGTGTGAGCATGGTCCTCGTAGTTCCTGGCTCCCTAGATACAGGGGATCCTAGTTAGGGTCCAGGATCTATGTATGTGATTGTTGGGCGTTATTATAATAATAATAGAGGGGTTTATATGCGTAGACAGACGAAAAGTCCAGGGGAAAATAGTAAAAAATTTCCGACTTCGCATATGAAGTATTTCCCGGAAAATTCTTAAATACTGAGACCGAAACCCTTATTTCTGTATTTTTAAAGAGTGTTATGAAAAAAATCACACTAATATTATAAAGCTGAAAGTTTGTATGTGTGTATGTGTGTTTGTGTGTATGTGTGTTTGTGTGTATGTGTGTATGTTTGTTACTCCTTCACGCTCAAACGGCTCGACGGATTTGGATGAAACTTGGAATAGAGATAGCTTATGTACTGGATTAACACATAGGCTACATTTTATCCGCGGGTGAAACCGCGGGGCGCAGCTAGTACTTAATATTTATGTAGGATAACTAAAAAAGAATAAATACTGAACAAAATAAATTACAAATAGTTTAAAAGTTATTTCTGAAGATAAAAAATCAATTTTACAAACAATATTTCTCAATTAAAACCCTTTGGAACAAGGAGTCAGGAAATACTGTCGAAGTCAATCCAAAATTTAAATTAAAAAAAGTACAAGTACATAACACTATATCCTTATCTTAGATATTCACTGATTTTTGATTAATTTAAATCACAGCCTAGAGTGTTTTCGTTGTTATTTAAATATCTACTTAAATGGCAATTTTTTCACCGCTGTCTTCCCGCGGGTGCGTAAGAGCCGGCTAAGGGAATATCCAGGGAATGGGCAGCAGCATTCTCCTCGGTACACTACAATCTACTGCGATCACCAAGCCGCCTGCCAAGCGCGTGGTGATTATGATAAGCTATGCCTATGATAAGCATCCATAGTGATGTTTTATCGGGGAGGCCGGAGGCGGTTGATGAAGTACCGTTTTTCTATATTATTAGTGTTTTCTACAATCATATAATTTTCCCATAAGGCGGCGGGTAGACCAAACAAGGTGTTTTAAGGGACGTTCCCTGGCGTAATTACAACACGTGGAGCTTAGAATTTAATATATCATGTAATTCATTTCATTAACTCGTTTGTGATGACCGCGAATACAAGATTAATAAATATAGCTCTATAGAAAAAAATCGCAAACCTCCCGCAACAAATTTGAGAGTTCCCATTTTGCCGAGCTTCTACCGAATATATTTTTACAAAAACTAAATTAGTGTCTTCGCAACAAACAATCAGATGTCGTGATGACTTAATAACTTTGAAAAATACTATATACAAATAGATATTAATTAAAAACCGTCAAAATCAGTAATTTCGTGCGTTGTCTTTGTCGTAAGCGCCGCACTGAAGTGCAGACTGAATTGATATTAAAGACTACGACGTTAAGGTTGATGTTTCTTTGAATGGATTTGGACCTGCTCATCTGGCTATACTCGTCACCTTAATCATAAGCAATTGAAAAAAAAACCTTTAGGTACAACCATGGAACAAGTAGGAGAGGAATGCCAATACACCAAGAAAACAGCGTAGATCAGAAATATGCCTAAAACCGATAGAAAACTAGATGGCGCTGCAAAATGAGCGGGCTATAAGTTGAGCGTAGATCAGAAATATTAAAAAAAACCGTTTGTACGAAAAACCAGAATGTAGCTTTACGTTTACAATATACCCACAACCTAAATAGTCAGTTTCCCAAAACTTCCGTTTCCCAAAATGTTCGTTACTCAAAATGTCCGTTACTCAAAATGTACATTACTCAAATTGTCCGTTTTCCATAATGTCTCTCCCAAAATTCCCGTCTCCAATGACTCTGGGCAATGTGCATACATTAAAGCAAAGCCCAGCAAGTTTCAACTCGAATGCACTGAACGCACTCAAAGGTAAAATAATACAATGACGATTGCGTTGAGTTTCAGTAACAATTGGATTGGAATTTGAAATTCATTAAAGGTTTTTGTAGGCCACACAATCAGGAGCATAGAGCGTGCGTGGCTCAGCGGTTACGCGTGCGACTTTCGAACCGATGCACCCAGGTTCAAATCCCACTCGACCCTACACCAATCAAGTTATGTGCGGAATTTTCATTCGCTCTTACAACGGTGAAGGAAAACACAGTGAGGAACTGGTATGTTCAAGAATTACAAACTTCGAGGACATGTGTCATCCACAAGAATTTGAAAATATAAAGCGACTCACCAAAAAAATAGGTTGAGGGTCGCTGCAGGGCGCTCAAAGTTCAATGTAAGAGTTTCTCAGGGGATTTGAAACACACCGTACTGTGAGCTCTTAGCGCGATTCAAAACAGAGCCTATATTGGATCGCTTTGTTTGTTTCGTATGGGGTTTTTGACAAGCGATCCAGTATAGGCTCTGTTTTGAATCGCACTAAGAGCTTACAGTACGCCCCAGGGGCCGTACTGTGAGCTCTTAGCGCGATTCAAAACAGAGCCTATATTGGATCGCTTTGTTTGTTTCGTATGGGGTTTTTGACAAGCGATCCAGTATAGGCTCTGTTTTGAATCGCACTAAGAGCTTACAGTACGCCCCAGGGGCCGTACTGTGAGCTCTTAGCGCGATTCAAAACAGAGCCTATATTGGATCGCTTTGTTTTTTTGTATGGGGATTTTGACAAGCGATCCAGTATAGGCTGTGTTTTGAATCGCACTAAGAGCTTACAGTACGCCCCAGGGGCCGTACTGTGAGCTCTTAGCGCGATTCAAAACAGAGCCTATATTGGATCGCTTTGTTTTTTTGTATGGGGATTTTGACAAGCGATCCAGTATAGGCTCTGTTTTGAATCGCACTAAGAGCTTACAGTACGCCCCAGGGGCCGTACTGTGAGCTCTTAGCGCGATTCAAAACAGAGCCTATATTGGATCGCTTTGTTTTTTTTGTATGGGGATTTTGACAAGCGATCCAGTATAGGCTCTGTTTTGAATCGCACTAAGAGCTTACAGTACGCCCCAGGGGCCGTACTGTGAGCTCTTAGCGCGATTCAAAACAGAGCTTATATTAGATCGCTTTGTTTTTTTGTATGGGGATTTTGACAAGCGATCCAGTATAGGCTCTGTTTTGAATCGCACTAAAAGCTTACAGTACGCCCCAGGGGCCGTACTGTGAGCTCTTAGCGCCATTCAAAACAGAGCCTATATTGGATCGCTTAGTTTTTTTTTGTATGGGGATTTTGACAAGCGATCCAGTGTAGGCTCTGTTTTGAATCGCACTAAGAGCTCACAGTACGCCCCTAGTACACTAGGGTATATATATTCTATGGCTCAACTGCAAAACCGTTGAGCAAAAACCATCTATGGACTGTACAGATAAGTTGCGTCTTGCCGCCAGTGTTGTGATTAGATAATATTTGAAATAGCTTACATAATAAGGTTAAGCGTTCGCCGTGTTACCTACTCTGTGTTACCTAGCTCTTTTATTGCCTAAGATAAGTGTTACAGCCAATTATCTCAAGGTGAAATAGTAAGCAAGCCGTGAGTTGAAATAAAATGCAACCACCTTTTATTACCCGCCTGCTTTGGCAGCTATACCTACCAATAGATATAATATCTGAGTTTGAATTGGTATATTATCCCGAAAGGGGGTAAATCTACTCCCCAAGGTAGACAATGTTTCTTTTGCGACTTTTCTAAATTGATAGTTTTTCATTGAACAAATGCCATGTAAAGTTTACGTTCGAAGATAGCCCTAGCGCAGCTGGGTGGTTAAACATCGTCCTTGAATGCACTTAAATGAGTTTAACGACCTGTGTTTAGAAATTAATTTATAGTATCTTGTTAACTCTCGTAGCAATCGCACGTGCAATTTTGTGAGTGGATTTATTTTTTGGTATGTAGGTTTGGAAACACGCATCAGTTTGAAGTAAGGCTCTCACAACTTGTGGGCTATAATGGTCACCCCTTCGGGATAGCATACCAATTCAAACTCGCCTTGTATAGTAGGTACTACACTACGTTTCAAATGTGCGATCACATGCACTGCAGTAGAGTTGACCAGCACTGTTGTAAGTATAAACGTAGGAGGGCTTGACGCGAGTTTTACGAACAAGGCGCTTTGCATCTAGATCATCAAGTCGCAGAACTTCAAAGGTTTTGACACCCACTCTACTGCAGTGCATGTGATCGCACATTTGAAACCAAATTTGGTATGGCGAGCCATATTAGGGCTCATGATAGGAAGTAGATGAAAGGGTCGCCGTTGTCGAAAGCTGACAAGGAGGACATCATCATCATCACTACACTACGTAGTCATACGTAGTATCTCTGTATCTACTTGGTGTAATTGAATTCATTAGCATCCTTTGACACTAGGTACCACTCCTGACACCGGTCACGTGTGGATCAACATTTATGAAATCTAACGCATCGATTTGGTATTGATAATAACACCAAAAATGGGATATTAGCTGCTGCAGTACAAAATTTAAATAAGTACTTACTTAATTCAGTACTGTTTTCAATTATTACATTACAAGATAAAAAAATGACAGTATCAAAATCATTCAAAAATAAATAATAAAAAATAAAAGGGAAATATTTATTCTCGTTTGTCCCCGAATTTGAATTCGGTGACAATTCGGGGACAGACCAAAGAGTTCTATGTATAACATAGAAGTCTTTGGGACAGACAGGAATTTTTATTCTTGTGGGTCCTCGAGGAGACAGCACGAGGGGGCAAACAGGAACAACCCCGTGCCAACTACGCCGTGGTAATCTTCATATTTTTTACCCTTTTGATAGTTAGACAGTTGAAATTTTCACAGATGATGTACTGTTGTCGCAATAACAATAAATACAGAAAAACAATAAAATAAATTTTTAAGGGGGCTCCCATACAGCAAACGTGAATTTTTTGGTCGTTTTTATAGATAATGATACGGAACCCTTCGTGTGCGAGTCCGACTCGCACTTGGCCGGTTATTTGCGATACTTAATTTTTATTTTAATTACTGTTTTTTTGAGGATAATATTATTAATTTATGCAATAAAAAAATAGCAGGTAACTAGCCTTACTCTAGATATCGTCACGGGAATATACGGTGTACTGACAATCCGTTATCGGAAATGTTGAAATTACCAGAAAATTTATGTATCAACATTTTAGGTACCTATCTACGTCAACAAGCTATTGTGTTAATTACTTACCACGTAATAAGGTAAATAAATATGCGTGGACATTTCACACAGCGCCATCTAGCCCCAAACTAAGCATAGCTTGTACTATGGGAACCAGATAACTGATACAATACTTAGATACTTTTGTAAATACATACATAGAATACAATATAACACCCAGACACAGAACAAACACAGTTCATCACACAAATGTATGTTCTAAGTGGGAATGGAACCCACAGCCTAGTAATAAGGTACCTAGTAAGTTATGTTAGTACGGGAAAATACCATAATTGAATTACGCAAGCCTACGTGATGTTAACTAAAGGCCGCTCAGCAGATAAAGTCAAAGAGTACATACCGATTCTTTTTTATTTTTATCAACGATAGGCTAACATTTGACCACGGTCTCACTTGATGGTAAGTGACGACGCGGTCGACGATGGAGCATGCTTGCCTAAAAGATACCGGTTCACTCTAGCCTTAAAAGCTCCCAGATTATATTTGTCAGGAAACAATGACGCTGGTAAGGTGTTCCATTCCTTTGCTGTCCGAATTATAAACGAGGAATCAAAACGCCTTTGTACGTATTCTAGGAATTTCTATTCGATTTAATCGCTACGAGTCAATGGCCGCGTGGATTCACCCGATTATGACCTACGCATCTGTCGCGTTTGCTCATACATCCTCAGTCCACCTGGATCGACTTCAGGTGACCCAACCACCTTATCCGCAAGGTGGTCAGGGCTCGCTAGTACCAGCGTAACTCAGACCTTCATTGCGATCTCGAACTCCCATCCATCCGTCAGTTTATGAAGGATGCACCCCGCCGCTATTTCGACGCCCCATCACCCCAACCCTCTCGTAGTCCAAGCATCAAGCTACTCTACAGACATGACAGACTCGCCACCCCGTCGTCGCCGCCCAAGACACGTCTTGAGCGACCCGGATGATCCTATAGCAGCCGTTGTGCCGGCTGCGCTAGGATCACCGGATCAGTCTAGCCCTTCTGGCTCAGGTACCGCTTTCGGCACCGGTATAGGATACCAGCGTAACACAATCAGATACCTCGCCCACCGGCGAGGTCGATTTATGTGTTTAACATAGGTGTTTGTTCTGTGCCTGGGTGTTATATTGTATTCTATGTATGTATTTACAAACAGTGTCCAAGTATTCTATCAGTTATCTGGTTCCCTACTAGCGGTGCTTAGTTTGGGGCTAGATGGCGCTGTGTGACATGTGCACACATATTTATGATATAATTAGTATTATTTGTTATTACTATCGAAGGCTTGCCCCTTGACCCTATGTTAGGTGACGATAAAAAAGTAAAGTCGATTGTTAATTTAAAATTGACAATTCTGTCAGAATAAAAAAATCGTAATTATCAGACGTCAGATTAATGTCAATGATTAACTTAGACGAAGGAGTTTTGGCGGGAACGCGGAAAAGTTCACGACGTCGCATTGTATTATTTTTCAAAACTTATGCTTTTTCCAGTGTTAATGTTTAAAATTGGTGGTGTTTTACGCATTAAGTGCTGAATTACGAGCATGAGTGTGGGCAAGTGATATAATGTAGTGAAACGTGGTTTTTCGTGTTGCTTCCAAAATTCCATAGAAGCCTCTAGTAAAGTTGCCACCACTTTACTAGGGCATGCCTTACACTGGATTAAGACTTAGACTAGACTTTGACTACTCTGACTGTGACTATGACTTGATTTTAAGTGAAAATTTCCATAATACGATGAAAAATTATAAAACTTGACACTGGCTAAATACACTTTGTGTGCAGCCAAAATATAAGAAAAAAAATTTATCAGACGTCAGATTAATGTCAATGAGTGTGAGCCGGGGGGTTAACTTAGACGAATAGGGTTGCCAAAACAGGTTTTTAAGACTACTCAGAATTTAACTATTTAACTATTCTATCTATAATCCTAAACTTAGTTTATGACAAAATAGTGACTATATTACTAATAACTATATCCATAATTATATATTAAAAAACAATAAAGTAAGTAGGTAATAAGCTAAATAATATAAAAACAAGAACCTAATCTAACAAACCACTACCAGTAGACAACGTGCCCAATATGCTGGCAGCATTGCCACGTTGAATGGCAATGCTCAACCTTTGGCCGAAGTAGAGGCCAGCATTTTGGTCACGTGTTGCCTCGACCAGACGTTTGGAAAGGTCTTTGAAAATTTGGTGAGCACTTGGTCCCCAAGGCCCAAGTGTCTCAACCCCAAAAGGCGCAAATATAAACAGACGTCAGACGTTCCACTGAATATTATAAATTGCAACTTGTAAACTTTAGGCATGGACCTAAATAAGACCAAAACCCGGCTTTAAAAAATTACAATTTCATATACTTAGAATCTATATTTCGTAGACCCAAAACATTTTTCAGTGAATAAATTCTGAAATTGTCGCTCCGTTCGAATCGCTCGCTAGCCTACATAAAGGTAAAATAATCGTTTTGAAATCGAATTTAATGAATACACCTTAGTCTTTATTAACCTAATAACCCCCGGTTTCTTGTACGTTCGTTAAAGTTAAACTCATGTCAACTTTATAATACTGAATGCTCATTGGTTGCTTGTTGATCATCGGTTATCGTCAACCCATGAGCGTATAGTATTTGGTAAGTTAAGGGTTTGTGCAAGGCCAGCGTGAATTCAAGCCAAAGCCACAGAATAGATATATAGTACTAGGCCAAAGCGGGGATGAGCCAGGGGCCGAGCGGCAGGGGCGGTCTAAGTTAAAATGGTTCCAATGCGCAATAGTTTAGGTAATTTATTATTACACTGAATATAATGGGTATTTTAAAAATCCACTATACATAAGCCCTCCATTATATTTAGTTCAACTACTACACGAAGTTTCATGATCTTATTTAAAGTATTCATTGAATAATCGCTGTTTATTTGTACGGATTGGAGGTAACTTTGTAATTTTTTTCTATCGAGAAAATTGTATTAATTCGTGTTTTTACTATACATTTGCAGTAGCATTAGTCCTGAACTTTACCATATATTAATTTCAAAGTCATTGTTGCAATATTGTTGACAGGACACTGCTTCAAGCTAAGCCATTTTAAGCATTTTGGCGTTGTATTGGCTCTTAAGTTAACATGAGTTTGACACACGTACGGGAAACCGGGGCTCAGCATCGCTGACGAATTATTCCTATCAGGAATGCGAGTGCAAAGAATCTTTACAAACTTGACTAGCTCTGTGGTGTGGTGGTTGAGCAGGTCGGCTTATAGCCCGGAGAGGACGGGTTCGATTCCCGCGACAGGACAAGTATTTCTGCACAGAAAAAAAAGCACAAATACTTTAGTTCTTTCTGAGTGTTCTGTCATCAAGTTCGTATGAACATGAACGGTGGCACTGGCAGTGCACCACCGTCTATGCTCGTGGTGTCTCATATCTCTGTACATCCAAAGGTTGTCTGGAAGAGATTGCTCTTAGCGATAAGACCACCCAGTGTACTGCCAATCTAATTATGTAATTCTCATTTCCACGCGTTTATAAGTGTTTTTCCTGTCTGTCCAACCCGTTAATAATTTTTTTTTAACCTACTGCTCAATATGTATTCGAAATCTAAGAGTTCCGAATTTTTAGTCAGTTAGTTTCTATGCAACCGTGTCACAAAACAAGAGTGTATCTTTCTGAATGCAAATAGGTACATGAATATGAATATGAATGTGTTCTGAGCATGGCCGTAGGCAGGAGGTTTTTGGGAGTTGAAACCGGAGGGTTTCAACCCCCCGAAATCAGCGCCGGTCATGTTTAAATTGCCATAAGTATTTTTTAATACGTATGGCAATAGCAGCGTTTTACCAGAAATAAAACGCATATTAAAATACTTACCTTACTGGAACCTTATATTGAGAATAGCATTTCCGTTTCCGTCGATTTCCTGCCAGTTTTCCGTACTTTTATACCTCGTTTCCTGTAAAGTGGCGCCACCTGGCGGATGCGCAGCATTTTAGTTTACTTGGAAAAGTGCAGCGCCATATTGGATCATTGGCTCAATTTTCACCAGGCAGAAGTTAAGTGAAAGGTTCCAGTAAGGTAAGTATTTTAATATGCGTTTTATTTCAGGTAAAACGCTGCTATTAAATAACTGTACCGTTACTGGAACCTTATATTGAGACGTGTTTGTTATCGCCTGGTGACGCCACTTTTAAAATAATTAAGTATTTAGATCCTTATTAAAATAACGCCAATGTGATGTGATGTGGCTTTTATGTGAAACACAGTAGATAAGTGTGGTTTTCTATTATGAACATTCAATATATTACATAACAAGAAGTGCAGTGAATAATATTCACACTAAGGCAATTTAGATTGTCAATTCAGCATTATGAATTCTGTTACAGATTGTAAATCATCGTATATGTTATTACCACTTCATGCCGGTAGACCTGATGAAATGTATTTAGCTGCTTGCTAATTGCCCTGCGCCAAAACTTGATTGAGAGAGACTTTGTCTAAATATTTTAATACTACTGCTGATGCTTTGAAGATGTGGTTTGATGCCAGCCTCTTCAAACAGAGTTTTGTCTCAGCCAGATACTGCTGTGCGCGAGGTGGTTTTGCAATACCTTCCTCTGATGAAATAAAACCTGACGTTTTATATTTGGTGCTTTCTATCCAGAATCAAGCATTAAGATTTTTAGTGTTTACATGGCTATCTAAAGTAAGAATATAAATATTATATATTCGACAGACTTCAACCTTACACAATGATTAAAATCTTCTCTCAACAATGCTTTGTCTGATATTTTCAGAACAAAGTAGTAATTGCAGTATGATGCGATGCCTGAAATCAATTGCTTTTGTCTAATAGGTACAACCATATAAATCAGCTGGCATTCCATCATCATAGTACCACAAGGCTTTTGGATAAGCCTAAAAAAGAGCGTGAGAGCTTACTGACTGGATCTTTCGAGATACAATGCAAGGTGAAAACGATATGCCTACGACAGAATAAAAAATAGTTCTAGCGTAATTACGGTTAATACTCTTCCAAAGCTGGCCTTCCCTGTAAAGGAGAGGGTGCAGGTCACGATCCACCACCCTGGCGAAGAGTGAGTTGGTATGTAAATTTCCGAGCTATGACATGCGGTTTTACGTCACAAACTTAAGGAAACCATAATTTTTTAGTTTAAGTTAGGAATCTACGGTTCTGTCACCTTGGGTCACCCCGTATTTTCAAATTTCGTGAGCTGAATGCTCCAACTGTTCATGATTCATAAGTCGTTCAAGATCAACCATGCTTCAAGTGCTCGGGCATTGAGATTTCCAAGTTTTCACATCTTTGTGGGCTTAAACAACACAAACACGCCATTTGGCCGATGTTGGTGAGTCAGGTCAGGACTCGAAAAATGGTCATGGAAGCGCCCATGTGATTATATAGTTCGTTTTAACACTGATAAAGACACAACTAGATAGCGATACTAACGTATTATATACTCACAGACCAGGTAGTGGATACTACGTATACTGATATGGGACGCAAAAATAGGGATTATCGGTTCTCACATTTCGTGTCAGAAAGTTTAACACAAGACGGGCTGTTCCAAACTCCCAACCATAGATATAACCATATAACCATACAATACTAGGGCGCACTATACTTACCAGTACCTAGTCCGAATTAAACAAACTCGTTGTTTTTAATTTCATTATTTCTACACTGGCCTGTATTATTAGCAGGTGCCACTCTGGAGGATGGCGATGCAGCGATAGATGATCGGCATGACTTGCATTCAGCATGAATGGACGTATCATGATTCATGACATGAGTGTATTTGATGCTGATCTAATACTTGCAAAAGTTTATTTAGCATCTCTATAGTTCCATTATTGGGCGACCTGGCAGTTTTGTTGTCGCTGGTCGCATTTATTGGAGACTGAACTGGCTCGAATTTACTGGGCCGGGGCAAGGCAATGATATCTTACCTGTAGGTATGTTGTACGCCCGCCAAAACTAACACGAAGAGTTCAGGCTATTTTGCCCTGCCGTGCCATCATCACTACCAGTCTTGCACTCCGAGTGTCCGGCAACACATCGCCACCAATTTGATAAAAATATGCTGATAAACGTCGTAACGAAAATTGCATTCTTGTCTCTTTCTAACAACAGTGGCGTAAATACTCTCCATACTCCACAAACTTCATAATAAACATACGTAGGTACGTATAGGTGGCTTCTAGTTAGTTTTTAAAGCAGTGTGGTTCGACTGTAACGTCTCTATATTTCCAACTCACTGGGGCAAGGGCGTTGCTCGCTTGGAGTTCATAGACTGCTCAAATCGTTAAGAATATCTTTCGGTAGTTTTAAAGGTTCCTCAACGTTCATTTACGGTTAAACAAAACACGAGGTACCTACCACAACAGGCAATATTTATTTTTCTAAGTACCCGACTATTTATTACTATTTATTTATACTAATATTCCTATGCTGACAAGGATCAGCGCAAAATTTTTACTATTCTGACGAACTGCAGTGTTCATGTATTCATTTCAGAAAAAATATATATACTTAGTCGATAGAAATAGCAAAACTACTATGTCCCATTTTTCTTGCAATAATTGAGCTACCCAATTGTAAGAATCAAAGTTCTTTTGGTGCTGTACTCAGACACAATGGAAAGAAGGTTAGAAGGTGTAACCTCTTACAGTTCACAAGGTGCAAAAGGCCTGTCTGTATAAAACTGTATATTTTCAAAGGGATGCTCAACATAAACTTACTTTCACACCCAGTCCTGATTTGGTTGCAAGAAGTATAAAATACAATTCATGTATATCAGGTGAAATGGTGCGGCCATTATATTAACGCTTTAAGGTTGTAGGTAATTATAGCGGACGGACTGATCTATCCAACTTTGATATTTGAAAAAGAGAGGAGAGGCAACTAAAGAAGGTTATCTGCTACTTTTGGAATGCCCTTTATTTTTATAGATTTTATGAACAATTACAGACAGTTGTTCTGAGAAAATAAATGTATGTATGGATTAAATGCATATGTACGTGTATCAAAGAATTGTATTTGATGCTCCTTCAAAATCATTCCTGCTAGGTGATCACGAAACTTCTATTACAATATATAGAAACCCCAATTTGTTTGGATTTGACAGTTTCAATAAATGGTTTACGTGTATAATTACTAAGGAAGTTTTCCAAATTAGGAATTAAAATACTCTTGTTGCATTGCAATCAAAGTTCCATGATCACCTCATAGGTGTGCTCATTTCTGCACAATTCTGCTCATTTCATACCTTGGCTGATTTGGAAATGTTTGAGCTATTACTTCTCTCTGAAGGAGCGTCTGAGCATTTGTACGCTCTTTGCTACTTTAACAAGTGGGCTGCGAGCCCCGGTTGTGAACCTAGCTCAGTGCCAGTTACAATGGCTATTTGAGGATTGACCTCAGGGAGGGCAGTTCCTGTGACACGATCCTGCGAGGATAGATCATTGTAAGTTTGTTATGACAAATTTTGCTCATTGCATGTGATAACATCCCGTGAGGATGGCTATACAATTTAAGACAAACTATTAACGTACACGTTAACGTACGACAAACGATTAAAGTAATTAATTCACAGTATGTGATAGCATCCTGCGAGGATGACTCATTGTAAGTTTTAAAAGACAGACTTTAATTCACAGTATGTGATAGCATCCTGCGAGGATGGCTCATTGTAGGTTTTAAAAGACAAACTTTAAATCATAGTATGTGATAGCATCCTGCGAGGATGACTCATTGTAAGTTTTAAAAGACAAACTTTAATTCACAGTATGTGATAGCATCCTGCGAGGATGGCTCATTGTAAGTTTTAAAAGACAAACTTTAATTCATAGTATGTGATAGCATCCTGCGAGGATGGCTCAGTGTAAGTTTGGAAAGATAAACTTTAATTCATAGTATGTGATAGCATCCTGCGAGGATGACTCATTGTAAGTTTTAAAAGACAAACTTTAATTCACAGTATGTGATAGCATCCTGCGAGGATGGCTCATTGTAAGTTTTAAAAAAACAAACATTGTTCATAGCATGTATGTATAACATCCTGCGAGGATGGCCCCTTGTAGGATTTTAAAGGATAAACTTTGTTCATAGCCTGTAATAACATCCCGCGAGGATGGATCATTGTAGGATTGAAAACGGCATACTTTGCTCATATCATGTGATTGCATCCCGCGAGGATGGCTCATTGTAATTGGTAAATTTGTAAATGACAAATTTTGTTGATAGCAGTAACAAATATCCAGTTCCATGCGATGGAACGACAGGCTTTTGATTGCTAGTCGCTAAAGGTGGAATTCTGTCTACCGTAGTGTAACACGCAATCTGCCAAAACATCTATACAATCCATTATTATGGTGATCAGTGTCAGAGAGACTTAATGGTATCTTGGTTCTGATATAACTCTTAATATTTTATAATTATTATAGGTTAGGTGACGAAAGGTGTCATATTTATATACCTCCTCGACTGATGTTTGAACAAGAACACTACCCAGTCACTGAGATCGGTTAATATTTTTACGTAGTCAAATGCTGACGTTTTGCATAGGGACAATTTAACATTATAAATAATTCATAATGACTATGACTGTCACTCTTAGGATTACGAAATTATCTTCAAAATCGATATCCTCTAGTATAACTTGAGATGACATGACATGCATTATCTATAAAACCTACCGAGGTACTTGTAGTAAGAAAATAAGAAAATTGTTATAAAGCTCACCCCTGCTTCGTATGGCTGGAACGCTTGTAATTCTGTGTTGGAACCTTCGCCTCTGTTTGTTGCCTGAGGACGACAAACCTGAAGAGCTGCTGTCGCTGCTGCTGCAGCTCTAGATCTGCTTCGGTGCCGCTCTTTAGCAGGGCTTGAATGGCAGCCTGCTTTCGTTATCCGTGTGCTCTGTAACTTCAAGTCCATAATAAAACTACTGTAAGCACTACGAAAGATATATACACTGGCTATTTAAAATTTAAAACTGTAAGTGTCGAACGGCAAAAGCCGTTTAAGCATAATGTAATTGGTTTACTTACCAAGTGTGGGTACCACTTACTTTTACAATTTACTCACATATTCACTTTCACTATAATATAATTAAATAATAATGTGAAGTAAAGCATATAGAAAATACACTTAATAACTTTGCAACTCACGCAGAGCCAGAGCTGCTGCACACAAGTTGCTACGACGGGAACTCAAACGCCAATGATCCAATATGGCGCTGCACTTTTCCAAGTAAACTAAAATGCTGCGCATCCGCCAGGTGGCGCCACTTTACAGGAAACGAGGTATAAAAGTACGGAAAACTGGCAGGAAATCGACGGAAACGGAAATGCTATTCTCAATATAAGGTTCCAGTAACGGTACAGTTATTTAATAATTTTATTAAATTTATTAAAATACGTAATTTTAAAATTTTAATACGTGTTGGAAAACGACATTAGTATTCAACATAGTTTTATTAGATACTTCCAACTAATCGACATATTGATCAACATCTCCAGGAATTCCACTGGTAGCTCATCTTTTTCCAATATATTGATTTTTCATCGAGTTTTTTTGCACTTTTTCACTTCCACTGCTTTGCTTCTTCTTCTTGTTGTTGTTTTTTCTTTTTTTTGGGTCGTGCCGCCTGCGCGACCACTGACTTTATTCCACCTTTTTTATTTCAGCGCCATCTATGCATTTCATAGAAAAACTGCTCTTCCATCGGTTTATTATTAACAACGCTAACATTCTGCCATCCTGATTCTGTCTGTCCCAGACAGTCATAGGGACAATTTTACATCTGCAAAAAAAAATGAAACACAAACTACGTCAGAAGTAATATACATAGAGTTCAGAACATCTAATTTTTAAAATTATCACATAACTATCAATATATACTCCCCAATTTATTTTCTTCTATAATCGCCTCCTTTGTTTGCAACTTTGATTACAACTTTGTCTTTTCCAACTGACTCAATTTCTTTAATTCCAATTGTCAACTTACAACTGACAACTTTCAACTGACAACTTTCAACTGACAAATTATCAACTGACAACTTTCAACTGATCAATTTCAACTGACAACTTATCAACTGACTACTTTCAACAGACAATTTTCAACTGATCAATTTCAACTGACAACTTTCAATTTTAATTTTTGCACCAGGTGATATTGTTCGGCCATCCTGTATGTTGGAATGTCCCCATTCAATATATCAGCGCTTCTACTTGCATACAGTAGTTACACCTTGCCCGTTTTGACACTGTATCTCGTACACAGCTGCTCAAACGGCTCCATCTGATTCAACCATTTCGTTTGCATGGTGGTGTACCTTAAAAACACAGAAGGGTTTCCGGCAGTTAAATGTTCAATACCATACTATCTAAAAAAGTTTTTCTATAACTTGCTTTAGTTATAAAACAAATAAAGGATTAGGTATTCGATCAGTAACCAACTTAGACAATCAACGTATCAACATAGGTAATCTCAATGCTCATTATTTACGCCTACTTAGTCAATTATAATATTACAGAATACCCAGTTGATTATGTATTTCAAGCCAAGCCGTTATCATTCAGTTTGGTAACTACTTTAATTCGAAGGATGCCCAGAAGAACTAGGGGCCTTCATGTAGCCAACCATTCTGTCATACCAACCATTCATACTGTGGCTATCTTCGATCAAGCATACAGCGAGATTCCGGGTCACATACTAATTCTAAGGTATTTTCTGTCCGCGTTTACATATACTTATACAGCTACATTTGTTTACGAACGAACTGAGACAAAAGTTTCAAGTTCAACCTAATCACAACCACAGTACCTCATAATAAAGTCACAAATCCATAAACATTACCACCATTCGCCACGAGTAAAGCAGTGAATTATACCTGTCACTTCAAAATAAAACGATGTGGGTTAAATACCTATTATCATGAAATCAACCTGACATAAGTATAAAGTACTTTTGAAATGATTCGAAATAAGAGCTCGCGCCGCAAGTGGGCTCTTATTTACCGAGACGACTTTTTTTTGCGCCAATCCGATATCTAGTAGGGTTTACCTGATCATAGGTGGCTATACTTATAAATTCTCAAGCATTTATATTAGTCATTTTACCCCTGGTATTCTAGCTCTTACTTAACACACTGACAATCTTAACCCCTGTTTATGTCGTACGATGACAGCACAACAAGCCGTAGATCCCCGAGCATTTAATAACCCTGACCAGTCTTATAGGCACCGGCACGCATCTGGACGTGCGAGTAAATGTAGTGGGGATAACTGCGCATCTGTACAGTCAGGCACAAAATATATTGTACTTACCTACTATTAATTTTCTGTGATATTTGATTAGGTAGGCTGATTTTTATCCGTCTATTAACTACAGCATCAGTTACATTATAGTTAGTACCTACATACTTTAGATATTATGTAACGGACGTGACGTCAGCCAGCGTGCCAGCCCGCCATAGCCAAGCCGCCATATTGACACCGCTCTTTGCGCCAGCCAGAAATGCCATGCCTTGGAGGGGAGAGTGTGTCAATATACGCCAAAGCCAGCCATTACTATGATTCATTCCTGTTGCAATTTTATAAGAAGGAACAATTGCAAGAAGTTACCGAAACTCTGCCCGTTTTATTTCTGCTTCCGCTATAATTATTAATCATTCGGTAATGGCAATATTCCTTCCATAGTATCATCATAGCTGGCAGTTAACATGGTCGGTATGCGCTTGTAGAAGGAGCTTGGACATCACCATCATCAGGCTTCATGTTGATAATGCAATGTTAATAAACAGTAGAATACTAATAGATATTACTAGAACTATAATCAATTTTCGTAAACAACACGTAACGTAACACTTTACGGCGGGATAGTACAGTCATGCGTTAGAGCCGCGTGGAGACAGTGCGGGAGGCGGGGGAACAATAAGGAACCAAACACAGGCGCCAGCGCCACGAACACACGTCGCACCACTGTCTTCCACCAAAGAGACCCAAAAAAATGCGTTCTGCGCATATAAGTTCACAAGCCTTGACTCGTGCCGATAGCTATACCATCCGCTTATATAAACACGGAGTGAAGAACCTCCTTGGCATCCTTGTGGTATCGACAAAATGTCCATATCTTTATTTCCATCTCTATCTATTATTACAACATAATACAAAATGGGCTCAAAAATTTGCAGGTTAATGCGTTTAGAACGGAACATCGATCACTGACTTAATAATCAATCCCACCTGCTCTCCAGTGTGAAGGTACCTACGACGAAGAACTTATGTTGGTTTTTATAATATGTAGGTAGTAAGTGCTAGTATCATTTTGAAGAAACATGGTCAAAATACAGCCTACGTCATAAAGTCCCCATGATAGTTTGCCCATCAAATTATTTTCCAAAATCAATTTCTCTACTGTTGTACTTTTTGAGAAAACATTTAAACATTCCAAATATTACAAAATAGGTACTTAATTTATGTACCTCCAGACGCATTTTATAATAGAAATAGAAATAGAAATAGTTTATTATTATATATATGTTTACAAACATCGGTTTAAGCATACAACAGTCCATTATGACAAATCCAAATTATTATAATCCTGGTTGGAAAAACATTGACACCCAAACTAGGAAAACCTGTGTTTTGGCATGCCAATGCCCTCCGCCTGCATAATACGACCTAAGAATACGGTGAAGTCGTACCGAAGTATCTCCATCGTCACCACCATCATCATCAATCATCAGCCACAAATACGAGTAGCCCACAAGAGGCGGTGAAAAGGTATTAGGCATTTTCATAATGAAGAGAACAAAACTATTTTCTATCCTCATCTTTTCAGTAATTTCAAACTCAACTCTTGATCCGTTTATTTTAGGACTTAACATCTACTGTAGTAGTACAGTTATTGTAATGGCATCTTGCATTTTAGGTAGGTATTTATATGTTTCCCCTTCTCAGCATTGAATTGTAGGTAAATACGCTTCGAGCAAATATATGCCCCAAGTCCAACGTTTGACATAACAACACGAGCGAAAACAGCTTAGCTTAGTTAACTATACCTTCTTAGTATGAAGTGCATTAAACCATTTTTTTAAATATGAGAAAATATTGCAATGCAATTTTGCTACTATTGCTACTTTAAAATCATTATTATTTCATCATAAGATTTATTTTTGTCACTGTGATTGCCTGTGATTTTATTCATTTCGCTTACGTACCCTACATACAAGTTTCATTCATGCGCACGGATCCCCTTTTTTTGTAGCTGAAAATATGATCTGCCATTCTTCGTTAAAAAGTTTTGTGTGGAGAATCACGTGACGAGTTAGGACTCGGAACTCTTAATAGTATTATAAAGTTTTGTGCAACACACAGCGCATGTTATACTAAGACACACAGCCTAGCATCAAAATAACTAGGCAGTAACATTAGGTCACGAAGCCTCACTTGCCCAATAGCTTCACTAGCCACACCACCTCGGTACAGTAAGCCAGAACACAGTAGTGTTCAAACCCGCTTTATGTCAAAAGCGTGCTACAAACTTTATCTTACAAATGCCCACCGCTGCTTTAGCATAAGCAACTATGCTTTTACTACTCGCGCGCTCACGCAGCGCGCGCGATACGCCACGCTCTAGGTAGGTACAAAAAGCGTGCCCGCTTAGGGCACTTAGTACTTTTTTTAACCACCACTGTGCCTGCGCACGAGGTACTGTTTGGCCGCAGAATAACTTGCAAAACAGAGGTACCTACCCCTGAACGAATTTTGCATAAGATCAACGATAAGGTAACCTATATTATGCGGAAACGGCATGCACCTGCCTACAACACTTGATTTTCCGTAGTGAAACAGATTCACAATTTGACAAACTCGTAACTAAACAACTCTCCAAAATACTCTAGAAAAAAATGGAATAGTTTTCGGGGATGCATTAAAATAAAGTTAAGTTTGTACCTATACTTTAGATGTAGACCACTTTACAAGTATATATATTATAAAGGACTAACTCAATCAATCAATCAAATAATATTTTATCGACCTAAAGGCTTTACCTATAGGTACTTGTAGCTATAGCTCTCAAGTTCATAACTCCTTCCATAAACAAATGGTAATAATGGTAATGGTAGATAAATATCTATATGTCTATACGTATAATTCTCTGTAAGGCCGCTGTTTATGCACCTAATGTTTTTATTGTTAAGCTGTGTACAATATGGTCTTGGGGTGGTATTATGTTCCAACAAATTTGTCCATTTCGAACGTACATTATCTTGGGCGAGTAGGCACTCACACTTTCGAACTATTCTGAATTAATCTGTACTAACGCTATTTAGCAAGTACCTAGGTACCTACTCATCCTTCACTAAATCATCAGTATGCAATTTAAATCAAATATACTATAGATACAGTCTCTATGAAGATCAAACCTCAAAAGTGTCCCTGCGCCAATGCTTACAGATATATTATACCTCTCCTGCACATATAAAAAAACATAGTTCACAAGTGGTTGTTTCATTTTAATAATGAACCATCGCACCCTGTAATAGTGTTGTAAAACAATAATATTATGTGAGTTAATACATCACTTTCATAAGGCGCAGTCCAAGTCACACGCGACTGAGAACAAAAACAAGGCATATGCCTTGTTTAAATGGTGCCGTTTTCGAGCGATCGTGGATCTACTCTATATTACATCGCAGGTATGCAATCTCAATTTACACTCCATAATACTACCACCTTAGCCGCATCAAAACAGTCCATCTTATAGTTCTGCAGTAGTTAGGTACTTGTGTATTATATATGCAACAAATATCTGCACATATTCATGTGAAGGTCTCACTTTAATTTTTGAGGATAAGAAAGACCACCCATTGGAATTATTTACAGTTACAATTATTATCTACCTGCTTGTATTATATAATTTTGTGAAACAATAGTTTTATATTTTAAACAGCATCAACAGAGACCAATCCACCTTTGCAATAAGGTTGCCCGCTTTACAAAAAAACAAAAACTCAACTTTGGTGAAAATCTGCACTGCATTGCAGTGAAACAAAATAGTTAAGTACACATCTTCCTTTCTTTTTTTTCATTGAATAAAACTGAGCATGCCTATACAGTTTTCAGGACATCTAGCATGGATCCACACGGTATGGCTGTGAATTTCATACAAAAACCTGTTTCAAAATGACTGAGTGCTTACAACTTATAAAATGCATTTAATTGCTATATTTGGCTCAAGAGTGTTTATCATCCTGTTCTTATATAATTTAGTAAGACAGCTGTTAGTTGTCCAAATAAAATAAAATAAAATTTATAGGGTAATCAACAATGCAGACTTATCAGCTTATATTTTGCAAATCTTTGTAAACTAGATACCTACTCTATCTATTAAAATGTAGGTAACACTTATAGACATAACAGACCCCTTAAACACCATTACCCCAGAGAGAGTGCACCACCACATGCAAGTTCTGCCACCAGCAGCACCGTCCCGCTGGATTGCAATAATGTATTTTCTTAGTGCCAGTGTACCTACACTAAGTTGCCACACTGAGAATAGTTGGATATAACTTGTTTCTACACATTAATTTGAAGTGCACTGTGTATACCTGCAGCCATTTCTCTTACTCTCACTCCTTGCATACCTACTCTTTACATTCATTGGTGAAGCTCGACTTTAATTAGTAAAGTGTCAGACGGATAGCAGTACAACCTTTAATTTTTAATCACCTATTATGCAAATGTCACAATGTGTGTTATTCAACTGGTTCAACCTGTTTAACACTACTTTGGTGATAGTAATATTTACCTAGTACAGAATGCCACTCTTTTAACTTTAAAGTCTCCTTCAAACTCAGTTGAGTAATTAAATATATTAAAATTGAGTTGAGGCAGGTCATTTTATTAGTTTTTTAGAATTATGTGTGCATGCAGGTTTCATTCATAAACCCATTGTCATTCAACAAGCAATGTTCCACTGCAAGAATTAAATTTAACCCCCAGCATAGTAGGTAGGTACCATTACATCCATCCTTTATAACTTAGTAATCTGAATATACATGTTAAAAATAACAACTTGTACCTAGATAAAAAGTTAGGTAACAACACAGTAACAAAACAGGACAGTCTGCGTCTCACACTACTGGCAGACGGCAGACGCTTACTGCTATTTCTTTGTTTTCCTGGCAAATTGAGTGTTGCACCCATGCACTCTTTCAAGAAGTGTCTTAGTTTCCTTCTTCCATTTACATCTATCTATATGTCAACTTTGCCTCAACTGTTTCTCACAGAGAATCGTCGTATATTTCTAGAAGAACTCACCAGATTATGGGCGTAGTCGGTATCCCACTTCTGATCTGTTGGAAAACGACATTAGTATTCAACATAGTTTTATTAGATACTTCCAACTAATCGACATATTGATCAACATCTCCAGGAATTCCACTGGTAGCTCATCTTTTTCCAATATATTGATTTTTCATCGAGTTTTTTTGCACTTTTTCACTTCCACTGCTTTGCTTCTTCTTCTTGTTGTTGTTTTTTCTTTTTTTTGGGTCGTGCCGCCTGCGCGACCACTGACTTTATTCCACCTTTTTTATTTCAGCGCCATCTATGCATTTCATAGAAAAACTGCTCTTCCATCGGTTTATTATTAACAACGCTAACATTCGTTTGGCAAATATAAAATTTTCGCGTCTCGTATTACAGTGACGTCCATTTCTACAGTCCATCGCGCTGACTTTTCGCGCTCGCTGCGCTCATGCCGACGTTTTCCAAGCTTATTTGTTTTTCTGATGAGCTTTGATTATAGCTCGCATATATACCCGAAAACGATTTCTTGTGCTATTTCGAGCATATTGTAGGTTATTTTCGCGCTCGCTTCGCTCGCGCTTTTCTTACTATTATGCGCCTGTGTTACAGTGACGTTCGAATCTACTGTCCATCGCGCTGATTTTTCGCACTCGCTGCTCTCGCGCCGGTCATTTGGCGTGCTTTCTGATAAGCTTCGATTAGCTCGCAAATATACCCAAAAAGATTTCTTGTGCAATTTCGCACATTTTAGGATTGTAAAATAGCCTAGGAACAGATATAGAGGCAAGGGCGGCAAATTTTCATAGCCTACCTTAAAAATATGTAAATTCACCACTGACTACGTACGCAATCAGTGGACTTGCACTCCTACATATCATCCCAACCTCAGCTCCGAATCTTGTCAGAATGGCCCCCCTAAAATGAAATCCTGGATCCACCCCTGATTACCTTGTAACAATTTTGCTCAGACATGTTAATGTTGCTATAAGCAAGTCCGCTTTCCACACATTAAAGACTCATTGACAAAAACCTCTTTGTCTTATCCGAAGATAAAAGAGCATGTCCAATGGCATACTTATGCTATCATTATCAGCATATACCTATTTAGATACGCGCACGTTATCTTTCACGTGTATTTACGTATAGTCTTTGTTGCCACATGAATACTTTATACCTATGAGAAAAAAAACATAAAAATAAACACCAGAGCCCTAATTCCGTATCAAAACACAGATTCCACACGATACGAAACCACGTCGAAATACCTTCACTTTACATTTAAGTTATTTTTGATTTTGTAAAAATATTGGCATAAGTGGTGGTAACTTTTGACGTGTTGATGTTTCGGAACGCGTCTCAGTGGAACACTGATTTTTGACAGTTCAAATCGCGCCAATAAGGGACGTTCTGACAGCTGGATGGAACGTAGTTTTACAGTCAAAGATAGATGGCGCTGACGAGACATGGTTGGCACAGTATTGTTTTTTTCTCTAATCTGTGGCATAAATCTTCAGAACCACAGACATTAATTGTTCACGTTATGTCTCGTCAAGCCACCTAACGGATTTTTATGAACTAATTTTTTTTAATTTGGCTGTCAAAAGTTATTCCACTTTTATTTCGCGCGGTTTCGTTTTCATTTCATAGACAATAGAGTTTTTACAGATTTCTTATCTAAGACAAGAAGTTCGCATGGTTTCGAAGTATGGAATCGTAAAGGGGTCATACAGAATTAGGGCCCTGGCAAGCGTCACGCTATTGCGCCCTCGTGGACACAATGTAGCAAGATAAAAATATCATTAGGTATTTTGTTGTCTTGTTGTTGCATTTACTAGCTGACCCGCCCCGGCTTCGCGCGGGTTTATTAGTTTTACGCCTTATCTCAGTCTAAAGGAAGAGAGAAGGAAGAGGGAAAGAGATAAGGGAAAAGGATGAATGGATGAAACGGCGAATGGATCAATCATCCATTCATCCTCTTCCCTTATCTTTTCCCCCTACCAGCCCTCGCTTCACATAGTACAGGATAGGAGTGGCTTTGGACCTTATACTGAAGGTTGGGTGTCTGTAAATTCTAAACCACAAAACAGACGACCTTGTAATATTTACGGGACAATATTTAAAGAATTTTTTTTTATTTAATTTCTTAAACCAATTTAATTTAAAGCTAATTAATTTAAAGCTTTAAATTAAATTGGTAAGCATTCAAAATTAGTTATGACGAAACATTTTCCCGCCAAACAAAGCTTCGAATTTTTTGTTAGGTTACCTACTTTTTTATCTGTAACGATTCTGTTCTTTGCAGGTGGTTAAAACAACACTACATCCAAGATGGCGGTATCTGGTGACATAACGGTTGCGCAAGATGGCGGCCAAGGCAATGTCAAACTCCATCCATATTTGGTCACCTTGTTGTAAGTATTATTTTGTTATCCATTACTAATAGCGCCTAAAGCGAAATTTATCATTTATTAATTTAAAAACCCACTATATGGGGCCCGCGGTCATTGTAAATATCCGGCCAAGTGCAAGTCAGACTCGTGCACGAAGGGTTCCGTACCATTATCTATAAGAACGAGCAAAAAATCACGTTTGTTGTATGGGAGCCCCCTTAAATATTTAGTTTATTGTTTTTTTTAGTATTTGCTGTTATAGTGGCAACAGAAATACATCATCTGTGAAAATTTCAACTGTCTAACTATAATGGTTTATGAGACTGGTGACAGACGGACAGCAGAGCCTTAGTAATAGGGTCCGTTTTACCCTTTGGGTACGGAACCCTAAAAAATGTTAATAAAAGTGTCTGCATATGAGATAGCATAAAAAGAATACAACAACATTTGCATTATTTGCATTTCATGAGCGTTCTTCTTTATACTTATTTTTTTACGTTGTCTTCGCCGAAAGCCGTCCTTTTGCCAATAATAGCTTAATTACTAAACTTGATTACATTAAAACTGATTTAACGTAAAGAAATAGAATGTATCAACAAATTACGATTAAAATTATTTCCTAGATATTGGCAATAAACAAATTTCGCTTTACTTTTTCTGTCTATTGCCATTTGTCGCTAAACCAATGATATGTAGGTGATACTTTTAATTGTAATTTATTGATACGTTCTATTTATTTGCCCAAAATTAGTTTTCATGTAATCACGTTGAGTAATTAAGCTATTATTGACAAAAGAACGCAAGAAAATTTGAATTTGCCACGCTAGTGGAACGTTCCACCTTAAGGCACCCGCGGGAAGAGGTGGTCCTATTCCCAAGCCGCCGGGACCACACGGTTTACTTTGTCGTCCCAATAATTGGCAAGGGCGCCAATTTTATTATTCGAACTACGTAAGTCTCGTGACTCTAATGTCAAAGAGAACGTGCGTGTCATCTATTTTTGAATTCGAATTTTTCTTTTTTACGCAACTGCCCAGACGTATGGTGTAAGAGGTCGGTTATGGAGATTGGAGCCTATGAGCCTACGCATTCACAAAATAACTTTTGAAAAGTCTGACGCACCGGGCTTATTACTCTTATTGTCTGTGACTTGTAACTATGTAACTTTAATAAATGATATCCTGGAGTTTTGGCGGGAACGCGGAAAAGTTCACGTCGGTGCATTGTATTATTTTACAAAACTTATGCTTTTTCCAGTGTTAATGTTTAAAATTGGTGGCGTTTTACGCATTAAGTGCTGAATTACGAGCATGAGTGTGGGCAAGTGATATAATGTAGAGAAACGTGGTTTTTCGTGTTGCTTCCAAAATTCCATAGAAGCCTCTAGTAAAGTTGCCACCACTTTACTAGGGCATGCCTTAGACTGGATTATGACTTAGACTAGACTATGACTACTCTGACTGTGACTATGACTTGACTTTAAGTGAAAATTTCCATAATACGATGAAAAATTACAAAACTTGACACTGGCTAAATACACTATGTGTGGAGCCAAAATATAAGAAAGAAATGATATCCTATAATAATTAACAGCCTGAAGACGTCCACTGCTGAACATATACTATGATATAGGCCATATTTTTTTTAATTACTTACGAAAACCGTACGGTCTAAATATTATAACATATCATTTAAACATCTTGAAAATATTGTCCTTAGATAAAAAAACGTAGGTATGCAACGATACCCCCCGCACGAGGGGGTCAGGAATTTTTTTAGAGGTTTTTGTTTTGTACCCATTTAGAATTTACAAGTTTGACATTTTAGCTACCTTAAATATAAAATACTTAAGTATTTTTCACCTCACTAGCTCGGAAAGGTTCTCTTTGTCATTCAAAATCTGGGCGCAAAAACGCATTTTGCTCGCTAGCGTGGAAAGTGTTTTTAAAATTCGAACGTTTCTTTTCAATAATTTTCTCAAGAAGTGAGGATTTAATCACAGATCTGCCCGAATTTAACTTACTAACAGACTACCTCCTAAAAGATACCATCTTTTTCTCTTTCACCAACCTCATTTTTAGAATAATCGCACTGTCCAGCACCAAAGAGTATAAAACCAATACGCTATCCAGCACGGCGCGGCGACTGCATGGAAAATGGATGCAAAATACTTTTTCTTTAATTTTCCATGAATCACGTGACGAACTAGTCGTTTACCTGATGTTAAGCGTTATCGCCACCCATAACTAAATTAATAAGCTAAAAACTAATCTTATCTTAGCTTTTTAGCTGTTTTTCTTACATTTTCCTCGCTGTAGTGAGGTGAAAAGTTGTGTGTTGCACTCGGCAGCAAAGTTTTTCTGCGTCTTGTACCTTTGACACCTTCGCTACGCTCAGGATTCTTCCTGATCCTAGCATCCTTCGCTTGCTCAAGTTTCAATTCAAGTACTCGCGCCAAAAACCAACTTTGCAGCCTAGTATAACAAATAACTATTATAATCTTACAAAATTTACAATGTTAAATTATCTATTCATGGGCACCATAATAGAGCATGATAGAGTCTGAATTAAATAAAATAGGTATTTCATTTCATCCCCTCATTACATAGATGGGAGCTACCCCTATACTTAGTAAAACACCTTATAAACAATTTTGTACAAAATCTTATAATATTCACTATTTGAGGTAACCGAAAAAAAACTGTTAAATAACAAGACGTCCTAGGTACCTACTTCAAAGGTTATTGAACTTTTCTCGAAGAATTATGGTAGCTACGTTTTAGATACCTGGCACTTGCATCTACGGGATCCTAAGTACCAAGCAAGGCCCGACATGCTCTTGAAATGTTTATTTCTTTTACATCGTTCATTCAAGGATTCTGTAGCCTCTGTAGGATTATTATATGGAAAATATACTCATAACTAGTCCAGTGGGCCAGAAAATGATTGTCATTCATTTATCGCGAATATAAATTGGCAAACCGCCGACGCCCGCGACCGCGTCCAATGCCAAAAGGTCATTGCACCCACTCAACACGTGAATATAGTGAACACAGACTAGCGCGTGTGACGCAATGTTTTATCTTATCTCCTTTATACCTTGTCCATTTTATTAATGGTTTTTTGACAGCTCGACGACTGACAAGTTAGTGATGTTCTAAAGATTCTCGAATGTCATACCATTCCGATTTTACTATTATCATTCATCGAATTAAGTACGTCAACGTAATAATCAATACGATAAATGTACATTTTAATTTAGTTTTGATGAATTCCATGAAGTACAATATTATTTGTATGAAATTTTAACGTAAATTATACGAAACTTCATGGACGTGAGCTGTCAAAAAACCATTCATAAATGGACAAGGTATAATAATATGGCATGTGGCAATGGCTACACAGACTAGGTGTGACGCAACTGTCTCTAGAGAAATGTACAAGCTAGAGAGATACAGACAGAATCTTCTATTATGATAAAACTGTAACCAAGGAAAAGTCTGTGATTTAGAATAACTGCCAACTGCGAGATGGACTCGCGCACGAAGGGTTCCGTATCATTGTCTATATAAACGAGCAAATAAATTACGTTTTTCATATGGGAGCCACCTTAAATATTTATTTTATTCTGTTATTTAGTATTTGTTGTTATAGCGGCAACAGAAATACCTCATCTGTGAAAATTTCAACTGTCTAACTATCACGGGTCATGAGATACAGCCTGGCGACAGACGGATAGACAGACAGACACAGCGGAGCCTTAGTAATAGGGTCCGTTTTACGCTTTGGGTACGGAACCCTAAAAAATCTTATTTTTAGAGATATAAATGTAAAAGTATCTAGAGAATGGCTAAAATCTGCAATCACCAAGCCGCCTGCCAAGCGTGGTGATTATGGTAAACCCCCCGATAAGCGTCCAAAGTGTCGTTTTAGGCCTGTGTTCAACAGTGGACGTCTTCCGGCTGTTGATGATGATGATGATGATTTTGTTAGAGTACCTATGGAAGTACTCATTAGACCCAAAAAAAATGTTTTAGATACTTAGAAACTTGTCTATTTTTGAGAATGCAAATAAAATAAACCACTGCTGTTGATGCTGTTTGCCGTAATGCATATTTTGGAGTTCTGACGTTTTTACGTAAGTTTGTTTCATCAAAATTACGGATGACTAGAAATACGATTGAGTAAAGAAATATGACGTGACGAGCTAGTCGTTTGCCTGATGTTAAGCATCACGGCAGCCCATAACACATTGCAGTATCACTCGGAACTCTAAATTAATATAGTTTCGCGTGACACTGCACTGCGCACGTCATCCTGAGACTACACTTTACGCAATAAGATAAGATTACTAGACTGTGTAATCATCATTTATAGTCTCATTTGCCCAGTAATTTCACTAGATACAGTACCCTTCAAACCGGAACACAGTAGTGCTTGCACACTACTGCTTGGCGGCAGAATAACTGGCAAGGCGGTGGTACCTACCTAGACGAACTTTGCAGAAAAGTCCTACCACCTAGTGAAACTCATGTCAACTTAAAAATACTGAACGCTCATTGGTTGCATGTTGATCATCGGCTATCGTCATCCAATGAGCGTGTAGTAATTGGTAAGTTAAATTAGTATGACAAACGTACGAGACACCGGGGGTTGTATTCAAAAATTCAACCCCTACTGTCGGTGAAATAGGGTGTTATAGGTTTTATGATGAAACGCGAGTAAAACCAGGGGCTGCGTCTAGTTATCTTACCAATATTATAAAGAGGAAAGATTTGATTGTTTGTTTGTTTGTTTGCATTGAATAGGCTCCGAAACAACTGAACTGATTTGAAAAATTCTTTCACTGTTGGGAAGCTACACTATCCCCGGGTGACATAGGCTATATTATATTTTCAAAAAAATTAGGGATCCTTACTAAAACTCCAATAATGTAACCCAAGGTGTAAAAAAATTACCAAAAATATTCTTTACATCGCGTGCGCTGTGAAAACTATTATACCCGTGCGAAGCCGGGGCGAGCCGCTAGTCTATCATAAACTATGCCGGAACACTGTACTTATGAGTTCTAAGTCAAATGATCGCGTGCGCAACACGGAAGGCCTGATACATCATGTCAGTTATTACCTACTTATATATCATTACCCACCTCTATACTAATTTACCACAGATTATCTATAATTACCTTTTTTTTATGTAATCGAACGACGTGACGAGTCGTTCGCCTGGTGTTAAGCGACACGGCCGCCCATTACAGATATCAGTGTCACTCGGAACTCCAAACTAAAGTTTCACGTGACACTGCGCACTGCGCACGCCATCCTGAGACATAACACAGTCTAAAAAAGTTTTCTAGACTGTGAGATCAGTTCGTAAAGTCTCATTTGCCCGGTAATTTCACTAGCTACAATGCCCTTCAAACCGGAACACAGTAGTGCTTGCACACTACTGCTTGGCGGCAGAATAACTGGCATAGCGGTGGTACCTACCTAGACGAACTTTGCAGAAAAGTCCTACTACCTAGCTATGGCCCTAGTCGAGTACCTAGATTATAATGTAGGCGTAGGTAGGTCTCTCGGATTTACCACGTAATGTGATCGTATGAGGCACAGGTGTGAGGTTTCGCTAGCTAGCCTTGACTTAGAATTACTATCACAGACCATTAGCTAAGCTGGCTGCGTACATGAGCTCTTTTTCCTCGTGTAGCTAATTTTCTGGGAGGTAAACAATAAAGTAGCCGTTTTCAATGCGACTGTATTTTTTTTTGTAGTACTTATTTCAGCTAATGAGGCGTTTTATTTAAAAAAAACCTAGTTCCGCTTCTTTTAATAGATGGCGCAGTAAGTAAATAGTTAAAACTTTTCAAACTACAGAGTAGTTTAAACATAAGAAAATGCTTCGACTACCTACAATGAAATGTCAAATTCAGTTGAGTGGACCACGAGTACATTGTCTGTAGTATCTCCTAAGTAGTCTGTGGTGCATTATTATTAAGTAAATTAAAGTACACTAGAACTGCGAGATAGATAAACGTTAATATTATGATCCAAAATAAAGCCAAGCTATCGCGCAACGAGACTAAAAAAACGAAAGTGTTTAGAGTTGTCAGTCAGTATCGTGACACATTTCCTCATGCTGAGCCTTTGGAGTTGGACCGATTTATAGAAAACTAAACCGGTATCATTTAATTTTTTTTATCCAATAATTTTGAGTGTAAGAGTATTTTCCAAAAACTTAGGTATTCTATTTCCTAAAAATTAGACCTTTTCCAGTTCCTCCTCTTTTGGTTTGCCTATCCCTATATGGGGAATTGCTGATAATGGGATCGCCAGTCCAGCATGACTTTGTAGACTATCACGGACTATCGTGTAGCGCAAATTGTTACACGTGTGTTGGGCAATTAACATCTATACAATACTAGTCTATCGGCAATTAATTACAGTGCTGTGGTGGAGATCACAGGTCAAACCTGCCATGGCAATGTCAGTCAGCGTAACCATGAGCGTTGAAAATAGTCAAAGTCAAAGGATTTTATGGGCAAATATGGTATTTTAGCACTTATACAATACAAGTCTACCTAGGACAGATTGTCCAATTAGGTAGGTCCAACTTCGACAAAGAGGTGGCGCGAAGAATCCTACTCGGCTGGGCAGCGTTCGGGAAGCTTCGTCCTACTTTTCGTCCAAAATACCGCAGAGCCTGAAAACGAAAGTTTTCAATCAGTGTGTGTTGCCAGTGATGACTTGGAACTGAGACATGGTCTCTTACTGTTGGCCTCATTAGTAAGCTCAAAGTCGCGCAGCGAGCTATGGAGCGAGCTATGCTCGGTGTTTCCCTGCGAGATAAGCTCCGGAACGAGGAGATCCGCAGGAGAACTAAAGTGACCGATATAGCTCTTAGAGTTAGTAAGTTGAAGTGGCAATGGGCAGGCCACATCGCTCGTAGAACTGACAACCGATGGGGAAGAAAGGTTCTCGAGTGGCGACCACGAACCGGAAGACGCAGCGTAGGCCGGCCCCCTACTCGGTGGACCGACGACCTGGTGAAAGCCGCGGGGAGCCGATAGATGCAGGAGGCGAGCAGCCGCTCAAGGTGGCGTGCTCTGGGGGAGGCCTATGTTCAGCAGTGGACGTCTTCAGGCTGTTAATGATGATGATGATGACAATACAAGTCAAAATGAGATTACCTACTTAAAATACTTAAGTTTAAGTCATCTTAGAAGCATATTTTTACTAGGTGGTAGGACTTTTCTGCAAAGTTCGTCTAGGTAGGTACCACCGCTTTGCCAGTTATTCTGCCGCCAAGCAGTAGTGTGCAAGCACTACTGTGTTCCGGTTTGAAGGGCATTGTAGCTAGTGAAATTACTGGGCAAATGAGACTTTATGATCTGATCTCTCGGTCTAGTAATCTGATTACTAGACTGTGTGATGTCTCGGCATGACGTGCGCAGTTCAGTGTCACGCGAAACTTTATTGTTTTAAAGTTCCAAGTGACACTGCAACTATTATGGGCGGCCGTGTCGCTTAACATCAGGTAAACGACTAGCTCGTCACGTCATTCAATCACATAAAAAAATATTACAGAGTGCTTATTGTCAAATATTATAAATATAGCAAGCCTATTACAACATGTGAGACTAAAAAAAAAAGAAGTTCTCTTTCCCACCTGTCTATAGGTGCAAGCAATCCGGCACAATGCAGGGGGTCTAGCAAAGATCCCATTCCATGAGCGCCTCGCGCTAACTCCAAAATGTATGAGAATGACATTAGCTGCGAAAAACTTTTCCGCAGCTAATGTCATAGCTAATGTCACTTCATTTCATAAGCCGAAAGACGTCCACTGCTGAACACACGCCTTCCCCATAAAACGTTACTTTGGACGCTTATCATAGGGGGGATTTGCTATAATCACCACGCTTGGCAGGCGACTTGGTGATCGCAGAAGATTTTAATGTACCGAGTAGAATGCTGCTGCCCATTCCCTTTGCCGGCTCTTACGGCACCCACGGGAAGAAATTGGGCGGTCCTATTCGCTAACCGGGACCACACGGCCAAAAGCCGAAACAGCGTAGCTAATGTCATTCCCATACATTTTGGAATTAGCGTGAGGAGTTAACGCTAACGGAAAGGCATCTTTGCTAGACCCCCAGAACTGAAAACTCCGAATCTGAAGCTTCGATTACACCTATAAAGAAGAGTCTCCGGATCTCTTCAAAAACCTTCCCGAACTCTTCAAAAACAAACAGCTCGGGTCTTATACATCGCTGGTCCTCCGTCCTCAGAGGCTCAGATGATGCAGTATTCCAGTATTGTATTCAATTGGTAATCATTTACGACGATTGTTATGATTGTACTTCTATTAAGAGAAGCGTAGTACACCCCCCCTCTCGTCCATACAAAAAATGTGTTAATTGTGTTATATATATATCTGTATGTTGCTTGTACGATTTTGATGATTTTTTAATCAAAAAAATCTGATTTTTTTTCAAAATTATAACGTATAAAAGTTGTAACAAGAATACGAAACATATTTTCAATATCGCTTTTCCGCAGGTAATGTCATTCCCATACATTTTGAGTTATCGTTTGGCGTTAACGCTAAAGGAAAGGGATCTTTGCTAGTCAAGCGTTGACCTAATCGTAATTAAAAAAAGCAGGTACTATTATTAAATAATTGTAGGTAGGTACCCTGTTTTTATTTGGACACATAACAAAATAAATTTTATTTTATTTGGTGACTTGTCCAACTCTACGACGACGGGCCCACGATATCAATAAATACCTACATGTAGGTACCTATACCAGAGCCATATTCAGCATGCAAGATTTACTAACATTGCACTGACAGTTGAATCAGTTGATTTTTAGGGTTATCGCCACGAACTGGTTGAGCGATATCAGAATTACGATGATTTTACCTATAAATTCTATCAGATTTGTCACAATTTTCAATAGTTACGTCAATGCTATGAAAAATCTAACTACTTGAATTTAGAAATCTTCAATAGGTGATGAAAAACGAAGATTAAAATCAGTGCCAGCCATAATGAATCTCAGTTTTGACGTCCTGGGTGGGAAACAATTGGTTACTTTTTGACTATGATCCGCCGCCGCCGCAGGAACCAAGAGGTTCTCTATGAAGCTGGTATGAAAACTTTTTCATGGGCGAATACGCCACAGCCAAAAATGTTTGTAATCCCTGCTATCAGCTGATTCTACTGTCAGTGCAATGTTAGTAAATATTGCATCTTGAGTTTGGCTGATATATAGTACCTACAAGTGTAAAGACTCGGCTCATAACATCGACTTATATACCTACCTATCTGATGACGATGCCAGCATGTTAGCAGTTTCTAAATCTAGCGATTGTCTAGATCCTCCAGAATGTCTGTAGGTCGCGTATCTAGACTTGACATGGGCGTTTAGGTATTCTACCTTCCACATCCACCTATTATTCTATTAGGTAACGCGTTCAAAAAAGAATAGATCTGAAATAGCTGATATTTTTATAACTTTCTCACTCACATTGCACTTAGACATAATGGAGGAAGAAGGATAACAATACTTAGGGATATACTTTCTTGCTTTCGACAGAATATTGTTCGTAAAAGTAGACAGACATTTTTTTATGTTAACGAATGACGTGACGAGCTTATCGTTCGCCTGGTGTTAAGCGTCACGGTCGCCCATAACCGATTAGAGTGTCACTCGGAACTCTAAATTTAAATTTTGCGTGACACTGCACTGCGCATGTCATCCTGAGACACTACACAGTCTAATCAGTTCATATAAGTCTCATTTGCCTAATAATGCCCAGTATTGCCTCACTAGCTACAATGCCCTTCAAACCAGAACACAGTAATGCTTGCACACTACTGCTTGGCGGCAGAATAACTGGCAAAGCATATAAATAAAAAAAGTACTTCATCAACGCCTGAAGACGTCCACTGCTGGGCATAGGCCTCCCACATAGAGCGCCACCTTGAGCGGCTGCTTGCCTCTTTCATCCGTTGTCTTCCCGCGGTGTGACGGTCGTAGGTACCCTAGGCCAACACTGGCTGATGCGGCTTCCGGTCCGTGGTCGCCACTCGAGAACCTTTCTTCTCCATCGGTTGTCAGTTCTATGAGCGATGTCGCCTGCCCATTGCCAATTCTAAGTAGGTACCTACTATAAATTTACTATGACATAGAACCGTCTGCCTGAATCTAAATTTGTGAATGCATCAAAACATAAACTCCAATAAAATTAAAACTACAGGAGATTTAGAGCTGAAATCTGCCGGCAATTTACATTGCTAGTACACACAGTACCACCTACAGCATCGACTATAAATCCAGTTGACTAATGATACAACTTCCCCTCATACGAAAATTAGTAGTGTATTTCAACTACTATATTCATAAAAATCGCGGGAGCCCGTCGATGTATTTTGTTCCATCCTGCTCTGTACTTTGTAATTTCGTATAGCTTTGTCTCGTTTTGTTACCTCGCCTCCTGCCCGCGCAGGTGAGTCGTGTTTGTACGAGAAATTATGTTCACGAGCTATCAACGGGCTTTATAATCTTTGACCTACAGGCTAGAGTGAATCAGCTTGTCATAAGCCACGTTGGACTCTTCCTAGCTTATCATCAGGTGTGTTGCAGTCAAATGTTGACCTATTCGTAAATAAAAAAACCGGCCAAGTGCGAGTCGGACTCGCGCACGAAGGGTTCCGTACCATTATCTATAAAAACGTGCAAAAGATCCCGTTTTTTGTATGGGAGCCCCCTTAAATATTCATTTTATTCTAATTTTAGTACTTATTTGTTGTTATAGCAGCAACAGAAATAAATCATCTGTGAAAATTTCACTGTCTAACTATCACGGTTCATGAGATGCCTGGTGACAGGCGGACGGACAGCGGAGCCTTAGTAATAGGGTCCGTTTTACCCTTTGGGTACGGAACCCTAAAAATAGGAGCCAATTAATAAATTCACGTCATTAGATACCATTCTTGCTTGCTCCGTATCCACTGGACGAGTTTTGCAGATCCATTTGGATTGTTTCAGGCGATGGTGCATTTCCTGCTTCTGGAGGACAGCTGGCGTCCTCCTACATAGATTGATGACTACCCCGCTGCAGCCTATCACAGGTACCATACAATATTGACAGTCTCGATAGTGTAGTGGTTGAGCAGGTCGGCTCATAACCCGGTGGTGGGTTCGATCCCCGCGACAAGACAAGTATTTGTGCAGAGAAAAAAGCGCAAATAAGTTGTTCTGTGTGTGTGTGTTGTGGGAGCATGGTCCTCGTAGTCCCTGGGTCCCTAGATACAGGGGATCCTAGTTAGGGTCCAGGATGTATGTGATCGTGGAGCGTTAAAAATAAGTACATACAATAGGAAAATATTATGGAATTGATTGAGGCGTTTTATTAAAAAAAAAAAATTATATTTTATGTATAACCTAATAGATGGCGCCAGTTTTGGTTTTACCAAAATCTGTCACTGTCACTGTTTCAAGCATAGACCACAGGTTAGAGGAAATGTGTCACGATACTGACTGACAACTCTAAACTCTTTCGTTTTTTTTATTGGGCTTTATTTTGGATCATAATATTAACGTTTATCTGTCTCGCAGTTCTACTGTTTTCAATTTACTTAAGAAGAATGCACCACAGACTACTTAGGAGATACAGACAATGTACTCGTGGTCCACTCAACAGTAGTTTAAACATAAGAAAACGCTTAACTACCCTGTGGTTTGAAAACACTATGTACTTACTGCGCCATCTAGTAAAAGAAGCGGAACTAGTTTTTTTTTAAAATAAAACGCCTCATTGAGGTATATCCACAGGTTGGAGAAAAAGTTACTCTGTGGGTATATCTGCTCAGTTGGCAGAGCGTCTAATCTGGTGAGTTGGAAGGCGCGGGTGCAAATCCCGCTAGTGCCTAAAATTTTAAGGACTATAATATAAATTATATAAAGTAATAAAGAAAAAAAAATTGGAAAATAACTACCAAGCATTTCTGGTGCGAGGGCCCACTGCACAAATACCTACGTCATCGGGTACCCCAATAGGCTATCTTTAGATCGTTAAACGACATCTAAATATGTAAAAAGAAATAAGGTCTACCAGTTCCGCTCCTGCCGGATCATGGAAATAATTGAAATTTTTTGACGTATTTTTTTTTTGTCAAAATGTACCCTAATGAAAGTTCTGGCAACAGTTAACCATTGATTAATAATGTAAAAAAAAAATTGGTCTGCCATTGCGCACCCTGCCGGAAGTACCTGGCAGACCCCTATGAATGTGCCCTTCACACTCATTACCTACCTCAGCGAATACCCCAATGAAACCTACGCCCAATAATAGCCAAGATGCTCCTGATAATAGACTAAAAGGTCTGCCAGGTTTAAACTTGGCGAAACTTAGTATTCAAGGCATTTGAAGTTGGTGGAGGTGGATTATTTCCATGACCCGGCAGGATCGGAACTGGCAGACCTGTTATTTTTTACATGTTTAAGTGTCGGTTAACGATCTAAAGATAGCCTATTGGGGTCCCCGATGACGTAGGTATTTTTGCAGAGGGATCTCGCACCATTCAGGTTTCAGAAGAAATCAAACGAGCAAGTTTATGTTCTGACTTCCTTCGTCGCACTGGACCCTACTGTCTATTATCATGTGTGTAATTTATTACACAATAACTATATGCTATTATTGAGCAATGTATATCTACGTATATATATAATATTATGTATGTAGGTACTTAGATAATGTAATACGAGTCTATCAGTCCCACTTACAGTAAATAATTAAATGAACATATATTTAAATTAATCATAATAAATGAGTAATCAAGTTGTTTAAGTACTTAGATAACATTAATAGTATCCAATAGTTCATGCTTTTAGCCGTGTGGTCGCGGCACAGGGATCACCCCATCTCTTCCCGTGGGTGCCGTAAGAGTTGGCTAAGGGAATATCCAGGGAATGGGCAGCAGCATTCTCTGAGGTACATTAAAATCTACTGCGATCACCAAGTCATGCCGTGCCACCTGTTAAAATTCTCCCCGCTGTCAAATATTATGTTTCACAGTGGGGAAACATATTCTATTTTTCCCTTTCTCCTCACTTTTTTTCACATTCATTCATTCATTCATTATACGACAGACTGTACACAAATTACTCATTACAAAAATAAAACCGGCCAAGCGCGAGTCGGACTGGCGCACGAAGGGTTCCGTACCATTATCTATAAAAACAAGCAAATAAATCACGTTTGTTGTCTGAGAGCCCCTTTAAATATTTATTTTATTCTGTTTTTTAGTATTTGTTGTTATAGCGGTAACAGAAATACATTATCTGGGAAAATTTCAACTGTCTAACTATTACGGTTCATGAGATACAGCCTGGTGGCAGAGGAACAGATAGACAGACAGACGAACGGACAGCTGAGCCTTAGTAATAGGATCCGTTTTACCCTTTGGGTACGGAACCCTAAAAACCAGACCCTCGTCAATCGTCAGCGTCACAGGCCGCCCATTCGAAACCATATCTACTATTATCTACTCTTTTTCCAGGTCCAAAGCCTCCTGTGCCGAAGCCGAAGGTCCCGAAACGTAAAGCTGGCACAGAACACCTGCATCCTGAGCCGAAGGTGGAATGCCAGCTGCTCCACCAGCCTGACAATCATACCTTGGATGTCATCTTCGTACATGGCCTTTATGGTAAGAATATTATACCTGGACTGGAAATGGGATAGATGGCCGTACAATTATTTTTGAATGCCGATAAAACTCATACTTTTCTATTATTTTCTTTTTATCGCAGGTTCCTTAGGCAATACGTGGAGACAAGGTGATTGGCAGCTCAAATACCAAGAGGACCCCCAAAAAGTGCCCCTCAGAAACCATTCCTCGCCAAACGCGTGCAACTGCCAACAAATCTCATATAAAAATCACATATATAACGACAATAAATGTGATGACATAACAGATTTAAATGACCCTGAAATGTCATTGACGAAAATAAATGAGAAATTGTCGAAGAAGGTGATACCAGAAGAAAACGACTTGATAACTGAACAATTTTATAACAACACTTTGCTAGACCAAGTTGGTATTATAAATAGCTGTGATACACAAGCGAACTTTGTCAGCGATCTGTTTAAAAAAGAAAACGACTGTGATAACAAAAACCAAAACAACAGAACGAATAACGATTATAAATGTGATCAAAGTGAATGTGATAACGATCACAAATGTGAATATAACGAAGTAAATGAGTTTAACGAGTGTAAATGTGATAAAAAGAAGTGTGAGATCGGTTGCGGCTGCGTTTGTAGTGAGTGCTATTCGAATTGCTGGCCAAAGGATTGGATAAAAATGGATTTTCCGGGGGCTAGGGTTATTTCAATAAATTATACGAGCGACCCTTATTTGTGGCGGCCACTTTGGATAAAGGAGAATAAAAGGTATTGTCTTACTGTTATTAAACAAGAACTCTGACCTTTTTTGTTTGATGAAGGTTACTTCGGTATAATGTTGCTCATTGAATGAGGTGTATATAAAATGTTTTGTTACAGTATACCTATATTACAGTTACTGGGTATGATAGGCTAGGGTCCTACTAAGGGCCGTAGCCAGGAATTCACTTCGGGGGGGGGGTTCAGCTTGATTACCATAATTATATACCTACACGCATAGTCAAAACAAAATTTGCTTGTAATCATCATCATCATCAACCTGAAGACATCCACTGCTCAACATAAGCCTCCCCCAAAGAGCGCCACTTTGAGCGGCTGCTCGCCTCCTGCATCTATCGGCATTCGGCTCCCCGCGGTTCTGACTAGGTCGTCGATCCACCTAGTGGGCTGGTTGCTTCTTATACCTACTCGTAATGGAGAGCTGATAAAGTTAGTATGAAATCTTTCGCAGCACTCGTGTGGTAAAATAGATTTTATAATAATTTTATCAGCTCTCTATACATCTAAGTACCTACCTATGTGTTTAAGAATCAAACTCATAAATATGTTTTTAAACGGTGTCGAAAATCGATTAGTAATTTTGGCAGTAAGAATCTGTCATTGATGATTAAACAAAATGTTGGTAACTACCTATTACCACATAACTGGTATCTGGTAACTGGTAAATAGCTATAGCAGAAACATTTCATATTTGCCGTATTGTAGGTATTTCAGAAAACACGTATGGCAATTCAAACATGAATTACATGTCAGTACAAACGCGCTTGCTATATGACAAAAAAAACAGGAGAAATATTAAAAGCGCGAGCGAAGCGAGCGCGAAAATTTCTATGTTGGCCGTATTATATTTCAGGAAACACGTAGGTATGGCAATTCAAACATGAATTACATATCAGTCAGTACAAACGCGTTTGCTATATAACAAAGTACAGCAGAAATATGAAAAGCGCGAGCGAAGCGGGCGCAAAATTTTTTATATTCACTGTATTGTATTTCAGAAAACACGTATGGCAATTCAAACATGTCAGTCAGTACAAACGCGCTTGCTATAGTTAATTGCTTATAATAAAACACAGCAGGAACATAAAAAGCGCGAGCGCAGCGAGCGCAAAAATTTTTATATATGTCTTATTGTACTTCAGAAAATATGTTTGGCAATTCTAACATTCTTGCTCTGCCCTTAGACCGGTGCAGATTTCGGGGGGGTTTGAACCCCCAAACCCCCCCCCCCTGCCTACGGCCATGGTCCTACTATTAAAAATTAACAAGTAAATATTATTTTCATAAAGTAGGTTACAATTAAAATGAATGGGCATCACAGGGAATCGGCAGCAGCATTCTTTTCGGACTTATTTATATAAATAAATAATTAGAATCTACTGCGATCATCAAGCCGCCTGCCAAGCCTGATGATTATGGCAAACGTTTTTTTTTATAACTAAATAGGGCCGCATTTGACTGCAATCTCACCTGATGGAAAGTGACGACGCAGTCTACGATGGTACATGCTTGCCTAGAAGATTCATTCACTCGCAACTTGTAGAGCTCCATGTTGTACTTATCGGGAAACAAAGACGCTGGTAATGTGTAACGTAACGGTAATAAGCGTCCAAAGTGGCGTTTTTTCAGGGGAGACGTATTTTTAGCAGTGGATGTCTTCCGGCTGTTATTATTTGTGTGTGTTATTGCGATTTTAAAGTTTACACACGTTCAACTCAAATGTATGGTAGAAATTCCTCGAATACGTACAAAGCGTTTTGATTCGTCGTTTATAATTCGGATAGCAATGAAATGGAACACCTTACCAGCGTCATTGTTTTCTGATAAATATAATCTAGGAGTTCTTAAGGCTAGAGTGAACCGCGTCGTCACTTACCATCAGGTGAGACCGTAGTCAAATGTTAGCCTATCGATGATAAAAAAAGTATTTTGGTGTAGTATCATTTATAGTTTTTTTTTGTTCTAGGTTGAATCTCTACGAGCGAGCGGAGCAGATGATAGAGCAGTTACTCGAAATGGAAGTGGGTACAAAACCCATCATCTGGGTGGGACACTCGAAAGGAGGGTTATTTATTAAGCAGATTTACTGCGAAGGTACGTAAGCAAGCTACGTCACGAGCAGGTCGTCCGTATGGTGGTAACTGGTAATCGTAGTCTTGAAATCTTTGTAATCAATGGATTATTACCAAAAAACCACTCAACTTATTTGGATAAATTCTTGCACGTTTATTGTTTAAAACATTAGTGTGATGAAATTCGAATAAAGTTTAGGTCAGAATCAGACAGTAAACCTTTAGGAAATCGGTAATAGGCATTAATTATAATTTATAGGCATAGCATTTGACCACTGTCTCACCTGATGGTAAGTGATGACGCAGCCTACGGTGGTGCATGCTTGCCTAGAAGATACCTGTTCACTCTTGCCTTGAAGACACCCAGGTTATAGTTAGCTGGAAACAAGAATAATTCCTAAATCCTAATCCTTAAATAATTCGTAAATCGAGAATAATTCCTCGATTTACGTAAAAATACGCTCTGAATTTGCGCACTAACTGCATTTGGCAGGCAGTTGTTTGACAGTAATTTATTCATAACGCCTTTTTCAGCTTACGAAGCCTTTACAAAGAAAAATAAGAAATTCAGTTCAAAAGACGAAGTTAAAGACAGATTAAAAGCTAAGAAAATGGAAGAAGTATCAAACGAGACACACGACGGCATCACTGCAGAAAACATAGACACAATCATAGAACATTTCAGCCATGAACACCAAGATTCAAAACAGTTACCTGAAAATGATACAATCATTAAAAACACTGATAATTACACGATAAACGGCTTTAATTACACGAGAAACAGTGATAATCACACAAGAAATGGTGATTATCACACAGGAAACAGTAATCACACGAAAAGCAGTGATACACAAAACAGTTATTACATTAGAAATAACGATAAATATATGAGATATAATGATAATATAGCAAATAATAATATATGTGTTATGAGTGAAACGATTCCATATGAAAATATTTTTGAACAAATAGAAACCAAAAACGAAAGTGCCAATGATAGTTTTAAAATAAACGACGATGATATGTGTAATATAAAAGAAAAAAATTGTAATATTAAATGTGTGAATGCCTTGGAAATAGATTTAGAAAATGGCGGCGGTGAAACTAATATTACAACTTCAAGTATTGAAGGTAAATCATAACTTTTTTTTTAATTTATGAAACCGGCTAAGTACGAGTCTGAATCGCGCACCGAGGGTTCTGTACCTACACTGCACATGTAGGTACGTATTTAAATTTGTGATAAGACCAAATAAAATAGCTCCCTAAATTGAATAGTAGTTGAAAACCTTTGTCGCAAGTCCACTCACATAGTCCGAGAAGCTGCCCATTCCCTGGATATTCCCCTAGCCGGCTCGGCACCCACGGGAAGTTATGGGGTGGTCCTATTCTCACACTGCCGGGACCACACGGCCAAATGTGGCCAGACCACACCATAGCTTAGTTTTATTAATATAAATAATGGTATGTTTTAGAAGCAGCTACCCTCTTTCGTCGTTCCCTCCTCTGGTCCTCGAGCAAGGGGTTCATGTTCTACTCGGTCCCACACCGAGGGTCTCCGCTGGCAGACATAAAAACACCCGTCACGGCACGGAGTGTAGACCTTCTGGAGATTGCTAAAGGTATATATATCACTTTTATAATAAATATGGGTGAATAACTGTTATTGAATTAAAAACGTTTGTACAAATTCACTGTTTTAAAAATTAAAGTTGTGAAAAATTAGTTTGTGGATAGTTCATATAAGATTAAAAATGTATTTTCAGTATTTTTTGACAGGGACGGAATTACTATTGCCTATTCTAAACTGGCTCCTATTTATAATTGTCTATTCCAAATTTGCCCCTAATTATAATTGTCTATTCCAAACTTGCCTCTAATGATTATTGTCTATTCCACACCTGCCCTTGATGATTATTGTTTATTTCAAACTTGCCCTTTATGACTATTGTCTATTCCAAACTTGCCCCTAATTATTATTGTCTATTTCAAGCTTGCCCCTAATTATTATTGTCCATTCCACACCTGCCCCTGATGATTATTGTCTATTTCAAACTTGCCCTTTATGACTATTGTCTATTCCAAACTTGCCCCTAATTATTATTGTCTATTTCAAACTGGCCCCTGGTAGTTATTGTCTATTCCACACCTGCCCTTGATGATTATTGTTTATTTCAAACTTGCCCTTTATGACTATTGTCTATTCCAAACTTGCCCCTAATTATTATTGTCTATTTCAAACTGGCCCCTGGTAGTTATTGTCTATTCCACACCTGCCCTTGATGATTATTGTCTATTTCAAACTTGCCCTTTATGACTATTGTCTATTCCAAACTTGCCCCTAATTATTATTGTCTATTTCAAACTGGCCCCTGGTAGTTATTGTCTATTCCACACCTGCCCTTGATGATTATTGTCTATTTCAAACTTGCCCTTTATGACTATTGTCTATTCCAAACTTGCCCCTAATTATTATTGTATATTCCAAACTTGAATGATTAGAGGGTAGGCGCGGTAAAGTAAACATTAAACGAAAGTTGCTGCGCAGTTTTAAATTAAAATTTAATAATTAAACTAAACCTCGAAGGCTAAAAGTGTAAAATTTAGTAACTAGACAGTGAAAGTTGTACGTTCAGTGAATAAGATTAGTATAAAGTATAAGGAACAGTGATAAAAAGAAATTAAAATTATGGCCTGTACTTTCGTACATATTTATTAACAATGCAGTGGCTTATTGCAGAAAAAGTGGAAACTGTGCCAGTGTAAAGACTAAAATAACATTCAGGGTACTTGCCTGATGAAGAGCTTACAAAAGTACTTGGAACATAACCTAATATATACTACTTCAAGTTTTGCACTATCATTATCGATAGAAGACAAATAGTGACATCTCTGTGTAGACTTTCATACTATAACAAGAGCCAGCCTAAGGGCGACATCTACCGGCAAACATTAAACCAGCCTTACACAACACCGATCTTAGAACTAGCTGAGGCCGCGCGAACTTCTTTGCGATACTAAGAGCCACCTCTAGAGGGCATCACGATGGCAAATATAGAGCAATTGATTAGAGAGTTACGCGTCGATATCGGTAGAGACTCCGAGGAATCTCTAAAAAAGGTAGAGACAAGAATCACAAAAAATATCAACGAGCATATAGATGAAAAATTCAATGATATCCAAGTAGAAATAGATGATATTAAGAAACTTGGTTCAGAACATAACAAAAGGATACTAGAACTAGAAAAACATATAAGGTGCAGAAATATTGTTTTCTTTGCAGTGGAAGAGGGTGAGAAATCATATGAAGAATTAGAAGGTAAAATACTTCAGATTATCAATAATTTCGTGAAAGTGGAATGTTACAAAAGTGAAATAGAGATGGCAAGAAGGATGGGTCGAAAGACTGAGGACAAAATTAGGCCCATAGTGGTAACCTTTACCACTTTCGGCAAAAAACTAGCTATTTAAAAAAATAAACATCTGCTCAAGGACCATAAAACATACTTGAAAGAGGACTATCCACAGAAAGTACTAGAAAAAAGAAAGGAACTACAAGATCAGTTACAAAAGGAGAGAAAGGAAGGTAAGATAGCATTTATTCGCTACGATCGACTGATTATCCAAGAATCTGATCCTACAAAAAGAAGGGAACAAAAGGAGCCTACAGAAAAGCCGAACCCCAAGAAAAGAGAGCTAGTTGTCACTCCACCAAACCTAAAAGGGAGTGAACAGTCACCGGGTGGATATACTCAAACATCCCTAAAATGCCAAGCATCTAAAAAAACCAAAGTCAATAAAATAAATGCGCAGAAGTGCACAAACTCTATGACAAAATACTTTCAAAAACATGATGAGACTCCTAAATCGAGCACCAATCTCTCTTCGGAGGGACTGTCAGATGAATAGCAACCAGCAAAGCCCCTCCAATTTTTACGCAACACCGTGCCTGCCATGAAAAAAGTTGCTAACTATGAACATTTAAACAATCCTCCCCCAGAACGGTTGGTCACCGCGGGGGTAGTAGACTACCACCCTCCAATAGTCAAGAAATACTACATAGCCAGTTTCAATGTGCGATCATTAGCGAGCGAAGCGCGATTAATCGAATTGGAATATGCTATATCTTCAATAAAATGGGACATCATAGGTGTCTCTGAAGTAAGGAGAAAAGGACTACAAATAGTGGACAGGGGCAGTTACCTTTTCTACTACTATGGACAAACGAAAGGCCAAAGGGGAGTTGGCTTTTTGGTGAAAATACTATCGAATATCTCAATCCACGATTTTATTACAATATCGGAAAGAGTAGTTTTACTACATGCTAAAATAGAAGAGCAGGTATTTTCATTGCTACAAGTATACGCACATACCGAAATTGCAAAAGAATCAGAAATCCAGCAATTCTATGAAGACATTGATCAAGCAATGAATAAATGCACAAAGCATATAATATTCATGGGGGATATAAATGCAAAACTTGGACAACCTGAAGTAGGCGAGCAGCTCATTATGGGTAACTTTGGTTATGGGGTAAGAAACAGAAGAGGTCAAATATTTTTAAACTTTTGTCACCAACACAAATTGATGGTAGCTAATACACTATTTAAAAAATCTGAAAAACTGAGATGGACGTGGATGTCACCAAATGGAGCAATTAAAAATGAAATAGACGTGATAGCTACAAACATACCCACATGTGTAGAGATCCGTATAGAGAACTTTGAAGTTATTAGCAGATTACTGCACTCAAGCGATCATAGAATGATAAGGATGACGCTATCAACACAAAATAAGAAGAGATCTCGATCGCAATATAAAAAAATTACTAAAGGCACTATATTGGATTTAGATAAATTTGAAAAGCAGCTCTCCACTGTCACGCTACCTAGTGACGATACAGTACAAATATATTATGATGTATTAGAAAACCTATTAATCAAATGTTCTAAAAAGTCGATCGCATCTAAAATACTAAAGAGAAGACAACCAATAATCACGGAGGATATTGTAGAACTAAAAAAAGAGAGACATGAGCTGAAACATAAGGTGAACAAAACAAAACAAGACAAGCTTAAACTTAGCAGATTATATAATGAAATCAATAAGAAAATAAGGAATAATTTAAGGAATATAAGACTTAAAACTTTACATACATATTTAGAAAAAAAAGGAGGAGTCAGGAAAGCTTATCGAAAACTAAGTAGTAGCAAACAGCTTATGACACACTTATGTAATGCGTCTGGATCAATCGTTACAAACAGGGAGGATTTAATGAGAATAACGACCCAATTCTACAAAGACCTTTACAGCAAAGCAGTTAAAGATAATGAATTTGTTACGACGTTGACGACAAACAATGATCCTGCCCCACCCTTTTTGAAAGGCGAAGTGGAGCTTTCCATAAGCAAACTTAAAGCTGAAAAAAGTGCAGGTCCAGATGGCATAACAAACGACATGATTATAATGGGAAAGGAGAAACTGATCACCCCTGTAACCAGTTTATTCAATAGTATTCTCAAAACTAAAAAAGTACCAGAGCAATGGTACTGCTCAGAAATAGTTTTACTTTACAAGAAAGGGGATCCAAAACTTATAAGTAACTACAGACCCATTAGCTTATTACCATGTTTATACAAAGTCTTTACCTCGACACTGCTTCGAAGAATGACAAAGATTGTGGATGAAAACCAACCCACAGAACAGGCGGGGTTCAGGAAAAACTATTCTACGATAGACCATATACACACACTAAAACAAATAATTGAAAAATACGTGGAATTCGATAAAACCCTGTACATCGCTTTTATCGACTACTCAAAAGCATTTGACTGTATCTCCCACAGCTCAATTTGGGAATCATTGTCAGTCCAGGGAGTAAACAAGGACTATATTGACATTATAAAAGAAATATATTTAAAAAGCATAGCACGTGTGCGACTTGAGGCAGCAGGCCCAACTTTTAAGATTGAACGAGGCGTGAAACAAGGTGATCCCCTCTCACCAAATATTTTTATAGCCATCTTGGAGAACATTTTCAGGCAACTAAACTGGAAAAATGTGGGAATAAAGATTGATGGCAAATATTTAACACACCTCCGATTCGCAGACGACCTGGTATTATTGTCAGAAGAGCCTGCAGAACTTCAATTTATGGTAAAGTCTCTCAGTCAGCAAAGCAAAGTATTTGGGCTGGAAATAAATATGGACAAAACCAAAGTTATGACGAATAAAAGAGAAATACCAATCAAAGTAAACGAATTTCAACTAGAGTATGTTGAAGACTACATATACTTGGGTCACCTCATATCGTTTAAAGAGTGCACAGATAAAGAGATAAACAGGAGAATTAAAAGTACATGGAATAAATATTGGGCCATGAAGGAAATATTCAAAGGTACCCTACCAACTAAGCTGAAAACCAAAGCAATGAACATATGCCTAGCACCTTGTCTCACGTATGGCTGTCAGACGTGGCCTCTAACATCAAAACAACTCGAGAAGATAAGAGTGTGTCAAAGGGGAATTGAACGAAGTTACTTGAGCATTAAACTCAAAGATAAAGTAAGAAATACTACAATTCGGAGCAAAACAAAAGCAAAAGATATAATAAATCAGGTAATGAAACTAAAGTGGAAGTGGGCAGGTCATGTTCAGAGAATGAAAACCAACAGGTGGGCTCAAATAGTGACAAATTGGGTCCCAATGGACAAAAGACGCAGGAGGGGAAGACCAATCAAAAGATGGAGCGATGATATAGTCAAGGTAGCTGGAAGGCTATGGTCCAGAATAGCCAGACAAAGAGAATCCTGGAACCTATTGGAGGAGGCTTTTACCGCCAAGGGCGGTCCTTGCATAGAGGATAATATTGCAAATTCGAATCAATCAGTATAAGTAATTTTATTAAACTGTTATTGTAAATATTGTGTGTGTAAATTTTAAACTTTGCTAACTATGTAGACGTGTAAGGAAGATAATAAAAGCTTTTTTATTTATTTTATTTATTCCAAACTTGCCCCTAATTATTATTGTCTGTTCCATACTGGCTCCTAATTCTAACGAATTACCTTTTGATCTTATTTATTGTCTACTTACCTAACTACATAACTTATGATCTATTCCAGATTGTCCACTAGTGCTAGACCTGCAGTCCCGCTGGCTCCTCGCTTGTGGTGGAGCGACGCACGCGCGGGTAGTAGTGCGCAGCTTCGTGGAGACATGTCGCACTCTCATGTCTGTGCTGTGGCTGCGTATTGTTAGCACTGATTCTGCTGGTGAGTGGATTTGTGTGAGCTGGGTAGTAGTGCGCAGCTGAGTAAGTTGTAAGAGAAGGTTACAAAATGAGCTGCTTTTAGAGGTGGGTAGGTACATACTTGTAAACGGCTGGATAAAGGTACAAGTTGGAATTGGTCCCAACGAAACCCACCTAAACGGGAGTGGTTGATGCATATTCTTATTCATTGCGTTAACCACCCCCAGTAGCGGCTGTTGGGGTGAAAAATATTATTTATTTTTTGTTAGTCTTCAGGCGGGGCGGCTACAGAAAAGGCTGAAAATAGTTTGCAACATTAAAATAGGTAAGATTTTAATGTTGCATACTATTTTCAGCTTTGTCTAAATGAAATAAGGTGAATATTCCAATAGCACTTACAAAGTGCTCGAGCATTTCGATGCTCTGTCTGAATCTGAATTGACCCTATTGGTGCAGAGGAAGCAACATTGGTGTGGGTGGCTTAGGGTGTCGAGAGGTGTTAGTATAATTATTATTTTAGAATATTTTTTGCCCACAGATGCAGGAATAGGCAGTCTATCTGGCATATCAGTAGACCATCGGGAAATATGCAAGCCGTCCAGTCGCAACTGCCTGCTTTACACAGAACTTACAGACTTGATCCACGAAGCTTTGGAATGCAGATGCCAGTAGAACATAGGCCTCTCCCAGAGAGCGCCACTTTCAGCGGCTCGCTTCCTGCATCTGCTCCCCGCGGTTCTGACCAGATCGTCGGTCCACTGAGTGGGGGGCCTACGCTGCGTCTTCCGGTTCGTGGTCGCCACTCGAGAACCTTTCTTCCCCATCCGTTGTCGTTGGGGTAGATTTTGTGGGTCCATTTGCTGTGTGAGACATGACGTCTTGGACAAAATCTTAATTACTAGCATATTTCTAGACTAATGCCCCCGTCTGAAGTAAGACAGCTCCTACTTAAGTTCACACTTACCCCTGTAGGTATGATCTACTTCAAAACAGTATTTTATGGGATCAATTACAAAAGAATTAGTGGTCGAGCGGTAGCATGTCCGCTTCGCAATCTGACGGCTGTGGGTTCGATCCTCGGCCCTGCACCAATGACTTATCTAGTAAGTTATGTGCAGTATTCGATGCCATCGCTCCGTGCCTCGGAGAGCACGTTAAGCCGTCGGGCCCGGTTGCCATAAGAACATCTATGGCAATCGTTACGGGTAGTCAGACGCCTGATAGAATCTGACGCCTGATCTAACCATCCTTGTTACTGGTCCCTTATGGGTTGCGAGGTCAGATGGCAGTCGCTCGTGTAATTCTGGTAGCTCGCCGCTACAGGTTAGATTGGGAGCCGACCACAATAACCAATAGGAAAAGGCACAGAGGATGATGAATTACAAAATAATTCACACAAGACCGGTTATAAGGGAATAACATATTAATTCTCATTGACCCCGAGTGGGGCCCAAGAGGAAAACGGTTCCCGTTGGACCCCATAGGGCGAAGACGTGGGGACAAACGGGAACAACCCGGCCCTTTGGGAGCTGTCTTATCTGTGCTCATTTCCTTTCATATTGCGTTTGTAGTAGCCTAAGTTCGATCAATTTATTTACATATTGTAATAACTACCTATAAAAAGGCATGGCCCTACCTTGAAAAACTGGTCTAACCAGAACAACTTGTCAATAGTACTTGTACCTAATATAGTCAAAGCTCAAGAGACACTAGGTTCATTGCACCTAATTGAACCGGACCACTTTCCTTTCGACAAGCTAGTAGATGCCTTGATTATCTACTTATGAATTAACTTGTAGGTAACAACTTTTAATGATGGCATTGTGCACTACACGCAAAGGGCTTAGATAAGGGAATAGTAGACAAGGATCATTCCCAGCTGTCACCACGTTCTGTCTTTAGAGTGGTGACAATGAGGCATTTTATTTAAAAAAAAATGTATTTTATGACTCAACAGATGGCACCAATTGTGGTTTTACCAAAATCTGTCACTGTCACTGTTTCACAGGCTACTTAGAGGAAACTATCTCGCATTTTTGTATACTGTACTTCAATTTACTTAAGCCTTTAACATAGGCCAAACGCGTCTTTTAGCCGTGTGGTCCCGGTTACGAATAGGACCACCCCATCTCTTCCCGTGGGTGCCGTAGAAGGCGGCTGAGGGAATATCCAGGGAATGGGTCGCAGCGTTTCCCCTTGGTCTTGATAATCAATTTTATCTACTGCGATCACCAAGCCGCCTGCCAAGCGTGGTGATTATGGCAAACCCCCCCACCCCCCCAATGACAAGCACAGGATGCAGGAGGCGAGCAGCCGCTCAAGGTGGCGCGCTCTGGGGGAGGCCTATGTTCAGCAGTGGACGTCTTCAGGCTGTTGATGATGAAACGCGTCTTTTTAACTAATCATACTGAAGAACCTATGAATTCTACAGACATGAAAAAAATATCACCAATAAGATCATTCTGCACCTGTACTTATCAATTGAACAAGAAGCTGGGGTTCCTCAAGGAGGCATTTTATCACCTCTTCTGTTCTCTTTGTTTATCAACCTTCTTGCTCCCAACATTAAAAGTCACTACCACATGTATGCCGATGACCTGCAATTCTATTGTGCCGTCCCTGTAGAAGACATTAGTAATGCCATAGCTGCCCTCAATTCCGACCTTCTGCGACTTCAATCATGGTCAGATGGCTATGGCATATCTGTCAATCCTAACAAATGTCAGGCCATCGTGATCGGCAGCTCACGCCAACTTGCTAAGATGAACGTCGAATCTCTTCCTTCTCTCTCTTACAATGGTTGTGTCATTCCTTTCACTTCCACTGTCAAGGATTTGGGTGTCATTATTGACTCCAATCTTTGTTGGTCGGAACATATAAAAGAAATTTCTCGTAAATTTTACGCTTCTCTTCATGCTATCATTCGGTTCAAGAACTTTCTTCCCATTAAAACTAAAATTTCTCTCGTTAACTCTCTTCTTGTCCCGATAATAGATTATGCTGATGTGTGTTTTGTTGATCTAAACGCTGAACATCTTGATAAGCTGGATCGTTTGCTGAATTCGTGCATCAGGTTTATATTCGGTCTTCGAAAGTTTGACCATATCTCGGCCTTTCGGGCGAAACTCAGGTGGCTGCCAATACGTGAGCGTAGAAGTGTCAGGATTCTTTGCCTGCTCTACTCCATTCTAAAGGATTCAAAAACACCCGAGTACCTGAAGGAATTATTTAAATATCTCGGTGACACTCATGAGCGAGAACTTCGATCTACTTCTAACCTTCTCCTGGCTCCTCCCATTCACCATACCTCCTTCCGAGACAATTCTTTTTCCGTTGTGGCAGTCAGATTGTGGAATTCCTTGCCTAAGGAATTAAAAAAGGTTACTTCTAAAGAAGTCTTTAAAAAGCAAGTTCGCATCTATTACATTAAAAATTATTATGCTGAATAAAACTCCCCTAATAATTACTGTTTATACCCTTTGTTTTTATGTAAGTATTTATGTATATTAATTATATTTATGTAAGTAGGTATATCATATTATTTGTATAATTAAGTATATATTATTTTGTAGTATTTTTATTTTTATTCTTATATAAACACGATTTTATTTTAACATTAATCTTACCGCACCGCTACCATTTTTTTTTTCTTGTACATCCAGGTTGACTGGTAGATAATGCTTCATAGCATTAAGTCCGCCTTGTACATTTATTTTTGTGCTGAAGTATAAATAAATAAATAAATAAATAAACAAAATATTCGATTACTAGGTACATTATGAATAAAAAAAATACTTTTAGAACGCCTTTCCAGTCTCACAGTGTACAATGCCGCGTAAAGGAAGATTGCGTCATTAAATATTTTTACACCCTCGGATAGGAAATTTAAAAATATACAAGCTCAATTGATCATTTTATTTTTAGAGCCAAAATTAAGTCTGTTTAGTAATATTTTGCGTTATTTTGCGGCGAGCCAAGGGCGAGGCCCTTGGCGGCGCGTGAGTTAGTCTGCCCCGGCATGTGCCAACGGGTGGACGCGCTGCTGTTTTTTATAAAATATTTTACATGTTTTTCTTATTTGTATGAAAATTATCAATTAAACAGCCAATAAATAGGTATTGACTATACGAAAAAGTCGGTTTTAAAGCCATTTGATTAGTTCTTAGTGACTTTAATGTCAGTAAAAGTATTTGGAACAATAATAGATCGTTAGCACAGAAGGTCAGTATAGGTATTTTAAACTCTTTTGGCAGGGTAGGGTTCCAGTCGAACTAAATTAGCGTTAGGCCCCATACACGTTACATTTTATTGATCAATCTTTGTGATTGATCAATTTTATTGATCGTTTAGGGTTAGTATTGGTCAATGTTCTTCGGTTTCCAGTATGGAGAAAACATTGACTTAAGTGGTCTCGTCAATTTTATTGATCTATAAAATTGAAAGTGTTACCATCACCAGTTATCAGCTTCTTCAAAAATGGTTCGGTTTCATTACGTCGTAATAAATAATCACAGATGAGTACACGGTTCATTAGGTTTCCTTCAGTGAGCTCGTGAGGGACCCAAATATCGAGCTTTTTTGTGTACCTACCCATTTTTTTTCAAATGCGCCAAAACTGTTTTGTGGTCAATTCCCAGTTCTTCAGCTACGTCGTAACTACTGATATGCCGATCTAGCTCCACTTTTTTTTTAAAAATGGCATCCATTTTATCCGTAATAGGGTGACCAGAGCGAGGTGCATCTTTGACATCAAAATTTCCGGATTGAAAACGCTTAAACCAAATTTGTGCTACTCTCACAGACACTGCACTAGGTCCATAAACATCGCAATTTTTTTTCGCGGCTTGCTTTGCATTTTTGCGTTTTTGTCATAGAATTAAAAAAAACAGGAATGAGTTTTGATTGACATCGAACTGACGTACAGCAATGGCGGACACCTAAACATGTGTGACGGATTAAAGAATTGCCATCTAAGAAAATTACCCGAAACCGACAAAAAAAAGATCTGACGTTGGTGTGACTTTTTGTATGACAAAAAAGCTACGCGATCTTGTAACAGGGTAGTCAAAATTTAATAACTTATGTCATTTTATTTTTCATCCCTCAGGGTTAGTCCTATCTGAATTTGTAAAAAACTAATACGACATAAATATATATATCCTTTTATACGCTATTAATGCTATATTTGCTCCGTTTCAGTATGAAAATGGAACCCATATAGGATTAGTTTGTTGTGTATCTGTCTGTCTATATTAGATGCAACTTATAGGGTACCTACCTACTTTACGATGACCTAGAGCTGGTGTGCATTATTTATCGTATAGGCTTAGAGTCAGATGTTGCCAAAAGATTACTAAATTTTTAATCCTAGCGGTAATTTCATGGTGTACGATAGTACGGTGAGCTTCGGCAGTGCAGCCCTTGTAGTTACAGTTATACCTGCGCGATGTAATCCATACACTACGATAAAACATCGTCAGCAACGAAGTTGACGCCACTCCATATTATCCTTTATGCTATAGGGAAGAGGAAGGGAGAGCGAAAAAGATAGGGGAAAAGGATGAATGTATGATGGTAAACAGAGGCGCACCTGCCTCCATTCAGGCTTTTCCTCTCCCATTTCTTTCTTCCTTTGGACAGGGCTAGGGCGTAAAACTAACTAACCGGGTCGGGTCTGCTAGTCAGTCAATAAAACTGTTTATTTCGCACAAAGAATTACAGCCAAGCTTTTGCTGAAAATGTTTTATGAACACATCACTATCGTATTTTTCTACTTTACTTTTGAAATGAAACTTGCATCTTCCATTATGTATATTTGTTATTTCTTATACAAACTTCCAATACTAGTAAGTGTCATATGTCTTGACGCCACTGCTGCTCAACGGGAATTAACTGCTTTTTCGACATTTTCGTAATGGCTGGACTCCCCAGCAAACTCAATTTTTTTTGAGCGGGACAATCCATGATTGGCTGATGGTACCAACACTACCAACCAATCAAGTATCAACCAATCATGGCTCTTCTGACAGTTTGCCAACCAAAAAAGTCAAAAACACGTCTTAATTTTTAAAAGTAAGTATCTATTAATAAATTTCACGACACTTTACTTTTTTTACGTTAAAGAAAACCTGCCCAAATATGCACGATTAGTAGGTCCATTACAGGTAAAATATTTATTAACCTGAAAAAGGCCAACACATGCATAATATGCATAATGGAAATATGCATTTGCATATAGTCAGTTCTCTAATTATGATCAATATATGTGAATAACTTGTATTCGAACACAATTTCGTCATTCTCCCACACTTCCGGGTAATTTGCAAGTTTGATTGTTGGCAACACTAAGCTGGTTTTGTGCATTGATTGCATCTCAAAATTTTTATCGAAAAAGCAAAAAATTAGTGGAATAATAACAAGCTTACTTGTGAAAAGTGATCCCCTGAGTTTTTTTTATCATACTGCTATGATTCCGACAACTTTTCACAACGCAAGACGGCATTTTTTTTTTCTAAGCGTCTTGGGCGACGTCCGGAGCAGTAATGGCAGGCGATAGACTTCCTATGATGTGAGTGTGTGCGTGTCCGCTTGTACTTATTAGCGTTCCAACTTCTTAAGGGTACCTCGGTTCGGGATCAGTTGGGACTCCGTCCTTCTTTTTTTATTAGGTCCATGTTTTTTGTAGTAAAATTTTAAAATGTATCGAGTTTCTTCATTAGATTCACTCATCTTCACAGTACGAAAAACAAATAAAAATCACACATTTTCCTAATTTGAATATGGAATTATCTTCTTTAAAATTTAAACTTTTAATGATAAAACCAGCCAGATACAAATAGTATAGCCAAAGAGATTTTATTACAAGTTCATACTTACTATAATGCGAAAAGACTTTTTCCCCAACCTAATAATATGAGTTAAAGTCACAAAAGTTTAAAAAGTGTTACGATTGATTGTATTTTGTAAAATATATTTTAAAATCATCTCGCTTAATTTTATTTAATGCAAGCCTCCAAAATAATATTTTTTTATGTATTAAACACAAGCGCAATTTTTAATTGTAAATATTAGCAAAATCAGCAAGAGATTGACGAGATAAATACGTCGCTAGTTCTATTTGTAGTCCAATATATTTTTAACAATTTTGTACTAAGTAGGTACGTCAGACAACTTTGTACTAGCAACTCGTAAAGTACATTTTTCAGCGGGCCGTTGGTTGGACAGCCCTGCTTGTGCTAGAAATTATGTGTTTAGAGTAGGTTGAATGATTTATCCCTAGCTGATATCAGAGTTTTTAGGCCGACCAAGGTCTCTAACATAACGACGATTGTTTATTTTGATTGTACAAGTTGACGTGTCATCATTATCAATCAACTCACGGTAGGTAGGTAATGCCCTATTTTATATGCTACTCACTATTATCTATCCCAGAACGAACCTGCTGTACCTGCGAACGAAGCTGGTCCAAAGGTGGGCTCCCGGTTTTTTAGCTACTAGCTAAACCACCCCAGCTTCGCACGGGTTAATTATTTATTTTTACGCCTTATCTCCTAAGGAAGAGGGAAAAGATAAGGGAACAGGATGAATGGATAAAACGCCGAATAGAGGCAAGTGCGCCACCTATCACCTTTCCCCCTCTCTTCTCTCTTTCCCAAAGAATAGGATAGGATAGGAGGAGGAATTACAACTAAGTACATATTTTTACTTTTATCCCCTCTCCCGAGGAACCCGTGCTGAATTTCGGGATTAAAAGTAGGTATATGCTATAGCCTACTTCATAATATGAACTCAAATCATGCCAAGTTTCATTTCAATCCATTCAGTAGTTTCGGCGAAATGCTCAGCCAAGATACAGACAGACAGACGGACAGACAGACTGACAAAAATTAAAAAATGTATACTTAGATACTTTTTTGATTGTAAATACATACACAGAATACAATACAACACCCAGCACCAGAACAAACATCGATGTTCATCACACAAATGTTTGTCCCAGGTGGGAATTGAACTTACAACCTATAGTTCAGAAGGCAGAGCCATTACCAACTGAGCTATCAAGGCCATCAAAATGGAGCCCTCAAAAATAAATTTCTATATATTATCTTCAATGTACAGATTTGGACCTGTTACAGTTTTATTATAAGTAATATAGATAGATATATTATATAAGTAATAAACCGGGCACCATAATATTATTATAATAGGTAGATATATTTTTCACGGAGTTTCATCTGGAATTGTTTATCTTTGACAAACTCTAGCTCATTGTCAAACCTACGAGTGTGGCGCCCCAGGTGGCTCTTATTAATAACTTTGTGTCCAACGCTCAAGGTCATTGGCGCATGTTAAACTCTTAAGAAGAATACACCACAGACTACTTAGGAGATGCTACAGACAATGTACTCGTGGTCCACTCAACTGAATTTGACATTTCTTTGTAGGTAGTCTAGGCATTTTCTTATGTTTAAACTACTCTGTGGTTTGAAAGGTGTAAAGGGTTTAAACTACTTACTGCGCCATCTAGTAAAAGAAGCGGAACTAGTTTTGTTTAAATAAAACGCCTCATTGGGAATAATTTTGTCCCATTTGTCACCCCAGCTGGGTTAGCATGGACAGTAGACAAAATTGTCTTTCCCCGTTTTACGTCACTTCCTTCATACTTGCTTGGAGTAAAACAGGGGAAAGACAGTTTTGTCTACCGGCTGTTTAGGTCTAATCTAGGTATTTATAAGTAACTGACCAAACGTTTTCAATATTATTAATAAACTAATTATTGTAGTACCTAAATATAGATTTAAGGTACCGGACAAGTGTATTTAAAAAAGCTGAAAAGTTTTTTGATAATCAAATTAATACTTTCCCATTGTTTCGCAAATGAATCAACGAAACCCGGTGCAGAAGTTAGTTTCATTAGGTAACTAAACAAAATACTAGAAAGAGAATTAACGAAAAACTTTTCAGCTTTTTTTTTAAATATAATTCTCGTTCTTTTGTTTATAAAATAACGTTTATTATTTGAGTTTGTTTAAGTAGGTATATATTTTATAGATAATTTATGTAATATTGTGATATAATTATATAGCAACTAATTGATAAATAAAATGTTACCAGTGTATAACTCATATGAATGACATCATTCGCAATTAACGGCGCAAGATGATAAATATCATTAATAAATTTATATATCTACCAGTGTGAGAGAGCGAGCATAGCTCAGCGGTAGTCCGGGCGACTATCAAACCGACCGCTTCAAATCCCACTCAGCCAATGACTTTTCATGTTATTTGCGGAATTTGCTCGCTCTTACAATGGTGAAGGAAAACATGGTGAGGGAACCTGCATGTTCAAGAATCACAACATTCGAGCACATGTGTCATCCACCAACCCGCACTTGTCCAGCGTGGTGGGTTATGGTCTACACTCTCCCTGTGAGAGCAGGCCCGTGTCCCAGCTGTGGGAACGTATTGGGCTGACGACAATGAAGAGTGTAAGTCATATTATAGGTAATCCAAACTTAATGGCGGCTGTGAAGTGCGCCGCAAGCACCCCGCCTACCTCTGCCCGCGCACATCTAATTTTTGCTACTGCGCAGCGTTCCGCTCCGATTTGATTGTTTTTTCTCACAGGCCCGTACCTCGTAGGTACCAGTAGGGTTAGCACGGCCGGTAGACAAAACTGTCTTTCCCATGTTTTACTCCAAGCAAGTATGAAGAAAGTGACGTAAAACGGGGAAAGACAATTTTGTCTACTGTCCATGCCACAGATTAGAGAAAAAAACAAATTACTCTGTGGTCCATGCTAACCCAGCAGGTACAGGCACAGAGTTACATTGTTTTTTTTCTCTAATCTGTGGGTATATGTCTGTGTTTTTTCTCTAATCTTTTGTGTACCTCACAGATTAGAGAAAAAAACAATTGACTAAGTATATTTAACTCTGTGGAGTACCCAAAGAGTATGTAACGCTACGCGGTGTACCTATAGATATTATCTGTGCCCATGGGCCTGTGCCATGCTTAGAGTATAGACTAAAAGGTGCCATGGGGAATATTTTTCTAGTTGTCATTGTCACACCACTTGTGTAAGTTTAGGCGCGACATAGGGGGCACCTCATCGAATCATGTTTTATTTCTCATAGTTTTAAGTTTAGTTTGGTATAGAATATGTCGTAGTTACGACAATAAATGTAATATTAAGCAACACTATATTTTAATACGTTGAATTTATTGTATCAATAAATATACTTATTACTAAATATAATGAATTTTATTTAATTGTCACGCAAAAGTAAACTCACAACTAATAAACAACTCTTGGAGTTTTGGCGGGAACGTGGTAAAGTTCACGTCGCTGCATTGTATTATTTTTCAAAACTTGTGCTTTTCCCAGTGTTAATGTTTAAAATTACGGGTATGAGTGTAGGCAAGTGATATAATGTGGTGAAACGTGGTTATTCGTGTTGCTGACTTGACTATGATACGACTGCCCCAGACTGTGACTGAGACTTGACTTTACGTGAAGTGTTCTAATTACGATGAAAAATTACAATACGTCAAGTATTGTAATTGAAGAAACTGACTAAGAAAAAAAACAACGTTAGAAAATTAATTTCCCTTACAAAGCTAAATATCCCGGTGACAGACTAATTCTGTTCGACTGAATCAATTTTGATGTCACATAGATAGCTTATAAATATATGATAGGTTCTCGAGTGGCGACCACGAACAGGCAAGACGCAGCGTAGGCCCCCTCTAGGTGGACCGACGATCTGGTGAAAGCCGCGGGGAGCCGATGGATGCAGAAAGCGAGTAGCCGCTCAAACTGGCGCTCTCTGGGGAAGGCCTATGTTCAGCAGTGGACGTCTCCAGGCTGTTGATGATGATGATGATAGATAGATAGCTTTACCCGAGCTTAACTAGGGACTATTTTTAAATAATAATGATTCAAATTAAAAACACAAAAGTTTTATAATTAAATATTTTATTTTACGGAATGACATAAAAAACGTGTGCTTAACCAATTTTTTTTTAGAAACATTAATTTACATTCACAATAATACAACAGTTACTTAAATTTTAAACTTCTGTTTCATTCTACTGTCACAATAAGAAATTGTATGTACTTACATCAAAGGGCAAATAATTTGTGGCGAGACACCTCAGTAACTAAAATGTATCCATATAATTACAGTAATATCATATAAAAATCAACTTGTGAAACTAAAGCCGTTTCATCGAAACATTACAGAAAAATCCTTACACATAAGCATCATAAACACGTCAACACGTCTCCGGCGAAATATTTTTTAGATTAATTGATAACAGCATGGGAACAAGGAGACGAATGCCAATACACCAAGAAAACAGCGCAGTTCAAAAATATGCCTAAAACTAGATGGCGTTGCAAAATGAGCTGGGTATAAATTGAGCGCAGATCAAAAATATGCCAAAAATCCGTTTTAAACCTAGATGGCGTTGCAAAATGGGCTATACGGGTAGCTACGGCGGGCTAGGTTTAAAACGGTTTTTTGGAATATTTCTGATCTGCGCTTACTCCTCTCCTCCTTGTTCCATGACAACAGGTAACTTTTCTATGGGAGTGTAGATGTTAAAATGAGTTCTGACAAGGAATAGTTGCAAGTAAAATTGTTGACATTGGCCGCAGAAGCTAGACATAACTATGTAATAATACTAGAAATCGCGGTAAAATTTTTAATTTTCGAGCATTGTAAATTTGAAACGTAGATAAACTGGAGCCAGAAGCTAACCTATATATATCACACATGCTGATTAAGAAAAAAAAAATACAAATTTTTGGTTAAAAAAAATCACAACACTATCATGTTAGAACTGGGAACAGTTCTGTAGTAGTTAAAATTCACTTATTTATTACCTATTCTAATTTCAATTCTTTTTTCTCTTACAGCATAATAATTACAATTCTTATTGAAAAATAAATTAAAAGTAATTTCTACATATAATTAACATTAAAGTTTCCAAATTAGCTGCTGAATATCTGTCTCATTAATACTACACTTTCAACAGAATGGTATGAAGGGAGAAGGGACATCAAATAACAAAGCTCGTTGTGACATCTATATGATCTATACTGGGTGTTGCTTTGCATTACTGACCTCTATTATACTACTACGCTGGACTTCATATTGACCAATATTGACTGAAGGCATTTGATTTCCGCCATTTTGGCGCTGATTGTTAAGAGTGACACCGTGAGCGTCCTCGGAACTAATTAAACCAACCAATCAACGCGAAGGATTTTCAAATTATAGTTCTCAGGACACTCGGAGTGGCGCTTTAAATCGGCACTAGACATTCTAAATTTTTGTAAGATATCCTTTTTTTATGTAATCGAATGCGTGACGTGACGTTCGCCTGGTGTTAAGCGTCACGGCCGCTCATAACAGATTGCAGTGTCACTCGGAACTCTAAATTAAAGTTTCGCGTGACACTGCGCACTGCGCACGTCATCCTGAGACATCACACAGTCTAAAAAAGATTTCTAGACCGTGAGATCAGTTCATAAAGTCTCATTTGCCCAGTAATGTCACTAGCTACAATGCCGTTTATACCGGAATACAGTAGTGGTTGCACACTACTGCTTGGCGGCAGAATAACTGGCAAAGCGGTGGTACCTACCTAGATCAACTTTGCAGAAAAGTCCTACCACCTACTTGTAGTGCTCTTCTATCCAGCGTTCTTTTATAAAAGAAATGTTTTCCATATTTGTAGGGATCATTCTAATACATACACTGACTCGCTTAATAATGTCCTTTAAATTCCACATTTAATTAGTACCCGAATATTTAATAAATCGTTTTTATGATGAAACAAAAATAGCCCCGTAGGAAGCCTTTGTGTGGATGTAAGCGGCGTGGAAACGCATTAGACGGGGTGATTTCACAATTTTGCCCAAGACTTATCTTGTGCTTTAAATGAGGCCGCACACACGTACGGTTTCATTTCCACACAATTATTTTTTATTAAGTTAGTTGTAGTTGTTTGTTAGTTGTTGTTGTTAGTTGTTGTTGTTGTTGTTGTGTTGTTAGTTGTTGTTAGTTAGTTTAGTTGTTTTTTTAGGAATATTTATCCATTGATTCTTGTTCTATAGATGCAGTAGATCAACCTCTGTTGCGGGGATGCAAAACAATACCCCAGTATTTTACAAACCAAGTGATTTTTGTAATTATGTACTTAAATAAAGTTGTGTGAAATATATTTAACTTAACATTATTCTTATATTATCGCTAAGGCAGACCGTTTTCGATTTAGAAACGAAAATCTGAAAACCTTTATACCTTTAAATCACCTAAATTTGAATTATATAAATTTTCTAAAATTGGGGGGACTTTATTTGAAGTATTTATGAGACCTACGCTTACACAATCCTGAAAGGGGTTCAAACATTTTTCTTTTAATTCTTTTATCACTCAAAACAGCAGTTTTTAGTTTCTAGTAAAATTACTGAACTCTAAACGTACGAAAATTCTTAATAAAACCCCCAAAATAATCCACTAATAATCTACTCCCAAAATTTCTAAGTTAAACCTATTTTTAGCGTTGCAATTCACATTTAAGTTAAATACTTACATCTTTATATTACAAATGTCATAAAAAAAACTAAATATTTCATTGCCAAAATAGGCAATCTTTAGCAAGTTTACAATATAAACATTGCAAAAGTCGTATGACTTTTGCAATTAATAAGGCGGTTAAAATTTAAAACTTAGCGGTTTTATTAAAACGTAAATACTTAAAACGGCTTTGAACAAGCGTTAAACATAATAATATAATAAAATATTGATTTTGTGATGATACATTGACGTAGCATGAGCAAGTCAACATGGCTAGGACCAGAGTATGTACTAAAGCAAAGAGAGATTATTAAAACCAGGTTAAACGATATTATATTTGTACTGTTCACACTATACCTGATCGAAGGTTCACACGTATATCGTCGGCTTACTGCAAGAACTCAATAACCACACGTATAACCACGAATACCTCCTCTGTGCTCCAATATTATTTCAAGACTGAAAATGTTGAAATTTCGTTCGAACTTCTGGATCTCGCTTCTCTAACTAGTACCTACTATCGATTTGATTCGATTATTAGTCATTATATGAATAAGGAATCTTCTGTCAACTTTTGGCTGATTTGAAATGTCACGCGCGAAAACGAGACGGAAAATTTTAAACCCTGATTAAATTTATGCAACGTTTATAAGTAAGGCCCATAGTGATTAGCTACGCTTGTGAAAAGTCACCGTACCATTTTTTCGACTCGAGTCAATTGTTTTTTCTATACAAATTGCTTACAAATTTTGAGACACATTATAACCCGCCGAAATTCCATGGAGCATGCAACAGCCAGGTTTCGGCCTACCCATTTAGGTTTGGGCAAAATCGTTCACCTTGGTGAACTCATTCATCAAATCTCGTTCAGTAAAAGGAACTCGTTCTTCTAACTCGTTCAGTAACTCCTTTCGTTCAGTGAATACTCGTTCGGATTTACAGAACTCATTGAACTGCGAACTGCGGAACGATTTTCATGCTCAAAGTTCTCAATAAGAATTGTGAACGAAATAACTCCTGGGACTGGGAGTTACGTTGCGAGCGGACGCAACTTCCAGTCCCGCCGCTCACTTGGCTATTGAGTTCACTGAGTTAGAACTGGGAACGACAGAACGAAAACAGTCCGTGGAGGTGAACGAATTCCTTTCGATCACCACAACTGAGCAGTTCGAACGACTCGTTGAGGAGTTACTCAAGACTACTACCCACCCCGCCTGACATAGAACAATTTAAATTGGTAACTTCTCTATTTGCTTTAGTACATACTCTATAATGATTTGAGTTATTCTACTTAAGACAAATATTCCGTTAATATTCCGTTTACAGAAGAAAAAATAGTATTTAAATTTAATACTTGAGGTATAAATCACGTAAACATCAGAAAGTGGATTTTATTTATTAAAATTATTACATAAAACTAATTACTTATTTATTTTTAAACAAAAGTTTTTATAACGCCAAGAGAAATACCTGTTATAAAAATCCCTAGGCGAGACAAAAATGTGCGTGTATTTTACGGGCCTTCATATCTCTTTGGAAACTGGTATGCTTGTTACAATGCCATTTTATTTTATTTTTAATTCAAAAACGCACAACGATACTTGAATAATGAGTAGGTGATTATTGGGCATTTCAAAACACACTTCAAAAACCAGTGGGCATTTCAAAACAGATTTTCCATACATATCGATGTCACTGTTCAAACACAATTTTTTTAAACCAATTGGTCATTTCAGAACATTTTTTTTCAATAATGAACACGAAGTGAGCTCATTATTGGAAAAAAGTGTTCTGAAATGACCAATTGGTTTAAAAAAAATTGTGTTTGAACACTGACATCGATATGTATGGAAAATCTGTTTTGAAATGCCCACTGGTTTTTGAAGTGTGCTTTGAAATGCCCAATAATCACCTACTTAAATGGATAGATGAATAAACTAACTTTAATAATATGATGTGACTAATAATGTGACTAAATACTCTTCTATCTGGGTTCTCATGCTTAAATTCGTGTCAACTTGGCTTATTGGTTGCCCGTTGATCATCTGTCTTCAACCAATGAGCGTTCAGTGTTTAATGTGTCGAGAACGAACGTACGAGAAACCGGGAGTAAATGTTCTATTTTTGTTTATGTAAACGAATGACGTGACGAGCTAGTCGTTCGCCTGGTGTTAAGCGTCACGGCTTCCCATAACAGTTGCAGTGTCACTCGGAACTCTAAATTAAGGTTCCGCGTGACACTGCACTGCGCACATCGTCCTGAGACATCGCACAGTCCAGTAATAAGATTTCTAGACTGCGAGATTAGATGGTAAATTCTCATTTGCCCAGTAATTTCACTTACATATATGCAATCTTCTTTAAGTGCTGACATAAAACAATAAAAAGGCATTGAACGCCTATACCAGAACTTTAATTTCAACCCTTATTTTCCTACCCTTTTATTCACTGGCGTTATATTTATACAATTTTGAACAAATGTAATCTGGTTACTAAGGTGAGTCACGACCTATTCCGGTATAAACCGATGCAGTTCATATTTTAATTAAAAATATTTTATGTTAATTAGCAGAACTTGAATATGGTAGGGTGCATGCTGGTTGCGCCGATTCAATGTAAATTTCTTAGTAAAACGTTACGTTTTGGTTGTTGCAATTATTTCCCCATATCTCTATCCTACTCCTGCACATACCTATCTGCATATGTGCGAGCGAGACCGCTACAAGCGTCCAGGCGCACCCTAACGTGAGTGCGCAAAGTCAGTGCGTGTTCGAATTTCGCATGGCCGACCGACCTCCGCCTTTTGTCGTTAAAAACTAGAACTATGTGCGTGAAATTGTGATGCATTTGAATGCTCTCGCATTTGGAAGGGCTCCTGAAAGACCAGCAGCATCTGATTATCCAGGTATTGTGCTCCTTCCCCATTTTGAACTGCGTTTTCTCTTTCCCAACTCCTACGCAGTACTATCGCATCGACCATTCTTTGCAGCAACCTACTTTTCATTCGTTTTCGAAAATACCGCTTTTCCCGCGTACACACATGCTGAAATGTCGGAGTGATAGATTGTATCATGAGGCGCGTTCGGATAGCCTACTGGTGGCAAAATTGACATTTAAAAACGCCAAAAACGATCACACGCAGCGTTCGTTTTGGGAACGTGTGAGCAAAAGTTGCGTTTTCAACCGTTTTCGTTCAGCGTTCGGATAGCTCGAAAACAGCTGAAAATGCACTGACCTGTATAGTACGCTGGACTTCATATTGACCAATACTGACTGAAATCATTTGATTTTCGCCATTTTGGCGCTGATTGCTAAGAGTGACATCGTGAGCGTCCTCGGAACTAATTAAACCAACCAATCAACGCGATGGATTCTCAAATTGTAGTTCTCAGGACGCTCGAAGTGGCGCTTCAAATCGGCACAAGTAACCACCTTATCCTCGCAACTATAAACAGTCATGCATACAAACCAAACAATAAAATATTGATGTTTTATACCAGTATCGCCTGCTCAAATTAAATCAAGAGATTCATTTTAATGTAAATAATGTGAAAAAAAAAAACTGGGGACTAAATTGTTTCCGTTACATTAAAATGAAACAAAAAGTTCCCTCAAATGGTACCCTAGACTTAGGGGTTACTTTGATGATTTTTTTTCCATAATATAACTCAAATTGTATGACTTCTGAGCGCAAAAGAACTTAAACGAAAGCTCTGCCATTTCCCCACAAAAGGGATAGAATATAACAAAAAACAAAGCAATTTACGGCTAGCAGGGATGGTGGACAAAATTGCCTTTCCCCCGTTTTTCTCCGTTTTTCCCGGACAAGTGGAAAAAAACGGAAAGTTAATTTTGTCAAACGCCCATGCTATGATACAAAGAGAGTTCAGAGTCCATCGCAATATTAGCAATGATTCAGCCCCGAAATCTACTCTCCATCTCTTTCATCGTGAATGAAGATGAATATCCTTGTACCCCAACCCAAATACCATTTAACAGTTTTATTATACCGGATGTTGATTTGCATTGTCTCCATATTTTTAGAATCCATTGTACTGTGTATATTTAATCATATAAAAATAAAATTTAAATTCCACATTTATTTAGTAGCCGAATATTTGATAAACCATTTTTGTCGTGAATCACAAGTAGCCTCAACTTCGTTTCGGCTAGGACAATAGTAGGACCCCACGCGATGACTCAGTTTAAAGTAAACACTTTTTGTCTCATCATTAGTCCATTGACCGCCCGCGTTTTTGTTCCGCTCATTGTACCTATATCTTATTATGTGATTCTCATTTCTATGTTATTATTATTTTGGTGTCAATAAAGAGTTATTGTATTGTATTGTAGTCAAAACATCATAAAAACATTGTTAGAAAATTGCTACATCGAGGAAGGTCCTATTGTCTAATTACCTACAGGGTTCAGGTATTCGGTCTCTATTGTTTTGGCTATGTGCGCGGGGTGCAGTAAACAACCCATGGTAGCTATGACTTAATCTGTGTCAGCAGCTTGCCACTGGGGCGTTACAGTATTTACAAAATTATGTACTTACAAGTTACGTTACCCTAAGATACTGCTCAAAGTGTCCTCCTTCGTTTTCGTTGCACAAGTGAGCGCGACGTCTTAGGTTTCGTGATAGTTTTTTTAGCACATTCACGTTTAGTCTCACATGATCAAATGCAGCAATGATTTTTTCTTTTAATTGCACAGCACTAGTAATTAATTTCGTCCGTGTAAACTAGTCTTTTTATTTCACCCCATAAAAAAAAATCACATGGGGTCATGTCCGGAGATCGTGGGGGCCAGGGTACTGGACCACCACGTCCAATCCACTGGCTTCTGAACACTTCACTTAAAAAATCGCGCACTTGGCGTCCATAATGAGGTGGAGCTCCATCCTGTTGGAAAAACAGGTTTCGTTGAAAGGCCAGTGGTACATCGTCGAGCATCTCGTCAACAACGTGATGCAGAAGCTCCAAGTAACTGGAGCTGGTTAGATGACCTTCGATGATGTATGGACCTAGCACATGCTCTCCAATAATGCCACCCCAGACATTAATACTAAAACGATGCTGAAACGAATCGTTCTTGGTTTTATGCGGGTTATGGTCGCGATGTGCCCACCAGTGCTCGTTGTGAATGTTGTAAATCCCCACACGTGAAAACATGCATTCATCGGTCCACAAAATGTTCACATCCCTGTTTTGTAAAATCCAGTGAGAAAAAGCTATGCGTGAGGCATTATCTTGTGGATGCAGTTCTTGGACTCTCTGAAAATGAAACGGATGCTGAAGTTCTCGTTTCAGTAGCCGCCATACAGTTGTGTGGTGGACGTTGAAGCGCCGCCCAGCATCACGGGTGCTAGCACGTGGGTCCTCTTCAAAAAAGTCCAAGATCTCTTCTTGAAGGCCGGCCGAGAGACCTACACTTCCACGAGCGCGAGCGTGACGAGGGACTTGGAATTGTCCATAATCCCTTAGTCTCTGTGTGGCACCCAGCATCACTTCACGTGTTGGAACATGGCTGTTCGGAAACTGATCGCGAAACATTTGCACAGACTGTGTTAAGCTGTTTCCGCTGATAGCATACAAACGTACCATCTCCACAAGCTCAACATTTGTAAAGTGTTCCATTTTTGTTACGCGATCGTAAGCAAAGTAGGTGCCTACGCAAATTCGGCGCGGCGCCGGTGGCGGGCAAGTGACTGATCGGTCGCTGCATCTGCACGCGTGACATAAGTGCGCTGCGCGGGCGCGGGCGGGTGAGAGAGGGCACCCCGCAGCCCGCCCGCGTGGCTAGTACAAACGGCGGTGGGGCCGGTGCAGCGGCGAGCGTTTGTAGAACTTTGCCGAAAGTGGCGGGTGCCTTTGTGTGTTGTCGGCGCGATAGTTTATGACTCTGCGCTCGCACTGGTTGACTTTATAAAATCATGTTGTTTGTTAAATGAGAACGAACACACGTGCTGTTTTATTTTTGTGCAATGTTTTTTTTATAAAGTGTAAATTTTAGGTATTTATTTTTTCATTGATTCGTGTTCTATAAGTGTAGCATACCTACCTCTGTAAATATGGAGACAATGCAAATCAACATCCTGTATGTTTAGAAGTTAGTTGAAAAATTGTAGTAGTTAGCTTGAGTAATAATGGCACATAGCCCATTAAAAAAAAGTTGAAAAATAACAAACGCGTATTTTTTTATTGTTTCCAATGCGCTAGATAAATACCTAGAATTTTTTTAAAAATTTTTGGTAACGAGGCAAAATTAATATTTTAGCTAGATGCCAGAGATAAAACCAATAAAACGCAGTGGTATTGTCTTCTTTTTTATAACTGTCATTGTACAAATTTAGGCTTCACACGTAGACATCACAAATCCTCACTTTGCATTTTTTTGCAAAGAATGAAAAAATTGGCTTTTGAAAATATGATTTTTTTTAGTACTTTATAGCATGATCTCGAAATGGTTTACGAGTTTCGATACCTTGCTAAGAAAAGTAATGTTGTCCATTTCCACATTTTCCCAGAACCCTTTACAACGCCCTTGGTCACCTTGGGTTACTTATTAACATATTTAGTAATCTGTGCCTTAGGGTGGGTTATGTTGATAGAATCGAACAGGGTTATATGGGTACGATTCTCCCGACAACAAATATTTGTCAGAAATGTCCAAATACTTGTACCGTGTTGTGGACATTGACCCTTTAGTTTCTGATGGTCCCTTGGTTCCAAATCAGGCAGGAGTTATGTATATGCCCTATATGTAAACTTTTAACCAGGGTTACTATTTGGATGGTATAGCAATTTTAGTTTTCTTTGCAATAACTTGCTTGTGGCACTGGCTTTGGTATTTGGTATCGATTCCTTGCCTTTTTCGCCTTTACTGGGCGAAGTATCTTGTACTGAATCATTATTTTGATTATTGTTAATCGATACTTCGTCTTTATTAGGCGAATCGTTTTCGTTATGGGACATATCTTCCTGTATTTTCATTTCAGCTATTTTATGTTCTTTGTCTTCTTGTGTAAGGTCAAGATGCATTTTATTTTGTTGTGCATTCTCTTTGTTTTCCGTATCGTTATTTTGTGCAGATGGCGGATTAAAAAAGCGGTGTAGTTTGTTACTTAGTGTGTTTATTTTATGTAGGGAATCTGTGGTTTGTACAGTCTCTGCGTTTTTTGCATCTTGAGAGACTTCTTGGGTGTTTTCTGCATTGTCTGTTTCGTTATTTTCAATTTGATCATTACTTTTAGTAGTTCCATCATTATTTTTGGCAATCGTTAGCCCTTTATTAAGCTTTTGAGCTAGATTAAGTATGTAAGCGTGTCTTAATCTTTGATCATGACGTTCGATAGACAATTCTTTATTTATTTTTGTAGTTGATTCTTCGGTCTTTTGCTCGATTTCTTCTGAATTTAATTCTGAATCGGTTTTAGATATAGTTTCTTTTATTTCTTTACTAGAAGAAACATCCTGGTCACTGGCAATTTTGATGTTGTTACAGTTTTTAATATTCTCAGCATTGTTAAGTGTGTTCTCATTGTCATAATCTTTGTTACCAACTTGCAATAACTTAAGATTATTAATAAGATCGTTAACCGTGCTTCTACTACTTTCACTTTTAATACCGCTTTCTTTTAATACTTTCATATCTGTGAAACTTTCATTCGTTCCTTCACTAGCATCACCTTTAACTGTGATGTTTTCTTTATCTGTAGTATCTTTAACTGAATGGCTATCCGGAGTACGCCGATTCGCTTTACAATTCTCTAGTTTTCTCATGAGAAACTTATTTTTCAGTACTTTGTCGTGTGAATTGTTTTTATGATCAGAGGTGTGGCTTTGTGCAGTATTATTTGCGTGTTCTGTTGTAAGTGAACACATTTTGATACCGCCTATTTGGCTTAGAGAATTGCAATCACTTCGATTATCATCACTAATGCTCATAGTGCTCTGTGAGCTGTATGTATCAGATTTGGCACTGCAATTATTTTTAACTAGACTCAAATTGTTTTTAACGGTTTGGAAATAGGCTTTATCTTGGGTTTTTCGATTGGATTCTGTATTTTTATTTTCTCTGCTGTTATTTTCGGCATCGTTTCTATAAAATGACACTTTTCTTTGAAACACGTTGGTTTCGTCATCATTTTGTACAGTGTTAATTTTGTTTTCGTTTCTTCTGGTATTAAATCCGTCCTTACTAGCATTGAAAATTTCTACGTGGCTGTTATTTTCGGAATGTATGTTGCCATTGTTCAGTCTAAATTTGGTATCGTTGTCATATTTTTTATCTTCATTTATACAACTGTTATCGATGTTTTTATGACCCAAGCTCTTTTTAGCAGTGATAAATTTCCGCGTTTTAATTTCGTTAACGTTTGAAGCATCATCTATGTCGTAGTTCCGCCAAGACCTATTATTTTCGTGAAACTTTTTGTAAAATTCGATGTAATCTTTTATCATTTTGTTATTTTTGAGATCTACCCGTTTTAGTACACTATCTGTGCCTTTGCGATCATTTAACCCGCACGGTGCACTCTCATCAACATTTTTATCAGCTACCCCACTATAATCAACGTTATCATAACAATCATCGATTCTACCACCTCTCCTACCAGAAACACCGTAATTTCTACCAAAATCTACATTTCTACTAAAATTGGCCTTCCGACCATCTTTCCTATCATTAACATCACCATTTCCGTCACAATCATCATCATTCGCATCAAAATCAACCTCTTCACCATCATCATCATTACAATTATCAGTTTCATCACCTATATCATCACCCCTACCATATTCAAGTTCTGTAATCACATTCTCACGTGGTTCCTGCACCGTATTATACCGTAGGTCGCCGCCCGCCTAGGCAAACAGATGTTTAGGGTCTGCGCCGACGATTTCGCAGACGAATTGATCTTGTTCTTGGGGTTTCTTGATCCATCTGCCTAGTTTCGCGTTGTCGAACGCTTCGAACAGGCATTGCTTCGCCGCCTGTTGAAGAACACATAGTAAATACGAAAGTTAGTGTGTAAGTGTGTTTATTCACACGGGCATATTTATATGTTCGTGTATTTACCTGATAAGCAGGACAGAGCATTTTCGCCTCACTGTAGAGGAGGCTCTCGATATTGTTGGGAAGTGCTGTGTCACCGTCGATATCTATCGCCTCCTGTAATGATATAGAATAGAAGTAACATACTGACACCCTAACCTAGGTTTAGGTTAGGGAGTTAGTAAGTTGAAGTGGCAATGGGCAGGCCACATCGCTCGTAGAACTGACAACCGATGGGGAAGAAAGGTTCTCGAGTGACGACCACGAACCGGAAGACGCAGCGTAGGCCGGCCCCCCACTCGGTGGACCGGCGACCTGGTGAAAGCCGCGGGGAGCCGATGGATGCAGGAGGCGAGCAGCCGCTCAAGGTGGCGTGCTCTGGGGGAGGCCCATGTTCAGCAGTGGACGTCTTCAGGCTGTTAATGATGATGATGATGAAATATTTTTACCGAATATATTTTGCTGTATTTTTTGATGGTTAAATAAATAAATAAATAATTACAAAGTGTTATTGACTGAGCGAACAAAATGAGCAAAGTTTCTGCTTCAACTCGCGAGTTTTTTGTCATGGGCGATTTTTTATTGGAGGCGTATTTCCCCCAAAAAGGGGGAAGCATGCTGTGGCAACATTCAAGTGTGGCAGCATAAAAGTTCGTCTAGGTAGGTACCACCGTTTTGCCAGTTATTCTGCCGCCAAGCATTAGTGTGTAAGCACTACTGTGTTCCGGTTTGAAGGACATTGTAGCTAGTGAAACTACTGGGCAAATGAGACTTAAGAACTGATCCCACAGTCTAGAAATCTTTTTTAGGCCTTGTGATGTCTCAGGATGACGTGCGAAGTGCGCAGTGTCACGCGAAACTTTAATTTAGATTTCCGAGTGTCACTGCAATCTGTTATGGGCAGCCGTGACGATTAACACCAGGCGAACGACTAAAAAAATATTATTATCATCATAATAATATATTTTTTTAAGTTTTCCTTTTTATTCTCATCCTGTCGAAGGGAAGAGAGAAGGGAATGGGAAAAAGATGGGGAAAAGGATGAATGGATGGGACGGCAATAGAAGGGAGGCAGGCAAAGCCTTCCTTCGCCGGCGATCCTTTTTTTTATCTTTTTCCCTTTCGCTTCCCTCTCCAGTCTCCGCAAGAACAGTGTTAGAATGGAAAACTAACTAACAGTTGCGAAGCCGGGGCAGGTAAGCTAGTTAATTTATAAAATTACCAAGTCCTTGTATAAGTTTTTTTTGTTCTTTTTTTTAAATACTGATTACATAAATAAATATTTAATCGTATTCGAATAACCTTTTGCAATTGCGGTAGTTTTCTGATGACGTACTGCCACCGCGCGAACATTGTTTGCTTGCAGAGGAGGGAAGGCTGACCGTTTTCGAGCTTGCCTGTCATCGCGTTCAGGACTTCTGGTAGCTAGAATAGAAAGAAAGAAGAGACATTAATTCAGGACATCACACAACATTACATTACAATACAATAGAAGACATACAGTATAATTTGAAGTAAGGAAAAAAATGTTCCATGTAACGTTGTGTGATGTCATGACCAGGTCCTGACTCAGCATGTGATTAAAGTCAGCACGTGACCCTAAATACTGATTTTCAGGCGGAACCCATAGTCATGACACACATAAATACGAATGAATGCATTTATGTGAATACACATAAATGCTTGGCTAAGGCGACGGGTAAGGCAAACAACGTGTTTATTGGCATGTTTCCTGGCGTAATTAGAACTTGTGGAGCGTTAACTTTAATGTCATGTAATTAATTTCATTAAGGCGTTTGTGATGTCCGCAAATACAATATTAATAAATATAGCTCTATAGAAAAAAAAAAGTCGCAAATCTCCCTCAAAAAATTTTAATGTTCCAATTCTACTGTGATTCTATCGAATAAGTTAAAATTAGTGTATTCCCAACACAAACATTCTGATGTTGCGGTGACTTCATAATTTTGAACAATACCATAGAAACACAGATATTAATTAAAAGCCGTCAAAATCAGTCATTTCGTGCGTTGTCTGTGTCGTAAGCGCCGCGCTGAAGTGCAGACTGAATTGATATTTAAGACTACGACGTTAAGGTCTATTTTCTTTGAACGAATTTTGACCTGCTTATCTGGCCATACCCGTTAAGCTGATGTTCTAATGTTACAATGTATTCTTGTATGCTGATTAGTTTCATGATACGGGAAGCAGCAGCAGCGTTAGCAACACCAAATAATCAAATTTAGATGACGTTGAATACAATATTTTCAATCCGAAATGACGTTAAAGTGGAACGTTTCACTAGCGCGGCAAATTCAAATTTTCTTGCTTCTTTTGCCAATTATAGCTTAATTACTAAACGTGATCACATGAAAACTAATTTTGCGCAAATAAATATAATGCATCAATAAATTACAATTAAAAGTATCACCTACTTATCATTGTTTTAGCGACAAATGGCAGTAAACTGAAAAACTAAGAAGAAAAGTGTTTATTGCCATTTGTCGCTAAACCAATGATATCTAAAAGATAATTTTAATCGTAATTTGTTGATACATTCTATTTCTTTACGTTAAATCAGTTTGAATGTAATAACGTTGAGTAATTAAGCTATTATTGGCAAAAGAACGCAAGAAAATTAGAATTAGCCGCGCTAGTGCAACGTTCCACCTTAACAAAAGCGGCAACGGGCGGTGTTATCGGCGACATGTGGAGTACTCACGGGCTGCGTGCGAGCCCAGCACACGCTGAAGGACGGCGCGCGCGCCGGCGTGCGCGCCTCCGTGCTGGCCGCGCGCGCCAGCAGCGGCCGGTGCAGCCGGAACGGTGCCGGCAGGGACGAGATGTACTTCTCGATGCGACCACATAGTGCGCTGGAAGAGACGAGGTGTCTTTACAACTAGTACTTCTGGTAACATCATTACACTAACACCCAACGTCATTGCCACTGGAGCAGTAGGCCTAGCACGAATATTTGCGTAAAAGTAAGTGTATCGTTAACGTAAGCCATTTGTATGGCATTTGATCAGCGCCCCTACCGGGCGTAAAACGAATCAAAATTTGGTAGCACGAAGGGTTTTGGTTACTATCGTATCGCCATCGTAGCGCCACGTAACGCTAACGTTTATCATTTTGTATGAATACGCGAGCACGAATATTGCTTTGACGTAAACTCGAAGGCTGGCTATCGTAGTGTCATCGTAAACTTACGAAGGTTTACTCACTTGGAATTTGTTCGATATGATATTTCGATAGTTGTAAAATTTGCTTCGTGCTACCACCTAACGTCGCCCTGCGTAAGTGTACGGTAAACTCGATACGTTAACCGTACGATTTATTGAAATATTCGTGCTAAGCCTACTGCTGTGCCAGCAGGGGCCTATTTCGCTATGCCACATGAGATTGATTTGAGATATACATGACTGGCCTGATAGCTCAGTTAGTAGTAGCTCTGCCTTCGGAACTGTAGGTTGTGGGTTCGATTCCTACCCAGGACAAACATTTGCGTGATGAACATCGATGTTTGTTCTGTGTCTGGGTGTTATATTGTATTCTGTGTATGTACTTACAAACAAAAAAGTATCTATGTACTCTATCAGTTATCTCGTACCCATAGTACAAGCTTTACTTAGTTTGGGGCTAGATGGGGCTGTGTGATATGTCTACACAAATATTTATTTATATATATAAGATTCTTTGCCAATAACGCGGGCTTTAACGCGCCACGACATGGAATGAAAAAATTGTATTCTTCTGTATGCCACGCGTTAGGTTGTTTGTGGCCAGTGTTTTCTATGTTTCCACGTGCGTATAACGAGCCTAGTTGCATTTGTCATAGACAACGGCATACAGAATAGCATTTTAAAACCCAAAACCATTCCACGAAGATACGAACGCGTAGCGTTACGATATCTTTACGCCTAAAGACACACTCCGTTATTTTACCCGCCAGGACCACACGAATACTTTTTTCACAATGTTTGGACGTAATTATTAACACAATATTATCAGCATTAAAAACAAATCACATCGAGAAGTTGACACAACATTTCAAGCATTGATTAAACTTAATTAATGTTTAAGTGGACGTCTTCAGGCTGTTAATGAATGTTTAAGTCATCATCAACAGCCTTAAGACGTCCACTGCTGAACATAGGCCTCCCCCAGAGCGCGCCACCATGAGCGGCTGCTCGCCTCCTGCACCCAGCTCCCCGCGGCTTTCACCAGATCATCGGTACACCGAGTGGGGGGCCGGCCTACGCTGCTAATGTTTAAATAAAGGCTGTTTATTTCTAGTTACTGTATGTAAAATGTGCAGTTACAACACCCGTAAGTAAAGCAAGCGAATAATTACAACCAGATTGGAAAACTAAATGGCGTAATGTATAGGACAGGTTTGCTTTGAAAAATTATGCGTCTGTGTAGGGTGACCGTATATAGCCAAATAGCTAGACTTATGGTTTATGGCTCTAAAGAGATAATTATCTTGATTTCGTCTCCGAGATTTATCTTTGACCATGTTGTAGCCCTGCTTCGTCACAACCCGTACTGCTGCCTTGGCACGGACGGTAGACAAAATTGTCTTTCCCGTTTTACTTCACTTGACAAGTAAGCAAATATGAAGAAAGTTACGTAAAACGGGGAAAGACAATTTTGTCTATCGTTCGTTCTAATCCAGGTGGTGAAAGATAAATTTCTTCAACGAAGTCAAGATAATTAAGATCGAACTTCACTTCAGGTAATTTCGTTTGATCATTCAATAATTCATTGCATCGATATACACGCTCCGCCCCCTAATTACCTAACTCGCAACAGGTTTGCGACAGGCGTAAATCTCGCGGTGATTGCTGTCATACATCATTAGTGGTGTCGAGAATGTATGCTTCGCTACTGCTGTCGCATTGCTACTGCTGTCGCATTGCTGTTGCAAATTTTACGTAATTACCCCGCCGCTCTGTTTAGGCAACTTCTAAACTTGTTCATTTCCATAAATGTCCTCTTCCTAATTTGTCCACTCCTACAACATTTTTTATCTAGATTGTCATCCGTCATAATATCCTGATTCATCCACTTCCTAAAGTGCCCATCCTCCATTCGTCTATTTCTTATTTAGTTCCTTCCTGAACGTTACCCCACACATTACATAATTATTACACTAAATATTCTTGCTTCATTTTGTCTCAACACACAGACAATAACAACACAACACAGTAGACACAACACAGTCAGTCAGACAGTCAGAGACAATAATAATTTTATCGCTTACCATCAGACAGAGTTGGTGGTCGAACGAAAATCTAATAACGGCAAAAAAAGATCCGCATAAGAAAATGCGAAGGCTAACGAGAAAAAACCCTCCAAAGCCATAAATAAACAAAAATCACAAATATAAACCGAAAATCAAAGGTTATTTGCGATGACATAACGGTATTTCTAAAAAATGGTAGAGCTAATTTATTTTTTTATTGTGTTTTATGACTGAAGGTGAAGTTAAAAACAGAAAAATGCTAATAACGCGATATCATGGTCACCTCAATAAAAACCAGTAGATTTAGTACATTAATTAAAATGTCCTAGGTGAAGGGATTTTCAAGTTACCAGGTAAATACTTGGTAATTTTATGTACAATTTGGTAAAAGGAACGAAAACTGTGTCATAGAATAATATATAAAATTAGTCTGTGGCATGTTAACTAGCCCATGGATGTGGGCACTCTATGGTCTGTGACCCCTTACCGGTTCTCTGATTATAATTGTACTGTACTGTGCGATGGGTTTCATCATCATCATCATCATCATCATCATCATCATCATCATCATCCTCTTTGCCTTTTCCCATTTGTTATTGGGGGTCGGCTCCCAATCTAACCTGTAGCGGCGAGCTACCAGAATTACACGAGCGACTGCCATCTGACCTCGCAACCCATAAGGGACCAGTAACAGGGATGGTTAGATCAGGCGTCAGATTCTATCAGGCGTCTGACTATCCGTAACGATTGCCATAGATGTTCTTATGACAACCGGGACCGACGGCTTAACGTGCTCTCCGAGGCACGGAGCGATGGCATCGAAAACTGCACATAACTTACTAGATAAGTCATTGGTGCAGGGCCGAGGATCGAACCCGGTGCCAAAAGATTGTGAAGCGCACATGCTACCGCTCGGGCACCATGGCTCTTTTTCGGGTTTGCTCAATAAAATTATTAGTTTGTATCTCAATAGATTAGCATTGTTATTAAAATAAAATCATCAGTTTTCTCATACTGCAATACAATTTTAATAGCATTGAGGTTATGTTTGATCAAAATAGTTTTAGACTATTTTTCAATTTCTTTCTTATCCCTTTTTGATTAATTTGGCTCTTTCTTTCTAAACGGGTAAAGTGCCTTTATTCTATTTATATATTTATCATCACACTAATATTATAAATGCGAAAGTTTGTATGTGTGTATGGGGGGTGTGTGTGGGGTGTGTGTATGTGAGTAAGTGTGTAAGTATGTATGTTTGCTACTCTTTCACGCTCTAGCCGCTGAACGGATTTGGATGAAATTTGGTATGGAAGCAATAAAACATAGGCTACTTTTCATCCCAAATCCGGAAACGGTTCCGTAGGAACGCGGGTGAAACCGCGCGGCACTGCTAGTTATTTATATGACTGGCCTGTTAGCTCAGTTGGTAGTAGCTCTGCCTTCTGAACTATAGGCTGTGGGTTCGATTCCCACTCAGGACAAACGTTTGTGTGTTGAACATCGATGTTTGTTCTGTGTCTGGGTGTTATATTGTATTCTATGTATGTATTTACAAACAAAAAGTATCTAAGTATTCTATCAGTTGTCTGGTTCCCATAGTACAAGCTATGCTTAGTTTGGGGCTAGACGGCGCTGTGTGACATGTCCACACATATTTATTTTATTCATTTATTTATTCTTTAACTTACTACTAACTGATATACTACAAAAAACATTTGGACTGTAGGTGTACCAGCCGCGATGGCCTATACAGTCCAAATGCCCAAGCCTCCTGTAATCGATTCTGTCAGTAAAATTGATAAAGATTACTCATATTTTCCAAAGAAAGTAGGCCGATGTACCTGACACACGTCCTACCTAGCTTCGGCACTATGCCCCCCTTGCAAACTGCAAGTTTAGTGGGAAAACTAACTGCACCAGTGAGAAAATAAATTCACTGCGCGCCGTAACGTCAACCGCGCCACTTCTTTCATATACTTCACGGAATTTGTAAAAAACTGTTACCTGAATATGAATAATTCTAGATAACTTAACCTTACGTAACAAATATATGCATGCATTTTTTTTTCATATTTTAGTGATATCAATTACTGTCAAATTTGAACGGTTTAACTTTATGTATTATAAAAGACTGGTATTTTTTAATAATTTTATTGTTTTGTGATTTTTGATTTATTTCGGTTAATGTAAAATAACTGTGTGACAATGCAGACAGCAGTGCCGCTAGCATGTTTCCTTTCAATGATACGTAAGTTTTTCTTTACTAATAGCGCTTGCGTTTTTCCTTACTATTTTCCTGTTTTCGCGTGGACATCTTAAATCAAATATACTATAAATACAAAGTCTCTACGAAAATCAAATCTCACAAGCGACTCCGCGCCGATGCTTATTTAAACTTGCTTACATAAAGTTGGCGCTCGCTTCGCTCGCGCATTTGGTAATATATGCCATTGGCAACATTAATAGGCTTCAAAACAGTATATATTTCATTATGCTAGCAGTATTACTTCCAGAGATATTAGGATTTTTTGCTACCGACACGGACTCTTTGCTAGGGAGTGCAATGCAGATGAAAGCAACGTGAGTTGAAGCAGACATCGCTCACTACATTCGCTCGGCCAAAAAACGTGATTGCTATTAGTTTAGTTAGTTTATTACTAGGTGGCAGGACTTTTCTGCAAAGTTCGTCTAGGTAGGTACCGCCGCTTTGCCAGTTATTCTGCCGCCAAGGAGTAGTGTGCAAGCACTACTGTGTTCCGATTTGAAGGGCACTGTAGCTAGTGAAATTACTGGGCAAATGAGACTTTACGAACTGATCTCACAGTCTAGAAAACTTTTTTAGACTGATGTGTCAGGATGACGTACACAGTGCAGTGTCATGCGAAACTGTATATAATTTAGTTCCGAGTGACACTGCAGCTGTTATGGGCGGCCGTGTCGCTTAACACCAGGCGAACGACTAGCTCTTCACGTCATTCATTTACATAAAAAAAAAGTGGTTGTCTACCCCATTTTCAGTGCAAGCACTGCTCTTATAATGCGTCCTGGTTTTTCTACCTTTAAATACTGGGTTTCAAAATTTGGAGATGGCAACCCTAGCTTTGACAAAGTGCAGACTTAGGAGCTGTCAAACTTTTGTGCAGACAGGCATAAGACTTGGGGCTTTATAACTTTAATCAAGTACATCTCGGCATCAGATGCACCAGCAACAAAACAACACCCACCTTTTATGCAAGCCGGTCAACATTGACTATAAATCCAGTTGACCAATGATACAACATCCCCACACGAAAATTAGTAGTGTATTTCAACCCCTAATTTCTATTAAACGCTATGAATATCTAATAAATCACGGGAACCCGTTGACGTCTTGTTCCATCTTGCTCTGTTCTCTGTATTTTCGTGTGACTTTGTCTCGTTTTGTTACCTCGCCCCCTGCCCGCGCAGGAAATTATGTTCACGAGCTATCAACGGGCTTTATAATCTTTGCCGGTCAAGCATAACAGAAAAACATAAAAAGACCATGTTACATGAACGCCGAGCAATATGTTATGAAATTGTTCCGATGCGCTGAATTCTTGCCACCCCAACCGTGTCCGGACTGGTTGGCACATTGACAGCCTAATAGGCGCGGGTTCGAATCCTTAATCGATTGGTACACTTTCTTTTTATGACAGAACATATGCCGTGTGGTCCCGGCAGTGTGAGAATCTCTTCCCTTATCTTCTCTCACGGAACAAATGGACCCGCATAATCTACCCCAACTAGAACCGACAACCGATGGGTAAAGCCTACACGTTCAATTTTATTGATCAATAAAACTGACGAGACCACTTCCGTCAATGTTTTCTCTATACTGTAAACCGAAAAACATTGACCAATACTAACCCTACACGATCAATAAAATTGATCAATCACAAAGATTGATCAACAAAATTGAACTACGAACCGGAAGACGCAGTAGGCCCCCCACTAGGTGGAACGACGGTCTGGTGAAAAACCACGGGGAGCCGATGGATGCAGAAAGCGAGTGGCCGCTCAAAGTGGCGCTTTGTGGGGGATTCGAGTCCTGTGTTCGGCAGTGGACGTCTTCAGGCTGTTGATGATGATGATGATGATGATCTCTGCCCAACTTCCCATGGGTGCCGGCTAAGGGGGTATCCAGAGAATGGGCAGCAGCATTCTCCTCAGTACATTAAAATCTTCTGCGATCACAAAGCCGCCTGCCAAGCGTGGTGGTTATAGCTAACCCCCTATGATAAGCGTCCAAGGTGTCGTTGTATGGGGAGGCGTATGTTCAGCAGTGGACGTCTTCCAGCTGTTGATGTGATGGGACAGGACAATATTACATCAAAGTTTCGGGATTCTTAACTTACTCCGTTTGGGAGGTGGAAAACTGACTACTCGGTCAAATGGACGGCCGGGCGGATCCGATGGCAGAGCGACAGCTTATAAGGCTTTGTTAGTCTGGGTAGTCGGTTCAGTAGTCTGGTTTTTCAATCAAAATAAGGAGTTTTGGAAGGAACGCGGAAAAGTTCACGTCATGTCATTGCATTATATTATTTTTCAAAACTTGTGCTTTTTCCAGTGACATTGTTTAGTTTAGTTATTGGTGGCTTTTATTTTATTTTATTTGGACAATCAACGGCTTTATTACTAAATAATATAAGAACATGATACTGAACACTCTTAAGCCAAATACAGTTTACTTTTTATAAGTGCTGGATTACGAGCATGAGTGTGGGCAAGTGATATAATGTGGTGAAACGCGGTTTTTCGTGTTGCTTCCAAAATTCCATAGAAGCTAGTAAAGTTTCCTTGCTGCCACTTTACTAAGGGCATGACTTTGACTGGACTATGACCAGAATATTTGCCCCAGACTGTGACCAACACTTGAATTTACGTGAAATATTCTATAGGGCATTGTAGCTAGTGAAATTACTGGGCAAATAAGACTTTATGATCTGATCACTCAGTCTAGTAATCTGATTACTTGACTGTGTGATGTCTCAGGATGACGTGTGCAGTGCAGTGCCACGCGAAACTTTATTGTTTTAAAGTTCCGAGTGACACTGCAACTGTTATGGGCGGCCGTGTCGCTTAACATCAGGTGAACGACTAGCTCGTCACGTCATTCAATCGCATAAAAAAAAACATGATGAAAATTATAATACTTGACACTGGCTAAATACACTATAATTATGTGGAGCCAAAATATAAGAAATTCAACTATATATCTGAAAAAATATGTCGTCTAGTACTTATCAGTGTGAAATAAAACCGATTGAATTAGGCTGACCCCCTTTTTTACGGTTCCGTACCCAAAGGGTAACGTACTATATTACTAAGGCTCCGCTGTCTGTTTGTCTGTCACCAGGCTGTATATCATGAATCGTGATAGTTAGACAATTGAAACTTTCACAGATGATGTATTTCTGTTGCCGCTATAACAACAAATACTAAAGAACAGAATAAAATAAATATTTAAGGGGGCAAACCGACGTACGAAACCGAGCAAAAAATCACGTTTGTTGTGTGGGAACACAACAAACGTGATTTTTTTGCTCGGTTTCGTACGGAAACCTCCGTGCACGAGTCCGACTCGCACTTGGTCGGTATTACTTTTTCCACGAGAAAACGACTTACGCAACCAGAAAGTCTACTAGCTAAGCCAGACTGGGATGGCGCCGTTCATATAATTATTTTATCTCATAATGTCCTGGATTTAAACACTCCATGTATCTGTACTTCTAGGAACGCTTACAATTTCCTTGATTTTCTAGTTACTAAAACTTGTCGGTTATGCCACGGAGTTGCATAATTTTATACGTTTTAGTTCAGACTTAGAAGATAGAGTGTTATTGGATTCACAGATTAAGTACTAAATGTATACAATGTACAATTATTATAAAATACTAGCGACCCGCCCCGGCTTCGCACGGGTATAATAGTTTTCGCAGCGCACGCGATGTAAAGAATATTTTAGGTAACTTTTTTACACCTTGGATCACAATATTGGAGTTTTAGTAAGGATCCCTAATTTTCTTTAAACTATAATATAGCCTATGTCACCCGGGGATAGTGTAGCTTCCCAACAGTGAAAGAATTTTTCAAATAGGTCCAGTAGTTTCGGAGCCTATTCAATGCAAACAAACAAACAAACAATCATATCTTTCCTCTTTATAATATTGGTATAGACTAGGTTATGCCCGCGGCTTCGCCCGCGTGAACTGTCCCTTAGAAACCGTTTTTTTTTCGGGATAAAAGTTCCGTTTAGCGCACCGCTATACACTATGTAATGAATGTATCTGCGTAATTTCAAGACATTAGCTATAGCTGTTTAGGCTGTGGGAGTGTCTTCCGATGGGACCCTGTTCTGCGACTTGCGAGACGCACGTGTCACTAAACCACCATAGCTGGTTTTTTTATGATAATGAATGACGTGACGAGCCAGTCGTTCACCTTAAGCAAAACGGCCACCCACAACAGTTGCAGTGTCACTCGGCACCTCAAAAAAAGTTCGCGTGACACTGCACTGCGCACTTCATCCTGAGACATCAGCACAGCCTTTTAAGAGCCAATACAACGCCAAATTGCTTAAAACGGCTTAGCTTGAGGCAGTGTCCTGTCAACAATATTGCAACAATGACTTTGAAATTAATATATGATAAAGTTCAGGACTAATGCTACTGCAAATGTATAGTGAAAACACGAATTAATAAAATTTTCTCAATAGAAAAAAATTACAAAGTTACCTCCAAACCTTACAAATAAACAGCGATTATTCAATGAATACTTTAAATAAAATCATGAAACTTTGTGTAGTAGTTGAACTAAATATAATGGAGGGCTTATGTATAGCGGATTTTTAAATAACCCTTTATATTCAGTGTAATAATAAATTACCTAAACTATTTCGCGTTGGAACCAGTTTAACTTAGACCGCCCCTGCCGCTCGGCCCCTGGCTCACCCCCGCTTTGGCCTAGTACTATCCATCTATTCTGTGGCTTTGGCTTGAATTCGCGCTGGCCTTGCACAAGCCCTTAATCAGATTAACTCATTTGCCCAGTAATTTCACTAGCTACAATGCCCTTCAAACCGGAACACAGTAGTGTTCACTTGGTGGCAGAATAACTGGCAAAGCCGTGGTACCTACCTAGACGAACGTTGCAGAAAAGTCCTACCACCTAGTATTCTCACGCGCATAACGTAACCATTTCCACAGTACTTCCAAGTTCCATCATAATAAGCGGTTAGCCGCGAATGTAAACACGTCTGGCCGTACATTGAAAACCTTGCGTAAGCTTGATGAAGTGCCTATTTCGTTGATTTCATTTCATAGTAAACGTTACAAGTTCCCCAGCTCCAACCGTAATAAAATAACGCCATGCACCTTTACAAATATATAAGCATTTATGGAAAATTAACTATTCTAAACATATTGAAAATGCCATGAAATTACACGGTTAGGACCTATACAGTATTAGTGACCGAGCAAGCAAAACGAGCGAAAACCTCTGCTCCTACTCGCGAAATTTGCTTTCATCTAAAGAAAGAAAGAAAGAAATAAAGAAAAATATCTTATTTGTGACAAAAAAAACCCAGCCGATCCGGATCCGGTCAACTGTTGCGGTCAAGGCCTATCTAGTTATAAAAAAACAAAAAAAAAAAACTGTCCGGAAGTAGTGTCGGTTACTCGAGTACCGATCGTAGTTTTAGTAGTTTATACAGGTTCTACTTTTTTTTCTGTCGTCGGAGATTTTGGTTCCCCCAAAAAGGGGGAAAGTTTGCTGCTGCGCTAATTCGTTCGCTCGCGCATTGCGTCATTTTTGAAAATATCAACATAATTGAATTTACTTACGAAAAATCTGAAAACCTTAGTAGCATCACAAATGTTCAACAAAAAATTACATTAATATATATTAAATATATATATTTAAATATAAATGTATTATAATTATTTATGGTAAAGATAGTGTATAGTAATATATATTTATAATTCTTAGTTTATTAACGTGTAAAAATATATATACTTTGTATATTTAAGCTGCGTTGTACTGCCACATAAATTTCCATGTTACACCCAGGTTAACTGGAAGATAAGGCTCTCTAGCATTAAGTTCGCCTATGTACCTACATTAATTGTTGTTTGTGCAATAAAGCATTTTCTATCTATCTATTAATCTAAACAATTTTTCATATTTACATAAAAATAGGACAGAACGAAACCAACCATTTGATTCTGTTTTTTTTTTGTATAAAAACTTGTTCGGACTGATATGATTTTTTTTGTTGAACATTTATGTTGTTGTAGGTTGTTCTATGGACAGATGTTTCGTAAGTAAAATCTAACATTTAATACCTTCAAAGACGTCGCAATATGCGTGCGAGACAGTGGATGCACGAATATATGAGGCTAAATATTACTATTATTCTCCAGGACCACCAGGAGTACAGTACGAGAACGCGTTGCTCCAGATAGCACCGGTGGACAAGTCCAAGTGTCCGTACATAAAAGACGGCAACGATGTCGGCTTCCAGCTGTTCACCAGGTATGTTAAATGATGCAAAAGTGGCATTGGTTATTAAAGCTTGCTATAGAACAGAAGATTTACTAGGTGGAATGACTTTGCTGCAGAGTTCATCTAGATAGGTATCACCGCTTTGCCAGTTATTCTGCCACCAAGCAGTAGTGTGCAAGCACTACTGTGTTCCGGTTTATAGGGCATTACTGGGCAAATGAGACTTTATGACCTGATCTCAGTGATTACTAGACTGTGCTGATGCCTAGCCCCTGATCGCCAAGGAAGAACCATCCTTGACTCTATTGTAGGAGGGCATAAATTAGAGAGTTCAATCATAGACGGCATTTAGGGTCAGAAGCCGATTGCCCAGACTCGACAGACAGACATTTCGTCAGCCGTCGTCGAAAGTATTAATAACTTAACTCCTTGCAGGCACAACCCAACCGCCTACCAGGAACTGATCCTGGGTGATGATGAGAAGCTGTTCGCATCCAACATGGACTTCACCGATAGAACAGTCGTCTACTTCCACGCTTGGATGGAACAGCCTGATGATGGCAGCGGGATTATGGTGAGAGAAGGTAAGGTCTTCTAGATTTGTTTACCGTCTATTGACCCAGGATGGACTGCACCGATAGAACAGTCATCTACTTCCACGCTTGGATGGAACAGCCTGATGGTGAGAGCGGAATTATGGTGAGAGAAGGTAAGGTCTTCTAGATTTGTTTACCGTCTATTGACCCAGGATGGACTGCACCGATAGAACAGTCATCTACTTCCACGCTTGGATGGAACAGCCTGATGGTGGGAGCGGAATTATGGTGAGAGAAGGTAAGGTCTTCTAGATTTGTTTACCGTCTACCGTCCGTTCTAGGTTTGTGTACCATATTTTTTTTTTTTTTTTTTTTATATGTGATTAAATGACGTGACGAGCAAGTCGTTCACCTGATGTTAAGTGACACGGCCGCCCATAACAGTTGCAGTGTCACCCGGAACTTTAAAACAATAAAGTTTCGCGTGACACTGCACTGCGCACGTCATCCTGAGACATCACCCAGTCCAGTAATCAGATTACTAGACTGAGTGATCAGATCATAAAGTCTCATTTGCCCAGTAATTTCACTAGCTACAATGCCCTTCAAACCGGAACACAGCAGTGCTTGCACACTACTGCTTGGCGGCAGAATAACTGGCAAAGCGGTGGTACCTACCTAGACGAACTTTGCAGAAAAGTCCTACCACCTAGTAAAATTTATTTATAAAATTTATTAAGTTATTTATATAAGTATACATATATATATATATATATATATTTGTATATATTTTATTTTATTTACTAATGTATTTTTTTATATCTGAATATTCATTATTATAATAGTTGTAGTGTACAATATAATAAATATTGTAACATCTCTACGTAGAATAGTACACTCGCTCCGCCACCCTCTGGGTCTAGGCTGAAAACCAGCGCTGGATGTTTTTTACATTCAGCTTTCAGCAACATGCTGAGCCGAACGCCCATTCAACACTGACAGACTGACATCATATTAGTAAAGCAATGTAATTAACCAGTGTTGAATAAATGATTTCTATTCTATTCTTCTATTCTTGTCTACTGGTCCAAAATGGATTACACCGACGGAACAGCCATCTACTTCCACGCTTGGATGGAACAGCCTGATGGTGGCAGCGCGATTATGGTGACAGAAAGTAAGGTCACACACAACAAATACTAAAAATCTGTCAAGTGTTTGTTGAGTTGGGCAAGTTTTCAACGACTATTCAATTTAGATAGCTATTTTATCAGGTCTCTCAAGTGTAAATAGATATGCAAGGATCGAGGAACCCTCATTGCGAGAGTCCTACTAGCATTTTTCCACTTTTTGAGCCAGACGTCCATAGGTCCACTAGAACTTACTGTAACTTCTTTTTTCCAGCGTACATGCAAAGAGGCGATACGAACGTGATAATGGTGGACGCCCACCATTTGGAAGCAGGGCCTTGGTACTTCACCGCCGCTCAGAATACGTGGTACATTGGACGCTTCGCCGCGCAGTTCATCGATTACTTAGCTTCGAGGTATGCCTGATTATGACCATTATCTTTTATTTGAACAGTACAATATTTCGATCTCTTTGGGGTTTTTTTGTTATTTATTTTATGCAATAGGTAGCAAACAAGCATACGGCCCTCCTGATGGGAAGAGGTCACCGTAGCCTATGGACATTTGTAACACTATATTTACACTGTATTTTATTGTTCTTTTAATTGTGTTTTTTGTATTTGACCAAGTGGGTAAATTGTAATTATTTATTTTTTGATTGTATTGTTATTTGAATTCTAATTGTAATAATTTTAACGTTTTAATGTAAAATTTTTGACCAGCTACTTATCTAATTTTTGTATCCGTGTTATGTATAATCGTTTTGTAGGTATAACATGTCCAGCGTTTTGGCTTAGGCTGTAAGCTGCAATGTAAATGTAAATAAATAAATAAATAAATAAATAAATAACACTGGACGTGCCACTGATGCGTTGCTTACCCTGTGATAATACTCTTTTGACCCGCCTTTTAAATTGCTGCATGTTGTAGCTCCGGGGAAAGACCGCTGGTGGAAGCTCATTCCACATCTTACAGGTGTACGGTATGAAAGTGCGTATAAACCGAGTCATATGTGACTTCCACGACTCAATAATGTGTGGAGCTTTTTCACGGTGGCGATGGTAGAAACGCGATGCCGGTATTAAATCGAATAGTTCCTCAGAGCATTCCCCATTGTAGATACGGTACAATATACAAAGCGACCCAATATCTCTGAGTATTTTGAGAGACTCTAGGGCTGACATTCAGAGTCAATGCATCGAGTTTACTCACATCGGTCTCACGTGAGATCGAACTCCGGACTCGGTGAGTATACTCCGCGTCGTTAAATTCAGAGACGAGATCAAATGATAACTCCTTGAAGTTCGACTCCAGCCATAGACAAGCGTAGTTTGACATTAGTGAGCAATGCTTTATTCACGTTTTCTTTTTTATCTGGCAGTATTATGCTAAAACGAGAGAAAAAATAGCAAATATGGAATGAAAAACTGAAATAGGAGACCAAATTTAGTAGTGATATACTCTTTGCAGGAAACTTTAAAAAGCGCGCCATTTCAGATTATTATTCTGTAGGTACGTACCTATTCAGGAAAGCGCGCCGTTCTCTTTGTTTTTTTTTTCAATGTTAAATTTATTCTTAATTGCGATGTTATGTACCTAAATATTAAAGAAACGAGTTAAATTTAACGTGTATACAGCAGTTTTATATAATAAAACTATGAAGTCAATTTATATAATTATGTCAATGAATATCTACAACAAAGAAAACACACAGTAACTTATCTGCCAACAATGAGTAACTGGTATACTTATTTTAGGGTGTTTCATTGTTATTTTGATTATAACAACCTACCCAATTTACCTACACCTTTTTTGACCTACTCAATTTTATTTCGTAATTTATTCATTTTATTTTAATACAAAATACATTTCTTCACAATAACCATCTTAAAAATTAATTCTAATCAGCTTTGTTTTTAAATAACAGGCGTGATAGCAAAGATGGCTGTGTCTGAGCACAGCTCGAGTCACCGATTTCGCGGCTCAGCCCGTCTCATTTTTAGCTGAGCTTATACTCGTACTCCATTATGCTAAACTCGACTGTGAATGCCGATACGTTTGGAGTTTGAGTCTAGACTCAATTTCTGACATAACGAAGTTTGAGATCAAACTCGAACTCGTTTGTGAATGTCAGCCTAGATGTTCGGTTTTTTTTTTGTTTCGGTTTTTTTATTTTCTTGCGTCCATTGATTACTTAGCTTCGAGGTATGCCTGATTTTTTTATTTCAATGGTACAATATTTCGGTCTCTTTATTTTGGTAATTATTATTTTTTTTTTTTTTTTTAATTCGAGTATCTTTTGTTTCTGTTTTGTTCACTACATTTTTAATAGTGCTTCACGTCATCAGCCGAATACATTCCCACAGCTGGGACACGGGCCTGCTCTCACAGGCAGAGTGTAGACCATAATCCTCAACGCTGGACAAGTCCGGGTTGGTGGATGACACATGTTCTCGAACGGTACGGTTGTTTATTACAAAAAGAATGCAACAAGTAAGTTCATACTGGGAATGGTAAGATACGACACTCTCGAAGTGAGGCAGCTCATTGCTCTATTGGAATATGAGCTAAATATATTTGCAAGCCGTAAGAATAATCCATCGCTGCTAGAGAGAATAACCTTAGCGGTGCCGGACAATTACATCATATTTAGGAGGCATGACCTATTTGGAGGGCCAGTACTCAGGAGTGAGTTGGGGTACCAATCACCTATCCCACGAGCATTTCGCCTACTCAACGCTGTGTAAATGGAATTCACCGGAATTTCACATGGTGACAATGGAGTTCATTGAGAAATTGTTTATTTAATATAAGAAACGGTACTTTTGTAATTTGTGTTAGATAATTGTAATTTTTGTTCTGCTGGTAAATATTAGTAGGTATACTTAATGTTAATTAAATGTTGTATTTTGGATATGTGCGTTACATTTTTCGAGTCCTTTTTTTCTTTTTAACGGGCAATGTGCCTTTATTACTCAAGCTAACTACTACAATAATAAAAACTAAACTAAACTAGCTACACTACCTATTACAAAGAACACTTATGGACTGTATAATAGCCACGATGGCCTATAGACCGTAGTAGTATTCTGAGTCCTTGGTTGGGAAATTGGGAAACTGTCATGTTCATCCAAGCACATGTATATATACATAAATAAACTTATTTCCAGAGGTCTAAACCTGAACAACACACATCTGATCGGCCACAGCCTCGGCGCCCACGCCGCTGGTGTCGCAGGCACCGCGCTCAAATCAGGTAACTCACACACAGCTCACAGTCTAGTAATCTTATTGCTAGACTGTGCCGATGTCTCAGGATGACGTGCGCAGTGCACTGTCACGCGAAACTTTATATTTTAGTGTTCCGAGTGACACTGCTACTGTTATGGCGGCCGTGACGCTTAACATCAGGCGAACGACTAGCTCGTCAAGTCATTCACCCAAAATTACCGATTTAGATTTTTTTTATTGGTGTGGTAGAAATTTAGAGAGCGATGGTGGCCGAGCGGTAGCGTGTGCGCTTCGCAATCTTACGGCACCGGGTTCGATCCACAACACCCAGACGCAGAACAAGTATTTGCGCTTTTTTTCACGTGCACAAATACTTGTTCTGTTGCGGGAATCGAACCCGCCGCCTCCGAGTTATGAGCTCTGCTCAACCACCACACCACAGAGGTTATCAATTGTATTGTTTCGCAGGACGCGTAGCAAGGATCACCGGTCTGGACCCGGCGCTACCTCTCTTCGACGGTCTACCGCTAGAGCAGAGGTTGGACAGTACAGACGCACACTTCGTTGATATTATACATACGGATGCGGGGATATTTGGTAAGCGCATTATAAAAATCTTGTAACCACAGCTAATATAAATTGGTACGAATTATAAAATTCATAAGCCATTTAACCACTTTTTCGGAGCACGACCCAATGGATAAATTTCATTTTTGCAAGGTAACGAATTTCGAAAACCATTTCGAGATCTAAAGAGCACAGACCCGGTGAATAAACGCCTTATTTTTTTAAAATATAATATACATATATCAGATTTTTATTATTCAGTATTTCTAAAGCGTTGCTTAAATCTATTTTGAACATAGGTAGGTACATTTTTGAAAATGAAGGTGGTAAAAGTTTATAAAGGTAGCACATTTGGCCTAGTTTGGCATACAAAGAAGACGATAAGAAATCTACACGTGAAGCCACATTTGTACCATCAAAGCGTTTGTCTTTTTCTTTCTGGCTTCAAGCAAAAATCTTAATATAGCCTTATAATAACCAATATTTTAAAAACATTAACTATTGGTTTAAAAACTAAGTGTCTGTTATTTTTTATGAACTAATCTAGGAAATGGTCAGCACCAACCGCAATGCAACTACGATCACCAATCCGAGCGAGATGATTATGACCCCTTGGTAATGGGCGCCATTTCTTCCCGCGGGTGCCGTAAGAGCCGGCTAAGGGAATATCCAAGGAATGGGCAGCAATCTCCTCGGTACATAAAAATCTACTGCGATCACCAAGCCGCCTGCCAAGCGTGGTGATTATGGCACATCCCCCTCTATGATAAGCGTCAAAAGTGGCGTTTTATGGGGGAGGCCTACGTTCAGCAGTGGACGCTTTATCTTGGACTGTAGACTAGCCGCGATGACCTAAAGACAGTCTACCGGTAGGTAGCGTACCCAATAGCTGATGATGATGATTTGTATACAGTATTTTGGCTATTTCCAGGATACAAAGGCCCCATGGGTCACGTGGACTTCTACCCAAACGGAGGCATCAGCCCGCAGCCAGGATGTGAATTAGAAGTGGTGCTTCCGAAGCAGCTGCTCCTCAACAAGTGTACGTACCACTTTATCATCATAGCTTGGTAGAAGGGCACTTTTTGAGCCTGTTTCTTTTGCGACTTCTAATCCTACGCCATAGGGTCAATTCAGATGAGGCGGAAAAATGCTCGAGCACTTTTCAACTCGTAATGAAATATCAACCTTATTCCATTTAGACAAAACTGAAAATAGTATGCAACATTAAAATCTTATCCAATAATAATGTTGTAGACTATTTTCACCATTGTCTAAATGGAATAAGATTGATATTTAATTACCCTTAAAAAGTGCTCTAGCATTTTTCCGCCTGATCAGAATTGGCACTTAAAGTTAGTCCACAGCCCCTACTAACGACTTCCAGAGTTAACCACTTGCCTACTGGAGAAGGAAAATAAAAGCGTATTAATCACCACCGCAGAGTCTGAGAACTTATGACACTGAGACGTAGTCTCTTACTGTTGCCTACATTAGTAACCTCAAAGTCGCGCAACGAACAACCGATGAACAAAGGTTCTCGAGCGGCGACCACGAACCGTAACGTACTCAAAGTGGCGTTCTGAGGCCTATGTTTAGCAGTGGACGTCTTCAGGTTGTTGATGATGATTATGGCAAAGCCAACCCTGACCAACATCTTTTTCCGCCGCCCAAAGCCTTCCCTTCGAGATGCAAAAGCTACCCTATCCCCTAAACTAACATACTAACTCCCATCCCCCAGTCTTCTGCAGCCACTGGCGTTCGTACATGTTTTACACGGAATCCGTGCTCCATCCGATGGCGTTCGTGGCCAGTGAGTGTTCATCATGGAAGGAGTACAAGCATGGGCAATGCGCCCATGCTAGGACGGCGCGCATGGGATACAGCGCGGATACTAAGTGAGGAACGCGCATGGTTTCCGTTGAAATATAGCATGGACTTTTTTAGCACAACACATCATGTAGCATTCAGCACGTAACAAGATGTTGTGTTTAGTTGTGGATCATTGACAGTTTTTGTTTCAATGTAATGGAACCCTCCTGCATCCATCGCCGATGGATCGAGCAGCCGCCCAAGGTGGTGCTTTTTGGGGGAGGTCTATGTTCAGCAGAGGACGTCTTCAGGCTGTTGATGATGAATATAACATCATCATATCATCATCATCGCCAGCACCATTTTCCGTTCACTGTTAGACATAGGCCTCCATTGAACGAATATTGTGTTTTACTTGCCTAGCACTACATAGTTGGCGGAGGGTCTTGGTATACACCGGGGCGAGTTAGTGAGTGCTAGCGCGACCCTATCTCTCGGGTTCGAGTCCCACATACCCCTGCCATCACCCCCACGGTGGCAGAGAAGTGCGAGGGCACTTACATTTGGGTAATCGATAGCCTGCACAACTGAAAGAGTTCCGAAAGTGAACAGATGCTTTAAATATGCAACCTAACATAGATTTTCTTTCTTCATACCAAAATATATTGGCAAAAAGTTTTACTGAGAAAAGGTAACAAGACATTTAAGTAATAACTCTTATTACCAGACGGTAAAGCACATTTTAGTTAACTAGAACCACCGTAGTTTAGTTACCTTCACCACTTTTGCACCAGCACTGCACTTTATCATGCACTTTCTGCACTTCACAGGTAACGATAACACGCAGACCCACGGCTTCTACGCTTACTACTTAACATCAACTCAAGAACCACAGTCAAAACACAACGGCTTAGAGTCCAAATTAGAAAAACTCTTCGCTTACATACAAACTGTTAAAGATAATGACCGTAAAGGTGGAAGTAAAAAAGTACATGATAAAAACAAAAAAGAATCAGAAACGAAAAGAGAACATTCTAATGAGACACTGGCACGTAACACTAACAAAACTGCAACCGAAAATGAACCTCATATCAATAACGACAAATCATCAGATTCTATCAAAGATATACTAACAACACAAAATGATAACAAAACAGATGACTACATAGATCAGATAGCTGAAGCATCGGAATTCGACGTAACACAAGTGGAATACGATCAGGAAACGCTGAAAAACAAAGAAACCGTATCCCTTATTGAGGACAGCGAGGAATTCGTTTTGGAAGATGATAAAAACATACACAAGGATTTGGCAAATATTGAAACACCAAAAACCAAAAAAACCTTTGGAAACGGATTTAAAACTACCAAAGATGAAGAGTCTACAAGGTTTGAGCTTATCAATGTAGATGAAACTAAAATTTCCGAAGACGCAACTGGTATAACAGAATATGTAAAAACTGATGGTGTTACGGTTTTAAATTACAAAGATCCTTGCACAACGAAATCAACAGAAACAAATGCATTCACGGAACAGACAATAAAACCTACAACTTTCAAAACGAACGACGTAACTTCAGCAAATCGCAAACCAAACATAAACATATTAAGCATATTAGACAACACGTTTAGAATAACACGAGTCATATCAACACTAAAGCAAATCAAGAACAAGAAACCGGGTATCGGTGAAAAACTAAAAAGTTTGATATCCGAATCGACAACACAGAAAACCTTCTTCCGGAATATACCATTTCTAAAACAGATACATGGGTCGAAAACAAAAAACCACGTAGTGAAACGTCAGAAAAGGTTCCTACCGTTCTTCAAAAGATCAGATGAAAACGAAAGCAATCTACTGTTTAGGATGTTAGATTTTCTAATCAAAAACAGGAAAAATGTACTTCCAGTTATCACAGTCATGAGAGAAATAAACACTTTAGTTAAAAGCGCTAATGGAGAGCTTAACCATTTTAGTAAGGAGCAAAACAATTACATAGGAGCAGCGACTCCACCGGTTTTTAAGCCGATTTCATATAGTTTAGAATTGGGGAATGAAAGTAAGGCGATAGCGTTTGTGAAAAGGTTGTTAGGTTTAAGTCCTAAGGGAGATCGGTTGACTGTTAATGCTAGGAAATGAATGATAGAATATAGGTTTCAGATGCATTTGCATAATCACACTAATATTATAAAGACGAAAATTTGTGTGTTTGCCACTTCACGTCGCAACGTCTGGTCGGATTTGGATGAACCGTTTAGCTACATATAATTCTATGAGTCAAGCCATACAAATACTAGGTCGGGGTCTTTCGTATTTAGTATGTATGAATTTGAAATCAAATTTCTTTGGTTGTACATGTACCAGACTTGTTGGGATCATTAGAAGAAGGCTATTCAAAGCTATACAGTTTATTAAAACGTAAAAAAAACTGCCCCAATTCCATTTCTTTTTTCGACTTTGAAAATGTTAAGTGGAAATAACTAAAAAAAAATTGCTAAAATCCTTGTTTTTTCTTAATTTTCCAAGGGCCAGAGGGACCTACTACCTGATGACTCGCCGGACATCCCCTTACTCGTTGGAATAAGTATTTAGATATTATGTAAAACCTAGATCTAGAATGTAAATAATAATAGAATATGTAAAATATAGAATTTATGGATTAAATTGTATTTTTTTAATCTATATTCCCCTCCCACATAAACAAAAAGTGGTGAAAAGAATCACTCCGTGTGGTGTGAGAATAGGACCACCCCATCTCTTCCCGTGGGTGCCGTACGAGCCGGCTAAGGGAATATCCAGGGAATGGGCAGCAGCATTCTCCTCGGTACGTTAAAATCTTCTGCGATCACCAAGTCGCCTGCCAAGCGTGGCGATTATGGCAACCCTCCTATGATAAGCTTCCAAAGTGGCATTTTATGGGGGAGGCCTGTTTTCAGCAGTGGACGACTTCCGGCTGATGAAGATGACACTTCTTCTTCTTCTTCTCGTGTAGGCAAGTGGTCAGCCCTGGTGTCAGAACTTTTAGGCCACCCAAAGGCTTCCCGACTTGGCTTAACGACTATTGTCCTACGACAACAGCCGGGACCGACGGTAACGTGCCCTCCGAAGCACGGCAGTGCTCAGTTGTAAATACCACTTTTTGCTGTAGCGGTCACCCATCATAGTAGTGACCGCAGCGAACGTTGCTTAACTTTACCGATCGGTTAGGGACGACTTGTCGTGCTTCGCTATAAGCTACGATGACACTAAAAACATCACTTACCGATACATATGATGCGGGTGAAGCAGCGAGCCGAGCACTAGCGAGTGCAGGTAGACGGGGCGAAGCACCCTTGATAGTAGGGCTCCTTGGACTCCCAGGACGCACCATCTAGCGACTTTGTCTGAGCACGACATCGTTAATAGACGCTCGCCCTAGGAAACAAAAAAAATGTTAAATTAATATTAGGAAATTAGTTAATTTTCTCTATCAGTTTCAATGTATATTACTGCTTGCTGGCAAACTATCCCAGAGCAAAACTTAGGGTGGGTATTTCTCAAAAAAATGGCACAAGTTACAAGCATTTTAAAATACAGGAATAGAAGGAGACAGCTCAAACATGCTGTGACGTCAGAATTTCGCCCTTCATAGCTCATTACTAAGCTGTGGTAGCTTTACATACAATCTCTTTGGCATACTAGGTGGTAGGACTTTTCTGCAAAGTTCGTCTAGGTAGGTACCACCGCTTTGCCAGTTGTTCTGCCGCCAAGCAGTAGTGTGCAAGCACTACTGTGTTTCGGTTTGAAGGGCATTGTAGCTAGTGAAATTACTGGGCAAATGAAACTTTATGATCTGATCACTCAGTCTAGTAATCTGATTATTAGACTGGGTGATGTCTCAGGATGACGTGCGCAGTGCAGTGTCACGCGAAACTATTGTTTTAAAGTTCCGGGTGACACTGCAACTGTTATGGGCGGCCGTGTCGCTTAACATCTGGTGAACGACTAGCTCGTCACGTCATTCAATCACACAAAAAAAAAAAAAAATGTGACGTCACAATAACATGTTCTCATAGTAACTGTGGGGATGCCCTGTTTTGCGAAAAAAGACAGGCGATGCCCCCCTTCAGAAAATTTAAAAGCTGCCGTGATTAATTTACCGATTTTACTTATTATTTCAAATAATTCCATTCATTTTTGGGCACCTACTTTATGGCAATAATATTGAATAGCAGGCATCTAGCCTGTTACCTGCATAACTCCATCCCATGTTTGTATGCAGCTGCTACTCTTTACCGGAATTGTTCCCTCTCCCGATTCTATCTTCGTCCGAAGTTGACCGCGAGCTTGTCTGCAATAACAAATATTTATTAGCAAATATTATAATAAAAAAAAAACGCGGGGTAAAAACAAAAAAAGAGGAAAAACGGGGATAAATTGGGTAAACCACGGGGAGCTGATGGATGCAGGAAGCGAGCAGCCGTTCAAAGTGGCGCAGTGGACGTCTTCGGGCTATTGATGATGATGATAATGATGATGATGATGATTACGATTACAAACCCGTACAGCAAGCGTTGTTAAACAGTGTGACTTTTTTCAACCAACATCAAAAAAGGAGGCAGTTTGAGAACTGCCTCCTTTTATTCTGATGTCCTTTGAAAATTTCTAATTTTTAACCAATACTTTTTATTGGTTTTATTTATTAAAAGTTAGTTGTGAATAACATATATATAATATAATGTATTCTTTATTTTTGTTTTTTAATGCATTTATTAAAATCTTAGAATTATTTTAAAACTTTGGGTAAACAAAGTGAGGCTAAATTAAGTGTTTAGCTAGAAGCCAGAAAGAAAAAAAAAATAAAAAGCCTTGATAAGTATTTGTGCAGGTAAAAAAAGCATAAATACGTTGTTCTGTGTGTGTGTGTTGTGACAGCATGGTCCTCGTAGTTCCTGGCTCCCTAGATACAGGGGATCCTAGTTAGGGGCCAGGATCTATATATGTGATCGTTGGGGGTTGTTTATTTATATATATGAAGGGCCAGGGGGTGTACCGTGAGCTCTTAGCGCGATTCAAAACTGAGCCTATAATGGATCGCTTTGTTTTTTTTTTGTATGGAGATTTTGACAAGCGATCCAGTATAGGCTCTGTTTTGAATCGCGCTAAGAGCTCACGGTACGCACCCTGACCTGAAAATGTCTGTGAGTGAAGAGAGAATGTGTAATGTGGCATGGTTTCCCCATGCCAAGGTTGCAGGTTCTTGGTGAGCAGGTGGGAACTCCTATGGTAGAAGGTGAGCCATGTTGGCATTGAAAGATGGTATTGCGGTGCACAAGTGTATTACTCGGCTTCTACATGTTGACTGATCTAACTTAATACTAACTTATGCTACGTCGGCTAAACTATGTAGGTCGGGCGTGTCCATACACTACCAATCGTCGCTCGTATGACTAAAGGTCCTATCTCATTTTTGTCCATTGTTCAGAAAACGCGTTTTAAGGTTTTGACATTTCTAACTTTCAGATATTTTCGTTCCTCGCAAGTCCAGCATATTTATTTTAAAAATGCTTTTGTAGATAATTTCAAGTACTTTAATTACACGTTGAAACTTTTAACCTGTTTGCATTCTAAATACCTGTTTTGATTAATCAAAACAGATAGGTCACTTAGTGAAAACCTGTCTGTTTTTACTTACGATTTTTTTTTAGACTAAGTATGGAAATAAATATACAAAATTTATGTTGTTAATGCTTTATTAGTGTGTTTGTTTTTTTTAGTAAGTTTTAGTAAGTTTAATGCTACAATACTGTATTTAATTTAACACAACACCATAACTTTACCAAGTACCTAACAATAAAAAAACTACTTAATCAGCCTCATTTTGAGGTTGCAATAGGTAATTGAATATTATGAAGTTTAATTGTAATAATAATTAATTAATTAATAATTCATTATCTTGTGATCCAAAATGTTAAGAGGTACAACGATTAGTCAGATGGATAGAGAATTTTGCGTTGACTAACATAGCGATCCTAACTCAAAACAGCCAAAAAGTGAGGACCTTTAGTCATACGAGCGACGATATGTAATGTAAAGGGCCACTGACCCGAAGATGTCTGTGAGTGAAAAGGGGCTGTAATGTGAAGGGTCAGTGACCTGAAGAGGGATGTAATATGAAGGGTGACCGACCTGTTGGGGTGTGGGTCGGGTTGCGGCTCCCTGTTCTCGTGGGGGCTGAAGATGCGGCCGTCACCGCACGGAGCTGTGCTCACGTATAGGTGCACCTGAGAAACAATATTATACAACTATTATTTTTACTAGGTGGTAGGACTGCAAAGTTCGCCTAGGTAGGTACCACCGCTTTGCCAGTTATTCTGGCGCCAAGCAGTAGTGTGCAGGCACTACTGTGTTCCGGTTTGAAGGGCATTGTAGCTAGTGAAATTACTGGGCAAATGAGACTTTATGATCTGATCACTCAGTCTAGTAATCGCTAGACACTAAGGGTCAATTCAGACAGAGCAGCAAAATGCTCGAGTAGTTTTTAAGTGCTATCGGAATATCAACCTTATTTCATTTAGACAAAGCTGAAAATAGTATGCAACATTAAAATCTTACCTGTTTTAATGTTGCATACTATTTTCAGCTTTGTCTAAATAGATTAAGGTGGATATTCATATAGCACTTAAAAACTGCTCGAGCATTTTGCTGCTCTGTCTGAATTGAGCCTAATTGCTAGACTGCGTAAGTCTCAGGTTGACGTGCGCAGTGCACTGTCACGCGAAACTTTGTTAATTTAGAGTACCGAGTGATAATGCATTGTTATGGGCACCCGTGACGCTTAACATCAGGCGAAAGACTAGCTCATCACGTCATTCGTTTACGAGAACAAAATCATTAAACTTTCAGACATCATCAGTGTTAAGTTATGTATGCTATACAGGGTACAGTAGAAAATGTAATCAGTCTTTCGTTCGCTAGTAAAAAGTTACAATTAATATTGAAGAATGAAGGATAAACAGAAGTTAAATATCCTAACGAACTTTGACCATTGGTTACAATTTGTTAGCATTTTTGACCATTGGTTACCTAACCACAGATCAAAAACCCACCCTAAGAGGTACTCCTAGTATCTTTTCACAATACGGGCAAAATGCATTTATTTGTTAAAGTAATGAGGCGTTTTATTAAAAAAAAAAAACACTAGTTCCGCTTCTTTTCTAAATGGCGCTGTAATTACATAGTTTAAACCTTTCAAACCACAGAGTAGTTTAAACATAAGAAAATGTTTAGACGACCTACAAAGAAATGTCAAATTCAGTTGAGTGGACCACGAGTACATTGTCTGTAGTATCTCCTAAGTAGTCTGTGGTGCTTTCTTATTAAGTAAATTGAAGTACAGTAGAACTGCGAGATAGATAAACGTTAATATTATGATCCAAAATAAAGCCGAGCTATCGCGCAACGAGACTAAAAAGAAACGAAAGAGTTTAGAGTTGTCAGTCAGTATCGTGACACAATGCCTCTAACCTGTGGTCTATCATATGCTTGAAACAGTGACAGTGACAGATTTTGGTAAAACCACAACTGGCGCCATCTATTGGGTCATACATAAAATGCAATTTCTTTCTTTTAATAAAACGCCTCATTACGATAGTTAACCTTAGTGCTCACCTGACGATTTGGTTTCATCTGGTAACCACCGGTCAAAACCGGTTCTAGATCTGATTCTGGTATCGGGACCCTTGGATCTGTGAATAAAAAAAAACCTTTTCAACCTCCGACCAAATATAGGGATGTTATAAGTTTAATAATGGCAATGAATAATCAATTTAATCAAAAATGACAGTTTAAGATACAATACAAAATTCTTTATAGTACACCAGACATGAAAACAGATACAAAAAGTCAAAAACTTAGAGCAAAAATTACATGGAAGCTTCTAGTTGGGTTCCCACCACTTTACTAGAGCTTGACTAAGACTTGACTTTACGTGAAATATTCTATAGAATAAAACACAATGAAAAATAACAATACTTGACACTGGCTAAATACGCTATGTGTGGAGCAAAAATATAAGAAACAAAAATCATTCCAAATAAATTAAAAATTCGAAATCGGTTATTGAGGTAACAAACATTAAAAAACAAAAAAGAAACTGTAAATGGAAAATTTGAATCACGAACGAGATCAGAACCCTCACACCCAGCCCTAAAAAAAAGAAGAAGAAACCCATACAACCGAAATGGAAACCTTTTTTGTAGTCGGGTGAAAATGAATTAATAGAAAGTAGGGTAGTACACAACAATAATGTATATTATAGTATAATAGTGTATAGTAAGTAATATATATTTATAACTCTTATGCACGTTTTCACCAAAGATCCCTAAACTACACCCTAACTAGGAATCCCTTTGGCTAAGGGCCCCTTAGATTTGACCATTACCTAAATTCGTTTTCACAGCGCTGAGTGACACTTAAATTGTAAAGTGACAGTTTTTTCTTTTCTACGGTTTCCAAAAACCGTACGTTGCCGATTTTCGTTATTTTATTTATATATTTTAGAGAATAATCGTCAAAAATACAAGCAACATGCTTTATTGATATTAGCACAAGAGTTTTTAATATATTATGCATCCGAAAAAATTAAAACAAATACCTTTTCTGGCGTTATGCGGGTAGAAACAATTGCCAAATACAATTGGAAAAAAAAACTGGCGTTTTGATAATTTAACCTGCCACTTAACGCTAAGGGGTTGAGCTTCGGGCCCCTAAACTTAGGGGATCCCTTAAGCTTTGGGTGTCGCTTAACCGCCGGTATTCAGATGTCACTTAAATCTTAAAGGGTCCCTTAAAATTTAGGGATCTTTAGTGAAAACAGCCATTAGTTTATTAACGTGTAAAAATATATATACTTTGTATATTTAAGCTGCGTTGTACTGCCACATAAATTTCCATGTCACACCCAGGTTAACTGGAAGATAATGCTATCTAGCATTAAGTTCGCCTATGTACCTACATATGTTGTTTGTGCAATAAAGCATTTTCTATCTATCTATCTAATAAAACATACCTGACTGCGATGCGTACTGTAGTAGTTGAGAATACAGATGTCGCTGCAAGCATCTCCTGGCTGCCACCTGGAGACAAAAAAAATGATTAATTACTGCACGCCGCGTTTTCACCTGCATGGTTTAGGGTTCCGTACCCAAAAGGTAAAAGGGACCCTATTGCTAAGGCTCCGCTATCCGCCAGTCTGTCTGTCTGTCTGTCCGTCTGTCACCAGGCTTGCATCTCATGAACCGTGATAGCTTGACAGTTGAAATTTTCACAGATGATTTATTTCTGTTGCCGCTATAACAATGAATACTAAAAAACAGAATAAACTCCTATACATAAGTTACCGGATAATATTAAGTTACTGCAGGGAAACATATTTAAAAGAAGTTTGTATAGTTGGATGATCGACAATTGTTTTTACAACATGCAAGAATTTTATGTAGGTAATAAATTATGACATTGATAATATTAAGTAAAATAAATTTTTTAACAGATTTTTTTTAACATATAACTTCATATAAATATTTGCGGGCTGGGTACAGTGACTGTGACATTACCTGTAATCTAAAATGTAATTTGTATGTGTGTATCCTAGCAAATAAACGATTGATTATGATTATTACGATTGTGATTACACCTTAAATAATTCTTACCTCAGCATGGCAGTCGTTAACAGCGCGTCCTCTAACAGACATATGTTCACCGGATACGCATTTAGTGCCAGTCGTCACTGCAATTATCTGTAAAGGAGAAAAAAAAAACAATTATCATTTTCTGTTTTTATGTATGAAAACTTTTTTATTATGATATTTTTGTTTACACCAAAACATAAAAGGACAAACACCTATGTTCATCACACAAATGTTTGTTTGGGAATCGAACCCACAACCTACAGTTCAGAAAGCAGAGCTACTACTAACTGAGCTATCACGTCAGTCATTTATATATTTATTTATTCTAACCTTGGAACCTTCAATCTTATTGTTGATGGTGATGACGATTCCTGCGAGCACCTTCCTCTTGGAGTGAATGATGTCATGCTTCATCATCTCGTTAAACTTCTCGTTCACTACTCTGTAACAAAACCACATAACAATACACTAATAAGAACATTCATCATCATCATCATCATTAACACCATCATCATCAGCCGGAGGCTGTCCATTGTCCAGTGTAACCCGTAAAACGCCACTGTAGCTGTTCGCAATTTGACTTTTTTTATGTAAGCGTATAGCGTGACGAGCTAGTCGTCCACCTGATGTTAAGCGTAACGGCTGCCCATAACAGATCGCAGTACCACTCGGAACTCTAAATTAATATAGTTTCGCGTGACACTGGACTGCGCACGTCATCCTGAGATTGATCATAGTCTAATTTGCCTAGTAATGTCACTAGCTTCAATACCCTTCAAACCGAAACACAGTAGTGCTTGCACACCTGCTTAGCGGCAGAAAAACTAAACTTAGAATTAAAATGAAGGTATGAATAAATTGGTTCCAAAAATATTGATTTACTGTCATCCAAGTGTCGTTGTTTTATTAAGGTGGAACGTTTCAATCAGCGCGGCAAATTCAAATTTTCTTGTGTTTTTTGCCAATCGTATTAAGCGAAAACTGGTTCTGTACAAATAAATAGAATGTCTCAACAAATTACGATTAAAAGTATCACCTAGAATATAATTGGTTTAACGCCAAATGGCAATAAACTGAAAATCCAAGACGAAATTTGTTTATAGCCGGTTGTTGCTAAACCAAATGATATCTAGGTAGGATACTTTTTATCGTAATTTCTTCATTCATTCTGTTTATTTGAGCAAAATTAGTTTTCATGTAATCACGTTGAGTAATTAAGCTATTATTGGCAAAAGAACGCAAGAAAATTTGAATTTGCCGCGCTGAGTGAAACGTTCCACCTTAATTTGTTCCTGTTTCAATTTTTTTTGTTGGCAACACTGACTGGTTAGTGATTGGATAAGAAGGCGAGTCAGGCAGTTTTACACAAAAAGCGTCTTTTAGGCCGGATTACCACTAGCAAAAAAAAATCTGTTGAGTAGCGAGATATCCACGTGTATTTATTTTTTTCTTTGAACGGGCTATTTAAACTAATAGCGGCGTGTGATTTGACTCGTGAGCGTCACTTTAGTGACCACCACTATAGTGAGCACAGTACTCACTTGGCGACATGGTCAGCTAACACCTGCGGCAGGGCCCCGAATGGAGTGGCCACGGCGGCTCCAGTATCAGCGGCTCCGGTCTCCAGCGCCACTATAGTGACCCCCACTATAGTGAGCACAGTACTCACTTGGCGACATGGTCAGCTAACACCTGCGGCAGGGCCCCGAGTGGAGTGGCCACGGTGACTCCAGTATCAGCGGCTCCGGTCTCCAGCGCCACTATAGTGACCCCCACTATAGTGAGCACAGTACTCACTTGACGACATGGTCAGCTAACACCTACGGCAGGGCCCCGAGTGGAGTGGCCACGGTGACTCCAGTATCAGCGGCTCCGGTCTCCAGCGCCACTATAGTGACCCCCACTATAGTGAGCACAGTACTCACTTGGCGACATGGTCAGCTAACACCTGCGGCAGGGCCCCGAGTGGAGTGGCCACGGCGGCTCCAGTATCAGCAGCTCCGGTCTCCAGCGCCACTATAGTGACCCCCACTATAGTGAGCACAGTACTCACTTGGCGACATGGTCAGCTAACACCTGCGGCAGGGCCCCGTGTGGAGTGGCCACGGCGGCTCCAGTATCAGCGGCTCCGGTCTCCAGCGCCACTATAGTGACCCCCACTATAGTGAGCACAGTACTCACTTGGCGACATGGTCAGCTAACACCTGCGGCAGGGCCCCGAGTGGAGTGGCCACGGCGGCTCCAGTATCAGCAGCTCCGGTCTCCAGCGCCACTATAGTGACCCCCACTATAGTGAGCACAGTACTCACTTGGCGACATGGTCAGCTAACACCTGCGGCAGGGCCCCGAGTGGAGTGGCCACGGCGGCTCCAGTATCAGCAGCTCCGGTCTCCAGCGCCACTATAGTGACCCCCACTATAGTGAGCACAGTACTCACTTGGCGACATGGTCAGCTAACACCTGCGGCAGGGCCCCGAGTGGAGTGGCCACGGTGACTCCAGTATCAGCGGCTCCGGTCTTCAGCGCCACTATAGTGACCCCCACTATAGTGAGCACAGTACTCACTTGGCGACATGGTCAGCTAACACCTGCGGCAGGGCCCCGAGTGGAGTGGCCACGGCGGCTCCAGTATCAGCGGCTCCGGTCTCCAGCGCCACTATAGTGACCCCCACTATAGTGAGCACAGTACTCACTTGGCGACATGGTCAGCTAACACCTGCGGCAGGGCCCCGAGTGGAGTGGCCACGGCGGCTCCAGTATCAGCAGCTCCGGTCTCCAGCGCCACTATAGTGACCCCCACTATAGTGAGCACAGTACTCACTTGGCGACATGGTCAGCTAACACCTGCGGCAGGGCCCCGAGTGGAGTGGCCACGGTGACTCCAGTATCAGCGGCTCCGGTCTCCAGCGCCACTATAGTGACCCCCACTATAGTGAGCACAGTACTCACTTGGCGACATGGTCAGCTAACACCTGCGGCAGGGCCCCGAGTGGAGTGGCCACGGCGGCTCCAGTATCAGCGGCTCCGGTCTCCAGCGCCACTATAGTGACCCCCACTATAGTGAGCACAGTACTCACTTGGCGACATGGTCAGCTAACACCTGCGGCAGGGCCCCGAGTGGAGTGGCCACGGCGGCTCCAGTATCAGCAGCTCCGGTCTCCAGCGCCACTATAGTGACCCCCACTATAGTGAGCACAGTACTCACTTGGCGACATGGTCAGCTAACACCTGCGGCAGGGCCCCGAGTGGAGTGGCCACGGTGACTCCAGTATCAGCGGCTCCGGTCTCCAGCGCCACTATAGTGACCCCCACTATAGTGAGCACAGTACTCACTTGGCGACATGGTCAGCTAACACCTGCGGCAGGGCCCCGAGTGGAGTGGCCACGGTGACTCCAGTATCAGCGGCTCCGGTCTCCAGCGCCACTATAGTGACCCCCACTATAGTGAGCACAGTACTCACTTGGCGACATGGTCAGCTAACACCTGCGGCAGGGCCCCGAGTGGAGTGGCCACGGTGACTCCAGTATCAGCGGCTCCGGTCTCCAGCGCCACTATAGTGACCCCCACTATAGTGAGCACAGTACTCACTTGGCGACATGGTCAGCTAACACCTGCGGCAGGGCCCCGAGTGGAGTGGCCACGGTGACTCCAGTATCAGCGGCTCCGGTCTCCAGCGCCACTATAGTGACCCCCACTATAGTGAGCACAGTACTCACTTGGCGACATGGTCAGCTAACACCTGCGGCAGGGCCCCGAGTGGAGTGGCCACGGCGGCTCCAGTATCAGCGGCTCCGGTCTCCAGCGCCGCCAGGGCTGCGCGGGCTGACGCTAGCTTCGCTAACTTCTTGCTCGACCCTGGAACATAGTTCAAGTCAAATCATTTATTGCAAATAGGCTATTTTACCTCCACTTTAAATGAGTTTTATTAAGAAGTTAGTTGATAGCCTGTTGAAAAAGAAAGCTTTATTGTTTATGGTGCAATACAATTTCAATAAATAACGAAGTTCTGAGGTAACATACATACAACTGAATAAAGAACCTACCTCTTTTTTGAAGTCGGCAGAAAATTTTATAGCTTTAAAAAAATTTAGATTTATGAGTCTAAATTAAAATTTTATCTAGAAACCAGAAATAAAAATATTAAATGCCTTTATAAGTCTTTTTAGGACAGCCATTGTATGAATTTCTTTATTTATTTATAATTCACCATCTTATAACATTTGTTAACAATATGGGATTAATTACGCATTGCACACACAAAATGTAACAGAATTGCTATAGTCAGTCAAATTGTTTACTGTATTTATCGTCAAAAACGAATATTTATAATAGTAGTGAAATTGACTTGTGAAAGTTCCGTGGAACGCCGCTTGGTGGCGTTGTTGTAAACTGTCATGGAGGTTAGGAAAGTCAGTCATCCGTGTCGCTGTCGCCCTTAAAAAGGGCAGGGCTTCGCTCGAAAAGCTCAGTTTCTCTTTGGCAGCGGAGTGGATACCACAGAACGTCCACAGACAGGGTGAGTTCTTGCCTAAAGATAATTGTGTTCTATTTAACTGCTTGTATTTCAAATTAAATAAATTATGTTAATATATCAGTCTTGGACTTGCGTAAAATAAAAATTGGTGGTAAATATAAAAGTAAACTAACCAATCACTAGGTGGTAGGACTTTTCTGCAAAGTTCGTCTAGGTAGGTACCACCGCTTTGCCAGTTATTCTGCCGCCAAGCAGTAGTGTGCAAGCACTACTGTGTTCCGGTTTGAAGGGCATTGTAGCTAGTGAAATTACTGGGCAAATGAGACTTTATGATCTGATCACTCAGTCTAGTAATCTGATTACTAGACTGTGTGATGTCTCAGGATGACGTGCGCAGTGCAGTGCCACGCGAAACTTTATTGTTTTAAAGTTCCGAGTGACACTGCAACTGTTATGGGCGGCCGTGTTGCTTAACATCAGGTGAACGACTAGCTCGTCACGTCATTCAATCGCATTAAAAAAAAAAAAAAAAGTTGTTTTCTTGTGAATAAATCCGATGTGAATTATGAAGTGTTGTTTTCTTATGATATTCTATCCTGAAAATATATCTGTGAGTTGTTTGTCAATAGTGCTGTAAAAGGCTTTTTTGTTCATACATTGTACATTATATTTGTCACGTCCACATTCAACACATTAAAATTCTTATTTCGCAAGTAGATATCGAATTTCCTCACAATTTATTATTTTGTTTTTTAAAATAATAACTTAAAAAAACATATTTTTTTATATGAGCTCTCTAAAAGATAATCCCAATTGTTTTTTTTTACAGTACCTTCCAAAAAAATGAAATGCCCATTACACGAGTTATAAATTGACTCCAACTCCAACTTACCATATCCTTCGAATATCTGCTCCTTGATCTGGCAGACCACCTTGAACCTCATGCTGTGACTCAGCTGAAGCGGAGCTGAAACCATAGAAGCAAAATTTTCAATACTGAATAACTCAAAAAACAGCTAAATTTAAAAAAAAACTGGGGGGAAATCCATAACGACTGTAGCGGTTATCAACCGTTTCCTAAGCGAAGTCCAGGATGCTGACATACATGCTGACCCCATTAGTCGGCTTTATAAATATGTCGGATCATCATCACAATGAGTACAGCAAAACGCAAGTGTCACGTGCTCCTATAGCTTCGTGGCGCTTTGACGGAGTCTTGATGCCATCGCTTGGAAATGAATAGAGTAGATAGAGCCGGGTAGGCAATCGGACGTGGAAGCGGGTGCGCATCTCGGAACCGTTTAACGATTTGCGAGTTACTCATTAGAACCGTGCCATGTGATATCTATAAAGTCAGTGTAATTAAGTTATTGACATTTGCTTATAGAAATACACTGAATAACTGATTATAAAATAGTGTCGGGATCTTATTCTGGTCTTTAATTGAAATCCCGATATCAAGATGTCAGATCAGGAACGTTTCTCGGCCTCCTGTGACGACATATATAATCCTTTTAAGAACTTAGTGTAACAATGTGAATGTGTTGGCTTAGCTGTAAGTTCACAATTGTATTTAACAATAAAATAAAATAAATAAATAAATAATAAATACTCAATAATTTATTGCAACCATTATTATACATTATATACAGGTGTTAATAGCGTGTTTAAAGGTAACATAATGACCCTGCTTGGGTATGGCAATAACGTGCGGAGCGAACCGACTTAGTCTACAGTGAATCGTTCCGAAAGGAATTCGTCTAATGTATAGTAGCATTTATCCAGTAGCACAGTTTTTAAAGCTACGGCGAATTTTTTCTCTTTTACAATTTTTTTTAAATATACCGGTAATTTGTTATATATCCTTGTGGCCATTGTATGGGTGCCGGAACTATGCATAGCTAATTTTAACTGGGGTGTTATTAAGTCATATTTATAATTTAATCTAAGTTCATAGCCTCGATTGCAATCCGCCAGTTTTTTGAAAAATTGAGGGTATTTCTTGACGAGTTTACAGATTTCTAGGATGTACAAAGACACTGTTGTTAGAATTTTGAATTTGATGAAGTAAGGTCTATGAAAATGTTGTGTGCTGATGTCTGGTTTAATATTTGCGAGAATACGGATACATTTTTTTTGGGCTACAAAGAGATCTAAAAAATAAATAAACCAAAAACATAATCCTGTTTGAAGCAAAAAGGTGAATGTTAAAAATACTGACTTGAATCATCACATCACATCACACTAATACTATAAAGGCGAAAGTTTGTATGTGTGTATATGTGTGTTTGTGTGTATATGTGTGTTTGTGTGTATGTTTGTTACTCATTCACACTCAAACGGCTGCACAGATTTAGATGAAATTTGGAATAGAGATAGCTTATATACTGTTTTAACACATAGGCTAGTTTTTAATTGTATTTATTTTTAATTGTTTGGTACGCTTGTGTTGTAACTGTATCTCACCTGATGGCAATTGACGACATGGTTTTTTTTTTATGTAAACGAATGACGTGACGAGCTAGCCGTTCGCCTGGTGTTAAGCGTCACGGCCGCCCATTACAGATTGCAGTGTCACTCGGAACTCTAAATTAAAGTTTCGCGTGACACTGCACTGCGCACGTCATCCTGAGACATCAACACAGTCTAGTAATAAGGTCTATCTATTTATATTTACCTTGAGGAACAGTCAAAGGTGATCCATCCCCAAAAGTGTAGGTAAAGTTGAGACCCGGATAGTTTTCATACAGCAAGTTGATTGGACTCTTCGCGAACGCTGCGCTATTGTTGATACCCCCAAACAGCGCCGCGGAAGGACATATGTCTGACGTCGGCGGAGACACTAGGATTTAAAAAAAAAATTGTTAATGACATAGATAATACAATACAATACAAAAAATTCTTTATTGTATACCGCAAAGTACTCCATTAATGTTACATAATATTTGTAGTAGATATTACAATGAGCGACCTTATAACTAAAGGCGATCTCTTCCAGGCAACCTTTGGATGGACAGTATTAGATGAAAGCATTGGTTTAGCGACAAATGGCAATAGACTGAAAAACTAATTTGTTGATACATTCTATTTATTTGCGCAAAATTAGTTTTCATGTAATCACGTTGAGTAATTAAGCTATTATTGGCAAAAAACGCAAGAAAATTTGAATTTGCCACGCTAGTGTAACGTCCCACCTTAACGCTGCTAATGTTAGGTTTATGGTATGTTTTATAAGTATATATATCTTCTTATGTATTAGTTTAGTTATTAGGTATAGGTATATATAGAGTATGAATATTTGTATACTTTTTATTTTCTATTTTAATATTATTATTCATTTATTGTTTTTTCTTAGATTTAAGTTTTTCTACAATATTCATATAAAAATAAATTACAAAAATATTATAAAAAAACCTTAAACCTAGAGTGCCGCCGGCAGCGGGGCAGGGCCCAAGCTACCGGTGGTTAGGGCTGCAGAGTGAGGAACCTCCTGACAATACGTGCCGTGTCAAGGAGTACTGCCTTCTGAATCTGACCCTTGATCCAACCGTCTAGCGAGAGCCTCTCGAGGTGTTGGTCGAGGCTCTTCGCTATAAGGCCGTTCGCCGAAACGACAATCGGGACAATGCTTGTCGAGTCAACATTCCACAAATATTATTATTATTATTAAGTATTTAGCTCCAACTAGACTGTTTTTAGAAGTAGGAGTAGACGGTGGTGCACAATACGTAATCAGTTATCAGAAATACAATTTATTTCTGTGGCCAATTTTAAAGGCTTTAGTTGACAGATCTAAAACTCCCTAAAACTGTTGTTGTCTTTGTCAGATAGTCGGCAATTTAAGTCGGCATTCTAAGCAAGCATAAATTAATTTAATTTAATTTATGCTTGCTTAGAATGTACAATAATTTAATTTTTATTATTTTTAAATACATTATCTAGTTTTGACTTGTAAAAGTGCTAAAAATAGCCTATTTGGAATAAATTTTTTGATTTGATTTGATTTACAAAATGGAAAAAGTATATCTAGTGTAATTCCGCTAAAAATAACTAATAAGATTATCTATATTGGGATAGGATTGCTAATCCTGCGCAACGAATGTTGGACCAATTTAGGCGTGCCAGTTTGGTTTCAATAAAAATATTTTACATTATACTTTTCTTAGCATTTTTGTAATACATTTACCAACAACAATCCTTTGCAACTTGCCCGATATAGATAATCTTATATGATATTTTAAGCGGAATTACACTAGATATACTTTTTCCATTTAGGAGGTGTTTATTGCTCTCAGTTATTCATATTTACCAGGGCTTGAAGAGATCTCAGGCGCAACCTCAGGCAAAGTTTTCCCATTTGGATCCCGGTATTGGAATGCTGGATCTGTAATTGATAAATAGTTTTTTTTATAATATAACCCGCCGTGTGATTCCGGCGTGAAAATAGTACAACCCCATCTTCCAGCGGACGAAGAGCCGGATAAGGGAATGTCCAGGGAATGACCAGGGAATGTCCAGGGAATGGGCAGCAGCGTTCCACTCGGACTTCATTGTAATCTACTACATCGAGACGCCTGTCGAGGTGTCGGCCAGGGTAGCGTATTCTTGTCTTATATAAGAAATCTGCAAAAATCTATTTTCTATGAAATGGAAACAAAACCGCGCGAAATGAATTTGGAAATGACGCGATTTGAACTGTCAAAAATTATAATGTTCCACTGAGACACGTTCCGAAACATCAACACGTCAAAAGTTACCACCACTTAATATATCAATATTTATTCAAATTAAAAATAACATAATGTAAAGAGAAGGTATTTCTAATGCTGTGACACGATTTGAACAAGACACGATAACGACGTGGTTTCGTATCGTGTGGAATCTGAGTTTTCATACAGAATTAGGGCCCAGTATTTGCTGAAGGTCATATGTACCGACTTCGGTAAACCCAGACGATGAAGTAGAAGCTATGTATAAAGATATTTCCGAAGCCATACATAGTGTTAAGAGAAACATATTATATAGGTTCTTTAAAATAGGACTTTTATTTCTGAACAAACACTTTTTTTTTTTGATGTTAAAGGGAGCAAACTAGCATACGGCCCACCTGATGGGAAGTGGTCACCATAGCCTATGGACATCTGTAACACCGGAGGAGGCGTCACCAATGCGTTGCTTACCCTGTAGGACTCTTTCAACCCTCCTTTTAAAGTACTTTGTTAACATTTTGTGGTTTATGATGGGAGTCGGGCCGAGACTAGCGCTACAGGGAATTTTTTGTGATACCCTGTGGTGGCGCTTTCTCGCGGACGACACAAGCCTAATGGGCGAAAAAGAAAAGAAAAAAGACGAAAAGAGTACTCCTGAAGTTTATTTCATTTTATATCATAACTAGCGGCTCGCCCCGGCTTCGCACGTGTAGTGGTGTAGCCTATGTTACTCAGGGTGAATGTAGCTTTCCAATGGTGAAAGAATTTTTGAAATCGGCACAGTAGTTTTTGAGTTTATTCATTACAAATATACACACAAAAATACAAATCTTTCTTCTTTATAATAGTGGTGTAGATTACTAGAGGTTTAGCTATTTTAATGATAGATAGAGAACTCTTCATTGGTTCATAAAATATACAAACAGGAATAGAATAAATCTTACGCACTAGTGTAACAATGGGCGGTCTTATCGCTGACAGCGATCTCTTCCAGGCAACCTACATACTTCCGAAACATACATCACCGTAGCAATGGGAGACTTCAATGCAAAGCTGGGCAGGAGGAATGAGAGGAGCCATTTGGATACTCACAGTGGAACCCGAGGGGACGGTGGCTGGCAGACTTCATGGAATAGGAGGGTATCTTTAAGATGAACTCCTACGAAAAGCGGCCATCCAGAAAGTAGACGTGGATAACCCGCACGGTTTCACCAGTAATTCATCATCATCATCATCAACAGCCTGAAGACGTCCACTGCTGAACATAGGCCTCCCCCAGAGCGCGCCACCTTCAGCAGCTGGGCCACAATTCTGTATGAAAACACAGATTCCACACGATACAGAAACCACGTCGTTGTCGTGTCTTGTTCAAATCGTGTCACAGCACGAAATCGTCAATGTTTGTATTCTGTATAATCTAAGACAAATTATCTATGACAGGTTTTTATCCCTCGAGTGTGTTCCGATTTAGAACTCAAATATTTCTCATCCCAAAACCATTAAAAATTTAAAATAAAGTAATGGCTTATATTTATGTTATGATATAACAAAGCCATGGGTAATTATTAAAAATTGACAGAAAACCTTTAGAAATACCTTCACTTTACATTAAAATTAGTTTTATTTTGAATAATTAATATTGACATAAGTGGTGGTAACTTCAGACGGGTTGATGTTTCGAAACGCGTCTCAGTGGAACACATGATTTTTGACAGTTCAAATCGCGCCAATCCCAGTTAATTCCACATTCATTTCGCGCGGTTTCGTTCTCATTTCATAGATAATAGATTTTTGCAGATTTCTTATGTAAGACAAGGAATTCGCGTGGTTTCGAAGCAAGGAATCGTAAATTGGTCATACAGAATTAGGGTCCTGCTCGCCTCCCCCATCCATCGGCTCCCCGCGGCTTTCACTAGATCGTCGGTCTACCGAGTGGGGGCCGGCCTACGCTGCGTCTTCCGGTTCGTGGTCGCCACTCGAGAACCTTTCTTCCCCATCGGTTGTCAGTTCTTCGAGCGATGTGGCCTCCTGCCCATTGCCATTTCAACTTGCTAATTCTAAGAGCTTTATCGGTCACTTTAGTTCTCCTGCGGATCTCCTCGTCCCGGAGCTTATCTCGCAAGGAAACACCGAGCATAGCTCCATAGCACCAGCAATTAAATACAAAGAATCCTAAAAAGACACAATACAACACAAGAACACTGTAAAAATCCTACATACTTGTCTGCGGCGGTTTCGGCATGACATCCCTCGTGAAGTCGTCGACGGGCTCCGCGGTGGGCAGCACGCGGCCCGCGCGGGCCAGCAGCGCGGCGAGGCAGGCGCGAGCGGCCGCCGCTCGGGCCTCGCGCTTACTGTGACCCCACCCTTCGAAACGCATGTCCGCTACCTGAAGACAATGGATACCACATTTACTAGATGGTAAGACTTTTCTGCAGAGTTCGTCTAGGTAGGTAGGCTTTGCCAGTTATTCTGCCGCCAAGCAGTAGTGTGCAAGCACTACTGTGTTCCGGTTTGAAGGGCATTGTAGCTATTGAAATTACTGGGCAAATGAGACTTTATGATCTGCGGGGTGATCATGTAACTTTGATAGCAATGCAACATACGAAATTTCAATCCAAATTTGAAAATTTCCATAGTATCTCTGTACATAAGCTGCGTACTGCAACTGTCAAATCCATACATTTTTGTGTTTCTATCGATTGCCAACAAGTTACATGATCGCCTAGCTGATCACACAGTATAGTAATCTTATTACTGTGTGAAGTCTCAGGATGACGTGCGCAGTGCAGTGTCACGCAAAACTATATTAATTTAGAGCTCCGAGTGACACTGCAATCTGTTAAGGGTCTGTTAATGTAGTGAAACGTGGTTTTTCGTGTTGCTTCCAAAATTCCACAGAAGCCTCTAGTAAAGTTGCCACTATTTTACTAGGACATGACTTAGACTGGATTATGACTACCTGACTTAGACTGGACTATGACTACCCCCCTGACTGACTGTGACTAAGACTTGACTTTACATGAAATATTCCATAATACGATGAAAAACTACAATACTTGACACTGGCTAAATACACTATGTGTGGATCCAAAATATAAGAAAAATAAAAAAAACCAGCCAGATACAAACAGTATAGCCAAAGAGATTTTATTACAAGTTCATACTTACTATAATGCGAAAAGACTTTTTCCCCAACCTTATACAACTTTAATGACCGGTCAAAGCCTCAATCAAAGGGTCAAAGCGTAACCTAGTCATTGATACACAGAATTTTTACATGATTCATAACTTAGAGAATAGTTGTAAACAAAGGACTAAATAATGCTCATCAACACCAGATAATAAACTTATCGCTTGTAGTTAATTTAGGTCACTCCTTTTGTTTGAACACTCTGACATAATTACTTCATTATTGTCATGGGTTTATTGATTTGTCCTGTTTTTCGAATCGTGAATTTATATTATTTACTAGCTGACCCACCCCGGCTTCGCACGGGTTAATTAGTTTTACACCTTTATCCTGTTTATGGGTAAGAGGGAAGCGAAAGGAAAAATATATAGGAAAAGGATGAATGGATGGGACGGCAAGAGAAGGGAGGCAGGCTTTGCCGGCCCATACTAAGATATATTTAGTGCTGGTATTCACAAAGTGAACTATTTTTCACCTAATAACACTCGTGTGGACTTAATTCATTATCAACACTTAAGGCTAAGGGTAGGGCCTGATAAGCAGCTTCGAATTTGTTCAATGAAACATCGTGAATATCAATTCAGTCTGCACTTCAGCGCGGCGCTTACGACAAAGAACGCACGAAATTAATCTTGATGGTTTTTAATTAATATCTGTGTTTATGTAGTATTTTCAAAATTATGAAGTCATCACTAAATGTGTGTGTTTGATGAAAATACACAATTTTTTTTTTTGTAAAAATATGTACAATAGTAACTCAGTAAAATTAGACCGTTCAAATTTTTTGAGGGAGGTTTGCGATTTTTTCTATAGAGCTATTACATTTATTAATCTTGTATTCCAGACATCACAAAAGACTTAATGAAATGAATTACATGATATATTAAATTCAAAGCTTCACATGCTCTAATTATGTCAGGAAACATGCCAAAAACAACGTTTGCCCTGCCCTTTGCCTTAAGTTATAACTACTAAACTTGACCACATTCATTTGACTTTTACTCACCATAAGCACTACTCCAAAAGTAGTTTTATGATCTGGACCAAGCTTCATAAAGTCTTTAAAGTTAAACTCCAATCCTAGCTCGTTGATTATAGAAATTGGATGCCTCGAAGCCATGTGTGGTACTATTTTGGCTGTCACATCCAAGATTTTTGGTTGATTTACTGGTTTCTTTTCGATCGTCATCGTTTTCAATGTAACACATTGACTTTTTTTAGGGTTTTTAGAACAATATTCTTGAAATCTTTTATACATTTTGAATTTGTAAACCTAAGAAACAATAAAAAATGTTTATTGTGCTTGTTTGTTTGGTACTCATGTTAAAATTAGTATGATGAAGAGTCTAGCCCCAAACTAAGCAAAGCTTGTACTACGGTAACCAGATAACTGATAGATTTCTTATATATAAACTTTTTGTTTGTAAATATATTATACAACCAGCCAGAATAAAATGCGCCCTGTAGGACCGGAGCCGATGATCCCTATACCTTTCAGCCAAATCAGATCCTGGATACGCTCTAAGACACGGGAACTACATCAAGACAGCTGGGCAAGTATTAAGGACTGCAGGCAGTCGAAGGAGGCGTTTCCGGTTTTGAACTGGAGATACTCCAGAAAACTCCTGAACCTTAAACGAGTCAAATTACGACGTGTCGTCGGAATTGTCACCGGTCACTGCTCCCTTAATAAACACCTGTTTACAATAAGTGTCACAGACAGCCCACTGTGCAGAGGATGCCTAGGGGCAGAGGAAACTGCCGCGCATCTGCTGATGGAATGCAGTAGCGTGGCCTTGCAGCGAGCGGCGTTCCTCGGAGCGCCCAGAACTACCCAGGAGGCCTGCGCCAACATCGGAGGACTGTTGGCCTTCCTGGAGGACATTGGGTGGCTGGATTGAGTGCGCCACCTCATCACGCAAAAAGGGCTGCTGTGCGGCCTAGTTGCGGAAAACAGCCCGCGCACCAAGTACCAAGTACCAGCCAGAATAAAAAGCTATGTTCATACAAAGTTTATCCTGGATGCACAACCTACAGTTCGGAAGGCAGAGTGACTACCAACTAGGCTGAGAGGCAGCCTCTTCTTTCGTCTCCTTTTTTATTAGTGGCTTTTAAACACTGTTTGGCATTTTTCTGCCAGTGTCGGAATGAGGCCAGTGTATGGTATAGTTATATAAATGCCCATCATCATCATCATCATCAACAGCCTGAAGATGTCCACTGCTGAACATAGGCCTCCCCCAGAGAGTGCCACCTGCATCCATCGGCTCCCTGCGGCTTTCACCAGATTGTTGTTCCACCAAGTGGGAGGCCCACCTACACTGCATCATCTGGTTCGTGGTTGCCACTCAAGAAACTTTCTTCCTCCATCGGTTATCAGTTCTACGAGTGATGTGGCCTGCTCATTGCCATTTCAACTTGCTAATTCTAAGAGCTATATCGGTCACTTTATTTAAAGTGCCTGGTGAGCACAAAATAACAATAGATAATGAATTAAATAATTGGATTAGGTTTTGATTATATGTATGTAGGTGAATTTATATTACATACAACCAAATATTATTGGACTTTATTAATTTTGATAAAACAAACAAAATGAGTAAAAACAAAAGTCAACAGTTTTAAAAGTAATATGACGAGGGATATTGGATTCTAACATGTCATATAGGAAAGAGGATAATTTAGAACAGTTAAAAAAATATGATCTAAATAGTGCCATCATCCTCTATTGTTCTTGAAATCTACTGCCAAGCAGTAGTGTGCAAGCACTTTTACAATTATGTGAGATATACTATGTTATGTGGGATACTCGGGATGGTCAGTTTACTAAATAAATGACCAAAATGTAGTGTTTGTGCAATGAAATATTTTACACCAAGAGTAACAACACAACTATTACTTTAATATAGAAACATTCACATGAGTCCATTACAAACGAAGGCATCACAAAAATATTTAAACAACTATGTAATTTTTTCATGATTAGGTACAACTAAATAAATCAGGTATTTAACCAATTTTTTTTAGTTATGTAGTAGGTTAAGTAGATACTATCTGATCCTAGGCATCTTCTTGATCAAATAAGTTTCTATTTATGTATAATATTGCACCAGTTGCGCCCACGACGCTGCGCAGTCCTGCATTTCGCACGTTTCCCGCGGAATATTATAATTTTGGCGGAACGTTACCTAGCTACTATTAGATACTTTAAACATGGGCTAATTTGTATGCAAAACTTTATCATAATAATAGCACAACATGAACACCAAACAAGCAAACTTTTACATTTAGAATATGGTACTATTTTAATATTTTGCATGTAGTTCCTAGTCCTCGCATTATCAAGGTCATTGTATCACATCGTGGCATTCAATAGAAATGGCCTAAGTTTGGTGGAGGAGGGCTTCCAGGAAAAGATGATGAGTTATTTTATTTTTGGTGATGCTTGTTGTTTTGTAGGTATTGATACCGACTTGCTTGGTTACAAACTTTACTAAACACCGACTTTATTAGTTCTCTGATAACTCTATAGAATCAATAGATAAACACTACTTTCGCGATTGTTTTTTAACTTCACACTTTCACAGAAAACTTTTTTTTACCGAAACAACAACAAAGTCCAAGACGGAGACACACTGACGCACGCGACGCGACGACGAAAAATGAAAAAATTTAAATGTCAAAACAAACAAACGGCACAGACTAAAAAAATAGCAGCTTGCAAAAATAGCGGAAGAGCGCTGGCTACGCTGCAACGTTAAAATATTGTTTTACACAACCACAAGCTCTTTTATATATAAATAGGTTGTCTGACGAAAAAAAAAACAAAATGCTATTTTTTTTGGAAGGTTTTCTATTATCGATGCTGAAGCCGAAACCTTATTTTTTTTATTTTTGCAGTCTGTCTGCCTGTGTCTTGGTTGAGCATCACGCCCGCGCCGAAACTACAGAATGGACTCAAATGAAACTTCACATGATTTCAGTTCATATTACGAGGTAGGCTATAGGATACCTTTAATCCCGAAATTCAGCACGGTTCCGTCTGGAGAGGGGATGAAAGTAAAAATATGTCCTTAACTGTAATTCATTAACGCGTGGTCCGATTTCATTATTTCTTTTTTTGTTAGAAATGGGGTACTTTCTTTGGTGCTACTTAGCATTAAGTTCGGTTATGTACTTGATTATCTTGTGCAATAAAGCATTTTTTTTTCTATATATCTATCTATCTACTTTCAACTAGTTGAAAATGTGCTATTTGTTCTGTGTTATCCTTTTTTTGTTTTGTTCTGTTCTTTTTTTTTAAATTTAAGTACATGTTATAATCATGTAACAATTTTTATTCAGTTTTATTGGGTTCCGTACCCAAAGGGTAAAACGGACCCTAACTAAGGCTCCGCTGTCTGTCTGTCTGCCCGTCTGTCACCAGGCTGTATCTGATGTACTGTGATAGTTAGACAGTGAAATTTGCACAAATATTTAAGAGGGCTCCCATACAACAAACGTGATTTTTTTGCTCGTTCACCAGATGTCTTATAGATGGCGCTGCTTTAAATAGTACTGCTACTCAACACTAGATGACAGGGATAGATAATGGTACGGAACCCTTCGTGCGCGAGTCCGACTAGCACTTGACCGGTTTCTTTTCTTTTTTTTATCAGCCGGCGCATTTTGATTCCAAGTCCTGGAAGAACCTATAGGTACATTAGGTACGTCCCGGAAAATTGCCTTTTATTGACTACGGGGGTGAAACAACAAAGCTCCAAGGGAGGCCTACATAGTAAAATAACTATTTAAATTATCCAGGTACTACGGAACCCTCTGCACGGGGTAGATACTAAAGACACTCGACCCATTTTTATTTCATTATTGCTACCCGTTTGTGCCGGCTCACATCCGCCATATATGACCGATAACGCACACAGTAAAGCTGCTTTAAGTTATATCGGGCGCATGGTACCTAATGGTCACAGGATAGTCACGTAGTCACGTACTTCCAAGACATAACAATAACACGACTAAATAAATGCCACATGTTGAGGACTACTATTCGATAATAAGCGCTTTGTTTTTATATGCTTAGCTTAGAGCAATAACTTAAATTACAGACCTACTTAACGTATACGGATTTTGACGAAATTAATATTTATTTATTTCATTTTGGAAGACCAACAACTGATATAATAACATAGATATTCACTTATAAAACAATAAGCCAATTAAAGGTCCTCACGGATAGACGTTATTAAAAATAGTATACAAATGAAATGTAGTGTACACCTAAAAGAACTACCTCCACACTGCATGGAATTACATACTAAACATAATATACACACTATACATACCATACATACTATACATAATAATTAATTATACGTAAATAAATAAGTAAAGTAGCAGCTAGCCTACATAGTGACTAAGAATATAGGTATTAGTTGACATTACGCAATAATTAGTCAAAAAAATTCACTGCTCAACCGCTGTCTGGCCGATGCTACGCTTGTGCAGAATAGGTCAAAGTTAAGACGCTTATCAAGTTAAAACCCCCAATATAAGTACTTAACCTTCAAGTAAAAGTAATTTTTGAATATTTTCAACCGTGACATTCTCGGACGGAAGTCTTATCTGATAAATTATCTTAATTATGTCTCTTTCGAAGAAAAGGCAAGTAAGTAGATTATCTCAAATTCAATGTTTATCAAAATCCATACAACCATTTTAGTTAGGATGTAGGGCGAGCCACACAATCTACCTACATATATAATACACTTTTCTTTCTGTGCGTTTGTATTTGTTTTGACGACTTCGTCGGTCTGCAACTCCCTGATGATAAGTGACGCTGCAGTCGAAGGTTTGGCCACGGTCTAAAAGGTTTTACTCCTCGCAGAACTTATGAAGCAAGTTTAGTCCCTAACCGGCTAATGTGGTCAAAGTTAGTTACGTATTTTATCTAGATTTTTAAAAAAAGTAAAAATTTTGGCGCTCGCTTCGCTCGCGCATTAGTATTTACCTACAATGTCATTCGTTCGTTCTCATCGAGTTTCTGCTTTATTTATGAAATACTGAAATTTTTGCGCTGGCTTCGCACATGTTTTCATATGTCATCAAGATTGGGAGATCTCATGAAAATAGCTGAAATTTGTCGTGTTTTATCTAGATTTATATAGCAAAAAGAAAACAAAAATTTTCGCGCTCGCTTCGTTCCCGCTTTGATAGTCATCTACTATGCCATTCATTTTAATCGGGTTTCTACTTTAATTAGGAACTACTGAAGTTCTTGCGCTGGCGTCATACGCGTTTTCATGTATCTTTAATATTGGGAGCACTTTTGTTTCTGAACTTTTTCTTTGTTGTGGAGTGAGTGAAAGCACTGTATTAGAATTATTGGCTGACTAAGCGACATACAACTTAGAGATGATTAAGTAACTAAATCCAGAAACCATGGGGACGCTCAACCCCGTTTTCCATTAATTTATGGGGCGGCAAACCTGATAGGCCCAGGGCGCTGAATCTTTAAATACGCCACTGCGTAGTAGTGATATATATCTATTCTGTGCTTTTAAAGACAATTTGTACTCAATACTTACCGTTAGTACTACCGCATACACTGCCCTATGATCTGGTCCACGCTTCACACACCCTCCAAACTTAAAATCCAACCCTATTTCATTGACTATAGTGATTGGATGTTTAAGAAACAGTACATGCGACTGTATTGTGGTGATAACTTCCACCAGTTTCACTTCACTGATTTCTGTTGTTGTTACAACCATTGTTTTTAAGGTTTAAGCACACTATTAAACTATTTATTTAAGTTTTTTTAGATTTCATAAATGCACTATGTTATTGTCGCGGAGTCGTTTTAACTTTCAAACCTGCAGAAATGTTGGAAATTAAAAAAGTAAAATAAAAATTAGTTTATTTAAGTTGCACTTTCTCTGACAAGGAATCTATGAGGGTTCGTTGTAGTACTAATACGGAACCCTAAAAATGTTTAACTTTAAATAGCTGCAAAAAATAGCGTAATGTGACTTATTTCAACTCAACTGTTTACTATAACATTGAATATCAATAAAAGACACACATGAAATTAAATTAATACACACAAAAATATAAAAAAGTCAAATTGGATTTTTACTGTTGGCAATAGATCACGCGAAATTAGAAGAAAAACTATAAACTGCTGGAGTTTAAAAACCTTGCTAATGTAGGTACATGAATACTTTACTGTGAAATTGTGAATCAATAATTATAAATCATTAATTGAAACTTTAAGATTACTGCATGTGCAAACTTCCGAAAACTTGACGGGTGAATGATTTGATTTCACGGTCGCTCGCCCTCTGCAAAATGCAAAAGTAAAAAGCACAGGCTAGTGATGTACCTACCTAATTATAACAATTATTAGGTAATGCAAAAAGCTATAACGATTTTCATTACGGTTACGGTTTTTTAGTAGTTGTTTGCTATATATGTTTTCAACTAGAAGTTTTCAAGGGGATATAAGACAAGTTTATCATGATTGAGCATGCTACATTGTCGACCACATTGTCACTGAACATCAGGAGCAATGTGATCAAACGCAAACCAGTCAAGTGTAAGTATAAAAAAGTTTTATTTAATTTCAGGATAAAATTTATTAAAATATATTTATTGGTATATAGAATACTAACTTTTCTGAGTCCAACTCGTAGAGTAAGCAAACTGTGTGCCCAAATTTAAAAAAATTGGTTCAAATAGTTTCATGTGACACAAACAAACAGACAAGTAGGCACTTTTTTCCAATATTGTATCAAATTATGTTTTATTTTCAGCGTAGCTTGAATATCAACCCTAAATAGGTTGCTAACCATTTAAAGACGCAAAACCATGGGTATATTATGGTTATTATCCATGGGTATGTATTCTCTACTCATTTCCACCTTATAAATGTTGGTTTTCATTTATTGTCTGATCATGTTTAACGGTATTAGCTCGCAATTACTCGAAGTGGATTTAAAATAACTCTTCTTATCTTTTATTACATTCATTGACATTGTGCTTTACTTATCATAAGTTCAGATGAATTCATGTAATCATTAAAAACAAAAACTTTTGAACTATATTAACGCAGGCTTCGTCTTTGTAGCTTATCGTTAATTGGCACAAAGTAATTATACCTTTATCATAACAATTAAACGTTCTGTTGTGTATCATCTTTCATAACAGTGTATAAAGAATTTTGGTAGAATGCTTTAATAATGGTGGTATGCGTACTTAAAGTGCTTATCAAATAACAAAAAACATAAAATAGTTTAAAAAGTTATTTGTGATTAATGATAATAAACTCAGTCCCACCCATTCAAATTCAGTAACTCATTCAAACTTATTCCTAAGTCATAACATTGTAGTATTACACAATTGTAGTATTATATAGACCTACAAAACGACTCATGTGTGAAATTAGATCTTCAATCAAGATATCTTCAAAAAGCGTTATAACGATACAAAAAAGCATTTTAAAACAGCGTTTAACGTTATAACGCGTTTGCGTTAAATAGCATGCGTAAAAAAGGCACACCACTACGATTGCGTTTTCGCCTATTCGGGGAAGTCCGTAATGTGATGAGTGGTCACGTGTGGATATGGGATTGCCAACGCGACTCATCCGGTAGTATCCCTTTTAGAGTGACATTATCTATGCCAGAACATTCGATTGCTTCGGCAGCTATTTTTAGCATTAACAAAGGACAAAAGCATGTTTTTGAGAGGGTCTCTAAAGGGCTTTGTTTAAAGTTGACCACATTTGATATCGAACTGGGTTTGTGCTTGAAAATGTTAATTTTTCTAGTAAAATATGCACATCAAATAAAGAAACCGGCCAAGTACGAGTCGCGCACGAAGGGTTCCGTACCATTATCTATAAAAACCAGCAAAAAATCACGTTTGTTGTATGGGAGCCCCCCTTAAATATTTATTTTATTTTGTTTGTTAGTATTTTCTGTTATAGCGGCAACAGAAATACATCATCTGTGAAAATTTCAACTGTCTAACTATCACGGTTCATGAGATACAGCCTGGTGACAGACGGACAGACAGACAGCGGAGCCTTAGTTATAGGGCCGTTTTACCCTTTGGCAATCATCAAAGTGGATCAAAACGGATCAAAATCAAATTAATTACTTAATGAGTTATATATTTTTATATATATTACTTGCATTATTTGAGTAAAGCACTATAGGTACAAGCCTTGGCCCGCAATGCTTGCACTGCTGGCCACGCTATGATGGCCTCGAGCTCAGCTTAGCTCCGCCCCCGGCCTTCAAGCTTGGTCATCATTGCAGCCCTTGCTGTCCGCGCTATAAAGGCCTCGCTCGGTCTTTATTCCAGCTTGTCCATCAAGGGCTGCAATACTGACCGTGCTGTGATGGCCAGGACCTGCGCTCTCAGCCATCATTCATCCAGCAACACACCCATTGTAGAAGTTAGTTTATTTATAAGTTATTCTGCTGCCAAGCAGTAGTGTGCAAGCACTACTGTGTTCCGGTTTGAAGGGCATTGTAGCTAGTGAAATTACTGGGCAAATGAGACTTTATGATCTGATCACACAGTCGGTAGTCAGTGTGCGGGATGACGTGCGCAGTGCAGTGTCACGCGAAACTATATTAATTTAGAGTTCCGAGTGATACTGCATCTGTTATGGGCGGTCGTGACGCTTAACATCAGGCGAGTGACTGGCACGTCACATCATTCACTTACATAAAAAAAAGGGCACCAAAAATAAATCAGCGTATATACATTATTTATAAGATAGACTCACATGGACAGCAACGTTGAAGCTGGGACAATGAGCCGGCCCGCCCTGCCTCAGCACTGTATATGAAACCTTCACGCCAAGTTCATTCAGGGCGGACACGGGGGACTTCCCACCAGATTCCACGGCATCCGCTGCGTTTGCTAGCGCCTGGGGAATGTTTTATAACTAGAGATACAGTGCTTTTTTACTATTTCATTTAATTTAATATTTATTTAATATTAAATATATTAAATATTAATTTCATATCTATTTAATTAAATTACTGGGCAAATGAGACTTTATGATGTGATCACTTAGTCTAGTAATCAGATTACTAGACTGTGTGATGTCTCAGGATGACGTGCGCAGTGCAGTGTCACGCGAAACTTTGTTGTTTTAAAGATCCGAGTGATACTGCAACTGTTATGGGCGGCCGTGTTGCTTAACATCAGGTGAACGACTAGCTCGGCACGTCATTCAATTGCATAAAAAAAAAAAAAATTCGAAATAAGATCCGAAATGAAGAGATCCGCAGGAGAACTAAAGTGACCGATATAGCTCTTAGGATTCACATCACATCACACACGCATCACCAGCCGCAAGTCGCCCACTGCTGAACATAGGCCCCTCCATAATCCGCCACTTAGGACGCTTACCATAGGGGTTTTGCCATAATCACCACGCTTGGCAGGCGGCTTGGTGATCGCAGAAGATTTTAATGTACCGAGGAGAATGTTGAAAATCAAACCTCAAAAGTGTCCCCGCCCCAATGCTTACTTACACAGATATATATACCTCTCCAGCTGGGTTAGCATGGACAGTAGACAAAATTGTCTTTCCCCGTTTTACGTCACTTTCTTCATACTTGCTTGGAGTAAAACAGGGGAAAGACAGTTTTGTCTACCGGCCGTGCTAACCCCACAGCTAATATAAAATAGTCCACGAGCGGTTGTTACATTTTAATAATGAACCATAGCACCTTGTAATAGCGTTGTAAAACAATAATTACGTGAGTTACATCACTTTCATTAAAAGCGGTCACACGCGACTGAGAGCAAAAACAAGGCATACGCCTTGTTTAAACAGTGCCGTTTTCGAGGTGGCGATTGTGGATCTACCCCATATTTCATCGGGGCTATCATATGATACTTTTACTATCATGTCCTTAAGTTTTGAGGAAAATATACGAGACGTAAATAAAACCGTGGCATGAAACTGTGTGTCATAAATTTTAAACTGACCTGCAAATTCCATTGAAAACCAGAACCGACGCGAATCGAAGGCATCGCTCTCTTTGGCGGGGGTTCCCCGTCTAAAAACAAAACAGGTAAACTTAGGCCACCACACACCTTCAATTTTATTAATCAATAAAATTGACGAGACCACTTCCGTCAATGTTTTCTCCATACTGTAAACCGAAAAACATTAACCAATACTAACCCTACACCATCAATAAAATTGAACAAATCACAAAGACTGATCAATAAAATTGAACGTTTATGGGGGCCTTATGCCTTTATGGGGGGTTTTGCACCATTTTTAATAATAATTATGTATCTACCAATGGGGAAGCAAGGTTCTCGAGTGGCGATCACGAACCGGAAGACGCAGCGTAGGCCCCTACTAGGTGGACCAACGACCTGGTGAAAGGCGCTGGTAGCCGATGGATGCGGGAGGCAAGCAGCCGCTCAATGTGGCGCTCTCTGGGGGAGGCCTATGTTCAGCAGTAGATATCTTCGGGGTGATGATGACGTATCTACTTGAACTCTATCTTTTTTACTATGTAGCAGAAGAATAGTTCTTTTCCCTTCGGTCAGTTTGGTCCACTAGTCGTTCACCTGATGTTAAGTGACACGGCCGCCCATAACAGTTGCAGTGTCACTCGGAACTTTAAAATAATAAAGTTTCGCGTGACACTGCACTGCGCACGTCATCCTGAGACATCACACAGTCTAGTAATCAGATTACTAGACTGAGTGATCAGATCATCAAGTCTCATTTGCCCAGTAATTTCACTAGCTACAATGCCTTTCAAACCGAACACAGTAGTGCTTGCACACTACTGCTTGGTGGCAGATTAACTGGCAAAGCGGTGGTACCTACCTAGACGAACTTTGCAGAAAAGTCCTACCACCTAGTAAAAACTTGGATACTTTTTTAAAATATAATTATAATTATTATTCATGGGAAAGTGTATACTTCTATGAAGATTGAAGACAAGTGGCCCAGCAGTAACCCATACGACATTTAACCCGACGTTCCCAGGTTCAAAACCCACTCGGGCCTGCACTAGACTTTTCAAGTTATGTGCGGGAATTTGCAGTGGCTCTTTGAAGGAAAACATCGTAAGAGAACCGGCATGTTCAAGAATCCCAACATTCGAGAACACGTGTCATCCGCCAACCCGCACTTGTCCAGCGTGGTGGGTTATGGTCTACATTCTCCCTGTGAGAGCAGGCCTGTCCCAGCTGTGGGAACGTCAGCTGTTTTAAAACATTACCTCCATTTACGTAAAAGTTTTCAATGTTTTCAACGCCGCACATTCCAACCATTTGTATATCCATCAAAATATCACAACTTTTATCACTTTTATGATTCAAATACTTCTAAATATAATAATTTGTTAACAATATCATAGTTTGTTAACTAAACTAAGTAACAAAAGTGAAGAAAAATATCAATCGACTTATTTCAATGTAATTTTGCAATCTACCCTCAACTGTTTTTGTAGAGCGTTTAGTTTTTGCTCATAACAAAAATATTTTTCGTAATTTTACTAAAGAAGCTTTGGAAAGTCGTAAAATATTTCTAAAATAATTTATGACTATGTCGTTGTTAGTTCCCATTACAATCGAAAATTAGAACCAAGTTTTGGGTTTCGTTATATCTAATCTATGATTTGGGCTGCCAGCTATCAGCACCTTATTCATTCACAGTACATCTTGCTGTTCGTTCTGCCATGGTGACCTACGATGACAATGAATAGGCTCGCTATTCATTGCCGTACCTTAGCGGGACAAAGAATAGCCTCAAAGGTGACTGTACGACCGAGCCTATTCACTGTCGTTTTTCATCGTGCATCGTAGAATTCGTGAGTCACCTTGGCGAGACGTAGTGTGATTCAAACTTAATGGCGGCTGTGAAGTCAGTGCAAAATGCTGTGCAGTAGCAAGAATAGGCTTGTGTCGTGCTATTTTTTTTGCACAAATTAATATTATTTAAAAAAAATAAACAGTAGTGAAAACAAAAATTAAATATCCCAAAAAATTACAAAGTTACAAGCATTTTAATATACAAGAATAGAAAGAGACAGTTCAATCGTGCAGTGACGTCAGTACGTCCTGCTTAATAGTACCTCATTACTAAGCTGTGGTAGCTTTACATACAATCTCTTTGGCATGTGACTTCACAACGTGCGTTTTCATAGTAACTGTGGGGAAGCTCTGTTTTGCGAGAAAGGGACAATCGATGCCCCCTCCAGAAACTTTAAATGCTTATTACTCCGTGATTAATTTACCGATTTTACTATTTTTTTCAATTATTGCATTCATTGTTAACCTCCTTTACGAAAATAATATTAAGTTGTTAATTTTTAATAGCAGGACACTAGCCTATTAGATATGCCCGGGAAGCGGAAAGGGTTATTCATGTCTGTCCCTACGTAGGAACAAACAAGAAGCGGTGAGCGCATTTCACAGCTGCCATTAAGTTTGAATCATGCTCTATAACATGATGGACTGTGAATAGGAAGCTTTCTGATCAGTCGATCAACACTGACGCTCGCAAAATGCGAAACGCGAATCTTCTATGAATAAAGAAGCCTTTCATGCCAGCCATTTGTTAATTATCAGTTATCACTTAATGGTACCTACTTCTGATTAAGTAGACTGAAGAACAATGCATTGTTTATTTTTATTTTATTATACATGTTAATTTGATAGCATACTGAAAGAACTTTTAGAATGTAATGTAGGATATGTATTGTACCATATTTTCTAAACCACCATTGTGCATAAAGCATTAAAAATAAAAAAATAAAATATTTGTGGACATTTCACACAGCGCCATCTAGTCTCCAACTAAGCAAAGCTTGTACTATGGGAACCAGATAACTGATACTAACGTGTTTTTGTTTTGTAAATACATACATAGAATACAACAGTTAAATAAAATAAATAAAAATAAATTAAGTTAAAAAATAAGTAGATATTTAAATATCTTACATTTATTCCCCCGATACCTCCTTTTCTGAGGGACCACCACTTCAGTTGGCATTATGAAATCCGATGTGGAAGATATATCTCCGCTTGACATCTGTAAGATCGTTGGCCATTTTATCAATAGTCGGATTATATTCTTAAGCTAAGGTTAAAGAGTTTTAACTAACGGAATATAATTGTAAAACACCCAACGATCACATACACAGATCCCATACCCTAAATTCCCTGTATCTAGGGGCCCAAGAACTACGAGGACCATGCTCCCACAACACCCACACACAGAACAAGTATTCACACTTTTTCTGTGCACATATGCTCGTCCTGTTGCAAGAATCAAACCCGCCACTGGGTTATGGACCAACATGTTCAATGACTACACTACAGAGGCTGTTGAGGAATAACTGTCTGTATCATGAATTGTTTTGTTACAGACTGTCAGATAGGTTAATGTTTTACCATAATAATTCACCAGATCATTAGTAACAGTATGTCTGTAGACTTGCTATGTATCAGTTAGTGATGACTCATTTTAAACAGCTGACGATCACTTAGCTCCTGAATCATTAAGGTGGATGCTCCGGACTGTAGCAGAAAAAGATTCTTGCAGTTTTGTTTGCTTTTTTGCTAATATGTATAGTCTATATTGTGTAAAATAGTGAAAATATCAGAAAGCGGAGATTAATCTTCACATAATATTAGAACACCATTAGCACACCATTCACCCGCTTTCCTATGGAACTGCTTCCGTTTTTAGGATAAAAAGTAGCCTATGTTTTAATCCAGGGTATAAGCAACCTCCATACCAAAATTTCATCTAAACATGTCCTGCTGTTAGAGTTTGAAAGAGTGACAAACATACACACATACAAACTTTGGCATTTATAATATTAGTGTGATATATTATTGCTTCATAAACTATTTATTATGTAAAAATAATTGATTTAGGCAACAATGTGTCAAATCAGGTGCATTTATCATAAACAGACCGTAATGTTACCTGGGTTAGCTACCAGAATTTAAAAAAAAACAATTAAAATTATTTTGATTATCCCACTTCACAGTGGGCCATCTGCTGTAATATTTAAAGAAATTAATTGTTTTGATGCATTCAGCTGCTAAACAAATCAGTCATAAAGTAAGAGAGCTAACATATTATTTGACTAGCAGGGCTGGCATGAGCTATGTAAATCATTGTACCTCTTTTTTTGAGAAAGCATTTGACCAATGAAAGATCATGTGGACCATGCCATAAACCTTTTTTGCTTTTTCGTTGGTCAACACTTCCTCAAAAGAATAGTTATGTTGACTTATCATACTATACCTCATTTTAGCCTTGCTGGACCACCCAAGAGCCACATAATTTCAAATTACATAATATCATCATCATATTAGTGATTATTCACAACAGCTTACCTTTATTGTCACTTTTTTCTATAAATAATGAAATTTATTTAACCATGGTTCTAGCTGTGAGCATCAATGGAATCTGAAAAATTAAAATAAGTTAAGTCTCCAAAAATAAAATAAACTACATCTACAGCTACAAGCTGATTTATACTTTGTTTTTCTCGCTGCTAAACAATAAATAAATCAGCCTTACAAGAACTAAAATTATACATAGCTAATTATTATGTGAGGTTGGTTGAGACAGCCAAGCAAGATGAAAAAGTACGCGCCTTACAGGTTATGTTTACATAGTGTTACAGCCATAAATTTATTTTTTATGACTGCAAACGTAGATGAAGTTAAGTGGTTTGCAAATAATAAATGATAAGAATTGTATTTTTAATTTGTGATCTTATATAGAACTACAATGTAAACAACTCTTTTGCGGCCATGGGCTAGTAACAATTACGGAGCACACCAGCTTTACAGAGATGTATTTACATTTATTTACTTACTAAAAAAATATTAATAGCATTTGTAAATTCTTGTTGTAAATTAAATTCACAAAATAAATTCATTAGTTCAATTCAAAAATCGATCACCGACGCACAGCAGCAGAGTTTTTTTCGTTCTAAAATACTATCAAAGAGTATTTAATTTATATGATACTACTTTGTTTTTTTTCTAATCTGTGTTGCGATATGTGTTTTTCTTTCTCTTATTACCATACTCTTTGTCTGGTTCTCAGGGCCGTAGCCAGGAATTCTACACACATCTATCTACACACATCAAAAAAGTCTAAGCAACATGCATGATATTACAAATGTACCATTTATAATTAATTAATTTTTAAGTATTTACTCACTCAAAGTGCGTAGGTAAGTAAACTTTTTTGTTATTGATGACATACATACTGGCTGGTTGTAAAAAAAAATTCGATTATGTTTTGTTTTTCATAAAATTCAAATGACTGCGAATTTGTTTGAATTTAAGTGCGTTTTAATTGACACGTTTATTCTTGATTTTATAATTTTACTAACCATTTAAATAAAGTTAGCAACAAAGTTGAATCGTTAGATATTCTTCACGTCATGGAGCGACGTCAGAACTTGTCGGCAACGATTATTGATTGAATTAATGAGACTGTTTAGGTCATCTTGCGGTATTCGCTCCCAATGGAATTGTAGCAAATCCTCCAGCTGTTGGGTTGTTGTCACTCTGTCCAAGTCCTTCAAAACACGTCTCTGGAGCATGTCCCATGCGTGCTCGATGGGGTTGAGGTCTGGCGATTGTGCAGGCCAGGGCAATATCCGGATGTTCTCCGTTGCCAAGTATTCACTGGTTCGCCGAGCTGTATGTGAACGCGCATTGTCATGCATTAACGTAAAATCGGAGCCAAAGGTTTGTGCAAATGGATGGACATAAGGTCTGAGAATATCCTCAACGTAATTTTCAGCGTTCATGTTTCCATTTACAAAAACGAGCTCAGTTCGCCTGTTCTTCATAATACCCGCCCATACCATAACTGTTGAGCCGCTGTATGGATGAACTTCCTGAACGCACCTGAGCCTTTCAGTATTTCCGGGCTGACGGTACACTCGCACCCTTCTTGTATCAGGCCTAAACCCGAATCGCGACTCATCGGAAAACATAATTTTATCCCATTGTTCCTGGGTCCATGTTATGCGTTCTCTACACCATTCATTTCGACGAGCGCGATTCCCGTGACGTATCGCTGGGCATCAAGACATATGACACTTACTAGTATTGGAAGTTTGTATAAGAAACAACAAATATACATAATGGAAAATACAAGAAGAGTTTTCATATCAAAAGTAAAGTAGAAAAGTATGAATGATGTGTTCATAAAACATTTTAAGCAACAGCCTGGCTATAGTTCTTTGTGCGAAATAAACAGTTTTACTGACTGACTAGCTGACCCGACCCGGTTAGTTAGTTTTAAGCCCTAGCCCTGTCCAAAGGAAGAAAGAAATGGGAGGGGAAAAGAATGAATGGAGGCAGGTGCGCCTCTGTTCACCATCATACATTCATCCTTTTCCCCATCTTTTTCGCTCTCTCTTCTCTCTCCCCTATAGCATACAGGATAATGTGCGATGTTTTATCGAAGTGTATGGATTACATCACGCAGGTATAACTATAACTACAAGGGCTTCACTGCCAAAGCCCACCGTACTATCGTACACCATGAAATTACCGCTACGATTAAAAACTTAGTTATCTTTTGGCAACATCTAATTCTAAGCCTATACGATAAATAATGCACACCAGCTCTAGGTCAACGTAAAGTAGGTAGGTACCATCTAATATAGACAGACAGACACACAACAAAATAACCCTATGGGTTCCGTTTTCGTACTGAAACGGAGCAAATATAGCATTAATAGCGTGTAAAAGGATATGTATATATTTATGTCGTATTAGTTTTTTGCAAATTCAAATAGGACTAACCCTTAGGGATGAAAAATAAAAAGACATAAGCCGTAAAAGTTTGACTACTCTGTTACAAGCTCGTAACTTTTTGGTCATACAAAAAGTCACACCAACGTCAGATGTTTTTTTGGCAGTTTCGGGTAATTTTCTTCACATGGCAATTCTTTAATCAGTCACACATATTTATGTGTCCGCCATTGCTCTACGTCAGTTCGATGTCAATCAAAAGTCCTTCCTGTTTTTTTTAATTCTATGAGTAGAATAAAAAAATAATATTGAGACAGATATTCTTTTTTTTTTTTTTTTTCTTTTTTTTTGGCTCCACACATAGTGTATTTAGCCAGTGTCAAGTATTGTAATTATTCATCGAGTTATGGAATATTTCACATGTAAAGTCCAGTCTTCAAGTCTTAGTCACAGTCCAGTCTTATTCAGGTAATCATAGTCCAGTCTAAGTCATACCCTAGTAAAGTGGTGGCGATTTTACTAGAAGCTTCTATGGAATTTTGGAAGCAACACGAAAAACCACGTTTCACTACATTATATCACTTGCCCACACTCATGCTCGTAATTCAGCACTTAATGCGTAAAACACCACCAATTTTAACCATTAACACTGGAAAAAGCACAAGTTTAGAAAAATAATACAATGAAACGACGTGAACTTTTTCGAGTTCCCGCCAAAACTCCTGGATATTCTTTTTGAACGTAAATAAGACTGTCAAATTTTTAACGTTCCTTTACACGCACGCGACTTTATTTATGCGAAAAGCGAACCATGTAGATGGACCACAGGCAGAATAGCATTAATTAATCCATAGGTTAAGGTGCCACGTTACACTAGCGCGGCAAAATCAAATTTTCTTGCGTTCTTTTGCCAAAAATAGCTTAATTACTCAACGTGATTACATGAAAACTAATTTTGCGCAAATTAATATACCTAATGTATCAATAAATTACAATTGAAAGTATTACCTACTTATTATTTGTTTAGCGACAAATGGTAATAGGCTGAAAAACTAAGAAGAAAATTCTTTATTGCCATTTGTCGCTAAACAAATGATATCCCCGCCCCCTAATTACCTAACTCACAACAGGTTTGCGACAGGCGTAAATCTCGCGGTGATTGCTTCGCTACTGCTGTTGCGTTGCTACTGCTGTCGCATTGCTGTTGCAAATTTTACGTAATTACTCCGCCGGTCTAGCAAAGTTGCCTTTCCATTAGCGTTAACGCTAACTGTGGCTCAATTTTTCCGTTACAAAATCTGTTGTTTACGCTAGGATTACGCTAAGCAGGCGACACTGTAGAAATCATTAGCACGAGCTCTTGAATTTTGATCGAAGTATTTTGTTTACAAACCAGTAGGTACCACAATGAACAATAAACACTATTCGCGATTTCCTTATCTTCGACATCTTATTTAAAAAAATTGATAATTGATAAACAAAACCTGGCTTAGATTTTTCCTTAGGTAGGATCATTGGCGTATCTAGGAATATTTTCCAGGGGGGGCCGGGACCCTGAAAATTAATGGCCTATGGAGCTTCACCTATTACTTATGAATATATGCAAATGTGATGCTCTTTAGTTCTCTAGGTTTGTATAGGTAGTAGAATTTTCATCTAAATTTCTCTTTGATCTGATAATAAATACCTTACCCTATATTATTGTAGAAAATAAGTGTACAACACGATTCTAAAAAGAATGCGCGAGCGCAGTGAGCGCGAAAATTTAACCTAATCGGCGCTATAGGACTATAATATGTAAAAATGAACACCACTGCAACACAAGGCAAAAACTAAATTAAAAGGCGCGAGCATAGCGAGCGCGAAATCTCGTCAATGATAGGCAGTTAGGCACCTTGACAGATTTTGCCAAAACAATTTTAGGAAGAACTCGGATGCTTTTGATGAGCCGCTTAGCCAGGGGGCTAACCACCGCTGTTCAGAGAAGTATTAGTGTTTGAAACAATTTAACCTCATTTTCATCGCAACTTACTCTTACATTTTAATAAAATTTTCTCTTTGGTCTGATAATAAACACCTAACCTATTGCAGACAAATTAATAAGGTTTTAAAAATAATGCACAAGCGCAGCGAGCGCGAAGAACACATAATCAGCACTATAGGACTATAATTATGTATAGAAATAAACGCGACTGCAACATAAGGCACAAATCAATTTAAACAGCGCCAGCGGAGTGAGTGCGAAATTTTTTAAATCATACGTATCATTAGCCCTGCCCCTCCCCCCCCCCCCCCCCGTATACGCCTATGCTTACTTGCTTAGGATCTGTTTTTCCTAAACATAGTTATTTAATAATGGCTATTCTGGACCCAAACATGAATTTTTATTTTTTATTTTTATTAGGTAGAGAAGAGAAAAAGCGTAATTAACATACCAATTATTTTACTTCAGTTTAACTTTATTTGCTCAACTTTAGTTCATGTACAGTCAGTCGCCTAGACTAATATGTATACATTTCATAATTTTCAAATTAGTATTTTTTTTCTGACTAACAGTCTCATTTACATTTACTAGTGAATATGGGTATACATGTTACCCCACAAGTTGATGGTTACATAATTTTTGAGTAATTCAATACTGTGACATAATTTTTAAAATTATGAAATTTATACTTATTAGTGCATGTGACTGTACCTACATGTACAATCTTTGGTAACATTACTTAGATATGGCACATCATTGACTATTATGCTTTTCAATATTTGTGTACATACAAATTACAGTCCAACCGCTGAAAGAATGTGTTTGACAGCTGCTATTTCAAAACACTGAATAAAAACTAAATTATTTAACTACTAATAACTTTGTTTCTTTGGTGTCAGATTATAGGTGGTAGGCAAATTTACTACCTATGTTATTGTAGCTGTCAAAACGCGTTCTCAGTAGCTAGACTCCTTCTTAGAGATACATAAGCATTTTATATCTGTTTCAGACAATGGTTGCACATTAACACTGTCTAATATTAAGCACATTACAGCTTGGGGCAGATATCAAATAATCTTAATTCTTAGCATAACTTTAACTTATATTACTTCTTACTTTTAGTCAGATTAAAACCATAATAATATCATCGACAGTTGCATCTATGAATTTTTAACTTTTAGCACACATAGCAAAATGCTGAAGCAGCTTTTCCTTTGTTCTTTCGCTATTATGCTAGTTGATTTATTAGAATTAATTTGTCTAATGAACTATGGTCCATTTAGAAGGCTTTTCACATTCGCCAACATCGGGACATAATCTATTAAATGTAGTATCACTATCAAATCCCAAAATCTCCCTTTCCTCTTGTATTCGATATGTAAAAGTACTCTCATGAGTGCCTATAAAATAAGCGCTGCGGGAACAAATAATTTGTTCAATGATAGCTATTTGTCCATCTATATATTTATCTACATTTGGCAAGTAAACATGAGCTGTATACCCAAACAACTTAAATTCAAGCTTTAAAAGCTTTAACTCGTCAAAAGAGCCATCTGAAGCAATAAAAACATTTTGTACATCTAAAGAATTCTTTTTAATTGCAGCATCAACTTGTTTCACTGTTTCTCCAATGGATGTGCTTCGGTTTGAGCGGTGGAAGTCTTGGCGTCTCCAGTGTATTGCCAAGTAGTTTGTACATTTCGTTCTTAGGCAATCTAATTTATTTCTAATATACAACTCAGCAGCAAAAATGAGTTCTTGATTGAACTGCATACTCTTTCTACAGTTCCAAAAAGTTTGGGTTCCATAAGAAGTGTGTAAGGGTATCTCACCATGTGCAAACATGACTTTTTTATCATCTGGACTGAGATTTATTACATCCCATATTTGTGAAATACTGCCTTGAAATTGTACGCAAATGATATTTGTTGCTGTTATGTTACGGTATCCCCAGAATTCACTCTTGTAATTGCAAGGACCAACAACAGCCCACTTCTCTTTAAAAATACCATTTTCAAACGGTTCATCATAATTTTGAAGGACATACAAGGTGTCTATTCTAAGGCCATACTTGCCAGAAACCTGCATCACTTGGTGCATTTCTAGTACGTCAACGAACATACCAAGTGTGCTAACGTTGAAAAACATGCTCCACGGCTTAGGAGGATCGTGAAAACTTCGTGTTCTCCAATGGTACATATTATGCCAAGGAGGTAAAACCAACTGCCACTCCACCTTTTCCCCACGGGCTTGAGCCTCTGCAAGCATGATAGCAAATCTCATATATACATCACGCCGTAAATTAAAGCCTTCAGGAGGATTCACGTCATAAAATAGGAGCCTCTGCTTTTCGTAGATATATGTTTCGCCGACATTTTTGTCTTTACAGGTTTCTTTATTGCTATCGCAGTGACCATTGTGTTTAGCTTGGTCAGCAGAAACTAGCAATAAATTAGTGAACAACAAGCCAATAATAAACATTTTCACGATGTGTGTTTTTTACTAAACTAGTAACTAGAGAGAATTAAAACATTACAATCACTGAGCAGCGCTATGGATATGGATCGAGCATATATATATAAATAAAGATACCTGTCAATGTCAACTTGACAAGATGGTGTCAAGTGTCAAATGATGAATGAATGAGAAGTACGTGAAATGGACCGTTTTTTTATTATTTTCTTAGCTGGCAACATGAACCTGCTGATGTCATAGCATGTTTTGTTCCGAAAAACATACAGTGGAACTAGTAAACAGAAACATTAAAGCGCGACAAATATAATCACAAAACGTTCATGTGTGAAAGAGATACTAAATAAATCAATAACAATGAATGTCATCGCCGCCGTCGTGCGTAAGTCGTGAAACGTGAAGTGAAATGTCAAAAAAACAAAAAAGTGAGTTTTTTTTTTTCGGCGGGAACCTGAAAAGTGAAAAGGCGCGCTTTTAAACAAATATTTTTAAAAAACCCAAAATTATTGTAAATTTGTATATTTTTCGTGTATATAGTCTTGTATATATTTGTAAATAGAGCACAACCTTAGAGAGGGCCCAAGGATGGGCAAAAAACGTAAAAGAAAAGGAGATGACTCTCCACCTGATGAGCAGCAGCAGCGGCAGGTCTCATCCTTCGAGTCTTGCGATTCCGACTCGGACTCTCTGAAGTCGATCGCTGTAGAAACACCAAAAGCTAAAAACAAGGATAAGTATGACATCTTTAAGGTACGTGGATACTCGCGTAAGTACCCTGAAGACTCGAAAAAGACCGAGTTTATTGTGTTTCTTTCGCACGTGGAAGAAAACATTACTTTCAGCGACAAGGATCGTATGGCACTGTCCAAGGGTTTGCGGGAGCATGGTGTTTCAGGCGTCATGCACCTCAAGTCTATAAACAAGTACAAAGTAGGTATAACCTTCGATTTACCTAACAACGCCAACATGTTTCTGCAAAATAAAAAGTTACTGGAGCAACTGTCCCTGAAGGCAAATATACCGGCTGGAGACACCGAAGTGACGGGTGTACTCACCTCGGTGCCGACCGACATGTCTAATAAGCAGATATTCTCACTAATCGGAAGCTCTAAGAATGTTATACAGGTCAGGCGCTTTATGCGCAGAGTTAGAATTGACGGTGGCGCTGCTGGCGCGTCCTTCGTGCCCACGCAGGCAGTCGCAGTTACATTTGCGTCTACCAACCTTCCCGAGTACGTTTATCTTGACTCATGGCGTCATGAGGTGAAAATGTACATACCTCCCGTAAAACAGTGTCTGAAATGTATGTCTTACGGCCACATAGCCAAATTCTGTAGGAACACCGAGGTATGCTCAGTCTGCTCAGAAAACCACAATTTCAAAACATGTCAAGTTGACTCCAAAAATGCTAAGTGTGTCAATTGCAAAGGTAATCACATAGCCATTTCATCAGCATGTCCCATGAAAAAACAAAAAGTCGAAGAAAACAAGATTAAGTCCCGAAATGCTACCTTCTCAGATTTGTTTGATTCAAAGTCATTCCCAGCACTAGCAGCACGAACACTTGATGTTCAAGTAAACAACCTTATGAAATCAGAAACATTTATTAACATTCTAATTGAAACAATAACCAAAATTATCAGTAACAAAGATGTACCTATAAACTCAGGGTCTATTCGAGAGACTCTTAAAAAAACCCTCAGTAATAAATTACCTCCTACTTCCTCATAATGGATCAGTTAAATATTATACAGTGGAACGCACAAAGTCTAAATAGTAACAAGCATATATTTATTAACTACCTCTACACAAATAATATACATATTGCGATCATTTCAGAAACATGGTTTAAAGCTAACCAAAATTTTAAAATTAAAAATTACAACATTGAACGTAATGATTGTGGAAATAGCCATAATGGAGTGGCCATAATCATTCATAAAAGCATCACATATTCAAATATCAACACATACTTTGATGATTCGATACAAAATATCTGTGTCAAAATCACAGTAAATAAACAGGATTTATGTATTGTCAGTTTTTATAGTCCTACTAATTGTAACCCAGCTTTTAATAAAGCTAAATTTGATACATTGGTAAAATCGATTCCTAGTCCTTTCATATTCGCAGGGGATTTCAATGCCCATCACACCTCTTGGGGTTGCGGTTCTGACTCTCCCCGTGGAAGGGAGGTGTTGGAAGTCATCGATGACAACAATTTAGTCTTGCTTAATGATGGTCAAGCAACAACAGTTGGTTCATTAACGTGGCGTCCAAACGCACTTGATTTGTCGTTGGTTTCCCCATCACTGGCTCTTCATTGTGAATGGTCTGTTCTTGATACTCCTCTTGGTACTAGTTACCACCTTCCTGTAATCATAAAAGTATTGCTTAGTAATAATAATGTAAATTCAGATGGAAACTACTGTAATGGCAAACACTTGCCCATCTACCCAAATTATAAACAGGTAGATTGGAAAGTGTTTAGTAGCTGTGTAGATGCATTATTGAATGATTTTGAATTGAATCTTTGGAGTCCTCAGGACGCATATTTGCTATTTTGTAAAATATTACAATCAGCAGCAAAATCCGCTTCGAATTTAAATAGTAGTTGTTCTAACAACATTAATCAATCCTGTCATAGGAATCTCGGTAAAAAACCTCACCTTCCATGGTGGAACCAAAAGTGCTCAGAAGCTGTTCTAAAATTCAAAGAAGCATATCTTAAGTTTAAGTACAACCCAACAGAAACCAACTACTTGGAATTTAAAAGACTTCGAGCTCTCAAAAAACTTATTATAAAAATAGAAAGACAGAACAGTTGGAAATCTCTCTGCGAAACTTTTAATCGTTGTACTCCTATGTCCATTATATGGAAATTTATGCGTAAATTTAATAAAACATTTGTTTCTAGCAATAATGCAGATGATTCCTGGATTTTAGATTTTCTACAGATGTATACCCCAGATTTTGTATCAAATGGTCTCAACACATCATATAGTAGCACTGGCAATATAAACTCCAGCAATAGTTACTTCCTTAGTCCATTTTCTATCAATGAATTAATATCTGCTGTCACATCTAGAAGAGATACTGCCTTTGGTCTTGATGGTATACCATATTCTTTTTTTAAAAATTTCAGCAGTAAGAGTATGGAAATCTTCCTAAAAATACTGAACTTACTCTGGGAAAACAATAATATACCCCACGATTGGAAAGTAGATTGTCTGGTACCAATTTTAAAACCTAACAAACCAAAATTGTGTCCTGATTCCTATCGCCCTATAGCGCTTACTTCATGTGTTGGAAAAATATTTGAACAATTGTTAAAGCAGCGTTTGGAGTTCTATATAGAACAAAATAAAATTTTACCTTCAAACCAATTTGGTTTCCGTAGAAATCGTTCAGCTAGGGAGAGTATCTGTCAGTTACAACTTGATATCCATAATGCTTTAGATGCACATAATCATCTCCTTGCTGTTTTCTTCGACATCACAGGGGCCTTTAATAGTGTGAATATTGATATACTTTGTCAGGAATTGTTGTTAACAGGAATACCTGGAAAGATTATACACTGGATTAAAATTTTTTTATGTAGCCGTGAAGTCTTTGTTAAATATAATAGGCATCTATATGGTCCTAGACTTTCAACAAAAGGAGTTTGTCAAGGCGGCATTTTATCGCCATTAATTTTCATATTGTACATACGTCGTTTAAATATAATATTAGGCTCAAAAGTGAAAAATTTGCAGTTTGCAGATGACCTAGTTGTTTATGCATCAGGAAATAATATAAATCAACTGGTTGAAATTGTTAATGATGCATTGGCAAATCTCAATAATTATTTTTCTTACCTTGAACTTGATGTTAATCCTTCAAAGTCAAAGGTTGTTCTCTTTGGGAAAAGGTGTCCCAATATGCCTGTTGTTCATTATAAAGGTTCTTCTTTACCTGTTTCACTTGATGTTAAATTCTTGGGAGTATTGTTCTCCCACAATTTATCCTGGAACAATTATTTAAAACATTTAATAAACAAAGCTAACAAAGCTTTTAATGTATTAAAATCTTTGTCTGGTACATACTGGGGTGCAGACCCACAAATTCTACTATTATTGTACAAATCATTAGTTCGTAGTCATTTTGAATATGGTTTTTTATGCTTTGCTGCAGATGATAAAATTGTAAATAGTCTAGATGCTTTTCAAAACAAATGCATGCGAATAATAACAGGGGCATTTAGAAGCACACCTATAAATGCAATGCAGATTGAATGCAGTCTGCCCCCCATGACCATTCGTTTTAGGTATCTTAAAGAAAGATTTCTCCTTAAACTCTACAGTGTCTCTAACAATAGTCTTATAACTAATCTGTCTAATACATTAACCCAATCCACTGCTAAACCGTTTTATATGCTACAGGGATATGAAGGTTTCTTAGATTTTCTTCAAAATCTAAATATCTATCAATCAAACCATATTTTGCCTTGTTATGAAGGATCTTTTATTAGCAAATTTCCAGCAATGAATATAGTCATAAACAAAAAACTGTCAATAAAAGAAGAAGTATATACAATGTTGGCAGAGTGGACAGGTCACAAATTTGTTTACACAGATGGGTCGAAAAATGATAATGCTGTGTCTTACGCAATATTTGAACCCTCATTGAACATTGCTGTGGGATATAGAATTGATAAACATGCTAGCATTTTTACTGCTGAAGCTGTTGCTATTTTGAGTGCTTTGAAGCACATCAAAAACAAAAATCAGGGACACACAAGATGGGTTGTTGTTAGTGATAGCATGAGTGTTTTGAAAAACTTGGCAAATAACAAATTACATGCTAACACTAATTACATTATTTACTTTATAAAACAATTATGGGTGGAATTATCTGATTCAAACATACAAGTCAGCTTTGCGTGGGTACCTTCACACATAGGTGTTGATGGCAATGAAAAAGTTGACTATTTAGCCAGCACTATAGTTAAATTTTCAGATGTTATTTCCAGGTATGCCAATGATGCAGATGTTTCATTGCCATACACAGATATTGTAAGCCTCCTAAAACAAAGGATGGTTCAACTATGGGGGAAACATTCGTACCATTGTACACAAGTTGAAAACAAAGGTTCTTGGTATGCCGCTTTAGATGTTCAGATAAATTCAAAGCCATGGTTCTGCAAGGCCGGTACTTTTTTAAACAGAAAGTTTTATTCAACTGTTTGTCGTATGCGTTTTGGTCACTGTCGTTTGAACTTTCATCTCCATCGCCTTCGAATGGTGAATTCCCCATATTGTGATTATTGTCAGTCCTCGAATATCCAATCCTTAGATCACATTTTCTTTGAGTGTTCATCTTTCAGCATTCAGCGCCTTGTGTTGATAGACGAACTTCTACAAATCTATGATAAACCTGAACTGGTCCCGCGGTGCATTCAGGAGTTGCTTGAAAATGCCTCTGTTTTTACCTATTTGTATAAATTTATATTGTGTACTGTAAATGAGATTTAGAATAAGATATAAAATGATAATTTTATTATTACAATACATATTACAATGGGTTTTTTTTATAAAGTTTTTTTTGTGTGTAAATATATAAATGTAAATAAAGGTATTTGACTGACAGTCTGACACTGGCAGTCTGTCTGTCAGTGTCGGAGTGACGAAGTAAACGTCAACAATTGACGCTTGAAGTTATAAGGTACCTACTAATTGTAAGGGAAAAATTAAAATTGACTTTCATTATCTCGGAAATGAACAAAGGACGATGATCCTCTTACTTATGACAAAAATGATCCGGATTTGACTATGAAATTAATAAAACGAATGAAATTAATATCCTAACTATGACGAAAGAAGTAAATCCTACGAAAGACTAGGCAGTATGGTCTCATGACTTTAGCCTGCCCAATAGGGCGAACAAAAAAAAAAAAAAAAAAAAAAAAAAAACAAAAAAGTGAAACGTGAATGCACCGAATGAAGATTTTTGGAAATAGAAATTATCAAAGAAATAAGAGAAATACCATCATTTCTCAATTAAATCAATAAATATGGAGTTAAACGATGTAATAGTCAACCAGCCTGTAGTTATCGACAACGTAAGTACCGGAAAATCACAGAATGAAACTTGTGTATATATGTTACAATTGGCGCACCTAATTTTTTTGGAAATTCTTATTGTTAAGTGTACAAAAGCAGTTAAAATGAGGGCACTAGCATTGTTACGCCTTTCCCACGTGTATTGATGCAATATTTTGATTTGTTTGTTCATAATTTATTCTTAATATGACTCATTCTTACGTCAACATCACCTTACTTCTATGTTTATATGCCGGTTTGTTTTAGGGCTCCGGTGTCATCAAAGCGGGCTTCGCTGGTGACCAGATACCAAAATGCAGGTTTCCTAACTAGTAAGTATTAATTTTTGAGTTACATTCCTACTACAGGTTAATTTTTTTTATCCTCACTCGTACATGACAAAATATTTCTGAATTTCATAACTTCACAGTATCGGCCGGCCCAAACACATCAGGGTAATGGCTGGAGCTCTAGAAGGAGAGCTATTTGTTGGTCCCAGAGCAGAGGAACACAGGGGGCTTCTCACCATAAAGTACCCTATGGAACATGGGATTGTCACAGACTGGAATGATATGGAGCGAGTGTGGAACTATATTTATAGCAAGGTCAGAATTTTTTAAGGTGTTAGGAGCACACCATCAAGTGTGTATTGTGGGTGGCAGTGAACTTTAACCACAGGCTAACTAGCTCATCAAGAAATTCATTAACAAACAACATTCCTGATTGAAGGGTAGTAGCTAAGGCTAGTAGTAGCTAGCCAAGCGAGTAATAGAAGTGCTAAGGTTTTATCACTATGTTTCCTTTCACTAGAATCTTACGCTCCTTGCAGGATTGAAACTCTATAACACACACATGGCAAGTTGATGTTACCACTAACCAAATATAGCTTCAAATGTGGCTTTTTATAACATTCAACATTTTCCACAATTCACACGATGTTCCAATTGCTTTTGTTTTATATATCACTTAGGGTCTTACTTATAAAAACCTCGCTATGTAGTACTTAGCCACCTCTCAACTAATCAGTTCATAAACTCCTAATCCATGATTATCATTTCCTTACCTATAAACGTTACTTAGCTTTTGCTTAGATAACAGACGCATAAACGACTGTCGCCACAGAGAACAACCAAAATAATCGACTAAAATACGAAATAGAACGAATATTTGTTCTCAAAATTCGATTTTGCATGTGTGACAAGGTTGTGAATGTCATGATTAGGACGATATTGACAGTTAACCTGCTTAAAAATGGAAACAATTGTCACACGTGTTTCATTTTTTTTCAAAAAAAAAGGACAGACTTAGTAACAGTAACCTCAAAGCACACCACCTTTTTGATTTCGACAACAATGTACACCGTCAAACAGATTTTTTAAATGCGCCATCTTGACTCTTTGCAGACTTAAACTAGGTTCCGATGGTGGTTCATTTTGACAGCTATTTAGGAGTTACTTAGCGCTAAATCGCGTTTATAGGTGAGAATTTTGTTAATCTGTTGCTAAGCAATTGACTAAAAGATAAGAGGAGTTTATGAGTAAGACTGTTAATTTCAAGAATTTTTTTTTTTATTATCATCATCTAGCCCTAAACTGAGCAAAACTGGTACTATGTAGGCCAGACAATTGATAGAGTACTTATTTATATACATTTTGTTTGTAATTACATACATAGAATACAATATAACACACAGACAGAACAAACACCTATGTTCATCACACAAATGTTTGTACTGGATGGGAATCAAACCCACAACCTACAGTTCAGAAGGCAGGGCTACTACCAACTGAGCTATCAGGCCAGTCAGTTCAGTGACTGTGGTGGTGTGCTTGCCAAGAAGAACCCTTCTCACCTTACTCTTGAAAACTGTTTAATTATTATAGCTACTTAGAAACACAGTAAAGAGTTCTCTAACTCTCAAAACTCTTTCCTAGGATCAACTATCAACGTTCTCTGAGGAGCACCCAGTACTCCTGACAGAGGCTCCGCTCAATCCTCGTCGGAACCGGGAGAAGGCTGCGGAGGTGTTCTTCGAAACATTCAATGTTCCCGCGCTCTTTCTTTCCATGCAGGCTGTGCTTAGCTTGTGAGTATGCCTTACTAACTGATGCAGGGAGTGTAAACTAGTCTACTTTCATGACCAAGAATGGTAGATAGATAGATAGATAGATAGAAAATGCTTTACTGCACAAGAGTAAATCGAGTACATAGGCGAACTTAATGCTAAGTAGCATTTTCTTCCAGTTAACCTTTATTTAGTGTGGAACGAGTGATAGTGCTGGTTGAAAAAAGAATAAGAAAATATTACCCAAATAAAAAAAAAAAATGAGAGGTAGGTAGATATATAACAATAATAGTTTAGATATTATAAGGTTTATAAATAACTAGCGGCTCGCCCCGTAGTGGTGTAGCCTATGTTACTCAGGGTGAATGTAGCTTTCCAATGGTGAAAGAATTTTTGAAATCGGCACAGTAGTTTTTGAGTTTGTTTGTTACAAACATACACACAAAAATAAAAATCTTTCCTCTTTGTAATAGTGGTGTAGATAATAAAATTTAATGCATACAATATCTTACATATTTCATTTACTTATATATGGTATAATATATAATGAATTGTTTCTCTTGCATCGAAAAGAGCAAAACGGCATAATAGTCACGACAATACACCTGTCACGACAGCAACACACACCAGGACCCTAATTCTGTATGACCAATTTACGATTCCTTGCTTCGAAACCACGCGAATTCCTTGTCTTACATAAGAAATCTGCAAAAATCTACTCTCTATGAAATGAGAACGAAACCGCGCGAAATGAATGTGGAATTGGCGCGATTTGAACTGTCAAAAATCATATGTTCCACTGAGGCGCGTTCCGAAACATCAACCTGTCAATAGTTACCACCACTTATGTCGATATTAAATATTCAAAATAAAACTAAAATGTAGAGTGAAGGTATTTCTAAAGGTTTTCTGTCAATTTTAAATAATTACCCATGGCTTCGTTATATCACAACATAAATATAAGCCATTACTTTATTTTAATTTTTTATCGGTTTTGGGATGAGAAATCCTTTAGTTCTAATTCGGAACGCACTCGAGGGATCCAAAACCTGTCATAGATAATTTTTCTAGATTATACAGAATACAAAAATAGTCGATTCCTTGCTGTGACACGATTTGTACAAGACACGATAACGACGGGGTTTCTATATCGTGTGGAATCTGTTTTCATACAGAATTATGACCCTGCACAGAGTGTGGTCGAGCTTGCCGCTCCCGTGTTGGCCTATATAGTAATTTTATTTTATTTATTTTACTAAATCCACATCCCTTAATTAACAAAGTTTATACCTTATACACTAAACCTACAGCCAATATTGGATTTGCATTCTGTATGTTTAGAAAAAAAAATTACAAGACAGTCATCAGAAAGAACACGAGAAAAAAAAAGTATACTATAAACATAAAATGACGATAAAACAAAGAATATAATTATATAAATACGCTATAATTATTAACTATTTACTTTCTAGTTGCTCAATGAGGATAATTATGTTCCCACCTAACCCACAAAAAACGACGAAAGTGTCTTTCGCAGAACACAGACACTGCTTAAATCATCTGTAAAAGACGGAAAAGACCATGTATGTACCTATGTAAACTATAGTCTACTCCTACTGCAATGAATTTATGAATAATAAAAATAAGAAACAAACAATTTATTGTCACCATAAATAAAAATAAAATAATACATAAAACAGTTACCAAATTAGTTACTGTGAAGGAGTATCACAGATTAACGAAAAAAAAAACAATTGTGGCTCTGTGGGTGGATTATTACTTTATAATCTGCGGTAGGTCCCACAGACCCACAAAAGAGCACAGAGGATGAAACACACACACACAGACAGTAATATTTCCTCCTAGATACGCGACGGGTCGGACGACAGGCGTGGTGCTGGACTCAGGCGATGGGGTCACACACGCGGTCCCCATATACGAAGGGTTCGCGATGCCGCACAGCATCATGAGGGTCGACGTCGCTGGGAGAGATGTCACGAGATACCTTAGGTAAGTTAAGTGAAAATAATTAGAAAAAAAAAACGTTATTCCAAAAACACATGCAATAAACTAAATAACGCCCTTAGGGTGCGTTTTGTGGTCTGTAGTTAAGGTAACCAATGGTTAAGAATGCTAACAAATTTTGACTATTGGTTAGAACTTGTAAGAATTTTAAACCATTGGTTACCTTTACTAGGTGGTAGGAAAGTTCGTCTAGGTAGGTACCACCGCTTTGCCAGTTATTCTGCCGCCAAGCAGTAGTGTGCAAGCACTACTGTGTTCTGGATTGAAGGCATTGTATCTAGTGAAATTACTGGGCAAATGAGACTTTATGATCTGATCACTCAGTCTAGTAATCTGATTACTAGACTGGGTGATGTCTCAGGACGACTTGCGCAGTGCAGTGTCGCGCGAAACTTTATTGTTTTAAAGTTCCGGGTGACACTGCAACTGTTATGGGCAGCCGTGTCACTTAACATCAGGTGAACGACTAGCTCGTCACGTCATTCATTTACATAAAAAAAAACCTTAAATAGGGATAAAAAAGCCTACCCTTATTATACAATAAACGTTTCATGTTCAGATTGGATAACAATGCATGGTAGATAATGAGCAGCTTTCCTAAGGCCCCGGTCTCTTATTAAATGCTATATGCGGCGTCCGACTTCAGCGTTTTCGTTCCGATCGACGTCTGAACGCCAGGCACAGCGTCAGCGGTCAATACATCTCATAGCGAACGATGACGTCTCGTTCACAACAGTAGTCGACGAACAGTGCTCGCGTGTAGTCGTGTGATATAAAATGGATATAAATTCGACACTTTTGGCAGCGCTTGTGTTACTTCGTACAATGCATTATAACATTTGACTGATTTAATGAATAACTCGTCTTTTTCTTTATCAAACTTCGACATTTTGTACTGACGCCAAATACGACATTCACACTGCAATGCTTCGAAATAACTAGAGACGCGGCGCAAAGCGTTTGAATGCTGCCGACGGCGTCCACACGCCAACGTCAGCGTGTGAAAGTGACCACAACAGTACATTTCTATAGTAAGCATCGTGACGCTGTACGCGGCCGGCGGCGTTTATAGGAGACCATAGCCTAATGTGATGTCATTTTAGCACATTAGCATTATTTCCCTCGCTAGGTGGCTTTGGCGACAGTTCCGGAAACAGTAGTGTGGTAAGAGCAAAGAGGATTTTGTATTTTTTTTTACTATTTACGTTTTCTAAACGAAGTTCTCCTCTGCCATCATAAAAAAACTAAATGCAAAATATACGCGAGCGCCATCTGTCGATGACGAGACAACTAAACTGACAATGCCTAAAAGAAAACTGCTTATCGATGTCATTGTAAATTTTTTTTTTTTTTAATGTGATTGAATGACGTGACGAGCTAGTCGTTCACCTGATGTTAAGTGACACGGCCGCCCATAACAGTTGCAGTGTCACCCGGAACTTTACAACAATAAAGTTTCGCGTGACACTGCACTGCGCACGTCATCCTGAGACATCATCCAGTTTAGTAATCAGATTACTAGACTGAGTGATCAGATCATAAAGTCTCATTTGCCCAGTAATTTCACTAGCTACAATGCCCTTCAAACCGGAACACAGTAGTGCTTGCACACTACTGCTTGGCGGCAGAATAACTGGCAAAGCGGTGGTACCTACCTAGACGAACTTTGCAAAAAAGTCCTACCACCTAGTAAAATCCAATATGGCGGACGGTCCAAGATGGCGGACCAGTTATATTGTTTATGCACGCCCTGTATATGGGTATCAAATGAAAGGGTTTGCTGAGAAGAATACGAAACAATAAAATGTCTAACGCTTATTTTCAAATATGTATTTATTTATTTTACCAGTTTTATTTATTTTATTTTATTTTTTTTACTAAATCCACAGCCCTTAATTAACAAAGTTTATACCTTATACACTAAACCTACAGCCAAAATTGTTTTTTTTTTTTAAATTTTTTTTTAGTTTTCTTTGTTTTTTTCGTTTTTTATTATTATTTTGTGTGATACTGTTACAGATTACTTCTACGCAAAGAAGGTGTGAACCTCCGCACATCGGCCGAGCTGGAAATAGTCAAGTCCATAAAGGAGCGCGCTTGCTATCTCTCGCCTAACCCGCTCAAAGAAGAAACTTTGGACACCGAGCGGTCGCAGTTTACGTTACCTGACGGCACCCAGTTGGAGGTAAACTATAAATCCAGTGTTTTTTTTATTTGGCTCTACGCTATTAGCGTATTTAGCCAGTTTTAACTTTACATTACAGTAGTAGCAGTTACAGTATGGCAATGGGCAGGTCACATCGCTCGTAGAACTGACAACCGATGGTGAAGAAAGGTTCTCGAGTGGCGACCACGAACCGGAAGACGCAGCGTAGGCCCCCACTAGGTGGACCGACGATCTGGTTAGAACCGTGGGGAGCCGATGGATGCAAGAGGCGAGCAGCCGCTCTAAGTGGCTCCCTATGGGGGAGGTCTATGTTCAACAGTGGAAGTCTCCCGGCTGTTGTTGATGATGATAGTATGTTCCTATTTGGTTCCAGATTGGACCAGCCAGGTTCCGTGCACCAGAAGTTTTGTTCCGGCCTGATCTCATCGGTGAGGAGTGTGAAGGTAAGGCTACTCCGGAACAGACTAAGTGAGATCGCAAGCCATAAAAATTCCAAAGTGTGTCCAGTTTTTTTTTTCTTTTTGTAGTCAACTTTTGTATCTATATGATAATGAAAATCGAGGAAAGTTAAAATTATTATTTATGGTATAAGAAAAAAAATATTTTGGTGCCACTGTGCCATTTGTGTGGCAACCCATAATAGAACAACCTTTTTTTTTTTTGTATGTCATTGAATGACGTGACGAGCTAGTCGCTCACCTGATGCCATAACAGTTGCAGTGTCACCCAGAACTTTAAAACAATAAAGTTTCGCGTGACACTGCACTGCGCACGTCATCCTGAGACATCACACAGTCTAGTAATCAGATTACTAGACAGTGATCAGATCATAAAGTCTCATTTGCCCAGTAATTTCACTAGCTACAATGCCCTTCAAACCGGAACACAGTAGTGCTTGCACACTACTGCTTGGCGGCAGAATAACTGGCAAAGCGGTGGTACCTACCTAGACGAACTTTGCAGAAAAGTCCTACCACCTAGTGAAATTACCACCTAGTCTTGATACTTTACTGAATATGATTAAAATTTTTTAACAAATACAAAGTATTTGTTAAAAAATTTTAACAATATTTACTTATTATAACAATAATATTTTATATTTATATTTTAACAATATTTACTGAATTTTGTAAAGACAAAATTCAGTAAATATTGTTTGATAGAAAAAATAATTTGTATTCTACTACGTTTTATTAAAATGCTAAAATGGGCATACGTTTGACAACAACTCACCTGATGGTAAGTGACGAAGTTACTGAATACTGAAGGTTATATTATATATTTAACTCATTTATTTACAATTCTTAAGCCTAAGTTTTTTACAATATCTCTATAAAAAGTAATTTACAAAAATATTATAAAAACCTTAAACCTAGAGTGCCGCCGGCAGCGGGGCAGGACCCAAGCTACCGGTGGTTAGGGCTGCAGAGTGAGGAACCTCCTGACAATACGTGCCGTGTCAAGGAGTACTGCCTTCTGAATCTGACCCTTGATCCAACCGTCTAGCGAGAGCCTCTCGAGATGTTGGTCGAGGCTCTTCGCTATAAGGCCGTTTGCCGAAACGACTATCGGGACAATGCTCGTTGAGTCAACATTCCACATGGCGGTTACCTCGTGAGCCAAGTCAAGGTACTTGCTGAGTTTGTCCTTCTCAGCCTTCACGAGGTTCTCGTCATGCGGAATGGTGATGTCAACGAGCACTGCCCGGCGTTGGGACCGGTCTATCAGCACGATATCAGGCTTATTGGCTACAATAGTCCTGTCCGTGATGATAGAGCGATCCCAATAGAGCAATGCACGGCCATTTTCGAGAACCGGCCCCGGTGTGTACTTGTAGTACGGCACCTCAGATTCGACAAGGCCGTATTGAAGGGCAAGTTGCATATTATATATATTTTATACATATTATATAGTTGTTATATTATATATATATTATTATTTATAGTATTGACCTAAACTTAATAATAATTTTCACATGCCACAAGTATGGGCAAAATGGAAGAACTACCTACTAAAATCCTAACACCTACATCTATCTCCATTTATGTGAAACTAGCAGCGCCCCGCGGTTCCACCCGCGTTCCTACAGGAACCGTTCCCGTTTTCGGGATAAAAAGCAGCCTATGTTTTAATCCAGGGTATAAGCTACCTCCATACCAAATTTCATCCAAATCCGTCCAGTAGGGTTAGCACGGCCGGTAGACAAAACTGTCTTTCCCCTGTTTTACTCCAAGCAAGTATGAAGAAAGTGACGTAAAACGGGGAAAGACAATTTTGTCTACAGTCCGTGCTAACCCAGCTGCTGTTACAGCGTGAAAGAGTAACAAACATACACACATACGCACAAACTTTCGCCTTTATAATATTAGTGTGAAATAAATTTCATTTCATTTCATTTCCATGGGAAAAGGGAAGCGAGGGGGGAAAAGATAGGGGTAAAGGATGAATGGATGACACGGTGTGATCCCCTTTTTGTCGGATATTGTTGGTTATTGAATGCGAGGTCCGCTTATTAGATCCTTTTAGCAAATAAAAGTGGTAGTTCAGGTAAACGCAAAAATATAATATAAAAGAACAGTTTGGTTCCTTTCACAGTTTTCTGGTGAGTGTCAGACGAAAAATCAAAATATTTAAAATTCACAGAATGACATCGAATACATCTACAAAAGAAATACATAAAGAGTTTTAACTACCTAGTAGCTCATTACAACCTCTTCAACACTCCTCCTTAAATGAGGTACTAGAGCCAGTCCAAACTCCTCCTCAAACTTGCATTCCTTTCAGACATCTCTCATGCCTCTCTCTGCAAAGTCCTTTCGTCAGCACATCTGCAGGCATCTCATTTGTAGGCAAGTAGCTCAACTTAACCTTCCCCATTCGCACCATTTCACGAATGTAGTGATGCCTCACATCTATATGTTTGGTTCTTCGATGGTGCATGGGATTCTCAGCAATTTGAATTGCAGACTGACTATCACTATATAGTTTCACAGCTTCATTAATCCCAGTCAGCTCAGCTAGAAGTGCAGTCAAAAAAGCTGACTCTGCATCCCTCCGAAAGAGCCACATATTCAGCTTCAGCACTTGAGAGTGCTACTGTTGTTTGCTTGCGACATTCCCACGCTATAGGACATCCTCCAAGTGTGAATACAAAACCAGTATACGATTTTCTATCACACACGTCTCCTGCGTGATCTGCATCCACATAGCCAACCAGCTTATTCCCTGTCTTCTTGAAGATAAGCCCGAGTTCTTTGGTTCCATTCAAATATCTAAGCACACGCTTCGCAGCTGTCCAATGTGTTTGATCGTAACAACTATTAAACTGGCTTAAGTAACTAACTGCATATGCAATATCAGGTCTTGAGCAGACAGCTAGGTACATCAGTGAACCAATCAACTCTCTGTATGGCAGTTCACTTGGTGGAATGTACTTCTCATCTTGTGGTTTCACAAGTTTAATTCCACTTTCAACAGGAGTCTTTACACTCTTGCAGTTGCTCATCCCAAATTTCTTTAAAATCTTCTCAAGATACTCAGTTTGGTTGAGACGTATAGAGTTCTCCTGACGTTTGATTTTCATACCCAGAAAGACATCTACTTCACCAAGGTCTTTCATTTCGAACTTTGTTTGAAGTTCTTTTTTGACAGATATTCTCTCGCTTTTATTATTCCAAAAGACCAGAATATCGTCAACATAAACGGCAATAAACATCATGGAGTTATGTTGTTTTCTCATGTAAACACATGGTTCAGTTTCACATCTCTTGAAACCCATCTCCAACAAAACTTTGTTCAGTTTCTCATACCATGCTCTGGGAGCCTGCTTTAGCCCATATAGAGCCTTCTTCAGTAGACAGACATGTCCCTCTTTACCTGGTTCTTCGAAGCCTTTAGGTTGTCTCATGTAAACCTTTTCTTTCAACTCTCCGTTTAAGAACGCGGTAACGACATCCATCTGATCTACTTTCAGATTGTTCTCCACTGCTAGGGCTAACAGTAGTCTCAGACTACTATGACGTACTACAGGCGCAAAGGTTTCATTGTAGTTCAACCCTTTTATTTGTGTAAAACCTCTGGCTACGAGTCTCGCCTTGTACCGTATCTTCCCCGGCTCCTTTTTTATTCTAAATATCCATTTAGAATCCACGAAGTAGCCATTAGCCTTTTCTACTAACTCCCAGGTCCGGTTTTTCTTCATTGCATGAAGCTCTTCTTGAATAGCTTTCTGCCATTCACTTTTATCAGCTCTAGATAAAGCTTCTTCAACAGTTAGGGGATCTTCCTTCATATCTTCTTCTGCATAATAGAGAATATAATCACTCAAGTTTCTAGGCTTTCTTTCTCTAAGAGGATATCTTCTTTCAGGAACATCATAAGTAGTTTCCAATCTAGGTGCAGAACCTTCACTATCTTGCACTTCCGATTCAGGAACTTCCACTCCTTCATTGGGATTCACGGTCTCAATTTCATTTATTTCTCCAGCTGACTGTACCTCTTCATCAGCTATATTTTCCGTACAACGCTGCTCACCAATATCTTCGCAGTCGAAAAATTCATCAGGCCCTCTTGGTACTGCTGCATGTCGTTCCACTCGATGAGCTTCATTAGAGGCATCAACTTCTCGAATCAATATAGGTCTCTCCCAGCTGTCATCTGATGGTATCACTTCCACGATTTCATCATGAGTGTCATTTGCATGAACTCGGATTTGATTTTCAAAAAACACAACATCTCTTGCTTTATATAAGCTATGCGTCACAGGATCTATAAGGCGATAGCCTTTTGTTGTTTCGCAATAGCCGACAAACAGCAGTTCTTTTGTTTTCGAATCAAACTTCTTCCGCTTTTGTTTCGGAACATGCATAAACGCCCGGCAGCCGAAAACCTTTAAATGACTCAGGTCTACCTTCTTGTTAGACCATGCTTCTTCAGGCGTCATCCCTTTTACAGCTCGTGTCGGACATCTGTTTTTCAAATAAACTGACGTGTTGACCGCTTCTGCCCAATACTTCTTGTTAAGTTTCGCTTCTTCAAGCATGCTTCTAGCTCGTTCCACAATCGAACGATTTGCCCTCTCACTTACTCCATTTTGTTGCGGTGTATATTCCACTGTCAACTGGTGAATAATACCATTATTCCGCAAAAAAGTATTTACGCGTTCATTGACGTAATCGGTCGCGTTGTCTGTTCGAATTGCCTTTAGTTTTTTACCCGTCTGATTTTCAACAAGCGTTTTAAACTCTACCAATTTCGAATAAACTTCACTTTTGTTTCGCAAAAAATAAACAAAAGTTTTTCTCGATTTGTCATCAATAAATGTCAAAAAGTACTTATACCCCGTAAATGAAGTAGTTTCTATTGGCCCATAGACATCACTATGTACAAGTTCAAGTAGTTCAGTAGCACGCGTACTCTTTTGTTTCGGAAAAGGTAATGTAGTTTGCTTACCTTTCAAGCACGACACACACTGTACTGAAACTGGATCCTTGAAACATATACCTCTAGCCAGTCTGTCACGTAATATTTTCATGTTGCCGAGTCCCAAATGTCCAAGTCTGCGATGCCATAGTTGGACTGCATCATCAGCGTTTGTTTTTAAAGCTGAAAACATGTGAGGATTAGAATTGGACTTGACTACATAAATCCCTTTCTCTTCCTTGCATACCAACTCAACCTTACCGCTCACTTGAAATTCTTCCGACTTATACAACTCGCAACCTCTTTTCGAAAATACTACCACAAAGTTACGATTCACTAACGTACTTACACTTAATAGATTCGCAGCTAACTTCGGCACGAAAACAGCTCCCTTCACACTCACGTTCAGTTCTTCCGAACAAACATCACCTCGGCCTTCACCTTCCACCCTGTTCCCATTCGCGCAGGATATTTGGACTGGCTCTCCTAACTTCACATAGTTATCTAGCCAATCTCTCCTGTTAGTCATATGAAATGACGCTCCAGAATCAATTATCCACTCTTGCGATGAATTTCTATAGGTATGAAGTGCCGTATGTGTAGTGTGCGCTTGACAGTTATGCTTCTTGGGGCAAAAACGCGCTTTATGTCCTTCCCCGCACACGTAGCATTCTATCTTCTTCTTTTCTGTCTTGCCTTTGTCTTTCTCCTTTGCCTTGCTATAGCTTTTCTTTCTAGCAGCACTCAAGGCATTCTGCGGCGAACCCTCTGACGTCACATTGACGTCAATCTGTAGCAATTTGGTTTTAACGTAATCGGTTGTCAACGTTATATTGCTATTCTCTATAGCCATTCTCATCGGCTCGTACTGGTCTCCTAGCCCTTGTAGCATAAGTGCAGCTATCAGCTCGTCGTCTACTTCTTTGCCCATATCCGCTAGCTGATCGGCCAGCGACAGCATCTCGGTGACGTAGACTCGTGGACTGCTATACATACTCAGCTTTTGACTAACAAGGCGTCCTAGTAACCGGCATCTATTATTTACTCCTTGGTCTTCGAAGGCGGCTCTCAGCGCATTCCAGCTCTCTTTAGCTGTAGTTGCTTTCTTCACGTGCACCAGACAGTGTGGCTTCACCATAAGGAGCACCTTTGCACGTACCTTCCTGTCAATTTTAAGACCAGCAGCATTCAATGGTGTTTCTTCTATATATTCCCATAAATCTTCCATTACCAGATAAAGCTCCACTTGAACCTTCCATGTCGCGTAGTTGGTCGCGCCATCAAGTTTCTCTATGCTTTGCAGTAATCCTCCTGATACATGGGTATGCGGAGCACCATCGTCACCGACCGCACCACTTCTTACGTTTTCCATACTTGTAACCAATTTATATCCGACTAAAAATCTTCGTAGCGATGCTACCATGTTGGTTATTGAATGCGAGGTCCGCTTATTAGATCCTTTTAGCAAATAAAAGTGGTAGTTCAGGTAAACGCAAAAATATAATATAAAAGAACAGTTTGGTTCCTTTCACAGTTTTCTGGTGAGTGTCAGACGAAAAATCAAAATATTTAAAATTCACAGAATGACATCGAATACATCTACAAAAGAAATACATAAAGAGTTTTAACTACCTAGTAGCTCATTACAACCTCTTCAACAGATATTTCGTATAGTTATGTGTATTTGGTGTGAAATAAAGTATTCTATTCTATTCTAACCTTCCATATTCTCCAGGTCTTCACGAAGTCCTAATGTTCGCGATCCAGAAGTCCGACATGGATCTGCGTAAGGTCCTGTACCAGAACATAGTGCTAAGTGGGGGCTCCACTCTGTTCCGTGGCTTCGGGGACCGCCTGTTGGCTGAGATTAGAAGACTCGCGCCCAAGGATATGAAGATACGGGTAAGTGGAACACTTCGTTGACACTAATTCTTCTAGGCAAGCATGTACCATCGTAGACTGCGTCATCGCTTTTCATCAGGTGAGACAGTGGTCAAATGCTTTGCCTATAAACAATATAAAAAAATGTTAATATTGACACACATTAATTTTAATATTCACACAAATTCACTCTAATATAATATTATATAGTACATTGTTACACTAGGGATGAAAGTAACTTATGTAGTCCCTAGACGGGCTTTCGAGGGACTAAATAAGTCTTTATCACGACGACAAATTCATGTTAATATTCACACAAGTTCATGTTAATATTCGCACAAATTCACTGTAATGTTCACACAAATTCATGTTAATATTCACACAAATTCACTTTAATATTCACGATAACATTACCGAAACTCACGTTAAATCTTATCAATTCACGCTAACGCCAATTATTTTTACTTTAAAGTTTTAATTTAATGTGATTTAAAAAAAAAAACCAAATAAGTTATCATTTGGTTGTGTATCACACCATTTTTACGTGGTGTAAAATCGCTGTATAAAAAAAACAAATATTAAATAATAATAATACTTTAGAAAACTCAACAGTAACTATACGTTTTACGCATTATTTTCAATTTTCATCGACAGCCTGAAGACGTCCCCTGCTGAACATAGGCCTCCCCCTAAAACGCCACTTTGGACGCTTATCATAGGATGGTAGTCATAATCATCACGCTTGGCAGGCGGCTTGGTGATCGCAGTAGATTTAAATGTATCTCAAAGAATGCTGCCGCCCATTCTTTGGGTATTCCCTCAGCCGGCTCTTACGGGAAGAGACGGGTTCTATTCTCACACCGCTGGGACCACACGGTTTGTATTTATCTACTTAATATTTCTTTTCCAGATCTCAGCTCCCCAAGAGCGCCTATACTCCACATGGATAGGTGGCTCCATCCTAGCCTCTCTCGATACTTTCCGTAAGATGTGGGTCTCCAAACGTGAATACGATGAAGAAGGCCATCGCGCCGTGCATAGGAAGACTTTCTAGAGTTAAAGGGTGGGGGACTTTCGGGGGTGTGCGGGAACTTTCGGGGGTGGTGAACTTTAGGTTTGAGAGATGTTTCGGAGGTGGTTAAGAAGTTTCTCGAGGTGGATAAGAAGTTTCTAAGGTGGTCAAGAAGTTTCTGAGGTGTTCAAGAAGTTTCTAAGGCGGTTAAGAAGTTTCTAAGGCGGTCAAGAAGTTTCTGAGGTGTTCAAGAAGTTTCTAAGGCGGTTAAGAAGTTTCTAAAGCGGTTAAGAAGTTTCTAAGGTGGTCAAGAAGTTTCTGAGGTGTTCAAGAAGTTTCTAAGGCGGTTAAGAAGTTTCTGAGGTGTTCAAGAAGTTTCTAAGGCGGTTAAGAAGTTTCTGAGGTGTTCAAGAAGTTTCTAAGGCGGTTAAGAAGTTTCTAAGGCGGTTAAGAAGTTTCTAAGGCGGTTAAGAAGTTTCTGAGGTGTTCAAGAAGTTTCTAAGGCGGTTAAGAAGTTTCTGAGGTGTTCAAGAAGTTTCTAAGGCGGTTAAGAAGTTTCTGAGGTGTTCAAGAAGTTTCTAAGGCGGTTAAGAAGTTTCTAAGGCGGTTAAGAAGTTTCTAAGGTGGTTAAGAAGTTTCTGAGGTGTTCAAGAAGTTTCTAAGGCGGTTAAGAAGTTTCTGAGGTGTTCAAGAAGTTTCTAAGGCGGTTAAGAAGTTTCTAAGGCGGTTAAGAAGTTTCTAAGGCGGTCAAGAAGTTTCTAAGGCGGTTAAGAAGTTTCTGAGGTGGTCAAGAAGTTTCTAAGGCGGTTAAGAAGTTTCTAAGGCGGTTAAGAAGTTTCTAAGGCGGTTAAGAAGTTTCTAAGGCGGTTAAGAAGTTTCTAAGGCGGTTAAGAAGTTTCTAAGGCGGTTAAGAAGTTTCTAAGGCGGTTAAGAAGTTTCTAAGGCGGTCAAGAAGTTTCTAAGGCGGTTAAGAAGTTTCTATGGCGGTTAAGAAGTTTCTGAGGTGGTTAAGAAGTTTCTGAGGTGTTCAAGAAGTTTCTAAGGCGGTTAAGAAGTTTCTAAGGCGGTTAAGAAGTTTCTGAGCTGTTTAAGAAGTTTCTAAGGCGGTTAAGAAGTATCTCGAGGTGGTTCAGAAGTTTCTGAGGTGGTTAAGAAGTTTCTGAGCTGTTTAAGAAGTTTCTAAGGCGGTTAAGAAGTATCTCGAGGTGGTTCAGAAGTTTCTGAGGTGGTTAAGAAGTTTTTGAGCTGTTTAAGAAGTTTCTAAGGCGGTTAAGAAGTATCTCGAGGTGGTTCAGAAGTTTCTGAGGTGGTTAAGAAGTTTCTGAGCTGTTTAAGAAGTTTCTAAGGCGGTTAAGAAGTATCTCGAGGTGGTTCAGAAGTTTCTGAGGTGGTTAAGAAGTTTCTGAGCTGTTTAAGAAGTTTCTAAGGCGGTTAAGAAGTATCTCGAGGTGGTTAAGAAGTTTCTGAGCTGTTTAAGAAGTTTCTAAGGCGGTTAAGAAGTATCTCGAGGTGGTTCAGAAGTTTCTGAGGTGGTTAAGAAGTTTCTGAGCTGTTTAAGAAGTTTCTAAGGCGGTTAAGAAGTATCTCGAGGTGGTTCAGAAGTTTCTGAGGTGGTTAAGAAGTTTCTAAGGCGGTTAAGAAGTATCTCGAGGTGGTTCAGAAGTTTCTGAGCTGTTTAAGAAGTTTCTAAGGCGGTTAAGAAGTATCTCGAGGTGGTTCAGAAGTTTCTGAGGTGGTTAAGAAGTTTCTGAGCTGTTTAAGAAGTTTCTAAGGCGGTTAAGAAGTATCTCGAGGTGGTTCAGAAGTTTCTGAGGTGGTTAAGAAGTTTCTGAGCTGTTTAAGAAGTTTCTAAGGCGGTTAAGAAGTATCTCGAGGTGGTTCAGAAGTTTCTGAGGTGGTTAAGAAGTTTCTAAGGCGGTTAAGAAGTATCTCGAGGTGGTTCAGAAGTTTCTGAGCTGTTTAAGAAGTTTCTAAGGCGGTTAAGAAGTATCTCGAGGTGGTTCAGAAGTTTCTGAGGTGGTTAAGAAGTTTCTGAGGTGGTTAAGAAGTTTCTAAGGCGGTTAAGAAGTATCTCGAGGTGGTTCAGAAGTTTCTGAGGTGGTTAAGAAGTTTCTGAGCTGTTTAAGAAGTTTCTAAGGCGGTTAAGAAGTATCTCGAGGTGGTTCAGAAGTTTCTGAGGTGGTTAAGAAGTTTCTGAGCTGTTTAAGAAGTTTCTAAGGCGGTTAAGAAGTATCTCGAGGTGGTTCAGAAGTTTCTGAGGTGGTTAAGAAGTTTCTAAGGCGGTTAAGAAGTATCTCGAGGTGGTTCAGAAGTTTCTGAGGTGGTTAAGAAGTTTCTGAGCTGTTTAAGAAGTATCTCGAGGTGGTTCAGAAGTTTCTGAGGTGGTTAAGAAGTTTCTGAGCTGTTTAAGAAGTTTCTAAGGCGGTTAAGAAGTATCTCGAGGTGGTTCAGAAGTTTCTGAGGTGGTTAAGAAGTTTCTGAGCTGTTTAAGAAGTTTCTAAGGCGGTTAAGAAGTATCTCGAGGTGGTTCAGAAGTTTCTGAGGTGGTTCAGAAGTTTCTGAGGTGGTTAAGAAGTTTCTAAGGCGGTTAAGAAGTATCTCGAGGTGGTTCAGAAGTTTCTGAGGTGGTTAAGAAGTTTCTGAGCTGTTTAAGAAGTTTCTAAGGTGGTTAAGAAGTATCTCGAGGTGGTTCAGAAGTTTCTGAGGTGGTTAAGAAGTTTCTGAGCTGTTTAAGAAGTTTCTAAGGCGGTTAAGAAGTATCTCGAGGTGGTTCAGAAGTTTCTGAGGTGGTTAAGAAGTTTCTGAGCTGTTTAAGAAGTTTCTAAGGCGGTTAAGAAGTATCTCGAGGTGGTTCAGAAGTTTCTGAGGTGGTTAAGAAGTTTCTAAGGCGGTTAAGAAGTATCTCGAGGTGGTTCAGAAGTTTCTGAGCTGTTTAAGAAGTTTCTAAGGCGGTTAAGAAGTATCTCGAGGTGGTTCAGAAGTTTCTGAGGTGGTTAAGAAGTTTCTGAGCTGTTTAAGAAGTTTCTAAGGCGGTTAAGAAGTATCTCGAGGTGGTTCAGAAGTTTCTGAGGTGGTTAAGAAGTTTCTAAGGCGGTTAAGAAGTATCTCGAGGTGGTTCAGAAGTTTCTGAGCTGTTTAAGAAGTTTCTAAGGCGGTTAAGAAGTATCTCGAGGTGGTTCAGAAGCTTCTGAGGTGGTTAAGAAGTTTCTGAGCTGTTTAAGAAGTTTCTAAGGCGGTTAAGAAGTATCTCGAGGTGGTTCAGAAGTTTCTGAGGTGGTTAAGAAGTTTCTAAGGCGGTTAAGAAGTATCTCGAGGTGGTTCAGAAGTTTCTGAGGTGGTTAAGAAGTTTCTGAGCTGTTTAAGAAGTTTCTAAGGCGGTTAAGAAGTATCTCGAGGTGGTTCAGAAGTTTCTGAGGTGGTTAAGAAGTTTCTGAGCTGTTTAAGAAGTTTCTAAGGCGGTTAAGAAGTATCTCGAGGTGGTTCAGAAGTATCTCGAGGTGGTTCAGAAGTATCTCGAGGTGGTTCAGAAGTATCTCGAGGTGGTTCAGAAGTATCTCGAGGTGGTTCAGAAGTATCTCGAGGTGGTTCAGAAGTATCTCGAGGTGGTTCAGAAGTATCTCGAGGTGGTTCAGAAGTATCTCGAGGTGGTTCAGAAGTATCTCGAGGTGGTTCAGAAGTATCTCGAGGTGGTTCAGAAGTATCTCGAGGTGGTTCAGAAGTATCTCGAGGTGGTTCAGAAGTATCTCGAGGTGGTTCAGAAGTATCTCGAGGTGGTTCAGAAGTATCTCGAGGTGGTTCAGAAGTATCTCGAGGTGGTTCAGAAGTATCTCGAGGTGGTTCAGAAGTATCTCGAGGTGGTTCAGAAGTATCTCGAGGCGGTTCAGAAGTATCTCGAGGTGGTTCAGAAGTATCTCGAGGTGGTTCAGAAGTATCTCGAGGTGGTTCAGAAGTATCTCGAGGTGGTTCAGAAGTATCTCGAGGTGGTTCAGAAGTATCTCGAGGTGGTTCAGAAGTATCTCGAGGTGGTTCAGAAGTATCTCGAGGTGGTTCAGAAGTATCTCGAGGTGGTTCAGAAGTATCTCGAGGTGGTTCAGAAGTATCTCGAGGTGGTTCAGAAGTATCTCGAGGTGGTTAAGAAGTATCTCGAGGTGGTTCAGAAGTATCTCGAGGTGGTTCAGAAGTATCTCGAGGTGGTTCAGAAGTATCTCGAGGTGGTTCAGAAGTATCTCGAGGTGGTTCAGAAGTATCTCGAGGTGGTTCAGAAGTATCTCGAGGTGGTTCAGAAGTTTCCGAGGTGGTTCAGAAGTATCTCGAGGTGGTTCAGAAGTATCTCGAGGTGGTTCAGAAGTATCTCGAGGTGGTTCAGAAGTATCTCGAGGTGGTTCAGAAGTTTCCGAGGTGGTTCAGAAGTATCTCGAGGTGGTTCAGAAGTATCTCGAGGTGGTTCAGAAGTATCTCGAGGTGGTTCAGAAGTATCTCGAGGTGGTTCAGAAGTATCTCGAGGTGGTTCAGAAGTATCTCGAGGTGGTTCAGAAGTATCTCGAGGTGGTTCAGAAGTTTCCGAGGTGGTTCAGAAGTATCTCGAGGTGGTTCAGAAGTATCTCGAGGTGGTTCAGAAGTATCTCGAGGTGGTTCAGAAGTATCTCGAGGTGGTTCAGAAGTATCTCGAGGTGGTTCAGAAGTATCTCGAGGTGGTTCAGAAGTATCTCGAGGTGGTTCAGAAGTATCTCGAGGTGGTTTAAAAATTGGGAGGTGGTTAAGAAGTTTTGGTTGAGAACTATCTGTAAAGTCTGCGAGTGCTTAAGTGCTTTTTTGATTGTTTAGAGGATTTTTAGAAGTAGTTTTGGGTGTTTGGAGGATTTTTATGTATGTTTGGGAGTGTTTGACAAGCGTGTTTCGGTACTTTCACTTAAACCTTTTAGCTAAGTCCCCCAAGGGGACTACATAGTACTTGCTATTCCATTTCGATCCCTTATGCTTGGTTCTGGTTCATTTAAGAATGTTCAACAACATCAAATAAAGTTTAACAACCGGCGCGGAGGTTCGATCCTCGGCCCTGCACCAATGACTTATCTAGAAAGTTATGTGCAGTTTTCGATGCCATCGCTCCGTGCCTCGGAGAGCACGTTAAGCCGTCGGTCCCGGTTGCCATAAGAATATCTATGGCAATCGTTACGGGTAGTCAGACGCCTGATAGAATCTGACGCCTGATCTAACCATCCCTGTTACTGGTCCCTTATGGGTTGCGAGGTCAGATGGCAGTCGCTCGTGTAATTCTGGTAGCTCGCCGCTACAGGTTAGATTGGGAGCCCAATAACAAATGGGGAAAGGCAAAGAGGATGATGATCAAATAAAGTTCAACAACTTCAATGAAACTTCATTAACCTCAAATCAACTTCAAAGAAAGTTCATCAACATTCCCGAAAGTTCCATGCGATTAGTTTTAAGATCTTGGATAGTGAGGGAATATTACAGATCTTGTTGCGAGATATTAATCTATATGGCAGTACGATGATGGAAATTATGGTATTTTGGACACTGGTTTTTACTCAATATTCCATGTACAGAAGATTTCAAAAGTGACTCTTGTTGCAACGTAATAAAGTGCTGTTCAGCTCGCACTACTTGAAGTTATATTTAACTTATAGGTTGGGATTTTTGATGTCAACAAATGGTTAAAAATTCTAACAAAATTTGAGTATCGGTTAAAATTTGTTAAAACTGACCATTTGGTTACACCTTAACTTCGAATCAAAAACGCAACCCTTAGAGTGGGTTTTTTATCCATAGTTAAGATAACCAAAGGTTAAAAATGCAAACGAATTCTAACCAATGGTCAAAATTTGTTAGCAGTTTTAATCACTAGATACTTGCTCAAATATTGTTTATTAAAGAATGTTAGTGACCATGGAAGTTTAAACACCCCTAGGGTGGGTTTTTTCAACAATAGTTAAGGTAAACAATGGTTAAAAACACTTTTTGACCATTGTTTACCTTCCTCATCATCAACAGCCTGAAGACGTCCACTGCTGAACATAGGCCTCCCCCAGAGCACGCCACCTTGAGCGGCTGCTCGCCTCCTGCATCCATCGGCTCCCCGCGGCTTTCACCAGGTCGTCGGTCCACCGAGTGGGGGGCCTTGTTTACCTTAACCACGAATTAAAAAGGCACCCTAAGTCGCGCCTCTTTCCAACGCTTATGTATTTCTTCTGACTTAATACGTGCAACTTTGAACCTAAAGTGCGGAGTGCACTAGAAGATATTTAACTGATGTGGGAAAACGCTACCATGTCTGTAAAATGGTGGAATTTTGATTAATAACCAGAATCCAAAACCAACCCCGTAAGTTGATTGTAAAAGGTGAAGGGGTTTGGACATTACATCCCTTGTCACGGTAGCTTAAGTAAAGCATGTCCCGGCTAAGGGCGGGTTTTTTGATAGTTAAGGTAACCAATGGTTAAAATTACTAACAAATTTTAACTATTGATTAGAATTTGGAGTTTTTAACCATTGGTTACCGTAACCACGGATCAAAAAACTCACCCTAAAGGGACGGATGGATGCGGGTTCAAACCAGATTACAATTTTTCCTCTATTTTAAAATTTATTCTGAGGATTGATTAAATGTATTGTATGATTGTAAATTAAATCCACAGCGGCTTCTTTAAAAATTAATTTACAATATTAATTACAATAGAAATCTGAACATTGTCGTATTGTCGTATATCGCCAAAATCAATATCGCTGTATATGATAATTATTTAAAAAATCAGAAAAAGCGATTGTGATTTTGTAAGTATCTAAAATGCGAGGCCGTTGCTTTCAGGTGACATGTTCCGATGACTAGCGCCAATATAGGAACGTTTCTTCGCTCACATCAAATACGGTCAAACGTGGTAATAACTGGTGCCTGATGAAAATGAAAAAAGTTCTTTCTCTTTCCCACTACAGTGTTGACAGAGAGGTGTGAGCAAGAAATTTCTAATCTCAGTGTTTTTAAGCTCGTCACTATATAGGCGCAAGTTATACCGGGTGTTTTGTTATTGGCAGGACCGACGCACAAAATCATGTACTATTGATTTTTTTAATTCTCAATACTTTGAGAGCCAATTCATACCTTCAATTTAGTTCAAATTCAACTTACAGGCGGCGCCACCAGTGTAACTTTGAAAGCGTATATCTTGGAAACGTGACGCTGTTGAAGATTGTGTCTCATACAAACCTTGTTCGTATTAATGTCAGCTATCGATTCATATAGGTTTTATGAGCGGCCGCCATTTTGAAGAAAAAACAAGATGGCGGACTGTAGGCATGCCAGGCTTCATAACCGTATACTAAAATATTCAAGGCCATTTTGGCTTTATCGAGATAAATTACATGGTTTTAGTGACAGGCCGTCATTTTCCAAAATGGCGGTCAAACGTAGGTCCGTAAAGCTGATAATTAAAACACCTTAAAAATATATACAGTCCGATAAGTAAAATAGCCGTCTGCACTAAAGTTTGATAACTGCTAAGTTCACACTTATCTTCTTCTTCTTCGTTAATGGCTTTCTATCGCTTTTCAGCAATAATTCTGCCAATGTCAAGTGAGCAAAAATTTGTACGGTTATGTCATGTCAAAATGTCCACACATATTTATTTATTAAAGTCCTATTTCGTCAGTCAAAATGCCATCAGTAAAATGGTGGATATTTTACTGAAGGCTCTAAAAAGCCGTTGAAGTGAAAACGAAAATGCATGGCTATGTAAAATTGGAACCATTTGCCAACACTCGTGCACGTTCACGAACACTTAAGGAATAATAATCCACCCTTATTGCACATTAAAATTCAAAAATACACAGGTTTTAGTAAAAAATTCAAAATTCACAACCGCCATTGTCGGATTTTCTTCAAAGACCTTCACACTTATCTCTAGCGTCCGGTTTTTCGTACGTTTGTCATACACGCCAACACACCAAATGCTGGACGCTAATTGGTTGAATACAGCCGATGATTTACAGGCAACCAATGTTACTAGACTGTGTATGTCCCAGGATGACGTGCGCAGTGCAGTGTCACGCGAAATTTTTTTTAGAGTTCGAGTGGTGTTTGAAAAAAAACTGAATATGGCGGTTGTAAATTTTGATTTTTTTCCAAAACCTGTGTATTTTTGAATTTTAATGTGTAATAAGGGTGGATTATTATCCGTTCAGTGTTCGTGAACGTGCACGAGTGTTGGCAAATGGTTCCAAGTTTATATAACCATGCATTTTCGTTTTCTCTTCAACGGCTTTTTAGAGCCTTCAGTAAAATATCCACCATTTTACTGATGGCATTTTGACTGACAAAATAGGACTTTGACATGACATAATCGTTTTTTTTTTACTTACATGGTAATTGCTAAAAAGCGATAGAAAGCCATTAAAGGAAGAAGAAGAAGAGTTCCGAGTGACCATAGAATCATATATAGAAAATACTGGGCAAATGAGATTTTATGATCTGATCACTCAGTCTAGTAGACTCTGTGAAGTCTCAGGCTGACGTGCGCAGTGCAGTGCAGTGTCACGCGAAATCTGTTATTTGTGGCCGTGGCGCTCAAAATCAGGTGAACGACTAGCTCGTCACGTCATTCATTTACATAAAAAACGAGTTTAACAAGAGTACGAAAAACCGAGGGTTAGCAAACTTGTCGGACTGTAGATGTTTCTGTCACAGAATACGTTAAAGTTAGTACGGCCTCCACCTGGTTTCTGCAACTATACTGAAATCGACGTTTTGACGTTATGACGTTTTTTATGTTAAAAATGCGTCTCCTGCAGAGTCGAACTATTTTGGCGACGTCATCGTTGCTTTTTTTTTGACGTCATTATTACTAATGTTGTCATACTGATTGTATTTTTATTGCAATAAGACAGTATTAGATGTAACCGACTTTGTAATCGGGGGTTCTCAATTTGGAGCTTAAGTTTTGTCCAAGCTATCTGAACAGATTTTCGTGAGGTTTTTAGTATCGATAGGCGAAGTTTTTGAGAGAACCCGCTGAATGTCGGATTTTTGTTTTCGTATACAGGGTTGTGAAAACACTGACGGTACCGTTTTTTAATCACACTGTATAATATCACAATATACAGTATGACAAAACCATACAGAAAAAAAACAATATACGTAGTTTTTTTTTCTGCTCTGATAACGTCTACAAATAAACAGGAAAGAAAGGACAACAATACTGTCATCTCTTTCCTTTTTGCTGACGTCATCTTATGTGTTATCGCAAGAAGGAGAGGAATGCCAATACACCAAGAAAGCAGCGTAGATCAGAAATATGGCAAAACCCATCATAAAACTAGATGGCGCTGCAAAATGAGCGGGTTATAAGTTGAGCGCAGATGAGAAATATGCCACAAAACCGTTTTAAACCTTGATGACGCTGCAAAATGAGCGGGATATACGGCTAGCTAAGACGGACTAGGTTTAAAACGGTTTTTTGCCATATTTCTGATCTACGCTCAAATTATAGCCCGCTTATTTTGCAGCGCCATCTAGGTTTAAAACGGGTTTTGGTATGTTTCGGATCTACGCTGTTTTCTTGGCATTCCTATGGTATTATGAGTATTCCTTTTTTACCTACTTTCACAAGAGGTAGGTCTTCAATTAAAAACTTTTTTTAATTAATTATGTCGCCAAATAGTACATGCGAGAACTGTACCCGTAAAACGAATTTATTCGAATGTACACTCCTGTATTTAATAAAAATAAACGCCTGGTACACCTATCCTTTAGAGCCTGTGAACCCCTTAATAGGCTATATGACAGCTATTTTTTTTATTGCATAAATGAATAATATTCCTCAAAAAATACAACAGCCGTGAAAACAAATCTTAAATATCTCTAATTACAAAGTTACAATTTAAGATCTCGGTAGATTTTTCCCACTTTTATATCATTGTCATGTATCATGTATTGAAATCCTTACCCCCCCGGTTTCTCGTACGTTAGTTAAACTCATGTCAACTTAAAAATACTGGACGCTCATTGGTTGCATGTTGATCATCGGCTGTCTCCAATGAGCGTTCAGTATTTTTTTAAGTTGACATGAGTTTAACTTTAACAAAAGTACGAGAAACCGGGGGTTAGTTAGGTGTAGTTGCCGCTAGGGGCGCTGCGCAAGGTTTCATACAAATATCTTGCGCTACTAGATATCGAGTGCAGTAATGTGCGTTCGAATAAATTGGTACCGAATATAGTTGTGGAAATCACGTTACAGATTTGAATCGATTAATTTGTTTCGCAACGGTTTAGAGTATTCTATTATCCAAGGTAAAGTAAGAAGAAGCAAACTTAGATCGTATTTTTAAGCTGTCGCAAGTATTTTTAACTGTGCGAACGACGCGACGACATTTTTCAACTGACTTTCAGAAAACGAGGGTTTTCAATTCGCTTGAATTTTTTTTATATTTATCATTTATAAACCAATTTTTTTTAATCGGTATTATTATACTTTCAGATTGGTCCCGTGGAAGTTTTATCTAAATCGGTTCAGTATTTTGGTTTTTAGATCAAAATCATTGAGAAAAATTTTTGTATGTTGATGTCATCTAAGTATTTATCAGTATAAATAAATGTGTGGTCATTTCACACAGCGTCATCTAGCCGTATGAACTTACAACTAAGCGTCGAGCGTAATACGGGCATGAATTGGTTTCTAAACTAAACTAAAACTTCTTATTCATCATCATCAGCCGGAAGGCATCCACTGCTGAGCATAGGCCTCCCCCATTAAATGACACTGGGTGCTTATCATAAGAGGGACTTGCCATAATCACCACACTTGGCAGGCGGCTTGGTGATCTCAGGTTTTAATGTACCGAGGTAATGCTGCTGCTGATTCCCTGGATATTCCCTTAGCCGGCTTTAACGGGAAGAGATTCTTACGCGTAATATTTAGGTCAGCTCTTCTTAAATGTCTTGGCGTCGTTCACAAATCAGTGCAGCATTTTGACAGGATAACAGTGTATGCCTGCATTTTCAGTAGATATTCCTCGAAATATCCAGATATGCAGGATTGAGCACTGCCCAGTTTTTAAATGCGAAATTCGAAGTGGAAAGTACTTTGGATTGCTTCGGAATATAACGTACAGGCGGGACACGTTGATAAGATGAAGTTCGGGTATAGGTTACGCGAAACATTGATAAGGATTTTGTGTGAACTATGCAAGTACAGTGAAACTAAACTAAGCTGAAGTGCATCATAAAACGTATTTTTGGTTTCTTATTGCATGTTTTAATTTTGTGTCTATTTTTATGTGAATAAATAAATAAATAAAATAATTCTAACTCTGTAAAAATAACCTTTGCCAGCATGACGCTCAATTGGCGTATTGCTATCTATTCGCACGGCAAATTGGTTGCGTTGCTCTTAATTTAAACGGACTATTTTCGGGAAGGTAGTACCCTATCTAATATTGTACCTTTTTTGGTTTATATTTTATATAATAAACGTTATTTAGGGTAATTTATCCCATTCCTATTTTTTTTTCTTAATGAATCGTATAGAAAAGATTATTTGCATGACACAATATTCGGAATCGATGTATAGCGTCGCCAATTATAACCGGATTTCCTTGGCAACGTGGTTCAATTGTACACATAACTAGATTATTCTAAGTGTTACAGATATTCTCAAATGTTTTAGAACGGTTTGCCCCGAAAATATTCTAGTTTATCCAATTCACGAGTATCGTAAGATATTTGTATGAAATTTTTAGTTAGGTATAGTTGCCGCTAGATGGCGCTGTACTGCATTTTATATAAATATTCTACTAAACTCGATTACGAGTACAGCAGTAATGTACATTTGAATAAACATGGCTTGTTCTAGAACATTTGGGCTCGTTAGCTGGTCTAGAATATCGTGTTCGTTGCAGAATTTTCTAGAATATTTTGAGTTAGAACAAGAAAAATATACGCTCGCGCCCAGGTAGAAACGAAAGTAATAATGAAATTCGTGCCGAGCATATAGGCGCCAAGCGCTTACACTAATAAAAAGACAATACAGCAGTCATCTCAGGCACATAAACACGCGCAGGTAAACCAAAAAGGTTTTAAACTAAAACCTGTCACAGCCTAAAAAGAGTGTTGAGCAAGGAGTCTCTATCGGGGCGCGGTCTTAATTATTTTTCTGCTCTATGGTTAGGAGATTATTATCTGATTCTGTTTAAAGTCAGTGTGTATTTATTAGTTTTAATTTTAAGCCTAGTTTATGTACAGATAATGGCAGTTAAAATTTAACTATTGTTTTTTCTCGCTTCATATTTTAAGGCTACTTAATTCCGGTGTATATTTATATTAATGTTATCATAATTATGTATTTAGTAAATAAATGCTGACGTTTCGTTTCACAGTTTTCTAATGAAAATGTTAAAAAGACACGTAGTAAATCATGTATATTCACTGTCTCTCTGTACTTATGCTTTCACTAAATAAATGCAAGCAAAAATCTTTACATGTTTATTTCATATTCATATTCAAACAGTTTTGCTACATAAAAATAATGTAGGTACCTATAAACTAAATAGGTACCTACTACAATATTTTTTTTCTAAAAGCGTGTGAGATTTTATCAGAAGTTAAGATGAATTTAAGAGTAATACATTCTTTTTTATTTAAAATAAATTATTTTTCTTACTGTTTACGTTTTTTTTTTTAATTTTATTTTAGAGTAGATGACCGGCCCGGGCTTCGCACAGGTTAATTCGTTTTACGTCCTTACCCTGTTCATTTGAAGAGGGAAGCGAAAGGGAAAAAATACGTCCCATCCATTCCCTTTCCCTTCTCTTTTCCCTTCGACATGGTGAGTATAAATGAACTAATAATTAATAAATGATATACAAACAAAAAAACTTGCATAGAAATTACATCCTTATTGCTTCGTGCAACCCGCACTTGGCCTTTTTAGAAAACAAAGTATCCTAAATGTTATTCTGAAAAATTAGCTATAACCATAACAAATTTCAGCGAAACCCGTTCACTAGTTCCAGCGTGATGCGTGTTCAAAGGGACAGATAGACAAAAAAAAATGTTTTCAACACATTTGCTCAAAAAATGCATTTACAAAGCCTGTATACATTGTTCGAAAGTTAAACATTACGCACCATACAACGCAGCGTGCGGTAAAATAGGTACTCTCACCTAAGTACCTATTTTACCGCATCGTTGTACCTTGTATAGCGCCGTGCGTAACCTATACGGTTTTTTTTTAATTTTAATAAAACTTATAAAATAATTTCACCAAGGAGTTTCACAGTACGAGAATAAATAAGCTGAATGATCGAAACTCCTTGGAAGCGATTTTGCTCAATACGTTTGTCTCACTTTAATACTAAAGAGAAAATGAAACTAAAGATGTAGTTCTAATTTTCTCCACACGCACGGGGCGCCATTTGCATTGTAAATGCGCGCCATTTTAGGCCATTTTCATATTAGTTAGATAAGGAACGTCAGTTTTCTCGCGAATGTGTTGAAAAACGTTGTATGATACACGTGCGGAAATTGGTTTCTACAAACTCGTGACTATGGTAAGCCCTCGACTTCGTCTCGGGCTTACATTTGTCTACTCGTTTGTAAAAACCAACTTACCGCCCTAATATCATAAATAACTATTATAAATCTATAACGATTAAGATAAGAAGTGTAATGCAATCAATATTTTCAAAAAAAATATTTTACGAGTAGATTTAGCCCAGTTACAGTTTTGTTGTTATATGTAGATGGGGATTCAAATATCTATGATAGGCTTGCATTTGACCACTGTCCCACCTGGTAAAACGGTTGATGCTTGCCTAGATACCTGTTCACTCTGGCTTGAAAACTCTCCAAATATTTCAGCAAACAAAGATAGGTAGGTGCCGCGCATAGAGTAATTTGAAAAATTTAGAATTTCTTGTGCCGATTTGAAGCGCCACTCCGAGCGTCCTGAGAACTATAATTTGAAAATAAAGGTCAGTGTCTTGTGCACAATAATGATTTGGTAGATTTAACACAACGCCATCTAGTTCACAAACTTTGCAAATCTTTAGCGTAAAAATAATTAATAAACTATAATGAATAACTTTCTGTGCAATAAATAAAAACACTCGGCATTTGTTTAAATCACCTATAATTCATAAATAACGTTAAATTTGGTGGAATAGTTGCGACATTCGATTGTTATTTGTACAGACAACATTATTAAAGATGGCGGCGTTCACTATTCACTTAAAACTAAGGTGCGGGATTGGTGTTCATTTCTTGGTGTTTACCATTTCTTCCAAGTTTTTCAGTTCCGCTGAAAGGAAAAAAATTAAAATTAGTACTAGTCCTTGACCAGAATTAATAGAAAAAAAACAGCAGCATAAACCTATAGTAGTTCAAAAAGTTTCAGGATTGTGTAGGGGTCACTTAATGACTGGTCATTAAATTAAAATTACAAACAGTGTGAGGGTTGAAAGTCTTCTTTCAGTTTTACGCTCGTAACTCGTGTACAAGTTGAATTGCACTTTATTGCATTACAGATTAGTGTCAATGTTGCATACTTTAAATTAAACGAAATTAAAATATCTCACATCTTTTTCATTTCCTCTTTATCAGAAGAGTACCACTGTTTAAGTTTAGTTTGCCTTTAAAAATAGGACACAAAATTGACTATGCTTTATACATTTTGGGTGTCATGTTTCATTTTGCGTATTATACATTGTGCTCTGAAGCATTACTTACTTTAATATCTGTGGAGTGTATCTTCTCTACCTCTACTATTAAATGTCCAGAGTGGGAATTAAGTTCACAGTCTACAGCACAGAAGTCAGATTCACTGCCAACTGATCTAAGAAGCCATTCAGGCAAAAATAAGCTTTATTTACCAGCAGCAGCAATCTTCTTCTCCTCAGCAAGTTTTGCATCTCTGATCGCCTTTTCCTTGGTCTCTACCTCGCGGAACTTAGCCTCCTTCTTGGAGAGACGACTCTGGTGGAAAGCACCATACAGTACTCCGGCGGTGAGGAATGACCAGCGGCCGAACTGGAAAGGAAAGTTATGGCCATTTAAAAAAAATGTACATTGTAGATTAAAGAATGTGATGCACACAAATCAATAGCAGTGTCATTACTCTAGGTTTAATATAGTTATACGCCTTAGTAAAAATGTTGGTATTCTATTAAACTATTATTTAACGCTATTGTTGCTTCTGTGAACCACATACAGTTGGAATGGAATTTGATAACTTCATTTTTTTATTTAGTTGCATTACCGGCATTTTTGTCCTCTGTACATGGTACACATAAATTAATAGAAAAAATTCTGGCTCCATCTTTAGGTACTTTCGAAGTAGCCCATTTGTCTGAGGCCAAGAATGCCTGGGGGTTGGCTTGTCCAAATTCTGATTTCCTGGTGGTTCTTTCCTCACAGAGGCTGTGGGACCGACTGCTCTGCGAACTAGCACGGAAAAATCTTTTAGATACGTGTCCTAGCGTCGCTGATCGTGCTCGGCTTCTCGCAGTCTCTGTGTGGGAGTCAGGACTTTGGTTACAGGCCATGCCTTCTTTCAACACTGGTAACCTTTTAGATCCGACTACTTTTCGTTTAGCTATCAGCTTACGTTTGGGCGCAAGATGCTGTGTGGCCCATCGCTGCCAGTGCGGTACCACAGTTGACCAGCTCGGTCATCACGGTCTCTCGTGTTCAAAAAGCGCTGGTCGAATTTCGCGCCACGCTAGTCTTAATGACATCATTCGCCAGGCTTTTACCACCGCCAATGTTGCAGCCATTCTCGAACCGAATGGTCTCATGTGTGACGATGGTAAAAGATCCGACGGAATGACTCTGGTTCCCTGGAAGATGGGGCGGCCTTTAGTGTGGGACGCTACTTGCGTCGATACTATGGCGCCGTCACACCTTCCCGAGACACACGTTAGGGCCGGCGCTTATTTGGCCCAACGCATCAGCATTGCAATTCAACGTGGCAATGCGGCCAGCATGTTGGGTACGCTACCTACCGGTAGTGGGCTGGAGCACTTGGACTGTCTATAGGCCATCGCGGCTATTATACAATCCATAAGTGTTCTTTGTAGTAGGTAGTGTAGCTAGTTTAGTTTAGCTTAGTTTAGTTTAGTTTAGTTTAGTTTTTATTATTGTAGTAGTTAGCTTGAGTAATAAAGGCAATTTGCCAGTTAAAAAAAAAATTTTTTATTTTACGCTATTGCACATCTTCAGCCAACAAAATGGTAACGGAAAATATTTTTATTTAGTTTAATTAGAGGATTGAGGATGTAACTGGACCTATTCTTGAATTGACCAACTATTACTACTTATTATTATAAATTAACAAAACACAGACAAATGGAATGGAGAGGTACTACCGCATGAACAAAGATTTTTGTAATATGTTGGGTTACACATAGATTTTCTAAAAATTTATATTTTTGGAGTTTTATATAAGTATTGAGAACCAATAAAGGAGGTTATGGTCTGGTACAAAGATTTTAAACAAAACTGATAGAATAATTAACTGGCAGAAATGTGTGAAAAAAGATCTATGAAATTAACTGGCACGAAATAAATTATGATTAAAATGGTTTAAACATAGAGTATAGGTAAAAAACACTTGTTACATAATGTCAGTTTGTCGATAAAAGAAATGATCTAATAATTACCCTGATCAATGGCGACACTCGCACTGGGGGTCCATAGGGAAGATCAGACATAATGATAATTGGGACTTGAAAATCAAAATAAGATTTATTGATATATCCCAAAATTCTCTTTTTTGCTTCGATAAAAGAGGTTAGAAATTATTGGTTGGTGTTGCTGACTAAAAAATGGCAGTCGGGTCTCGCCCTCGGCTCTTAAGTTATTAGATGGATATTTTAATTTATAAGCTCTTGAGACTACAAAACTCAAGTTCACTTAGAAATAATTGAAGTTTATTTAGTATTTTACGACATAGATTTCCTGCATTATCTTTTCTTAATTTTTTTATAGTGTATTGCTCACGAAAAACAACGTAATCAATATTATATAGATGCGTGAAATGAAACGCACATTTTTGACCTGGCAATAAATGTGTTTTTTTTTGCTCTTGTGACATTGATAGTAGCGTGACAGCTGATTCACGAATGAAAGCCCGCCCCGGCTGATTTCCTTCAAAATTCGCAACCAATCAATCAATCAGATTCTTCAGTCGTCAAAATGGCGTTAGTCATGTCGTTTGTGTCGGTTGCGGCGTCAATATTGTACACGCCGTTTCTTCTTTTAATTCTGTGTGTTATCTTCCTTGCCTCTATCGGCAAATCCTTGGGTGTTAGAAGGCTGTATGTGAACATATTGCTCAAGCTGTTCGAGGTAAGCGACTATTCCAAAATTCTTGCGTAAATTACAAAAATATATTTTAATTTTTGTGTTTATCCTCTTCTAGGGCGTTTGTTTACATCTTAATTATGTGTAGAGGACTAATTACGTTTCGTAATTACTCTAATTCAATTTCAAACAGGTATATATTCTGTTTTTTAAATTATTAACAAGGTTAGGTTCCTACCATCACGCAGACACGCAGTTTTTCTATAACCTTCCTTGAAAACACTTGATGATTTCTCACAATGTGTTCCTAGCAGCAGTGTATAGCTTCTAACTCTTACACGGCCACGAGCGCATAATACTTTGCTCATCAAACAATAGGTATTGTCTTCCTCAATATTATTTATTTCTAAACTTAGAGGAATTACGATAAAACACAAACCGCTTTTGTGAATGACTCAGTTCAAGATAAACATTATATGATTTCTATTATCATTGTTTTAATAACTGGTTTTCTAACGATGTTGCTTCAATGGCTGCAGTACTTTTAGAGTATCACGGGACCTGGATTGACTATCACACGGAAATCAAGAGACAGCACTCTCTGTGACACCCAAATCAACCCTACATACATTCCCAATTGTCTACAGCTTAGGAGTTTTGTATGTTTTCATTTATTTAAACCCACAATTCTGTTCTCAACTGTATTCATCATCATCATCAGCCTTACAAACTCCATGTGATGAGTTTTGAATGTGGAAAATTATCACTACAAATTGGGATGTTTCAATTCAAAGTCAAATAATTTATTACAAATAGACTATATTTAGTACTTTCATATTGTTCTACAGCACACATAATAAATGGAAATGGCTCAAATGACTAGGCATAATTTCAGGTATATTTCTTGTTCTTTCATTTAAATTATAAATCATAAGTGTCACAAATATATAACAAGGTCTTGAGCCAATAGTACAGGAACAGTTCACTACTGAAATAAAATATCCAGGTCCACACTGGATGATCGATTGCACACTGTGGATCATCGTGTGTGCACCCAGCTTACAGCACATAATGTAGCTACTTGAAACTCAATACAACCTGCAAATCAGATCACTCAGCTCTGCTAGCCTTGATATGTATCCAGAAGTATGAGTTCCTATGAGTAAACCAGCATTTACAAAAACTGCAAAAAGTTAGAATATGATGTGTCATCTACCAACCTGCGCTTGTTCAGTGAAGTTTTTTTTTACCAGCTATGTGCCTTTATTACTCAAGCTAAATACTACAATAATAAAAACTAAACTAGCTACACTACCTACTACAAAGAACACTTATGGACTGTATAATAGCCGCGATGGCCTATAGACAGTCCAAGTGGTCCAGCTCAGTGTGGTGGATTAATGCCTACATTCTCTCAGTGTGAGAGAAGGCCTGCATTCAAGCATCTGGACTCAGGCCCAGTCCCCCCGTGTCGTTGTTTGCGTCACCTCAATGCACTCCTGGTAACCAACCCTGATATTGATTTTGCTTTTGACAAGTGGCAAAAGTACTGTACGCCTTGTTGACTTATTGTGAAAATGTTTAGATGTAAGTTACCTATCTTTGACATTTCTTTTTAATTTTATGATAATAATTTGACATAGCTATAAATTATTATTGTTTATGTAATTTCCATTTTAATTTTTGAAATTGTTTTAATTCTTATAATTAATTGTAATTATATGTTAATCTATTATTGTGTAATATGAATAATTGGTAGGTATGCCATTCATGTTACAATAAACATAATTTGAATTTGAATCAGAAATGTGTTGAGTTGATGATTATCACAAATGACTGGCCTGTTAGCTCAGTTGGTAGTAGCTCTGCCTTCTGAACTATTGGTTGTGGGTTTGATTCCTACCCAGGACAAACATTTGTGTGATGAACATCGATGTTTGTTCTGTGTCTGGGTGTTATATTGTAGTCTATGTATGTATTTACAAACAAAAGGTATCTAAGTATTGTATCAGTTATCTGGTTCCCATAGTACAAGCTATGCTTAGTTTGGGGCTAGATATCGAAAAAGAATCGGTTTTTAATAAGGTTTTAAAAGATTTTCTGATAATGAAATGTTATTATAATTTGAGAGTTTTTTTTTAATGACAAAAGTAAACTACTTTAGTATTAACTTTGCCCAAAGGTATTTGTAGATTTTATTTAATGGATCGGTCTTCACCTAACCTGTTGCTATACCCTAATGGGGACATGTTTTGCACACACATACATAACACCTGTATTGCTAAATATGTACATATGTTGGCAATAAATAATTGAGTATTCAGATGGCACTGTGTGAAATGTCCACACATATAAAAAAAATGTTGAAACAACACTTATTGCGTGAGTCTGGTGACAATGGTAATTGTGTGCTCTCTAGCTCGCACTCACAGACTTGTAAATGGGTGCGAGCAGGATGGCAGCCGATGTCAATTACCAGAAGGTTACGCGGTAGGGGTGCAGATCAGATAAATTTTATTATGAGTGATAAAAACAGTGTGCATATAGTAACAAACTAATTACCTGTTTGTCTGTGGTAAATATTTATGTTATTTCCAGCATTATCTATGACTTATTTGCATTAGGTTTGACCTTAAGTCCTACATTTCCTTATCAAGAAAAACCGCAAATGTTTACTACAGCTCACCCTTGAGAGAATAAATTACAATAATAATGTAAATTGTTGATAAAAACATTTAAATATTTTATTTATAAGTAATATAATTTGTACCACCTAAATAGTTTTATTTTAAATTAATAATTAAACTATAGAGTGATTAGTACTTATCTATTTTGGTTCGGATCTACTGCAAAGATACTCTGGTGCGTTATAATTTTTTTTTATTCTTGTTTGATCCAACAGTAATAAGGATTGTTAGAAAATTGAAATATTTCATTATTTTGCTATTCCGTTCGGATTAACATACTTTGGTACTGTTTGCTTAAAAATAAAAACGCTATGACACGGTGATGGCTGAGCCTCCTACTATGCAAACGAAGTTGCGGGCAATAAAGTAAATTAAATTAAATATTCAATTATTTCAGACATAGCAAGCACAACAACAACAATAGCTTTTTTTATGTAAACGAATGGCGTGACGAGCTAGTCGTTCGCCTGGTGTTAAGCATCACGGCAGCCCATTACAGATTGCAGGGTCACTCGGAAATCTAAATTAAAGTTTCGCGCGTAACACTGCGCACTGCGCACGTTATCCTGAGACATCATACAGTCTAAAAAAGATTTCTAGACTGTGAGATCAGTTCTTAAATCTCATTTTTTAATTTCACTAGCTTCAATGCCCTTCAAACCGGAACACAGTACTTTGCTTGCACACTACTGCTTGGCGGCAGAATAACTGGCAAAGCGGTGGTACCTACCTAGGCGAACTTTGCAGAAAAGTCCTACCACCTAGTAACTAGCTAGTTTAAAATAAAAGTTCCGATATGAAATAATACGGTAGATCATGCATGTCAAACTGAAAGTCATTGAAGGGCCGCATGCATAATGAACCGTAAAAAGGGAGAGCCGCAAAACTAAAAAAAAATTTCTGTGTCAATTTTAATTTCTATGATAGGTAATCTATCTGCAAGCGAGTGGGAACTGCATCGATGGTCGATGTCGATTAGAGAAAAGACCCGTAAAGAACGAAAAGTTATCTCCTTGGAGCTTACAATCTTGTAAATGCATTTCAAATTCTGCTTGAAGTCTTCTCATTTTATCGGTATGTATATACTTCTTATTTGAAATTATTCTTAAACTTGGATCGGACCGCAAACAAATGCATTGAGGGCCGCATACGGCCCGCGGGCCGGAAGTTTGACATGCCTGCGGTAGATCCACGATCGCCACCTCGAAAACGGCACCGTCAAAACAAGGCATACATAAGGCCTGGCCAAAGCATATGAAAGTGATGTAACTCACATATTATTGTTTTACAACGCTATTACAGGGTGCTATGATTCATTATTAAAATGAAACAACCGCTTGTGGACTATTTTATATTAGCTGGAGAGGTAAATATCTGTATAAGTAAGCATTGGCGCGGGGACACTTGAGGTTTGATTTTCATAGAGACTGTGTATCTATAGTATATTTGATTTAAGCTGGGAGGTTTCAAGGCTAGAGTGAACTGGTATCTTCTAGGCTCTTTAATGTACAGAATTGACCCTTTTACAGTTTTATTATAAGTATAGATTTTATAATCCATCTCACGATAGAAAATGCAATTGATGGATGCCATCAGCCTATCGGCTTAGTCAACTCATCACTACGCAGTATTCGATAAAGTTTTATAAATAGATAAATATATTAATTTTATCGATTTCCCCTTCCGTACGCGATGTTTGAAATAAAACGCGCGTCAATATCTATTTTAAATGTTGATGTGAAATGGTTATCATTCGATTAATTTTCAAGGTTTTGGGGCAGTTTTTTTAACCTTCGATAGTCTTACATTTGACCACGGTCTCACCTGATGGGAAGTGACGACGCGGTCTACGATAGTACATACTTACCTAGAAGATACCTATCCAATCGTGACTTGAAGAGCTCCAGATTATACTTATCGGGAAACAAAGACGCTGCTAACGTACCCAGCCAGTACTTATATTATCATCATATTAGATAACCTACAGAGCGATGGTAGCCGAGCGGTAGCATGTGCGCATTGCAATCTTACGGCACCGGGTTCGATCCTCGGCCCTGCACCAATGACTTATCTAGTAAGTTATGTGCAGTTTTCGATGCCATCGCTCCGTGCCTCGGAGAGCACGTTAAGCCGTCGGTCCCGGTTGTCATAAGAACATCTATGGCAATCGTTACGGTAGTCAGACGCCTGATAGAATCTGACGCCTGATCTAACCATCCCTGTTACTGGTCCCTATGGGTTGCGAGGTCAGATGGCAGTCGCTCGTGTAATTCTGGTAGCTCGCCGCTACAGGTTAGATTGGGAGCCGACCCCAATAACAAATGGGGAAAGGCAAAGAGAATGATGATTAGCTAAACTACCGAGCGGCCCTTCCCTGTCTATCATATTTTTTGCTGATAGGTACAAGTACAATCCAAAAAAGTATAGATTATCGGGTGGGATTAGTATGGATTGATTACCTAACAACATTTATCATCATATTCAATTTGATAAGAATAAAATGCCCTTGGTGCTACTTGCGACCTAGGTGGTCTCACAAATGTACTTGTTGTATTGCATTCTACTTCTACGATAATGTATTCAATAATCTTATCTGTAGAAATTAGTTGACTGGCCTGTTAGCTCAGTTGGTAGTAGCTGTGTCTTTTGAACTATAGGCTGTGGGTTCGATTCCCATCCAGGACAAACATTTGTGTGATGAACATCGATGTTTGTTCTGTCTGGGTGTTATATTGTATTCTATGTATTTATTTACAAACAACGATAGTAATCATATTATAAAGTTAAAACGGTCCTCTTCACGCACAGGAATATACCCTTTTTTCTGCTTTTTTAATTCATTTTTTTTAATCTGTGAGTTTTCAAGCCTAGAGTGAACTGGTATCTTCTAGGCAAGCATGCACGACCGTAGGCCGCGTCATCACTTACCATCAGGTGTGACAGTGGTCAAATGCTATGTCTGTGAAATATTTATATAAAAAAACTTGTGTTGACATTTCGTGCAACGCCATCTAGCGCCAAACCAAGCATAGCTTGTACTATGCGAACCAGATACCTGATACAATACTTAGATACATTTTGTTTGTAAATACATACCATAGATCCTATAAAGAAAGTAAAACTGTTTTTATATTATCTGTGATACATACATAGAATACAATATAACACCCCACACACAGGACAAACGCCTATGTTCATTCATTACATAAATGTTTGTCCTGGGTGGGAATCGAACCCACAACCTATAGTTCAGAAGACAGAGCTACTACCAACTAGGCTATTAGGCCAGTCTAATGATGTCTTGTCTATTCAATCAATAAACAGGGTCATTGGTGTATCAAATGCGTGCTAAAGTTCATCTCGTGCGCATAACACGTGCAGCTCATGCGTTTGCATATTCGCAAAATTATCGTAAGTCAAAATTTTTATTTCAAATAGGCCATTATTAGCATTTTTACAAATCAAGATAACATTAGGTATTTAAAATATTAAAATTAAATTATTGTAGATACTAAGCATTATTATGGGTAACATTATAAAGTGCTGTCAAATATTATATAGCATGCTTATTACACTATGAAGGTTTATACAAGGTGAGTTTGAATTGGTATGTTATCCCGAAAGGGGGGGGAGAACATGATAGCCCACAAGTTGTGAGAGCCTTACATGAAACTGCGTGTTTCCAAACCTCAATACTAAAAAAATAAATCTACTCACAAAATTGTTGGCGATCGCTACGAGAGTTACAAGATACTAAAATTAATAAACAAACTCATTTCTAAACACAGGTCGTCAAACTCATTGAAGTGCATTCGGTCAAGGACGAAGTTCAACCACCCAGCTGCGCTAGGGCTATCTTGGAACGTAAACTTTACATGGCATTTCTTCAACGAAAAACTATTAATTTAGAAAAGTCGTAGAAGAAACATTGTCTACCTTGGGGAGTAGATTTACTCCCTTTCGGGATAATATACCAATTTAAACTCGGGTAGTATAATATTATACAAAAGTTCACGCACTCTTACACTGGCTTTAAAAAAATGTACACGACCATGTGGGATGCCCTTAGGCTGCGCTGGCTTATGACCCGGGCTGGCTTTTCCCTGTCTATTTTCCTTATTTGTTTGTTACTATATGCTATTCATTAGTACTTACTTAGCAAGGATTTAAAGACGAAGGGCTTTATTTGTATGTAATAGTTAAATTAATTCATTAAATTCCGACCTTCTGCATAACAATATCCGGATAACACGATATCGCGCCATGAGAGTTTGCTTTGTGCTTGTTGCTAACGTAAAATCGTCGCTTGTTTGACTAAGGCCCGATTTCACCAAACTAGAATAAATTTTATTCCAGGTATAACTTTCCGAGAACAACCGAGTCACGCGAATATAGCCCTTATATCACCAATTTTGTGAAGGAATAAGACTTATTCCTTGGATACAATCAAAATGGCGTCTTTTTTGTGTAATTTCATTTGTCAATTAGCTGTATCCAGGAGTAAGGAATAGCCGTATACTTGGAATAAACGTTGGTGAAATCGGGCCTAAGTGACGTATCTGACATTTTTACGTATCTGAAATTTTAAGCTATCCTTAAGGTGGAACGTTACACTCGCGCGGCAAATTCAAATTTTCTTGCGTTCTTTTGCTAATAATAGCTTAATTACTCAACGTGATTACATGAAAACTAATTTTGCGCAAATAAATAATAGTGTATCCATAAATTACAATTAAAAGTATCACCTACTTATCATTGGTTTAGCGACAAATGGCAATAGATTGAAAAACTAATAAGAAAATTGTTTATTGCCATTTGCCGCTAAACCAATGATATATTTTTTTTTTTAAATTTATTTAGGTCCGCCAACAGTAGAAACATGAACTAACGCTAATGAATCTTGCTTATGATATCTAAACTACATGCTCAACCTATTACAGGCAAACACCGCATGTTCCAATAATATAATTTGTATAAAGTGTGTATAAAACTGTACATGACGCTATTGTTAACCGGTAAAGGTGAAAAAACAAGAAGTAGAAAATAGCAGCGTTTTACCTGAAATAAAACGCATATTAAAATACTTACCTTACTGGAACCTTATATTGAGAATAGCATTTCCGTTTCCGTCGATTTCCTGCCAGTTTTTCCGTACTTTTATACCTCGGTTCCTGTAAAGTGGCGCCACCTGGCGGATGCGCAGCATTTTAGTTTACTTGGAAAAGTGCAGCGCCATATTGGATCATTGGCTCAATTTTCACCAGGCAGAAGTTAAGTGAAAGGTTCCAGTAAGGTAAGTATTTTAATATGCGTTTTATTTCAGGTAAAACGCTGCTATTAAATAACTGTACCGTTACTGGAACCTTATATTGAGACGTGTTTGTTATCGCCTGGTGACGCCACTTTTAAAATAATTAAGTATTTAGATCCTTATTAAAATAACGCCAATGTGATGTGATGTGGCTTTTATGTGAAACACAGTAGATAAGTGTGGTTTTCTATTATGAACATTCAAATATAATTATATATTACGTAACAAGAAGTGCAGTGAATAATATTCACACTAAGGCAATTTAGATTGTCAATTCAGCATTATGAATTGTGTTACAGATTGTAAATCATCGTATATGTTATTACCACTTCATGCCGGTAGACCTGATGAAATGTATTTAGCTGCTTGCAAATTGCCCTGCGCCAAAACTTGATTGAGAGAGACTTTGTCTAAATATTTTAATACTACTGCTGATACTTTGAAGATGTGGTTTGATGCCAGCCTCTTCAAACAGAGTTTTATCTCAGCCAGATACTGCTATGCGCGAGGTGGTTTTGCAATACCTTCCTCTGATGAAATAAAACCTGACGTTTTATATTTGGTGTTTCTATCCAGAATCAAGCATTAAGATTTTTACGGTTTACATGGCTATCTAAAGTAAAAATATAAATATTATATATTCGACAGACTTCAACCTTACACAACGATTAAAATCTTTTCTCAACAATGCTTTGTCTGATATTTTCAGAACAAAGTAGTAATTGCAGTATGATGCGATGCCTGAAATCAATTGCTTTTGTCTAATAGGTACAACCATATAAATCAGCTGGCATTCCATCATCATAGTACCTCAAGGCTTTTGGATAAGCCTAAAAAAGAGCGTGAGAGCTTACTGACTGGATCTTTCGAGATACAATGCAAGGTGGAAACGATATGCCTACGACAGAATAAAAAATAGTTCTAGCGTAATTACGGTTAATACTCTTCCAAAGCTGGCCTTCCCTGTAAAGGAGAGGGTGCAGGTCACGATCCACCACGCTAGCGAAGAGTGAGTTGGTATGTAAATTTCAGAGCTATGACATGCGGTTTTACGTCACAAACTTAAGGAAACCATAATTTTTTAGTTTAAGTTAGGAATCTACGGTTCCATCACCTTGGGCCACCCCGTATTTTCAAATTTCGTGAGCTGAATGCTCCAACTGTTGATGATTCATAAGTCGTTCAAGATCAACCATGCTTGAAGTGCTCGGGCATTAAGATTTCCAAGCTTTCACATCTTTGTGGGCTTAAACATCACAAACTCGCCATTTGGCCGATGTTGGTGAGTCAGGTCAGGACTCGAAAAATGGTCATGGAAGCGCCCATGTGAGTAGATAGTTCGTTTTAACACTGATAAAGACACAATTCCGAACTCCCAACCATAGATATAACCATATAACCATACAATACTAGGGTGCACTATACTTACCAGTACCTAGTCCGAATTAAACAAACCCGTTGTTTTTAATTTCATTATTTCTACACTGGCCAATATTATTAGCAGGTGCCACTCTGGAGGATGGCGATGCAGCGATAGATGATCGGCATGACTTGCATTCAGCATGAATGGACGTATCATGACATGAGTGTATTTGATGCTGATCTAATACTTGCAAAAGTTTATTTAGCATATCTATAGTTCCATTATTGGGCGACCTGGCAGTTTTGTTGTCGCTTGTCGCATTTATTGGAGACTGAACTGGCTCGAATTTACTGGGCCGGGGCAAGGCAATGATATCTTACCCGTAGGTATGTTGTACGCCCACCAAAACTAACACGAAGAGTTCAGGCTATTTTGCCCTGCCGTGCCGTCATCACTACCAGTCTTGCACTCCGAGTGTCCGGCAACACATCGCCACCAATTTGATAAAAATATGCTGATAAACGTCGTAACGAAAATTGCATTCTTGTCTCTTTCTAACAACAGTGGCGTATATACTCTCCATACTCCACAAACTTCATAATAAACATACGTAGGTATGTATAGGTGGCTTCTAGTTAGTTTTTAAAGCAGTGTGGTTCGACTGTAACGTCTCTATATTTCCACCTCACTGGGGCAAGGGCGTTGCTCGCTTGCAGTTCATAGACCACTCAAATCGTTAAAAATATCTTTCGGTAGTTTTAAAGGTTCCTCAACGTTTATTTACGGTTAAACAAAACACGAGGTACCTACCACAACAAGCAATATTTATTTTTCTAAGTACCCGACTATTTATTACTATTTATTTATACTAATATTTCTTTGCTGACAAGGATCAGCGCAAAATTTTTACTATTCTGACGAACCGCAGTGTTCATGTATTCATTTCAGAAAAAAATATATATAGTCGAGAGAAATAGGAAAACTACTATGTCCCATTTTTCTTGCAATAATTGAGCTACCCAATTGTAATAATCAAAGTGTTTTTGGTGCTGTGCTCAGACACAATGGCAAGAAGGTCACCTCTTACAGTTCACAAGGTGCAAAAGGCCTGTCTGTATAAAACTGTATATTTTCAAAGGGATGCTCAACATAAACTTACTTTCACACCCAGTCCTGATTTGGTTGCAAGAAGTATGTAATACAATTCATGTATATGCGGTGAAATGGTGCGGCCATTATATTAACGCTTTAAGGTTGTAGATAATTATAGCGGACGGACTGATCTACCCAACTTGGATATTTGAAAAAGAGAGGAGAGGCAACTAAAGAAGGTTATCTGCTACTTTTAGAATGCCCTTTATTTTTATAGATTTTATGAACAATTACAGACAGTTGTTCTGAGAAAATAAATTTATGTATGGATTAAATGCATATGTACGTGTATCAAAGAATTGTATTTGATGCACTTTAATTTTAGTTTCAAAATTATTCCTGCTAGGTGATCACGAAACTTCTATTACAATCTATAGAAACCCCAATTTGTTTGGATTTGACAGTTTCAATAAATGGTTTACGTGTATAATTACTAAGGAAATTTTCCAAATTAGAAATTAAAATACTCTTGTTGCATTGCAATCAAAGTTCCATGATCACCTCATAGGTGTGCTCATTTCATACCTTGGCTGATTTGGAAATGTTTGAGCTATTACTTCTCTCTGAAGGAGCGTCTGAGCATTTGTACGCTCTTTGCTACTTTTACGAGCGGGCTGCGAGCCCCGGTTGTGAGCCTAGCTCAGTGCCAGTTACAATGGCTATTTGAGGATTGACCTCAGGGAGGGCAGTTCCTGTGATACAATCCTGCGAGGATGGATCATTGTAAGTTTGTTAAGACAAATTTTGCTCATTGCATGTGATAACATCCCATGAGGATGGCTATTCAATTTAAGACAAACTTTACTTTAATTCACAGTATGTGATAGCATCCTGCGAGGATGACTCATTGTAAGTTTTAAAAGACAGACTTTAATTCACAGTATGTGATAGCATCCTGCGAGGATGGCTCATTGTAAGTTTTAAAAGACAAACTTTAAATCATAGTATGTGATAGCATCCTGCGAGGATGACTCATTCTAAGTTTTAAAAGACAACTTTAATTCATAGTATGTGATAGCATCCTGCGAGGACGACTCATTCTAAGTTTTAAAAGACAACTTTAATTCACAGTATGTGATAGCATCCTGCGAGGATGGCTCATTGTAAGTTTTAAAAGACAAACTTTAAATCATAGTATGTGATAGCATCCTGCGAGGACGACTCATTCTAAGTTTTAAAAGACAACTTTAATTCATAGTATGTGATAGCATCCTGCGAGGATGACTCATTGTAAGTTTTAAAAGACAAACTTTAATTCACAGTATGTGATAGCATCCTGCGAGGATGGCTCATTGTAAGTTTTAAAAGACAAACTTTAATTCATAGTATGTGATAGCATCCTGCGAGGATGGCTCAGTGTAAGTTTGGAAAGATACACTTTAATTCATAATATGGGATAGCATCCTGCGAGGATGACTCATTGCAAGTTTTAAAAGACAAACTTTAATTCACAGTATGTGATAGCATCCTGCGAGGATGACCCCTTGTAGGATTTTAAAGGATAAACTTTGTTCATAGCATGTAATAACATCCCGCGAGGATGGCTCATCGTAATTGGTAAATTTGTAAATGACAAATTTTGTTCATAGCAGTAACAAATATCCAGTTCCATGCGATGGAACGACAGGCTTTTGATTGCAAGTCGCTAAAGGTGGAATTCTGTCTACCGTAGTGTAACACGCAATCTGCCAAAACATCTATACAATCCATTATTATGGTGATCAGTGTCAGAGAGACTTAATGGTATCTTGGTTCTGATATAACTCTTAATATTTTAAAATTATTACAGGTTAGGTGACGAAAAGTGTCATATTTATATACCTCCTCGACTGATGTTTGAACAAGAACACTACCCAGTCACTGAGATCGGTTAATATTTTTACGTAGTCAAATGCTGACGTTTTGCATAGGGACAATTCAACATTATAAATAATTCATAATGACTATGACTGTCACTCTTAGGATTACGAAATTATCTTCAAAATCGATATCCTCTAGTATAACTTGAGATGACATGACATGCATTATCTATAAAACCTACCGAGGTACTTGTAGTAAGAAAATAAGAAAATTGTTATAAAGCTCACCCCTGCTTCGTATGGCTGGAACGCTTGTAATTCTGTGGCTGGAACCTTCGCCTCTGTTTGTTGCCTGAGGACGACAAACCTAAAGAGCTGCTGTCGCTGCTGCTGCAGCTAGATCTGCTTCGGTGCCGCTCTTTAGCAGGGCTTGAATGGCAGCCTGCTTTCGTTATCCGTGTGCTCTGTAACTTCAAGTCCATAATAAAACTACTGTAAGCACTACGAAAGATATATACACTGGCTATTTAAAATTTAAACTGTAAGTGTCGAACGGCAAAAGCCGTTTAAGCATAATGTAATTGGTTTACTTACCAAGTGTGGGTACCACTTACTTTTACAATTTACTCACATATTCACTTTCACTATAATATAATTAAATAATAATGTGAAGTAAAGCATATAGAAAATACACTTAATAACTTTGCAACTCACGCAGAGCCAGAGCTGCTGCGCACAAGTTGCTACGACGGGAACTCAAACGCCAATGATCCAATATGGCGCTGCACTTTGCCAAGTAAACTAAAATGCTGCGCATCCGCCAGGTGGCGCCACTTTACAGGAACCGAGGTATAAAAGTACGGAAAAACTGGCAGGAAATCGACGGAAACGGAAATGCTATTCTCAATATAAGGTTCCAGTAACGGTACAGTTATTTAATGTAACATTATAACCCATAGTATTTAATGCCAAGGAGAAAAAGAATAGACCAAATCACGAGCAGAGTTTGTTACCACAACCGTACGGGCATCAAGCCGAACGAGCCTTATACAAAATTCCTTAAAAAGTGATCTCATATCATAATTCATCACAACCAACTGACACAAGTACCTGCCAATAAAAAAAATAATTACGCAACATAGCAGTCTGAAAGGGCTTTATTTATTAAAGCATTAATACTATGGGGAAACTTCAACGATCCTGCATTACAAAAAACCTGAGACGTCAGAACGCAATTGTGCCATGCAATGATATCTAGGTTCCACCCTGATGTCATTATCCATGGAATTTATCCATAACACTAGTAGTTCTAGGAACAGTGGACCTCGCGAGCACAAACTTTTTTGCAACTCCGCTTGGGGATATTTATAGATATATAATAATTGATTAATAATTGATTTATAGATATATATAATTATGTGTCACTTCGTTCGCTCGGTCAATTATACCATCTGAAGTCCATGATAGGCTAGTGTCCTGCTATTTTTTTTATTGCATAAATTAACAAAAAAAATAAACAGTCGTGAAAACAAAAATTAAATATCGCCAAAGATGACAAAGTTACAAGCATTTTAAAATACAGGAATAGAAAGAGACAGTTCAAACGTGCAGTGACGTCAGTACGTTCTCCTTCGTAGTACCTCATTACTAAGCTGTGGTAGCTTTACATACAGTCTCTTTGGCATGTGACGTCACAAATTATGTCTTCACAGGAGGTAACAAGTATAAGAAAGGAGTTTTGGCGGGAACGTGAAAAAGTTCACGTCGTTGCATTGTATTATTTCACAAAACTTATGCTTTTTCTAGTGTTAATGTTTAAAATTAGTGGCATTTTACGCATTAAGTGCTGAATTATGAGTATAAGTGTGGGCAAGTGATATAATGTAGTGAAACGTGGTTTTTCGTGTTGCTTCCAAAATTCCATAGAAGCCTCTAGTAAAGTTGCCACTACTTTACTAGGGCATAACTTAGACTGGATTATGACTACCTGACTTAGACTGGACTATGACTACCCTGACTGACTGTGACTAAGACTTGACTTTACATGAAATATTTCATAATACGACGAAAAACTACAATACTTGACACTGGCTAAATACACTATGTGTGGAGCCAAACTATAAGAAAAAAAAAAAAAAAGTATAAGAAACATCCTTATTTAAATTAGTTAAAAATGAATACATTTTTATTCTGTTTTTCCTTTTAAGCTAGTTGTAAGTTTTTTACTTATATACCTACTTACTATTAATTAAGAACTACTTATTGTTACCTGATTGACAATGAATAAATCCCTTTTTTTGAAGAGATACTTAATTTTCCTTTAAAACTACTGAAAATAACTTCAAAGTAATGGCTGCGATAAAAATTCCATTGTTTTACAACATTGATATTTAATCAATCATTGATCCCTTACGTAAACCTCGGATTAAATGCTATCTTATCGATAAACATACAGTTTATTTATCTACCTAAAATACAATTAAAACGGTACGTTATTGTAACTAATATTGCAAAACCACAATAATAAATCCGCAAGAGAACTAAAGTGACCGATATAGCTCTTAGAGTTAGTAAGTTGTTCAGGCAATGGGCAGGCCACATCGCTCGTAGAACTGACAACCGATGGGGGAAGAAAGGTTCTCCGATTGAGCGGAATTTGAAGCTTCAGTTCTGCACCCTTAAGTCATAGTTGTTCCAAGATCATAGTCGTATTGGTAGGTATTTACTAATAATCGGTAGGACTTTCCTGCAAAGTTCGTCTAGGTAGGTACCACCACTTTGCCAGTTATTCTGCTGCCAAGCAGTAGTGTGCAAGCACTACTGTGTTCCGGTTTGAAGGGCATTGTAGCTAGTGACATTACTGGACAAATAAGATGATCTCACAATATAAACATCTGTTTTAGACTGTGTGATGTCTCAGGATGACATGCGCAGTGCGCAGTCCCGCGAAACTAATTTAGAGTTCCGAGTGCCACTGCAAACTGTTATGGACGTTCGTGACGCTTAACACCAGGTGATCGACTAGCTCTTCACGTTATTCGATTACATAAAAAAAGGTAAAAGGCCAATAAGTAAAACGCTCAACCGTACCACAAATCAAATTGTCTATTATGACTTATGACTATTACACGCAAAGTAAATAGGTACCTACTCAACAGATGGCCATAAGCGGCTGCTATTACGTTATGTAAGAATTGTAAGATGCAAGTCTCCTTACTAGAGGTTAGCAGACAGGCACAGAATAATATATAATAGTATGACTGAGGTGAACTTCCTTTATACGCGTAGGTTGCCGCTCGCAAGATCATTCTCATTAAATATTGCTAGATAAACTGCAGTTCAGGGCCACAATTCTGTATGAAAACACAGATTCCACACGATACAGAAACCACGTCGTTATCGTGTCTTGTTCAAATCGTGTCACAGCACGAAATCGTCATTTTTTGTATTCTGTATAATCTAAGACAAATTATCTATGACAGGTTTTTATCCCTCGAGTGCGTTCCGATTTAGAACTCAAATATTTCTCATCCCAAAACCATTAAAAATTTAAAATAAAGTAATGGCTTATATTTATGTTGTGATATAACAAAGTCATGGGTTAATTACCCATGGCTTTGTTATATCACAACATAAAATATATTAAAAATTTACAGAAAACCTTTAGAAATACCTTCATAAAAAATACTTTACATTAAAATTAGTTTTATTTTGAATAATTAATATTGACATAAGTGGTGGTAACTTCAGACGGGTTGATGTTTCGGAACGCGTCTCAGTGGAACATATGATTTTTGCCAGTTCAAATCGCGCCAATCCCAGTTAATAATTCCACATTCATTTCGCGCGGTTTCGTTTCGTAGAGAATAGATTTTTGCAGATTTCTTATGTAAGACAAGGAATTCGCGGCTTGGTCTCATCCTCCCCGGTGGCGCTGCCCCGGTACCGGGGACGATGAGACAAAAAGTGTCATCCTCCCCGGTAGCCTCAACAATGGTGCTCACCGGGGCCGATGAAACAGTAAAAGTGTCATCTGCCCCGTTATAGTCGGATCGATGAATTCATCTCGGTGACAGCGGGACCGATGAGAATTAAAGTCTCATCATCCCCGGTACGGCCAGTGCTGGTGCTTTTAACGGGGAGGATTACACAATTCTAGTTTCATCAAGCCCAGCATGGAAGGTAGGGAAATAGAATTTGCCTAATGATTTATAAATGAAACTAGTCTGTTTATAAAGAATATAAATGTAATAGAGCCATAAAAATATACTAAGTTTAAAATTAAAATAACGATGATTTAGTAGATAGAACCAGACATCGTAGTTCACAGAACAAAACGATAACTAAATAGCTTCTAGTAAAATAAACGTGTTATTTACCTCTTACTTTTATAATTCAAACTCGAACTCAAACTCAAATTCTTTATTGCAAATAGGCTATTTTGAGCACTTTTACAAGTCAAAACTAGATAATGTGAATAAATAATAAAAATTAAATTACTGTACATATTAAGCAAGCAATTCCAAATAATTATTACCTTACCTTTTTTGTACCTATCTACACTGACCTATCATTATTTACATTCAATAACACAGCCAGTTGTTTTTTGTGGTAGCTTTTAGTAGTCAAAACTCATATATATATATTTAGCTACGATTCTTGAAATATAACCATTTTTTCATCTTTTTCCATTTAAATATTACTTACCTATAGTGAAGTGCTAAAAACAAATGCAAAACGAACTTTTATGACTGTATTGTTAAGCACCTGGGTACTTATTCCCTTTTTTAAATGCCACACTAACAAACAAGTTTTTATGGAACAACGAAAGAATAACAATAGAAACAAAGGAGCACCATACTTAGATTCACTTATTACATAACTGTATGGTATAATTGTTTAATCCGATAATAAATTTTGTACAGTGCGGGTATAAATATAAACACCCGAAAAGATTTTATATGTAGACCACAAATTATAAATTCCGTCTGAGCTTATTATTTTTAGCATAGCAAATATCATACAGAAATTCTATTTTCTACTTACTTTCAAAGTTAATACGAGTTTTACTACTACCTAACAGCTACCACAAAAAACAACTGTCTGTGTTATTGAATGTAAATAATGTTGAATAAAGAAGGGTCAATGTAGATAGGTACATAATAATTATTTGTAATTATAAAAGTAAGAGGTAAATAACACGTTTATTTTAATAAAAGCTATTTAGTTATCGTTTTGTTCTGTGTCTTACGATATCTCTCTACTAAATAATCGTTATTTTAATTTTAACCGTAGTATATTTATATTGCTCTATTACATTTATATTCATTATAAACAGACTCGTTTCATTTATAAATCATTAGGCAAATTCTTTATCATAGCACCCTACCTTCCATGCTGGGCTTGATGAAACTAGAATTCTGTAATCCTCTCCGTCAAAAGCACCAGCACTGGCCGTACCGGGGATGATCAGACTATAACTCCCTATCGGCCCCGCTGTCACCGAGATGAATTAATCGATCCGACTATAACGGGGCAGATAACACTTTTTTTGTTTCATCGGCCCCGGTGAGTGGCATTATTGAGGCTACCGGGGAGGATGACACATTTTGTCTCATCGTCCCCGGTACCGGGGCAGCGCCACCGGGGACGATGAGACCAAGCCGAATTCGCGGCTTGGTCTCATCCTCCCCGGTGGCGCTGCCCCGGTACCGGGGACGATGAGACAAAAAGTGTCATCCTCCCCGGTAGCCTCAACAATGGTGCTCACCGGGGCCGATGAAACAGTAAAAGTGTCATCTGCCCCGTTATAGTCGGATCGATGAATTCATCTCGGTGACAGCGGGACCGATGAGAATTAAAGTCTCATCATCCCCGGTACGGCCAGTGCTGGTGCTTTTAACGGGGAGGATTACACAATTCTAGTTTCATCAAGCCCAGCATGGAAGGTAGGGAAATAGAATTTGCCTAATGATTTATAAATGAAACTAGTCTGTTTATAAAGAATATAAATGTAATAGAGCCATAAAAATATACTAAGTTTAAAATTAAAATAACGATGATTTAGTAGATAGAACCAGACATCGTAGTTCACAGAACAAAACGATAACTAAATAGCTTCTAGTAAAATAAACGTGTTATTTACCTCTTACTTTTATAATTCAAACTCGAACTCAAACTCAAATTCTTTATTGCAAATAGGCTATTTTGAGCACTTTTACAAGTCAAAACTAGATAATGTGAATAAATAATAAAAATTAAATTACTGTACATATTAAGCAAGCAATTCCAAATAATTATTACCTTACCTTTTTTGTACCTATCTACACTGACCTATCATTATTTACATTCAATAACACAGCCAGTTGTTTTTTGTGGTAGCTTTTAGTAGTCAAAACTCATATATATATATTTAGCTACGATTCTTGAAATATAACCATTTTTTCATCTTTTTCCATTTAAATATTACTTACCTATAGTGAAGTGCTAAAAACAAATGCAAAACGAACTTTTATGACTGTATTGTTAAGCACCTGGGTACTTATTCCCTTTTTTAAATGCCACACTAACAAACAAGTTTTTATGGAACAACGAAAGAATAACAATAGAAACAAAGGAGCACCATACTTAGATTCACTTATTACATAACTGTATGGTATAATTGTTTAATCCGATAATAAATTTTGTACAGTGCGGGTATAAATATAAACACCCGAAAAGATTTTATATGTAGACCACAAATTATAAATTCCGTCTGAGCTTATTATTTTTAGCATAGCAAATATCATACAGAAATTCTATTTTCTACTTACTTTCAAAGTTAATACGAGTTTTACTACTACCTAACAGCTACCACAAAAAACAACTGTCTGTGTTATTGAATGTAAATAATGTTGAATAAAGAAGGGTCAATGTAGATAGGTACATAATAATTATTTGTAATTATAAAAGTAAGAGGTAAATAACACGTTTATTTTAATAAAAGCTATTTAGTTATCGTTTTGTTCTGTGTCTTACGATATCTCTCTACTAAATAATCGTTATTTTAATTTTAACCGTAGTATATTTATATTGCTCTATTACATTTATATTCATTATAAACAGACTCGTTTCATTTATAAATCATTAGGCAAATTCTTTATCATAGCACCCTACCTTCCATGCTGGGCTTGATGAAACTAGAATTCTGTAATCCTCTCCGTCAAAAGCACCAGCACTGGCCGTACCGGGGATGATCAGACTATAACTCCCTATCGGCCCCGCTGTCACCGAGATGAATTAATCGATCCGACTATAACGGGGCAGATAACACTTTTTTTGTTTCATCGGCCCCGGTGAGTGGCATTATTGAGGCTACCGGGGAGGATGACACATTTTGTCTCATCGTCCCCGGTACCGGGGCAGCGCCACCGGGGACGATGAGACCAAGCCGAATTCGCGTGGTTTCCAAGCAAGGAATCGTAAATTGGTCATACAGAATTAGGGTCCAGGGCCGCTGTCTGTGGATTCGCACAGGGTAATTATTTTTTCCGGGATAGGAAAGGACACTTTTTAGTGGGGAAAGAAATTGAACTAAAACTGAATGGAAAAAGTTCTCGATTCTGGAATGGATTTTTTAAGAAGATTTTTTTGCAGGGTCTAGTAAAGATCTCTTTCCATTAGTGTTAACGCCAAACGATAACTCCAAAATGTATGGGAATTACATTACCTGCGGAAAAGCGACATCACGCAGGTAATGCCATTCCGATACATTTGGAGTTATTGGCGCTAATAGAAAGGGATCTTTGCTAGACCTCCTAGGACGACAACCTCTCTGTGGTGTGGTGGTTGAGCAGGTCGGCTTGTAACCTGGAAGCTGCGAGTTCAATTCTTTTGACAGTGACAGGACAAATATTTATGCACAAAAAGAAATCTTTGTCTGAGTGTTGTGGGAGCATGGTTCTCGTAGTTCCTGTGTCCCTAGATAACAGAATTACTTATAATTTACCAAGGCCCGATTTTACCAATGTAGAATATGTTTTATTCCAAGTATAACTTTCCGAAAACAACCGAGATAACCCTTATACCACAATTTTTGAAGAAATAAGAAGCTTATTTCTTGGATACAATCAAAATGGCGACGTTTTAATTGTCATTTCATTTGTCAATCACGTACATATATTACAGAGAGTAACCAGTAGCTTTATTCTTAGAATAAAATTTATTCTACTTTGGTAAAATCGGGCCTAAATAAGTCTGAAAACTGAACAAAGCAAAGACGCTAATGTGGCATTTCTGCACAGTGTACCTATACGTATAAATATATGTATGTAAATGTTTTTTAAGGACATGAAAACAAAGAGCTGGCAAAAGCACAAAAATTCAATGCCAAATAAAGAAAAACATTAGGTAAGCGTAAGAATTTATGGAATACTAGCTGCGCCCGCGGTTTCACTCGCGGATAAGAAGTAGCCTTTGTGTTAATCCAGTACATAAGCTATCTCTATTCCAAGTTTCATCCAAATCCGTCCAGCCGTTTGAGCGTGAAGGAGTAACAAACATGTACACATACAAACTTTCAGCTTTATGATATTAGTGTGATTAGTGTGATAATCGTTTGTCAGGTCGCCGCCATTTTGTTTGGGATTCTCAGACTAAATAGTTATTGTAGTGGTGTATAATATACCTGTACATCTTATTCTTATTCTACATGGGGGCGATAAGTCCTGCACTGACGTCCCGCTCGAGGTGTATTGTGCATTTCCCCCTGCCAGCATCTACCCGAGCCACCCCAGCTCCGTAAAATAGCGGAGTGTGGCTCTAGGCTGCTGGCACAGCTGCTCCAGTGGCACTGATGTTGGGTGATGGAGTGATGATGATGAGGCATTCGAAATTTCTTGGGTAGGATGTTGTGTGTCTTCTCGTGTTAGCATTCCTGATGTGTATCTGGCTTTCTCTGTAGCTGTGCAGTATCTCAGCACGTGTTCCACAGTCTCGTTTTCTTTCAGGCACCCTCTGCATAGGGGGCTGTCCGTGGCGCCGGTCTTATACAGATGGTAGTTCAAATTACAGTGGCCAGTAATGAGACCTACTATAAGCCGAAGATCCTGCCGTTGCAACTTTAGCAAGTTATTAGTGATTTTCCTGTTAATGGTCGGAAAAACAGCTTTTGCATGTTTGCAGTTTTCTTATCCCAGATTTTTTTCTGCTCTTCTTCAGTGTGCTGACGCAATGAGTCCCGCACTGCCATCGCTGATGGTTTATACCTATACATCTTTATAAATTAGAAGGTGGTAGGACTTTTCTGCAGAGTTCGTCTAGGTAGGTACCACCGTGAAGTCTCAGGAGGACGTGCCCAGTGCAGTGTCACCCAAAGACTATATTAATTAATAGTTCCGAGTAATACTGCAATCCGTTATGGACAGCCGTGAGGCTTAACATCAGGCGAACGACTAGCTCGTCACGTCATTCATTTACATATAAATAATACTAGGCTCCCAGGAACCACGAGGACAACTTCTACAACACCCACAGAGAACAACATATTTGCGCTTTTTTAATGTACAAATACATCCTACATCCTGTCGCGGGAATCGAACCCACCGCTTCCAGGTTATGAGCCGCGGTGGGAATATCTATCTAAAATATCGATCGTATCTACTCGTGTTACATATTTCATCACACTTCACACTAATATTATAAAGGCGAAAGTTTGTGTGTATGTGTGTATGTTTGTTACTCTTTCACGCTCTAACAGCTGGACGGATTTGAATGAAATTTGGTATGGAGGTAGCTTATACCCTAGATTAAAACATAGGCTACTTTTTATCCCAATAACGGGAACGGTTCCTGTAGGAACGCGGGTGGAACCGCGGGGCGCTGCTAGTCATAGATAATTGTATCATGATATCATATTATTTTTGAATTATTTATCATTGACGTACGGTTAGTATTGATCGATTTTATACCTACACTAACTGGTAAATAAGATATGAACACGAAATGGATTTCCTAAAGATACTATCTGAGATTGAATTGGTATATTATCCCGAAAGGGGATATACTCCCAAGGTACACAATGTTTGTTCTACGACTTTTCTAAATTAATAGTTTTTAGTTGAAGAAATGCCATGTAAAGTTTACGTTGGAAGATAGCCATAGCGCCGCTGGGTGGTTGAACTTCGTCCTTGACCGAATGCGCTCGCACGCGCAATTTTGTGAGTGGATTTATTTTTTAGTATGGAGGTTTGGAAACACGCAGTTTCAAGTAAGGCTCTCACAACTTGTAGGCTATCATGGTCCTACTTCCCCCCCTCCCCTCCCCCTTTCGGGATAATACCCCAATTCAAACTCACCTTGTATATTAAAGGAAAAATGGACTTTACACGCATAGATAAATGTTTTCCATAAAGTTTCCCACTTTCTATTAATACCACAGAATACTTAATATTACCGGCACAAAAAATTCATCCCGCGAAGTCATTGAAATCAGTAATGACACTATTTATTTATAACACAAGTGTGCTAGGTTTATCATTACACTCGAGGCGGTATAAGGTAAGAGAGCCGAAAGTGTAATGATCAATGCACACGCGTTTCGTACGACGTTTGTCATCACACGAGGAATAAAACAGACTTGTATGGTTCACTTCGCTTCATCAGCCCGAAGTGCTGAACACAGGCCTCCCCCATAAAACGTCACTTTGGACGCTTATCATAGGGGGGGATTTGCTATAATCACCACGCTTGGCAGGCGACTTGGTGATCGCAGAAGATTTTAATGTACCGAGGAGAATGCTGCTGCCCATTCCCTGGTTATTCCCTTTGCCGGCTCTTACGGCGCCCACGGGAAGAGATGGGGGCACTAGTATGGTCATTAAAGTCCATGCTAGCGATGGGCACACACTTACTAAAAAGCACGTTTTAAATCTTGGATTATGAGCCTTAAGGCGACGGGTAGAGCAAACAAGGTGTTTTTTGGCACGTTTCTTGGCGTAATTACAACACGTGGAGCTTTGAATTTAATATATCATGTAATTCATTTCATTAACTCGTTTGTGATGACCGCAAATACAAGATTAATAAATATAGCTCTATAGAAAAAAAATCGCAAATCTCCCTCAAAAAATTTTAATGTTCCCATTTTTCTGAGCTTCTACCGAATATATTCTTACAAAAAATAAATTAGTGTATTCCCAACAAACATTCAGATGTCTTGATGACTTGATAACTTAAAAAATACTATTGTAAGTTATAGATATTAAGGTGAAACGTTATTGTCATTTACGAATTGTCATTTATTTATACATTATATTTATTTGCGCAAAATTAGTTTTCATGTGATCACGTTGAGTAATTAAGCTATTATGGGCAAAAGAATGCAAAAAATTTGAATTTCCCGCGCTAGTGTAACGTTCTACCTTAATTAAAAACCACCAAAATCAGTCATTTCGTGCGTTGTCTTTGTCGTAAGCGCCGCGCTGAAGTGCAGTCTGAATTGATATTTAAGACTACGACGTTAAGGTTGATGTTTCTTTGAACGGATTTGGACCTGCCCCCGTATTGTGTAACTCAATCGTAATCGATGAATGGGCTTCATTTGGTCATTTCCGGTTGTTTAAAACCCTCACCCATCGGTATTATGGTCCCTTAGGCGGAGAACTGAATAGACAAAACATTGATTAACTATAATAATGAGAAATAGTGAGAGAATACTAATGGATGGAGATGTTACACAATGCCAACTTGCCGGAAATGACGAAATGAAGCCCATTCATCGATTGCGATTGGCTTAGACGGTAGCCCGGCTGCTTATCTGGCTCTACCCGTCACCTTAAAGCGTTGTAATAAGATCCATTTAACGAGCAAGTCTGATGAAAAAGTGTTACTGAATGAAATCTCTCTCTTTCTAGTATGGCAGGCAACACATCGAGGTGGCGAAGAAGATCCAGCGAAACGACAGTTCCTCCGACGATGAGGAGGAGGAACCGCCGATACCTGATGATAAGCCACCCTCGGCCATCATCAAAGAAAATGGAGTCGGGAATGGTATGTATTCTGGAAACACCTGGCTAAAAAGCGCAACGAATGGTTCATGACATGTTTCGCGTGACTGTTCTTTCGTCAAACTCTTTTCCGAGACGACGCTCGTATCGACAGGCGCTCTGATAAACATTGGTGCTCGCGATGAGCTCCCGGTCCCCACGGATCCAGGGTCTCAACACCAAACGGCTCAAATATGTAACCGCTACCGAGATTACTATATTTGCGCCGTTTTAGCTGCTCAGCAGAATTAGCCGCGGCCCCAGCTCTAACGTGTGTCTCGGGAAGATGTGACGGCGCCAAAGTGTCGACGCAAGTAGCGTCCCACACTAAAGGCTGCCCCATCTTCCAGGGACCAGAGTCATTCCGTCAGGCCTTTACCGTCGTCACGCATGAGACCATTCGGTTCGAGAATGGCTGCAACATTAGCGGTAGCAAAATTTTTACTTAAATTACTACAAAGATCACATACATAGATCCTGGACCCTAACTAGGATCCCCTGTACCTAGGGACCCAGGAACTACGAGGACCATGCTCCCACAACACCCAGACCCAGAACAACGTATTTGCGCTTTTTTCATTTGCACAAATCCTTGTCCTGTCGCGGGAATCGAACCCGTCGCCTCCAGGTATGAGACGTCCCGCTCATCCACCACACCACTGAGGCTGTGCGACTTCGCTATGAGCGCTACAAGTGAGCCAGTGAGCATAATGACTAAGTATAATACCCCGCGAGGTCAAACCGTTTATGATACGAGAAACGACGATATCTTTTGGAATTTAGACTTTGTAACATCACTCACGTGCTAAACGTACAAAAACTAGTGAACCGCGTTAAATGTTTTTATTACAAAGTGGTACTGTTGACAAAGAATAAAAAAGCCGACAAAACAACGACAAAGATAACATTCAAAATTCTTGAATTACCGATGAAAAAAATTTTAATTTATGTTCGGATGAACGGAAGGCGGTAGAGTCGTTAAGCTATTTAGATATTACAGTATTTTTTGTTAAGCGTAAAGGTTACATTCAGTTCGTTTGCGTCTGCTACAGTATTGTTAGGGTTCCGTATCAAAAAGTTAAAAATGGGCCTCTGGTGTCTGTCTGTCTGACCTATAAACGGCTGTATCTCTTGAACAGTTTAGACTGAAATTTCCACAGAATCGGCTTTGTTACGGGCTAGGGCGTACCTAACAAATAATAAAAATTACATAAAATAAAACACGGGGTTTAATGTTTTTTTTTCATGTCTCAAAAACGTTAATTTGGTTTGATTATAGTGTATATACTCTGTCCAATATATACTAAAATATTAGTAATTATTGTTATACTAAGGAGTATAATTACTATTATTGTACTAAGTTTGAGGCTCCGGCCAAGTTGGACCTCCGATAATTTGGATTTTGTTTCAAGTTTTTTTTTTGCTAAGTAATACTTTTAATTTATTAAACTACAAAATTAATTGAAATATGAAATATAAGATCTAAATAACTCATGAAACTAACTTAATAATTATGGACACCTAACAAAAACGAAATCCCTAAATATTTAACAAAATAGGTAAAAAATGGTTTTAGCTAATACATTTTAATTTAAAACATACCTATTTAAATTTCAGGTACGAAGATGACCGTGATAGAGCGCGAGGAAATATTGGGTCCCTCACCAGAACTCAATTACAAGCGAAGTTCGAGCCAGGAGCGAGTGGCTATCGGACAACGAACGTTGCAGGAGGTGAGATTTCGTGGCTTGGGGGACACTTCTTCTCGTGTAGGCAAGTGGTCAGCCCTGGTGTCAGAATTTTTAGGCCGCTCAAAGGCTTCTGACTTGGCTTAACGACTATTGTCTTACGACAGCAGCCGCGACCGATGGCTTAAAGTGCCCTCCGAAGCACGGCAGCGCTCAGTTGTAAATACCACTTTTTACGGTAGCGGTCACCCATCATAGTGACCGCAGCGAACGTTGCTTAACTTTACCGATCGGTTAGAAACAGCTAGTCGTGCTTCGCTATGAGTGCTACGTTAAACGTTTACGACACTGTAAAACTAGAACACTGGAGGACACTGTAAAACTAGAACACTGGGGGACACTGTAAAACTAGAACACTAGGGGGACACATTTGGTGTATTCTCCATCTCTTTCTGCGGGTGCCGTGAGAGCCGGCTAAGGCAATATCCAGGGAGTGGGCAGCAGCACTCTCCTCGGATTAATGGGATTAATAATTATGGCATATTGGGGAACAGATTGTAAACAACTGGGGGACACTGTAAAACTAGGACACTGGGGGACACTGTAAAACTAGACACTGGGGGACACTGTAAAACTAGTTCACTAAGGGACACATTTCGCGTATTCCCCATCTCTTTCTGCAGCCGTAAGAGCTGGCTAAGGGAATATCCAGGGAATGGGCAGCAGCACTCTCCTGGGATTAATGATTACGGCATATCGGGGAACAGGTTGTCAACAAAGTTTAAAAAACGAACCGTTGGTTCCAGACGAACCTGGAGTTCCACATCTCCCACTGCATGGACCTGGTGAAAGCTGGAATGGAGTCCATCATAGAAGACCAGGTCACTTCGGTCTTCGAGGCTGAAGAGCTGAGGAGTTGGAACCTTCTTACCAGGACTAATCGGTAAATAAATAACGCCCAACGATCACATACATAGATCCTGGACCCTAACTAGGATCCCCTGTATCTAGGGAGCCAGGAGCTAAGAGGACCATGTTGTCACAACACACACACACACAGAACATAAGTATTTCCGCTTCAAAGCTCAGTAACAGAATGACATAGTCTTAAAAATAGATGTGGTGGCTTGCCAGCCGTTGCCGGGAGGCGAGGATCGTGAATGCTACGTCCACTGGAAGAGTGGACCCTATGGAAAGTATGGAAAGAAGTCGGACTCGCGCACGAAGAGTTCCGTACCGTTATCTATAAAAACAAGCAAAAGAAAACACGTTTGTTGTATGGAAGCCCCGTAAAATATTTTTTTTCTGTTTTATTTTAGTATTTGTTGTTATAGCGGCAACAGAAATACATCATCTGTGAAAATTTCAACTGTCTAACTGTCACGGTTCATGAGATACAGCCTGGCGACAGAGACAGACGGACAGACAGCAGAGCCTTAGTAATAGGATACGTTTTACCCTTTGGGTACGGAACCCTAAAACGAAAAACATTTTTTTTATGTGTTTGAATGACGTGACGAGCTAGTCGTTCGCCTGATGTTAAGCGTCACGGCTGCCCATAACAGATGCAGTATCACTCGGAACTCTAAATTAATAAAGTTTCGCGTGACACTGCACTGCTCACGTCATCCTGAGACTTCACACAGCATAGTAATAAGATTACCTAGATTATGTGATCAGCTCGTAAAGTCTCATTTGTCCAGTAATTTCACTAGCTACAGTACCCTTCAAACCGGAACACAGTAGTGCTTGCACACTACTGCTTGGCAGCAGAATAACTGGCAAAGCGGTGGTATCTACCTAGACAAACTTTGCAGAAAAGTCCTGCCACTTAGTAAACTGCGCATTGAAACTGTCAAATCCATACATTTTCGTGTTTCTATCAGTTGCAATTAAGTTTCATGATCGCTTGGTTACTTTTATTTACTGACTAAAATAATAATAAAATAATATAATATAATATTAATAAAATATAATAATATAATATACAAAAAAAAAAAAAAAAAAAATATAATATTATAATAATAATATAAAAAAAAAATTATATTTTAATAATATATTATTATTATTTTAATTAATATAATATAATATTTCAGACAATACGAATTTCTAACATGGCGGCTCACAATCATTTGGATGATGGGCTTTGTAGTAAGATACTTGTTCCTGCTACCCCTCAGGATATTCATATTCTTCATTGGGGTAAGTTATATTTATTATCTATTAGTTATATAAACAAAAAAAAAAAAACCCAACGATCGCATACATAGATCCTGGACCCTAACTAGGATCCCCTGTATCTAGGGAGCCAGGAACTACGAGGACCATGCTGTCACAACACACACACATAAAAATGTATTTGAGCTTTTTTTACTTTGCGGGAATCGAACCCGCCGTCTCCGGGTTATGAGCCGACCTGCTCAACCACCACACCACGGAGGCTGTCAAAAAAAGTGTTTTTGTTTATGTAAATGATTGGCGTGGCGAGCTAGTCGTTCGCCTGATGGTAAGCGGAACGGCTGCCCATAACGACAGCAAATGCCATTCGAATCTCACATAACTTGCTGTGTAAAAAAAGTTAAAAATTTTGGAGATTCAATGTTTACGGTTTTACCACAAAACCACAAACAAACTTTAAACTAAGATTATGTTTAATCTTGGTTATTGTTAAACTTCAGTTAATTCAATACGTGTGATAAAAAGTGCGAAGATAATGCGCATCCTCTTCTAAGGCTCTTTTAGTCGCGCATAACGCGTATTGCCGTCTCTTTCTACTATTCTACGCCAAATTAAGTGCGTTGCACCTCATTTAAGCGGACTGCTTTCGAAACGCTAGTACCGTATCTTCTCCGATTTACATTTATGTTTGCTTATGTATTTGTGGTGAAATTGAATTTTTATTTTGAATTATTTTACATGAATTCTTTATTAGCTTTATTATTTAAATTAACAATAATTACCTTAACTAATTTATGTATTTATTTATAATATTTTTAGTTATAATTAAGAGTTTCCTCTTTTCTAAATACTAATTTACTTTTTTTTGTTTTTCCTTCCTTCTTCTACCTACAATGGCAACACAAACCGAAATGGGCGAATATCGGCATTCTGCTAAACTCCCTTTTGATTAATAAAAATCTACAATTGCACAAATAACTAAACATTAATCATGTTTTTCTTGTCATCGAAAATCGTCTGTATCACTTTTTCTGTGTTTCTGACATGTTTTTTTTTCCCAACATGACTGACAAACTCTCCTATCTGGCAATATTGCTGACAAATTCTCATAAATCTCTACCAAAATTGACAACTTCTACCTACAAAACTGACAAATTATTTCAAATATACCAACATAACTGATAACCTCTGTCAAATCGCTCAATACTACTGACAAACTCTCCTATATGGCAATATTGCTGACAAATTCTACCTACACAACTGACAAACTATTTTAAATATAAAATCATAACTGATCCTCTGTCAAATCGCTCAATATTACTGACAAACTTTTACCCTTTCAATATGACTGCAAATCTAAACTAACCAACATGACTGACAAATTGGAAACAAAACTCCTTCAAATCAACAATACTGACAAACTCTTCTAAACCATCCAATATGACTGACAAATCACAAACATAACTGACAAAAATCGACCAAACTTGTAAAACCTTCAAAAACTACCAAAATGGCCGACGCAAATTCAACCAAAAAGGTCGTAACAATGATAGTAACAACCTCCCTGGTCAGCCTTTTACCACGCGGAAAAATTCGCCGATACTTCGGAGGCCTTTCCTACATGATATCCATAAGGACTATAATGCGCGGCCTCTCCAGTGTTACCACATTCCACGACCTCCAGTACATGCCTAAAAGCAACGGGTTCTGTGTTGCCAACCACACCAGCCCGATCGACGTTGGCACTTTGAGCGTGAAGAGTTGCTTCTCCTTGGTAGTATATTCTCTTTTTTATGGCGGGAAAGTGCTGTTGTTTTGCGGGCGGACATTTTAATTCATTGGCGGGAAATTTGACATTGACATATCACAATGGGAACTTTTGACAGATGACTTGGCGGGAATGTTGTCTATGCTTTGTTGTGTTTGTCCTTTTTTGTGCATATTTTTTTATATTGGACCTTTCTATATTATGCATGATGTATATGGGTATTTTACTGTCATTTACCTGGTATTTTGGGTTTATTAATTGTATTGATCTCTTGACAAACTTAGTAGTTTCTCTATGTGACTCTAAAAAAGCTTACAAATATCGAATTAGATTCCTTTCTTATAAATTTTATCTCAAAAGTATTTATTACTCGTAATAGATACTAGTATCTACTTAGTATTCATAACAGTTATGCGTTAAGTAAATAGCTGCTAAAAATAGCAGTTAATTCAGCAATAACGCACTAAATGTTTTACAACTTTTAACGAAAACCTTCAAAATTATTCGTAATAAATGATTATTTAATACTTTGATAGTCTTACGTAATTTTTTCATTGACAAAATAATTTTAAAAAGACATGGCTAGTCTATACTAATAATTTTAATTCAATTCACGACATGCCAGACAGTGGGATTTAATATTGAATCAAATACATACCTGGTATTTAGTATAGAAATACTTGGATAACTAGTAATTAATAACAGAATACTTCCTTACATGGTATCAACTAATTACATACCTAGTATAAATTACCATCATACTTATCCATACCTAGTATTTAACATTAAAATACTTACATACCTGGTATATAATATCCACCATCAAGCGATACATCACTTTTGTCGTCACGGCGTAGGTGTGGTGGCTTATGGTATCGACATGGTGCGTGGGCGCATTACCGGATCGTACCTACAAACATCGCATCAACACATCGGTCGCGCACGCCTGTTTCAACTTTCTATCGCGGTGCATATCCATGGTGATAACATACCATGATGACCACAATAAGCCGGGTAACGGTATATGTGTCGCGAACCATACGAGCCCCATCGACGTTCTGGTGCTGATGTGTGATAACTGCTACTCCTTGGTAAGTAATAACACTTAAATGAAAAAAAAAATTGTGGTTATTTGGTAAGGTAACCTACCTACCTGGTTTGTGGTGGTTTAACTTCTAACAAATTTTGACCATTGGTTAGAATTTGTTAGCAATTTTAACTATTGGTTATCTTCGGATCAAAAAACCTACCCTTAGTACGTAAGCGCGGTACCGCTCACAGCGCAGCACGACTAGCCGTTTCTAACCGATCGGTAAAGTTAAGCAACGTTCGCTGCGGTCACTACTATGATGGGTGACCGCTACAGCAAAAAGTGGTATTTACAACTGAGCGCTACCGTGCTTCGGAGGGCACGTTAAGCCGTCGGTCCCGGCTGTTGTCGTAAGACAACAGTCGTTAAGCCAAGTCAGAAGCCTTTGGGCAGCCTAAAAATTCTGACACCAGGGCTGACCACTTGCCTACACGAGAAGAAGAAGAAGTACGTAAGGTTCCGTAGATGCATAGGTAATTATAAATTCTTTAGCCGTCATATTTTTTTAACATTTTTATTAATTTTTATCTTAGAGTTAAGGTCGATAACTTCTGATAGTAAGGCGTCTTATATCTAAAATAATTTCATACTCTTTACATATTGGAGCGACCTTTATACGTAATAAAAAAAAATTGGAAATCTCCTGTTATTATTCTATCGTTTTGCATTTACTTTGCATATTTATGTTCATAACTATACTATCTGAGTTTGAACTGGTATATTATCCCGAAAGGGGGTAAATCTACTCCCCAAGGTAGACAATGTTTCATCTACGACTTTTCTAAATCAATAGTTTTTCATTGAAGAAATGCCATGTAAAGTTTACGTTCGAAGATAGCCCTAGCGCAGCTGGGTGTTTGAACTTCGTCCTTGACTGAATGCACTTAAATGAGTTTAACGACCTGTGTTTATAAATGAATTTATAGTATCTTGTTAACTCTCGTAGCGATCGCACGTGCAATTTTGTGTGTGGATTTATTTTTTAGTATGGAGGTTTGGAAACACGCAGTTTCAAGTAAGGCTCTCACAACTTGTGGGCTATCATGGTCCCAGTCCCCCCCTTTCGGGATAATACCCCAATTCAAACTCACCTTGTATACAAGCTGTGGTTTTAGACAGGTTCAACAATACTTTACGTGCTGTTAATTTTAGATTGGAACAGTTTTCCATATTAAAAAAATCTAGGGTACATAGTAACGCATTGATTTTTCAATGTATATGCTTCAGAATAGTTATAGTTTCAGAATATGCGAAGGTACACTCATTGACTATAAATCCAGTTGACCAATGATACAATTTCCCCTCATACGAAAATTAGTGGTGTATTTCAACCACTAATTGCTAATAAACACGGGAACCCGTTGATGTCTTTTGTTCCATCCTGCTCTGTTCTTTGTAATTTCGTATGACTTTGTCTCGTTTTGTTACCTCGCCCCCTGCCCGCGCAGGTGAGTCGTGTTTGTACGAGAAATTATGTTCACGAGCTATCAACGGACTTTATAATCTTCGGGTTCACCGCACCGCGTGGCCTCGGTGGGGTGAATGACCTCGCCGTGGTATGTTACTTTAAGTTGCACGAGCGTGCGAGCGCTGATGATTTTTAATACAAAAAGTTGTTATTTTTCGGTTTTGTTTTTTTTTTGTTGATTCGAGTTCATTATAGTATATTTACGTCTATAAATATTGAACCTGTTAAAAATCACAGCAGCACACAGGAAGCATGAGTTGTAGTCGCTGTAGAAATGATATATCTTTTCACGAGAAACCGTTTGGCCAATTAACGATCACGCGGCTCACGTAATTTTTTTTTAATGGTAAGATGGGCATACGCTTGACAACATCTCACCTGATGGTAAGTGACGAAGTTGTCTAAGGTGGAGCACATGAGATGCCCATTTACTCTTGACTTGAAAAGACCCAGGAGAAAACACTGTCGCTGGAAGAGCATTCCATTCCTTGGCCGTTCGGAGTATGAATGAGTCAGCAAAACGCTTAGTGCGGACTTGTGGTACACTAACGACGTAAGGATGTGAAGAATCACCAAGCCTTGTAGTTCTATGATGGAGGGGATGACGGAATGAGCTGATGGAGGGCATGCGCACACTCTCCAAAATGTAACTGATAGAAGACCGACAGACCGGCGACCTTGCTTCTGTCACAAAATACTACAGAAATCAATCAACATAGTAAGTGCGCTCGAGCAACGCACACATAGACACCGCTCACCGACACGATGTCTCAGAGTCTTTCGGAGTAGTGCGAGCGCGAGTGCCATCCGCTTGAGACATGCGTCTGTGAACTTTCTTGTGCAAAAATGGAGCAACAAAAAAAAGCTATTATAATTATTTAGTGGACGGTTGTTTAAATTCAACATTAAACGGTGAATTGTCGTTTTTTAAGCTACCAGTTGTTTCAGAGAGGTAAGTAGGTAGGGTTTGCTTGTTTTCAATAATCTAATGAGGAAGATGTAAATGTAACATAACCGCATTTTTTAGCCTTCAAAAAAACTATCTAATTATATTAAAAACTGCGAAAAAATTATTTCGATATCAAAGGAAGGGTTATGGTTTTAGCAGTCTATGTATGTATGTTTGTATTTACGCATGGATGATAAAAAAATACGGTCATCTTCCGCATTATAGTTATGATAAGTAGGTAGGTACCTACTGCTCGGCTTGGGGAGCCGGCGCCGCCCGCGCAGCCGCCGCCATCCCTAGCGCGAGCGCCGAGCGTAGGTATAAAAAGTGAAGTACATACAATCATGTGATTGACTTCTGTAGTATTTTGTGCTTCTGTGTTCAAGACATTGAATTCTCCCTTTAACTAGTCTCTCATTGTTCATAAACCTTTGCTGCGTTTCCATTGGACAAGCGGTTTCTAGAGAGAAGAGATTCGTCGATGTCTACAGCTCATGTTACCCCGTGCTGGTATTCTGTATATGACTCATCAATATTATAAAACCGGGATGTATGTTATGTCCGTCCATGCTTGGATATGTTGGGATAGCATGCTTTTGGGATAATGTATTAAAATGCGAATTGGTATTAGAAATAGACTTACTTATAATTACTTTTTAATCAATGGTTAACCCTTAGAGTATAGACTAAAGCATAGAGAGAACTTGATTATGTGTCAAGTGTACCACTTTTTTGGGCAATTTTTATATGAAGTGGACACTTGATGTGAATGAGTCTGATAGATTTGTATAGAAAAAACAGTTGAGTCGAAAATAAGGGTACGGTGCTTATCGCAAGCGTAGCTAATTACTATATGTTTGTTCCTTTCCTTCGCCACTGACGTAGCGATACGTGTGAGCAGTACAAATATAATATCGTTTTGATTGATCTCTCTATGCTTTATTAGTCTATACTCTAAGGGTTAACCAGTCGAACGGTGACGTTTTGCGTAACAATTGATTAACGCTATAGTGATAGAAAGAGAGGCACCTGTTTAGGGTAGGCTTGTAGGTGCGAGCTTAGCTACGCTTTATTGCGTTGTAGCAAGAGTCTTTATTTATGTGACTTCGCTTAGTAAATCTTCTGTATTTACTATTGTGTGCTTAAGGTGGAACGTTTCACTAGCGCGGCAAATTCAAATTTTCTTGCGTTCTTTTGCCAATAATAGCTTAATTACTCAACGTGATTACATGAAAACTAATTTTGCGCAAATAAATAGAAAGTATCAATAAATTACAATTAAAAGTATCACCTACTTATCATTGGTTTAGCAACAAATGGCAATAGATTGAAAAACTAAGAAGAAAATTGTTTATTGCCATTTATCGCTAAACCAATGATATCTAGGTGATACTTTTAATCGTGATTTGTTGATACATTCTATTTATTTGCGCAAAATTCGTTTTCATGTAATCACGTTGAGTAATTAAGCTATTATTGGCAAAATAACGCAAGAAAATTTGAATTTGCCGTGCTGAGTGAAACGTTCCACCTTAAGGGTCCCCGAGACTGTCAATCGCGATTGATAATCTTTAGTTTTTAGCTTCGATAATAAACAATTATACATATTAAAAAAAATAAATTACACATGTGTAACCACCACAAGGCACCCTATGCATACGCCTGCCTCTATCCACAAGTGTTTTTTATGTACACGAATAACGTGATGAGCTAGTTGTTCGCCTGGTGTTAAGCGACACGGCCGCCCATACTAGGTTGACTAGGTGGTAGGACTTTTCTGCAAAGTTCGTCTAGGTAGGTACCACCGCTTTGCCAGTTATTCTGCCGCCAAGCAGTAGTGTGCAAGCACTACTGTGTTCCGGTTTGAAGGGCATTGTAGTTAGTGAAATTACTGGGCAAATGAGACTTTATGACCCGATCACACAGTCTAGTAATCTGATTACTAGACTGTGTGATGTCTCAGGATGACGTGCGCAGTGCAGTGTCACGCGAAACTTTATTGTTTTAAAGTTCCGAGTGACACTGCAACTGTTATGGGCGGCCGTGTTGCTTAACATCAGGTGAACGACTAGCTCGTCACGTCATTCAATCGCATAAAAAAAAAAACAGATTGCAGTGTCACTCGGAACTCTAAATTAACGTTTCGCGTGACACTGCACTGCGTACGTCATCCTGAGACGTCACACAGTCTAGTGAATTCAGTGTGTTTATAAAATATCAATGACATTTCAGATTGGTCAAAGACACGGTGGGTTCCTAGGTTTGCTCCAAAGAGCGCTTGCTAGGGCTTCGCCCCACATTTGGTTTGAGAGGTCTGAAGTCAAGGACAGGCATGCTGTCGCGAAAAGGTAAGGCTGAGAAACTTTGAGAGGGTGCTTAATGGTTTTTTAAAATTAGAAGCAGTAAGGGATCGTCCATTCATCACGTGAGGTTTGATAGGGGTGGGGGAGGGAGTTCGGAAAAGATCACGAAACATCGCCAGGGGGAGGGGGGATGTAGTGAGATACCACGTGTATTTAATTTTTCTTTGAACGCGCGATTTTTAAACACGAAGTGGCACGTGATTTGAAATCCGTTCAGTAGTTTCAGCGTGATGGGTTTTCAAAGGGACAGACAGACAGACAAAAAATTTAAAAAATAGAAATTTTCCGCATCTATTGATGATCATATATTGATAAAGAAGTGTAATGCGAACAAAATTAAAAAAAAAAAACAATGTACAGATTTATTCCAGTTACAGTTTTATTATATGTATATAGATAGATATTATTCTTATGCCCGTTTTCACCAAAGATCCCTAAATTTTAAGGGACCCTTAAAAATATTTTAGTTGCATCTGACAGTAATTTTGTTTTCACCGGCGATTAAGGGACACCCAAAGCTTAAGGGATCCCCTAAGTTTAGGGGGCCGAAGCTCGACTCCTTAGCGTTAAGTGGCAGATTAAATTATCAAAACGCCAGTTTTTTTTTCAATTGTATTTTGCAATTGTTTCTACCCGCATAACGCCAGAAAATGTATTTGTTTTAATTTATCTGATGCATAATATATTAAAAACTCTAATGCTAATATCTATAAAGCTTGTTGCTTGTATTTTGACGATTATTCTTTAAAATATATAAATAAAATAAAAAAAATCGGCATCGTACGGTTTTTGGAAACCGTAGAAAAGAATAAACTGTCACTTTACAATTTAAGTGTCACTCAGCGCTGTGAAAACGAATTTAGTTAAGGGTCAAATCTATGGGGCCCTTAGCCAAAGGGATTCCTAGTTAGGGTGTAGCTTAGGGGTCTTTGGTGAAAATGGGCATTAAATTCATATTATATTCAAACAAAATATAATTTGTCCAATTTCCCAGGTTAAAAGAGCACATATCAGTACCGGACAACCCCCCGATCCTGATCTTCCCCGAGGGTACCTGCATCAACAACACATCAGTGATGCAGTTCAAGAAGGGTAGCTTCGAAGTTGGAGGCACCATATACCCCGTCGCCATCAAGTAAGTATTGCTTCAGACTGCAGAAACTTAATGGTTTATTCATGGGAAATTGACATTTAAATTTTTGGGAACGAAATTTGAAAACCATTTCGAGGTTTTCCATTTTTAACTAGGTGCCTATGTTCAGCAGTGGACGTCTTCAGGCTGTTGATGATGATGATGATGATGATATTAATAATGATGGCTGGAGCAGGTAGTAGTAACACTATATTAAAATCTTCTGCGATCACCAATGACATCATTTCAAGTTTTCGACCCCCAGTCTTTATTGGTTTTACTAAGGGTAGGTTTTTTGATCCGTAGTCAAGTTAACCAATGGTTAAATACTAACAAATTCTAACCAATGGTCAAAATTTGTTAGAGTTTTTAACCGCTGTGTGAGGTATGCGTTATACTCTATGGTCCGGTACGGTCTCTGTATCTTTAAGTAGTTAGTCTATGATACTATATGCTCTGTGGGTGCTTTATGTCTTCATCATCATCATCATCATCAGCCTGAAGACGTCTACTGCTGAACATAGGCCTCCCCCAGAGCGCATCGGCTCCCCGCGGCTTTCACTAGATCGTCGGTCCACCGAGTGGGGGAATGGCCTACGCTGCGTCTTTCGGTTCGTCGTCGCCACTTGAGAACCTTTCTTCCCCATCAGTTGTCAGTTCTACGAGCGATGTGGCCTGCCCATTGCCACTTCAACTTACTAACTCTAAGAGCTATATCGGTCACTTTAGTTCTCCTGCGGATCTCCTCGTTCCGGAGCTTATCTCGCAGGGAAACACCGAGCATAGCTCGCTCCATAGCTCGCTGCGCGACTTTGAGCTTTATGTCTTGTACGTGGCAAATGCACAAAAGTGATCTAAATAAATGCTACTAATTAACTAGTCTTTAATTGAGACATCACACGCTGGTTACCTTTTTTTTTATGCGACTGAATGACGTGACGAGCTAGTCGTTCACCTGATGTTAAGCAACACGGCCGCCCATTACAGTTGCAGTGTCACATAAAGTTTCGCGTGACACTGCACTGCGCACGTCATCCTGAGACATCACATAGTCTAGTAATCAGATTACTAGACTGAGTGATCAGATCATAAAGTCTCATTTGCCCAGTAATGTCACTAGCTACAATGCCTTTCAAACCGGAACACAGTAGTGCTTGCACACTACTGCTTGGCGGCAGAACAACTGGCAAAGCGGTGGTACCTACCTAGACGAACTTTGCAGAAAAGTCCTACCACCTAGTAAAAACCTTAAGGTGGAACGTTACACTAGCGCGGCACATTCAAATTTTCTTGCGTTCTTTTGCCAATTAGCTTAATTACTCAACGTGATTACATGAAAACTAATTTTGCGCAAATAAATATAATGTATCAATAAATTACAGTTAAAAGTATCACCTACATATCATTGGTTTAGCGACAAATGGCAATAGACTGAAAAACTAAGAAGAAAATTTGTATATTGCCATTTGTCGCTAAACCAATGATATCTAGGAGATACTTTTAATCGTAATTTGTTTATACATTCTATTTATTTCCGCAAAATTAGTTTTCATGTAATCACGTTGAGTAATTAAGCTACTATTGGCAAAAGAACGCAAGAAAATTTGAATTTGCCGCGCTAGTGAAACGTTCCACCTCTCAAAAAGCCCACCTTTAGTTAGTATTTCCGATAAAGCTACTAAGGTTCAATTCAATTTCAAGATACGACGCCCGTTTCGGCGACGCGTTCTGGAACAGCTCCCGTTACGGGATGCTGCACTATCTGCTGAACATGATGACGTCATGGGCCATCGTGTGTGACGTCTGGTACTTGCCCCCTATGACGCGGGAGGGGGGAGAGTCTGCGGTCGACTTCGCTAACAGGGTGAAGGCCGTCATCGCCAGGAGAGGGGGGCTGGTTGACTTACAATGGTGAGTATTGACTACAAGCACACAATACAATAACCACATATTCCACAACAACAACACTTACCACAACAACAACACATACCATAACAACAACACATACCATAACAATAACACATACCATAACAATAACACATACCGCAACAACAACACATACCACAACAACACACACCTCAAGAACACGTCACTATAATGGTTACAATGAGACGAGGGAGAGGGGACGCTAACAGAGTGAAAGCTGTCATCTCCAGGAGAGGAGGGCTGGTTGACTTACAGTGGTGAGTGTTGACTACAAGCACACACCACAACAACAATTCACACAACACACAATGAGGGTTACCATGAGGCGAGGGACGGGGGAGACTCCGCGGTAGGCTTGATAGTGTGCTGTGATCGCCAGGGGAGGAGGGTTGGTTGATTTACAGTGGTGAGTATTGTCTACAGTCAACAACCTTACATGATGAGGCTCATCAATGATCATCACTCGTTTCAAGATAACGTGCGTAGTGCAGTGTCATGCGAAACTACAGTTCCGAGTGACACTGCAACTGTTACGGCCAGCCGTGACGCTCTAGCTACTTTGTAAATAAACAAGTCCTCCTTCATATAGCGGCTATGTACCGGCTGCTTCATTCTATATATTGAAATAAATTGACTAATACTTCCTGCTCTTTTCGTTACAGGGATGGACAACTAAAACGAATGAAGGCAAAGAAAGAATGGCGAGAACTCCAGCAAGAAGAGTTTAGCAAACGGTTAAAAGGTGAATAGCTTGTGATTAACAAATAACGTTAAAAATGACAGTGAAATAACGTTCAAAACGACAGCAAAAAACGTTAAAAATAACAGTGAAATAACGTTGAAAAATGACAGTGGAAAAAGCGTTACGAATAAAAGTGAATTTAACTCGAAACCTGCGTGGCAGTGATAACGGTGATCCTAAAACTAATACTTTCAAATTATCGTGATGAAACGAGTAGGTTATAAATAGCGGGAATTAATCGCACTAAAAATACGTTTTTTCTACTTCGATGATGTCTCGATTTTGTATTGATATGGTAAAGGGTATTAGTATCAAAGAGGTCGTTTTCATTGTCTGCTCGTGTTATTTCTTTTAAGTTAATTATTTATTTCTTTACATCACTAATATTATCAAAATGTTTCTTCGTTTTTTAGTGCGAATAAATCTTTTTTAATTTTAACTAGAATACGAATAAAATAGCGGGTGCAGTACTGCGTTAAAATAGCGTTTAACGAATACGTTATAATTATAACTTATAACGGTATGATTGATATCAGTGAAATATAACAGGTACGTGATACTAGTGTCGGAGTATACGCTGTATCAGAGTTGTTACGAAGTGAAAAAGTTGTGATTAAAAATGTTGAGATATAAAATGTTTCTTTAATTTTATTTTAACGTATTTATTAAATTTTAAGTCAACAATAATACAAAAAATATAATAAATAAAATAATACAAAAGTATTTTAGTAAAGGTCAGATGATTAATCTAAGTAGTAAAAAATGAACTTTTTTAAAGTTAAGGCTCGTCGCGATTAGCTTATTTAGCCAGTGTACTTTGTGACTTGATCAACCTAATCTTGGAATATTTATTTCTTGGGTAAATATACCTACTTATACTTACCAAACAGGTACACTTATTTCTCTGTACTAACTAATAAAAAAAGCCAAACGAAATAAAAAAAATCTTCAAAAATTAGGTCCTCTTTTCTTCCCATGTAATATAACTGTTTTTTTAAACTGGCACAGGGCGTTGGTTCTTTAAACTAACTTACTACTACACGACTTACTTCTTAAAAATAAAATGATTCATGGAAATATTTTTAATCTCAACAGAAGAGTGATTTTTTAAATGTTAAGCAATATATTTTTGGAATGCTCAAATTGTAATGGAACTTTTGAGAATGGATCAATAAGGTTGTATTGAGTTGCTCTGGCGAACATGAATTGACAAAGGTTTAGAATTTTTGAACTTGAAATTTTGTTAGTACCCCTAGTACGAGTATTCTAATGTACGTTACTGTACCCGATATGGCGTATCTTAAAATATTTGGACGACATCCAGCATAGCGCCCCTTGCGGCAACTATACCGAACTAAAGGTTTCGTGCAAATATTTTACCGGTTTTTGGCGAGAACGCGGAAAAGTTCACGTCGTTGCATTGTATTATTTTTAAAACTTGTGCTTATTCCAGTGTTAATGTTTAAAACTGGTGGCGTTTTACGCATTAACTGCTGAATTACAAGCATGAGTGTGGGCAAGTGATATAATGTGGTGAAACGCGGTTTTTTGTGTTGCTTCCAAAATTCCATAGAAGTTTCTAGTAAAGTTGCCACCACTTTACTAGGGCATGACTTAGACTGGACTATGACTACCCAGACTGTGATTAAGACTTGACTTTACGACTACGTGAAATATTCTTTAACACGATGAAAATTACAATACTTGACACTGGCTAAATACACTATATGTGGAGCCAAAATATAAGAAAAAAAACTGTTACCGATACTCGATATCGAGTACAGTATAATGCTGAAAAAACTCATACCATATACTCGTACTAGGGGTACTGTTATTCTATAAAAACTTGTCATGACTAAAACCTTATTTAACTGATCTTAATAGGAAACAATGTAAATAGTATACAACATTATTTTTTATTTGGTCACCATTTGTCTTTTCATTTCGGTATAGCTCAGTAATTTAAGGTGGAATGTTTCACTAGCGCGGTAAATTCAAATTAAACGCAAAAGAACGCAAGAAAATTTGAATTTGCCGCGCTAGTGAAACGTTCCATCTTAAAAATTAATTATAATAATTATTAATAATGTATATTCTTGTAGTCACTTTTAATATTGTTATGAACTGATATTATTGTAAGTTTAGCAAGAATTTAATAGATGATTTTGAAACAAACAAAACGAAGTTTATTTTTTAAGTACAGTTAAGTACTTATATTTCTCGTCAAAAACAAAGAGGTATATGTACTACGTACTAGAGAAGCTATTCGAAGCAGAAATAGTTTTGTATAATTAAACTAAAATCCGCTACAGCGCTTTACGAGATTAAATCGTCTAACCAACGATCACAACACGCAGCGCTAGTGCAATGGCACGTTCGGATCATAATTTTTACTGCTATTCACTGCTGCACGTGCGGTCGCTTTGAGTGCTGAGCATCGTATGAGCGAGAAGATGCCGGCTGGCATATTTGCAGTGGTTGACAGTGCAAGTTAGAGATGTCCTGTCTAGTGTATACATAGAAGTCTTTGATCCAATAGGCGATTTTCTGACAGCTGGACGGAACGTAGTTCTACAGCCAAAGATAGATGGCGCTGACGAGACATGGTTAGAACTTGGTATTATTTTTTCTCTAATCTGTGGCATAAATCTTCAGAACCACAGACATGGTAATGATAATTGTTCACGTTATGTCTCGTCAACGCCATCTAACGGATTTTTATGAACTATTTTTTTTTGGCTGTCTGAAAACCTATTACGTGAGGCGTTTAGGAGGAGGGGGAAGGATCGAGCTGAATAACCCTCAATCTCACGTCGGTAAATATATCTCACGTAATTCATTAAGGGTGTGTGAATTTGGGAGGAAACTGGATTAAGTTTTATAAAACACTAGCGGCTCGCCCCAGCTTCGCACGTGTAGTGGTGTAGACTATGTTACTCAGGGTGAATGTAGCTTTCCAATGGTGAAAGAATTTTTGAAATCGGCACAGTAGTTATTGAGTTTATTCATTACAAACATACACACAAAAATACAAATCTTTCCTATTTATAATAGTGGTGTAGATGGTGTCTCCACTAAAATATGGATAATCCTACACAATAATTATTGGGGAGGACAGAGCGGCGCGGTCGCCGTGTGGAACTATTTGTGCATTGCATTCTGTGCCCCTACAGTCCCCAACAATGAGGCTTTTTATTTTGAAAAAAACGCTAGTTCCGCTTCTTTTCTAGATGGCGCTGTAAGTACATAGTTTAAACCTTTCAAACAACAGAGTAGTTTAAACATAAGAAAATGCTTAGACTACCTACAAAGTAAATTGAAGTACCGCAGAACTGCGAGACAGATAAACGTTAATATTATGATCCAAAATAAAGCCGAGCTATCGCGCAATGAAGATAAAACAAACAAAACAGTTTAGAGTTGTCAGTCAGTATCGTGACACATTTCCTATAACCTGTGGTCTATGCTTGAAACAGTGACAGTGAAAACCACAACTGGCGCCATCTATTGGGTCATACATAAAACACCATTTCTTTTTTTTAAATAAAACTCCTCATTATTGGGTGGGATCACGTCGGGGTCACCACTGTTGGGATAGCTGTTGTATTGATGTACTGTCTGTATTGCGCGTATCACGACTTTGTTACCTCACTACTTAGAAAGAACGATTCATCGCATTTATTTGCGCGGATATTTCTTCAATGTACACGTCTGACTTTAGTTGGGGAGGCGAGGTGACCACGTATAGTAGTCTGTGGTGGTAACAGGTGCACACTGAGGTACGTGCGAGCGGGGTGCAATGCCAAAAGTGCATACCTTGTATTTGCCCGCGACGTATGCCCCTACAATAATAATATTTAACTTTATCGCGGATACGCGAACGCTAAAAAGTAGCGCAATGTAGCCCCTCGATTGTTTAGCCGCCACGGGCCAGCCAAGCAAAAAATCTCAGGTGAGATTATTGTTGGGCCAAATCTCACGATATCTCACCGAGGGGGGGTCAAAAAATTGCCGATATTGCCTCATCTAATTGATCATCATCAACAGCTTGAAGATGTCCACTGCTGAACATAGGCCTCCCCCACAGAGCACCACTTTGAGCGGCTGCTCCCCTCCTGCATCCATCGACTTCCCGTGGGTTTCACCAGGTCGTCGGTCCATCTAGTGGAGGGAGGTAATTGATGGGTGTCCCCTTAAACTGTACGATTCCCGATATTCCCGATATGGAACAAATATATGTGTGCATCACTGTGCGTAATGCGTATCTCATGCTTAATGACTGTACTGATATAGATGAAACTTTGTCTACAGATTGTTTACAAAACAAAGGCGTGGTTTTTCAATAATCAGTTAAAAATTATTCGTTAGACAAAACAAAATACCGTAAAAATAAAAAGCTAATTTTATCAACGGAATACTGAAAAATAGAAATGATTTGAATATCCGGCCAAAGTTCTACATCCACCGATCAATCTCCATCGTGTGTTTTCTACTCTATCCACTTGACATTGGCGAAATTGTGGCAAACCCGCGGAAGCCATAACAAGAAGAAGTTGAAATGTTTTTGTTTTAGTTGGTTTTTTTTTTTCTTATATTTTGGCTCCACACATAGTGTATTTAGCCAGTGTCAAGTATTGTAGTTTTTCATCGTATTATGAAATATTTCATGTAAAATCAAGTCTTAGTCACAGTCAGTCAGGGTAGTCATAGTCCAGTCTAAGTCAGGTAGTCATAATCCAGTGTAAGTCATGCCCCAGTAAAGTAGTGGCAACTTTACTAGAGGCTTCTATGGAGTTTTGGAAGCAACACGAAAAACCACGTTTCACTACATTATATCACTTGCCCACACTTATACTCGTAATTCAGCACTCAATGCGTAAAATGCCACTAATTTTAAACATTAACACTAGAAAAAGCATAAGTTTTGTGAAATAATACAATGCAACGACGTGAACTTTCACGTTCCCGCCAAAAAACTCCTTTAGTTGGTTTATAATAATAATAGGTGATCAAACGAACTTCTCAAGTGAAGTTTTTTTTTTTTCTTATATTTTGGCTCCACACAAAGTGTATTTAGCCAGTGTCAAGTTTTATAATTTTCATCGTAGTATGGAAATTTTCACTTAAAGTCAAGTCATAGTCACAGTCAGAGTAGTCATAGTCTAGTCTAAGTCATAATCCAGTCTAAGGCATGCCCTAGTAAAGTGGTGGCAACTTTACTAGAGGCTTCTATGGAATTTTGGAAGCAACACGAAAAACCACGTTTCACTACATTATATCACTTGCCCACACTCATGCTCGTAATTCAGCACTTAATGCGTAAAACACCACCAATTTTAAACATTAACACTGGAAAAAGCATAAGTTTTGTAAAATAATACAATGCACCAACGTGAACTTTTCCGCGTTCCCGCCAAATAACCCTGAATATTCTTCGGCGAGGAGGGACTGCTATGCAGACTTCTTTGTTAATTTTTAGGTATATAAATACACATATAATATTTTACTTATTTATTTGTCACATAATACTACATACTGAATTACTAAATTTAATGGGCAAATTGCCTTTATTACTCAAGCTAACTACTACAATAATAAAAACTAAACTAAACTAAACTAAACTAAGCATAACTAAGCTAAACTAAACTAAACTAGCTACACTACCTACTACAAAGAACACTTATGGACTGTATAATAGCCGCGATGGCCTATAGACAGTCCAAGTGCTCCAGCCCACTACCGGTAGGTAGCGTACCCAACATGCTGGCCGCATTGCCACGTTGAATTGCAATGCTGATGCGTTGGGCCAAATAAGTGCCAGCATTTTGGTCACGCGTCGCATCGACCAGGCGCTCTGATAGACTTTGGAAAACGCGATGAGCTCCCGGTCCCCACGGACCCAGGGTCTCAACACCAAACGGCTCAAATATGTAACCGCTACCGAGATTACTATATTTGCGCCGTTTTAGCTGCTCAGCAGAATTAGCCGCGGCGCCGGCCCTAACGTGTGTCTCGGGAAGGTGTGACGGCGCCATAGTATCGACGCAAGTAGCGTCCCACACTAAAGGCCGCCCCATCTTCCAGGGAACCAGAGTCATTCCGTCGGGTCTTTTACCATCGTCACGCATGAGACCATTCGGTTCGAGAATGGCTGCAACATTGGCGGTGGTAAAAGCCCGGCGAATGATGTCATTAAGACTAGCGTGGCGCGAAATTCGACCAGCGCTTTTTGAACACGAGAGACCGTGATGACCGAGCTGGTCAACTGCGGTACCGCACTGGCAGCGATGGGCCACACAGCATCTTGCGCCCAAACGTAAGCTGATAGCTAAACGAAAAGTAGTCGGATCTAAAAGGTTACCAGTGTTGAAAGAAGGCATGGCCTGTAACCAAAGTCCTGACTCCCACACAGAGACTGCGAGAAGCCGAGCACGATCAGCGACGCTAGGACACGTATCTAAAAGATTTTTCCGTGCTAGTTCGCAGAGCGGTCGGTCCCACAGCCTCTGTGAGGAAAGAACCACCGGGAAATCAGAATTTGGACAAGCCAACCCCCAGGCATTCTTGGCCTCAGACAAATGGGCTACTTCGAAAGTACCTAAAGATGGAGCAAGAATTTTTTCTATTAATTTATGTGTACCATGTACAGAGGACAAAAATGCCGGTAATGCAACACTCGAAATTTTGCGTATCCCTAAACCTCCTAAGCGCACAGGTAGAGAGGCTTGCGACCACGTCCTGTCATCCATATCAACATTCAAGACCGAAACCAGAGTGTTTTTTACAATGCTGTCTAAGCCCATAAGGAGCTCACTGTGTTTCCACAGTTGACAACATCGTAAAATATAAGTAAATTTAGGGACAAATAGACAAAAACGAATAATTGTAAAAGCCATGTGGGCGTTAATTTTGAGTAACCTGTCTGATGCGTTATTGAACTTTTGAATTTTTTCTTCTACAAAAGGTGAGATAGACTCATCCAGAATCGGCGAACCCAAAAGGCGAAGAGAACGCTTGTCTACTAATTTGATATTCGGAGCAAGACTATTAAACTTTTCAAAAACCAAATCTTTATCAGGACAAGTATCGCAAACAAAAAGTTCGCATTTAGAAAAATTTAAATCCAAACCAATGTCGCGAAATTCGTTAATAATGATACCTAGATCATTAAAAACAGTGTTCACGTCGCCTCCTAGGGTTCCGTCATCCAAGTACCAAACATTAAGTTTGGACTGAAGACGTTGAATAATTGGATGGATGGCAAGGCTAAAAATGGCCGGACCTAGAGGGTCGCCCTGTTGACACCCGACTGAGGATAGGATCGCGTTATTTTGGTAATTTAATTTTGTTGGATTGCCATAACATTGATAAAGGAATTTATATAGTTCGGGAATTTTATCCTTGACTTGTGTCAAAAGAGCGCCTCTGTCGACAGAATTAAAAGCGTTTTTAACATCCACCTTTAGCAACACTTCACCACAATTTAGTTTGAGAAAGGTTCTAAGTGAATGAACAGCGGCCTCACAGCCACCCCGCGAACCAAAGCCCAGCTGTATTGGCTGAAAAAGGTTGCTTAAAAAAGCAACCTTTTTCCTACAGCCGACCTTGGCAGCGAGGCGGCGGTATGTGGTGCCTACCGCAATAGGTCTGATACCACCGTCTTTTTTGATAAGGGCACACAAGTTTGCGCCATACAAAATTTCGATGACGTCACTGTTGACTTGCCCTGACAGCATCAGGTTTACTAAAGCCGTTAAGTCTCTCAAGAGGGCCTCGCCAATTTCGCCGGAAATGCCCGATAAAAGATCTTTTAGAATTTGAGGGGTAAGGCCATCAAGACCTCCGGCTGAACCACTCTGGAAAGAAGTAACGGCTGCAGCTACTTCCTGTGGGGTCACTTCAACAGTGACGTCATTTGGTAGGGGTGGTTCAGGAAGGTGGAGATTTGCTGCTGCAGGTGGATGTTTGTCCTGCAGTGATTGAATTGTCTCAGAACAATATGGGGCTATTGTGTCGCTAGAGAACAGGACGCGGGCGGCGCCCTTAATGTCGCCGTCACTAATTTTGCTCTCTACGATTTTAAAGGTGGCCGAATCGTTATTTTGTTTTGAATTTATAATATTGTTTCGCCTGTTAAGCGGAACAATAATTTCATGATCCAAACATTGCTCTTCCAGTACTTTGTACCTTACGCAGTTTTCCTTTACTCTTTTAGTAAGGGAAGATTTGTTTGTAGGGTCTAATTTTACGTAAAGTACATGGTACGGAAAAGTTAGGAGATGCTCCCAGGCATGTTTCGTGTTTTTAGATATAACGTTCCTAATGGATGATGATAATGATTGAGCAACCGAAATGCGAGCACCACGCGGGATGCGTTTTAGAACCGGAATAAATCTTTTGTACGAGCTCAAAACCTCCCAAAACGGTTTGGAAGGAGTAGCAGCGCTCGTAGGGCTGCTACTGGCTACTAACGAACCTGAAACGGGGGCTGATAGAGGAATTTGGATCACTCTGTGGCATTTCGATTGATGAATTTTAAGGCCCTTTTGGCCCTTGAATAAACGTACCTGGGGACAGTCGGGACACTGTATCCTGTTTTCCAGCGACACCACGTTGTTTTGGGTACTCATTTTTTCCAAAAGATGCTGTGTTTACAAAGTAAGTAAATAAATCAACTTAGGGTCTGTATAGATTTGACGTCCGTCAGGAGCGACGTCGAGGCCCGTCGTGCCGACGCCAGGCGGCGTTGACATGGAAACAAAAATAACAAATTAGCAGTAGACCGTGATAAAATAAGAATATGGAAAATAAGTAGAGACTGTCGCCAGCTCTACAAATAGTACCTCGAGAATCCCGTGTTGTAGACGGCTAGTTGGTGGACAGAAATTGTCCAAAAACCAGCAAAAAAACCTGAAAAACCCTATCGAAAAATAGGCCGAAAAAAATACGACTTGACAGGGCTTTCAAATTTTTTTATTTTTTTTTTATGAATTACTAATTACCTAGGTGCCTAAATATATATATTTTGACATCTTATCTATTAAGCACTATTCAAACCAGCGCGTTATTCGTACCGATGTGGGTAGCGGTATATACCACGCGCGGTATTTTGTATTGAAGTTGCGCGGCTAGAGCGAAACGTCATACCTACAAAATACCCGGGCGGTACCGCGACCCTCAGCGGTACGAATAAGGGTCAATTCAGACAGAGCTGCAAAATGCTCGAGCACTTTTTAAGTGCTATTGGAATATCAACCTCAACCTTATTTCATTTAGACAAACTAAAAATAGATCAAGGGTGATATAGCATTTAAAAACTGCTCCAGCATTTTGCTGCTCTGTCTGAATTGAGCCTAACGCGCCGGTTTGAATAGTTCTTTATGCATTCACAAGGTTACAAATTAAGTGTAACTATTATGCTATCATATTTATTTATTTATCTTTAATAGATCATATAGTACATTTAAAGAAAACAGATGTTCATTATTGTGTGTCAAGCATTAATATTTATTACAGATTCAGATTCAGATTCCTAGAAGATACCTGTTCACTCTCGATTTGAAGATATTAAATAACTGAATTTACTAACGAAAAATCTGGGCAAACCAAACATGTTCTCATGAATAACATTATACAAATGTTCAACAAAACCATTATATTCATCAAAACTAATTAAAAAACGCGTTATTTACTATCTTCAATGTAATTATAAAATTTAGCATATTAAAATATTATTAAATTTTTTTTAAAACTTATAATGCCTTCTTATTATGTACAATAACTTATTTTAATATTTTTAAATAGGTACCTTAGCTAATTTTGACTTGTAAATAGCCTATTTGCAATAAAATTGTTGAGTTTGAGTTCATAGGAGGCTTAAGTTTCAACTATACGTAAGAAAAGCTGTTAATCTTATTCCTAACAATAAATAACTGAAGTAAACATTAAAATAGAGTTCACAATGTTAATGACTGAGATCAAAAATGAAAACACATGTGAAGTCAGTGCAAAATCTTCAGTAGTTGAGAAATAGATGTATGAATCGGATTGTAACGAAAGGCACAGGTCACTAGCCATGTGTGAGCAAAGCAAGAGCAGTTCTACACGTTTATAAATAAATGTTTGTGGGAATGACATTAGCTATGACATTAGGTACCTGCGGTTGCCTGCGAAAGTTTTTCGCAGGCAATGTTATTCCCATACATTTTGAGTTATCGTTTGGCGTTAACGCTAATGGAAAGGGTTGTTTGCTAGACCCCCCAGGGCCCTGCGAGAGTAATATTTGCATTTTCTAATGTCGAATAATTTTCAGTTCATAATAAGGTACCTAATACGAAAATTTTCAGCCCAGTACCTTGATCCATCACTATTGTTACTCAAGTATACAATTTTTCAACTCATTTGTCTCCTAACAGCTAAAGCTATGAAACAAAATCACACTATCCACCCACCCATCAAAGTACTGACCGCAGTGAACGTTGCTTAACTTTACCAATCAGTTAGAAACAGCTAGTTGTGCTTCGCTATGAGCGCTACTTCCAGTTCATGGTTGCCACTCAAGAACCTTTCTTCCTGCATCGGTTATCTTTAAATTTTGTCTTGTTAATTTTGTTTCTTGCCAGTGTGGGTTTTCTTATGTCGCAATAAATCAGTTTTATGGCTATATCGAACATCACACAATTCACATGTATAACGCTTCACTCCAGTGTGGACTCTCATATGCTTCGCTAAATAATATTTCTGTGGACATCTATAATCACAAAAGTCACATTTAAATGGTTTCGCTCCAGTATGGGTTACTGAATGTCGTTGCAAAGAATTCTTTCTTATAGTTTTATAATCACATGTATTGCATTTATAAAACTTCTTCGTCTTGTATTGTATTTTTATATTTTTTAAGTGTTTTTTGACAATATGTGACTGCAGATTGCTCTTGAGTTTAGCTTTATACCCACAGGTATCACATTCATAAGGTCTCTCTTGAGAGTGTGTTGCCAAATGTTGATTTAGAGTACCAAAGGTTGCAGCTGCGTATGGACATATTGTACATTTATAGTTCTTCTTTCCAGAGTGGATGGTTAAGTGTTGAACTAAGGTCCCCTTAAGCCTGCATTTAAAATCACACAATTCACATTCATAAGGTTTTTCACCTGTGTGCATTCCAATATGACTATTTAAAGTACTCTTTTGTGAAGCTCTATAGTCACAAATGTGGCATTTATACGGTTTTTCCCCTGTGTGAGTTCTTAAATGAGACTTAATAGTACATGCCTGAGTAGCTTTATAATCACAAAAAGTGCATTCATATAGTTTTTCTCCGGTATGTTGTTCGGTATGAGTTATTATACAACCTGGCTGAGTAGCTGTATAATCGCAAAGAGTGCATTGATATAGTTTTTCTCCGGTATGTTGTTTCGTATGAGTCTTTATACTACCTGGCTGAGTAGCTTTATAATTGCAAAGAGTGCATTTACATAATTTTTCTCTATGTCTTTTTGCATGCATTACCAGGCAATTTTTAAGTCTAGTTTTATAGTCACACAAATGGCAACTGTAAGGCTTCTCTCCGGTGTGCTTTCTTATATGCTCTTTTAAAGGTCCTATTTGGATAGATTTATAATCACAAAGAGTGCATTTGTATGGTTTTTCACCAGTATGTCTTTTTTTATGCATTACTAGGGTTTTTTTATGGCTAGTTTTAAAGTCACACAAATGGCAACTGTAAGGCCTCTCTCCAGTGTGCTTATTTATATGCTCTTGTAAAGAATACTTATGGATAGCTTTGTAATCGCACATATTACATTCATATGGTTTTTCACCAGTGTGACTCCTCATATGAGTTTTTAGATTACCTTTTTGATTAGTTTTATAATCACACCAAATACATTGAAATGGCTTCTCTCCAAGATGTTTTACTGAATGTTTCTCTATAGTAGACGACTTACTTTCAGGGAACGACATTTCCATTATAAATAGTTTAGGTTTATTGCATATAATCATTCACATACCGCACAAACAATAACAAGTAAAACTTTCGCTGCCACTATTTGCACGCACTCATATGTCAATGTCAAAGCCGCATATAATCTATGGAACTTGGAATTTATTACCTGTGGAAACTTGTATAGATAACATATATACTCAGCTCTAAATGAGGGCGTGAATAGGATGCTTTTCATGGTCAAAAATTTCATTTTCCGCCAACGTAAATCACTTAAAACCTCAGAAAAAAATTGCTATCGTAAATTTTAGATATTCCAATAATTTTTAAGCTCTTAGTTCACTTTGATTTCCTTATTCTACCTTCTGTTTTCTGTATGGATCTAATATGCTAAAAAGGTCCGCAAATGTGCTAAGAACGGTTAAATTATTAGCTCATCTACTGGCCGCACACCCACACACACTATTTAAAAATCTATGGAAATGCGAGTATAGTTCATTGATAAATTTTACGATTTTGTCTGTGTATGCCACTGCGTGTCCAGTGTTTATCTTATTTTCACGCACTACCAGCATAAAATGAGCTTTGCTACGATTGCTTTCTCTTTACAGTAGGGGTCTAGGCCACTGGTCATTAGTAAGTGTGCTATACGTACAAGGCTCTTGTGTTGTATACACGGTCGCGTAGCGTAATCAGCTGATCAATTGTTCATTCATAATTGGCTTTATTTACGCAATTAGTGTATAAATTTATCTAATGTCGAGTTAACATTTTGTATTAAAATAACTTGCCAAGAGCATGTGTGTTGCCAACGGTTTAACTAGCTCTCCACCAGATTCTACTTCTAAAACCACCAGAAAACCACTAACAAAAACGGCCCTATTTTTGATTTCGCTAAATTTTCCACTAAACTAATTTTTATTAGTTTTTACCAGTTTTTACGAAAGAAAATAATGTATAGTAGCAACTGTATTCAGTACATAAGAAAAAAATATTAAAATTAAAAAAAAATGATAAAATTATTAGAATCAACAAGTCAAAGTGAGTTTCGAGTGATCACTGACCACGTATCTTGTAGTTCCAGGCGTGTATAGGTACCCCATCGTAGGACATGTCATTACTTAACAACATCAGGCGAGACAGTGGTCAAATGCTTGAACCAACTGCAACTAGTAGTTTTGCGAACAGTAGACCTCCCGACAGGCGCGTATTCAGAAATAGATAACCTAACCAAATCCTGGTTATCGAAATAAAATAAAAATCCTGGTTGTTCAAGTTTCTGAAACGACAGTGCGAGCGCAGCGAGCGCGACAATTCACCTAGGTAATCAGCGCCATAGAAATAGTATATGTAGAAATGAACACTACTGTATCACAAGGCACACAAACATCAACTAAATTGTAAAGCGCGAGCGAAGCGAGCGCGAAATATTTTTCAATCACACCCAGACTGAATTTGGCAAAATAAATTTAGGAAGAATTCAAATGCTTGTGTGTTGAGCTTGATCACAAACCGCCTGAATCTGTCACTGCTCAGAATTATTAGTGTTTGAAACAACTTATTCCTTTCTCGTAATTTTTATCAAAATCGAAACTTACGCTTACCTACATTAGAGCCTTTGAGCTTAGATTATTAACCGTATTCTCAAAAACAACTTTGCCATTTTCTAATCCATCTTTCCATTTTTTAATTAAGCCATTTTCACACTATGTTGCGCTAAATGTGGCTCTATGATTAGGTAATTTGAGCTACTCTGTTCAAACTAAAACTACATTAATAATAATAATAATAATAATAATAGCCTTTTATTCCTAAACATAGGGTTACAAGAGGTCCCTAAGTTCGGTGTGCCTTTTGGCATAGGCCTCCTCCAATTCCTTCCAATGGATCCTGTCCCTTGCTACTCTCAACCAGAGTGGACCCGCTGTCTGTTTCAAGTCATCTTCCCATCTCCTGACTTGACGACCCCTACCTCTTTTGCCATCTTTTGGTTGCCAGAGGGTGACTTGCTTACTCCATTTGTTAATGGGGTGGCGTAGCAAATGTCCAGCCCATCTCCATTTTTGGATGTCTATCCGGGTAAGAATGTCTGTGAGTTTTGTTCTTGTTCTAATGTCTACGTTCCTGACTCTGTCTTTGATTTTTAACCCTAACAAGCTTCTTTCCATGGCACGTTGGCATTTTGTTAGCCTTTCCCTGTGGTGAAGTGTTGTTGACCAAGTTTCACAGCCATAAGTAAGAACTGGTAGAATACAGGTCTCAAATGTTTTCTTTTTTATGTTATTGCCTAGATCCTTACTTTTCACTATTTCCTTCAGTGACCAGTATTTCCTCCATCCTTGGGCTATTCGCCTGTTTATTTCCTTTGTCATTTCATCTGTTGGGGATATTACCTGTCCTAAGTAAATATATTCTTTGACATATTCGATCTTGTTGCCATCTACTATAACGTCTATTTCCCTTGAGTTTGACATCAATTTTGTTTTACTGACATTGATTTCCAGACCAACTTCTCTACTAATATTTGCTAGGCTCTGCATCATTTGTTCTATTGCTGCTGGATTCTCTTCAAGAAGCACCAGATCATCTGCAAATCTTAGGTGGTTTAGGCGAGCTCCATTAATGTTCAGACCTAAGTAGTCCCAGTTTAGCTGTCTAAAGATGTGCTCGAGCACGGCGTTAAATAGTGCAGGGGAGAGAGGATCGCCTTGGCGTACGCCCTTTTTGATAGGAAATGATTCTCCTATTGATTCTAGTTTAATACTGGCCTTACTAGATTTGTATATACTCTTAAGTATTTCTATATAGTTGCTCTTGACCCCTTGTTGTTCAAGGCTCCGCCATATGTATTGGTGCCTGAGGCTGTCGAATGCCTTCGAGTAATCTATAAACGCCAAGTAGATTTGTTTATTAAATTCGTTATACTTCTGTATCAACTGTTTTATTGTGTGAATGTGATCTATTGTGCTGAAGTCTTTTCTGAATCCTGCCTGCTCTGCGGGTTGGCTTTCGTTTAGTGTTAATGATATTCTTTCCAGGATCACTTTAGCAAATACTTTATATATGTTTGATATTAGAGAAATTGGCCTATAGTTCCCAATCTCGTCTCTAGGGCCTTTTTTATGTAATAGAATTATGTGACACTCGGTCCATTCTTCTGGAATTTGTCTTGTTTGTAAGATTTCATTGAAAAGTTTTGCCAGCACAGGACTAATTTCCTCTAGGGTTCCCTTGAGCACTTCATTAGGTACCTTGTCCGGCCCTGGGGTTTTCTCAGGTTTTTGGGATTTTATTGCCTTGATTACCTCTGAGGCAAGGATTTCTGGTACTTCGTCTACTTTGTTTTCTTTTGCTTCATTTACTTCCGGAATTGTGGCCAACCCTGAATCAAATTTATCAGAATACAATAGGCGGTAATAGTCCGTAGCTAGTTTCTGTATTGAGAGCCGATTAGTTAAGTAAGATTCGCGTTGCTTTAGTTTCGATATCCATTCTTTCCCATGTTCGCTTAGTTGTTTCATAGCCTTTTTTGTTCCTCCTGTCCTTTTTATATTTTCTTCCAAAACTCTATTTCGTTTCTCCTTACGGTCTTTTCTCATATTCTCCTTAATTTTCTTGCTAAGGTTTGCAATTTTTTGGCGTCTTTCTTTGTCCCCTTTATTTGATATTAGTGTTCTTCTTTCGTCTAATAGTTCTAGTGTCTCATTGCTTAAATAGCTTTCTTTGCTTCTGGGTTTGCTGACTAGCATCTCTTTCAATTTGTTTTGTAATCGCCTGTATTTAATCCCAGTTTCTGCGTCGGAGGTAATAATTTCATTAAGTGATTCTGTTGTGCGGAAATTAATGGAATGACTGTGTTCTGATATTTGATACAGCTTATTGTTATTTACTAGGTTTTTCCTGGATCTTTTGGGTTGATTTAGGCTTAGGCAGCTCCTTACCATACGGTGGTCTGTGTTAAAGTTGAGGTTTTTGACTATGTTGGTATCTGTGAATGGGCTTGCTTTGTTGGTTATAATAAAGTCAATTTCAGTTTTGAATTTTGCACCAGGGGAGGACCACGTCCATTTGCTTTTAGTTTTTTTGTAAAAACGTGAGTTCATTAAAATAAGGTTATTTTCCATCATGAATTCTACTAGTTTCTGTCCATTTTGGCTTCTTTTGCCATGCCCAAACCTCCCGATTGAGTATTCTTCTCCAGTTTGCCTTACACCAACCTGTGCATTAAAGTCGCCCATGATTATTATGTTGTTGTTGTAGTGCGGTTTTATTGCTTCTGAGATACTCTCATAGAAATATTCTATGTCTGATTTCCCCGCTTGTTCTGTTGGGGCGTATATTTGAAAGATGGCCCAGTTTTTCTTGTAACCCGGAAATTTTAAATGAACTACCGCAATTCTGTCAGAAACTCCTTCAAATCCCATAATGTTCTTCTTCAGTTTAGACTTAATAAGGAAGCCTACTCCTTTTTGACCGGTGTGTTCTCCTTTGTGAAACATGATATAATTGGTCCTCTCTTCTATCCCTTCTCCTGGCCTTCTCATCTCGCTGATGCCCATTATGTCCCATTTTATGTTGGATAGGGCTATTTCTAGTTCTTTTAGGCTCTCTTCTGTTCTTAGTGTCCGAGTATTCAGTGTACAGACATGTATATGTTCAGTGACCTTTTTATCTTGTTTTATCTGTATTGCTTTATTTTTGTTGTACTTTTCGTGCATATTTTTTCTAGATAGATTTGCTTTAGGGTGCTTCGAGTTATAATGTTTTGAATTAGATGGAGGGTGTTTGTCTTCTTCCCCCACGGTGACAAGCCGGCTTGGGGTGCAATTTATGAGTGTTGTGTTTGGTAATATGGTTGTTGGGGTTTTTTGGATCCGGGTGTCGCTTATTAGTTTTTTGAGAGATTTGATAATGAAGCTGATCTCCCGCGCTCTACATAGTTCAGTATATTTGGTCTGATTATTTCCTTTGTCGCAGTTTTAGAGGGAGCGTTATTCAAGGTGGTCAATGTACTTTCGGTATTACCTGCATTGACTTTCTTCTGTGATGGTATTTTCGGTGATCCTGAAGTCTCTCTTTTTCTCTTTTCTCTGTTGCTTTCATGTGTTTTCTTTATTATCAGTTTGTCGTACTTAATGAACGCTATATTCCCTTTTTTCTTTTCCTCTTCAACTTGCAGCTGCAGTTGTTTACGTTTTTCTATTATTTCTTTGGGGTAATCCTCTTTAATATTTACACCTTCTTGCAAGTTAGATCTGTTTCGCAGAATCATATGTTTTTTCCATGTAGTTGAGAGTGAAACAACAACAGGGCGATTTTTATCGAGCTGCTTTTTACCGATTCTGTAAACATTAATAATTTCGAGGACTTCAAAATGTACTCCCATTTCTATTATAATGTCTTTTATGTAATCTACTAGCTCCGTTTCTGTTGACGCTTTTCCTTCCTCGATGCCAAAAAAGACAAGGTTATTTTTGCGCTTATCCTTATCAAAGAATTTGAGTTTTAACTCTAGCTCACTTATTTTATTTTTGAGTTGGGCGTTTTCTTCGGTGATCCCTTTAAGCTTTTCGTCTAGTGCTGCCATGACATTTTGTGTTACTGAAGTTGTTATAAGTTTAGTTTGTTGATCTAACTTTTCGTCTAATTTTGCCAATAGGATTTCCATACTTTTTTCCATCATTGGTATTTTTTATATTGGTATGGCAACACTTGTTTCGTTGTGGCAACACTTGTTTTGCTGTGGCAACACTTGTTTTGCTGTTTGTTATGTTGGTACTGTAGTTTCCACTCTATAGTCTATGTACAAATTGCATCAAAAGAGTATTTTTGTAGGTTAGAATAATTACAATATGCGGTTGATTTGTTCTCGCAATTTAGCACTTTTCCTGTAATTTTTTCGCTGATCACGTAATTTGTGCTTTGTTATAATCAATAGTCCGTATGACACACTTTGTTGGCACTTTTTTGCACTGTTTATTTTTAATTTTCCGCGGAGCTCTGTGACGTGCGTACTGACTGATCGACGACCGGAACCGTATCCACTACATTATTTGACAACAACTAATGCCATGGAATTCCACCGCCATAATACCAACTAGCTGACCCGCCCCGGCTTCACACGGGTTGATTAGTCTTACGCCTTATCTCAGTGTAAAGAAAGAGAGAAGGAAAAAGATAAGGGAAAAGGATGAATGGATGAAACGGCGCCTTCACCTTCATCCCTTCTCTCTTTCCCATAGTACAGAAGGTGGATAAAAGTGGCTTTAGACCTAATACTGAAGGTTGCATGTCTGTAATTTTAGAACCACACAATCGACAACCTCGTAATATTTACGGAACAATATTTAATGTAAACCCCTATTTAACAAAAAAAAATCGGCCCACGCGTTAAAGAATTACAACTAAGTACATAATTAATAATTATCATCCTCAATTTCTCTCCCTAGAAAACCGTGCTGGATTTCAGGGTTAAAAGTATTCTATAGCCTACCTCGTAATATGAACTTGGGAACCCTCCAAAAAAATTTTCAAAATATCTTCAATGTACAGAATTGGACCTGTTACAATTTTATTGTAAGCAAAGATAGTAGTAGTAGTAAGTAGGTACATTTTTGTTGAGAAACCCTTGGGTCTGACTTCACGCGATTTCAATAATTTGAATCGCGAAAGATAATACCCAATTTAAAAAAAAACAACGGCTAATGAATAATTTTTGTCTGTAATTTCGTCATCGTTGGTTTCAGATTGATACAATTCTTAGTACCGATTTCCTTGTTTGATTTGAACTACTATATAAAACACACAAAACACCACACCACCACCACTAGAAAAAACCACCAGCCACTAAACGCAATTTTTCGCCACTAAACGAAGAGTCGAAACCACCAGTTCTAGTGGTAAAACCACTAAGGTGGCAACACTGGGCAAGCGTTATTTTCACGCACTATGCTGTCAAAATTTTACACAGACTGACTAGATTTGTTCTTTCCCCAGAGTGCCAACCTAAGATGATACCATATTAATACGCGTAAAATTGGCCAAGAAACGTGAATAGGATGCTTTATAATCTTCTACAATAGTCTGTGGATCTTCAATTTGATTTACATACTCTTTGAATTTGATTGTGGTTTTTCTGCTAATCCGTTTCTTTTCTTTTCTTTTGATTGATCTTTAATCTTTTCCATTCCGAGAGTTACCGTTTATTCGGTCGGCGAAAGCTAATATAAATTGTTTGTTTCAGAACTAGGGCATTTGGTTCAATCAGCATGTGACCAGAATGCGGGCATCTACTTTGGTCAAAGGATCAGGCCCGGGTCAGCTTTAGTACCGATGTCTCCACGAAACGCTTCTGTCGCAAGCATTCCGACATTTTCTTTGCATCACGTGACTTCTGTAATGTCAAAAGTCAATTGTGTTGTTGTCATGGAAATGATGTACATAACACAACCTGATTACTCTGTATAATTCGTAGTTTTTCTGGCTTTTTGTGTATAATTTCAAATAAATATATCATTATCATCATTCTCTTTGCCTTTTTCCCATTTCGCATTTGTTATTGGGGTCGGCTCCCAAGCTCCCAGTCTAATCTGTAGCGGCAAGCTACCAGAATTCCACGAGCGACTACAGGATCGGACCGTGAGTTTGCCTAATTCTCAGCTGTTCTTGTTTTTCGTTAATCCTGATAGTTTCAGGTTGCGCACATTTATAAGTAAATCTAGATAAGACCCGTTAAATTTCAGTGGGGGCTGGGGGCCCTTTATCTCCACGCCGCGCTGGGCTGAAGCTCAAATTGCCCTTATACAAGATCTGGCCTTGAGCGACTGCCATCTGATCTCGCAACCCTTAAGGAACCAGTAACAAGGATGGTTAGACCTGGTGTCAGATTCTATCAGGCGTCTGACTACCCGTAACGATTGCCATAGATGGTCTTATGACAACCGGGACCGACGCGACGGCTCTCCGAGGCACGGATGGCATCGAAAACTGCACATAACTTACTAGATAAATCGTCGGTGCAAGGCCGAGGATCAAACCTGGTGCCGTAGTATTGCGAAGTGCACATGTTACCGCTCTGCCACCATCACTCTAATTTCAAATTATATACTAATTAACTTAATCAGTTGAGCATGAGCAGTGACTATGGTTATTGATCAACACTATGGCGACGCGAAAATGTCATGTTGAAGCTTGCAACTAATAAAACTCATCGCCTGTTAAGTATCCCAAGGGACAATAAATTGCGAGAACCATGGTTGTCTTTTCTGATTCCTATAAATACTGAGCTCAGTGGTCTGTCTTAGTGAACAAACGTGTTCGCCAAAATCACTTTGATATACCCCCAATTTTATAGGATGGGTAACCGTCTTCTGCATGGATATCCTTGTTCACTGCAAATGAAGTGTTGCACGGGATTCCCTTGAGCTTATCTGGTGAGTAAACTCAATTTGAATAGCAAAAATAAGTAATTAAAATAAAAATGGTTTCACTCCAAAAAATGGCCTAAAAATGGCAGTAAAAATACAAAGCACTTAGGCTAAGAAATAAAAATAAATAAAAGCTATTTCAGTCTCATTTGTTTCATTTAATCCTTATTAGCAGGTGCTTCATCTTCCTGTAGTATTAAAATGTAATAGGTCAAAATAATAATAATAACTTCCTATGTAACTTTCATGTCGATTTTTTTTTGCCGTGGCACGTCACTATGCTATCGATATCGATATTTGAATATGGAGCTAGGTGCATCACTATGGCGACACCAGCGTTTAGCGCAGACACGAGAACTAATTATCAATCATATAGAGCTGTCCTATCTGTCTTTGACTAGTATAGTAGATATCTGTGCAAAGGATCAGCCTCGCTATACAGAGGGGGAACGCTGCCAGCATTATGGGCATGTAGGCAGATTCTACGGATTGCTTGATTTGATTGAACTATCTAGACCTTTTCCAATTTATAGCTAGTTCAAGATTTCTTTGGGTTGATCCATGTGGGGGCAACTGGGAATATACCTTATTTTTTAAGTACCTAGGTAGATTATTTAAGGCGGAGGAAAAAAAGTAACACAGATTAGAGAAAAAAACAATGTGACAGTAGGGTTAGCACCACAGAATTCCGGCCGGTATGTCTTTCCCGTGTTTTACTCCAAGCAAGTATGAAGAAAGTGACGTAAAACGGGGAAAGACAATTTTGTCTACCGTCCATGCTAACCCCGCTGTTGTGTCAACAGAAAATGGAAACTGCTTTTTAGGTATAATTGTTTTGTATTCAGATCCGCCCCCTTATTACCTAACTCGCAACAGGCGTAAATCTCGTGGTGATTGCTGTCATACATCATTAGTGGTGTCGAGCATGTATGCTTCGCTACTGCTGTTGCTTTGCTACTGCTGTCGCATTGCTGTTGCATATTTTACGTAATTACCCCGCGGGTACAGATAAGATTTTTGGTGGAAACACAGAGTAAATAAAACACTATAGATTAATTAAATTATTCTATATAATTATTAGTAGCTTAAAATTCATCGTTTTCAAATGGATGATCCTTGTGACCGAGAGAGCTGTAACAAAAAAAAGTTTAAATTGCAATAAAAAAAACAAACTTGTAAAAAAGTATTAAGGTGGAACGTTACACTAGCGCGGCAAGTTCAAATTTTCTTGCGTTCTTTTGCCAATAATAGCTTATTTACTCAACGTGATTACATGAAAACTAATTTTGCGGAAATAAATAGAATGTATCAACAAATTATGATTAAAAGTATCTCCTAGATATCATTGGTTTAGCGACAAATGGCAATAGACTGAAAAACTAAGAAGAAAATTGTTTATTGCCATTTGTCGGTAAACCAATGATATCTAGGAGATACTTTTAATCATAATTTGTTGATACATTCTATTTATTTCCGCAAAATTAGTTTTCATGTAATCACGTTGAGTAATTAAGCTATTATTGGCAAAATAATGCAACAAAAATTTGAATTTCCCGCTCTAGTGTGACGTTCCACCTTAAGCCATGTCCCCTCCTCGTGTTTTTTCGGAAAATTACACAAAAACATCCAGAGCATATAATTCTATGCACCTCGGAAGCCAAATACTATATTCCATTCCTGAATCTTAGATTTTTTATGTAAACAAAGTAATGTCACGAAAAGTCACTGTCAAAGTGACATGCCAGTTGCTCAAAACATTTTTTTACTTCTGAAAAATATTTTTATTAAATGGATTTAAAGAGTATCAATCTTACTGATTAACAAGCATAACTTTGCATACACAATATTAGTAGGATATGAAGTAGGATTTTGCAATTCCAAAGTTCTAAAGGTAAAATTTTAGGAACACGTAAATAAAACATTAATATCCATTACTTATGTTTTTTAACCAACCAGAAACCTTATAAATTATTCTGACAATCATTCTGTAATTTTAAACAGAGAGTTTTATTCATATTTGATCAAAAGATATTTAGTTTGACCTGTTTTTTTTTATATTTTACATACTTTTCATCATATCTCGAAAAGTGCACGAAAGTAGCACAATGTGTCTTTGAAGAAAATATGGCATATAATGATATGATACCATCATATAAATCCCAGAACGAAAACGAAAAAATGTTTAGATCCTCTGCAGTCTTACCAGTCTATTAAAATATTTTCTACCAAAAATCGATTTCTTTATCATAAAATTTTATATATCAGATATAACGTTCAAATAGATAGTACAAAACGATTTTTATTTTATAATTAAGCAGATTATGACTAGACAAATAATATTTAATATTTTTTTGGTCAAATATAGTAACCTACCTTTATAAAAGATATTTTTTGCACTGTTATCCCCTTTGTTTACATAAAATATCTAAGATTCAGGAACAAGATATAGACAAATGTGCATGGCCACGCCTAATTGTTGTGATGTATTGTGTAACGTTTGTCAAAAAACACTCGGTGGACCGACGACCTGGTGAAAGCCGCGGGGAGCCGATGGATGCAGGAGGCGAGCAGCCGCTCAAGGTGGCGCGCTCTAGGGGAGGCCTATGTTCAGCAGTGGACGTCTTCAGGCTGATGATGATGATGATGAAATGACAATCGACGTGTGAAGCCTAATTTGTGTCAATGGCTGCCATAAAAAAAAAATATTTCGAAACAAAGTCGTTGAACGGGGTTTTGGCGGGAACGCGGAAAAGTTCACATCACAAAAGTTGCATTGTATTATCTTTCAAAACTAGTGCTTTTTGTAGTTTTAATGTTTTAAAATTGGTGGCGTTTTACGCATAAAGTGCTGGATTACGAGTATGAGTGTGGACAAGTGATATAATGTGGTGAAACGTGGTTTTTCGTGTTGCTTCCAAAATTCCATAGAAGTTTCAAGTAATGTTGCCACCACTTTACTAGGGCATGACTTAGACTGGACTGTGACCACCTGACTTGACTGGAGTACGACTGACCCAGACTGTGACTGACAGTTGACTTTACGTGAAATATTATAAACAGACCAAACACGATGAAAAATTACAATACTTGACACTTGCTAAATACACAATGTGTGGAGCCAAACCAAAAAAAAAAGTCGTTGAGCTTTTTTTCCTCTGGCTTCTACCTATAATCTTCATTTAGCCTCACTGTACCCAAAGTTAAGAATTCTAGAGAATTATTTAGCCGCTAGCGCATTAAAACAATTTTTTTTATTTGAGTTCCGTACCTAAAGGGTAAAACGGACCGACCCTATTACTATGGCTCCACTGTCTGTCCGTCCGTCACCAGGCTTATATCTCATGAACCGTGATAGTTAGACAGCTGAAATTTTCACAGACGATGTATTTCTGTTGCCGCTATAACAACAAAAAACAAGCTGAGAGTCCAAAAATTGAGTCCATTGTTGTAAAGCAATGTTGGATGCGGGAGGCGAGCAGCTGCTCAAAGTGGCGCTCTGTGGGGGAAGGCCTATGTTCAGCAGCGGACATCTTCAGGTTGATGATGATGATGATGATGATGATGATGATTGTTGTAAATAATAAAATGTTCAACTTACGCGGTCATAGGCACCAATCGTCCATTGCAATCGAAACTGTCTATGAGCGACATATCCTCGTGAGAGAGTTTGAAGTCGAGCACGTTGAAATTGGACGCTATGCGAGATTTGGTCACAGATTTAGGAATCACAATGTTCCCGCGGTCGATTTGGTACCTGAAACGTATTCGTTATTTATGATATTAGGGCGGTAAGTTGGTTTTTACAAACGAGTAGATAAATGTAACCATAGTCACGAGTTTGTAGAAACCAATTTCCGCACGTGTATCATACAACGTTTTTCAACACATTTGCGAGAAAACAGCACAATAGGTAATGAAACAAACTATTGTTTATTAGTGGGAAAGTCGCAACAAGCAATCTTTGATGTTTCTAATCTAATATGAAAACGGGCGCAAAATGAATCTAAAATGGCGCGCATTTACAGAATGCAATTCAATTCATCAGCAATAGACTAGTGTCCTGCTATTTTTTTTTTGCACAAATCAATAGTATTCCTCAAAAAATAAACAGTCGTGAGAACAAAAATTAAATATCTCAAAAAATGACAAAGTTGCAAGCATTTTAAAACACAGGAATAGAAAGAGACAGCTCAAACATGCTGTGACGTCAGTTCTTGCTTCTTCGTAGTACCTCATTACTAAGCTGTGGTAGCTTTACATACAATCTCTTTGGCATGTGACGTCACTAACGTGCGTTTTCATAGTAACTGTGGGGAAGCCTCTGTTTTGCGAGAAAGGGACAGGCGATGCCGCCTCCAGAAACTTTAAAAGCTTATTACTCCGCCATTTTGAACCTACTTTATGAAAGTAATATTAAGGTGGAACGTTATACTAGCGCGAGAAATTCAAATTTTCTTGCGTTCTTTTGTCAATAATAGCTTAATTAGTCAGCGTGATTACACGAAAAATTTGTGCAAATAAATAGAATGTATCAACAAATTACAATTAAAAGTATCCCCTAGATATCATTGGTTTAGCGACAAATGGCAATAAACAATTTCTTCTTAGTTTTTCAGTTTATTGCCATTTGTCGCTAAACCAATGATAAGTAGGTGATACTTTTAATTGTAATTTATTGATACATTATATTTATTTGCGCAAAATTAGTTTTCGTGTAATCACGCTGACTAATTAAGCTGTTATTGACAAAAGAACGCAAGGAAATTTGAATTTCCCGCGCTAGTGAAACGTTCCACTGTCGTTTTTTTTTTAATAACACTAGTCTATTCAGTAGAAGGCAGAGCTACTACCAACTGACCTAACAGATAAATGATCATGTTTACCTAATGAGGACTTGTGCGACGGTCTTGCCAAGTCGTTCAGCAATTGCTTTCAGTTTGGGGTCTTCCATCAGTTGAGGGTCCCCAGGCTTGGCCCAAGGCCTGTCCGGAGACCCGAGCGGGGAGTAGGCGGTCATCTTGATGCCTCTTGCTTCACAGAACTCCTTGAGACGCTTTTGGTTCAGATATGGATGGCATTCAACCTGTAATTAAGATAAAAAATATTAAATAACCGGCCAAGTGCGAGTCGGACTCGCGCACGAAGGGTTCCGTACCATTATCTATCCCTGCTGTTAAGTAGCAGTACTATTTAAAGCAGCGCCATCTATGACTCATCTGGTAAACGAGCAATAAAATCACGTTTGTTGTATGGAAACCCTGTTAAATATTTTTCTGTTTTTTAGTATTTGTTGTTATAGCGGCAACAGAAATACATCATCTGTGAAAATTTCAACTGTCTGTCTAACTATCACGGTTGATGAGATACAGCCTGGTGAAAGGACAGACAGACAGACGGACGGACAGCGGTGCCTTAGTAATAGGGTCCGTTTTACCCTTTGGGTACGGGGCCCTAAAAACGGATGGATATTTTTAAAACCCGCATAGAAAAATTGTTTGATCATGCCTTCTAATCACACTATCCTAATCACAGAATCACACTAATATTATAAATACCAAAGTTTGTATGTGTGTATGTTTGTTACTCTTTCCCGCTCTAACAGCTGGATGGATTTCGATCTAATTTGCTGTGGTGATAGCTTGTACCCTGGATCAAAACATAGGCTACTTTCTACCGAAAACGGTAACGGTTCCTGTTGGAACGCGGGTGAAACCGCGGGGCGCTGCTAGCAACTTACAACTTACAAATCCTGTCAATACCAGCTGAGATGATTTCTACTTAAAGATATATTACAAGCATCTGAAATTATTGTTTAAGTTTTGTGTATTTGTGTTTGTGGCGACCACGAACCGGCCCCCTAATTACCTAACTCGCAACAGGTTTGCGACAGGCGTAAATCTCGCGGTGATTGCTGTCATACATCATTAGTGGTGTCGAGAATGTATGCTTCGCTACTGCTGTCGCATTGCTACTGCTGTCGCATTGCTGTTGCAAATTTTACGTAATTACCCCGCGGAAGACGCAGCGTAGGCCGGCCCCCCACTCGGTGGACCGACGACCTGGTGAAAGCCGCGGGGAGCCGATGGATGCAGGGGGCGAGCAGCCGCTCAAGGTGGCGTGCTCTGGGGGAGGCCTATGTTCAGCAGTGGAAGTCTTCAGGCTATTAATGATGATGATGATGATGTGTATTTGAAGGATGCAATTTGGGAAAGGGTTATAAACTGTATGTGATTTGATTAGACTATGTATGTTTGAGGGTTAGAATGTGTATGTTTGAGTATATGAATTATGTATGTTTGTAAAATACCTAGGACCTAAGGTTTATGAAATGCAGTAATAAGTATTAGAGGTAAGACGGTATAAGGTATAATTCGTCGCTCGTATGACTAAAGGTCCTATCTCACTTTTTGGCTGTTTTGAGTTAGTACCGCTATGTTAGTCAACGCAAAATTCTCTATCAATCTGACTAATCGTTGTACCTCTTAACATTTTGGATCACAGGATAATTAATTAATTATTATTACAATTAAACTTCATAATATTCAATTACCTATTGCAACCTTAAAATGAGGCTGATTAAGTAGTTTTTTTAATGTTAGGTACTTGGTAAAGTTATGGTGTTGTGTTGAATTAAATACAGTATTGTAGCATTAAACTTACTAAAAAAAAACAAGCACACTAATAAAGCATTAACAACATAAATTTTGTATATTTATTTCCATACTTTGTCTAAAAAAAGTCGTAACTAAAAACAGACAGCTTATTTTAAATAAAGTTTTCACTAAGTGACCTATCTTGTTTTGATTAATCAAAACAGGTATTTAGAATGCAAACAGGTGAAAAGTATCAACGTGTAATTAAAGTACTTGAAATTATCTACAAAAGCATATAAAAATAAATATGCTGGACTTGCGAGGATCGAAACTATCTGAAAGTTAGAAATGTCAAAACCTTTAAAACGCGTTTTCTGAACAATGTACAAAAATGAGATTGGACCTTTAGACATACGAGCGACGAATTATAATGTATGTTTAAAGGTTTTGAATGTATATTCATGTGTTTGTAGTTTATGATAATATATAATGTTCACTAAAGTGTTATTTCATTTCTCTGTTCATTTGATGGTTTGAATGTATTTAGATTGCGTTTAAGAGCCAATACAACGCCAAATTGCTTATAACGGCTTAGCTTGAGGCAGTGTCCTGTCAACACTATTGCAACAATGACTTTGAAATTAATATATGGTAAAGTTCAGGACTAATGCTACTGCAAATGTATAGTGAAAACACGAATTAATAAAATTTTCTCGATAGAAAAAAATTACAAAGTTACCTCCTGTACGATACAAGCATCGCACACCAAACGCGCGGTCAGCATTTTACCCATTCATGCCACATTTCATATCGCGCGTCACCAGTTCACGATCGGACACCAACCATTCCGCGTGTTCTCGCTACCATTACTTACCATTAACCATTTTAAACCTAGTTTTTGGGAATAAATGAACAGTTTTTCTCATTAATTCGGTTTTATCATTTTATGTACGGACTACACCGTACATAGTGGTCCTTCGAGCATTGTGACCTTACGCGCGTGGCGGTCACATGCGGGATCAACCGCGTGTGTGAGGTTATACCAGTGACTATTACCAAACCATACAGTGAAAAAATACCAATTGACCAAACCATATTTACCAAGTGACCATTTACCAAACCATATTACCAAAAACCATCAGTGAGTGTATCAGTGTCGAATTTTTGGATCACCTCATCGGAGTCTGGACCTACACCAGTGTCTGGACTACCTGGAGTTTTCTTGCCGGTGGACCAAAACGGCCGCGCGCATTCGCCTAGCTACCACTGTTACCATTTCTTCGGTGGTGAGCAGGCAAGCACTCTCGACAGCTGGACCTCAAGTAAGATCTTTCCATATTAACCAATCTTATTAAAATGGAAGACCTTTTAGCGAACCAGGATACGATAGTACTGGCGTTAGAACAGCTCCTGTCATCCTTCAAGAAGACCGGACGTGACCGCAAAACGCCAGACTTTGTTAAGAGGAAGCTGGATGTTCTAGAAACGTACTGGAGAGATTTTGAATCAAACAACTCTCAATTGCATGAATACAGAGATGAAACAGTCTCGTATTTCAAAGATAACCAGTACCAGCAAGTTTTAGAATTTTATAAAAACACCAAGGCTCATATTTCTCAGTTTTTACTGACACCTACCACTCCTATTGGCACCATGAAAGAAGGGGATAGAGCGCCTTCAACCCCTGTCCCGAGTACGTCGAAAACATTACCAGTACCGACGTTCACCACAAGAGGCAACGCTACCAATTTAGAAGAGATGCTGCGCAAGCAAAAAAGTAATTTTAAAGCATTCGCTCGTACTATCTCGACTATTGATTTAGACTACTTTACAGAAATATGGGAATTTGAAGATATTTTAAAGACACTCCAATGTAGATGGTCTACCATCGACTCTTTGCATTGGGAGATCGACAGTAATCTTCTTGAAGAGAATGAAGTTTACGACATGACCTTCAATGAGTATGAAAACCAGTATATAAACATCAAGAAGGCACTGAATAGCAAGATGTGGAATGCTTCGCATAGAGAAACATCAACACCAAAAATGGACATTCCAACATTTAGTGGCAACTACCAGCAGTGGCTCTCTTTCAAAGATTTATTTAGTGAGTCCATCCACACGAATAAATCCTTATCTCAAGCTCAAAAGATGCAATTCTTAAAAAGTAAACTAAGAGGTGAAGCTGAAAAGTTAGTACAACATTTAAGAATAAGCTCAGACAACTACCAAGTGTGCTGGGATATCCTGAACCAGAGATATAACAACACAAAATTAATCTTCAATTCTCACATAAACATCCTATTGTCTTTACCTACCATACAAAATCAAACGGCCGCGCAGATCAAGAGGCTGCATGACACTACCAACGAATGCTTAAACGCTGTCAAAAGTTTGGGTGTAGATATTTCAACCTGGGACCCCCTTGTTGTTCATATATTGTCGCAGAAGTTAGATGTTGAGACACACAATGACTACATCCAATCATTGCAGCATCCGAGAGATTTACCAACCCTACATGACTTCCTGCACTTCTTGGAATGTAAATTCACGTCCTTGGAGTCATCACGAAGAAAACAAGATTCGACCAAACCATTTCAGCAACAGCATGAGAATTACAAAAAACTACCAAGCAGATTTCCAGTTAGTGCCAACCCTAACAAAAATGTTCTAAATCATTCATCAACCATTCAACTACCAAAACTTCAGGTTCATCGTTGCAACGGAAATGCCCACTTTGCAATAACACACATAACTTATTCCAATGCAAAACTTTCCTAGAAGCGAAACCAGTTTCAAGGCTTAACACAATAATGAAATTAGAGTTGTGTAAAAACTGCCTATATAATCATAATGGTAAAATATGCACATCAGAGAAAACGTGTCGCCACTGCAATGATGCACACAATACGTTGCTACATGATGCCTATGTGACGTCAGGGATGTCAAATGACCAACCTACTAAACCATCTGAAAACCAGCGAAAATTCAATGCATGCGTGTCACAGGATACCGATGCTGAATCTCTCTTAGCAACAGCCAAGGTTAGAGTACGAGCTGTAGATGGATCTTTCCATACCATGCGTGCCCTCATCGATCCATGTGCACAATCATCTCTTATTACAGAAAATGCCGCTCAGCGTTTAGGCCTGCCAAGAAAGAGATGTAAATGGCTAGTTTACGGAGTCGGTTCTAAAGCAAACCACAGTAAAGGCGTTATCGAGATCACAGCATCATCGCTACATAATAATTTCACATTCAACACGGAAGCCTTTGTTATGAAGAATATGATTCATAATGATAATTTACCACACCAGACGTTTGAGAAACCATCATTGTCTTACCAAAAAGATATCCAGCTTGCAGATCCTGAATTCTACATAAGCCGTCCAGATGATCTTATATTAAACGTAGATGTGTATACAGCTATAATTTTACCAGGTTTCATTCGAGACAAATCATCTGCGCATATTATACAACAGACAACACTTGGCTGGATAATAAGTGGAAAATGCGCTGACGCACAGCCCTATCACTGCAATGTCGTTATGATGACCAATTTAGAGGACATTCGGCGATTTTGGGAAATAGAGGACGTCGCAGATAACTCTAATAACAACATGTCAAATGAAGATAACCAATGTGTCCTCCAATACCAAGCCGAAACCAGGCGCCAACCAGATGGACGCTACGTTGTACGACTGCCGCTGAAACCAGATGTAGACCAGAAGCTCGGAGCTTCAAAATCTAAAGCGGTAGCCCAATTTCGTCACCAAGAACGAAAATTCACCAACAACCAGTCTATTGCGAAACGTTATAAAGAATTTATTAACGAATATATCAATTTAGGTCATATGAATGAAAGTACAGGTAACCAGACACCAACAGAATGCTATTTACCTCACCATTGTGTTTTACGCGACGATTCAACAACAACCTCCATACGAGTTGTTTTTAACGCATCAGCGAAAACTTCAACAGGTAATAGCTTAAATGACCTAATGTACCGTGGACCAAACCTACAGCAGGATTTGGTAACACTCATCATCAAGTGGAGGCAATATAAGGTGGCCTTCACAGCCGATATAGAGAAAATGTTTAGGCAAATTCTCGTTCACCAAGATGACCAGCAATACCAAAAAATAATCTGGAGAGATTTTACAAACCAACCATTAAGAGAATACCAACTATCGACGGTTGTGTATGGTACCAAGGCGGCCCCATTTTTGGCCATGATGACCCTGAAACAATTAGCCAAAGATGAAGGTCACCGTTTCCCAGAAGCAGCAAAAGTCGTAGAAAATAGCTTCTATATGGACGATCTTCTTCATGGTCACCACGACATTGAATCTGCTAAACAACTAAAATCAGATTTGATAAACTTGTTTAAAACCGGCGGATTTAACCTACGAAAATGGACTTCAAATAAAACAGAGCTATTGGATGACGAAACAGCATCGGATTTCAATAATCAAACGTTTGATTTTCGACACCAAGAAACAACCAAAACTTTGGGGCTACGTTGGAACCCACATGACGACCAGTTCAGCTTCCAAGTCAAAGTACCCAAGGACTTGTCATGCAAACCAACAAAAAGATCACTACTGTCAGATATTTCGAAGATTTTTGACCCATTAGGCTGGATCACCCCAGTCACGGTAAGCCTTAAACTTCTGTTCCAAGAGAGCTGGCTACTCAACCTTCAATGGGACGATGTTCTACCAGAAAACATCGCTACCAGATGGCATAAGACCAGAGAAGATCTAGACAACATCAATGACATTCGAGTGCAAAGATGGCTAACCAGTCACAAAAATGACGATATCGAATTACACGGTTTTTGTGACTCGTCCACCAAGGCATATGCCTGCGTCATCTACTGCAAGATCAGTAAAAAACCCAAGTCAAACCAAAAGGACTCGTCGGTCGTCATAGTAGTTGCTAAATCACGATTAGTACCAGCCAAGAAAATAATCTCCCTACCAAGATTGGAGCTATGCGCAGCACATCTACTTTCGAAATTGATGAAAACTGTTAAAGAAAGTCTGTCTGATTATAACATAAAAATATTTGGCTGGTCTGACTCAACAGCAGTCTTAGGTTGGCTCAACGGTAACCCAGACCGATGGAAACCATTCGTCGCGAACAGGGTCAAACTGGTCACAGAGATCATACCATCTGAAAGTTGGAATTACGTCAAGTCAAGTGACAACCCTGCCGATTGTGCTAGTCGAGGCATCACAGCAGGCCAACTGTCAAGACATCCAACCTGGTGGACAGGGCCTGAATGGCTTACATCCTACGACTATCAAAAAACCAAAAAACGACCTTCATACGTCACCGACGAAGAAACTAAGAAACCAAAACAAATAAACGTCGGCGTCGTAACAAAGGACTATGAAAATGACACCATACGTGATTTGATACACAACCACAGTGACGTCACACGAGCGACTCGCGTCATAGCTTGGATGCTACGTGTGAGGTCACAAAATCAAAACAAACCATCTTTTCTAACCATACCAGAGCTGAGAAAAGCTAAGCATATTTTGATAAAACACGTTCAATATTCGGCATTCTCAGATGATATTCAAACCATTAAAACATGCAACCAAGTTAACACCAAAAGCAAGTTGTTCCAGTTAACGCCTTTCATAGACAGTGAAGGCATGTTAAGAGTTGGTGGCAGAATAAGTAATGCGAACATTGATGAGAAAATGATGCACCCTCTAATCATTCCTCACAACCATCATCTCACAGATATACTTATTGAACAAGGACATAAAATGACCTACCATGGGGGTGCTCGCTTAACTCTGGCATGGCTGAGACAACAGTATTGGATTTTAGGTGGAAACAACGCTGTTAAAAAGAGGCTACGGAATTGTGTCACATGCAGGAGACATGCTCCAGTAAAGCAAGACCAAATAATGGGAGACTTACCTTCTGCGAGGACAAATGCCACCCGCCCTTTCTACCACACCGGAGTTGACTTCACAGGATTTGTAGACATCAAATCTTCCAGAGGGCGAGGGATTGCTACCACAAAAGGATACGTCGCGGTCTTCGTGTGCATGGCAACGAAGGCTGTACACCTCGAGTTGGTCTCCGACCTCACTGCGTCTGCTTTTCTAGCCGCCTTGAGAAGGCTGGCTGCCCGGCGGGGAGCACCCCGTCACATCTATAGTGATAACGGCACAAATTTCACCAAAGCAAGCCGAAGATTGCAGGAAGAATTTATAGACCTGAAGTCAACCCTGGATGACCAATTTTACACAGAGCTAACCAAAATGGAGATAGAATGGCATTTCAATGCTCCATCGTGGCCTAGTGCAGGTGGGCTTTGGGAAGCAGCCGTTAAATCTCTGAAATACCATCTTCGACGGGTGATAGGGGAGCAAAAATTAACTTATGAAGAGTTTTCTACCCTATTAGCACAACTAGAAGGATGTCTTAATTCTAGACCATTGTGCGCCCTCAGTGAAGATCCCGAAGACATTGATTATCTCACGCCATCCCACTTTCTCTCCAGCGGACCAATCTTAACCATTATAGAAACAGAGAGAGACGAACGTACAAGATGGCAGCTGACTCAAAAAATATACCAAGATATTTGGAAGAGATGGCGGAGTGAGTACCTCACTCAGGTAACAGCACGTTCCAAATGGCAAAAACCAAGAAGAAATCTGGAGATCGATGACGTCGTCCTGATCCATGACGCAAACCTACCAGCAGGGAAATGGGCACTGGGACGTGTTGCAGAACTCCACCCGGGTAAAGATGGTTACGTCAGAGTTGTAACCGTGAAGACCAAAACGGGATGCATCAAAAGACCTGTCGTGAAACTATCTATTTTACCCACCAATAAAGACCAATCAAATTTACCAGTACAACAACCACAACGACAAAACGCAAACGCATCAAATAACAACACTGATAATGACGCAATACCTCAGACGAAACGATACACCAGAAGTGGCACATGTTATGTAATAACCATGGCGCTCACGTTATTTATGTTATGTACTTCACCAGCTCAATGCGCTAATACATATAATACGTCGAATTTAAGTAACAACCAGAGTATTTATTTCGATAAAGTGTCAGACATGCGCTTCATTCGTGATCAATGGAAACTCATAGTCTACTATGAAATGGATCCATACTGGCAAGGGTTTAACCTATTTTACAGATATCTCGACCACCTGGAAGACCTTTGCATAAAATCAGAAATCAAAAGTCACTGTAACCTGATCCTATTACAATTGCATCACGGATATACGGAGTTGGAACATAACAACAAAGCCTTGCTCGGTCAGCAGTTCACACCTGCGCGCGTGCGAGTAACCCGAGGACTTATCAATGCAGTAGGCAATATTGCACACAGTTTATTCGGTGTACTCGATGACCAATTCGCCGAACAATATGCTAAGGATATTAACTTAATAAAAAGCAATCAAAATCATCTTGCGCTACTATGGAAGAACCAGACCTCTGTAGTAGAGTCTGAATACAATTTTCTAAAACGGATGGAAAACGGTATGAACAGACAGCATAAAATATTTAACCAGCACCTTAACAATTTAGAAAAAATTTCTAACATCATGAACCAAGAAATTCTGAACATAAGAACGACCGATGAGATTGCATTATCTTCAATCACTGCTAACAGCATTCTGATAAGTTTGAGAACCATTCAAGATACTCTACTGGATACGGTCACAAATATTTACTATGGGAAATTCAACATTCATCTCCTGAAACCTGAGCAGCTATTAGACGAATTAAACATCATTTCGGGTCAATTATCGAAAGATTTATGTTTGCCTATAAATAACTTACATATTGATTTACCAAAAATATACCATTTACTGAAAGTTAAGGCAAGAATGACCCAAGAGTACTTCATTTTTGAAATAAAAATTCCTCTAGTGAGCAGAGACATTTATGAAATGTATAGATTGATTCCTGTACCACAAAAAGTTGGCAACAATATGGTCACCCTTGCGCCTATTGCCAGTCATCTTGCAATGAATCTACCAAAGGATTCATATGTACCATTATCCGAGATAGACATTCAACAATGCACGCAGTTCGATGCAGACACTAGACTGTGTCCATTACAAAAACCAATTTACCAGTTGAAATCTGATAATGATTTATGCCTAAAAGATGAGGGATTACAACAGTGTAAGACAGACTCGGTCCCGTGCAGAAACATGTGGACACAGCTAACCAAGTATAATACGCATCTATACTTTTGTTGTGAGCATTGTCCGATAAGAATAATATGCGGGCATCAAGTTACAACCGACCGACTCAGCAAGGTCGGCATCACATCGCTGGGGGAAGACTGTCTTATCAAAGGTGACGACATTACTATTCTTTCTCATAAACAACATTCTAATGATATAAACGTGCGAGCAGATATTATGAAGATAGAAGTACCACCGATAAATAAGATTATCAATTTATCGATTCCTATAAGTGAGATGGAATCTGAGACCAGCAACCACGAAAAAGAGATAGAAGATATCGGAAACCAAATCAAGCAAATGAAAACTGAGACTGCTCTGCCAGAGCAGGTATCATTGCACGACGTTCACCATTACGTTGCCATATATCTGTTGGTGGTTGTTGTGGGAGCTGGCGCAGTAATGTACGCCGTGCGAAACATTCGCAAGCGACGCTCTACCAGCGTACATCTCGATGCCACCCGTGCCATCATGGCCGCTGGAGCTGCAGGGCGAGAACCAGAGCCGAGCACCAGTAGTAATGAAGTTGCGTATCGTGTCAGTGACCAGTGCATTAATGTTAAATCAGGGCGGTCTAGTGATCAGTGTATTAGTGCCAAAGCAGAGTATGATAGTGATCGATGTAAAAGTGAATACGCTCGTATAAATAAAGTGTCGAGTGCGCGTGTGAATAAAGCCAATTCGCCTATTATTAACCGCGTTAATCATTTCGGTAACCAATCCTAAAGACACTAGAGTTTTATTAAGTTAACCATTGTTTGATCACCTTGTATATCACCCTATTATTGTGCAATCATCTTGTATTATCACCAAATATTGTTGATTCACCTTGTACCATTATCATTCACCAGCATCCACATCTCCATGAGCTCTCCCTTTCCTCCCTCGGGAGCATGTACGATACAAGCATCGCACACCAAACGCGCGGTCAGCATTTTACCCATTCATGCCACATTTCATATCGCGCGTCACCAGTTCACGATCGGACACCAACCATTCCGCGTGTTCTCGCTACCATTACTTACCATTAACCATTTTAAACCTAGTTTTTGGGAATAAATGAACAGTTTTTCTCATTAATTCGGTTTTATCATTTTATGTACGGACTACACCGTACACCTCCAAACCGTACAAATAAACAGCGATTGTTCAATTAATACTTTAAATAAGATCATGAAACTTTGTGTAGTAGTTGAACTAAATATAATGGAGGGCTTATGTATAGCGGATTTTTAAAATACCCATTATATTCAGTGCAATAATAAATTACCTAAACTATTGCGCGTTGGAACCAGTTTAACTTAGACCGCCCCTGCCGCTCGGCCCCTGGCTCATCCCCGCTTTGGCCTAGTACTATACATCTATTCTGTGGCTTTGGCTTGAATTCGCGCTGGCCTTGCACAAGCCCTTAATGGTTTAAAACGTAGACGTTTGAGTGTTCAGACTGTGTATGTTTGAGTGTTTAAACTATGCTTGTTTAAGTGTGTTACAATTATTAGTTAGTATAGGCAAAAGAACGCAAGAAAATTTGAATTTGCCGCGCTAGTGAAACGTTCCACCTTAATATACGAGTGTAGTATTCTTAGATAGTCTGTATCAAGTTAGTTACTCTCTACTCTATGGTTTTAATATGTCAATGATATGTATTCTGTGTTAGTAATGAAATTAATGGTTTGTTGTGTTTTGATATGCATGCCGGCGGAATAATAATATTGTGATGAGAGAATAAACAACATTATGAGGAATCTACGTGGTTTTATCATCACCATCAAGATCCCCAAGATCCCCAACAGGATAATAAGTGTAAGCTTGAGTTGTGTAAGTAACGTGTTTTGACTGTGTATGTTTGAGTATATGAATTATGTATGTTTGTAAAATACCTAGGACCTAAGGTTTATGAAATGCAGTAATAAGTATTAGAGGTAAGACTATAATTATAATGTATGTTTAAAGGTTTAGAATGTATATTTATGTGTTTGTAGTTTATGATAATATATAATGTTCACTAAAGTATTATTTCATTTCTATCTGTTCATTTGATGGTCTGAATGTATTTACATTGTGTTTAATGGTTTAAAACGTAGACGTTTGAGTGTTCAGACTGTGTATGTTTGAGTGTTTAAACTATGCTTGTTTAAGTGTGTTACAATTATTAGCTATTATAGGCAAAAGAACGCAAGAAAATTTGAATTTGCCGCGCTAGTGAAACGTTCCACCTTAATATACGAGTGTAGTATTCTTAGATAGTCTGTATCAAGTTAGTTACTCTCTACTCTATGGTTTTAATATGTCAATGATATGTATTCTGTGTTAGCAATGAAATTAATGGTTTGATAATAATTTAATTGATAATAAGTGTAAGCTTGAGTTGTGTAAGTTAAGTGTTTTGACTGTGTATGTTTGAGTGATTAATAAGTGTAGGTAATGTGATGGTGTGTGTCTCACCTGGTTAACTACAGGCTTCACTTTCGCCACCTCCAGTACTCTGGTGACCTGCTTCGAGTTAAAATTGGAAAGACCGAGGCTCCGCACCAGTCCTTCGGCTACGAACGGCTCTAAAGCACGCCACGTGTCCACGTAATCTACGTCGGAGTACTGAATCTTGCCAGCCGCGTCTGTAGGGAATAGGGGTCCATCTTCCTGGAATAGGGGAGAGAATTTAGCTAACGGGACAAGGTCATAATAGTCTGGGTTGTCTAAAACAGATGTGATGAAAACGTCCACTGCGCATTAGGCTGCGTTTCCACCAGAGATGTGCGAGGCAGCTGGGCGGTACGAGGCTGTGAAACGGTGCGAGTGTGATTTGACTTAATTAAATGAATTACATGATATATTAAATTCAAAGCTCCACATGTTCTAATTACGCCAGGAAACATGCCAAAAGACACATTGTTTGCTCTACCCGTCGCCTTAAGGCCTAATAGTACTCACTTTGTATGCCTGAGGCCAGTGAATGAGATATAAATCAACATATTTGATGTTCAGGTTCTGCAGAGTCTCCAACAGTGCTCCCCTCACCAGATCAGGTCGGTGGAAGGTGTTCCACAACTTGGAGGTGATGAACAGGTCCTCTCTGTGGACAGGTATAAATAAAAACACCCACATCACATACATAGATCCTGGACCCTAACTAAGATCCCCTGTATCTAGGGACCCAGGAACTACGAGGACTATGGTCCCAGAACACCCACACACAGAACAACGTATTTGAGCTTTTTTTTGTGTGCACAAATACTTGTCCTGTCGCGGGAATCGAACTCGCCGCCGCTAGGTTATGAGCCGACTTGCTCAACCACCATACCACAGAGGCTGTCAAATAACTCCTCAACATCAGCCCTTACGTTCCCACAGCTGGTACGGTTTATACCACTATGATCACCTGAGAATTTGATTACCCAGGTGATCATTGTCCACTCCATTGAAATTACTAATTCGGTATCCTCAAAGCGCCTGTAAAGGACCATTACTTTCTAAGCTTTTTTATAGATTAATTAATAGATATAATCTTAATAATTTACGTTTAATTTTAACTTTCTTTAGCCGGCTCGCTGCATTCCCCCGCTAGTTGACGGTCGGTATCCGTTTTACTATTGATGCGCCATACAAATTTAGTTTGAAAATCAGTTTAAGAGTTTTTGACAGGTGATTTGAGGATACTGAATCAATCATTTCAATGGAGTGTACAATGATCACCTGGGTGATCATATTCCCAGGTGATCATAGGACACTAAAGAGTATCCTATGATCACCCAGGTGATCATAGTGGTATAGACCAGCTGGGATACGGGCTTTCTTTCACAGGGAGGCCATTAGTGCTAAAATTAGGCTATTGCTGAACTAAATTACTTGTACAAAGTGTTTTGTGATCATCTGTTATTGTCAACCAATGAGTACAGTATTTGTGAAGTTAACATAAGTTTGACTTCTTCTTCTTCTCGTGTAGGCAAGTGGCCCTGGTGTCAGAACTCTTAGGCCGCCCAAAGGCTTCACACTTGGCTTAACGACAACAGCCGGGACCGTCGGCTTAACGTGCCCCCCGAAGCACGGTAGCGCTTTTGTAAATACCACTTTTTGCTGTAGCGGTCACCCATCAAAGTAGTGACCGCAGCGAACGTTGCTTAACTTTACCGATCGGCTAGAAACGGCTAGTCGTGCTTCGCTATGAGCGCTACGCTTCGCTAAGTTTGACTAAGGCACGAGAAACCGGGGGCCTACCTGAGAGTGATTCCACGAATTGCAGATGACAATAACAAAAAGTGTTTACTACCGTTACAAACCGGAGGGAGCCGATGGATGCAGGAGGCAAGCAGCCGCTCAAAGTGGCGCTGGGGGAGGCTTATGTTCAGTAGTAGACGTCTTCAGGCTGTTGTTGATGATGATGATGACATACCTTTTCACCACACCCTCGGCTATTTTCGCAGTGATCGCTTCCCCCACTTCCTTCTCATTACCATACACATAAGCACAGTCAATGTGCCTGTATCCAATATCGATAGCGTCTTTTACTGCTTGGGTCACTTCACCGGGTTTGGACTGAAAGAATAAAATACCATCAGACCACAGTGACTCATACTTGGTGCAGAGCTCCATATGTAAAAAGGGCTTATAATGCAACTTTTTTGAATTAACTTAAGGCTATGGTCTTCTATAAACGCCGTCGACCACGTACAGCGTCACGCCGTACGCTGCATCACGATGCTTACTATAGAAATGTAATTTTGTGGTCTCTTTCACACGCTGACGTTGGCGTGTGGACGCCGTAGGCGGCATTCAAACGCTTTGCGCCGCGTCTCTAGTTATTTCGAAGCATTGCAGCGTGAATGTCGTATTTGGCGTCAGTACAAAATGTCGAAATTTGATAAAGAAAAAGACGAGTTATTGATTGAGTCAGTCAAATGTTATGTGCATTATACAAAGTGACACAAGTAATCAAAAGTGTCGAATTTATATCCGTTTTATATCACACGACTACACGCGAGCACTGTTCGTCGACTACTGTTGTGAACGAGACGTCATCGTTCGCTATGAGATGTATTGACCGCTGACGCTGTGTCTGGCGTTCAGACGTCGATCGGAACGAAAACGCTGAAGTCGGACGCCGCATATAGCATTTAATAGGAGACCGAGGCCTAAGCATCTTAAACCTTGGCAAGTTTTGATAAACCTACCCTCTTTTAAATGACACACCATCAACAGCTAGAAGACATCCACTGCTGAACATGGGCCTCCCCCATAAAACATCACTTTGGACGCTATCATAGGAGTTTGCCATAATCACCACGCTTGGCAGGTAGCTTGGTGATTGCAGTAGATTCTAATGTACCGAGGAGAATGCTGCTGCCCATTCCCTGGATATTTCCATAGCCGGCTCTTACGGCACCCACGGGAAGAGATGGAGTGATTCTATTCTCATACACACCCATCAGTTGGGCCTCTGACTCTTTCAAATGAAAATCATCATCATCAACAACCTGAAGTCGTCCAATGCTGAACATAGGCCTCTCCCACAAAGCGCCACTTCGAGCGGCTGCTCGCCTCCTGCATCCATCGGCTCCCCGCGGTTTTCATTAGACCGTCGGTACAACTAGTGGGGGCCCTACGCTGCGTCTTCCGGTTCGTGGTCGCCACTCGAGAACCTTTCTTCCCCATCGGTTGTCAGTTTTACGAGCGACGTGGCCTGCGATTGCAACTTGCTAATTCCACAGATATCTAATTCAAAGAGCCCACTCCAAAGATCCAGTGTATCTAAATATATTATATTCAATATTGGGCCTAAAAATACACATTGTTTTATTACTCATCATCATCATCCTCCTCTTTGCCTCTTCCCATTTGTTATTGGGGTCGGCTCCCAATCTAAACTGTAGCGGCGCGCTACCAGAATTACACGAGCGACTGCCATCTGACCTCGCAACCATTAGGGACCAGTAACAGGGATGGTAAGATCAGGCGTCACATTCTGTTTTATTACTCATCGATACTAATTTATCGAATGTGTCAAGTGCTAGTGTAACAAACGTTCACTAGTAACATTGATGGTACTAGCGATACAACAATATTCATGATGGTACCACCTATCGTAAATTAGTGTCACTAGTCCCATGAATGGTACTAGATGGTACTAGTGGACCACCAACATGTGAACAATGTTCACGATGGTACTACTGATCCTAAATTAGATAAGATAAATATTTATTTTTCAAAAAAGAAAAAGTCATTTTTTTACATTTTCAAACACGCAAACAGTATTCCTACCTATTGGTGTATAGTACCTAGATATATAATGTTTTGTTTGAACACATAGTAATTTGTACTTTACCATTTGATAATACTAACGATAAAAAGTTGGGTCACTCATTTGTACCATCAATGCAATGGTACCTACTTTATGGTACTACTGACACAACGGCTAAATCGCTTTTTTTTTTCTTTTTTTTTTTTGAACGGGCTAATGCTGTTGGTCTCTACCGACCTTTACAGCGTCACCGGGCGGGAGGGCAGGCGCTTAAGGCGCCCAACCGTCAAAAGTGGGAGGCAACTAGCACAAGGGCACCCTTGGGGTGCGAGACTCGGCTTGGGCCGTTGCCGGGATAAGAGGATCGAGAAGGCTACGTCCACTGGAAGAGTGGACCCTATGGAAAGTCGCGACCGTTCTAGCTAACCTACGGGGGGTACGTCGACCTCGCCGGCGGGCGAAGTGTCTGATTGTGTTACGCTGGTATCCTATACCGGTGCCGAAAGCGGTACCTGAGCCAGAAGGGCTAGACTGATCCGGTGATTCTAGCGCAGCCGACACAACGGCTGCTATAGGATCATCCGGATCGCTCAAGACGTGTCTTGGGCGGCGACGACGTGGTGAACCACGGCTAAATCGCTAGACAGTGTCAGATGTATACCAATAATGCTGAAAATTTATTGCTGACCTATTTCTTTCCTACACATCTTCCGGTTTCTAAAAGCCTATTCAAACCAGCGGCGCGTTATTTTCTACCACTGTGGAAAAATGTTTTTACACAAAATTATGTGTTGTGTAAAAACATTTTACACAAAACATAATTTTGTATAAAATGTTAGATAGAAGGTCTCAGAGACTCAGACGGTCACGGAGGAAATCGGTTCCCCTTCACCCTGCAAAAGATTGATCATGATTTCACAAACTTTTACAGATCTATCCGTGGGTTTATTATGTCCATGCAAACAGCACTGTTATCGTGTCACCATGACAGATATGTTTATTACACAATATTTAACACTTTTCCGTAGGTTCTATAAAAACATACGCGGTTATCAAAGTCATTGGTTATCTTAGGTTTATCAGATGCCATAAGTACCTACTTATATTGTCATGGGATCATTTTATCTAAAGCTATCCTAGTATGGGGGAGGCCCATGTTCAGCAGTGGACGTCTTCAGGCTGTTGATGACAACCTATACTCATTATTAACCCTACCCATCTTTGAAAAGTCGAGGGTGTTAGGTATTTGGGAGGAACGGTGATGTAAACAATTAGACGGCCATTTATGCACTGGTTTATTCAGAACGGGGAGGCGGGGGGACGCAGCCCCGGGCCACTTACGTTGACATTAGCTAAATAAGTGACGTACAGTAAACTACACAACATCATTCTCCCCTCTCATGGAGGGCCCTATAATCCACTCGTGGGATTTCTCGTAATAACCTACGGGAGCTCCTGAATGTCCGGCTGACGGTCGGAGGTGGAGGTGGTGTTGGTGGTGTCGTCGCTGAAGGCGAAGACGCCCTGCTTTCGGACTCGCAGTCACTTCCCTCCTCTTCTAATGACCTGGTGGGTACATGTAGGAACTCCTGTGAGGGTATATAGTCTAAATCTATAATGTTGTTTCCCTGTAGGTGTCCACTGCCTTTATATTTTAACATTTGGTTTTGGTGTTTGGTCACAGTTGATGAAGACGCATGATCTTCAACGAGATACATAACTTTTCCATTTTTCCTTAACACAGTTCCTCTGCACCAAACAAATTTATTTTTATTGATATATTTTTTATATAAAACTTGGTCACCAGAGTCAAAAGTGTTTTTATTATGTCCACCGTACGCTTTACCCTGTAAGCACTGTTTGCGTTGGACGTTATCAGCTGGTGATGTGAGTGGGGGTGACGTCGGCGAAGTTCCATCACTAAGAGGATCGCAGAGGTCCAGTCGCGACCTCATCTTGTGTCCGAACACCAGTTGAGCCGGAGAGAACCCAGTGACAGAATGGGCAGAGTTGCGGTAGTCAAAAAGATACTTCAGCAGCCTATTCCTTGCTTCATTGTTATTTGTAGAGGAGAGAACACTGGATTTTATACCTTTCTTTACGATTTTGACGTAGCTTTCGGCCTGTCCATTGCTCGCCGGATGATAGGCAGGTGAAGTGAGATGCGTTATCCCGTTTAGTGTGCAAAAGGATTGGAACTCATAGGATCCGAAAACAGCTGCATTATCACTTACTAGCGTTTTCATCAACCCGAATCTAGACATGAACTCATAGATCTTATCGATGGTTGCCACCGAGCTTGTGTTGTTGTTCATGTCGAACACCTCTACCCATTTAGAGTACGCATCCACCATTACTAAATACATATGTCCGTTTAGTGGGCCCAAAAAATCTATGTGTATCCTATAGAACGGTTTAGGTGGATATTTCCAAGGAGCGAGGGGCGCTCGGGGTGGCGATGGCCGCAGCCGGTTGCATACGTCACACGAACCTATCAACTCTTCTAACGCCGCGTCTATGCCCGGATACCAGAAACGGGAGCGAGCTTCAGCTTTTGTTTTTACGATGCCTATGTGCGAGCTGTGAAGCTCAGCTAAAATTTTTGCGCGTAATTTTTCCGGCACTACGACTTTATGCCCCCTCATGAGACAATCATTTTCGACAGATAACTGCGTTCTACACAAAAAATATGGCCTAATGTGTAAGTCACAAACTTTGTTGGGCCATCCGTGTAAAACAAAATGTGTGACTTTACTTAGAATAGCATCTTTACGCGTTTCCTCCCGCAGGTCACACAGTCTAATTGGAAGGTTCCCTTCAACTACAAAATTCACGTACGTAGCTAAATCGATGTGGCCGGTATCCTCTTCGCGTCGGAACCCGCACTGGACGCTCGCGTCACCGCGCGCGCACTGTGCCATCGCAGGCGCCGGCGCCGGCTCGGGGAGGCTGGCGCGCGATAGATAATCCGCGCTGTTATCGGCGCTTCGAATATATTCGATTTTATAATTGTACGCGCTTAGGAAGATTGCATATCTCTGCAGGCGATTAGCGGATACTTCGGGAACCCCTTTATAAGGACCGAAGATAGAAATAAGCGGCTTGTGGTCTGTGCGCAGTGTAAATGGTACGGATCTCCCATATAAATATTGATGAAACCGGCGAACCCCGAATATTATCGCCGTAGCTTCTTTTTGAATTTGAGAATAACGTTTCTCGGCCGCATTCAGAGTTCGCGATGCAAACGATATCGGTCGCTCCACCCCGTCCGAATCTGTTTGGGACAATATTGCCCCTAATCCGCTAGGTGAGGCGTCCACGGTTAAGATTAAGTTTGCCTCGGGATTAAAATGTGCTAAGACCTGGTCGGAAGCTAAAAGATTTTTTATTTTGACAAATGCGTTATTATGTTCTCTATTCCAAGTCCATTTTGACCCTTTCTTTAATAAATCATATAAAGGATTGAGGATGGCTGATGCGTTGGGTACAAAGTTCCTATAATAGTTGACTAGTCCTAAGAAAGACTGTAACTTGTTCACGTTGGTCGGCACTGGTGCGTCAGTTATGGCCTTTACTTTTTCTGGAGCTTTTTTCAAGCCAGTTTTGTCTAACACGTAGCCTAGATATTTTATTTCGTTTTTAAAAAACTCGCATTTATCTTTTCTCACGGTTAATCCTGCATCTTGTAGTCTTTGGAGAACTGCGTGTAATCTTTCCATGTGGAGGGTGGCGTTAGGGGCCGTTATTAGAATGTCATCGAGCAGGCACAGCACGCCGTCCATGCCGGACAGTAAATTTTCCATTGTCCGCTGGAAAATAGACGGCGCACTCGCCAGACCAAACACTAATCGTGTATATTTGAATAAACCGCGATGTGTATTGACGCATGTTATATTTTGTGAGTCTTCATGTAAACAAAGCTGTTTATAAGCCATAGATAGGTCTAGCTTTGAGTACTGTTGCCCGCCGTGTAACTTTGAGAACAACTCACGAACTGTAGGCAAGGGATAATGTTCGATTATCAGCTGTTTATTTATTGACACGGAATAGTCTGCGCACAACCTGACCGACCCGTCGCGTTTGAGTACGGGGACTATCGGAGACGCGTACTCGCTGTGTTCGACCGGCTCAATAATACCTAACTCTAATAATCGGTCAATTTCCCCGTCTACGGCCGCGCGTAAAGCAAAAGCCATCGGACGCGCTTTACAAAATACGGGTTTCGCGTTATCGCACAACCTTAACTTCACTTTATATTTGTTGAATGTGCCTAGTTTGTCTGCAAACAAATCGGGATAACGCACCTCCAGTTGTGGCATTACATCGTCATTACATTGTATCGTTACCTTATCAGAATTACTAACAAAGTTGCATGGTGTTAATTGCAAGTTGAATATTGATAAAAAATCTCTACCGAGTAAGGGCGGGCCGCCGTTCCGGATGACATGCACATTTAGTGCATGGGTCATATTCATGTAGGTGATAGGCATCACTGCCACACCTAAGCATTCCATTCGGCCTCCGACGTAGGAATATAGTGGATTTCTAACCTTAGCAAGAGGAACGCCGCTGAAGTATTCCCTATATGTGTCGTCAGAGATGACGGTAACGGGAGCGCCACTATCAATTTCAAAGACTAGCCGCCTCCCATTAATGCCTACCGATTCTGTCATGGGCTCGCCCCGCACGGTGCGTATATTGTTCAAGGACTTACCGTCGTCGTCCTCACTCACATCATCGCCGGTCGTCGTAACGTACTTCACTTTACACATGTTACGTAGATGCCCTTTATTATTACACTTTTTACACTTGTAATTTGCATAACGGCACTGTGAAGACTTATGATTGTTACGACCACAAACCGAACACTTTTCTTTCACTATGGTGCGCTCACTATTACCCGACGACGCAGATCCTCTTCCCATTTTGAACAGGTGATCCTGGCTCGGCGGTGCCGCCGGCGCGGCGGTCGCGGCCGCGACTCGCGCGCCATGTATGCTAACCGCGATTTCGACGGCCTTGGCCAGCGTCAACTCTTTCAAATCACTCGCAAACAACTTGTCCCTTTCGGGACCCGGTGCGATGCCCATCACGAAGCGGTCGCGCAGTGCTTCTTCCACATTTGCGAAGCCACAATGCGCAGTGAGACCACGAAGTCTTGCCGCCCACTGTTGATGCGACTCGCCGACGCGCTGCGTTGCCGCGTAAAAATTGTAACGTTCGGTGAACCCGCAGCGCTTCGGTGTGAAGTGGTCATTTAAAAGATTGATAATCTCGTCGTATGGTACTTCTTGCAGGTTTCTTGGCAATGCGAGATCCGTTGCAAGCTTGTAGGTAGCGTCAGTGAGTGCACTTAACAAAATGGCGCGTTGTTTCGTTCCCTCTCGGTCGGTTTTTATACCTATGTCGTTTGCAATAAACCACTGCGTTAATCTGCACTTATATGTCTCCCAGCTTTGCACATTATGATCGAACGTCGATAACACGCCGAATTGGGCCATTTTTCCCTAATCGTCGCCACTGTTAGGTATTTGGGAGGAACGGTGATGTAAACAATTAGACGGCCATTTATGCACTGGTTTATTCAGAACGGGGAGGCGGGGGGACGCAGCCCCGGGCCACTTACGTTGACATTAGCTAAATAAGTGACGTACAGTAAACTACACAACAGAGGGGATAAATAAATAACGCCCAACGATCATATACATAGATCCTGGACCCTAACTAGGATCCCCTGTATCTAGGGACCCAGGAGCTACGAGGACCATGCTTCTACAACACCTAGACAGATTTGAACTTTTTTTTCTGTGCACAAATATTTGTCCTGTCGGGAATCGAACTCGCCGCCTCGGGGTTATGAGCCGACCTGCTCAACCACCACACCGCAGGAGAAACTATGATTCTGTTCTAATGTATGTAAACTTGTTTGGATTATTTGATATTTTTGTAGGAATGTTACTGTCGTGGGCTGATATTAGCTGGATTTTTCGTTAGTACAATAGTACATTCAGTCTTCATGGTGCGAGAGCCCACTGCACAAATACCATCGGGTCATCGGGTACCTCAATAGGCTATCTTTAGTTCGTTAAACGACACCTAAATATCTAAAAAAATCAGGTCTGCCAGTTCCGATTCTGCCGGAAATAAATGGAATTTTTTGACTTATTTTTTTGTCAAAATGTACCCGATTGAGAGTTCTGGCAACAGTTAAACATTGATTAATTATGAAAAAAAAATTGGTTTGCCATTGCGCACCCTGCCGGAAGTATCTGGCAGACAATGTGCCCTTCACACTCTTTACCTACCTCAGCGAATACCCCAATGAAACCTACGCCCAATAATAGCCAAGATGCCTCTGATAATAGATTAAAAGGTCTGCCAGGTCTAAACTTGGCGAAATTTAGTATCCAAGGCATTTGAAGTTTGTAGAGGTAGATTATTTCCATGACCCGGCAGAATCGGAACTGGCAGCCCTTTTTTTATTTTATATGTTTATGTGTCGGTTAACGATCTAAAGATAGCTTATTGGGGTACCCGATGATGTAGGTATTTTTGCAGTGGGCTCTCGCACCATCAGGTATGTCAAAATGCGCGACTGAAATAGGAGGTACGATACGAGGGCTCAGGTAATCATGGAGCCGTAAGCTCTGCAGCTCCACCAGCGCGTCTGCGGACCGGCTGTGTCAGCGATGCGAAACTATTCGGTACCCTCACCTGATGGAAAGTGACGACGCGGTCTACGATGGTACATGCTTGCCTAGAAGATACCTATTCACTCGCGACTTGAAAAGCTCCAAATTGTACTTATAGGGAAACAAAGACGCTGGTAACGTGTTCCATTCCTTCGCTGCTCGGATTATAAATGTCGAGTCAAACCGCTTTGTGCGAATCAAAGGAATATCAACCATAAGTGGATGGTGTGTAGCTTTACGTTTGCGGCTTGTCGTCCGATGGTGGAATTAGATTGTGTAGCTCCGCAGCACACTCATCGAAATGTAACCTGTAGAACACTGATAGGCTGGCAACTTTACGACGGTGCTCTAAGCTCTGGAGCCTAGCCCTCACCATTGTATCGTCACATAGCGTTTAGCTATTGCTTTTTCAAGTGGGATTAAAACCATGGACTGTAAGATTGAAAGTTGCCTGAGCTACTGCTGAGCGGGACTCAGTCTATCACAATATTTACTTAACCCAGTAAAAGTGTGGATGATAACAATTTAAGTGTTTCCAATAAGTTTTATGAGTGCTGATAAGAGATAGCTCGACAAATTGTGAGCTTATATTTGTTATTTCTTGTCAAGATAACCAATGTTCAAGATTAACTAGCTTAACCCCATGGGTCCACCTGCATGTTAGTTTCTAATAAAAACATTTGACACCCCCTCAAAGATCCTTTCTTAGTACACCCCTGCACTAACAACGTCAAAATCAATGTCAAATAATTTAATGAAAATAGATGGAAAATAGGCTATTTTTAGAAAATTTACAAGTCAAAATCAGGTTACTATTACGCTACGCTTACGCTATTCGTACCGCGGTGGGTATCGGTATCCCGCACGGGACTCCACCCAGGTATTTTGTATGAAGTTTCGCTCAAGTTTCGTGCTAGCCGCGGAACTTCAGTACAAAATACCGCGCGGGATCACATAGAAGTCTTTGGCGGGATCCCGCGCGGTATTTGCCGCTACCCACCGCGTTACGAATACCGCGCCGGTTTGAATAGGGCTTAATTTATAAAAAGAAGACACCATAAATCTCCAGCCTCCAACAAACAATGCTTGTACAATATCAACAATGTGTAGTATAGTAAATAGTAAGTAAGAAAAAAAATCACTGGAGATTAATGTCTCTAGGTCCTAGAGTTTAGGCTCTCTGCATTACTTGCCAGTCATGACCTACACTTTGATATTATACCACTAGCAGACCTACTCCGGCTTCACACGGGTTATAAACCCAGAAACAATCGGACACACACTTTAATCAAATATACTATAGATACACAGTGTCTATGAAAATCAAACCTCAAGTGTTCCCGCGCCAATGCTTACTTATACAGATATATATACCTCTCCAGCTAATATAAAATAGTCCACAAGCGGTTGTTTCATTTTAATAATGAACCATAGCACCCTTTAAGTGCTGTAAAGCACTAATATGTGAGTTAGACCACTGTCATTAAGCGCGGTCACACGCAACTGAGAGCAAAAACAAGGCGTATGCCTTGTTTAAACGGTGCCGTTTTCGAGGTAGCGTAGATCTACCCTATATTTCATTACAGGATACACACAAAATCTTTCATTGAAATTGGCCCAGCAGTTAAGTTCAATAACATACACATAACATACACATATGTACAGAAAAATAAATAAATGTGTGGGCATTTCACAGCATGCAAAGCTTGTACTATGGAAACCAGATAACTGATAGAATACTTAGATACATTTTATTTTGTAAAAAAACATACATAGAATACAATATAACACCCAGACACAGAACAAACACCTATGTTTATCAGACAAGTGTTTGTTTTGGGTGGGAATCGAACACTCAACCTACAGGTCAGAAGGCAGGGCTACTACCAACCGAGCTATCAGACCAGACAAAAGGATTATTATGATAGGTGCATAATACTTTCCATAATTTGTCTGAGGAAATCATCATATTATTAGTTAGGTATTTTATGTGTGTTGCAGGATTTGTTTTAAAGTAGTTTTTTAACTGTGGACTATACTAGTGTTTTGTAACATTCTTACATGGGAAGCATTATGTTACTGAAGGTAATGTATAGTATGCTAAATTAATTACATTTCAGGGCAGCATTCAAATCTATCATGGATTAATTACCTATTTAAAATGTTTAAATTCTTCTTTTTAATGCATTGAAATAATGCCCCGCAGGGAATTTTGGAAATGGGCATAGAAGTGGGTAAATTAGGAAATGGATGAGATAAGAAGAGGGTGAATCAAGAAGTGAACATATTAGGAAGTGGTGGCTTTGGAAATTGCCAAATTAGGATAAAGATAAGTCAGGAAAGAATGTGGATAACTTAGGAGATGGGTGAGATAAGAGGACCAATCTGGAAGTGGCAGCTTTGGAAATTGACGAGTTAGGATCAAGACAAGTTAGGAAGAGTACTATTTAGGAAATGGACAGTTTAAGAAGTGGACCACACCGACCGGAGGGACCTAAACCATGCCATAATTAGGACATGTACATCACTGTGATTGCATGACGATGTGATGTTGAGAAATAACAAGGAAGGAGGCGTCAGACGCCTCAATTGTATGATAAGTTGACAAAGATAGTAATTTATATCAATCAAGGTCCGGAAGTCCGTTGCCGGAGCCGTTGTAGGTATTGTACTGGGTGGCGCAAAAGTAAAGACCCTATTTGGTTCAGCTATAACATTTTTTCTAAATTAGAAAACTAGATTTAGGTTTTTTTAAATGTATATTTGTGCCATTAAATTTCGTACCATTAGGATTTAAAGATGATGTCTTTTAAATGGTGACCTCCAGAGTTGATACACATTTGAGCCCTATTTATGACATTTTGCATAACTTGCCGTAACACTTCCTGCGATATGTTCGTTATTTTTTGACGAATGTTTTCTTTTAGAGCTGCGAGAGTCTGTGGCTTGTTCACATACACCCGAGATTTGAAAAAACCCCAAAGAAAGAAGTCTGGACTGGTCAGATCGGGTGATCTTGCAGGCCAAGGCAAATCGCCAAAACGAGAGATAACTCGGCTTGGAAAAGCGTCCCTCACTAAGTCCATAGTGTCGCGCGCTGTGTGTGCCGTAGCGCCGTCTTGTTGAAACCAGATGTGCTCCAGCCCCAATTCGTCCAAACTGGGTATCAAAAACTCACGTAACATGGTTCTGTAGCGTTCTCCAGTGACAGTTATCGCATTGCCTCCAGCGTCTTCGAAAAAATAGGGTCCGATCACTCTGTCAACACAGATGCCACACCATACAGTAACTTTTAGTGGGTGTAGAGGTGTTTCTTGAATAATGCGCGGATTATCAGTGCCCCAGAACCGAGTATTCTGCTTATTGACATGCCCTGAGAGATGGAAATGCGCTTCGTCACTCATAACCAATTTTGAAGGAAAATCATCCTCTTCAAGGTTGAGGTTTATGACGCGCTGGCAGTAATCTAGACGAGCTCGGTGGTCAGCAGGCAGCAGTTGATGAGTCATTTGAGTTTTATACGGGAACATCTTTAAGTCTTTCACCAAAATACGCTGCAGGGTCCGTCTGGAAATGCCCAATTGCGTGGCACGTCGCCTCGTTGATGTTTCTGGACACTCTTCCACATCTTCGCGCACAGCATCGATATTTTCAGCTGAACGGCCTGTTCTTGGTCTCCCAGACTTAGGTCTATCCAATGTTGAGCCAGTTGCTTCAAGGCGTGTGGCAAAGCGTCGAATTGTGCGACCAATCGGTGCCGGACGGTGGGGAAATCGTCGACGAAATTCACGTTGTGTTCTTATCACTGATGAATTATTCCGTAAGAACATTGACACAATTATTCCACGTTCTTGGGGAGTAAAACGGTCCATGTTTATTTTCAGTGTATTTTACATTTGTTCACTACACAATTTTCAACAACAGAATGACAGAAAATGTCATATAAAAAAAATAAAAGTATTTTCTTTAGTGCCAGTACTTTTGCGCCACCCAGTACATACCTTCCAAGTCCCAATTCCAAGAATAGGGCACTCGTGTCCATTTTCAAACTTCACTATAGGCATTTCCGAAGCCATTTCTTTATGAATAAAAGCAAGGGAAATTCGGTTCGGAACGGAAAAGTAAATAAATAAAATACCGGTACATACCACAGAATTCCCACTAGACTGGTACGGACGACGATACGTGCACGAACGAAACATTGACATTTGACAATGACATATAAAATTAAACCTCAAAATTGAAAGTGACATTTAGTAATGGAGTTTTTTTTTTTTTTTTTTCTTATAGTTTGGCTCCACACATAGTGTATTTAGCCAGTGTCAAGTATTGTAGTTTTTCGTCGTATTATGAAATATTTCATGTAAAGTCAAGTCTTAGTCACAGTCAGTCAGGGTAGTCATAGTCCAGTCTAAGTCAGGTAGTCATAATCCAGTCTAAGTCATGCCCTAGTAAAGTAGTGGCAACTTTACTAGAGGCTTCTATGGAATTTTGGAAGCAACACGAAAAACCACGTTTCACTACATTATATCACTTGCCCACACTTATACTCATAATTCAGCACTTAATGCGTAAAATGCCACTAATTTTAAACATTAACACTAGAAAAAGCATAAGTTTTGTGAAATAATACAATGCAACGACGTGAACTTTTTCACGTTCCCGCCAAAACCCTAATGGAGTTTTTGGCGGGAACGCGGGAAAGTTCAGTCGTTTTTTTTTTTTCTCTTATATTTTGGCTCCACACATAGTGTATTTTGCCAGTGTCAAGTATTGTAATTTTTCATAATGATAGAATATTTCACGTAAAGTCAAGTCTTAGTCACAGTCTGCGTAGTCATAGTCCAGTCTAAGTCAGGTAGTCTCAGTCCAGTCTAAGTCATGCCCTAGTAAAGTGGTGGCAACTTTACTAGAAGCTTCTATGGAATTTTGGAAGCAACACGAAAACCACGTTTCACCACATTATATCACTTGCCCACACTCATGCTCGTAGTTCAGCACTTAATGCGTAAAACGCCACCGATTTTAAACATTAACACTGGAAAAAGCACGAGTTTTGAAAAATAATACAATGCAACGACGTGAACTTTTCCGCGTTCCCGCCAAAACTCCGTTCAGTCGTTGTATTGTATTTGTTAAATAAATTACAAATACGATTGCATTCATGTATTTATTTTCTCAAACTGACATTTTAGTTATTTATTTCTTTTTAAATAGATACTCAATGAAGTTTGTATATGACAGTCCTCCGCCACCAATTCCAGCTCCCTACGGTACCAGGTGCGCCGGCAGGAGTTGGTCTACATGTTTTTTCCGTACGGTGCCATCATCGGTTTGGACCATATAGTGTAGACGGCCTAACCGACTCAGGATTCTGCCAAACTCCCATCTTCTGTTTGAAACTGAGTAACTTCGTGCTTGTACTCTGTCACCGATAGCAAACTCTCTTATTTGGACGGCTGCAGCACTGGTATTAAATATACGGGTTGAAGTAGAGTTTTGAAACATAACATGCAACTTCGTTCGGATGTCTCGACCGAATATCATTTGGTAGGGTGACGGTCCATTTGGACCTGGTGTGCGTCTTAGTCTAGTTAATACGGTGTTAATTTTATCAGTCAGACTACCTCTCTCCCCCTCCATTGCATGTAAAGCTCTCTTAACGGTTTGCACGAATCTTTCTGCTTGTCCGTTAGTAGCTGGATGGTATGGGGCTGACGTTCTATGTGTAATTCCACTATCATTGAGGTAATCTTCAAATTCTTGTGAAATAAATTGTCGTCCGTTGTCTGATACTAACATATTCGGTAACCCAAAGGTGCAGAATAAATCTTTGAGTTTCTGTACGCACCAAGAGCTTGTAGTGGTTTTTGTAGGAATTATTTCAACCCACTTGGTGAATGAATCGACTAAAATAAATAAAGAATATCCAAAAATCGGTCCAGCAAAATCTATATGTACTCTTTGCCATGGCAATGTTGCATTTTCCCAATGATGTAGAGGTGCTTTTTCCGGGTTATTCTGTTGTAGACGACACGCTCTACAAGATTTCACCTTGTTTTCAATATCTTGATCAATCTTTTTCCAATAAACGTAACTTCTAGCTAATTGTTTCATTTTAAGAATGCCAATATGTCCGGCATGTAGTTCATCAAGTACGCGAGTGCGCAAATTTTGTGGTATCATTATTCTAGTGCCTCTTAAAATGCATTCATCCTGGAGAGTTAATTCATTGTCCTTGTAACCAAGTTCTCGTAATGATCTACCTGTTTTTAAGGATTGTAATAATTGCTGTAGTTCCGGGTCAACTTTTGATTCTTCGGCTATTGTCTTAGGGCAAACTTCTAGAATATTAATCAGCTGTAGTTGAAATGCGCAATGTTGATCAATAGTATTTTCTTTAGAACTTTCTACCGGAAATCTTGATAGATAATCTGCATTTGAATGTTGTAGAGATCTTCTATATTCTATTTGATAGTCAAATCCAGATAAAAAATGAGCGTAGTGGAACAATCTCATTGTACTCAGCGCAGGTAAGGTTTGATGAGGATGGAAAATCGATGTAAGTGGTTTGTGATCAGTAACAAGAGTAAATTTACGGCCGTAACAGTAATGAAAGAATTTCTTGAGGCCCCAATAGATTGATGTAGCTTCTTTATCAATCTGGCTGTATTTCTTTTCGCTGTTGGTCAAAGATCTTGACGCAAAGGCTATGGGTCGTTCTGATCCGTCTGGGAGCCTATGTGACAAAACAGCACCCAAGCCCGTAGGTGATGCATCTGTAGCCAAAATCAATGGTTTTGAAGAATCAAAGTGAGTTAGAACTCTTTCACTGAGAATTTCTTTTTTTATTTCATTAAAACTTCTTTCGCATTTGGGAGACCATATAAAATTCGTGCCTTTTTTTAGTAAGTTATTTAATGGACTCGTAATGGACGATAAATTAGGTATGAATTTATTATAGTAGTTTGCCATACCTAAGAATGTTCGTAGCTCGTTCAAATTCGTAGGACGCATTGTATTAGTGATCGCTACTACTTTTTCTTTATTCTTGTGAAGACCGTCTTTGTCTATAGTGTGACCAAGATAGTTAATACTCTGCTTAAAGAAGTGACACTTATCTTTATTAACGCGAAGGTTACTTTCTTTAAGTTTCTGTAGGACTTGTTTTAGTCGTAATAATGACTCATCTTCTGAAGATCCTTGAATTATAATATCATCAAAAAAACATTTGACGCCTTCTATTCCTTGTAATAAACTATCCATGAATTTCTGCCATAGACTTGGCGCTACTTTTACTCCAAACATAAGTCTGTTAACTTTATACATTCCTTTATGTGTACTCAATGTTTGTAACATTGCGCTCTCATCGTCCATCATCATATTAAGGTAAGCTTGGCTAATATCTAACGTACTGAATAATTGGCCTCCATTCATTTCTGCAAATATATCTTCAATTATGGGAATCGGATAATGTTCATCCTTTATTACCTTGTTCAAGGTAATCTTGTAATCTGCGCATAGACGTATACTTCCATTTGGTTTTACAATTGGTACGATTGGTGTTCCCCATTCAGAATGGTCTACTTTGGTAATTACACCCTTTGTGCAAAGACGTTCGATTTCTTTGTCTACTTCCGGTTTTAAAGCGTACGGAATACGCCTCGGTTTAATGAATATTGGCTTTGCATTTTCTTGTAGTTGAAGATGAGCTTTAAAATCAGGTATTTGTCCAAGGTCATTTCTAAATACGGTTGATGAATATTCATTTAATAATTCGTCCAATTTGGTTGGTTTCGTAATTTCAGTTTGTAATGTTTTGACATCTGCCAATTGGACATTTATTTCTTTCATCCAGCTTCTGCCAAATATCGGGTCGACATCTTGATTAATTATGTAGAGTTTTCCGTAAAAAGGTTGGTTCCTGTATTTACATTTGACGTATATTGTTCCGATTGGTCTAATAATCTCTCCAGTGTAAGTCTTAAGTTTCATGTCTGTTTTAAATATTTTTTTGTTTATATTTAATTTTTTGTAGTCCTTGAAGGACATGGAAGATAGCGCAGCACCCGTATCGAACTCCATTTTCACTGTTCTCTCTTCCACAGAGACTGTAATTAAATATCGCTCTGAAATTTCGCTTTTGATCAGGTTAATTTCTGCAGTACTGTCGGTTGAGATATCGCTGGATGTATCATCAACTTTGTTAGTGTTGTTATTCCGCTTTAAGCAAACCCGACCTAGATGACCTTCTTTTTGACAATTTCTACAAGTTGAATGGATTGCACCGCATTCATTGGCTCGGTGATCTGGTTTGCCACAGCGAAAACATTTACCTTTTAGATCTTTAATTGTAAGTGGTGGCCTGTTACCTAGTTGTAGTTGTGTTCTTTGAGTATTCGTTTGTTTACTCGTTGAAGGTGCAACTTTGTATACCACGTCAGTCTTTCTGTTCAATTCGGAAGAAATGTTCAAGTTTTCGGATTTTCCCATTTCCATTGATATTGCGATTTGTATTAACTTCGAAAATGAATGTATTTCTCTATTTTGAAGAATTTTTGTTCGAATATCGCCATCTTTCAGACCTCTTATAAATTGTAAAGACAAAAATTTTTCCATGGTAGACTTTTTACAATATTGACATTTAAATTCACAGTTCGAGCATAATCTTTTAAGTTCGGCTGCGTATGTAGCTACCGCTTCGTCTGGAAACTGTAAGCGTGAAATGAATTTGTGTTGTTGTGCCCACACACTAGGCTTAGGGTCTATGTATTCATCTAGTAAGCTTGTAAGTTCTTCAAATTCTTTGTCGAGAGGATCGTCTGGTGAACATAGGTCATATATCTTTTGATGCAGCTCTGGACTTAATGTCGATAGTAGAACGTATACCTTGGACTGTGGATCATTTACCTTGTTCATTAAGAAATATAGAGTTAACCTCTTGTTGAAATTTTGGAACGTTTCATTCTCTTGCAAAGGTTGAAATCTTATTTTTGGATATGATTCTTGCTGACCATAATTAACGCAGCTTGTGTAATCTGTTGTAGTATGTGTTTGTGCATGTATTTCATTGTTCTTCCTTATTTTCATTAGTTTGCATTTGAGGATGGTGTAGGATTCTTCAAAATCATACCTGTATTCAGTTTCTGCCTCCAGTTCATTCTCGTCCGTTTCTATCTCTATTTCTGTTTGTATTTCTTGGAATTTCTGTATAGTTTCTTGTAATGATTGAATTCTTATGTCAATTTCTTCTGTAGCGAGTTCAAAATTCGTATTTAAATAGTTTTCAATTCTTGTAAGGGTGCCCCGTAATGAGGCACGTACTCGTTTCAGTTTTTTTATATCGTGGGTCGGCATCGTCGCCAATTTATTAAATAAATTACAAATACGATTGCATTCATGTATTTATTTTCTCAAACTGACATTTTAGTTATTTATTTCTTTTTAAATAGATACTCAATGAAGTTTGTATATGACAGTATTATTTTTCAAAACTTGTGCTTTTTCCAGTGTTAAGGTGGAACGCATCACTAGCGCGGCAAATTCAAATTTTCTTGCGTTCTTTTGCCAATAATAGCTTAGGAATAACAGACAATAATTAAAAAGTTGGGTACGCTACCAACCGATAGTGGGCTGGAGCATTTGGACTGTCTATATAGGCCTATTAATAATAAAGGCACCAAAAAATTAGGTACCTATATTGAAATGTTGTAGGTAGATTATTTATAATTTAGAAGGGAGGGTGAGGGGGGGAGGTGGGGGGTGGGTAACCTATTAGTATGAATACTGGTTCTACACTGACGTATCTTTTTAAGTACAAATTACTGTGTACCCAAATAAAATATTATATACTTATCTAAAGAATTACTGATTTGTTATTTTTAATGTAAATGAATGACGTGACGAGCTAGTCGTTCACCTGATGTTAAGCGTCACGGCTGCCCATAACAGATCGCAGTATTACTCGGAACTCTAAATTAATATAGTTTCGCGTGACACTGCACTGCGAACGTCATCCTGAGACCAGATCATAAAGTCTCATTTGCCTTGTAATGTCACTAGCTACAATGCCCTTCAAACCGGAACACAGTAGTGCTTGCACACTACTGCTTGGCGGCAGAATAACTGGCAAAGCGGTGGTACCTACCTAGACGAACTTTGCAGAAAAGTCCTGCCACCTAGTAAAAGAACCTAGTGTTTTTAAAAAATGTAAAATTAATTGTTCTTTTATGGAAAATAAATATTTAAATATTTAATTATTTTAATAACTTACCTTCCATGTACCCAATCCGACAACAGGAATACTTTTCCCATTATTAAAAACAACGGCTGGAACACGCGGCATTTTTGTTTTTTTTTTTCAACACTACCACTCTAAGTGGCTAAGGAGCGTAAAGTGAAGACGTATTTATAAAACCACTCATAAGTTGATAGGTTATCAAAATACTATCAGTTGTTTTATTTTACGGGCTTATTTCGTTATGTAATTGACATTATCTAAATACATGTGATTATAACGGCTGTTTGTTCGGTAGCCGACAATATTTCCATTATTCAATGAGCCACATCTCTCAGCATGTACCTAATAGTGTATTACTGAAGCGGCCAGCAACAGAGGCATTGATGGACGAAATGTGGGCCAGGCGAAGCAGAGGCCGCTAAACCACGACAGATATGGATTTTCATATAACTTTTGCCGGCCGCTGCTCGCCAGTACAGCAATTTCGACTTATCCAAAAGAAGGTTGTCAAAATAATACTCACGTTTCCAAGCATGTTTGAGAAAATAGTACATTACTGCAGCGGCCAGCAACAGAGGCGTTGATGGACAAACGTGTAAATGTGGGCACAAACATACGTAAGTCCATCGATGCCTAGTTATGGCCAAGGCTTGTATAGTACTTTTCTCATATATCGTAGTACCTACCTAGGCAGAACTTATTATTTGAAAATATTTTTTCCCATGATAAACTGTTATTTTTTTTTCAATAAACAAGCTTTGTATTTGCAAGCCAGTTCGAAATTTAAATAAAACCTTTGGTAAGTTATCTTCTTGGTGGCCAAGTTTCGGAGTAAAAGATCGTTCCATTTTTAAATTACACTACAGATATGAGTTTGTATGTAAAACTGATTTATTTGGCCGCTAAACTACGACACATGGATTTTCATACAACTTTTGCCGACCGCTGCTCGCCAGTACAACAATTTCGATTTATCTCGAAGAAGGTCAAAATAATGCTCAACTTTTCAAGCATGTTTGAGATAAGGAACATAAAAAAAGATGAGTAGAAAATAATGCACTTTTAATCACAGAACCCTGGCGCAAAGTCAGTATATAACATAATAAATTACCACAAAAACCATATATTTACACAGGAAGTAACTATACGAACTATGTGGACCAGCGCCGGCGCAGCGGCCTTATCATACTACTGCGGAATGTTGCATACAGGCTCGAGCCTAGCTCGCACTATAAATACGATGTAATTAGGATTATAACTAAACTACATGTAAGCTCAAAGTCACGCAGCGAGCTATGGAGAGAGCTATGCTCGGTGTTTCCCTGCCAGATAAGCTCCGGAACGAGGAGATCCGCAGGAGAACTAAAGTGACCGATATAGCTCTTAGAATTAGTAAGTTGAAGTGGCAATGGGCAGGCCACATCGCTCGTAGAACTGACAACCGATGGGGAAGAAAGGTTCTCGAGTGGCGACCACGAAATGGAAGACCTAGGCCTCCTACTAGGTGGACCGACGATCTAGTGAATACCACGGGGAGCCGATGCATGCAGGTGCAAGCAGCCACTCGAAAAGGCGCTCTGTGGGGGAGGCCTATGTTCACCAATGGACGTCTTCAGGCCATTGATGATGATGATGACGCAACATGTTGGCGATGGCGTATACCAGGTCGTGCTTGGGTGGGCTTCTGGCCAGCACCATGATGGCGGCAGCTGCTTGCGGACGGGCCAGAAGAATGCCTAGCGTCTGGAAGCTGGACGTGACTCGCTGTGGCATGGTGTCAGCTACCAGCCCCATTTCACTGATGGCGCCCCACTGCACTACCACTCTTTCCATGCCAGTGGCAAGCCTATAGTTCTGGTCCAGGTTTCTGTGCGGTACGCTGGAGACGACCACGAAGTAGTCCAGCTCGAGTGCCAGCTCGCGTGACGCCTCGTCCAGCAAGTGGGTTGCTGAAGAATGTTCCAACAGAGTATTAGGTATTATGAGTGTGGAATGTTAGCCCCGCACTTTTTGAAATCAGGTTTCTTTGTGTGCTGAATTGTTCTAGGTTGTTCTATATTGTTCCAGAATAAAACAAAATTAGCGTGAAAATTGTAGGTGGAAAACAAAAAATACGTATTTTCACGGTAGCCCCCTATTTTTGGAAAATCCTATTTTTTGTTGTTGTTGTGGATTGCTCTAGGTTTGTTCTCAATTGTTCCAAAATATAGCGCACCTAGATCAAAAACTGAAGTCAGAAAATAATAAAAACTTTTTGACCACCCGCAGGCGTATTACCTAACTCGCAACAGGTTTGCAACAGGCGAAAATTGCGCGATGATTGCTGTCATACATTATTTGTGTCGAGCATGTATGCTTCGCTACTGCTGTTGCTTTGCTACTGCTGTCGCATTGCTGTTGCAAATTTTAGGTAATTACCCCGCCGATCTCTTCCCGTGTGTCGGCTAAGGGAATATCCAGGGAATAGGCAGCAGTATTCTCCTCGGTACCTACATTAAAATCATCTGCGACCACCAAGCCGCCTGCCCAGGATTATGGAAAACCCCTTCCTTTTATGATAAGCATCCAGTGGCGTAAGCAGCTTACTTTGTTAACTTTGTTAATAGTTTATTTTCATTTTGCAGTCGGGTAAATGTTCGAAATAAAAAATTACCATAGATAAAAAAGGCAGGGATATTTTTATATTTAAAAAAAAATTGTATTCATTGCAACTCACCGTCAATCTTGGGTTTAGCGACGAGCTGGAAGTCTTGCAGCGTCTGATTATCCGTGGACAGGTAAAAGATGCCGGCGATGGGCCCGAGGTGGATGGCAGCTTGCAGCAGCGCACGCGCACCGCCCGGCGCCGCCGCGTCCACCGCCAGCGACACCACGCGCACGCCGCGAGCGCGCCACCGTCGCACGCACCGCGCTCGGTACCCGGAACTACCCGCAGCGCGCGAGGTGAGCACGAGCCGCGTGGCGCCGCGCGACACCAGCCACTGCGCCAGCTCCAGCCCGGCCCCGCCGAGCCCATCCACCAGCACGTAGCTGCGGCCGGCCTGCATGTACGTGCGCGGCGCCGCCCACACCAGCGGTGCTGGCGCCTCCTCCGCCCGCACCCGCACCAGCACCTTACCGATGTGCTCGCCCCTCGTCAAGTACCTGCAACCGTCGCGTGCGGGTGTGCGGGTGTGTGAATGTTTTTATTTATTATTTTATTTATTCATCATAGGAAAACTTGCAGCCAATCAAACAGTAAAAAAAAGTAAACAAGAAAAGAAACTAGGCCAATTACAAGTTTCCACTTATAGAAGTAACTTATATAAATAACTAACCTCGCAGTAGGTAGCTAGTGAAGTCAACATGAAGCAACCGATGGAGCAATTTAATAATAACAGTACCGCTTAAGCTTGAGAACCGAAAAATTCAGCTGCCAGTTTTTGCCTTATGGAACGCACCCCATCAGAAAAAACATCAAAATCTTTATTAGTCTAAATAGTCATTAAGAAATGAAGATTTTCTCCAGAAGAAAGTATTTTGCTGGATCACCACATAAGATACTTTTTATCCTAATAATATTATAATTTCATAAATGCCAGTTTGCGCCGTTTGCGTGTGTGCTCACCTGAACGCTTGCTCCAGCTGCTGGTCCGAGTAGACGGCAGCGGGCAGCGGCCGCACGGTGCCGCTGGCGATACCCTCGGACACGCAGCGCACCACGGCCGCCTTCTCAGGGTGATCATCAGCCTCGGCGAACAGCGCATCCAGCTGAATGCCGTGGAAGGTGGTGTTCTTGAGGAATATGGCCATGCCCAGTGCCGTATTATTGGACAAATCCAGCTTGCCGATCTCAAGGAAACGGCCACCGACGGCAAGGCAACGCACGGACGCCTGCAGCTTGTCTACCGCCAGCGAGTTGAGCACGAGGTCGACGCCGCGGCCGCTCGTGCGACGCAGCACGTGCTGCTCGAACGACGCGTCGCGTGAGTTGGCCACGTTCTCCGGCGGCAGCTGCGGGAAGCGCGTGCGCAGGAACTCGCGCTTGTCCGGCGTGCCTACCGTGGTGTAAACGGTGCAGCCGGCGTGCAGCGCGATGGCGATGGCGGCCTGCCCCACGCCACCCGAGCCGGCGTGCACTAGCACGGACTCACCGGCCCGCATGCGCCCGCGCACTACCAGCGCGTAGTACGCCGTGGCGTACGCGACCGGCACCGTGGCGGCCTCCTCTAGCGACCAGGTGGATGGCACCTCCCACAGGAAGCCCTCGTCTGCCAGCACCGTGGTGGCCAACCCGCGAGCTGCCACCGCGCCCATCACGCGCGTGCCAGCTGACGAGCACCCGCTGAACTCCAGCCCTAGGCTGCACTCCTGGCCGGCCAGGTTGGCGGTCACCAGCATGATGTCGCGGTGGTTGAGCGCCGCGTAGTACACGCGGCACAGGTCGGTGCCGGGCTGCGGTGGCTGCCACCGCAGGTCCGACTCGATCCAGCGCAGCGAGGAGAGGTCCCCACGTGTCACTGCGGCAACGCACGCGTGCTCCACCGGCAGCGCCGCGCCATCGGCCGGCAGCTCCAGGTGTCGGTAGCTGCCCCACGTGCCGCCACGCAGCACGTTCACCACCAGGTCCAGCGCCACGCGTGCTGCGTACGCGGGTGCTGCCGGGTCGAACCGCTCGCACGCGTCTGGTAGGTGGTACACGCGCAGTGCGCGCCCACCCGTCTCTGCGCGCAGGCATGTCACCAGCCCCTGCACGCTGCACTCGGCTGCGCGTGTCACCGCATACACGCGCATGTCCTCGCGGTCGCCGCGCACGAGCGCAACACGCAGTGGCTCTATCCAGTCGAAGTGCGCGTCCGTGACGTCGACCACCACGGCAGCTAGCGGCAGGTCAACTGGGCGCCGCAGAAGCATGTACTCGCAGCCGGGCACCGCCTGTCGCGCCACCACCTGCAGACCTATGCGAACGAGTGCGTCCCGTGCCACTGGCTCGTCGAGTGCGCGTGGCGCCTCCTGCAGCAACAGCATGCCGGTGGGAGCGAGAGCGGCTGCGAGGTGTGGCAGCGCGCTGGTATGCCGAGTGAGCGCGTCCGCGGCCAGCACCACATGGCACTCGGACTCTGGTGGCCCAACGGTTACGTCGCGGGTGTTCACCTTCACGCCACGCTCCTGCAGCGCCCGGTAGGTGGCACCTGCAGTGCCAGCGGCAAGCGTGGCATCGGCGCACACTTGCGGCTCGGCTTCAAGTGCGGCGAGCACGGCAGGCGTTAGCAGCGCCTCGGGCGCACGTCCGAATGCCACCTCACACAGCTTGAGGTGCAGCGTGCCCGCGTTCTCGAGCACCAGCTGCAGGCTGACGACGAGCGCGTCGCGCCGTGCGCTAGCCGCGTCCAAACCAGCCGGGGTCGAGTTATCGTCCGACACGAAGACGCACCTCTCCAGCTTGAGTGGTGCCTGCACGTTGGACCGGTGCAGCGCGCTGGTCTTGAGGCCACGCAGCTCGACGCCACCGGCTGCGATGACGGCTAGGTCACGCAGCACGCGCACGCGCACGGGCGCGCCGGGCGCGGGCTGCGCGGTGGGGTCAATGAGCACGCGCTGCAGCCACGTGGGGAGATGCAGCTTGCGCGTGTCGGTGCCAATGATCGCGAACTGCAGCATCGTGTCCATGAAGGGGATCCAGTTGCCGTCCCAGGCGAGGTGGCCAGTGGTGCTGAGCGCGTCCGAGTCCCGGATGCCACGGAAGGGGCCGCCGTAGTTGTAACCGCGCAGGCGCAGCTCCTTGTACACGTCGCGGGCGTCGAGCGGCAGCAGGTCGGGTTCGGGCGCAGGCAACTGCTCGGGTGGCAAACGGAGACGCTCGGCGCCGCTCGAGTCAGCCAGACGTGCGCGGCCAGTAACCGTGACCACGCCGCCCTCGCGCACCTCGAACTGCCCGCCACCATCGAGCAAGCTGACGAGGAAGCGCACGGGCACGTCCCGCGGCACAACGGTTGCGCGCTGGAATCGAACGTCCTCCAGCACCACCGCGCACTCTTCGGGCTTGCGCGTGTGCAGCCGTGCCAGCGCACGCCACACCAGAGTCTGTAACCAAAGCGATCAACGGCTGCTTATTTTTACAATAAAAAGGTTTAAAAAAATTACGATATCAGTACCTACCTACCTACACGAACGTTTAGAGTGGCACGTAATCGGTGTGCGAGCCTGGCGTAGTATTAAATACTCTTTTTTTTTCTTTGGTACTGACCAGGTATCCGGTGGCGGGGAAGAGTACGCGGCCGTCGATGTCGTGTCCCACGAGGTACGCGTCCTCCGCGCGCGCCAGCTCAAACTTCACAACGTGGTCACCCGAGCGTGGCACGCCGTACTGGGCCACCGCCCACTCAGTGCTGTGGTCCCAACGCACACGCGCGGCCAGCCCCGGCGTGCCACGCGACACGGGCCACGCTACTGGTGGATACAGCACTGCCACACGCGGCTGTGCACCCGCTCCGTACGCGCGCCCCACCGCTGCAAGCAGATGCGTCAGTGCATCCGCTGCATCACGCCGTACCAGTGCCACGTGCGCCACGCCGGGCGCTGGCAGCGTGCGCTTCAGAACCGTTTGCAATAGCGCGTGCGGCGCTAATTCCACCACTAGTGCACGCACCGGCACCAGACGCAGCGCCTCCACAAACCGTACCGGTGACACCATGTTGTTCACGAAGTAGCTCGCGTCGCTCAGCAGCGCTGCAGGCGGGCGGAAGATTAGCGGGCGACGCCACATGTTACTAAATATGAAAGCCAGATACACATCAGGAATGCTAACACGAGAAGACACACAACATTCTACCCAAGAAATTTCGAATGCCTCATCATCATCACTCCATCGCCCAACACCAGTGCCACTGGAGCAGCTGTGCCAGCAGCCTAGAGCCACACTCCGCTATTTTACGGAGCTGGGGTGGCTCGGGTAGATACTGGCAGGGGGAAATGCACAATACACCCCAAGCGGGACGTCAGTGCAGGACTTATCGCTCCCATGTAGAATAAGAATAAGATAAGAATGTTACTAAATATGTTACTTATTACTTAAGCGACGCTCACCAATCTCGGAGTCCCACTTGTTCCGTGGCACGGAGGAGGAGATCCAGCGCGGCGATCGTGGTTTAGGCACCGGGATGACGCACTCGAGGCAACGACGCATCAGCGGCGCCGCGGCCGCGATGTACTTGCTGTGGAACGCGATGCCAGAGGAGTTGACACAACGCGCGAACACGCCCTCAGCCGCCAACTCGGCCACGAACCGCTCCACGGAGGCCACGGGGCCGGACACCGTGACGCTGTCGGACGCGTTGTGGCACGCTGGCGCCACGTCCGGCGGACAGCGCGCCTCGCACTGCTCCCACGTGAGGCCCACGGCAGCCATGGCGCCCGGTGTTGGCGCTGCGTCCACGATGCTGCGCCCGCTCCAGTACGCGGCCAGCACTGCCTGTGCGCCCGTCAGCGTCTCGTCCGCGTACGCGCAACCTGCGCCGATAAACTGTTATATTCTCTTTCACACTTTTTAAGGTTGTAACAGAACGAGTATGCTCAAAGAATTCACTGAAAATTTTTATGAAAATATTCTGCCTAGACTGCTTGCTTTTTGGTTTGCACGGGTATGCGCTCTAAATGCAGGCCAACATCAGAGTTTGGCTAGGTAGCAATAGCATCGAATGTTGGTACCTCTAACGGCGCCCTAGCTAACCCCCGCCCCCGCTGTAGTCGCCGTGACTACTAGGGCTCAGCCCCGCGCGATCTACTCGCCGATTTCACCGGTGGAGTGGCCCACGATGGTGTCCGGGTGCACGCCAACCTCGCGAAGCATGTCCACCAGCGCGACCTGCACGGCGGTGACGGACACCAAGGAAGCCACCACGTCAAACGTGGCCTCTGGTGCCTCCGTTACGATGTGCACCAGATCCACGCCGAGCGGCTCCAGCACCGTCGCTGACCGCTGCATGGAGGCCGCGAACACCGGCAGCGCCATCAGCGAGCGCGCCATGCCGGCCCACTGCGATCCCATGCCCGAAAATACGAAGCAGATCGGCCGCGGCTCTCCACTCTCCACCTCCTGGAAACAAAGGTGGGTCAGCGGAGCTACCACCCGGGGCAGAGGGCGGGAGTCGGTGGCGCGCACTCACGAAGATCTCCTCGACGTAGGTGTCGGCGAGCAGCGCGTACCCGCGGTGCGCGTGCCCGGGGATGTTGTGCGCGTGCACCGCGTCCAGCAGCGCGTGCAGCTCGCCGTCGGCCGCGTGCGCGCGCGCGTGCTGCAGCATCTCGCGCACCGCGCCCGTCGTGCGGCCCGAGGCCAGCACCAGCCGCGGCACCGCGTACTGCGCTGCACCCGCACGCATGCTGCGCTCCGACTCCAGGATCACGTGCACGTTGGTGCCGCCGAACCCAAACGAGTTCACCGCCACCAGCCCGCCCTCCCATGGCGTGTTCTTGTCCACCACCTGCCAACTAGAGAATGAGTTATACGGCGGTCGTCTCGAGGGTTCTAGCCGCAGTCGAGCTCGTACCTGTATTCTACCATCGCTGAGCGCGGGGATGTCCAGGTTGGGCGACTTATAGTGCAGGTTGGCGGGAATGACTCCGCGCTCCATGGCCACCACGACCTTGGCGATGGAGCACAGTCCCGACGCGGACTCCGAGTGGCCCATGTTGGATTTGACGGATCCCAGCAGCAGCGGCTCGTCCCGTCCCTTGCAGAACAGCGCCGCTATTGCGTTAACCTCCTGCGGGTCACCGACCTGTGGACGCGCGGCGATCAGTGGCGGCGAGAGGTAAAAGCGGAAGTGGGAGGCGGGCGGCTCACCTTGGTGCCGGTGCCGTGTGCCTCCACGTAGGTGACGCCAGCGACGCGCAGGCGTGCCTCGGCGAACGTCTCCTGCGCGAGCAGGCGCTGTGCATCGCCACTGGGGAAGGTGATCCCCTGCACCTTGGCGCCATCAGTGTTGGTGCGAGCGTTGCGCACGGTAGCGTAGACGCGGCGCGCGGCCCCGCGGCGCTGCAGCAGCACGGCCACGACCGCCTCGGAGCGCACGTAGCCGCAGCCAGACGCATCAAACGCGGCGCAGCGCCCCTCTGGCGAGAGCATGCCGAGTCGGTGGAAGCTAAGCGAGCTAGCCGGCTTGAGGCACAGGTTGCAGCCGGCGACCACGGCCGCGTCGCACTGGCCGGTGCGAATGGCGGTGTATGCCTGCGCCAGTGCGAACATAGAGCTGGAGCAGGCTGTGTCCACGGCGTACGAGGGCCCGCGCAGATCGAACGCGAAGGACACGCGGTTCGGGAACATGGCGCGGCAGCATCCCGTGAGCGCATACCCGTTGATCCGATCTGGCTCCGCCGTCCACAGCTCCTCCGTCTCCGAGCTGTAGACGCCGACGAAGACGCCAGTTCGCGAGCCACGCAGCTCGGCGGGACTCACGCCGGCGTCCACGATGGCCTCGTGCGTGATCTCCAGTAGCAGCCGCAGCTGAGGGTCCATCAGGTGCGCCTGCTTCGCGTGCACTCCGAAGTAGGTGGCATCGAAGTGCGCCAGCTGCTTCAGCTTGCCATTGCGCTCTGGCAGCCCGTGCAGGCCTGGAATGTATCGCACGCGGCGGTTACAACGCGCCCGCACTGTAGGTGCCTGTTGCAATAACTGATTACGTCGACTTGTACTTGTATGGTACTCTTTCTCGGCGCACCCAGATTCAATTCCCGCTCGGGTCTGTATTAGATGACTTTTCAAGTTATTTGCGGAATTTGCAGTCGCTGTTATAACGGTCAACGAAAACATAGTGAGGAAACCGGCATGTTCTAGAACAGACATGTTCAACAACATTCGAGAACAGGATCGATCCACCCACATTTGACCAGCGTTTTATTACCTATATTCTTATATTTTTTCGGTAAAAGAACTGTCTGATAAAATCATCATAAAATCATGTAATTTTTATTTCAGTTTGGACAAATCTTGGAACCAAGCCTCTCTTCCAATCCGATTTGGAGGCATCGGTATCCGCAAAATTTCTAGTGTAGCCCTACCAGCGTTCTTGTCCTCTGTACATAGTACCGCTGCGCTTTTTGCCAAAATAGTTAAGCCTTCTATAGGCGGAGTGCCGGTACTATGCCTTGATGAGGCTATTAACGCTTGGAACATGGCCTGTCCAGGTGAGGATTTTCCCAAAAGCCCCCGGTCGCAGAGACAATGGGACGAGCCCTTATGTAGGATCATACAATCGTCTCTATTACATGATAGTAACACCCCTGATAGAGCTCGCCTCCTTGCCACTAGCGAACGTGAGTCAGGTTACTGGCTACATGCTGTTCCTTCGTCCAATATTGGAACACTTTTGGATAATTCAAGTTTTTCTATTGCAGTGGGCCTACGTCTGGGCATCTCCAGGACAGAACCGCATCTCTGTCACTGCGGGGGTGAGGTGGACCGTTTGGGCCACCATGGCCTATCTTGCCGCCGCAGTGCGGGACGTCTGTCGCGCCATGCCGCTTTAAATGACGTCATTCGTCGGGCCCTTGCCACCGTCAACGTGCCGGCTATCTTAGAGCCGAACGGTATTTCACGTGACGATGGTAAGAGGCCTGACGGCATGACGTTAATTCCGTGGTGTCGTAGAAGGCCTCTAGTGTGGGATGCTACCTGCGTTGACACACTGGCGCCTTCCCACATTAACAACTCAGCTCGGGCGGCATGCGCAGCGGCAGAAGCTGCAGAAAACCTCAAACGGAGGAAATATGAATCCCTAGGTGAGGGTTACATATTTGTTCCGTTTGGGGTTGAGACAATGGGTCCCTGGGGCCCACAGGCACGACTTCTAGTCAGGGAGCTGTTCAGACGTTTAGTCGAGCTGACGCGTGACCAAAGGGCTGGCACATACCTCGGCCAACGAATTAGCCTGGCAATTCAACGAGGGAATGTCGCCAGCTTTTTGGGCACGCTACCCGCAGATAGTGACCTGAATTCTGTTTTTTATTTATAACTTTTTATTACTCACTTATTTTGTTTCCTTAGGCTTAGTGTACATAGATATACGTAGTATAATTTTGAATAGTGCATTAGATGGCTAATTTAATTATCTATGTTCAATAATGTAAGGAATAAAATTTTATCAAAATTTCAGTTTTCCGTACCCAGTTTATATAATAAAATAAAAGAGAAAGAAGAGAAAATCAACTCGGCATTTTTTATGGCAATTGTTTACCACATTTTTGCCAGCGCATTGTCAAAATATTCAATAAAGAAAATTAAACAAAAGCTATAAGAAGTTGATAACCTTTTTTGTATGGCTATTTGGGTAGCTATTAAGTCATCACACCAAAATAGCATGTTTTCAACATGTCAGTCTAAGACGCATGCATGGCATCTATACAACAACGGATCTATACCTATCTATATACAATTACGATGTAAAGCAGTCAAAACTGTTTTTTTGAAAAAAAAAAAAACATATATTAAGATTCTACGAGTTTATGATTTTTTAATAAATGTTGTCTTTATTGTTCGACCTGTAATGGCGGGCCCCCAAGGTCACGCCATCCGGGCCCCTTAGGCCCAGCCCGACACTGCGCAGGACCACTAGTGTTGGACAGTAGCATAACTGTTCTTTGTTATTTGTTACCTGGTTTCCATCGGCGGTCATCAGCTGTAACGAGATCAACGCCGTCAAACAGGTGGCGCGCGAACTCCTCGATATTGTCGGAGTCCGGAAAGCGGCCTGACAGCCCTGTTAGCACTACGTCCTCCGCGGCCGTGCCGTTCACGGTGGTAGCCATTCTGTCTGCTGTGATCATTGGGCGTTATTTATTATTTATTTAAAAAAGTTTTATGTGCCATTTATAACTTACCCTATATCGGGAACACACTTTAAACTCTTAAAGCGTGGTTAGAATACAATTAAATTTATTTTCAAATTCTTGAGAACTACTCGTTTAAATTGCACAATCGGTGAGGGCGCTCGGAACAGGCAAAGCGATACGGGTTAGCTCACAAATAAAATTAAAAAAATAAATCTTAAATTAAATCTATTGACCACTGAGAGCGGCGTCAGCGGTCGTGGATCAGCGCCTTTCAGTGCCTATTATACTCCGCGGAGTTCTCGTGAACCGGTCGGACGTAATCAGGATTCGTTGATCTAAGAAACAGGCGCCACACTTATGATCTAGGATTACATCGTTAGTATTTATCATAGGTTTATTAGAATTAGTAGTTCTGCTAACGGTAGACCTCTAATTTCTAATTCTAATTTGACATGGGGGTGGTAAGACCTGACCCGTACTGTGAACTCTTAGCGTGATTCAAAACAGACCCTTACTGGATCGCTTGTCAAAATCTTCATACGAAAATATTGAATCGCGCTCACAGTACGCCCCATGCACTGACGTCCCGCTTGGGGTGTATTGTGCATTTCCTCCCCAGCATCTACCCAAGCCATTCCAGGTCCTTGAAATAACGGAGCACGACTCTGTCTGGGGTGCTGCCATAACTGCTCCAACCAACGGTAGACCTCGCAAACGTATTTGCAAAAATTGTGTTCAGTCTGTGTGTGTGTGATTATTCACATCAACAGCTGGAAGATGTCCATTGCTGAACACAGGCCTACTCTATAAAACGCCATTTGGATTAGGTACTTATCATAGCTCATCGCTCGTAGAACTGACAACGAAAGGTTCTCGAGTGGCGACCATGAACCGGAAGACACAGCGTAGGCTAGCCCCCCACTCGGTGGACCGACGATCTGGTGAAAGCCGCGGGGAGCCGATGGATGCGGGAGGCGAGCAGCTGCTCAAGGGGAGGCCTATGTTCAGCAGTGGACGTCTTCAGGCTGTTGATGATGATGATGATGATGACTTATCATACGGGTGCGCTATAATTACCACGCTTGGCAGGCGGCTTGGTGATCGCAGAAGGTTTTGTTAGAGAATGTTGCCGCCCATCCTCTGGATATACCCTCTATACGGCGCATCCTTGGAAAGAGATGGGGTGTGCCTATTCTCGCACCGCTGGGACCACACGGTATGATGTTATGCTTATAACACACTGTAACTTTGTAAGCTCTATAACTACAAGCGGAAACTAATTAAGGCTTTCTCTTTTGTTTTATAATCATTATTTATTAGCTTCTAAGCAGCTGTTAGTTTACAATGTAAAATAAAAATAAAATAAAATAATAAAATAAATACTACATAACCAAAGAGGTATATGTACTACGTACTAGAGAAGCTATTCAAAGCACAAATAGTTGTCATTTTTTGTATAATTAAACTAAAATCCGCTACAGCGCTTTACGAGATTAAATCGTCTAACCAACGATCACAACACGCAGCGCTAGTGCAATGGCACATTCGGATCATTATTTTTACTGCTATTCACTGCTGCACGTGCAGTCGCTTTGAGTGCTGAGCATCGTATGAGCGAGAAGATGCTCATTGGCATATTTGCAGTGGTTGACAATGCAAGTTAGAGATGTCCTGTCTGGTGTATACATAGAAGTCTTTGTACATAACTACTAAATTTTACTAGGTGGTAGGACTTTTCTGCAAAGTTCGTCTAGGTAGGTACCGCTTTGCCAGTTATTCTGCCGCCAAGCAGTAGTGTGCAAGCACTACTGTGTTCCGGTTTGAAGGGCATTGTAGCTAGTGAAATGACTGGGCAAATGAGACTATATGATCTGATTACTCAGTCTAGTAATCTGATTACTAGACTGTGTGATGTCTCAGGATGACGTGCGCAAAGCAGTGTCACACGAAACTTTATTGTTTTGTAGTTCCGAGTGACAGTGCAACTGTTATGGGCGGCCGTGTTGCTTAATATCAGGTGAACGACAAGCTCGTCACGTCATTCACAAGTCATCACATTAAAAAAATATATTTGTAGACATTTCACACAGCGACATCTAGTGTCAAACTAAGCAAAGGTGTGCTATGGCAGATAACTGCTATTTAAAAAAAAAGTATCTAAGTAAGATACTTTTTTTTTTAAATAGGTACCTACACACATAGAATACAATATAACACCCAGATACAGAACAAACACCGATTTCGCACACACGACACACCACCACAGTTCGATTCCTTCCTTCGGCGTTCTTTGTCACCTTTGGCGCTTACAGCGACCCCTCCTTTTGCCCTAGAGCCGGTGCTGATTAAACGCCTAAACGGCGCGGACGTGCCCTGCAGCAATTTAGTGAAATAAGTTTTTTTTATCCAAACACATGAATTTGGCGCCCCTTAAGGTGCCGCCCGGGGTGAGCACGTACCCCTATGTGCCCCCTTCTAGATCCGGGCCTGTGACTATGCGGGCTGGGAGACCATTTGAAAACAAACGATGTTCACACCATGTTACTAATTGACTATGAAGGATGCCTTAATTAATAACATGCTTACCTTGACTGTGTGGATTAAATAATCATCAAATCATTTTGGTACGTAGTATTAAAATTCTCATGAGTGTGATTCACCTCGAACCCTGCTCGAAACCTGGTCGAGAAATTGACACACTATTCGTGAGTAACAGTTGGTACGTAGTTTAGACATTGGAGCTTATTTTTATTTTTTTCCATGTACATTGCACACCTTTTACAAAAGGTGTACATGGATGTACATTATAGCTTAGACCCTTCGAATCGAAGAGTCTAATCTAAGTAGCCATACAGATCATATAGATTGAAGCACAGAGGGTATAAAAATATAACGCTTCGGACGAAGCGTTTTGTTTGTGCTCTGTGGATCGAAGGCTTCGATCTAAAGAAAAAAGATGGTGTCTATATTTGTAGTACTTTTACTTATTACAAAATAGTTATTTGTTATACTAGGCTGCAAAGTTGGTTATTGGCGCGAGTACTTGAATTGAAACCTGAGCAAGCAAAGGAATCCAGGATTAAAGAAGATTCCTGAGCGTAGCGTAGGTTTCAAAGGTACGAGACGCAGAAAAACTTTGCTGCCGAGTGCAACACACAACTTTTCACCTCACTACAGCGAGGAAAATGTAAGAATAACAGCTAAAAGGCTAAGAAAAGATTAGTTTTTAGCTTATTAATTTAGTTATGGGTGGCGGCAACGCTTGACATCAGGTAAACGACTAGCTCGTCACGTGATTCATGGAAAATTAAAGAAGAAGTGTTTTTCATCCATTTTCCATGCAGTCGCTGCGCCGTGCTGGATAGCGTATTGGTTTTATACTCTTTGGTGCTGGACAGTGCGATTATTCTAAAAATGAGGTTGGTGAGCGAGAAAAATATGGTATCTTTTAGGAGGTAGTCTGTGGTATTAATGAGTTTTCAGTGGACTGGCGATATCAAGAAGGTTAAATTCGGGCAGATTAAATCCTCACTTCTTGAGAAAATTATTGAATAGAAACGTTCGAATTTTAAAAAGATTTTCCACGCTAGCGAGTAAAATGCGTTTTTGCGCCGAGATTTTGAATGACAAAGAGAACCTTTCCGAGCTAGTGAGGTGAAAATAATATTATAGTAAGTATATTCATAATAAGAATGAGGCAAAGCGGTGGGTACAAAGAGTATTGTGTAACATCACATCACACCATCACCGTTGTGTTGTGTTCATTGTGTGTTGTGTGAGTATTGTGTAGAGTATTTTGTGTGCGTTGTGTATATCTATGCTTCTATTATACTTACATATTTTTAAGTATTAATTGATAGGTGAATGAAGTTATCCAAAACATTAGTAATCTCCCCCCCCCCTTTTTATGAGTGACTATCCCTTCACGGTTAGTGACAAAATTGTGCCGCATTAGGCAGAAACAGCCAATACATTGAAGATATTTATCACAGAATTCACCTTATTTAAATCTATGATCATTATCACAAAATTCACCCTATTTAGATACTAAGTCTATAATGTTTAAAGATTTTTTTTTGGAGGGCATCCTATTATCAGTGCTGAATCCAGGACTATTTTCTTCATTTTTGTCTGTCTGTCTGTCTGTCTGTCTATATCTTGGCTGAGCATCACGCGTCGACTCGAAACTACTGAATGGATTCAAATGAAATCTGGCTAGATTTGGGTTCATATTACGAGGTAGGCTATAGGATACTTTTGATCCCGAAATTCAGCACGGTTCCCTCGGGAGAGGGGATGAAAGTAAAAATATGTAATAAGTTGTAATTTATCAACGCGTGGTCCGATTTCATTCATTCTATTTTTGTTACGGGACAATATTTAAAGTACACCCTGTACTTTAAATATTGTCCCGTAAATATTTCAAGGTCAACGGTTTTGTGGTTCAGAAATTACAGACATCCAACCTTCAGTATTAGGTCCAAAGCCACTCCTATCCTGTACTATGTGAAAGAGAGAAACGAGGGGGAGGAAAGATAAGGGAAAAGGATGAATGGATGAAGGAGAAAGGAAGCAGATGCGCTACGACCTGCCTCCATTCGCCGTTTCATCCTTTTTCCTTATCTTTTTCCTTCTTCCTTCTCTCTTCCTTTAGACTTAGATAAGGCATAAAACGAATAATCTAGAGGAGCTTTTCAGATAAGACTTGACTGGCCTGTTACCTCAGTTGGTAGTAGCTCTGCCATCTGAACTATTGTGGGTTCGATTCCTAACCAGGACAAACATTTGTGTGATGAACATCGATGTTTGTTCTGTGTCTGGGTGTTATATTGTATTCTATGTATGTATTTACAAACAAAAAGTATCTAAGTATTGTATCAGTTATCTGGTTCCCATAGTACAAGCTATGCTTAGTTTGGGGCTAGATGGCGCTGTGTGAAATGTACACACATATAAAAACAAAGTCCTACCACCTAGTAAAATAGTTGACAGCTTCTGTGGTGCGGTGGTTGAGCTTTTTGATTGCGTTATCCCCCCACTAGGTGGACCGAGGACCTGGTGAACGCCGCGGGGAGCCGATGGAAGCAAGTAGTGAGTAGCCGCTCAAATGGCGCTGTGCGGGGCAGGCCTATGTTCAGCAGTGGACGTCTTCAGGCTGTTGATGATGATGATGATATACTATTTGTATTTCGGTTCAGTAACTTACCTAAAAAATTTTTTTTGGTAAAATTAATATTGGCCTAGTTTCGATTGAATTTACTAGTTTAGTTTTTTAATTTACGTCGTGTTGGCGGCAAAGCAGACCGTATCTTTGGCATTCAGCCAGCGCTCGCTTCGAGCACCAATAAATTATGAATTACATCGTTCTATCGGATTATTTTTCTGACATTATGACTACATCTTGCAACTGGTGGTATGACTAGACTTGGACGTGACTTTGACTCACCTTCGGCGACTTCATATCACTTCAGAGGACCGTCCTGATATTTGAAAATGTTATTGCTGTCGCTCTGCTATCCGTACGTATGACAGAGACAAAGCCCGGTGACTTTACCTAGATTTTAGCGTTTCGGGCGAAAACGGTTTTCACCTTCTAAATCTAAAATTTTTGCAATAGCCGCCTAAATTTACGAATTTAGAAAGAAATTAGTTGTATAATTAGAATACAAAAAATGACATATAAAAAAAAACAAGATGTACAAGCATAGATTATAATCTATCCAAACGATTGACACCAAACCAAAAGGTTTTGTTAGCATTTAGAGGGTGAAAACCATTTCACCCGAATCGCTAAATTAATGTAGATAAATCCACTCAATGAGTTTTACCTACATTAACTTAGCGATTGATTTGATTTTGATGTATTTAGCGTATTTAGCTCTATTGTCTCTATCATACGTGTGGAGAGCAGAGCGACGGCAATAACATTTTCAAATGCCAGGACGGTCCTCTTAAGAATAGAATAGGTTTACTTTTTATTGCACAGACCAACATAGAATAAAAACTAAAACATTACAGTACATAAAGTAGGTAGCACATTGGGCGGCCTTATCACTAAAAGGGATCTGTTCCAGGCAACGTTTGGTTGGATTACAGGCATAAGAAGTAAGAGTCAGTGGTGCGCAATATAAACAAAAAGACTTAAACATTTAACTAAAATTATACAAACTAGCTCTCTGTAGGCAATAATTTTTACAAATAGTAGGTATGTTATTATAATATACATACACATTCACGGTCTCTCGTGTTCAAAAAGCGCTGGTCGAATTTCGCGCCACGTGTCATTTGCCGCGGGCTTTTACCACCGCCAATGTTGCAGCCATTCTCGAACCGAATGGTCTCATGCGTGACGATGGTAAAAGACCCGACGGAATGACTCTGGTTCCCTGGAAGATGGGGCGGCCTTTAGTGTGGGAAGCTACTTGCGTCGATACTATGGCGCCGTCACATCTTCCCGAGACACACGTTAGAGCTGGGGCCGCGGCTAATTCTGCTGAGCAGCTAAAACGGCGCAAATATAGTAATCTCGGTAGCGGTTACATATTTGAGCCGTTTGGTGTTGAGACCCTGGGTCCGTGGGGACCGGGAGCTCATCGCGAGCACCAAAGTCTATCAGAGCGCCTGGTCGATGCGACGCGTGACCAAAATGCTGGCACTTATTTGGCCCAACGCATCAGCATTGCAATTCAACGTGGCAATGCGGCCAGCATGTTGGGTACGCTACCTACCGGTAGTGGGCTGGAGCACTTGGACTGTCTATAGGCCATCGCGGCTATTATACAGTCCATAAGTGTTCTTTGTAGTAGGTAGTGTAGCTAGTTTAGTTTCGTTTTTATTATTGTAGTAGTTAGCTTGAGTAATAAAGGCACGTTGCCCGTTAAAAAAATAAATATTTATAAGTGTACCTACCTACTGATAATTATAATTATTAAGTTAGGTAATTACGTCCAATTTCCATTTTATTAATGATGTTTATGTAATTACTTATGTTTATAATTATGAGGATGTAAGTAGTAAAGTTGATTAAAATCTAAGTATTTTTTTTAACGGACAAATTGCCTTTATTACTCAAGCTAACTACTACAATAATAAGAGTAATTTTTTTTTTTCTGGCATGATGTCTTCATCTGTATTATTGCGGCATTTGGCTTGTATTATTGTAGCTGTAATGTACTCTACAGGTCCAATTCTGTATAAAGAAGATATTTTAGTGCCAGTATTAGCGATGCTGAAGCCACAACTATATTATTTTTCATTTTTTTGCTTGTGTGTCTGTTCTATGTATCTTGTCGAAACTACTGAATGGATTCAAATGAAACTTGGCATGATTTGAGTTCATACTCCAAGGTAGGCTATAGGATTTTTATCCCGAAATTCAGCACGGTTCCCACAGGAAAGGGGGTGAAAGTTAAAATGTGTACTTATTTGTAATTCATTAACGCGTGATCCGATTTTTTTTGTTAGAAAGGGTTAAAATATTGTCCCGTAAATATTTCAAGGTTCTCGGTTTTGTGGTTCAGAAATTACAGACATTCAACCTTCAGTATTAGGTCCGAAGCCACTCCTAACCTGTACTATGTGAAAGAGAAGGGAGGGCGAAAAAGATAAGGGAAAAGGATGAATGGATGAAGGTGAAAGGAGGCAGGAGTCATGTGCTGGCACACCTGCCTCCTTTCACCTTCATCCATCCATCCATCCATCGTTTCATCCATTCATCCTTTTTCCTTATTTTTTTCCCTCTTGCTTCTTTTTTCTTTAGACTGAGATAAGGCGTAAAACCCGTGCGAAGCCGGGGCGGGTCAGGTAGTAATAAAAATAAAATAATGTATCTGTGAGTCTACACGATGTTGATGATCGAATAAATAAATATTATAAATAAATACCTAAATGTGTTAGCAATGCGGAAAATAGGTATAATACTTTGCAAAACAATAATAATAATTATGTAGACAATACCTACTACGAACTTGGAAAATAAATCATTTGGAAAGAAACACTGACATCGCCTTTCCACCCACGTGAATAATAAAAATTGTAAGCTCCATTGTTGTAAATCTATTTTCAACATTAACAATACCTACGCTGGAATTATTAGCATCTTTTTATTTGTACACTTTAATGTGTTTTCCCGCTATTTACGAGCTGTCAAACATCGGTTAACGATTCGATTTTCAAACCGCGAATCCGTGTTCTAACACTTACAGTATATACAGTAAGGGTATTGTACTTTTTGTGCGATACCCACCTCATTTTTATATTATAGGTATGTACATCACTTGACACAAATTATCTTGATTTAACATATCGAGAAGAATAATTTATTATAAGTATATATATGAAAAAAAATTAAGTGAATTTTTTTATACACTCTTTGTATCAGGTTGGTAAGTAATGTAGGTATGTAAGTTAAGAAAACATAGGCAAAAGCAGCGTCATTAGTTTTAACTGTAAGTACTATGTTCATTACTTTTTTTTAAGTTTGGTTGGCTCGCGCGTTTCGGGTATTTAGATTCACTGTTTTACTAACGCAAAATTTTACGTATTCAACCGTTTCTTAGTCTAGAAATACGAATGTTTATTTGCTATGTAAATAAAGCGTTAACTCGTTAAATCTTAAAAGCGTTCTCCGTTGTATTGTAAGCTGCACGGACGTTTTAATGGCATCTCCTTGATGCTTGATTTATTTTTAGTGTGGAGTTGTTACGGTAGATATTAAAGGATCTTTGTGTTAACTATGTAATATCTGTTTTACTATGTTTTGTGCAGGTATTCTATGTTTATTGTTCGTGTATTTGTACCTACAAAATTTATCGAGATAATTACATATCCAATCTAGTGCCTAACATAATTTTCAGGTGGTAGGACTTTTCTGTCAAGTTCCTTTAGGTAGGTACCACCCCTTTGCCAGTTATTCTACCGCCAAGCAGTAGTGTGCAAGCACTACTGTATTCCGGTTTGAAAGACATTGTAGCTAGTGAAATTACTGGGCAAATAAAACTTTATGAATTGATCTCACAGTCTAGAAAAGTTTTTAGGCTGTGTGATGTCACAGGATGACGTGCGCAGTGCAGTGTCACGGCAACTTTAATTTGGAGGTCCAAGTGACACTGCGATCTATTATGGGCGGCCGTGACGCTTAACATCAGGCGACGACTAGCTCAAGTTTTTAGTTACTCATAGGTAGTAGGTACATATTTACATTTTAATAGGTATTGTATACCGGGTGCAATTGAATTCATTAGCATCCTTTGAAACTAGGTACCTACTCTTGACACTGGTCACGTGTGGATCAAAACTTATGAAATGTAACGCAGCGATTTGGTATTGATGATAACTCCAAAAAATGAGATAACTTACTTAATCAACTGCGACGCGTGACCAAAATGCTGGCACTTATTTGGCCCAACGCATCAGCATTGCAATTTAACGTGGCAATGCGGCCAGCATATTGGGTACGCTATATGCTCCAGCCCACCGGTAGTGGGCTGGAGCACTTGGACTGTCTATAGGCCATCGCGGCTATTATACAGTCCATAAGTGTTCTTTGTAGTAGGTAGTGTAGCTAGTTTAGTTTAGTTTAGTTTAGTTTTAATTATTGTAGTAGTTAGCTTGAGTTATAAAGGCAATTTGCCCGAAAAAAATCAACTGCTACATGTACAACATTAAATTAAAATAACTAATTACTTATTTTTTTAATTATTGCATGCAAGGTAAAAAGCTAGTCTTTTAAAAGACTTTTAGCAGTATCAAAATCGTTTGTACCAACTACGTTAGGCAGCGCGGCAATCTTAAAATTAAAAACTGCGTAAAATTAAAAACATTACAATATTATTACTCACAACGCCTGAAAAACTAGAAAAATGGCTGCCGGATATCTAGGTTCATGATATTTAAAAATATTTACTTTTTAAAGCCAGCCTACCACTTTAAAAGAGATACTAAAAAAAAAACCATTTTCAATAAAGAGCAGGTATAGACAGATCTTACTTACTTACATTAAAAGTAATTATTTATATTTTATGTATTTTTAAATTTTTAATTTTTAATTTAATTATGCACAAGTCACATATTGTAATTTAAAAAATTTGTAAGTGAGAGATATATATTATGATTTCTCCGTTATAATTTAATACCACAAGTCATTTATTGGATGTAAAAACTTAAATAACATGTATATACTAAACTAAACTAGACCTAAAAACTAAACTATACCTAAAAACTTTAAAATTAATATATAAAACCTAAAGTAAACCGTTGGCGGAGCGAAAAGTGCCCAAAATGCTGGCAGCATTACCACGCTGGATGGCAATGCTTATCTTTTGTGCAAAATAAAAGCCAGCATTCTGGGCACTTTTCCCTCCGCCAACGGTTTATTTTAGGTTTTATATATTCATCATCATCATCATTAACAGCCTGAAGACGTCCACTGCTGAACATAGGCCTCCCCCAGAGCACGCCACCTTGAGCGGCTGCTCGCCTCCTGCATCCATCGGCTCCCCGCGGCTTTCACCAGGTCGTCGGTCCACCGAGTGGGGGGCCGGCCCACGCTGCGTCTTCCGGTTCGTGGTCGCCACTCGAGAACCTTTCTTCCCCATCGGTTGTCAGTTCTACGAGCGATGTGGCCTGCCCATTGCCACTTCAACTTACTAACTCTAAGAGCTATATCGGTCACTTTAGTTCTCCTGCGGATCTCCTCGTTCCGGAGCTTATCTCGCAGGGAAACACCGAGCATAGCTCGCTCCATAGCTCGCTGCGCGACTTTGAGCTTACTAATGAGGCCAACAGTAAGAGACCATGTCTCAGTTCCATAAGTCATCACTGGCAACACACACTGATTGAAAACTTTCGTTTTCAGGCTCTGCGGTATTTTGGACGAAAAGATAGGACGAAGCTTCCCGAACGCTGCCCAGCCGAGTTGGATTCTTCGCGCCACCTCTTTGTCGAAGTTGGACCTACCTAATTGGACAATCTGTCCTAGGTAGACATACTTGTCGACAACTTCGAGAGTATCGTTCCCAACAATTACCGGTATAGGTGGAACATGAGCATTAGACATGATCTTTGTCTTGTCCATATTCATCTTAAGACCAACCTGCTGGGAGACTCTACTGAGGTCGTTGAGCATGGTGCTAAGGTCCTCGAGCGATTCCGCCATTATGACTATATCATCGGCAAAACGAAGGTTAGTGATGTACTCGCCATTTATGTTGATGCCAGATCTTTTCCACTCCAAGAGCTTGAAAACATCCTCCAATGCGTTTGTGAACAGTTTCGGAGAAATAACGTCTCCCTGTCTCACGCCTCTTTGCAATGGAATTTGTTCCGTACTCTGGTCCTGTAGTCGGACTGACATAGTGGCCTTACTGTACAAACACTTCAAAACTTCGATATACCTATAGTCAATTTGGCATCGCTGCAAGGACTGCAGCACCGCCCAAGTCTCGATTGAATCGAAGGCTTTCTCATAGTCCACAAACGCTAGGCATAACGGCCGATTATACTCTTCGGTCTTCTGTATAATCTGGCGCAGCGTATGGATGTGGTCTATGGTGCTAAAGCCTTTTCGGAAACCGGCTTGTTCGGGAGGCTGGAATTCATCAAACCTGCGTGCGAGACGATTCGTAATGACTCTCGAAAACAGCTTATACACATGACTCAAGAGCGAGATGGGCCTATAGTTCTTCAATAAGGTGTTATCGCCTTTTTTGAAGAAGAGCACCACCACGCTCTTGTGCCATTTTATATATTAGTAATTTATAATTATGTAGATTTTCAAAATATTCAGAAGTATTTAGAATATGGTAACACATTTTTAAATTTTAGTTCTAAGTACTAACATACACCAATATTTTGTAATGTTTATATAGTTATTATAAGATATTATAAGTAGAGAAGATAATAGTTTCCACTAGGAATGTGTAGGAATAATAATAATATAATAATAAATCATTTATTTCAGATAACTAGATCCATTTCAATAAAATTATAAACTCAACTTAATTATAATGTTGACCGATGTTTAAACATAGTAAAACAATGGTCATTGATCGTTCTTATAATCACATTACCAGACTTAGAGAGAGTGGCTCTAAATCTGGCAATGCGATGTCTGATAAGTGCATCGAGAGCCGGCACCCGGGTCTCCGCGAACATTGTTGAGGCACTGCACCACCGCGGGAGGCGGAACATTATACGGAACGAATCATTGTACTGCACTTTAAACGTCCGGTAGCTTTCCTTTTTGTAAACAGACCACAGCTGTGGAGTATAAAGCGCAGTACAATACGTCTTGAACAGCAGAACTTTCGCCTCCCTCGAGCAGCCAGCGAACTTCCTACCGAGCATGTTAGCTCTGACAGCAAGAGACCGTCTCTCTCTGTCAATGTCATGGTCATCCACCAGGTCAGGGGCCACTATGTGACCCAGATATTTGAAACTCGTAACATATCTCATTGCTATGCCATTCATATAAAGGGGCAGGCCGGCGCCACCATTCGAGCCTGCACCAAAAATCATCGCCACCGACTTCTCAACATTATAAATTAAATTATGCTATATGGCGTAGTTTTCGCATATTTTGAGAAGTGTTCTCATCGCACTAATCGAGGGGCTCAACAGAACCATGTCATCAGCGTAACTCAGATTATTCATACAATGTTTTTTTTTTTTAATTTATTTAGGTCCGCCAACAGTAGAAACTTCTTTATCTTCCTTATGATATCTAAACTACATGCTTAACCTATTACAGGCAAACACCGCATGTTCCAATAATATAATTTGTATTAAGTGTGTATAATACTGTACATGACGCTATTGTTAACCGGTAAAGGTGAAAAAACAAGAAGTAGAAAATGTAACATTATAACCCATAGTATTTAATGCCAAGGAGAAAAAGAATAGACCAAATCACGAGCAGAGTTTGTTACCACAACCGTACGGGCATTAAGCCGAACGAGCCTTATACAAAATTCCTTAAAAAGTGATCTCATATCATAATTCATCCTCGACACTTTACAACCAACTGACACAAGTACCTGCCAATAAAAAAATAATTACGCAACATAGCAGTCTGAATCATTAATACTATGGGAAACTTCAACGATCCTGCATTACAAAAAACCTGAGACGTCAGAACGCAATTGTGCCAAGCTGTCAGAGAATATATCTATCTATCTATTACTATTTTATTCATACAATAATGTATGTACAAGACAATGTTTTTTCATAAAAATTTAAATAATAGTGAAATAGTGCTAAAATGTTGTAAGCACGTTTATCGCACGCCTCTCCTTTTTTCTGGACAGCAGACTTAACTATCGTCCGCGAAGAAAACAAGCAAATGTCAGTGACTCATTTTTATTACATATTAATTTTATATTCCGACACGAAAATGTTGCGACATGCGCGTGAAAAAGAACATTTTCACACCAAAATATTTATATCTCAAGATCGTATATTGACGCACTAGGCACTAGTCAAGAGACCGCCCCATCGATATATTAACTAAAAATACCCGCGTCTTGCAGTCTGTGTAATATTCTCCAGTCATCTGGAATCCACCGTTGGGCTCTGACAGATGCAATTAAATCCCGCGCTTTTTTACGTCTAATCGAAAGTGACATTTGACTTTTTTTAAAGACGTGTCAAGGTTAAACCCGCTTAAATATTTTGAAAAATGGCTTGTGCCAAAATGTGCCATGTGAGATTATCTGTGATGATTTTTTTAATTTTCCTGTGCATTGAAAGCAAAGCGAAACTTACTGAAAATAAAACTAATGAAAACCATTCCGGGGAATCGAAGTTATCGTATAAGAAGGTAACCTCATAGTTTAAAATTTATGAAAAATAATTATTGCCTTGAATAATTTACTTGTACGTATATTTTTTTATGTTTATCTATCTCATTATTTTTAAAGCCGTCTACATCACAATATATATATATATATATATATATATATAATATTATAAAGCTGAAAGTTTGTATGTGTGTTTGTGACTATGTTTGTTACTCCTTCACGCTCAAACCGCTGGACGGATTTGGATGAAACTTGGAATATAGATAGATTATGTACTAGATTAACACATAGGCTACTTTTTATCCGCGGGTGAAACCGCGGGGCGCAGCTAGTATGTTATAATTTATTAGTACCCTTTCAATGTTCATCCATCCAAAGGTTGACTGTGACTGGAAGCTGGAAGCGATTGCTTTTAGCTATAAATGCACCCATTATACGATAACTAACGTATTTATATTTTTAATGATAACGAATGACGTGACGAACTAGCCGTTCGTCTGGTGTTAAGCGTGACGGCTACCCCTAACATTATGTGTTGTACCTACTGTAATAGTACCAATATTTTAAAAAATAATCATGTTTTGTAGTATCTTTTTTATTGTGTGTTTCAGTGCTGATTCATGATGTGTACACAGTATAAAATAAATAAATAAAATAAATTTGTGGTGACATTTCACACAGCGCCATCTAGCCCAAAACTAAGCATAGCTTGTACTATGGGAACCAGATAACTGATACAATACTTAGATACTTTTTGTTTGTAAATACATACATAGAACACAATATAACACCCAGAGACAGAACAAACATCAATGTTTATCACACAAATATTTGTACTGGATGGAAATCGAACCCACAACCTATAAGAAGGCAAGAGCTACTACCAACTGAGCTGTATTTTAATTTACCAAATTTTAAGCACATTAACTGCTAAGTGACCTCCATTTATTACTTCACTAGCAGCGCCCCGCGGTTCCACCCGCGTTTCTACAGCACCAGTTTCCGTTTTTGGGATTAAAAGTAGCCTATGTTTTAATCCAGGGTATAAGCTACCTCCATACTAAATTTCATCCAAATCTGTCCAGCTGTTAGAGCGTGAAAGAGTAACAAACATACACACATACATACATACGCACAAACTTTCGCCTTTATAATATTATATAGTGTGATAGTGTGATTCCATCCATTGTTAATCTTCACATACATTTTGATTGACCTGTTTTGGCAGTTAATGCTTAAAATTTGGTAAATTAAAATATTAATATGCTGTTTTAAAGTAACAATTTAAAATATTTTACTAAGAGTTAGATGCCTTTGTAATTTTTTATGAGTTACGTACCGCATAAAATTAAGTAGATAAAACCTACTTATTTTATCGCCAATTTATAAAAAAAACAGAAGTTCTCATATCGTCGCTCGTATGACTAAAGGTCCTATCTCACTTTTTGGCTGTTTTGAGTTAGGACCGCTATGTTAGTCAACGCAAAATTCTCTATTAATCTGACTAATCGTTGTACCTCTTAACATTTTGGATCACAAGATAATTAATTATTAATTAATTAATTATTATTACAATTAAACTTCATAATATTCAATTACCTATTGCAACCTTAAAATGAGGCTGATTAAGTAGTTTTTTATTGTTAGGTACTTGGTAAAGTTATGGTGTTGTGTTGAATTAAATACAGTATTGTAGCATTAAACTTACTAAAACTTACTAAAAAAAAAACAAACACACTAATAAAGCATTAACAACATAAATTTTGTATATTTATTTCCATACTTAGTCTAAAATAAGTCGTAACTAAAAACAGACAGCTTATTTTAAATAAAACAAATTTTTCACTAAGTGACCTATCTGTTTTGATTAATCAAAACAGGTATTTAGAATGCAAACAGGTTAAAAGTTTCAACGTGTAATTAAAGTACTTGAAATTATCTACAAAAGCATATAAAAATAAATATGCTGGACTTGCGAGGAACGAAACTATCTGAAAGTTAGAAATGTCAAAACCTTAAAACGCGTTTTCTGAACAATGAACAAAAATGAGATAGGACCTTTAGTCATACGAGCGACGAATATGAGCACAAAAAAGATTTTTTTAAACATGTTACACTTTTACCGCCTTGGTAGTGCTACAACATTCCACCTAAAAATTATGCTATTACTTAACTAACCTAATTATATTCTAGATTCTAGTCTAACAGGTACTCTAACATTACATAGCAAACACAAATCATTGTAGATAAAAGTTCCAGAAAAATTTGTGTTGCCAACAAAAATTTGCGTCTCGTAAAATAGACTATAAAAGTAATTTATGACATTTATAATATTCGCCGCAAGATTATTAAAACGTTGGAAATAACTTTAATGACGAAGAGACAAGCTTTTTTCTAGTGGACTGTCACGCTGTCTGTACTGAAATGACGTCCGTTCTTAATCTTTTACTATTCATCATCATCCTCTTTACCTTTCCCCATTTGTTATTGGGGTCGGCTCCCAATCTAACCTGTAGCGGCGAGCTACCAGAATTACACGAGCGACTGCCATCTGACCTCGCAACCTATAAGGGACCAGTAACAGGGATGGTTAGACCAGGGGGCGTACCGTGAGCTCTTAGCGCGATTCAAAACAGAGCCTATATTGGGTCGTTTTGTTTTTAAACCTTAAGGCGAGTAACCACAGATTAGAGAAAAAAACAAAGTAACAGGCGAAACAAGCGGTGCAAGTAAATAAACAAAACCTCTCCTCATTTCTTGAATGAAATTATTATTCCCGCCAATTCACAAAGCTATAAATAACACCACAGATAACACAGAGTTTACAGGTGGCGCATAAATTCGCAGTTTCGATAACCCGATACATTTGGCGGGAAGCCAGGTTTGATATTCGAATGATTTACGTTGTGTTTTTTTTGATAATGCTTTCACAATTACATGTACCAACCAAAGAGGTATAAATGTACTACGCACAGAGGTCTTTGCAAGAAGGTTAAATTCTTGAGAGGTATTTTGGTATCAACCTCAGTGTTCTGTTCTCCATAGACCGTACGGTGGTGCTTTTTACGTCCATTCCCAGTAGTTCTATAATTAGTTCCATTGACTGGTAATAGCGGGACTTTTGTAAATAAATGTGTGTGGACATTTGACACAGCGCCATCTAGCCCCAAACTAAGCAACCCTGGTCGTTGGTCCTGGGTGGGAATCGAACCCACAACCTACAAATCAGAAGATAGGGTTACCAACTGAGCTATGCCATGTTTTCTCAGTTCTATGTCGTTCTATATTAAGAGCCTATGCAACCTCAAAATGCTTAAAAAGGTTTAGCATGATCTTGTGTCCTGTCAACAATATTGCAACAATGACTTTGAAATTAATATATGATAAAGTTCAGGAATAATACTAAGGCTTATGTATAGTGAAAACACGAATCAATAAATTTTTCTTGATAGAAAAACATTACAAAGTTACCTCCAAACCGTACAAATAAACCGCGATTATTCAATGAATACTTTAAATAAGATCATGAAATTTTGTGTAGTAGTTGAACTAAATATAATGGAGGGCTTGTGTATAGTGGATTTTTAAAATATCCATTATTTCCAGTGTAATAATAAATTACCTAAATTATTGCGCGTTGGAACCATTCTAACATAGACCGCCCGTGCCGCTCGACCGCCCGCCTCTCTACTGTGGCTAGTACATATAATTATCTATTCTGTGGCTTTGGCTTGGATTCGCGCTGGCCTTCCACAAGCCCTTAAAGGCGGATGATAAAAACGAAACTATTAAGCCTTTAACATAGGCCAAACGCGTCTTTTTAACTAATCATACTGAAGAACCTATGAATTCTACAGACATGAAAAAAATATCACCAATAAGATCATTCTGCACCTGTACTTATCAATTGAACAAAATATTCGATTACTAGGTACATTATGAATAAAATAAATACTTTAAGAACACCTTTCCAGTCACACAGTGTACAATGCCGCGTAAAGGAAGATTGCGTCATTAAATATTTTTACACCCTCGGATAGGAAATTTAAAAATATACAAGCTCAATTGAACATTTTATTTTTAGAGCCAAAATTAAGTCTGTTTAGTAATATTTTGCGTTATTTTGCGGCGAGCCAAGGGCGAGGCCCTTGGCGGAGCGTGAATTAGTCTGCCCCGGCATGTGCCAACGGGTGGACGCGCTGCTGTTTTTTATAAAATATTTTACATGTTTTTCTTATTTGTATGAAAATTATCAATTAAACAGCCAATAAATAGGTATTGACTATACGAAAAAGTCGGTTTTAGAGCCATTTGATTAGTTCTTAGTGACTTTAATGTCAGTAAAAGTATTTGGAACAATAATAGATCGTTAGCACAGAAGGTCAGTATAGGTATTTTAAACTCTTTTGGCAGGGTAGGGTTCCAGTCGAACTAAATTAGCGTTAGGCCCCATACACGTTACATTTTATTGATCAATCTTTGTGATTGATCAATTTTATTGATCGTTTAGGGTTAGTATTGGTCAATGTTCTTCGGTTTACAGTATGGAGAAAACATTGACTTAAGTGGTCTCGTCAATTTTATTGATCTATAAAATTGAACGTGTTACCATCACCAGTTATCAGCTTCTTCAAAAATGGTTCGGTTTCATTACGTCGTAATAAATAATCACAGATGAGTACACGGTTCATTAGGTTTCCTTCAGTGAGCTCGTGAGGGACCCAAATATCGAGCTTTTTTGTGTACCAACCCATTTTTTTTCAAATGCGCCAAAACTGTTTTGTGGTCAATTCCCAGTTCTTCAGCTACGTCGTAACTACTGATATGCCGATCTTGCTCCACTTTTTTTTAAAAATGGCATCCATTTTATCCGTAATAGGGCGACCAGAGCGAGGTGCATCTTTGACATCAAAATTTGCGGATTGAAAACGCTTAAACCAAATTTGTGCTACTCTCACAGACACTGCACTAGGTCCATAAACATCGCAATTTTTTTTCGCGGCTTGCTTTGCGTTTTTTCCGTTTTTGTCATAGAATTAAAAAAAACAGGAATGAGTTTTGATTGACATCGAACTGACGTACAGCAATGGCGGACACCTAAACATGTGTGACGGATTAAAGAATTGCCATGTAAGAAAATTACCCGAAACCGACAAAAAAAAGATCTGACGTTGGTGTGACTTTTTGTATGACCAAAAAGCTACGCGATCTTGTAACAGGGTAGTCAAAATTTAATAACTTATGTCATTTTATTTTTCATCCCTCAGGGTTAGTCCTATCTGAATTTGTAAAAAACAAATACGACATAAATATATATATCCTTTTATACGCTATTAATGCTATATTTGCTCCGTTTCAGTATGAAAATGGAACCCATATAGGATTAGTTTGTTGTGTATCTGTTTGTCCATATTAGATGCAACTTATAGGGTACCTACCTACTTTACGATGACCTAGAGCTGGTGTGCATTATTTATCGTATAGGCTTAGAGTCAGATGTTGCCAAAAGATTACTAAATTTTTAATCCTAGCGGTAATTTCATGGTGTACGATAGTACGGTGAGCTTCGGCAGTGCAGCCCTTGTAGTTACAGTTATACCTGCGCGATGTAACCCATACACTACGATAAAACATCGTCAGCAACGAAGTTGACGCCACTCCATATTATCCTTTATGCTATAGGGAAGAGGAAGGGAGAGCGAAAAAGATAGGGGAAAAGGATGAATGTATGATGGTAAACAGAGGCGCACCTGCCTCCATTCAGGCTTTTCCTCTCCCATTTCTTTCTTCCTTTGGACAGGGCTAGGGCGTAAAATTAACTAACCGGGTCGGGTCTGCTAGTCAGTCAATAAAACTGTTTATTTCGCACAAAGAATTATAGCCAGGCTTTTGCTGAAAATGTTTTATGAACACATCACTATCGTATTTTTCTACTTTACTTTTGAAATGAAACTTGCATCTTCCATTATGTATATTTGTTATTTCTTATACAAACTTCCAATACTAGTAAGTGTCATATGTCTTGACGCCACTGCTGCTCAACGGGAATTAACTGCTTTTTCGACATTTTCGTAATGGCTGGACTCCCCAGCAAACTCAATTTTTTTTGAGCGGGACAATCCATGATTAGCTGATGGTACCAACACTACCAACCTATCAAGTATCAACCAATCATGGCTCTTCTGACAGTTTGCCAACCAAAAAAGTCAAAAACACGTCTTAATTTTTAAAAGTAATCTATTAATAAATTTCACGACACTTTACTTTTTTTACGTTAAAGAAAACCTGCCCAAATATGCACGATTAGTAGGTCCATTACAGGTAAAATATTTATTAACCTGAAAAAGGCCAACACATGCATAATATGCATAATGGAAATATGCATTTGCATATAGTCAGTTCTCTAATTATGATCAATATATGTGAATAACTTGTATTCGAACACAATTTCGTCATTCTCCCACACTTCCGGGTAATTTGCAAGTTTGATTGTTGGCAACACTAAGCTGGTTTTGTGCATTGATTGCATCTCAAAAATTTTATCGAAAAAGCAAAAAATTAGTGGAATAATAACAAGCTTACTTGTGAAAAGTGATCCCCTGAGTTTTTTTTATCATACTGCTATGATTCCGACAACTTTTCACAACGCAATACGGCATTTTTTTTTTTTTTCTAAGCGTCTTGGGCGACGTCCGGAGCAGTAATGGCAGGCGATAGACTTCCTATGATGTGAGTGTGTGCGTGTCCGCTTGTACTTATTAGCGTTCCAACTTCTTAAGGGTACCTCGGTTCGGGATCAATTGGGACTCCGTCCTTCTTTTTTTATTAGGTCCATGTTTTTTGTAGTAAAATTTTAAAATGTATCGAGTTTCTTCATTAGATTCACCCATCTTCACAGTACGAAAAACAAATAAAAATCACACATTTTCCTAATTTGAATATGGAATTATCTTCTTTAAAATTTAAACTTTTAATGATAAAACCAGCCAGATACAAATAGTATAGCCAAAGAGATTTTATTACAAGTTCATACTTACTATAATGCGAAAAGACTTTTTCCCCAACCTAATAATATGAGTTAAAGTCACAAAAGTTTAAAAAGTGTTACGATTGATTGTATTTTGTAAAATATATTTTAAAATCATCTCGCTTAATTTTATTTAATGCAAGCCTCCAAAATAATATTTTTTTATGTATTAAACACAAGCGCAATTTTTAATTGTAAATATTAGCAAAATCAGCAAGAGATTGACGAGATAAATACGTCGCTAGTTCTATTTGTAGTCCAATATATTTTTAACAATTTTGTACTAAGTAGGTACATCAGACAACTTTGTACTAGCAACTCGTAAAGTACATTTTTCAGCGGGCCGTTGGTTGGACAGCCCTGCTTGTGCTAGAAATTATGTGTTTAGAGTAGGTTGAGTGATTTATCCCTAGCTGATATCAGAGTTTTTAGGCCGACCAAAGTCTCTAACATAACGACGATTGTTTATTTTGATTGTACAAGTTGACGTGTCATCATTATCAATCAACTCACGGTAGGTAGGTAATGCCCTATTTTATATGCTACTCACGATTACCTATCCCAGAACGAACCTGCTGTACCTGCGAACGAAGCTAGTCCAAAGGTGGGCTCCCGGTTTTCTAGCTACTAGCTAAACCACCCCAGCTTCGCACGGGTTAATTATTTATTTTTACGCCTTATCTCCTAAGGAAGAGGGAAAAGATAAGGGAACAGGATGAATGGATGAAACGCCGAATAGAGGCAGGTGCGCCACCTATCATCTTTCCCCCCTCTCTTCTCTCTTTCCCATAGTATAGGATAGGATAGGAGGAGGAATTACAACTAAGTACATATTTTTACTTTTATCCCCTCTCCCGAGGAACCCGTGCTGAATTTCGGGATTAAAAGTAGGTATATGCTATAGCGTACTTCGTAATATAAACTCAAATCATGCCAAGTTTCATTTGAATCCATTCAGTAGTTTCGGCGAAATGCTCAGCCAAGATACAGACAGACAGACGGACAGACAGACTGACAAAAATGAAAAAATGTATACTTAGATACTTTTTTGATTGTAAATACATACACAGAATACAATACAACACCCATCATAGAACAAACATCGATGTACATCACACAAATGTTTGTCCCAGGTGGGAATTGAACTCACAACCTATAGTTCAGAAGGCAAAGCTACTACAAACTGAGCTATCAGGGCAATCATAATGGAGCCCTCAAAAAAAATTCAATACATTATCTTCAATGTACAGATTTGGACCTGTTACAGTTTTATTATAAGTAATATAGATAGATATATTATATAAGTAATAAACCGGGCACTATAATATTATTATAATAGGTAGATATATTTTTCACGGAGTTTCATCTGGAATTGTTTATCTTTGACAAACTCTAGCTCATTGTCAAACCTACGAGTGTGGCGCCCCTGGTGGCTCTTATTAATAACTTTGTGTCCAACGCTCAAGGTCATTGGCGTATGTTAAGCTCTTAAGTACTATGCCTCCAAATCTGTCTGTCTGTCTGTCTGTCTGTCCAGGCTATAAACTATCTTGAAACGTAATAGGTAGTCGGCTGAAACTTTCACAGAATATGCGTTATTACGGCAAATTACCTAACCAATACTCGATAAAATAAAAAAGGAAAAAATGAAGAGTCCTCCCGTTTAAGAATGCTGCTTTTGAAATAGTACATTATGATACAAGTGTGCAAAGTTGATCATTGCACTCGAGGCGGTAATATGCGCGCGAGCCGCAGGCGAGGCCGTTACGGGAGCCGAGAGTGTAATGATCAATGCACACGCATTTTATACGACGTTTATTATCATAGTTTTGCGTATAGTATACATACTTAGGCCCGATTTCACCAAATTAGAATAAATCTTATTCCAGGTATAACTTTCCAAGAACAACCGAGTCACGCGAATATAGCCCTTATACCACCAATTTTGTGAAGGAATAAGACTTATTCCTTGGATACAATCAAAATGGCGTCTTTTTTGTGTAATTTCATTTGTCAATTAGCTGTATCCAAGAGTAACGAATAGCCGTATACTTGGAATAAACGTTGGTGAAATCTGGCCTTATATGGATAGTCTACAATCGAACCGAGAACCACCTTCTTTTTTAAGTCGGCTAAAAAACAAGTAGGTTGGCATACAACTTCTTTTTAATAAGTCTATAACCGAGATGTGCGAATTACAATAATACAAGCACTTGCTACAAGAAATATTAATACGTATCTCCACACGTTGGATTCTCGCCAAAGATATCAATGCGTTGAAACGCGAATTTGTTAAGTTTTGCTAACATATCTTGGGTAGTGCATATTGACGATGGGTAGGACGAAATCAGAACATCGAACTGACAACCGATGGGGAAGAAGGTTCTCGAGTGACGACCACGAACCGGAAAACGCAGCGTAGGCCCCCCACTAGGTCGACCGACGATCTGGTGAAAACTGCGGGGAGCCGATGGATGCCGGAGGCGAGCAGCCGCTCTCTGGGGGAGGCCTATGTTCAGCAGTGAACGTCTTCAGGCTGTTGATGATGATGAAGACGAAATCTTGTATTAGTATAATATTTTTGTTGAACATTTATAATCTTATTTTTCGTAAGTCAGTTCAGTTATTGTATATCTTAAAAAATGTTGCAATGCGCGAGCGTGTTAGTGGATCCGCGTAGGGAGAAAATATAGCAGCTTTGAATGAAAAATGAGTGTAAAGAAAGGAAACTTTCCGTTCTCCATGGAGCCCTACGGGGCTAGAAAAGTTAATTATCCCAGTTTCTTGGTTTTTGAAGAGCACTTTAAATTTTAATGTTAAACAAATAGTTCAAAACATGAGCAAAATCGGTCAAGACGTTGTTGAGATATAAGTAAGGTTTCTCGGGCAACGAGCTATGGAGAGAGCTATGCTCGGTGTTTCCCTGCGAGATAAGATCCGGAATGAGGAAATCCGCAGAAGAACTAAGGTGACCGATATAGCTCTTAGAATTAGCAAGTTGAAATGGCAATGGGCAGGCCACATCGCTCGTAGAACTGACAACCGATGGGGAAGAAAGGTTCTCAAGTGGCGACGACGAACCGAAAGACGCAGCGTAGGCCGTTCCCCCACCGACGATCTGGTGAAAGCCGCGGGGAGCTGGTGGATGCAGGAGGCGAGCAGTCATTCAAAATGGCGCTCTCTGGGGGAGGCCTATGTTTAGCAGTGGACGTCTTCAGGCTGTTGATGGTGATGATGAAGGTTTGAGTTCGGGACACATACCTAGGTACTATAAATGTAAAGTCATACCGTAGGTATGGTCCCGGCGCGTTGGTGTCAGTATATACAGTGCCCCATGTCTTGCCATGTATACCTACGGGGTATATATATAATGTACTGTGTATTCAGCTAGAGAACGGGCAGCAGCAGTCTCCTCGGTACGTTAAAATCTTCTGCTATCACCGGTACATTACTAAGGCTCCGCTGTCTGTCTGTCTCTCTGCCAGCAAAGACTTCTAAACCTTTTTGTTCACCAGGCTGTTTTTTTTATGCGATTGAATGACGTGACGAGCTAGTCGTTCACCTGATGTTAAGTAACACGGCCGCCCATAACAGTTGCAGTATCACTCGGATCTTTGAAACAGTAAAGTTTTGCGTGACACTGCACTGCGCACGTCATCCTGAGACATCACTCAGTCTAGTAATCAGATTACTAGACTGAGTGATCAGATCATAAAGTCTCATTTGCCCAGTAATTTCACTAGCTACAGTGCCCTTCAAACCGGAACACAGTAGTGCTTGCACACTACTGCTTGGCGGCAGAATAACTGGCAATGCGGTGGTACCTACCTAGACGAAATTTGCAGAAAAGTCCTACCACCTAGTAAAATGTATCTTATGAACGGTAATAGTTAGGTTAGACAGTTGAAATTTTCACAGATGATGTATTTCTGTTGCCGCTACATACAACAAATAGTAAAACACAGAATAAAATAAATATTTAAGGGGGTCCCATACAAAAAACGTGATTTTTTCGCTCGTTTTTATAGATAATGGTACGGACACTACGGAACCCTTTGTGCGCAAGTCCGATTCGCACTTGGTTATTTTAAGTTGGTTTGAAGAAAACACTTAATCCGAAGTCTGATTTTGTTGAAGATGCATACGCAGTGAGAGAATAGGATTAATAAGACCACCGTCTCTTCCCGCGGGTGCCGTAAGAGCCGGCTAAGGGAATATCCAGGGAATGGGTAGCAGCATTCTCTGAGGTACATTAAAATCTGCGATCACCAAGCCGCCTGCCAAGCGTGGCGATTATGGTCAACACTTTTATAACAATAAGCGTCCGAAGTGGCGTTTTATGGGGGAGGTCTGACATGACACACAACTTCCCCTCATACGAAAATTAGTGGTGTATTTCAACCACTAATTTCTAATAAATCACGGGAACCCGTTGATGTCTTTTGTTCCATCCTGCTTTGTTCTTTGTAATTTTGTCTCGTTTTGTTACCTCGCCCCCTGCCCGCGCAGATGAGTCGTGTTTGTACGAGAAATTATGTTCACGAGCTATCAACGGGCTTTATAACCTTTGGAAATTAGTCATCATCATCCTCTTTACCTTTCCCCATTTGTTATTGGGGTCGGCTTCCAATCTAACCTGTATCGGCGAGCTACCAGAATTACACGAGCGACTGCCATCTGACCTCGCAACCCATAAGGAACCAGTAACAGGGATGGTTAGATCAGGCGTCAGATTCTATCAGGCGTCTGACTACCCGTAACGATTGCCATAGATGTTCTTATGACAACCGGGACCGACGGCTTAACGTGCTCTCTGAGGCACGGAGCGATGGCATTGATAACTGCATATAACTTACTAAATAAGCCATTGCCATTTGGTGCAGGTCCGAGGATCGAACCCGGTGCCGTTAGATTGCGAAGCGCACATGCTACCGCGCGCTGGACCACCATCGCTCTCTTTCATAATCTTTGGAAATTAGTAATGATCTAATATTTGACTACATCCGTTCCGTTTCCTGTTGACAGACTACCGACGGGGCCGCTTTGATGTTCGCGGACGAATTTAAGCAGACTCTGGAGCGATACCTCTTTGGAATTTGCCCGCACACCTATAAGGTAAATAAATAGACTATTTCGGATTTCCCAGTTTATTCCATGATGCTTATTCTGCGCTGGTTGCTATTACGCTACAGAACAACATATTTTCACGAAAAAGCTTATCTAATAATGAAACTGTAATAGCCCCTAAGCGTTCCCCCTTAAGCGCCTGCCCTCCCACCCGGTGACGCTGTAAAGGTCGGTCGAGACCAACAGCAATAGACCGTTGAAAAAAGTCATTATTATGAACATAGGTACCTACGTGACGTGTGACAATACGATAAAACATTGCAAGCAACGAAGATGAAGCCACGACTTATCCCAGAGAGTAGGTGGTACCTACTTCCCAGGTAGCAAATCTTCGTCATAAAGACGTCTTTATCAGATCATTCTGTGACGTAAACACGTCCTACAATGACGTCTGGGAGTACCAGAAAAGTACGTACATTTTTCACAGCCTCAAGACGTCATCCTAGGACGTGAAAACGACGACTATTAAAGACGGACTGATGACGTCTTCGCATGTCGTGTTTTTGACGTTCCTAAAAGACGTGCTGTGGTCATTATATCAGGACTTAATTATAACGAATATTGAATGATGATAATTTTATATTATTGTTAATATGACATTCCAAAAAGACTAGAGCATCCCATTTTAGGGGGGAGGGGGGTTACATTAGGCAATTAGGCAGCGGGAAGAAATATTTCCCTGTAATATTAACTAAATCTATTGATTTCGAGTTAGTATGGATTTACTTTCGTTTACAAAGAACGTAGAGTTCTTGCAGGCCTCTGCCTGCCTGGTGGTATTGGCATTGAGGGGACAGCAATGAGTCTATATGCGTGCGTGAAACGTTTGCGTGTACTAATTTGCATGCTGGCGCCATCTAGTTGTTTTGTGGATAGTTCCATCATTTGAAACTAGATGGCATATTTAACAATAATTTTAAATGATCTTAAAATGTTGACATTGCGACGTTCACGTGCGACGAGTTTCGCACGTCCTTAAAAGACCTTAAAATGACGACGTTATGACGTACACATACGCCGAATTCCGTACCGACCCTAAAATTACCTTAAAATGACGTCTTTTTTTCGTCAATGATGACATTTTGCTACCTGGTTATCCTGTCGAAAAGAAGAAAAAAACCTTCGTCACCATCCCATTCATTCTCTTTTCCGCTATCTTTTTCTCCCTTTCCCTCAGGCCTAGGCCATACCTACCTTATACTTATACCTTAAGGTGGAACGTTACACTAGCGCGGCAAATTCAATTTTTTTTGCGTTCTTTTGCCAATAATAGCTTAATTACTCAACGTGATTACATAAAAACTGATTTTGTGCAAATAAACAGAATGTATCAATAAATTACAATTAAAAGTATCACCTACTTATCATTGGTTTAGTGACAAATGGCAATAGACTGAAAAACTAAGAAGAAAATTGTTTTTTGCCATTTATCGCTAAACCAATGATATCTAGGAGATACTTTTAATTGTAGTTTGTTGATACATTCTATTTATTTGCGCAAAATTAGTTTTTATGTAATCACGTTGAGTAATTAAGCTATTATTGGCAAAAAAACGCAAGAAAATTTGAATTTGCCGCGCTAGTGTAACTTTCCACCTTAAACACAGATAACCCCCAATAGATACCGCATGAAAGACGACGACCGCGCACCACGCATTGGCGTAAATGGGTCTATATAAATCACCGCTTCGCAGCACGGCCTTAGTTTCGACCAATTATTAGAGTTCATTATTAGGGCGTCACTCGAAACAGCCAATAATAGCGCATTGGCTGCAGTCCCCGCAACCCGCGCCTTCCGCCAGTTTTGGTGAGCTAGGATCCGAACAAAAATCCCGTAATGCGGTATCTATTGGGGGTTATCTGTGACCTTAAATTACGTTTTACGCGTTTTTCTATGATTTATAGGCATAGCATTTGACCACTGTCTCACCTGATTGTAAGTAATGACGCGGCCTACGGTGGTGCATGCTTGCCTAGAAGATACCCATGGGCGTACCCAGATTTTAGTCCAGGGGGGGGCAAACCCAAAATTTCTTATGCCGGGTTCCCACGATTTTTTTAATACCACTGAAGAGACCTAGAGCCAAGTCATAACTTCACATCAACCCTCTGGCGGCGGCGCCACTAATGTAAATTTGAAAGCATATCTTGGAAACGTGATGCTGGAGTAGATTTTGTCTCTTATTATGTCAGTACAAGCGTGCTGTTTATAAATTAAAATATAGTAAGTACAAACACATAAAAAAAAAAAAAAAAAAAAAAAAAAAAATAGCTTAGCGCACCCAAAGCAAGCGCGAAATCATTCTTTACAAAAACGAAGAACTGACAGAAATATGAAAAGCGCGAGCGAAGCGAGCGCGAACAATTTTTTTGTAAGTATATGTGCCACATTTTATATTTCAGAAAATACGTGCAATGTACGTTCAAGCGTGCTGGTCATGTATTAAAACAAAGTAATAGTACGAGCGAAGCGAGTGCGAACAATTTTCTGTATTTGCCATATTTTATATTTCAGAAAATAGATAGATAGATAGATAAATACTTTATTGTACACACCAAATAATACAATTTTACAAGGCATACAGACATTTACAAAAACGTGTAAAATATTAATTTAATAGCGCGAGCGAAGCGAAGAAAATATTCGTTATTTTGCCATCTTGTACCTCAGAAAATACGTATAGTATGGCCACTTGAGCAGTGTGCAATTAAAGCGCAAAATTTGCATTGAAGTTTTTTTCTCCCATGTCTCTGGATATTCTGGAGCAGCCTCGAACGAACTAAGCAGCGGCTAAAGTTGTAATGTAGCTGATAGGTACTCTAACTCGGCCTTGTCTAACTATCATAAATCAAAGTAAAGCACGAACGGAGTGCTGAAGTTAAATACAATCCAGTAATTTTTTAACCTTGTTAACGTTATGGTGGTTCGCGCACGGAAGGCACAGAGGGCGCTGCAAGATAAGGTGGACGGAGCAAGACATTGGCACTCTATGGCGGGCACTACGATGAAAAAAACAACAAGAAGCAACGACCAGCAACGACTGAAGATGAAAGGACGCAAGAATCAATTATTTTGGGGTAGTATTAATACTACTACTGTTTTGGAAAAGGTTCATTAATACAGGAGAAAGCGAATAAAGGTGTTATTATGAAGAGACGGAGTCTAATTGTTAACAACCTATCAATCAATTAAAAAAGAAGCACTTTTTAACTTTATTTGCTTAAATTAATTCAAATAATTTTATTGTAGTTTGAGTCCTACTCTACTTGGCAGTCTATCTCTACCCATAAAACATTAGACGCAACGCTGCTGACTCGGCTGACTACATAAACAACGTAAGTGTGCCCACGCCCAGTGCATCTGAAAAGGGCCATCAAAATTTAATTTTTCATCTTGATTACATATTGTTTTTACATTTTTTATAATTTTTTTCGACATGGATAGGTAAGCATTCGGAATCCAGGGGGCAGCTGGCAACTTTTCGTCGTAAAACGGATAAACCCGTGCGAAGCCGGGCCGATCATTGTTAGTTCTATTTTCGCAAACAGTTTTATTTTCTAGTTTATTTTTCACAATACTAATTCAATTCTGTTTACAAGACAGGTTTATAGACTAAACAGTGTCGACAGGTAGATGGGATGGTGGATTTATAAACAAGTTAAAGTCAAATCTGTTGATTTACACGATTTCACCTTGGCTTGGGCCTTAATGGATTTTTAGTTTATGTAGGTACGCACTAGCGGTTTTGAAAAGATTGCGACATGAGCCATTTCTACAGTGAAAAGCGTTGTATATAGGCTCTTGTTTTTTCTCTAATCTGTATAGAATACCTACTCTAGCTCTGTGGTAAAAACAAGGCTATACTTTTTTATTTTTTTTGGGTACTGTTTCCACGTTTCCACTAGTCAAAATAAAAATAATCGTTTATGGACATTTCACATAGCGCCATCTATCTAGCCCCAAACTAAGCAAAAGCTTGAACTTTGGCTAGAATACTTAGCTTACATAGCTTTTAGGGTTCCGTACCCAAAGGGTAAAACGGACCCTATTAGGTACTCAGGCTCCGCTGTCTGTCAGTCACCAGGCTATACCTCATGAGCCGTGATAGTTAGACAGTTGAAATTTTCACAGATGATGTATTTCTGTTGCCGCTATAACAACAATTAATGGCTTTTTTTTTATTGCTGAATAGGCCTGAATTATAAGATAGTAAAAGTATTGTAGGTAGGATGTTAATAAAAGTAGGATAGGTGATATTAGTCGTATAAGTAGATGTTGACTTTGAATAGGTAATATTATCAGCAGTCTCATTGGTTGCAGATGCCGCTGGGCAGCAAGAATAAGAACATCACAACTTTGTCGTGCGACATCGACGCAGAGCAACATGACTTGGCTGGCAGGTGAATACAATATAAAATAGTTAGTTATAATATTAGGGCGGTAAGTTGGTTATTACAAACGAGACTTAAGAACTGATCTCACAGTCTAGAAATCTTTTTTAGACTGTGGGATGTCTCAGGATGACGTGCGCAGTGCGCGGTGTCACGCGAAACTTTTATTTAGAGTTCCAAGTGACACTGCAATCTGTAATGGGCGGACGCTTAACACCAGGCGAACGACTAGATCGTCACGTCATTCGTTTACATAAAAAAAAAGAGTAGACGAATGTAAGCCCGAGACAAAGTCGAGGGCTTACCATAGTCACGAGTTTGTAGAAACCAATTCCCGCACGTGTATCATACAACGTTTTTCAACACATTTGCGAGAAAACAGTACAATAGGTAATGAAACAAACTTTTGTTTATTAGTGGGAAAGTCGCAACAAACAATCTTTGATATTTCTAATCTAATATGAAAATGGGCTAAAATGGCGCGCATTTACAATGCAAATAGCGCCACGTGCGTGTGGTGGAAATTAGAACTACATCGTTAGTTTCATTTTCTCTTTAGTATTAAAGTGAGACAAACGCATTGAGCTAAAACTCTTCCAAGGAGTTTCGATCATTCAGCTTATTTATTCTCGTTATGTGAAACTCTTTGGTGAAATTCTTATAGATATATTTTTTATGGAAATTAAAAAAGAACCGTACGCATGACGCTATACAACGGAGGATGCGGTAAAATAGGTACTTAGGTGAGAGTACCTATTTTACCGCACGCTGCGTTGTATGGTGCGTAATGTTTAACTTTCGAACAATGTATACAGGCTTTGTAAAGTTGCATTTTTTGAGCAATTGTGTTGAAAACTCTTTAATAGTAGGTATGCCCACATAAAGCAACACAACATAGAGTAGGTACTGTAAAAGATAGCATAATGAGCGGCCGTATCCCTAATAGTGACCTCTTCAGACAACCTTGTCTACTGTCCATGCTAACCCAGCAGCTGGGTTAGCATGGACGGTAGACCAAATTGTCTTTCCCCGTTTTACGTCACTTTCTTCATACTTCATTATCATCATCATCATCAGCCTGAAGACGTCCACTGCTGAACATAGGCCTCCCCCAGAGCGCGCCACCTTGAGCGGCTGCTCGCCTCCTGCATCCATCGGCTCCCCGCGGCTTTCACGGGCGCCGGCCTACGCTGCGTCTTCCGGTTCGAGGTCGCCACTCGAGAACCTTTCTTCCCCATCGGTTGTCAGTTCTACGAGCGATGTGACCTGCCCATTGCCATTTCAACTTGCTAATTCTAAGAGCTATATCGGTCACTTTAGTTCACCTGCGGATCTCCTAATTCCGCACCATATTAAAAAAAAATATATGCTTTTGCCGAACCAGTAAATTAATTTTCAGTCGTGATTTAAATTGTTGTGCGTGTAGCAAGCACTACGGTAAAATAAAATTTGAATTTTAAAACTAGTACGAGGTACAGGTAGTGACCACACTTTCTGTTTTTACTAGATAATTAGGTGAAATATTAAACAACTATTTTGTACTCATTTGAAACGATCATCGTGTAGGTACTGCGCACCCTCTATCAATATATTTACTGTTCAGCCTACAGAGCATTTAAAAAATGACGCTTCGCACTGAAAGTTGCATAATTTTTTCGTGCTCTGTGGTTCAACCAATCACTTACGGGTAAAGACAGTTCACCGTAAGATGTCCCCTGTAGGGTTAGCACGGCCGGTAGACAAAATTGTCTTTCCCCTGTTTTACTCCAAGCAAGTATGAAGAAAGTGACGTAAAACGGGGAAAGACAATTTTGTCTACCGTCCATGCTAACCCAGCTGATGTACGTATATTATTTAAAAATATGCAAGTATTATCGTAAAAGTAAAGTAATATGTAAGCATTATCTAAACTTGTATGTACCCACCACAGATTAATATGTTTTACTTGCATATTTTTAAATACGGTGAACGGTCTGTAATGTTAAAACATTTGTCAACAGAGGGAAAAGGACATGAAAACATAACCACTGAAATAGAAGACCTTTATACATGGCACGGCTCCAAAGAAAACAAAACTAATTTTCATAACAAAAAGCCAAGATTGGACCTCTTTATGTTAATTGTTTCGAACACAAAACAATTAGGTAGTTAATGTTGTTAGGTCGTTGTTAGGTCTGGCGCACTTCGTAATATTACTTACGTCAGTTAGTACATACTACTTTCTGTTTTGCGATACTACAGTCCGACAAGTACATAGGTAATATAGATATAGAAGTTGTCGGTGGCAATTTGAAGAACTACACAAAATTTCATGTAAATTTTATCAATGAGGAGTTTTATTTAAAAAAAAACACTGGTTCCGCTTCGTTTTTACATGGCGCTGTAAGTACGTAGTTTAAACCTTTCAAACCACAGAGTAGTTTAAACATAAGAAAATGCTTAGACGACCTACAAAGAAATGTCAAATTCAGTTGAGTGGACCACGAGTACATTGCCTGTAGTATCTCCTAGTAGTCTGAGGTGCATTCTTATTGAGTAAATTAAAGTACAGTAGATCTGCGAGATAGATAAACGTTAATATTATGATCCAAAATATAGCCGAGGTATCTCGCAACGAAACTAAATAAAAACGAAAGAGTTTAAAGTTGTCAGACACATTTCCTCTAACCGGTGGTCTATGCTTGAAACAGTGACAGTGACAGCTTTTAGTAAAACCACAACTGGCGCCATCTATTGGGTCATGCATAAAATACAATTTCTTTTTTTTAATAAAACGGCTCATTATTGACTTAGGTTGCTTGACACATCTTTGGTATAAATAATTAGAGATTTGGAACAATAGTTTAACCTAAATACCTGACCTCAGGACAAATTGATAATAATTTATGTAACCAGTGGCGCCATAGCCACCATTAGAATATACTTGCCATGCCTAGCTGACCTAATAGGTTGGCAGTGCCGAAACTGCACTGCACATAACTTAACAGTAATTCTAGGCAAGCATGCACCATCGTAGACTGCGTCATCACTTTCCTTCAGGAGACAGTGGTCAAATGCCTATAAACAATTAAAAAAATCTAACATGTTTTAAGAATAACTTATCTTTTAAGATTAGGCACTTATGTTACACCTTATTACATAATGCAATAAATAAATAAATCTAAATCTTAATAAAAAATGGAACAATATTTTGACCTAAATACTTGAACTCTGCACAAGAGTTCCAAAGGTCAAAAAAAGGTCAAGGTTTAGGTCAAAATGTTAAGCTAAGTATGCGACGGTGGCGCCATTGTTACGCCAAGTTATACATGTGAGAATGTACCTCCAATGGTTGTTATTTTTTTAGATTGGCCACACTAGCCCTGCGAGCACACACCGCATCACGAACAGATTGTTCGAGACTCGGTGCAGCGCTCGCGAACACGCTCGGCGAGCTTGCTCGCACCGCTGCCAACAGACAAGCTTATAATGCTGGTGAGATATTAACCATCAACCAAACAGGAGGGTGTTATAAGTGAAGAGTCTTCATAAGCAGCCTGAAGACGTCGTCCACTGCTAAACATAAGTCTCCCAAACAGAACGGCACTTTGAGCGGCTGCTTCCACCCAGCATCCATCAGCTCCCCGCGGTTTTACCCAGATCATCGATCCACCTAGTAGGGGGCCGGCCTACGCTGTGTCTTCCGGTTCGTGGTCGCCACTCGAGAATCTTTCTTCCCCATAGGTTGTCAGTTCTACGAGCGATGTGGCCCACTGCCACTTCAACTTGCTAATTCTAGACCGATAAACGGTTACCTTAGTTCTCCTGCCACCTACTTTCGTTCCATAAATATGGGCCTATATGTGAAAAATAATTAGAAACGCGTAAAAAAAGATTACAACTGATTATGGATTGATGCTGGCACTGTGGGAATTGTTAAATAAAAAGTAATAGAGAAATAATATAATAATAATATACAATGTGTGGGTATATCACGCAGCGCCATCTAGCCCCAAACTAAGTAAACTAACTAATTATATGGTTATATAATATAACCTACCAAGTTTCGTATTGACATTTTATTGTGGCAAGGTACCGAATTTCGCAATCCATTTCGAGATTATACTGTTAGAAGGAAGAAAAAAGAGGAAGAAGAAGAAGAAGGAGGAGGGAGGGTGAAGAAGGTCATATAAAAATATGAGATTTTTATATTTAATATTTCTCAATTTAAGTTATTAAAAAACAAAGTAATGAATCCTACAAAGTCAAAACGTATGGTTCTCACACATAGTACCTACAAGCTTTGCTTTTGCGTTAAATGACAATAGATGGCGCTGTGTGAAGTTCACCATGGAACAAGGAGGAGAGAAATGACAATACACCAAGAAAACAGCGTAGATCAAAAATATGCCTAAAACTATATATGCCAAAACCCCATTTAAACCTAGATGGCGCTGCAAAATGAGCGGGCTATAAGTTAAGCGCAGATCCGAAATATGCCAAAAAACCCGTTTTAACCTAGTGCGCCGTAGGCGTAGCTACCCGTACAGCCCGCTCATTTTGAAGCACCATCCAGGTTTAAAACGGTTTTTTGGCATATTTCTGATCTGCGCTCAACTTATAACCCGCACATTTTGCTACGCCATCTAGTTTAGGGCATATATTTGATCTACGCTGTTTTCTTGGTGTATTGGCATTTCTCTCCTCCTTGTTCCATGAGATCACTTAATAACTGTTATTTATAAAGTAATCTATAGGGAAACCTATTAACCTACTTGCGTAATACCATCAATTTAGCGTTTTAATAACTTTGATTAAAAAAAATTAAAAATTCTTTTAAAATTCTCTAAATCATCAGAGTCAAATAATATATTTTCTTGTAATCAGTTGGCCAGTGTTAATTAAAGAGTTATTCCAGTAATTATAAAAAAAAACTGATTATAATTATAACCTAATTTCACAATTTCAGACGCGGCCGCAGCTGCGACAGAAGCAAAGAAACGCAAGCTGTCCAAAAGCCAGAAGATGAAGATCCAAGCGAAGCAGCGCACCGCACTCGCTGTCAGGAAGAAGGCTGCAGCCGTCGCCGCCGCCGCCGCCGCTAAAATGGCGTCTTAGATTAGAATAGTTTTAATATTATCCTTGAAAGCCTAATTAAAAATCAACTTTGACCTAATTGAACATTTTTTTCTTAGTTTTATTTACCTACTTTATATACAAGGTACCTACACTAAAATGCCTGTCTGCACTAAAGTACGACAGCTCTTAAGTTCGCACTTAACTCTTTGTAGGATGTACATTGTACAATGAAGACGGCGGTCTGCCAAATGAGCCGTCAGTAGTACCATTGATGGACTAAGGACCATAGGCCCCGGAACATACCATGTGTACCAAGTTTCGTCAAAATTCGTTGAAAAATGCGACCCGTACGTGAGTACGTACATCCGGACAGACGACAGAAAAAATCCCGAGATGAAGATAGGCATGGATCATATCACAAGGAGCAGGTGAAAAATCATATGATTTTATTTTTCATAAATCACTCTGCTACTTTTTGTCAGACACTCTGCTACAAATCACAGTGTGGTAATCCGGCTCCGGATTTCACAATACGAGAGTAGCATAAGCGGTGAATATCAAAACATATAATTTTATTTATGCTCCAGTAAACAAACAGACCTAAAGAGTATAATTTTATTAACATTGTGGTGTAGCGGTGAACTTTGATCTTGTTTAACTTTAGAGTAGCGTTAGATTACTTAGTAATCATTTGTAGCAGGTCGCAACTTCACTAGGTTGCTCCTAAATCACATTTCTGTTCCATTTCATAAAGTACAGCCAGTCGCTATTGATCATAAATTCATTAGGCATACGAAAAATCACAGGTGAAATCACGGTGATAAAAATAAATCATATGATGAAATGACAATGATTTTAAAGTAGCAATCATTTCCATGCCTAGAAGCAGTCTCGCTCACTTCCTTCGCCAACAAATCAAAGGGAGGATTATAATTAAGGCTGCTGTATACGCAGATCCACATCTCGGTCGCGCATTGCGACATTTTTGAAGATATTAAATAACTGAATTAACTTACGCAGAATCTATCTAAACTATATGATCATGAATAACATTACAACTGTTCAACAAAAATATCATATTAATCCAAACATATTTCAAAAAACATAAGTTAATAACTTTATGCTCGCTATATATCTATGAATCCTGTGTATTTATTAAGCAGAATCCGCAATATTATAGAATCGAGTCATCAATTTCTAGCAATAATAGGCCAGTACGTAGCATTAACAAAAAGAAAGAACATTGTCTAGCCGCTATTTGTGATGTAAAGAAAGGACGACCAAAAACAACACATTTTCTTAACAGCGCTTTGCATGTCCCAGCAACGTTGTATAACCATTTGCCTAATTGTATGAAAACTGTACAAAGTGAACATTTTAAGAAACTTTTATTTAAACTATTGACTGACAATTGTTTTTATACACTGGAGGAATTTTTTGAGTGTAAATTTATATAGGTTTAAATAAATATTATAGGTACAATTACAATTAAAGAACAGGAATGAATTGAACAATCTTAATTTTAATAATGGAACGATGTAAATAAATGAAGAAATGTATTGCTTTAGACTATTAAGTACCTATGACATGACTATGTTTAAAATGTATATGTTTAAAATGTATATGACGTTCGTTCGATACTGGTTTGAATTAAATCAAGTCAGTCATCCCAGCCTATTGCATGCTACAATGGCATGTTACAGGTGGGACTATATAAATGTAGCAATAAGACCTGCGTCCTGTAACCCTGTGACAGCAATAAATGAATTATGAATTATGAACAATATTTAATAAATACAACGGTATCAAAGTTTTTTTTTCATTCGTAACCGTTTTTATAAATAAACTTGTTTGGATTAATATGATATTTCTGTTGAACAGTTTTAATGTTATTCATGATCATATAGTTTGGACAGATTTTGCGTGAGTAAATTCAGTCATTTAATATCTTCAAAAATGTCGCAATGCGCGACCGAGATGGTGGATCTGCGTATACAGCAGAGCAGCAGAGCCTTGGGTAACGTGTGAAGCCTACTTTAGACAATGGCTGCTATAAAAAAATAATCAGAAACAATGGCGTTCTACTTTTTTTTCTTCTCATGCTAAAATCTTCATCATAATTAAATATTCCATGAAAAATAAAATAAAACTTAACTTTAACAAAAGTAATAAAAATGACAGGTGAAAATTGTTTAATGATGGCTATTCTTAAAAATAAAATAAAACACAGGGAAATCTATAAAAATGCAGTCTATTTACAAAATACGTGTACAAAAATTTGATTTTTCTATTTAAACTATGTCGTCATTACAAAACTATGGAGTATTGTTAAAGTCTTGTGGTACCGCACTATCTATAGGAGGGTAGCTAGGCAATGTTCCAGCTAAGGAACAAAAATCGCCACAAAGGAGACATTTCAAAATGGGCCACCCTATATGTACAGCACTTCAAAAAAACCAGAAAATTTAGAAAAAATGAAGAAGTCATCATAATTAGCACTGTTGTACTCTTTAGGGGTCGAGCAACATATTTAAACATTACTTAATTTTAATTAAAGGTTCTGAACGTAGCCCAGTTGGCATTGTGAGGGATAAATACAATGCCATAGAGCGTACATGTTTGGAACACAACTATTTTTTTTGCCATGAAAACTATTAGGTATCTACCATTAAAAAAAAAGTTAAAAAGTTAAAAAGGTTAAAAAGTTCCTATAAATACCACGTGATTAATGGACGACCCTTTAATGCCTCAAAAAATAATATTCGACCCATATTTTGGCTACATTATCAATATGGCGGCGCTTTAATTACCGCCATGCCTGCCAATACGTTATTGCATACTCTTAGATGCTCGTGCCCGCCATGATAGATTAGCGATTTAGTGTTGCCAGCAAAAACATATTTTTTGTTTTAAGCCAAAAAAAAATATAAAAAATGGATAGTACAAAACGTTTCTAACATATCACCGATTCTATAATATAGCGTACATACATATAGGTGGCCCAGACTCCATACATATCTGGAAGGTCTCTTTTTTTATCAAAATATGTTTAATACAATGAATATAATCGGAACGGGCTATACACCTGGTAGAATGTGTTTTAAACTTAATCATATATTCCTGGATTCTCTGTCTCGCTCGCGCATTGCGGCATTTTTGCAGACATTAAATATGTTACGAAAATCTGTCCATAGAAAATTCAACTCCTACTAGACATTGTGATGTCTCAGGATGACGTGCGCAGTGCAGTGTAACGCGAACTTTCTATAAAGTTCCGAGTGACACCGCAACTGTTATGGGCGGCCGTGACGCTTAACATCAAGCGAACGACTGGCTCGTCACGTCATTCAGTAACAAACTATTAAGAGAGAAGCTAGACAGAGATGAAGCTCCAAGCCGAGCCAACCATCACTTTTTTTTTCTCAACGTGTTTTATTCAAAAAAATCTGTGAATAGTAACCATAGCCATTATTCTAATGGATATAAGACACAATTCTAAGCATTGAGGCACAATCGTTACGACTATCTACTACAATACATTTAGCTGCCTTATCGTAATATATACAGTCTTAATCTACCCGCATTTTACTTCGCTACGTTTGATCAGATAAATGAAATTACTGGGCATATGTCACACGTGTAGATAGATAGAAAATGCAGACATTTACTATACAGTAAGCATTACATTACTTTCGCTCTTACTAACATTTGATAACTTTATCTCAGTGACATTGCGTCATAAACAGACTACGGGCCTGTTTTTTTTGCAATATTTTTGTGTTATTATTAACATTAAGTGCAACAAACACTAAAATAAAATAGTAAAATGTAGTGCGCCTTTGTGCGGCAACGTTTCTTAGAGGAAAACACCGGAATTATCTTTTCACCAGTAAGTTTTGATGTGCATGCCACTGTGTGCGTGAGATTTGCATGTTGTAAAAAGCGGCACGCAATATTTCTATTATGTTAAGTCTGCTTACTTTATAGTATCAGATGTCGGTGAGAAAATGCTTTATAGCACAAACAAATGTAGGTACATTAGCGAAGCACGACTAGCCGTTTCTAACCGATCGGTAAAGTTAAGCAACGTTCGCTGCGGTCACTACTTTGATGGGTGACCGGTACAGCAAAGTGGTATTTACAACTGAGCGCTACCGTGCTTCGGAGGGCACGTTACTGTTTTCGTAAGACAACAGTCGTTAAGCCAAGTCAGAAGCTTTTGGGCGGCCTTAAAATTCTGACCACTTGCCTACACGAGAAGAAGAAGAAGAAGAAGTTGAACATATGTAATGTTATTTTAAGGTTTTAAATGATATAAAATAAATTTTACCATTTGATACCTTCATCACGACTATACAAGCCTTAAGGTGGATGGATAGTCCACCATAAAGCGGGATATTCAAAAATCTTAGTGCTTTAGCTCTACAAAGCCGATATGCAAAACACGGCGCTATTTCTACGCGTTATTTAGCTTCGTTCTTGTGTGAGAACATGCTGGCCGGCCTACCCACAGTGTTCGACATTGCCAGTTCGAAATGTACCATCTATATATCACCCAAATTCGAGATGCAATATTTACTGTCATTTTTTTTTCTTATATTTTGGCTCCACACAAAGTGTATTTAGCCAGTGTCAAGTTTTATAATTTTTCATTGTATTATGGAAATTTTCACTTAAAGTCAAGTCATAGTCACAGTCAGAGTAGTCATAATCTAGTCTAAGTCATAATCCAGTCTAAGGCATGCCCTAGTAAAGTGGTGGCAACTTTACTAGAGGCTTCTATGGAATTTTGGAAGCAACACGAAAAACCACGTTTCACTACATTATATCACTTGCCCACACTCATGCTCGTAATTCAGCACTTAATGCGTAAAACACCACCAATTTTAAACATTAACACTGGAAAAAGCACAAGTTTTGTAAAATAATACAATGCACCGACGTGAACTTGGTGGTGGGCGTGCTCTCGGGGAGGCCTATGTTCAGCAGTGGACGTCTTCAGGCTGTTAATGATGATGATGAAGGTATATTTATAGCTAACACATAAGTATTTGTATATTCAGTTTGTTTGTTACTGCTATTTGCAAAATTCTGTCTCCACCGATCAATCTCCCTCGTTTATTTTCTCTATCCACGCGACATTGGCGAAATTGTGGCAATCCCGCAGATGCCATAACAATAATAAAGTTGAAGGTTCAAGGTTTATCAAAGCGACAGGTATGTCCAGTAATTTCACATTTTACATAATTGCACTTCAAATTTGAACACAAATGAAGTAATTCTGATCACAATAGCGTTTTTTTTAAGCTAAATACTGCTATTTGTTGATTTAATACTGCTATGTTTTGGTCTTTTTGATCTAACTTAATTATCGTGTTTTGTTTGTGGGCGTCCTATGGTAGAAACCCACAGACCATTGAAAAATATGACGCTCGCATCGCGCGAAGCGTTTTTTTTCGCTTGCTCTGTGGTATAAACTGCATCGAATATGGTCAAGCATGACCTCGACCGAAATATACATAATAATATCAAGAGGAATGCTAATACACCAAGAAAACACCGTAGACGATTTCATTAATTCCAAGGTGATCATTAAGATGGCGTTAGGAGTATCGAAACGTAGTTTAGATGAAGAAAACACAGAATAAGATAACAGTTACTACTGCGGGATTTTAGTGACAACTATAGCCCGCTCATTTTGCAACGCCATCTAGGTTTAAAACGGTTTTAGGCATATTTTTGATCTATCTACGCTGTTTTCTTGGTGTATTAGCATTCCTCTCCTTGTCCCATGATAATATTAAGTTTAAATAGCGAGGACATGCCAATAAAAAAAGGGTAGGTTGAGAAACCCGAAAAAAAAGTTATTACATACATAATTAAATAATAATTATAATTGGATGATTTATTTTTCCTGTATAAAAAAATGTATTTTTTAGGCAGTCGTAAAAACAAAAATGAAATATCTCATAAAATGACAGTTTTTTTTTTTCCTTCCTCATTCGAGGTAATGACAAAGTTATAAGCATTAAAATACAGGAATAGAAAGAGACAGAGCAAACTTTTAGTGACGTCACAAATTACTACTCCAACTACTTCAACTTTTGGTTAACGGCCTTTGTGGTGATGCCATCCCACCGCAATTCTGCCAATTCAGTAATATATCCACCAATTTACTGTGGCATTTTGCCTTTGACATAACCGTACGAATTTCTCACTTGACATTGGCAGAATTATCGCTAAAAAGCCATTAAAAGATGAAAGAGATATTCATTGTTTTTTTATAAAGTTATTAACATTTGATCTCGTTGCAATAGTTTTTTGTTTTTGTGTTGGATTCGTTTTAATCGCGAGAATTTAAGAAATACTATAATTTAATTAGCTCCTTAGGACGCCCTTACAATAATTATTCATGATTATTCCTAATTATAGCTAATAAGTAATAATTAAACGCTTTAAAATCCCCTATAAAAATACTGGTATACTTCACTTTGTACATTATTTTCCATAATTTTAATATTAATTATATAATACAAAAAACAGCTGTCATGAGAATGGCAACTTCGAAGTAGCGAACATTTTTCATAATTGCAACACTTATATACAACACAGTATACAAAAAAACCATAATCTGTGATGATTTTAGAATATTATGCATTGTTTTTATTTTTGAGTAAATGGCTTTACTAGTCTTCTATAGAAAGTATTACCATGGAAGAAGGAGAGGAATGCTAATACACCAAGAAAACAGCGTAAATCAAAAATACGCCCCAAACTAGATGGCGTTGCAAAATGAGCGGGTTATAAGTTAAGCGCAGATCAGAAATATGCCAAAAAACCGTTTTAAACCTGGATGGCGCTGCAAAATGAGCGGGCTGTACGGGTACCTGCGGCGGGCTAGGTTTAAAACGGTTTTTTGGCATATTTCTGATCAGGGCCCTAATTCTGTATGACCACTTTACGATTCCTTGGTTCGAAACCACGCGAATTCCTTGTCTTACATAAGAAATCTGCAAAAATCTATTCTCTATGAAATGAGAACGAAACCGCGCGAAATGAATGTGGAATTAACTGGGATTGGCGCGATTTGAACTGTCAAAAATCATATGTTCCACTCAGGCGCGTTCCGAAACATCAACTCGTTCGAAGTTACCACCACTTATGTCAATATTAATTATTCAAAATAAAACTAATTTTAATGTAAAGTGAAGGCTAAAGGTTTTCTGTCAATTTTTAATAATTACCCATGGCTTTGTTATATCACAACATAAATATAAGCCATTACTTTATTATAATTTTTAATGGTTTTGGGATGAGAAATATTTGAGTTCTAACTCGGAGCGCACTCGAGGGATAAAAACCTGTCATAGATAATTTCTCTTAGATTATACAGAATACAAAAATTGTCGATTCCTTGGTGTGACACGATTTGAACAAGACACGATAACGACGTGGTTTCTGTATCGTGTGGAATCTGTGTTTTCATACAGAATTGTGGCCCTGCGCTCAACTTATAACCCGCTCATTTTGCAACGCCATCTAGTTTTAGGCATATTTTTGATCTACGCTGTTTTCTTGGTGTATTGGCATTCCTCTCCACCTTGTTCCATGGTATTGCATAGTAAAATAATCATAAAGTGTTTTCAATGGCAACATTATTATTTTTAGTGTTGCCAGTATCTAATAATTTTTACATTCAATTGCCCCCTTATTCATAAAAAAACGTATTTCGTAACAAATATAAGATTGGTAGTTTTCCTGTAACCATTTTGATTTAATTAATTTTAACCGACTATCAAAAAGTAGAAGGTTATAAGTTTATTTGTTTCTGTTTTTATGTACAACAACTCTGACTCTGTGAATCTAAAAATTCAAGACACCTGAGAAAGGTCTTACTAAGATTAAACATTTATTTTAAAATAAAATTAATTAAATGTCGATATTTTATTTCTAATGTTATAAGTTAGTTTTATAAATAAGGGGGTGAGTAATTTAGACATAAAATAATTAAAACTAATTAAGTTTTAAATACGAATAATTATAAAAAAGCGTCTAAAATTATGACGTAATTTAAAATAATCCAAAAGTTGCCTCCATGCGTTAAAAATTAGAAATACTTAATCAATATTTATTCTAATTGCTTAAAATTCATTGGTGTTGCCACAAATCTTAATTTACTTATTTTATTGCCAGCGCTGATCACATTTTCTACCAACTACGTTACTGGAATTGCCAGCTTCCAAAAAATACTTGTAAAATACTACTGAATTAAATAATTAATAAAAAACTGAAAGCTGCATTTTTAGATGTTATAAAATAGTTTTTTTTTTTACGAGATCTTATAATTACCCAACTGCGATGCTTGGATTCTCACATCAGAGGTGCTGGTTCGATTCCTGGGCTGTGGACAACATTTCACTTTTCCAAGGTACCAAAACTTTTTTTTTGTTTAATTATTCAGTATTTCTCAAGTAATTATAAAAAACAAATAAAGTGTGGATTTATGATATCGACGTGTGAAGCCTTTTGTACAAATGACAGTATGAGAGTTAAAAAAAAACCGGCCAAGGGCGAGTCGGACTCGCGCACGAAGGGTTCCGTACCATTATCTATAAAAACGAGCAAAAAAAATCACTTTTGTTGTACAGAAGCCCTTTTAAATATTAATTTTATTCTGTTTTTAGTGTTTGTTGTTATAGCGGCAACAGAAATACATCATCTGTGAAAATTTCAACTGTCTAACTATCACGGTTCATGAGATACAACCTGGTGACAGACGGACAGCAGAGCCTTAGTAATAGGATCCGTTTTACCCTTTGGGTACGGAACCCTAAAAAGACTTCAAGGGAGAGGCGTTTTATTTTTTCTATCTGTCTTCTAACTAAAATCCTTATTTAGCCTCAATTCAGCCAGAATTTAAAGAAATTCTATAAAACTCAATGAATGCATTTGCACAATTTGTTTTATAAATAAAAATTTGTTTGTTTGCTTGCCACGACACGCACACACAACATTTTCATAATTTAAATTATTGAGGACGAAATTGAAATATTGATACACTGTCACACTGTGACACGCAATCTGTTATGGGCGGCCGTGTCGCTTAACACCAGGCGAACGACTAGCTCGTCACGGCATCCGTTTACATAAAAAAAAACTGTCGTTTAATTTTGATTTCAGCAAATCACAAGGGTAAGTAAGGAAAATATTTGTTATAGGAAAACCAGCCAGCGAAATGCCAGAAAATGTCGAAAACGCGTTCAGGGCACATGAACGGCGCAATTCCTGCATGCATCATGTGAATAAGGTTAGCAAGAGGATTATCGAGCATAAGATGGATATAAACAAATCTTTCATCATAGATGTATGCTCAAATGAAGAAAACAGTGACAGTGATGAAGATTTTGATGATGATAACTGTTATGAAAATTCTATAGACATACAATTACAACCACTTGAAATGTTTCCTGCAGAACACAATTGTATAATAGTATAAAAATCTGAATTATTATCGTTTTGCTGAGTAGGACCTCTCAGTAGCACGCTATTTCCAAATATTATTCCTTTGATTTATTATTTTCTATTATAGTGCCCGTTTTCACCAAAGATCCCTAAACTACACCCTAACTAGGAATCCCTTTGGCTAAGGGCCCCTTAGATTTGACCCTTACCTAAATTCGTTTTTACAGCGCTGAGTGACACTTAAATTGTAAAGTGACGGTTTATTCTTTTCTACGGTTTCGGAAAACCGTACGTTGCCGATTTTCGTTATTTTATTTATATATTTTAGAGAATAATCGTCAAAAATACAAGCAACAAGCTTTATTGATATTAGCATTAGAGATTGAATATATTATGCATCCGAAAAAATTAAAACATATACCTTTTCTGGCGTTATGCGGGTAGAAACAATCGCCAAATACAACTGAAAAAAAAACTGGCGTTTTGATAATTTAACCTGCCACTTAACGCTAAGGGTTTGAGCTTCGGCCCCCTAAACATAGGCGATCCCTTAAGCTTTGGGTGTCCCTTAATCGCCGGTGAAAACAAAATTACTGTCAGATGTCACTTAAATTTTTTATAAGGGGCCCTTAAAATTTAGGGATCTTTGGTGAAAACGGGCATGAGTATTACAAATTATGCATGTAAATCAACGACGTCTAAATTAGACAAAACAATCGATTTTATTTATCGTGATGTTTCCGTGAAAACAAGGACATTGTATTAACTGGTAGCCCTGAAAGCGCACCCACGCCCTCCTGTCAATGTCATCCACGCGCCAAAAGATCCTTCTAGCACTGTATTATTATAATGGTATATCATATGTATGTGATCGTTGGGCGTTTTTTTATTAACTATTGCCTGCGCAGTAGCAGGCTTGCATCGACTTACCATAACCCCATAATTTTCCTCCCAAAACTAAAGAAAAGGTAAAATTTCTCAAGTTGCCACTCTTACCTGAACATTTCATTTTTACCCGAAGCAAAAAGGAGGGTTATGATTTTGACCATTTTTTTTTTAATTAAAAATTAGCTATTAGGCAACGAATCTCGCCAAGTGCAGTACCAATTAGAATTAAACATGGCTGCGTAGGGGTGTTTTCGTTTCTTATGGAGTCGGAGTGATTCTTCAGATGCGTACCAGTACTGTGGACATTTGTCGAACGGATATTTCTCAGACTCTTTCACGTACGGCTCTGAAGGTTCCACTGGAAATGCAATAAAAAAAAAACATTGGAATATATAAATCATACTGGTAGGTGGTGTTACTAGGTGGTAGGACTTTTCTGCAAAGTTCGTCTAGGTAGGTACCACCGCTTTGCCAGTTATTCTGCCGCCAAGCAGTAGTGTGCAAGCGCTACTGTGTTCCAGTTTTATTGTAGCTAGTGAAATTACTGGGCAAATGAGACTTTATGATCTGATCACACCGTATAGTCATATTATTACTAGAATAAGAAGTCTCACGATGACGTGCGCAGTGCAGTGTCACGCGAAACTATTTTAATTTCGAGTTCCGAGTGATACTGCAATCTGTTATGGGCAGCCGTGACGCTTAACATCAGGTGAACGATTAGCTCGTCACGTCAATCACATTAGTTTCGCGCGGCTTCGTTTTCATTTCATAGAGAATACATTTTTGCAGATTTCTTATGTAAGAGAAGGAATTCGCGTGGTTACGAAGTAAGGAATCGTAAAGTGGTCATACAGAATTAACCTCCTTTTTTGAAGTCGGTTGAAAACAGGGACACAAATAAGAAAGTAACAATAACAGGTAAGTAACGGTAACACAAATAGGAAAATAACAAAAATAGGAAAGTAACACAAATAGGAAAATAACAAAAAAAGGAAAGTAATAAAAATAGGAAAGTAACAAAAATAGGAAAGTAACACAAACCGGGAGCAAACACACACAAATCTGCGACACAAACAAAAAAATAGCAAACTAACAAAATAGCAAGCCCCCGTATTGTGTAACTCAATCGTAATCGATGAATGGGCTTCATTTGGTCATTTCCGGTTGTGCAAAATCCTCATCCATCGGTATTATGGTCCAATAGGGTCAATTCAGACAGAGCAGCAAAATGCTTGAGCACTTTTTAATTGCTATTGGAGTATCAACCTTAACCCATTTCGGCAAAGCTGAAAATAGTAGATATACAACATTAACATGGGTAAGATTTTAATGTTGCATACGATTTTAAACTTTGTCTAAATGAAATAAGGTTGATACTCCAATAGCACTTAAAAAGTCCTCGAGCATTTTGCTGCTCTGTCTGAATTGACCCTTAGGCGGAGAACTGAATAGACAAAACATTGATTACCTAACTATAATAATGAGAAATAGTGAGAAAATACTAATGGATGGAGATGTTACACGATGCCAACTTGCCGGAAATGACGAAATGAAGCCCATTCATCGATTACGATTGGCTTAGACGGTAAGTAAAGTAACACAAACAAGAAAAGTAACACAGACAAAAAAGTAACACACAACTCACCCGGTGGCAAACAGTACAAGCAGAAGATCCTGCGGCGCCGCCCCCCATGCGTCTCCAAATGTTTCTTGTGCTGCTTCCTAGCGACCGACACGTGAGGACAGCAAGGGCAAGGCAACGCTAGCTGGCTCGGGATCGCTCCGTGACGTTCTGAAGAATGCTGGAGGAGGGTAGTTGGGACGCGATAGCCCTGGAGAATACAATATTCAGTTAAATGAAATGAAATGAAATGAAATAATTTATTTGTAAGAATTTTGGGTTACAATATTGCAAAGATGGATTAGCACATAATTCTTCCAACAAAATTCTGCCCATAGGTACAGGCGTACAAATATTCGTAATTGGATCTAATTTAATTGTGTCAGTATTCAATAATGAGATTAAGAAATTATAGTTATCATTTTTGAACATTGAGTTATTATTTAAAAAACATAAAATACATTGAACACATTAAAAAAACAAAAACAAAAAAAAAATACAAAACAAAAAACAAAAAACAAAACAAAAAAAAAAACAAAAAAAAACAAAAAAAAAAACAAATACAAACAAAAAACAAAAAAAAAACAAAAAAAAAAAAAAACAAATACAAATTAAATACATTGAATTGGTCAAACTAATCTATATCTATAAGTACTAATCGAAGCGTCATTTAAAAAGTCTTTTACAGAATAGTAGCATTTATCCAGTAGGAAGTCAAATATTTTTTTCTTAAATTCATTTATGTCATATACTTTGAAAGTGTCAGGTAATTTATTAAATACTCTGATTGCCATACAATTTACATTTTGACTATTCAACTGGAGTCTTTGTATAGGAACATATAGCTCATGAACATTTCGACTTCGTTTTATAACTTCATGTTGTCTTAGAAATTTGGGTGTTTTTTTACAAATAAGCATGGAACAAGGAGAGGAATGCCAATACACCAAGAAAACAGCGTAGATCAAAAATGGGTATGCTTAAAACTAGATGGCGCTGCAAAATGAGCGGGTTATACGGGAAGCTACGGTGGGCTAGGTTTAAAACTGTTTTTTGTCATATTTCTGATCTACGCTCAACTTATAACCCGCTCATTTTGCAACGCCATCTAGTTTTAGGCATATTTTTGATCTACGCTGTTTTCTTGGTGTATTGGAAGTCCTCTCTTTCTTTTTCCATGGTTAAGGTGACGGGTAGGGCCATATAAGCAGGTCGAAATCCGTTCAAAGAAACATTAAATATCAATTCAGTCTGCACTTCAGCGCGGCGCTTACGACAAAGACTACGCACGAAATGGTTGATTTTGACGGTTTTTAATTAATATCTGTGTTTACATAATATCTTTGAAAATTATGAAGTCACCATATCTGCATGTTTGTTGCGAATACACCAATATTTTTTTTGTAAAAATATATTCGATAGAAACTCTGTAAAATTGGAACAATCGAACTTTTTGAGGGAGTTTTGCATTTTTTTTCTAAGGAGCTGTATTTATTAATCTTGTATTTGTCGTCATCACAAAAGAATTAATGAAATCAATTACATTACAATATATATTAAATTCAAAGTTCCACATGCTCTAACAACGCCGGAAAACAACTTGTTTGCCCTACCCTTAGATAGATAGATAGATAGAAAATGCTTTATTGCACAAGATAATCAAGTACATAGGCGAACTTAATGCTAAGTAGCATTTTCTTCCAGTTAACCTTTGTGTAGTGTGGAGTGGTAGTGCTGGTTGAAAAAAGAAAAAGAAAAGATTACCCAAATAAAAAAAATAATAATAAGAGGTAGATAACATTAATAGTTTAGATATTATAAGGTTTTAAATAATAATACAATATAATACATACAATATCTTACATATTACATTTACTTATATAAAGTTTTATGATATATATATAAATACCCTTCGCCTTAAACAAAAACTAAATATTACATCTTGTGTTTTAAGTTCTTCTGAACTGGCCTCACTCCAACACTAGCAGAAAAACGCCAAACACCATTTCATCATCATCAACAGCCTGAACACGTCCACTGCTGAACATAGGCCTCCCCCACGTTCATTCTATTTATTTCCGCAAAATTAGTTTTCATGTAATCACGTTGAGTAATTAAGCTATTATTGGCAAAAGAACGCAAGAAAATTTGAATTTGCCGCGCTAGTGAAACGTTCCACCTTAAGTGTTACTCACCTTAAAGCAGTGTTCACATCTGTACGGAAACAGTTTCCACTTCGGGTTCTTCTTCCGGCTGTATGTCATCTTGTATGGTTCCTCGGGAAACCAGTCCGATGGATCCAGCTGCAGCTCCACTAACTCTACACCTGGAATATATAAACAAATGACGTGACGAGCTAGTCATTCCCTTGATGTTAAGCGTCACAACCACCTATAACAGATTGCAGTGTCACTTGGAACTAAATTATAAAGATTATAAAAATATATATTTATTTATTTAAACGGGATACCTACATATTATTATTAAAATATCACAATTAACAATTACTTTTTCGATCTCACAAACCTTGCACATGCCCTATACAAGCATACCTGCACAACACACACATACACACACATACTTATGTGCACAAGGCAAGCAGGCACCACCGTAGGCTGTGTCATCGCTTGCCGTCGGGCGAGACAGTGGTCAAATGCTATGCCTTTAAATTATATAAAAAACAATATAATATTCACATATAGGTACACTCTACACACACACACACACACACACACACACACACACACACACACACACACACACACACACACACACACACACACACACACACACACACACACACACACATACACACCCTTCATACTATTTTTGTATACTACAAGCTAGTAAACACACATTTTACTATATAATTGTAGTCACATTGTGAGCCGTTTGGTGTTGAGACCCTGGGTCCGTGGGGACCGGGAGCTCATCGCGAGCACCAAAGTCTATCAGAGCGCCTGGTCGATGCGACGCGTGATCAAAATGCTGGCACTTATTTGGCCCAACGCATCAGCATTGCAATTCAACGTGGCAATGCGGCCAGCATGTTGGGAACGCTACCTACCGGTAGTGGGCTGGAGCACTTGGACTGTCTATAGGCCATCGCGGCTATTATACAGTCCATAAGTGTTCTTTGTAGTAGGTAGTGTAGCTAGTTTAGTTTAGTTTAGTTTTTATTATTGTAGTAGTTAGCTTGAGTAATAAAGGCAATTTGCCCGTATAAAAAAATGTGTGTAATCCTGTTTGGCCTTCTTTTATGTTTGTAAATTTGTTATTGTATATTTTACTATTCACGCTGTTGGATTACCTGAATAAATAAATAAATAAATAAATAAATAAATAAATAAAGCTACCTTAGTAGCTACCAATTAAAAAAAAAAGTTTCGCGTGATACACTGCGCACGTCATCCTGAGATAACACGGACAGCTGGAAGACGTCCACTGCTGAACACAGACTTCCCCCATAAAATGCCACTATGGACGCTTATCATAGGGAGGATTTGCCATAACCACCACGCTTGGCCACGGCTTGGTGATCACAGGTTTTAATGTGCCGAGGAGTATGCTGCTGCCCATTCCCTGGATATTCACTTAGCCGGCTCATACGGCACGGCACCCACGGGAAGAGATGGGGTGGTACTATTCTCAAACCGGGAACACAAGTCAGATGAGGAGAAGACAGAGGAAGACAAGTCTGCTTTAAAATTCAGTTGCAGGTTTTGACCCAAACATAGGTACATACATACAAGTTAAAAATAAATTGTAAAAAAAAACTAACCTGGCGGCAACTTCAGAGGTGGCGGCGGCGGATGTAGTGGTAGAAGGGCTCTGATCGCTTTGTTCAACGCAGATATATGCGCGGGGAGATTGGGGAGATTTGTGGGGAAACCGGGGATATTTGTGGGTAGACCGGGGATGTTTGTGGGTAGACCGGGGATGTTTGTGGGTAGACCGGGGATATTTGTGGGGAGAGCGGGGAGGGACGTACATGTGCTGTTTGCTGCTAGCAGGCTTGTCAATATAGTGTTTTGTGCCTGGAAATGAGTTAAAATAATATTCTCTAAGGAAGCTATTACATTTTGGTGCAGTACAGCGCGCGCGGTACCGAGCTCGCAGCGTCCGTCGGTTTGTCCAAATATATCTAGTTTCATTTATTGATATATAAATAAGAGTATTAGCTAAAACTATGAAATAACAGTATAACAGTGATGACTTATGGAACTGAGACATGGTCTCTTACTGTTTGCCTCATTAGTAAGCTCAAAGTCGCGCAACGAGCTATGGAGCGAGCTATGCTCGGTGTCTCCCTGCGAGATAAGCTCCGGAACGAGGAGATCCGCAGGAGAACTAAAGTGACCGATATAGCTCTTAGAGTTAGTAAGTTGAAGTGGCAATGGGCAGGCCACATCGCTCGTAGAACTGACAACCGATGGGGAAGAAAGGTTCTCGAGTGGCGACCACGAACCGGAAGACGCAGCGTAGGCCGGCCCCCCACTCGGTGGACCGACGACCTGGTGAAAGCCGCGGGGAGCCGATGGATGCAGGAGGCGAGCAGCCACTCAAGGTGGCGTGCTCTGGGGGAGGCCTATGTTCAGCAGTGGACGTCTTCAGGCTGTTAATGATGAATGATGATGATGATGAAATAATTTGTAGTAGTTCAGAAAAATGATGAACTTTATTTTGGTAACAATATTTTATCGATGGAATATAAAACTCCGGAAATATTTGACATTTTGTTGAAGCCTTTTTTATTAAAAATCACATTTAATTTGATGTTTTTTTAATTACTTGAAAGGCAAAAATCTTAGAGTATACACTAACAGCAAAGAGGGATCATCAAAACGATATCATATTTGTACTGCTCACACGTATCGCTACGTCAGTGGCGAAGGAAAGAAACAAACATATAGTAGTCATAAGTACATTATCTTAGTTGTATCCAGTTCGTACGGTTTTTTTTTTTTGAACGGGCTAATGCTGTTGTTCTCTACCGACCTTTACAGCGTCACCGGGCGGGAGGGCAGGCGCTTAAGGCGCCCAACCGTCAAAAGTGGGAGGCAACTAGCACAAGGGCACCCCTGGGGTGCGAGCCTCGGCTTGGGCCGTTGCCGGGATAAGAGGATCGAGAAGGCTACGTCCACTGGAAGAGTAGACCCTATGGAAAGTCCAGTTCGTACGGTACAGACGGACTAAGGTATATTATAAAAGGTCGAAGAACATGATTTTATTTTAATTTTGAGAAAGCATCAAAACTAACTTTGAAACATGTAAAAGCAAACATTATAAAAGTTTGCTATTGCAACTTTGTTTAAACTTTGAAGAAACAAACATCATGCAAGTTTGATGCTGGAAAACTAGAAAGTTTGATTCAAACTTGCCTCAAGTGTATATCATACAAATGTTAGTCCCGGGTGGGAATTGAACCCACAACCTATAGTTCAGAAGGCAGAGCTACTACCAACTGAGCTATCAGGCCAGTCTAACAAGTCTAAGTCCATAATATTTATCACCAGATCGTCGGTCCACCGAGTGGGGGGCCGCCCTACGCTGCGTCTTCCGGTTCGTGGTCGCCACTCGAGAACCTTTCTTCCCCATCGGTTGTCAGTTCTACGAACGACGTGGCCTGCCCATTGCCATTTCAACTTGCTAATTCTAAGAGCTATATCGGTCACTTTAGTTCTCCTGCAGACTATGTATGTATTTACATACAAAAAATATCTAAGTATTCTATCAGTTATCTGGTTCCCATAGTACAAGCTATGCTTAGTTTGGGGCTAGATGGCGCTGTGTGACATGTCCACACATATTTATTATTTTTATTTATAATGTTTATAAGATACCTGCAACGCTGTAGCTTGCAAAGAGCACCCTATATTAAGATTCTGTGACAGGTCAGCTTTAGGCTTCCTTTTGTACCCCTTCGGAGGACCCCTCTTCTTGGCTACTTCTCCATTCTTTTTGTATCTGTAATTGAAAACATCAATGAGGAGTTTTCTTTTCGGCATTGACAGTTTTATTAGCATCGTCAAGAGATGGCGCTCGCGTAGCTCCTGATATATACTTTTTAGGGTTCCATACCCAAAAGGGTAAAACGGACCCTATTACTAAGGCTCCGCTGTCTGTCCGTCTGTCACCAGGCTGTATCTCATGAACCGTGATAGTTAGACAGTTGAAATTTTCACAGATGATGTATTTCTGTTGCCGCTATAACAACAAATACTAAAAAACAGAATAAAATAAATATTTAAGGGGGCTCCCATACAACAAACGTGATTTTTTTACTCGTTTTTATAGATAATGGTACGGAACCCTTCGTGCGCGAGTCCGACTCGCACTTGGCCGGTTTTTACTATTTACTAGGACAACCGCCGTAATGACGCATATTCTTAATCTCACACTTAGACTAGGCTGATCACTGATGTCTCAGTATAAGGTGCGCTACGCAGTGCAGTTTCACATCAAAATTTATATTTTACAGTTCCAAGTGACACTGCAACTGTTATGGGCAGCCGTGACGCTTAACATCCGGCGAACGACAAGCTCAACATAAAAAAGGCTTACCTTATAATCTCTCCTGTCTCCGTAACAACCGGGTTCTTAGCTTGCACCGGAGTAATCGTCAATTTAGCGGGCAACGAAAACCTTGTTTGGAGATTCTTTACTATATTATTAGCTTCGCTTGCCAACGCTAGCGGGTTGGCCAAGTTCAATGGATTGTTTACAAATTTAGGCAAAACCGGGGACGAAGGGAATATTGACAGGGACGTTGGAGTGTTAAATTGGCTGTAATTCGCTGGGATCTGGTAAACTTGAAGGTTGAGTGAGGAGTTGATTTTGAGACGTTTAGTTGCAGGTTCATCGTCACTCAGCTCTGAGTGGCTCTCCGTATCGAGAGGATCCTTGTCGAACTGAGACTCCTTTTCTTGGATGCAAAACATCTGAAAAGGGAAATGTGTTTGTTACATAATCACACAGATTAGAGAAAAAAACATATCATAGTAACAAAAGTAATGCCTGTGCACTAAAGTTTGACAGCTATTAAGTTCACACTTATTTCATGGACATACCCACATGTGTTGCATTGCAGTGGGTACGTCATAGATAGGATAAGGGATTAGTGTGAATTTAGGAGCAGACTTATAGCCTTGCGCATTATAATTCGCGACAGGGTGCGCTCATTTTAGTTTGCAGGTCTTTGGTGAACCAGGTCGTTCTTTAAGTTCACTAGTTCGCAGCTCGACCGAGAGTGGGGAAGACAATTGCTCTCAGAGATCTCATGCCCGGTCCCGCAAGAGCAAGCTACTTAGTTTGCATCACCCAAATAGCTGAAGAGCTTCTACTGCAACAGAATTAACTCTACTAACTAAAAAAAAATTTAGTAAAATTGTCAGAGACCTAACGAACTAAAATCCGGTGCAACCGGGACCTAGTTAGCGTAGTTCACATAAAAGAGCGCTCTTCTGAACCAGGTTGTTGATGAACTACACAAGGCTAGTCTTACTTTAGTGCAACCGGCATGAGACAGTTAAAAAAAAATTCTCCCTTACTACTAAACACTAATAGTAAAACAGCTATGAATAGCTTTTTTTAGTTTTTTTGTAACTTATCTTGTTTTATATTAATGTATTTTAAACTTGATTAAGAGAAATGATACACAAAAATTTTTCTTCAGCTTAAAATACATCCCGGGACACTTTATTTAGTTACTTTTACACTTCTGATATTTTATAATGTTTCTATGGGGAAGAGGAAGTGTTTAAAATTGAAATTGATGTTGGATTTTTACACCCAACAGTTTTTATCACAGATTAGAGAAAAATCAACTGACTATAGTTATTTTAGTATTAAAATTCTCGTGGGTGTGATTCATTTTAAATAAATATGTGTCCAACTGTTACATTATTTGTGAGTAACAGTTGGATACATATTCACTATAGTTATTCTTGAAAAAGTATTATCTTTTACAGGCAAGAGTAAATTATACTTGCTTGTAAGGACATTACTTCAAATAAATATATGTATACAGTTTATTTTATCAACTTCAACTTCAACTTATTTCTTTTTGTGGCTTCTGGTTTATTTTATCTTTATTCTTGGATGGATAATACCTATTCCATATTCAAAGTATGCATTTGACTTTGACAGTACCAATATGTCGGGTAAATTACTGTAAACACTTCCTACGGAAAATCTTAGATTGTATAGGTAAGACGATTTGAACTGTTGCAGTCCTATCAAATTTAGATTAGGTACATCATAATCATGATGTTTTAGTTAATGCCACAAAACAGCTGCCAAGACACAAAAGTATTTAGCAGTGAATTTAATTATCTGAGATTGATAAGTTATTATTGGCTAAGTACCTATGTCTAACTACAATAGCAAAAAAGGTACTAAATACATGTATAAAAAACTATAAGTCTAAAATGAGGATTTAATAAAGATAATGTAGAAAGTATCAATGTACAGAATTAATGTTGAAAAGGTAGTCAAAAATGCACACACACAGTTAACACTTAAAAATGTTATTTGGATGTAGATCGTAATGGGAGGTTAACAAACTCTACATTATAGTAGTTTTCCAAGCATAGAGGTCAACAATCTCTACAAACTTTTTAGATTAAACAATCAGACATGCAAAAAAAGTACAGTTCACTCAAGTGCGAGTGATCATAATAATGAGATAGCATTTAGAAAATTCTAGGAAGTGACTATGAATGAGGAAAGGATTGCTCAATTTTGTATGATTCATAATCTTGATTTTTAATGAGCTTGACTGAGTTTTTATTTAGAAAGAAAGCTTTTATTAGCACTGGCAGGAAACAGATCGGCGAGATATAAAAAAACACTTACGTTCGATTTTCAATTTTTCATTAGAACTAATACATTTTTATAACGCGACGTGAACTTATACTCACATTTAATAACGCCACAATACCACGTAAAAGGTTTCGGCGTACACAAAATGGCGTTATAAATTCATAAAAGAGAGAAACAATAAGACCGATCACATAAAATAACTGCACATGCTAGTAGAAACTTAAACGCGTAGGTACGTAGACTGAACTAATTATGTTGAAAATATGTTGATATTTTGAATTAACTACTAACCTTGCGCGAGTTTTCTCGTCAGATAAAGGCGGTTTGAACTTAAAACTAACACATTAGCACAGTTTCAGTTAAAATTCTATTGTTTTGAGGTAAAATAAAATCGAAACATGAAATAAAAGGTTAGGTACATTCGATTATAATAATAACAAGTTTTTGAAATAGTGATGTACGAAACGAATGATTCGAAAATACTGATATCTTATCTCGATTTCAGTGTTTTTAATAACTATCCGAGAGGAGTCAAGGCCTAAATAAATAATGACAAAAGAATTATTTAGGTACTACATTGCTTTTAGAAAGCATTTTACAGTTTTTTGTAGCTCAGTTAATAACTGTTATTATAATAAATAAATAAACCCAAATACTTACTTGAATTGAGCGGTAATAAATAAGTTCTTTACTTTCTTTACGTTCTTTAACTTGGGACAGACAGGATTATGACCTACACTCTCTTACATTGAGATAAGGCTCATGTCCCAGCAGTGAATTTACCAATGTTTTTTTATGAGAATTAATGACGTGACAAGCTAGTCGTCCACCTGATGTTAAGTGACACGCCCGCCCATAACAGTAGCAGTATCACTCCGACCTTTAAAATAATAAATGCACGCAATGTCGCGTAGATAGAACGGAGAACAAGTTAAGACACCTTGTCCTTAGATTAGAAATAAACCTGTCAGACCTGATTATAACATTAATTTTATAGTTGTACATGTACTTTTACAAGTTTGTTATTCTGAGATCCACTACAAAAGCAAGTGAGTGCCTAATGAAAAAAAATACACAGACAAATTCTGTGCGGCTGATTTATAATTCATTAATGTTTCCTGTTTATAATATTACAACACTCAATACTCAATACTCTTGAGAGGTTTGTAACTATTTGTTTATAATACCTATAATTTTTAACAAGGTAAATAATGACCGGAAGAGTATGTCATTCGCTTGATGTTAAGCGTCATAGCCATCCATAACAGGTGCATTGTCACTCGGAACTTTAAATATTAAGTTTCGCGTAACATTGCAGCGCACTGCGCACATCATCATGACTGGAACATCAGTACCTGCCTACAGTTAAGTAATTGGATTACTAAACTGTGTGGTCATGTCGTAAAGTCTCATTTGCCGGTAATTTCACTAACTAAAACAAACAAATTAATGAGCTCTTCAAACCGGCATATAGTAGTGCTTGGACACTATTACTTTGTAGTAGAATAACTGGCAAAGTGTTGTTGTACCTGCCTAGACGAATTTTGCAGAAAAGCCCTACCACCACTACCAATTATGAGCTGCCTATCATTACGAGTAAAAGCTGACGAAGATGATTCCGTAGCACTCATAGAGTCCGTTCGAGTCTAGATAATATTCCTACTTTTTTTAGTCATTGCAACAATATTACCATTCAAGCACTTATATCAGAGACTCGATGCCGTAGTTTCATCGGTTAGTATCGATTGCATTTGTACGACACCGCATTCAACTAACATCACTATCCGAAATCAGCTACCCGCATGGGACACAGCAAACACAGTTGAATTTCAACTTTATGTTGAGCACATAAGGTGTAAAATGTTATGCGCTATAACTATTGCTGTATAACGTTCTGTTTTGGACAAGCAAAGCGTCATTTCTTTTGACGTTAGAAAAAAAGGAAAGTGCAACGAGTGTTGCTACTAAACATACGTAGCTACTTATTTAGTAGATTTTATTTCGTGTACGGTACGTTATTATATTGGTTCAACTATGGGGGAAACATTCGTACCATTGTACACAAGTTGAAAACAAAGGTTCTTGGTATGCCGCTTTAGATGTTCAGATAAATTCAAAGCCATGGTTCTGCAAGGCCGGTACTTTTTTAAACAGAAAGTTTTATTCAACTGTTTGTCGTATGCGTTTTGGTCACTGTCGTTTGAACTTTCATCTCCATCGCCTTCGAATGGTGAATTCCCCATATTGTGACTATTGTCAGTCCTCGAATATCCAATCCTTAGATCACATTTTCTTTGAGTGTTCATCTTTCAGCATTCAGCGCCTTGTGTTGATAGACGAACTTCTACAAATCTATGATAAACCTGAACTGGTCCCGCGGTGCATTCAGGAGTTGCTTGAGAATGCCTCTGTTTTTACCTATTTGTATAAATTTATATTGTGTACTGTAAATGAGATTTAGAATAAGATATAAAATGATAATTTTATTATTACAATACATATTACAATGGTTTTTTTTATAAAGTTTTTTTTTGTGTGTAAATATGTAAATGTAAATAAAGGTATTTGACTGACAGTCTGACACTGGCAGTCTGTCTGTCAGTGTCGGAGTGATGAAGTAAACGTCAACAATTGACGCTTGAAGTTATAAGGTACCTACTAATTGTAAGGGAAAAATTAAAATTGACTTTCATTATCTCGGAAATGAACAAAGGACGATGATCCTCTTACTTATGACAAAAATGATCCGGATTTGACTATGAAATAAATAAAACGAATGAAATTAATATCCTAACTATGACGAAAGAAGTAAATCCTACGAAAGACTAGGCGGTATGGTCTCATGACTTTAGCCTGCCCAATAGGGCGAACAAAAAAAAAAAAACGTTATTATATTTAGTTAAAATCGTCTACAACATTATAATGATATTGGCTTTGCTTTTAGCATCGCACAATTCAACAAAACTATCTAATTCTACTAGGTACTAAGTGGCGCATTGTGACTATTTGTCACCGTTTTTTGCCAATTACGTGTAAAAACAAAAAAAAAATAGAGATTAAATAAAATCAAACACATCAGTAGCAAGCTCGCTAAAGACGACGGAACATATTTTAATGAAAGGAAATAGAACACATGTCAATAAAATGGCAGTAAAATATTGTTTAATATTTTTTATTCGAAAACTTAACCTACTTAATTATTCAAAGACGGCGCTTTATAGCACGCTCAAAATAATAAAAAAAGGAAAAATAAATTACTAAAGACTAGATGTCAACACTGTACATGGACCAAGCTCAAAAACAAGAAAAAAACTTCATAAAATCGAGAGAAAATCAATATCACAAACTTGGTCTTTGCAGAGTTGATAAATGTTTAATGTTCTCTCGGATTGAATAATCTATTTTCTCACTTTGTGGTGCATCTTCGCTGGTTCTTTTGAAGGTTGAAAATAAATTAAGACTAATATTCTGTCTAGCTTTTTTTTTCGCTGAATGACATTGACAATTCCCAGCAAAGATTGCACCATGATATATTTGTTACTTACACATAATAAATGAAAATAGTGTAGTGTTGTATTATAGGACATATCTGTATGAACCTAAATAAATACAAAAACTAATTTTTTAATGAATATTTCTCATGCTTTTTTAAACAGCATAGGTACTTTGTTCTTATTAACATGTATCAACTTCACAAATATAATAATATTTACATTTTTTTTCTAAACACTTATACAAAGATTTGGCTTTAAACGTAATTACGATTTTTGCTCATTTTTTTAAATTCTCTCAGATTTGGTATAGAAATGTTATTTTATTCTTAATAACTTAAAATTATAAATACTAAATACACCTTGTTTGAGTGACGGTATCATCGTTAAGCCATGTACTGAAGAGCACGACCGTGATATTACGTACCTATAAGGTTTGATACGTAAATGCGCAATTTTAGTGTTTTTCGTCAAAAGTAATATTTATATGACCTTTGGAGTAACACTAAAATCGCGCATGGCAATACTTTCTTTAGTTGATCATCACTCCGAACATGTTTTAACTTTGAAATCCACTCCTCCCGATACCGCGTCTCAAAAAAGGTGTTAAACCACATACAAATTCAAAGTAACCATTAAAATATCATCAAATACATAGGAAAACTAACTAAATACACAAATAATTAAAAATACTTAAAAAAACTGGCTGCAAAGTTTGGTACAAATAAATGAATTGGTAAAATCATCGCTAAAAAGGAATGATTTAAAATGTATTACTTCTCTATCACCCACACACAATAAAAGAAGGCAGAAGATATGTGTCAAAATTGACAGAATAATGATAGAAGAAAACATTGAGCATTGAAGGAATGAAAGGTTATTGTTTCTTAAGATACACAATTTATGATACTTCACTTTATATAAATAGATACATACATGAAAGTAAAGAAATGATGTATCTAAGAGCAATATTTGCGGTGTTTAATAACTTAAGCTATGATTAATTTAAATAGATACACAAAATAATTATATATAATTTGGTAATAAGTTTATAATATAATAATAAAAATCTGTGTAGTTTAATGACACGCCACCATTTTATCTCAAACATGAATATTACAATATTTAGTAAAAATCTACACTGCGTGCACCATCGTGGTACACCTGTACGCATAGTCAAATAAAACCCAAATATATTAAATTTAACGAAAGTACTTTTACTTTCTTATTGTTTAAAGCTCCGCAAACTATCTATTATCTCAAAAGTGAATAGAAAATGTGTCTGCGCAATTTTCTACCAATCGATCTGTAATTTTTAGCGCTGGCAACTCTGCGTGGTAGCTTTCAAATCTACCGGCTGAATTCTAGCTAAAAATTCGATCAAGGAAAATGTTGCAGAGACATTTTTAGGAACTGCCTTCTTAATGGTAACGACATTATTATCAGGTTCTCATATATGAAAAAGTAATTTACAGATAGACTAAAGATAGTTATAGAGAAAACGGAAATGGCAGAGAAGGTAAGAGAAAGAGGTTAAAATCACAGTTCATTAAAATTTCAAAACGTTGGACATATAAATAAAAAAATATTACCTACATCCTTCCAAAATAATAACTTGTTTATATTATAAGTAATTTTTTTATATGAGAACCTTAGCAAAAATATTAAAATTACTGATATGGTACTTTTTCATAAATGCATTACAACTATCACCAATTATTTTTTTCGTTCGTTTGCATGGACATAGTAGATTTGCAGCTTAAACGTGCTAGGTACATTTTTGAATTCAATATTTAAAAATGCCAAAGATTTAAATATTTAATCACTACAGGCAATTCAGCTTCAAGATAATACCTATTATATTTTTTTAACTTTAACATTTCAATAATGAATTCAAACAGTGCCAATGTGAAAACTACAAGTATTTCAGTTTAACCCTACCAGTCTAGAAACCCTAACTTAAAAGTTACGCCTAGCTGTAACTACAGAGCCTCACTATATTGTTATATATTTAACATGATTATTACGATTACTATTGTTATTAATAATTTTTAACAAGACATTATTATTTCCGGCAGCGATGGTAGTTTTTATTGATATTTACTGGCAACTCTGTTGTATTGGCGCTAACTCTATTTCAAATAACTAACGGATAACGTATAAAATTGAATGAATTTTATGGATTTGTTTTATTATTACGTCAATTTATTATTATTATCTCAATATATTATCATAATAATAGCTATTATTATACCGCTGACAGAAACATTGTATAATTATAATGAATTACTATATTATGTAATCTATGTCACTTTTGTTCTATGTCACATTTGTAATGTAGGTAGGTATGTCAAAATTATTTGAATGCACAGCACCCTTTAAATATAGAAACGATATTAACAATTTCAAGTATTTTACAAAATTGTCTTAATGTCACAATAACGTCGAATATCCCGCCAACCAGGCGGCCATCTTGAATAAATAACCTAAAAGCGAGCTACCATATAATATTAATTGCTATATATTAGTCTCCGCGTCATATTTACAATTTTTGGGATTATAATTATTATACCGTATTTGGCATGGATTTGTTACAGCGCCATCTATCGGGCGAACTCACGACTTATACGTGCGGATGACGTCTTTGATTTGCGCGCGACATAGAGGGCATTGACCGCCCCCTTTCCCACGCCATTGTTGCACCGCGCATCTATAGCACATACACATATGACCGCACATGTATAGCACACTATCTATAGGATTTTCGTAGCAAATAGTGCATTCAGTTCCCGTTAAGTTCCCTTCACCGATGACGGAGTAAATCGGCTGCGAGCGACTCGTCGACGGTGCGTTCACGTTGATCCTCTCGTTCACTCGTTCGTTCACTCTCTCAATCACTCGTTCGTTCACTCTCTCGTTCATTCTTTCAGGCAGCCGCAGCGGTTCGGGGTGACCGTTGGGTATTTGAGCTTGTTCATTCACATTGTTCTGGCTTGTTGATGAGCATTGGCCGTCGGTCCTGGCTCTTGAGAATGAAGGCTGGTTTAATGATGAGCAGGATGGCTGTGACGTCATCGGCTGGAGGCCAGCTAAGCAGAGCTGGGACGACTGGATCGGCTGGAAAGACGAGAAATACACATAAAGTTTAAAATGTTGAAGGCTCGTCTTCAGAGGCAGAACAAGTTGATAATGAATAACACCTAAACTGGGTCTATTTTATTAATGGTTTTATGACAGCTCGACGACTGACAAGTTAGTTTTAATGATTTTCGAATGTGATACCATTCCAATTGTACTATTATCATTAATCGAATTAGGTACGTAAACGTAATAATCGATATCTATTTAACGTACCTACATATTGATTTAGTTTTGATGAACGCCATGAAGTACAATATTATTTGTATGAAATTTTGACGTAAACAATACGAAACTTTATGGGCAGTGTACTCCGTGTAGCCCCCTTGGGGGACTGGGCTGGGGATTCAAGTGATAGTAACGAATACATTTCAAAGTTCAAACTCACCTCTATATAATGCGCACTGGCCAACGTCATCTGCTGATGGTTCACTCCATTCTGGTTCCCGTTCTGCGGCGGAAGACTGACCACCAGCACAGTTCCCCCTGACCCAGTCTGGATCGGCGCTGCAGACCCTGATATAACCCTCAATTGCTGAGGCGGTGTTTGAGCTTGAACTGCCTGGGAACTAAGCATCCTCACTTTTTGCGTGGCTCCATATATATCTACAAACGCCCACAGCCTTAGCGTGTGGTCTACATGCATAACCGTCACAGGGTTTGACCCGTTTCTGCTCACGCGAACTTCCCCGTCCATCGTCAGAGTCACAGCTAACTCTTCGCCTCGACGGAGACCATTCGCAGCATCGCGTCTAACTACCCAGTATTCAGGACGGTCGAGCAGCAGCTCCGCATCTGTTGGCAAGTCGTAAGGGCTGAGAAGAGCTGGATCACAAGAAGTTAGGCCAATCGCTAAGCTGCCGGCGTAAGCTACATCAGTTGCTAGGATCTGGACGACTATGGTCTGCCCCGGACGCATTGGTCTCGCTGTGAACACGTATCCTTGGCAAAATTCGCCGTCTTTCCTCGCTGCCACTCCTCTATCATTCACAGAGATGACGTTCCTTCCCTTAGTTCTATGAAGGCTTAATGGTACAAGGGCATTCTGGTATCTTGGCGCTGGAAGAGGTTCATCTATATTTAAAGACCTCATGCTACTGACGAGTCTGTCTTCTTCGACGGGGCTGTGATTCGCTCGCCTCACTTGATTCGGTGCCCGAGGATCTGTTAGCTGAACCGCTGTGCAGTTTCCGTAAACATCTACTAAAGCCCACAGGGGGTTCCTCGTGTCGACGCCAGAAAAGAACAGCCCCTTTTCCTCTCCGTTTATCCCGAAATGGACATCCCCTGCAACGTTGACGTAGTAGGACAAGATATTGTCCTTTTCGCAGAACCTTTCGCCCAAAGCCTTCGCCCAGTTACCAGGTTTATTCGTCAAATCTGGGCAGGCGTATTTGGGTAGGGCATGAGCTAAGGTGGCCGGATCGTGGCTCGTGAACCCAAACCTTATGACCCCACTCCAGCTGTTTGAGATCTCGACGAACCGAAGGCAAACCTGGAAAAATGAAGACGGGACATTTTTAAACTGGTTTGTGTCAACAGTAAAGAAATAGGTTATCTGGATGGAAAGATTTAATCTTAACTAAAGTACCACTTCGGTTAACTGGAGCACTGATAGCAAAATCTTGATTACGGAATCTTGCAGTTTGATCTACTAGCTTAGTTGGCTCAACTTCAACAAAATCTGAAGATCCTACCAGTTTTTATTTAATTCAGTATCGTTTACGTACGAAACAAAAATTGTACCCCCCTTACATACATAGAGTACCTAGCAAAAGAATAGTTATTTTTTGTTTTGTTAACTCTATCGAGTTAAATTTAGGCAACGAAAAAAAACACAGAGTAGCTATTCAACCACAGCGCATGAAATTCGCCCCCAGATAGAGACGCAATACGTGAATTAGGTGCCGACATCAAGCGCATAACGCATACGAATGTCATCCGCCATAGTCGATTGCTTGTGTAAATTGATAGATGTTTTATTGGAAGCCTTAGAGTATAGACTAAAAGCATAGAGAGATCATCAAAACGATATTATATTTGCACTGCTCACACGTATCGCTACGTCACGCGTCAGTGGCGAAGGAAAGAAACAAACGTATAGTAATTAGCTACGCTTGCGATAAGCACCGTACCATTTTTTCCGACTCGAGTCAATTGTTTTTTCTATACAAATCTGTCAGACTCATTCACATCAAAGTGTCCACATCATACAAAAAGTGACCAAAAAAGTGGTACGCTCGATACATAGATAGATAGATAGATAGATAGAAAACACTTTATTGTCCCACCAATTAAATATAGAAAGTACAAAGGAAACCTTATGATCTAGTGTTACAATGGGCGGTCTTATCGCTGACAGCGACATAATCAAGTTCTCTCTATGCTTTTAGTCTATACTCTATGTTGGAAGCTCATACTAATGTCAACAGGAACCGCACACTAATATCAACAAGGCGCCTCAATCTGGGTGCGAAGCGTCATTGTTTTAGTGCTCTGTGTATTCTACCGTTGCATATGCTTCATGTCAGTTACCACCTTTACGTACAGACATTGCAGTTCCTTACCTTTTCATTGACCCTAACAGGCCTCGCGCTGAACGCGACGCCCTTGCAGAAGGACTCCACCCGTCGTGCAGTGGAGCCATCTCGGGAGACCCTGACGTTTTCTCCGTGGATGCTGTGGAACCCCAGGGGAGGCAAGTTGTTTGGAGTACCACCGGTGCAAGATGTTCTTGGGGCTGCAACAAGGAGAAGTTATTGTTAGATTTATAGAAAAATAGAGCTTTTACTTGTAGGACTTTTCTGCAAAGTTCGTCTAGGTAGGTACCACCGCTTTGCCAGTTATTCTGCCGTCAAGCAGTAGTGTGCAAGCGTTACATGTGTTCCGGTTTGAAGAGCATTGTAGCTATTGAAATTAATGGGCAAATGAGACTTTATGATCTGATCACACAGCTAGACTCTGGATGACGTACGCAGTGCAGTGTCACGCAAAACTATATATTAAATTAGAGTTCTGAGTGACACTGCAATCTGTTATGGGCAGCCGTGACGCTTAACATCAGGCAGACGATCAGCTCGTCACTTAATTCATTTACATTAAAAAAAAGGTAAAAGGTCCAAGGGCTAGCTAGACGTAAACCTTAGTATATGCTGACGTACGCGAAAACATGTTTATACATAATTGCACATAATATAATGTAATTGAAAAGTGAGTGTGGCTCAGAGCGGTGATGCCCACACAGATGTCTGGGATGTCTTATACGACTTGTTTTTTATAAATTATTTATTTCCAAAGAATCACGTTGTAATTTATCAAAACAGTTAAATGATATCATAATAATTACTGAAATTGAATAAAGTTGGATAAAATCATGAAAATCACGATTCTTGTCAAATATTTTATACTATTCGCAGGCACATCGCTCGTAGATCTGACAACCGATGGTGAAGAAAGGTTCTCGAGTGGCGACCACGAACCGGAAGACGCAGCGTAGGTCACTAGGTGGACCAACGATCTGGTGAAAACCGCGGGGAGCGAATGGATGCAGGAGGCGAACAGCCGCTCTCTGGGGGATGCCTATGTTCAGCAGTAGACGTCTTCAGGCTGTTGATGATGATGATGATGATGATTCGCAAGCAACAACTTACGGGGGATATTACAGAGCATTATTCACCAATGAACCACTTTCTTACATAACTGCACTATAGTGAAATCTAGTAGATATCATATCTATCGGACCCCATACCACCCCAAGAAAGAGCATTGTGCTCTTCCCCTCAATCCAAGATGGCGGCAGCGTCACCTGCGCGGCAGATGCGCACGCGCAGCTTGCTCCAAATGCTAACTTTAATTGATGATTCTGAATTAATTCTACTTATATGTCACTTTCTTTATAGCCTAAAGTTTAAATGGCTGTTTCTAGATAGAGCTTCAAGCTGCATTTCTAGTAATTTTAGTATTTGACTAGTTAGACGCGTCGCAAGTTGCAGACATTTTGATATACTTACAATAGCCAAAGGCAGATGTATTTTATAATCATGCCTTTGATATCTATTAAATAATGGGTACAAAATTACAAATATTGTAAATTTACAACCAAACGATAGATCTGTTCTGTCACTAAAAAATAACGGTTTCTGTAAGCCACAGCGTAATGGCAGACAACGTAATGCAATGCGGACATTATGATACTTTATTGCACATTGCACTACAGCACACAAAAAATATCCAAGATAAGGTAGTCCAATGAGTGGTCTTATCGCTCAAAGCGATGTCTTCTATATAGGTAACCTTCAAATAGCAATAAATTCTTCTATATTCTAGTACCTAATTCAAATTCTTCTTTTTAAGTGCATTTATGTACCTAATTTCTTTGTTATGTATTTTAATTTTAGAGCAAGTAACTTGACTTCTTGGTTTATGGCTTCTGTGGCTAGTGTCACAATTCTGCCAAAGTCAGTGTCATGGTGGAACTTTTGGAAATGGTGCTAAAACCACAGACCTAGAATTTTTTTCGTTACTCTCTATAAGTCTATGACTAAAACTAAGAATAGGAGCAGTGGAGTATATATAGAAAGACTCGACTTGAATGCAGGACCAAGAGTCAGGATTAAACACCAAACATTGCCATTCAAAAATAAAAAGTTATCAGTCAAAACCGCCAAAACTTTTCCAAGATGGTTGGACGGTCATTACCACAGAGTAAAACAGTTTTTTCTTTAATCTGTGCTCATTACCCACAGATTAGATAAATTACGTAATATTACTTCCTCCGTGTCGTGTGACAGAGGAAGTGTCAGCACGTGTGCGTAGCTTACAATAGGGTGTTCCCCATCGCTCCCCATGACTGGCCGAGGGTGACGGGATAGGGGTCTATTTGTGCCGTACCTTGTATTAGAATTCTGTTACGGTCACGATTCTTCGTGCTGGTTGAAAAGAGACAAGCGCTTGATGTTCTTTTCAAATATTACTCAAAAATTGATAAGAAGAAAGTGAGTTGAAGTGGCGAGTTTTGAATTTTTTTTATTGTTTGGTAGGCTTGCGCTTGACCACTATTTCCCATGATGATAAGTGACGATGCGGTCTAGGATGCAACGCGTTTGCCTAGAAGATATCTAAAGGAACGTCTGCGTCAATTTCCAAGAATTCAATTGGATTATGGCCGATAACGACCGTGTGCCGCTCAAAAATACCACCTTAGTGACCAGTGACCAGAGTTTTGTAATCAGTTGCCAATTAACACTAAATCTTCTTTGTACAAAAATAGTTACGAAGAAATAGTAATATTTCTGTACCTATACGAAACATTCGTAACCAAATACGAAGGGTTTTTTTTTCTTTTGCATTATGAAACATGCCAGTTACAAATGATTTTTTTTTTTTTTTTTGTTCGCCCTATTGGGCAGGCTAAAGTCATGAGACCATACCGCCTAGTCTTTCGTAGGACAGTTACAAATGAATCTGCCAATGTAAAAACAAAAATAGTGTGGAGCCAGTAAAAAATAATAATTTTGATAATATATTTTATATCCGAAATAGTAGTTTTATGTAGAAAACGATAAAGTGAACGCAAGTATTAATTAATTAAGTTTATAATTAGTTCTTTTTAGAACAAAACTGTTAATTCATCAAGTACTTAACACAAGAACACTCTCTAAAGCCAGGTGTTTCAACATAGGGGTTGCCATTTTTAAAATAGGGGGCTGCATCATCCGCCGGAAGCGTAAATCGATCGAATCTCGTTAAATACATTCGAATATAGAACTTTTGGGGGAGGACGGCGGGAAATGGGATAGCTTCTTTATTTACAAATCGGAAGTAGACGAAAAAAAAAACTTGCTAGGTAGGTAGTTCGTAAATCGATATTTTAAAGATTACGTTCATATTGCGCGAAGGTAAAACAAACGTATATAGGTAAAGTAGAAATCAAATATACAGCATTTCATTTAATGCTAAGTATCAAAATAGCTATCAAAATCTTCGTGTATTAACAAGTTAAATAATTGTTCGAAGCAAATAAAATTAAAACAATGCGTATTATCAAAATATAGCCCAAACCACAATAACTGAAAAAAAAAGAGAAACTAAACTCTTTTTTTTTTACTACTACTGGTGTAAGCAATCCGGCATAATACAGAAAAGTAAACTCAGGGAGCTAGCAATAACGCCTCACGCTAACTCCAAAATGTATGGGAACAACAATAGCTATGACATTAGCTGCGGAAAAATATCTGCATGCAATGTCATTTCCCATACATTGTGGAGTTAGCATGAGGCGTTAACGCCTCACGCTGGCATCTTTGCTAGACCGCCTGATCCGGAGCTTCGGTGACACATTTCGATTGAATCTTCTCATCACCAATGAGCCGTTTTATTTTAAAAAAAAAAAACTAGTTGCGCTTCTTTTACTAGATTGCGCAATAAGTACATACATAGTTTAAACCTTTCAAACCACAGAGTAGTATAAACATAAGAAAATGCTTAGACTACCTACAAAGATATTTCAAATTCAGTTGAGTGGACCTCGAGTAAATTGCATGTAGTATCTCCTAAGTAGTCTGTGGTGCATTCCTCTTAAGTAAATTGAAGTACAGTAGAACTGCGACATAGATAAACGTTAATAGTATGATCCAAAATAAAGCCGAGCTATCCCGCAACGAAAGTAAAATAGGGTTGTCAGTCAGTATCCTGACACATTTCCTCTAACCTGTGGTATATGCTTTAAACAGTGACAGTGACAGATTTTAGTAAAACCACAACTGGCGCCATCTATTGGGTCATACATAAAATACAATTTCTTTTTTTTAATAAAACGCCTCATTGCCTAGAAACGTCACAACTTTGCTCAAGCACCTATTCTGTCGCATACTCACTCCGCAGCAAAAATATAAACATATGTACCGAAAATAGAAACCAAAACGTAATTTTCAGTTAAATATAGCACCGGCACGTGTGTGTTATTAATTTTGGCGGGTGTTTGCGCGTATGACTAATTGGTGTTTTGGTTGCTGACAGACGAGGGGACGCCTTCGCCATATTGTACCTTTAACGCTGGTTTGACAGATATTAGTTTAGTTATTTGCATGTCATGACATGCCGTTTAAAGACAATAGGCTTCTGTCATGCTCACAGAGTAACAATTGTTTTTTTCTCTAATCTGTGGTCATGCTATTTTTTTAATGCACAAATTAATAATATTCCACCAAAAATAAACAGTCGTGAAAACCAAAATTAAATATCTCAAAAAATTACAAAGTTACAAGTGGTAGCTTTATATACAATCTCTTTGGCATGTCACCAACGTGCGTTTTCATAGTAACTGTGGGGAAGCACTGTTTTGCGAGAAAGGGACAGGAAATGCCCCCTCCAGAAACTTCAAAAGCTTATTACTCCGTGATAATTTTTTCAATTATTGCATTCATTTTTAGCCTACTTTATAAAAATGATAAAATACTAAGTTGTTAAATTTTTAATAGCAGGACTCTAGCCTATTATGAAAGGAAGGTAAATTACTTCATATTTGTCTTTGGAATATGTTTGAATTGAACGTTACTATAATAGGCAGCGAAATGATAAGACTGTAGGTATGCCAGTTATAAATTACAAAGTACGTTCGTTATTACGATAACATACAATACAAATTAATAAAATCTAGTGAAGTAATATTCAATTTTTCCTATGAGTAACGCAAATAAATACCAGGATAACACGACAGCTGATCCAAACACTAATCTCAAAGTACTAGGGTAACAACATTGCAGCAGAGGTACTCTCATACATCAGTACGGTTAGATTTTTCCTCCTGCAATCAGAGTACTAGGCCAACATAATACAAGCAGAGATCTTTCTTCACAGCCAAGCCAATAGATTCAATCTATTGCCGTTATAAAATTTATAGATGATCTTATTTCAAGCATCGGATTCTAAATCAATCTGTCGTACGATCCAACACGCGTATTAAAACAAAAACATAAGCGAAATGTCACCGTGGACGTCACAGGCTTCCTGGTGCAATCCCGAGATCTAAATCTAGATTGTTTGACGTCATTACCGATCTAGATCGCTAGGAATAGTCCTAATGTGCGTTGTGCAATGTATTGGGCAAGGAGAGTTGCGAGATGCTAATGCCCTGTTAATAGATCTCTCGACAACTCTCTTGCTGTTATATAGTCCTGGTACAATCGATGTACAGTTGCGCTCGTCATCACATTATCAAATCTTAGTAATTTAGCAAAACATAATTTAAATCCTATTACAGCTGACCCTGAACTGATAAGATTATTGTAGTGTTTAGAATGAATTTTCAGAAATCTCTTATTGATGTGATTTAAAAAAAAACAGCCATAATATAGCAAACACAGACATGAACTGAACACCCACGCAATTTCAACTCTTAAGTACCAGGGTAACATTACAACATAAGAAGTCTCGAATGCCTCCCTCTCCCACTAACAACAACCATACCGACTCAAAGTACTAGGGCGACATAACACGCAAGAGGTTTCGCCTCGTAGACAATAGCCATTTTATTAGCTACATCCCCTTGAGAAATATAGCACATTAGCGCAGCTGTACAAGGGTGGCTAATCCCCCAGATGCGGGGGTGTTATTGTTCGTTTATGGGGTAAGTAAGGTCATGGCATAATAGACATAAGATTACGGACAAGTTATTATTTTTCACCGGTTAAAAAAGACACTTGTTTGTATTATTGTAATAAAAAGACAAGTGGAACTAGAGAGCCCTGCCTGTTGTTGAATTTGTCACCAGAAGGTCTAGAGACGATCTCCTTGAACCGAACGATTATTTATGTATATTACATATTACTATTATTAATAAATGTCACTTAGCGATCATCCAAACAAGGGTGTCAAATTGTCAATCCAAACGTTAAGCACCTACACTACATCCTACGATATTAATAATGGAAATAACAATATCATCTTAAAACAATACTAGACAGAAAATTTAATGTAATTAATTACTTTTTTAGTCAACCATTATACTGTACAAATAAAAATTACCGGCTCTGTGAATCGTGAAACAAAATTAGTAGACACATACATTTTTACTTTATGGTAGAAAGCCGTTATAAAATGTTAAATTGAGTCCCACTTGTCAAAACTCCTTCAAAAGATCTATGTAGGTGTCTGAGAAATCAACAACTAAGTTATGTAATGACTTTTATTACGAAAATTAAGGCATTGAGTCTACCTACGCCTGCCACCTACGATATGATAGCTTTAGAAAAAAAAATACAATTCATAGGAGAACTTACATTTATTGTTACTTAAAAATTACGCCGCATCATAATAATAGAACTGAGTGAAAATAAATGATAACGTGACATACCTGTCTAACGCCTGTCTAATTGTTGCTGCTTTCAGCATGGCTGTCATAGTTGGGATTCCCAAAAGAGGGAACTGAACTCACTCGGTTTCCTTGTTAGCAGGCGCGGATACAGAAATTTCTCAAGGGGGGGGGGGCACAAATCATTATAGTAGGGGAGTCCAAGAGGGGAATTTAGGGATATGGTGGTAAAACACATAAGTATACGGTACAAGACCAATTTGTGCTCTTTTCATTAAATGATGAATTCCATGCACCTATATCTTCCAGGTAAATTGGATAATTACTGCGCTTGGTGCTGGACTGCCTGCGCCAAGGTGGGGGGGGGGGGGCGCCCCCTGTATCCGCACCGCGTGACTAGTGAATAGAATCTTCAATTCCTCATAGGCCAACGTATTACACCTTTAACTGCATAGCAAAAACCATAGTAAGGAGTCAAGGTATTATTTATGTAGATTCTGAGCACCCTGACCCATACCACCACATAGTACGTTCGTTAATGATTATAATTCAAATTGTAACATCCCTGCCTTAGGGAGATGCGCATCGCTGCACGCGCATCCTGCTAGCACGCATAAGGAAACGTGAATACTATTGTCTAATTACGAAGTGATTTGGTTTTAAACAGAAACTAAAAGTACAATAGATTTTAACCCTACCTCAAGATTCATGGGTAGAACACAACAAGACAACAACAAGCACGCAGGACAATGATGCCAGTAGCTTTTCAAATCCGGCTGAACTGTTCTGTTATGTTGACCAAGAAATATCTAGAACTGCTTTAGTAGTATTTTGTTTAGGAAAATATCTAGCTCTCGTGATGTTTACTAATTGCTCCTAGCGATTAATTATCTAGAACTAGATACTTGACATTTATTGCCATTTATGTAAGAATATTCTATCTACGAGAGTATAAAATCAAAAGAGCCATCATAATGACTTGAGAGCATGAACATTCTTATCATTTTTGTTTCTTTCTTTTCTTGTTTTTCCTTTAGCTTTCAGCTGTTTGTCTCTACCGACCTTTATAGCGTCAGTGACGCATAAAGCACCCACAGTCGTAAAATACGTGGCAACAATAACGGGGGTTGCGTTGTGAGCGCCTCTGGGCGCGAGCTTTGGTTTGGGTCTCTACAGAAGAGTTTCAGAAAGACCCTTCCAGTTGAGCTGGACAAAGTAGCCTGCCCTTTGAACATCGTATTGATTAACGTCCAACGTTCCATGTAAACTATAATTAACTCTTACGTCAGGGATAAACAATGTGATGATGAACAATCGAATATTTGTCTCCATGATTGGATGACGCCATTCTGGTGGACATTTTTTAATGGTATTGTCAGCATTAATGTCTTCCGGTTAAACTGATGCAGTTCTCTATGTACAGTTGCTTTCAGCTGTTTTGGTTGTGTGTAGTGAAAGAAAGATTGTGGTAGTAACATGGGCCACAAACCACGAAGGACCTTTGTTACTACTTTGTTTGACTGGCCTGTTAGCTCAGTTGGTAGTAGCTCTGCCTTCTGAACTATAGGCTGTGGGTTCGATTCCCACTCAGGACAAACGTTTGTGTGATGAACATCGATGTTTGTTCTGTGTCTGGGTGTTATATTGTATTCTATGTATGTATTTACAAACAAAAAGTATCTAAGTATTCTATCAGTTGTCTGGTTCCCATAGTACAAGCTATGCTTAGTTTGGGGCTAGACGGCGCTGTGTGAAATGTCCACACATATTTATTTTATTTATTTATTTACTAGTAGTAACTTCCCGTGTAACTACTGGTACCTGTTGGTAGTACTAATTGCCCATGTTACTACTGGTAGTACAACCAGTAGTAAGTACCACGGACTATAAACAGATGTGCAACTCTTTTGTCAGAAAAAATAAGTAGTCAGGGTTTTCAGCTGAAACCTTTTTTGTAAGATTTTATTATTTCGTGCGTACAATAAGGAGTCTATCTATATTTATCTACATATCTCTGAATTACATACCACATACTTAGAAATGTTAAGGGTACAAGTTCGTAGCCGACTCCACGCAGTAGCTGGCGACGTGTCGCCGCGACACTACTCTTTCTATGCTTCTCTATAAAATACCTTCAGGCAGACATGTCGCTAGCTACGAAAGGTCATCATCATCATCAACAGCCTGAAGACGTTCACTGCTGAACATAAGCTTCTCCACAGAGCGCCACTTTGAGCGCTGTTTTCACCAGATCGTCGGTCCACGAAGTGGGGGGCCGGCCGACGCTGCGTCTTCCGATTCACGGTCGAGACTCGATAACCTTTCTTCGCCATCGATTGTCAGTTCTATTTAATGTATTTTCATAGAAATGCATAGAAAACTTAGCTAGGAACAGGTTAAAATTAAAATTCGTATTCGTCCATACAAAACGATGAACAATGTAACCTTATCGTACGATTATTTTTATGCCACCTGTTTTCCATCATGTTTTTTATAAGCTAAAAATACTTATCGAGCGATCAATTATTTACGTTAAAGGTGAACGCTTTCTATTATAAAGAACTTTTTAATACTGTACCGTTATACAATTCCATATAGCTATAAGTATTAATCTTTACTAGGATCTTAAAAAAACATTAATGACTGAAGATTAATTATTTATAGCAGTATTGCCTGCTTAACGTAATCATCAGATTAACTTTTATTTTTTTTACTTAGTAAAGTAAATAATTGAATCACGAACGGGATTTGAACCCGCGTCTGACATATATCTAACACACGTCTTTAGATAGACAAGACTGTAAAGTGATATAGCGTTTGTAAAAAGTGTAAGCATGTAAGAATAAATACATACATACATTATCTTTTCCGTCTTTTACAAACGTTTGATGTCGACTCAAGTAAAGCAAAAATATACTTACTTGCCTAAAGTGCATAATAAGTACCCAAAAATGCAAAGGCAATGGAATGGATTAAAATAGAAGGAGGATGCAAACACTAAAACATAAATAATGTTTCAATTAACCAAGAAAATAAGCCCAAGGATTCGCAATTAATACGAAATTCTGTAGCGAAATCCAATAACAAAATCCATGGGTGAATTGGAATCCAATTTGGGACCGGCCCAAAGCCGCCGAGGCGAGAAATGACCCCTAAATTCAACGTTTAGACGACCATCTGCCCTTCTTATTAAAACTGACTAGCTTTTGCATCTGAGTTTGTTTTGTGGTGCTGCGTTTTTGTTGTATATTTCAAGATCTATTTTGACTTTACTAGTATTATTAATGTTGGAATACGACGGTCTACCTACATCAATTAAAATATGGAAAGTATCAAGTATAAAATATACTTTATAATACCCACACACATACATACATATTTAGTATTAATATGATCCAACATTTTGAAAGCATTTCATGTCTTATAGACGATATATCTAAAAAAATAGATATTATAAGGGTACAGACTACAAACTACCAACCTAGTACGTTTTATAGTACGTAGAGATTCTCTGGATAACTACAGGGAATAACGCAGGGCGTAGGATGAGTCCCTAAGGCACCCCCTGCCCGTAGTCCGGTGTTATGTAAGTAACTATTAATATTTATGAGGAATATCGGATTTTTGTAGCTATACAGAAAGGGTGAAGGCCTGAAGGGTGGTTTAAGTTAAATCGTTTTAAAATCGATGTTTGAGAAGGTCAGAGAAGCATTCAATAGTGCTACCTTGAAAAGAGATACTTAAGTACAATAATACCTACCTTTAATAGAGAAACTGAAAACTTTTCTTTTAAATCATGTGGTAATTAATGACGACTTTCCTGTAATAATTTATTTAAATAGCTCACGAAAAATATTTGAAAAGAACTGGATAGTTAATAATGCATTTCTGCAATATATTTATTACTTAGGTTGCAAGTATTGCAACATGTAATGAAAAGTTACATGTTAAAGTTTCTGTAGTAAAAAAAAATTAATAAACGCCAATACCACGTCACGCAAAGACAATCCTAAACAAATCCTAAAAACTCGACACGTAACAAGCATATTGTAAGATTCCCCTAGATTACTCCAACTTACCGTGGAGCCACGTTCAGGAACGCTGCGCGGTCATGGACCCTCAGTGACCATCATCCGTAGTCTGTAGTCCGTGACTGAATCCGTAACTGGCGTAAAAAACGAGCTAAATGGTTATTAAAAAATCATTTCGATGCTCCGGATTTTTTTGACGATATTCGTTTATTGCTTTAGATTCGGTTCGATTGGATTACTGGGTTTAAATACTTCCACGTTTCTGAGAAGAAGCGTCTGTATTTCTGTGAATTGCAACGGTTATCTTGACTCCTTGCATCTCAGATTCTACTTGTTTCATAAAAAGTTACGAAATTTTGATATTATCATGCATAATGTGAGAAAGGGATTTTAGCAAGCAATTATGATTAAGCCAATAACAATAATCAATCATAAGATTGATTATTGTTAAAATGTATGTATGCCCCATTTAAATTTATATTTAAAACTTTTGTGACCTCTGGAGCTCTTAAAAACTAAAAACATATTCATACAGAAGTCTACTATGAATAATTACAATCAAAATAATGAGACGGTATAAATGAAGACGCATAATGAGCATAGGAAGGCATACATTCAACCAGAGACAGGATCCCTTTCAGGCACAAAAGAACTTTTCAAAGACAAAGACTACAAAGCACATTTCATGTGAGTCATTCAAAAACAAACATGAAAGATAATGTCTAAAAGCTTATAAGATACACAAAAGGTATTAAGCGTATACAAAAGTGTATATTTTATTTAGGGTCCAATTTGAAGAGCTTACACTTGATGCCAAGTGCATTTGAATTGAAGAGCATCGCTATGGCTAAATAGAGAAGCCGCGTGAGGCGTCACTAAAATCCTAGTTCTAACTACTTTTGAATTTCGAATAAAAGACTCCGATTTGTCTATTGCAAAAATAGAATTTACAATGTTAACGCTTTTTATGTTTCATGCCAGCTGAGTCTTTTTGGATAACTTTTTGTTGATTTAATTGTAATAACACTATGGCTCGCGCCATTTTTATTACCTGCCAATATCCAGTAATAACATACTTTTTTCTTAATTTAATGTTTAGTTACAGACTGTTCTAGAGTGTAAACTCTTATACTGTTAACAAATTATAGCTCTTATGCCATTGAAAATAAGATATACTTTCATTTAGGAACATGGAAAACCGCAGTCATGTGTGTCGCTCCAAAAAAGCAAAGTGCGTGACGGACTGTGGCGTGCACGATTTGAACTGTAACGTTAGAAAGAGAACACTACACGAGTGAAAGGGATAGAAACAGTGTTTGGTGCACGAAAGAGAATGTTGTAAAAATGAAAACTATTAATTATGTCAATTTTATTGTTATGTTTATTTTCTGAACACAAGATTTCATCCGGCTAATAAGCAGTATGGGTTTGCGGGTAGTTGTTTACAGACCTTATGTGAAGGCGTTTGAAAATGCGCAACTCAATCATACTTATTTTCCTTTTAATATTAGTTCCACTTGATAGGAAAATTAAGAGTAATATACTTCAAACGTCTCCAAAACATCTGGAAAACCCAACGCATTAGTTATAAGACCAAGTCCCGGTTGGTAAGAGCCCTGATCTTCCCGATTTTCTGGTGCGGGCGTAGAGACATGGGCAATCAGAGCACGTGAAAGACAGAGGATAGATGCATTCGAGATGTGGTGCTGGAGGCGAATGCTGAGAATACCGTGGACCGCCAAACGAACAAATGTGTCTATTCTCTCCCGCATCCGCATAAAAACTCAGTTGTCCACCTGCCTGCAACGCGTACTGGCGTATTTTGGACATATAATGCGAAGAAGAGATGACAGTTTGGAAAAGCTAGTCATATTTGGCAACGTTGAAGGCAAAAGATTACGAGGCCGCTCGCCAACACGTTGGTCTGACCAAGTAAAAGAAGCCACCTCTTTTAGCAAATTTTCCCAGGCCATGAGGGCGACTATGGAAGTATGGACCGAAGTCGATGGAAGCATTTGGTTAAATCGCATAGATCCTGTGACCACGATCCTCAGTAATGAGGGACCGACCAGAGAAAGAGAGAGAGAGATACTTCAAACACCAAGAAAGGTCAACAACAGAAATGTTTTAAAAACAAATAAACATAAAGTAAGTACCAACATAAATACACTACAAGCTCTCCAATCCCCGTGGGTCCAGCCATCTGCACGCGACAGTTGTGACGGAATTAGTTCATTATCTGTGGTCCTCCCCCGCGTTACACAAGAAACTATTTATTTTTAAAAATGGCGGCGTTCGCGGGAGACTGACGTTATTTTAAGCGGGAAATTGAGGGGGTGCATCTCTATGTTATGAGTGTAGGGATGGGAACGAGACTGTAGTTTTATCGATTTTCGATTTATAATATATTTTTTCAATCGAATTTTGAACATGTGAGTTGTACAAATGCACGGTCCTATTTTCAAAAATTTTCAAGTTACCTAATTAATAAATTTTAAAACAGTTAAACCGTTTTACTTGAACACACAAAGCATGCACTATTAAAGGAGATCGAACTACGAATATGTTTTTCACCCCGTAGAAAAAAAAAACTGCGAACTGAACCACGGGCCCACGCGGGGCGCCATTTGTTCATAAATATATCATGGATAAGCTCCGCACTATCGCCAGAGCACTGACTAATTATCTAGGTCTGTGGTAGTAGAAAAAAAACGTTTTAACTGTCGCCAACACGACTTCCACACTTTTTACTACGCATTCATTTCATTGACAACTTCCAGACATTTATGTACCAACCAAAAATATACTTTAACATTTGAGATACAAGGTTCTAAACGCTATTTAAAGGGTTTATTTAAATTACATTAAAAATCTAAAGTAGACTTTGTTAATTCAATTATAAAGTTCGAAATAATATGAAGTTTCTTTTACATAAATCGATTCTCACGGATCTCGAGTCATTGATAAGTGGTCAGAACTTGTTTGTGAGTAACCTAGTGGTTAATGTAATAGTTTATGAAGAATCGAATAGAGGTTCCGTAGGTATTCATAAAAAAAAATCTGCAACTTTCCAGTACGAAAAAAAAATACGCCTGCAATTTCCAAAACGAGATAATGGAGTGTTTTTATTATTATTGGAATATAGTAGCTATTATCACTATTATCAGCATTATTTTCTTCATTCGATTTCATAAAACGGTTTTCAATTCAGTTGTATTTTTTATTAGGTTAGGCATCACTTATATGCGGCGGCCACACTACCGTGGTAATTATGCCAACAATTATGGCCATAATAAAAAAAAAAATGTGAACTTTACAACTTCTGGTCATAACTAGTGGCATATCACGGTAGTGTGACACGCTTACTCACCGTCAGTCAATGCCATCACTCATGAATTGTATTAAGGTGACTGACGGATGCTCATGGAATGGGTAGCCACCTAGCAACATTACACGGTTATTCTGACAGATTATCAGCCACCAAGTCACAACTTCACAACCAAAGCTATACAAAAATCATGTCAAATTTTCGTCACTCAGCATTAAATTGTCTACCTGTCCGCGTTTGAATAAAATGTGTCATTACCGCGGTAAAACTGACAGCTAAAACTACCGTATAATCAACGGCTTACTTAAGAGCTTACTGAACGCCAAAATGCTTAAAACGGCTTAACATGAGGCCGTGTCCTGTCAACAATATTGCAACAATGACTTTGAAATTAATATATTATGGTAAAGTTCAGGACTGATACTAAGGCTTATGTATAGCGAAAACATGAATTAACAAACTTTTCTCGATAGAAAAAAATTACAAAGATACCTCCAAACCGTGCAAATAAACCGCGATTATTCAATGAATACTTTAAAAAAGGTCATGAAACTTTGTGTAGTAGTTGAACTAAATATAATGGAGGGCTTATGTATAGTGGATTTTTAAAATACCCATTATATTCAGTGTATTAATAAATGACTTAAATTATTGCACGTTGGAACCATTCTAACTTAGACCGTCCCTGCCGCTCGGCCCCCGACTCATCCCCGCTTTGGCCTAGTACTATACTAGTACTGTGGCTATAATATCTATTCTGTGGCTATGGCTTGGATTCGCGCTGGCCTACCACAAGCCCTTAAGCAGTGCTACATTCAGTTATTTTTTGATTCTTGTTACATGGTGAGAGCTATAATATAAGGCAACACTTCCAGCGTTCCTAAAGTTCTTTAAGCCTTGCGGATCCCTACAAATAGTAAACAACAGGACGTGAGACCTATACTTAAAATAACGGGACACCAGTGTTCCCACGTTGCAATTGTCATGTACTTTTTGCGTCATTACCGTCATGAGTTGACGGCCATATTGTTTTTGTTATTTATTTTATATTGATACGACCTAATAACACTGAGCTTGGCGATTTTTATTTTTGGGTGATAAGTTTTGTTGATCATAGTCATTCCCTATTGTCATTTTATTAAGGTACAATAAAATAAAATTAGCTTTTGTAGACACACTACAACAACGACTTCGCGAAGAAAGGGACATTTTTAAACAGTGGGACAAATCACAAAAAAAATGAGACATTTTTTAAATCTAGCTCGATTATCAAACTAGCTTTTGTCTATGCTCAAACATTCAATACTATAAGTAGGTATTATTTATTTTATTTTTAGTGTGGGTACGTCCCAGTTTATTATGCATAAGGCGTATTCAGTCAGCTCCCGTGTGGTGTGACAGGGTCTTTTTTTTTCTCAACTGCCTGCGTGAGAATCTTCATCGTAGGTAGGTACAGTCTATTATTTAATTTTCTCGTTTGATACCGTTATGGTAGGAGTCGCGAAATTGGACCATTATAGCTAGTTTTATTTTTATTTTATTATTTTTCAATGAAGGCAGCCGTGGAGGGATTTGCTATATCCTCACCGTACAATAACAAGATAAGCAAAGCGAAATTATTGGCTGTATAGATATTACTACTCTTGCCTGAAACAATATTTTTTAAGGCCTGAGTGTTCAAAAAACTGTTTGTTGTCTATGATTCACTAGGTGGTAGGACTTTACTCCAAGGTTCGTCTAGGTAGGTAGGTACCACCGCTTTGCCAGTTATTCTGCCGCCGAAGCAGTAGTGTGCAAGCAATACTGTGAGGGCATTGTAGCTAGTGAAATTACTGGGCAAATGTGACTTTATGATCTGATCACACAGTCTAGTAATCTTACTATTAGACTGGTGAAGTCTCAGGATGACGTGCGCAGTGCAGTGTCACGCAAAACTATATTAATTTAGAGTTCTGAGTGATACTGCAATCTGTTATGGGCAACCGTGACGCTTAACATCAGGCGAACGACTAGCTCTTCACGTCAAACATTTACATTTAAAAAAATTGATAACACTCAATAGATCAATATCAATATTGGCAATCAATCAATTCAGCTAAAAAGTATTTTAAACGATGTAATAATTACGTTACATTAGGAACACGCCTAATTATTTTTCCGATTTCATTAAGGCACTCTGCCTAATTTCGTGTAAGTAATCTTTTTGGCTTGGCCCTCTAAAGCACGGTAGTCAGTAGCGCTCAATCGTCAATAGGTATCGCTTTCTGTAGCGGTCACCTATCCAAGTGATGACCACACCACAGCAAACAAGAGCGCGATTCAATGTGACACTGACAGTGAAAAGGTATTCATTTCCCAATCGGATGTAATAGGCCATGGATAGGCCGTATATAGTTACTGCAACCGCAGACAGGATAGGCTTGCCCGTCGGGTGGGATCTACACATCCAATACTCGTTTAAAACTTACAACTCCGCACCACCTGGCAGCCATGCAAGCCTGGTACTTGGAAAGTTGAAACGCGAGTCATAGCCGGAAAGTGATTTTTACCTTAATTTTATTGCTTCAGAGTGTCATTTCTTCCATCATCATCATCAACAGCCTGAAGACGTCCACTGCAGATCATAGGCCTCCCCTATGGGGGAGGCCTATGTTCTGCAGTGGCGCTCTACGGAGCGCCACTTTGAACGGCAGCTCGCCTCTTTCATCTGCAGATGGGGCCTACGTTGCGCTTTCCGGTTCGTGGTCGCCACTCCAGAACCTTTCCCTATCGGTTGTCCGTTCTACGAGCGATGTGGCCTGCCCATTGCCATTTCAACTTGCTAATTCTCAAAGCTATATCGGTCTCTTTAGTTGTCCTACGGATCTCCTCATTTCGGATTCTATCTCGCAGGGAAACACCGAGCATAGCTCCTTTCTTCCTCATATTCCTCTAAGTTAGTTGGATTAACACCTAAGCCTGTGTGTATTAGCATCTAGGCCAGTACTGTGACCTCTTAGCGCGATTCAAATGACGGCCTAAACTGAACAGCACACAATACAATTTGTACGGTAGCGGTTCAGTTTAGGTCGTCAGTTGAATCGCGCTAAGAGGTCACAGTACAATGTAGCGGTTCAGTTTAGGTCGTCATTTGAATCGCGCTAAGAGGTCACAGTACAATGTAGCGGTTCAGTTTAGGTCGTCAGTTGAATCGCGCTAAGAGGTCACAGTACAATGTAGCGGTTCAGTTTAGGTCGTCAGTTGAATCGCGCTAAGAGGTCACAGTACGGCCCCAGAACTCAAAAGCAGCCCTCAATCTCGGATTGTATTTTATAATATAGAGTTTAGTTTTTTTATCTACGTATCAGGCAGAGGGTTTAGCAAAGATACCATCCCATTAGCCTTAGAGTTAACGCCAAACGGTAACTCAAAATATTATGTGAATGACATTGCCTGCTGAATAATGTCCGCAGCTAATGTCATTCCCATACATTTTGAGTTAGCGTTTGGCGTTAAGGTGGAACGTTTCACTAGCGCGGCAAATTCAAATTTTCTTGCGTTCTTTTGCAAATAATAGCTTAATTACTCAACGTGATCACATGAAAACTAATTTTGCGCAAATAAATAGAATGTATCAACAAATTACAATTAAAAGTATCACCTACTTATCATTGGTTTAGCGACAAATGGCAATAGACTGAAAAACTAAGACGAAAGTTTATCGCCATTTGTCGCTAAACCAATGATATTTAGGAGATACTGTTAATCGAAATTTGTTGATACATTCTATTTATTTGCGCAAAATCAGTTTTCATGTAATCACGTTGAGTAATTAAGCTATTATTTGCAAAAGAACGCAAGAAAATGTGAATCTGCCGCGCTAGTGAAACGTTCCACCAAGGTGTCTTTGCTAGACCCCCAGATCCCTTAAACTGACACGTAGACGCTAAGCCGTAAGTTAAACACACGTATAAAAGATTCATCGACCAGCTAGAAATTACAAAAACAAATCGATGAAAACAGCGGTCGCTCCCACGACCATTATACCATCGACAATAAGTACTATCATAGATAAATCAGTTTTCTTTTTAAATTTGTGGCTTACGTCATGTGGTAATGATCTATGCACGATCTAGCGCAGTAATGAATCATTGTAACTACTTATAAACGCTATTGTAATGATTTAAGCACAGTTATTTCTTTGAACAGTTAATCGCTTTAATTAGATATTTAATTTAAGTAGTGGAAATTGGTAACTGATACCGCGTAGTAATTACCTATTTAAGACTAGAAGCGTCTCGCGGTGTCGCTTTTTACCCGTGTTCCAGAGGAAATTCTTAATTTTCCGGGATAAAAAGTACCCTATGTTGATCTCGATAGTATTATTGACGTGTGTGCAAAATTTCATCCAAATCGGTTCAGCCGTTTTGGCGTGGAAGCCGCACATACGAACCGACGTTTTACTTTTATTTGTTAGTGTTAGTCAAAATATTGATTTAATTCGTATGCAATAACACTATTTTCCCGCTCAAAAATAGGGATAAGAAAAATAGAACTGATAACAATTTATTATTGTTTTTTTTTTTGGTAACGGCCGACCATCGACAATACATTATCAGTAAAATATGATACAAAATACCCAATAAGTTATTTCTGATAAGAACAAAACAATTATCGTAAAATAGCGGCCGTGTGAGTGTGATAAAAATAATAATAATTGTAAACGTAATTATTTTTTATGCTAATTAAAAACATTATGCTGATTGTACAGCATCTGACATCTTTACAAAACCTACAAATGCGTGTGAATAGAGACATAATAGTAACGAATTTAAATATTTCACAAAAAATCTATTTGGATTTACATTTAAATTGTGCTCGGAGCGTACATGTCACAACCTTGTCAAATGAATGAAAACTTCTTAATATAAACCTACTTTATTACCGGTCAGTGTTTACAAACAAACTAGAATCGATACTCGAATATCGAATGACAAATCGATACGAGCCATCGCTACGAAAGGTAACGTTCCCACGGTCCCGTGAGAATGGTGAAGCGAGAGCTTAGCGAGACAAGGAAGGGGATAGATGATTGCGACACTTTGTACTGTGTAAGAGCGGGAGAGAGGGGTTTTTGTTTTTTAATGATTTGAAGGCCATTGCCCGAATTTGGTATAAAAGTGAGTCATGAACTCATGAAGTTAGAAAGAAGTGTTGTTACAACATTAGACCAATGTATGCACGCTCTGTATTGAAAGCATCTCATAATAACCTGATTTTTATAAATATGGAGTCGGCGATATTTGTTTCAGCGCTTCTAAAATATGAATTTGTTAATATGAACTGCACACCCTTCACACAAACAAAATTTTGATTTATTTTTTTTTAGTTGGTATCTTCCTAGTTTATGGGTTTTATGATTATTGGAGTCATCTCTATCATGACTTTTTAATTAAAAATCATTGCTACAGCCGGAATATCACTTCCTAGAAGCAGCTGGTAGAAATGTCAAAAAAAAACTTTCTATATAAAATGGCGGCAAAAGCACTATTTTTTTTTAATTTGCATAACTCCATGGCTATGGCACTATGGGACATACAGCCGGCGGAAGTTGACAGTTACTCAAGTACCGAGTCAGGTGAAATATCTAATATTCTATTCAATACATGGGCCCCGGAAGTCAAATATCATGCAAATGAAGCCTATTTATCGATTCATAAGTTGTGCGAACTAGCTTTATAAGAGCTACCTTTGCCTTAATGAAAAAAAAATTGTCTGACAACTAAACGTCTAAATTTAAGGGTAAAAACACCTGTACATTTCAAACGGTCCTTTCAAAAGACAACGATCTTATTGCGTACAGGACAAAGTACAAGTTTGAGCAGCAAACCGCATAGGATAACTTTGTAGACCACTTGTAAATTCTCACGAAAGGGTTTTCGTGTCTTGTAACTTTTTGTTTTGTAAAGGCACAGATAATATAATAGTAAAGGTATGAGTAAAGGTTTACATCTGGGCACCGCCCGCCGACTGAATCTTATCTTTCTATCTTTTGTCATAATTATGAATTGTGGGAAGAGTAGAAAAAGCGTTAAAAGTCAATATTGTAAACTGTTTTGTCCAATTTTATTGTTCATGGTAGGAAGCCACGTGTTTTGACAAGTCTTTGACGTCAATATCGTTGTTAACCATAGAGCAGCGAAAAAATTTACAATCGCATTCCCTACCTAGGTTATTGTTAAAGTTAATGTAATTACAAAAAGACTTGTCTGGTATAATCTTTTGATTTATTTCATAAACGAAATATATTCAGACAATTACAAATTATTTTTACTAATTCATTAATTAACTATTTCGACGTATGTATTATTTATTATGCAATCTTTTAATTATTGATATCATGGATTAGTTTAACATAGGAAACGAATCCGCTAAACCACAGATAATAAAGCTATACAACATAATTCTATTAATTCAGAAGTAACACTGTCTGTCTGTCTGTTTGTTACCTGTTCACGTTAAAACGGCTGCACAGATCTTGATGTAACTTAATACGTAGATAGTTTAAAACACAGAGAACGGACATAGGAAACTTTTTATCTCAGTAAACTGTAAGGCCCCCCATACACGTTCAATTTTATTGATCAATCTTTGTGAATGATCAATTTTATTGATCGGGTAGGGTTAGTGTTGGTCAATGTTTTTCGGTTTGCTGTATGGAGAAAACATTGACGGAAGTAGACTCATCAATTTTATTGATCAATCTTTGTGTATGATCAATTTTATTGATCGTGTAGGGTTAGTATTGCTCAATGTTTTTCGGTTTGCTGTATGGAGAAAACATTGACGGAAGTAGACTCGTCAATTTTATTGATCAATCTTTGTGAATGATCAATTTTATTGATCGTGTAGGGTTAGTATTGGTCAATGTTTTTCGGTTTACAGTATGGAGAAAACATTGACGGTAGTGGTCTCGTCAGTTTTATTGATCAATAAAATTGAACGTGTATAGGGGCCTAAGACACGCGTGCGAAGCTGCGGGCAGCAGGTAGTAGGTACATAGATAAGATCATAGACAAAACTCGAAAGCAACCATATACTACACGTCGACGGTGCACGTTAAGATTCAAATCACGAGCGTCATGATCTATGTTTATAGCTATCTTTGTGTACATTTCGGATGTATTTTCCATAACTTTTAAAGTTTATTTGATATACACACAATATTAAAAAAAAACTATGCTAAAGAGATTTAAATATGGATAGTCCCTAAACATTTTAGCAACTAGCGCAATTTTGTTCTTTTTTTGTTTTGCTATAACAAACATTTTTTTTTATATTGGAAGCCCCCGACTCATACAAAGGGGTCATCATTATCACCAGCCTGAAGACGTCCACTGCTAAACGTAGGCCTACCCCGTAGCGCGCCACTTTGAGCGGCTGCTCGGTCCTGCATCTATCGGCTCCCCGCGGCTGTCACCAGATCTTCGGTTCACCGAGTGGGGGGGTGTTATAAGTTTAATGTGTGTAATTATGTGGCTGTATATTATAATATTCTGTTTTTGGCAACGAACCAACTTTGTTTATAAGACGACTTGAGCGAGAGTGTTCTTAGCACAAACAAAGTATACTTAGTCTGTGGATATTAAAAGATCTTAAAGATTATAAGTTTCCTAGAAAAATATTGAGGTTATCATGATTTTTAATGTTACATCTTTTATTATACAATCTGAGTTTGAATTGGTATATTATCCCGAAAGGGGGTAAATCTACTCCCCAAGGTAGACAATGTTTCTTCTACGACTTTTCTAAATTAATAGTTTTTCATTGAAGAAATGCCATGTAAAGTTTACGTTCGAAGATAGCCCTAGCGCAGCTGGGTGGTCGAACTTCGTCCTTGACCGAATGCACTTAAATGAGTTTAACGACCTGTGTTTAGAAATGAATTTGTTTATTTATTGTTAACTCTCGTAGCGATCGCACGTGCAATTTTGTGAGTGGATTTATTATTTAGTATGGAGGTTTGGAAACACGCAGTTTCATGTAAGGCTCTCACAACTTGTGGGCTATCATGGTCCCAGTCCCCCCCTCTCGGGATAACATACCAATTCAAACTCGCCTTGTATAAAAGGCTTTGTCCTGACTGACTGACAGACAAGGTACAGCCCAAACGGCTGGATTTGGAGGGAGGCTTTCTTTTATGACGTAGGCGCGTGCTAGGAAACGATTTTTGTAAACTGAACCCCTAAGTAGGTGAAAAGTGTAATAAACGTTTGTATGAAAAACCTGCATTTCGTGACATATCGTTTTGAAACTTGGTACTTACATACAAACAAGTATAAAGATAAAGGAAAAGGTATATTTTAGTTTTTTAAAAATCAACGCTGAAGGTGGTGTATTTTGTAGTTAGTTTGTATGGAAATTTTAAAAATGTTGATCCATGTCATACTGAAAGGAATGTGTAAAAAACATACAAAATAAATAGATTATATATACGAGTCTCGGCAATTTTTTAATTTCATCCCTTGAAGGGGTAAAAATACAGGACAAGATCCCATCGTAAGACGCTCGCACAGCCTAAACAGCTGAAGCTAAAATCTTGAAATTTCGAAAATACATTCATTACATGGTGTGGATAGAGGTGCACTAAATGTACTAAAACGGAACTTTTATCCCGAAAAAAAAAACGGTTCCTGAGGGATTAGTCCACGCGGGCGAAGCCTCGGGCATAAGCTAGTTAAAAATAATAGTTTAGTTCTCAGGCCTCCCCACTCACTACAGAATACGATTATCCACACAACCTTTGCCATAAGCGGTCGCCATAACTTGCAGACCACTACCAGCATGGCGGTAACCGCTATAATCACTAACCTTTGCCGTGGGAAACAGAAAAATGTTAGATTAACCAATTAAAGATCGAAGATAACAGAAGAATTACGCTTTTCAATTCCGTCCGTGTTTTTATCGTGATACTGGCAACATTTCCGTGTTTTATTTTGACATTGACAGGCGTTTTAGGGAACCATAAACAAAAGTTTCTTTTTTACTTTTTAAAATGTATTTAGCGGGAAACGTCTACTTAAATAACATAGTAGGTAGTTAGGTACTAATCTACTAATACATTCATCATTTCTACGCTCTTTGTATTTATTGTTAGAAGTCTACGATGAAATATAGGGTAGATCCACGATCGCCGCCTCGAAAACGGCGCCGTTTACACAAGGCATGTAACTGTTTTTGCTCTCAGTCGCGTGTGACCGCGTCTAATGAAAGTGGTGTAACTCACATATTATTGTTTTACAACGCTATCACAGGGTGCTATGGTTCATTATTAAAATGAAACAACCGCTTGTGGACTATTTTATATTAGCTGGAGAGGTATATATCTGTATAAGTAAGCATTTAATTAGAAGTATTACTTTTATCCTGGCAGACATCGTTTGCGACTAAGCTGTTTCTTTTAAATTACAAGTCTGATTACACAAAAAGTAAGTATGGTTATTTCAAATCTACATATTGATAATAGTAAAAAAAAACACCGTCGCGTCGTGTAAATCAGTACTTATTTTCTCCAATTAATTATAAATATCAAAATTTACAGGTTAACTTTCCAACCTTTAACAGGTTTATGCACCAATACAGTAACTACACAAAGGTGCTAGACTGAGAGGTCACGGGGGCATGAGAAAGATGCGCACACGCAACGATCCACGTAATAGAGTACTTGCAGACAGCCCCGACTCCGCGTTCATGTTGCATTTTATGTTATGAAATTTAGAATAATAATCTATCACAAAATAAATTTAAAATCAAAACTAATGAAAACATATACGTGCCTAACAATGACAATGGAAAAAATTGGCATGATGAAGACGACATTTGCCATTTCCGGCGGTGGGAATTTAAAAAAACAATTGAGTTTGTTTATGGTTGTTTACCCATTTTTTGGCTCTACACGGTCTGCGTATTTAGCCAGTCACTATTAAAATTCAGGTAAAGAAAATACAGCAAAAAAAAAAAACTCTTTTACAGCGCGTTTGCGTTTCTGAATATCAATAATATTATGAATGTTAGAGTAAATCGGTTTCTTAGGCCTGGAAATCCTGGAAATCCTGGAAAATACACCCAGGCGCACGTGCACAGGCACGGTTTCATGCTACGTTGTAGCCAAAGATTATAAAGCCCGTTGATAGCTCGTGAACATAATTACTCGTACAAACACGACTCACCTGCGCGGGCAGGGGGCGAGGTAACAAAACGAGACAAAGTCATACGAAATTACAAAGAACAGAGCAGGATGGAACAAAAGACATCAACGGGTTCCCGTGATTTATTAGAAATTAGTGGTTGAAATACACCATTCATTTTCGTATGAGGGGAAGTTGTATCATTGGTCAACTGGATTTATAGTCAATGCATAACAGAGTCTAGCAGCTAGTCACTCTGGCAATATGTACAACTAGACTCACGGAAACACGGCATCCGTATATGTTAGACATTTCTAGAATACGTACAAAGCGTTTTGATTCCTCGTTTATAGTTCGGACAGCAAAGGAATGGAACACCTTCCAACGTCATTGTTTCCTGACAAATATAATCTGGGAGTTTTAAGGCTAGTGAACCGGTATCTTCTAAGCAAGGCTCCATCGTCGACCGCGTCGTCACTTACCATCAGGTGAAACCGTGGTCGAATGTTAGCCTATCTACACCACTATTATAAAGAGGAAAGATTTGTATTTTTGTATGTTTGTAATGAATAAACTAAAAAAACTGCTGTGCCGATTTCAAAAATTCTTTCACCATTGGAAAGCTACATTCACCCTGAGTAACATAGGCCACACCACTACACGTGCGAAGCCAAGGCGAGCCGCTAATCGTTGATAAAAAAAAAATACCTATATCGATATGACTATTGAAGTGAAATGACTAACGTATGTTAGCCAATTTATGTTTCTAACCTGACCGAGGTCAATTTGACAGCTGCCAGAGGTCAAGCGTAATTGGCCAGTAAAAGAGTAGCAGGCTTTAATATAATCTGACTGCTGGGGAGCCACATTGCCCATTAATGAGCCGTTTTATTAAAAAAAAAAGAAATTGTATTTTATGTATGACCCAAAAGATTGCACCAGTTGTGGTTTTACTAAAATCTGTCACTGTCTCTGCTTCAAGCATATGATAGACCACAGGTTAGAGGAAATGTGTCACGATAATGACTGACAACTTTAAACTCTTTCGTTTTTTTTTAGTTTCGTTGCGAGATACCTCGGCTTTATTTTGGATCATAATATTAACGTTTATCTATCTCGCAGATCTACTGTACATCAATTTACTTTATAAGAATGCACCACAGACTACTTAGGAGACACTACAGACAATGTACTCGTGGTCCACTCAACTGAATTTGACATTTCTTTGTAGATAGTCTAAGCATTTTCTTATGTTTAAACTACTCTGTGGTTTGAAAGGTTTAAACTATGTACTTACAGCGCCATCTAGAAAAGAAGCGGAACTAGTGTTTTTTTTAAGTAAAACTCCTCATTATCGCGCTAAATGGTATATTATCGAGAGAAGAAAAAACACTCATTTGTCGATTATGATTGACATTGACAACCTCCGTCGATCGAGGCGCCATCTGAGATTACCTTTGGCTTTTGAAAAAAATCCGACAATGGCGGTTGTGAATTTTGAATTTTTTAACAAAACTTGTGAATTTTTGAATTTTAATGTGTAATAAGGGTGGATTATACGAGTGTTGGCGAATTGTTCCAAGTTTATATCACCATGCATTTTCGTTTTCTCTTCAACGACGGCTTTTTAGAGCCTTCAGTAAACTATCCGCCATCTTACTGTAGGCATTTTGACTGACAAAATAGGACTTTGACATTACATAACCGTACAAATTTTTACTCACTTGACATTGGCAGAATTATAACTAAAAAGCGATAGAAAGCCATAAACGAAGAAGAATAAGAGATTATCTTTGCCCTGCGTCTGATGACGAGACGAAATTTATTAAGATGACCAGTAAGATCATCACCTGTTTATATACACTTGCACAAAAAAGTTTGCATACCTATTTATTTACTCAGAAGCCAGGTTCACAACGAGCGGCATCACCTTCGAATTTCAAATTCAAATTTGGAATATATTCAGACCGCGCGTCCGGAGCATTCCTTTTCCTTCCCACGATCATTAGCTTTGATACAATTCTGGCGCGGACATCTCGAATTTGGAACGATTTGAAATGGTGAATTACGCGTTTTCGGCCAGTCACATTCTTATGTGATTTGTTGCGTGCTCTAGTTCCTTTCTAATTCTGCTTCAAATGGAAGTTCTAATTTTGAGTTTATTTGTAGCACATTAAAGTGCAAGCGTTTGTATAATAACATTAATAACATAACGATAACGATTTTACTAGATGGTAGGACTTTTCTGCAAAGTTCGTCTAGGTAGGTACCACCGCTTTGCCAGTTATTCTGCCGGCAAGCAGTAGTGTGCAAGCACTACTGTGTTCCGGTTTGAAGGGTACTGTAGCTTGTGAAATTACTGGGCAAATGAGACAATGATCTGATCGCAGTCTAGTAATCTTATTACTATGCTGTGTGAAGTCTCAGGATGACGTGCGCAGTGCAGTGTCACGCAAAACTATATTAATTTAGAGTTCCGAGTGATACTGCAATCTGTTATGGGCAGCCGTGACGCTTAACATCAGGCGTAGGACTAGCTCGTCACTCGTCACGTTATTCATTTACATTAAAATAAAAAAAAACAACGAAAACGACCAAAATGAGCCAAATAAAGTTGTCTATGGACCATAGTCGTCTAATTATTCCCGCCAAACATTTTTTTACGCAATTCTTTGAGATTAAAAGAAACGATTGCACAAAATAGCTACGTATGTTTTCATGGCAACGAGAATAAAATTGAAACCAGCGTCTAACCGTTTGCATCTGGTTATTTAGAGAGAAAAAAACACATCAGCTGTTGGACACACCTTTAAGTTCTGCAATTTGTGATGTCCATCTCTTTCTTGCTACATGAGATGTGTGGATTGCATCTCGCTCTGGCGTACGTGGTGTTAATACAAAAATGTAGCAGATGGTTTTTCAAGTGCTTTTTTAAAGCAAGGAAACAACTCACGTCTTGTAAAGAAAATTGCTTTAGGAACTAGAATTGCAGGGATAATTTTGACTGGCCTGATAGCTCAGTTGGTCTTGGTAGTAGCTCTGTCTTCTGTATTATAGGTTGTGGGTTCGATTCGCACCCGGGACAAACATTTGTATGATGAACATCGATGTTTGTTCTGTGTCTGTTATATATTGTATTATATGTATGTATATACAATTTAAAAAAAGTATCTAAGTATTGTATCAGTTATCTGGTTCCCATAGTACAAGCTATGCTTAGTTTGGGGCTAGATGGCGCTGTGTGACATGTCCACACATATTTATATTCATATTTAATGACGTCATTTCTGCTGGCTGTCAGATTTGACGTTTAAGATAGATTATACTAGTGTAAGTTAATTAAGTTTTTTCTATTTGTTCATTTTTGTTATTTTACGGTGTACAATAAAGAGTTGATCTATCTATCTATCTATCTATCTATCTACTTACGTTAGTTTTCAAACTAAAATCAGTGATTTGATCATCTAATTCATCAGGGGAATGAGTTGGAGATGAGAATGAAATAAAACCGGCCAAGTGCGAGTCGGACTCACGCACGAAGGGTTCCGTACCATTATCTATAAAAACGAGCAAAAAAATCACGTTTAAAAAACAAAACATCTGTCTGCGTAAAACGAAACACACTGTGCTTTAGGACTTTAGCGTACATCCTTGTACTTTAAAACTAACTGAACTCAAGAAATTAAAAAAAAACAACCACAGACCAGAGCAAAAATAATTTCTAACCTTAAGGGCTTGTGCAACCGCCAGCGCGAATTCAAGCCAAAGCCACAGAATAGATGTATAGTACTAGGCCAAAGCGGGGATGAGCCAGGGGCCGAGCGGCAGGGGCGGTCTAAGTTAAACTGGTTCCAACGCGCAATAGTTTAGGTAATTTATTATTACACTGAATATAAAGGGTATTTTAAAAATCCGCTATACATGAGCCCTCCATTATATTTAGTTCAACTACTACACAAAGTTTCATGATCTTATTTAAAGTATTCATTGAATAATCGCTGTTTATTTGTACGGTTTGGAGGTAACTTTGTAATTTTTTTCTATCGAGAAATTTTTATTAATTCGTGTTTTCACTATACATTTGCAGTAGCATTAGTCCTGAACTTTACCATATATTAATTTCAAAGTCATTGTTGCAATATTGTTGACAGGACACTGCTTCAAGCTAAGCCGTTTTAAGCAATTTGGCGTTGTATTGGCTCTTAAAAGGCTGTGCTGATGTCTCAGGATGAAGTGCGCAGTGAAAAATTCTTTCACTGTTGGGAAGTGGATTTTTAAAATACCCATTATATTCAGTGTAATAATAAATTACCTAAACTATTGCGCGTTGGAACCATTTTAACTTAGACCGCCCCTGCCGCTCGGCTCCTGGCTCATCCCCGCTTTGGCCTAGTACTATATATCTATTCTGTGGCTTTGGCTTGAATTCACGCTGGCCTTGCACAAGTCCTTAATGGCAACCCATGTATATTGTATAATACTAGTCTAGGAGACGACCGTTGTACTTTTTTATTGCACGTTTACAGCCAATGCCGTCCTCCATACAGCCTTAGCGAAGGTCGTACAATGGAACACAAAGGAACAGATGTTCGCGACTAAATGTCAAGCAGCTGATCCAGGTAAAAATGTTAGGGGTGTCACCAACAACACGTAATTTTTTTATTATATTTTGAATTTAAAAAAATAAGAATAAGAATAATTTATTTCCAGAAAAAAAAAATAAGTGTTTATCATTATTACAAAAATATTAGATTAGATTTATTGTTATACTATATGTACTAAGAATCCAACGGGCCCCAAACTAGGCAAAAGCCTGTATCTTGGGTACCCTAGATAACGCAATACCGGCCCCCTAATTATCTAACTCGCAACAGGTTTGCGAGAGGCGTAAATCTCGCGGTGATTGCTGTCATACATCATTAGCGGTGTCGAGAATGTATGCTTCGCTACTGCTGTCGCATTGCTACTGCTGTCGCATTGCTGTTGCAAATTTTACGTAATTACCCCGCGGAACTATTGACGCGTACATAATAATAAAAGCAACCATCCGTACATAATTCACGCTTGGTGCTGGTACAACACAAACTGTCCGGTAGGTAAATAGTTTGTCAACCGCCGACCACTGAAATTTAATTTTGGTTGGTACTTAAGAAAAAGATTTTATTTTTGGGTTGGTGTAAGTATTTTTAGGAAACCAGGAGTTGTAACTTTTTTTTATAGGTTTTATCCTAATATTAATGCAAGTATATTCATGTTAGTTTTATTTGTCTTGCCTTGACTGTACAATCATATTTTTAAACGTTTTATCGCAAAATGTGCTGCTTATAAAAAGTATTGAATGTTGAAAGTTTGTTAAAAGAAATAATTCGACTGTCTATATGCCCATTTTCTACACGAACTTAACGAGTACGGCAAATAATCTTGTGAGTCTATAGGTCTAAATAAAAGCTATGACGTCACTTCTTTCATTACATTACAACCTATTGATAACCTAACAATATAGCCTATAATTTAAAACTCCCAATAACTTGACGTCGTAACTGACGTCACTTTAAATTTGGTGTCCCTTATTTAATTACAAGCAAGTGGCTAATCCAGCTATCCGATACGCCAATCTCGTGTATTTTGACAAACGTCCCAAGTTATGACGTCATTTCACTTCATGTACAAAAAATGTGACGTCTTTGTACCTTAATCAATCAATCAATCAACCTTAATATTAGAATTAGAATTGGGCAAACCTTCAACCTACCTTAGTAACTAAACGACTTAAAAAAACAAATCAACTTTTTAATGTAAAGGAAAAGGCAAGGTAAAAGAGCCTGTTACTTTATATAAACGATTTTTCCTTTATATTTAATTATTAAAGACAAAAATGGTTTTAAAAAGGCTGTGTGTAAGTTATCCATATTTTTTCACATTTATATGACGGACAACCCTAGACATTGCGCAGGCGCACGGTCTGAGATCCCGTTGCGAAACAGCTGTTCCAAGTTTAAAAATACTTGAGACAGTGATAGCGTGTGGTTATCTTTCGAGCAAGACAGAGAAAGATATATGACATGTCTTGTAATTGATAAGGAATGTTATGTAATAAAGCCTACTCCAGCTCCGATAAGAATTCTAGAATGTAAATGCATTTCTATTTTTACGTACTAAATAGTAAATTCTTTATTTGGGAAAAAATAATCCATAAACGCGTATTAGATAACAGAACATACCTACATGAAAAATTAAATTAAATTTACTAGGTGGTAGGACTTTTCTGCAAAGTTCGTCTAGGTAGGTACCACCTCTTTGCCAGTTATTCTGCCGCCAAGCAGTTGTGTGCAAGCACTACTGTGTTCCGGTTTGAAGGGCATTGTAGCTAGTGAAATTACTGGGCAATTGAGACTTAAGAACTGATCTCACAGTCTAGAAATCTTTTTTAGACTGTGTGATGTCTCAGGATGACGTGCGCAGTGCGCAGTGTCACGCGAAACTCATTTAGATTTCCGAGTGACACTGCAATCTGTGATGGGCGGCCGTGACGCTTAACACCAGGCGAACGACTGGCTCGTCACGTCATTCGTTTATATACCACCAATTTTGTGAAGGAATAAGACTTATTTCTTGGATACAATCAAAATGGCGTCTGTTTTGTGTCATTTCATTTGTTAATCACCTGTATCCGAGAGTAACGAGTAGCCATTTACTTGGAATAAGCCCTATTCTAATTTGGTAAAATCGGGCCTCCCTTAATTAGACCAAGTATTTTAAACCTGTCTTGTAATGTCTTTGGTAAGGGCAACCAGGTTTTTCAGCAATCGTTTTTAGAACCCCATTGGCACTGGCCCTGTAGTATTGTCATAGTGTCATAGTGTTATAAATATATTATAGCTACGTTTGTAATTCTGTATTGTGTTTTGTGTTGAGTTAAAAATAATAATTTAATTTAAGCCAATCATGGTAACATGTAATATTGTTATAAAACCCAGTCTACCGTGGGAAAACAGTTCGAAACAGTGATGCAATTAAAACAGGAAGTGATAAACAAGTGCCACACTTCCTTTAGCTGATAAAAATTATAAAAAAAACATTATTGTTCATAAAAAAAACTGCGTGCAGTTTCTTTAGTTGAGTCAGAAAATTGATAACGATGTTTTAGGTAATATTATATTATATGACTAGCTGACCCGCCCCGGCTTCGCACGGGTTAATTAGTTTTACGCCTTATCTCAGTCTAAAGGAAGAGGGAGAAAGATAAAGAAAAAGAATGAATGGATGAAGGTGAAAGGAGGCAGGTTCGCCAGCACCTGCCTCCTTTCACCGTTTCTTATCTTTTCCCCCTCCCTTCTCTCTTTCCCATAGCACAGGATAGGAGTGGCTTTAGACCTAATACTGAAGGTTGAATGTCTGTAATTTCAGAACCACAAAACCGACGACCTTGAAATATTTACGGGACAATATTTAAAACACCCCCTTTTCAATAAAAAAAGAATGAATGGTTGACTGGCCTGTTAGCTCAGTTGGTAGTAGCTCTGCCTTCTGAACTATAGGTTGTAGGTTCGATTCCTACCCAGGACAAACATTTGTGTGATGAACATCGATGTTTGTTCTGTGTCTGGTTGTTATATTGTATTCTATGTATGTATTTACAAACAAAAAAGTATCTAAGTATTGTATCAGTTATCTGGTTCCCATAGTACAAGCTATGCTTAGTTTGGGGCTAGATGGCGCTGCGTGACATGTCCCACACACACACACACACACATAATGAATGAAATCGGACCACGCGTTAATGAATTACAAATAAGTACATATTTTTACTTTCATCCCCTCTCCCGAGGGAACCGTGCTGAATTTCGGGTTTAAAAGTATCCTATAGCCTACCTCGTAATATGAACTCAAGCCATGCCAAGTTTCATTTGAATCCATTCAGTAGTTTCGGCGTGATGCTCAACCAAGATACAGACATACAGACAGACAGACAGACAAAAATAAAAAAAAATATAGTTTTGGCTTTAGTATCGATTATAGAGGAGCCCTCCAACAAAATTTTTCAAAATATCTTTAATGTACACAATTGACCCTGTTACAGTTTTATTATAAGTATAGATTTGTACAACAAAAAAATAGCACGACACAAGCCTATTAGGGCCCTGCATAGGCATGGACAAGTTTGACCTGCTGGGTTAGCACGGACAGTAGACAAAATTGTCTTTCCCCGTTTTACGTCACTTTCTTCATACTTGCTTGGAGTAAAACAGGGGAAAGACGGTTTTGTCTACCGGCTGTGCTAACCCTACTGTCAGGTCAACTTGTCTTTCAAACAAATTAAACCTTATTATTGTTTAAAAATAAACAATCGTGAGTGATTATTCGATCACGATTCAATACAACGACTACGAATAAAAAGTTACTATTACACAGACACGTAAATAATGTCGTGCACATGAATATTTATTTGATTCTATATTGTGCGTGGCACGCGCCACGTTTTAAACACTAGGAGCAGCTCAAGGTTTCACCTGCATTTCTTCATACAAAGCCTGACCATCTTGGGGGTTATAAAACGAGGAAGTGTCCTAAAATACAAATAGGGGTCAAAATCGGCGAAGGAAAAAAAATGTAGTGTTGAGTAGCAATACTGTTTAAAGCAACGCCATCTATGACACATCTGGTAAACGAAAAAAAAAACACTTTTGAGATATGGGGAGTCTCCTTAAATATATATTTTATTGTTTTTTAGTATTTTGTTGTTATAGCGGCAACAGAAATACATCATCTGTGAAAATTTCAACTGTCTAACTATCACAGTTCATGAGATACAGCCTGGTGACAGACAGACAGACAGATAACGGAGCCTTAGTAATAGGGTCCGTTCAACCATTTGGACACGGAACCCTAAAAACATAGAACTATCCCTTCAAGTGAATTGAATTATAAAAATTGCTGTAAAACAAAAATATTTCAAACTTTAAATAAAAACAAAAATTATAGAAATTATGAAAACTAGTTTGGTTTTTTTTACATTATGTGAATGACGTGACGAGCTAATCGTTCGCCTGGTGTTAAGCGACACGGCCACCCATAACAGATTGCAGTGTCACTCGGAACTCTAAATTAAAGTTTCGCGTAACACTGCGCACTGCGCACGTCATCCTGAGACATCACACAGTCTAAAAAAGTTTTCTAGACCGAGTGATCAGATCATAAAGTCTCATTTACCCAGTAATTTCACTAGCCACAATGCCCTTCAAACCGGAACACAGTAGTGCTTGCCCACTACTGCTTGGCGGCAGAATAACTGGCAAAGCGGTGGTACCTACCTAGACGAACTTTGCAGAAAAGTCCTACCATCTAGTAAATTCACAGCAATAACATGACTATTATTGATCGTTTATTTATTTAACGAGATTATTAACAGGCCAAATTATTTATTCGAAGTGTCTATTTCGCATAATTAAAGTAAAACCCAAAAACTAAACCGATAACATGCCGATAACCTCCAATTTTCGCCGCGGTTTTCAACCGAGACCAAGGAATGACGCCAAGGAAATTCTAAGCTTACATGGCGCCCCCGCTTCTTTTATTTAGCGAAAATGGCGAAGGAGCTGAACCATTCATCCCGGCCAGATGTTCCGGATATCCGGAAGTACCCATTCAAATGGAACTAACCCATCTGGCGCCGAATTGTTCACTTTAACTTGAAAGTCAAAACAGATGTTAGATCTTTTGTTTTGGAGCTAGGCTTTTGTTTACTAAAGTTTTTTTTTTAATACAGGCTTCATTGAAACAGTCATAGGTTTGCTAATGGTCAAGTCAGTTCTTTAGTTTTTTTTTTTAAATTAAGACGGTTTATTGTTTTTTAATGTAAACCATACATGTCAAACTGAAAGTCATTGACGGGCCGCATGTATAATCCACGGTAGAAACAGTGGGCCACAGAATCCAATTTATTTTTTCTTTGTTTCAAATTTAATTTCTATGACATCTATCTGCAAGCGAGTAAAAACACCATCGATGTCGATAGAGAAGGCACGGAAACAACAAAAAATTATCTCCTTGAATCTTGATAATACTTTTCAAATTCTGCCTTAAAACTTCTCATTTTATCGGTATATAATTGTTAATTGAAATTGGAACATTTGGTTTCCCTGAAAGGCGACTGTTCTTAAAATTGGATCGGGCCGCAAATAAATGCATTGAGGGCCGCAAGTTTGTCATGCCTGATGTAAACGAATGACGTGACGAGCTAGTCGTTTGTCTAGTGAGCGTCACGGCTAGCCATATAACAGATGCAGTATCACTCGGAGCTCTAAATTAATATAGTTTCGCGTGACACTGCACTGCGCACGTCATCCTGAGACTTCATACAGTGAAGTAACAAGATTACTAGACTGTGAGATCAGCCAGGCTAATCGATCATCTAACTTGATTGCTTTCGATACAAAAAAAATGTATGGATTTGACAGTTTCCATACGCAGTTTATGTGCATAGTAAATTTGCAAAATTTCAAATTTGAAACGAAATTTCTTCTGTTCCGTTGCAATCAAAGTTCGGTGATCACCGTGCAGGTGATAAAGTCTCGTTTGCCCAGTAATTTCACTAGCCACAGTGCCCTTCAAAAATGCTAGGTAGGTAATATTGAGTTTGTATGTTGTGATCGGCGATCATTGGATGTTAATTATTTATTAAAAAAACGTATGTTGAAGGATTAAGCATAAACAGAAGTTTATGGTTTTATTGACAAAATAGTAGTTAGGGATAGTTTAGTACAGATAAAAAAAAATACTGTTTTATGTATATTCACAGATTTATATTTCCAAAACCTCTATGACTCAACCGGCGTAATTATCATTTCGCAAGAATTTAAGTGATTTCTAAATGGTTTTTGTTAATTGCTGCACTAAGGCCCGATTTTACCAAAGTAGAATAAATTCTATTCCAAGTATAACTGAGTTACACGAGTAAAAAGCCGATCGTCCACCGCCAGCTAAACTAAGTTAGTTTAGATAGTTGAGCCAGTTTTTCATACATCTGGCATGGTTTGCGGTGGACGATCCGCTTAACCCTTGTTTTGCCACCAAATTTCAAGGAATAAGAAGCTTATTCCTTGGATACAATCAAAATGGCGTCTTTTTAATTGCCATTTCATTTGTCAATCAGCTGTATCCGAGAGCAACCAGTGGCTTTATACTTGGAATAAAATTTATTCTACTTTGGTAAAATCGGGCCTAAAAACATTAAAACGAGCATTAAGTTAATTTTTATTGAGGCCACAGCTTCAAGTTTCGTGTTACATTTACACATTTTTTTTAATTGAAAACCTTTTTTTTTATTTTTAACTTTTTTAACATTACAAACCATAACATTACACTAGGTGCATTGGTAACTGGTATAAAAGTGCATAAGTATAGAATATAAAGATTAATTTCTGAAAAATATGTTTGGTATTGCAATAAATAACCGGCCAAGTGCGAGTCGGACTCGCGCACGAAGAGTTCCGTGCCATTATCTATAAAAACGAGCAAAAAAATCAGGTTTGTTGTATGGGAGCCCCCTTAAATATTTATTTTATTCTGTTTTTTAGTATTTGTTGTTATAGCGGCAACAGAAATACATCATCTGTGAAAATTTCAACTGTCTAACTATCACGGTTTATGTGATACAGCCTGGTAACGAACGGACGGACAGATAGACAGACAGCGGAGCCTCAGTAATAGGGTCCGTTTTACCCTTTGGGTTCGGAACCCTAAAATCTACAATTTTCGACTCAAGAATTCGTAATTTTAGGTGCGTATTACTGGAAAGATATTGGGAAATAAAACAATTTTTTTAAATTATTATTACTATGATTTAAAAGAGAGTGATGGTGGCCGAGCGGTAGCATGTGCGCTTCGCAATCTTACGGCATAAACGAAGAAGAAGAACTATAAGCCAAAATAATTGTATGCCTTCTCAATGATGATTCATGAGGATTCTTATTACACAGAATTCACAAAAGATCTGTACCCATGTTTTGACAATTAAATTATTTCATTTAATTTCTGACATTATTTTATTTCACATTATTGTAATAACCCATTGTGCCTATTTTTATTATTATTTAATAACCTTGACATGTTTATCCTGTATGAAATGTTTTGTGGTAAAATTGTAATTGATTTTGTCGTTTTTATCACAATAAATAAATAATCTATCTATATATTATATCACACTAATATTATAAAGCTGAAAGTTTGTATGTGTGTTTGCGTGTATGTTTGTTACTCCTTCACGCTCAAACGGCCGGACGGATTTGGATGAAACTTGGAATATAGATAGCTTATGTACTGGATTAATACATAGGCTACTTTTTATCCGTGGGTGAAATCACGGGGCGCAGCTAGTAATCTATATATATAAAAATCAATTGCTGTTCATTAGTCTCGCTAAAACTCGAGAACGACTGGACGGATTTATCTTGTCTTGGTCTTGAAATGTTCGTGGAGGTCTAGGGAAGGTTTAAAAGGTGAGAAAAATTCGAATAATTGCCGGGAAAACACTAAAAACAGCCCTTTTCTTTTTCCTGTGTACAGGCAGTATGAAGTCTGCCGGGTCAGCTAGTTATAAATATTATTTTAACAATATGTAAGGCTATGTGCAAGTGCCACTGGTAGCTAAAAATAGTAACTACAATATCTTAGTTTTATAAAACCTTAAAGAACAGGTGCTTTTACCAAAATAATAATTACAGTTAAGCACAAGGCACGCGACAGCTGTTAATAAAAAAAACTGTATCGCTATCATGAGACTCCAAAAAAGACATATTTATAAAGAAGGCAGATGGCACGCGCCGACGCGACGCGACGGCCGCGGCCCGGCGATGTCAACAAAAACTGTGTAAACATAAATCTTGGCTAAATACTTAAATTTTGAAATTGTATGGATGTCTACAATTCTACATTGCATCGTAGAAGAGAAGGATTTTAATCCTCAGTTTTTAGTTTTTTTTTAAATGGAAATGTATGACGTGACGTGCTGATCATTCGCCTGATGTTAGGCGTGACGGCTTAACAGTTGCAGTGTCACTCGGAAATCTAAATTATAAAGTTTCGCGTGACACTGCACTGTGCACGTCATCCTGAGACATCAGGGCCTTTATTCCGTAATGACCATCTAGACACGTACCGCGACGCGTTACGATATCTTCGTGAAATGGTTTTGGGTTTTAAAATGCTTTTCTGTATGCCGTTGTCTTTGACAAATGCAACTAGACTCGTTATACGCACGTGGAAACATAGAAAACACTGGCCACAAACAACCTAACGCGTGCCATACAGAAGAATACATTTTTTTCATTCCATTTCGTGGCGCGTTAAAGCGCGTTATTGGCAAGGAATCATCCCATAAGGCATAGCGAAGAAAGCCCCAGCACAGTCTAGTAATAAGATTACTAAAGAATTATATAATTATAACGCAGCAATCGTCGCGGTAGCCTTCTTGTGCTTCCAAAACCTCGAACGAATTATGGCAAAACAATGCTTACTTTGAAGGAGCACAACTTTATAATAAAATACCCTTATATATAAAAAAAAATACGTTAATTTAACGTTTGCAAGAAGCAATTGACTCAATACCTTATGACGGATCCACTGCCGAAGTAAATGTTTTAAATTAAGTCTTGTTGATAAATGTCTTCATCAGGTATAAATGTATTATAATATTACGCACGTTACCTACCCACATTATTTGATGTGATATGTGGATGTACTTATATTGATAAATGTAGTGGATGTACTTAAGTCTAGCTATGTTCTCATGGAAGTGACTGTTAGTCTTATTTGAGAATAAATTTCTTTAAACCTAAACCTAAAGAAATATCGTAAAATAACTTTGAATAAGAATTTATAAAATGAGTAGGACGGTACCTACTAGCTACTTATAAATTAAAACATCAATAACTATAAATACGTTATAAGAAAAAAAAATTGTAAACACTGGCCTAAGAAATGTAAATCAATAAGTGAATAATAAATACGTAGAAAGACTCACAAGATAAAACAACATAACTCCAATAAATAAAAAAAAAACTCACCGTCTCTAAGCGCCTGTGATGAGTAAAATATTATCTGGTTTATCATTAAACTCATTCTTCTTTGCAGTCTCTCTGCCTCATTATCCATTTTATTTTATCTATTTATTTGTCAGAATCGAATTATATGAATAAAACAAACACAGTAGTCAAATAAACGGCTTCGGTCACTAAATTTTAAAAAGCAGCGTAACGTCTACCTGGATAACGAAAATATTGTGTAGAACTGCGCTCTACCCTCAATTTTTTTTTTAAATTTGTTAAATCGGTGTTCGCGCCATAGACTACATCAGTTTACACCAAAGAAAATATCGGAACAACTATGGGTGGGTTCCAGTCGAAAACAGCGTTATTTACAAAATTTCCGTTCACAAACGTTCCATTCGCAATGAAATGAGCATTTATGATAATTTTCTACCATTCAAAGTACAAATGCTAAAAACGCCACCATATTATGCCACTTTTTAACCAGACAAGGCGATGCTGGGTCAAAATGATCGTCACACTGACGATATGGGCGAAAATTTCGTTTATTTGCGAAAGTTAAAAAAAAAGAAGGTGGCTCTGTCTTAGAAGAACATGAGCAGATTTCCTAATGTCTTTTTTTTTATATTAAGAGCAACAACCAAGCTTACGGCCCGCCTGATGGAAAGCGGTAACCGTAGCCTATGGACATCTGCAACACTAGGGGCGTTGTCGACGCGTTGCCAGCTCAGTAAGGCTTTTTTTGATACCCTTTTTAAAAGACTGCATATTGAAGCATTGCGGGAATACTTCCGGGGGAAGATTATTCCACATCTTGCAGGTGCGTGGTAAGAATGAACGCGTGAAGCGAGTCGTGCGAGATTTCCATTCTTGCAAGGTATGTGGATGAGCCTTTTGACGGTGGCGTGATGTACGGTGATAGAACGCCGACGCCGGGATGATATCAAAAAGCTCCTCAGAGCATTCCCCAAAAAACAGGCGGTAAAAGATGCACAGTGAACCAATGTCCCTCCGGAGCTCGAGCGGTTCTAATGTTTTGGAGAGCCTTGGATCATCGATAATTCTAGTGGCTCTTCGCTGTAAAGAATCAAGAGGCCCAAGTAAGCCATGCCCATGCCATTTTAGCACTATTTATCTCTCGCTAGATGGCATTGGCGTCAGTTTTGTACACATTAGTAACCAAGAAGTTTATATCCTCCGAGTATAGCATCCTGCGTTCATGATAAAGTAAATATCAGGAGCTACGCGAGTGCTTGGCGATGAAATAACTAAACTGACAATGCCGAAAACAAAACTCCTCATTGGCGCATCTAATAGAACATAGGAGCTACGCGAGCGCCATCTATTGACGATGGAAGAACTGACAATGCCGAAAAGAAATCTCCTGGATAGAACATTCAAAACTTTCTAGTGAAAGAAAATGACAAGGCGCACTGTAAAACAAGGATAACTAGAGCAGTACTGAATTTGAGCTCATCTCGACTTGAAGATTGATGCAATGAATAATGCAAGCAGGAAAACAACATGTACCTATATAGTTTTGGTGAGGAAAATAGAAAAAACACAAGTAAGTCATGCAACTCATGCCTGAGTGTTGCCATTGCCAATTATAGAATCAAACTAATAATTATTATTGTGCAATAAGTCGCAATAATGCTGTTTTAAATAAGGATTTAGTGTGTGAGTAATTATTATGTAATATGTTGTGCCTTATTTTGTTTCCCTTTATGGATGTACAGGGCCCTAATTCTGTATGAAAACTCGGATTCCACACGATACAGAAACCACGTCGTTATCGTGTCTTGTTCAAGTCGTGTCACAGCATTAGAAATACCTTCACTTTACATTATGTTATTTTTATTTTGAATAAATATTGATATATTAAGTGGTGGTAACTTTTGACGTGTTGATGTTTCGGAACGTGTCTCAGTGGAACATTATGATTTTTGCCAGTTCAAATCGCGTCATTTCCAAATTCATTTCGCGTGGTTTTGTTTCCATTTCATAGAAAATAGATTTTTGCAGATTTCTTATGTAAGACAAGGAATTCGCGTGGTTTCGAAGTAAGGAATCGTAAAGTGGTCATACAGAATTAGGGTCCAGGGTGCAATTGAATTCATTACCTTAAACCGAGTACTTGACTGTACATCATTTATTTAGGACTAGGATATTAAAATGTAAGGAATGCAAAAGAAAATGTATCCGTTTTAAAAACTATGAAAATAGCTGGCGTTTAACGTAGTTGTCTTTTAAAGGGTTTTTTGCTTTTGTAATGTAATAATTAAAAGCAGTACTTTTTTCTTGTTTTTTTTTTTCTTTTTTTGGGTGTATTTTGTACGTGTTATTTTTTTTGTATACAGTATTAAGACAACGCTCCAGGATTCATTCATACAATGAAATATTTAGGTAAGTAAGTACCTCCTATTTAGATTATTTAGACTAAGAAATGACATTGTAAGTATGAAAAGCAGGTAGATTAGATAAAAATATATATATACAAAAAAATTGAATTTTCATTTGCACAATCCTGTTGTTATTATTAAATTCGGTATAAATATAAACGCTTCTCGATTTATTAATGTTATAAAATTAACAACCTAACTGATAATAACCACTAATTTATCGATCGCTATAACCTACCTATTAGGTACCTACGCGATAAGTGCAAAATTCACGTTTTACAGGTACCTAACTATATTTTATAATCCTTATTATACATATCGGACATTATCGGTTGGAGATAGCAAAAAAACCGTTAGTAAAGTAAATAAGTGTACAGCTGTGTACAACATGTATTGTGTACGACCACGCGTGAGATCACCACAAATATTATTTGTTAAGAAAATGCAATCAGAAAATCATTTTTTTTATATTCAATAATAATAATACACCCAACAATAAGATACATAGACCCTAACTAGGATTCCCTGTATCTAAGGACCCAGGAACTACAAGGACCATGGTTCCATAACCCCCTGACGCAGAACAAGTATTTACGCTTTTTTCCCTGTGGACAAATACTTGTCCTGTCGCGGTAATCAAACCCGCCGCTTCTGGGTTATGAGCCGACCTGCTCAACCACCACACCACAGAAGCAGCCATTTAAAAAGTAAAGAAGTGTTTTTCAACATTAAATGAATCGAATTAAATCGATTGCCAATGAATTTAACATAAAATTATATCAATCAATATTTTATTTGCAATTGGGTTGCTATTTGTTTTTAATTAATTAGCTTTCCTGAAATACTGCACCTTCAGTGCAATTTCATTCATGTGCACAAAAATAAACAGAAAAATACTTACCCAAGCCAATTTTTCTTTTGATCTTTTTCAAGACCTTCATCTTGGACCCCTTCTTGTCCTTAACAGGGGTAGTTTCAGGCTCTAACGCCATCGGGGGCAGCACCAGAGTCTGAGGGGGCATCTGGGTCCCATGCCCCGAGCCCCTGGGGCAAGCGGGGCAGTGACACGGACCCCTGGCCTGCCTCATGCTCACGCAGCTGCTTACTCCCATCATTTAGACGAATTTACCTTGAAAATCAGCTCTAACACATATCACTTTAACGGTCAATGGAAAACGTCACTTTGTTAATTGATTTCACAGTCACTCTAATACACGAATGTTTAAAAAAAATTAAAGCAAACTGCAAAAATGTTAAAAAATTATTTGTATGAGTTGACTATTACGCGGACGATACCCGGCGACGCGACAGAGGTCCGCTCCCGACGCGACCTGCCGGCGGAATGAGGTTCGTACGATCGGCGCTAAAGCCCTCTGCCTGCGCAAGCCACAGCACCAGCCCTATCTTCAACTACCTCGTCATCCCTGTTAATCACACGTGTTAGAAAGAGAAGGGTAGTGGGAGAATGTCAACGGGGGGTTGTTTTTCAGGATCAGCAGCTGATTTCGACAAAGGGCAGTTCCTGTGCTAATTTTGGCGTGGACCCTCCATTGTTTCGTATGACTTGGCGATTGCTTTATGAAGGTGAATTACGGTGATAATTTACAACAAAGAATACATTTATTGAAACACTAGTTAATCCTTTCACTTCCTCTAATTAGTTTTAGGTGAAAAGTTTAACCGCATCATTCAACTATTTTCTATGTAAATGAATGACCTGACGAGCTAGTCGTTCGCCTGGTGTTAAGCGTCACGGCTGCCCATAACAGATTGCAGTATTTATTTATTTATTTATTTATTTATTTATTTATTTGGCCTTATAACAAACACGTTACACTAGGCAAGTCAAATATACAATGTTTTAAAATTAATTAAAAAAATCAAGCAATAAATACACAAAATAATTCAACATTTGATTGATAAATAAATAATTTAAGTAAAATGTAAACAGGTAGCAAACACGCAAAATAATTAACATTTGATTGATCAATATATAAATTAAGTAAAAGAACGTAAACAAGCAGCAAATACGCAAAATAATTAAAGATTTGATTGGTAAATAAATAAATTAAGTTAAAGCATGTAAAGAGGCAGCAAATATGAAAAATAATTAAAAATTTGATTGACAAATAAATAGAATCACAATAGCAATTATTCAATTTTTTTTTTTTTTTTTTTTTTAATTAATTTTATATGAAAAATAGCAGTAAATACTTAAAACAATTAAACATTTGATTGACAATGAAATAGGATCATGCTAACGATTAGGTAATAAATCTACTCACTCACACAAATGAAGATTGAGTCAGACGCTTCTCCATAAATTCTTTTAACGAATAGAAAGGGTTAGCCTCCAAAAATACTTTCAGTTTTCTTTTGAAATCATTTTCGTGTAATTGAGTTAACGTTAAAGGAAGTTTGTTATACATAGATATTTTGATGTACATGCCCTGTTTTTGGACCTTATCCAATCTGATTCTCGGGTTAAAAATTTTTTCTTTATTTCTTAGATTATATGTATGTATTTGTTCATTTTTCGTGAGGTTTTCTTTTTCTTCGTGTATTTCTAGTAGGCTGTTATAAATGTATAAAGATATCACGGTCATTATTCTATTTTTCTTAAAATGTTCCCTGACTGATGCACACTTTCGTAAGCCAAACATTATTCTCATTGCTTTTTTTTGCATCTTTAGTACCTTACTTATGTCTACTGCGTTACCCCAAACAGTAATCGAATATCTGGCTAAGGACTGTACGTACGCATAGTACACTGATAAAAGAGACTTTTTATCTAGCAATGGCTTGAGCTTGAGCAGTGCGTAATTTGCGCTCGCCATCCTTTTACACAGTTTATCAATATGGGCTTCATGGCTGACTGTATAATCGACAGTGTAGCCCAAAAATACAGTTTCCTTTACACCAATATTATTTTTCGCACATTTTCGAGCTTGGTACTGCATTACCACGCTTTTATCAGCATTAAGTATAATTCCGTTATCATGAAACCATTCCTTCAGGATCCCTAAAGCTTTGTCTATTTTACTATCTAATTCGTTTTTACATTTATCTCTCATCCCCACATGGGTGTCGTCAGCAAATAAGCTAGTATACGTCCACTCTGGTAACGAGTTGACGAGGTCATTTACGTATATTAAAAATAGCACAGGACCCAATATAGAGCCCTGTGGCACCCCTATATCCAAAGTACCAACTGCTGAGTCAACTCCATTCACATGCGACTTGACTCCGATTTTGCAAATACGTGCGCATTAAATTCAGCTCAGTTCCTTCAAAGCCATAGTACTGAAGTTTCAATAACAAGATGTCATGCCTCAGACAGTCAAAGGCTTTAGACAAGTCGCAATAAATACTGGCACATTTTTGCGACTTGTCTAATGACTCAAGAATGTAATAGATTACTTTTCTTATGGCCATTTCGGTTGATCGCCCTTTTCGGAAGCCGTATTGAGATGTAGTAAACAGACCGTTTTCTTCAAAATATTTTACGATCCTCGTTTTTATTACGGATTCTAATATTTTAGAAATAGCGGGTAAGATGCAAATTGGTCTATAGTTCCCAAGCTCAGAGCAGTCTCCTTTTTTATGTAAAGGAATTACTCTGCCACATTTCAGGCTGTCTGGAAATATTCCGTTTTGTAGGCAGTCGTTAATTACTGTGTGCAATAATTCAAAAAGGTGTTCATTTTTCATTATTAACTCTCTCAATATTCTTGTGTTCATATCATAAATATCCATTGTAATTTTTTATTTCATATTACTAACCGTCTTCCATAATTCCTTGCCATCTACTATCTCAAATTTAATTGTAGTTGCTGGTTTTGTTTCCATGTTTAGGTATCTCATACATTTGTCAGTGTCTATTTGCGTTTGAGAAGTGAGCCTATGGGCAATATTTAGAAAAAAATCATTAAACATATTCGCTATCGTTTTTTTATCTGTTATTTCCTCACTTGTATCACTCAGAACTCTAAATTAATATTGTTTTGCGTGACACTGCACTGCGCACGTCATCCTGAGACTTCACAGAGATAGTAATAAGATTACTAGACTGTGTGATTAGATCATAAAGTCTTATCGGAACGCAGCAGTGCGTGCACACTACTGCATCGCGGCAGAATAACTGACAAAGCGGCGGGGTAATTACGTAAAATTAGCAACAGCAATGCGACAGCAGTAGCAATGCGACAGCAGTAGCGAAGCATACATTCTCGACACCACTAATGATGTATGACAGCAATCACCGCGAGATTTACGCCTGTCGCAAACCTGTTGCGAGTTAGGTAATTAGGGGGCGGTAGTACCTACCTAGACGAACTTTGCAGAAAAGTCCCACTTAGTAAAATTCAATTCTTTTTATTCTAGGATTTTTAATGGCATAAATTCATTGCTACAAAAAAACAATATCTTTTAATAACTTCAATTTCACTGTGTTCACTTAGTTTTTAACGATGTGGCGTTTCAATAATGAGTTAGTCTATCTATCGACAGCCTCTGTGGTGTGGTGGTTGACCAGGTCGGCTCATAACCCGGGTTCGGTTCCCGCGACACAAGTATTTGGGTACATGAAAAAAACCGCAAATACTTATGATCTGTGTGTGGGTGTTGTGGGAGCATGGCCCTCGTAGTTCCTGGCTCCCTAGATACAGGGGATCCTAGTTAGGGTCCAGGATCTATGTAAGTGATCGTTGGGGGTTATTTATTATTATTTATTTACCTATCTATCTAATTATTATATGTATGATGTAAAATAAAATATCTGGGAAATTAAAATGAGGGTGAGTTATCTGTTAGTACTTCCCTAGTTGTGGGGGTTATCACATTCTTTCTATCTTATCATTTTGAAATTAATTTTTCCGTTATTTTTTAATTGAGTTTTTTTGTGGTTTTCCCACATGTTATGCCAGCCCCGTTTTCACGACATCGACGTTACGCTAAGTATTTTTGCTTGTACTATCTATGACTAAGTGTGTGTTTTTTGATGCGTAGTAAAGGTAACCAATGGTTAAAAATGCTAACAAATTCTAACTAATGGTCAAAATTTGTTGGGATTTTTAACCATTTGTTACCTTAACTACGAATAAAAAACCCTTAAAAAGAAGTACCTTAATAATTATTACGTATATTATAAAATAAAAATAAAATATTTATAATTGCAATTAAATAGATACTAATATACCTAAATAATTGTTATTAAATACTTACCTTATTTTAAAAAATGATACTAGTCACACTAATAATATTATAAAGGCGTAAGTTTGTGCGTATGTGTGTATGTTTGTTACTCTTTCACGCTCTAACAGCTGGACGGATTTGGATGAAATTTGGTATGGAGGTAGCTTATACCCTAGATTAAAACATAGGCTACATTTTATCCCAATAACGGGAACGATTTCTGTAGGAACGCGGGTGGAACCGCGGGGCGCTGCTAGTAAGTATTATAAATGTCAGCATATTTTATAATTTTTTTTAAATAAAACTCAATTAAATAGGTACCTAAGTGATAAAAAGAAATAGTCCATAATTACTTTAAAAACATCTGAATTTTTATGTTATTCCTTTGTCTCGACCTCTCGACCACTCGCAACAAAAATGTCATAAGTGGCGAATTACAGTAAATAGAAAGCGTGTTTTTTTTTTCATCTATTTAACTAGTACCACATTGCCACGCGCCAGATGCGAGGGCGCACCTTGCGTCTTGCATGGCGTCTGCACGCGCGCGTTTTTTTTGCCTAATTTTCGCGCCATCTGTCGGTATTTTTTTGATAGTTCAAAGACCTCGATGATCTTCGAGTTTTTGAACTTTATACAAGCCGTACAATGCAGTAATTTGCAATGATAGTGATTTTGATGATTATAAAAAAAATAAGCGACAGACGAACAATAATACTAAAAAACCGGCTAAGGGAATATCCAGGGAATGGGCAGCATTCTCCTCGGTACATTAAAATCTGCGATCACCAAGCGTGGTGATTATGGCAAATCCTCCGTATGATAAGCGTCAAAAGTGACCTTTTTGGGGGAGGGCTATGTTCAGCAGTGGACGTCTCCTAGCTGTTGATGTGAACCATTACTAGGTGGTAGAACTTTTTTTGCAAAGTTCATCTAGGCAGGTACCACCGCTTTGCCAGTTATTCTGCCACCAAGCAGTAGTGTGCAAGCACTACTGTGTTCCGGTTTGAAGGGCATTGTAGCTAGTGACATTACTGAGCAAACGAGACTTTATGACCTGATCGCACAGTCTAGTAATCTGTCTAGTAATAAGACTATCACATTGTGAGATCAGGTCATAAAGCTATGTCCCAGAATAAAAGTTCTTATTGGCGTTGCAACAACATGGGAAGCTGTGGCGCTTGACACCAAGCGAACGACTAACTCCTCACGTCATTCGATTCCATACAAATAGAGTGACCGTCCAGTCGGAAACCGTTCATAGCGAAGCACGACTAGCCGTTTCGCTGCGGTCACTACTCTGATGGGTTAAAAAGCGGTACTGTATTAACAACTGAGTCGGTCCCGGTTGTTGTCGTGAGACAACAATAGTAAGCCAAGTCAGAAGCCTTTGGGCGGCCTAAAAACTCTGACCAGCTGACCACTTGCCTACACGAGAAGAAGTCGGAAACTCTGAACTCATAGTCATTCAGTTGGGTACCGACTTCCTTCACTTATTGCTGCAGAACCCTAAAACACTTTAATGATGCGTCACGCGACCCATACTAATTGTGGCACCTCTCATTAAAAGGATAGTTAATTAGAGCTATATTACTTGATTAGTTACGAGTATGACGAAAGGTCAATTACTTCCTTCCATCGTCGGGACATTGCTAAAACAACCTTTTAGGATGTGACGGTAATTAAAATAATAATTATGTTGCTTATAACGGTAATTAGTTAATATTATATTACAAGAAACACTCCATGATGAGCTAGTCGTTCGCTTGATGTTAAGCGTCACGGCTGCCCATAACAGATTGCAGTGTCATTCGGAACTCTAAATTATAAAGTTTGAATGCACTGCGCACGTCATCCTGAGATATCAGCATCACACATAAGATTACTAAATCTGTGAGATCAGGTCATAAAGTCTCAATTGCCCAGTAATTTCACTAGCTACAGTGCCCTGCTGCCCATAACTAACACTCTAAATTATAAAGATAATTTATAAATTGCTTAACTAACTAAAACTTGAAATGAAAAAAGGGGTTGATCTTGTTTGTCCCCGCGACTGTCCCCACGAGGGGACAGACAAGAATAGAAATTCCTATATCTGTCACTGATTTCAAATTCAGGGACAAACAAGAAAAAATAATTCGTGTCTGTCCCTGAATCGACCTGATGCCGCAAAATTAGCTTTGTCGGGCAATTACTCCAGTCAACACTTTTGAATTCTTTTAGACGTATTATTCTTTACGTGATAAGGTTAAAATTACACATCGTGTGGTCGGTTTGCGAATAGGACCACCCCATCTCTTCCCGTAGGTGCCAGCTAAGGGAATATCCAGGGAATGGGCGGCAGCGTACTCCTCGGTACACTAAAATCATCTGCGATCACCAAGCCGCCTGCCAAGCGTCGTGATTATGGCAAATTCTTCGTATGATAAGCGTCCAAAGTGGCGTTTTATGGGGGAGGCCTATGTTGCTGAACATAAGCCTCCCCCAGGCCTATCCCTCCCTCCCTCCGGTCGACGTATTTCGGACTGACGATTCCTTACGTGATAAGGTTGAAATTAGGTCAGTAAATATCCAGATGTAAACTGTAATAGGACAGGAGCATGTGTTCGAAGGGTGTTTTTCTCTCTATAGGTACTTAAGGGTTGTGAAAGTTCAATAAAAGGGCAAAAATAATGACAGTTTTCGCTCAAGGTGTCTCTGGCCATCTTTAGTATATGTCATTCTCACTATTTCTCACATAAGTGCAGTAGTTTTACTATGTGGTAGGACTTTTCTGCAAAGTTCGTCTAGGTAGGTACCACCGCTTTGCCAGTTATTCTGCTGCCAAGCAGTAGTGTGCAAGCACTACTGTGTTCCGGTTTGAAAGGCATTGTAGCTAGTGAAATTACTGGGCAAATGAGACTTTACGAACTGATCTCACAGTCTAGAAAACTTTTTTAGACTTTGTGATGTCTCAGGATGGCGTGCGCAGTGCGCATTGTCACGCGAAACTTTAGTTGGAGTTCCGAGTGACACTGCAATCTGTTATGAGCAGCCGTGTCGCTTAACACCAGGCGAACGACTAGCTCGTCGCGTCATTCGTTTACATAAAAAAAAAAAAAAATATATAGTAACTGAGGTACACACAGACAAATAGGCTTATTAGTAGCCGGTGGCAGGACTTCTGAAAAGTTCGTCTAGGTAGGTACCACCGCTTTGCCAGTTATTCTGCCGCCAAGCAGTAGTGTGCAAGCACTACTGTGTTCTGGTTCGAAGGGCACGTGCGAGACGTTATCAACAGTGCAGGCCATATCAGCCCCATTTAAAATTAGTATTATTAAAAAAATCACAAAAAAAAATAACAGCATTACCAGACGTCACGTCAATTCCATTTCAAAACTTCATACGCCCAGTAACATTAAATCGTTCAAACACATAGGCAAATAATATTTTCTCTCCAAACGCGTCAGCGCTGCGCCTGCGCACGCCATAAGGTATCCGGGCACATGTCAAAGGCATCTGGTTGGATTATTGTTATTATTGTAATATCCATCAATTCTTGTACATGGATGGAAAGGTGGAAAGAGCATGAACAGTTTTTGGTAAAAAAAAATTGAACACAATACTAAATGAAATGCATAGATATACACAAAATGAGGACAAACAAGAAATTTGTGTTTGCACTTAATTTAAAATTGACATATACTTTGTGACGATGTCATCCTCCTTCGTCATCGTTTCAGCTATTCACCTGCTTTCTTAGTTTTTGCATCAAATATTGGCCACTCATAATCTAGATTTAAATTCAAAATTAGAACATTAGTCACATTCCTTTCATTTTCCATACATTTTCGTCATTCTTCGTTTAACCACCGAGGCGTACGGTTCTCGCTTGTGCTCTACACTAAATTTTAATATTCCTCTGTTCATACAATAATCAGTGCTCTATTCGAGCAGTTTTATTTTACGACAGTTCGAGTTGAACGAGTCTTCCATTGCAATATATTCTAGGCGATCGCGGCAGGCCCCTGGAAGTCACTGAATATTGAAAATTTGGTGAGCACTCGGTCCCCAAGGCCCAAGCGTCTCAACCCCAAAAGGCGCAAATATAAAACCGCTATCAAGTTTACTGTATTTGCGCCTTTTTAGTTGCTCAGCAACTAAAAAGGCAACTCAGCGACTACTTTTTTGTATTGTTTTCTTGCTTTTTGCATTGACATATTTTATGTAGAAGAAAAAGATAATAATAATAATCGTTCATAAGTGTCAACCGCATCCATGACACCTGCGAGCCGAAGGGTTAAGCGGACCATATTGGACAAGTTGGCCGTGTAGTCCCGACGCGGTGTAAAAATAGGATTACCCTATCTCTTCCCGTGGTGAACATAGGCCTCCCCCAGAGAGCGCCACTTTGAGCGGCTGCTCGCCTCCTGCATCCATCGGCTCTTCGCGGCTTTCACAAGATCGTCGGTCCACCAAGTGGGGGGCCGGCCTACGCTGCGTCTTCCGGTTCGTGGTCGCCATTCGAGAACCTTTCTTCCCCATCGGTTGTCAGTTGTACGAGCGATGTGGCCTGCCCACTGCCATTTCAACTTGCTAATTCTAAGAGCTATATCGGTCACTTTAGTTCTCCTGCGGATCTCAGCATTCTCTTAGGCGCATTATAATCTTCTGCGATCACTTAGCTGCCAAGCGTGGTGATTATGGCAACCCCCCCCTATAATAAGCGTCCAAAATGGCGTTTTATGGGGAGGCCTGTGTCCAGCAGTGGACGTCTTCAGGCTGATGTATATTCGGCAAGCTATTCTCGAAAATATTTTATATTCCCGATATTACCATACCTACTATTTATCCCGGAAAATGGGGGATCTCTCGATTATTCGGGATAAAAAATAAACATGTGTAGACATTTTACACAGCGCCATCTAGCCCCAAACTAAGCATAGCTTGTACTATGGGAACCAGATAACTGATACAATACTTAGATACTTTTTGTTTGTAAATACATATACATAGACAAGAAGGGTAAAATGCGCAGCGCACCTCTTAGTAATAATTTAGTAAATACTTCTTGAGGCCGCACAAGGCCACTTCTTAGCCAGGAGGCATGCGAAATTAAAAAGTTATGTTCAATTTTCGAACATCTGTCGCAAAGGCACGTGCCGCCTGCGCGTGGCTCTCGTCCAATGAGAGCGCTCAAAGGAGCACGATGATGGAAATGACATTTGAATTTGGTATGTATTTAGTCAATTGTTTTATTTCTTCTTTAATCTGTGGGTATGCGATATCGTTTTTTTAAGGGGGAACGTTTCCTCAGCGCGGCAAATTCAAATTTTCTTGCGTTCTTTTGCCAATAATAGCTTAATTACTCAACGTGATTACATGAAAACTAATTTTGCGAAAATAAATATAATGTATCAACAAATCACGACTAAAAGTATCTCCTAGATATCATTGGTTTAGCGACAAATGGCAATAAACAATTTTCTTCTTAGTTTTTCAGTTTATTGCAATTTGTCGCTAAACCAATGATAAGTAGGTGATACTTTTAATTCCAATTTATTGATAAATTATATTTATTTGCGCAAAGTTAGTTTTCATGTAATCACGTTGAGTAATTAAGCTATTATTGGCAAAAGAACGCAAGAAAATTTGAATTTGCCGCGCTAGTGTAACGTTCCACCTTAAATGAAAAGATTAAGTTTATAACTCGTAATATCGTATAAGTTGCCAGTGCTGCCACTCTCAACGACATCGGCACATAGTTTGGCAGAAAAAGTACCAGGCGACCAGAACTACACAGGAGCTAACGAAATATTGCACACACGAGAAACTGTTATCTTATCCAAGGTTTTATCTTGTTTCAGAGTACAGCAAATGAGGTCAAAGTTCAAAGGTCAACGCAGCTTCATTCAGCACGTGTTTTGGTACAGGAGGTACCAGGAGTACATAGAGACCAAGCGGCGTTCAATAAGCAATCCAACAGGTTGGTGGCAAGTTACAACTGTGACGTAGGCACGATCGATACAGCCTGAAACGCGTCACAGGACTTACGTGAAAAGCACTACGTCTACGTATAGGCATGGAAGAAGGAGAGGAATGCCAATACACCAAGAAAACAGCGTAGATCAGAAATTTGCCAAAAATAAACCTAGATGGCGTTGCAAAATGAGCGGGCTATATGTTAAATGTAGATCAGAAATATGCCGAAACACCGTTTTAAACCTAGCCCGCCGTAGCTAGCAGTATATCCCGCTCATTTTGCAGCGCCATCTAGGTTTAAAACGGTTTTTGGCATATTTCTGATCTACGCTGTTTTCTTAGTGTTATGACATTCCTTTCCTCCTTGTTCCATGGTATAGGTACCGACTTTGATTATGACCATTGCTAAGAAGGTATTAAAACTTGAATTTGCCGGCCTCTGTGGCGTGGTGATTGAGCATGTCAGGTCGTGTCTTGGTGCGGGTTCGGTTTACACGACGAAATATATTCAGTTCATGAAACTCCGTCTCCATCATTAATGTGTAGTCTTACCGTACAGGAATACGTCTTCCAGACGATAACATTGTCAATCCGGTTAAAATGATGCTATGACAGTGTGAATGTTTCGCTTACCATCGAGGCCACGACCTGTAACAAAATAAGTTCAATTAGCAAGAAAAAAGTTAAACAATACCTGTGCATAGCGCTCACTCCGTAAACGCATTGTTCTGAACTTAAATTAGTTAGCAGTAGAACTTCCAATAAAAAACCAACTCTAAGACTTTAACAATAAAATTCAAATTCAACAGCGATGCAATACCTTTATAACCATTGCCCTTTAACGCCAGCTGATAGTCAGCTGTTTCAAAAAAAGAACTTATTACCTGTGTAGTCAAAAACTCAAGGCGATTTCGACTTTATCAACAAATTCGCTTTTAATATAAACATCTATAACTTAGCTTCTATTTCACTTACAGCAATGTTTTATACCTTGAAATGTAGCTAGATAATTAAGCTATCGAACGGTTAAACCCGCATGCAAATCGGATCAGCCGTTCTGGAGAAATCCGTGAAAAACCGACAGAGTAGTATGGTAGACGGAGAAGGCTGATACAGTTGAATTTTGCTTGTGTTTGATAAACCTTTTTGTCGATGCTGATGCTGTTGCTAGGTGTATTGAAATTGATGACAGATGCCATTTCATTTACGAAGACACTTCATTAATAATTTATTTTTCTAATTTTTATGACTTTTTTTTATGTAAACGAATGACGTGTCCAGCTAGTCGTTCGCCTGGTGTTAAGCGACACGGCCGCCCATAACAGATTGCAGTGTCACTCGGAACTCCAAATTAAAGTTTCGCATGACACTGCGCACTGCGCACGCCATCCTGAGACACCACACAGTCTAAAAAGTTTTCTAGACTGTGAGATCAGTTCGTAAAGTCTCATTTGCCCAGTAATGTCACTAGCTACAATGCCCTTCAAACCGGAACACAGTAGCGCTTGCACACTACTGCTTGGCGGCAGGATAACTGACAAAGCGGTGGTACCTACCTAGACGAACTTTGCAGAAAAGTCCTACCACCTAGTAAACCTAGTAAAGACTGTGTTTGCCTTTGAAAATAATGTATACCAGTGTGAAGCCAGGACGCGTCAGCTAGTACATGTTATTTATTACTCTTTAAGACGATTTTACTAGGTGCCAACTTGATAGACATCGTTTTTCCAGTTAGTCTGCCGCCAAGCAATAATTAAAAAATATAAGAAAATGAAGAAGTAATAAGTAAAGTTTCTGGAGGGGGCATCGCCTGTCCCTTTCTCGCAGAACAGAGCTTCCCCACAGTTACTATGAAAACGCACGTTAGTGACGTCACATCCCAAAGAGATTGTATGTAAAGCTACCACAGCTTAGTAATGAGGCACTATGAAGGAGCAAGAACTGACGTCACAGCACGTTTGAACTGTCTCTTTTTATTCCTGTATTTTAAAATGCTTGTAACTTTGTAATTTTTTTAATATTTAATTTTTGTTTTGACAACTGTTTATTTTTTAGAAATATTATTAATTTGTGCAATAAAAAAATAACACGACACAAGCCTCTTGCTCTTTGAAAATCCATTGACGATCGGCGGGGTAATTACGTAAAATTTGCAACAGCAATGCGACAGCAGTAGCGAAGCATACATGCTCGACACTACTAATGATGTATGACAGCAATCACCGCGAGATTTACGCCTGTGATAAACCTGTTGTGAGTTAGGTAATTAGGGGGCGGGTTTGTTCAAATAATGCATTGAGCAAAATAAAAAGTCTGGCGCGAAAAAATAATATTTAAAAGTAGGTACAAGCCTGGAAGAGATCGCTTTAAGCGTTAATACCACATATTGTTACACTTTGAATGTATAAAATCCTTAGTAGGTGCGTACAGTAGCCGCTAGGGGGCGCTGTGCTGGATTTCATATTAATATTTTACAATACTTTATATCGAGTGGTGTTGCTGAACTATCGATAGTTTTACCATCGATATTTTTCATCTGAAAACGCGATACTATCTTTACGCCTATCGATAGTATCCATAGTATTGTTGCTCGTCACAGAGCATTGAAAAATATGACACTTCGAAGCGTATTTTTTTTCTTGCTCTGTGTTGCTCGTAATAAAAAACTATCGATGGTACAAATGAAACACAACACTATCGATAGACTTAAATAATCGATCCTACCGATAACACCGACAGTTTTTTATTTATTTAGATAGTATCGATAGTATTACCTCATTCAATAGTAATGCGTCGTGTCGTTCTGAGCTATCGATAGTCGACTATCGATCAATGTTCAACGAGGTACCTACAATAAAAACTTTCGCATCACAGCTGTTTCTAAAGCTTTCTTACGTTCAAAGAAATGTACCAGTGTACCAGTAATCAATCTGATATTCCAATAAAATACAGGTACATGAAACTTTTTTGCATAACTGAATTTTAGAAGAAAACGCTTTGTGAAAAGACTGGATACGATTTTCAACTCAATAGTGAAGAGATAGGGTTCGGATTAAAATTTATTAATAATTCTCTATTTTAGAGAAAAGTCTTTATGCAAAACTTCAGTTTGCTGTTGGGATAAATAGAGCGTTACGGCAATAGAGTTTAGGTTTACATTTGAATGTAGGTGTGAGTCCATTTAGCAAGACTGCCCATTGTACAATTTTGGCAGAATGCACGTGTCCTTTATGGGCGAAAAAAAAAACAATGACAGGTAGAGTTGCATCACAGCTGATCGTCAGCTGTTCGCATTTCAAAAAGGATTATTACTTCGTCTTTATTGCTTTGACATAAAGTCGAATTTTGGTATGATTTATTTTATTGTTTAATTTTTTGTTAACAAATTAAAGAATGGTTTTGTCGTCGTATGCAATAAGCTTTATTCCTTTGATATAGAGTTTAAATTCAAACATTAGTCGCTTCGTAGGTATTTTTAATAAGTAATAAAGTACCTAATATCCTTCCAATTAATACATGCGCCAAAAACATAACAATTTAATCTATAATATGAATGATAAGCTTGTGCACCATACTTCTCCATAAATTTAGGACCTTAAATGCCTGAATATGATTACATTACACTAAATTTAGTGTTTATGTACTTAGTTACAATAAAATAAATAATATAAATATGCGTGGACATTTCACACAGCGCCATCTAGCCCCAAACTAAGCATAATCTTGTACTGACGGAACCAGTTTTTTTTTTAAGTAATCGTATGACGTGACGAGCTAGTCGTTCGCCTGGTGTTAAGCGACACGGCCGCCCATTACAGATTGCAGTGTCGCTCGGAACTCTGAATTAAAGTTTCGCGTGACACTGCACACTGCACACGTCATCCTGAGACATCACACAGTCTAAAAAAGTTTTCTAGACTGTGAGATCAGCTCGTAAAGTCTCATTTGCCCAGTAATTTCAGTGAAATTTGATGGGGTTTGAAGGGCATTGTAGCTAGTGAGCTACAATGCCCTTCAAACGGGAACACAGGAGTGCTTGCACACTACTGGTTGGCGGCAGAATAACTGGCAAAGAGGTGGTACCTACCTAGACAAACTTTGCAGAAAAGTCCTACCACCTCGTACTAATATTACTAATAACTAATTAGATACTTTTTTGTTATTATAAATACATAGAATACAATATCACACCAAGAGACAGAACAAACATCAATGTTCATCACACAATTGTTTGTCCTGAGTGGGAATCGAACCCACAACCTACAGTACAGAAGACAGAGCTACTACCAACTGAGCTAACAGGCCAGTCAAATATTTAGTTTACATATTGTAGATTTATTGAAAGAGAAAATTATCATATCAGATTCTTTAATGGGTGTACCTAGGCACCAAGGCAGGTGGTGTGGTGGACTATACTTGGACTGTCTATAGGTCTAGCTCAGCTAATACACAGTTCAAATAATTTTTGTTTAAATAGTACTAGCAGCGCCCGGCGGTTTCACTCGCGTTCCTACAGGAACCATTCCCGTTTTAAAGATAAAAAGTAAGCCTATGTTTTAATCCAGGGTCTAAGCTACCTCCATACCAAATTTCATCCAAATCCGTCCAGTTGTAACAGCGTGAAAGAGTAACAAACATACACACATACACACAAACTTTCGCCTTTATAATATTAGTGTGATGATGTGATTTAGTGTAGCGAGTAGCATTTTGTGGTATTTCGTATTATTGTAGTAATTTTTTTTAATTTATAACATGGATGGACAAACAAGCTGACGGGCCGCCTGATGGGAAGCAGTTTCCCGAATCAGACACTTTGCCTAATCACACTAATATTATAAATATCTTATCTTGGAATATAGATAGCTTATGTACTGGATTAACACATAGGCTACTTTTTATTTGCGGGTGAAACCGCAGGGTGCAGCTAGTAATTTATAATAATATAATAACACCCAACAATCACATAGATACTGGACCCTAACTAGGATTCCCTGTATCTAGGGAGCCAGGAACTACGAGGACCATGCTCCCACAACACACACACACAGAACAAGTATTTGCGTTTTTTTTCATGTACACAGATACTTTCCCTGTCGCGGGAATCAAACCCGCCACCTCCGGGTTATGAGCCAACCTACTCAACCACCACACCACGGCGGCTGTGTAAATAAATTAGATTACTACGTAATGTAGTATCATATTATAACAACAATTTATCTGGAATTTTGAGAGGTCTTACTTGTAGATAAGTTTTTTTTATTTATACTGGGGAAGCCCTGCACTATTTCAAATTTTATGACTGAAGTTACAGAATAATACAGAGTACTCCAGTGCTGCATTTGGCCATAAAATATGCAAACAGAATTTTGGTGAATATTTTGTAGATATATGTAAACAAGACTATTTCAACATTACTTTTTCTGTTTTTCAAACCGTACCATCCTGCTCCCTAGTCTAAGGTTATAATACCAAAAATGTTAGAACAAGGAAGTAAAACTACCAAACCAATTAGAACCTTATTAGAACGCGTTATTACTGGTCAAACAGTACTTACCGGGCATTGCACTGCCTGTCTGCCCCATTGTTAACAAATTTCACTTGTTCACACCACTAATTCCACTGTTTATACAACGTTTCACACACACATATCGTGGGATACGGCACTTGTACAGGGTTATTTAGTCCGCTGATTTAGCAAACACGACCTCTGACCTCAAGTATTCAATGTTTACGATTAATTATTTCAATTAGAATGATGGTAAATGTTCACGTTTCGATTTCTTGTTGGAATCTTGTAACTTATAAGCAAAGTGTATCTTATAGTTATTGTATTGGTAGGTCACAGGTATTGTAAGCGATTCATTCATTGAAAAGGTAAATTATAATGTATTTGCAATAATTTTAATGAGTTTGTGATTAAAAAACCGTGCCACAGAACTCACAGCAGACAGCAGTATCTTTGTTTGACGTTCTTTTAATTTACGTTGCCATTTTTGACAAATTAGGAACCGACACTGACGTTGACAGACATTAACAGTTAAAATGGTAAGTTGGACTGGTAAACACGGTTTTTATACATCATGAAAATACAAAGACCTGTAAAAATAGGACTATTTTTTTAGGATTAATTTGACTGTGTGTTATACTTTCCAAGCGTTCACTCAATAACATTAACATTAACGTTTTTAGATTAATTTCTGTAAAACCGGTAAAATCGAGATATTTTAATGTCGTAACATAACATCACTATATAACCTGCGTTCGGATAGCCTTCTGGTGGCAAAATTAACAGATAAAAACGACAAAAATGATCACACGGTGCACCGTTCGTTTTGGGAATGTGTGAGCAAAAGTTGCATTTTTAACTGTTTTCGCTCACCGTTCGGATAGCTCAAAAACAGTTAAAAATGCTGAACTGCCAATTTTGACTCACCTGCGGAGGTGGGTTAAACGTGATCGTTTTCTGACATTAGAGATTGACGTATAAGTTTTGGCGCGGTTGTGTAAAAACTATTGCTTTTTATTGTGAAAATTGTAGTTATTGTAATGATGTAGCACGGAGAAGTGAGAAGGAAGACGTAAGTTTACGTGCATAAATGTAAAATTCTGCCAATTGTTTTTTGATATTTGAGATAACAAACCACGTTTGGTTATTTTGCGTTCGTTTTGGGTAGTGAGTAAAAGCGATAAAAGTGGCATCATTGGCGAAATTCTCAAACCGAACGGTTTTACAACAACGCTAATTTTTCAAAATGCTAAAAACGATACTGATCCCAATACGAATGCCCCTATTGATGAGAACTTTTAACCCTATCTCTGTGGCTGAGAAGAAAAAGAGCACGATACCATCGGCAAAACTCACCAAACATTGGTATTTGGGAAGTTCCATGGTAAAAAGTACGATATAAATGGGACTTCACAAATATCGTTAATGTTATATATGATAATATGCCTGTGGATACTCATATTTTGTCCTCTTTCTTTAATAATAGCTTTTCTTTAATTTCTTTAATGCCTATTTCACAAAAAGTAAAAATAAGTTATAAATGTAAAAATCGATTATTAACGATTATCTCAATGATAATCGATCGAGCTCTTTCGTACATTAGATTATTGATAATCAATTACGTACATCCCTGTTTTGTACTCGCTTCACTCTTGTCAAGTTGTCAGACTGTCTGCTAAATATATTATTTTTCGAGACATAGGGTTTTCGGCGGGAACCTGAAAAGTGAAAAGGCGCGCTTTTAAACAAATATTTTTAAAAAACCCAAAATTATTGTAAATTTGTATATTTTTCGTGTATATAGTCTTGTATATATTTGTAAATAGAGCACAACCTTAGAGAGGGCCCAAGGATGGGCAAAAAACGTAAAAGAAAAGGAGATGACTCTCCACCTGATGAGCAGCAGCAGCGGCAGGTCTCATCCTTCGAGTCTTGCGATTCCGACTCTGACTCTCTGAAGTCGATCGCTGTAGAAACACCAAAAGCTAAAAACAAGGATAAGTATGACATCTTTAAGGTACGTGGATACTCGCGTAAGTACCCTGAAGACTCGAAAAAGACCGAGTTTATTGTGTTTCTTTCGCACGTGGAAGAAAACATTACTTTCAGCGACAAGGATCGTATGGCACTGTCCAAGGGTTTGCGGGAGCATGGTGTTTCAGGCGTCATGCACCTCAAGTCTATAAACAAGTACAAAGTAGGTATAACCTTCGATTTACCTAACAACGCCAACATGTTTCTGCAAAATAAAAAGTTACTGGAGCAACTGTCCCTGAAGGCAAATATACCGGCTGGAGACACCGAAGTGACGGGTGTACTCACCTCGGTGCCGACCGACATGTCTAATAAGCAGATATTCTCACTAATCGGAAGCTCTAAGAATGTTATACAGGTCAGGCGCTTTATGCGCAGAGTTAGAGTTGACGGTGGCGCTGCTGGCGCGTCCTTCGTACCCACGCAGGCAGTCGCAGTTACATTTGCGTCCACCAACCTTCCCGAGTATGTTTATCTTGACTCATGGCGTCATGAGGTGAAAATGTACATACCTCCCGTAAAACAGTGTTTGAAATGTATGTCTTACGGCCACATAGCCAAATTCTGTAGGAACACCGAGGTATGCTCAGTCTGCTCAGAAAACCACAATTTCAAAACATGTCAAGTTGACTCCAAAAATGCTAAGTGTGTCAATTGCAAAGGTAATCACATAGCCATTTCATCAGCATGTCCCATGAAAAAACAAAAAGTCGAAGAAAACAAGATTAAGTCCCGAAATGCTACCTTCTCAGATTTGTTTGATTCAAAGTCATTCCCAGCACTAGCAGCACGAACACTTGATGTTCAAGTAAACAACCTTATGAAATCAGAAACATTTATTAACATTCTAATTGAAACAATAACCAAAATTATCAGTAACAAAGATGTACCTATAAACTCAGGGTCTATTCGAGAGACTCTTAAAAAAACCCTCAGTAATAAATTACCTCCTACTTCCTCATAATGGATCAGTTAAATATTATACAGTGGAACGCACAAAGTCTAAATAGTAACAAGCATATATTTATTAACTACCTCTACACAAATAATATACATATTGCGATCATTTCAGAAACATGGTTTAAAGCTAACCAAAATTTTAAAATTAAAAATTACAACATTGAACGTAATGATTGTGGAAATAGCCATAATGGAGTGGCCATAATCATTCATAAAAGCATCACATATTCAAATATTAACACATACTTTGATGATTCGATACAAAATATCTGTGTCAAAATCACAGTAAATAAACAGGATTTATGTATTGTCAGTTTTTATAGTCCTACTAATTGTAACCCAGCTTTTAATAAAGCTAAATTTGATACATTGGTAAAATCGATTCCTAGTCCTTTCATATTCGCAGGGGATTTCAATGCCCATCACACCTCTTGGGGTTGCGGTTCTGACTCTCCCCGTGGAAGGGAGGTGTTGGAAGTCATCGATGACAACAATTTAGTCTTGCTTAATGATGGTCAAGCAACAACAGTTGGTTCATTAACGTGGCGTCCAAACGCACTTGATTTGTCGTTGGTTTCCCCATCACTGGCTCTTCATTGTGAATGGTCCGTTCTTGATACTCCTCTTGGTACTAGTTACCACCTTCCTGTAATCATAAAAGTATTGCTTAGTAATAATAATGTAAATTCAGATGGAAACTACTGTAATGGCAAACACTTGCCCATCTACCCAAATTATAAACAGGTAGATTGGAAAGTGTTTAGTAGCTGTGTAGATGCATTATTGAATGATTTTGAATTGAATCTTTGGAGTCCTCAGGACGCATATTTGCTATTTTGTAAAATATTACAATCAGCAGCAAAATCCGCTTCGAATTTAAATAGTAGTTGTTCTAACAACATTAATCAATCCTGTCATAGGAATCTCGGTAAAAAACCTTACCTTCCATGGTGGAACCAAAAGTGCTCAGAAGCTGTTCTAAAATTCAAAGAAGCATATCTTAAGTTTAAGTACAACCCAACAGAAACCAACTACTTGGAATTTAAAAGACTTCGAGCTCTCAAAAAACTTATTATAAAAATAGAAAGACAGAACAGTTGGAAATCTCTCTGCGAAACTTTTAATCGTTGTACTCCTATGTCCATTATATGGAAATTTATGCGTAAATTTAATAAAACATATGTTTCTAGCAATAATGCAGATGATTCCTGGATTTTAGATTTTCTACAGATGTATACCCCAGATTTTGTATCAAATGGTCTCAACACACCATATAGTAGCACTGGCAATATAAACTCCAGCAATAGTTACTTCCTTAGTCCATTTTCTATCAATGAATTAATATCTGCTGTCACATCTAGAAGAGATACTGCCTTTGGTCTTGATGGTATACCAATTTCTGTTTTTAAAAATTTCAGCAGTAAGAGTATGGAAATCTTCCTAAAAATACTGAACTTACTCTGGGAAAACAATAATATACCCCACGATTGGAAAGTAGATTGTCTGGTACCAATTTTAAAACCTAACAAACCAAAATTGTGTCCTGATTCCTATCGCCCTATAGCGCTTACTTCATGTGTTGGAAAAATATTTGAACAATTGTTAAAGCAGCGTTTGGAGTTCTATATAGAACAAAATAAAATTTTACCTTCAAACCAATTTGGTTTCCGTAGAAATCGTTCAGCTAGGGAGAGTATCTGTCAGTTACAACTTGATATCCATAATGCTTTAGATGCACATAATCATCTCCTTGCTGTTTTCTTCGACATCACAGGGGCCTTTAATAGTGTGAATATTGATATACTTTGTCAGGAATTGTTGTTAACAGGAATACCTGGAAAGATTATACACTGGATTAAAATTTTTTTAAGTAGCCGTGAAGTCTTTGTTAAATATAATAGGCATCTATATGGTCCTAGACTTTCAACAAAAGGAGTTTGTCAAGGCGGCATTTTATCGCCATTAATTTTCATATTGTACATACGTCGTTTAAATATAATATTAGGCTTAAAAGTGAAAAATTTGCAGTTTGCAGATGACCTAGTTGTTTATGCATCAGGAAATAATATAAATCAACTGGTTGAAATTGTTAATGATGCATTGGCAAATCTCAATAATTATTTTTCTTACCTTGAACTTGATGTTAATCCTTCAAAGTCAAAGGTTGTTCTCTTTGGGAAAAGGTGTCCCAATATGCCTGTTGTTCATTATAAAGGTTCTTCTTTACCTGTTTCACTTGATGTTAAATTCTTGGGAGTATTGTTCTCCCACAATTTATCCTGGAACAATTATTTAAAACATTTAATAAACAAAGCTAACAAAGCTTTTAATGTATTAAAATCTTTGTCTGGTACATACTGGGGTGCAGACCCACAAATTCTACTATTATTGTACAAATCATTAGTTCGTAGTCATTTTGAATATGGTTTTTTATGCTTTGCTGCAGATGATAAAATTGTAAATAGTCTAGATGCTTTTCAAAACAAATGCATGCGAATAATAACAGGGGCATTTAGAAGCACACCTATAAATGCAATGCAGATTGAATGCAGTCTGCCCCCCATGACCATTCGTTTTAGGTATCTTAAAGAAAGATTTCTCCTTAAACTCTACAGTGTCTCTAACAATAGTCTTATAACTAATCTGTCTAATACATTAACCCAATCCACTGCTAAACCGTTTTATATGCTACAGGGATATGAAGGTTTCTTAGATTTTCTTCAAAATCTAAATATCTATCAATCAAACTATATTTTGCCTTGTTACGAAGGATCTTTTATTAGCAAATTTCCAGCAATGAATATAGTCATAAACAAAAAACTGTCAATAAAAGAAGAAGTATATACAATGTTGGCAGAGTGGACAGGTCACAAATTTGTTTACACAGATGGGTCGAAAAATGATAATGCTGTGTCTTACGCAATATTTGAACCCTCATTGAACATTGCTGTGGGATATAGAATTGATAAACATGCTAGCATTTTTACTGCTGAAGCTGTTGCTATTTTGAGTGCTTTGAAGCACATCAAAAACAAAAATCAGGGACACACAAGATGGGTTGTTGTTAGTGATAGCATGAGTGTTTTGAAAAACTTGGCAAATAACAAATTACATGCTAACACTAATTACATTATTTACTTTATAAAACGGTTATGGGTGGAATTATCTGATTCAAACATACAAGTCAGCTTTGCGTGGGTACCTTCACACATAGGTGTTGATGGCAATGAAAAAGCTGACTATTTAGCCAACACTATAGTTAAATTTTCAGATGTTATTTCCAGGTATGCCAATGATGCAGATGTTTCATTGCCATACACAGATATTGTAAGCCTCCTAAAACAAAGGATGGTTCAACTATGGGGGAAACATTCGTACCATTGTACACAAGTTGAAAACAAAGGTTCTTGGTATGCCGCTTTAGATGTTCAGATAAATTCAAAGCCATGGTTCTGCAAGGCCGGTACTTTTTTAAACAGAAAGTTTTATTCAACTGTTTGTCGTATGCGTTTTGGTCACTGTCGTTTGAACTTTCATCTCCATCGCCTTCGAATGGTGAATTCCCCATATTGTGACTATTGTCAGTCCTCGAATATCCAATCCTTAGATCACATTTTCTTTGAGTGTTCATCTTTCAGCATTCAGCGCCTTGTGTTGATAGACGAACTTCTACAAATCTATGATAAACCTGAACTGGTCCCGCGGTGCATTCAGGAGTTGCTTGAAAATGCCTCTGTTTTTACCTATTTGTATAAATTTATATTGTGTACTGTAAATGAGATTTAGAATAAGATATAAAATGATAATTTTATTAATACAATACATATTACAATGGTTTTTTTATAAAGTTTTTTTTGTGTAAATATGTAAATATAAATAAAGGTATTTGACTGACAGTCTGACACTGGCAGTCTGTCTGTCAGTGTCGGAGTGACGAAGTAAACGTCAACAATTGACGCTTGAAGTTATAAGGTACCTACTAATTGTAAGGGAAAAAATTAAAATTGACTTTCATTATCTCGGAAATGAACAAAGGACGATGATCCTCTTACTTATGACAAAAATGATCCGGATTTGACTATGAAATTAATAAAACGAATGAAATTAATATCCTAACTATGACGAAAGAAGTAAATCCTACGAAAGAATAGGCGGTATGGTCTCATGACTTTAGCCTGCCCAATAGGGCGAACAAAAAAAAAAAAAAAAAAAAAATATTATTTTTCTCTATGCTGTCAGTTTTATTTGAAAATAAATGTTGTTGTGTAGTAATTTCTTGTGAAAAATAAGTTAATAATGCCGATTACTACTACAAATAACAAGAAAAAGGCTTTGTTAGCCTACAAAGAGAAGCTTCTCCAGGACATTAAGTGCTATGAGAAGAGAATTGAAGATTTTTCTGCCAATGCCTCATCAAATACTTATTTCGAAGAAAGCAGGTTTTTTGCCGTTTTTAGTACATGTATATATAACAGTCAGCAATTATTGCCAGCTTTTTACTCGTTACATTAGTGTAGGTATATGGACATACCAAACAGAGCATCAGGTTCAGTTGAGTCATACCAAACAAACCCTATTTAGCATACCTGGGGCCGACCCTTATGATTCTCTGAAAATTTTTAACGAATAACTAACAATTTTACCACAAGAAATTAAATAAAAACGATTTCCTTCTTAACTATACCTTCAGTACACCACAATATGTAAGATACTGCAAATGTAATATTTCTGGGCCTGATAGCATTCACCCATTTTTCTATTCATATGGCCATTGGCCATACAAAGAGGTATAATGTAATATGAGGTGCTTGTGGCTATACCACCTTGTTGTTATGTTGTATGTGCAAACTGCATGCTGAGAGACCTCTTTCCTGTCTTCAAACATGTTGAACTATGTATTAAGGGCTTGTGCAAGGCCAGCGCGAATTCAAGCCAAAGCTACAGAATAGATATATAGTACTAGGCCAAAGCGGAGATGAGCCAGGGCCCGAGTGGCAGGGGCGGTCTAAGTTAAAATGGTTCCAACGCGCAATAGTTTAGGTAATTTATTATTACACTGAATATAATGGGTATTTTAAAAATCAAACTATACATAAGCTCTCCATTATATTTAGTTCAACTACTACACAAAGTTTCATTATCTTATTTAAAGTATTCATTGAATAATCGCTGTTTATTATATGGTTTGGAGGTAACTTTGTAATTTTTTTCTATCAAGAAAATTTGATTAATTTGTGTTTTCACTATAAATTTGCAGTAGAATTAGTCCTGAACTTTATCATATATTAATTTAAATGTCATTGTTGCTGTATTGTTGACAGTACACTGCCTCATGCTAAGCCATTTTAAGCATTTTGGTGTAGTATTTGCTCTTAATCAATACCATAAATTGCATAGTAGAGAGAGAAGACACCAAGTGATATGGTGATATATGGGAGTCCTGTCTGCAACAACTAAATAATTTTTCTGGTCAGGACTCCATAAAAACCCCAAGAAACTATGAGGCTGACTTATAAATAATGCCCCGTGATCACATAGATCCTGAACCCTAACTAGGATTCCCTGTATCTAGGGACCCAGGAACTATGAGGACCATGCTCCCATAACACCCAGACAGTATTTGCACTTTATTTCCTGTGCACAAATACTTGTCCTGTCACAGGAATCAAACCTGCTGCCTCCAGGCTATGAGCCAACCTGTGGCCTTATCATCTACCTTTTCTGAAGTCTGGACATTGGTTTCACGAAACCCAGAATGGGGTCAATGACCCTAGTCTGGCTTTCGTGAAGGCCTGCCTGATGTCACTGGTCTTTTAATTTTCAAATTTCATGATTTTGAAGCTTGACAAATGAACTGCTCAACCACCATGCCACAGAGGCTGTCAAATTACTAAAATTACTCTTAATATTAAAATTTCCAGCTCCGATTCTGAAGATGACTTCCCGCCAACCATCAATGTTGATCCATCATTATCACAGCTCAGACAGCAGCAAGCTACGCTGCGGACCTGCCTCCATGCCACACAAGAGCTCACAGGTCTTGAAGTACTACAGTCAGAAGTTAATGTCTTGGTCAAAGACCCTGTCATAGACAGGTAGGTTGTATTAATAAATTAAATAACACTTACTGAGGATAATGCTGCTGCCCATTCCCTGGATATTCCCTTAGCCAGCTCTTACGGCACCCACGGGAAGAAATGGGGTGGTCCTATTAGCAAACCGGGACCTCACTGCCTTACTTAGTTTATTTATTTATTTATTTATTTATTCGGTACACAAAACAGAACAATTTCAATTTTTAAAGTAAAAATAATTATGGTACAAGTTTCAAACCAGAAAATGTCCCTAAACATGTATACACAACATGACAAAATTACAAGCATTCCTATTAATTGAGAGGTACTTAGTTGAAAAGCTTAAAATGAAATATAAGAAAGGTAGCTAACAGTTTAGTTTTGGGCTAGCTATAAACAAAAAACTTGGAGTTTTGAATTTTTGAACTTCAGCAAGCCAATCAAAATCGACATAAAAAGGGCATACATTGCAAACACACATATATATCTACAATTTTTTGATATGTTGTTAGGACCCCTAAGATTAGCTTATACCCAAGTTTGCTACTATACAGATATATCTAAAGAACTGTGTTCCGGATTGAAGGGCATTGTAGCTAGTTAAATTACTGGGCAAATGAGACTTACGAACTGATCTCACAGTCTAAAAATCTTTTTTCCTGTGTGATCTCTCAGGATGACATGCGCAGGGCGCGGTGTCACGTGAAACTTTAATTTAGAGTTCCGAGTGACACTGCAATCTGTAATGGGCGGCCGTGACGCTTAACACCAGGCGAACGACTAGCTCGTCACGTCATTCGTTTACATAAAAAAAAATAGGTGTTTTTTTTTCTAGAGAGCCTCCGGTAAATGAGCCGGGGACATGGCAAGAGGTGACTGCAGAGTGTTGTATAGACTTGGTGCCTTTCTCCATCACCTTCCATGTTCATCAACCGGTGAGTATTAAATATCAATTTTAATGTCATCATCAATTTTATCATGTTATAAAGTTAAACGGGTTTCTTTGCAGCAAAAATTTAAATCAAACCTCAAAAGTGTCCCCGAGCCAATGCTTACTTATACAGATATATACCTCTCCAGCTAATATAAAATAGTCCACAAGCGGTTGTTTCATTTTAATAATGAACCATAGCACCCTGTAATAGCGTTGTAAAACAATAATATGTGAGTTACATCACTTCCATTAGGCGCGGTCACACGCGACTGAGAGCAAAAACAAGGCATATGCCTTGTTTAAACGGTGCCGTGTTCGAGGTGGCGATCGTGGATCTACCCTATATTTGATTGCAGTATACTCACCTTGTATGTGTATGACATAAGGTATATAAATGCAGACAAAACCGCGAGGCAGAGCTAGTTTCTAAAACACAAGAAATAGAGAAAAAATAGAGTTAAGGCTGACAAAAATTTTAGACAAATGACTCAATCTCTTGATTATAAATAACTTATTCAACAAACTTTGTACTATACATACATAATTACTTATATTTATTATTTATTTTAATTAATTATTTAGTAATGAAAATGTATATTAGAAGAATATATTAAAACCAATTATTAGGTAAGCATAATTAATTTATTGAAATTGACTAGGAGAATTAATCCCAAATGTGCAGATTGAAGGGAAAACAATGTGTATAAATGTTAAAAACTACCATAGAATTGTAAAATAGTAATATTGACACATGTGTAAATTTTTGTTTTTGGACTGACTCACAAGTCACTTAAACTTGCTAACACCCTTCCACCTGGGTTAGCATGGACGGTAGACAAAACTGTCTTTCCCCGTTTTACTTCACTTTCTTCATACTTGCTTGGAGTAAACAGGGGAAAGACAGTTTTGTCTACCAGCCGTGCTAACCCTACAGGGCTCATGTCAACCTACCAACTAACTATTTAAGATCTTGTGTATTATATAATACTTGTTATTGTATATTACCTATAACAATGATGTACATGAATGCAATAATAATAAATAAATAAATAAATAAATAATGTAAAACTACCCGCAATATTTTAATAAGCTAGATGTGTATAAAATAAGTTTATTATTTATTTATTTATTAAGAAACCAACAGCATTATGAAAATACAAATAAGTACAATGCAGAAAAGAAAATATAGCCAATAATAGATCTCGATAATTTATTTATTTATTTATTTATTATTGCATTCATGTACATCATTGTTATAGGTAATATACAATAACAAGTATTATATAATACACAAGATCTTAAATAATTAGTTGGTAGGTTGACATGAGCCCTGGAAGGGCGTTTGCAAGTTTAAGTGACTTGTGAGTCAGTCCAAAAACAATAATTTACACATGTGTCAATATTACTATTTTACTATTTTACAATTCTATGGTAGTTCTTAACATTTATCATTGTTTTCCCTTCAATCTGCGCATTTGGGATTAATTTTACTAGTCAATTTCAATAAATAAATTATGTTTACCTAATAGTTGGTTTTAATATATTCTTCTAAAATAAATTTTCATTACTAAATAATTAATTAAAATAAATAATAAATATAAGTAATTATGTATGTATAGTAAAAAGTTTGTTTAACAAGTTATTTATAATCAAGAGATTGAGTCATTTGTCTAAACTTTTGTCAGCCTTAAACTCTTCTATGCTATAATAACATTTGTTAAGAAGATAACACTTTAAATTTTTATTGAAAAGGGAGGTACTTTGTTCATTTTTCAAATACTCAGGAATGCTGTTATAAATGGATATTAATCTATAGTTTGGGCTTTTCTCGAATATGTGTAGTCTTGTTGTCGGTAATACAAGTCTGTTAGTGTATAGTAATAAGTACATGAATATAATAATTATGAAAGAGACACAGCGATTGAATCTGCAGGTACAGTATTACATGAGGTACCTATGATAGGAGTGTAGGGGAGTGTAGTAGGTGTGTGTAATGTGTGTGGAGTTGGATGTGAGGATATAATGAGGGATAATATATAATGTTGATGGGATGTCCCAGAGATGGGAAGAGAGCAAAGGGGCGACCACAGAGAAGGTGGGAAGATGATTTACCGAAAGGCTGGCGTAGGGAAGCCAGGGACAGAGAGAAATGGCGTACTCTAGAGGAGGCCTATGTCCAGGATGGATAGCCTGATTGCGAAACCGACTGCTGGTGAAATTGTAATAGTGTTATAAAAGCATCATCATCATTAAATTAATATGTTTTGGAAAATGTTAGTAGATAAGACTATTAGTAAGAAAAAAAATCAGTGAATAAAGGCTATTTTTATTTTTATTTTTTTATTTTATTTTTTTATTTAGTAAATAATGTTTACAGTATTAGTGAATCGTATCTAAATAATATATTATTGTATATGCTTAATTTCTAATTTAATGAACGTAGATAAATAACATATATTAAATTATTTTATTATGTAAAATACTTATTTACAAAACTAGTTAAATGAAAATAATGTAAGTACGTTAATGTTAAATGTAATTTTTGATTTTCTCATGTTAGTGAATTTATTCTTATCATGGATTGATTTTTAAGTGTAAACCACACTTCAGGTATATCTATAAAGATATTATAGTTCTTTAAAATTTTTAGCAACCAGCGGGATTTGAACCCGCGCCTTCTAACTCACCGGATTAGAAGCCCTACCAATTAGGCTATGGTCGCATGACCGCTAGCTGCGAAAATCTTAAGAGCCAATACAACGCCAAAATGCTTAAAATGGCTTAGCTTGAAGCAGTGTCCTGTCAACAATATTGCAACAATGACTTTGAAATGAATATATGGTAAAGTTCAGGACTAATGCTACTGCAAATGTATAGTGAAAACACGAATTAACAAAATTTTCTCGATAGAAAAAAATTACAAAGTTACCTCCAAACCGTACAAATAAACCGCGATTATTCAATGAATACTTTAAATAAGATCATGAAACTTTGTGTAGTAGTTGAACTAAATATAATGGAGGGCTTATGTATAGTGGATTTTTAAAATACCCTTTATGTTCAGTGTAATAATAAATTACCTAAACTATTGCGCGTTGGAACCATTCTAACTTAGACCGCCCCTGCCGCTCGGCCACTGGCTCATCCCCGCTTTGGCCTAGTACTATATATCTATTCTGTGGCTTTGGCTTCAATTCGCGCGACATCTATATAACCTGTTTAAGACAGGTAATCTATTCATTAGTAGTAATCCCGCTGGTTGCTAAAAATTTTAAGAACTATAATATCTTTATAATTTATTCTTAATCTATAATCTATAACAATATTATAAAGAGGAAAGATTTGTTTGTTTGTTTGCATTGAATATGGTCCGAAACTACTGAACCGATTTGAAAAATTCTTTCACTGTTGGGAAGCTACACTATCCCCGGTAGACATAGGCTATAATATATTTTCTAAAAAATTAGGGATCCTTACTAAAACTCCATTAATATAACCCAAGGTGTAAAAAAAAATACCTAAAATATTCTTTACTAGCTTTTGCCCGCGGCTTCGCACGCATGCATTGTGTTATTTCTACGTTTAAGTAGTCTAATAATAGATCATGCATTTTCTATATACCAAACAACATAATCCACTAAATCTTTTCGAAGCTGTGCACTTTGTTGTCTGTCTGTTTGTCTTTCTATCTGTCGAGAACATTACTTATTTTAGGAATAACGCAAAGAATTAAGCTGAAATTGATATCTATAATCAATTAATTCAAATACGGCTATCATCATCATCATGATAATCATCATAATAATCATTATCATCATCAACAACATCCTAAAGACGTCCACTTTGAAAGACCTTTTGTCTTCTTGCCAAATTCTAATAAACTTTACAACTTGTCCGCAGAACTGAGAAGGTTTAATCCTCATTGCATCATTTTTGCTCTAAGCTGTGGTTGTTATTGAAAAGCCCACAGACCTTAAATCCCTTAAATATCTTAACTATAAAAACATGAAAGAAGAAGAAGAAATCCAAAACCTAACGTTACGCGGCCATGTTGCTAACAACATTCGAGTATCTTACCATAATGTATATACTTACCTATATCTAAGTACCCTTTTAAATTATTTTTCATAGAATATTTTCCATCATTCATCATCAACAGCCGGAAACGTCCACTGCTGAACACAGGCCTCCCCCGTAAAACGACATTTTGGACGTTTATCATAGGAATTTGATTTTGGGGAATTTGCCATAATCACCACGCTTGGCGGGTGGCTTGGTGATCGCAGAAGGTTTTAATGTACCGAGGAGAATGCTACTGCCCATTTTCTGGATATTCCCTCGGCCGACTTACACGGCACCCACGAGATGAGATGGGGTGGTCCTATTCACAAACCGGGACCACACGGTGAATCATCAACGATTCGTATCATTGGCTAAACAAATAAACACTAAATAAATGTCGTCTAATGCCAAAATAAAAAAAATCTACTTTCACACTATCCTGACATTTATTGGTATGTATCTATTTAACTTCTAAAATGCTAAACAACCTGTAAAAACATAAATAGAAAACCTTGAAATTGTTTTGATTCTCTTAGGGGTGATTTTTCAATGGATGGATAACGGTTATTCGACTAATAAGTTATAAACCAGCTAAAACAAAAACATTTATATTTTCAGTATTCCGCTTAAAAACTCGCTTTATATTTTTACAGTGTTTTGTTTTATCTAATGAACAACTCAGATGATTGAAAAATCACGAGAGTACCGGTACCTACTAATATTACTCTTTGTTCATAAATATACATACTTCACAGACTTTTTTTTCTTTAGGCTGTGCCTCCAGATAAGCATGTGGCACAGAGTGTAGGTAGTCGATTTTTTTTCTCTAATCTGTGACAATATGTGGTAGCTACCGTTAGTAGCGTGGTATCCCTTAGTAGTCTGTGGTTAATAGCCAAAAAATAAACATCGATCGGCCATGTTGTTTAAAACTCCGATTCGTTTCATAATGAAATCTTAATAATAGTCATCAAAAAAAAATTAACGATATTTCAATTTTAATGTATCCTATTTTAAGCGCTGGTTATTTCTAAGCATATTAGTGAAAACCGCATGAAAATCCATTCAGTATTTTAGGAGTTCAGTCATAACAAACAAACAAACAAACAAACAAATAAACAAACAGACAAAGTGTATAAAAAGTGGCTTAACGTGATCAGCGGCTAATTTTAAGCCAACCTGTGTGATTATTTTTTTGATATCTTCCAATTACAGACTTTTTTATCTCTACAGTTTTATTATATGTATAGATTACATCGCGTGCGCTGCGAAAACTATTATACCCGCGCGAAGCCGGGGCGACTCGCTAGTAATAAATAAATATCTTTAACCAGAAAAATTCTACTTCCAGAGCCGTAAATTCGCAGCTACATCATACCGCTCGTTGGTAGTGTTGCCAGTAAAGAGAGCTCATGAGGCGGAACTGTCGAAATCAGTGCTGCCAGGGGTCACCCGGCCTAGTGACGCCATTGAGGTACAGTAATTTGTGTTTTAGCAGGCCGTGTGGTCCCGGTTAGCGAATAGAACCACCCCATCTCTTCCCGTGGGTGCCGTAAGAGCCGGCTAAGGGAATACCCAGGGAATGGACAGCAGCAATTTCTGAGGTACATTAAAATCTTCTGCGATCACCAAGCCGCCTGCCAAGCGTGGTGATTATGACAAATGATTAAAAAAAAACTCAAATTCATCATCAGCACGAAATACGTCCACTGCTGAACATAGGCCTCCCCCATTAAACGCCACTTTGGACGCTTATCATAGGGAGGATTTGCAAATCCTCTAAAAGTAGTTATGTTCAGCAGTGGACGTATTTCGGGCTAATGATGAATTTGTGTTTTTTTTTTGTGTGTTTGGTGTTTGCACATGTTAGTAAAAGAATAGGACCAGCCCATCTCTTCCTGTGGGTGCCATAAGAGCCGGTTAAGGGAATATCCAGGGAATGAAAAGCAGCATTCTCTTGTATGGAAGCATCTTGACAGCCTCTGTGGTGTGGTGGTTGAGGTCGGCTCATAATCCGGAGGCGGTGGGTTCGATTCCGGTGACAGGACAAGTATTTGTGCACAGAAAAAGCGCCAATACATTCTTATGTGTGTGGGTGTTGTGGAAGCATGACCCTCGTAGTTCCTGGCTCCCTAGGTACAGGGGATCCTGGTTAGGGGCCAGGATCTATGTTGGCTTACGGATTTATAAAATAAAAAAATAAAAATAATCATTATGGTTTTTTTTTATGTGATTGAATGACGTGACCAGCTAGTCGTTCACCTGATGTTAAGTGACACGGCCGCCCATAACATTTGCTGTGTCACTCGGAACTTTACAACAACAAAGTTTCGCGTGACACTGCGCTGCGCACGTCATCCTGAGACATCACACAGTGTAGTAATCAGATTACTAGACTGACGTGACGAGCTAGTCGTTCGCCTGATGTTAAGCGTCACGGCTGCCCATAACAGATTGCAGTATCACTCGGAACTCTAAATTAATATAATTTTGCGTGACACTGCACTGCGCACGTCATCCTGAGACAATCAGATCATAAACTCTCATTTGCCCAGTAATGTCACTAGCTACACCCTTCAAACCGGAACACAGTAGTGCTTGCACACTACTGCTTGGCGGCAGAATAACTGGCAAAGCGGTGGTGCCTACCTAGACGAACTTTGCAGAAAAGTCCTACCACCTAGTAAAAGTCCCCCCACCTAGTAAAAGTCCTACCACCTAGTAAAAGTCCTACCACCTAGTAAAAGTCCTCCCATCTAGTAAAAGTCCTACCACCTAGTAAAAGTCCTCCCACCTAGTAAAAGTCCTCCCATCTAGTAAAAGTCCTACCACCTAGTAAAAGTCCTACCACCTAGTAAAAGTCCTCCCACCTAGTAAAAGTCCTCCCATCTAGTAAAAGTCCTCCCACCTAGTAAAAGTCCTCCCATCTAGTAAAAGTCCTACCACCTAGTAAAAGTCCTACCACCTAGTAAAAGTCCTCCCACCTAGCAAAAGTCCTACCACCTAGTAAAAGTCCTACCACCTAGTAAAAGTCCTCCCACCTAGTAAAAGTCCTCCCATCTAGTAAAAGTCCTACCACCTAGTAAAAGTCCTCCCATCTAGTAAAAGTCCTCCCATCTAGTAAAAGTCCTCCCATCTAGTAAAAGTCCTCCCACCTAGTAAAAGTCCTACCACCTAGTAAAAGTCCTACCACCTAGTAAAAGTCCTACCACCTAGTAAAAGTCCTCCCACCTAGTAAAAGTCCTCCCATCTAGTAAAAGTCCTCCCACCTAGTAAAAGTCCTACCACCTAGTAAAAGTCCTCCCATCTAGTAAAAGTCCTCCCATCTAGTAAAAGTCCTCCCACCTAGTAAAAGTCCTCCCACCTAGTAAAAAATTGATTTTAAAGTGTAAACCACACTTATAGAAATATACCTCATGTTTGAATTTACACTTAAAAAGCATTTTCATGATAGATGTTGCAAGCGCGCCATCTCTCGTCATTAGATAGTATCGGAATTACTACTAATGAATAGATTACCTGTCTTAAACAGGTTCTATAGATGTCGCCACGGCTGCTTAGTCGGTGAACACATAGTCCTTAAGATTTTCGCAGCTAGCGGTCATGCGACCATGGCCTAATTGGTAGGGCGTCTAATCCGGTGAGTTGGAAGGCGCGGGTTCAAATCCCGCTGGTTGCTAAAATTTTAAGAACTATAATATCTTTATAGATATACCTGAAGTGTGGCTTACACTTTAAAATCAATCCATGATAGATTACCTGTCTTATACAGGTTCTATAGATGTCGCCACAAATATTTAGTCAGTACAAATATAGTAAAAATAGTCCTAAAGATTTTCGCAGTCAGCGGTCATGTGACCATAGCTCAGTTGGCAGAGCGTCTGATCCGGTGAGTTTCAAGGCGCGGGATCTTTATATAATCCTTCGTTTAGCTCAAAAATTATACGCATCTTTGCTGCATCATCATCATCATCACCAGTAAAATTATTCACATGTTGTTGCAGGTCCTGCGCAGCTATGCGGCCGCCAACCGTTCCCGGCGGACTACGCTAGCAAGATTAGCTGATAAATATGCTCACCACTTGTTTATGGAGCCTATGGTATGTTTGTTTGTTTGTAGACTTGGATTGAGCTAGTTACAGAGGATCATCATCATCATCATCATCATCATCATCATCATCATCATCATCATCATCATCATCAACAGCCTGTAGACGTCCACTGCTGAACATAGGCCTCTTGAGCGGCTGCTTGCCTCCTGCATCCATCGGCTCCCCGCGGCTTTCACCAGGTCGTCGGTTCACCGAGTGGGGGGCCTACGCTGCGTCTTCCGGTTCGTGGTCGCCACTCGAAACCTTTCTTCCCCATCGGTTGTCATGTCTACGAGCGATGTGGCCTGCCCATTGCCATTTCAACTTGCTAATTCTAAGAGCTGTACGGTCACTTTAGTTCTCCTGCGGATCTCCTCGTTCCAGAGGTTATCTCGCAGGGAAACACCGAGCAAACCGAGAGTTATGGAGGATGAAGAAGAGAAACTAAGATGTTGTCTGTGGTAAATTAATCTATACAGACATTTATTCATAAAATAGTATTACAAGTCAAATGTTAATTAAAATTATAATTATAATTAAAAGTAAATTTATAATTTGTCGTTGCTAAATTCTGCAAGCGAATAACAAGCTTTACTCAAGAGTAAAGTACAGAATAAATGGAAAAAAACTACACAAAATGAAAATTAGAAAAAAAATGTAAATGTAAAAAAAAGGGTAACATGTTAGATTGGGAGCCGACCCTTATAACAAATGGGGAAAGGCAAACAGGATGATGTTGATTCTAATGAAATCCGTACTAGTGGTAGAAAGGCTATTAGTTTTACTAGGTGGTAGGACTTTTCTGCAAAGTTCGTCTAGGTAGGCACCACCGCTTTGCCAGTTATTCCGCCGCCAAGCAGTAGTGTGCAAGCACTACTGTGTTCCGGTTTGAAGGGCATTGTTGCTAGTGAAATTACTGGGCAAATGAGACTTTATGTCCTGATTTCACAGTCTAGAAATCTTTTTTAGACTGTGATGTCTCAGGATGACGTGCGCAGTGCAGTGTCACGCGAAACTTTAATTTAGAGTTCCGAGTGACACTGCAATCTGTAATGGGCGGCCGTGACGCTTAACACCAGGCTAACGACTAGCTCGTCACGTCAATCGTTTACATAAAAAAAGAAAAAAAAAGTTTCACGCGCCTTTTGTCGTTACAGGCGGAAGGCGGCTACCTCCTGAAGTGCGCAAATGTATTGGAGCTGTCATGGCGGCTGGAGAACAAGCGGTCACCGCTCGCTGCCTTCCATCACAGAATGAGCTTCGATTTGGAATATTTGGGTACTTACAAATCATCATCATCATCATCATCATCATCAACAGCCTGATGACGTCTACTGCTGAACGTAGGCCTCCACCACAGAGCGGCGCTTTGAGTGACTGCTCGCCTCCTACATCCATCAGCTCCCCGCGGTTTTCACCAGATCGTCGGTCCACCAAGTGGTCTACGCTGCATCTTCCGGTTCGTGGTCGCCACTCGAGAACCTTTCTTCCCCATCCCCAAATACAAATACCGCCGGTAAAGCATTTATCGCCCTTATTCAGAATAAGATACTTATGCCTGTCCACACTTAATTTTGACAGCCCCTAAGTTCGCACCATGGAACAAGGAGGAGAGGAATTCCAATACACCAAGAAAACAGCGTAGATTAGGAATATGCCTAAAACTAGATGGCGTTGTAAAATTAGCGGGTTATAAGTTGAGCGCAGATCAGAAATATGCCAAAAAAAACCGTTTTAAACCTAGCCCGCCGTAGCTAGCCGTATAGCCCGCTCATTTTGGAGCGCCATCCAGGTTTAAAACGGTGTTTTGGTATATATCTGATCTGCGCTCAATTTATAACCCGCTCATTTTGCAACGCCATCTAGTTTTAGGCATATTTTTGATCTACGCTGTTTTCTTGGTATATTGGCATTCCTCTCCTTGTTCCATGGTTCACACATATCTCTCTATGACGTACCTACTGCAACGCATTTAGGTGCGCCTCAGAGAGGTAAGTGCGAACTTAAGAGCTGTCAAAGTTTATTGGAGACGGGCATAAGGCTCCTGTGGTTAAACGTAGCGTGGGCAGACATATCAGTACCGGCGGTAAATACTACAAATCGAACTAACAAGAAAGATAATAAATTTCTACCGTTACTTTGAATAATAAGTCATAATGTATGTTTTTTTTCTTTCACAGATGAATCCTACATCAAAATAATAACGCAAGCCCACAAGCAACTGTCCGACCCGTCCATCCAAACAGACGAGCGCACACTACTACTGGCTACTATCATAACCACCTGCCTAGAAGCTCAAGGGAACCAAGATTTCTCAGAAAGCATGGAATCGGACAACGAATCCGTCAAAAAAGTAGAAAAACGACCAATGGTTCATGAAAACGGAGCGCCGGTCGCTAAGAAAAAGAAAGACGGAAACGCGAAAGATGCAAGAGAAAGCGAGAAAGATATAGATGGTCAGATGATGGCTCCTCCTAAATCGTTGCCAAAGAAAGTTAAGCCTAAAGGTAAAGAGAATTTGGATGAGAATCGCAAATCAGTGAAAAGGTCTAATACATCTGAAAGCATCAGTTACGTGAAAAAAACTAAAACTGATACAGGTGATGTTAATGATGATAATCGCAGAGGTATTGAAAATAATCCAAATGACGGCGAAAATGTCACGGAAAATCATGAAAAACTTGACAGTGGAAATACGAAAAGTAAAAGTACTACTCAAAAAAAGAATGACAAAAGGTCTGCTAAGGATACAGAACAGAACACAGAAACTGTTAAGAAAGTAAAAAAATCTAAAAACAAAGATAATTCTCCAAAGGAAGTTGTTGATGAAATGAATTCTAAGAATACCGTTGAACAACCTGATAGTAACACAAGAAGAACAGACAATGTTAATCTAAAAGAAAAAGCTAAAAAGAAAGCTAATACTAAAGAGGTGGAATCTCAAAATGCTGGTACTAAAGACAAAATTGTAGCCAGTGCAAAAAACGATCAAAAATCTAAAGAAACTGAAGTCAAAACAGTAAATGACAAAGAAAAACAAGTGGCCAGTGCAAAAAACGATGCAATAGTGAAAAAAATAAAAGCGAAGAACGATCCTAAAAATAAACATACAAACGCTGAAGTTAACACGGATGTTGCCAGTTCAAAAAACGATACTGAAACTGCTGAAAAAGATACAAATAAGAAAGTAGTATCTGATAAAAATGCCGTAACTCAAAAAGTTACAAATAAAAACCCAAACGCTGAAGTCAACACGGATGTTGCCAGTTCAAAAAACGTTACTGAAACTGCTGCAAAAGATACAAAAAAGAAAGTAGTAACAGCTAAAAATGCTGTAACTCAAAAAGTTGCAAATAAAAACACAAAAGCTGAAATTAACACGGATGTTGCCAGTTCAAAAAACGATACTGAAACTGCTGAAAAAGATACAAAAAGGAAAGTAGTATCTGATAAAAATGCCGTAACTCAAAAAGTTAATTATAAAAATCCAAACGCTGAAATTAACATGGATGTTGCCAGTTCAAAAAACGATACTGAAACTGCTGAAAAAATTTCTAAGACCACAACAAAAACTGATGATAAAGTTACGAAAGGTGATGCAAACAAGGCAAAAAACTCAAAAGCAGCTGTTAAAAGTAATGACAATCATCAAAAAAACTCAAACAAAAATAGCGCTAACGCTAAAAATAACAAAGAACCAGAAAAGAATACCGGTTCGGTGACAAACATAAAAATTGTTGTGAACAAAGAATCAAACAGTCAGAATGTTATAAAAAATGTTGCCCGTAAAGATACAAATATAAAATTAGTAAAAGCGTCGAAAATCCATAACGCTGTATCAAAAAAAGACAAAGATATGCCAAAAAACAATACAAAAGACAATCCTGAAGCGACAAACGCTAATAAAGTACAAAGTTTGAAAAGTAGTGACAAAACCATAGTAAAAGATCCGCCAAAAATTCAAGAACAACAAGAAAACAATATACAAAAGTCCAATAATATCCCAAATCAACAAAACACTGGAAAAAACTCTAAAATCGTTAAAGGTATAGCTAAAGAACCGACGAAAAACGCAAAAAGTGTTGCACCAGCCAAGAATATACCCGAAAATAAAGCAAATCAACATGAAGATGTAACAGAAAAGGCAACCGAAGTAGGAAATGTTGCCAAAAAAAATAAAGAACGCATAGCAGATCGCACATTAACCAGAAAAGCCAACGCAAAAAATATAGGAAAACCTTTGCAAAATAAACTTGCATTAAAACACTTGTCCCACAAAAATTCTGGTCAGAACAAATTACCTAAAAAGTCAGTAGCTGGCAACATAAATGCTAAACCTGGCAACATTGGCTCGGGTTTAAAAACTAGCAACACTGTGAAGGATGCCAGAGCGTTGACATCTAAAATTCCTCAAAAGAAATTGTCGCCTATTTCGGAAAGCGGTATAAGAAAGAATCCTTTAAGAATAAGCCCAAGTAAGTACATATAGTACATTATAATATAAATGTGCGAAGGGAGCCGAGTGTAATGATCAATGCACACGCGTGTCATACGACTTTTTTCATCACAGATGCGAGGAAAAACGGACTTATATTGCTAAAAATTCGCGCCCGCGCTGCGCTGCAGGGCGCGAACCACAGATTAGAGAAAAAACTGTGTTGGTAGCGCGAACAAAATCCAATTGAAAATTCTTTTTCTTTCTAAGTATAACTTGCAGCACGATTCAAACTTTACAGAATCTGCATAAAACACTAGTGTGGTAATATAAAAAAAAACACGCGTATATTTCTTGAATTATGATCCTAAAAGCGGTGGGATAAGAGCCATTTCACGAGCAACTGTGATCAAAATAATATTACCATCAATACGTTCCCACAGCTGGGACACGGGCCTGCTCTCACAGGGAGAGTGTAGACCATAACCCAGCACGCTGGACAAGTGCGGGTTGGTGGACGACACATGTTCTCGAATGTTGTGATTCTTGAACATGCCGGTTCCCTCACGACGGTGAAGGGAAACATGGTGAGGAAACCCGCACTTGTCCAGCGTGCTGGCTTATGGCCTGCACTCTCCCTGTGAAAGCAGGCCTGCGTCTCAGCTGTGAGAACGTGTGGGCTGATGATTACGAGATAAAAACCAGGTGTCTTGAGTATTAAGGTGGAATGTTACACTCGCGCGGCAAATTCAAATTTTCTTGCGTTCTTTTGCCAATAATAGCTTAATTACTAAAATTGATTACATGAAAACTAATTTTGCGCAAATAAATATAATGTATCAATAAATTACAATTAAAAGTATCACCTACTTATCATTGGTTTAGCGATAAATGGCAATAGACTGAAAAACTAAAACGAAATATGTTTATTGCCATTTGTCGCTAAACCAATCATATCTTAGGAGATACTTTTAATCGTAATTTGTTGATACATTCTATTTATTTGCGCAAAATTAGTTTTCATGTAATCACGTTGAGTAATTAAGCTATTATTGGCAAAAGAACGCAAGAAAATTTGAATTTGCCGCGCTAGTGAAACGTTCTATGCAATATGTAATGCTTAATGCTTTTATTAATTTCAGGGAAAACTGCTATGGCCTTCAAAAGTACTTCAGAATCTAATATAAAGGTGACAACATCACCAAAACTCACCACTAATATACCAAGTAAGTTGCCAACTACTGGGGCCGTACTGTGACCTCTGAGCGCGATTCAAATGACGACCTAAACTGAATCGCTACAATACAAATTGTATTGTAGCTAGTAGGCATAGAAATTATTGCTACTTTAAAATCATTGTCATTTCACCAAATGATTTATTTTTGTCACTGTGATTTCACTTAAGATTTTTCACAGCCTGTGATTTTCATATGCGTAATGAATTTATTATTATTTATTATTGTTATTTATTTTGACCGCAGAGCCTGAAAACGAAAGTTTTCAATCAGTGTGTGTTGCCAGTGATGACTTATGGAACTGAGACATGGTCTCTTACTGTTGGCCTCATTAGTAAGCTCAAAGTCGCGCAGCGAGCTATGGAGCGAGCTATGCTCGGTGTTTCCCTGCGAGATAAGCTCCGGAACGAGGAGATCCGCAGGAGAACTAAAGTGACCGATATAACTCTTAGAGTTAGTAAGTTGAAGTGGCAATGGGCAGGCCACATCGCTCGTAGAACTGACAACCGATGGGGAAGAAAGGTTCTCGAGTGGCGACCACGAACCGGAAGACGCAGCGTAGGCCGGCCCCCCACTCGGTGGACCGACGACCTGGTGAAAGCCGCGGGGAGCCGATGGATGCAGGAGGCGAGCAGCCGCTCAAGGTGGCGTGCTCTGGGGGAGGCCTATGTTCAGCAGTGGACGTCTTCAGGCTGTTAATGATGATGATGAATGAATTTATGATCAATGACGATTGGCGATGCTTTATCAAACGTGATGTAGAAGCAACCTAGTCATGTTGCGACCTGCTACAAATGATTACTAAGAAATCTAACGCTACTCTTTAGATCAAAGTTCACCGCTACGTTTTTATAAAATTATACTCTACAGGTCTCAGTTTGTTTCACCATTAACAGCCTGAAGACGTCCACTGCTGAACATAGGCCTTCCCGCAGAACACGCCACCTTGAGCGGCTGCTCGCCTCCTGCATCCATCGGCTCCCCGCGGCTTTCACCAGGTCGTCGGTCCACCGAGGTAGCAGTGATTTATGATAAATAAAATCATATGACTTTTCGCCTGCTCCTTATGAAATGATCCATGCCTAGTAGTGGTTCGGTTCTTCATTTGAATCGCGCTAAGAGGTCACAGTACGGCCTCTGGTCTGTCTCACTCCGCGCTTTAGGTATGAAGCTACAAGTACATGGAACTGGCCCGTCTGGACGGGTCGGTTGCCACAGCCCAGTTGCACCCGGTGGCAACTGGGAATTTAATTCCCGATTACCACCCCGGGGGCGATACATGTGGGGGCAACTGGGAATATACAATTTAAAATATTTCTTCTCATTTTTTAGGATTGCTGAAGAAGCCGGAGACACAGAAGACCTGATTAATAATTTTATATTGGCTAATTTTAGATGTAGTTATGAAATTTTTAAAATATTTTTTTTATATTTTAGTTCAATCCCACCTTAATTATAAATAATTTTAAGAATTCGTGTTGATAATTATTGAATATTTCATTATGTAATAAAACGAAGTTATTTTTATAATTAGCCTTTTTATTGTGACTAAAATTACTTTAACACTAGGTAGTAAATTTAATTCGTCATATAAATACATTATTTTATATAAGTATTAAGAATATGTTTACAATAAGACAAAAGATATTATTTATAGTAAACCTACTATAAAAATACAATATTATATACATACATAATTATTAAAAAAAAATGTATACAATAAGGGATATGTGGGCCTATTTTAATCTTGTACTTATTGGGCCCGGTTGCACCATCATCTATAGCTGCCTTAAACTACAGTTATAACTTTAGTTAAACGGTCATGTAGCACCATTTAACCGTTTAATAACGTAATAGTTTAACCGTAAAACTATGTAACCGGGGTTATTGTGTAACCCAGCTTAATACTTAACCAAGCAATTGAATTTACAATTAATGATTTACATAGCTAAAAATAAATATGAAAATTCATAAAGTCGTAATAATTCTCCGGAACCGGACCGGTACCGGAAAACGCAGCGTAGGCCGGCCTCCCACTGACCGACGGTCTGGTGAAAACCGCGGCGAGCCGATGGATGCAGGAGGCGAGCAGCCGCTCAAAGTGGCACTCTGTGGGGGAGGCCTATGTTCAGCAGTGGACGTCTGATGATGACGATGAATAAGCTCAAGAAAAAACTTAGGATGTGTCTTGATTCGTAGTTAACGTAACCAATGGTTAAAAATTCTAACAAATTCTAATCAATGGTCAAAATTTCAAGATTTTAACCATTGGTTACCATAACTCCGTATCAAAAACCCCACCCTTAATTAATCGTTAAAAGGATGGTTAAATTAACACAGCCTTATTCTAAACCGTCTCATTAATTTAAATGTAAAATACCTTTAAATCTAGTGTATGAAAGTAATACATAAATATCGCCAAACGATCACATACATAGATCCCGGACCCTAACTAGGATCCCCTGTATCTAGGGAGCCAGGAACTACGAGGACCATGCTGTCACAACACACACACACAGAACATAAGTATTTCTTTTCTACTACCTATTTGTTTAACAGTTAAAACGTGTTTTTCGTAAATACTTTTTTTATTTTAAAAGTTATTCTTACTGTTAGATTTTAATTAAATAATTTTTGAGTAATGAGGCACTATGAAGGAGCAAGATTGACGTCACTGCATGTTTGAGCTGTTTCTTTCAATTCCTGTATTTTAAAATGCTTGTAACTTGTGTCATTTTTTGTTTAATTTTAGTTTTCACGACTGTTTATTTTTTTGAGGTTATTAATGAATGTCAAAAAAATAGCAGGCAACTAGCCCATTTGAAAGAACAATAAAACATAAAAATAAATATTATGGTCTAACTTAAACGGTATTTCTGTTGAAGTTCGACTCAAAACGCGATGTTAAATGGATAATTCTTGTGAGTATCCCCCATTCTGAAACAAACAAGATACTTACGTTAAAAATAACAAATAAATAAATAGATTCATATATTTCTCTTGCAAAAAGGTTTACATAAGTATATAATTATGATATATCTTACTAAGACAAAAGCGATGGTGGCCGAGCGGTAGCATGTGCGCTTCACAATCTTACGGCACCGGGTTCGATCCTCGGCCCTGCACCAATGACTTATCTAGTAAGTTATGTGCAGTTTCCGATGCCATCGCTCCGTGCCTCGGAGAGCACGTTAAGCCGTCGGTCCCGGTTGTCATAAGAACATCTATGGCAATCGTTACGGGTAGTCAGACGCCTGATGATGATATCTTACTAAGACATTATATAATATTTACTATATATTTACATTATTGTAAGCATTCAGAAAATGGGCAGCAGAACTCTCCGCTGCGTACCACCAAGCCGCCTGCCAAGCGTGCGTGATTATGGTATATTCCCCGTTGCCCCCCCCCCCCATGAATTGCCCCTGAGTGGCAATCGGAAACATTCCCAGTTGCCACCAGGTGGCTATTGCCCCCACGTCAAATCGCTGTACATTGCTGCGTACATCGCCAACAACCCCTCATTGCTGCATTGTTGTCCGTCCGTGGTGCCTCTTTTAACCTTCATCCATTCATCCTTTTCCCCTTATCTTTTCCCCCCCTCCCTTCTCTCTTTTCCATAGCACAGGATAGGAGTGGCTTAGACCTAATACTGAAGGTTGGATGTCTGTAATTTGTGAACCACTAAACCGACGACCTTGAAATATTTCATCATCATCATCATTCATCATTGACAGCCTGAAGACGTCCACTGCTGAACATAGGCCTCCCCCAGAGCACGCCACCTTGAGCGGCTGCTCGCCTCCTGCATCCATCGGCTCCCCGCGGCTTCCACCAGGTCGTCGGTCCACCGAGTGGGGGCCTACGCTGCGTCTTCCGGTTCGTGGTCGCCACTCGAGAACCTTTCTTCCCCATCGGTTGTCAGTTCTACGAGCGATGTGGCCTGCCCATTGCCATTTCAACTTGCTAATTCTAAGAGCTATATCGGTCACTTTAGTTCTCCTGCGGATCTCCTCGTTCCGGAGCTTATCTCGCAGGGAAACACCGAGCATAGCTTGAAATATTTACGGGACAATATTCAAAGTACCCCTTTTACGTTACCCTCACGCGTTAGTGAATTACAAGAAAGTCAATTTTTTTTGCCCTCTAAAAAAATTTTCGGGATTGAACCTGTTAGTTTTATTATAAGTTTTTTAATGAGAATGAATAACGTCACGAGCTAGTCGTTCACCTGATGTTAAGCGACACGGCCACCCATAACAGTTGCAGTGTCACTCGGAACTTTAAAATAATAAAGTTTCGCGTAACACTGCACTGCTCACGTCATCCTGAGACATCACACAGTCTAGTAATAAGATCACGAGATTGTGTAATCAGGTCATAAAGTCTCATTTGCCCAGTAATTTCACTAGCTACGATGCCCTTCAAACCAGAACACAGTAGTGCTTGCACACTACTGCTTGGCGGCAGAATAACTGGCAAAGCGGTGGTACCTACCTAGACGAACTTTGCAGAAAAGTCCTACCACCTAGTATAGAAGATAATGACTCCACCAATACTTACCCTTTAAACGTAAAAGTTCTCTTATTCCGATTGAGGGCGTTCAAGGCGTCCACCTGCCCTGTAGTCAGGGGGACCGTCACTGCTTGAAGATTGCTCCAGAGGTGATCAGCTGATGATGACTTCACCACCACGCCGTGGCTGTTCTCCAGTTGATAGCTGGGGGAACATGACGAGTTCATAACTTTATCTATCCTCATATCATAATGAAAAGATTTGAACACATATTTATAGTTTAATACAGGACTTAATCACGCTAAAAACATTATGGGGTGCACTATTGAAGGACTATTCCATTAAGACTGTTTTTACCCCACTTTCCAAACTAGCTAACCATTTGAGAACACCGAAGGATGTCATTCCTTTTCAGACACCTGGCGTGTATAAAATTGATTGCAGTTGCGGGAGTTCATATATCGGACAAACTAAGCGAACCATTGCTGAGAGGGTGAAGGAACATATCGCAGCTGTCAAGAACCGCCAGGTTCATAAATCCGCGATCGCTGAGCATTTGCTCGAGTCGGGTCCTAACCATTGGATTGAACTCCATGACCCTAAAATCCTCTCCACAGAACGACACTACTACTCTAGGATTGTACGTGAAGCAGTTGAAATAAAGAAGCACAAAAATTTTAACTGGGAGGATGGTTTTAGGTTGGCTTCATCATGGAACCCAGTGTTGGGCAAGTGTTTGCGTCGTGACTTGCGCCCGGACAAATCGGATACTGTTAGTGTTGTGTGTCGTGACATTTCTACGTGTGTTTACAACCATTAAGTTTCAAGTGCGGGTAGTTTTGCGTAAACTACTCGTTTTTTCGTGCACGGATACCCGCATCTCCAGTCTACTCGTGACCACGGCCAATGCAACTTGGTTGAAACGTCGAGGTAAATAAATAATGTTTTTAGCGTGATTAAGTCCTGTATTAAACTATAAATATAATGAAAAGATATTTATAATTTAAGAACATAAATAACATGTATATACTAAACTAAACTATACCTAAAAACTTTAAAACTAAAATATTTAAAACTTAAAATAAACCGTTGGTGGAGGAAAAAGTGGTCAGAATGCTGGCAACATTACCACGCTGAATGGCAATGCTTATCTTTTATGCCAGCATTCTGGTCACCTGATGGCTCCACCACTCCATCATAATTATGTACCTACATATCGTAAATAAGTAATCCATAGGTACTTATAGTCCAATTCTGTAACAGATATTATGAAATTTTTTTTTGGAGGGCTCTCTATAATCGATACTGAAGCCAAAACTGTATTTTTTTAAGTTTTTGTCGGTCCTTCTGTCTGTCTGTATCTTGGCTGAGCATCACGCCGAAACTACTAAATGGATTCAAATGAAACTTGGCATGATTTGAGTTCATATTACGAGGTAGGTTTTATGATGCTTTTTATCCCGAAACTCAGCACGGTTTCCGAGAGAGGGGGATGAAAGTAAAAATATGTACTTAAATGAAATGGTAATATTTGTGCATATTTGTGTTTATGTGTGAATAGGTCACAGATAACCCCCAATAGATACCGCATTACGGGATTTTTGTTCGGATCCTAGCTCACCGAAACTGGCGGAAGGCGCGGGTTGCGGGGACTGGAGCCAATGCGCTATTATTGGCTGTTTCGAGTGACGCCCTAATAATGAACTCTAATAATTGGTCGAAACTAAGGCCAAGCTGCGAAGCGGCGATTTATATAGAACCATTTACGCCAATGCGTGGTGCGCGGTCGTCGTCTTTCATGCGGTATCTATTGGGGGTTATCTGTAGAATAGGTCAACGTGTTACGTTAACGCGTGACGTCGCCCGTCGCATAGCAGTACAGGCATCACCTGAACAATGCGCTGATGCTGCATATGGCATTTTATGTCGTTTTAGGTATACTTTGCTTTATATAAGTACTCCGGTTCCGACCTTGGAGCCGGAAGCACCACCTTAGATTGTAGGAATATTAGAATACTACATCATGTAATATTTTATATTCAAATTATAGATTAAAATAGTTATAGAATCCATATTGGTTTCTCTTCTGCATCCTCCACCTGCAGCCTCCGTAACTTTTGACTGCTATCATCTCATAATATTATAATCGTTTTGAGATGTTAAACAAGAAAATAATAATTTAATATCACCATCATCATCCTCTTCGCCTTTTCCCATTTGTTATTGTGGTCGGCTCTCAATCTAACCTGTAGCGGCGAGCTACCAGAATTACACGAGCGACTGCCATCTGACCTCGCAACTCATAAGGGACCAGTAACAAGGATGGTTAGATAAGGCGTCAGATTCTATCAGGCGTCTGACTACCCGTAACGATTGCCATAGATGTTGTTATGACAACCGGGACCGACGGCTTAACGTGCTCTCCGAGGCACGGAGCGATGGCATCGGAAACTGCACATAACTTACTAGATAAGTCATTAGTGCAGGGCCGAGGATCGAACCCGGTGCCGTAAGATTGTGAAGCGCACATGTTACCGCTCGGCCACCATCGCTCAAAATAATAATGTAATAATATTTTATTTATTCAGGTAATTAGCATCCACTACACTTGAAAACATACATTATTTCGTCTTATATAAATACTTACAATCACGATCAATTATAGCAAATTTTCTTTATTATTGTCATCAACAATATCAAGTGTTTTTTACCCGGTACCTATTTTGACCAATTTCAACTATTACGGTAGACTCTGTACGTTAATGAGAGTCCATTGATACATAAAAATAAGTTTATCACTAAATGGTTGCTCTAACTATCGCTTTATGGCTTAACGGTAATCGCGATACCATGTGTTTACATGGATAATTTCGTGTGTCGAAGAGGGGTAGACATCTTTGGTTGTGAGTATCTTTGGAATCCATCAATATTTTTTGATAAATTGTATCTCATTAGAAAGCCGCTGAAAAGTACTTACATGTTTTTAAAATAACTTACAGGAAAAAAACTTTTGTCAACTTTTTGAGATAAATCAACTTTTTTGCTAGACTCATCATTTTCAGGAAAAATATTGTTTCACGTTTTTGCACTGTTTTTAAAAACTATGGTCAATTATGATTAAATTTAAGTACCAGTAGATTCATTGAGGTTCTTTTTATGTAAATAAAATCAAAAACTTAATAGTTAATACCCGTACTTTCAGAAATCAGTGATTTAAAGTCGAAAACGGGGACTTTTGCCAATTTTCACAAAATATTGAATAACTCAAAAAAAAAACCGCTGACTTAACTGACTTGACTGACTGAAAGATAGTCCAAGGCCTGTTTAAACACACCTTGAAAGGATACGGTCTACGAACCAATCACCCTGGTTATAAATCACCCTGTTGTTCTCTTTCTTTAGAAGTTTACATTTCTTCTTACCTAATCAGCAGTTGTGCAGGAGTGATCCCAAGTCCTGAAGCCATGACCTGGACCAGAGCGTCATCAATGGCGGCCGGTTGTCCACTCTTCATCTCTAACGGAGTGCCCTTCGAACCGAGGACTCCAAAGCAGCTGAGAGTTACGTTTCGTTCGCTGCAGAACAAGTCTAGGCGATGTTGCGATAGGTAGGGGTGGCATTCCACCTGGAAGGGAGTGAATGAAATGAATGAAGATGAACGAGAAGAGAGTGAAAGATTGAGTGAAGATTTATTATGTATCACCTGCTTAGCGTAATTAAAACAGGTGTAATGAAATCAGACACTCTTGCAGAAAAGTGCACCCATAAGTAGATAAATAATAAATATGTGTGGACATGTCACACAGCGCCATCTAGCCCCAAACTAAGCGTAGCTTGTACTGTGGGAACCAGATAACTGATACAATACTTAGATACTTTTTGTTTGTAAATATACATACATAGAATACAATATAACACCCAGACACAGAACAAACATCGATGTTCACCACACAAATGTTTGTCCTGAGTTGGAATCGAACCCACAACCTATAGTTCAGAAGGCAGAGCTACTACCAACTGAGCTAACAGGCCAGTCAAAGTAATCTACACCACTATTATAAAGAGCAAAGATTTGAATTTTTGTCTGTATGTTTGTAATGAATAAACTCAAAAACTACTGTGCCGATTTCAAAAATTCTTTCTCCATTGGAAAGCTACATTCACCCTGAGTAACATAGGCTACACCACTACACGTGCGAAGCCGGGGCGAGCCGCTAGTAAATAATAAACAAATAACGCCCAACGATCACATACATAGATCCTGGACCCTAACTAGGATCCCCTGTATCTAGGGACCCAGGAACTACGAGGACCATGCTCCCACAACACACACACACAGAACAACGTATTTGCGCTTTTTTCTGTGCACAAATACTTGTCTTGTCGGAGGTTATGAGCCGACCTGCTCAACCACTACGCCACAGAGGCTGCCGAATATAGAAGTTAAAAAGTGTTACCTGATTAATTACTGGCTTGACGCGTCCTTTATCTAAGACACGTTGGAGTTGCACGGAGTTGAAGTTACTCACTCCTATAGCTCGAGTCAAGCCCTGGAAAGATGTCTACATTATAACAAAAAAAAAACAAAGTTATATTGCAAATAGCCTATTTTTAGCACTTTTACAAGTCAAAATTAGATTAGGTATTTAAAAATATTAAAATTAAATTATTGTATATACTAAGCATAATTAAAAGCAACATTAATCATCAACAGCCTGAAGACCACTGCTGAACATAGACCTCCCCCACAAAGCGCTACTTTGAGCGGCTGCATGCCTCCTGCATCCATCGGCTCCTCGCAGTTTTCACCAGATCGTCGGTCCACCGAGTGGAGGGCCGGCCTACTCTTCGTCTTCCGGTTCGTGGTCGCCACTCGAGAACCTTTCTTCCCCATCGATTGTCAGTTCTACGAGCGATGTGGCTTGTCCATTGCCACTTCAACTTACTAACTCTAAGAGCTATATCGGTCACTTTAGTTCTACGAATCTCCTCGTCCCAGTAGGGTTAGCACGGCTGGTAGACAAAACTGTCTTTCCCCTGTTTTACTCCAAGCAAGTATGAAGAAAGTGACGTAAAACGGGAAAGACAATTTTGTCTACCGTCCATGCTAACCCAGCAAAGCTTATCTCGCAGGAAAACACTGAGCATAGCTCTCTCCATAGCTCGCTGCGCGATTTTGAGCTTACTAATGAGGCCAACAGTAAGAGACCATGTCTCAGTTCCATAAGTCATCACTGGCAACACACACTGATTGAAAACCTGATTGGTAGTTCTTATACAAGGTGAGTTTGAATTGGTATGTTATCCCGAAAGGGAAACGGGAAAGGGGGAAAGTTGTGAGAGCCTTACCTACTTGAAACTACGTGTTTCCAAACCTCCATACTAAAAAATAAATCCACTCACAAAATTGCACGTGCGATCGCTACGAGAGTTAACAAGATACTATAAATTCATTTATAAACACAGGTCGTTAAACTCATTTAAGTGCATTCGGTCAAGGACGAAGTTCAACCACCCAGCAGCGCTAGGGCTATCTTCGAATGTAAACTTTACATGGCATTTCTTCAATGAAAAACTATTAATTTAGACAAGTCGTAGAAGAAACATTGTCTACCTTGGGGAGTAGATTCACCCCCTTTCGGGATAATATACCAATTCAAACTTAGACAGTATATACAAGATGAGTTTGAATCGGGGTATTATCCCCCATATGATTTTAACGACCTGTGTTTAGAAATGAATTTATAGTATCTTGTTAACTTTCGTAGCGATCGCACGTGCAATTTTGTGAGTGGGTTTATTTTTTAGTATGGAGGTTTAGAAACACGCAGTTTCAGGTAAGGCTCTCACAACTTGTAAGCTATCATGGTCCCAGTCCCCTTTCGGAATAACATACCAATTCAAACCCACCTTGTATAACCTCTGTCTCGATAGCCTCTGATATAAAAAAAAACACTAACCTTAGTGACGAGTCGCTCCATGCCATACCACGCGTTTAGGTAGTCGTACTCGGAGTACTGAATTACAGTTGCTATCTTAGGTATAGGGCCACCATCTTCCTAGAAACAATTTTTTTTATATTAATAACAATAAGAACACCCCATTTCTTCCCGTGGGTGCCGTAAGAGCCGGAAAAGGGAATATTCAGGGAATGGGCAGCAGCATTAGTTAGAATCGTTCACCAAGCCGCCTGCCAAGCGTGGTGATTATGGCAACCTTCCTATGATAAGCAACTAACCTATCATGGATTGATTTTTAAGTGTAAACCACACTTCAGGTATATCTTTATAGATATACCTGAAACCTACCTGGTACCTGAATATAGTAGGGGAATTTGGGGATATGGTGGTAAAACACATAAGTATACGATATAAAACCAATTTGTGCTCTTTTCTTTAAATGATGAATTCCATGCACCTATATCTTCCTGGTAAATTGGCTAATTACCGTGCTTGGTGCTGGACTGCCTGCGTCAGGGGGGGCGCGCCCCTTGCGCCCCCCGCCTGAACCCAGAAGCTAGTCACAAACAGAGAGATTGTTGATCGATTTTATTCCTTACCTTGAACGACATAGGGTTGTGAACCAAGTAAAGGTCGAAGTAGTCCAGCCCCATTGCGTCTAGCGACGCCTTACACGCCATCTCTACTAGATCCGTGCGATGGTACGTACTCCATAGCTTTGAGATTATAAATAGGTCTTCTCTGTAAAGAAGCAAATAAAACCTAATAATTAATATAGTAGTAAGGTCCCGGCGTTAGGATAGGACCACCCCATCTCTTCCCGTAGGTGCTGTATTTGCCGTTAGAGTGTGTGATTCTATAAGACGACGGGTAGAGCAAACAAGGTGTTTTTTGGCATGTTTCCCGGCGTAATTAAAGCGTGTGGAGCATTGAATTCAATATATCATGTAATTAATTTCATTAAGTCGTTTGTGATGACCCCTTCGGCCGCGTACGAAACCGAAAGTTCGTAACCAGTAGCGGTAGAAGAAAAATTCATCGTAATACGATACTAATTACAGTGGAATACGTTTTTTTCTATACCGACTTTTTATTTCGTAACTAGTTTCAGTGAAAGAAGACAATTTCCTTGTAGGTAACTACTGGATTGATCACACACCTAGAAAGTTATAGCATTAATTCTTATGGGACAGTAGAAGACGGTTACGGTTCACCTCTTCAGTATTTCTTACCTGGTACCTACTTCTAGTGTTCAACCGCAAATACAAGATTAATAAATATAGCTCTATAGAAAAAAATCGCAAACCTCCCTCAAAAGATTTGAATGTTCCAATTGTTCCAATTTTACTGATTTTCTATCGAACATATTTTTGCAAAAAAATTTGGTGTATTCCTAACAAACATAACAGACTTTGTGATGACTTCATAATTTTGAAAAATACTATATAAACACAGATAATAAAAAACCTTCAAAGTAAGTTATTTTGTGCATGGTTTTTATCGGCAGCGCCGCGCTTGATGTTTCTTTTTTAAATTTAAAAACTTAACTATAAGTACACAACAACAAGACAAGACCAAGTAAAACAAGTCAAGGTAAGACAATTGTACCAGCACAAATACCTACTGGTACTGCGTGTGTGTGTTGCGGGAGCATGGCCCTCGTAGTTCCTGGCTCCCTAGATACAGGGGATCCTAGTTAGGGTCCAGGATCTATGTATGTGATCGTTGGCCGTTATTAATTTATTTTATTTAACTAATGAGACGAATTTGATATTTAGTTCTATGGGACCGAACTAAAAGTATTAAAAAAAAAAAATCGAAAGCGGTTTTAAATGACGGAATTCTGAGGCAACAGACATTTAAAAAAATACCACCGGAAGAGTTTTGTTTAAAAAAAAGAAATGGTGTTTTATGTATGACCCAATAGATGGCGCCAGTTGTGGTTTTACTAAAATCTGTCACTGTCAAGCATAGACCACAGGTTATAGGAAATGTGTCACGATATTGACTGACAACTCTAAACTGTTTCGTTTGTTTTATTTTCGTTGCGCGATAGCTCGGCTTTATTTTGGATCATAATATTAACGTTTTTCTGTCTCGCAGTTCTGCTGTACTTCAATTTACTTAAGAATAATGCACCACAGACTACTTAGGAGATACTACAGACAATGTACTCGTGGTCCACTCAACTGAATTTGACATTTCTTTGTAGGTAGTCTAAGCATTTTCTTATGTTTAGATTACTCTGTGGTTTGAAAGGTTTAAACTATGTACTTACAGCGCCATCTAGAAAAGAAGCGGAACTAGCGTTTTTTTAAATAAAAAGCCTCATTGAAAACCTCCTTTTTTGAAGTCGGTTTAAACTCACCGTTTGACAGTTCCATCAGCAATTTTAGCCTTTATAGCATCTCCAATTGTTTTCTCATTGCCATAAATGTAGGCGGTATCGATGGCGCGGTACCCGAGGTCAACGGCCGCTGACACTATGTAGTATACTAGACGGGGGTCCAGCTGAAAGAATACGATTAGTCACAGAATGTTTTACATATAAATAAATAAATATTTGGCATAAATGCTGGCACTTATTTAGCTCAGCGAATCAGCATTGCAATTCAACGTGGCAATGCTGCCAGCGTGTTGGGTACGCTACCTACCGGTAGTGGGCTGGAGCACTTGGACTGTCTATAGGTCATCGCGGCTAGTATACAGTCTAAATGTTCTTTGCAGTAGATAATGTAGCTAGTTTTGTAGTAGTTAGTTAGTTTGCCCGTAAAAAAATTAATAAATAAAGAACGCATATCGCTCTTAGAACTGACAAGAGATGGGGAAGAAAGGTTCTCGAGTGGCGACCGCGAATCGGGAGAGCGTGGACCGATGATCTGGTTAAAACCGCGGGGAGCCGATGGTTGCAGGAGGCGAGCAACCGCTCAAAGTGGCGGCTGGGAGAGGCCTATGTTCAGCAGTGGACATGTAAAAAACTACACGGGACTCCGTGCGTCCGAAATTCCTTGTAGCTGTCAAATGCATTCTATCAGTGGCCGGACTGTAGTCGCGCTTACCTATAGTCAGTCCAAATGCTCCAGCCCACTATGTACCTAGGGCATCGTATCCAATATTTAGGCAAATAAAAGTATTGATTCAAATCTATACTTATAATAAAACTAACAGGTCAAATTCTGTACATTAAAGATATTTTGAAATTTTTCATTATCGATGCTTAAGCCAACACTATTTTATTTTCATTTCTGTATGTCTGTCTGTCTGTATCTTGGCTGAGCATCACGCCGCCGAAACTAGAATGGATTCAAATGAAACTTGGCATGATTTGAGTTCATATTACGAGGTAGGCTATAGGATACTTTTAATACCGAAATTCAGCACGGTTTCCCGCGGGAGAGGGGATGAAAGTAAAAATATGTACTTAGTTGTAATTCATTAACGCGTGGTCCGATTTCATTTATTCTTTTTTTGTTAGAAAGTAGATACTTTAAATATTGTCCCGTAAATATTTCAAGGTCGTCGGTTTTGTGGTTCACAAATTACAGACATCCAACCTTCAGTGTTAGGTCCAAAGCTACTCCTATCCTGTACTATAGAAAAGAGAGGGAGGAAAAAGGATGAATGGCATCCTTTTCCCTTGTCTTTTCCCCCCTCCCTTCTCTCTTCCTTTAGACTGAGATAAGGCGTAAACCCGTGCGAAGCCGGGGTGGGTTACTAGTACCTAAATAAAGAACTAACCAATGCAGTTCCAACAGCTAATACTGGCATATTCATTCCATTGCTAAGCTCAATCACTGGCATATTCTCCACTGTTCCATATTTAATCCTTGCAGTAATCAAGTCTTCTATCTTCTTCTGTATTACTTCTTCATCGCTCTTATCTTCTGTCTTCTCAATTCTTTCCGTCACAGTCTTCTCAACTCTGTTGTAATTGCCAGTAGAAGTTAAGGTTACTTGTCTAGTTTGTGTGCGCTCTATCTTCTTTTCTGTTCTTGGTACTTCTGTAGATTTGTCCGGTTTGAAAATTCGGAGGGGGAGAGGAGACTCACTTCTTGACGGGGTCAGCTTACCCTAAAAAAGTTAATGTTAGTAAGAAATAACCGGTCAAGTGCGAGCCGGTGTGCTATGCTAACACGAATTTAACAATCTTACGAGAACCTGGGGAAAGTTTTACTTGCCTAAGTTTTTTTTAATAGACTTGATGCCCATCTGCACTAAGTTTGGCAGTTCTTAAGTTCCCACTTATCTCACTATGACGTACCCAAGTACGTAATAAAACGTACACCTGCCTAATAGACTTAGAGCGGGTTTTTTTATCCGTTAGTTAAGGTAACCAATGGTCAAAATTTGTTAGAGTTTTTAACCATTGGTTATCTTAAATACGGACCAAAAAACCCACCCTAAGTAGACAGGCACGGATACAAGGGGGGGCGCGCAGGGGGCACGCACCCCCCCTTGACGCAGGCAGTCCAGCACCAAGCGCGGTAATTAACCCATTAACAGAAAGATATAGGTGCATGGAATTCATCCTTTAAAGAAAAGAGCACAAATTGGTCTTGTATGTGTTGTATGTATACTTTGTGTTTGTATTTGTTTAATTGTAATTATTTTTTTCTACCTACATTAAAAAATTAATCTTTTTAAACAGTTCCACCATATCTTGATCTGACGTGCTGGAGTAAGTCCCAAATTCCCCTCTGAGGCTCCTCTACTATAAGGATGTGTTGTTCTCAAGATATCTTCTTGATACTGCAACCTGTTATGGGCAGCCGTGACGCTTAACATCAGGCGAGCGACTGGCTCGTCACGGCATTCACCTACATAAAAAAAAACAGGTGCGGATACAGAAATTTCTTAAGGGGGCGCCTAAATTTATGTATCCGCGCCTGTTTTTTTTTATGTAAGTAAATGACGTGACGAGCCAGTCGCTCGCCTGATGTTAAGCGTCACAGGTGCCCATTACAGGTTGCAGTATCACTCGGAACTCTAAATTAATATCTATAGTTTCGCGTGACACTGCACATGCGCACGTCATCCCGAGACGAATAAGATTACTAGACTGTGTGATCAGATCATAAAGTCTCATTTGCCCAGTATTTTCACTAGCTACAATGCCCTTCAAACCGGAACACAGTAGTGCTTGCACACTACTGCTTGGCGGCAGAATAACTGGCAAAGCGGCGGTACCTACCTAGACGAAATTTGCAGAAAAGTCCTACCACCTAGTAAAAGGTAGGAATAGGAACGTAGGTACCTATGTAGGTCCTGAGAGTTAAAGTACTCGATCAAAGTTAAATAAATATTAGGCTTACCCATATAAACAAGCACAAACACAGTAAAGTTAATTTCATTTTGATCTATTCTCAATAAAACACTTCATACAATCTCGTTGTGTCGTTTTTACGGGTTTGGCCCGACTACCTACTACAAAAAGGAGGGTAATTACCATAGATTTAAATCTCAGGATATGCCAAAGATTATAAAGCCCGTTGATAGCTCGTGAACATAATTTCTCGTACAACTACAAACACGACTCACCTGCGCGGGCAGGGGGCGAGGTAACAAAACGAGACAAACTCATACGACAAAGAACAGAGCAGAATGGAACAAAAGACATTAATAGGTTCCCGTGATTTATTAGAAGTTAGTGGTTGGAATACACCACTAATTTTCGTATGAGGGGAAGTTGTATCATTGGTCAACTGGGTTTATAGTCAATGGGACATGCCTTGGCTAACATTTTTTTGGTCAATGATGTAAAAAAATTCAACGCCATCAAAGTGACGCCGCCATGACGTCCTGTCATTAGTTTACAATAATTGTCCAAATAGAAAATAGTTATTTTGTGACAAAACGAATTATAGTATTCAAAACATTGTACTTATTTATGGTAAGAGATACTGCCTTTTTGATTAAACTTGCCAAAGTAGTTCGCACCTTTCACAGCACAACTGGGCATGTTTTCTTTGTAGCACTCGACCGATCTCGTCTAACTTACATCACAGACTGAGCGCTAGTGGTTGCCAATCTCTGAATTTGGCTCCCACTTTGAAGCGACGTTGTAACTGTCATCGGGCCGGTCCTTACGAAGTAATATATATGTCAATGGTTATTACCAATCTTTTTTGCTTACTCTCAGGTAGGTAAGTTAAAAAGTTTTGTGGCTTGTGGTGTGGCATACCTATTCACTCAATTAAAATATAAATAAGCCACAACTTTGCTGTCTTAAATTGTACAAATAAATTATTTATAGTTATTCACGACGAAAGTGTTGACTAATGCCAAATATTATGGTAATGAATTGTGTGTTAAACGGTTAGGTAATTACACAGATAGTCAATTGTTTCATTCTCTAATCTGTGTGTGTATTACCTAATCGATTCTAGATATTTAAATAAAGAATAGAGGACGAAAGATAAACATGTGCTCGGGTTTTGACACAGATTTGAGAAAACAATTTAGTGTTCGAATTTGAAATAATAGATTTTTGGGGGCAGACTCACCGTCACACCAGTCTGTCAATTGTCTTTTTCTCTAATCTGTGATTTAGAGTGGGTTTTTTGGCCAGTACTTAAGGTAAACAATGGTTAAACATCCCTACAAATTTTATACACTGTTTAGACGAGTTTTTAATCATTGTTTACCTTAAATATTGGTGAAGAAACCCAACCTTAGTGACACCAGTGTGGAACAGGAGATTTTTTCTGCATAGTTACACCGTGTGACGCTCGTCAATTTAATCATCATCACCATCAGCCTGAAGACGTCCACTGCTGAACATAGGCCTCCCCCGCAGAGCGCCACCTTGAGCGGCTGCTTGGGGATACAGTAGACCAGGGGGTCTAGCAAAGATACCTTTTGGAAGTTACATTAGCTTTGACATTAGCTGCAAGTTTTTTTTTAAACAGGCAATGTGCCATTATTCTATAAACTAAATAAAACTAGTAAACTAGCTACACTATCTACTACAAAAAGTTATCCGAAGGCAATGTCATTTCCCATACATTTTGGAGTTAGCGTGAAGCGTTAATGCCTCGCGCTGGCATCTTTGCTAGACCTCCTGGTGCTTGTTCCTAATAATGAAGTACCAGGATAGCATCCATTAAGAAGAGGTTCAGGTTCCATCTAATACTATTTTATATTTTAGCCAGTACAAAACTGATTAAATTTTATTGTGTGGGCTTCTATAGTACGTAGGTACTGGGTATGTTTGCAAACAGATTTATAGATTTTTTTTATTTGAATAGTATACTTTCAGATAGGTCAGAGACATCAACATTGGTTCAGAAGTTTGGGTTTATGGAAAAAGTCCTTTTTGATCGATTAAGAAATTCTCATTGGTCAATTGTTTATTTGCATTTGCATTCCACAGAATACCAGTTCATCGTGGACCCTGTCGGCCACGCATAATTAGAAGAGACGAGGATAAATCATTATTTCCTTAGTCAAAATATTACAAATTATACCCATGAGGTGTAGTACGTATGTAGGTTAGGTAGATCTAGCATATAAGAGCGTAAGTTATTGTAAATATGATGAGTAATTAAAGGTAGTCTATCAAGAGCAGTTGTTTCAATAATGCTACGTCCCCTCACCCAATTATAAATCATTTCCTCTATACTTTCATTAAATAACTAATAACTTTATTTTTCAGGCATCTCTGGGATGGTTCGGCTAAGTATCAGCTTGAAGCCCTTGACTCAATACAAACACGGGCTATAAAGCTCATTAGCGACGATAAATTAGTTAAAGCTAAACTCCAAAGCCTTGAACACCGGCGTAAGGTTGCCAGCCTATCGGTTTTTTACAAGCTGCACTTCGGAGAGTGTGCGACGGAATTGCACAACTTAATTCCCCCATCCTCTTTTGACTATCGTACATCTAGACGCACGGAAACACCGCATCCGTATATGGTAGAAATTCCTAGAATACGTACAAAGCGTTTTGATTCCTCGTTTATAATTCGGACAGCAAAGGAATGGAACACCTTACCAGCGTCATTGTTTCCGGACAAATATAATCTGGGAGTTTTTAAGGCTAGAGTGAACCGGTATCTTCTAGGCAAGCATGCTCCATCGTCGACCACGTCGTCACTTACCATCAGGTGAGACCGTGGTCATGTGTTAGCCTATCGTTGATAAAAAAAAATGTCGAAATTATTTCTTTACATTAAAATTTTAAATTTAATCTTACCTCAAACAAAGCAATCTTCTCCGAAACCGATCTCTTCCTTGGCATCTCTTTCTTATTTATAATCTCTTTTCTATCCAACTCCATCCTGTCCACAGATTTCATTCTCAAAATCATATGATTCACTTTTCCTTTAACTTCATCTCCTATGTCCAATTCTGCTAAAGATTTGGCTCTTCTCATATCTTCTTCATGTTTTAATTGTCTATTAAAGTCGCTCTCTTTAGTAAATACATCGTCTAAGCTCTTATAATCGTTTATAGATTCAAAATCATTATAACTTTCACTTTCATAAGCAATATAGGAGGTTTCCGTTATGGACGTCTTTCCATCATTGACTTGTATGATTTCAGGCATTTTTAAAGGAGTCTCTATGACGGTTGAATTAAGTACGGTTTCAAATTTACTGACTGATCTTTTAGGTAAACTTCTAGATGCTTCTTTTTTGGATTCAAAACTTCTTAGCAATTCACTAACAGGTTTGAACCCAGGTATGACTATAGGTGCTTGTAATTCTTTAGTAACACTTAATCTAGTAGAACGCTCAGGTTTCACTTCTTTGATCTCCGATTGGCTGCGGTCAAGAGCGCGAATTGATTCTTCTTTGTTAGGTGTATCTGTAATCGTTGCAATTTCAACTTTCTGTACAAAGTATTGAGAGTCTATGGGTTGAGTTGGAATTGTCTCGATTATTTGGCTTTTATGAACTACAGGCTTTGATTCAATTTGAACGTTATTTTCAACAGCGTAATGTACAGTATCAGAACTTTCAACAGTTATTCTTTCTGCTCTTACAGTGGTTGTTAATTCAGTATCAAGTTTTAAAAGACTTTCTCCTTTGTTTGCTTTGTTATTAAGGTCTATATCAGCTTGGAAAGGTTTGAAAACTTCATCGACTATAAGAGGTGTATGAACGTGGACGTGGTCTTCTCTCTGCCAGTCTTTTGTGATCAGTTTTGGTCGTCTTGTTTCTTTCTTTGGTACCTTAGTTAGAGCTGGCTCAGTTTCTTTTCTCTGCAAACGAAATAAGAAACCATAACTTATCAATCAAATACATTATCCTTAATATTGTACAAAAGTGTTCAATATAAAAATATTCGAAGTTCCCTTGACTTGACCACTATCTCACATGATGACAATCGATAGCAAGAAAAAGGAAAGTAAAAAACAGAAGGTAGAGTTTGCCAATAAGAAGGGAGAGATGCTAAGCTAACTCAAAAGTCGTAAATGTAAAATTACTGGAATAATAATATTATTTACATAAATTTATTTTTTCATACAGTGTAGTTTAACTCGAATCTGGTAATAACCACATACCTAGAATATTTTCGTTGCATAACATGTTTTTCTTATAAACTTAAGTTCAACTACGTATTTATCTTACTTACCTCAAACATAGCAATTTTTGATAATACAGATTTCTTTTTTGTGAGCTCGTTGATTGATTCTCTTTTGTTCACTTCAGTTTCAATTATTTCCTTTGAATCTATCTTGTTTATAAAATCTTCAACCTTGCATCTTAACTGTACGTCATCTTCTTTAACAGGAAGTTTAGTTAGCTTTAGATCTTCAGTATTTGATGTATTTGTAGCTGGTTCTATACTATCGACTGATTGAATTTGATGAGTTTGTTTGAGTTTGACACTCACAAATTTATTATTAACATTTTCTGAATTTGTCTCAGCTTTTGAAACTTGCCGTTTAATTTTATTATCAACAGTTTCAACTTTAGTTTCTTTAAATTCATTATTGGCTTTAAACGTTTTGTTTGTGATAGATAAGTCTTCATTTTTAGAAGCATATGAAAGCACTTTTTTGACTTCAACTGTCTTAGCAGTTTCGTTTTTCTCAGAAAACTCATGGATATATGAATCAAACACTGGTATGCCTATTCTGATAGAATTCTTTATTACATTCTCTTCTGTCACAAACTGTTGCTTGTTTTCTCTTTTATCATTACTCTCATTAGTTTTTACCTCTTTTACAGTCGTTGTTTCAACTATACTTGTAGAATCAACGTTTTCTTTTTCGTTAGTTGAAGAAGTTGATACAGTTTTTGTGAACTGTCTAGTTACTTCAGTTTTAGAATCAGGTGAAGTTGTTACTTCATGCTCAAATTCTTTTTCTGTTCTAGAATTTGGTGCACTTATGACTTCATGCTTAAAAGACTTTTCTGTTTTAGCTTCGGATGGTGGAGTTTTACTGGCATTTTTAGTGATAGCATCGGCGTCAGCTTTATTAAGTTCTTTATCCAATTCATCTTCAAAGTTGTCATCTTTGGTTGAACTATGTCTTAACCTTAATTTATCTCTAGCAGCGATGATCTTGCTTGTTCTGTCAGCTTGAGCACTCAATTCAACTTCTTGTTGACTTTTTCGTTTCAAGAATGGTATCTTTGATCGTCTAACTACTTCAAAATCTATAGGCTCAACTTTGTGCTCATCATAATCGTGTATGATTTCTTCAAACTTACTTTCTAGTTTTTCTGGATCTTCTACTTTTGGATTTAGCAAATTGTCATCAAGAACTACCTCCGTGGGTGTATTAACTACTAAATCGGCATAAATTTTGTCAAATTCATCGTCTGGTTTAGTGGTTTCCTTTGAAACGTCTATAGCAATCACAGGACCAACGGATTCTTTTCTGATTTCATTTTTGGTGATGTTAGGCTCCGTGGATTCTATTTTGGTGATTGTGACTTCTTTTTTGACAGTTTTTGATTGTGTTTTATGACTACACGGTTTTGGTATGGATGATCTTCTGACTGGAATATGAGACTGAAATAATAAATAAATAAAAAAAATATAATAAATAAAGAATATAAATGGATTTATAAATACTTATAAGGAGAGTAGAAATGGAAATAAATAATTGAGTGAGTCAAGCTATTTCCGATTCAGGTGAGATATTGGTCAAACACAAGTCTATTTTGAAGAGAACTTGACACGGGTTTATCACGAAAGAACTATTAATCATCATCGTAATCGTCATCGTCATTATCATCATCAGATTTGCTATCATTATCATCAATGATGATATATACTTTTTAGCGCTAATTTTATGGTTTACTGACTAAAATAAGCAGTTGTAAATCTGATAATCTAAATGACAAATTATTACCTATTTACTTGTATTATTTTTTTAGGTTAGCCCAAATAAACCGACTCATCTTAAAATATTTATACTTAGAAGGTATACAACCTACCTACCAAAAAGAATATAACCTACTACGACATAACAGACGCAGAGGCGCACTTTCAAAAACAGTTTTTTTTTTCTTTTACTATTAATTTATGGGTACTGATGTTAGTAAGTTATAGGTACGGTGCTGTACGCAAAACAACTATGAAAAGTCTAAATGTAAATAAAAAAATAGAAAAAACATCTTTTTAAAGTTTTGTATTCAAAACATTTTATTTGAGTTTTGGCGGGAACGCGTAAAAGTTCACGTTGTTGCATTGTATTATTTTACAAAACTTATGCTTTTTCCAGTGTTAATGTTTAAAATTGGTGGCGTTTTACGCATTAAGTGCTGAATTACGAGCATGAGTGTGGGCAAGTGATATAATGTAGTGAAACGTGGTTTTTCGTGTTGCTTCCAAAATTCCATAGAAGCCTCTAGTAAAGTTGCCACCACTTTACTAGGGCATGACTTAGACTGGATTATGACTGCCTGACTTAGACTAGACTGTGACTACCCTGACTGATGTGACTAAGACTAGACTTTACGTGAAACATTTCATAATACGATGAAAGATTACAATACTTGACACTGGCTAAATACACTATGTGTGGAGCCAAAATATAAGAAAAAAAACCATTTTATTTTTTGTATACTTATTTCTCAGCAAACCCTTTCATTTGATACCCGTATCATGGGGGTGCATAAGAATAAACAGTCCGCCATATTGGATTTAGAATGACGTCACCAAACCATGTTTTGAAATTCAAACTAAACGTGTAGGTATGCAAAATTTCATCTCAATCAGTTGTGAATTATATTTCAGTTGCAACATTTGTCTCGAATATTTACCTAATAGGTACTTACATAAGTATACATTGCAATTTATTAAAAAGCTTGTAATAGTTTTTTATGATATTATTGCGGTAAGTTGGTTTTTATATACGAATAGACATAGTCACGAGTTTGTAAAAACCAACTTCCGCACGTGTATCTTACAACGATTTTCAACACATTTGCGAGTTGCGAATTTCCCACTAATAAAAGTTTGTTTAATTACCTATTGCACGGAACAGTACAATAGGTAATAAAACAAACTTTTATTAGTGGGAAAGTCGCAACAAACCCATCTTTGACGTTTCTAATCTAATATGACAATGAGCTAAAATGGCGCGCATTTACAATGCAAATGGCGAGTTTTGGCGGGAACGCGGAAAAGTTCACGTCGGTGCATTATATTATTTTACAAAACTTATGCTTTTTCCAGTGTTAATGTTTAAAATTGGTGGTGTTTTACGCATTAAGTGCTGAATTACGAGCATGAGTGTGGGCAAGTGATATAATGTAGTGAAACGTGGTTTTTCGTGTTGTTTCCAAAATTCCATAGAAGCCTCTAGTAAAGTTGCCACCACTTTACTAGGGCATGCCTTAGACTGGATTATGACTTATACTAGACTATGACTACTCTGACTGTGACTATGACTTGACTTTAAGTGAAAATTTCCATAATACGATGAAAAATTATAAAACTTGACACTGGCTAAATACACTTTGTGTGGAGCCATATAATATAGTATATAGTATAAGGAAAAAAAAATGCAAATGGCGCCACGTGCGTGTGGTGAAAATTAGAACTACATCTATAGTTTCATTTTCTCTTTAGTATGAAAGTGAGACAAACGTATTGAGCTAAAACTCTTCCAAGGAGTTTCGGTCATTCAGCTTATTTATCCTCGGTGGAATTCTTATATATTTTTTACAGAAATTAATAAAAAACCGTAAAGGATACGCACGGCGCTATACAACGGAGGATGCGGTAAAATAGGTACTTAGGTGAGAGTACCTGTTTTACCGCACGCTCCATTGTATGGTGCGTAATGTTTAACTTTCGAACAGTGTATACAGGCCTTGTAAATTGCATTTTTTGAGCAAATGTGTTGAAAAAAAATTACCTCGTTCTTGTCCTTGGACTTTCGTCTCTCCGCAGTCACCTTCTCGACAGTCTGCCTGAACCTGGACACCGGTATCTTAGTCCTGGCTTTTTTATCTTCTAGCCTATCTGTGGAAAGTTATGTGATTTTTTATGATTGTTACTTTTCTTTGTTTGATAAAGAGTCAATGACTGTTGATTTATTGGATAACACATCCTTGACATACATAAATAGCAAAGACTAGCTTCGGCACATGGCTTCGCATGCGTTTTAAAGTAAGAGGACAAGAAACGAATGAAATTCGCCTATTGTAATGGTTAAACACCAATGTGAGTGACCATGGCAATGGGCAGGCCACATCGCTCGTAGAACTGACAACCGATGGGGAAGAAAGGTTCTCGAGTGGCGACCACGAACCGGAAGCAGCGTAAGCCCCACACTATGTGGATCACGATCTGGTGAAAACCGCGGGAGCCGATGGATGCAGGAGGCGAGCAGCCGCTCAAAGTGGCGCTTTGTGGGGGAGGCCTATGTTCTGCAGCAGACGTCATCAGGTTGATGATGATGTACTACATTCTATTTGTACTACATTCGGCAATAAATTATATATTCTATTCTATTCTATTCAAATGCCTATAAAATATTTTAAAAGTATACCTTCCATCATCACTGGTTCTCCATGTATCCCGTTCCTCTTCCCGCTGAAGACCTGGCGGTGACGCGTGGTCACCTTTGCATCATCAACCTCTGTCTCTTCTGTGTAAGAGCTGATGATGCTCGTACTGGACGTAGGCTGTTCCTGGAAGCGAAGAGTTCTGTTAAAACAATGACCGTGTGTGCGAGGGAATAGGGAGGGAAACGGGGGGGAGCTGATGGATGCAGGAGGCGGGCAGCCGCTTAAGGAGGTGCTCTCTGGGCGAGGCCTATGTTCAGCAGTAGACGTCTTCAGGCTGTTGATGATGATGATGATGTGCAAGGGAATATCCAAGGAATGGACATCAGCATTCTTCTAAGTACATTAAAATGTATTTTTACTAGGTGGTAGGACTTTTCTGCAAAGTTCGTCTAGGTAGGTACCACCGCTTTGCCAGTTATTCTGCCGCCAAGCAGTAGTGTGCAAGCACTACTGTGTTCCGGTTTGAAGGGCACTGTAGCTAGTGAAATTACTGGGCAAATGCGACTTTATGATCTGATCACTCAGTCTAGTAATCTGATTACTAGACTGTGTGATGTCTCAGGATGACGTGCGCAGTGCAGTGTCACGCGAAACTTTATTGTTTTAAAGATCCGAGTGATACTGCAACTGTTATGGGCGGCCGTGTTGCTTAACATCAGGTGAACGACTCGCTCATCACGTCATTCACTCGCATAAAAAAAAAATCTTCGGCGATCATCAAGCCGCCTGCCAAGCGTGGTGATTATGGCAAACCCCCACTATGATAACCGTCCAAAGTGGCGTTTTATGGGGGAGGCCTATGTTCAGCAGTAGACGTCTTTTGTGTGTGTGAATGACCGTGTGGTCCCTAAGAATAGTACTACCCCATCTCTTCCCGCGGATGCCGTAATAAGAACCGGCTAAAAGAATATCCAGGGAATGGGCAGCAACATTCTCCTTTGTAAAGTTTTCTTGCCATCTTAGGTTAACTTTGCATTGCTTACTTCGAACTTCAAAAATTAGATATATTTTATAGTCCATATTTAGATAATTTGTACACATTCCGATAATTATATTCACTTTTCGATAAAAAAATCTTAGTTCAATGTATTTTTACAGCTATTATAGCTTATCCTTATCGCTTGATGACGCCAGCTTCCTTGCATTTGTCATGAATTATCTACCTATTCATAATTTTGATAACTACACCTTTTTTTTTTCTCTTATATTTTGGCTCCACACATAGTGTATTTAGCCAGTGTCAAGTATTGTAATTTTTCACAATGATAGAATATTTCACGTAAAGTCAAGTCTTAGTCACAGTCTGCGTAGTCATAGTCCAGTCTAAGTCAGGTAGTCTCAGTCCAGTCTAAGTCATGCCCTAGTAAAGTGGTGGCAACTTTACTAGAAGCTTCTATAGAATTTTGGAAGCAACACGAAAAACCACGTTTCACCACATTATATCACTTGCCCACACTCATGCTCGTAATTCAGCACTTAATGCGTAAAACGCCACCGACTTTAAGCATTAACACTGGAAAAAGCACGAGTTTTGAAAAATAATACAATTCAACGACGTGAACTTTTCCGCGTTCCCGCCAAAACTCAACTACACCTTTTCCATTGTGTAAATCGTTTTTAGACAGCTTATAGAAAATTGCGGGGTAACTTTGTCCTAGCGTCTTAATAATAAAATTCATACAAATAAATAGACATATTTAGCATTACCTCTTTACAAGGCTACGTCGTTCGGAAAATAAATTGAGGGATGTGATGAGTTGAAAAAAATGTAGAATCGATTGATCTTGAGTAGTGATCGGATAATCGGAGTAACTTCCTTGGTTTGCTATATGTAGGTAGTCCGAAAACATCGTATTTTTGCGGTCAATATCAGCAAAATGACTGCGTTTTTGTTCTAATAATAGAAATACTTTATAATGTACTTTTGTTAATTATTTAGATACAATAAACAACATAAAATCGGAACCTAAAGTTTTATTTTTTATTCGAGGTTTTCAGTACTCGGTAATCGATTCCGATTGTAACAAATACAAATACAAATTTCTTTATTGTTTCAGTATAAAAAAGATACACATAATAAGTTACAACCCTGCCCTCTGCTTTAGTATAAACTGTGTTGCAGGGGGCAGTGTCTTCCCTTATGGTACAAATAATTTTAATACAACAATGAAATTGTAAAACAGTATTAAGTATAAAAAGGTAAAAACTAGATATCGAAAAGCTAAGTAACATTTAGGTAAAAAGCTAATTTAGAATTACAATTTTGGACGTTTGGTGTCTAATAATAATTTAAATTATAAATAAATAAATAAATATATGTATATATATATAATTATATTGTAATATATATATAAGTAATTACATAGGTTGAATTATGGGCTAAGAAAATGTTAAGTTGTCGAGCCGTGTGCGTTTACTGTAGTTAATCACTTGTCAGTGAAGTTATGCCTTAGGTAGTCTAAGCATTTTCTTATGTTTAAACTACTCTGTGGTTTGAAAGGTTTAAACTATATACTTACAGCGCCATCTAGAAATGAAGCGGAACTAGTGTTTTTTGTAAATAAAATGCCTCATTAAAATAAAACGAAAATACACTCAAAAAGTATTTAATACACCTCCATTTTAGTATTTATATTCAAGCTTCTGTATCTGTGTCACTACAGTTTTACCCGGCATCGTTTGCTTTTTGAATAGATGTTGGTAGTTTACTGAAATGTCTTCAGTAACTGTTACTTTTTGGAGTTTGAGGTCGCCTTTCGTAAACGTTGCTTCGTTTTTGGTCACTACAATCACTGGTTCAAGAGAAAAATCATCGTTTGTAGCTAGTTTCAAGTTATCGCTACTTACTTTAGAATTTTCTCCACTATTTTCAGCATTTCCCCCGTTATTTTCCTCATTTTTGCCATTATCTTGCGTATTTTCGACGTTATTCGGTATTATTTCGCCTGTTTCGCCGTTCGCTTGAGCTTCTCTTATTTTCTGGGCGCCTGGTACTTCTGCTTCGACATTGGCAGGGCTTTGGTAGCCAAACTTGATTTGGACAGGCTCCGCCATTTTGTTTCTGTAATTTAAATAAATCTGTTGATCATATTTTTTCTTATGTAAACAAATGACATGACAAGCTAGTCGTTCGCCTGGTGTTAAGCGACACGGCCGCAGATTGCAGTGTCACCCGGAACTCTAAATTAAAGTTTCGCGTGACACTGCGCACGTCATCCTGAGACGTCACACAGTCTAAGAAAACTTTCTAGACTGTGTGATCAGTAGTATATTATTATTATTATCATCATCATCATCAACAGCCTGAAGACGTCCACTGCTGAACATAGGCCTCCCCCAGAGCACGCCACCTTGAGCGGCTGCTCGCCTCCTGCATCCATTGGCTCCCCGCGGCTTTCACCAGATCGTCGGCCCACCGAGTGGGGGACCAGCATACGCTGCGTCTTCCGGTTCATGGTTGCCACTCGAGAACCTTTCTTCCCCATCGGTTGTCAGTTCTACGAGCGATGTGGCCTGCCCATTGCCACTTCAACTTACTAATTCTAAGAGCTATATCGGTCACTTTAGTTCTCCTGCGGATCTCCTCGTTATTATTATAAATAAATACATATATAAATATTTAAATTGCACTCACATATTACTTTCAGGTAGAAGAAACTTTAACAATCTGCTGTGTTCCATCAATGTTAATAATTATATTATCGTATTGATAAGCGGCTCCATTACGTGTTCCATATCTATTGCTATCAATTCCTGAGCTGAAATTGCTGAAAGAAATTACATTATACTCCTAATAAAACAACTGTGTCTGTTGTGTAGTTACAGCAATGTAACAGGAGAAATTTCATTCCAAATTTGAAAATTTCCATAGTAAATCAGTACATTAATAGCATACTGAAATTGTCAAATCGGCGGGCGTATTACCTAACTCGCAACAGGTTTGCAACAGGCGTAAATTGCGCGATGATTGCTGTCATACATCATTAGTGGTGTCGAGCATGTATGCTTCGCTAGTGCTGTTGCTTTGCTGTTGCAAATTATACGTAATTACCCTGCCGGTATCTTCTAGGCCAGCATGCTCCATCGTCGACCGCGTCGTCACTTACCATCAGGTGAGACCGTGGTCAAATGTTGGCCTATCGTTAATAAAAAGAAAAGGAGAAATTTCATTCCAAATTTGAAAATTTCCATAGTAAATCAGTACGCAAACTGCGTACTGAAACTGTCAAATCCATACATTTTTGTGTTTCTATCCGTTTTAAACAAGTTACATGATCGCCTGTTGATCTCTATTACACAAGTACGCTGGATAGACGATATCGTACAAAAATTGAGAATTTCTCGTGTCAATTTGAAGCGCCACTCCGAGCGTCATGAGAACTATAATTTGAAAATCCATCGCGTTGATTGGTTGGTTCAATTAGTTCCGAGGACACTCACGATGTTACCACCAAAGTCTTAGAGTATAGACTAAAGGATAGAGAGATCATCAAAACGATATTATATTTGTACTGCTCACACGTATCGCTACGTCATCGTCAGTGGCGAAGGAAAGAAACAAACTGTAGTTAGCTACGCTTGCGATAAGCACCGTACCATGTTTTTCGACTCGAGTCAACTGTTTTTTCTATCTGTCAGACTCATTCACATCAAAGTGTCCACATCATATAAAAAATGACCAAAAAAGTCTTTGAATATCTACGAGTAGAACCGTATTATATGACGTCATTCATGAACAGCAAGGAGAGCGCTATACATTCGGTACTAAGCAAAAAAAAGACGAACGTAATATCTTTGGTCCTTGTCACCGTTACCGGGTTACCGGGGTTTTTATTTGGCTTCGTTTGATCTAAGCCAAACAGGTTAACAATTTTTTGAAATTGTTGTTTTTTGTGAAATAATCCTATTTAAATGGTAATCTAGGCAATAAATATTTGAGAAATAATGTGTGTGCAGTGGGTAGTTGCAGCATTTTAAGCAACAGAAGTCGCACTGAGGCGTAAATATGAAGGAATAACATTTCACAAGTAAGTAGCCATTATTTTGTCTATTTTCCCTTTTTTAGAAGTGTTTATTGTGAAAAATATAAATACAGCGTTACATTTCATGTAATAACAAGTCCTCAGCTAAACAGAAAAACAGCTAAATTATTAATTAATGGAAAAAATAACCATACCTAACCAAAAAATTTCATTGTCAAGGTACTGCCAGTTTATGATTTTTAATTTCCCATCAAACCAGCTAGGTACCATGTTGATTTGCAAATGTTTATAAGTCGGAAAAAATCCTTTTGTAGGTATATTAGCTAATTATTTGCTTGGTTTAACTTAGTAAAATATATTATTTTATATTTAAGGTCAGGTGGGGTAAGTGAAACATACTTGCACAACTATCCACTTTGTGAATTCTGCTAGGACACTAATTTTTTTTACACATAGAAAGCCTAAATCTGAAATAGCAAATGACGGCAATAAATACTTTTCAAGAAAATAATTTTTGAAAACTCAATTTGCGTGAATGAAACATCACTTCAAAAATGGTTCACGGTTTTGACAGAAACGTTCCGATTCAATATTCTGACGGTAGGTTGACATTGGCGTTTGACTATTTTGCAGTTGACTATATTGACAGTTTTGTTTTTATTATCTGTTACCCGCAGTCATTATATTAGGTACCTACTTATATAACAATAGCTGCCAGGTATCACTTTATTAGCGCAGAATCTCCATCTCTTTCTTTGGGTGCCGTATAAGAGCAGACTAAGGGACCCAGAGAATGGGCAGTAGCATTCTCCTTGGTACATTATAATCTTCTGCGATGACAAGCTGTTTGCTAAGCGAGATGATTATGGCAAACCTCCCTATAATTAGCGTCTAAAATGGCGTTTTATGGGCATGCCTGTGTTCAGCACTAGACGTTTTCCAGCTGTTGATGTGAAATACGTGATTTTCGCCCATTGGACATTTACAATGACATTTTTAATATAGTAGGTATTTGATTGATTTTATTACCTGTGTCGTCTGTGACTGCAAATACTAACCCCACATTACGCGCCGTTTCATGCATTATTTTCGTGAAAAAATGTACATAAACACTATTAAATTGCTTCATGGCATCAGCCGACTTGTGTTTTGTAAACTTAAAGATAGCTGCTTTCTTTTTATTTTATGACCTAGCAGAAAGATTGTGTGACGCGTGTGCTAGAGCATTGAAACCATTTTGCCACATAGCATGGAGCTAAAATGCATGATTTATTGATTACGATAGGGTTTCACTTAGGTACTCATTCGTTTCACTTACCCCACCTGACCTTACATTTTAGTTTTTACAATAAAGAAACAATGAACACTGGTAAAACTTAATTTCTATGTATCAAGGTAAATTACTCTATAGATAGAGCTAACGAAATCGCCCATTATCTAACCAAAACTTTGGGAGACGTTCTTATTCAGGCAGCACCTCGTGTGGGAAGCAAGAAACAACTAGGCGGCCACGCGCATTAGATTTCTACTAGTGGGAATTCTGTGAAAAAAGTGGTACGCTTGACACATAATCAAGTTCTCTCTATGCTTAAGTCTATACTCTAAGACCAAAGTAGTTCTACGTTGTATAGAATATATATATACGTCCAACTTCCTTGGTTACCACATGTTACTTTTAGCAATCAGCGCCAAAATGGCGAAAATCAAACGCCTGATTATAAAGACTTGCCGGTCGGTAGTGCAAAGTTTTCATTCATAAATCCCAAGCAGGCCTCGCAGGCCTTATTACACTGGGTGTAATTGAATTCATTAGCATCCTTTGAAACTAGGTACCTACTCCTGACACCGGTCACGTGTGGACCAAGATTTATGAAATCTAACGCATCGATTTGGTATTGATTGAACTCCAATAAAATCAAATTTATTTACTTAATCAACTGCTACAGTACAAAATTAAATTAATATAATTAACTAAGTACTGCTTTTAATAATGATATACAAGGTAAAAAAACTTTTAAAAGTATCAAAATCAGTCGTGCCAACTACGTTAGGCGCATGCAATCTTCATAATTTTCAATAAAAAATATTTTCATTTAATATTTTCATCATGTACTTTCTGTACAATTGCAGCTTGTAGAGGCAGGCTGGTATAATGATTGCTTGAAGAAACAATCACTTCTTCGAGTTTCTACTACCTCATCACCATCATCATCATCATCAGCCTGAAGACGTCCACTGCTGAACATAGGCCTCCCCCAGAGCGCGCCACCTTGAGCGGCTGCTCGCCTCCTGTATCCATCGGCTCCCCGCGGCTTTCACCAGATCGTCGGTCCACCTTTTGGGGCCGGCCTACGCTGCGTCTTCCGTTTCGTGGTTGCCACTCGAGAACCTTCCTTCCCCACCACTACTACCTATTTTAATATAAAAAAAACTTACCATAATTCAATCAATAGATACTCAGATATAATTTGATATCACTTTTCTATGTAGGTATAGCAATATCCAATAGAAATTGAAACACTTAATCGAAACCTATTAACACACTTAATTGCACTTAGATTATTAAAATATTCAAAATTATGTCACTGTCACTATTATTTATTTATTATAATTTAGTTATTATTTATCGTAACAATAAATTGTTAGAAAACAATAAGTTATTTATCACAAAGTAAAATGTTAAAAAAAAATTTACATATTACATTTTAGCATTTAACTTTTTTTTAGCAATTAAGTAACTTTTTTTTAAATTTAGAAAAAAATAACGTATAAAAAAACTATGCTAGATTACGTATGCCAGAATGGGAACTAAATAATTTCCTTATTTTTCTTTATCGGATGGGTGTACTGATAACTGTTGATAATTATTGATTACCACAGATAAAATACTAGGGTTTTAGATAAGAATATATCGTTTTCACTGGTATTAGAAGCAGCTATCTACCGCGCCTTGGTTTTCGGTAATTAATATAATTTTACAAATTATGTAACGCTTCGCGGTTTTGCTCGCGAAATATCCGAATTCCCGCGAGAATTCGTGAATTTAAAAAAAAGATTTTTTTTGTACATTTCGGTAGTGTAAGCTATCTCTGCGCAAAATTTCATCCAAATCGATTAAGGGTGGATTTGACCAAACATAGATTTATGCGCGAGTAACTATACGAGAATAACTCTATTCTACGATCTTAAACTGGAATAATTCAGTAGTCGTTTTACCATGCAATACAAAGTATAGCTATGCTTATACGCGAATAGCGGAATGAACGATGAACGAACCTATTACCCAGCTAACAATTATTGTTCTACAACGCCACGGTATTCAAGCTTATGTCATAGCAACTCAACTTTGTCGTATTATAGTGCAGGTAAGTAAAAGTTGGAATTATATGGCGCGCTACCGCCATTAAACTATTCTCGGAATAATTTATTATTCCACCAAAACAGGTGGTATATGTTATTATTCTCGAATAGGCTTGAGTGTAGATGGTAAAATGTGAATTTGGTTTACTCTCGGATAACTGGTGATTTATTCTAAGTATAACCCTTACTCTCGTTTGGTCGAATCCACCCTAAGGGTGGATTTGACCAAACTTAGAGTTATGCGCGAGTAACTATACCAGAATAAATCTATTCCACGATCTTAAACTAGAATAACTCATTAGTCGTTTTACCATGCAATACAAAGTATAGAATACTTATACGCGAATAGCGGAGTGAACGATGAACGAAACTATTACCCAGGTAACAATTATTGTTCTACAACGCCACGGTATTCAAGCTTATGTCATATCAACTCAACTTTGTCGTATTATAGTGCAGGTAAGTAAAAGTTGGAATTATATGGCGCGCTGCCGCCATTAAAATATTCTCGGAATAGTTTATTATTCCACCAAAAACGGTAGTATAAGTTGTTATTCTCGAATAGGCTTGAGTGTAGATGGTAAAATGTGAATTTGGTTTACTCTCGGATAACTGGTGATTTATTCTAAGTATAACCCTTACTTTCGTTTGGTCGAATCCACCCTAAGCCGTTTTAGCGTGAAAGCAATACAAGAACTAGATAATGTTTCGCTTTTACATAATAGGCTTGTGTCGTGCTATTTTTTTATTGCACAGATGAATAATATTCCATCAGGAAAGGGATTTTTTTAAATGATAATGAATGTCGTGACGAGCTAGTCATTCCCCTAATGTTAAGCGACACGGCTGCCCATAACTCGGAACTTCACACTAATAAATTTTATAAACATATTATTACGGGATTTCCTATCAGAGCACAACACAGTGGTTGGCCATCACGAAGTGGATGGATCCTCCCTAAGGTTTTAGATTAGAGCCCGTTGATAGCTCGTGAACATAATTTCTCGTACAAACACGACTCACCTGCGCGGGCAGGGGGCGAGGTAACAAAACGAGACAAAGTCATACGAAATTACAAAGAACAGAGCAGGATGGAACAAACATCAACGGGTTCCCGTGATTTATTTGAAATTCATAGTATTTATTAGAAATTAGTAGTTGAGATACACTACTTATTTTCGTATGAGGGGAAGTTGTATCATTGGTCAACTGGATTTATAGTCAATGGATCCTCCTGATTTCCTTCTACTGCCACATTTGTTCACCATTACTGTTCTCCTGGTAATACAGATTTAAAGTCACCCATCGTCTTCGCAACTTGTTAGACCACAGAATAGATAATAGTACTACGTAGCTTATTGGTTGGTTGTCCATCCAGCAACTCCTCCTTGTCTAAAGGATTTGCATTACTGTTACATCTGCTTGCCTTTACTGCTCTCCTGGTACCTGCTACGGCATCTTTGGCGTATTTAGCCAGTTATTCTGACCTTCGATTTTTTTTGAGATTCATATGCTAGCTCCAAACTTTCCTACGACTGACTGTAGGCGGCGGCCATACACGATCAATTTTATTGATCAATCTTTGTGATTGATCAGTTTTATTGATCGTGTAGGATTAGTATTGATCAATCTTTTACAGTGTGGAAAAAAAATTGACGGAAGTCATCTCGTCAATCTTATTGATCAATAAAATTGAACGGTTTTTTGGCATGTTTCTGATCTGTATAACCCGCTCATTTTGCAACGCCATCTAGTTTTAGGCATATTTCTGATCTACGCTGTTTTCTTGGTGATATGCCTGCGACGTCATAGTTAGGCGTAATTTTAAATAGCAACACCCATGTATTGATTTTAATCTCAAAGCAACATCCGATACTGATACTTGTTGAACATTCCACGTAGTTATGAGAGCCTGGTACTTTATAATACTAAACCACCTGCTGTTTGAATCCATGAATGACGCAAGTGGTTCTTCTTCCTCTCTTCTCCTTTCGTTGTTCCTCCTCTACATAAACGATTTACCTGATGCCACGAAACATCAATGTTTGCTATTTGCAGATGACACAACAATAATGATTAAATGTGAAGATAGAGCTTCATTTGAGAGGGAAGTCAATGAGTCCCTTAATAGCATAATGAATTGGCTTCATATAAATAATCTTTCGGTAAACATCACCAAAACAAAAATAGTTGAGTTTCAAACTTATAACGGAAATCCTACAAATATTTGCGTTTCGTACGGATGTAATGTAATAGATAGAGTTAATGAGACAATGTTCCTAGGTATTACAATAGACAAATTTTGCAACTGGAAACCTCATGTCAATAATCTTTGCAGTAAATTAGACAGATTTGTTTATGTTCTGTATCGACTCAGACAGGTAGCAATTAAGGAAGCTGCTCTATTGGCGTACCATGGCTATGTCTCATCCTGCCTTAGGTACGGGATCATTCTTTGGGGCTTTTCCGTTGATGCAGAACGAGCATTTCTTGTGCAAAAAAAGTGCATACGTTCACTCTGTGGCGCAGGATTCTTAGATAGCTGTAAACCACTTTTTAAAAGACTCAAAATTTTGCCTTTACCTGCACTCTAATATATATGAAATCTGCTTATTTGTAAAAAAACACCCAAATTTGTTTAAAAGACAACATGAAGTTATAAAACGAAGTCGAAATGTTCATGAGCTATATGTTCCTATACAAAGACTCCAGTTGAATAGTCAAAATGTAAATTGTATGGCAATCAGAGTATTTAATAAATTACCTGACACTTTCAAAGTATATGACATAAATGAATTTAAGAAAAAAATATTTGACTTCCTACTGGATAAATGCTACTATTCTGTAAAAGACTTTTTAAATGACGCTTCGATTAGTACTTATAGATATAGATTAGTTTGACCAATTCAATGTATTTAATTTGTATTTAATGTGTTCAATGTATTTTATGTTTTTTAAATAATAACTCAATGTTCAAAAATGATAACTATAATTTCTTAATCTCATTATTATCTCATTTAATAAATTAGATCCAATTACGAATATTTGTACGCCTGTACCTATGGGCAGAATTTTGTTGGAAGAATTATGTGCTAATCCATCTTTGCATTATTGTAACCCAAAATTCTTACAAATAAATTATTTCATTTCATTTCATTTCATTCTCTTCAAGTGGAGTGTAAAATGAGTTTTTATTAGGGTCAAATACATTCTATCTTCTCACTACTTAAGTTCGCCTGGTACATCGAAAGCAAAACAACTTGTTGCTTCTACTTTGATACGGACGAGCACTGCAACGTTGCCTACGTTTTGATGAATACTCCACGCAGTTCTGAGAGCCTGGTACTTCATAATAGTTAACCACAATTCAATAATGATGCAAGTGGAGAACATGTCTTACCCACAGAGTAACCAGAGGGAGCATCAGTGTATTATTTTCATACCTATTTTTGAAAAATAGTCATGAGACGCTATTATATCGATATCGATACTATTCATTCAGCTATTAATTGTTTTGTTGTACTTAGTGAAATTTAATGAAAAATATTGAAATGCTAATTAATTGAAGTGGTGGTTTTAATAAATAAAATGTAATCAAAGAACGCTGTGCAATAGGAGGTGACTAAATTTATTAGCTATGAAGGTACTAATCATTGGCAAAGACAACATAATTCTAATTAGCTTAACACATATAAATGAAAGGTGTCATTTTCCTGGATGACTTGACGTAACTATAGAAAAATGTAACATAAATAATAAATGTTTATAAAATAACAATTGTTTTCTAACTTTACTTTACTACTATTACTACTACTTTACTTTACTTTACTTTACTTTACTTTACTATTACTATAAAATTGGATACCCATGAGTGACTGACTGACTGATGATTGACATAATTGATCTCAGCTCTCAGAAGTGGTCAGTCAAAACTGAGGCTGAGGCTGTATAGTGATGGGTCATGTCACCCCAGGAAAAATCTGACATTACCAGAAAATCGTCTCTGAGATGGAACAGGTCAACGGATCTCGAAAACGACAAGAGATATGGGGGTCCAGTTTTAACTAATGTTGGAGTAGACCCTGGGATGTTTCCAGAGAAATGAAAAAAATGGGGGCCCCCGAACAAAAAACGGTGGCCCCCATACAAAATTGAAACGCTCATAATTCGGCAACGGTAAGAGGTATGTGGGTGGTGCTCGACCAAATGTCATAGAGGATGACGGGGGCTGTCAGATGGTTGTCATGAAAATCCAAGATGGCGGATTCAAAATGGCGGCCATTTTGAAAGTTGGTCCGATCGGGGTGATTTTTTGCATTGGGGGGTTTTCGGGGCCGCAGATTCGATATTTCAAAAAAAATTTTGAATTCCGCCATTTTTAAAGATGGCTGCCATACAAATTTTTTTTTTCATTTTTGACGCATTGTTTCTCGACACCTATGGAAAATTTTGAATGTCTTTGTTGTGTTTTGTGTCCAGATGATCGAGGTGTCTTCAAAAAAATTCGCGACCTGGTCTTCCGAACTTCGGTCACTCGGACGGTCAACGGCCTGGCCAAACCATAAAAGATAGATCATGTGCGTTTTAAGGAATGTCATAGCAAACCCTGGGACGATTTTGGAGATGTCAAAAAAAATTCAAAATGGCGGAAAAAAAAATCCGCCATACAAATTTTAACCATAAATGACGGCGAAACTATGACACTTTAGTATAAAGAGCTCGAACTAATATTAGTTGGAGGTCAGAGGGGAAGATTGCGAAAAATTTTTTTTTTTCAAAATGGCGGAAATTTTGGCCGCGGCGGAAAAAAAAGTTTCACCGATCCGGATGAAAATCGATATCTGGGGGTCCCCAAGGATGATGATCAACATTCTGTAATCAAATTTTGACATGTGTCAACTTTCAATGGGGCTGCCATACAAAGGTGCTTTTATTGAAATATCAACTTTGCTTTTTTGCGCCTCCGTTGCGAGTGATTTAGAAAAGTCGTTCCTGGGGATCAAGTATAGATGTTATAAGGGTAAGAATGCAATATCAGTGAAATCAATTTTTTTCAAGATGGCGGCTGTAGACGTACCGACTCATAGTAAAAGTTGTCCGATCCGAATGAAAATCGATATCTGAAAATCCCACGGTACACTTGGTAGGAATGTGTAAAAACTTTTTTGATTCCGCCATTTTGAAATATTGCGAACATGCAATTTCACTTTTTTAGGATTTTTAATTCGCAAATAACACCGAAACTGTGAGACTTTTGTAGGGAGGGTTTGTTCTAATATTGTACAGTTTTGAGAGGGGCATACAGTGAAAAAGAATGTTTTTCAAAATGGCGGTCCATTGGTCCGCGTCCGAAAATAAAGAAGCTCCGATCGGGATGTAAATCGATATCTGGGGGCCCCAAAGGATGATGATCAACATGGTTTGGTCAAATTTTGACATCTGTCATTTTTTAATATGGCCGCCGTATATACTATTATCAAAATTGCTGTTTTCCGTTTTATTGCCTATGGTACTACAGTTTCGGAAGGAGATAGTTGTAATTTTGACAGATGTCAGTGTGACAGATGTCAAACGTCAAAATTTTGACAGATGTCAAATTTTTTGATAGATGTCAAATGTCAATTTTTTTCCAACCTACCAAATGCAACGACGAGCGAAGCAAGCACCAAGTATACTGTAGTTTGGTATAAGTGGACGGTCACGACCAACACTTGCACCTGCACACTTGCACCGTGTGCGGGCCGCGTGCGGCCCGCGCACGGTGCAAGTGTGCCGCTTGCGACCTGCGCACTGTTCTAATACCGCTGTCAAGTGTAGACAGATGTCAGTTTGATTGATTTTAAATGTCAAACTTTTGACAGATGTCAATTGTCAAATTTTTTGACAGATGTCAAATTTATTGACAAATATCAAATGTCAATTTTTTGGACAGATGTCAAATGTCAATTTTTTTTCCAACCTACCAAATGCGGCGATGAGTGAGTTAGTCTATTGTCTCTCATTGGTATAATTGGACAGTCACAACTAACACTTGCACCTGCACACTTGCACCGTGTGCGGGCCGCGTGCGGCCCGCGCACGGTGAAAGTGTGCCGCTTGCAACCTGCGCACTGTTCTAATACCGCTGTCAAGTGTAAACAGATGTCAGTTTGATTGATGTCAAATGTCAAACTTTTGACAGATGTCAAATGTCAATTTTTTTTACAGATGTCAAATTTATGACAAATGTCAATTTTTTGGACAGATGTCAAATGTCAATTTTTTTTCCAACCTACCAAATGCGGCGATGAGTGAGTTAGTTTATTGTCTCTCATTGGTATAATTGGACAGTCACGACTAACACTTGCACCTGCACACTTGCTACGTGTGCGGGCCGCGTGCGGCCCGCGCACGGTGCAAGTGTGCCGCTTGCGACCCGCGCACTGTTCTAATACCGCTGTCAAGTGTAGACAGATGTCAGTTAAACAGATGTCAAATGTTAAACTTTTGACAGATGTCAAATGTCAAACTTTTGACAGATGTCAAACGTCAAATTTTTTCCAACCTACCCAATGCGATGACGAGCGAAGCAAGTTAGTGTACTGTAGTTTGGTATAAGTGGACGGTCACGATCAACACTTGCACCGGCACAATTGCACCGTGTGCGGGCTGCGTGCGGCCCGCGCACGGTGCAAGTGTACCGGTTGCGACCTGCTAATGGTGCCAATGACGCTGTCAAGTCAAACAAGATGGCCGCCATGCACAAGTCAGATGAATTATCATTTTCTTTGATAGATACCGCAGTTTTGTACAAGTACTTGCAAAATTACAAGTTTAAACACAAGTATAGCGTTTTGAACAAATGGAACGCCACGAAAACACACACGCGGGCCGCTCGCGGCCCGCGCACGGGTCAAAATACTAGTTACTTTACTTTACTACTATTATAAAATTGGATACCCATGAGTCACTGACTGATGATTGACATAATTGATCTCAGCTCTCAGAAGTGGTCTGTCAAAACTGAGTATGAGGCTGTATAGTGATGGGTTATGTCACCCCGGGAAAAATCTGACATTACCAGAAAGTCGTCTCTGAGATGGAACAGGTCAACGGATCTCGAAAATGATCAGAGATAAGGGGGTCCCGTTTTAACTAAAGTTGGAGTAGACCCTGGGATGTTTTCAGAGAAATTAAAAAAAAAAGTGTTGCCATACAAAAAATAAAAATTCCATACAAAATTGAAACGCTCATAATTCGGAAACGGTAAGAGGTATGTGGGTGGTGCTCGACCAAATGTCATAGAGGATGACGGGGGCTGTCAGATGGTTGTCATGAAAATCCAAGATGGCGGATTCAAAATGGCGGCCATTTTGAAAGTTGGTCCGATCGGGGTGATTTTTCGCATGAGGGGGTTTTCGGGGCCACACATTCGATATTTGAAAAAATATTTTGGATTCCGCCATTTTTAAAGATGGCTGCCATACAATTTTTTTTTCCCATTTTTGACGCATTGTTTCTCGACACCTATGGAAAATTTTGAATGTCTTTGTTGTGTTTTGTGTCCAGGTGATCGAGGTGTCTTCAAAAAAATTCACGACCTGGTCTTCCGACCTTCGGTCACTCGGACAGTCAACGGCCTGGCCAAACCATATGAGATAGGTCATGTGCGTTTTAAGGAATGTCATAGCAAACCCTGGGACGATTTTGGAGATGTCAAAAAAAAATCAAAATGGCGGAAAAAAAAATCCGCCATACAAATTTTAACCGTAAATGACGGCGAAACTATGACACTTTAGTATAAAGAGCTCGAACTAATATTGGTTGGAGGTCAGAGGGGAAGATTGCGAAAAATTTTTTTTTTCAAAATGGCGGAAATTTTGGCCGCGGCGGGAAAAAAAGTTTCACCGATCCGGATGAAAATCGATATCTGGGGGTCCCCAAGGATGATGATCAACATTCTGTAATCAAATTTTGACATGTGTCAACTTTCAATGGGGCTGCCATACAAAGGTGCTTTTATTGAAATATCAACTTTGCTTTTTTGCGCCTCCGTTGCGAGTGCTTTAGAAAAGTCGTTCCTGGGGATCAAGTATAGATGTTATAAGGGTAAAAATGCAATATCAGTGAAATCAATTTTTTTCAAGATGGCGGCTGTAGACGTACCGACTCATAGTAAAAGTTGTCCGATCCAAATGAAAATCGATATCTGAAAATCCCACGGTACACTTGGTAGGAATGTGTAAAAAATTTTTTGATTCCGCCAATTTTGAAAAATTGCGAACATGCAATTTCACTTTTTAAGGATTTTTAATTCGCAATAACACCGAAACTGTGAGACTTTTGTAGGGAGGGTTTGTTCTAATATTGTACAGTTTTGAGAGGGGCACACAGTGAAAAAGTACTTTTTTCAAAATGGCGGTCTATTGGTCCGCGTCTGAAAGTAAAGGTGCTTTGATCGGGATATAAATCGATATCTGGGGGTCCCAAAGGATGCTGATCAACATGGTTTGGTCAAATTTTGACATCTGTCATTTTTTAATATGGCCGCCGTATATACTATTATCGAAATTGCTGTTTTCCGTTTTATCGCCTATGGTACTACAGTTTCGGAAGGAGATAGTTGTAATTTTGACAGATGTCAGTGTGACAGATGCCAAATGTCAAACTTTTGACAGATGTCTAATTTTTTGACAGATGTCAAATGTCAATTTTTTTCCAACCTACCAAATGCGGCGATGAGTGAGTTAGTCTATTGTCTCTCATTGGTATAATTGGACAGTCACGACTAACACTTGCACCTGCACACTTGCACCGTGTGCGGGCCGCGTGCGGCCCGCGCACGGTGCAAGTGTGCCGCTTGCGACCTGTGCACTGTTCTAATACCGCTGTCAAGTGTAGACAGATGTCAGTTTGACAAATGTCAAATGTCAATTTTTTGGACAGATGTCAAATGTCAATTTTTTTTCCAACTTACCAAATTCGAGCGAAGCGAGTAAGTTTACCGTCATTGGTATAATTGGACGGTCACGACCAACACTTGCACCGTGTGCGGGCCGCTGGCGGCCCGCGCTAATACCGCTATCAAGTGTAGAAAGATGTCATATATATAATATATTTTTTTGATGTAAGATTGTATTGTTTGATGTAAGAGACGAGCAGCCGGTCAAAGTGACGTCATCTGGTGGAGGCCTATGTTCTTCAGTGAGCTTCTGTCGCTTAAGATCAGGTGGATGACTAGCTCGTCACGTCATACGTCTACAAAATACGTTTTGTAGTTCGGCGTTAGTAACTTCTACTTCCGCAATAACTTCCTCTGCACAAACCAGTTAAGGTTAAGTCATCCCTAAAACATTAGTGATTAAATATGAGAGCACGATACATTGTCATGATTATCTATATTTGTTAAAAATAGGTTTTTTTGCGGTTCGTATCCACTAAGTAGGTATTAAAAAACTTCGTTAAGGTAGGGCTTTTGAACGAGTTTGCGTAGGTAAGCACTTAACTACCTACATATTATTTACCACCTAACACCTTTACGCAGGTAGGTACCACCACTTTTCGTTTTATTATTATACTAGATAATAATAATAAAATAGACAGTTTTGGCAATTTCGTTTGACTCTGTCTCTTTTTAAGCGCTTTATGAGTGAGGGAGATAAGAGCGAACTTATGAGCTATTGAAGTTTAGCACACACGGACATAAGTGCAGTTTTCTTTGTTTGTGCCATAGCCAAGTCATGGACAGGTTCATCATCATCGGCCTGAAGAATATGAGATTTTTTTAACGGGCTATTTCTGTTGGTCTCTATCGAACTTTACAGCGTCACCGGGCGAGCCAATATGAAAGTACCTATGCTTAATTCGTGTGGGTGGGTGGGATAAGGAATATTTTTTCTCCCTTTGCTTTTTATGGGATTTTGTGTGAAATTAATATAGTGGTGTACATAGTTATGACAATCCCACAGATAACTATAGGTATACTAAGACGAACCGTTGCTATCGCAATAATGTACGTAAAAAACAATTTTTTTATTAGTATAGGGAGGGATTACGTAGTAAATTATATACTCTTTGGGAGATATGTACGTAGGTGCCATAGAAAAAGACAAAATTTTATCGTGCTGAAATAATACTGGCAGGCAAAAAAAAGAATTTTAAATTTTAAACGTAGTGTTCCAAAGCAACGAAACAAAGTTTATTCGTTTGTTAAACGTCACTTCTGTTTTCCTGTGTGAATGGTAAGTGCAAAATATTATTTATTTTTAAAACATTTTAAAATTGATTGAGGTTCAGGAGCCGTAGGGTCCCTGTGAAAAACCCCATCTCTTCGCATGGGTGCCGTCACAGCTGGCTAAGGGAATATTGCCTATTACTAACCTGATCCGAGAACATGACGAAGCGGGTTTTTTCGGTACGTTAAAATCTTCAGCAATCACACAACGCCTGCCCAAGCGTGGTGAACATGGCAGATGTTCATAATGATAAGCAAATAAAGTGGCGTTGTATGGTGGGGGAGGCCGGCTAGTGGACGTCTTCGGCATCTTCGGGTTGTTGTTTTACTTGGTCTATTTATATTATACCTACTATTATACCTACAATGGTTACAGAGTTATTTTAAGTTATCATCAGCCTCATGATCAACAGCCTGAAGTCGTCCACTGTTGAACGTTGTATGGTATCAGGCAGGTTATTTTTATATTTCATTGTTTCATTACGTAACACTATTATAATTTATACTGTGTTTTTATTGACTTGGCATGGCTATAGGTACCTACTATATTTTACTCGCACGCATTTTACAAGAGCCGTCGTAATTTTAAATAATTTAATTTTTAATTTATACTTTTTTATTTATGTTTCGCTACGCGACGCACCCTGCTTGATTTGTGACGCGACGTTAAAAAAACTACATTGCATTCGTACAAGACAACGCGAGGACGAAAATTAAAATGTAAGTAGTACAGTTTACTTGGTTGAATAAAAATAATTTGTTTACATCGTCATCAACAGCCTGAAGACGTCCACTGCTGAACATAGGCCTCTCCCAGAGAGCACCACTTAGAGCGGCTGCTCGCCTCTCGCATCCATCGGATCCCCCGCGGCTTTCACCAGATCATCAGTCCGGCCTACGCTGCGTCTTCCGGTTCGTGGTCGCCACTCGAAAACCTTTCTTCCCTATCGGTTTTCAGTTCTACGAGCGCTGTGGCCTGCCCATTGCCATTTCAACTTGCTAATTCTAAGAGGTATATTGATCACTTTAAGCAATTCAGCATTCTCATCGGTCTTGATGTGTGTCTACTGCGATCACGAAGCCGCATGGCAAGCATGGTGATTATGGCAATCTACATTTTATTGTAGAGACATCAGGAAAAGAATTAAAATAGAAAAATAAAGCACTTTAAGTACGTACCTACGTGGGCCGCTGATCGGAAAAATGAATGCAACGTTACCAATAGTTAGTTAAACCAATGAAATATCATACAACGCGTGCAAACGCGATGTATGATATTTCATTGGTTTAGTTATATAGGTACTTATTGTTTATAACTTGCACGCATTTCACAAGAACAGTCGTAATTTTAAATAATTTAATATTTTAATTTATACTTTTTTTATTTAAATAGTGTTTCGCTACGTGACGCAACCTACTTTGTCTGTGACGCGACGATAAAAGGACTACATCTGATTTTTACAAGAGAACTCGAGAACGAAAATTAAAATGTAAGTAGTTGAATAATTATTTACCTACTTTTGAAAATGTGTTGTTTATTTGTGTTTTAAATGTTACCGTAAACATTTAGTTCTGAAACGGTTAAACAGGTTTTGATGAAATTTGGTGTGTTGATAGTTTATCGTGAATTATCATTAAGGATACTTACTGCTGAAACGGCTGACCGGATTTTAATGAAATCAGGTGTCTAGATAGTTTGATAGTTTACGGCTTTATGTAACCCGTGCTGTTGATTACCTTTTTTTTAAATTTACCTGGTCGAATTATATACAACTTTTTTTAAAATTGTAAATATACCTATACTGTATTTATTCATTACATACAATGGGCATGGTGATGGATTTCTATTAGTCATTTATGTTGTCTTCAGAATTGAAACAGATATGGTGTAACTATCTACCAAAAGTATCACATCCCATAATCACATCAACAGCCGGAAGACGTCTACTGCTGAACTTAGGCCTCCACCATGAGAACACCGTTTTGGAGGCTAATCAGTAGGAGGTTTGCCATAATCAACAGCACGCTTGGCAGACGGCTTGGTGGTTGCAGTAGATTATAATGACCACCGAGGAGAATACTGCTTCCCTTTTCCTGAATATTCACTTAGCTGGCATCAACGGGAAGAGATGGGGTGGTCCTGTTCGCACAGCAGGACAACACGGTGAACCATCACCTATATATTGCGAAAACCTAGCCGCTTGCCAAGCGTGGTGGTGAGTATGGCAAACCCGCACCTATGGTAAGCGGCATATATGAAAAGGTCTAATTCCAGTAACGGATAACACATAAATGACGCCCAACAATCGCATAGTTCTTGGACCTTAACTAGGGTTCCGTCTCTAGGGACCTAGGAACTACGAGGACCATGGTCCCACAACACCCACACACAGAACAAGTATTTGCGCTTTTTTCTGTGCACAAATACTTCTGTCGCGGGAATCGAACCCGCCGTCTCCGGATTATGATCCGACCTGCAGAATCACCACACCGTGGAGGCTGTCAAATTCATTCATGTCAATTACATTTTTTTTAAATGACAAATAATAAATTATTACTTGATTTTAGGTTGAAAGCTGGCAATGTGAAGAAGGCAAGGATGAACATCCGATGTGTCGCCACTGGTAAGTGCAATAAATATTTTCATATAATATAAAGGAATTCACACTATAGATAGAGCAATAAAGGAAATTGTTCACTTATATGGGCATTACGGCCAAGCATGAACAGTGAATGGCAACCTGGTGAAAACCACGGGGAGCCGATGGATGTAGGAGGCAAGCAGCCACGCAAAGTGGCGCGCTTTGGGGAAGGCCTATATTCAGCAGTGAACGTTTTTCTTCGTTGTTGATGATGATGAACAGTGAATTCAGGCATAATCATAGTGAAGGTTTAATATTTTATATCAGTAGGTAATAGAATAATATAAGTGACTAAAGTGACCGATATACCTCTTAGAATAACAAGTTGAAATGGGTAGGCCACATCACTAGCAGAACTGACCATTAACGTTTGTTGTGTTTCGATATTATCGAAAAATAGATAAACGCTACTGTTTCGTTTTGATTTTTTATTTAGTTGTCAAGTGTTGGTGTTGGTTAATAATATAAAGGAGACAACAAAATAACTATTATCTTGAGAGGGTGGTGTTACTGAGCATATTATATTTTGTAGGTATCTATAATTATAGGTATACGATTTTCGCGGTGAGGTCGAGGCAATTCAGGCCGTTTATTTCCAGTAGTTCTTTTTGACATTTCCTTTAAAGGAACTAATGATACTTTTTCTTCACATTAGATCCTTTAATCATTTCAAAGGAACTACTGGGACTTTATCTTTTTAAGACTCCGACGTCATGGTTAGTACTGAGCGTTAACACTCTTTATATACGATTTTTATGAATTAACGTGAATTAACATGAATGCTACACTTGCTCTCCCATGTCACATAATATGTTAGCACTGCACTACAACGGAGATATTATTATTTGTGGTTTTCATATTATGTCGTTCTGACGGTTATCGTTAATAAATAAATAAATAAATATGTGTGGACATTTCACACAGCGCCATCTAGCCCCAAACTAAGCATAGCTTGTACTATGGAAACTAGATAACTGATAGAATACTTAGATACTTTTTTGTTTGTAAATGCATACATAGAATACAATATAACACCCAGACACAGAACAAACACCTATGTTCATCACACAAATGTTTGTCCTGGGTGGGAATCGAACCCACAACCTATAGTTCAGAAGGCAGAGCTACTACCAACTGAGCTATCAGGCCAGCCTAACGTTGTTTTAACATTTCTGCGATACAAAATACAATTTTAAAATTAAGGAAACAAGAGTGGACTCTTCTAACTCTGCTTTATTTTTAATGTTCTTTTAGGATGGACGCATCAGGGAGATGCCCGGTTTGCAGGCAAAGGGGTACAGTGCGGGAGTAATAGTTTTATTGCAGGCATTTTTTCCTTTACTAAAAATCGTGCAATATTTTCTGCAGAGGATATAAATACCATTTTGCATGTAGGTGATGCGCTGTATATGGAATTGGAACCGCAAATTCCACAATATTTAACGCAAAGATACTTGTGCGCAGATGAATTGCCATCTGAAGTTCGTATTGGGGGGAATGTGATAAAAACAGACAGTATGCCAAACAGCTGGGTATCAAGTGGGTTATATCCCGATGGCGGCGAAATGACCGCAGCCAGAGCACTTAACGAACTAAAAGAAAAATTAATTCAGGACGTGTTTACGCAAACACATAACGACCTTACGGATAGTATTCTTTTTACGGGAAAGAAATACACCATATGTTTCTGGCGGTACAATAACCTGTTTTATTTATTCAACAGCCACGCTGTTGATGAATATCATAGGAACAGTTCAGAAGGCGTGGCGCGTTTATTTGAAATTGGCAGCGTCGAATCATTAGCAAAATTGCTAATAAATTATAACTCTTCATTAGACGGAGGTGAATATTCTATGAGTAGAGTACGGGTGATTAATAGTGTTTCAACTAATACCCTTGCTACATCGTCCGAGGAGGGCGCAATGAGTGAATTCAATTCAATAAATATTTCAGACATTTTACCACACGAGTCGGAATCAGGTGTGAACCATATTTCACCTACTGTTCTTCCTGCATCTATTTTTGATTTTTCCGACTCCGTGCAATCAACTGTTGAAAATAACGAACATGATGATCAAAAAATAAATCCAGTCGTTGTATTAGAAAAAATTGATGATTTTAAATTAACAGTTTTGAAACCGGTCGTTGTCGTCGAACCTTACGAAAACATAAACACAGCTACGTCAACGAAAAGAGGTCGACCCAAAAAACAAAAACGTGGCAAAAAGACAATTAAAGAAAATGCACACCTGGATGCGGTAATACGATACAATGTAAAAAATCCACAAATAAATCGCGCCTCTACAAAAAAATATAACAACGCAAATCCAGAATTGCGTCGGACGTCTGTGAAAAAATATCAAGAAAATAATCCAGAGGTTCATCAAGCGTCTGTGAAGAAATACCAAGAAAATAATCCAGAGGTTAATCAAGCGTCGGTTAAAAAATATAAAGAAAAAAACCCAGGAGTACAACGCACATCAGCAATAAAATATAAAGCAAATCATCCTGAAACTGTTCAACAATCCGTTGTCCAGTATACTCAAACCAGTCGCAATATTGATGTACCATTGCGTAGATCACACAATTTAATATGTGAAAAACGCGGAGAAGAACTTGATGCAGTTAAATCATTTACATTAAAAAAAACACGCCTTGATTCGCCAGATGTTTACGTTTGCCCACATTGCCACACTCGACTATTTGATGAAGAGAAATCAAGAGTTCAATGGTGCTGTAACAGAGGACAAAATAACGTGCAAACGTTCAGTTCTTTAAGCTCGGAGTCATTTTATGACCACCCAGCTTTCGAAAAAAGACCGCGTGCATACAATAATTTGTTTGCCTTTTCGGCTTTAGGTGTTAGCCATGGCTTCCAACAACCTCAAGGATTGGCGTTTTTAAAAATTCAGGGTCGCGTGTATCATCGCGTTTTTGATCTGGGGTACGATCAAACGATGAACAATATCGGGTTATACATTAACGATAGCTCGGAACGAGAATGTTTAGCTGTTGGACAAGGTTTAGACTTGCAAGTTATTAGATCAATCACTCACTTTTTACACAGCGTCAACCCGTACATAGAGTGTTTTAAAAGATTGAGCTTGGCACCTTCATCAGAAGCTTTCATTCAATTTGAAAAAACTTCTCGTGCCACACACGGAAACATTTTAGGCGACCAGCCTATAGGTCAAGAAGTTTCGGCTGTAATATCTACGGAGCGTGAGCAGTACAACCGGCGTTCTATAGCTATTTGGAAAATCGGTGATCGTAAACCGCACACGGTGGACATTATGCATCCCCTATATGAACCATTTCAATTCCCACTTTTATATCCAGAGGGCAATCCAGGGTGGTTCCCTGGCAAACTCGACAACAATGGCAAGAAACTGACGCAGGCTAAGTACGTTAGATGTCTTTTGCTCTCTGAAAAAAGATTCAGTATGATTGGACGTTTATCAGAAGAGTGGTTAGTCGACATGTACTGTAGAATAAGCGAAGAACGTTTGCGATATTTAGCACACAGGCAAACGCAAAACCGAAGCAACGACATGAGAGTCGCACCACTCCAAGAACTTCTTAACGATGAAACAATCGACGACGCGAATAACAATGATAATAGCGTTGGACGTATATTTTTGCCTTGCACTTATACGGGGTCACCGCGTTACATGAAAGTTAAATATTTAGATAGCATTGCATTAGTCAATAGATTAGGACCTCCATCATATTTTATAACAGTTACTTGCAATCCTAATTGGCCGGAAATTAAACAATCACTTGAGCCTGGGCAACGTGCAAATCCTCTGATCTGTGCTCGCATCTTTAACTTACGTTTGACTGCACTATTGCGTGATATACGCTCCGGCCTATGGTTCGGGAAAGTCGAATATATGACATATGTGATCGAGTTTCAAAAACGAGGACTGCCGCACGCCCACATTTGCTTCAGGGTTGAAGGTGGAGGTCCCATGCAAAATGTCGATATTGATAAAGTTTGTCGCGCTGATATACCTGATGCACTAGAAGCTGACGGCAGGTTGCGTAAAGCAGTTCTCGATCACATGATGCACGGTCCGTGCGGAAAAGAGAGAGATAATCTCCCATGTTACGACAAGGAAAAAAAAAAATGCGCCAAGCGCTTTCCCAAGCGAGAAACTGACGTCACTTTCTGTGATGAAAAAGGTTTTATTCATTTGCGCCGCGACAGTAAAAATGAAGCGACGATCAAATACCGCAACAGAGAAATAAAGGTTAGCGATTTGTGGGTCGTCCCGTATAATGCTGCGCTTCTTTTGAAATATGACGCACACATTAATGTCGAAGTTTCATCGAAAAGAAGTATTATTAAATATCTATTTAAATACATGACCAAAGGTCCTGACGAGGCGCGTGTTGCTGTTGTTGCCGAGCCAAACGATGAAATCGAGGACTACGTTACGAAAAGGTATATTGGGTCGAGCGATGCTGCATGGAGAGTTCTGGAATTTGACGTCACTGCACGTGAACCTAATGTGAAACAACTGTCAGTCCACCTTAACAACCAGCAAACGATCTTTTTCAGACCCAACAATATTGATGAGGCTGTCAGTCGCAGTAGTTCCGATTTGATCACATATTTTAACCGACCGTCTGGTGAAAACTTTGACAATCTTAAGTATGTAGACTTTTATGAAAAATATATAGTGCATACAAAACGACCTACCACTAAAACTGCTCAAATTCACGAAACGACAAACGGTAAATTTGTCACAGCGCGTCAGAGGGGCGAACTCGTCGGCCGTCTGTTTTGGGTTGCACCAAACAGAGGTGAACAATTTTACCTACGAATACTACTCATTTCTTTTGCGTGTCGTAGTTATGCAGATCTGTTAAATCTTGGAGGACCAGATTGTACCACTTTCCAAGAAGCTGCAAAAGCTGTAGGGCTTGCAGACGATGAAATGGAATATGAAAGAGCAATGTCAGAAGCATCAACATTTTTCACAGGATCCCGCCTTCGTAAATTCTTCGTGATGTTAGCGGTTAATGGTATCGCGGTCGCATCGTTGTGGCACACATTTAAAAAACAACTTAGCGAAGACATTTTACATAGAATGCCCAACGAAGAAGAGCAGGCGTACAATTTGTGCTTAACACTAATTAATAGGTTATTGAGGAAACACGGCTTAAATTTAGAACAATGCGGTTTACCAATTGTAGAAGATCCCACCTCAGAATTAAGTAGGGAACGTGCAGAAGTTGATGTAGATTCATTGCAATCTTTTGTTGATAATTGGTTATCCAAATTATCTACAACACAGCGTGAAATCTTTAATTATATAGATCGCCTTCATAGTGATATACAATTTAGAAATTCAAACCCGACGAGCATCTTTGTACAAGGATTTGGCGGCAGTGGGAAAAGCCTCCTTCTTAATGTTATCACTGCGTACATACGTGCAAAACGCGGTGTAGTTTTGTGTGTGGCGAGCTCAGCAATCGCAGCGCAAAATCTCGATCGTGGAGCCACCGCGCACTCGACCTTCCGGTTTCCATTGGATTTGTATGATGACGCAGGATTTTGGCAAGTTACAAACGGGTCAGAAAGAGGTGAATTGATTTTCCATGCTGATGTCATAATATATGATGAAGCACCAATGGCTCACAAATTTTTGATTCATATGTTAGATAGATCACTGCGCGATTTGATGAATTCCAGCAAGATGTTCGGAGGAAAAATTATAATTTTTGCTGGTGATTTTCGTCAAATTCCTCCAGTTGTTCCAAACGCCAGATCAAATTCTGATATATTAAACAGTTCAGTTAAAACTTCCCCCCTGTGGCAAACATTGAAAACGTTTTCATTGCAAAGTTCACAACGTTGTAGAGACGATCCCGAATATGCAGATTTTGTATTAAAGCTAGGATCCAACGAATTGCCTTTGGAACCAATGCATGTAGGTAACGGAAAAATACAACGGCTGGTGTCATTAGAGTCGATAGAGCATGTTTCGGAGTTAGATGAACTAATCGATTTCGTTTTTCCGTTTGCTGTGCACGAAGAACCCGATATATGTGCACGCAGAGCTATTCTGTGCACCCGAAATGATGCTGCACGCCAAATAAACTCTGTAATATTAGAACGTTTACCAGGAGACACATTACACTTTTACAGTGTCGATAGAGCAGATAGCGAAAATGCAGATCAGTTATATTTGGGACCCGATGCATTAAATAGAATACAACCACAAGGCGTTCCAGAATTTGACCTCAAATTAAAAATAGGATGTGTTTGCATGATCATTAGGAATATATCATTTAATGATAACCTTGTCAATGGCACGAGAGTTATTGTTACTAATACATCGCCCCGTTTAATTACTGTGCGAAAACCGGGAGAAGACGAAGAGTATTTGATACCTCGAATTCTATTCAAAGCACCAGTACATAAAAACTCTCCCTTTGAAATGATTCGCAGGCAATTTCCCTTGGTATTGAGTTATTGTTTAACAATCCATAAAGCACAAGGACAGACGATTAATCGTGTTGGGGTCGATCTTAGATCAGACGTTTTTAGCCACGGACAGTTATACGTAGCACTAAGTCGCGTGCGAGAACGTAATGACATAAAAATATTAGTACACAAAGATCGCATTATAAACGGCAAGCCGTACGCTAATAACGTAGTCATACCTGAACTGATATCTTAATTTGGCGCCTCTTCATCGGATTGAATGCCTGCTAATATGCTGTTATGACTGTACTTGTATCCCTGTTTTATTTTATCTTGTAGTTTTTTTTAATGACATTTTAGTTAAAAAAAAAATTGTAGTAAGTGTTCAGTTTTTCAGTTTACGAAGATAAAGTTCCATTTTTTTTGTTAAAGTAGTGTATCATTTTAGGTAGTTTGATTTTGTTGTTTGAGTAGTAGTTACGAGTACTCAAGTAGAATGTGAAATTTATGTTTCAAAAAACAGTGTTCCGTTTTATTTGTAATGTAGTAAGTAGGTGGATGCAAGGCCAATGTTCGTTGGACATGCCCGGTTTTTAATTAAAGGATATTAAATTGAGCTTTTTAAATTGTAACTTGGTGTACCAAACTGTACCAAATATGATTTATATAAAAAAACTTGCATCGCGTGTAATTATGTCCACCTAACACTGGGTACCACGTTAAAAAACACGCGCCTTCAGCCGTACCTCAAAAAGACCCGTTTCACATACATATGGTAGTAATTATGTACGTAAAACTGGCCCTAAGGTGGTGTGGAAAACGGTGGTATATATTAAAATTAACTAATTCGTAGATAGTAATCGTTGAAGTAGAATAGATAAATAATGTATCATTTTGTTTGTGCAAGTATTCACTGGTGTTAGTATTGCTGCGAACACTCGTGTATCTACGGGGAAGCGCCGAAGAAGTCACAAAGAGAGCCATTACTTCCAGTAAGAAGAACCACTGCAACTGCAAGACGATGTCATATTTACTAGGTATAATAAAGTTTCTATTAGGCAGACTTATGAATATAAATATTGTGCTACATAAATAATAATTATTGTGCTACATTGTATCTGAAATTCAATGTTCTATTTGTCAAGGGAAATGCATGTAGTTACGGGGCATAACGCTATCGATTTAAAAATATGAACATGATGGAGAACATTTTTATGCATTTAAATAATGTTACAGGTGCCTAAGAGTTAGAACACTTGTGAAGCCTGCGGGTGCAAGTACTTCCCCTACAAGTTACTATACAGTAAGAGGAGGTGGAGCTGCGCAGCCTTGAACAGCACGAAGCATGGCTGGCGTGCAACCGCTGTGACGACGATGCGAGCAGCTTACGCACATAATTAAGAGCTGCGGGATGAAGATTATTCCAAATAACAGTAACAGAATCACATGGTGAGACAGACGCTTTTGCATTATATTACGATGGCATGACGCAACTGACTAACATTGAATATTTGTGGTAAGTATAACACAAGAGCATGGCGCGCGCGATTGACAAAACGCTTGCTTAGTTGGTGTCAGCGTCAGATCTGAAAGGCTGCGCAAACAACTGGAGGCAATAGCAGATGTAATAGGTCAAGACAATTGAGACAGTCTTGGCCTCAGATGTATGAGAACAGTGTGACCAATCCATTGCATCTCTTACTCCACTGGGGTGGGTCTTCACGTACAAAGCGGGTATTATAGTCAGGCCAGTATGTATTTGACAGTCTATTACTGTAGCCACATAAGCACAGAAATGGATTGAAAATTAAATACAATAAATAATGACAAGTACATCACCCAAATTGTATAATCATTACATTACTATTTACAGTTTCGACACGGTTGAAGGCCTCTTCAAGTCCAGAGTTGCGATGAAGTACCTACCTACATTGTAGATGGAATTTCGAGCTACAACGGTGGACCTCCAACTACTGCGCCGCTGTAGACGTCTTCTACACAGAAGCTACGGACTCAGTACCACCGATAAGACTTTGGTAAGATATTCAATCAGAGTAAAATCTTTTCATAATTGTTCTTGGGAATCTATTATTGTCATGTTTAGTTGTTTACCCAATATTATACGAGTTAACCAACAAACTATAAACAGCTTATTCTATAATTCCCTTCGTCAATCCCCTGCAAAGGACCTACCAACCGTTGCATAACCAATGTCTAAGATGATATAGATCGTGTTTGATTTTTAATTTATTGCCAAAAGATAGAATAAATCATAACGATTATTTTCGTTTCTTTCTAGGACAACTCGTCTGCGGGATATTGCTGCGAACACGTATAAAGAAGAAAAATAAATGATTAATTACCTAATTAATTATTGTTCATATTGCTTTCATAATTCCAGAAATGTTTAAAACATTAAATATTTTAAGATTCATTATCGAATTTTATTTGTTGCAGTAAACAGTAACAGTAAATACCAAGTAACTAACAATAGTAACTTTATCAAAACCCGTTCAGCCGTTTCAATACTAATTACTGTAACATACCAGACAGTTAAGTTAAATGTTTAAGTTATTCCCACGAACCTAGAATATTTTCGTGCATGTACATCCTAGGCTAGGTCTGCGGTAATTCCAGCACCCAAATCAAACCAAAGTCAACGGTTTATATTTTATTCGACTTCAAGCGAAGGTAGGTGATTAGGTAGGCAATTATAATAACGCCATGTAGGTAGCTTGTTACAAACAAGTTATCTAGGTATGATAGGTAGGCACGACAACGCCGTGTAATAGTACATTACTGCCGCGGTCTGTAATGACTGCGTTGCTAGCTGCGATGAATGATAGCTGAGTGAGAGCGCAGCGTAGCGCAGGTCCAGGTCATCACAGCGTGGTCAGCATTGCAGCCCTTGATGGACAAGCTGGAATAAAGGCCGAGATCGAAAGTTGAGCCCTTTAAATTTTTTTCCTGTGCACAAATACTTGTCCTGTCACGGAAATCGAACCCGCTGCCTCCAGGTTATGAGCCGACCTGCTCTGCCACCCCACCATGGAGGCCAAATGTCAATTTTTGACAGATGTCAAATGTCAATTTTTGACAGATGTCAAATGTCAATTTTTTGACAGATGTCAAATGTCAATTTTTGACAGATGTCAAACGTCAAATTTTTTCCAACCTACCCAATGCGACGACGAGCGAAGCGAGTTAGTTTACTGTAGTTTGGTATAAGTGGACGGTCACGATCAACACTTGCACCTGCACAATTGTGTGCAGGTGCAAGTGTGCCGGTTGCGACCTGCTAATGGTGCCAATGACGCTGTCAAGTCAAACAAGATGGCCGCCATGCACAAGTCAGATGAATTATCATTTTCTTTGATAGATACCGCAGTTTTGTACAAGTACTTGCAAAATTTAAAGTTTAGCTCCAAGTATAGCGTTTTGAACAAATGGAACGCCACGAAAACACCCACGCGGGCCGCTCGCGGCCCGCGCACGGGGCAAAATACTAGTTACTATTACTATAAAATTGGATACCCATGAGTGACTGACTGACTGATGATTGACATAATTGATCTCAGCTCTCAGAAGTGGTCAGTCAAAACTGAGTATGAGGCTGTATAGTGATGGGTCATGTCACCCCAGGAAAAATCTGACATTACCAGAAAATCGTCTCTGAGATGGAACAGGTCAACGGATCTCGAAAACGACAAGAGATATGGGGGTCCAGTTTTAACTAATGTTGGAGTAGACCCTGGGATGTTTCCAGAGAAATGAAAAAAATGGGGGCCCCCGAACAAAAAACGGTGGCCCCCATACAAAATTGAAACGCTCATAATTCGGCAACGGTAAGAGGTATGTGGGTGGTGCTCGACCAAATGTCATAGAGGATGACGGGGGCTGTCAGATGGTTGTCATGAAAATCCAAGATGGCGGATTCAAAATGGCGGCCATTTTGAAAGTTGGTCCGATCGGAGTGATTTTTTGCATTGGGGGGTTTTCGGGGCCGCAGATTCGATATTTCAAAAAAAATTTTGGATTCCGCCATTTTTAAAGATGGCTGCCATACAAATTTTTTTTTTCATTTTTGACGCATTGTTTCTCGACACCTATGGAAAATTTTGAATGTCTTTGTTGTGTTTTGTGTCCAGATGATCGAGGTGTCTTCAAAAAAATTCGCGACCTGGTCTTCCGAACTTCGGTCACTCGGACGGTCAACGGCCTGGCCAAACCATAAAAGATAGATCATGTGCGTTTTAAGGAATGTCATAGCAAACCCTGGGACGATTTTGGAGATGTCAAAAAAAATTCAAAATGGCGGAAAAAAAAATCCGCCATACAAATTTTAACCATAAATGACGGCGAAACTATGACACTTTAGTATAAAGAGCTCGAACTAATATTAGTTGGAGGTCAGAGGGGAAGATTGCGAAAAATTTTTTTTTTCAAAATGGCGGAAATTTTGGCCGCGGCGGAAAAAAAAGTTTCACCGATCCGGATGAAAATCGATATCTGGGGGTCCCCAAGGATGATGATCAACATTCTGTAATCAAATTTTGACATGTGTCAACTTTCAATGGGGCTGCCATACAAAGGTGCTTTTATTGAAATATCAACTTTGCTTTTTTGCGCCTCCGTTGCGAGTGATTTAGAAAAGTCGTTCCTGGGGATCAAGTATAGATATTATAAGGGTAAGAATGCAATATCAGTGAAATCAATTTTTTTCAAGATGGCGGCTGTAGACGTACCGACTCATAGTAAAAGTTGTCCGATCCGAATGAAAATCGATATCTGAAAATCCCACGGTACACTTGGTAGGAATGTGTAAAAACTTTTTTGATTCCGCCATTTTGAAATATTGCGAACATGCAATTTCACTTTTTTAGGATTTTTAATTCGCAAATAACACCGAAACTGTGAGACTTTTGTAGGGAGGGTTTGTTCTAATATTGTACAGTTTTGAGAGGGGCATACAGTGAAAAAGAATGTTTTTCAAAATGGCGGTCCATTGGTCCGCGTCCGAAAATAAAGAAGCTCCGATCGGGATGTAAATCGATATCTGGGGGCCCCAAAGGATGCTGATCAACATGGTTTGGTCAAATTTTGACATCTGTCATTTTTTAATATGGCCGCCGTATATACTATTATCAAAATTGCTGTTTTCCGTTTTATTGCCTATGGTACAGTTTTGGAAGGAGATAGTTGTAATTTTGACAGATGTCAGTGTGACAGATGTCAAACGTCAAAATTTTGACAGATGTCAAATTTTTTGATAGATGTCAAATGTCAATTTTTTTCCAACCTACCAAATGCAACGACGAGCGAAGCAAGCACCAAGTATACTGTAGTTTGGTATAAGTGGACGGTCACGACCAACACTTGCACCTGCACACTTGCACCGTGTGCGGGCCGCGTGCGGCCCGCGCACGGTGCAAGTGTGCCGCTTGCGACCTGCGCACTGTTCTAATACCGCTGTCAAGTGTAGACAGATGTCAGTTTGATTGATTTTAAATGTCAAACTTTTGACAGATGTCAATTGTCAAATTTTTTGACAGATGTCAAATTTATTGACAAATATCAAATGTCAATTTTTTGGACAGATGTCAAATGTCAATTTTTTTTCCAACCTACCAAATGCGGCGATGAGTGAGTTAGTTTATTGTCTCTCATTGGTATAATTGGACAGTCACAACTAACACTTGCACCTGCACACTTGCACCGTGTGCGGGCCGCGTGCGGCCCGCGCACGGTGAAAGTGTGCCGCTTGCAACCTGCGCACTGTTCTAATACCGCTGTCAAGTGTAAACAGATGTCAGTTTGATTGATGTCAAATGTCAAACTTTTGACAGATGTCAAATGTCAAATTTGATGACAGATGTCAAATTTATTGCCAATGTCAAATGTCAATTTTTTGGACAGATGTCAAACGTCAATTTTTTTTTCCAACCTACCAAATGCGGCGATGAGTGAGTTAGTTTATTGTCTCTCATTGGTATAATTGGACAGTCACAACTAACACTTGCACCTGCACACATGCACCGTGTGCGGGCCGCGTGCGGCCCGCGCACGGTGCAAGTGTGCCGCTTGCAACCTGCGCACTGTTCTAATACCGCTGTCAAGTGTAGACAGATGTCAGTTTGATTGATGTCAAATGTCAAACTTTTGACAGATGTCAATTGTCAAATTTTTTGACAGATGTCAAATTTATTGACAAATATCAAATGTCAATTTTTTTGACAGATGTCAAATGTCAATTTTTAGGACAGTTGTCAAATGTCAATTTTTGACAGGTGTCAAACGTCAAATTTTTTCCGACATACCCAATGCGACGACGAGTGAAGGGAGTTAGTTTATTGTAGTTTGGTATAAGTGGACGGTCACGATCAGCACTTGCACCGCGCACGGTGCATGTGTGCCGGTTGCATCCTACTCATGGTGCAAATGACGCTGTCAAGTCAAACAAAATGGCCGCCATGCAAAGTCACGCGCATTATCATTTTCTTTGATAAATACGGCAGTTTTGTACAAGTACTTGCAAAATTTAAAGTTTAGCTCCAAGTATAGCGTTTTGAACAAATGGAACGCCACGAAAACACACACGCGGGCCGCTCGCGGCCCGCGCACGGGGCAAAATACTAGTCTTATATATATGAAGCTAAAGAACGGTGACAGATGATTCACTGACTGACTGACTGATTCACTGACATGAATGTTCTGGTCGGAAGGAGCCATCGGACGACTTGGCAATGTACTAGAGATGTGTACGGATAGGTCCGAAGGCAAAGAATAAATTGTATCAGCATCAGAAAGTCGTCTCCAAGGTGGAACACCAGATCAGATCTCGGAAACGGTAAGGCCGACCAAAAAAGTGTTTCTATAGAAAATGTAGAAAACCCTGGTTATATACCAGATAAACAATAAAAAAAGGTACCTCCCATACAAAAAAACATATTTTTCATACAAAAACCGAAAACCGGAAGTACGTCACAACAAGCTTTAGCGTAAAATACATTTATAGCGACATTTTAATGAAAACCCATGGCAATAAATAAAAAAATAATAATGAAATCATTTTGGGTAGGTATAATACAATATATTTTAATTAGAAACCTTAATTGAATTGATTTGATCCGATTGAATATATCGCGTTCTGACGTCATCGACACATTAGAAAGTGTGAGCGAGATGTCTAAATGCCATGTACTGAAGGAACGATAGAGAAAGAATATGGCGCCCCATATATATTATTATAATTTTGACATCTGACAGTGACTTGACATGGCGTCAATTTTGACATTTGACAGTGACTTGAGGTGGCGTTACATTTCTAAGATGTCGTTCCTGTCATTCATAATAAATAAATAAATAAAGTATAATAAATTCGTTGTATAAACTCAAATACTCATTTATTGATACATGGCTGCAGTAGTCATCCAGCACTTGCGAATCGTTTTCGTAACATTTACTACCCAAAAGAAACCAAGTAAGTACCTTGTTAGGATTACCAAAAGGAAAAGTTGAATCCATTTGAAGCATAATGAGCATGCAAAGTTTTGAAAATAAAGAAATGGCCATGACAATAGAGATCACAACAGCAAGAGCTCAGACACATAAACTAACACATTAATCATGTCATTGACTTTTTGATTGGTATATAATGCTACACTGATGTGATGTTCAGATCACTCATTACGCAAGGAACTTCTGTATTATAATAATTTGATATAAGTATTGGCAAGTATAAGGCAAAAATACTGTTGTTCAGCTCAAGCTAACTGTATAAAAAAATACCACATTTTTCACATAAGAATATGCTACACTAAAGTTGTTGGCAATGTGTTTTTTTTAATTCTCAAAGCTTGTTGGGGAAAATGTGTGAATAAAAGCTTAGCAGATACAGACCTTTTATTTCAAGTGGAAAATGTTAATTTTATTTCTTTACAGTTTTTATTTGATGAGCCTGATAAAGTATACCCACAAAACAGGACACATCAAACAAAGGAAGAAATACATATGTGATCAAAATGATTACCAAAACCCGAACACACAAGTAAACTGCTACAAGTTACAATATGTGAAAACTTACCCATACCTACCTGTGATAATTGGAAAATGAGAAAAGGTATAAATTGTACACATGGACCAATTTTAAGTAACATAAATTCATTTCAAATTATTCAGATAACTTTACTTACTATACTATGGTAATAAATGTTTTAATGAAAAGCAAATGATTGCTAGATTCTATCCATAAAGTAAGTATTAATACATACCTTCTCTCATTTTCAGGGCCTACCTAAATAAGATCTAAAAAAACAAGAGCTCAGTGCAGGATTTTCATTAAGGACAGAGATGAAAAACTCGAGTTTAGTTTCTGGTGCTTCAGTTTAACCAAAATGATCAGGTAAATATTGTTCCCTGTGTAGGATGCTACCTTTTAGGAGAATAATTTTTAATTTGAGTCAGGTTTTGACTTGCTACTTTTTTAGCCGCGGGGAGCCGATGGATGCCGGAGGCGAGCAGCCGCTCAAGGTGGCGCGCTCTGGGGGAGGCCTATGTTCAACAGTGGACGTCTTCAGACTGTTAATGATAATGATGATGATCTTTTTAGCACCTATATACCTACTCCATATCCATACAACCGGGTATTGCCCGTGGTCCACCTGCGTGTACCACGGGTAACTATTTTTTAGATTTTTTCTTCCCGTGGTCACCATAAATGGGAGAAACTGGTGCATATTTTGTTTACTGATTTACTTTGTGGAATGAAATAGTGGGTATGTCAGCTTGGCCTTCAGTTTTATTAACCTGTATACTATTAGGTAGGTTACTGCATTATATGTCAAGTAATTAAACCTATTCATGTGATCATGTGTTTCATTATTTTCACTTTCCTATTATGTAAACTATGTCAAATTTAAGTAAAAGAAATGTATTTTTAAGATGTTGTCTTATTGTGTCTTGTGAGGTGACATACTTATTTGTAGGTACATTACACACACACACACCACACACCCCGGACATTGCCCGTGGTCCACCTGCTCAGTTCATTTGGGTGGAACACGGACACTTTTTCTTGTCCGTAGACCACGGGCACATTTTATTGAAAGGTAAGTAGGTAAAGAAGGTATATTTATTGTGTGAGAAAGTGAACAACCCAACTATTTTGCTAGCTAGATAGGTACTTGCTAAATTTAAAGAAAGAGTTTGCTTAATGTAAATAGTTTTACCCAATCCAATAATTCTTCATTATACCTATGACATGATTTGCTGAAGCTAGCTAGCCTCTATTCTAAATAATGGGAAGTCCAGTGTTCACAATCATCTGGGTGCAATTATTTACCTCTACATGGCTTTTTGGATTTGGACAATAAAAACACATTGAAATAGTTTATTACATTTCAACAATCCAATTAAATACTTATAAAATTGTATTATTAGGTACTGATTAATAATCTTGTAATAGTGCAGTAGAACTATCTTGACTTAAAATTGTGTTGGTTCTGTTTGTCATCTGTAAAAAATAACTAGGTATTAGTATATCAGTTTCTCATGGTAATGGATTTGATTTGTAAATTCATTTTTATTTAAGACTAATTTTTATTTCTGTTTCTTTCAGGTTGTTGGTATGGAGTTGGTGGCTTAAAACTTATAGCTTTAAGGTAGTGGTATTAGATTAGTACCTAAGTAGTAAAAAAACATAGCATTTTAGGGGATTACTTACTAAGTCACAACTAGACCAGCTGATTAAACAATTATCATATAATTATTGTATATTGTTTTTGTTTGTTTCTACTTACCTATATTGTAGATTGAGTGGCGAATGTCCCTTAAGTAAATTGGGTCAATTCTATGGCTGTCAATTGAGTAATAATTTTTTAGCTTGTTTGTTTTTCACCTGTAACAAATTAATAAAAACGATATTTAAGTTCACCCTTTTGTTTAATTTCTGAAAATTTAAGGTGTCAGTATCTCACGTTTCTTCAGATAGACCAACAAATGTATTGTAATTGGTAATTGTAGTTGAAGTTTTAAGGAGCGAACGGTATTCACGTGCACAAACCGCTGAACACAGGCTTCACCCATAAAATTCCACTTTGGAACGCTTATCATGAGAGTTTTTGCCATAATCACCACGCTTGGCAGGTGGCTTGGTGATGGCAGACAAACATAGGTGTTTAGTTGGTAACCTGTAAAAAGTTAGGGCTTCAAATATTAGACAGATGATAACAACTTATATTTACTATTTACACCTGTAGCTTTCAGTTGAATTGTGCTTGTTTATTTCTTATCTAATGTTTTATGAAAACGTGAAAAACAGCAGACGATTTGTTCTAATTGGACATTGTTATTGGAGAGAAAATCTTCATTCTATAAAGTGTAGGTACTACCTAGACTTATAATTCTCTCAGGAATAAAATTTGCTGTACGGTGATCGTGCTTGCTTACGACGCATAGTCTGTCCCCCAAAGTATATTCAGATAATTTTGCCTGGGACTTAACTGAAGTTACTTATTGACTTATAATTAATTCTGCTGAAACAAAATTAAAACACAAGATATCAAAACAAAACATTGTCAAGTAGGGTTGTTTTGATACCAGTAAATACGAGTATTGAGTACTTACTCGTATTTACTGGTACTTTTCTTTCGATACCAAGTACCTTTTTATACTTACTTGGTATCGGAAAGAAAGTACTTGTATCGGATCGAATCAATGCTGCTAAGTCAAAACAGGACAGAAACAGAATCGTCAAAAATTCAATGCCAAGCAGATTTATTTTGCCATAGCATATTTCGCTTTAAAGAAGCATAGTATGGCCTAACTTTAAGTCAAGTAGCCGTTATACGGTAGTTGTTATACTTAATTATAATAAATAAGATTATAACGAATCTTTCTCGCGATTTTATGATATTCGGTATCGGACAGAAAGTACTGGTATAGGAAAGAAATCGATACCTACTCATATGAGTAGGTATCGATACTTTGGTGGTATCGGAACATCCCTATTCACAAGGCACAGACTAGGGATGTTACGCAAAGAGTATATAATTTACACACGTAATGAAGGCACAGACCACAGAGTACTTTTTTATATACGGAAAGCGCATATTTTCTTTGAGTCCATCGTTAAGCATTCAGCGCCTTGTGTAAAAAGAAATGAATTTAAAATTTAAAAAAATCTATGATAAACTGAACGGGGTCTAGCAAAGATCCCAGCGTGAGGCGCTAATGCCCCACGCTAACTCCAAAATGTATGGGAATGACAGCTCCTGTGCGGATAACTTTTCCGCAGCTAATGTCATCCCCATACATTTTGGAGTTAGCGTGAGGTGATAACGACTCAAAAAATAAAAGTCATCGACTGACAGTCTGACACTGACAGTCTCTCTGACAGTGTCGGAGTGACGACATATAACGTCAACCACGTCAACGAATGGATGTTGATCCTCTTCCATAAGACAAAAAAGGAATAAAACGAATGAAATTAATCCTAACTAACACGACAGAAAAAAACCTACGAAAGACTAGGCGGTATAGTCTCACGCACAGACCTGTCAGGTACAGATCTGTGGTCTCACGACTTTAGCCTGCCCAATAAATATATACTATTGTGCCGCATTTGGCGGAAACAGTAGCCGATTTAAAAAAAATGTATCATTCTATACTCTATTCGTGAAGTTGGACGATGTTAAGAAATACGATAGTGTAGTAGGGTAAAGTGCGGTTTAAACGCTGCGCAGTAGCAAAAATAATATGTGCGCGAGAAGAGGTAAGTGGAGTGCGCAGCGTGCACTTCACAGCTGCCATTGAGTTTTGTTTCACTGTTTACTTCGTGCTAGCTTTCTCGCCTCGCTTCGGCCAACTTCTGGCATTGGAACTTTCAGAAGTCGGCCGAGGCGAGGCGACCTCACACGAGCACGAAGTACCCTTCCACACGCGTATTTCTTAATATCGTCCAACTTCACAAATAGTGTAGAGGATACTTTATACTTTGATTTGTCTTTGGTCATGAAGTTGACTTTCCAAGCAGTGTAGTGGCCGCTTAAGATAATAGTGTTAGTGTTCTGTCTGTGGTAGTAAATTATATACCTTTACTATACTCTTTGCACAGATTACTATTTTCGGCAAGCAATGGCGCAGACGCAGAGATGAAAATTGTATCTAAATTAGTTCATTTCGCAGACGCCCATTGCATTTGTACCGTAGAATATATATTAATCTAGGTATTTCTGTGAGTGCTTATTAGCTGAACTGTGAGTATTAGTAAATAATGTATTTTTGTGCTAAGCATCATTGTATGTACAAACGCAAAAGTATATCGTAAAACGTACCTACAAGTAGCATCCACTACTTGTTCTATGAATATCGTATTCACCTAATTACTGTTTCGATGTTTATAATCATCTTTTTTCCGTTTACCTCATGTTTTCAAAATGTTATGAAAAATCTAACCTAAAAATAATACGAAACTCGCACGAGGAACTCCAACGTTTCTAAAGGAATGTTCGGTTGTTCCCAACTGTAACCAATCTGTGCTCTGATTTTCAATTTAATCGGCTCCGTTCTATTATTATCGGAGTAAAGTATCCACTACTGATAATGTATTTCAATTTCAGATATGCCTGGTCAGCCGCAGAAACGGCACCATGCAGAAGTGTACACCCTGTGTTTACAGGATGCACATAATACCCTATGCAAAGACCAAATTTCTGAAAATGGCTCCCCACCAGAAGGGTGTCAAAAGATTTTGTCGGGAGCTCAGGATAAAAAGAATATAGAGGTAGAGATAATTCATTTATCCAGTTGAATGCTGATGTTTTGCATATTAATTGATTAACAATTCAAAGCTGTATTGTATGATCATGTGTGCATTTGACATTCCTTCCCTGAATCAATCTAAACTTGAACTACATAACTATGTCAATACATAGTGTTATTAATTATTAAAATATATTCTCCGTCAGTGATCTAATAAGTGAACTTTATTTTTAAAAAGAAAAATGTTGTCTATTTACTATTTATGTATTATTATTTAGATTTGGTCTGTGTCCATTTTATTAATAGTAAAAAAAACTAAATAGCTATATATTAAAGAGGATTAATTTATCTTACAGTACAACTTGAATACTCCCCTGATAAAAAAAACGTACAAGGACCAGCTCAGATATGATAGAGATTTCACCAGACCCAACCAGCTTCTCGGAATTTAGAAAGGTAAATATATATTTTACACAGTCATCTTCACATCACAACATTATGTTCTTGAGATGTTGAATCCAGCTATGTATTGAAAACAGTGGCCATCATTTTGAACAATCGGTCAGTTTAGGTATTAGGTACATAACTGTAGGGAAGGCAGGAAGAAAGAAATAATTATTTATAAGAATTTTCACAATGTAGGTATATTTTTTATAAGCAATTTTTGAAGTAATGTTCTCATTGAAGTATGGACACTTTTCTTTTAAAAAAAAAACAATTTTAATTATCTTGATTACTTAAAGTAGTTAGTTGTTAAAAGTTTGAGGATATGTTGTAGAAACTTTTAAAGACTACCTACTTTAAGTAATCAAGATATTTAAAATTGTTTTTTTTCTTTTAAAGAAAAAGTGTCAAGACTTCAATGAGAACATTGCTTCAAAATTGCATTTAAAAAATGTACATTGTGAAACTTCTTTTAAATAATTATTTCTTTCTTCCTGCCTTCCCTACAGTAACAATAAGAAATATTTTGCCATATGGCAAACTTAAGTAAAGAGCTAACTTTTGAGAGGCTCATTCACTCTTGACCTGAAAAGACCCAGGTGGAAACACTGTTGCTGGAAGAGTGTTCCAGTCCCTGACCGTTCGGACTACAAATGACTCAGCAAAACACTCATTGCGGACTTGTGGTACACTAACAACATAAGAATGTGAAGAATCACCAAGCCTTGTAGTTCTATGATGGAAAGGGGATGATGGAATGAGCTAATGTTAAGAGTTAATTAGATAGGAGAAGTTATTCACTGTCACTGCTATATGTTGCTGGTAAAAAGCAGTTAGAAATTTCGGATTTCCCCCCTGGGCCATAGGCTGGGTATGCCCATGTCTATCAGGATTACCCGTATTGCTGCATTGGTCATGCATGCTATCACAATACGTCAATACTGCCGCAACATGTTAGACACTTTATGATATGATGACGTCACTCATCGCTAAATGGAACAAATGCCAGAGCCTATAGTTTCATCATCATCATCATCAACAACAACAGCCTGAAGACGTCCACAGCTGAACATAGGCCTCCCCCAGAGCACGCCACCTTGAGCGGCTGCTCGCCTCCTGCATCCATCGGCTCCCCGCGGCTTTCACCAGGTCGTCGGTCCACCGAGTGGGGGGGGCCAGTGGTGCAACAAATATAGGGATAACCAACGTCAAAGTATGACGAATATTCCATGGTGGTTTGATAAAGATCGGCTTCAATAATTTTTTAATTCATTGCGCAATGCTTGTGGAACGTTTCATATTTATTGAATCCTCAAATACTTACAAATATACATTTTTATTTCTTTCTAGGACAGTCGATTTGTGACCGATCAACACCGGCTGCGGCGCCAGGAAGTAAAAAGGAAGAAAATATAGCAAATCTACCCGCGATAGGGAATAACGCTTTGGGGGCGTACTGTGAGCTCTTAGCGCTATTCAAAACAGCCTATAACTGGATCGCTTTGTTTTCGATTTTTTTGACACTCGATCCAGTATAGGGTCTGTTTTGAATCACACTAAGAGTTCACAGTACGGCCCCAGGTCTAAATAGGCCTTTGTGTAGGTACCTATCTAGGTGTTAAAGAAAGTAATGAGTTTACTGTATCTTATTTAAGTAAAAGAAATGTATAAATAATCAGTAAAAGTAAACAACCTACCCATGTTTATCTGTAAATAAGAGATAATTAAAAAGTACCATAACATACCAAAATGTGCGTTCAAAAGAAAACATTGAAAATGTTAAAGGGTGTGTATAAATACAAATAGTTTAATGCAAATCAGTAATTAGGTTACATCAGGTGAGCTCTGCCTTTTGCTTTAGTTATTAAACTGTGTTGTAAAAGGCAGGGTCTTCTCATAATTTATCTAGAACTATATGTTTTACAATAGTAGACCATATTTTGTATTTACTTATAATACCTACCTATAAATCTAAAATTGAACATTTTATATTATTTAACCTCTTAGCCTACATTATAATGATTCAAAGAATATCATCAAAAGTTTCTGAGGATTATTGTCTACTGCACGGTTTTGCTACAGAAATCCATTATATATATATATAAGACAAGGCAAGCTATTAAATTATGTAACAATTTGTTTAGCATATGAAAGTGTTATTTAAGTACATAGTAAATAAAATAAGTTATGTAGAATATTAGGTAGGTACTGCATTTTAAGTCAAGTAATTAATCCTATCCATGTAAAATGTTTTTCCACTGTTGTATTATGTAAGCTATGTCAAATGTAAGTAAAAGAAATGTGTTTTAAAGAGTTTCGTCTTATTGTGATCTGGTATATGGTAAGGTAATATGATTGGTTTGGCGACTTACTTCTTTGTAGGTACAAATACCTGCTCAGTTCATCTGGGTTTCACGTCAGTCCACTGAAGTCGCTGAAGCTGTCAACTAATTTTATCCATTTTAAATTGACTGAAAAAATAAGATCTTGAGTTCTCCCAATTTTTACATTATATAAGTAGGTAATTTTGACAGATGTCAGTGTGACAGATGTCAAACGTCAATTTTTTTTTCAACCTACCAAATGCGGCGATGAGTGAGTTAGTTTATTGTCTCTCATTGGTATAATTGGACAGTCACAACTAACACTTGCACCTGCACAGTTGCACCGTGTGCGGGCCGCGTGCGGCCCGCGCACGGTGCAAGTGTGCCGCTTGCGACCTGCACACTGTTCTAATACCGCTGTCAAGTGTAGACAGATGTCAGTTTGATTGATGTCAAATGTCAAACTTTTGACAGATGTCAATTGTCAAATTTTTTGACAGATGTCAAATTTATTGACAAATGTCAAATGTCAATTTTTTGGACAGATGTCAAATGTCAATTTTTTTTCCAACCTAGCAAATGCGGCGATGAGTGAGTTAGTTTATTGTCTCTCATTAGTATAATTGGACAGCCACGACTAACACTTGCACCTGCACACTTGCACCGTGTGCGGGCCGCGTGCGGCCCGCGCACGGTGCAAGTGTGCCGCTTGCGACCTGCGCACTGTTCTAATACCGCTGTCAAGTGTAGACAGATGTCAGTTTGATTGATGTCAAATGTCAAACTTTGACAGATGTCAAATGTCAAATTTTTTGACAGATGTCATACGTCAAATTTTTTCCGACATACCCAATGCGACGACGAGCGAAGCGAGTTAGTTTACTGTAGTTTGGTATAAGTGGACGGTCACGATCAGCACTTGCAAGTGTGCCGTTTGCGACCTGCGCACTGTTCTAATACCGCTGTCAAGTGTAGACAGATGACAGTTAAACAGATGTCAAATGTCAAAATTTTGACAGATGTCAAACGTAAAATTTTTGACAGATGTCAAATTTCAATTTTGGACAGATGTCAAATGTCAATTTTTGACAGATGGCAAACGTCAAATTTTTTCCAACCTACCCAATGCGACGACGAGCGAAGCGAGTTAGTTTACTGTAGTTTGGTATAAGTGGACGGTCACGATCAACACTTGCACCTGCACAATTGCACCGTGTGCGGGCCGCGTGCGGCCCGCGCACGGTGCAAGTGTGCCGGTTGCGACTTGCTAATGGTGCCAATGACGCTGTCAAGTCAAACAAGATGGCCGCCATGCACAAGTCAGATGAATTATCATTTTCTTTGATAGATACCGCAGTTTTGTACAAGTACTTGCAAAATTACAAGTTTAAAAAACACAAGTATAGCGTTTTGAACAAATGGAACGCCACGAAAACACACACGCGGGCCGCTCGCGGCCCGCGCACGGGGCAAAATACTAGTCTCCCTCTATAATCTTAAAAAACGGTGACAGATGATCTAGTGACATGAATGTTCTGGTAGGAAGGAGCCATGGGACGACTTGGCAATGTACTAGAGATGTGTACGGATAGGTCAGGAGGCAAAGAATAAAATGTGTCAGCATCAGAAAATCGTCTCCATGGTGGAACACCAGGTCGGATCTCGGAAACGGTAAGGCCGACCAAAAAAGTGTTTCTATAGAAAATGTAGGAAACGCTGGTTATATACCAGATAAACAATAAAAAAAGGTACCTCCTATACAAAAAAACATATTTTTCATACAAAAACCGAAAACCGGAAGTACGTCACGCGCTTGTACCTACTTAGTTGCAAGGAATATTTTCCATAGACATTATTATATAGTGATATTTTAATACAAACCCGCAGAAATAAATAGAAAAACAATAAAGAACGTATTTTGCTATTGTCTATTGCGTCGAAACGGATAAAATATTTGGTATAATATAAATTGACTACATCAAAACCGTACATAGACAGTCGTATGTTCCAGTCCTGTCATCCAGTAAGACACTTTATTACTATCAGCATAATGTCGATAATTGTATGGAATAGGATGGCCCCATACGGCAAACTTCAGTTCGGTGCTCGGGAATGTGCAGCAAATGTGACCGCTTGTGGTAGATTTCTGCCATTTGGTGGATTTAACTTTGGTACTTTTTAATTTTTACATATCAAATATAATAGTTACCTTATATCAAATATAATAGTTACCTTACCCAAACTCTTTGTTTTTTATCTTATGTTTATTAGCAAATCGCAATCCTGTTTTGCGCTCACGCCAAATTTAAAGAAAATAAATTAGAAGCATTTTTTATTAATATTATGTATGTAAAATCCATAAATCCATGAATCAATGCTTTGATTAACATTTTTCTCGTTTTTAGTGTTCCGTACCCAAAGGATAAAACGAACCCTATTACTAAGGCTCCGCTGTCCATCCGTCTGTCTTTCTGTCCGTCTGTCACCAGGCTGTATCTCATGAACCGTGATAGTTGGACAGTTGAATTTCTGTTTCTGTTGCCGCTATAACAACAAATACTATTCTATACTATCATCAAACGGGATATTTTTGCTCATTTTATAGATAATGATACGGAACCCTTCGCGTGCGAGTCCGATTCGCACTTGGCCAGTTATATTATCGTATCTATCCGGATTTTGGATTCTTAAATTAATAATTCATTGGTTTTTTTTTTAAAGCCGTTGGCCGATTATAATTATTCTATAGTATCATCAAACGGGATATTTTTGTTCATTTTATAGATAATGATACGGAACCCTTCGCGTGCGAGTCCGATTTGCATTTGGCCAGTTATATTATCGTATCTATCCGGATTTTGGATTCTTAAATTAATAATTCATTGGTTTTTTTTTAAAGCCGTTGGCCGATTATGGCAGATTTCTAGCCTATTTAAGGTTAGGGCAGAATCTATAGTTTACAGATGGTGACACAGATCGGGTCTATGTTTGTTTGTTTGTAGGGATGTTCCGATACTACCAAAGTATCGATTCCTTCTCATATGAGTAGTACTCAAATCATGATTCGATACTACTCATATAAATACCCTACTAAACATATCGATACCATAAATACTTTTACTTTTCTCTCCAATACCAGTACTTACTATCCGATACCGAATAAAATCGTGAGAAAGATTCGTTATAATCTTATTTATTTTAATTAGGTATAACAACTACCTCTACTGTAGTGTACTGTGTGTGTTTGTGTGTATTAAATGTATTCGCCGCTTTGAATTAAATTGAAATTCTATTTAATCCTGCTTAAATTAAAAGTGGGGTTGTTTTAGCCCTGAGTATACATTAAAAAAATCACCTTTTTAGGCTATTTGACTTAAAGTTAGGCCATACTGTTTCTTTAAAGTGAAATATGTTGTGGCGAAAATAAAGTTGCTTGGCATTGAATTTTTGATGATTCTATCCTGTTTTGCCTTAGCAGCATTGATTCGATTTGAAACAAGTACTTTCTTTCCGATACCAAGTAAGTATCGAAAGAATGATTCGATGCTAAAAAGTACTTGGTATCGTAAGAAAAGTATCGAGTACTTTTTTCGTATGTACTGGTATCGAAACATCCCTATTTGTTTGTATTATTTTTGTTTTGTTCGAACTTAACACAATAGTCCAGCTTAATAGATTTTACATCACAAGTGCACGATAAAAGGTTAAACACATTCATTTGAGATTTTAATATTCATACTATGCCATGCATCAGATACAGAGTTCTGGACTACAAGAGCAAATAAGGTACTCTGGTGTACAAGAGGTTGGTGGCAGTAATTTGTTGGTCTTATCCAACAGCCTCTTGCAAAACATTTGCCGCAGCAGGGTCTACCTACTTAATAACATTTACTACACAAGAGAAACCAAGTAAGTACAAAACAGATTTCATCCAAAATGCATAATGAGCATGCAAGTTCAGTTCAGTATGTTTTGAAAATAAAGAAATCTTATCTTATTTTCAGGGCACATAAGAAATTGTCATGGCAATAGCAAAATAAACAAGAGCTCAGAGAAACACATCAAACAAAGGAAAAAAGTTTTTTGAAGACCGCAAGACTGTTGTACGGAGCCATATATTTCACCAATTAAACAGCTTACATTTTGCAAATGCACTGGAGTTCTACTAAGTACTTATTACTCTAAAGTGGGTGAATTCAAACATTTTTTTAATCCTCCAAGCCTGTTAATGAAATTGTGAATAAAAGCTAAACACCTATTTTAAGTGGAAAAAGTTAAAGAACTATTTTCTTTACAGTTTTTATTTAAAGAACTACCTGCCTGACAAAATTGCCCAACAACACACAAGTAGCAGTAGCTATATTAAAGTGCCTTGATTTGTGAATGAGTACATAGTAAATAAGTTATGTAGAATATTAGGTAGGTACTGCATTTTAATTAGGTCAAGTAATTAACCCTGTTTTACCCTATTCATGTAAAACTATTCATGTTATCATTATTTCCATTTTTCTATTATGTAAACTATGTCAAATTTAAGTAAAAGAAATGTGTTTTTAAGAGTTTGTCTCTTATTGTGACCTGGTATATGGTAAGGTGACATACTTCTTTGTAGGTACAAGTACCTACTCAGTTCATCAGGGTGGAACGCGGGCACTTTTTCTTGCTGTAGACTATGGGCACATTTTATTGAAAGGTAAGTAGGTGATGAAAGTATATTTACTGTATGAGAAAGTGAACAACCCAAAACTATTTTGCTAGCTAGATAGGTACTTGCTAAATGTAAAGAAAGAGTTGCTTAATGTAAATAGTTTTACCCAATCCAATAATTAATAGAGGTATGGTGCATGTGAGGTCTATTTTTAATTCCCACACATAGGTACACTCTGTATTCGCTGGGGGGTGGTTTGTGCAATAATTAAGAATAGTAGGTATCAACAGCCCCCCAGTGGGTGTTTGAGTGGGGACAACAAAAAATAACTTTTCAAAAAGAAACTGATAATCTTGCGGAAATAGGCCGTTGGTTGGGAAAAAGATTAGGTCAAAACAAATAAAGTAAGATATAACAAGACAAGTTTATAAAAAGGTACTCTGTGGTGGGGACCATAATATAGAACAATCTGAACAAAAGTATTGACTCATATCAGCAGCTGTAACACATTTTTTGACTATAGGTATATAATATTAGCCTCCCACTAGGTGGACCAACAATCTGGTGATAACCACAAGCAGCTGCTCAAAGTGGCACTCTGTGGGGGAGGCCTACGTTTAGCAGTGGACGTCTTCAGGCTGTTGATGATTTAATATTAGTAGTATAGTAAATAGGAGTAGGACAATAATCCCTGATTGCCACCCGGAGGCAACTGGGAATATACCATCCTAACACCACCAATGGGGGGGGGGGGGGGGGGGGGTTACACAATAATTATGAACATACATAAAAAGTTAGTTTCTTTTTATACAGATAAGTAGTATGTAGTAGTTATGCTGCCCTACATTAAACTAAAATGGCAAGTAAGTTCAATGGCTGTCTGTTCTATCATCAAAGTTTAGTGCAGACGGATATCAGTTTTTATGACTGGCATGACAGCTCAGTTGGTAATAGCTCTGCCTTCTGAACTGTAGGATGTGGGTTCGATTCCCATCCAGGACAAACATTAATGTGATGAACAATGGACATGTGTGTTTGTTCTGTGTCTGGGTGTTATATTGTATTCCATGTATGTATTTACAAACAAAAAAGTATCTATGTATTCAGTTAGCTGGTTCCCATAGTACAAGCTATGCTTAGTTTGGGGCTAGATGGCGCTATGTGAAATGTTTACACATATTTAAATAGCTTGTAGCTAGCTAACTTTATCCATTTTGACAGAATTAACCTATCATCTGATCCAGACTGAAAAAAGAAAACTAGAGTTTTCCTAATTTACATCATATGCCTAAGTAGGTACCTACTTAGTGAAAATATTTAACAAACCCACAATCATACAGGACTAATATGTCTGATCTACCTTAAACTTAATCAAAATCAAACTTTAATAAGTAAACCTACATTGAAAAAAAGAATCTATTGGATAGTAGCATTCTTCTCGGTCTATATTATAATGATGACTCTGATGGAAGCAGACCTATGTTTAGCAGTGGAAGTGTTCCGGCTGATGATGTGTTATTTTCCTTATTATCCTTATTTTCCAATATGAAAGTTCTATTTTGCTTAGGGTTTGTTTAGAAACTGGGGCATATTTATTGAACTATAGGTACAGTCATATTGTTGTTGCTGACTCCAGACCTCTTCCAGTGCCTCTTCCTGCTGACTACGTACTACAGATTGTCTTCTTTAATGATTCAGACAAGAAAACACATTTAAATCTTTTACTACATATTTTCATCAATAAATTCAAATAATCATAACATTTTATTATTAGGTAGGTACATAGTACTACTTACTGATTTATAATCTTGTATGTAAGTACATGATTTTGACTTGAAATTCTGTTTATTCTGGTTGTCAATCTGTAAAAAACAATTAGGTATTAACATCATTATAAATGTATAAGTTTCTTATGGTAATGGATTACATTTTATTTGTAAATTAATTTTTAGATGGACCTAATATCATATTATAAAGGTCTGTGTAATAAAATACTTTTGTTTGTTTAGATTGTCTGTTATTTTGCACCTGTAAAAATAAAAATATTTAAATTCATGCTGTATTCTGAATAATATCCACATCTCCTTCATCCAGATTGCATTCACAGATAATTCCCAAACCAGGAGTCAAGCAAAGATCCCTTTGCATTAGCGTTAACACCAAACGCTGGCTCTAAAATGTATTGGAATGATATTACCTGCAGGAAATAAAGTGATTTCCGAAATGTCATTTCCATACATTTTGAGTTATCGTTTGGCATTAACGCTAGGAAAGGAATCTTTGCTAGACCCCCTGAACCACATTAATTCCATCCATTAAACGCCACTTTGAACACACGCTTATGGGTATGCCATAATCACCACACTTGGCTAGCAGCTCTTCTATTTGTCCATTCCATTTTTTTGGGTGCCCCAATATAGATTACTACATGGGAAGAGGTAGATGGAGTGGTTCTATTCTAACACCATTGGACTACTCATCTAACATTTATGCTTTATGATCACTTATATCTGTATCTACCTAGACTTGTAGTTCTCTCAGGAATAATAATTAAGCTGTGTAGTCAGGCAACTTTCCCTGGGATTTTACTGAAGTTTTATAATTAGAGTAGGTAAAAGCAGCAAACTATAGACCTCGCGAATACTAACGTTTGTGTCCACTGATAAACACAGGCTTCCCCCTTCCTCGCAGGGCCGCGGGGGTGGCAATGCACGGCCAGGAATGTACAGCCCGGAACCCATGTACATGGTAAATTGTAATGTTAAAGCCTCGTTTGCCTCGTTTGGAAGTAGATTTCATTAAAATATTTTTATGTAGAACAAAACAAAGACAAAGAGTATACAATATCACAGAGTACTGAGAGTACTTTGTACCACAGACTGAAGATGCGCGATTATGAATGACAGTACTCAATTCATTCGATTATGGCGGTCATTCGAACGGTTCGCTTAAATAATCGATTATGTCGAAATTGTATTTCAGTCTTTATGAGGAGTTTTATTTTAAAAAAAGAAATGGTGTTTTATGTATGACCCAATAGATGGCGCCAGTTGTGGTTTTACCAAAATCTGTCACTGTCACTGTTTCAAGCATAGACCACAGGTTATAGGGAATATGTCACGATACTGACTGACAACTCTAAACTGTTTCGTTTGTTTTATTTTCGTTGCGCGATAGCTCGGCTTTATTTTGGATCATAATATTAACGTTTATCTGTCTCGCAGTTCTGCTGTACTTAAATTTATTTAAGAAGAATGCACCACAGACTACTTAGGAGATTACAGACAATGTACGACATTTCTTTGTAGATAGTCTAAGCATTTTCTTATGTTTAGACTACACTGTGGTTTGAAAGGTTTAAACGATGTACTTACAGCGCCATCTAGAAAAGAAGCGGAACTAGCGTTTTTTTTTAAATAAAAAGCCTGAAACGCTAAGAATCAATTTAGATGGTAATTGAAATTAAATTAGTTTGCGACGGTCATTCGAATGGTTTCATTCGTTTTTCATTTTCGAACGCAATCGGAACTCTTTCGAATCCGCGGGCTTATTACCTAACTCGCAACAGGTTAGCAGCAGGCGTTTTCGCGATGATTGCTGTCATACATCATTAGTGGTGTCGAGCATGTATGCTTCGCTACTGCTGTTGCTATACTACTGCTGTTGCTTTAAATTATACGTAGTTACCCCGCGGGTCGATGATTGGACGGACTAAGGAAGAGCTAAGGGGGGGCAAGTGTGGGGGGGATGCTGGAAGGTGCGGACTCAGTGCGGGGAAGGTGGACTAAGGAAGGGAGAAGGAAGGGGCAAGTGTGGGGGGTCGGCCTAAGGGAGGGATGGGGGGGGGGGCAAGTGCGGGGGGATGCTGGGAGGTGTGGACTAAGGAAGGGATGAGGAAGGGCAAGTGCGGGATGATGCCGGGAGGTGCGGACTAAGTGTGGGAGGAGAAGGCAAGTGCGGGAGGAGTGGGGCAAGTGCGGGGTGTCGGACTAAGGGAGGATGGAGGGGGCAAGTGCGGGGGGATGCTGGGAGGTGCGTACTAAGTGCGGGGGGAGGAGACAAGTGCGGGTGGGGGGGGGGGGGGACTAAGGAAGAGAGGAAGAGGGGGGCAAGTGCGGGGGGTTGGACTAAGGGAGGGATGAGGGGGTGGGAGTCAAAGAGGTGCAAATTAAGTGCAGGGGAGGGGGGGCAAGTCCGGGAGGCTGGACTAAGGGGGGAGCAAGTTTGGGGGGATGCTGGGAGGTGTGGACTAAGGCAGGGATGAGGGGGCAAGTGCGGGGGGATGCTGGGAGGTGCGGACTAAGTGCGGGGGGGGGGGGGGTGGACTAAGGAAGGGAGGAGGGGGGCAAGTGCGGTGGGTCCGACTAAGGGAGGGATGAGGGGGGGGGGAGTCCGGGAGGTGCAAATTAAGTGCAGGGGAGGGGGGCCAAGTCCGGGAGGCTGGACTAAGGGGGGGAGCAAGTTTGGGGGGATGCTGGGAGGTGTGGACTAAGGAAGGGATGAGGGGGGCAAGTGCGGGGGGAGACCGGGAGGTGCGGACTAAATGCAGGGGGTGGAGGGCAAGTGCGGGCGGTCGGCCTAAGGGAAGTATGAGGGGGCAAGTGCGGACTAAGTGCTGGGAGAGGGGGGGCAAGTGCGGGGGGATGCTGGGAGGTGCGGACTAAGTGCGGGGGGAGGGGGACAAGTGCAGGGGGTCAGACTAAGGGAAGGATGAGGGGGGGCAAGTGCGGGGATGCTGGGAGATGCGGAATACCACGGATATGTGTCTTCGGTACTAAGCTATGGTCTTATGTTGTGGGGAAACTCAGTTGAGTCTCACAGAGCTTTCAAGATACAAAAAAGGTGCGTGAGGGCTATAAGTAAGGCTTGGTATTTGGACAGCTGCAAGCCACTATTTAGACGTTGTAATATTCTACCACTTCCATGTATGTATATTAGAGACTTGTGTATGTTTGCTAAAAATCACCCACAATATTTTATTATGCGAAATGAAATTATGCCTAGACAGAAGCGCTCTAAGTTCATGCATCTACTTTATCAACCTCCCTATCATAAAGACATTTATAAGAAGAACGTAGTTAATATGAGTATATTAGCGTATAATAAGTTACCGGATAATATTAAGATACTGCAGGGAAACATATTTAAAAGAAGTTTGTATAGTTGGCTGATCGACAATTGTTTTTACAACATGCAAGAATTTTTGAACTTTAAGTAGGTAATAAATTATGACATTGATAATATTAAGTAAAATAAATGACGTGTAATAATAATAATAATAATAGCAATTTGTAATATAATTAATGTATAATTAATATAACTTCATATAAATATTTGCACGCCTGCTTGCGGGCTGGGTACAGTGACTGTGACATTACCTGTAATCTAAAATGTAATTTGTATGTGTGTATCCTAGCAAATAAACGATTGATTATGATTATGATTATGATTATGAATAAGTGCGGGGGAAGGGGGCCAGTGCGGGGGTCGGACTAAGGGAAGGATGAGGGAGGGCAAGTGCGGGGGGATGCTGGGAGGTGAGGACTAAGTGCGGGGGAGGGGGGGCAAGTGGGGGGGGGGGCGGACTAAGTGGACTAAAAACTAAATATTTTTGTGATATAAACGTTTTTTTTTGGGCAAACAAATTAATTAATCAAAATGGCCGCCATACAAAATTCAAACGCGCACACATTCGAAACTAACAAAGGTGGGCATGGCGTGTTTGGAATCATAGTAAAGAGAACATTGATGACTTTCTCGCTGTGTTAAAATATTTCCAAGATGGCTGATTCAAAATGGCGCCCGATTTGGAATTTGCTTAGATCCGTCTGATATTTTACATTTGGGGGTTTTAAAGGACGACGATTACAAATAATGACATTTTACTTCACTGACAACATTTTTCAAGATGGCCGCCATGCAAAGTCAGATGAATGATCATTTTCTTTGAAAAATACCGCTGTTTTGTACTAATTCTTGCAAAATTACAAGTTTAAACTAATTTAAACTAAAGTATAACTCTTTTATAAATAAAACAGCCCCAAAAACGTACTCGCGGGCCGCTCGCGGCCCGCGCACGGGGCAAAATACTAGTCTCCCTCTATAATCTTAAAAAACGGTGACAGATGATCTAGTGACATGAATGTTCTGGTAGGAAGGAGCCATGGGACGACTTGGCAATGTACTAGAGATGTGTACGGATAGGTCAGGAGGCAAAGAATAAAATGTGTCAGCATCAGAAAATCGTCTCCATGGTGGAACACCAGGTCGGATCTCGGAAACGGTAAGGCCGACCAAAAAAGTGTTTCTATAGAAAATGTAGGAAACGCTGGTTATATACCAGATAAACAATAAAAAAAGGTACCTCCTATACAAAAAAACATATTTTTCATACAAAAACCGAAAACCGGAAGTACGTCACGCGCTTGTACCTACTTAGTTGCAAGGAATATTTTCCATAGACATTATTATATAGTGATATTTTAATACAAACCCGCAGAAATAAATAGAAAAACAATAAAGAACGTATTTTGCTATTGTCTATTGCGTCGAAACGGATAAAATATTTGGTATAATATAAATTGACTACATCAAAACCGTACATAGACAGTCGTATGTTCCAGTCCTGTCATCCAGTAAGACACTTTATTACTATCAGCATAATGTCGATAATTGTATGGAATAGGATGGCCCCATACGGCAAACTTCAGTTCGGTGCTCGGGAATGTGCAGCAAATGTGACCGCTTGTGGTAGATTTCTGCCATTTGGTGGATTTAACTTTGGTACTTTTTAATTTTTACATATCAAATATAATAGTTACCTTATATCAAATATAATAGTTACCTTACCCAAACTCTTTGTTTTTTATCTTATGTTTATTAGCAAATCGCAATCCTGTTTTGCGCTCACGCCAAATTTAAAGAAAATAAATTAGAAGCATTTTTTATTAATATTATGTATGTAAAATCCATAAATCCATGAATCCATGCTTTGATTAACATTTTTCTCGTTTTTAGTGTTCCGTACCCAAAGGATAAAACGAACCCTATTACTAAGGCTCCGCTGTCCATCCGTCTGTCTTTCTGTCCGTCTGTCACCAGGCTGTATCTCATGAACCGTGATAGTTGGACAGTTGAATTTCTGTTTCTGTTGCCGCTATAACAACAAATACTATTCTATACTATCATCAAACGGGATATTTTTGCTCATTTTATAGATAATGATACGGAACCCTTCGCGTGCGAGTCCGATTCGCACTTGGCCAGTTATATTATCGTATCTATCCGGATTTTGGATTCTTAAATTAATAATTCATTGGTTTTTTTTTTAAAGCCGTTGGCCGATTATAATTATTCTATAGTATCATCAAACGGGATATTTTTGTTCATTTTATAGATAATGATACGGAACCCTTCGCGTGCGAGTCCGATTTGCATTTGGCCAGTTATATTATCGTATCTATCCGGATTTTGGATTCTTAAATTAATAATTCATTGGTTTTTTTTTAAAGCCGTTGGCCGATTATGGCAGATTTCTAGCCTATTTAAGGTTAGGGCAGAATCTATAGTTTACAGATGGTGACACAGATCGGGTCTATGTTTGTTTGTTTGTAGGGATGTTCCGATACTACCAAAGTATCGATTCCTTCTCATATGAGTAGTACTCAAATCATGATTCGATACTACTCATATAAATACCCTACTAAACATATCGATACCATAAATACTTTTACTTTTCTCTCCAATACCAGTACTTACTATCCGATACCGAATAAAATCGTGAGAAAGATTCGTTATAATCTTATTTATTTTAATTAGGTATAACAACTACCTCTACTGTAGTGTACTGTGTGTGTTTGTGTGTATTAAATGTATTCGCCGCTTTGAATTAAATTGAAATTCTATTTAATCCTGCTTAAATTAAAAGTGGGGTTGTTTTAGCCCTGAGTATACATTAAAAAAATCACCTTTTTAGGCTATTTGACTTAAAGTTAGGCCATACTGTTTCTTTAAAGTGAAATATGTTGTGGCGAAAATAAAGTTGCTTGGCATTGAATTTTTGATGATTCTATCCTGTTTTGCCTTAGCAGCATTGATTCGATTTGAAACAAGTACTTTCTTTCCGATACCAAGTAAGTATCGAAAGAATGATTCGATGCTAAAAAGTACTTGGTATCGTAAGAAAAGTATCGAGTACTTTTTTCGTATGTACTGGTATCGAAACATCCCTATTTGTTTGTATTATTTTTGTTTTGTTCGAACTTAACACAATAGTCCAGCTTAATAGATTTTACATCACAAGTGCACGATAAAAGGTTAAACACATTCATTTGAGATTTTAATATTCATACTATGCCATGCATCAGATACAGAGTTCTGGACTACAAGAGCAAATAAGGTACTCTGGTGTACAAGAGGTTGGTGGCAGTAATTTGTTGGTCTTATCCAACAGCCTCTTGCAAAACATTTGCCGCAGCAGGGTCTACCTACTTAATAACATTTACTACACAAGAGAAACCAAGTAAGTACAAAACAGATTTCATCCAAAATGCATAATGAGCATGCAAGTTCAGTTCAGTATGTTTTGAAAATAAAGAAATCTTATCTTATTTTCAGGGCACATAAGAAATTGTCATGGCAATAGCAAAATAAACAAGAGCTCAGAGAAACACATCAAACAAAGGAAAAAAGTTTTTTGAAGACCGCAAGACTGTTGTACGGAGCCATATATTTCACCAATTAAACAGCTTACATTTTGCAAATGCACTGGAGTTCTACTAAGTACTTATTACTCTAAAGTGGGTGAATTCAAACATTTTTTTAATCCTCCAAGCCTGTTAATGAAATTGTGAATAAAAGCTAAACACCTATTTTAAGTGGAAAAAGTTAAAGAACTATTTTCTTTACAGTTTTTATTTAAAGAACTACCTGCCTGACAAAATTGCCCAACAACACACAAGTAGCAGTAGCTATATTAAAGTGCCTTGATTTGTGAATGAGTACATAGTAAATAAGTTATGTAGAATATTAGGTAGGTACTGCATTTTAATTAGGTCAAGTAATTAACCCTGTTTTACCCTATTCATGTAAAACTATTCATGTTATCATTATTTCCATTTTTCTATTATGTAAACTATGTCAAATTTAAGTAAAAGAAATGTGTTTTTAAGAGTTTGTCTCTTATTGTGACCTGGTATATGGTAAGGTGACATACTTCTTTGTAGGTACAAGTACCTACTCAGTTCATCAGGGTGGAACGCGGGCACTTTTTCTTGCTGTAGACTATGGGCACATTTTATTGAAAGGTAAGTAGGTGATGAAAGTATATTTACTGTATGAGAAAGTGAACAACCCAAAACTATTTTGCTAGCTAGATAGGTACTTGCTAAATGTAAAGAAAGAGTTGCTTAATGTAAATAGTTTTACCCAATCCAATAATTAATAGAGGTATGGTGCATGTGAGGTCTATTTTTAATTCCCACACATAGGTACACTCTGTATTCGCTGGGGGGTGGTTTGTGCAATAATTAAGAATAGTAGGTATCAACAGCCCCCCAGTGGGTGTTTGAGTGGGGACAACAAAAAATAACTTTTCAAAAAGAAACTGATAATCTTGCGGAAATAGGCCGTTGGTTGGGAAAAAGATTAGGTCAAAACAAATAAAGTAAGATATAACAAGACAAGTTTATAAAAAGGTACTCTGTGGTGGGGACCATAATATAGAACAATCTGAACAAAAGTATTGACTCATATCAGCAGCTGTAACACATTTTTTGACTATAGGTATATAATATTAGCCTCCCACTAGGTGGACCAACAATCTGGTGATAACCACAAGCAGCTGCTCAAAGTGGCACTCTGTGGGGGAGGCCTACGTTTAGCAGTGGACGTCTTCAGGCTGTTGATGATTTAATATTAGTAGTATAGTAAATAGGAGTAGGACAATAATCCCTGATTGCCACCCGGAGGCAACTGGGAATATACCATCCTAACACCACCAATGGGGGGGGGGGGGGGGGGGGGTTACACAATAATTATGAACATACATAAAAAGTTAGTTTCTTTTTATACAGATAAGTAGTATGTAGTAGTTATGCTGCCCTACATTAAACTAAAATGGCAAGTAAGTTCAATGGCTGTCTGTTCTATCATCAAAGTTTAGTGCAGACGGATATCAGTTTTTATGACTGGCATGACAGCTCAGTTGGTAATAGCTCTGCCTTCTGAACTGTAGGATGTGGGTTCGATTCCCATCCAGGACAAACATTAATGTGATGAACAATGGACATGTGTGTTTGTTCTGTGTCTGGGTGTTATATTGTATTCCATGTATGTATTTACAAACAAAAAAGTATCTATGTATTCAGTTAGCTGGTTCCCATAGTACAAGCTATGCTTAGTTTGGGGCTAGATGGCGCTATGTGAAATGTTTACACATATTTAAATAGCTTGTAGCTAGCTAACTTTATCCATTTTGACAGAATTAACCTATCATCTGATCCAGACTGAAAAAAGAAAACTAGAGTTTTCCTAATTTACATCATATGCCTAAGTAGGTACCTACTTAGTGAAAATATTTAACAAACCCACAATCATACAGGACTAATATGTCTGATCTACCTTAAACTTAATCAAAATCAAACTTTAATAAGTAAACCTACATTGAAAAAAAGAATCTATTGGATAGTAGCATTCTTCTCGGTCTATATTATAATGATGACTCTGATGGAAGCAGACCTATGTTTAGCAGTGGAAGTGTTCCGGCTGATGATGTGTTATTTTCCTTATTATCCTTATTTTCCAATATGAAAGTTCTATTTTGCTTAGGGTTTGTTTAGAAACTGGGGCATATTTATTGAACTATAGGTACAGTCATATTGTTGTTGCTGACTCCAGACCTCTTCCAGTGCCTCTTCCTGCTGACTACGTACTACAGATTGTCTTCTTTAATGATTCAGACAAGAAAACACATTTAAATCTTTTACTACATATTTTCATCAATAAATTCAAATAATCATAACATTTTATTATTAGGTAGGTACATAGTACTACTGATTTATAATCTTGTATGTAAGTACATGATTTTGACTTGAAATTCTGTTTATTCTGGTTGTCAATCTGTAAAAAACAATTAGGTATTAACATCATTATAAATGTATAAGTTTCTTATGGTAATGGATTACATTTTATTTGTAAATTAATTTTTAGATGGACCTAATATCATATTATAAAGGTCTGTGTAATAAAATACTTTTGTTTGTTTAGATTGTCTGTTATTTTGCACCTGTAAAAATAAAAATATTTAAATTCATGCTGTATTCTGAATAATATCCACATCTCCTTCATCCAGATTGCATTCACAGATAATTCCCAAACCAGGAGTCAAGCAAAGATCCCTTTGCATTAGCGTTAACACCAAACGCTGGCTCTAAAATGTATTGGAATGATATTACCTGCAGGAAATAAAGTGATTTCCGAAATGTCATTTCCATACATTTTGAGTTATCGTTTGGCATTAACGCTAGGAAAGGAATCTTTGCTAGACCCCCTGAACCACATTAATTCCATCCATTAAACGCCACTTTGAACACACGCTTATGGGTATGCCATAATCACCACACTTGGCTAGCAGCTCTTCTATTTGTCCATTCCATTTTTTTGGGTGCCCCAATATAGATTACTACATGGGAAGAGGTAGATGGAGTGGTTCTATTCTAACACCATTGGACTACTCATCTAACATTTATGCTTTATGATCACTTATATCTGTATCTACCTAGACTTGTAGTTCTCTCAGGAATAATAATTAAGCTGTGTAGTCAGGCAACTTTCCCTGGGATTTTACTGAAGTTTTATAATTAGAGTAGGTAAAAGCAGCAAACTATAGACCTCGCGAATACTAACGTTTGTGTCCACTGATAAACACAGGCTTCCCCCTTCCTCGCAGGGCCGCGGGGTGGCAATGCACGGCCAGGAATGTACAGCCCGGAACCCATGTACATGGTAAATTGTAATGTTAAAGCCTCGTTTGCCTCGTTTGGAAGTAGATTTCATTAAAATATTTTTATGTAGAACAAAACAAAGACAAAGAGTATACAATATCACAGAGTACTGAGAGTACTTTGTACCACAGACTGAAGATGCGCGATTATGAATGACAGTACTCAATTCATTCGATTATGGCGGTCATTCGAACGGTTCGCTTAAATAATCGATTATGTCGAAATTGTATTTCAGTCTTTATGAGGAGTTTTATTTTAAAAAAAGAAATGGTGTTTTATGTATGACCCAATAGATGGCGCCAGTTGTGGTTTTACCAAAATCTGTCACTGTCACTGTTTCAAGCATAGACCACAGGTTATAGGGAATATGTCACGATACTGACTGACAACTCTAAACTGTTTCGTTTGTTTTATTTTCGTTGCGCGATAGCTCGGCTTTATTTTGGATCATAATATTAACGTTTATCTGTCTCGCAGTTCTGCTGTACTTAAATTTATTTAAGAAGAATGCACCACAGACTACTTAGGAGATTACAGACAATGTACGACATTTCTTTGTAGATAGTCTAAGCATTTTCTTATGTTTAGACTACACTGTGGTTTGAAAGGTTTAAACGATGTACTTACAGCGCCATCTAGAAAAGAAGCGGAACTAGCGTTTTTTTTTAAATAAAAAGCCTGAAACGCTAAGAATCAATTTAGATGGTAATTGAAATTAAATTAGTTTGCGACGGTCATTCGAATGGTTTCATTCGTTTTTCATTTTCGAACGCAATCGGAACTCTTTCGAATCCGCGGGCTTATTACCTAACTCGCAACAGGTTAGCAGCAGGCGTTTTCGCGATGATTGCTGTCATACATCATTAGTGGTGTCGAGCATGTATGCTTCGCTACTGCTGTTGCTATACTACTGCTGTTGCTTTAAATTATACGTAGTTACCCCGCGGGTCGATGATTGGACGGACTAAGGAAGAGCTAAGGGGGGGCAAGTGTGGGGGGGATGCTGGAAGGTGCGGACTCAGTGCGGGGAAGGTGGACTAAGGAAGGGAGAAGGAAGGGGCAAGTGTGGGGGGTCGGCCTAAGGGAGGGATGGGGGGGGGGGCAAGTGCGGGGGGATGCTGGGAGGTGTGGACTAAGGAAGGGATGAGGAAGGGCAAGTGCGGGATGATGCCGGGAGGTGCGGACTAAGTGTGGGAGGAGAAGGCAAGTGCGGGAGGAGTGGGGCAAGTGCGGGGTGTCGGACTAAGGGAGGATGGAGGGGGCAAGTGCGGGGGGATGCTGGGAGGTGCGTACTAAGTGCGGGGGGAGGAGACAAGTGCGGGTGGGGGGGGGGGGGGACTAAGGAAGAGAGGAAGAGGGGGGCAAGTGCGGGGGGTTGGACTAAGGGAGGGATGAGGGGGTGGGAGTCAAAGAGGTGCAAATTAAGTGCAGGGGAGGGGGGGCAAGTCCGGGAGGCTGGACTAAGGGGGGAGCAAGTTTGGGGGGATGCTGGGAGGTGTGGACTAAGGCAGGGATGAGGGGGCAAGTGCGGGGGGATGCTGGGAGGTGCGGACTAAGTGCGGGGGGGGGGGGGGTGGACTAAGGAAGGGAGGAGGGGGGCAAGTGCGGGGGGTCCGACTAAGGGAGGGATGAGGGGGGGGGGAGTCCGGGAGGTGCAAATTAAGTGCAGGGGAGGGGGGCCAAGTCCGGGAGGCTGGACTAAGGGGGGGAGCAAGTTTGGGGGGATGCTGGGAGGTGTGGACTAAGGAAGGGATGAGGGGGGCAAGTGCGGGGGGAGACCGGGAGGTGCGGACTAAATGCAGGGGGTGGAGGGCAAGTGCGGGCGGTCGGCCTAAGGGAAGTATGAGGGGGCAAGTGCGGACTAAGTGCTGGGAGAGGGGGGGCAAGTGCGGGGGGATGCTGGGAGGTGCGGACTAAGTGCGGGGGGAGGGGGACAAGTGCAGGGGGTCAGACTAAGGGAAGGATGAGGGGGGGCAAGTGCGGGGATGCTGGGAGATGCGGAATACCACGGATATGTGTCTTCGGTACTAAGCTATGGTCTTATGTTGTGGGGAAACTCAGTTGAGTCTCACAGAGCTTTCAAGATACAAAAAAGGTGCGTGAGGGCTATAAGTAAGGCTTGGTATTTGGACAGCTGCAAGCCACTATTTAGACGTTGTAATATTCTACCACTTCCATGTATGTATATTAGAGACTTGTGTATGTTTGCTAAAAATCACCCACAATATTTTATTATGCGAAATGAAATTATGCCTAGACAGAAGCGCTCTAAGTTCATGCATCTACTTTATCAACCTCCCTATCATAAAGACATTTATAAGAAGAACGTAGTTAATATGAGTATATTAGCGTATAATAAGTTACCGGATAATATTAAGATACTGCAGGGAAACATATTTAAAAGAAGTTTGTATAGTTGGCTGATCGACAATTGTTTTTACAACATGCAAGAATTTTTGAACTTTAAGTAGGTAATAAATTATGACATTGATAATATTAAGTAAAATAAATGACGTGTAATAATAATAATAATAATAGCAATTTGTAATATAATTAATGTATAATTAATATAACTTCATATAAATATTTGCACGCCTGCTTGCGGGCTGGGTACAGTGACTGTGACATTACCTGTAATCTAAAATGTAATTTGTATGTGTGTATCCTAGCAAATAAACGATTGATTATGATTATGATTATGATTATGAATAAGTGCGGGGGAAGGGGGCCAGTGCGGGGGTCGGACTAAGGGAAGGATGAGGGAGGGCAAGTGCGGGGGGATGCTGGGAGGTGAGGACTAAGTGCGGGGGAGGGGGGGCAAGTGGGGGGGGGGGCGGACTAAGTGGACTAAAAACTAAATATTTTTGTGATATAAACGTTTTTTTTTGGGCAAACAAATTAATTAATCAAAATGGCCGCCATACAAAATTCAAACGCGCACACATTCGAAACTAACAAAGGTGGGCATGGCGTGTTTGGAATCATAGTAAAGAGAACATTGATGACTTTCTCGCTGTGTTAAAATATTTCCAAGATGGCTGATTCAAAATGGCGCCCGATTTGGAATTTGCTTACATTTGGGGGTTTTAAAGGACGACGATTACAAATAATGACATTTTACTTCACTGACAACATTTTTCAAGATGGCCGCCATGCAAAGTCAGATGAATGATCATTTTCTTTGAAAAATACCGCTGTTTTGTACTAATTCTTGCAAAATTACAAGTTTAAACTAATTTAAACTAAAGTATAACTCTTTTATAAATAAAACAGCCCCAAAAACGTACTCGCGGGCCGCTCGCGGCCCGCGCACGGGGCAAAATACTAGTCTATAATATATAAAGCTAAAAAACGGTCATAGATGACTGATTGATTGACTGATTGACATGAATGTTCTGGCCGATCGAGCCATCGGACGACTTGGCAATGTACTAGAGATGTGTGCGAATAGGTCCCGTGACCCCAAGTAAAATCGAACATCATCAGAAAATGGTCTCCAAGGTGGAACACCAGATCAGATCTCAGAAACGGTAAGGCCGATCGAAAAAGTTTATGGTCAAAAGTTGTAGTTAACCTTGGGACGATTCCATGTAAACAATAAAAAAAGGTACCTTTCATACAAAAAAACATATTTTTCATACAAAAACCGAAAACCGGAATTACGTCACAACAATCTTTAGTGTAAAAGACATTTATGTTTACAGTGACAATGTTATTTATATTTTAATGCAAACCCTCAGCAACAAATAAAAAAACAACAATGACTGAAATGGTTAATTGAAATGAATTTGATTCATACGTCATCGGCAATATGGAACGCAGTACTTGATAAGAAAGTGTGAGCGAGATGTCCAAATGTCATACATTTAAGGAACGAAAGAGAGACAGAGTGTAGCCTGCAGCCGATGGAACGATGATGGCGACGGGTGACTCATAATATATTTATGTTTGTGGTCGACAGTGCATGCGCAGCAATTAAGTAAATGTTTTAGCTTTATCTGTGTTTGTGTCCTACGTTTGTGATCGTCTGACCGTGACCGTAACTACCGTGGACATCAAAGAAACCAAGCAAGCGTGTAAGTGAGTCCTTACATACATCGAATACCTACTTATTGCCTATAATGCCATTTATTTATCTCAATGTTCAAATACCTATGTTTGCTATGTACCTAGATACATAGCAAACATACGTTTGTACAGCTCAAGCTATTACAGAAATCTCACATCATATCTGCATCTCATCGATTAAAGTGAGGTATTGTAAAGATCGGTACCTACCTACTCTAAAGTGGTTTGCAATTCTTGTATGTTGAAGTGCGTTTTTTTTAATGCTAAAATGCATTTTAAAATCCATGTAGTGCTTATATTTACAATACCTACTACATATTAAGATAACATGTTTTTGGGGGTAGGTAAGTAAGTCGTAAACAAAACATTCCAGAGGTGTCGATTCTTGTGCTGTGTGCGTGAGTGAATGGTGTAGTATGTGACGTGACGATGACCTGTGGTTGTATAGGTGCAATACTGCGGTGCAGTATGCCTGTACACCATGTAGGTGTGCGGCGAGCGAACGTAGCAACACGATTACTTATGCATTTTATATTCACGATGCTGTTGTGTGCGAGTACGTAATTTACGTTGTAGTTTGTGTATTTGGAGCGAAGTGTTAATAGTTTAGTATATGAGAGTGTATGACGTATTGTATTTGTCCAGTAATATTTAGAGGTATTAGTCCCATTTATAAGTACCGGCATGAAAGTCTAGCGATGACCGTTATTGCGCAGAAGTCAAAAATTAGGTATCACAGGTGGGCTAGAGAGACGAAGGGTGCGCGTACGTAGCGCCGGTTATTGGCTAGCCAGTCGTATTCCGTCCCCCGCCCCGATACGACGCCCGCTGACTTCTGTCTATACAGTCGCGCTCTAAAGTGTATTGTTATTGTAGTTCATTGTTTTGTTTTTTGTTAAGTTTGAGTTCGTTTGTAATTGTTGGTTTTTCTATTAGCGTAATTTAAGTAGATAGTGAATATGCCTAGAAAAAATACTGTTTTGAAAAGATAGGCACGAAAAATGGTGTATACGTGCATTGTTTTGTTAAAAGAGAAACCAATGAATTGATTGATTCTTTAAAGCAAATAAAAAGTGAGATTGATGAAGCAACGAATAGTAAAATATCCTGTTACAAGCTATGCAACACTTTAACATTAACTATTTATTATTGTTTACGCGCGCGACAGTACCTAATATCATCCACATTTCGCTCAGCGCTAAACTTACCTGCCGCTACCTATACCAAGGGTGCATGAAAGTCAAGACTGACAAAAATTAGTTTAACTGTAATCAATTTAATGTAATGTTTGGGTGGAATAAGAAGAAAATTATGGAAATATTATGTGAGTACGTTATAGATAGCAACAAGAAGTTGAGACATCTGATGTGTTGTGATTATTTAGTTACATACTATATTTTTGTTTTGATTTTATCCCTCTGATGCAAAGCCGATTTAAACGAAATTTTCATAGTGTAGTGCTTTAGCACTTGCCTCCTTTCACATTTATGATAAATACTAATGGGACAATAGTTAATGTTCCCCCTTTATAACAAATAAATAATGAATTAAATCGGACCACGCGTTAATGAATTACAACTAAGTACATATTTTTACTTTCATCCCCTCCCCTGAAGGAACCGTGCTGAATTTCGGGATTAAAAGTATCTTCAAGCATACCTTGTAGTATGAACCAAATCATGCCAAGTTTCATTTCAATCCATTCAGTTGTGTCGGCGTGCTCATCCAAGGTACAGACAGACGGACAGACAAAGATGTAAAAAAATATAGTTTTGGTTTCAGCATCAATAACAAACACAAAAAACATTATTTCTAAATACCTTCAATGCACAGAATTGGACCTACGGTTTAATATAAGTAATATAGATAACAATACTATAATTATTTTCAGGTTACTTCTACTATCTGAGTTTGAAGCAGCAGGGAATTTTTTGACAACCTAGCTAGAATAATTATACGTGTACTTATATTTGATGGTGAGTCCTTTATTATTATCTCAATATTCATAGCACTCATACTAAAGTTGCACTATTTTGTGATCTTAAATATGTACCTACCTAGGTAAATAGCAAAAATTCCTTTGTACAGCTTAAACTATTATAAGAAATCCCACATGGCAAGACTCCATCGGTTAAAGGTAGGTATTATTAACGATTAATTTGTAAAGGAAAAATGTTAATCACGAACGGGACTTGAACCCGGCGGAATTAGCAAGTTGAAATGGCAGTGGGCAGGCGACACGGTGAAAGTAGTGCTTACGCACTTGCCTCCATTCACCGTTTCTTCCATTCATCCTTTTCCTTTATCTTCTCCCCCCCCCCCTACCGTCTCCCTTTCGCATAGTGCAATAGTGCAGGGCAGTAGTACTTTGTTTCTTAGAATTAGCATGTTGAAATGGTAATCGGCAGGCCACATCGCTCGTAGACCACAATACGAAAAGTGCAGCATAGGCCGGCCCTCACTAAGTGAACGGACGATCTGGTAAATACCGCGGGGAGCCGATGGATGCAGGATGCGAGCAGCCACTTAAAGTGGCACTTTCTGGGGGAGGCCTTTATTCAGCAGTGGACGTTTAGAATAGACTTAAGTTTGGTACTTCAAGAGTAGGTAAATAACAATGTACATAACAAAGAACAAATAATGGTAATTTGTGATGATCATTTCAAACATTTATTAAACAACGCCTAAGCCCATTACGGAAACATTAAGAATGAAAGCTTACAAAAAAAACCTCCTATATTAAGTGGAAAAAGTTAAACTTTTATTATTTTATTCTTTACAGGTTTTTTTGCGAATACCTACCTGAATAATAATTTAATACAGAAATACAACAAACAAAGGAAGAAATACATCTGCGATCAAAATTCAAGGTTCAGTAATCACACAATGGAGCGACATTAAAATGGACAATGTTTACAAGTAAGTAACACAAAGTTGTTTCCTAATTATGGTACGCCTAATCATTGGCAGATACAGGGGGGGCATGGCCCGCCTCAAAAGAACAAAGAATTTCATACTTTCGACTCAATTTTCCGATAAAATTCAGGTGCAATTTTACACGGCATAGGTACGCATTAGACTGAGTAGGATTGAACCTAGCGCGGCAGATTTTAGGGGTGGCAAGTTTGGTAGCCGATTTTTTTGTCTTGTAGACTTTTGAGCTACATGACATCTTGCCGATGACTTTTCTCTCTTACCTTTCATTCTATATTCAACGGTACGGCAAACTACTATGTATACAATAGTAAAACGCCCAGTTCGCCGCCGCTTCTGCCTGCACTTTGTATGCTTAAAAAGACAGCGAAATTGTGGAAAAAATATTTCACTATCTATAAATATTGATTTGGGAGGCCTAATATCTTTACAGCATTTGTGGTTGATGTAATTTGACCGTGCTGGTTGGGATAATTCTTAAGAATTTCTCAATAGATGGCGCTGCCAACCCCGTAAGTTGGTTAAAGTGGTAGGTGAAGGATAAATTCGGACATGAGACCACTTGACACGGTAGCTTAAGTAAAGCATGTCCCGGCTTTTGGAACGAATGGATGCGGGTTCAAGTCCCGCCCGTGATTCACATTTTTCCTTTACAAATTAATCTGTAGAGTACGCTGAGCAGGCGATACTGCTATAAAAATCATAAATATTCACTATCCATAAGTTGAGGGTTCGATTCCCACCCAAGATTTTGCTCACATTATACTTTTCCTAAAGCAATCTCAATGGTATGAATGACAAAGACTGCAAGAATCTCCATATCAATAAGTCGTATACTAACCGATTTGGAAAATTCTTCTTTTATATCTTGTTATAGCAATACTGTATTTTCAAATTAGTTCCATAGAAATTTCATCAAAATCAGTACTCACACTTAGTTTAGCAGTTTTATTACAGTTTTCCTTTTTCTCGACAAAAATAAAATTTAGCTATAAATAATGCCACAAACTGTGTATCTATTATATTTAAATCCTCACTTAAGAAAACCCAAATTTTACTTAGATATTGTTTCCATTGCACAACACTTTGTTCCATCAAAAGTCTGCACCTGTCACTTTGATAGCAAGAATTTATTAATTCGATCTCTATTCCAATCATCTAAATCCGCCCAGCTGTTTGAACGTGAAAGAGTAACAAAAATACACACATACAAGCTTTCGCTTTTTATAATATTAGTATTGTTTTTGCAATGACTGCCATATTACAAAAAGTGGATGTTTTTTTGTTTATGTGTTCCAGGGTTTTTACGGGTCCTATCAATCGTCTACAGCTTCAATACAGTTCTACAGTTCCAAGTGGACGATTTGATGCTCTACCACAGGTAATTATTTTCAAGCAAGTCATATAAACTCTTGGCTATAAAAATGACCACCCATGACACTATGACAGTTTAAAATCTTATATTTGTCAACTTACATAATTATACTTTTAAATACATAATAAAATGCACATTTCCCTGGTTTTTATTCCAGTACAACTTTCAAACCATCGCGTGCAGGTTTAAATGGTAAGAACTGGGAATAGTGATTGGTGCAGGGCATTGGTTGAGGGAAAACATCGTGAGGAAACTGGCATGTTCAAGAATCACAAAATTCTAAGAACAATTATTGTGTCATCCACCAACCCCCACTTATACTCTCTCCATGTAGAATAATACAGTAAACAGTACATGATAAAAATTAAAATACAAGCATCACACACAAATCATCAGACATCTTCTATGTAGAAGTGTGTGTTGCCAGGACATAATATAATATGGAACTGAGACATGGTCACTAACAGATGGCCTCATCAGTAAGCTCAAAGTCGCCCAGCAAGCTATGGCGAGCTATGCTTGGTGTGTTCCTGCGAGATAAGATCCGTAATGAGCTTCCTCATCACCCCCGTGGTGGCAAGGAAGTGGGAAGGCATTTCCCCATTAAAAAAAATACAATTCTTAACTATGTCGCAGAATACACAGCTTATTGGCCTTCAAGAGTAGGTAAATAACAATTAGTGTGAGAATGTTTTGAAACATTTTTAAACGCCCTCAGTCAATTGTGCGGGCAAACCTTCTATTTTAAGTGGAAAAATATAAAAATGTGTTATTTCATGTTTTACAGTACGTTCGAAGAACTACCTGCCTAACAAAGCGTTCAAAACAGAAACTCATCAAACAAAAGAAGAAATATCATGTCTACACTCACAATGTATGCTGCAGAAAATAAAGAATGGAAGAATGGGTCAAATCATTACCAAGATTCGTTTGTCTAAGTTTTCAAGTGAAGCAACCTACCCAGACTAGACTAGATGGTTAAAAAATGGGTTAGCTAATAGATATTATTATGTATAAATTAGAACGTTACAGTAAAATCATAGCTATGGTTAGTTTGGGGCTAGATGGCGATGTGTGAAATGTTCACACATATTTTTTTTTTTAATGTACAGACAAAAATTGAGTGTGATGATCAGGTAATAGATGTTTAATCTGTGTGGTTATTGTACTTATTCAAACTATGTATTGTATCAGTTAATTGGTGCCCCATTGTACAAGCTATACTTAGTTTGAGGCTAAACGGCACTGTGAATATGTGTGGACATTCCACACAGCGCCATCTATCCTCAGAACTAAACAAGGCTGACTCTTATAAGATCTAGGTGGTGGTATATATTAGTAGACCGACGACTTGGTCAAAACCGCGGGAAGCCGATGGATGCAGGAGGCACGCAGCTGCTCAAGTAGTGCTCTATGGAGGAGACCTATGTTCAGCAGTGGACGTCTTCAGGCTGATAATGGTGAGATAAGATATCTCGAATTTGTCGTCTGTGTGATGCATTCAAAGAACTGATCTTACTTTCACACTTATTTGTTACTAGCTGACCCGCCCCGGCTTTGCAAGGGTTTATTAGGTTTACGCCTTATCATCTCAGTCTATTTCCCATAGTACAAGACAGGAGTGGCTCTGGACCTAATACTGAAGGTTCATCATCATCATCATCAACAGCCTGAAGACGTCCACTCCTGAACATAGGCCTCCCCCAGAGCGCGCCACCTTCAGCGGCTGCTCACCTCCTGCATCCATCGGCTCCCCGCGGTTTTCACCAGATCGTCGGTCCACCAAGTGAGGGGCCGGCCTACGCTGCTTTGCAAGGGTTTATTAGGTTTACGCCTTATCTCAGTCTAAAGGAAGAGGGGAAAAAGATAAGGGAAAAGGATGAATGGATGAAGGGGAAAGGAGGCAGGTGCGCCAGCACCTGCCTCCATTCACCGTTTCATCCATTCATCCTTTTCCCTTATCTTTACCCCCTCCTTTCTCTATTCCCCATAGTATAGGGCAGGAGTGGCTTTGGACCTAATACTGAAGGTTGGATGTCTGTAATTTCTGAACTACAAAACCATATTCATGGGAGGATATTTAAAGTACCCCCTTTCTAACAAAAAAAAGAATTCATTAAATCGGACCACGCGTCAATGAATTACAACGAAGTACATAATTTTAATTTATTTCCTCTCCCAAGGGAACCATGCTGAATTTTGGGATCAAAAATATCCTATAGCCTACGTAACCATGAATTTGAACCCATTCAGTAGTTTCGGTGTGATGCTCAGCCAAGATACAGTCAGACAGATAGACAGACAAAAATGAAAAAATATAGGTTTGGCTTCAGCGTAGGGAAAATTATTTTTTCTTTTCAAAATTTCTTCAATGTACATTAGTGGACCTGTTAGTTTTTTATTATAAGTATAGGTAATAACAGCTTCGCCATAGTTTTTCTAAATTTACAATATATTATATTAATAATAAAATATTGTTTATTTACGGGATATTTATCATGTAATTTATTTGATCCGAGTTGCCGATATTTTGGTACTATGGCAAGCACCATGACCGTAGAAAATTAAAATCTTATAATATTTATTTTCTTTATCTTTAAATATGTGTGGGCAATTCACACAGCGCCATATAGCCGTAAACTAAGCATAGCTGGTACTGTGGGAACCAGATAACTGATACAATACTTATTATGCCCATTTTCACCAAAGATCCCTAAATTATACCCTAACTAGGAATCGCTTTGGCTAAGGGTCCCCTAAATTTGACCCATACCTAAATTCGTTTTCACAGCGCTGAAAAAAATCTCCAGTAAATGAGAGGTTATGCTTTTCTACGGTTTCCGCAAACCGGCCAACCGCCGATTTAGGTATTTTTTTATATTTTAGAGAATAATCGTCAAAAAGACAAGCTTTATTGATTTAGCATTAGATTTTTTATTATATTAGGAATCCATCAGAAAAAATGAAAAAAGAAAATCATTTCCTGGGGTTATGCGGGTTGAAACAGTTGCCAAATACAATTGAAAAATAAAGTGGCATAATGAAGTCATCGCTAAGGGGTCGAGGTTCGGCTTTAGGTGTCCCTTAACCATCGCATCGGTGAAAACTACTTTACTATCAGATGCCACTTAAGTATTTTTAAGGGTCCTTTAAAATGTAAGGATTTTTGGTGAAAACGAGTATTACATACTTTTTTGTTTGTAAGTACCTACATGTACCTACATGTAGAATACAATGTAACACCCAGACACAGAACAAACATCGATGTTCATCACACAAATATTTGTCCTGAGTGGGAATTGAATCCACAACTTATAGTTCAGAAGCTACTACCATCTGAGCTCACAGGCCAGTTGAAGTCGAGTTTGACAAAGCACTTTATATGCTTAGAAGAAAATTATTAGGTAAGACTTAAGAGCTAAGTTGCTTCTTATCAAGACTTGTTATGAAGGGAAATTATGAGGTTGAATTATGTGGGTGAATTAATTGTTATGAGGGGCTCCTTTAAAAGGAGCTCTATAATATTATGGTTTTGAGTCTGTCATTTTATTTTTAAGTTCTTAAGGCTGGTTTACGCTTTGTTTAGTTTAGTAGAGAGTTAAGTTATGATGTCAACGAGTTCGTTCGATTAAGTTGTAAGTTGTGTCCGCCCATTATGGTGGTGTTTAGTTTCACATTTCAGTGCGTTACTACTTACCGAGTTATGAAGTGTTAGGTACTAACTAAACTTGAATGTATAAAAGTGCGGCGAATTTAGTGATTTAGTTGTCGGGGTATAGAAAATAAAACAAAGTAGCAAGTTAACTTGCTACTTAACTAAATAAAGCTTAAACCAGCCTTTTTTATACGTAATCGTCTCATAACCCATATAAATTGTAGCTTAGCTGTAAAAGTGAGAAGGTGGGTAGGTAGGTTTTCTGTCTGTGAATAATCAACGGCTTGAAATAAAACACTGTCACATTTTTATTTATTTTTAATGTACACAACACATACATATTTAAGTATTACTACACAAAACTAAGTAGGTACCTAATATAAGTAATCATGTGAATTAATTAGGTACCTATTATTATAATAAATATTATTGATTTTATTTTTACGGACATCGAAATGGTGTTTGGTCGTAAATTGCCTACGTACATTCTTCAAACACCATTTCGATGTTTTATATATAATTAGTTTTATGCCATAACCCTGTTCAAGGGAAGTGGAAAGTGAAAGAGCAAAGACAGGGGGAAAGGATGAATGGATGGGATGGCTATGGAAGGGAGGCAGGCGGAGCCTGCCTCCTTTCCATCGTCCCATCCATTCATTCTTTTCCCCTTTCTTTTTCCTTCTCCCTTCAATAGGGTGATTATAGTGGCTTTATCTTTGTTGTCGGCTATGTTTCATCGCACCGTGTGTATCGACTAGCTTGATCTTGAGACAATGCTGAATCCTGCACTGATGAGTGATGATGAGTCCCACCCGCGTTTACCATGGTGTTTTCGGTAGGATAATAGATGGGAAGGTAACTACTTGTGTGACTGATATTATGTTGTTTAGGTAGCAGTTTGAGCTTCGGTTTCCTTGACTGAGGTAGAAAAGCACTAGGATGTTCTGTGGTTATAATTATCATAAGAAATCTAGGAACGTGACAAAATCAGTGTAATGAAATTCAATCATCAAACATAGTACCAATGTTAAATTTATAGCTAATTCCAATTCTACATCAACTCTACGCTTCCGGCACCACTCCAGTAATTACCTTCTCGACCTAGGTATGCGGCTGCGTACTAATATAAGGCTAATATTTTGTTAATTTAGTAGAAACCTTCTTCTTAGCGTTGAAAATACTCGAGTATCGACGCAAGGTGGCTTTCTATTTTCTTATGCTGCTACCTATTATTAATTTAGAGTTCCGAGTGACACTGAAATCTGTTATGGGCAACCGAGTTGCTTTACACCAGGCGAACGACTAGCTCGGCACTACATTCATTTACATTAAAAAAAATTATGCACGTGAGGTGAGTGTGCATAGCGCGTTTACTGCAAAGGAGTGGAATACATTGGCACCCTTTGTAATCCCTAATTACTATAACCTGTCTTGATGATGATGATGATGATGATGATGATGATGATGATGATGAAGTCTTGAAGTGAATAAGTATATAACTTCTATGATAGCCGGCCCTGTGTGATCCAACCTTGCTAATATCGCCACCCACCATGTGTGGTGGTGGCCAAAATGTAAGTGCATAATATAAAAGTAGATACTGTTTGACTCGGGCATAAAGTGGAATCTGTTTAAAACATAGATGCGTGAGCAAAGTTATTGTATGAGAACAATACAGCTGTCTTAAATGTAGTGAAAAGACACATACACTTTTCCTCATTACTTAATTTAGGTAGATATGTGGGGGGTAACTTCAAGACTAACCTATCTTTAACGTCTTTAACTATCAACTGATTATTTTCGGGAACTTTGATATAAAATTGTCACTTTTTTGGACAAACAAATCAAAATGGCCGGCATGCAAAATGTATACGTGCACAAGTTAGAGGCTTTGAGACAGTCATGGCGTGTTTGGACTCATGGCAAAGAGAACAACGATGACATTTTTATGGTGGTAAAATAATTCCAAGATGGCAGATTCAAAATGGCGCCAGATCTAAGTTGGCTCAGATCCGGCTGAAATTTTAAACTTGGGGTTTTTTGGAGATGCTGATTATAATTTTTTACATTTAAATTGATTGACAGCATTTTTTAGGACATTAACATGGATGGCCGCCATGCAAAATACAAACGTGCACACTTCCGAAACTAACAGAGGTAGGCATGGCGTATTTGGAATCATAGTAAAGCGAACATCGATGACTTTCTCACGGTGTTAAAATATTTCCAACATGGTGGATTCAAAATGGCGCCCGATTTGAAATTAGCTCTGATCCGTCTGATATTATATATTTGGGGGTTTTAAAAGACGGCGATTACAAATTTTGACATTTTACTTCACTGACAGCATTTTTCAAGATGGCCGCCATGCACAAGTCAGATCAATTATCATTTTCTTTGAAAAATACCACTGTTTTGTACTAATTCTTGCAAAATTTAAAGTTTAGCGTAAAGTATAACTCTTTTATAAATAAAACAGCCCCAAAAACGTACTCGCGGGCCGCTCGCGGCCCGCGCACGGGGCAAAATACTAGTCTCCCTCTATAATCTTAAAGAACGGTGACAGATGATTGACCTAGTGACATGAATGTTCTGGTAGGAAGGAGCCATGGGACGACTTGGCAATGTACTAGAGATGTGTACGGATAGGTCAGGAGGCAAAAAATAAAATGTGTCAGCATCAGAAAATCGTCTCCATGGTGGAACACCAGGTCGGATCTCGGAAACGGTAAGGCCGACCAAAAAAGTGTTTCTATAGAAAATGTAGGAAACCCTGGTTATATATCAGATAAACAATAAAAAAAGGTACCTCCCATACAAAAAAACATATTTTTCATACAAAAACCGAAAACCGGAAGTACGTCACGCGCTTGTACCTACTTAGTTGCAAGGAATATTTTTCATAGACATTATTAAGTGATATTTTAATACAAACCCGCAGAAATAAATAGAAAAACAATAAAGAACGTATTTTGCTATTGTCTATTGCGTCGAAACGGATAAAATATTTGGTATAATATAAATTGACTACATCAAAACCGTACATAGACAGTCGTATGTTCCAGTCCTGTCATCCAGTAAGACACTTTATTACTATCACCATAATGTCGATAATTGTATGGAACAGGATGGCCGCATACGGCAAACTTCAGTTCGGTGCTCGGGAATGTGCAGCAAATGTGACCGCTTGTGGTAGATTTCTGCCATTTGGTGGATTTGATTTTGGTACTTTTTAATTTTTACATATCAAATATAATAGTTACCTTACCCAAACTCTTTGTTTTTTATCTTATGTTTATTAGCAAATCGCAATCCTGTTTTGCCCTCACGCCAAATTTAAAGAAAATAAATTAGAAGCATTTTTTATTAATATTATGTATGTAAAATCCATAAATCCATGAATCCATGCTTTGATTAACATTTTTCTCGTTTTTAGTGTTCCGTACCCAAAGGATAAAACGAACCCTATTACTAAGGCTCCGCTGTCCATCCGTCTGTCTTTCTGTACGTCTGTCACCAGGCTGTATCTCATGAACCGTGATAGTTGGACAGTTGAATTTCTGTTGCCGCTATAACAACAAATACTATTCTTTACTATCATCAAACGGGATATTTTTGCTCATTTTATAGATAATGATACGGAACCCTTCGCGTGCGAGTCCGATTCGCACTTGGCCAGTTATATTATCGTATCTATCCGGATTTTGGATTCTTAAATTAATAATTCATTGGTTTTTTTTTAAAGCCGTTGGCCGATTATAATTATTCTATAGTATCATCAAACGGGATATTTTTGCCCATTTTATAGATAATGATACGGAACCCTTCGCGTGCGAGTCCGATTTGCATTTGGCCAGTTATATTATCGTATCTATCCGGATTTTGGATTCTTAAATTAATAATTCATTGGTTTTTTTTTTAAAGCCGTTGGCCGATTATGGCAGATTTCTAGCCTATTTAAGGTTAGGGCAGAATCTATAGTTTACAGATGGTGACACAGATCGGGTCTATCTTTGTTTGTTTGTAGGGATGTTCCGATACTACCAAAGTATCGATTCCTTCTCATATGAGTAGTACTCAAATCATGATTCGATACTACTCATATAAATACCCTACTAAACATATCGATACCATAAATACTTTTACTTTTTTCTCCAATACCAGTACTTACTATCCGATACCGAATAAAATCGTGAGAAAGATTCGTTATAATCTTATTTATTTTAATTAGGTATAACAACTACCTCTACTGTAGTGTACTGTGTGTGTGTTGTGTGTGTTTGTGTGTATTAAATGTATTCACCGCTTTGAATTAAATTGAAATTCTATTTAATCCTGCTTAAATTAAAAGTGGGGTTGTTTTAGCCCTGAGTATACATTAAAAAAATCACCTTTTTAGGCTATTTGACTTAAAGTTAGGCCATACTGTTTCTTTAAAGTGAAATATGTTGTGGCGAAAATAAAGTTGCTTGGCATTGAATTTTTGATGATTCTATCCTGTTTTGCCTTAGCAGCATTGATTCGATTTGAAACAAGTACTTTCTTTCCGATACCAAGTAAGTATCGAAAGAATGATTCGATGCTAAAAAGTACTTGGTATCGTAAGAAAAGTATCGAGTACTTTTTTCGTATGTACTGGTATCGAAACATCCCTATTTGTTTGTATTATTTTTGTTTTGTTCGAACTTAACACAATAGTCCAGCTTAATGGATTTTACATCACAAGTGCACGATAAAAGGTTAAACACATTCATTTGAGATTTTAATATTCATTTACTTTTCAGATTTGCTGTACTATGCCATGCATCAGATACAGAGTTCTGGACTACAAGAGCAAATAAGGTACTCTGGTGTACAAGAGATTGGTGGCAGTAATTTGTAGGTCTATCCAACAGCCTCTTGCAAAACATTTGCCGCAGCAGGGTCTACCTACTTAATAACATTTACTACACAAGAGAAACCAAGTAAGTACAAAACAGATTTAATCCAAAATGAGCATGCAAGTTCAGTTCAGTATGTTTTGAAAATAAAGAAATCTTATCTTATTTTCAGGGCACATAAGAAATTGTCATGGCAATAGCAAAATAAACAAGAGCTCAGAGAAACACATCAAACAAAGGAAAAAAGTTTTTTGAAGACCGCAAGACTGTTGTACGGAGCCATATATTTCACCAATTAAACAGCTTACGTACTTATTACTCTAAAGTGGGTGAATTCAAACATTTTTTTAATCCTCCAAGCCTGTTAATGAAATTGTGAATAAAAGCTAAACACCTATTTTAAGTGGAAAAAGTTAAAGAACTATTTTCTTTACAGTTTTTATTTAAAGAACTACCTGCCTGATAAAATTGCCCAACAACACACAAGTAGCAGTAGCTATATTAAAGTGCCTTGATTTGTGAATGAGTACATAGTAAATAAGTTATGTAGAATATTAGGTAGGTACTGCATTTTAATTAGGTCAAGTAATTAACCCTGTTTTACCCTATTCATGTAAAACTATTCATGTTATCATTATTTCCATTTTTCTATTATGTAAACTATGTCAAATTTAAGTAAAAGAAATGTGTTTTTAAGAGTTTGTCTCTTATTGTGACCTGGTATATGGTAAGGTGACATACTTCTTTGTAGGTACAAGTACCTACTCAGTTCATCAGGGTGGAACGCGGGCACTTTTTCTTGCTGTAGACTATGGGCACATTTTATTGAAAGGTAAGTAGGTGATGAAAGTATATTTACTGTATGAGAAAGTGAACAACCCAAAACTATTTTGCTAGCTAGATAGGTACTTGCTAAATGTAAAGAAAGAGTTGCTTAATGTAAATAGTTTTACCCAATCCAATAATTAATAGAGGTATGGTGCATGTGAGGTCTATTTTTAATTCCCACACATAGGTACACTCTGTATTCGCTGGGGGGTGGTTTGTGCAATAATTAAGAATAGTAGGTATCAACAGCCCCCCCAGTGGGTGTTTGAGTGGGGACAACAAAAAATAACTTTTCAAAAAGAAACTGATAATCTTGCGGAAATAGGCCGTTGGTTGGGAAAAAGATTAGGTCAAAACAAATAAAGTAAGATATAACAAGACAAGTTTATAAAAAGGTACTCTGTGGTGGGGACCATAATATAGAACAATCTGAACAAAAGTATTGACTCATATCAGCAGCTGTAACACATTTTTTGACTATAGGTATATAATATTAGCCTCCCACTAGGTGGACCAACATTCTGGTGATAACCACAAGCAGCTGCTCAAAGTGGCACTCTGTGGGGGAGGCCTACGTTTAGCAGTGGACGTCTACAGGCTGTTGATGATTTAATATTAGTAGTATAGTAAATAGGAGTAGGACAATAATCCCTGATTGCCACCCGGAGGCAACTGGGAATATACCATCTATTTTAAATTACTAACACCACCAAAGTGGGGGGGGGGTTACACAATAATTATGAATAGTATCAACTTCAATAGTACCTATCTACCTAGGTAAGTACTCCTCAAATTTCATCAAAATTGTTTAACAGCCATACATAAAAAGTTAGTTTCTTTTTATACAGATAAGTAGTATGTAGTAGTTATGCTGCCCTACATTAAACTAAAATGGCAAGTAAGTTCAATGGCTGTCTGTTCTATCATCAAAGTTTAGTGCAGACGGATATCAGTTTTTATGACTGGCATGATATGTTTTGCCCAATTAGTTCTATCAATATGAAAGTTCTATTTTGCTTAGGGTTTGTTTAGAAACTGGGGCATATTTATTGAACTATAGGTACAGTCATATTGTTGTTGCTGACTCCAGACCTCTTCCAGTGCCTCTTCCTGCTGACTACGTACTACAGATTGTCTTCTTTAATGATTCAGACAAGAAAACACATTTAAATCTTTTACTACATATTTTCATCAATAAATTCAAATAATCATAACATTTTATTATTAGGTAGGTACATAGTACTACTGATTTATAATCTTGTATGTAAGTACATGATTTTGACTTGAAATTCTGTTTATTCTGGTTGTCAATCTGTAAAAAACAATTAGGTATTAACATCATTATAAATGTATAAGTTTCTTATGGTAATGGATTACATTTTATTTGTAAATTAATTTTTAGATGGACCTAATATCATATTATAAAGGTCTGTGTAATAAAATACTTTTGTTTGTTTAGATTGTCTGTTATTTTGCACCTGTAAAAATAAAGATATTTAAATTCATGCTGTATTCTGAATAATATCCACATCTCCTTCATCCAGATTGCATTCACAGATAATTCCCAAACCAGGAGTCAAGCAAAGATCCCTTTGCATTAGCGTTAACACCAAACGCTGGCTCTAAAATGTATTGGAATGATATTACCTGCAGGAAATAAAGTGATTTCCGAAATGTCATTTCCATACATTTTGAGTTATCGTTTGGCATTAACGCTAGGAAAGGAATCATTGCTAGACCCCCTGAACCACATTAATTCCATCCATTAAACGCCACTTTGAACACACGCTTATGGGTATGCCATAATCACCACACTTGGCTAGCAGCTCTTCAATTTGTCCATTCCATTTTTTTGGGTGCCCCAATATAGATTACTACATGGGAAGAGGTAGATGGAGTGGTTCTATTCTAACACCATTGGACTACTCAGCTAACATTTATGATCACTTATATCTGTATCTACCTAGACTTGTAGTTCTCTCAGGAATAATAATTAAGCTGTGTAGTCAGGCAACTTTCCCTGGGATTTTACTGAAGTTTTATAATTAGAGTAGGTAAAAGCAGCAAACTATAGACCTCGCGAATACTAACGTTTTGTAACAGTATTTGTGTCCACTGATAAACACAGGCTTCCCCCTTAGAACACGCTTATCATAGGGGGTTTTGCGATAATCCCCACACTTGGCAGGCGACTTGGTAATGTAATGTAACGTAGACGATATGTACCTAGCTGCTGCCACAATGAATTCTTCTGAATGAATTGGAACAATTACCAAATATAATAGTAAAAATAGAACTGAACATAAAAGTCAAAACATTGAGTATATTGTTCAGCCCGGAATGCACGGCCAGTATTGTACGACCTGTATTGCACAACCCAGCAATTCGACGCCATGTACACGGATACCCGGCAAGCGTATTACCTAACTCGCAACAGGCGTAAATTGCGCGATGATTGCTGTCATACATCATTTATAGTGGTGTCGAGCATGTAAGCTTCGCTACTGCTGTTGCTTTGCTACTGCTGCTGCATTGCTGTTGCAAATTTTACGTAATTACCTCGCGGGTCGTGCAATATTGCTTGTATATACCAACATTGCACAGCCAATATTGTACGACCCGTGTTGCACAGCCTGTTATTTGGAAGCCATGTACACTAATTTCGGGCTGTACATTCCTAACCGTACAATATTGGCTGTGCAAAATCGGATCAGCGGGGTAATAACGTAAAATTTGCAACAGCAATTCAACAGCAGCAGCAAAGCAACAGCAGTAGCGAAGCATACATGCTCGACACCACTAATAATGTATGACAGCAATCATCGCGCAACTTACGCCTGTTGCAAACCTGTTGCGAGTTAGGTAATACGCCCGCAGGGCCGCGGGGTGGCAATGCACGGCCAGGAATGTACAGCCCGGAACCCATGTACATGGTAAATTGTAATGTTAAAGTCTCGTTTGCTTTAAGGAAGTAGATTTCATTAAAATATTTTTATGTAGAACAAAACAAAGACAAAGAGTATACAATATCACAGAGTACTGAGAGTACTTTGTACCACAGACTGAAGATGCGCGATTATGAATGACAGTACTCAATTCATTCGATTATGGCGGTCATTCGAACGGTTCGATTAAATAATCGATTATGTCGAAATTGTATTTCAGTCTTTATGAGGAGTTTTATTTTAAAAAAAGAAATGGTGTTTTATGTATGACCCAATAGATGGCGCCAGTTGTGGTTTTACCAAAATCTGTCACTGTCACTGTTTCAAGCATAGACCACAGGTTATAGGAAATATGTCACGATACTGACTGACAACTCTAAACTGTTTCGTTTGTTTTACTTTCGTTGCGCGATAGCTCGGCTTTATTTTGGATCATAATATTAACGTTTATCTGTCTCGCAGTTCTGCTGTACTTAAATTTATTTAAGAAGAATGCACCACAGACTACTTAGGAGATTACAGACAATGTACGACATTTCTTTGTAGATAGTCTAAGCATTTTCTTATGTTTAGACTACACTGTGGTTTGAAAGGTTTAAACGATGTACTTACAGCGCCATCTAGAAAAGAAGCGGAACTAGCGTTTTTTTTTTAAATAAAAAGCCTCAAACGCTAAGAATCAATTTAGATGGTAATTGAAATTAAATTAGTTTACGACGGTCATTCGAATGGTTTCATTCGTTTTTCATTTTCGAACGCATTCGGAACTCTTTCGAATCCGCGGGCTTATTACCTAACTCGCAACAGGTTAGCAGCAGGCGTTTTCGCGATGATTGCTGTCATACATCATTAGTGGTGTCGAGCATGTATGCTTCGCTACTGCTGTTGCTTTGCTACTGCTGTTGCTTTAAATTATACGTAGTTACCCCGCGGGTCGATGATTGGACGGACTAAGGAAGAGCTAAGGGGGGGCAAGTGTGGGGGGGATGCTGGAAGGTGCGGACTCATTGCGGGGAAGGTGGACTAAGGAAGGGAGAAGGAAGGGGCAAGTGTGGGGGGTCAGCCTAAGGGAGGGATGGGGGGGGGCAAGTGCGGGGGGATGCTGGGAGGTGTGGACTAAGGGAGGGATGAGGGGGGGCAAGTGGGGGGGGTGATGCTGGTAGGTGCGGACTAAGTGCGGGGGGTTGGACTAAGGGAGGGATGAGGGGGGCAAGTGCGGGGGGATGCTAGGAGGTGCGGACTCAGTGCGGGGGGAGGGGGGCAAGTGCGGGGGGATGCTGGGAGGTGTGAACTAAGAGAGGGATGAGGGAGGGGGGGGGGGGCAAGTGCAGAGGGATGCTGAGAGGTGTGGACTAAGGAAGGGATGAGGAAGGGCAAGTGCGGGATGATGCCGGGAGGTGCGTACTAAGTGCGGGGGGAGGAGGTGGACTAAGGAAGAGAGGAGGAGGGGGGCAAGTGCGGGGGGTTGGACTAAGGGAGGGATGAGGGGGGGGGGAGTCAAAGAGGTGCAAATGAAGTGCAGGGGAGGGGGGGCACGTCCGGGAGGCTGGACTAAGAGGGGATCAAGTTTGGGGGGATGCTGGGAGATGTGGACTAAGGAAGGGAAGAGGGGGGCAAGTGCGGGGGGTCCGACTAAGGGAGGGATGAGGGGGGGGAGTCAGGGAGGTGCAAATTAAGTGCAGGGGAGGGGGGGCAAATCCGGGAGGCTGGACTAAGGGGGGGAGCAAGTTTGGGGGGATGCTGGGAGGTGTGGACTAAGGAAGGGATGAGGGGGGCAAGTGCGGGGGGAGACCGGGAGGTGCGGCCTAAATGCAGGGGGTGGGGGGCAAGTGCGGGCGGTCGGCCTAAGGGAAGTATGAGGGGGGCAAGTGCGGACTAAGTGCTGGGAGAGGGGGGGCAAGTGCGGGGGGATGCTGGGAGGTGTGGACTAAGGAAGGGATGAGGGGGGCAAGTGCGGGGGGAGACCGGGAGGTGCGGCCTAAATGCAGGGGGTGGGGGGCAAGTGCGGGCGGTCGGCCTAAGGGAAGTATGAGGGGGGCAAGTGCGGACTAAGTGCTGGGAGAGGGGGGGCAAGTGCGGGGGGATGCTGGGAGGTGCGGACTAAGTGCGGGGGGAGGGGGACAAGTGCAGGGGTCAGACTAAGGGAAGGATGAGGGGGAGGGTTTTTTTTTGGGCAAACAAATTAATTAATCAAAATGGCCGCCATACAAAATTCAAACGCGCACACATTCGAAACTAACAAAGGTGGGCATGGCGTGTTTGGAATCATAGTAAAGAGAACATTGATGACTTTCTCGCTGTGTTAAAATATTTCCAAGATGGCTGATTCAAAATGGCGCCCGATTTGGAATTTGCTTAGATCCGTCTGATATTTTACATTTGGGGGTTTTAAAGAACGACGATTACAAATAATGACATTTTACTTCACTGACAGCATTTTTCAAGATGGCCGCCATGCAAAGTCAAACGAAAACACATTTTCCATGAAAAATACCGCTGTTTTGTACTAATTCTTGCAAAATTACAAGTTTAAACTAATTTAAACTAAAGTATAACTCTTTTATAAATAAAACAGCCCCAAAAACGTACTCGCGGGCCGCTCGCGGCCCGCGCACGGGGCAAAATACTAGTCTATAATATATAAAGCTAAAAAACGGTCATAGATGACTGATTGATTGACTGATTGACATGAATGTTCTGGCCGATCGAGCCATCGGACGACTTGGCAATGTACTAGAGATGTGTGCGAATAGGTCCCGTGACCCCAAGTAAAATCGAACATCATCAGAAAATGGTCTCCAAGGTGGAACACCAGATCAGATCTCAGAAACGGTAAGGCCGATCGAAAAAGTTTATGGTCAAAAGTTGTAGTTAACCTTGGGACGATTCCATGTAAACAATAAAAAAAGGTACCTTTCATACAAAAAAACATATTTTTCATACAAAAACCGAAAACCGGAATTACGTCACAACAATCTTTAGTGTAAAAGACATTTATGTTTACAGTGACAATGTTATTTATATTTTAATGCAAACCCTCAGCAACAAATAAAAAAACAACAATGACTGAAATGGTTAATTGAAATGAATTTGATTCATACGTCATCGGCAATATGGAACGCAGTACTTGATAAGAAAGTGTGAGCGAGATGTCCAAATGTCATACATTTAAGGAACGAAAGAGAGACAGAGTGTAGCCTGCAGCCGATGGAACGATGATGGCGACGGGTGACTCATAATATATTTATGTTTGTGGTCGACAGTGCATGCGCAGCAATTAAGTAAATGTTTTAGCTTTATCTGTGTTTGTGTCCTACGTTTGTGATCGTCTGACCGTGACCGTAACTACCGTGGACATCAAAGAAACCAAGCAAGCGTGTAAGTGAGTCCTTACATACATCGAATACCTACTTATTGCCTATAATGCCATTTATTTATCTCAATGTTCAAATACCTATGTTTGCTATGTACCTAGATACATAGCAAACATACGTTTGTACAGCTCAAGCTATTACAGAAATCTCACATCATATCTGCATCTCATCGATTAAAGTGAGGTATTGTAAAGATCGGTACCTACCTACTCTAAAGTGGTTTGCAATTCTTGTATGTTGAAGTGCGTTTTTTTTAATGCTAAAATGCATTTTAAAATCCATGTAGTGCTTATATTTACAATACCTACTACATATTAAGATAACATGTTTTTGGGGGTAGGTAAGTAAGTCGTAAACAAAACATTCCAGAGGTGTCGATTCTTGTGCTGTGTGCGTGAGTGAATGGTGTAGTATGTGACGTGACGATGACCTGTGGTTGTATAGGTGCAATACTGCGGTGCAGTATGCCTGTACACCATGTAGGTGTGCGGCGAGCGAACGTAGCAACACGATTACTTATGCATTTTATATTCACGATGCTGTTGTGTGCGAGTACGTAATTTACGTTGTAGTTTGTGTATTTGGAGCGAAGTGTTAATAGTTTAGTATATGAGAGTGTATGACGTATTGTATTTGTCCAGTAATATTTAGAGGTATTAGTCCCATTTATAAGTACCGGCATGAAAGTCTAGCGATGACCGTTATTGCGCAGAAGTCAAAAATTAGGTATCACAGGTGGGCTAGAGAGACGAAGGGTGCGCGTACGTAGCGCCGGTTATTGGCTAGCCAGTCGTATTCCGTCCCCCGCCCCGATACGACGCCCGCTGACTTCTGTCTATACAGTCGCGCTCTAAAGTGTATTGTTATTGTAGTTCATTGTTTTGTTTTTTGTTAAGTTTGAGTTCGTTTGTAATTGTTGGTTTTTCTATTAGCGTAATTTAAGTAGATAGTGAATATGCCTAGAAAAAATACTGTTTTGAAAAGATAGGCACGAAAAATGGTGTATACGTGCATTGTTTTGTTAAAAGAGAAACCAATGAATTGATTGATTCTTTAAAGCAAATAAAAAGTGAGATTGATGAAGCAACGAATAGTAAAATATCCTGTTACAAGCTATGCAACACTTTAACATTAACTATTTATTATTGTTTACGCGCGCGACAGTACCTAATATCATCCACATTTCGCTCAGCGCTAAACTTACCTGCCGCTACCTATACCAAGGGTGCATGAAAGTCAAGACTGACAAAAATTAGTTTAACTGTAATCAATTTAATGTAATGTTTGGGTGGAATAAGAAGAAAATTATGGAAATATTATGTGAGTACGTTATAGATAGCAACAAGAAGTTGAGACATCTGATGTGTTGTGATTATTTAGTTACATACTATATTTTTGTTTTGATTTTATCCCTCTGATGCAAAGCCGATTTAAACGAAATTTTCATAGTGTAGTGCTTTAGCACTTGCCTCCTTTCACATTTATGATAAATACTAATGGGACAATAGTTAATGTTCCCCCTTTATAACAAATAAATAATGAATTAAATCGGACCACGCGTTAATGAATTACAACTAAGTACATATTTTTACTTTCATCCCCTCCCCTGAAGGAACCGTGCTGAATTTCGGGATTAAAAGTATCTTCAAGCATACCTTGTAGTATGAACCAAATCATGCCAAGTTTCATTTCAATCCATTCAGTTGTGTCGGCGTGCTCATCCAAGGTACAGACAGACGGACAGACAAAGATGTAAAAAAATATAGTTTTGGTTTCAGCATCAATAACAAACACAAAAAACATTATTTCTAAATACCTTCAATGCACAGAATTGGACCTACGGTTTAATATAAGTAATATAGATAACAATACTATAATTATTTTCAGGTTACTTCTACTATCTGAGTTTGAAGCAGCAGGGAATTTTTTGACAACCTAGCTAGAATAATTATACGTGTACTTATATTTGATGGTGAGTCCTTTATTATTATCTCAATATTCATAGCACTCATACTAAAGTTGCACTATTTTGTGATCTTAAATATGTACCTACCTAGGTAAATAGCAAAAATTCCTTTGTACAGCTTAAACTATTATAAGAAATCCCACATGGCAAGACTCCATCGGTTAAAGGTAGGTATTATTAACGATTAATTTGTAAAGGAAAAATGTTAATCACGAACGGGACTTGAACCCGGCGGAATTAGCAAGTTGAAATGGCAGTGGGCAGGCGACACGGTGAAAGTAGTGCTTACGCACTTGCCTCCATTCACCGTTTCTTCCATTCATCCTTTTCCTTTATCTTCTCCCCCCCCCCCTACCGTCTCCCTTTCGCATAGTGCAATAGTGCAGGGCAGTAGTACTTTGTTTCTTAGAATTAGCATGTTGAAATGGTAATCGGCAGGCCACATCGCTCGTAGACCACAATACGAAAAGTGCAGCATAGGCCGGCCCTCACTAAGTGAACGGACGATCTGGTAAATACCGCGGGGAGCCGATGGATGCAGGATGCGAGCAGCCACTTAAAGTGGCACTTTCTGGGGGAGGCCTTTATTCAGCAGTGGACGTTTAGAATAGACTTAAGTTTGGTACTTCAAGAGTAGGTAAATAACAATGTACATAACAAAGAACAAATAATGGTAATTTGTGATGATCATTTCAAACATTTATTAAACAACGCCTAAGCCCATTACGGAAACATTAAGAATGAAAGCTTACAAAAAAAACCTCCTATATTAAGTGGAAAAAGTTAAACTTTTATTATTTTATTCTTTACAGGTTTTTTTGCGAATACCTACCTGAATAATAATTTAATACAGAAATACAACAAACAAAGGAAGAAATACATCTGCGATCAAAATTCAAGGTTCAGTAATCACACAATGGAGCGACATTAAAATGGACAATGTTTACAAGTAAGTAACACAAAGTTGTTTCCTAATTATGGTACGCCTAATCATTGGCAGATACAGGGGGGGCATGGCCCGCCTCAAAAGAACAAAGAATTTCATACTTTCGACTCAATTTTCCGATAAAATTCAGGTGCAATTTTACACGGCATAGGTACGCATTAGACTGAGTAGGATTGAACCTAGCGCGGCAGATTTTAGGGGTGGCAAGTTTGGTAGCCGATTTTTTTGTCTTGTAGACTTTTGAGCTACATGACATCTTGCCGATGACTTTTCTCTCTTACCTTTCATTCTATATTCAACGGTACGGCAAACTACTATGTATACAATAGTAAAACGCCCAGTTCGCCGCCGCTTCTGCCTGCACTTTGTATGCTTAAAAAGACAGCGAAATTGTGGAAAAAATATTTCACTATCTATAAATATTGATTTGGGAGGCCTAATATCTTTACAGCATTTGTGGTTGATGTAATTTGACCGTGCTGGTTGGGATAATTCTTAAGAATTTCTCAATAGATGGCGCTGCCAACCCCGTAAGTTGGTTAAAGTGGTAGGTGAAGGATAAATTCGGACATGAGACCACTTGACACGGTAGCTTAAGTAAAGCATGTCCCGGCTTTTGGAACGAATGGATGCGGGTTCAAGTCCCGCCCGTGATTCACATTTTTCCTTTACAAATTAATCTGTAGAGTACGCTGAGCAGGCGATACTGCTATAAAAATCATAAATATTCACTATCCATAAGTTGAGGGTTCGATTCCCACCCAAGATTTTGCTCACATTATACTTTTCCTAAAGCAATCTCAATGGTATGAATGACAAAGACTGCAAGAATCTCCATATCAATAAGTCGTATACTAACCGATTTGGAAAATTCTTCTTTTATATCTTGTTATAGCAATACTGTATTTTCAAATTAGTTCCATAGAAATTTCATCAAAATCAGTACTCACACTTAGTTTAGCAGTTTTATTACAGTTTTCCTTTTTCTCGACAAAAATAAAATTTAGCTATAAATAATGCCACAAACTGTGTATCTATTATATTTAAATCCTCACTTAAGAAAACCCAAATTTTACTTAGATATTGTTTCCATTGCACAACACTTTGTTCCATCAAAAGTCTGCACCTGTCACTTTGATAGCAAGAATTTATTAATTCGATCTCTATTCCAATCATCTAAATCCGCCCAGCTGTTTGAACGTGAAAGAGTAACAAAAATACACACATACAAGCTTTCGCTTTTTATAATATTAGTATTGTTTTTGCAATGACTGCCATATTACAAAAAGTGGATGTTTTTTTGTTTATGTGTTCCAGGGTTTTTACGGGTCCTATCAATCGTCTACAGCTTCAATACAGTTCTACAGTTCCAAGTGGACGATTTGATGCTCTACCACAGGTAATTATTTTCAAGCAAGTCATATAAACTCTTGGCTATAAAAATGACCACCCATGACACTATGACAGTTTAAAATCTTATATTTGTCAACTTACATAATTATACTTTTAAATACATAATAAAATGCACATTTCCCTGGTTTTTATTCCAGTACAACTTTCAAACCATCGCGTGCAGGTTTAAATGGTAAGAACTGGGAATAGTGATTGGTGCAGGGCATTGGTTGAGGGAAAACATCGTGAGGAAACTGGCATGTTCAAGAATCACAAAATTCTAAGAACAATTATTGTGTCATCCACCAACCCCCACTTATACTCTCTCCATGTAGAATAATACAGTAAACAGTACATGATAAAAATTAAAATACAAGCATCACACACAAATCATCAGACATCTTCTATGTAGAAGTGTGTGTTGCCAGGACATAATATAATATGGAACTGAGACATGGTCACTAACAGATGGCCTCATCAGTAAGCTCAAAGTCGCCCAGCAAGCTATGGCGAGCTATGCTTGGTGTGTTCCTGCGAGATAAGATCCGTAATGAGCTTCCTCATCACCCCCGTGGTGGCAAGGAAGTGGGAAGGCATTTCCCCATTAAAAAAAATACAATTCTTAACTATGTCGCAGAATACACAGCTTATTGGCCTTCAAGAGTAGGTAAATAACAATTAGTGTGAGAATGTTTTGAAACATTTTTAAACGCCCTCAGTCAATTGTGCGGGCAAACCTTCTATTTTAAGTGGAAAAATATAAAAATGTGTTATTTCATGTTTTACAGTACGTTCGAAGAACTACCTGCCTAACAAAGCGTTCAAAACAGAAACTCATCAAACAAAAGAAGAAATATCATGTCTACACTCACAATGTATGCTGCAGAAAATAAAGAATGGAAGAATGGGTCAAATCATTACCAAGATTCGTTTGTCTAAGTTTTCAAGTGAAGCAACCTACCCAGACTAGACTAGATGGTTAAAAAATGGGTTAGCTAATAGATATTATTATGTATAAATTAGAACGTTACAGTAAAATCATAGCTATGGTTAGTTTGGGGCTAGATGGCGATGTGTGAAATGTTCACACATATTTTTTTTTTTAATGTACAGACAAAAATTGAGTGTGATGATCAGGTAATAGATGTTTAATCTGTGTGGTTATTGTACTTATTCAAACTATGTATTGTATCAGTTAATTGGTGCCCCATTGTACAAGCTATACTTAGTTTGAGGCTAAACGGCACTGTGAATATGTGTGGACATTCCACACAGCGCCATCTATCCTCAGAACTAAACAAGGCTGACTCTTATAAGATCTAGGTGGTGGTATATATTAGTAGACCGACGACTTGGTCAAAACCGCGGGAAGCCGATGGATGCAGGAGGCACGCAGCTGCTCAAGTAGTGCTCTATGGAGGAGACCTATGTTCAGCAGTGGACGTCTTCAGGCTGATAATGGTGAGATAAGATATCTCGAATTTGTCGTCTGTGTGATGCATTCAAAGAACTGATCTTACTTTCACACTTATTTGTTACTAGCTGACCCGCCCCGGCTTTGCAAGGGTTTATTAGGTTTACGCCTTATCATCTCAGTCTATTTCCCATAGTACAAGACAGGAGTGGCTCTGGACCTAATACTGAAGGTTCATCATCATCATCATCAACAGCCTGAAGACGTCCACTCCTGAACATAGGCCTCCCCCAGAGCGCGCCACCTTCAGCGGCTGCTCACCTCCTGCATCCATCGGCTCCCCGCGGTTTTCACCAGATCGTCGGTCCACCAAGTGAGGGGCCGGCCTACGCTGCTTTGCAAGGGTTTATTAGGTTTACGCCTTATCTCAGTCTAAAGGAAGAGGGGAAAAAGATAAGGGAAAAGGATGAATGGATGAAGGGGAAAGGAGGCAGGTGCGCCAGCACCTGCCTCCATTCACCGTTTCATCCATTCATCCTTTTCCCTTATCTTTACCCCCTCCTTTCTCTATTCCCCATAGTATAGGGCAGGAGTGGCTTTGGACCTAATACTGAAGGTTGGATGTCTGTAATTTCTGAACTACAAAACCATATTCATGGGAGGATATTTAAAGTACCCCCTTTCTAACAAAAAAAAGAATTCATTAAATCGGACCACGCGTCAATGAATTACAACGAAGTACATAATTTTAATTTATTTCCTCTCCCAAGGGAACCATGCTGAATTTTGGGATCAAAAATATCCTATAGCCTACGTAACCATGAATTTGAACCCATTCAGTAGTTTCGGTGTGATGCTCAGCCAAGATACAGTCAGACAGATAGACAGACAAAAATGAAAAAATATAGGTTTGGCTTCAGCGTAGGGAAAATTATTTTTTCTTTTCAAAATTTCTTCAATGTACATTAGTGGACCTGTTAGTTTTTTATTATAAGTATAGGTAATAACAGCTTCGCCATAGTTTTTCTAAATTTACAATATATTATATTAATAATAAAATATTGTTTATTTACGGGATATTTATCATGTAATTTATTTGATCCGAGTTGCCGATATTTTGGTACTATGGCAAGCACCATGACCGTAGAAAATTAAAATCTTATAATATTTATTTTCTTTATCTTTAAATATGTGTGGGCAATTCACACAGCGCCATATAGCCGTAAACTAAGCATAGCTGGTACTGTGGGAACCAGATAACTGATACAATACTTATTATGCCCATTTTCACCAAAGATCCCTAAATTATACCCTAACTAGGAATCGCTTTGGCTAAGGGTCCCCTAAATTTGACCCATACCTAAATTCGTTTTCACAGCGCTGAAAAAAATCTCCAGTAAATGAGAGGTTATGCTTTTCTACGGTTTCCGCAAACCGGCCAACCGCCGATTTAGGTATTTTTTTATATTTTAGAGAATAATCGTCAAAAAGACAAGCTTTATTGATTTAGCATTAGATTTTTTATTATATTAGGAATCCATCAGAAAAAATGAAAAAAGAAAATCATTTCCTGGGGTTATGCGGGTTGAAACAGTTGCCAAATACAATTGAAAAATAAAGTGGCATAATGAAGTCATCGCTAAGGGGTCGAGGTTCGGCTTTAGGTGTCCCTTAACCATCGCATCGGTGAAAACTACTTTACTATCAGATGCCACTTAAGTATTTTTAAGGGTCCTTTAAAATGTAAGGATTTTTGGTGAAAACGAGTATTACATACTTTTTTGTTTGTAAGTACCTACATGTACCTACATGTAGAATACAATGTAACACCCAGACACAGAACAAACATCGATGTTCATCACACAAATATTTGTCCTGAGTGGGAATTGAATCCACAACTTATAGTTCAGAAGCTACTACCATCTGAGCTCACAGGCCAGTTGAAGTCGAGTTTGACAAAGCACTTTATATGCTTAGAAGAAAATTATTAGGTAAGACTTAAGAGCTAAGTTGCTTCTTATCAAGACTTGTTATGAAGGGAAATTATGAGGTTGAATTATGTGGGTGAATTAATTGTTATGAGGGGCTCCTTTAAAAGGAGCTCTATAATATTATGGTTTTGAGTCTGTCATTTTATTTTTAAGTTCTTAAGGCTGGTTTACGCTTTGTTTAGTTTAGTAGAGAGTTAAGTTATGATGTCAACGAGTTCGTTCGATTAAGTTGTAAGTTGTGTCCGCCCATTATGGTGGTGTTTAGTTTCACATTTCAGTGCGTTACTACTTACCGAGTTATGAAGTGTTAGGTACTAACTAAACTTGAATGTATAAAAGTGCGGCGAATTTAGTGATTTAGTTGTCGGGGTATAGAAAATAAAACAAAGTAGCAAGTTAACTTGCTACTTAACTAAATAAAGCTTAAACCAGCCTTTTTTATACGTAATCGTCTCATAACCCATATAAATTGTAGCTTAGCTGTAAAAGTGAGAAGGTGGGTAGGTAGGTTTTCTGTCTGTGAATAATCAACGGCTTGAAATAAAACACTGTCACATTTTTATTTATTTTTAATGTACACAACACATACATATTTAAGTATTACTACACAAAACTAAGTAGGTACCTAATATAAGTAATCATGTGAATTAATTAGGTACCTATTATTATAATAAATATTATTGATTTTATTTTTACGGACATCGAAATGGTGTTTGGTCGTAAATTGCCTACGTACATTCTTCAAACACCATTTCGATGTTTTATATATAATTAGTTTTATGCCATAACCCTGTTCAAGGGAAGTGGAAAGTGAAAGAGCAAAGACAGGGGGAAAGGATGAATGGATGGGATGGCTATGGAAGGGAGGCAGGCGGAGCCTGCCTCCTTTCCATCGTCCCATCCATTCATTCTTTTCCCCTTTCTTTTTCCTTCTCCCTTCAATAGGGTGATTATAGTGGCTTTATCTTTGTTGTCGGCTATGTTTCATCGCACCGTGTGTATCGACTAGCTTGATCTTGAGACAATGCTGAATCCTGCACTGATGAGTGATGATGAGTCCCACCCGCGTTTACCATGGTGTTTTCGGTAGGATAATAGATGGGAAGGTAACTACTTGTGTGACTGATATTATGTTGTTTAGGTAGCAGTTTGAGCTTCGGTTTCCTTGACTGAGGTAGAAAAGCACTAGGATGTTCTGTGGTTATAATTATCATAAGAAATCTAGGAACGTGACAAAATCAGTGTAATGAAATTCAATCATCAAACATAGTACCAATGTTAAATTTATAGCTAATTCCAATTCTACATCAACTCTACGCTTCCGGCACCACTCCAGTAATTACCTTCTCGACCTAGGTATGCGGCTGCGTACTAATATAAGGCTAATATTTTGTTAATTTAGTAGAAACCTTCTTCTTAGCGTTGAAAATACTCGAGTATCGACGCAAGGTGGCTTTCTATTTTCTTATGCTGCTACCTATTATTAATTTAGAGTTCCGAGTGACACTGAAATCTGTTATGGGCAACCGAGTTGCTTTACACCAGGCGAACGACTAGCTCGGCACTACATTCATTTACATTAAAAAAAATTATGCACGTGAGGTGAGTGTGCATAGCGCGTTTACTGCAAAGGAGTGGAATACATTGGCACCCTTTGTAATCCCTAATTACTATAACCTGTCTTGATGATGATGATGATGATGATGATGATGATGATGATGATGAAGTCTTGAAGTGAATAAGTATATAACTTCTATGATAGCCGGCCCTGTGTGATCCAACCTTGCTAATATCGCCACCCACCATGTGTGGTGGTGGCCAAAATGTAAGTGCATAATATAAAAGTAGATACTGTTTGACTCGGGCATAAAGTGGAATCTGTTTAAAACATAGATGCGTGAGCAAAGTTATTGTATGAGAACAATACAGCTGTCTTAAATGTAGTGAAAAGACACATACACTTTTCCTCATTACTTAATTTAGGTAGATATGTGGGGGGTAACTTCAAGACTAACCTATCTTTAACGTCTTTAACTATCAACTGATTATTTTCGGGAACTTTGATATAAAATTGTCACTTTTTTGGACAAACAAATCAAAATGGCCGGCATGCAAAATGTATACGTGCACAAGTTAGAGGCTTTGAGACAGTCATGGCGTGTTTGGACTCATGGCAAAGAGAACAACGATGACATTTTTATGGTGGTAAAATAATTCCAAGATGGCAGATTCAAAATGGCGCCAGATCTAAGTTGGCTCAGATCTGGCTGAAATTTTAAACTTGGGGTTTTTTGGAGATGCTGATTATAATTTTTTACATTTAAATTGATTGACAGCATTTTTTAGGACATTAACATGGATGGCCGCCATGCAAAATACAAACGTGCACACTTCCGAAACTAACAGAGGTAGGCATGGCGTATTTGGAATCATAGTAAAGCGAACATCGATGACTTTCTCACGGTGTTAAAATATTTCCAACATGGTGGATTCAAAATGGCGCCCGATTTGAAATTAGCTCTGATCCGTCTGATATTATATATTTGGGGGTTTTAAAAGACGGCGATTACAAATTTTGACATTTTACTTCACTGACAGCATTTTTCAAGATGGCCGCCATGCACAAGTCAGATCAATTATCATTTTCTTTGAAAAATACCACTGTTTTGTACTAATTCTTGCAAAATTTAAAGTTTAGCGTAAAGTATAACTCTTTTATAAATAAAACAGCCCCAAAAACGTACTCGCGGGCCGCTCGCGGCCCGCGCACGGGGCAAAATACTAGTTACTTTACTTACTATTACTATAAAATTGGATACCCATGAGTGACTGACTGACTGATGATTGACATAATTGATCTCAGCTCTCAGAAGTGGTCAGTCAAAACTGAGTATGAGGCTGTATAGTGATGGGTCATGTCACCCCAGGAAAAATCTGACATTACCAGAAAATCGTCTCTGAGATGGAACAGGTCAACGGATCTCGAAAACGACAAGAGATATGGGGGTCCAGTTTTAACTAATGTTGGAGTAGACCCTGGGATGTTTCCAGAGAAATGAAAAAAATGGGGGCCCCCGAACAAAAAACGGTGGCCCCCATACAAAATTGAAACGCTCATAATTCGGCAACGGTAAGAGGTATGTGGGTGGTGCTCGACCAAATGTCATAGAGGATGACGGGGGCTGTCAGATGGTTGTCATGAAAATCCAAGATGGCGGATTCAAAATGGCGGCCATTTTGAAAGTTGGTCCGATCGGGGTGATTTTTTGCATTGGGGGGTTTTCGGGGCCGCAGATTCGATATTTCAAAAAAAATTTTGGATTCCGCCATTTTTAAAGATGGCTGCCATACAAATTTTTTTTTTCATTTTTGACGCATTGTTTCTCGACACCTATGGAAAATTTTGAATGTCTTTGTTGTGTTTTGTGTCCAGATGATCGAGGTGTCTTCAAAAAAATTCGCGACCTGGTCTTCCGAACTTCGGTCACTCGGACGGTCAACGGCCTGGCCAAACCATAAAAGATAGATCATTGTCGTTTTAAGGAATGTCATAGCAAACCCTGGGACGATTTTGGAGATGTCAAAAAAAATTCAAAATGGCGGAAAAAAAAATCCGCCATACAAATTTTAACCATAAATGACGGCGAAACTATGACACTTTAGTATAAAGAGCTCGAACTAATATTAGTTGGAGGTCAGAGGGGAAGATTGCGAAAAATTTCTTTTTTCAAAATGGCGGAAATTTTGGCCGCGGCGGAAAAAAAAGTTTCACCGATCCGGATGAAAATCGATATCTGGGGGTCCCCAAGGATGATGATCAACATTCTGTAATCAAATTTTGACATGTGTCAACTTTCAATGGGGCTGCCATACAAAAGTGCTTTTATTGAAATATCAACTTTGCTTTTTTGCGCCTCCGTTGCGAGTGATTTAGAAAAGTCGTTCCTGGGGATAAAGTATAGATGTTATAAGGGTAAGAATGCAATATCAGTGAAATCAATTTTTTTCAAGATGGCGGCTGTAGACGTACCGACTCATAGTAAAAGTTGTCCGATCCGAATGAAAATCGATATCTGAAAATCCCACGGTACACTTGGTAGGAATGTGTAAAAACTTTTTTGATTCCGCCATTTTGAAATATTGCGAACATGCAATTTCACTTTTTTAGGATTTTTAATTCGCAAATAACACCGAAACTGTGAGACTTTTGTAGGGAGGGTTTGTTCTAATATTGTACAGTTTTGAGAGGGGCATACAGTGAAAAAGAATGTTTTTCAAAATGGCGGTCCATTGGTCCGCGTCCGAAAATAAAGAAGCTCCGATCGGGATGTAAATCGATATCTGGGGGCCCCAAAGGATGCTGATCAACATGGTTTGGTCAAATTTTGACATCTGTCATTTTTTAATATGGCCGCCGTATATACTATTATCAAAATTGCTGTTTTCCGTTTTATTGCCTATGGTACTACAGTTTCGGAAGGAGATAGTTGTAATTTTGACAGATGTCAGTGTGACAGATGTCAAACGTCAAAATTTTGACAGATGTCAAATTTTTTGATAGATGTCAAATGTCAATTTTTTTCCAACCTACCAAATGCAACGACGAGCGAAGCAAGCACCAAGTATACTGTAGTTTGGTATAAGTGGACGGTCACGACCAACACTTGCACCTGCACACTTGCACCGTGTGCGGGCCGCGTGCGGCCCGCGCACGGTGCAAGTGTGCCGCTTGCGACCTGCGCACTGTTCTAATACCGCTGTCAAGTGTAGACAGATGTCAGTTTGATTGATTTTAAATGTCAAACTTTTGACAGATGTCAATTGTCAAATTTTTTGACAGATGTCAAATTTATTGACAAATATCAAATGTCAATTTTTTGGACAGATGTCAAATGTCAATTTTTTTTCCAACCTACCAAATGCGGCGATGAGTGAGTTAGTTTATTGTCTCTCATTGGTATAATTGGACAGTCACAACTAACACTTGCACCTGCACACTTGCACCGTGTGCGGGCCGCGTGCGGCCCGCGCACGGTGAAAGTGTGCCGCTTGCAACCTGCGCACTGTTCTAATACCGCTGTCAAGTGTAAACAGATGTCAGTTTGATTGATGTCAAATGTCAAACTTTTGACAGATGTCAAATGTCAAATTTGATGACAGATGTCAAATTTATTGCCAATGTCAAATGTCAATTTTTTGGACAGATGTCAAACGTCAATTTTTTTTTCCAACCTACCAAATGCGGCGATGAGTGAGTTAGTTTATTGTCTCTCATTGGTATAATTGGACAGTCACAACCAACACTTGCACCTGCACACTTGCACCGTGTGCGGGCCGCGTGCGGCCCGCGCACGGTGCAAGTGTGCCGCTTGCAACCTGCGCACTGTTCTAATACCGCTGTCAAGTGTAGACAGATGTCAGTTTGATTGATGTCAAATGTCAAACTTTTGACAGATGTCAATTGTCAAATTTTTTGACAGATGTCCAATTTATTGACAAATATCAAATGTCAATTTTTTTGACAGATGTCAAATGTCAATTTTTAGGACAGTTGTCAAATGTCAATTTTTGACAGGTGTCAAACGTCAAATTTTTTCCGACATACCCAATGCGACGACGAGCGAAGCGAGTTAGTTTACTGTAGTTTGGTATAAGTGGACGGTCACGATCAGCACTTGCACCGCGCACGGTGCATGTGTGCCGGTTGCATCCTACTCATGGTGCAAATGACGCTGTCAAGTCAAACAAAATGGCCGCCATGCAAAGTCACGCGCATTATCATTTTCTTTGATAAATACGGCAGTTTTGTACAAGTACTTGCAAAATTTAAAGTTTAGCTCCAAGTATAGCGTTTTGAACAAATGGAACGCCACGAAAACACACACGCGGGCCGCTCGCGGCCCGCGCACGGGGCAAAATACTAGTCTATAATATATAAAGCTAAAAAACGGTCATAGATGACTGATTGATTGACTGATTGACATGAATGTTCTGGCCGATCGAGCCATCGGACGACTTGGCAATGTACTAGAGATGTGTGCGGATAGGTTCCGTGACCCCAAGTAAAATCGAACATCATCAGAAAATCGTCTCCAAGGTGGAACACCAGATCAGATCTCGGAAACGGTAAGGCCGATCGAAAAAGTTTATGATCAAAAGTTGTAGTAAACCTTGGGACGATTCCATGTAAACAATAAAAAAGGTACCTTTCATACAAAAAAAACATATTTTTCATACAAAAACCGAAAACCGGAAACAAGTACCAACTTCTTAATACCTACGAACTCCAAATTATGACTCACAGCAAAAAAAAAATACAATTACGAAAGCTTGATGCAGTTTATGATTATTTTATCGACTATTTCTCGTTTATTACTTTGAAGTTTTAAATAATTCATTTAAACCTTTATGCAAAGCTGATTTGACGTCGTACGTAATGCAAATGACAATCGCGTTCAGTGTTGCCGTTTTAAACAATTCATACCGTATTCATACCGTATTATATTATTGTAGGTTTTCGTAAGTTTTAGTATTATACTGTTCGAAAAAGTACCTCAATATTAAAATTTAAACAAATATTTTAAAACAATATACGATTATCCTAGGTTTCGACTATTATTACATATTTTGTGGTTAAGTAGAAAGGAGACGGTTATAAGTAGGTGTTAATTAAAGTGTTAAGTAATAGTGGTTTTAGATTTTTTTTAAACCTCCAATTTAGATTTGCAACATTAGAGCACTATATGTTACTGCGTCAATAGAAATGTAAAACAAATTAGAAAACCACAGACGATACTTGACATTGACAAACATAAATCACAATCACTGCATTGTACAGCCAGGAATGCATAACCAAATAATGCACTTACGCAGTATTACAAAGCTATGTACACGGATTCCTGCTGTACATTGTGGGTCGTGCATTACTGCCTGTAGCAGTGATATTGTACAGTCCGATATTTGGAAGCCATGCACACCAATTATGGGCCGTACATTCGTGCTGGTCATACAATACAGGCTCTGCAATACTTTGGTTGTGCATTCCTGGCTCCCAGACCGCTACATATAATATAAAACATTCAATTTGCCAACTCCAGAGATGCAAGCATTAAATATTTTTCGTTTTGTTTGAAGCCAAATATAAATATTTTAGAGGTGCGAGAATTGCGATTTAAACACATAGACTTAATCACGCTAAAAACATTATTTATTTACTTCGACGTTTCAACCAAGTTGCATTGGCCATGGTCACGAGTACTGTATTGTAAAAAAAAAAACATTATAGCTTTAATGTTTCATTTTACATTCACTGTACGCTGATTAATGGCACTCAACCTAGCAATACTTTTGTAGGTCGAGCAAGCAAGATGGAGACCTGTCATGTCGATCTTTTCTGTATTTACTATTATTTTATCTTGATAATTAGGTAACTTTAGGTAGACTGTGTGTAAACGCTGTGTTTGATCAAATGCATACGAGTTTATGACTCCAAGTTTAGCTCCGGAAGTTTAAGCGATTATTGTTTCTTATGAATTGTGATGTTAATTTGATAAAACAGTTGGCCGTGTGGTCCCGGTCATGTGTAATAGGACCAGGAAGCAAGTACCGTCCTTTCCCGTAGGTGCCGTAAGAGAAATCAACAGCAGCAATCAACAAAAGCAACAAGTAAGTCTTCATACTGCACAAGATAAACAAAGTAAAAAAGCATGATGAGCAAGAGCAAACATGTAATTTAGTAGTAGTAGGTACCTATATAGGTACATACATAGTAGGTAAATAAAATACCGATACCAATTAGGATTGGCAAGTTGAAATGGCAAGGGGCAGGCCACATCGCTCGTAGAACTGACAACCAATGGGGTAGAAAGGTTCTTGAGTGGCGACCACAAACCGAAAGACGCAGCGTAGGCCGGCCCCCACTAGGTGGACGGACGATGGATGCAGAAGACGAGCAGCCACTCAAAGTGGCGCTCTCTGGGGGAGGCCTTTATTCAGCAGTGGAGGTGTTCAGGCTGTTTATGATTTAGTAGAATAGACTTAAGTTTGGTACTTCAAGAGTATGTAAATAACAATGCACATAACACAGAACAAATAATGGTAATTTGTAATGATCATTTCAAACATTTTTTTATCGCCTAAGCCCATTAGAGAAACAGTATGAATGAAAGCTTACAAAACACAAACCTCCCATTTTAAGTGGAAAATGCTAAACATATTATTATTTAATTTTTTACAGTTTTATTTTTCGAAGAGTTATACTTACCTGAAAATTAATTTAAAGCAGAAATACACCTGCGATTAAAGTTCAAGGTTCAGTAATCACAATAAGTACTTAGTTGATACCTTTATAACACACAAGTATAGCCATGGCAAAAAGGAAATTATAAAGTAGCAGAAGCAGACAATGATTTAGTATGGATTTCAGCAACAGCTAACAGAAACAAGTAGAACCAGAACCATACCAGATATTTGACTTTGCATGGCCGTTAAAATGGACAATGTTTACAAGTAAGTATCGCAAACTTTTTTCCTCCCAATAATGCCATACCTAATGTCTACATTCACAATGTAGGTATGCTTTAGAAAATAAGGAGGAATGGAACAAACTGTTACCATGATTAGTTTTCCTGAGGTGTGAAGGGTGGATTTGACCAAATTTGAATTTATGCACGAGTAACTATACCAGAATAAATCATTTCACGATCTTGAACTTGACTTTGTCGTATATTAGTTACAAAACAGTATAGAATCATAACCATACCTAATATGGCGCGCTGCTGCCGTTATAATGTTCTCGGAATAATCTGTTAATCCACCAAAAACGGCAGTACCTATTGCAATTATTCTCGAACAGGCTTGCTATTTTTAGATTTGTAGATGGTAAAATGGGAAATTGATTTACTCTCGGCTAACTGGAGATTTATCCTTTTACTCTCATTTGGTTGAATCCACCCTTAGTGAAGCAAGTTAACTAATTTATTAATCTTGTATTTGTATTTGGTAGGTACCTATCTAGACTAGATGTTAAAAAATAATGAGTTAGCTAAAGGAATTGTGTGAATTGAATGGCTATAGTGAAACCAATAAAAGTAGGTAGGTACATTACGTAATGTACCTACCTACCTATCTGATGTAAAAGTAGCATAATACTATAATGTGAGTTGAGATGAAAACAACTTGAAACAGTAAAGTAATAATTAAAAAAAAGTTAAATAAAGGGTAGGTATAAACTTAAGTATTATCTATACATGCAATAAAATAAAACTGTAACTGGGCTAAATCTGTACATTGAATATTTTTTGAAAACTTTGATTGCATTACACTTCTTAATCGATATACTTAGAAATAAAAACATTTTCTTTTGAATTTTGTGTCTGTCTGTCCCTTTGAACACGCATCATGCTGAAACTACTACACGGATTTCGCTGAAACTTGGTGTGGTATAATAGCAGGTTTTTCAGAATAACATTTAGTGTACTATGTTTTCAAAAACAGCCAAGTGCGGGTTGCATGCCGCAAGCGGCTCGTGACTGTGTAGCGAAGGTGATCTGTGATGGGAGGTGGGCTTTTTTATTTTTCGAGGTTGCTCTGTTTGCTGGGCCGCAAGCGGCCTCCTTCTGCGAGGCGGAGACGCAGAAGGAGGCTGTGGAGTGGGCTAGGGAGGATGATTATAACTCTGACCCCCTCCGGCGCAGACGGGCCGGGGGACGGAGGAGGCGTTTCGCGCGCCTTCTCCTTCCTCCGTAGTGGGGTTGCCGGCGGAGATTCAGGGGAATCTTCGCCGTGCCTACACGGTGCCACACGTCTGGTGGGTAACCGAGGTGTAAGGTTACCTACTCATTGGCGCAGAAGCCCGAAAGGGCCTACCGCCGGGGCGAGATAGTGAATGCTAGCGCGACCCTATCTCGCCCCATCCCGGTGACGGATGGATCACGGGGAGGTTTAGTGGGTTCAAATCCCACATACCTCCTGCCATCACCCCCGTGGTGGCAGGGGAGTGGGAAGGCATTTCCCCATTAAAAAAATACAATTCTTAACTATGTCGCAGAATACACAGCTTATTGGCCTTCAAGAGTAGGTAAATAACAATTAGTGTGAGAATGTTTTGCAACATTTTTAAACGCCCTCAGTCAATTGTGCGGGCAAACCTTCAATTTAAGTGGAAAAATATAAAAATGTATTATTTTATGTTTTACAGTTCCTTCAAAGAAATACCTGCCTGACAAAGCGTTGAAAACAGAAACTCATCAAAGAAAAGAAGAAATGTCATGTCTACACTCACAATGTATGCTGCAGAAAATAAAGAATGGAAGAATGGGACAAATCATTACCAAGATTCGTTTGTCTAAGATTTTAAGTGAAGCAACCTACCCAGACTAGACTAGATGATTAAAAAAATGGGTTAGCTAAAAGATATTGTGTATTATGTATAAATTATAACGTTACAGTAAAATCATACCTATGCTTAGTTTGGGGCTAGATGGCGATGTGTGAAATGTCCATCCTTTTTTTTTATGTACCTACCTTTCCTACCTCTTTAATGTAAAAGTACCATTATACTATAACCTAATGCGGTTGAAATGAAAACAACTTAAAATCATAAAATAATAATTGGATGATATAAGTTAATATATGTAGGCACAAACCCGGTAGCTCCGTCGGTAGTAACTCCGCCTTCTACACTTTAATGTTCTGTGTTCGATTTTCACCCAAAACACAAACATTGAGTGTGATGATCTGATAATAGATGTTTAATCTGTCTGGGTTATTGTACTTATTCTAAGTATGTATTGTATCAGTTGTTTGGTACCCCGTTGTACAAGCTTTGCTTAATTTCAGGCTAATCAGCACTGTGTGAATATGTGTGGACATTCCACACAGCGCCATCTATCCTCGGAACTAAACTAGGCTGACTCTTATAAGATCTAGGTGGTGGTACATATTAGTAGAAGACCGACGACTTGGTCAGAACCGCAGGGGGCCAATGGATGCAGGAGGCAAGCAGCCGCTCAAAGTAGCGCTCTATGGGAGAGACCTATGTTCAGCAGTAGACGTCTTCAGGCTGTTGATGATGATGATGTCTGTTTGTCTGTCTTTCTATCTGTCCCTTTGAACACGCATCACGCTGAAACTACTGCATGGATTTTGCTGAAATTTGGTATGGTATAATAGCAGATTTCTCAGAACAACATTTAGTGTACAATGTTTTAAAAAACAGCCAAGTACGGGTTGCACTCCGCAAGCGGCTCGCGACTGTGCACCGACGGTGACCTGTGGTAGAAGTTAGCGATTTTATTTTTTGAGGTTGCTCTGTTGTTTGCTGGGCCACAAGCGGCCTACGACTATATGATGAAGGTGGCCTGTGGTAGACGTTGACGTTTTTTTTCGAGGTTGTCCTGCTCGCTGCGCTGCAAGTGGCCTGCGACTATGTGGCAATAGTGAACTGTGGTCAACTTTGGCGTTTTTTTTTCGAGGTAGCTCTGATCGCAGGGTTGCGGCACGGGGACAATGAGTTTTGTTGAATACAATTCTTAACTATGTCGCCGAATACACAGCTTATTGGCCTTCAAGAGTAGGTAACAATTAGATTGGAAAATTTATTACCAAGTAGTTTCTCTAAGTTTTTATGTGAAGCAAGGTGGGTTCATCGATATAAGTAGGTACTTATTTATTTATTTGTTTACTATGTACTTACTTACATAACTAATGTAAAAGTAGCATAATACTATAATGTGAGTTGAAATGAAAACCACTTCAAACATAAGAATTTATTAAAGTAAGTTAAAGAAAGTGCAGGTACAAACTTAAGTATTATACATATATTGAACATAATATATGTTGTCATAAAATTAAAAAATTGAAGTGGTTACTAATGTAAGCAGTACTTGCGGTATTACTACTAAAATACTAGCCCGGTAGCTCAGTTGGTAGTGACTCCGCATTATGTAATGTTCTGTGTTCGACTCCCACCCAATAGGCAAACATTGTAATAGATGTTTGTTCTATCTGGGTGTTATATTGCATTCTAAGTATGTACACAACAAAAAGTGTAAGTATTGTATCAGCTATTTGGTGTCCCATAGTACAAGCTTTGCTTAGTTAAAAGCTAAATGGCACTGTGTGAATATGTGTGGATATTCCACACAGTCTCATCTACACTCAAGGCTGACACTACATACATACGAGGTAACTAGATGATAATAAAATATTTATGATTTTCATAGCAGTATCGCCTGCTCAGCGGAATCTACCGATAAATTCGTAAAGGAAAAATCTGAATCACAAACGGGACTTGAACCCGCATCCGTCCGTCCGTTTTATTTTTCCATTACAAATGAATCTGTAGATGATAATAGATAAGATCTCTTGAACTTGCCTACTGTGCGAAGCAGGCCTTAAAATACTGCTTTTTGACAAAGCACTTTAGGTGCTATGTTTGGAAGTAAATCATTAATAACTAAGTTTGACTTGTTATGGAACATTATAATCGTAAGATCTATACTGCTGCATTAGCAGGTACCTACATAGTTTTACAATTTTCCCTACCTGCCTTTAAAAGGAGCTGTATAATTTGGTTTGGAGTCTGATCTGTTAGTTAATTTATTTGTAAGTTTTTAGAATAATGTCTAATCGTAATCATTCATAACCCACACAAATTGTAGCTGAGCAGTAAGAGTACGTAGGTGCCTGGTAGGTTTCCCGTCTATGATTAATCAAGGGCTTGAAAAAAAACACTCATATTTTTTATTATTTTTAACAAGTATATTATTATATTTGTAACTACAAAAAAAAACAGCTTTCACACCATTTCGATGCTTCTAAGACAGACAGTCAGTGAGTCAGTCTCTGCGTCGGCAGCTGTGGTGGTGCACTTGGCAGCGCAGGGTCCCTGGCGCGACCGACGGCATATCCCGTGTCGCGACATGTGGCGACGGGGGTAAATTCGTTTTCCGCCCTAACCCCTGTCCAAGGGAAGAGGAAAGTGAGTGAGAAAAGATAGGGGAAATGGGTGAATGGATGGGACGGCTATGGAAGGGAGGCAGGCGGAGCCTGCCTCCGTTCCATCGTCCCATCCATTCACCTATTTCCCCTATCTATTTTCCTCTCCCTTCCTTCAACAAAATGAGTATAGTGGCTTTATGCTACTATTATTACATGTAAGTGCGTTTACTGCAAAGGAGTGAAACGCATTGGCTTCCTTTGTAATCCTTGATTACTATAACCTATCTTCAAGTCTTAGAGTCATAGAGTATTATTCCTTCTATGATAGCTCTATGTGCTCCAATCTCGCTAATATCGTCACTCTTTCCATCAGGTGTGAAACAGGTAGATAGATAGATTCATGAGCAAAGGTATTGTACAAAAGTATTCTGTGGTATTGTATGAGAACAATACAAGTGTCTGAAGTGGGGTGTTTTTTTTACTACGTTTGACTTATGTGACGTCATTCTAATCTTTTTTTTTCTAATGTAACCTAACTTCAAAACGAAGATATCTTTGACTAAGATCTGATTATTTTCGGAAACGTTGATATAAAATAGTCACTTTTTTGGACAAACAAATCAAAATGGCCGGCATGCATGCAAAATTTATACGTGCACAAGTTAGAAACTTAGAGACAGCCATGGCGTGTTCAGACTCATGGCAAAGAGAGCAACGATGACATTTTTATGGTGGTAAAATAATTCCAAGATGGCAGATTCAAATTGGCGCCAAATCAAAATTGGCTCAGATCCGGCTGAATTTTTAAATTTGGGGTTTTTTGGGGATGCTGATTATAATTTTTGACATTTAAATTAACTGACAGCATTTTTCAAGATGGCCGTCACGCAAAATTCAAACGTGCACACTTCCGAAACTAACAAAGGTAGGCATGGCGTGTTTGGAATCATAGAAAAAAGAACATCGATGACTTTTTCACGGTGTTTAAATAATTCCAAGATGATGGATTCAAAATGGCGCCCGATTTGAAATTAGCTCTGATCCGTCTGGTATTTTATATTTGGGGGTTTCAAAAGACGGCAATTACAAATTTTGACATTTTACTCCACTGACAGCATTTTTCAAGATGGCCGCCATGCCAAATTTTAACTTGCACACTTTCAAAACTAACCGATGTAGGCATGGCGTGTTTAGACTCATGACAAAGAGAACAGCGATGACTTTCTCACTGTTTTATAACAATTGCAAGACAGCGGATTCAAAATGGCGCCCGATTTGAAATAACCTCTGATCCTGCTGAAATTTTATATTTAGGGGTTTTAAGGGACAACGTTTACAAATTTTGACATTTTACTTGACTGACAGCATTTCTCAAGATGACCGCCATACAAAGTCAAACGAATAATCATTTTCTTTGAGAAATACCACTGTTTTGTACTAATTCTTGCAAAATTTAAAGTTTAGCGTAAAGTATAACTCTTTTATAAATAAAACAGCCCCAAAAACGTACTCGCGGGCCGCTCGCGGCCCGCGCACGGGGCAAAATACTAGTCTATAATATATAAAGCTAAAAAACGGTCATAGATGACTGATTGATTGACTGATTGACATGAATGTTCTGGCCGATCGAGCCATCGGACGACTTGGCAATGTACTAGAGATGTGTGCGAATAGGTCCCGTGACCCCAAGTAAAATCGAACATCATCAGAAAATGGTCTCCAAGGTGGAACACCAGATCAGATCTCAGAAACGGTAAGGCCGATCGAAAAAGTTTATGGTCAAAAGTTGTAGTTAACCTTGGGACGATTCCATGTAAACAATAAAAAAAGGTACCTTTCATACAAAAAAACATATTTTTCATACAAAAACCGAAAACCGGAATTACGTCACAACAATCTTTAGTGTAAAAGACATTTATGTTTACAGTGACAATGTTATTTATATTTTAATGCAAACCCTCAGCAACAAATAAAAAAACAACAATGACTGAAATGGTTAATTGAAATGAATTTGATTCATACGTCATCGGCAATATGGAACGCAGTACTTGATAAGAAAGTGTGAGCGAGATGTCCAAATGTCATACATTTAAGGAACGAAAGAGAGACAGAGTGTAGCCTGCAGCCGATGGAACGATGATGGCGACGGGTGACTCATAATATATTTATGTTTGTGGTCGACAGTGCATGCGCAGCAATTAAGTAAATGTTTTAGCTTTATCTGTGTTTGTGTCCTACGTTTGTGATCGTCTGACCGTGACCGTAACTACCGTGGACATCAAAGAAACCAAGCAAGCGTGTAAGTGAGTCCTTACATACATCGAATACCTACTTATTGCCTATAATGCCATTTATTTATCTCAATGTTCAAATACCTATGTTTGCTATGTACCTAGATACATAGCAAACATACGTTTGTACAGCTCAAGCTATTACAGAAATCTCACATCATATCTGCATCTCATCGATTAAAGTGAGGTATTGTAAAGATCGGTACCTACCTACTCTAAAGTGGTTTGCAATTCTTGTATGTTGAAGTGCGTTTTTTTTAATGCTAAAATGCATTTTAAAATCCATGTAGTGCTTATATTTACAATACCTACTACATATTAAGATAACATGTTTTTGGGGGTAGGTAAGTAAGTCGTAAACAAAACATTCCAGAGGTGTCGATTCTTGTGCTGTGTGCGTGAGTGAATGGTGTAGTATGTGACGTGACGATGACCTGTGGTTGTATAGGTGCAATACTGCGGTGCAGTATGCCTGTACACCATGTAGGTGTGCGGCGAGCGAACGTAGCAACACGATTACTTATGCATTTTATATTCACGATGCTGTTGTGTGCGAGTACGTAATTTACGTTGTAGTTTGTGTATTTGGAGCGAAGTGTTAATAGTTTAGTATATGAGAGTGTATGACGTATTGTATTTGTCCAGTAATATTTAGAGGTATTAGTCCCATTTATAAGTACCGGCATGAAAGTCTAGCGATGACCGTTATTGCGCAGAAGTCAAAAATTAGGTATCACAGGTGGGCTAGAGAGACGAAGGGTGCGCGTACGTAGCGCCGGTTATTGGCTAGCCAGTCGTATTCCGTCCCCCGCCCCGATACGACGCCCGCTGACTTCTGTCTATACAGTCGCGCTCTAAAGTGTATTGTTATTGTAGTTCATTGTTTTGTTTTTTGTTAAGTTTGAGTTCGTTTGTAATTGTTGGTTTTTCTATTAGCGTAATTTAAGTAGATAGTGAATATGCCTAGAAAAAATACTGTTTTGAAAAGATAGGCACGAAAAATGGTGTATACGTGCATTGTTTTGTTAAAAGAGAAACCAATGAATTGATTGATTCTTTAAAGCAAATAAAAAGTGAGATTGATGAAGCAACGAATAGTAAAATATCCTGTTACAAGCTATGCAACACTTTAACATTAACTATTTATTATTGTTTACGCGCGCGACAGTACCTAATATCATCCACATTTCGCTCAGCGCTAAACTTACCTGCCGCTACCTATACCAAGGGTGCATGAAAGTCAAGACTGACAAAAATTAGTTTAACTGTAATCAATTTAATGTAATGTTTGGGTGGAATAAGAAGAAAATTATGGAAATATTATGTGAGTACGTTATAGATAGCAACAAGAAGTTGAGACATCTGATGTGTTGTGATTATTTAGTTACATACTATATTTTTGTTTTGATTTTATCCCTCTGATGCAAAGCCGATTTAAACGAAATTTTCATAGTGTAGTGCTTTAGCACTTGCCTCCTTTCACATTTATGATAAATACTAATGGGACAATAGTTAATGTTCCCCCTTTATAACAAATAAATAATGAATTAAATCGGACCACGCGTTAATGAATTACAACTAAGTACATATTTTTACTTTCATCCCCTCCCCTGAAGGAACCGTGCTGAATTTCGGGATTAAAAGTATCTTCAAGCATACCTTGTAGTATGAACCAAATCATGCCAAGTTTCATTTCAATCCATTCAGTTGTGTCGGCGTGCTCATCCAAGGTACAGACAGACGGACAGACAAAGATGTAAAAAAATATAGTTTTGGTTTCAGCATCAATAACAAACACAAAAAACATTATTTCTAAATACCTTCAATGCACAGAATTGGACCTACGGTTTAATATAAGTAATATAGATAACAATACTATAATTATTTTCAGGTTACTTCTACTATCTGAGTTTGAAGCAGCAGGGAATTTTTTGACAACCTAGCTAGAATAATTATACGTGTACTTATATTTGATGGTGAGTCCTTTATTATTATCTCAATATTCATAGCACTCATACTAAAGTTGCACTATTTTGTGATCTTAAATATGTACCTACCTAGGTAAATAGCAAAAATTCCTTTGTACAGCTTAAACTATTATAAGAAATCCCACATGGCAAGACTCCATCGGTTAAAGGTAGGTATTATTAACGATTAATTTGTAAAGGAAAAATGTTAATCACGAACGGGACTTGAACCCGGCGGAATTAGCAAGTTGAAATGGCAGTGGGCAGGCGACACGGTGAAAGTAGTGCTTACGCACTTGCCTCCATTCACCGTTTCTTCCATTCATCCTTTTCCTTTATCTTCTCCCCCCCCCCCTACCGTCTCCCTTTCGCATAGTGCAATAGTGCAGGGCAGTAGTACTTTGTTTCTTAGAATTAGCATGTTGAAATGGTAATCGGCAGGCCACATCGCTCGTAGACCACAATACGAAAAGTGCAGCATAGGCCGGCCCTCACTAAGTGAACGGACGATCTGGTAAATACCGCGGGGAGCCGATGGATGCAGGATGCGAGCAGCCACTTAAAGTGGCACTTTCTGGGGGAGGCCTTTATTCAGCAGTGGACGTTTAGAATAGACTTAAGTTTGGTACTTCAAGAGTAGGTAAATAACAATGTACATAACAAAGAACAAATAATGGTAATTTGTGATGATCATTTCAAACATTTATTAAACAACGCCTAAGCCCATTACGGAAACATTAAGAATGAAAGCTTACAAAAAAAACCTCCTATATTAAGTGGAAAAAGTTAAACTTTTATTATTTTATTCTTTACAGGTTTTTTTGCGAATACCTACCTGAATAATAATTTAATACAGAAATACAACAAACAAAGGAAGAAATACATCTGCGATCAAAATTCAAGGTTCAGTAATCACACAATGGAGCGACATTAAAATGGACAATGTTTACAAGTAAGTAACACAAAGTTGTTTCCTAATTATGGTACGCCTAATCATTGGCAGATACAGGGGGGGCATGGCCCGCCTCAAAAGAACAAAGAATTTCATACTTTCGACTCAATTTTCCGATAAAATTCAGGTGCAATTTTACACGGCATAGGTACGCATTAGACTGAGTAGGATTGAACCTAGCGCGGCAGATTTTAGGGGTGGCAAGTTTGGTAGCCGATTTTTTTGTCTTGTAGACTTTTGAGCTACATGACATCTTGCCGATGACTTTTCTCTCTTACCTTTCATTCTATATTCAACGGTACGGCAAACTACTATGTATACAATAGTAAAACGCCCAGTTCGCCGCCGCTTCTGCCTGCACTTTGTATGCTTAAAAAGACAGCGAAATTGTGGAAAAAATATTTCACTATCTATAAATATTGATTTGGGAGGCCTAATATCTTTACAGCATTTGTGGTTGATGTAATTTGACCGTGCTGGTTGGGATAATTCTTAAGAATTTCTCAATAGATGGCGCTGCCAACCCCGTAAGTTGGTTAAAGTGGTAGGTGAAGGATAAATTCGGACATGAGACCACTTGACACGGTAGCTTAAGTAAAGCATGTCCCGGCTTTTGGAACGAATGGATGCGGGTTCAAGTCCCGCCCGTGATTCACATTTTTCCTTTACAAATTAATCTGTAGAGTACGCTGAGCAGGCGATACTGCTATAAAAATCATAAATATTCACTATCCATAAGTTGAGGGTTCGATTCCCACCCAAGATTTTGCTCACATTATACTTTTCCTAAAGCAATCTCAATGGTATGAATGACAAAGACTGCAAGAATCTCCATATCAATAAGTCGTATACTAACCGATTTGGAAAATTCTTCTTTTATATCTTGTTATAGCAATACTGTATTTTCAAATTAGTTCCATAGAAATTTCATCAAAATCAGTACTCACACTTAGTTTAGCAGTTTTATTACAGTTTTCCTTTTTCTCGACAAAAATAAAATTTAGCTATAAATAATGCCACAAACTGTGTATCTATTATATTTAAATCCTCACTTAAGAAAACCCAAATTTTACTTAGATATTGTTTCCATTGCACAACACTTTGTTCCATCAAAAGTCTGCACCTGTCACTTTGATAGCAAGAATTTATTAATTCGATCTCTATTCCAATCATCTAAATCCGCCCAGCTGTTTGAACGTGAAAGAGTAACAAAAATACACACATACAAGCTTTCGCTTTTTATAATATTAGTATTGTTTTTGCAATGACTGCCATATTACAAAAAGTGGATGTTTTTTTGTTTATGTGTTCCAGGGTTTTTACGGGTCCTATCAATCGTCTACAGCTTCAATACAGTTCTACAGTTCCAAGTGGACGATTTGATGCTCTACCACAGGTAATTATTTTCAAGCAAGTCATATAAACTCTTGGCTATAAAAATGACCACCCATGACACTATGACAGTTTAAAATCTTATATTTGTCAACTTACATAATTATACTTTTAAATACATAATAAAATGCACATTTCCCTGGTTTTTATTCCAGTACAACTTTCAAACCATCGCGTGCAGGTTTAAATGGTAAGAACTGGGAATAGTGATTGGTGCAGGGCATTGGTTGAGGGAAAACATCGTGAGGAAACTGGCATGTTCAAGAATCACAAAATTCTAAGAACAATTATTGTGTCATCCACCAACCCCCACTTATACTCTCTCCATGTAGAATAATACAGTAAACAGTACATGATAAAAATTAAAATACAAGCATCACACACAAATCATCAGACATCTTCTATGTAGAAGTGTGTGTTGCCAGGACATAATATAATATGGAACTGAGACATGGTCACTAACAGATGGCCTCATCAGTAAGCTCAAAGTCACCCAGCAAGCTATGGCGAGCTATGCTTGGTGTGTTCCTGCGAGATAAGATCCGTAATGAGCTTCCTCATCACCCCCGTGGTGGCAAGGAAGTGGGAAGGCATTTCCCCATTAAAAAAAATACAATTCTTAACTATGTCGCAGAATACACAGCTTATTGGCCTTCAAGAGTAGGTAAATAACAATTAGTGTGAGAATGTTTTGAAACATTTTTAAACGCCCTCAGTCAATTGTGCGGGCAAACCTTCTATTTTAAGTGGAAAAATATAAAAATGTGTTATTTCATGTTTTACAGTACGTTCGAAGAACTACCTGCCTAACAAAGCGTTCAAAACAGAAACTCATCAAACAAAAGAAGAAATATCATGTCTACACTCACAATGTATGCTGCAGAAAATAAAGAATGGAAGAATGGGTCAAATCATTACCAAGATTCGTTTGTCTAAGTTTTCAAGTGAAGCAACCTACCCAGACTAGACTAGATGGTTAAAAAATGGGTTAGCTAATAGATATTATTATGTATAAATTAGAACGTTACAGTAAAATCATAGCTATGGTTAGTTTGGGGCTAGATGGCGATGTGTGAAATGTTCACACATATTTTTTTTTTTAATGTACAGACAAAAATTGAGTGTGATGATCAGGTAATAGATGTTTAATCTGTGTGGTTATTGTACTTATTCAAACTATGTATTGTATCAGTTAATTGGTGCCCCATTGTACAAGCTATACTTAGTTTGAGGCTAAACGGCACTGTGAATATGTGTGGACATTCCACACAGCGCCATCTATCCTCAGAACTAAACAAGGCTGACTCTTATAAGATCTAGGTGGTGGTATATATTAGTAGACCGACGACTTGGTCAAAACCGCGGGAAGCCGATGGATGCAGGAGGCACGCAGCTGCTCAAGTAGTGCTCTATGGAGGAGACCTATGTTCAGCAGTGGACGTCTTCAGGCTGATAATGGTGAGATAAGATATCTCGAATTTGTCGTCTGTGTGATGCATTCAAAGAACTGATCTTACTTTCACACTTATTTGTTACTAGCTGACCCGCCCCGGCTTTGCAAGGGTTTATTAGGTTTACGCCTTATCATCTCAGTCTATTTCCCATAGTACAAGACAGGAGTGGCTCTGGACCTAATACTGAAGGTTCATCATCATCATCATCAACAGCCTGAAGACGTCCACTCCTGAACATAGGCCTCCCCCAGAGCGCGCCACCTTCAGCGGCTGCTCACCTCCTGCATCCATCGGCTCCCCGCGGTTTTCACCAGATCGTCGGTCCACCAAGTGAGGGGCCGGCCTACGCTGCTTTGCAAGGGTTTATTAGGTTTACGCCTTATCTCAGTCTAAAGGAAGAGGGGAAAAAGATAAGGGAAAAGGATGAATGGATGAAGGGGAAAGGAGGCAGGTGCGCCAGCACCTGCCTCCATTCACCGTTTCATCCATTCATCCTTTTCCCTTATCTTTACCCCCTCCTTTCTCTATTCCCCATAGTATAGGGCAGGAGTGGCTTTGGACCTAATACTGAAGGTTGGATGTCTGTAATTTCTGAACTACAAAACCATATTCATGGGAGGATATTTAAAGTACCCCCTTTCTAACAAAAAAAAGAATTCATTAAATCGGACCACGCGTCAATGAATTACAACGAAGTACATAATTTTAATTTATTTCCTCTCCCAAGGGAACCATGCTGAATTTTGGGATCAAAAATATCCTATAGCCTACGTAACCATGAATTTGAACCCATTCAGTAGTTTCGGTGTGATGCTCAGCCAAGATACAGTCAGACAGATAGACAGACAAAAATGAAAAAATATAGGTTTGGCTTCAGCGTAGGGAAAATTATTTTTTCTTTTCAAAATTTCTTCAATGTACATTAGTGGACCTGTTAGTTTTTTATTATAAGTATAGGTAATAACAGCTTCGCCATAGTTTTTCTAAATTTACAATATATTATATTAATAATAAAATATTGTTTATTTACGGGATATTTATCATGTAATTTATTTGATCCGAGTTGCCGATATTTTGGTACTATGGCAAGCACCATGACCGTAGAAAATTAAAATCTTATAATATTTATTTTCTTTATCTTTAAATATGTGTGGGCAATTCACACAGCGCCATATAGCCGTAAACTAAGCATAGCTGGTACTGTGGGAACCAGATAACTGATACAATACTTATTATGCCCATTTTCACCAAAGATCCCTAAATTATACCCTAACTAGGAATCGCTTTGGCTAAGGGTCCCCTAAATTTGACCCATACCTAAATTCGTTTTCACAGCGCTGAAAAAAATCTCCAGTAAATGAGAGGTTATGCTTTTCTACGGTTTCCGCAAACCGGCCAACCGCCGATTTAGGTATTTTTTTATATTTTAGAGAATAATCGTCAAAAAGACAAGCTTTATTGATTTAGCATTAGATTTTTTATTATATTAGGAATCCATCAGAAAAAATGAAAAAAGAAAATCATTTCCTGGGGTTATGCGGGTTGAAACAGTTGCCAAATACAATTGAAAAATAAAGTGGCATAATGAAGTCATCGCTAAGGGGTCGAGGTTCGGCTTTAGGTGTCCCTTAACCATCGCATCGGTGAAAACTACTTTACTATCAGATGCCACTTAAGTATTTTTAAGGGTCCTTTAAAATGTAAGGATTTTTGGTGAAAACGAGTATTACATACTTTTTTGTTTGTAAGTACCTACATGTACCTACATGTAGAATACAATGTAACACCCAGACACAGAACAAACATCGATGTTCATCACACAAATATTTGTCCTGAGTGGGAATTGAATCCACAACTTATAGTTCAGAAGCTACTACCATCTGAGCTCACAGGCCAGTTGAAGTCGAGTTTGACAAAGCACTTTATATGCTTAGAAGAAAATTATTAGGTAAGACTTAAGAGCTAAGTTGCTTCTTATCAAGACTTGTTATGAAGGGAAATTATGAGGTTGAATTATGTGGGTGAATTAATTGTTATGAGGGGCTCCTTTAAAAGGAGCTCTATAATATTATGGTTTTGAGTCTGTCATTTTATTTTTAAGTTCTTAAGGCTGGTTTACGCTTTGTTTAGTTTAGTAGAGAGTTAAGTTATGATGTCAACGAGTTCGTTCGATTAAGTTGTAAGTTGTGTCCGCCCATTATGGTGGTGTTTAGTTTCACATTTCAGTGCGTTACTACTTACCGAGTTATGAAGTGTTAGGTACTAACTAAACTTGAATGTATAAAAGTGCGGCGAATTTAGTGATTTAGTTGTCGGGGTATAGAAAATAAAACAAAGTAGCAAGTTAACTTGCTACTTAACTAAATAAAGCTTAAACCAGCCTTTTTTATACGTAATCGTCTCATAACCCATATAAATTGTAGCTTAGCTGTAAAAGTGAGAAGGTGGGTAGGTAGGTTTTCTGTCTGTGAATAATCAACGGCTTGAAATAAAACACTGTCACATTTTTATTTATTTTTAATGTACACAACACATACATATTTAAGTATTACTACACAAAACTAAGTAGGTACCTAATATAAGTAATCATGTGAATTAATTAGGTACCTATTATTATAATAAATATTATTGATTTTATTTTTACGGACATCGAAATGGTGTTTGGTCGTAAATTGCCTACGTACATTCTTCAAACACCATTTCGATGTTTTATATATAATTAGTTTTATGCCATAACCCTGTTCAAGGGAAGTGGAAAGTGAAAGAGCAAAGACAGGGGGAAAGGATGAATGGATGGGATGGCTATGGAAGGGAGGCAGGCGGAGCCTGCCTCCTTTCCATCGTCCCATCCATTCATTCTTTTCCCCTTTCTTTTTCCTTCTCCCTTCAATAGGGTGATTATAGTGGCTTTATCTTTGTTGTCGGCTATGTTTCATCGCACCGTGTGTATCGACTAGCTTGATCTTGAGACAATGCTGAATCCTGCACTGATGAGTGATGATGAGTCCCACCCGCGTTTACCATGGTGTTTTCGGTAGGATAATAGATGGGAAGGTAACTACTTGTGTGACTGATATTATGTTGTTTAGGTAGCAGTTTGAGCTTCGGTTTCCTTGACTGAGGTAGAAAAGCACTAGGATGTTCTGTGGTTATAATTATCATAAGAAATCTAGGAACGTGACAAAATCAGTGTAATGAAATTCAATCATCAAACATAGTACCAATGTTAAATTTATAGCTAATTCCAATTCTACATCAACTCTACGCTTCCGGCACCACTCCAGTAATTACCTTCTCGACCTAGGTATGCGGCTGCGTACTAATATAAGGCTAATATTTTGTTAATTTAGTAGAAACCTTCTTCTTAGCGTTGAAAATACTCGAGTATCGACGCAAGGTGGCTTTCTATTTTCTTATGCTGCTACCTATTATTAATTTAGAGTTCCGAGTGACACTGAAATCTGTTATGGGCAACCGAGTTGCTTTACACCAGGCGAACGACTAGCTCGGCACTACATTCATTTACATTAAAAAAAATTATGCACGTGAGGTGAGTGTGCATAGCGCGTTTACTGCAAAGGAGTGGAATACATTGGCACCCTTTGTAATCCCTAATTACTATAACCTGTCTTGATGATGATGATGATGATGATGATGATGATGATGATGATGAAGTCTTGAAGTGAATAAGTATATAACTTCTATGATAGCCGGCCCTGTGTGATCCAACCTTGCTAATATCGCCACCCACCATGTGTGGTGGTGGCCAAAATGTAAGTGCATAATATAAAAGTAGATACTGTTTGACTCGGGCATAAAGTGGAATCTGTTTAAAACATAGATGCGTGAGCAAAGTTATTGTATGAGAACAATACAGCTGTCTTAAATGTAGTGAAAAGACACATACACTTTTCCTCATTACTTAATTTAGGTAGATATGTGGGGGGTAACTTCAAGACTAACCTATCTTTAACGTCTTTAACTATCAACTGATTATTTTCGGGAACTTTGATATAAAATTGTCACTTTTTTGGACAAACAAATCAAAATGGCCGGCATGCAAAATGTATACGTGCACAAGTTAGAGGCTTTGAGACAGTCATGGCGTGTTTGGACTCATGGCAAAGAGAACAACGATGACATTTTTATGGTGGTAAAATAATTCCAAGATGGCAGATTCAAAATGGCGCCAGATCTAAGTTGGCTCAGATCCGGCTGAAATTTTAAACTTGGGGTTTTTTGGAGATGCTGATTATAATTTTTTACATTTAAATTGATTGACAGCATTTTTTAGGACATTAACATGGATGGCCGCCATGCAAAATACAAACGTGCACACTTCCGAAACTAACAGAGGTAGGCATGGCGTATTTGGAATCATAGTAAAGCGAACATCGATGACTTTCTCACGGTGTTAAAATATTTCCAACATGGTGGATTCAAAATGGCGCCCGATTTGAAATTAGCTCTGATCCGTCTGATATTATATATTTGGGGGTTTTAAAAGACGGCGATTACAAATTTTGACATTTTACTTCACTGACAGCATTTTTCAAGATGGCCGCCATGCACAAGTCAGATCAATTATCATTTTCTTTGAAAAATACCACTGTTTTGTACTAATTCTTGCAAAATTTAAAGTTTAGCGTAAAGTATAACTCTTTTATAAATAAAACAGCCCCAAAAACGTACTCGCGGGCCGCTCGCGGCCCGCGCACGGGGCAAAATACTAGTTACTTTACTATTACTATAAAATTGGATACCCATGAGTGACTGACTGACTGATGATTGACATAATTGATCTCAGCTCTCAGAAGTGGTCAGTCAAAACTGAGTATGAGGCTGTATAGTGATGGGTCATGTCACCCCAGGAAAAATCTGACATTACCAGAAAATCGTCTCTGAGATGGAACAGGTCAACGGATCTCGAAAACGACAAGAGATATGGGGGTCCAGTTTTAACTAATGTTGGAGTAGACCCTGGGATGTTTCCAGAGAAATGAAAAAAATGGGGGCCCCCGAACAAAAAACGGTGGCCCCCATACAAAATTGAAACGCTCATAATTCGGCAACGGTAAGAGGTATGTGGGTGGTGCTCGACCAAATGTCATAGAGGATGACGGGGGCTGTCAGATGGTTGTCATGAAAATCCAAGATGGCGGATTCAAAATGGCGGCCATTTTGAAAGTTGGTCCGATCGGAGTGATTTTTTGCATTGGGGGGTTTTCGGGGCCGCAGATTCGATATTTCAAAAAAAATTTTGGATTCCGCCATTTTTAAAGATGGCTGCCATACAAATTTTTTTTTTCATTTTTGACGCATTGTTTCTCGACACCTATGGAAAATTTTGAATGTCTTTGTTGTGTTTTGTGTCCAGATGATCGAGGTGTCTTCAAAAAAATTCGCGACCTGGTCTTCCGAACTTCGGTCACTCGGACGGTCAACGGCCTGGCCAAACCATAAAAGATAGATCATGTGCGTTTTAAGGAATGTCATAGCAAACCCTGGGACGATTTTGGAGATGTCAAAAAAAATTCAAAATGGCGGAAAAAAAAATCCGCCATACAAATTTTAACCATAAATGACGGCGAAACTATGACACTTTAGTATAAAGAGCTCGAACTAATATTAGTTGGAGGTCAGAGGGGAAGATTGCGAAAAATTTTTTTTTTCAAAATGGCGGAAATTTTGGCCGCGGCGGAAAAAAAAGTTTCACCGATCCGGATGAAAATCGATATCTGGGGGTCCCCAAGGATGATGATCAACATTCTGTAATCAAATTTTGACATGTGTCAACTTTCAATGGGGCTGCCATACAAAGGTGCTTTTATTGAAATATCAACTTTGCTTTTTTGCGCCTCCGTTGCGAGTGATTTAGAAAAGTCGTTCCTGGGGATCAAGTATAGATATTATAAGGGTAAGAATGCAATATCAGTGAAATCAATTTTTTTCAAGATGGCGGCTGTAGACGTACCGACTCATAGTAAAAGTTGTCCGATCCGAATGAAAATCGATATCTGAAAATCCCACGGTACACTTGGTAGGAATGTGTAAAAACTTTTTTGATTCCGCCATTTTGAAATATTGCGAACATGCAATTTCACTTTTTTAGGATTTTTAATTCGCAAATAACACCGAAACTGTGAGACTTTTGTAGGGAGGGTTTGTTCTAATATTGTACAGTTTTGAGAGGGGCATACAGTGAAAAAGAATGTTTTTCAAAATGGCGGTCCATTGGTCCGCGTCCGAAAATAAAGAAGCTCCGATCGGGATGTAAATCGATATCTGGGGGCCCCAAAGGATGCTGATCAACATGGTTTGGTCAAATTTTGACATCTGTCATTTTTTAATATGGCCGCCGTATATACTATTATCAAAATTGCTGTTTTCCGTTTTATTGCCTATGGTACTACAGTTTCGGAAGGAGATAGTTGTAATTTTGACAGATGTCAGTGTGACAGATGTCAAACGTCAAAATTTTGACAGATGTCAAATTTTTTGATAGATGTCAAATGTCAATTTTTTTCCAACCTACCAAATGCAACGACGAGCGAAGCAAGCACCAAGTATACTGTAGTTTGGTATAAGTGGACGGTCACGACCAACACTTGCACCTGCACACTTGCACCGTGTGCGGGCCGCGTGCGGCCCGCGCACGGTGCAAGTGTGCCGCTTGCGACCTGCGCACTGTTCTAATACCGCTGTCAAGTGTAGACAGATGTCAGTTTGATTGATTTTAAATGTCAAACTTTTGACAGATGTCAATTGTCAAATTTTTTGACAGATGTCAAATTTATTGACAAATATCAAATGTCAATTTTTTGGACAGATGTCAAATGTCAATTTTTTTTCCAACCTACCAAATGCGGCGATGAGTGAGTTAGTTTATTGTCTCTCATTGGTATAATTGGACAGTCACAACTAACACTTGCACCTGCACACTTGCACCGTGAGCGGGCCGCGTGCGGCCCGCGCACGGTGAAAGTGTGCCGCTTGCAACCTGCGCACTGTTCTAATACCGCTGTCAAGTGTAAACAGTTCAGATGTCAGTTTGATTGATGTCAAATGTCAAACTTTTGACAGATGTCAAATGTCAAATTTGATGACAGATGTCAAATTTATTGACAAATATCAAATGTCAATTTTTTTGACAGATGTCAAATGTCAATTTTTAGGACAGTTGTCAAATGTCAATTTTTGACAGGTGTCAAACGTCAAATTTTTTCCGACATACCCAATGCGACGACGAGCGAAGCGAGTTAGTTTACTGTAGTTTGGTATAAGTGGACGGTCACGATCAGCACTTGCACCGCGCACGGTGCATGTGTGCCGGTTGCATCCTACTCATGGTGCAAATGACGCTGTCAAGTCAAACAAAATGGCCGCCATGCAAAGTCACGCGCATTATCATTTTCTTTGATAAATACGGCAGTTTTGTACAAGTACTTGCAAAATTTAAAGTTTAGCTCCAAGTATAGCGTTTTGAACAAATGGAACGCCACGAAAACACACACGCGGGCCGCTCGCGGCCCGCGCACTGGGCAAAATACTAGTTTACTTATATAAAGTTAAAGACCCACCCATATAGTGACTGACTGACAGAATTGATCTCAGCCGTGGGGTATGGTGGGGAAAAACCAAGTATAGGGTTGGATAGAGATGGGTCACGTGACCACCAGAAAAATCTGACATTACCAGAAAGTCGTCTCCAAGATGGAACTGCTCAACGGCTCTCGGAAACTACAAGTCGGATGGGTGTCGTGTTTTAACTAAAGTTGTAGTAAACCTTGGGATGCTACGTGAGAAATGAAAAAAAATTAGGGTTGCCATACAAAAAAATAAAAATTCCATACAAAATGGAAACGCTCATAAATCGGAAACGGTAAGAGGTAGGTGGGGGGTGTTCGACCAAATGTCATAGGGGACGATGGGGGCTTTCGGATGGTGGTCATGAAAATCCAAGATGGCGGATTCAAGATGGCGGCCATTTTGAAAGTTGGTCCGATCTGGCTGATTTTTTGCATCGGGGGGTTTTCGGGGCCCCTGATTCCATATTTGAAAAAATATTTTGGATTCCGCCATTTTTAAAGATGGCCGCCATACAAATTTTTTTTTTCGTTTTCATCGCATTGTTTCTCAATACCTATGGGAAATTTTGAATACCTTATTTGACATTCGTATCTAAGTGTCCAAGGTGCCTTTAGAAAAATTCATGACCTGGTCTTCCGACCTTCCATCATCATGACTGTCAACGGCCTGGCTAAACTATACGAGATAGGTCATGTGCGTTTTAAGGAATGTTATAGAAAACCCTGGGACGATTCTAGGGCGAATAAAAAAAATTCAAAATGGCGGAAAAAAAAATCCGCCATACAAATTTAGACTGGATATGACGCCGAAACCATGATACTTTAGTAAAAAGAGCTTGAAATAATATTGTTTGGAGGCCCGAGAAGAAGATTTCGAAAAAAATTTTTTTTCAAAATGGCGGAAATTTCGGTCATGGCGGAAAAAAAAGTTTCACCAATCCGGATGAAAATCGATATCTAGGGGTCCCCAAGGATGCTGATCAACATTCTAAAATCAAATTTTGACTTTAACCAATTTTCAATATGGCTGCCATACAAAGGTACTTTTATCGAAATATACACTTTCCTTTTTTGCGCCTCAAATACCAATATTTTAGAAAAGTCATTCCTGGGGATCGAGTATAGATGCGATAAGGGTAAAAATGCAAAAACAATAAAACCGATTTTTTTCAAGATGGCGGATATAGACGTACTGACTTTAATAAAACGTTATCCGATCTAGATGAAAATCGATATCTGAGAATCCCCTTTGATACTTAGTAGGAATATGGAAAAAAAATTTTAATTCCGCCATTTTGAAAAATTGCCTACATACAATCTAACTTTTTAAGGACTCTTGAATCGATTTTACGTGGAAACTATTACACATTAGTATTAAGGGTGTGAACTAATTTTGTTTGGTAAGACAAGAGGCAAATGGTGAACAAAATTTTTTTTAAATGGTTAAATTTTTGGGTCACTTTCGAAAATAAAGTTTCTCTGAACCGAACGAAAATCGATATCTGTAGGTCCCAAAGGATCACTATCAACATACTTTAGTCAAATTTTGACAACTGCCGTTTTTCAACATGGCCGCCACACATACTGTTGAAACCACCAACGCGACGACGAGCGAAGCGAGGAGGAGCTTCAAACTACCTAACGTGACGACGAGCGAAGCGAGGAGGAGCTTCAAACTAACATGCGCGACGACGAGCGAAGCGAGGAGGAGCTACAAACTACCTTACGCGACGACGAGCGAAGCGAGGAGGAGCTTAAAACCACCTATAGCGACGACGAGCGAAGCGAGGAGGAGCTTCAAAGCACCTATCGCGACGACGAGCGAAGCGAGGAGGAGCTTCAAACCATCATGCGCGACGACGAGCGAAGCGAGGAGGAGCTACAAACTACCAATGGTGACATGTACTATGTATTACAAATGTGATGTCATTTTAATAGATTTTTGCTAAATTCAAGTCCAACGGATTTCAATATATTATCTAAGCTCACCCAACAATTAAATATATATGGGAACTTTGATTGAAATATGACACTTTTTTTGAACAAAAAAAAAACAAAATGGCTGCCATGCCTTAACGTGCACGCTTTCTGAACTAATAGAGGTAGGCTTGGCGTGTTTGGACTCATGGCAAAGAGAACAACGACGGCTTTCTCAAGGTGTAAAAATATTTCCAATATGGCCGTTTCAAAATGGCGCCCGATATGAAATTAGCTCAGATCCGGCTGACATTTTATATTTTGGAGTTTTTGAGGATCCTGATTTTTAATTTTGACATTTTACTTGACTGACAGAATTTCTCAAGATGGCCGCCATGCAAAAGTCAGACCAATTATCATTTTCTTTGAAAAATACCGCTGTTTTGTACTAATTCTTGCAAAATTACAAGTTTAAACTAAAGTATAACTTTTTTATAAATACAACAGCCACGATAACAGCCACGCGGGCCGCTCGCGGCCCGCGCACGGGGCAAAATACTAGTCTATAATATATAAAGCTAAAAAACGGTCATAGATGACTGATTGATTGACTGATTGACATGAATGTTCTGGCCGATCGAGCCATCGGACGACTTGGCAATGTACTAGAGATGTGTGCGGATAGGTTCCGTGACCCCAAGTAAAATCGAACATCATCAGAAAATCGTCTCCAAGGTGGAACACCAGATCAGATCTCGGAAACGGTAAGGCCGATCGAAAAAGTTTATGATCAAAAGTTGTAGTAAACCTTGGGACGATTCCATGTAAACAATAAAAAAGGTACCTTTCATACAAAAAAAACATATTTTTCATACAAAAACCGAAAACCGGAAACAAGTACCAACTTCTTAATACCTACGAACTCCAAATTATGACTCACAGCAAAAAAAAAATACAATTACGAAAGCTTGATGCAGTTTATGATTATTTTATCGACTATTTCTCGTTTATTACTTTGAAGTTTTAAATAATTCATTTAAACCTTTATGCAAAGCTGATTTGACGTCGTACGTAATGCAAATGACAATCGCGTTCAGTGTTGCCGTTTTAAACAATTCATACCGTATTCATACCGTATTATATTATTGTAGGTTTTCGTAAGTTTTAGTATTATACTGTTCGAAAAAGTACCTCAATATTAAAATTTAAACAAATATTTTAAAACAATATACGATTATCCTAGGTTTCGACTATTATTACATATTTTGTGGTTAAGTAGAAAGGAGACGGTTATAAGTAGGTGTTAATTAAAGTGTTAAGTAATAGTGGTTTTAGATTTTTTTTAAACCTCCAATTTAGATTTGCAACATTAGAGCACTATATGTTACTGCGTCAATAGAAATGTAAAACAAATTAGAAAACCACAGACGATACTTGACATTGACAAACATAAATCACAATCACTGCATTGTACAGCCAGGAATGCATAACCAAATAATGCACTTACGCAGTATTACAAAGCTATGTACACGGATTCCTGCTGTACATTGTGGGTCGTGCATTACTGCCTGTAGCAGTGATATTGTACAGTCCGATATTTGGAAGCCATGCACACCAATTATGGGCCGTACATTCGTGCTGGTCATACAATACAGGCTCTGCAATACTTTGGTTGTGCATTCCTGGCTCCCAGACCGCTACATATAATATAAAACATTCAATTTGCCAACTCCAGAGATGCAAGCATTAAATATTTTTCGTTTTGTTTGAAGCCAAATATAAATATTTTAGAGGTGCGAGAATTGCGATTTAAACACATAGACTTAATCACGCTAAAAACATTATTTATTTACTTCGACGTTTCAACCAAGTTGCATTGGCCATGGTCACGAGTACTGTATTGTAAAAAAAAAAACATTATAGCTTTAATGTTTCATTTTACATTCACTGTACGCTGATTAATGGCACTCAACCTAGCAATACTTTTGTAGGTCGAGCAAGCAAGATGGAGACCTGTCATGTCGATCTTTTCTGTATTTACTATTATTTTATCTTGATAATTAGGTAACTTTAGGTAGACTGTGTGTAAACGCTGTGTTTGATCAAATGCATACGAGTTTATGACTCCAAGTTTAGCTCCGGAAGTTTAAGCGATTATTGTTTCTTATGAATTGTGATGTTAATTTGATAAAACAGTTGGCCGTGTGGTCCCGGTCATGTGTAATAGGACCAGGAAGCAAGTACCGTCCTTTCCCGTAGGTGCCGTAAGAGAAATCAACAGCAGCAATCAACAAAAGCAACAAGTAAGTCTTCATACTGCACAAGATAAACAAAGTAAAAAAGCATGATGAGCAAGAGCAAACATGTAATTTAGTAGTAGTAGGTACCTATATAGGTACATACATAGTAGGTAAATAAAATACCGATACCAATTAGGATTGGCAAGTTGAAATGGCAAGGGGCAGGCCACATCGCTCGTAGAACTGACAACCAATGGGGTAGAAAGGTTCTTGAGTGGCGACCACAAACCGAAAGACGCAGCGTAGGCCGGCCCCCACTAGGTGGACGGACGATGGATGCAGAAGACGAGCAGCCACTCAAAGTGGCGCTCTCTGGGGGAGGCCTTTATTCAGCAGTGGAGGTGTTCAGGCTGTTTATGATTTAGTAGAATAGACTTAAGTTTGGTACTTCAAGAGTATGTAAATAACAATGCACATAACACAGAACAAATAATGGTAATTTGTAATGATCATTTCAAACATTTTTTTATCGCCTAAGCCCATTAGAGAAACAGTATGAATGAAAGCTTACAAAACACAAACCTCCCATTTTAAGTGGAAAATGCTAAACATATTATTATTTAATTTTTTACAGTTTTATTTTTCGAAGAGTTATACTTACCTGAAAATTAATTTAAAGCAGAAATACACCTGCGATTAAAGTTCAAGGTTCAGTAATCACAATAAGTACTTAGTTGATACCTTTATAACACACAAGTATAGCCATGGCAAAAAGGAAATTATAAAGTAGCAGAAGCAGACAATGATTTAGTATGGATTTCAGCAACAGCTAACAGAAACAAGTAGAACCAGAACCATACCAGATATTTGACTTTGCATGGCCGTTAAAATGGACAATGTTTACAAGTAAGTATCGCAAACTTTTTTCCTCCCAATAATGCCATACCTAATGTCTACATTCACAATGTAGGTATGCTTTAGAAAATAAGGAGGAATGGAACAAACTGTTACCATGATTAGTTTTCCTGAGGTGTGAAGGGTGGATTTGACCAAATTTGAATTTATGCACGAGTAACTATACCAGAATAAATCATTTCACGATCTTGAACTTGACTTTGTCGTATATTAGTTACAAAACAGTATAGAATCATAACCATACCTAATATGGCGCGCTGCTGCCGTTATAATGTTCTCGGAATAATCTGTTAATCCACCAAAAACGGCAGTACCTATTGCAATTATTCTCGAACAGGCTTGCTATTTTTAGATTTGTAGATGGTAAAATGGGAAATTGATTTACTCTCGGCTAACTGGAGATTTATCCTTTTACTCTCATTTGGTTGAATCCACCCTTAGTGAAGCAAGTTAACTAATTTATTAATCTTGTATTTGTATTTGGTAGGTACCTATCTAGACTAGATGTTAAAAAATAATGAGTTAGCTAAAGGAATTGTGTGAATTGAATGGCTATAGTGAAACCAATAAAAGTAGGTAGGTACATTACGTAATGTACCTACCTACCTATCTGATGTAAAAGTAGCATAATACTATAATGTGAGTTGAGATGAAAACAACTTGAAACAGTAAAGTAATAATTAAAAAAAAGTTAAATAAAGGGTAGGTATAAACTTAAGTATTATCTATACATGCAATAAAATAAAACTGTAACTGGGCTAAATCTGTACATTGAATATTTTTTGAAAACTTTGATTGCATTACACTTCTTAATCGATATACTTAGAAATAAAAACATTTTCTTTTGAATTTTGTGTCTGTCTGTCCCTTTGAACACGCATCATGCTGAAACTACTACACGGATTTCGCTGAAACTTGGTGTGGTATAATAGCAGGTTTTTCAGAATAACATTTAGTGTACTATGTTTTCAAAAACAGCCAAGTGCGGGTTGCATGCCGCAAGCGGCTCGTGACTGTGTAGCGAAGGTGATCTGTGATGGGAGGTGGGCTTTTTTATTTTTCGAGGTTGCTCTGTTTGCTGGGCCGCAAGCGGCCTCCTTCTGCGAGGCGGAGACGCAGAAGGAGGCTGTGGAGTGGGCTAGGGAGGATGATTATAACTCTGACCCCCTCCGGCGCAGACGGGCCGGGGGACGGAGGAGGCGTTTCGCGCGCCTTCTCCTTCCTCCGTAGTGGGGTTGCCGGCGGAGATTCAGGGGAATCTTCGCCGTGCCTACACGGTGCCACACGTCTGGTGGGTAACCGAGGTGTAAGGTTACCTACTCATTGGCGCAGAAGCCCGAAAGGGCCTACCGCCGGGGCGAGATAGTGAATGCTAGCGCGACCCTATCTCGCCCCATCCCGGTGACGGATGGATCACGGGGAGGTTTAGTGGGTTCAAATCCCACATACCTCCTGCCATCACCCCCGTGGTGGCAGGGGAGTGGGAAGGCATTTCCCCATTAAAAAAATACAATTCTTAACTATGTCGCAGAATACACAGCTTATTGGCCTTCAAGAGTAGGTAAATAACAATTAGTGTGAGAATGTTTTGCAACATTTTTAAACGCCCTCAGTCAATTGTGCGGGCAAACCTTCAATTTAAGTGGAAAAATATAAAAATGTATTATTTTATGTTTTACAGTTCCTTCAAAGAAATACCTGCCTGACAAAGCGTTGAAAACAGAAACTCATCAAAGAAAAGAAGAAATGTCATGTCTACACTCACAATGTATGCTGCAGAAAATAAAGAATGGAAGAATGGGACAAATCATTACCAAGATTCGTTTGTCTAAGATTTTAAGTGAAGCAACCTACCCAGACTAGACTAGATGATTAAAAAAATGGGTTAGCTAAAAGATATTGTGTATTATGTATAAATTATAACGTTACAGTAAAATCATACCTATGCTTAGTTTGGGGCTAGATGGCGATGTGTGAAATGTCCATCCTTTTTTTTTATGTACCTACCTTTCCTACCTCTTTAATGTAAAAGTACCATTATACTATAACCTAATGCGGTTGAAATGAAAACAACTTAAAATCATAAAATAATAATTGGATGATATAAGTTAATATATGTAGGCACAAACCCGGTAGCTCCGTCGGTAGTAACTCCGCCTTCTACACTTTAATGTTCTGTGTTCGATTTTCACCCAAAACACAAACATTGAGTGTGATGATCTGATAATAGATGTTTAATCTGTCTGGGTTATTGTACTTATTCTAAGTATGTATTGTATCAGTTGTTTGGTACCCCGTTGTACAAGCTTTGCTTAATTTCAGGCTAATCAGCACTGTGTGAATATGTGTGGACATTCCACACAGCGCCATCTATCCTCGGAACTAAACTAGGCTGACTCTTATAAGATCTAGGTGGTGGTACATATTAGTAGAAGACCGACGACTTGGTCAGAACCGCAGGGGGCCAATGGATGCAGGAGGCAAGCAGCCGCTCAAAGTAGCGCTCTATGGGAGAGACCTATGTTCAGCAGTAGACGTCTTCAGGCTGTTGATGATGATGATGTCTGTTTGTCTGTCTTTCTATCTGTCCCTTTGAACACGCATCACGCTGAAACTACTGCATGGATTTTGCTGAAATTTGGTATGGTATAATAGCAGATTTCTCAGAACAACATTTAGTGTACAATGTTTTAAAAAACAGCCAAGTACGGGTTGCACTCCGCAAGCGGCTCGCGACTGTGCACCGACGGTGACCTGTGGTAGAAGTTAGCGATTTTATTTTTTGAGGTTGCTCTGTTGTTTGCTGGGCCACAAGCGGCCTACGACTATATGATGAAGGTGGCCTGTGGTAGACGTTGACGTTTTTTTTCGAGGTTGTCCTGCTCGCTGCGCTGCAAGTGGCCTGCGACTATGTGGCAATAGTGAACTGTGGTCAACTTTGGCGTTTTTTTTTCGAGGTAGCTCTGATCGCAGGGTTGCGGCACGGGGACAATGAGTTTTGTTGAATACAATTCTTAACTATGTCGCCGAATACACAGCTTATTGGCCTTCAAGAGTAGGTAACAATTAGATTGGAAAATTTATTACCAAGTAGTTTCTCTAAGTTTTTATGTGAAGCAAGGTGGGTTCATCGATATAAGTAGGTACTTATTTATTTATTTGTTTACTATGTACTTACTTACATAACTAATGTAAAAGTAGCATAATACTATAATGTGAGTTGAAATGAAAACCACTTCAAACATAAGAATTTATTAAAGTAAGTTAAAGAAAGTGCAGGTACAAACTTAAGTATTATACATATATTGAACATAATATATGTTGTCATAAAATTAAAAAATTGAAGTGGTTACTAATGTAAGCAGTACTTGCGGTATTACTACTAAAATACTAGCCCGGTAGCTCAGTTGGTAGTGACTCCGCATTATGTAATGTTCTGTGTTCGACTCCCACCCAATAGGCAAACATTGTAATAGATGTTTGTTCTATCTGGGTGTTATATTGCATTCTAAGTATGTACACAACAAAAAGTGTAAGTATTGTATCAGCTATTTGGTGTCCCATAGTACAAGCTTTGCTTAGTTAAAAGCTAAATGGCACTGTGTGAATATGTGTGGATATTCCACACAGTCTCATCTACACTCAAGGCTGACACTACATACATACGAGGTAACTAGATGATAATAAAATATTTATGATTTTCATAGCAGTATCGCCTGCTCAGCGGAATCTACCGATAAATTCGTAAAGGAAAAATCTGAATCACAAACGGGACTTGAACCCGCATCCGTCCGTCCGTTTTATTTTTCCATTACAAATGAATCTGTAGATGATAATAGATAAGATCTCTTGAACTTGCCTACTGTGCGAAGCAGGCCTTAAAATACTGCTTTTTGACAAAGCACTTTAGGTGCTATGTTTGGAAGTAAATCATTAATAACTAAGTTTGACTTGTTATGGAACATTATAATCGTAAGATCTATACTGCTGCATTAGCAGGTACCTACATAGTTTTACAATTTTCCCTACCTGCCTTTAAAAGGAGCTGTATAATTTGGTTTGGAGTCTGATCTGTTAGTTAATTTATTTGTAAGTTTTTAGAATAATGTCTAATCGTAATCATTCATAACCCACACAAATTGTAGCTGAGCAGTAAGAGTACGTAGGTGCCTGGTAGGTTTCCCGTCTATGATTAATCAAGGGCTTGAAAAAAAACACTCATATTTTTTATTATTTTTAACAAGTATATTATTATATTTGTAACTACAAAAAAAAACAGCTTTCACACCATTTCGATGCTTCTAAGACAGACAGTCAGTGAGTCAGTCTCTGCGTCGGCAGCTGTGGTGGTGCACTTGGCAGCGCAGGGTCCCTGGCGCGACCGACGGCATATCCCGTGTCGCGACATGTGGCGACGGGGGTAAATTCGTTTTCCGCCCTAACCCCTGTCCAAGGGAAGAGGAAAGTGAGTGAGAAAAGATAGGGGAAATGGGTGAATGGATGGGACGGCTATGGAAGGGAGGCAGGCGGAGCCTGCCTCCGTTCCATCGTCCCATCCATTCACCTATTTCCCCTATCTATTTTCCTCTCCCTTCCTTCAACAAAATGAGTATAGTGGCTTTATGCTACTATTATTACATGTAAGTGCGTTTACTGCAAAGGAGTGAAACGCATTGGCTTCCTTTGTAATCCTTGATTACTATAACCTATCTTCAAGTCTTAGAGTCATAGAGTATTATTCCTTCTATGATAGCTCTATGTGCTCCAATCTCGCTAATATCGTCACTCTTTCCATCAGGTGTGAAACAGGTAGATAGATAGATTCATGAGCAAAGGTATTGTACAAAAGTATTCTGTGGTATTGTATGAGAACAATACAAGTGTCTGAAGTGGGGTGTTTTTTTTACTACGTTTGACTTATGTGACGTCATTCTAATCTTTTTTTTTCTAATGTAACCTAACTTCAAAACGAAGATATCTTTGACTAAGATCTGATTATTTTCGGAAACGTTGATATAAAATAGTCACTTTTTTGGACAAACAAATCAAAATGGCCGGCATGCATGCAAAATTTATACGTGCACAAGTTAGAAACTTAGAGACAGCCATGGCGTGTTCAGACTCATGGCAAAGAGAGCAACGATGACATTTTTATGGTGGTAAAATAATTCCAAGATGGCAGATTCAAATTGGCGCCAAATCAAAATTGGCTCAGATCCGGCTGAATTTTTAAATTTGGGGTTTTTTGGGGATGCTGATTATAATTTTTGACATTTAAATTAACTGACAGCATTTTTCAAGATGGCCGTCACGCAAAATTCAAACGTGCACACTTCCGAAACTAACAAAGGTAGGCATGGCGTGTTTGGAATCATAGAAAAAAGAACATCGATGACTTTTTCACGGTGTTTAAATAATTCCAAGATGATGGATTCAAAATGGCGCCCGATTTGAAATTAGCTCTGATCCGTCTGGTATTTTATATTTGGGGGTTTCAAAAGACGGCAATTACAAATTTTGACATTTTACTCCACTGACAGCATTTTTCAAGATGGCCGCCATGCCAAATTTTAACTTGCACACTTTCAAAACTAACCGATGTAGGCATGGCGTGTTTAGACTCATGACAAAGAGAACAGCGATGACTTTCTCACTGTTTTATAACAATTGCAAGACAGCGGATTCAAAATGGCGCCCGATTTGAAATAACCTCTGATCCTGCTGAAATTTTATATTTAGGGGTTTTAAGGGACAACGTTTACAAATTTTGACATTTTACTTGACTGACAGCATTTCTCAAGATGACCGCCATACAAAGTCAAACGAATAATCATTTTCTTTGAGAAATACCACTGTTTTGTACTAATTCTTGCAAAATTTAAAGTTTAGCGTAAAGTATAACTCTTTTATAAATAAAACAGCCCCAAAAACGTACTCGCGGGCCGCTCGCGGCCCGCGCACGGGGCAAAATACTAGTTACTATTACTATAAAATTGGATACCCATGAGTGACTGACTGACTGATGATTGACATAATTGATCTCAGCTCTCAGAAGTGGTCAGTCAAAACTGAGTATGAGGCTGTATAGTGATGGGTCATGTCACCCCAGGAAAAATCTGACATTACCAGAAAATCGTCTCTGAGATGGAACAGGTCAACGGATCTCGAAAACGACAAGAGATATGGGGGTCCAGTTTTAACTAATGTTGGAGTAGACCCTGGGATGTTTCCAGAGAAATGAAAAAAATGGGGGCCCCCGAACAAAAAACGGTGGCCCCCATACAAAATTGAAACGCTCATAATTCGGCAACGGTAAGAGGTATGTGGGTGGTGCTCGACCAAATGTCATAGAGGATGACGGGGGCTGTCAGATGGTTGTCATGAAAATCCAAGATGGCGGATTCAAAATGGCGGCCATTTTGAAAGTTGGTCCGATCGGGGTGATTTTTTGCATTGGGGGGTTTTCGGGGCCGCAGATTCGATATTTCAAAAAAAATTTTGGATTCCGCCATTTTTAAAGATGGCTGCCATACAAATTTTTTTTTTCATTTTTGACGCATTGTTTCTCGACACCTATGGAAAATTTTGAATGTCTTTGTTGTGTTTTGTGTCCAGATGATCAAGGTGTCTTCAAAAAAATTCGCGACCTGGTCTTCCGAACTTCGGTCACTCGGACGGTCAACGGCCTGGCCAAACCATAAAAGATAGATCATGTGCGTTTTAAGGAATGTCATAGCAAACCCTGGGACGATTTTGGAGATGTCAAAAAAAATTCAAAATGGCGGAAAAAAAAATCCGCCATACAAATTTTAACCATAAATGACGGCGAAACTATGACACTTTAGTATAAAGAGCTCGAACTAATATTAGTTGGAGGTCAGAGGGGAAGATTGCGAAAAATTTCTTTTTTCAAAATGGCGGAAATTTTGGCCGCGGCGGAAAAAAAAGTTTCACCGATCCGGATGAAAATCGATATCTGGGGGTCCCCAAGGATGATGATCAACATTCTGTAATCAAATTTTGACATGTGTCAACTTTCAATGGGGCTGCCATACAAAGGTGCTTTTATTGAAATATCAACTTTGCTTTTTTGCGCCTCCGTTGCGAGTGATTTAGAAAAGTCGTTCCTGGGGATCAAGTATAGATGTTATAAGGGTAAGAATGCAATATCAGTGAAATCAATTTTTTTCAAGATGGCGGCTGTAGACGTACCGACTCATAGTAAAAGTTGTCCGATCCGAATGAAAATCGATATCTGAAAATCCCACGGTACACTTGGTAGGAATGTGTAAAAACTTTTTTGATTCCGCCATTTTGAAATATTGCGAACATGCAATTTCACTTTTTTAGGATTTTTAATTCGCAAATAACACCGAAACTGTGAGACTTTTGTAGGGAGGGTTTGTTCTAATATTGTACAGTTTTGAGAGGGGCATACAGTGAAAAAGAATGTTTTTCAAAATGGCGGTCCATTGGTCCGCGTCCGAAAATAAAGAAGCTCCGATCGGGATGTAAATCGATATCTGGGGGCCCCAAAGGATGCTGATCAACATGGTTTGGTCAAATTTTGACATCTGTCATTTTTTAATATGGCCGCCGTATATACTATTATCAAAATTGTTGTTTTCCATTTTATTGCCTATGGTACTACAGTTTCGGAAGGAGATAGTTGTAATTTTGACAGATGTCAGTGTGACAGATGTCAAACGTCAAAATTTTGACAGATGTCAAATTTTTTGATAGATGTCAAATGTCAATTTTTTTCCAACCTACCAAATGCAACGACGAGCGAAGCAAGCACCAAATATACTGTAGTTTGGTATAAGTGGACGGTCACGACCAACACTTGCACCTGCACACTTGCACCGTGTGCGGGCCGCGTGCGGCCCGCGCACGGTGCAAGTGTGCCGCTTGCGACCTGCGCACTGTTCTAATACCGCTGTCAAGTGTAGACAGATGTCAGTTTGATTGATTTTAAATGTCAAACTTTTGACAGATGTCAATTGTCAAATTTTTTGACAGATGTCAAATTTATTGACAAATATCAAATGTCAATTTTTTGGACAGATGTCAAATGTCAATTTTTTTTCCAACCTACCAAATGCGGCGATGAGTGAGTTAGTTTATTGTCTCTCATTGGTATAATTGGACAGTCACAACTAACACTTGCACCTGCACACTTGCACCGTGTGCGGGCCGCGTGCGGCCCGCGCACGGTGAAAGTGTGCCGCTTGCAACCTGCGCACTGTTCTAATACCGCTGTCAAGTGTAAACAGATGTCAGTTTGATTGATGTCAAATGTCAAACTTTTGACAGATGTCAAATGTCAAATTTGATGACAGATGTCAAATTTATTGCCAATGTCAAATGTCAATTTTTTGGACAGATGTCAAACGTCAATTTTTTTTTCCAACCTACCAAATGCGGCGATGAGTGAGTTAGTTTATTGTCTCTCATTGGTATAATTGGACAGTCACAACTAACACTTGCACCTGCACACTTGCACCGTGTGCGGGCCGCGTGCGGCCCGCGCACGGTGCAAGTGTGCCGCTTGCAACCTGCGCACTGTTCTAATACCGCTGTCAAGTGTAGACAGATGTCAGTTTGATTGATGTCAAATGTCAAACTTTTGACAGATGTCAATTGTCAAATTTTTTGACAGATGTCAAATTTATTGACAAATATCAAATGTCAATTTTTTTGACAGATGTCAAATGTCAATTTTTAGGACAGTTGTCAAATGTCAATTTTTGACAGGTGTCAAACGTCAAATTTTTTCCGACATACCCAATGCGACGACGAGCGAAGCGAGTTAGTTTACTGTAGTTTGGTATAAGTGGACGGTCACGATCAGCACTTGCACCGCGCACGGTGCATGTGTGCCGGTTGCATCCTACTCATGGTGCAAATGACGCTGTCAAGTCAAACAAAATGGCCGCCATGCAAAGTCACGCGCATTATCATTTTCTTTGATAAATACGGCAGTTTTGTACAAGTACTTGCAAAATTTAAAGTTTAGCTCCAAGTATAGCGTTTTGAACAAATGGAACGCCACGAAAACACACACGCGGGCCGCTCGCGGCCCGCGCACGGGGCAAAATACTAGTTACTTTACTACTATTATAAAATTGGATACCCATGAGTCACTGACTGATGATTGACATAATTGATCTCAGCTCTCAGAAGTGGTCTGTCAAAACTGAGTATGAGGCTGTATAGTGATGGGTTATGTCACCCCGGGAAAAATCTGACATTACCAGAAAGTCGTCTCTGAGATGGAACAGGTCAACGGATCTCGAAAATGATCAGAGATAAGGGGGTCCCGTTTTAACTAAAGTTGGAGTAGACCCTGGGATGTTTTCAGAGAAATTAAAAAAAAAAGTGTTGCCATACAAAAAATAAAAATTCCATACAAAATTGAAACGCTCATAATTCGGAAACGGTAAGAGGTATGTGGGTGGTGCTCGACCAAATGTCATAGAGGATGACGGGGGCTGTCAGATGGTTGTCATGAAAATCCAAGATGGCGGATTCAAAATGGCGGCCATTTTGAAAGTTGGTCCGATCGGGGTGATTTTTCGCATGAGGGGGTTTTCGGGGCCACACATTCGATATTTGAAAAAATATTTTGGATTCCGCCATTTTTAAAGATGGCTGCCATACAATTTTTTTTTCCCATTTTTGACGCATTGTTTCTCGACACCTATGGAAAATTTTGAATGTCTTTGTTGTGTTTTGTGTCCAGGTGATCGAGGTGTCTTCAAAAAAATTCACGACCTGGTCTTCCGACCTTCGGTCACTCGGACAGTCAACGGCCTGGCCAAACCATATGAGATAGGTCATGTGCGTTTTAAGGAATGTCATAGCAAACCCTGGGACGATTTTGGAGATGTCAAAAAAAAATCAAAATGGCGGAAAAAAAAATCCGCCATACAAATTTTAACCGTAAATGACGGCGAAACTATGACACTTTAGTATAAAGAGCTCGAACTAATATTGGTTGGAGGTCAGAGGGGAAGATTGCGAAAAATTTTTTTTTTCAAAATGGCGGAAATTTTGGCCGCGGCGGGAAAAAAAGTTTCACCGATCCGGATGAAAATCGATATCTGGGGGTCCCCAAGGATGATGATCAACATTCTGTAATCAAATTTTGACATGTGTCAACTTTCAATGGGGCTGCCATACAAAGGTGCTTTTATTGAAATATCAACTTTGCTTTTTTGCGCCTCCGTTGCGAGTGCTTTAGAAAAGTCGTTCCTGGGGATCAAGTATAGATGTTATAAGGGTAAAAATGCAATATCAGTGAAATCAATTTTTTTCAAGATGGCGGCTGTAGACGTACCGACTCATAGTAAAAGTTGTCCGATCCAAATGAAAATCGATATCTGAAAATCCCACGGTACACTTGGTAGGAATGTGTAAAAAATTTTTTGATTCCGCCAATTTTGAAAAATTGCGAACATGCAATTTCACTTTTTAAGGATTTTTAATTCGCAATAACACCGAAACTGTGAGACTTTTGTAGGGAGGGTTTGTTCTAATATTGTACAGTTTTGAGAGGGGCACACAGTGAAAAAGTACTTTTTTCAAAATGGCGGTCTATTGGTCCGCGTCTGAAAGTAAAGGTGCTTTGATCGGGATATAAATCGATATCTGGGGGTCCCAAAGGATGCTGATCAACATGGTTTGGTCAAATTTTGACATCTGTCATTTTTTAATATGGCCGCCGTATATACTATTATCGAAATTGCTGTTTTCCGTTTTATCGCCTATGGTACTACAGTTTCGGAAGGAGATAGTTGTAATTTTGACAGATGTCAGTGTGACAGATGCCAAATGTCAAACTTTTGACAGATGTCTAATTTTTTGATAGATGTCAAATGTCAATTTTTTTCCAACCTACCAAATGCAACGACGAGCGAAGCAAGCACCAAGTATACTGTAGTTTGGTATAAGTGGACGGTCACGACCAAAACTTGCACATGCACACTTGCACCGTGTGCGGGCCGCGTGCGGCCCGCGCACGGTGCAAGTGTGCCGCTTGCGACCTGCGCACTGTTCTAATACCGCTGTCAAGTGTAGACAGATGTCAGTTTGATTGATGTCAAACGTCAAACTTTTGACAGATGTCAAATTTTTTGACAGGTGTCAAATTTATTGACAAATGTCAAATGTCAATTTTTTGGACAGATGTCAAATGTCAATTTTTTTTCCAACCTACCAAATGCGGCGATGAGTGAGTTAGTTTATTGTCTCTCATTAGTATAGTTAGACAGTCACGACTAACACTTGCACCTGCACACTTGTACCGTGTGCGAGCCGCGCGCGGCCCGCACACGGTGCAAGTGTGCCGCTTGCGACCTGCGCACTGTTCTAATACCGCTGTCAAGTGTAGACAGATGTCAGTTTGATTGATGTCAAATGTCAAACTTTTGACAGATGTCAAATTTTTTGACAGATGTCAAATTTTTTGACAGATGTCAAATTTATTGACAAATGTCAAATGTCAATTTTTTGGACAGATGTCAAATGTCAATTTTTTTTTCCAACCTACCAAATGCGGCGATGAGTGAGTTAGTTTATTGTCTCTCATTGGTATAATTGGACAGTCATGACTAACACTTGCACCTGCACACTTGCACCGCGTGCGGGCCGCGCGCGGCCCGCGCACGGTGCAAGTGTGCCGCTGGCGACCTGTGCACTGTTCTAATACCGCTGTCAAGTGTAGACAGATGTTAGTTAAACAGATGTCAAACGTCTAGATTTTGACAGATGTCAAACGTCAAATTTTTGACAGATATCAAATGTCAATTTTTGACAGATGTCAAACGTCAAATTTTTTCCAACCTACCCAATGCGACGACGAGCGAAGCGAGTTAGTTTACTGTAGTTTGGTATAAGTGGACGGTCACGATCAACACTTGCACCTGCACAATTGCACCGTGTGCGGGCCGCGTGCGGCCCGCGCACGGTGCAAGTGTGCCGGTTTTGCCCTGCTAATGGTGCCAATGACGCTGTCAAGTCAAACAAGATGGCCGCCATGCACAAGTCAGATGAATTATCATTTTCTTTGATAGATACCGCAGTTTTGTACAAGTACTTGCAAAATTTAAAGTTTAGCTCCAAGTATAGCGTTTTGAACAAATGGAACGCCACGAAAACACCCACGCGGGCCGCTCGCGGCCCGCGCACGGGGCAAAATACTAGTTACTTTACTATTACTATAAAATTGGATACCCATGAGTGACTGACTGACTGATGATTGACATAATTGATCTCAGCTCTCAGAAGTGGTCAGTCAAAACTGAGTATGAGGCTGTATAGTGATGGGTCATGTCACCCCAGGAAAAATCTGACATTACCAGAAAATCGTCTCTGAGATGGAACAGGTCAACGGATCTCGAAAACGACAAGAGATATGGGGGTCCAGTTTTAACTAATGTTGGAGTAGACCCTGGGATGTTTCCAGAGAAATGAAAAAAATGGGGGCCCCCGAACAAAAAACGGTGGCCCCCATACAAAATTGAAACGCTCATAATTCGGCAACGGTAAGAGGTATGTGGGTGGTGCTCGACCAAATGTCATAGAGGATGACGGGGGCTGTCAGATGGTTGTCATGAAAATCCAAGATGGCGGATTCAAAATGGCGGCCATTTTGAAAGTTGGTCCGATCGGGGTGATTTTTTGCATTGGGGGGTTTTCGGGGCCGCAGATTCGATATTTCAAAAAAAATTTTGGATTCCGCCATTTTTAAAGATGGCTGCCATACAAATTTTTTTTTTCATTTTTGACGCATTGTTTCTCGACACCTATGGAAAATTTTGAATGTCTTTGTTGTGTTTTGTGTCCAGATGATCGAGGTGTCTTCAAAAAAATTCGCGACCTGGTCTTCCGAACTTCGGTCACTCGGACGGTCAACGGCCTGGCCAAACCATAAAAGATAGATCATGTGCGTTTTAAGGAATGTCATAGCAAACCCTGGGACGATTTTGGAGATGTCAAAAAAAATTCAAAATGGCGGAAAAAAAAATCCGCCATACAAATTTTAACCATAAATGACGGCGAAACTATGACACTTTAGTATAAAGAGCTCGAACTAATATTAGTTGGAGGTCAGAGGGGAAGATTGCGAAAAATTTCTTTTTTCAAAATGGCGGAAATTTTGGCCGCGGCGGAAAAAAAAGTTTCACCGATTCGGATGAAAATCGATATCTGGGGGTCCCCAAGGATGATGATCAACATTCTGTAATCAAATTTTGACATGTGTCAACTTTCAATGGGGCTGCCATACAAAGGTGCTTTTATTGAAATATCAACTTTGCTTTTTTGCGCCTCCGTTGCGAGTGATTTAGAAAAGTCGTTCCTGGGGATCAAGTATAGATGTTATAAGGGTAAGAATGCAATATCAGTGAAATCAATTTTTTTCAAGATGGCGGCTGTAGACGTACCGACTCATAGTAAAAGTTGTCCGATCCGAATGAAAATCGATATCTGAAAATCCCACGGTACACTTGGTAGGAATGTGTAAAAACTTTTTTGATTCCGCCATTTTGAAATATTGCGAACATGCAATTTCACTTTTTTAGGATTTTTAATTCGCAAATAACACCGAAACTGTGAGACTTTTGTAGGGAGGGTTTGTTCTAATATTGTACAGTTTTGAGAGGGGCATACAGTGAAAAAGAATGTTTTTCAAAATGGCGGTCCATTGGTCCGCGTCCGAAAATAAAGAAGCTCCGATCGGGATGTAAATCGATATCTGGGGGCCCCAAAGGATGCTGATCAACATGGTTTGGTCAAATTTTGACATCTGTCATTTTTTAATATGGCCGCCGTATATACTATTATCAAAATTGCTGTTTTCCATTTTATTGCCTATGGTACTACAGTTTCGGAAGGAGATAGTTGTAATTTTGACAGATGTCAGTGTGACAGATGTCAAACGTCAAAATTTTGACAGATGTCAAATTTTTTGATAGATGTCAAATGTCAATTTTTTTCCAACCTACCAAATGCAACGACGAGCGAAGCAAGCACCAAATATACTGTAGTTTGGTATAAGTGGACGGTCACGACCAACACTTGCACCTGCACACTTGCACCGTGTGCGGGCCGCGTGCGGCCCGCGCACGGTGCAAGTGTGCCGCTTGCGACCTGCGCACTGTTCTAATACCGCTGTCAAGTGTAGACAGATGTCAGTTTGATTGATTTTAAATGTCAAACTTTTGACAGATGTCAATTGTCAAATTTTTTGACAGATGTCAAATTTATTGACAAATATCAAATGTCAATTTTTTGGACAGATGTCAAATGTCAATTTTTTTTCCAACCTACCAAATGCGGCGATGAGTGAGTTAGTTTATTGTCTCTCATTGGTATAATTGGACAGTCACAACTAACACTTGCACCTGCACACTTGCACCGTGTGCGGGCCGCGTGCGGCCCGCGCACGGTGAAAGTGTGCCGCTTGCAACCTGCGCACTGTTCTAATACCGCTGTCAAGTGTAAACAGATGTCAGTTTGATTGATGTCAAATGTCAAACTTTTGACAGATGTCAAATGTCAAATTTGATGACAGATGTCAAATTTATTGCCAATGTCAAATGTCAATTTTTTGGACAGATGTCAGACGTCAATTTTTTTTTCCAACCTACCAAATGCGGCGATGAGTGAGTTAGTTTATTGTCTCTCATTGGTATAATTGGACAGTCACAACTAACACTTGCACCTGCACACTTGCACCGTGTGCGGGCCGCGTGCGGCCCGCGCACGGTGCAAGTGTGCCGCTTGCAACCTGCGCACTGTTCTAATACCGCTGTCAAGTGTAGACAGATGTCAGTTTGATTGATGTCAAATGTCAAACTTTTGACAGATGTCAATTGTCAAATTTTTTGACAGATGTCAAATTTATTGACAAATATCAAATGTCAATTTTTTTGACAGATGTCAAATGTCAATTTTTAGGACAGTTGTCAAATGTCAATTTTTGAGAGGTGTCAAACGTCAAATTTTTTCCGACATACCCAATGCGACGACGAGCGAAGCGAGTTAGTTTACTGTAGTTTGGTATAAGTGGACGGTCACGATCAGCACTTGCACCGCGCACGGTGCATGTGTGCCGGTTGCATCCTACTCATGGTGCAAATGACGCTGTCAAGTCAAACAAAATGGCCGCCATGCAAAGTCACGCGCATTATCATTTTCTTTGATAAATACGGCAGTTTTGTACAAGTACTTGCAAAATTTAAAGTTTAGCTCCAAGTATAGCGTTTTGAACAAATGGAACGCCACGAAAACACACACGCGGGCCGCTCGCGGCCCGCGCACGGGGCAAAATACTAGTGACTTTATATAAAGTTAAAAACCCATGTACTGACTCACTGACTGATGATTGACATAATTGATCTCAGCTCTCAGAAGTGGTCAGTCAAAACTGAGTATGAGGCTGTGTAGTGATAGGTCATGTCACCCCGGGAAAAATCTGACATTACCAGAAAATTGTCTCTGAGATGGAACAGGTCAACGGATCTCGAAAATGATCAGAGATAAGGGGGTCCCGTTTTAACTAAAGTTGGAGTAGACCCTGGGATGTTTTCAGAGAAATAAAAAAAATGGGGGCCTCCGAACAAAAAACGGTGGCCCCCATACAAAATTGAAACGCTCATAATTTGGAAACGGTAAGAGGTATGTGGGTAGTGCTCGACCAAATGTCATAGAGGATGACGGGGGCTGTCAGATGGTTGTCATGAAAATCCAAGATGGCGGATTCAAAATGGCGGCCATTTTGAAAGTTGGTCCGATCGGGGTGATTTTTCGCATGAGGGGGTTTTCGGGGCCACACATTCGATATTTGAAAAAATATTTTGGATTCCGCCATTTTTAAAGATGGCTGCCATACAAATTTTTTTTTCCATTTTTGACGCATTGTTTCTCGACACCTATGGAAAATTTTGAATGTCTTTGTTGTGTTTTGTGTCCAGGTGATCGAGGTGTCTTCAAAAAAATTCGCGACCTGGTCTTCCGACCTTCGGTCACTCGGACAGTCAACGGCCTGGCCAAACCATATGAGATAGGTCATGTGCGTTTTTAGGAATGTCATAGCAAACCTTGGGACGATTTTGGAGATGTCAAAAAAAATTCAAAATGGCGGAAAAAAAAATCCGCCATACAAATTTTAACCGTAAATGACGGCGAAACTATGACACTTTAGTATAAAGAGCTCGAACTAATATTGGTTGGAGGTCAGAGGGGAAGATTGCGAAAAATTTTTTTTTTCAAAATGGCGGAAATTTTGGCCGCGGCGGGAAAAAAAGTTTCACCGATCCGGATGAAAATCGATATCTGAGGGTCCCGAAGGATGATGATCAACATTCTGTAATCAAATTTTGACAATTGTCAACTTTCAATGGGGCTGCCATACAAAGGTGCTTTTATTGAAATATCAACTTTGCTTTTTTGCGCCTCCGTTGCGAGTGCTTTAGAAAAGTCGTTCCTGGGGATCAAGTATAGATGTTATAAGGGTAAAAATGCAATATCAGTGAAATCAATTTTTTTCAAGATGGCGGCTGTAGACGTACCGACTCATAGTAAAAGTTGTCCGATCCGAATGAAAATCGATATCTGAAAATCCCACGGTACACTTGGTAGGAATGTGTAAAAACTTTTTTGATTCCGCCATTTTGAAATATTGCGAACATGCAATTTCACTTTTTAAGGATTTTTAATTCGCAAATAACACCGAAACTGTGAGACTTTTGTAGGGAGGGTTTGTTCTAATATTGTACAGTTTTGAGAGGGGCACACAGTGAAAAAGTACTTTTTTCAAAATGGCGGTCTATTGGTCCGCGTCTGAAAGTAAAGGTGCTCTGATCGGGATATAAATCGATATCTGGGGGTCCCAAAGGATCCTGATCAACATGGTTTGGTCAAATTTTGACATCTGTCATTTTTTAATATGGCCGCCGTATATACTATTATCGAAATTGCTGTTTTCCGTTTTGATCGCCTATGGTACTACAGTTTCGGAAGGAGATAGTTGTAATTTTGACAGATGTCAGTGTGACAGATATCAAACGTCAAAATTTTGACAGATGTCAAATTTTTTGATAGATGTCCAATGTCAATTTTTTTCCAACTTACCAAATGCAACGACGAGCGAAGCGAGCAGCAAGTATACTGTAGTTTGGTATAAGTGGACGGTCACGACCAACACTTGCACCTGCACACTTGCACCTGCGCACTGTTCTAATACCGCTGTCAAGTGTAGACAGATGTCAGTTTGATTGATTTTAAATGTCAAACTTTTGACAGATGCCAATTGTCAATTTTTTTGACAGATGTCAAATTTATTGACAAATATCAAATGTCAATTTTTTGGACAGATGTCAAATGTCAATTTTTTTTCCAACCTACCAAATGCGGCGATGAGTGAGTTAGTTTATTGTCTCTCATTGGTATAATTGGACAGGCACGACTAACACTTGCACCTGCACACTTGTACCGTGTGCGGGCCGCGTGCGGCCCGCGCGCGGTGCAAGTGTGCCGCTTGTGACCTGTGCACTGTTCTAATACCGCTGTCAAGTGTAGACAGATGTCAGTTTGATTGATGTCAAATGTCAAACTTTTGACAGATGTCAAATGTAAAATTTTTTGACAGCTGTCAAATTTATTGACAAATGTCAAATGTGAATTTTTTGGACAGATGTCAAATGTCAATTTTTTTTCCAACCTACCAAATGCGGCGATGAGTGAGTTAGTTTATTGTCTCTCATTGGTATAATTGGACAGTCACGACTAACACTTGCAAGTGTGCCGGTTGCGACCTGCTAATGGTGCCAATGACGCTGTCAAGTCAAACAAGATGGCCGCCATGCACAAGTCAGATGAATTATCATTTTCTTTGATAGATACCGCAGTTTTGTACAAGTACTTGCAAAATTACAAGTTTAAACACAAGTATAGCGTTTTGAACAAATGGAACGCCACGAAAACACACACGCGGGCCGCTCGCGGCCCGCGCACGGGGCAAAATACTAGTTTACTTATATAAAGTTAAAGACCCACCCATATAGTGACTGACTGACAGAATTGATCTCAGCCGTGGGGTATGGTGGGGAAAAACCAAGTATAGGGTTGGATAGAGATGGGTCACGTGACCACCAGAAAAATCTGACATTACCAGAAAGTCGTCTCCAAGATGGAACTGCTCAACGGCTCTCGGAAACTACAAGTCGGATTGGTGTCGTGCTTTAACTAAAGTTGTAGTAAACCCTGGGATGCTACGTGAGAAATGAAAAAAAATTAGGGTTGCCATACAAAAAAATAAAAATTCCATACAAAATAGAAACGCTCATAAATCGGAAACGGTAAGAGGTAGGTGGGGGGTGTTCCACCAAATGTCATAGAGGACGATGGGGGCTTTCGGATGGTGGTCATGAAAATCCAAGATGGCGGATTCAAGATGGCGGCCATTTTGAAAGTTGGTCCGATCTGGCTGATTTTTTGCATCGGGGGGTTTTCGGGGCCCCTGATTCCATATTTGAAAAAATATTTTGGATTCCGCCATTTTTAAAGATGGCCGCCATACAAATTTTTTTTTTCGTTTTCATCGCATTGTTTCTCAATACCTATGGGAAATTTTGAATACCTTATTTGACATTCGTATCTAAGTGTCCAAGGTGCCTATAGAAAAATTCATGAACTGGTCTTCCGACCTTCCATCATCATGACCGTCAACGGCCTGCCTAAACTATACAAGATAGGTCATGTGCGTTTTGAGGAATGTTATAGCAAACCCTGGGACGATTCTAGAGCGAATAAAAAAAATTCAAAATGGCGGAAAAAAAAATCCGCCATACAAATTTAGACCGGAAATGACGCCGAAACCAAGAAACTTTAGTAAAAAGAGCTTGAACTAATATTGTTTGGAAGCCAAAAATGAAGATTGCAAAAAAAAAAATTATTCAAAATGGCGGAAATTTCGGTCATGGCGAAAAAAAAAGTTTCACCGATCCGGATGAAAATCGATATCTAGGGGTCCCCAGGGATGCTGATCAACATTCTAAAATCAAATTTTGACTTTAACCAATTTTCAATATGGCTGCCATACAAAGGTACTTTTATCGAAATATACACTTTCCTTTTTTGCGCCTCAAGTACCAATATTTTAGAAAAGTCATTCCTGAAGATCGAGTGTAGATATGATAAGGGTAAAAATGCAAAAACAATAAAACCGATTTTTTTTAAGATGGCGGATATAGACGTACTGACTTTAACAAAACGTTATCCGATCCGGATGAAAATCGATATCTGAGAATTCCCCTCTATACTTAGTAGGAATATGGAAAAAAATTTTTGATTCCGCCATTTTGAAAAATTGCCTACATACAATCTAACTTTTTAAGGATTTTTGAATCGATTTCACGTGGAAACTATTACACATTAGTATTAAGGGTGTGAACTAATTTTGTTTGGTAAGACAAGAGGCAAATGGTGGACAAAAATTTTTTTTAAATGGTTTAATTTTTGGGTCACTTTCGAAAAAAAAGTTTCTCTGATCCGAACAAAAATCGATATCTGTAGGTCCCAAAGGATACTTATCAACATACTTTAGTCAAATTTTGACAACTGCCGTTTTTCAACATGGCCGCCATACATACTGTTGAAACCACCAACGCGACGACGAGCGAAGCGAGGAGGAGCTTCAAACTACCTAACGCGACGACGAGCGAAGCGAGGAGGAGCTTCAAACGACCTAACGCGACGACGAGCGAAGCGAGGAGGAGCTTAAAACCACCTATAGCGACGACGAGCGAAGCGAGGAGGAGCTTCAAACGACCCAACGCGACGACGAGCGCAGCGAGGAGGAGCTTCAAACTACCTAACGCGACGACGAGCGAAGCGAGGAGGAGCTTCAAACCACATAACGCGACGACGAGCGAAGCGAGGAGGAGCTTCAAACTACCCATCGCGACGACGAGCGAAGCGAGGAGGAGCTACAAACTACCAATGTCGACATGTATGTTTTACTAATGTGACATCATTCTAATTGGTTTTCGCTAATTTAACCTTACTTCAAGTCTAAAATATTTTTATCTAATATCTAACCTTACCTTACAACTGAATATTTTTCGAACATTGATTTAGGATTTTTTGGATAAACAAATCAAAATTGCCGCTACCTATGCAAAATTCAAACGTGCACACTTTCGAAACTAACAAACGTAGGCATGGCGTGTTTGGAGTCATAGTAAAGAGAACATCGATGACTTTCTCACGGTGTACAATTATTTCCAAGATGGTGGATTCAAAATGGCGCCCGATTTGAAATAAGCTCAGATCCAGCTGGTATTTTATATTTTGGGGTTTTAAAGGACGGAGATTACAAATTTTGACTTTTTACTTGACTGACAGCTTCTCTCAAGATGGCCGCCATGCACAAGTCAGATCAATTATCATTTTCTTTGAAAAATACCGCTGTTTTGTACTAATTCTTGCAAAATTACAAGTTTAAACTAAAGTATAACTTTTTTATAAATACAACAGCCACGATAACAGCCACGCGGGCCGCTCGCGGCCCGCGCACGGGGCAAAATACTAGTTACTACTATTATAAAATTGGATACCCATTGACTGACTGATGACTGATTGACATAATTGATCTCAGCTCTCAGAAGTGGTCAGTCAAAACCGAGTATGAGGCTGTATAGTGATGGGTCATGTCACCTCGGGAAAAATCTGACATTACCAGAAAGTCGTCTCTGAGATGGAACAGGTCAACGGATCTCAAAAACGACAAGAGATATGGGGGTCCAGTTTTAACTAAAGTTGGATTAGACCCTGGGATGTTTCCAGAGAAATGAAAAAAATGGGGGCCCCCGAACAAAAAACGGTGGCCCCCATACAAAATTGAAACGCTCATAATTCGGAAACGGTAAGAGGTATGTGGGTAGTGCTCGACCAAATGTCATAGAGGATGACGGGGGCTGTCAGATGGTTGTCATGAAAATCCAAGATGGCGGATTCAAAATGGCGGCCATTTTGAAAGTTGGTCCGATCGGGGTGATTTTTCGCATGAGGGGGTTTTCGGGGCCACACATTCGATATTTGAAAAAATATTTTGGATTCCGCCATTTTTAAACATGGCTGCCATACAATTTTTTTTTCCCATTTTTGACGCATTGTTTCTCGACACCTATGGAAAATTTTGAATGTCTTTGTTGTGTTTTGTGTCCAGGTGACCGAGGTGTCTTCAAAAAAATTCGCGACCTGGTCTTCCGACCTTCGGTCGTTCGGACGGTCAACGGCCTGGCCAAACCATATGAGATAGGTCATGTGCGTTTTAAGGAATGTCATAGCAAACCCTGGGACGATTTTGGAGATGTCAAAAAAAATTCAAAATGGCGGAAAAAAAAATCCGCCATACAAATTTTAACCGTAAATGACGGCGAAACTATGACACTTTAGTATAAAGAGCTCGAACTAATATTGGTTGGAGGTCAGAGGGGAAGATTGCGAAAAATTTTTTTTTTCAAAATGGCGGAAATTTTGGCCGCGGCGGGAAAAAAAGTTTCACCGATCCGGATGAAAATCGATATCTGGGGGTCCCCAAGGATGATGATCAACATTCTGTAATCAAATTTTGACATGTGTCATTTTTTAATATGGCCGCCGTTTATACTATTATCAAAATTGCTGTTTTCCGTTTTATCGCCTATGGTACTACAGTTTCGGAAGGAGATAGTTGTAATTTTGACAGATGTCAGTGTGACAGATGTCAAACGTCAAAATTTTGACAGATGTCAAATTTTTGACAGATGTCAAATGTCAATTTTTGACAGATGTCAAACGTCAATTTTTTTTCCAACCTACCAAATGCGGCGATGAGTGAGTTAGTTTATTGTCTCTTATTGGTATAATTGGACAGTCACGACTAACACTTGCACCTGCGTACTTGCACCGTGTGCGGGCCGCGTGCGGCCCGCGCACGGTGCAAGTGTGCCGCTTGCGACCTGCGCACTGCTCTAATACCGCTGTCAAGTGTAGACAGATGTCAGTTTGATTGATGTCAAATGTCAAACTTTTGACAGATGTCAAATGTCAATTTTTTTTACAGGTGTCAAATTTATTGACAAATGTCAAATGTCAATTTTTTTTCCAACCTACCAAATGCGGCGATGAGTGAGTTAGTTTATTGTCTCTTATTGGTATAATTGGACAGTCACGACTAACACTTGCACCTGCACACTTGCACCGTGTGCGGGCCGCGTGCGGCCCGCGCACGGTGCAAGTGTGCCGCTTGCGACCTGCGCACTGCTCTAATACCGCTGTCAAGTGTAGACAGATGTCAGTTTGTCAATTTGATTGATGTCAAATGTCAATTTTTTTTACAGGTGTCAAATTTATTGACAAATGTCAAATGTCAATTTTTTGGACAGATGTCAAATGTCAAATTTTTTCCAACCTACCTAATGTGACGACGAGCAAAGCGAGTTAGTTTACTGTAGTTTGGTACAAGTGGACGGTCACGACCAACACTTGCACCTGCACACTTGCACCGTGTGCGGGCCGCGTGCGGCCCGCGCACGGTGCAAGTGTGCCAGTTGCGACCTACTAATGGTGCAAATGACGCTGTCAAGTCAAACAAGATGGCCGCCATGCAAAGTCACGCGCATTATCATTTTCTTTGATAGATACCGCAGTTTTGTACAAGTACTTGCAAAATTTAAAGTTTAGCTCCAAGTATAGCGTTTTGAACAAATGGAACGCCACGAAAACACCCACGCGGGCCGCTCGCGGCCCGCGCACGGGGCAAAATACTAGTCTCTATTATATACCTAAATGGCTTTATCCTGACTGACTGACAGATAAACATAATTACATCCCCCACCGTTCAAACTTGAAACTTGACAAATACAAGTATAAAAATAAATGTTGGTAGGTATATCTTAGTTTTTTTTAAATCAACCCCTGAGGGTGTGAAATGGAATATACAGGTCAACTCTTCAAGTATATAAAGCCGTTAGATTATCACGGGGGTGTACTTAAATATTTTTGCGGTTTAGTGTCACCTGTATCCTATAGTTATATATATCATTATAATATATCGGCTCAAAAGCGTTGAAGAATTACAATGGCAATAAATCAATCATCATCATCATTATCATTAACAGCCTGAAGACGTCCACTGCTGAACATAAGCCTCCCCCAGAGCATGCCACCTTGAGCGGCTGCTCGCCTCCTGCATCCATCGGCTCCCCGCGGCTTTCACCAGGTCGTTGGTCCAAACCTCCCCCCCCCCCCCTAATGACAAGCACAAATAAAGATATCAATAACAGAACATAAATACGAACAAAACATAAATATGAAGCTTCACACATTATTTACGACTGGGTTTTGCTATAAATACGGGGCGTATCCGCGGGTAACACCGTGGGGCGCAACTAAGAAATAAAGGAATGTATTTTTATCAAAAGTTTATTTCAAAATAGCTATTGTAAGCAACAAATTATTAATATAAATAGGTGTGCCCTACATACAAAATTCATTGAATTAGGTTCATCAATGGTGGTAATGACGGTTGGCAGAATCTGTGAACAAACAAAACCTCATTTAAATTCTCATTTAAAAACAGTAGTAGGTACTTACTATTATTTATTTTCATTATATCAAATCTCAATCATATGCCCATCTAAAGAGTTCATTGAACCAGTACTACATGTAATATGTTGGTTTAGTTTAGTGTATAGTTTATCTACTTATAATACCTATATCAAAATTATCGATAACCCATCGACACCTGTAAAATCATCTCTAATTTCAAAATGTAAACAACTGGATAACCTTCTTGTAGATTTACGATTTGTACCAAAATTCAAATTCTAATTTAATTGCAGCAATGAAATCACCCAATTCTAATCCAGCTCCAAGTTCTACGTATGTTTTATGTGAACGCAAATCTACTTACACACAAAAATATATCGTAAACACGAAAAGTATTCACACCATAGAAACTGTATAATTTGTCCGGTGTAAATCTTCTTGAGTATTGGAATTTGCATTCCAAATACAGCACAAGTCAATGTCTTTATTTTAAATAAGTATTTTGATCAATTTATTTACAAAACACTAAAATATAATAAAAAAACCATAAAATACATAACTTTCTGTAACATCAAATGAAACGTCATTGAACGAGCATGCGTAGTTGCTTCAATCATTGAAGCGACTACGCATGCCCGTAAGACGGCTAAATAAAATGACAGCGGAAAAAGAAACAATTTAAAACTTCATGCAATTTCTTCACTTGGTAAGGTAGTAATGTTGCAAAGTTGCACCGACCCTGGTACGCATTGGTGTTCGCAAAAGTCAAAGTTCGCTCCATCTGTTATCTGTGGTTAAATACGGATGTATCATTCAATCTTCTCACTAATCATGCTTGCCTGGTACATCGAAAGTAAAAGAACTTGTTGCTGGATAGTTTAATGGTTGCTTCCTCGTAGTTAAAATGGATTTATGTCTAGTCACTGTCTAGTGTATAGAATAATACGTCCATCTTCCTTGAGTTAGTTAGTGTCTAGTCTCTCAACAGAGCATTGAAAAATGGGATTCTTCTATCTTCAAGCGTTTTTTTTGTCTCTCTATTGTTTTAACTAGTCAATTGTTTTTTCTCCAATCTGTGGTTTTAACTTTAGTTACTACTTTAATAGCTACACTACCAACTACAAAAAAACACTCTCTACTAAAGTGGGACAGCTGCTTATCTTTCTCTCGGGCAGTGTGTACTAGGTACATCATTTGTACTTCTCGCTCCCACGCTTCGTGAGTCTTTTGGGAGTATAACTACTATTAGACAGGTTTTTGGGAGTATTACTAGGTGGTAGGACTTTTCTGCAAAGTTCGTCTAGGTAGGTACCACCGCTCTGTCAGTTATTCCGCCGCCAAGCAGTAGTGTGCAAGCACTACTGTGTTCCGGTTTGAAGGGCACTGTAGCTAGTGAAATTACTGGGCAAATGAGACTTTACGAACTGATCTCATAGTCTAGAAAACTTTTTTAGACTGTGCGATGTCTCAGGATGACGTGCGCAGTGCGCAGTGTCACGCGAAACTTTAATTTAGAGTTCCGAGCGACACTGCAATCTGTTATGGGTGGCCGTGTCGCTTAACACCAGGCGAACGATTAGCGTCACGTCATTCGATAACATAAAAAAAAAAAAAATGAAAAATTTCTAGGTCTGTGTTTTCAGAGTAATGTAACCACGAGTAAAGGAAATTACTTTAAATTTGAAAAACGCGATGAGTGATCATTTAAATATAGGTAAATAGGTAGATACACTACACTAGGTTATGTTGTACAAAATAAAACAACCCTGTAGTTCATATACCCACATTTTATTTAAACAACATCTTGATTCATTACACACACTATTATTATATTAATAATACGGATTAAAACATAAAATATATTAATATAAAATATATGTAGGTACTGTTTTTGAACAAATTGCTTGGACTTTGGTTAAGGGCAGGATTACCGAATTTAAAATTCAGTTAACAAACGGGGGCGGCCTTTAGTGTGGGACGCTACTTGCGTCGATACTATGGCGCCGTCACACCTTCCCGAGACACACGTTAGAGCTGGGGCCGCGGCTAATTCTGCTGAGCAGCTAAAACGGCGCAAATATAGTAATCTCGGTAGCGGTTACATATTTGAGCCGTTTGGTGTTGAGACCCTGGGTCCGTGGGGACCGGGAGCTCATCGCGAGCACCAAAGTCTATCAGAGCGCCTGGTCGATGCGACGCGTGACCAAAATGCTGGCACTTATTTGGCCCAACGCATCAGCATTGCAATTCAACGTGGCAATGCGGCCAGCATGTTGGGAACGCTACCTACCGGTAGTGGGCTGGAGCACTTGGACTGTCTATAGGCCATCGCGGCTAGTATACAGTCCATAAGTGTTCTTTGTAGTAGGTAGTGTAGCTAGTTTAGTTTAGTTTAGTTTAGTTTTTATTATTGTACTAGTTAGCTTGAGTAATAAAGGCAATTTGCTTGTTAACAAACTAATTACAACATACAATATTTTTCTAATAACAGCTGAAAAAGATAATACAATAACAACAATTAATAAGAAAAAAAACTTAATAGTATTATAATACAAAGATTTAAACGAATACCAAACAACGGAAACAACAATAATAATTATTAAAAAAAATACAGATCTGTCTTTTAATCATACTGATAATAACAATACTTAAAAATAACTATCTACTAATATATAAATGTTTCAAAGTTTTATTTATTGTATCGCATCATGGATGATATCTAGGTGTTTAAATAAACTTTATATAAGAGTGTGAAGTGTGATTTTACTATAACATAATAGTAATGTAACTATATATCTATTGTTTTTTTACCATATTATAATTTTGAATATGACTTATATTAGTGGGGGGACAACAGGAAATTCCTGTTATCCCCCATGGGGCCGAAAATGTGCGGGATATCAGGAACAACCCATAATAATTAGTGGTATATAAATAAAAGGAATGTTTAGAATATATTGTTAGATGCACTATTATTAATATTAAATATTATTATTATATGATATTGTATATAATAGTATTATAACATTTAGAATACGTAAGCATACGTCAGACGCTCAAATATTGTAAAACACTACAACTCTAAAAGCATCAAAATATCACTAATTAACCATCACATAATTATAATATTCAAGATATTAGCGTGTAGCAGCAATACGACTATAGTCTTACCAGGTGGTAGGACTTTTCTGCAAAGTTCGTCTAGGTAGGTACCACCGCTTTGCCAGTTATTCTGCCGCCAAGCAGCAGTGTGCAAGCACTACTGTGTTCCGGTTTGAAGGGCACTGTAGCTAGTGAAATTACTGAGCAAATGAGACTTTATGATCTGATCACTCAGTCTAGTAATCTGATTACTAGACTGGGTGATGTCTCAAGATGACGTGCGCAGTGCAGTGTCGCGCGAAACTTTATTGTTTCAAAGTTCCGGGTGACACTGCAACTGTTATGGGCGGCCGTGTCACTTAACATTAGGTGAACGACTAGCTCGTCACGTCATTCAATCACATCACAAAAAAAAATACGATCAACTACTTGTTTAATATAACATGAATATATTTTAGAAGACATATATTTTTTAAATTTTATATAATATTATATTCGTCGTTTATTACTAGAATACACTTCAGCTCGTTTTCTTAATATTACCTTAAATAATATTGTTGTAATAGTTATTTACATTATTATTAGATAATTAAATGATTTTGAAAACGATATTTAAAATATCTATGTCTAACGTATATTAATAACAGACATCAACATAATAAGTTCTAAAAATGATGTGATAAATAGCAATCATAAATAATATTTTGTGAATAATTATTAATATTATTATAAATAGTTTTATTATATTGCATTTGCTGCTTGATAGATTATTAAAATTGTAGATATTTCACACAGCGCCATCTAGCCCCAAAAGTAAGCAAAGCCTGTTTAGTTTCCGAGCAGCGAAGGAATGGAACACTTTACCAGCGTCTTTGTTTCCCGATAAGTACAATCTGGAGCTCTTCAAGTCGTGAGTGATCTTCTAGGCAAGCATATACCATCGTAGATCGCATCGTCACTTCCCATCAGGTGAGATTACGGTCAAATGCGGGCCCTATTTAGTTATAAAAAAATAAATAAAAAATAAAATGTTTTATAATTATATAAGTATATTTATCACAACACTATTAGATCTTAAACAACATACAATAAAACAATAAATATGCCAACAACTTAATGCAAAGATTATTACACTTATAAATTAAATATACATTACCTTGAGGACCCATTCCAGCTATTGCGTATATTTAACATTACATCGATATGTTTCCGATAAAATAAACACATATTTCCCAATTATGAATGATTATTATTATTATCTAAAAGTAATATAATATAGATAGAAAATATTTCCCAAAAAAGATTATAACTATATCTAATACATCTTAAAATATGGTGTGTTATTATCATGTTTTTAATGTTTTATTAATTCTAACATTTAGATTGGAAGAGTATGTGATTATATATTTATGCTCTACGTTATTATGCTATACACTATAAATAAATATAAATGTTAATTAAAGACGATTGAATTACACAATTAATAAAATAATGTAAGTATAAATAATAAAATATATATTTGTGTGTAAAAAAAACAATAAATAAATTATTCTGTAACTTAAATAACCGTATTTCTTTAGGTTTCGTGTAAGAATATTAGGAAATTGAATAATTACGTGGATATTGTTTTAGACAATTTATTATGAAAACCGTTCAAGCAGCCATACAAGAACAGTTTCTATTTGGTGTTCTCAACATGATTTTTTAGTAACCTTAATATAAAAATATAAACATCATAATAAAATAAATAAATAACGATTTCAAAACATCATAAGTAATATTTTTTTTTAAACATATTGTTAAAAACTAAATTGAATAATCATTATTATGTAATATAATACAATAAAAATAGTTAGGTATAAACTTATTGTTATTGAGATTATGTAGTAATAATGCCTGTGCTGTTAACAGCATCTTATTACATTAATAATTTAAAAGAGATAAAAATTAGATCTTATCTGTATAACTGGTGAAAAATAAATAATTATAATGTAATTTTGTGCTAAGACAAACTTTAGTGAGGATGGATCATGTTATATTACTTTTTTTTTTTTAAATAAAATAAATTACAACCGTAAGAAAATATGTAAGGTCATTAATTACTGAATACGAGAAGAAATAATTTCTGAACACCATTGAACAAAACGAATATCCTTCGCAATTTCTATTGTAAAATATGGAATAATATATATAATTATAATATAACTATATATATGAGATACGACACTCCTACTGAACTTCTAATATCTCTACGTCTACTGAAAGTGATAGATGCTATGAAAAACGAACTACATTGTACTAAATTCATGTTGGTAATTAATCTATAACTTATAAATATGATAAGTGTAAATAAAAAAAAACAACAAACTGGTTTACAACGTTTATACCTACTATTTAGTTGATCTGTAGAAAGAAAAATGAAAGTGATTAACAAAAAAAATATTCAAAAATGATAACTGTTCTATCTGTAAAATAGAATAAAAAATATAAATGTTGTAATATAGATATTTTTTTTTTAAATTACCAAATTCGTTTTCTAGCTAACACTAACTTTTCTACATCTACACAACAATTTTTATCATAATTTTTATTAATACATGCAATTATATAGCTAATAACCATTCATAATTGATAACTATTACATAAATTATCAGAAAAAACAGCACTATTGATGATATTCTGTTTTAGTATCTATTTTTTATTTCCTACTATTTTTATTATTATTGATATATTATAATATAAAGTATAATTATTCAATAATAGGAAGAAAACGACTTATATTACCTACAACATTTTGATTATCAATTATAACGAACAATCCGATGCGTGCAACAAAAAGTTACCAAGAAAACATATCTTAGCTCAAAACTTGAAACAATGATTATCAAGAAAATATTTTCATGTGTAAGAAACCCACATTTATAATTGGAAAATTTATTACTTACAAAGAATAAAACATGAAAAATGTCCTTTCTTACTTGGTCCATCAGCTAAAGCAAAAAACTATCAACAAATTGTTTTTTTGAAGTGCATTTTTAACGTGTGTCGAATTATAAATCAATGTATTGTCAACGTTTAAATGGTCGAAATATATAAAAAAACGTTTATTGTCCTAATATATGTTTTTATATTATTAGAAAATATATTGTCAAAGTCACATATGCAAAATTATCAAATTATTGTTAATGCAAAAGCCATTTTTGTATAAATAATGTAAATTTGTATACTAAACAACAAAATATAATAACGCTACGTTATTAACATCGATAAATATTTTATAATCTTATTATTATCCAAAATGTATATGATATTATTATATTGAAAGTTATTGTATTATTTCAGTAATAATATAAGAACTATATAAATATGTTTTGTATATCTAATGCACACCCTGACTAAACGGCAATATGTAAGTATTTTATATAATATCTAAGAAGAAAGCTACTATAAAATATATGTTGAATATTATTGTATATTCTTTGGTCAGGAAAGTATATTTACGGATATAAAATACAGTTATATATATGTAGATGATAGAAAGAGATATGCAGAGAGAATACCTTTTCATGGGCAATAACTACAGTATAAATATATTATATAACTTAATATGTATACACATTTGGTCACACTAAGTTATAATACGAATAAATATATTTTTTTATCTAAATTTGGCACGATACAGCACTTACTAAGCGAATTTCGATTGGCGTTTTACCACTTCAAGTCATGTCATGTACTTATTAAAAAGTTAAAGACAAAATGGCGGGCAATCAAGATGGCGGCGGTTTTTTGGCGGGAATTCATTCCTCTTCTTCGTTTTGGTAGCTCACGTAGCGAACTGATGACTTCTCGCTGATTATCAGGCTCTGTGGAGGAAGTTGCAAGTCTTTAACTTAATTCTGTGTTCTCTTTTGGCACTCTTGTGCAATGTTGGTGCCCTTTAGGCCTCTATTAGGTTGGTATAATAGGTATCTGGATATAAACACATGGAGTGTGGGAAAATTCACCTATTCAGCGCTGTAGGACTACAAAAGGCACAAATTAAGTAAAACCGGATACGTTGGATGGATACGTTGTTTATGATGATGATGATGATGATGATGATGATTATGACGACGACATGACCAAGACGACGACAATTACGATGACGATGACAAAGATGACTTCGATGTTAATGTTGATGGAGTTGATGAAGTTTATCATAATGATGGTACCAATGATGATAATGATGATGATGATGATATCATACCTGCTTCTCATTGGTAGCGGGTGGCGACCGCAGCAGTAACAAGGCTGGTGCATACGCGAAGTTCAGGATCGCGATGATCACCAGCATCCATTCAAAGCCGATGCTGTTCATCAGGGCGCCGGAGAATGCTGGGCCTGGAGACAAAGCCAGTTCAGGGAATTTCACATTTCTGCTTGGAACCAGTTGTTTGGCGGAGAAAATCTTGCGGGCATTCGCTGATCCTATTTTTAGCGCGATTAAAAAAAACCAGCAAAGGGCTGCTGGGGTTTTGCTGATTTTTTTTCTGTGATGTTATAATGGTATCCACCACTGGTGCAATTTCTATGATTACTTTTTTATTCTGTCAATTATACTTCCAGGAAGCGTTCATGTAGATTTGGCGAGGATCTGATGATAAACTACCTACTAGATAGACCTGAAAATGGCTCAGAAAACTATTTGTGAATTGATTTTTAAACAATGCAATCTAACAGTAAATACTTTTTGTTATTCGATAACCAGTTATCAAATTGGTTTTCTAGAACGAAAGGTAAATCTTAATAGATAATCTGGTAACTTTTACTATACCTGACAGGTCTTTCCTGCAAAGTTCGTCTAGGTAGGTATCACCGCTTTGCCAGTTATTCTGCTGCCAAGCAGTAGTGTGCAAGCGCTACTGTGTTCCTATTTGAAGTGCATAATAGCTAGTGAAATTACTGGGCAAATGAGACTTTATGATCTAATCTCACAGTGTAGACTAGACTGTGTGATGTTTCAGGATGTCGTACGCAGTGCAGTGTCACGCCAAACTGTATAACTTTAAAGTTCCGATTGACACTGCAACTGTTATGGGCGGTGGCATGTTGCAATCATTTTTATAGTAAGAACAGGGATAGTGGGGCCAATTTTAAGGGTATTAGGGTGTGCCTTGTGGTCCTGGTGCGAGAGGAGCACCCCGTCTCTTCCCGTAGGGGCAGTAAGAGCCGGCTATTGGGATATCCAGGGAATGGGCAGCATCATTCTGCTAAGTACATTAAAACTCTTCTGCGATCACCAAGCCACCTGCCAAGCGTGCTGATTATGGCAAACCATAATAAGCATCCAAAGTAGCGATTAATGGGGAGGCCTATGTTCAGTAGTGGATGTCTTTCGGCTGGTGAAGGATAGAAGGAATACCCACCGACAGCATATCCAAGACAAAAAGCGGTATCTCCAATCGCATACACCGATCCGTAGACAGCCGCGTGCCGGATATCAACCAGGTAGCCAAGTTCTGGCATCATAGAAGAGTCCACCATGCCGATGGCGAACCCTAGCCCAGCGTTGGGAATCACCAGGTGTTCCAGTTTGCGAGCCATTGGGATCTGGAAGCAAGGAGATTTGCAGAACATCCTTAGTAGCTGTCATTAAAAAAATATGTCTTCAGTAAGGCTGTTTTTTTATATGTTTGTCACTTCATAATATCTCCGTCATTCAGGAACCAGTCTGAAGAATCATTTTTTTATTTGAAAGGATATATTGGTTCTATTCTTCAGAATCGGTTCAGTAGTTAGGCTTTCAAATTAAAATAACTGTTATTAAACATTTACTGCTAGGTATGGTGGCCGAGCGGTAGCATGTGCGCTTCACAATCTTACGGCACCGGGTTCGATCCTCGGCCCTGCACCAATGACTTATCTAGTAAGTTATGTGCAGTTTCCGATGCCATCGCTCCGTGCCTCGGAGAGCACGTTAAGCCGTCGGTCCCGGTTGTCATAAGAACATCTATGGCAATCGTTACGGGTAGTCAGACGCCTGATCTAACCATCCCTGTTACTGGTTCCTTATGGATTGCGAGGTCAGATGGCAGTTGCTAGTGTAATTCTGGTAGCTCGCCGCTACAGGTTGGACTGGGAGCCGACTCTAATAATAAATGGGAAAAGGCAAAGAGGATGCTGATGACTACATAGAAGAACTCACCAGAATTAGGCAGATACCGATGATGACCAGTCCAGAGCATGCAGCGAGCCAGCGTCCCATCTTATGGCCGAGGGGTCCAAACAGATTCGTACCTGTTTAAACAATAAAGTTATTGTCACAAATTGTTTGGCGTTGCAGGAATGAATTGTATATGGAATAATAAATGGTAGGTATCTATATGAGTTTGAAACAAAAGTTCTTTTCTTTACAGGTGCAAGCAATCTGGCACAAACAGAAAATAAAATTTTGATAATAATGATGATGATTATGATGATGATGACAATGATCATGAGTAATGATGATATAATGAAAATGATAATGATGATTATCATGATGATGGTGATGATATACCGATCAAATAGCAGATGCTAGCAGGCAAGAAGGCGACGCCCTGCTGCCACCGATGGGCTTCCATGGTGTCAGCCATCCAGATAGGTAGACTCGGCTCCAGCATCGCTATACCCACATTTGCAAACGTTATGGCACCTGTAAAAGAAAATATTGTATAGTATATAAATATAAAAGAATTATGAAGAGCTAGTTTGGCTCAGCGATAACCCGTGCTACTTTCGAACCGTCACACACAGAATCGAATCCCATTCAACCATGCAACGATGACTTTATGGTCTACACTCTCCCTGTGAGAGACGGCCCGTGTCCCAGCTGTGGGAAAATATTGGGTTGATTACAATGTAAACGAATGTCGTGACAAGCTAGCCGTTCGCCCGATGTTAAGCGTCACAATAGGCTAGTTGCCTGCTATTACAAAACTAACGGGTAAGTAAATATTATTTTCATAAAGTAAGTTGAAAATGAATGCAAAACTTAATTAAAAAAATAACTAAAATTGGTAATAAAATGACGCAGTAATAAGTTATTAAAGTTTCTGGAGGGGGCATGCACCTGATAGATGCAGGAGGCGAGCAGCCGCTCAAGGTGGTGCTCTGTGGGGGAGGCCTATGTTAAGCAGTGGATGTCTTCAGGCTGATGATGATGATGATAATGGGCAGCAGCATTCTCCTCAGTACATTTAAATCTTCTGCGATCACCAAGCCGCCTGCCAAGCGTGGTGATTACAGTAACCATCCTCTAATGAGAGATAACTGTCCAGCAGTGGATGCCTTCCTCAGGCTGATGAAGAATGAAGAAGAGGTATAAGGTGGACCACTAAGCCAGGCAAGATTAGGGATGAAACTTACCAGCTGCGATCAAAATATAAGGGTCGGTCACCAACGCTTTCAGAGAGGGTGGCTCGCTTTCTTGCCGTACTACCCCCGGCTGTAGAATCATTAGCTGTAACACTGGAACAAAATAATACAATTATATATGAACTAATAGTAAAATAACATTTTAACAGCATATCTTATATCTATCTTATTGGCATGCCAAAACACAGGTTTTCCTAGTTTGGGTGTCAATGTTTTTCCAACCAGGATTATAATAATTTGGATTTGTCATAATGGACTGTTGTATGCTTAAACCGATGTTTGTAAACATATATATAATAAACTAATAAATATCGATTTTTTCGTTTTTCTCCTTTAAAAAAACACCTTTCATTTGATACCCATATCATGGGCGTGCACAAAAAATAAATAAGCCGCCATCTTGAGCCATCCGCCATATTGGATTTAAAATGACGTCAATTATGAGGTCTTTAATCTCGTTTACCTATACCCTTGGGGTCATGTTGGGGTATAGAACCCTAAAAAGGTTCAACTTACGCGTCCGCGTCATAGAATATCAAGAATTCTTCATGTCACGCATGCTAAAACAAACTTAGCTTGTAACTCTCCTTTGCCAAGATTATGCCGTACGTACAATGAATTTAATAAATCCGTGAGTGATCTTGATATCTTTCACGACACGTTGAACGCATTTAAGGATAAATTAGCAAAGTCCTTAAATGGAAACAACACAATATGCTAGTTTATCTGTGTATGCGTTCGATGTGTCGTGGGGGATGTCGGGATCGCTCGCGGATTTGTTTAATTCATTGTATTATATTGAGTGAATAATAGACAATGTTTTTTTTTATGTCCAAACGTAATTTATTTTTTATCTTATTACCGTTAGTTAATTTACTGTTAGATTATAATTATGTATATTTTTGAAACTAGGTAGACACTTACATATTATTATATATTCTGTTGTTGTAATATTTATCTCTTACTTTTTCATTTTTTGTCTTACCACTTATATGTGAATGTTGTAAACACCTGTTAAGGGTATGTGTATCAGAATTAGATTAAGATATAATTCTCTACTGATAATATTAAATATATGTACTGTTGGTGTTTCTATAAATAAATAAATAAATAAATAAACTTACATCCATCCCCAAGAGCCAAAGCCGACAGCATCAAGAACGGTGCAGTTTTTCCAACAAACTCGTACATCAGGCCTCCAAACGGCGGCCCTATCAGCACCCCTAACGCTAGGCCTCCGAGAGCGATACCCATGGCGTTGCCGCGTTCCTGTAATATACAAAAATATTATTATTCGCCCAGCGAGGTATGGAGTGAGCTATGCTCGGTGTTTCCCTGCGAGATAAGATCCGAAACGAGGAGATCCGCAGGAGAACTAAAGTGACCGATATAGCTCTTAGAATTATCAAGTTGAAATGACAATGGGCAGGCCACATCGCTCGTATAGAACTGACAACCCATGGGGAAGAAAGGTTCTCAAATAGCGGCCACGAACCGGAAGACGCAGCGGCTGACGATCTGGTGAAAACCGCGGGGAGCCGACGGATGCAGGAGGCATGCAGCCGCTCAAAGAGGCGCTCTGTAGGGGAGGCCTATGTTCAGCAGTGGACGTCTTCAGGCTGTTGATGATGATGATTCTTATTCAACTGGGGACTGTCGCATTTTCTAAATTTTATCAGATCGCCTGATCGATGCGACGCGTGATTAAAATGCTGACACTTTTTTAGCTCAACGAATCAGGGCAATGCTGCCAGCATGTTAGGCACGCTACCTACTGGTAGACGCTGGGAGCATTTGACTGTAAAAGGTCATCGCGGCTGATATACCAGTCCATATGTTTTTTGTAGTAATTACTTTAAAAAATAAAGACACGTCACCCGTTTAAAAAAACTGTCTGTGGTATGAAAAAAAAATTATATTAGGCATACTAGATGGTAGGACTTTTCTGTAAAGTTCGTCTAGGTAGGTACCAACGCTTTGCCAGTTATTCTGCCGCCAAGCAGTAGTGTGCAAGCACTACTGTGGTCCGGTTTGAAGGGCATTGTAGCTAGTGAAATTATCGCTTATAGGGATCATCCATAAATCACGTGAGGTTCGAAAGGGGAGGGGGAGACGGTACGGAAAATATTACAAAACACCCATCGTTGAGCCAAAAAGGTGCCAGCGTTTTGGTCACGCGTCGCATCAACCAGGTGCTCTGATAAACTATGTATATTGTATACCTTGTCATCAGGATATCGTTCAGCCAGCATGCCCATGCCGGACACTGAGGAGCAGGATGACCCGATGCCTTGCAGAGCCCGCGCGATGAACAGCACGCTGTATGAACGGCCGAATGCGAAGACTGGAAAATTATATCATAAACATTACAGTGTACGCGTATCACCTAACCGGTGGAACGTCGGCACGCTAAATAACAATGGACTTGTGAATGAAAATTGTGCAGTTATCTAGTTAAACAAGCAACTTTTCTGCTTAAAATTTTATGTAATGCTGTATTTCTTTCATTTAAATTATCACTAAAATATAAAATACAAAGCCCGGGTGCATTGTTACTGCCAAACACGCGGAAAAGGAAATTATGCTTGAGTAAAGTTTTACCCATGTTATCGGTGAATCCTTGAACGAAAAAATCGTATAAGAACAAAAGTTATGAACAAACAAATTCTTTAAATAACTTTTGTTATTTATGGATGGTGGTTTTAGGTTTTGTTATAACATTTAAGATAATGTTTATTGGATGTAAAAACTTAAATAACATGTATATTCTAAACTAAACTGGACCTACAAACTAAACTATACCTAAAAACTTTAAAACTAATATATAAAACCTAAAATAAACCGTTAGCGGAGGGAAAAGTGCCCAGAATGCTGGCAGCATTACCACGCTGGATGGCAATGCTTATCTTTTGTGCAAAATAAAAGCCAGCATTCTGGTCACCTCATGCCTCCACCAAACGTTTGGCCAAGTCCCGGTACGTTTCCATGGCGGCGGGCCCCCATGGACCCATTGTCTCCACCCCAAACGGCTCAAATATGTAGGCCCTGTCAAGGAGTGCATATTTGTGCCGTTTGAGGTTTTCAGCCTTGATGGCGGCTGCGCCGGCTTGAACTGTTGTTAAAGGAAGATGGGACAGCGAGACGGGAGGCGACCCCGGCCTGCCACGAATGTGGGGCGCTGGAAGATACAGCGCCCCACACGCTGGAGGTGTGCGCTGCTTGGGATTCTGAGTGGCGCACGTTTTCAGCGGTCGTTGGCCGGGATCTCTCGTTGCCGAGCTTGGTGAACGCCATGCCCGGCAGCGAGAGAGCGTGGCAGGCCTTGGTCTCCTTCTGCGAGGCGGTTATGACGCAGAAGGAGGCCGCGGAGCGGGTCAGGAAGAATGATCCCAACTCTGACCGGCTCCGGCGCAGACGGACTAGGGGACGGAGGAGGCGTTTTGCGCGCCTTCTCCATCCTCCGTAGTAGGGTCGGTGGCGGATAGTCGGGGGACTCTCTGCCACACCTACACGGCCCCACACGTCTGGTGGGTAACCGAGGTGTAAGGTTACCCACCAGACGTGTAAAAGGGCCTACCGTCGGGGCGAGATAGTGAATGCTAGCGCGACCCTATCTCGCCCCATCCCGGCGGCGGACGGATCACGGGGGGTTTTAGTGGGTTCGAGTCCCACATACCCCCTGCCATCACCCCTGTGGTGGCAGGGAAGTGCGAGGGCATTTCCCCCCTCAAAAAAAAAAAAAAGAGCCAAAGTGTCAACACATGTGGCATCCCAAACAAGAGGCCGTCCCATCTTCCAGGGGATGAGGGTCATCCCGTCGGGTCTTTGCCGTCGTCTCGCATCAGTCCATTAGGTTCTAGGACTGATGGGACACCGACACTAACATTTAAGTAAGTTAGTAATTTATATAATAAGTTACACTCTTATGCTAGTTTATTTTATGGAGATTGAATATATTTTATGTACCAGAGATCTAAAAGTACTTTAGCATCCGTACCACTGTTTATTTATTTATTTATTTATTTGTTTTACAAAAAAACAGAATCTTAATCTAAATAACAACATTCTGCCAAACTGCTGAGCAGTTTGTCGGCAGACACAAACTCTCATTTTTCTTCCTGACCGAGCTTTATAATTGACACTTTTACTTATCAAATATAGAAAAACAGGGTCAATTTTTTTTTTGTGTCAATCACAAACCTCACTCGGTAGGTACTATTCCTAAAGGTATAATAAACATTGTACATAGGTACATATTATCATAACTAACTAGCCGTTATGAGTCACATAGTTATTTGTGTACACAAGACTCAATAACACTAAAAACTGTGTTACGTTTGCTAAGCTTCCGAAACACAATAAGCATGATTGAGTAATTAAATAATTAAAAATGAAATGAAATAATTAACATTAATGAATTAATAACTCTGTAAAAGGATAAAGTGCAGAAGAGATCTTTCCTCCCTGCTTACCCCTAGGGGCAGGGGCACTTGCCTTGGTGACAGTATTATAAAAGTAGGGTTATAATCAAAGACTTCTATGTATACACCAGACAGGACATCTCTAACTTGCACTGTCAACCACTGCAAATATGCTAATGAGCATCTTCTCGCTCATTCGATGCTCAGCTCTCAAAGCGACTGCACGTGCAGCAGTGAATAGCAGTAAAAATTATGATCCGAATGTGCCATGGCACTAGCGCTGCGTGTTGTGATCGTTGGTTAGACGATTTAATCTCGTAAAGCACTGTAGCGGATTTTAGTTTAATTATACAAAAAATGACAACTATTTGTGCTTTGAATAGCTTCTCTAGTACGCAGTACATATACCTCTTTGGTTATAATAGGTATGGTAAGGTAGATACATACTCAAAGTCGATAGGAACATCAATATGAATCCAGTAAACATCGGCACGCTGTATCCGATTCTGAAAATAAAGATTTCATTTTTAGACCTACTGTACTGTACTGTACTGTACTGTAATGCACTGCACTGCACTGCACTGCACTGCACTGTAGCTACTATATTGTATTACGTGACTAGAGATTACTGTGAATTCAATTGACTCGGGCGGTGACTTCGCGGAAGTTAATCTTTAATACAAAATAGTACATCACACTAATATTTTAAAGCTGAAAGTTTGTATGTGTGTATGTGTGTATGTTTGTTACTCCTTCATGCTCAAACGGCTAGACGGATTTGGATGAAACTTGGAATATAGATAGCTTATGTACTGGATTAACACATAGGCTACTTATTATCCGCGGGTGAAACCACGGGGCGCAGCTAGTACATATAATAACATACAGGAACATTGTCGCCGGTCTGTCGGTCTTCTATCGGTTACATTTTGGAGAGTGTGCGCATGCCCTTCATCAGCTCATTCCGTCATCCCCTCCATCATAGAACTATAAGGCTTGGTCTTCACATCCTTACGTCATTAGTGTACCACAAGTCCACACTAAGCGTTTTGCTGAGTCATTCATGGTCCTAACGGCCAAGGAATGGAATGCTCTTCCAGCAACAGTGTTTCCTCCTGGGTATAACCTGGGTCTTTTCAAGAGTGAATGGGGATCTCATGGGCAAGCGTGTTCCACCTTAGACAATTTCATCACTTACCATCAGGTGTGTTGTTGTAGTGCAGTATAGCTACTGTATATTAAAATTTCTGAATCATTTTGTATTTAGAATGTCACTTACTTATGCGTCAACGGGCCTACGAATGGATTCGCCAAGAGTTGCACTAGTGCCTTACTGGCGAACATGACTCCGACAGCCACCGTCTCATGGATCAGCTCCTGGTGGCGGACTTCCTTCGCGGCGGTTATATTTACTGTTGGGGAAGAGAAGATCCAGGTCAATCAACCTCTGTTAATGTCTTGTCCGACCCCTTATATGGACTGACGATCTGGTTAAAAGGAGCCGTTGGATACATGAGCAAGCAGGCGCTCAAAGTGGTGCAGAGGCCTGTGCTCAGCAGTGGACGTCTTCAGGCTGTTTATTATTATACCTTGATCTGGATGAAGGGTTATCAAGTAGCGACCACAAACCGGAGGATAGAGCGTAGGCCAGCCCCCTGATAGGTGGATCGACTGGTCGAAATTGCCGTTGGACGTAAGAGTCAAGCAGCCGCTCAAAGTGGCGCTTTTTGGAGGAGGCTTATGTTTAGCGGTGGACGTCTTAAGGTTGCTGATGGTGCCTGGATCCACCAAAGCCGTGTGTGTAGTCCTGGTGTGAAAATAGGACCACCTCATCTCTTCCCGTGGGTGCCGTAAGAGCCGGCTAAGAATAGAATATCCAGGCAGCAGCATTCTCCTTGGTACATTAAAATCTGCTATACCATACCTATGATAAGCGTCCAAAGTGGCGTCTTATGAGACGTATTTTGGGCAGATGATGATGGTTCTCCTTAGTAAGTACAATCAAATCTTCAGCAATCACTAAGATGACAAACGTGGTGATTACGAAAACCCCCAAAATCCCCCCTTCAAAAACCTTTTTACATTCATGTTGTTGTGAACCTTCCAGAGATACAGAGTACAGCAATCACTAAGATGGCAAGCATGGTGATGATGATTCTTTTTTTTTATGTGTAGACATTTCACATAGCGCCATCTAGCCCCAAACTAAGCAGCATAGCTATGGGAACCAGATAACTGATACAATACTTAGATACTTTTTTATTTGTAAATACACATATAGAATACAATATATAACACCCAGACACAAAACAAACATCGATGTTTATCACACAAATGTTTGTCCCGGGTGGGAATCGAACCCACAACCTATAGTACAGAAGGCAGAGATACTACCAACTGAGCTATCAGGCCAGTCGACTTGCCAGTGATTATGCTAAACCCTTGGATTCCCCCGTTCCAAAACCTTTTTACACTAAATATTGAGTGAACCTTCCAGAGAACATATATATAGAACTTCCTTGGAGGAATCTAACGACAGCTTGCATTCCAAAATTGGGTACGTATTCGTATGTTATCAACATATAGTACAGGGGAGCGATGGTGGCCGAGCAGTAGCATGTGCGTTTCGCAATCTTACGGCACCGGGTTCGATCCTCGGCCCTGCACCAATGACTTATCTAGTAAGTTATGTGCAGTTTCCGATGCCATCGCTCCGTGCCTCGGAGAGCACGTTAAGCCGTCGGTCCCGGTTGTCATAAGAACATCTATGGCAATCGTTACGGGTAGTCAGACGCCTGATAGAATCTGACGCCTGATCTAACCACTGTTACTGGTCCCTTATGGGTTGCGAGGTCAGATGGCAGTCGCTCGTGTAATTCTGGTAGCTCGCCGCTACAGGTTAGATTGGGAGCCGACCACAATAACAAATGGGAAAAAGGCAAAGAGAATCATCATCATATAGTAGGTATAGGAAAATATACTTACTATGCGTGGCGTTCTCGACAACAAGGGTCATGTTCTTCTCCAGGCAGGGGCAGTATGGCGTAGGGGCAGGGGTTGTGGTCGACACTTCCTCCAGTGACATTGACAGTGGGGCATCCGGGTGGCGTATGTCATACAAGAACTCCGGGATGATTGGCACTGAGGACAAGTACATTTAGAATGTTTTAGGTGTTCTGAATTTTAGACGTTTTGCTCGTAGGTAGATATGGCGTATCATTTTGGTTTTATGACATTTTAAAATTAGACTTTTCAATAGGTACATTCTAATAAACCAGAAACAATTTCTGAGCTCAACTCCTAGATCCTACGCGTCATCGGTGAGATGCAGCCACATCTTTGTGAGCATGTCATGGAAAATTTCATGAAAAGAGTAAAGACTGGTCATCAGAGCCGTGGGGGCCATTTGACGGATATTTTATACCATACTTAATCGGAACATGTCTTCTTTACAATCCAATAAAACAATCACAACTATCTCAAAAACACGTGTTTTTATTTTAAAATGAAAAAGTGCATTCTTACTGAGACACCATTTACATATTGTTTGCGTGTCGCCACTCACGTAAAATGTAAAGGACATGAAAATATAAGAACTAACTGGTTAGGAAAAAAACTTTTGAGTAAAAAATAGCCAAGTCTTACGGAGTTTGGAAGTCTTCATCCTGTCGACGGGAAGAGAGAAGGGAAAGGGAAAAAGATAGCCTTCCTGCCTGCCTGCCTTCGCTGGCCCATCCATTCATCCTTTTCCCCTATCTTTTCCCTTTCACTTCCCTCTTCCCATGTACAGGGATACGTAAAACTAATTAACCCGTGCGACGCCGGGGTGGGTCAGCTAGTTGTAAATAAAATGATTTATAAATTTAAAACAAAAATTCTTTGTAATCATTTTATACCGTTTTACTACTTTACAGCTTCGCCACGGTCGCAATCGACACTCAATTGCCATCGTGGCGAAAGGGAATCGGGGCATGTATGTATCGTTATTAAGTATTGCCCGTATAAAGCTCTGTGAAGCGAACTGATAGCTGATTAGATAGCTGTAAACCCACTGCGCAATTTATACATGCTACAGTATTACCGACAGCTTGAGTGGAGAATCAGAAATATCAATGGTAAATGAAATTAGGTACATATTGAGGGCTGAGCAGTGAGCATGCCATTCAACGTGGCAATGCTGCCAGCATATTGGGCACGTTGTTTACTGGTAGCGGCTTGTTAGATTATGTTTTGTTTTTATAGTACGCTTATTAAAGAGTTTCTACCATAATTGTACCTAACATAGATGCAAAGACATTTTTACGGTGGTAAATTATAAATAATATAAATAATAAATTAAGGCTGTCTAACACAAGCAAACGAAAGAACCATATAAGTACTTATCCACATTTGTAGATGAAAATAGTAGGTATCAACTTATCTGTAAATAATATGAAAAAGCCCGCTACATTACTTTGTCGGGTAATAAATACTTAGAGCCAGACTGACTGACTGAGACTGCTGCGCTTGACTTGCTGGGCGTGATTGACTGAGAGCGATGGTAGCCGAGCGGTAGCATGTGCGCTTCGCAATCTTACGGCACCGGTTTCGATCCTCGGCCTTGCACCAATGACTTATCTAGTAAGTTATGTGCAGTTATCAATGTCATCGCTCCGTGCCTCGGAGAGCACGTTAAGCCGTCGGTCCCGGTTGCCATAAGAACATTTATGGCAATCGTTACGAGTAGTCAGACGCCTGGTCTAACCATCCCTGTTACTGGTTCCTTATGGGGTGCGAGGTCAGATGGCAGTCGCTCGTGTAATTCTGGTAGCTCGCCGCTACAGGTTAGATTGGGAGCCGACCCCCAATAACATATGGGAAAGGGCAAAGAGGATGATGAGTAATAAATACTTCTATGGTTTTTTATCGGGTATTTAATCGGGGTTTATTGGGTTTTGTCGGGGTCGTGAGTTCGTGGGGGTACACAGATCACAACATTCGAGAACATGTGTCATCCACCACCCACACTTGTCCAGCGTGGTGGGTTATGACCAACACCATACACCCTCTCCCAGAAGGCTCGTGTCCCAGCTGTAGGTATGTACCTACTTGTAAAAGATTTTTCAACAAGAACTTTGTTTTCTAAACAAAATAAAACAAAAAATTTAGATGAAGATGATTCAAAAATTTATTGTATTACGTAAAGTTTGGCAATTATGAATGAAAAATGATATCTGGCAAATGTCCACCACGACCACGCTGACAGATGTCGATTCTTTCATCAGTTTTTCACTTTTTCATCACGGATTTTCAGTTATAAGGCTGCAATCGATTCGATTGGCTCCTTATAGACTCTGTCCTTAACATAGTCCCACAAAAAATAATCCAGTGGTGTTAAATCACACGATCTGGCTGGCCACTTAACAGCTGATTTTCGTGAAATTATGCGATCGGGAAGTTTGGTTTGCATTAAATTGATCGTTTCATTGGCTGTGTGACATGTGGCACCGTCCTGTTGAAAAGGCCAAATGGCCGAACTTTTCTCTTCGTAATACAATAAAAATTTGAATCATCTTCATCTAATTTTTTGTTTTATTTTGTTTTAGAAACAAAGTTCTTGTTGAAAAACTCTTTACTATAGAGGTACTGAAAAGTTTGCTAAAGCCTATTTTCAATTGATTACACTACAAGCATTGAGTAAACCATGTTCAATTTGCCAACACTTCAGTAACAATAGCTCGGCATAGCCGGAATGACCTGTCATTTGCACGCAGCCTCTCTCTGTCACTCGCACGCGGCCTCTTTCTCTCAAGTGTCATCGGGTCCCGGCCGGAGATTGGATTTTAATTGTATTTATAGTGTTGGTACATTTGTGATTGTGGTAGATGATAACATGATAATATGGAAAACACACAGGGAAAACAATATATTGGAGAGTTTTGGTGGGAATTCGGAAAAGTTCACGTCGTTGCATTGTATTATTTTTCAAAACTTGTGCTTTTCTCAGTGTTAATGTTTAAATTGGTGGCGTTTTACGTATTAAGTGCATAAATCTATACTCTATAATTTTATTGCATAAATAAATTTTATAATCTATGTCTATCTTAAACAACACTACTTGTTTGGACGTCGACAGAGGGTTCGCCTTGAAGATACTTTCTCTTCGTGGTGCACCACATCGGCCGGCGTCCCACAAGGCGGCGTACTTTCTCCTTTGCTTTTTACTACTTTTATCAACTCCATCTCCAACAAACTTACTTCCTCATACCACCTCTATGCAGACGACCTTCAAATTTATTCCCAAGCTCCACCACATCGGCTACATGAATGTGTTGAAACTATCATTCAAGATTTAAAATGTATATCTGAGTGGTGCAAGGCGTTCGGTCTGAGTATTAACCCCGTTAAAACTCAAGTTATTGTGATAGGCAGTTCCCGTATGTTACCTAAGGTAGACTGGGCTAACTTACCTCCAATAGTTTTTGACGGTGTAACGATACCTTACAGCAAGGAGGTAAAAAACTTGGGATTGATCATCGATGAAACCCTGTCATGGGGACCCCAGCTACAGGCTGTCAGTCGTAAAGTGTTTGCTTCTGCAGGCTCTTTAAAACGACTCCGGAATTTCCGTCCAACTGCTACTAAAGTTACGCTTGCACAATCTCTTTTGCTCCCTATTTTAGATTATGCTGACGTCTGCTATCCTGACCTTACGGAGGACCAGCTAAATAAGCTTGAGCGCCTTCAAAATTTCTGCATCCGGTTCATATTTGGTTTACGCAAATATGACCACGTTTCCAATTTTCGTCACAAGCTCAAGTGGCTTCCTATACGCTTTCGCCGGAATACTCGTATTCTCTCACTGCTGTATAGTATACTGTTTAACCCCTTGTCCCCAGGCTATCTAAAAGAAAGATTTGGGTTTGCTCACGCTCAGCACTCCCGCACGTTGAGGTCGACCAAAACCCTTTTTCTACATATGCCTCTGCATACATCTTCTTTTTATGATGCCTCTTTCACTATAGAATCTGTTCGCCTTTGGAACAGTTTGCCGGTGTCGATACGGCACGCTGAGTCACTGCAAATTTTTAAGGATCAAGTAAGAAATTTCTACTTGTCGCAAATTGGTATGAAGTAAAGTATTTATTGGTATTTGTCACTATAAATCCAATCATAATATGTTAGGTAGTAAATAAAGTAGGTATCTATAAGTATGTTTATTGATTGGTATATATTTACTTTATTTCATATAGTATGTATATTTGTATGTATGTTTATTATTTGTATATATTTTTCTTTTTGCATTATATTCTAAGTAGAATAAAACTTGTGTAATAGTATTTCTATGTATCATTCTATTATTTATTTTTATGTTGTTTTGATTTACCTGTACACCGAAGCCCATAACTTTAAGTACTGATATCCTTCCTATGCAAAGGTTGTCTGGAAGAGATCGCTCTAAGCGATAAGACCGCCTATTGTACTAGTGTAAGTTAATTAAGTTTTTTCTATTTGTAAGTTTTTTGTTATTTTACGGTGTACAATAAAGAGTTGATCTATCTATCTATCTAACACTTACAATACTTGACACTGGCTAAATACTCAATGTGTAAAGAAATTATACATAGATCAAATTATACAAAATGGCGTCTGACGTGTTAAATTTAAATATTCAGTCTTATTCGCTGCAGGTCCCATAGAGAAAATAACCGCTTAGCAGGTCCCTTGTCGTTCTTGTAGAGCCACCACGGAACTGTGTGAATTCTGTGAGAGCCACAAACATTCTGTGGTTTCCAGCAAAGCTTCTATTTGGTAAGCGTTTAATGAGACAGCATTCTGTTGGTTAGACACTGTTATTTACTCTGTGTCTGTTTACTTGATGTATTCTAGAGAGAACATGGAATTGAGGTTTGCACTAGAAACCGCAATGCATTCGGTAGTATGTGTATTTAGTCAGAATTCTAGAAATTTTTTGTAGCTATCTTAGAGTATAGAATAAAGCATAGAGAAAAATTGATTATGTGTCAAGCGTACCACTTTTGTGGACACTTTTTATATGATGTGGACCTAGTGTGAATTCTGTGATGTGGACACTTTGATGTGAATGAGTCTGACAGATTTGTATATAGAAAATACAGTTGACTCGAGTCGAAAAAATGGTACGATGCTTATCGCAAGGGTAGCTAATTACTATATCCGCTGAACTAACGGGTCTTAAAAGACGATAAAAAAATATATTTCGTGAACAAAAAGAGTTTGACCCGTGAGGGATTTGAACCCCCGACCACCACACTGATATTTTTAATTTTTATGTGAGCGTTCTAACCGCTGAACTAACGGGCCTTAATGACTAACGGCGAATAACATCAACAGAACACTCATGTATTGCGTCATATCATACCGCAAAACTTTAACTTAGTCATCTCCGTGATAAGAATAAACACTATAACTGCTAAAAACTTAGGCTAAAAATAAATTGATTACGCATGTTTGTTTCTTTCCTTCGCCACTGACGTATATAGCGATACGTGTGAGCAGTACAAATATAAAATCGTTTTGATGATCTCTCTATGCTTTGGTCTATACTCTAAGCTATCTATCTATCCTTATAGTCTTTAAGAGAAGCGTATACCCTCCCACTTGTCCATACAATCGTAAAATCCAATTTATAGCCACCTAAAGTTCAAAATTTTGGCGTCAAAACTATGACAAAGAAAAGCAGTTGTAACGAAACATATTTTCAAAAAAACCAAGACGTACAAGCATAGATTATAATCTATCCAAACGATTGATACCAAAATCAAAAGTTTTTGTTAAGTTTTAGAGGGTGAAAACCGTTGGCGCCCGAAACGCTAAAATGTAGGTAAATTTACTCATGGGCTCTATTGTTGCGACGGCAATAACAATTTCAAACATCGGGACGGTCCTATTAACATTACTCTTTATTCTTTCTAATACCATACTTAACCGTGTAGTCCCAGTGTGAAAATAGGACCACCCCATCTCTTTCCGTGGGTGCCGTAAGAGCCGCCTAAGGGAATATCCAGGGAATGGACAGCAGCATTCTCCTCGGTACATTAAAATCTGCGATCACCAAGCCGCCTGCCAAGCGTGCTATGATTATGGCAAACCCCTATGAAAAGCGGCCAAAGTGACGTTTTATGGAGGCCTATGTTCAGCAGTGGACGTCTTCCAGATCATTGATACTTAATTGATTTGAGCCCGCGCCTTCCAACTCACTGGATCGGACGCTCTCCCAACTGAGCTATGGTCTCCATTGGCTGCGAAAATCTTTAGGGCTATGTCTGGAACTGGATTTGAAACTGAGAAGATGAGGAGATGATTATGCGATAGATAGGAGACGAAACATTTTAGGTGTGCATTGCTGTGCGAGCGAAATTGCACTTTATTGCGTTGTAATAAAAACTAAGGTTGCGTGTACGACTTAAACACCAGTGAATCTTACGCCACAATTTATAAAGAAGTGGATTTTAAAAGTCTCTCGACTACCCCTCTAGAAGTGAGGTCAAAAGTTAAAACTCAAAGTGGTAGGGTGCCAACTCATTATAGCTTTTAGTTGAACGCTCGGAAGCGAGGCAATTTCCCAGCCGGCGAGATCAAAGTGAAATTCACTTAGCCGCCTCATCAAAGACGCCGCTTTCACTAGTGTTGGGCAAGCAGTTATCGATATGAATATTTTTAATAACTTTGGGGCTATAGTGGTTTTTTTAGATGTGTTTTTCTAGTGTATGAGTAGGTATTTTCGTTTTAGGGCTTGTATTCAATGAACCTAATACTTTTTAAATTTAATATATTTTTAAACTTTTTCTTTTAGCCTAATTTAAGTGGCGATTGACCTTGTTCTCCTGCTCAATATAAATATTTTCAGTAGAAGAAAAATTGTAATTATGAGCGGGGATCGAACCCGTGTTCATCCGTTCCTATATAGGTACCTAAGATGATGCTTCACCTAAGCGACTGACCGAAGTAACTACGCGTCAAATCTTTGTTTAAATGCTAAAGTGGGCGGGCATACGTTTGACAAAATCTCAGCATATGGTAAGTGACGAGGTTGTCTAAGGTGGAGCACGTTTGCCCATGAGATGCCCATTCACTCTTGACTTGAAAAGACCCAGGCTATATCCAGGAGGAAACACTGTTGCTGGAAGAGCATTTCATTCCTTGGCCGATTGGACTATGAATGACTCAGCAAAACGCTTGGTGCGGACTTGTGGTGCACTAACGACGTAAGGATGTGAAGAATCACCAAGCCTTGTAGTTCTATGATGGAAGAGGTTTTTCTACCACTTGCTACGTCCAACTAAGGTACAAGACACTGTAATGCTGTTGGTTTGTAGAAATAAGTAGCATTTAAATATAACAAAAAAGGTGTCTGCCAAAGATTCAAATAGAAAAATCGTTCGCCTTTTTTACAGGCGTCACTAGAAGAAAATCAAATCTATCGATATAATTTGTCGATATATCGATATAGATTTTCATCGACAGTCACCCAGCACAATGATTTTCAGAAGCGGAGGCGGGCTGAAAATCATATTTCGTCTGCCGTCCTAACTACCGCTAGCACCCTGCTTCGCTTATTTTGAAGTCCCGACTGTAACTCTGTTAGAACTCGGGGTCGTATTGAATTTGAGATAACTTTATTATCTTTGTTAGGAATGTTGAAATTGAAAATCTTATTATTGCTGTGTTAAGAAAGTATTTTGACAAACGGTCTATAATAATAGTTTTTCAGTTCATAAGTTGAAGCTTTTTGGGTACCGAGCCCATTTTGCGAAAACGGATTACTTAGGTAGGTATATGACAACTTTGTTGTCTATCTGATGTCTGTCTGGAAAGACCTGAGGTCATGTATTTCTGCCTTCATAGTGAAAAACGCAGTAACTAACGTTTTTGGCAAAATTGACTAACAGTGGTATTCATAGTCAACGGGTGAACAAACCCCCAAAATCCATCATTCAACTTTCACGTAGAGGTTAAATGTTGAATCGTTCTTCTTACACTTTCATAAACAATCGCTGGAGAGACCCCTAACTAAATGGCAGTTCAACACATATTTTTTCTCTAATCTGTGCATTTCAATCATGTTGTCTATGAAAATTTTCTCGGGTGTCATTTTGACATAATTTTGACGCGGCTTTTGAATTTTGATAGATAATATAACGCGGGAATGTGGCGGGAATGGTCCGAGGTGGGACGATTGGTTGCCATGGTTACGAGAGGCCCGTTCCCGCGTTATATCCATAATTTAATTCCCTTTCATTACCTTACACTATAATTATTATTTATAGAAAAGTTAATATGATTAAAAAAAACTTTGTTACTTCACACAGGTTGTAAGGGGGGTACATCAGCTTGTAGTGTAGTAAAAAAAAGGTTTATATTAAGTTAAAGTTATTGTGTATTTACATTACGAATATATCGCTTCGGCACTGATATAATTCGCATTTCATTCAAGGCTTCATCGGCCATTCATCATTTATGAGATCCAAGTCACCATCTACTTCCATATTTATGAAAATCACAACACAACACTCAAACAATAGTAAAAAATAGCACGTTAGCACGTTATCAAAGCAAGGGGACTGTTTGGTTGACGAAATTCGGACAATCAGCATCCAGCCCCTGACAATGTCAAAAGTAACCCCTAGGTTACTTTTGTTTATGAAATGCATAAAACTAGAATTCGCTACACAGCGCCTGAATCATCCCCTAGAGGAGCCCCCAACTTGACTATGAATTCCAGTGTTAGATACTGTTCGGAATCGCCAAAAAAAATCTATACTCTGTTCTTTCTCACGTATCAAAATTCCACCTGGAACCCAAAAACTCTGGAAGTAAGAATGCAGCAACTCGACTACTCTCGACTACACGCAACTTTTGTTTTCGCGTTTTTCTCGAAAACATGTTTTACCTACTTACTGCATTTTTCATAAGGACGGCAGAATTATACTGAAATACTTAAGTTTCCCCGTAACCCGTAATACGGTGACCCGTGCGGTTTTGAATCAGACACACCTAGGTTCAAATCCCACAAGCGAGTGCGAATTTCAGAATGTTTCACTCGTTCATGCGTTCGCCTACAATGGTAAAGGAAAACATCGTGAGGGAACCGGCATGTTCAAGAATCCCAACATTCGAGAACATGTGTCATCCACCAACCCGCACTTGTCCAGCGTGGTGGGTTATGGTCTACACTCGCCTTGTGATAGCAGGCCTGGCCTTTGGGAATATATTCAGCTGACGACTGCAGTCTCTGTCACTGACAAAAGATTTCTCCTATAAACAGAAATCTTAAGTCGAGATGGCTCACCGAATTGCGGTCGAGCCACTCGGAATTTTAACTTTATGCGCTCAATTTGAGTGGCTTTACCTCAAGAATCTTTTTGAAAGGTGCCGACCATTTGAAAGTAATTTCAGTAAGGGTTTAGAGTTCCATATTTCTGAAATAAAACGGGTTTTACTCTTTTTTTTCTTTTGTTTTGGCCCCACACATATTTAGCCAGTGTCAACTATTGTAATTTGTCATCGTGTTTAGAATATTTCACGTAAAGTCAAGTGTAAGTCACAGTCTGGGTCAGTCTAAGTTAGGTGGTCACAGTCCAGGCTAAGTCATGGCTTAGTAAACTGGTGGCAACTTTACTAGAAGCTGCTATGGAGTTTTGGAATCAACACGTAAAACCACGTTTCACCATATTATATAACTTTCCCACACTCATGCTCGTAATTCAGCACTTAATGCGTAAAACGCCACCAATTAACACTGGAAAAAGCACAAGTTTTGAAAAATAAAACAATGCAACTACGTGAACTTCCCGCGTTTCCACCAAAACTCCATTAAAAACACATCAACAAAACAATCAATAGTACAATCTGGAGCTCTTCAAGTCGCGGGTGAATAGGTATCTTCTAAGCAAGCATCATCGTAGACCGCGTCGTCACTTCCCATCAGGATCCTAATTCTGTATGACCACTTTACGATTCCTTACTTCGAAACCACGCGAATTCCTTGTCTTATATAAGAAATCTGCAAAAATCTTTTTTCTATGAAATGGAAACAAAACCACGCGAAATGAATTTGGAAATGACGCGATTTGAACTGTCAAAAATCATAATGTTCCACTGAGACACGTTCCGAAACATCAACACGTCAAAAGTTACCACTACTTAATATATCAATATTTATTCAAAATAAAAATAACATAATGTAAAGTGAAGGTATTTCTAATGCTGTGACACGATTTGAACAAGACACGATAACGACGTGGTTTCGTATCGTGTGGAATCTGAGTTTTCATACAGAATTAGGGCCCAGGTGAGATTGCGGTCAAATGCGGGCCTATTTAGTTATGTAAATAATAAATTTAGTTTTAGTAATAATAATTGTATTTTATTAAATAAATAGCTACTATTTCCCTAAAAAAATTGTTGTAAAAATAATGTTTAAACAAAATCATTAATGTTTATACCACAGACCTATATTTACCTAGGTATATTTTCGCTTGGTTTAAACCTTTTTTACCTACTGTAAAAATCTTAGTAATAATAATTGTATTTTATTAAATAAATAGCTACTATTTCCCTAAAAAAATTGTTGTAAAAATAATGTTTAAACAAAATCATTAATGTTTATACCACAGACCTATATTTACCTAGGTATATTTTCGCTTGGTTTAAACCTTTTTTACCTACTGTAAAAATCTTAGTAATAATAATTGTATTTTATTAAATAAATAGCTACTATTTCCCTAAAAAAATTGTTGTAAAAATAATGTTTAAACAAAATCATTAATGTTTATACCACAGACCTATATTTACTTAGGTATATTTTCGCTTGGTTTAAACCTTTTTTACCTACTGTAAAAATCGGATCAGGCGATAAGAGCAAGTGTAACTTTCGCACATGACTTGAAAACAAAAATCAAAAAATCATTGGTACAGGGCAGACTAGGATTCGAACCAGGGTGTGCCGTTATGAAAGTCGCAAAGGCTACCCTTGAGCTACACTCGCTATCTACAAGGTGAGTTTGAATTGGTACGTTATCCCGAAAGGGTTGACTGGGACCATGATAGCCCACAAGTTGTGAGAGCCTTACTTGAATAGAAATGAAATGAAATTAAATGAAATGAAATGAAATGAAATGAAATGAAATGAAATGAAATGAAATGAAATGAAATGAAATGAAATGAAATGAAATGAAATGAAATGAAATGAAATGAAATTTATTTGCTTAAAATGTCAATATAATATAATATAATATATATAATATACGTGTGGACATTTCACACAGCGCCATCTAGCCCCAAACTAAGCATAGCTTGTACTATGGGAACCAGATAACTGATACAATACTTAGATACTTTTTTATTTGTAAATACATACATGGAATACAATATAACACCCAGACACAGAACAAACATCGATGTTCATCACACAAATGTTTGTCCTGAGTAGGAATCGAACCCACAACCTATAGTTCAGAAGGCAGAGCTACTACCAACTGAGCTAACAGGCCAGTCGAAGCCAGTCAATAGATAATGATGTTACAAAATTGATGTCCAGTTATGTTTTACCTTAAAATAAGGCATGCAAATATTATTAACACAGGCATAGACTAGTATTACAAAATAAGTTAATAATAAACATCAAAAGAATGCAAAGTTAACATAAATTAATATAAAAGGTACCATAAAAATTTGTCAATCATTAAAATTAAACACTATTTTACTTATACTATAAGGTCATTTATCGCAGCTATTTAACAAAATCATTCATTGAGTAAAAACATTGTTCGAGTAGCCATTTGTGCAAATTGTATTTAAATCTAGATACAGTCATTGTCTTTAACTCGTCAGGAAGAGCATTATAATTTTTTATAGCCATGAAGAATGCATTTTTTTTTGCTCAACGCTAGTCTACAATGTGGAATATATAATTGGCGACTAAATTGACTTCTGAGTTGTCTTTCACGCAACTCTTGATTTGTTTTAAAGAACTCTGGGTATTTTTTCACAAATATGGACACATAAATTACGACATAAACTACGTGTTTCTAAGCCTCCATACTAAAAAATAAACCCACTCACAAAATTGCACGTGCGATCGCTACGAGAGTTAACAAGATACTATAAATTCATTTCTAAACACAGGTCGATAAAAACTCATTTAAGTGCATTCGGTCAAGGACGAAGTTCGACCACCCAGCAGCGCTAGGGCTATCTTTGAACGTAAACTTTACATGGCATTTCTTCAATAAAAAACTATTAATTTAGAAAAGTCGTTAGAAGAAACATTGTCTACCTTGGGGAGTAGATTTACCCCCTTTCGGGATAATATACCAATTCAAACTCAGATAGTATAGTTAAAATGTTACAAAGAAAAAACCTTTAAAAGCTACCCCTTGAGTTCCCCACAAAGGGAAGTAGTCAGCGAATCAAAATGGCGGCCATAGACTAATGAATTGCAGATGAACCACTCGGGAGATTGTGGCGGATACCTACCTACGGCAATGGACACAACTGAGCGACCAGCGGGACTGTGAAATTTTAATAGGCCTGCTATTAAAGATTAAGAAGTAAATATTATTTTCATAAAGTAGGTTAAAAATAAATGCAATAATTGAAAAAATAAGTAAAATCGGTAAATAAATCAAGGAGTAATGAGCTTTTAAAGTTTCTCGAGGGGGCATCGCTTGTCCCTTTCTCGCAAAACAGAGCTTCCCCACAGTTACTTTGAAAACGCACGTTGTGAAGTCACACGCCAAAGAGACTGTATGTAAAGATCTCAAAGACTGTACTGATGTCTTACGATGACGTGCGCAATGCAGTGTCACGTACCTAAAACTTTTTATTTTAGAGTTCTGTTTGACGCTGCTACTGTTATAAGCGGCCGTGTCGCTTAACATCAGGCAAACACCCTGCATAGCAGTTTTATAAATATAAAAAAATTGAGGGTGGAGAGCCGTCAAATTTTTCTCTCGCTCACACATTTCACTGGTCTGACAACGCAGTTGGTAACGGTTCTGCCGTCACTGTAGGTTGTGGGTTCGATTCCCACTCAGGACAAACCTTCGTGTGAATGCACCAGCAACCCGAACTGATCTAACCGAACCATACAGTCCGTCAATTAGATATCAAAGAGTTCCGATTTCCAGTCATCAATCTTAATGCACAGATTAGAGAAAAAACAATGAGGAGTTTTATTTAAAAAAATAGAAATGGTGTTTTATGTACGACCCAATAGATGGCGCCAGTTGTGGTTTTACCAAAATCTGTCACTGTCACTGTTTCAAGCATAGATCACAGGTTAGAGGAAATGTGTCAAGATACTGACTGACAACTCTAAACTGTTTCGTTTGTACTATTTTCGTTGCGCGATAGCTCGGCTTAATTTTGGATCATAATATTAACGTTTATCTGTCTCGCAGTTCTGCTGTACTTCAATTTACTTAATAAGAATGCACCACAGACTACTTAGGAGATACTACAGACAATGTACTCGTGGTCCACTCAACTGAATTTGACATTTCTTTGTAGGTAGTCTAAGCATTTTCTTATGTTTAAACTACTCTGTGGTTTGAAAGGTTTAAACTATGTACTTACAGCGCCATCTAGAAAAGAAGCGGAACTAGTGTTTTTTTAAAAATAAAAAGCCTCATTGTGTCTCAATGGTTCCTAAGTAGACTGTCGTATGTTCAAATTGGCGATTTTCATGTTTTGAGAGATTATTAAATAAATTGTATATTTAAAAAAGATACATGGTTACAGATTCTGTTAGAAGTCGCAGTGTCACTTCGCAGTCGTGGTAATTTTTTTTAAATAATTAAATTTGCCGGAATCAGGTTGAATAGCTCTTCAGAACATTCCCCATTATAGAGGCGGTAAAATATAAATAAACACCCAATATCCCTGCGAATATTGACTGGTTCAAGGTGTTTGGTGATCTTGGGACTGTCGACAATTCTGATAGCTCTACGCTGTATCGAGTCAAGAGGCTGGACTTGATACTTGTTTGCTCCGTTCCGGAGGTGAGAGCAGTACTCCACGTGAGGTCGGACTTGTATTTTGTAAAGCACAAGTCTTTGGCTCGGCGTGAAGTAGCGCTTCGCCTTATTCGCTTAGGTGTGTCCACCGTACTATACTTCGTGAAATATATCGTAACTGCCTTTCGTATAGGTTTTCTCAGATAGCAATAGTATAAACGAGGAGATCCGCAGGAGAACTAAAGTGACCGATATAGCTCTTAGAATTAGCAAGTTGAAGTGGCAATGGGCAGGCCACATCGCTCGTAGAACTGACAACCGATGGGGAAGAAAGGTTCTCGAGTGGCGAACACGAACCGGAAAACGCAGTGTAGGCCGGCCGACCGGTGGACCGACGATCTGGTGAAAGCCGCGGGGAGCCGATGGATGCAGAAGGTGAGCAGCCGCTCAAAGTGGAGCTCTCTGGGGGAGGCCTATGTTCAGCAGTGGACGACTTCAGGCTGTTGATGATGATGATGATGATAGTATAAATTGTACCTGCCCCCAGAAAATGCGAGGAGATAAGAGAAACGCACTTTTGTAGTGTTTGGTTTGGTTCTGAACCAGTTTGAGAATAACTTAATTATCAAGAGCATGTCGGGCCATGTACTTAAGGCCCCGTAGATGCACAAGTATTTAGCTTTAATTACAATTGATAAACGTACCTGGTATATGTAATTAAACATTTGAAAATGAACCTTAGAGAATAAAGGTCAGTAGACAGGCTTATTAACTACTAGTTGAACCACCCCGGCTTCGCACGGGTTAATTAATTTTACTCCTTAACCATGTTTTTGGGTAAGAGGGAAGCGAAAGAATGAATGGATGGGATGGCAATAGAAGGGAGACAGGCGAGCCGGCAAATCCATTCATCCTTTTCCCCTATCTTTTTCTGTTTCCCTTCGATCTTCCCTTCGACAGGATAAGTATAAATAAAAAACAGATTACAAAGAAAAAAATTCTAGCATAAAAATTACATACAATTTCTTTGTGCACCCCGCACTTGGCCGTTTTAGAAAAGAAAAAGTATACTAAATGTTATTCTGAAAGATTAGCTAAAACAATACTAAATTTCAGCAAAATCCGTTCAGTAGTACCAGCGTGATGCGTGTTCAAAGGGATAGACAGACAGACAAAAACCTTAAAAAAAATTGTTTTCACTTCTGTATCGATAAAGAAGTGTAATGCAATCAAAATTTTCATAAAATGTTCAATGTACAGAGGGCGTACCGTGAGCTCTTAGCGCGATTCAAAACAGAGCCTATATTGGATCGTTTTGTTTTTTTTGTATGGGGATTTTGACAAGCGATCCAGTATAGGCTCTGTTTTGGATCGCGCTAACAGCTCACGGTACGCCCCCTGTGATATCACCCAGGTGATCATAGTGGAATAGACCTGATTTTGCCCAGTTACAGTTTTATTAAGTTTAAAGATAGAAGATGTATTTACAGTGTTCTCTGCTTACTTACATCACAAAAACTAGTATTTAACAGTTTACTCGAAATAATTTTAAAAGACAGGTTTAATAATACAATTAAATTTTACTTACCGACGGTGGTGAGCAACATGTTGTCCAGTAGCAAAGCTATCGCCACTATGACCAGCACCAGCTTGCGGGACTCGCGGCACGCTGCGATCTTGGCGCGCCACCCTCCGCCATACCCGTCCGATGCCGCTCCCATGGTTGGGGGTGTTCTGGGAACAATAGGTGGTATTAGGCTAAGATGAGATGAGATATAGGGTAGATCCGGAGCGGGTCAGGGAGGATGATCCCAACTCTGACCGGCTCCGGCGCAGACGGACCGGGGGACGAGGCGTTTTGCGCGCCTTCTCCATCCTCCGTAGTGGGGTCAGTGGCGGATAGTCGGGGGACTTACCTACACGGCCCCAAACGTCTGGTGGGTAACCGAGGTGTAAGGTTACCCACCCACTGGCGCAGAGGCCCGAAAGGGCCTACCGTCGGGGCGAGATGAATGCTAACGCGACCCTATCTCGCCCCATCCCAGCGGCGGACGGATCACGGGGGGGTTTTAGTGGGCTCGAGTACACCCCCGTAGTGGCAGCGAAGAGCAATGACATTTCCCCGCTCAAAAAAAAGGTAGATCCACGATCGCCGCCTCGAAAACGGTACCGTTTTAACAAGCCATATGCCTTGTTTTTGCTCTCTGTCGCGTGTGACCGCGCTTAATGAAAGTGATGTAACTCACATATTATTGTTTCACAACGTTATTGGTGCTATGGTTCATTATTAAAATGAAACAACCGCTTGTGGACTATTTTATATTAGCTGGAGAGGTATATATCTGTATAAGTAAGCATTGGCGCGGGGACACTTTTGAGGTTTGATTTTCATAGAGACTGTGTATATTTGATTTAAGGTATTAGGTAAAAGCAATCTAGGTGAACCAAAGTTGAAGATGGAAGTTCATTTTGACAGCAAAACACATTATATCTAATTTTATTAGAAAAATTTACTTCTGTTGAATTAGAAATCAGTAAATAAAAGATCAGGAGACGCCTTTGTCCAGCAGTGGAATGATACAGGCTGATGATGATGAAACATAAGATTCTGTTAAAACGAAAATATGTAGAAATGGGACTCCAGACATGGGAATCTGTAGACATGGAAATCTGTAGAAATGGGAGTCAGTAGAAATGGCAATCTGTAGAAATGAGAGCCTATAGACATGGGTATCTGTAGACATGGCAATCTGTAGAAATGAGAGCCTGTAGACATGGGTATCTGTAGACATGGGAATCTGTAGAAATGGCAATCTGTAGAAATGGGAGTCTGTACACATGGGTATCTGTAGACATGGGAATCTGTAGAATTGGGAATATGTAGCATTGGGATCAATTTAAAAAATTGAACTCAATGCAATTGCAAATTAAGGGCAATAGAAATATCTCCATCGATCTTTCCCATCAGTTCTCAGTTCTACGAGCGATGTGGCCTGCCCATTGCCATTTCAACTTGCTAATTCTAAGAGCTATATCGGTTACTTTAGTTCTCCTGCGGATCTCCTCGTTCCGGAGCTTATCTCGCAGGGAAACACCGAGCATAGCTCGCTCCATTACACATTGCGCGACTTTGAGCTTACTAATGAGGCCAACGGTAAGAGACCATGTCTCAGTTCTATAAGCCGCCATCACTGGCAAGCCTTAAACCTTTGTTTTCAGGCTCTGCTTAATAATATATTGACTTGCAAATCTTATTTCCACTAGTCTAGAATCTAGATATAGGAGCACTAGTTAGATCTAGTGCTCTCGCATGACCTAGTACCAAATTAGCGGATCTTGTTAGACCGTTCTATTCTTAGGTCATGCGTAGGATACCTATTTGTCACAATCTCAGATTCCTGTGCGCATATATCCATCCATTTCCTGTTTACGTGTTTAAGACAAAATTAAAGAAGTTTTTGGTCGACTAATGCCCGTTTTCACCAAAGATCCCTAACTTTTAAGGGACCCTTAAAAATATTTAAGTGACATCTGACAGTAATTTGGTTTTCACCGGCGATTAAGGGACACCCAAAGCTTAAGGGATCCCCTAAGTTTAGGGGGCCGAAGCTCGACCCCTTAGCGTTAAGTGGCAGGTTGAATTATCAAAACGCCAGTTTTCTTTTTCAATTGTATTTGGCAACTGTTTCTACCCGCATAACGCCAGAAAATTTATTTGTTTTAATTTTTCTGATGCATAATATATTAAAAACTCTAATGCTAATATCAATAAAGCATGTTGCTTGTATTTTTTGACGATTATTCTCTAAAATATATAAATAAAATAACGAAAATCGGCAACGTACGGTTTTTGGAAACCGTAGAAGAGAAAAATTGACACTTTACAATTTAAGTGTCACTCAGCGCTGTGAAAACGAATTTAGGTAAGGGTCAAATGTAAGGGACCCTTAGCCAAAGGGATTCCTTGTTAGGGTGTAGTTTAGGGGTCTTTGGTGAAAATGGGCATGAGCATACTACTCAATAGACGATAGATAGATCGATAGATAGATAGATAGATCTCGATAGATTTGTGGCAAATAGCAATTTAATGCTGTTTAATTTGCTGTTAATCGTATGTTGTATTATTGTTTTATTGTCACAAATAAATTATTTTTCTTTCTTTCTTTCTTTTCTTTCAATAAACAGTACTTAAATGATAAGTATAAAGTTATTTTAAAAGTAAATTTAATAGGACTTTTAAATTATATTAAGAAGAGTAAATAAGGCCTATTAAGGGTGGGTTTTAGGGTTCCGTACCCAAAGGGTATTACTAACGCTCCGCTGTCTGTCTGCCCGTCTGTCACGAGGGTGTATCTCATGAACCGTGATAGTTAGACAGTTGACATTTTCACAGATGATGTATTTCTGTTGCCGCTATGACAAAAAATACTAAAAAACAGAATAAAATAAATATTTAAGGAGGCTCCCATACAACAAACGTGATTTTTTTCCTCGTTTTTATAGAATGGTATGGAATCCTTCGTGCGCGAGTCTGACTCGCACTTGGTCGGTTATTTCATCGCAGTTAATGTAACCAATGGTTAAAAATGCTTACAAATTTTAACCATTGGTTAACTACGGATAAAAAAAACCCACCCTAAGTTAGGTATAAGTCAATCATAAGCAAATTTGTTTCATATTAGTATATTAGCTGACCCGCCCCGGCTCCGCACAGATAAATTAGTTTTACGCCACAACCCTGTCCAAGGAAAGAGAAAAGTATGAAGGAAAAAGATGAGGAAAGGGGTGAATGTATTGCCGTGGGTAAAATTGAAATAAAATTAGAAAATTCGCTTTGCTTTATCAAAAATGTTTGACGTTGGTTACTTGCTGTAATATCTTGGCTTGAACCATTAAATTACCAATCAAAATAATACTGTAACATTTAAATTTAACATAAATCTAGAAAATTACACGAAATTCTATCAAAATTACTTTAATATCCAATTAAAAGTATAAAAACGACAATAGCCCGCTTGACAATGCAAGATGGCGGACGGAAATGAGAGCGCGCGCTAACGACGCGCTTCCACACAATACGGTGGTACTTCCGCTTGAATTTCAGTCGTTTCAATTCGAGAGTTTTATTAATTTGATTCTGGTAATCGTATTTTAATAAGTTAAAATGAAAATAAAAATATTTTTTTGTGTTTATTTTAATCATTGCTGTTTCGTAGTAGGGTTTATGTATACACCGTGGTATATAATTCGATATTTTCGTAAAATATATGTACGAGTCCATGCTTATAGAATGTTAATTTATATCTAAACACAAAAGTACCTGTAATATAAAACGTAAAACTAGGTAATATGAAATTAGCCAAATTTCAAATTCTTAACAAAAGTCCTGCGACATGCAATTATTTGGCACTCCGGGAGAGCCGGGAGGGCAGTGCAGGTGTTTTAGCTACCTACGAAACATTTGCCCGCTGCGTGTAGCGTGAAATAGACATTTAGGCTAACGGTGGATTATTTTTCGCGGCATTTTTATATATTTTTTTTAATTTAACGCTGTAACATTGTTCTATAGCATGGACTAAGTACATATATTTCAGGACAACATCGAATTCAATTCCACGGTGTATTGGTAAAAAGAACATTTATATATAAGCTTTTGTAAATAGCAACGTTTATTCTAAAGCGGGAAATTCAAAATTAATACTTCTTTAACCGACTTTTAAATGGAGGAGGTTCTATGTTCGACTGTAGGTTTATTTTTATGTATACTTTGGTCGATTTCTCCGAGATTTCTGGAGCAATTTACGTGTTTTTTTTTGTTTGGTAAGACCTTGCATGAGTCGAAATATAATGAAAATTTTTACCAAGAAAGACAAATGGAACTCTTCAACCCCAAGTTACTTCTCAATATGAAAAAGGCGATTTAACCCATAGTACCGTGTGGTCCCGGTTTGCGAATACGACCATCCCATCTCTTCCCGTGGGCACCCACGGGAAGAGATGGGATGGTCGTATTCGTAAGAGTTGGCTAAGGAAATATTTGTGGTCAAATGTTAGCCTACCGTGATAAAAAAAAACTACAGAATGGGCCAGTATCATCTTCGGTACATTAAAATCTACCAATCCACGCCCAAACGTGGTGATTTTGGCAAACACTATAATAAGCGCCCAAAGTGGCGTTTTATGGGGATGCCTGTGTTCAACAGTGGACATCTTTCTGGTATTGTAGTAGTAACCCATCATATGGTACATCCCAGAATCCGATCCTTATTAGCGACACTATCGAATGGTGTAATAAATACAGTGTGCCTTATTTTCAAAACCAACGGGTTCGATTCCTGGCTAGAACTATTACCTTTTCAAAAATCCAATGCAGGTTTTGTTTTCATCTAAATCGGGCCTGGGACTATTTTTATATTGAAAGTTTACAAAACTGTGAATATACAAGGTGAGTTTGAATTGGTATATTATTTCGAAAGGGGGTAAATCTACCCCCCAAGGTAGACAACGTTTCTTCTACGACTTTTCTAAATTAATAGTTTTTCATTGAAGAAATGCCATGTAAAGTTTACGTTCGAAGATAGCCCTAGCACAGCTAGGTGGTTGAACTTCGTAATGAGTTTAACGACCTGTGTTTAGAAATGAATTTATAGTATCTTGTTAACTCTCGTAGCGATCGCACGAGCAATTTTGTGAGTGGATTTATTTTTTAGTATGGAGGTTTGGAAACACGTAGTTTCATGTAAGGCTCTCACAACTTGTGGGCTATACTAGTCCCAGTCCCCTCCTTTCGGGATAACATACCAGTTCAAACTCAGATAGTATTTATGGTACTTAAAAAAACTAACCTTTTAACTACTAAAATCATGCGGTGGACATAATCTAGATGTAAACCTAATTTCTTTGAGTACTTTTCCCTGTTTCTCTTAGCTTCGGATTTGGCCTATCGCGCATACTTGAAAAATTCACCCTGTATTCTGGTTCCTTCAACCTTTTTAAATTTTGCGCTTTAAAGATCTGATTTCTCCAGGGAGTGCGATTTCTGATTGAGCACAGCGGATCGTTGAGATTATCTTTTCTATTGGACTTGGTACAGTCAGCGGCAAAAATCGCTAAACAGGTCCATTTTTTTGAACGGGCTAGTGCTGTTGGTCTCCACCGACCTTTACAAATTGACCGATATAGCTCTTAGAATTTACAAGTTGAAATGGCAATGGGCAGGCCACATCACTCGTAGAACTGACAACCGATGGGGAAGAAAGGTTCTCGAGTGGCGACCACGAACCGGAAGACGAAGCGTAGGCCGGCCCCCCACTCGGTGGACCGACGACACTGGGTTCGATCTTCGACCCTGCACCAATGACTTATCTAGTAAGTTATGTGCAGTTGTCGATGCCGTAGTGATTATTAAAAAACAAAGTGAGGAGTTATGATGTCGATGCGTGAAGCGTCAATTTTTACAATGACAGTATGATAGTTATAAAAAAAGACTTCAACCTTAGGCTGACATTCAGAGTCAGTGCATCGAGTTTACTCCCACCGGTCTCACGTGAGATCGAACTCCGGACTCGGTGAGTATACTCCGCGTCGTTAAATTCAGAGACGAGATCAAACGATAACTCCGTGAAGTTCGACTCCAGCCATAGACAAGCGTAGTTTGACATTAGTAAGCAATGCTTTATTCACGTTTTCTTTTTTATCTGGCAGAATTATGCTAAAACGAGAGAAAAAATAGCAAATATTGTATGAAAAACTGAAACAGGAGACCAAATTTAGTAGCAATATACTCTTTGCAGGAAACTTTAAAAAGCGCGCCATTTCAGATTATTATTCTGTAGGTACGTACCTATTCAGGAAAGCGCGCCGTTCTCTTTGTTTTTTTTTTTCAATGTTAAAATTATTCTAAATTGCGATGTTATGTACCTAAATATTAAAGAAACGAGTTAAATTTAACGTGTATACAGCAGTTTTATATAATAAAACTATGAAGTAAATTTATATAATTATGTCAATGAATATCTACAACAAAGAAAACACACAGTAACTTATCTGCCAACAATGAGTAACTGGTATATTTATTTTAGGGTGTTTCATTGTTATTTTGATTATAACAACCTACCCAATTTACCTACACCTTTTTTGACCTACTCAATTTTATTTCGTAATTTATTCATTTTATTTTAATACAAAATACATTTCTTCACAATAACCATCTTAAAAATTAATTCTAATCAGCTTTGTTTTTAAATAACAGGCGTGATAGCAAAGATGGCGGTGTCTGAGCACGGCTCGCGTCACCGATTTCGCGGCTCAGCCCGTCTCATTCTTAGCTGAGCTTATTATACTCGTACTCCATTATGCTAAGCTCGACTGTGAATGCCGATATGATCGGAGTTTCAGTCTAAACTCAAATTCTGACATAACGAAGTTTGAGATCGAACTCGAACTCGTTTGTGAATGTCAGCGTTAGAGTATAGACTAAAGCATAGAGAGAACTTGACACTTTTGTGGGCACTTTTTGTATGAAGTGGACACTTTGATGTGAATGAGTCTGACAGATTTGTATAGAAAAAACAGTTGACTCGAGACGAAAAAAAATGGTACGGTGCATATCGCCAGCGTAGCTAATTACTATATGTTTGTTTCTTTCCTTCGCGGCACTGACGTAGCGATACGTGTGAGCAGTACAAATATAATATCGTTTTGATGATCTCTCTATGCTTTAGTTTATACTCTAAGACTTCAACACTAAGCGCAAACCACAGGTTAGAGAAAAAACAATACTCTGTGGCACAAACCCACAGAGCACGAAAAGTTCTCTGGATTTGAACCTAAAGATCATGGACGGTACCTAATCTCTTAAAGCAGTCTCACCCAAATCGGAATACCTACTTCTTAAGTATCTAACCGTAAAAGGGAAATTAAAACAATAGAAGCAACAGGTCCAACTTCCTCGCTGTAAACAATACCATTTGAACCCGCGTTTACCAACTCATCGGATAAGACGCTCTCCCAACTAAGCTATGGTCGCAGTGGCTGCGAAAATCTAAGCCCAAAAAGTTGGAAAATGTACTCCTAAAAGATTTTATGAGTACTAGGTATGTAAATATTTTCTTTTTATATTTCAATGCATAATTTAAAAACATTCGATTCAGATCTAGTTATGACCAAACTAAATGTTTTTCAGATAATTACAGATTTCTTTTATAAAATCATCCTCCTCTCTCCAAATTTCTGCGCCCGACGGGGTTTATAATGAGTCCATTAAGAGATGTTATTACCTTCGCTCTGCTGACCCAACGTACTATGATAGAGACAATAGAGCCCATGAGTGAATTTACCTACATTTTAGCGTTTTGGGCGCCAACGGTTTTCACCATCTAACTTAACAAAAACTTTTGACTTTAGTGTCAATCGTTTGGATAGATCATAAGCTATGCTTCTACGTCAAGACGTAGAAACATATTTAAAAAAAACAAGATTTTTTTGAATATGTTTCTTGTGGTATTTACAATTACTTTTCATGTAAAAACCATTTTCGCCCGAAACGCTAATATATAGGTAAATTAATTCATGGGCTCTATTGTCTCTATCATACGTGTGGAGAGCAGAGCGACGGCAATAACATTTTCAAAAACCAGGACGGTCCTCTTAAGACAGGTTAAGACACTTCCTGAAAAACTGAAATCAATTCGGTTTAATGAAATTCAGTCATTTTGAACACTTCCGAGGTCGAGGCTCTTCGCTGTAAGAGCCTTACAGCGAAGACCAATATCTCGAGAGGCTCTCGCTAGACGGTTGGATCAAGGGGGACTTTTACAATTTGGCGTGCTCAGTACCGCGCGCGCAGTACCGTGCCCGCAGCGTCCGTCGGTTTGGCCAAGTACCTATATCTATTTATTGATATATAAATAAGAGCATTATTTAAAATTATATAATAGTTTGTAGTAGTTTAGAAAAATGATGAACTTTATTTTGGTAACAATATTTTGTCGATGTAATATAAAGCTCTGTAGATATTGGAACTTTTGTTGAAGCTTTTTGATTAAAAATGAAATTAACTAATTTAATATTTTTTTAATTGCTTCAAATGTAAAAATCTAAAATCTGTTCTGTCATTATGGAAATACGGGATGTATTTAATAGAGTATAATTTAGTTTGGAGACTACACAGAATTTGCAAATTAGAGCTCTCAAATCGGCCCCCTAATTACCTAACTCGCAACAGGTTTGCGACAGGCGTAAATCTCGCGGTGATTGCTGTCATACATCATTAGTGGTGTCGAGCATGTATGCTTCGCTACTGCTGTTGCTTTGCTACTGCTGTCGCATTGCTGTTGCAAATTTTACGTAATTACCCCGCGGGTCTCTGTGTGTTTTTGCCAAAACGAGCATCAGGAGAATGATGATTACTAAATAAATAGGTAAGTTACCTAAAATTGACTCTGTCATCATCGAAGAAGATGAAATGAAGGGTATTTTTCATATAATGGCTAAGTATTGACATTAAAGCTATGCATCAAATATTGACGACAAAAACCTTGCAGCTACGCATAATTTTGTAAAAGCACCCTTAGGAAGACAGTGGTCTTCAACACGGCACGTATTGTCAAGAGGTTTCTCACTCTTTAGCTCTGACCTGTTCAGTAGTTCCAGCGTGATGCGTGTTCAAAGGGACAGACACACAGACAGATAGACAGACAGACGAAAAAAATTGTTTCTATTTCTATATCGATTATGAAGTATAAACAAAACAAAATTTTCAAAAAATATTCTATGTACAGATTTAGCCTAGTTACAGTTTTAATAGAAAATAGACGAGATCTAAGAAAATTTATCCACTGTTTTAAAAACCCGGGTCCTTTGTATAAGACCTACGGAACCCTGGATTCCTTACACACGAGTACACATCTTTATTTAGCAGTCAGTTAAATCAAAATTCAAAAGCACCAATTTCTAAAGCAGTCAATTAATCATTTTTAAGCCTGAATAAATGTACAAAAGTGTGTTAAGGCTGTTGGTCCACTCTGAAGGAAGAAATAAAAAAAATTGTCAGCTTTTCGTACTTATGTAGCTAGCCCCGTAAGGATTTGCTTTGGTTTTAAAGTGACCACAATGGCACTGGCACGCTGGTCGCTAAAATTTTAATGCCTATAATATCTTTAATTAGGTAAACTGTACCTATCTACGACGAAACTACGAAGCTTGTGCTAACGTGAAAATTGACCACAATTAATTTTTATACGATTAATCTTAATGCAAATAATAAATCTACATTAAAAGTTACAAAATAAAATGTCCCATTTTTTTTTTAATTTTCTTACACGTTAACATAGAATCTATAGCATTTAAAAATAGACGATTATGGGATGCTCTGAGAAATCACCATCAAAATAAAGATAATAATTAAAAGTTTTAAATTTACTGTGTAATATACTCACTCTATTTATCTATCTTCGGAACACTCCTATACTTCATTTTCTTAAATAAATTACTAAATATAACTAACTAAAAAGACGTCTTCACTGGACGAGCTTCGTCGACCGACTGAATTCGTCTGTACCGAAAACGAAAAGCTAGAGTCCACAACGCGTCCAGAATAACTAGAACCGTGACTTGGGATTACGGTTCCCTTTTATCTTGGGCTTTATTTGGAAGTCAGCGGGGTGAGGGAGTTCTTGACTTTCTGGTGAGTCTTATCAAGCTTTAGTAGGAATGGTTTAGGATTAAGATCCTTTTCTCTATTCGATTTAGGTTGATTCTCGTCTGTATTGCTGAGCAATCTTAAACGAAGTTTTAATACATTGGAGAATGAGGCTTAAACTGAAGTACACAAGGTATAAATTGGATTGGTTAAGAGTTAAAAGCCACAGGTCTTCGATAAGTTACGCTGAAAGTGCGCGTTGGCGTGTTTCAGGAAAATGACGTACTTGTGATTTTTTTGCTTTTATCTGTTTGCAGGTTTATCAAGGTTTATTAGCATTGTTTAATTAAAACCGTAAGTTGATATTCCACTTTTAGTACAAGGATGACCCGCTGATCGCTGCAAAGGAAAATAATACTTATATGCATAGATAAAATAGGTAGATTTTAGTATTTTGTACGTACGACTTTTAAACCGATCTTCTTTGATTGAACTGTTTGTCCTAACTGGTGTGAATATCATTAGTAGAAGGCAATTTAAACCAATACAAATATCGAGGTCGTAGAGGGGAAATTAGATAACTAACACTTTTTGCGAAATCGACTTTTTGGCATGACGATAAAGCCCAAATCACGACGCATCTTTTGGTCTTACCCTAGCTCGGATATATTATTCCGTGCCAAAATTATTCCAAAAAAGGTATTTTTGTAACAGAAATTAACCTTCAATATGAGCTGTAAAACTTGAGAGGAAGAAGTGAATAACTGACTATATAATGTATAATTTCACAGAATCACCATTTTGTTGTCACATAAAACGCATAACGGTCGTTATTCAGTTTTACCTCAACGAAAAATTTGGATGTGTATAAAAAAAATCTGTGACAGAATTATAAAAAAAAAATTAAAAAAAATCTGTGAAGAGCTGCGGCATCCATGATGAACTCAAAAGTTGCATATTGAACCATTACATAACATATAAAAAAGCCCACCGTAATTTTGCTCCTACAAAAAGTTTTATTGCTAATTTTGTCGAGAAAAATCGCTAAATCGTTGTTTTCTCGCGATAATGGTTTTGTTAGTTATCTAATTTCCCTTCTACACCCTCGATATATTAAACAGTAAAAAAAGATTTTTCCATTAAAAGGTTGTTTTCAATAACGCCCAACGATCACATACATAGATCCTGGCCCCTAACTAGGATCCCCTCTATCTAGGGACCCAGGAACTACGAGGACCATGCTCCCACAACACACACACACAGAACATAAGTATTTACTTTTTTTTACCTTTAATTGTTATCTATTGCGTGGAATACGGTATTTTTTTGTTACTCGATGACACAGGTAATCTAGCAGTCATCATCATCATCAGCCTGAAGACGTCCACTGCTGAACATAGGCCTCCCCCACTGAGCGCCATTTTGAGCGGCTGCTCGCCTCCTGCATCCATCGTCTCCCCGCAGTTCTCACGCAGGTAGTCGGTCCACCTAGTGACCCACTACCTACGCTGCGCCTTCCGGTTCGTGGTCGCTACTCAAGAACCTTTCATCCCTATCGGTTGTCAGTTCTACGAGCAATGTGGCCTGCCCATTGCCATTTTAACTTGCTGATTCTAAGAATTATATCGGTTACTTTAGTTCTCATGGGGATCTCCTCCTTTTGGATCAAGCAGCTGCCCTAGCACGGACGGTAGACAAAATTGTCTTTCCCCTGTTTACTCCCAAGTACCTAAGTATGAAGAAAATGACATAAAACGGGGAAAGACAATCTTGCCTACCATCCGTGCTAGGGCAGCTGATCTAGCTGTATAACCACCTGAAATCTTTAATTTTTTTATATTTCAGCCATAATCTTTTTAAGGCCATACCGTTTTGATCCGTAAAATTTTTGTTACAGCATATCGTAAAACCTATTCATTACATTTCGCTTTTACTGCTTTATTCCATGTGACCGTCGGAAGAGGTCCTTAATTTCTGTCGCTTTCTCTTTCACACTGGTAATAATGTTGTATGTGCATCTCTTTTTATACTGTTAAGTGCTATTTCATCCTGTTTAAGTCATCACTAGGTTGTATTTCGGGGGTTTTCTTGTTTGAAGCATATTTTTTTTAATGGACAAAGTGCCATAATTTTTGACTTTTGACAGGCCTGATATCTCAGTTGGTAGTAACCCTGCCTTCTGACCTGTAGGTTGTGGGTTCGATTCCCACTCGGGACAAACATTTGTGTGATGAACAATAATGGACATAGATGTTTATTCTGTGTCTGGGTGTGTTAAAAGTGATATTTTTTATGTAAATGATGACGTGACGGGCTAGTCGTTCGCCTGATGTTAAGCGTCACGGCTACCCATAACAGATTGCAGTATCACTCGGAACTCTAAATTGATATAGTTTTGCGTGACACTGCACTGCGCACGTCATCCTGAGACATCACACAGTCTAGTAATCAGATTACTAGACTGAGTGATCAGATCATAAAGTCTCATTTGCCCAGTCATTTCACTAGCTACAATGCCCTTCAAACCGGAACACAGCAGTCACAGATCGTATTTGAGCTACCACATGTTATATGTCACTACATGCAAGGAGCAACACCATGCAGGCCATACGATCTCCATTGTGCGAGAATTAAATAAATAAAAACATTTGTTAATATTTCACACAACGCCATCTAGCCCCAAACTAAGCAAAGCTTGTACTATGGGAACCAGGTTAGGTGACAGAATACATAAATACTTTTTGTTTTGTAATACATAGAATACAATATGACACCCAGACACACAACAAACATCGATGTTCATCACACAAATGTTTGTCCTGAGTGGGAATCGAACCCACAATCTACAGCTCAGAAGGCAGGGCTACTACTAACTGAGCTATCAGGCCAGCCTTAAAAAACTAGGCGATGCTCCCCCCAAAAACTTTAAAAGCGTACTACTCCGTGATTTATTAACCGATTTTACTTATTTTTTCAATTATTACATTATTTATTAACATTATTTCAAGAAAATAATATTTGCTCGTTCATTTTTAGTAGTAGTCAAATAACCTATTGGTTGCTCATGTTTTTGGAATTTACCGGCCAAGTGAGAGTCAGACTCGTGCACAAAGGGTTCCTTACCATTATCTATCCTTACCATTATCTATCCTTACCATTATCTATCCCTGCCATCTAGTGGTGAGTAGCAGTACTATTTAAAGCAGCGCCATCTATGACTCATCTGGTAAACGAGCAACATTATCTATCTCTGCCATCTAGTGGTGAGCAGCAGTACTATTTAAAGCAGCGCCATCTATGACTCATCTGGTAAACGAGCAACATTATCTATCCCTGCTATGTAGTGGTGAGTAGCAGTACTATTTAAAGCAGTGCCATCTATGACTCATCTGTTAAACGAGCAACATTATCTATCCCTGCCATCTAGTGTTGAGTAGCAGTACTATTTAAAGCAGCGCCATCTATGACTCATCTGTTAAACGAGCAACATTATCTATCCCTGCCATCTAGTGTTGAGTAGCAGTACTATTTAAAGCAGCACCATCTATATTATTCTGTTTTTTAGTATTTGTTGTCATAGCGGCAACAGAAATACATCATCTGTGAAAATTTCAACTGTCTAACTATCACGGTTCATGAGATACAGCCTGGTGACACACGGACAGTGGAGCCTTAGTAATAGGGTCCGTTTTACCTTTTGGGTACGGAACCCTAAACACATACAGTAGAACATAAAACCTTTTTTTTTGAAGTTGGTTTAACGCACGTTTCGTACATTCTATAGAGGTCTCGTACAAAGTACGAAGGACTCTTTTCCCCGACCTAATACTACGTATATCTTTCTACGTATATTTCTAAGTTCTGTACCATATGGAATGGTAATAAAATGCTTCATATATATATTTTATTGTCGATGAAGGAGTACACTCACAGACAGAAGCGAAAAGGTTTTTTTAAATGTAAATGAACGACGGAACGAGCTAGTCGTTCGCGTGATGTTAAGCATCACGGCTGCCCATAACAGATTGCAGTATCAGTTGGAACCCTAAATTAACATAGTTTCGCGTGACACTGCGCTTCGCTCGTCATCCTGAGACTTCACACAGTCTAGTAATAACATTACTAGTCTGTGAGATCAGCTAAAGTCTCATTTGTCCAGTAATTTCACTAGCTACAATGCCCTTCAAACCGGAACACAGTAGTGCTTGCACACTACTGCTTGGCGGCAGAAAAACTGGCAAAGCGGTGGTCCTACCTAGACGAACCTTGCAGAAAAGTCCTACCACCTAGTAAAATATTAAATTACATAAGCCTTGATCACTCAAGGCTTATGTAAAAAATGCGTCCACTTGATAGTAGAGCCATTTTAAACAAGATAGGTTATATCTACACCACTATTATAAAGAGGAAAAATTTGTATTTTTGTGTGTATGTTTGTAATGAATAAACTCAAAAACTACTGTGCCGATTTCAAAAATTCTTTCACCATTGGAAAGCTACATTCACCCTGAGTAACATAGGCTACACCACTACACGTGCGAAGCCGGGGCGAGCCGCTAGTCGTTGATATATTTACAGTAGTGTGATGAGGGGAGTAGTCCTTGGCTCTACGAAGTGCTATACACCCTCTACGGCGTAGCGATGTAGCAAATCGCTACGAAATATTACAATAAAAAAATAAGATTTAGTTTGTGTTGTTTGCATGTTGTTGTCGTTGACAACAATTTGTTGTTGTATTACAATATTGATAACTTTTATTTTCAATAATTTATCCTAATTTAGGGTGGGATTTTAATCTCTAGTTAAGGTATCTAATGGTTAAAATCTCTAACAAATATTGACCATTGGTTACTGGAGATCAAAACCTTAGTTTAAAACCAAATGTAGTTAGAGCTTAAAAAGGCCATGGTTTAGTTATGTTAATAACGTTATTATTATTCTTATATGTTATTTAAAATGTTGAGAATAATTATTACTGTGTATTTTTAATTTTAATTTTAGTTCTGATTTTATTTTATTTGTGACTTTATTTTAATTGACAAGTTTGTCCTTTGGACAATAGAGAATGGGAGTTTCAAAAATATGGTCACTAGTATAATCTGCTTGGCCTTGAGAAGTTTCTTCATACGCTTGGGCTTAAAATGTCAAATATTGCATTAAGTTCTCAATAAACTCAGTCAAATTGAAATTTCATTTTAAATTTTTATACTTTTATTTTGGTCAAAAGATAAGCATTGCCATTCAGCGTTGTAATGCTGCCAGCATTCTGGGCACTTTTCCCTGCACCAACGGTTTATTTTGAGTTTTATATTTTAGTTTTTAGGTCTAGTCTAGTTTAGTATATACATGTTGTTTTTTAATATCTATTTTATTTAAATTAATGAATTGATTTATGTGTAGGCTGGACCTAATTTGATTGAAATAAATGAATATTTCTTTATTTAATTATTTAATAGGGGCGGCCTATGTTCAGAGTGAGATGTGACGTATTTTATAATATGTATGCAAAACGTCAGTAATATTTTATATTCATATTTATTATGGAGTCATTATCATCATCTCCTGGAAGACGTCGATTGCTGAACATAGGCCTCTCCAGAGAGCGCCACTTTGAGGGGCTGCTCACCTCCTACATCCATCGGCTCCCCACGGTTCTGACCACGTCGTCGGTCTACCTAGTGGGGGGTCTACGCTGCATTTTCCAGTTCGTGGTCGCCACTCGGGAACCTTTCTTCCCCATCGGTTGTCAGTTCTACGAGCGATGTGACCTGCCCATTGCCATTTCAACTTGCTAATTTTGAAGGCTATGTCGGTCACTTTAGTTCTCCTGCGGATCTCCTCATTCCGGATCTTATCTCGCAGGGAAACACCGAGCATAGCTCTCTCCATAGCTCGCTGCCTGACTTTGAGCTTACTAATGAGGCCAACAGTAAGAGATCATGTCTCAGTTCTATAAGTCATCACTGGCAACACACACTGATTGAAAACCTTTGTGAGTTTTGGCGGGATCGCGAAAAAGTTCACATCGTTGCATTGTATTATTTTTCAATACTTGTGTTTTATCCAGTGTTAATGTTTAAAATTGGTGGTGTTTTACGCATTAAGTGCTGAATTACGAGCATGAGTGTGGGCAAGTGATATAATGTGGTGAAACGTTGTTTTTCGTGTTGCTTCCAAAACTCCATAGAAGCCTCTAGTAAAGTTGCCACCACTTTACTGGGGCTTGACTTTGACTGGACTATGACTACCTGACTTGGACACTGGACTATGACTGTGACTATGACTAAGTGAAATATAATATATATAATGCAGACTATGTAGACTTTTTAATATTGCGACTGAAGGACTTTGTATCCAGGTCAAGAACTAATTCTAAAAAAAAAAAAATATATAACTTTTGTTTCAGGCCCTGCCTAAAATAGCTTATTAGCAATAATTTATTTGACTTTGAAGATAGTGTACATATATGCTTAGGTTGATTGATTATATACTAACCCGAGTGGCGTCGGGTGCGTCTAGTGGTTTTACTAAAGCTTGCGTTCCACAGATCATATAGCTTTTTTTTACATCTTTTATTGTGTGTTTGGTTTTAGTTTAAGTACTGTTATATTATATTTAGGTTAGTGTTATAAAAGGGAAATCGAGTTTTGGCGGAAACGGGAAACGGGGAACGGGTTCACGTCGTTGCATTGTATTATTTTTCAAAACTTGTTATTTTCCCAGTGTTAATGTTTAAATTTGGTGTCGCTTTACGCGTTAAGTGCTGAATTACGACCATGAGTGTGGGCAAGTGATATAATGTGGTGAAACGTGATTTTTTGTGTTGCTTCCAAAATTCTATAGAAGCTTCTAGTAAAGTTGCCACCACTTTACTAGGGCATGACTTAGACTGGACTATGACTACCCAGACTGTGACTAAGACTTGACTTAATTAAAAAATAAAAATTACAATACTTGACACTGGCTACACTATGTGTGGAGCCACAAAGATAGTTAAATTAGGAAATGAAATTATTTTAATACATTTTTTTATGACTACCATTGTTCTCATCGGCTATATTTACCTGTAAAAATATATTGGAAACATGACACTTTGACATTTTCTGTTGACTTAAACGTGTCCCGTACCCATATAATAGGGTAGTGTCCTGCTGTTAAAAATTAACAAGTTTAGAAGTAGGTCAAAAATTAATGCAATAATTGGTAAAATAAATCACGGAGTAATAAGCTTTTAAAGTTTCTGGAGTTGGTTTCATCGCCTTTCTTGCAAGACAGGAGATTCCCCACAGTTACTATGAAAACGCACATTATGAAGTCACATGCCAAAGAGGCTGTATGTAAAGTTACCACAGCTTAGTAATGAGGTACTATGAAGGAGCAAGAGTGACGTCACTGCATGTTTGAGCTGTCTCTTTCTATTCCTGCATTTTAAAATGTTTGCCACTTTTGACAATTATTTAATTTTTGTTTTCACGACTGTTTGTTTTGTGAGCAAAACTTATGCAATAAAAAAATAGTAGGACCATATTACATTAATCGCGCGCTCAACATTGAAAAAACAAGTAAACAAAATGGTGGCACATGAACGGCCATGAAATGCCAGTGGCATTGGCATGAATGGGATGGTGAATAGGGACATGAATAAGGTACATAAATATTACTTTAAAAATGTTTACTTTCAATATAACCTTTCCCGTTTCCTTTTTTTTTTTTTTATATTTTGGCTCCACACTTAGTGTATTTAGCCAGTGTCAAGTATTGTAGTTATTCATCGTATTATGAAATATTTTATGTAAAGTCAAGTCTTAGTCACAGTCAGTCAGGGTAGTCATAGTCCAGTCTAAGTCAGGTAGTCATAATCCAGTCTAAGTCATGTCCTAGTAAAGTAGTGGTAACTTTACTAGAGGCTTCTATGGAATTTTGGAAGCAACAAGAAAAACCACGTTTCACTACATTATATCACTTGCCCACACTTATACTCATAATTCAGCACTTAATGCGTAAAATGCCACTAATTTTAAACATTAACACTAGAAAAAGCATAAGTTTTGTGAAATAATACAATGCAACGACGTGAACTTTTTCACGTTCCCGCCAAAACTCTTCCCCACAGTTACTATGAAAACGCACATTATGAAGTCACATGCCATAGAGGCTGTATGTAAAGTTACCACAGCTTAGTAATGAGGTACTATGAAGGAGCAAGAGTGTGAATGAGTGAGAATGGCCATGAAATGCCATTGGCATTGGCATGAATGGGATGGTGAATGGGGACATGAATACCTTAAGGTACATAAATATTACTTCAAAAATGTTTTTTTTTTTTTTTTTTATGTGATTGAATGACGTGACGAGCAAGTCGTTCACCTGATGTTAAGTGACACGGCCGCCCATAACAGTTGCAGTGTCACCCGGAGCTTTAAAACAAAACAAAGTTTCGCGTGACACTGCACTGCGCACGTCATCCTGAGACATCACCCAGTCTAGTAATCAGATTACCAGACTGTGTGATCAGATCATAAAGTCTCATTTGCCCAGTAATTTCACTAGCTACAATGCCCTTCAAACCGGAACACAGCAGTGCTTGCACACTACTGCTTGGCGGCAGAATAACTGGCAAAGCGGTGGTACCTACCTAGACGAACTTTGCAGAAAAGTCCTACCACCTAGTAAACTTTACTTTCAATATAACCTTTCCCGTTTCCTTAATTGCACTTTTAATAAGTATTTTACTTGTTTCATTCGCTTCAAAATGTAATATTAGACTCAGATCCTCGGTGACAGTGGAGGGAAGTCCTTCAGCGAGTGGTTATCACAGAGTGCGGACCTGTGTCGTGGTGACAGCTGTGAAATACAAAGAAGTGGAGTCGATGTTATATCAAACTATTATATCGAATAAATAATTTCTTTTGTGTTGAATTTTTTTATCGTTCTGTAATCCGATGAATGAGTAGTTTACCAAAAATCAACCATTTTAGATTTTGTCAACACCCCCCCACCAGATGGACCGATGATCTGGGGAAAGCCGCGGGGAGCCAACAGATGCGGGAGGCGAGCAGCCGCTCAAAGTTGCGCTCTCTGGGGAAGGCCTATGTTCAGCAGTGGACGTCTTCAGGCTATTGATGACGATCATGAAACACCTCCCTGTTTAGTGATGTAACGTATCACCAGTATCAGTGAAGTTGACACACCCTTATCATTACAACCCTGGGTTTCTAATGAAAAATGAAAAGTAGCAATAGAAGTGGTGGGACTGGCCTGATAGCTCAGTTGGTAGTTTGATGCAATAATAGCTCATCTCATATTATACCATCTATGCTGGCCTGGCCTGAAGCTGGTCTGCTGGCTGACTAGCCTGATAGATCTGCCTTCTGATCTTGTGTCTGTAGGTTGTAGGTTCGATTCCTACACAGGACAAACATTTGTGTGATGTGTAACCTATGTGTTTGTTCTGTGTCTGGGTGTTATATTGTATTCTATGTATGTATGTCCAGGAGGTCCTCCCTACCCTTATTCCCGGTAGCTCAGTAAGGGGTGGACACTCATGGGAACACGATGATGTGGGAAAATTTATAAAGTTTAGGCCGGAAAATTCGCTGGAAGATATATAAAAACTTGTTCCAACTTGAACTTTTAGAACAGTTAACTGATATAGTTCTTATGATGATAATATAACGCTTTAAGCTGTTAATTAAGTGAAAATATATTAAATTTTAGTGACATGCAACTGCGAGGGAAGTACCTTTCCCCTTGGCGTCTATCGGTAGAATGACAAAAATGTGTGGAAAATGAAAAGAATGCGACTATCGTTCTAAGCTTGAATTCGAATCTAAATTGTGAATGGCCAATGTTTCATGCGAAAACTACGAAAGCAGGTGGGTAGCTGGAATGAGGATGAAGGGGGATGATATCGTCACATGTATTTCAAACAAAAAGTATCGAAGTATTGTATCAGTTATCTGGTTCCCATAGTACAAGCTATGCTTAGTTTGGGGCTAGATGGCGCTGTGTGATATGTCCACACAAATAAAAATTGTAATATTTGCATGTGTTTCAAGGAATACTGAAACAATCGATTATAAATGAAATCTTGTCTCCAGCTTCGATGGTCATCACTAGTTTCTTCATACATAGAAAGTTCAAGTCATTTTATATACAGCTCTATGCCTAATCCCAGCTCAGTCGGACTGGTGGAAGTTGTCCTAAAATCGTTCCCAAGATTTGTACAATACAAACAATGAATAAAAACATAGAGAAGTCTAAATCTTTAACCGTTTTTTAGCTTTTGTTTAAGCTTTTAAACCCTATTCTGGACTTAGCGCGTTATCATCATTAACCATATCGTCACCTAACATCACACACTGAAGATCTTAAGGGCTTGTGGAAGGCCAGCGCGAATCCAAGTCAAAGCCACGGAATAGATAATTATATAGTACTAGGCCAAAGCGGGGATGAGTCGAGGAGCCGAGCGGCAGGGGCGGTCTAAGTTAGAATGGTTCCAACTCGCAATAATTTAGGTAATTTATTATTACACTGAACATAACGGTTATTTTAAAAATCCACTAAACATAAGCCTTCCATTATATTTAGTTCAACTACTACACAAAGTTTCATGAAAGTATTCATTGAATAATCGCGGGTTATTTGTAAGGTTTGGAGGTCACTTTGTAATTTTTTTATATCAAGAAAAGTTTATTAATTCGTTTTTTCACTATACATAAGCCTTAGTATTAGTCCTGAACTTTTACCATATATTAATTTCAAAGTCATTGTTGCAATATTGTTGACAGGACACGCCCTTATACTAAGCCATTTTAAGTATTTTGGCGTTCAATAGACTCTTAATCGCAAAAAGTAATAAAAATATCTTCACCTACATCAAAAGCCATTTTGTCAGTAGTCGCACTGACGAAATATATGACAGGCGAAAACGGAACAAAGCATATTTTAAAACGACGATAAAAGTAAAGAAGTTTGGATTAAGTTTAAAAAATATACAGACATTTTCTACTCCACAAAACCTCTGTCCATTTGGCCTGTCCCAAAGGTCGAGCTAAGTGGTAGAGAGAGATAGCATTGCAATGAAAGAGATAGATGCTGTCCATGACAGAGAAAGGAGGTTTTAGATTACGATCGTTGAGGATTTCATTTGATTTAGGAGGGTAGATGGGGATGTACTCTACCTACATCTTATCATAGACTTACCTTTAAAAAATTTACTCGACTTTACAAAGCCTGTTCGTTTAAGGCAACGGGTAGAGCAAACAAGGTGTTTTTGGCACGTTTCCTGGCGCAATTAAAGCATGATGAGCTTTGAATTTAATATGATTTTCATGCAATTCATTTCATTAAGTCGTTTGTGATGTCCGCAAATACAAGATTAATAAATATAGCTCCATAGAAAACATTCGCAAACCCCCCGTAAAAAAAAATTTGAATCTTCCAATTTTACCGAGTTTCTATCGAATATATTTTATTTCCAACAAACATTCAGATGTAGTGATGAGTTCATAATTTTGAAAAATACTATATAAACATAAATATTCATTAAAAACCGTCAAAATGTAGTTTCACTTATAAACCTTGTTTTCCTGTAGGAAATTTTAATTTTCCAGGAAAGCGTATATAAGTCTCAAAACTAAGCAATGTTTGACAATTTCATCCAATTTTGGTTCGACTATTTTTACAAGCCGACCAAACAGACATGCAAACGCCAACGATTCGCTCTTTATTAGGTTGAGATAGTGATGAAGATATCATCAGCATCATCACAATCATCATTATCATCGTCACATCATGCATGCGTGCAGCACAGTGCTGGAGGCATCCCTTTTGACAAAATTATTGGTTTTACTTATTTTGTGTGAATGCTAAAAGGCATACTTAAATTATAAAATAAATAAATAAATATATGTGGACATGTCACACAGCGCCATCTAGCCCCAAACTAAGCATATCTTGTACTATGGGAACCAGATAACTGATACAATACTTAGATACTTTTTTGTTTGTAAATACATACATAGAAAAAATATAACACCCAGACACAGAACAAACAGCGATGTTCATCACACAAATGTTTGTCCCGGGTGGGAATCGAACCCACAACCTATAGTTCCGAAGGCAGAGCTTACTACCCCGCTTGGCAGGTGACTTGGTGATCGCAGAAGATTTTAATGTACCGAGGAGAATGCTGCTGCCCATTCCCTGGGTATTCCCTTAGCCGGCTCTTACGGCACCCACGGGAAGAGACGAGGTGGTCCTATTCTCATACTGGGACTACATGCCATAGGGTATAGATATATGGGTTTTTAATAACATTGTATACAGTCTCTGGAAGCATCCACTCTAAGCTATAAGGTCGACTAAGTAATTTTCAGTAGTAAATATTCTTTAAGCTGACGTCACTACCCATTGTCAAGTTAGAACAATAGAATGGTAAGTATCCGTGACTTTGTAAAGGTGCAGGCAGAGTAGATCGAAATAGTCGAAGGGCAAACAAGGGTAGATAGAGCAAACAAGGTGTTTTTTGGCATGTTTCCCGGCGTAATTAGAGCACGTGGAGCTTTGAATTTAATATATCATGTAATTCATTTCATTAAGTCGTTTGTGATGACCGCAAATACAAGATTAATAAATATAGCTCTATAGAAAAAATCGCAAACCTCCCTCAAAAAATTTAAATGTTCCAATTTTACTGAGTTTCTATCGAACAGATTTTTACAAAAAATATTAGTCTGTTCCCAAAAAACATGCACATTTTGTGATGACTTCATAATTTTGACAGATACTATGTAAACACAGATATTAATTAATAACCGTAAAAATCAGTCATTTCGTGTGTTGTATTTGTCGTAAGCGCCGCGCTGAAGTGTAGACTGAATTGATATTTAAGTCTACGACATTAAGGCCGATTCCTTGAATGAATTTGGACCTGCTTATTTGGCTCTACCCTTCACTACACTAAACATAAACCCGAAATTAATAAAAAAAATATGGGTCTAATATGAAAGTACATACTTCCAAATAAAAAAAAAATTCGAGATCAGGTTATAAGTTACGGAGTTTTGAGGTAACAAACATAAAAAACACACCTAAATGAGGCATTTTATTAAAAAAAAACACTAGGTCTGCTTCTTTTCTAGATGGCGCTGTAAGTACATAGTTTAAACCTTTCAAACCACAGAGTAGTTTAAACATAAGAAAATGCTTGGACTACCTACAAAGAAATGTCAAATTCACTTGAGTGGACCACGAGTACATTGTCTGTAGGGGTCTGTAGTATCTCCTAAGTAGTCTGTGGTGCATTCTTTTTAAGTAAATTGATGTACAGTATACGAGAGATAGATAAACGTTAATATTATGATCCAAAATAAAACCGAGGTATCCCGCAACGAAACTAAAAAAAACGAAAGAGTTTAGAGTTGTCAGTCAGTATCGTGACACATTTCCTCTAACCTGTGGTCTATGCTTGAAACAGTGACAGTGACAGATTTTAGCAAAAACCACAACTGACGCCATCTATTGAGTCATGCATAAAATGCAATTTCTTTTTTTTTTTAATAAAACGGCTCATTGAGGACCCCTCTTTTTGACGTTGGTTGATAAAAACTAGTTCTCAGTGTGCAACCGACCTAAGCTCTCACACTCCGTGCTTATCGACTATTGAACTAATACAAAGTCGACCGTCTTTGCCTTGTTCAAACTTTTTACTGCGGAGGCTGGAGCCCTGCAGCTTGGTACGCAGTTTTGTGAGGATTAAAAAACCCCTTTATTCTATAAACTGACTATTAAAATAATACCAACTACTACTAAATGCTGATAGGTACACTACCTAGGAATCATCTATAAGACTCCAATGTTGAAGCATAATGGAGTGCTTCAGCGGAAGATTATTCCACACCTTGCAAGTTTTTTTTTTTTTTTTTTTTATGTGATTGAATGACGTGACGAGCTAGTCGTTCACCTGATGTTAAGTGACACGGCCGCCCATAACAGTTGCAGTGTCACCCGGAACTTTAAAACAATAGTTTCGCGCGACACTGCACTGCGCACGTCATCCTGAGACATCACCCAGTCTAATAATCAGATTACTAGACTGAGTGATCAGATCATAAAGTCTCATTTGCCCAGTAATTTCACTAGCTACAATGCCCTTCAAACCGAAACACAGTAGTGCTTGCACACTATTGCTTGGCGGCAGAATAACTGGCAAAGCGGTGGTACCTACCTAGACGAACTTTGCAGAAAAGTCCTACCACCTAGTGCTGGTAAGAATGAACCGTAATAATAATAAATGAGACCCCTGACCCCTTGCCTTAACCGGCAGTCTGGGGGTGGAAGTCGCAAGAGCTAAAACTCTAAGCTCCAGGGTGGAAGTGTTATAAAGACGTAACGCCGCGAGTAGCGTTCAGTGAAAGTGCAGCACACCTCTCGACACCCTAAGCCACCCACACCAATGTTGCTTCCTCGGCACCAATATGCGGTAGCCACTATAGGGGGGCCATTTAGTGGGTGGCAAGTCATCTCCTGCATTAAACATTTTGATTTGATGAGACAATCGATCGTGAATGGAGTACTGCTGCCACCTGTGGGATGGATCTGCTAAATACCAGCTGGAAGCCTTAGACTCTATTGAAAAATGCGCCAAGAAGCTCATAGGCAATGAACTGTTTGAGACTCGGCTACAGAGCCTCGACCATAGACGCAAAGTTGCCAGATTTTCGGTCTTTTATCGAGTGCATTTTGGAGTTGCAGTTTCACTCGGAACTCTAAATTATTAAGTTTCGCGTGGCACTGCACTGCGCACGTCATCCTGAGACGTCAAATAGTCTAGTAATAAGATTACCTACTAGACTGTGAGATCAGATCATAAAGTCTCATTTTTCCAAAGACTTCTATGTATACACCAGACAAGACATCTCTAACTTGCACTGTCAACCACTGCAAATATGCCAATGAGCATCTTCTCGCTCATACGATGCTCAGCTCTCAAAGCGACTGCACGTGCAGCAGTGAATAACAGTAAAAATTATGATCCGAATGTGCCATGGCACTAGCGCTGCTTATTGTGATCGTTAGTTAGACGATTTAATCTCGTAAAGCGCTGTAGCGGATTTTAGTTTGATTATACAAAAAATGACAACTATTTGTGCTTTGAATAGCTTCTCTAGTACGTAGTACATATACCTCTTTGCATTTTTCCAGTAATTTCACACTAAAATATGCAATCTAAAGGTTGATAAGGTACCCATTTTCCAGTAAGCCTGGAACCCTAGTGATGGAATAGCAGCACGAATTCTCATCCAGTAACGTATCAGGCGCGCAGAATTCAATAGAGTTCACCATTCTTGCAAAATAATGTGGGTGAGCTTTTTGACTTCAGAGCGATTTTTTTAAACACGTGGGGAATTCTCCCATTTTTCTTTATCATAGAATATACAAATTAAAAGTAGATAAGATATCTATAATTACATTTTCTAGTATGCCTGGCTGGACCCTATAGTGACGGAAGAATACAGCACGAATTCTGATCCAGCAATGTACCAGGCGCGCAGAATTCAATAGAGATCACACGACTTTATTAAATAGCGGACGCGTCTCGCATTCTACGTGGTGTCATGTAGGGCGACCAGGCTTCCATACATTTCCTTTACAATATCGGCTGTATAAGTATACACCGTGGAATTGAATACGATATTTTACTGAAATGTATGTATGTACTGAGTTCATGCTATAGAACAATAACACAGCATTAAATTAAAAAATTAAAATTAAATGAATGCGTCAAAAAAATTTGTCCAACTTAAAACTCTTAACAAAAGTCTTACGACATGTAATAATTTCGCACTCCAGGACAGCGGGAGAACGGTGCAGGTGTTTTAGCTACCTATGAAACATTTGCCTGCAGCATGTAGTGTGAAATAGACATTTCGGCTAACGGCCAATTATTTTTTGAGGCATTTATTTATTTTTTATTTTTTAATTTAACGCTGTAATATTGCTCTCTAGCATGGACTGAGTATATACATTTCAGGAAAATAACGAGTTCAATTCCACGGCGTATATACAGGATGAACCAGGATGGTGAGTGGTGGTAAAAGATAGCCTTTATGGCAAGTCCGACCTGCACTTGGCCAGTTTTTAGTATTTGTTCTTATACTACAGAGTATGCACAACAATCATACCAAGTTTGAGGATTGTATGTATACGGATTCGGTAATATGAAAAAACTATAACCCGTTAAAACATATTTATCTATACTTACTTACCCATATTTTTGTAATTTTCATTATTTTATTAAGTAATCCACGGTAGTAACAGATATTCTGTAAAAAAATCAGTTCGCTACCTATTATGGTTCAAGAGTTACAGCTGTTTATAGCGCGGACAAACAGACAGACAGACACCGGCACCCGTATTATGTAAAAATTGCAACAGCACAGCAACAGCAGTAGCAAAGCGACAGCAAACACTTAGCAAGCGGCCTGTTGCTCGCCTGTCGCTGACTGCACTTCGGCCTTTGATACTAGCGCCACTAGAAACAGAACAGCAATAGACGGAAACAAAATAATGCAATTTTTAGTTAACCGATTGTCCGACCGATGGTGACCTAGCGCTCGATCGCTTTCTGCTCTGCCAAAGTGACGTTTGACAGCCTTGACATCAATGATTGCGAAATTTACGCCTGTTGCAAACTTTACGTAATAAGCTAGCGGAGGCTAGTAATAGGCTCCTATTTTTTACCCATTGGGTTATGAGCCATAGAAATATTATTTATATTGGTGAAAAATATTTTCTATTCTGAAAGTCTGGTTACCCTACTACGCCCAACTAAGTTAAGCTGTAAGACAAAATCAACAACACAATTTCGCTCCTACTACTCAACTTTAAAGGCTACATTTCCTTGGCAAATGCTCACATCTTACACAGAAAACACTGCCAAACCATTTTCACTCATACCGCGTTAACGTAAGACCCTTTTTTGTGTGCTAGCGTTGACTTTTCTGGACCTGTCAAATGAAAACGTGCCATGCGGTTTTGAAACGTATTTGTAAACGTTAAAATTGTTTTTAGTCTGTGTAAGGTTTTCTATAGGTCTAAATTCATAACAATGGGTATGGGGAAGCAATGGGCCTCGAAGTACGTATAAATTCCGAGTTAAATAGGTTAGGAATCATTAGATTAGAAAAGGAAGGCGTTTGGGAGGCGAAAAAGTATAAATAGGATATATTTTCTTTGGAGACAGGACTTTTTTTACTTAAAAGGTGATGATAGAATGTTCAAGATTTATAATAGGCTGCTATTACGTTTTGGCGAGATGTCGAATAGATTATTAAATATCGATTGTCGATATAGCTCTTAGAATTATCAAGTTGAAATGGCAATGGGCAGGCCACATCGCTCGTAGAACTGACAACCGACGGGGAAGAAAGGAACGAACCGGAAGACGCAGCGTAGGCTCTAGGTGGACCGAAAATCTGGTGAAAACTGCGGGGTGCCGATGGATGCGATGGAGTCGCTCAAAGTGGCGCGCTATGGGGGAGGCCTATGTTCAGCAGTGGACGTCTTCAAATGATGAATAATAGATTATGGTAGACTGACACTTTTGCTCTTTTTGTGGATTACAGATTGGATTCTAATTTACTGTTCCAAGGAGAGTTTTCTAAAAGGTAAAAAAAATATTATAAGTACGTTTTAAGGAGTTTTGGCGGGAACGCGGAAAAGTTCACGTCGTTACATTGTATTATTTTTCAAAACTAGTGCTTTCCAGTGTTAATGTTTAAAATTGGTGGCGTTTTACGCATTAAGTGCTGAATTACGAGCATGAGTGTGGGCAAGTGATATAATGTGGTGAAATGTGGTTTTTCGGGTCGCTTTCAAATTTCCATAGAAGCTTCTAGTAAAGTTGCCACCACTTTGCTAGGGCATGACTTGACTGGACTATGAATACCCAGACTGTGACTAAGACTTGACTTTACGTGAAATATTCTATACCAGGATGAAAAATTACAATACTTGACACTGGCTAAATACACTATGCGTGGAGCCAAAATATATAATAAGAAAGAAAAAAGGGCGACAAAAACTTGTTTATACATTCATGAAGGTTGATAACGATTTTCCAATACTTAAGGTGGAACATATCACTAGCGCGGCAAATTTAAATTTTCTTGCGTTCGTTTGCCAATAATAATTTAATTACTCAACGTGATTACATGAAAACTAATTTTGCGCAAATAAATAGAATGTATCAATAAATTACAATTAAAAGTATGACCTACATATCATTGGTTTAGCGACAAATGGCAATAGACTGAAAAACTAAGACGAACTTTGTTTATTGCCATTTGTCACTAAACCAATGATATCTTAGGAGATACTTTTAATCGTAATTTGTTGGTACATTCTAACTATTTCTTTACGTTAGTCAGTTTTAATGTAATCACGTTTAGTAATTAAGCTATTATTGGCAAAAGAACGTAAGAAAATTTGAATTTGCCGCGCTAGTGAAACGTTCCACCTTAACTATTAATTTCCCTATTAGGAAAATTCATTTTCATTTCAAATCTCTGTTCTATTGTGTAGAAAATGAGTAGATCTATTTCGATTTGCGATTCGCTTATTGTGGCGTCGTCGGCAGCCTGTTGAATGCCAGAAGTAGTTTGATTACATGGAGTAGACAAAAGCTCTTGTTAAGACAGGTAATTCCTGTCTGTCCCCTCGTGATGTCCCCTTGAGGGGACAGACAAAGGGCAACGACGATGTTGCATACTTGCCTTTGGAATACATTTTCGCTATTGACACAGACCGCCACAACACGGCAATAGTATTAGTTTTTTTTTTATGCCTTAACGGGCATACGCTTAGCAACATCTCACCTGATGACGAATTTGTCTAAGGTGGAGCACATATTTTTTTTATTTAACCGAATGACGTGACGAGTTAGTCGTTCGCCTGGTGTTAAGCGACACGGACGCCCATTACAGATTGCAGTGTCACTCGGATATCTGAATTAAAGTTTCGCGTGACACTGTGCACGTCATCATGAGACATCTCACAGTCTAAAAAATATTTCTAGACTGTGAGATCAGTTCTTAAGTCTCATTTGCCCATTAATTTCACTAGCTACAATGCCTTTCAAACCGGAACACAGTAGTACTTGCACACTACTGCTTAGCGGCAGAATAACTGGCAAAGCGGTGGTACCTACCAAGGCGAACTTTGCAGAAAAGTCCTGCCACCTAGTAAAACGTTTGTCCATGAGATACCCATTCACTCTTGACTTGAAAAGACCCAGGTTATATTCAGGAGGAAATACTGTTGCTGGCAGATGCTGTTGATGGCTGGCTGGCTGTATTCCTTGGCCGTTCGTTCGTTGGTAGAAGGAATTAGTTACCTAGTGGAAGTACAGTGTACCTACCCACATTACAGTATATACGCTATCCAGCACAGCATTATAGTGGTCATCATTATCATCATCATCATCATCATCAAGGCTTCCCCATAGCGCCTCACTTAGAGTGACTGCTTGCCTCCCGCATCCATCGGCTCCCCGCTGTTTTCACCAGATCATCGGTTCACCGATCGACCGGCCTATAATACGCTGGGTCTTTCGGTTCGTGGTCGCCACTCGAGAACCTTTCATCCCCATCGGATGTCAGTTCTATGAGCGATGGGGCCTGCCCATTGCCATTTCAACTTGCTAATTCTAAGAGCTATATCGGTCAATTTAGTTCTTCTGCGGATCTCCTCATTAAAAATCTTATCTCGCAGGGAAACACCGAACATAGCTCTCTCCATAGATCGCCGCACATCTAACCACTATGCCATAGAGGCTTCAGTTATTCACTTATCTATTCAGGAAGGCATCGTCAACTATTTCATTACGGAATTCCGCCGTCATATAGACCGGTTGGGACGTGACGACTGCCTATACAAGAGCGCGGCAAAGAGTAAGTAGACGTAGATAAGGCTTGGTTGTAGGCATTGAGACTTACCTAAAACGCCTCTGAATACCCGCTCCGTTAAAGCGTGAAAGCCCTCACTCACTGAGATGCCATGGCGACGTCGCCGGCTACGTATCCAAACAATTCATATTGAAATGTATGGCCCATTACACACAGAAAAGGACATCCTCTGTGGTGTGGTGGTTGAGCAGGTCGGCTCATAACCCGGAGGCGGCGGGTTCGATTCCTGCAACAGGACAAGTATTTGTGCACGTAAAAAAAAGCGCAAATGCTTGTTCTGTGAGTGGGTGTTGTGGGAGTATGGTCCTCGTAGTTCCTAGGCTCCCTAGATACAGGGGATCCTAGTTAGGGTTCAGGATCTATGTATGTGATCATTGGGCGTTATTTATAAAAAAAAAAAAAAAATTGAGAAAATGTCGAGATTATGACCGATTACGTAAACCTACAAATAGATTGCCAAAGGTACAGAAACAAGGGATGTACAATAACATCTGCATGTTTAATAAATTGCCACATAGCTTGACAAACCTTCATGAAACAGAGTTCAAAAAAAGGATAAAGCAGTTCTTTGAGTCCAATCCATTTTATTGAGAGTTTTGGCGGGAACGTGAAAAAGTTCACGTCGTTGCATTGTATTATTTCACAAAACTAATGCTTTTTCTAGTGTTAATGTTTAAAATTAGTGGCATTTTACGCATTAAGTGCTGAATTACGAGTTTAAGTGTGGGCAAGTGATATAATGTAGTGAAACGTGGTTTTTCGTGTTGCTTCCAAAATTCCATAGAAGCCTCTAGTAAAGTTGCCACTACTTTACTAGGGCATGACTTAGACTGGGGTGTGACTACCTGACTTAGACTGGACTATGACTACCCTGACTGACTGTGACTAAGACTTGACTTTACATGAAATATTTCATAATACGATGAAAAACTACAATACTTGACACTGGCTAAATACACTATGTGTGGAGCCAAAATATAAGAAAAAAATAAAAATCCATTTTATTCAATGAATGAGTACCTACATGAAACTGCGTTTGACAGAATCTACATTCTTGCAAATTCAGAAAATTTGTAGTATTATTTTTAAATTTTGACATTATTGTTGTTATTTTATCCTATTTTAATAGTATTATTATATTTTATTTGGTAGATTTATATTTCATTTTATTCGATTTTAATTTAACTCTTCTAATTTATTCTATTTTAATTGTTCTATTTCATTTTTTTTTTATTTTGGCTCCACTCATGGTGTATTTAGCCAGTGTCAAGTATTGTAATTTCCATTGTGCTATAGAATATTTCACGTAATGTCAAGTCTTAGTCACAGTCATAGTCGAGTCTAAGTCAGTTAATCATAGTCCAGTCTAAGTCATGCCCCAGTAAAGTGGTGGCAACTTTACTAGAAGCTTCTATGGAATTTTGGAAAAACCACGTTTCACCACATTATATCACTTGTCCACACTCATGCTCGTAATTCAGCACTTAATGCGTTAAACGCCACCAATTTTAAACATTAACACTAGAAAAAGCACAAGTTTTGAAAAATAATACAATGCAACAACGTGAACTTTTCCGCGTTCCCACCAAAAGTCTAATTTCATTTTATTTTAATTACACTTTTATACATTTTCAATAGGTAATTTTAATCTTATATCTGCTTCTATTTTAATTTTCTTTGTCTTTTATATTTTTGCTCTTTGTGTTTCATTATGTAAAAGGACATGCCCAGTATAACAATGTGTTATAAGGTCAATAAATATTTCTATTTATATTTCTAAAGTGTTCTAACCTATCTAAACAGTGCGTTTTCTCTTTGCCACCTCAATTATGATCCTCTCCGACTATGCTGCGGCCGACGTCTCATTTCACTCGATGTGCCTCTATTGTCGTGAGAGATCCCGCGGGATGACATATTAAGGATTTTTTACTCCCAAAGCGGTAATTTTTTTTTCTTTTTTTATGCTAGAATGGGTAAACGTTTGGCAACATCTCACCTGTTGGAGTGGCGAAGTTGTCTAGGGTGGAGCACGTTTGCCCATGAGATGCCCATTCACTCTTGACTTGAAAAGACTCAATTTATACCCAAGAGGAAATACTGTTGCTGGAAGAGCATGCCATTCCTTGGCCGTTCGGACTATGAATCCTTTATGATCAGATTGCCTAAAAAGCAAATTGCCTAACAACGATGTCTAACTTGCAAATTGCCTATGGCGTAATATGTCTTAAAAGCATTATGCCTAAAAATCAAAAACCCTTAAATGGTTCAGCAAAACGCTTAGTGCGGACTTGTGGTATACTAACGACGTAAGGATGTGAAGAATCACCAAGCCTTGTAGTTCTATGATGGAAAGGGGATGACGGAATGAGCTGATGGAGGGCATGCGCACACTCTCCAAAATGTAACCGATAGAAGACCGACAGACCGGCGACCTTGCGTCTGTATTTAAGGCTTTGAACCTTTAACTAGTCTCTCATCGTTGTTTGAAACTATAAATAAAAACGTATTTACTCTACTTTTATTCTCTCTAAACTACCTACTACAATCATAACAGCTATTAAGGTGGAACGTTTCACTAGCGCAGCAAATTCAAATTTTCTTGCATTCTTTTGCCAATAATAGCTTAATTACTAAACGTGATTACATGAAAACTAATTTTGCACAATTTTGAAGGCTTTAGTTGACAGTCCTAACTTACTAAACATATGTCCGTCTCTTACATTCCCGTCTATTTGACAAGAACAGCAAGAGTTTTAAGAGATTTAGATTAGTCAACTAAAGCCTGTAAAATTGGCCCCAGTGTCAACAAATTACGATTAAAAGTATCTCCTAGATATCATTGGTTTAGCGACAAATGGCAATAAACAATTTTCTTCTTAGTTTTTCAGTCTATTGCCATTTGTCGCTAAACCAATGATAAGTAGGTGATACTTTTAATCGTAATTTATTGATACATTCTATTTATTTGCGCAAAATTAGTTTTCATGTAATCACGTTGAGTAAGCTATTATTGGCAAAAGAACGCAAGAAAATTTGAATTTGCCGCGCGAGTGTAACGTCTAGCTAGCTAACTCTATCTCCACAAAAACAATAATCTACTATGACAATAAAACCAAAGACAAAAATCATTTGGACTGTATACTGTACTGATTGTGCTGACATGTACAATTCTACAGGGAGTATCCAGGTAATATCCAGGGAATGGGTGGCAGCATTTTCCTCGGTACATAAAATCTTCTGTGATCACTTGGCTGCCAAGCGTGGTGGTTATGGCAAACCCCCATACTAAGCGTCAATAGTGGCGTTTTATGGGCAGGCCTATGTCCATCACGGTGTTTGGTAGAGGGTTAGCCAAACGTGGTTTGCGTGTAAGGGTATCTATTTTGAAAATATAAATTTACGTAAACTAGCTAAATACTGTTTGACACAGAAGCATATCCGTTTAAACAGACCCTAAATTGAGACTTGATCGAGTAAACACACCTTATTGATTACAGTCCACTTTATTATCTATGCTATCGAATGACATTTAAAAACCTATCTGTCAATGGTTGTTGTCTCTGTCTCTTACAATAAAACCATCGCCGTAAGCGCACGTTCATTTTCCATCTTTTTATTTAATTTCCCAATCAAATACAATAAACGCTTGAAGCCAAGTTATTTAAAATAGTTTTGCCTCGAAAACAATTGAAACTACAACTCTCTTATTAAATAAAAGATGTAAATTAATTGTAACTATTTTAATAATCACGGTTAAGTAACATTTATAATACATAACTTAAGCTACATCTTTTATATTGACTAAGTTTTTATCTTTATCTTTTATCCTTTGAAGGAGAACGCGTATCCTTCTCCGAAACTGTGGGGACCTTTGCTTTCCACTTCGTTTTGATGGTACTGAAACAAAAATTACACAATTTATTGTAATGTGATGCAATATCAGGCCATACCATGTAATGTAATGACACATTGTTATGTAATGTAGAAATGTAGAATACTTAGAATAGCAAAATACTTAACTGCATACCTAAATTAAGTACCTACCCTATATAAAATCGACAAAAGGCGGTAATTTAAAAAATAAAAAAAAATAAAAAAAAAAAAAAATAAAAAAAAATAAAAAAAAAAAAATATAAAAAAATAAAAAAAATAAATAAATAAATAAATAAATTAATGTAATACTACGTATTGTAATGTAGTGTAATGTTAGCAATTATTTAGCACAAATCAGCATTGCAATTCAACGGGGCAATGCTGCCAGCATGACCGTACCTACCGGCAGCGTACCTACCCTCCATGCTGCTAGCAACATTAGCCACAATAAAATAAAATAATAACGCCCAATGATCACATACATAGATCCTGGACCTAACTAGGATTCCCTGTATCTAGGGAGCCAGGAACTACGAGGGCCATGCTCCCACAACACCCAGACCCAGAACAACGTATGTGCACTTTTTCTTTTACTTTCTTTTTGTCCTGTCGTGGGAGTCAAACCCGGAGCTACCAGGTTATGAGCCTGCTTACTCGACCACCATTACAGTTTTAATTTCAAAGCAAGTCTACTACCTGTCCATCATCTTCTCCCGGTTGTGGTCTCCAGTTTTGCACGAAGTACTGCCCTCCAGCTGCTTTCTGGCCATCTTGACCCTGAAGTTATTATCACAATCATCATCATCATCATCATCATCATCATTCTATCAAGTAGGTACACTGCCGGAACTTAGGAGCGCACTATAAAGCAGCAGGTTATCAAAGATGAAGTATTGAAATAGTTTTAAATAGGTAGGTACATTCACAATCATCGAAATGGTATCCGATTCAAAATATAGATATTTTTGCCTACCACTTGCCTACCTACACGAGAAGCAGAAAAGATGGGGTTGTTCTTAATTCGAAATAGGAATAAGAAGGATAAGGAAGGGGTTTTTCCAAAGATTATAAAGCCCGTTGATAGCTCGTGAACATAATTTCTCGTGCAAACACGGCTCACCTGCGCGGGCAGGAGGCGAGGTAACAAAACGAGACAAAGTCATACGAAATTACAAAGGACAGAGGGGGATGGAACAAAAGACATCAACGGGTTCCCGTGATTTATTAGAAATTCATGGTATTTATTAGAAAGTAGTGGTTGAAATAGACCACTAATTTTCGGGGAAGTTGTATCATTGGTCAACTGGATTTATCTGTTTTAAGAGAATTATTTCTCATAAGAATCAAATTCACTTACATCAGAACAAACTGACTAAATATATGTTTGCGCTAGAATAATACCGTACAGTACATTAATAAAATAGTGAATACTTATAAAGTAAAGCTAATTTTATAATAATTACCTACTGAGTTCATTATTTCTTTACATCTAGAATGTAGGTAGAAATGAAAATATTTTTCGTTTGGTTCGAACTTGTGCCTACTGATCGTCGCGTATGACGCAGATATGCGGACAGCATTCTGACTACGGTCACAGAATAAGCGCATCTGGAAGTGACATGCATGAGCATGGATTTTTAGTCAATGATTTCTTCTTAATTAAAAAAAAAATATACCCTCTTGCCTACCACCTGCCTACAGAAAAATGACGGGGTTGTTCTCAATGAGCCGTTTTATTAAAAAAAAGAAATCGTCTTTTATGCATGACCCAATAGATGGCGCCAGTTTTGGTTTTACTAAAATCTGTCACTGTCTCTGCTTCAAGCATAGACCACAGGTTAGAGGAAATGTGTCGCGTTACTGACTGACAACTTTAAACTCTTTCGTTTTTTTTAGTTTCGTTGCGAGATACCTTGGCTTTATTTTGGATCATAATATTAACGTTTATCTATCTCGCAGATCTACTGTACTTCAATTTACTTAATAAGAATGCACAACAAGTCTGTGGTGCATTCTTATTAAGTAAATTGAAGTACAAATGAATATTATGAGTAGTCACTTAGGAGATACTACAGGCAATGTACTCGTGGTCCACCCAACTGAATTTGACATTTCTTTGTAGATAGTCTAAGCATTTTCTTATGTTTAAACTACTCTGTGGTTTGAAAGGTTTAAACTATGTACTTACAGCGCCATCTAGAAAAGAAGCGGAACTAGTGTTTTTTTTTTAAATAAAACTCCTCATTCGAAATATACACTCTTGCCTACTACTTACCTACACAAGAAGGTAGAATGAGGAAGGAAGAAGGTAAAAGGATTGTTCTTAATTTCCAAATGCTTTCCACCCCTCACCTGATCGTTCTTCCACCCCTGGCTAGGGTCAGGTTTCTGCTGGTTGTACTGTTGCTGCAGATCGTATTGCTGACGCTGCTGGGTGTACGCGTGCTGATAGTGGTTGTCTAATGAACAAATTAACTAAATAAAAAATTATGTACCCAAAAAAAAATTTTTGAAACGCACCCGTGCTGCCGATCGTCTGAAGTCGATAAGACTAGGTGGCACGGTTAGTGAAAAAATTTGTACCGCATTTGGCGGAAACAGTAGCCAATAAAATAAAGAAAACTAGGTGGCAGGACTTTTCTGCAAAGTTCGTCTAAGTAGGTACCACCGCTTTGCCAGTTATTCTGCCGCCAAGCAGTAGTGTGCAAGCACTACTGTGTTCTGGTTTGAAGGGCATTGTAGCTAGTGACATTACTGGGCAAATATGACTTCATGACCATCTCACAATCTAAAAATCTTATTACTATACTGTGTGAAGTCTCAGGATGACGTGAGCAGTGCAGTGTCACGCGGAACTTTACTTTAGAGTTCCGAATGACACTGCTATATGTTATGGGTGGCCGTGACGCTTAACACCAGGCGAACGACTAGCTCGTCACGTCATTTGTTTACATAAAAAAGACATTTAGTCCCACCGGCCCCGATGTCGCTGAGACGAATTGGTCGACCCGACACTTTTTCAGTGCTATTGGTCCGGTTAGAGCCGTTGATTACCTTGGGTTTGAGGAGCCATTGGTTCAGGGCTTTTTGGCAGGTGACTGCCTTCTAGAATCTGAAACAAACATATTCTATTATCACACTTCACACTTACTAATTCTACAAAAAATATAGGTAGGTATTGCTCGTACTACCTAATATCTATCTATATCTATCTATACTTACAATAAAACTGTAACAGGTCCAAGTCTGTACATTGAAGTTATTTTGAAATTGGTGGTTTTTTTTTATCATCGATGTTGACCCCAAAAGTATATTTTTATCATTTTGGTCGTCGGTTTTGTGGTTCAGAAATCACAGACATCCAACCTTCAGTATTAGGTCCAAAGCCACTCCTATCCTGTACTATGGGAAAGAGATAAAGGAGCCTTTTCCCTTATCTTTTTCCCTCTTCCTTCTCTCTTCCTTTAGACTGAGTTAAGGCGTAAAACGAATAAACCCGTGCGAAGCCGGACGGGTCAGCTAGTTATATTATAAATGCAAAAGGTTTTTCATCCGATCTATTTGAAAAAACGCGAAGGGTTCCTCGATGAGTGCACTCAAAATAGGTCATTTTGGCGCACTTCATAACAGTGACAAAATGACTTCTCATAGAGGGGGATGAAAGCAGAATGTGCCGAACGGCACACGGTACCAAAGTTATTTAACTTCGAGCGACGTACTTTGAATCCCTCGCTACGCTTAGCCGCTTAGGATTCTACACTAGAATCCCAAGCGGCTTAGGATTCTACACTAGAACCCCAAGCGGCTTAGGATTCTACAGTAGAATCCCAAGTGGCTTAGGATTCTACTGTAGAATCCCAAGCGGCTTAGGATTCTACGGTAGAGCCCCAAGCGGCTTAGGATTCTACTTTACAATCCTTCACATCGCTCTGGATTGAAATCGCTCTCGCCCTAAATAAGACTGGTCCTTTGTGACACAATCTACTATGTATGTTTGAGCGCCATATTGCTCTGAGGTTCATTTCAGCAGTGGACGTCTTCAGGCTGTTGATGATGATGATGATGATGATGAACACTAGTCTATACTATACTACTAATACTGTCCATTTCTCACCTGGAATCCATCCTTCCCTGCTCGGTACTTGAGGCTGATCACCTTCCCGTTAGGATCCTTGTACTGGTACGCGCCGACCCTGCTGCCGTCTGGTTCTATCTGCTCGCCCGCCGCAAGACCGTTGTCTGACGCGTACTCGAAACGGAAAGCGCCATCTGTTGAGAAGATACTGCACTTTTTAAATAGTACTTGAAACGGAAAGCGCCATCTGTTGAGAAGATACTGCACTTTTTAAATAGTACTTGAAACGGAAAGCGCCATCTGTTGAGAAGATACTGCACTTTTTAAATAGTACTTGAAACGGAAAGCGCCATCTGTTGAGAAGATAGGTTCTGTACTATATCATAGCCTTATGATATGAAATGAGTTTATTTCCAGATACAGATCCAGGTCCGTGCTTTTCAGTATTGAGAAATGTTATGAACGAAATAAATAACTAAATAGTTATTTGTTATACTAAGCTGCAAAGTTGGTTTTTGGCGCGAGTACTTGAATTGAATCCTGAGCAAACGAAGGATGCTAGAATGGGGTAAAAAACTGAAAGCTAATCATAGGTGGCGCCACTGTTGAGTGATCCTAATCGCCGCCATATTGCGTTTTTGTTTCTTTGTGTTTACTAGTGAATTCGATCTTAATACTACAGAAATGTATTCGACATGGAGTGTTTGGCAGTTAGAAGAACAGTTGCGGAATAGAAAAGCATCTACTACTGGAAAAAAAACCACATAACCTCGAATATTTAGTTGGCTCCCAATTTTTTCTTCGTAAAGCTTTTATCCATTGTTTTCTCCTTTTGATATCTTTAGGGAATACATGGACTCCCGTCTTTTTGAAATCCAAAGCTGAACACAACGTCATATTAATGAAATAAATTGAGTTATTTTTATTTGTTTACAAAATTATTATGGAGGATGACAGATATTTGTCAGATTTAGGGAACACTCAGCAGTGCTGCCATCTGAAGTGAGCAAAAGTCAGTTCTTTACCCCATTGAACCACGAGCGTAGCGAGTGGTTCAAATGAAGAATCCTGAGCGTAGCGAAGGTTTCAAAGGTACGAGACGCAGAAAAACTTTGCTGCCGAGTGCAACACACAATTTTCACCTCACTACAGCGAGAAAAATGTAAGAAAAACAGCTAAAAGGCTAAGAAAGGATTCGTTTTTAGCTTATTAATTTAGTTATGGGTGGCGGTAACGTTTGACATCAGGTAAACGACTAGCTCGTCACGTGATTCATGGAAAATTAAAGAAAAAGTGTTTTGCATCCATTTTCCATGCAGTCGCCGCGCCGTGCTGGATAGCGTATTGGTTTTATAGTCTTTAGTGCTGGACAGTGCGGTTATTCTAAAAATGAGGTGTGTGAACGAGAAAAAGATGGTATCTTTTAGGAGGTAGTCATGTAATAGTCAATGACAAAGAGAACCTTTCCGAGCTAGTGAGGGAAAATAATATTAACAGTGGACATTTCGCACAGCGCCGTCTAGCCTCTAAATTAGGCAAAGCTTGTAGTACGTGAAATAGTTAGGAGAAGTTCTTGGATGGAAACAAATTAGAGAAAAAAAAACAATTTTGGGAACCAACATAAATGACAGAATCCTTACATAGATACCGTGGTCATTAACATTTTTAAAATAACGGGATATTTACAATACAACTTATTTGTTTCAAGTTGCCGATATTTCGGTCTGTCGCAAGCACTATGATCACGGTCGAATTTTTGTTTGTAGGTACATACATACAATATAAAACACCCAGGTCGTATTACGGATTGATCAACGATAACTAGGTGTATGAACAAAGGCTGATTTCATAACGGTTTACGCAAGCAAAGTCACAGGGCACATCTAGTTAATAAATAATTATGTGTGGACGTTTTACACAGCGGCATCTAGCCCCAAACTAAGCAAAGCTTGTACTATGGGAGCCAGATAACTGATACAATACTTAAATGCCCAGACACAGAATTAACAACTATGTTCACCACGCAAATGTTTTTCCTGGGTGGGAATCGAACCCACAACCTACAGATCAGAAGGCAGAGCTACTACCAACTGAGCTATCAGGCCAGTCAAATAGCCTCACCTGCCGTCAAAGCCTGCTTATGATGCAGGATGGCTGCCTGCTGCTCCTTGGTAATGGCGTACGGCATCCGCCATGGCTCCGGCTTAAACGTGGCTGGTCCCGTCGATGGATCTGGATATATAAATGTATAAGGTAGTGACGCCCGAAGGTGCAGGCTAAAACAATTTTTTTTACGTAAACTAATGACGTGACGGGTAGTCGTTCGCCTGGTGTTAAGCGACACGGCCGCCCATAACAGATTGCAGTGTCACTCGGAACTCTAAATTAATGTTTTGCGTGACACTGCGCACTGCGCACGTCATCCTGAGACATCACACAGTCTAGAAAAGTTTTCTAGACTGTGAAATCAGTTCATAAGTCTCACTTGCCCAGTCATTTCATTAGCTATAGTGCCCTTCAAGCCGGAACTTGCACACTACTGCTTGGCGGCAGAATAACTGGCAAAGCAGTGGTACCTACCTAGACGAACTTTGCAGAGTCCTACCACCTAGTGAAACAATAGTTTTGTTGGAGGTTTAACTAGATGTTAGGACTTTTCAGGAAGAGTTCGAGGTACTACCGCTTTGCTATATCCTACTAAAGAGTGTCTCAGTAAGAACACACTTTTACATTTTAAAATAAAAACACGTGTTTTTGAAATAGTTGTGTTTTTTTTTATTGGATTGTAAAGAAGACGTGTTCCGATTAAGGTGACGGGTAGAGCCAGATAAGCAGGTCCAAATGCGTTCAAAAAAACATCAACCTTAACGTCGTAGTCGTATATTAATTCAGTCTGCACTTCAGCGCGGTGCTTACGACAAAGGCAACGCACGAAATTACTGATTTTGACGGTTTTTAATTAATATCTATTTTTGTATTGTATTTTTCAAAGTTATTAAGTCATCACGACATCTGAATGTTTGTTGGGAATACAATAATTTATTTTTTGTAAAAATATATTCGGTAGAAGCTCGGCAAAATGGGAACTCAAATTTTTTGAGGGAGGTATGCGATTTTTTTCTATAGAGCTATATTTATTAATCTTGTATTTGCGGTCATCACAAACGACTTAATGAAATGAATTACATGATATATTAAATTCAAAGCTCCACTTCAAGTTCAATTACGCCATTCAAGTTCTAATTACGCCAGGAAACGTACCAAAAAACACCTTGTTTGCTCTACCCGCCGCCTTAAGCGTGGTATAAAATATCTGTCAAATGGCCCCTACGGCTCTGATGACAGGCCATTACTCTTTTCATGAAATTTTCCATGACTTGTTCACAGAGATGTGGCTGTATCTCACCGATGACGAGTTAGATCTCGGATTCGAGCTCAGGAATTGTTTCTGGTTTACTCGCATTGTTCTTTGGGGTTTTGTGAAATCTCAGGTTTACCTATGTACATAATAGTACATATTTGCGAACTGGGCGTCGTTGGCACCAGTTGTCCGCTGGTCCAGTACCGCGGACGCACCACTGCAATAATTCACCCACGTTGCGGGCACTAGCCTTACTAAATGCATTTACTCACAAGTGCCAGCATGTTGATGTATTTCACGATAATTTACGGACCATATGTACATATGTATGTGATTTATACCTGTCACCATTGCAATAGTTAGCGTTTTGGTAATACTGTAAGCTAACTATTATAAACTGAATAATAAATAAATAAATAAATAAATAACAAAACATAAATACAACAGTATCAAAGTTTTCTCAAAGTTCAAAGTTTATTTTCTTTCTATAAGTACTTTTTTCATGTACGAAAACTTGTTTTGATTAATATGATATATGCCGCTCTGTAGGGTACAGTTTATTACATACATCTATTAAAAATATAACTTACTGTCGGTTCTTTAGCCCAAACTTAACTAATGCTAAAATTACATTGATTTCTTGCGACATTGGGTAGGCCCACAGATAACCCCCAATAGGTACCGCATTACGGGATTTTTGTTCGGATCCTAGCTCACCAAAACTGGCGGCGGAAAGCGCGGGTTGCGGGGACTGAAGCCAATGCGCTATTATTGGCTGTTTCGAGTGACGCCCTAATAATGAACTCTAATAATTGGTCGAAACTAAAGCCGTGCTGTGAAGCGGCGATTTATATAGAACCATTTACGCCAATGCGTGGTGCGTGGTCGTCGTCTTTCATGCGGTATCTATTGGGGGTTATCTGTGGGTAGGCCAAATATGAATTACACAATCCAATGGAACTGTCATCATCGTCGACAAACAAGCCGTCTAGGTCCTTCATTTCGGACATATTCCATTAAAATATGGTATGCAGTTGAACATTTGTAATGTTATTCATGAGCTATTTAGCCAGAATTCAGCTATTTAATATCTCCAAAAATTACGCAATGCGCGAGCGAGATAGTGGCTCCGCGAGTATAGCAGCCTTACCGACTGTTTGCGTCATGAAACATGCTCACCTCTCCAAGGTTCCTTCGGCTGCGGAGACCAGCTCTGTGACGTGCTCTGCGGAGTCACGTCTCTTCCTGACGGCGTGAAGAGACCTCGTTGGTAACCATCCTGCTGGAGAGATGACCAACACCATTAATTATTGCCACAGAGCACGAAAAAAATACGCTTGTGGGTGCGAAGCTTTTTTTTTTAATGACCTGTGATTATTGCGATCAATATACGTTGCTTAGGGTGGGTTTTTTTTATTCGTAGTTAAAATAACTAATGGTTGAAGGTTCTAACAAATTTTGACCATTGGTTAAAATTTCTTAGAGCTTTTAACCACTGGTTAAGTAAGCAACGGTTAATAGCTCTAAGAAATTTAGGTAAATTTTTTTGTGGTGTTTTTTTTGAGTTTGGTAAACTACGGCTCAAAAACCCACCCTTAATGATTCATTTTTATTTTATTTTATTTTATTTTATTTTATTTTATTTTATTTTATTTTATTTTATTTTATTTTATTTTATTTTATTTTATTTTATTTTATTTTATTTTATTTTATTTTATTTTATTTTATTTTATTTCATTTTATTTCATTTTATTTCATTTTATTTCATTTCATTTCATTTCATTTCATTTCATTTCATTTCATTTCATTTCATTTCATTTCATTTCATTTCATTTCATTTCATTTCATTTCATTTCATTTCATTTCATTTCATTTCATTTCATTTCATTTCATTTCATTTCATTTCATTTCATTTCATTTCATTTCATTTCATTTCATTTCATTTCATTTCATTTCATTTCATTTCATTTCATTTCATTTCATTTCATTTCATTTCATTTCATTTCATTTCATTTCATTTCATTTCATTTCATTTCATTTCATTTCATTTCATTTCATTTCATTTCATTTCATTTCATTTCATTTCATTTCATTTCATTTCATTTCATTTCATTTCATTTCATTTCATTTCATTTCATTTCATTTCATTTCATTTCATTTCATTTCATTTCATTTCATTTCATTTCATTTCATTTCATTTCATTTCATTTCATTTCATTTCATTTCATTTCATTTCATTTCATTTCATTTCATTTCATTTCATTTCATTTCATTTCATTTCATTTCATTTTATTTTATTTTATTTTATTTTATTTTATTTTATTTTATTTTATTTTATTTTATTTTATTTTTTAGGACCAGTAAACAGCTACATTACAAAAAATATATAGTTAAAATATTACATGAATGTTTAGCAGTAATGCAGCCGACAACACTATTTACAAATTACCATACAATATTATCTATTACACAAACAAAAAAACGCTAAAAGCTGCTGACTTCATTAAGCCACGTAGTCTTTGGACGGGTAAAAATTACACAGATTCATTTAATAATGCCTTAATTTAATCACATCAAAAAGACTCCAATACGAATTTTACACACATTTTGACAATTTTAATCTTTATGGTAAATACATAAAATCCTTGAAGGATATCCTCTATCCTAAACCGGATGATTCGGGTACAGCGGCACTGCTGCATCCGAATTATTCTTCCCAATCACGTTAGTCATAATAGTATTATTCTATGGTGTGCCACAACTTTAGTGGTGAGCTGTAAGCCTTCTTTGTTTTGTGTATTTAAATAAATAAATAAATAAATTTAATAAAATCTAAAGAGGGATTTATTAGTAAATCGCGTCACACAAGCCACCAACAGCCAAAAACGTCAAAAACTTCAACAGCCAAAAACGCAACTTTGAACGCTTATCAGCCAGCCATAACCACCACGCTTGGCAGTCGGCTTGGTGATCGCAGATTTCAATGTACCGAGGAGAATGCTGCTGCCCATTCCCTGCATATTCCCTTAGCCGGCTCTTACGGCACCCGCGGGAAGAGATGGGGTGGTCCTATTATCGCACCGCCCGGGCCAACGATTTATGTAAAATATAAATACGTCCTAGAAATACAGTTAGGTAATATTACTGACGTTTTCTATGTCTTACTTTATTAACAGTGAGGGTCTCCCACGGCCGATGCATCGGTTGGAAAAGAGCTGGACCGACCTGATGACCCTACCGAAGTTAATATGGGTATTAACTATTAACGATTCATATTCATCATCATCATCAGCCTGGAGTCGTCCACTGCTGAATATAGGGCTCCCCCATAAAGCGCCACTTTGACCGGCTGCTTGCCTCCTGCATCCATCGACTCCCCGCAGTTTTCACCAGGTCGTCGGTCCACCGAATGGTGGGCCGGTCTACGCTGCGTTATCCGGTTCGCGGTCTCCACTCGAGAACCTTTCTTCCCCATCGGTTGTCAGTTCTATACAAGCGATGTGGCCTGCCCATTGCCATTTCAACTTGCTAATTCTAAGAGCTATATTGGTCACTTTAGTTGTCCTGGGGATCTCCTCGTTCCGGATCTTATCTCGCAGGGAAACACCAAGCATAGCTCTCTCTATAGCTCGCTGCGCGACTTTGAGCTTACTAATGAGGCCAACAGTAAGAGACCATATTGTCTCAGTTCCATAAGTCATCACTGGCAACACACACTGATTGAAAACCTTTGTTTTCAGGCTCTGCGGTATTTTGGACGAAAAGATATAGGTCGAAGCTTCCCGAACGCTGCCCAGCCTAGTTGGATTCATCATGTGTGGTGTGTTGACTTTTCCATTACATTATAATTAATCTGTTAATCACGCCACTAATAATATAAATACCTATGCAAGGTGATACAATAACTACAAAAAGCATTCATCAATAAAAATTGCACAACGTTAATTGGCTTAATATGGATGGGTGACTGCCACAGTCTAGTTACCGTAGTGATTGGCACTGCATCGGCACTTAGGCTGTGGATAGGTTATTGACTGATTTATTTCGCTGGTTTTCGTCAGTAATTTGCGTGTGATCCTTACATCATTTGTTGATAATTGATTTGTATAAATCGTGAACATGCCCAATGCGAGCACGTTTGTAACAGCAGTCGAACATAGAACGTATTCTGTATTACACAGGTTCGCTTTTTGCGTGGCAAAAATATGGCGATTACGTTGCATTGCGCGTCGACTTTCCCATATTTTGATACAAAAAATTAATTATAAAAGAAATACTAATTGTAATAAAAAAATAAGTTAACAGTTGGATGCATTGAAACTGAACTTATCAATATGATTTATTTCAATGGGGTGTCTTATTATAATGTAACATTTTTTTGCATTTAAATAGTTTTTTAGAGGTCACTTTACGATTTTTTTTATAGAGAAAACTTTTCGTAAACGTATTTAAATTTTTGCATATAGAAAGAACATATGACCAGTATTAATATGCATTTTTTTCAATCCCGTAAATGATATACGTTTTGAGAAAATTACATTCAAGTGAGTCGATTTGGGAGCCTTCGGCCCCTTAATGACCGACTGACATAAGTTCAATATAAACAGTTACCTGCGTGTCTTAAGTTATGCATTTTTCTGACTTATATAAATGCGTCATCGTGGGCAGGCCACATCGCTCGTAGAACCGACAACTGATGGGGAAGAAAGGTTCTCGAGTGGCGACCACGAACCGGTAGACGCAGCGTAGGCCTCCCTCTAGGTAGACCGACGATCTGGTTAGAACCGCGGGGAGCCGATGGATGCTGGAGGCGAGCAGCCGCTCAAGGTGGGGGCTCTATGGGAGGCTTATGTTCAGCAGTGGATGTCTTCAGGCTGTTGATGATGATGATGATGATGATGATGAAGCGGCAGTGGACAGGCCACATCGCTCGTGGAATTGACAACCGATGGGGAAGAAAGGTTCTCGAGTGGCGACCGCAAACCGGAAGACGCAGCGTAGGCCGGCCCCCCACCATGCAGGAGGCAAGCAACTGCTCAAAGTGGCGCTCTATGGGGGAGGCCTATGTTCAGCAGTAGACGTCTTCAGGCTGATGATGATGATAGCAGCATTTGGACTGTATACTAGCGCTGACCTATAGCCCGTCCAAGTAGTCTAGGCCACCTAAGTAGCGTAAGGCACCCATCAACATGCTGGCAGCATTGCCGCTATTGTAGTGTATGCGGGTAGATGCGAATTAATTAATAAGCGAACTATGTGGATAGGGGATACTTTGGCAGTCAGAATACATCTGTGCTATCGGATACTTGCTGTTTTCTTTACTTACTTTTTTTTTATTAAAGTGCAATGTGCCTTTATTCTTTAAACTAACTACTAAAACTAGCTACACTATCTACTACAAAGAACATTTAGACCGTATACTAGCCGCGATGGCCTATAGACAGTCCAAATGCTTTACTTACTTGATGTCTAAATGTTTGAGGTGCGTAGTAGTTGGTTTGAGCCCTCACAGCTGCTCCAAGCAGGAAACACCAAAAACATATTAGCTGAAATAAAATACATTAATAAGGTAATTAAATAAAAATAATAATAAATTAATATGTGCGGACATTTCACACAGCGCCATCTAGCCCCAAACTAAGCAAAACTTGTACTATGGGAACCAGATAACGGATACAATACTTAGATACATTTTTGTTTGTAAATACATACATAGAATACAATATAACACCCAGACACAGAACAAACATCGATGTTCATCACACAATGTTTGTGCTGGTTTGGAATTGAACCCACAACCTATAGTTCAGAAGGCAGAGCTACTACCGACTGAGCTAACAGGCCACTAACACCGATATAAGTAGCTATTAGAATTAGAAAGTTGAAATAAAATACAGCTTATATTCAGCAAAATATGCCTTAAACCTAGGTTAGGTTTGTCCAGACCATTGACTTATAAATCCAGTTGACCAACGATACAACTTCCCCTCTTACGAAAATTAGTAGTGTATTTCAACCACTAATTTCTATTAAATACTATGAATTTCTAATAAATCACGGGAACCCGTTGATGTCTTTTGTTCCATCCTGCTCTGTTCTTTGTAATTTCGTACGACTATGTCTCGTTTTGTTACCTCGCCCCCTGCCCGCGCAGGTGAGTCGTGTTTGTACGAGAAATTATGTTCACGAGCTATCAACCAGCTTTATAATCTTTGGTTCAGACATTTGGGATATATAGGTAATCCCAAGAGATATGTAGGTATGACTTCGTTCTCGAATATAGCGGTCAAGAAATTTGAATTTAGGGCAAGGTCACCTTTAATTTATGTTCGCTTCTCCTTCTTCTTCTTCTTCTCGTGTAGGTCAGCCCTGGTGTCAGAATTTTTAGGCTGCAAAAAGGCTTCTGACTTGGCTTAACGACTGTTGTCTTACGACAACTGCCGGGACCGACGGCTTAACGTGCCCTACGAAGCACGGTAGCGCTCAGTTGTAAGTACCACTTTTTGCTGTACCGGTCACCCATCAGAGTAGCGACCACAGCAAACGTTGCTTAACTTTACCGATCGGTTAGAAACGGCTAGTCGTGCTTCGCTATGTTTGCTTATAACCGCTGTCTGCCGCCATGACTGTCCCAATGGTGACACATTTCAGGGTTGTTTTTTTTTTAATTTTAATAGCAAACAAACATGTCCAATCCTTCGCTTGCTCAAGTTTCAATTCAAGCACTCGCGCAAGAACCAACTTTGCAGCCTTGTATAACAAATAACTATTATTTTCATTTTATAATTTAACGCTGTAACATTATAATAATGGCTTGGCTCACGAGGTAACCGCCATGTGGAATGTTGACTCAACAAGCATTGTCCCGATAGTCGTTTCGGCGAACGGCGTTATAGCGAAGAGCCTCGACTAACACCTCGAGAGGCTCTCGCTAGACGGTTGGGTCAAGGGTCAGATTCAGAAGGCAGTACTCCTTGACACGGCACGTATTGTCAGGAGGTTCCTCACTCTGCAGCCCTGCACTCTAGGTTTAGGGTTTTTTTTATAGTATTTTTATAATGTATTTTATAACAATATTGTAAAAAAACCTAAATGAATATATGAGTGAATAATAATAACGTCCAACGATCACATACATAGATGGACCCTAACTAGGATTCACTGTATCTAGGGACCCAGGAACTACGAGGACCATGCTCCCACAACACCCACGCACAGAACAACGTATTTGCGCTTTTTTTCTGTGCACAAATACTTGTCCTGTCGCGGGAATCGAACCCGCCGCCTCCGGGCTATGAGCCGACCTGCTCAACCACAATACCACAGAGGCTGTCAATTGTTCTAAAACATAGACTAAAGTACATACAATTCAGGAATGGTAAATAAATAAAAATATATATAGATAAAGAAAATAAATAAAAAATAACCTGGTCGATGCGACGCGTGACCAAAATGCTGGCACTTATTTGGCCCAACGCATCAGCATTGCAATTCAACGTGGCAATGCGGCCAGCATATTGGGTACGCTACCTACCGGTAGTGGGCTGGAGCACTTGGACTGTCTATAGGCCATCGCGGCTATTATACAGTCCATAAGTGTTCTTTGTAGTAGGTAGTGTAGCTAGTTTAGTTTAGTTCAGTATAGTTAAGTTTTTATTATTGTAGTAGTTAGCTTGAAAAATTCAGGAAAATATCGAATTCAACTCCACAGTGTAACAACTTGTTTAACACGAAAAGATTGAGTGTGTGGAAACTACGTACAATGCATTTCAAACCAATGAGAACAGCAATGAGAATCAAAAGAATGGAACCGGCTCCTGGTGACCACCTCATGGCGACTGCCAATTTAGTCCTAGACCCTGGATGTATTAGTGTTCATTGGGGTGGGGAGCAGTAGGGGCTGGTTGCATCAGGTTTTTACTGAAGTAGGTAGGTATAGCTTTGAAAAATATGATACTTCGAAGCGTATTTTTTTTTCTTGCCCTGTGGTAGGTATAACCAGGGACAATTTAAAGAAAATGCATATGAATAGGAACGAGGAGATCCGCGGGAGATCTAAAGTGACCGATATAGCTCTTAGAAATAGCAAGTTGAAATGGCAGTGGGTACTTGGGCAGGCCACATCGCTCGTAGAACTGACAACCGATGGGGAAGAAAGATTCTCGAGTGGCGACCACGAACCGGAAGACGCAGCGTAGGCTCCCAACTAGGTGGACCGACGATCTGGTAAAAGCCGCGGGGAGCCGATGGATGCAGGAGGCGAGCAGCCGCTCTGATGACTGTGTGATGTCTCACGATGACGAGCGCAGTGCAGTGTCACGCGAAACTTTATTATTTTAAAGTTCCGAGTGACCGTAACTGTTATGGGCGGCCGTGTCGCTTAACATCAGGTGAACGACTAGCTCGTCACGTCATTCATTCTCATAAAAAAAAGGTACCACATCCGGAAAATTGTGCGAAAATTTCAAAACTATTTTTTAGCATTTATGAAATATTTCTTGACTAGACGTTATGTTTTATTGAAGTCTTTGCTACAACTGAAAAAAAATCAAATTTGCTTTCATCTGCCCGGATGTATCACACTAATATTATAAAGGCGAAATTTTGTGTGTGTGTGTGTGTGTGTGTGTGTGTGTGTGTGTGTGTGTGTGTTAGATTTAAATGAAATTTGGAATAAAGAAGCATATAGACACTGGATTGATAAAATCACGAGACGCAGGCGCTGAGCACAGCCTCATCGCCTGTCCCTTTCTCGCGAAACAGCTTCCCCACAGTTACTATGAAAACGCACGTAGTGACGTAACATGCCAAATAGATTGTACGTAAAGCTATCACAGCTTAGTAGGTACTACGAAGGAGCAAGAAGTGACGTCACTGCACGTTTGAGCTGTCTCTTTCTATTCCTGTATTTTAAAATGCTTGTAACTTTGTAAATTTTTGAGATATTTAATTTTTGTTTTCACGCCTGTTTATTTTTTGAGGAGTAAGTATTATTAATTTGTGCAATAATAAAATAGCACGACACAAGCCATTATTACTCACCCGCATATTCACACAACACAACACGATCAGGCAGACAATGTGCTTCAAAACGGTAACACCTGCCTTAAATACAACATACATTTAGCTGTTACCAATAACCGGCGAACCGAATCAATACTGGTTTAGCATTCACATAAGTATGCGACTGAAGTTAGGAAGGATAGGTCGAAAGAATCATCAATTATTTTTGAACCTTTCGGTTGATGGATTTATACTAGCTTCGATCCACGGCTTCTTCACCCATGTGGTCAAAGTCATCCTTAACAGGAACAGGAAAAATTTCTGAGATAGTTTTTTTATGCTATAATAACAATAATAAATTCATTTAATTCAGGCAAGCTTTAATATAAACAGGCCCATATTTAGATATACCTTACAGACTAACATGCCAACATATTTTATTATAAAAACAACCTAAAAAGCGCTAGGTTGACGAGTTCTCTTGTTTCGGTCGCGGCTCCCTGTACCGCCGGAACTCTTTTGCCTTTTGGGCAAAATGCAAGATCCAGAAATATTTCCTTTTTTTACAACTAAATAGGTCCGCATTTGACCGCAATCTCGCCTGATGGGAAGTGATGACGCGGTCTACGATGGTACATGCTTGCCTAGAAGATACCTATTCAGTCGCGACTTGAAAAGCTCCAGATTGTACTTATCGGGAAACAAAGACGCTGGTAAAGTATTCCATTCCTTGGCTGCTTGGATTATAAATGTCGAGTCAAACCGCTTTGCGAATTGAAGGAATATCAACCATGAATAGATGGCGTGTAGCTGTACGTCTTGTCATCCGATGGTAGAATTAGATTGTGTGGCTCCGCAGCACACTCACCGAAATGTAACCTATACTGATAGGCTGGCAACTTTACGACGGTGCTCTAAGCTCTGGACCCTAGCCCTCACCGTTGTATTTAGCTGGAAATCGGAGTAAAAAAGACTTGAAAGTCCTCGTCCCCGTCGACTCCCGCCTCGACAGCAGAAAATCGGCTTTATTCTGGATCCGAGCATATGGCACCGCTCGTTGCTATATTTATTAACTTCTTCTCCCGGCGTGCTATATGTAGCAAACAAGCATACGGCCTTCCTTATGGGAAGAGATCACCGTAGTCTATATGGACATCTGTAACGCCAGACGTGCCACTAATGCATTGCTTACCCTGTATTAATAAAAGAAGTTTTAGGCTTGCTAAACGTCCAGTCTGGAGTCTCCGAATCCGCGTTAAGTCTGATTACTAGACTGTGTGATGTCTCAGGATGACGTGCGCAGTACAGTGTCACGCGAAACTTTATTGTTTTAAAGTTCCGAGTGACACTGCAACTGTTATGGGCGGCCGTGTCGCTTAACATCAGGTGAACGACTAGCTCGTCACGTCATTCATTCTCATAAAAAAAGTCTCAGGCAAACATCGCGATGCTTTCATGGCTTGGTAGGTGACATTGTCTAGCTCACCTGGCTATTACACTCAGGGTACAGACTACATATCTATACCCAGACTCAGGGCACAGGCAGTACTTACCTCTCATCATCAACCACAGCCTGAAGATTGCCGGCGCCTAGCGTAGCTGGTACGATCGATTTTGATACTGTTGAAAGTTATTTTTACCTTGGTAGGTACCTATGTAAAAATTTAAGACAGCACTTTATTATTTTATTTTAATTTCTTTCATCTTTCGGAATTATTATCAATACTAAATCGATGCGTTAGATTTTTTTTTATAACATGGATGGACAAACAAGCTGACGGCCCGCCTGATGGGAAGCAGTTACCGCCGCCTATGGACAGCTGTAGGACTAGGGGCGCTACCGATGCGTTGCCTACCCTTTAAGACTCTTTTACCCGCCTTTTGAAGTGCCCCATATTGTAACTCGGCGGAAAAACCTCAGCTGGAAGCTCATTCCACATCTTGCAGGTGTGTGGCAGAAATGACCTTGTAAAACGGACTGTGTGAGATTTCTATGTGTCAACAAGGTGCGGATGAGCCCTCTGGCGGTGACGAGTAGTTCAATGATAAAACCGCGATTCCATAAATTTGGTCCACACGTCAGGAGTAGGTACCTAGTTTCATAGAATGCTAATGAATTTAATTGCACCAAGTATAGATAAGTATCGACTTATAGTTCGTTTAGAATGCGGCAACTCGGTCATGCTTGCATTAATTGATTGATCGTTGTCAGTATCTTCACGGTAACGACCTTTGGGGCCAATCTATAGCCACGGTTACCTAATACTTACCACCTTTTCTTTATTAGTAAACACAGACGTGTGGTCTAGACGGTGTGTGAATATGACCACCCCTATCTTCTCGTGGGTGCCGTAAGAGCCGGCTAAGGGAATATGCAGGGAATGGGCAGCAGCATTCTTCACGGTACATTGAAATCTTCTGCGATCACCAAGCCGCCTGCCAAGCGTGGTGATTATGGCAGTTCCTATGATAAGCGTCATCAGTAGCATTTTATGGGGGAGGCCTGTGTTCAGCAGTGGACGTATTTTGGGCTGATGATGATGATGAAACACTGCAGTGGAATAGCTACGCAGTGTTCTCGCATCTTTATTACAATAGTAAGGGGGTTAGGTACCTACTTTATGTAATAGGCCAGGAAAAGCTTCGTAGATATTTTATATAAATTTGAAATCTTTCTTTGGTAAGCTTTTATAAATACTTTTTAAAACTGTTTAGTGTCCCACTAAAGGTACCAAGGTTATGGAAACGTAACCGTATAGTACCAGAGTGTGTGAAGTTAGCCCCGCACTTTTTGAAACCTAGATTTTTTTTTGTTGTGCTGAATGGTTCTAGGTTTGTTCTATATTGTTCCAAAATAAAAAAAATCTAGCGTGAAAATTGTGGGTGGAAACCCAAAAAAAACAAATTTTCACGGTAGCCCCCATTTTTTGGAAAATCCTATTTCTCTTTGTTGTGCTGGATTGTTCTAGGTTTGTTCTCAATTGTTCCAAAATATAGCGCTCCTAGATCAAAAACTGAAGTCAGAAAATAAAAAAACTTTTTTGTCCTAGCCCCGCACTTTTGGAATATCCAAAATTGTATTGTTGTTCTAGATTGTTCTAGGTTTGTTCTACATTGTTCCAAAATAAAAAACTTCTAGATTCAAAATTGAGGCCAGAAATGAAAAAAAAAACTTTTTTATGGTAGCCCCGCATTTTTGGATACTCTTTATTTTTATTGTTGTTCCTGGTTGTTCTAGGTCTATTCTACATTGTTCCAGAATATTATTCATCTACAATGAAAGCTGCGGCCAGAAATGATAAAAAGTAAGTATGGAAAACGGGCATATCGTCTAGGTAAAGAAAGCAACGAAGTTAGCCCCTCATCTTTTGAATTTCTTGAATTTCACTTTTGTGCTGGACTAAGATGGGCTCCTGTTACATTTTTCCAGAACATGAAACATCTGAAGCAAATATTTGTGTCAGAACAGAAAATATACTTTGTCAATAAAATCTGAAGGTAGGCATATTTTTAAGACATAGGAACCTAAGTATTTTTTTCGTTGTTCTAGATTGTTCTAGGTGCGTTCTACATTGTTCCAAAATCAAAAAATTCTAGTGACAAAATTGAGAGCAGAAATAAAAACATAAAACTTTTTTATGGTGCCCCGCATTTATGGATAATTTTTTTTTTGTTGAGCTGGGTTATTCTAGGTCTATTCTACATTGTTCCAGAATATTATTCGTCTAGAATGAAAGCTGCGGCCAAGAAATGATAAAAAGTAAGTATGGAAAACGGGCATATCGTCTAAAAAAGTTTTATTTTTTAATTTCTGCCCTCAATTTTGTCACTAGAATTTTTTGATTTTGGAACAATATAGAACGCACCTAGAACAATCTAGAACAACGAAAAAAATACTTAGGTTCCTATGTCTTAAAAATATGCCTACTTTCAGATTTTATTGACAAAGTATATTTTCTGTTCTGACACAAATATTTGCTTCAGATGTTTCATGTTCTGGAAAAATGTAACAGGAGCCCATCTTAGTCCAGCACAAAAGTGAAATTCAAGAAATTCAAAAGATGAGGGGCTAACTTCGTTGCTTTCTTTACCTAGACGATATGCCCGTTTTCCATACTTACTTTTTATCATTTCTGGCCGCAGCTTTCATTGTAGATGAATAATATTCTGGAACAATGTAGAATAGACCTAGAACAACCAGGAACAACAATAAAAATAAAGAGTATCCAAAAATGCGGGGCTACCATAAAAAAGTTTTTTTTTTCATTTCTGGCCTCAATTTTGAATCTAGAAGTTTTTTATTTTGGAACAATGTAGAACAAACCTAGAACAATCTAGAACAACAATACAATTTTGGATGTTCCAAAAGTGCGGGGCTAGGACAAAAAAGTTTTTTTTATTTTCTGACTTCAGTTTTTGATCTAGGAGCGCTATATTTTGGAACAATTGAGAACAAACCTAGAACAATCCAGCACAACAAAGAGAAATAGGATTTTCCAAAAAATGGGGGCTACCGTGAAAATTTGTTTTTTTGGGTTTCCACCCACAATTTTCACGTTAGTTTTTTTTTTATTTTGGAACAATATAGAACAAACCTAGAACAATTCAGCACAACAAAAAAAATCTAGATTTCAAAAAGTGCGGGGCTAACTTCACACACTCATAGTACCACTGGTGGTAGACTGAGGTACCACTGTTAGGAAAAGTTACCATGGTACCACTGGTGGTAGACTGGGGTACCACTGTTAGGAAAAAGTTACCATGGTATCACTGGTGGTAAACTGGGGTACCACTGCTAGGAAAAAGTAACCATAAGGTACCACTGTTAGGAAAAAGCAACCCTATGGTACCACTGTTAGGAAAAGTAACCCTATAGTACCACTGGTGGTAGACTGGGATACTGGGGTCAGCTAGTAAATAAAACACAACATTAAGAAAATAGGAATCGTATTTAATCACTTTTAACGGTAGATGGTTTCATAATTTACAATCCTAAGTACTGACACGATAACAAAATCACATTTTTTACGATTACTCATACATAAGTACATGATTACAAAATTAAATTAACATTATTAAAAACATTAATGACAAAAACAAGCCTATGTATAACTAAAGTTTCTGGCAAGCACTCTTCTTTTGTCTCACTCTTCATTACACTTTTGCGGGCGTAGTAGACAGAGAAAGCTATATATACATTTCAACTTCAGAATTAGGTCGCAATCATAGACTTAGGATGTACAAGACTAACAATGACAGGTGGGGCAAGAAATGTATGAACTTTGTGTGTGAAAAACCGTTATGATTTTGATCTTCAATAGTTTTTCCTAAATATTGAACCTACCTATAGGTTCCCAAAGTTTTTAAAATAACAAGCGTCTTATTAACTGAGATCCTTCTAAATTTTGGAGTAAAATTGCTGAATAAGTAACAAAGCACTTTGATAACGGTCCACACCGTTATCAAAGTGCAAATTATGGTCACAAGGTCACAAATTGGTCTTCGTCGCGAAACAGATTGTGGTGATATGTGCCTAATCTTCTGCTAATACTGGCCCAAAGTAATGACACATCCGCCATTATTTCACTATCTCTTTTCCTCTTGGGCAGTGTGTACTTGATTTGTACCTCTCGCTCCCACGCTTTTGAAAATAACTAAAATATCCTAGGTCTGTGGTCGCAATCGTTCCAGTAGTTGACACAAGGAAGTCGGCAGGCTTATTACGTAACTCGCAACAGGTTTGCAACAGGCGTCAATTTCACAATCATTGCTGTCAAAGTCACTTTGGCAGAGCAGAAAGATGATGAAGAGATGTACTAAAATATGCATTATTTTGTTTCCGTCTATTGCTGTTCTGTTGCTAGTGGTGCTAGTAACAAAGGTCAAAGTGAACTCAGTGACAGGCGAGCAACAGGCGGGCGACTGCGACCGATTGAAGTGTTTGCTGTCGCTTTGCTACTGCTGTTGCTTGGCTGTTGTCATTTTCACATAATACGGGTGCGGAATGGCTTTTACGGTTCATAAATGTACCTGAGATTTAAGGATTAGCTCCTAAAAGTTTTGGAAGCAGCGGGATTTGAACCTATGCCTTCAACTCACCGGATCAGATGCTCGGCGTACGTACGCACTTGTCCATCGTGGTGGACTATGACCTTCATACACTCTGCCAGTGATGTATTGCGCTATTCACGAGCTCCTTTTTCCTTCTAACATGGTGACAACCGCGGAGAGCCAATGGATGCAGGAGTCGCGCAGGCACTCAAAGTGGCGCTCTGTAGAGGCCATTGACTATAAATCCAGTTGACCAATGATACAACTCCCCTCATACGAAAATTAGTGGTGTATTTCAACCCCAAACTTCTAATAAATACTATGAATTTCTAATAAATCACGGGAACCCGTTGATATCTTTTGTTCCATCCTGCTCTGTTCCTTGTAATTTCGTATAGCTTTGTCTCGTTTTGTTACCTCGCCCCCTGCCCGCGCAGGTGAGTCGTGTTTGTACGAGAAATTATGTTCACGAGCTATCAACGGGCTTTATAATCTTTGGCGGAGGCCTACGTTCAGCAGTGGACGTCTTCAGGCTGTTGATGATGATGATGATGATGATGATGATGATGATGATGATGATGATGATGATGATTATACCATTGTATATCTTCTTCACAGACAATTACAATTTTCTTCTTCTTTCTAACAATATTTAAGCAAAATTCTTCTTCCTTCTAACAATAGCTACCCTATTTCTTCTTCCTGCTAACAAATATTTTTATCCGCAAAGATAGTCTGAAACCCAAGGCGACATTTCCTTAGTGTATTTAGTGGGAGGCACGTCGTAAGGAAGAATGAGCCGGTTCTTTGAGTTTCTTTGAAGCGGGAATAGGTCTTCGTTTATCTGAAATTATAAATAAATACTATATAATAAAACACACACACACACACACACACACACTACACACTACATATAATAAAACTGTAACTGGGCTAAACCTGTACGATGAATAACTCATCCTCTTTGCCTTTCCCCATTTGTTATTGGGGTCGGCTCCCAATCTAACATGTAGCGGCGAGCTACCAGAATTACACGAGCGACTGCCATCTGACCTCGCAACCCATAAGGAACCAGTAACAGGGATGGTTAGACCAGGCGTCAGATTCTATCAGGTGTCCGACTACCCATAACGATTGCCATAGATGTTCTTATGACAACCGGGACCGACGGCTTAACGTGCTCTCCTGTACGATGAATATTATTTAAAAATTTACTGATACAATACTTAAATACTTTTTGTTTGTAAATACATACATAGAATACAATATAACACACAGACACAGAACAAGCACCTATGTTCATCACACAAATGTTTGTCCTGGATGGGAGTCGAACCCACAACCTACAGTTCAGAAGGCAGAGCTACTACCCACTGAGCTAACAGGCCAGTCGATATGGTATGTATAGGTACTTACAACGAATCTAGGCAGGAATAGTACTCCGGCTTCGTAGCTCATGATTCTGAGAGCCGCGTTCCCTTTGTTTATCGAGCCCCAAGCAGCCTGCAAATAAATAAATAAATTATAAAAACACATATTATTTGTTATGGACACTCGACTTGATTTTCGTAATCATATAATGTCTGTTTGTAAGAGCGCTAGCAAAACTTTAGGCTTCATTATGAGAACTGCTTCGCAGTTCCAGGATGTTCGGGTGGCTATTATGCTATACAATGCTTATGTTCGTAGCAAATTAGAGTTCAGTGCTATCGTCTGGGATCCGCGTGAGGCTAAATACACTGTGATGATAGAGAGAGTGCAGCGGAAGTTTGCCAGATATATCTATAAAAGAATGTATGGGTTTTATCCTTACCTCTACCCATCTTTATTTGTGTCAGGAATGATTGGACTAGATACATTGGAATCCAGGCGTAAACCACTTCTTGTGATCCACTATTTCTCGATATTGCATGCTACAATTAATAACCCGGATATACTAGCTTCTATAAATTTATACGTTCCTAACAACTATTTGCGAACTGGGCGTCGGCACCAGTTGTTCGCTTGTCCAGTACCGCGGACGCACCACTGCAATAATTCACCCACGTTGCGGGCACTAGCCTTACTAAATGCATTTACTCACAAGTGCCAGCATGTTGATGTATTTCACGATAATTTACGGACCATATGTAATAACTTTATGATTTATACCTGTCACCATTGCAATAGTTAGCGTTTTGGTAATACTGTAAGCTAACTATTATAAACTGAATAATAAATAAATAAATTAGCTTTTAATTAAGTATTACCCCTTAAGTAGTACCCTTTCATTTGATACCCATATCATGGGGCGTACACAAAAGTAACAAGTCCGCCATATTGGATTTAGAATGACGTCAATACGCTAGTGTCCTGCTATTAAAAATTAACAACTTACTATTATTTTCGTACAGTAGGTTAAAAATGAATGCAATAATTGAAAAAAATAGTTAAATCGGTAAGTAAATCACGGTGTAATGAGCTTTTAAGGTTTAAGGCATCGCCTGTCCCTTTCTAGCAAAACAGAGCTTCCCCACAGTTACCATGAAACCACAGATAACCCCCAATAGATACCGCATGAAAGACGACGACCGCGCACCACGCATTGGCGTAAATGGGTCTATATAAATCGCCGCTTCGCAGCTCGGCCTTAGTTTCGACCAATTATTAGAGTTCATTATTAGGGCGTCACTCGAAACAGCCAATAATAGCGCATTGGCTCCAGTCCCCGCAACCCGCGCCTTCCGCCAGTTTCGGTGAGCTAGGATCCGAACAAAAATCCCGTAATGCGGTATCTATTGGGGGTTATCTGTGGCCATGAAACGCACCTTAGTGACGTCACATGCCAAAGAGACTGTATGTAAAGCTACCACAGCTTAGTAATGAGGGACTATGAAGGAGAACGTACCGACGTCACTGCACGTTTGAGCTGTCTCTTTCTATACCTGTATTTTAAAATGCTTGTAACTTTGTAATTTTTGGAGATATTTAATTTTTGTTTTCACGTCTGTTTATTTTTTTAGGAATATTAAATTGTGCAATAAAATAGCACGACACAAGCCTATTAGCTAACCATGCATTGTCATCCAAACTAAACGTATATGCAAGATTTCAGCTCAATCAGGACCCTAATTCTGTATGACCACTTAACGATTCCTTACTTCGAAACCACGCGAATTCCTTGTCTTACATAAGAAATCTGCAAAAATCTATTATTTATGAAATAAAATCAAAACCACGCGAAATGAATTTGGAAATGGCGCGATTTGAACTGTCAAAAATCATAATGTTCCACTGAGACGCGTTCCGAAACATCAACACGTCAAAAGTTACCACCACTTAATATATCAATATTTATTCAAAATAAAAATAACATAATGTCAAGTGAAGGTATTTCTAATGCTGTGACACGATTTGAACAAGACACGATAACGACGTGGTTTCGTATCGTGTGGAATCTGTGTTTTCATACAGAATTACGACCCAGTTGAGGATTACTGCTTTAAAATTCAGTCGCAAGATTTGACCTGAACATACATATATCAGCCCGTAAGAACCTGCTAAGGGAATATCCACGGAATGAAAAGCAGCATTCTCCTTGGTACATTAAAAACCTGCGATCACTAAGCCGCCGGCCAAGTGTGGTGATTATGGCAACCCCCTATGATAAACGGCCAAAGTGGCGTTTATGGGGGAGGCCTATGTTCAGCAGTGGACGTCTTCCGGCTGTTGATATGAGATGCAAAAGTTTACCTTGCTAATATTCCCCGAGGTAAGTAAGTAATAGCCGGCATGTTGATTGTCGGGCGACACTCGAGTGTAACATTTGATGTGTGGCATCGCGCGATCGCGGCCGGTGCTTCTCGCTCGCCATTGGCTGAGTGAAAAAAAAAACAACAAAAATAATTATATATAAGAGATTGTACATATTTGTTAGAAGGAAGAAGAAAGAGGTTAGATATTGTTAGAAGGAAGAAGAAATATGGTAGATATTGTTAGAAAGAAGAAATCGTGATTGTTTGTTAAAAAGAAACAGAATTGTCTGTCATTATCATCAACAGCCTGAAGACGTTCACTGCTGAACATAGGCCTCCCTCAAAGAGCGCTACTTTGAGCGGCTGCCTACATCCGCATCCATTGGCTCCCTGTGGTTCTGACCAGATCGGGCCTACGCTGCGTCTTCCGGTTCGTGGTCGCCACTCGAGAACCTTTCTTCCCCATCGGTTGTCAGTTCTACGAGCGATGTGGCCTGCCCATTGCCTGAACAACTTGCTAATTCTAAGAGCTATATCGGTCACTTTAGTTCTCCTGTGGATCTCCTCATTCCGGAGCTTATCTCGCAGGGAAACACCGAGCATAGCTCTCTCCATAGCTCGTTGCGCGACTTTGAGCTTACTCATAAGGCCAACAGTAAGAAACCACGTCTCAGTTCCATAAGTTATCACTGGCAGCTTTACTCTTTATCCTCTAACTAGCAGCGCCCCGCGGTTCCACCCGCGTTCCTACAGGAACCGTTCCCCTTTTCGGGATAAAAAGTAATTTTTTTAATCCAGAGTATAAGCTACCTCCATACCAAATTTCATCCAAATCCGTCCAGCTGTTAGAGCGTGAAAGAGTAACAAACATACACATATACACACATACGCACAAACTTTCGCCTTTATAATATGAGTGTGATAACATCAATGTATGATGAACTCAATTTATGCCCAATGAATTAAATTGCATAAAACAAAATGAATAATACAAATAATTATATAATTATACAATTATATAATACTCACTATAGGTAGTCGTTAAGCCACGGTTGTTTTGTGTGCGCAGACGCTGCGTAAGGCAAGCAACCTCCGCCTAGTAAACCGTCGTGAGAATGCTGGACGTTTTCTAAAAAAAAAAAAAAAACAATCATAATCAATCGATATAATGGGACCAAAGCTGCGAAGAAATATAGGTTAGATCCCCGACCGCCGCTTCAGAAACGGCACCGTTTAAACAAGGCATATGCCTTGTTATTGCTCTCAGTCACGTGTGACCGCGCCTAATGAAAGTGGTGTAACTCACATATTGTTTTACAACGCTATTACAGGGTGCTAAGGTTCATTATTAAAATGAAACAACCGCTTGTGGACTATTTTATATTAGCTGGAGAGGTATGTATCTGTATAAGCATGGAACAAGGAGGTGAGGAATGCCAATAAACCAAGAAAGCAGCGTCGATCAAAAATATACCTAAAACTAGATGACGTTGCAATATGAGCGGGTTATAACACATAAACATGAGCGCATATCAGAAATATGCCAAAAAACCGTTTTACACCTAGCCCGCCGTAGCTAGCCGTATAGCCCGCTCATTTTGCAGCGCCATCCAGGTTTAAAACGGTTGCCAAAAAACCGTTTTAAACCATATTTCTGATCTGCGCTCAACTTATAACCCGCTCATTTTGCAACGCCATCTAGTTTTAGCCATATTTTTGACCTACGCTGTTTGGCATTCCTCTCCACCTTGTTCCATGGTATGATTTAAACTCAATTTTTTTTTTTTTTTAGATTAGTTCTTGACCTGGATACAAAGTCCTTCAGTCGCAATATTAAAAAGTCTACAAAGTCTGCATTATAATATATTATATTTTACTTAGTCATAGTCACAGTCATAGTCCAGTCTAAATCAGGTAGTCATAGTCCAGTCTAAGTCATGCCCCAGTAAAGTGGTGGCAACTTTACTAGAAGCTTCTATAGAATTTTGGAAGCAACACGAAAAACCACGTTTCACCACATTATATCACTTGCCCACACTCATGCTCGTAATTCAGCACTTAATGCGTAAAACACCAACAATTTTAAACATTAACACTGGATAAAACACAAGTATTGAAAAATAATACAATGCAACGATGTGAACTTTTTCGCGTTCCCGCCAAAACTCCTTTACATTCAAATCAGAAAGCTGTGTTGCCCTAATACACTTGACAAACCTCCCAAGATTGGGGTCAAATATGAATATGGTATCGAGAGACCCTTGGCATTTTTACGAGTACCTTAGATGGGATGAAAAAGTCTTTTGTTATTCTGTACGCATGAAGGTATGCAAAAATCTTCGAAGCCCTTTGATAAATAATAGTTTAGGTTGCTAAAAATATATATAAACAAATATTTATTTATTTATTTATTTATTGTGATAAAAACGACAAAATCAATTACAATTACCACAAAACATTTCATACAGAATAAACATGTCAAAGTATTAAATAATAAAAAATAGGTACAATGGATTATTACAAATGTCAAATAAAATAAAGTCAGAATTAACAAAAAAAAAAAAAATGTTATTCACTGTCACTACTATCGGGATTACCCGTATTCTTTGAATATGTACGAGTAGAAGTGTAGTATATGACGTCATTCGTGGACAACAAGGAGAGCGCTATACATTCGGTACTAAGCAAAAAAAAGACGAACGTAATATCTTTGGTCCTTGTCACCGTTACCGGGTTTTTTATTTGGCTTCGTTTTCATCTAAGCCAAGCAAGTTGAGAATTTTATTAAATATTGTGTTTTGTGAAATATATTTACTTGTGTGGTGATAAAAGCAATAAGTTTTTATAAAACAGTGTGTGGGCAATGGGTGGTTGCAGCATTTTAGGTTGCAAAAGCCGCACAGAGTCAAAAATTGAAGGAATAACATTTCACAAGTAAGTAGCCTTTATTTTGTCTCCTTGGGAGTCTTTATTGTGAAAAATATAAGTACATAGTAACATTTCATGTTATAAAAAGTCCTCAGCTAAACAGGAAAACCGCTAAATTAATAATTAATGGCTAAAATAACCAAACATAACCATACAATTTTATTGACAAGGTACTGCCAGATTTTGAGTTTTAATTTCCCATAGACACAGTTACCCTACATTGAGAATGTTCATTAGTCGGCAAAATCTTTTTGCTTGAGTATTGCTTATTACGTTACATAGCTCAGTAGTTTCAATAGTAGGTGCGGTGCTTAGTTGTAATTTTAGACAAAAGACAACGCCGGATTTTGTATGGAAGGTGGCTTCTTTTTTTTTCGCGCGGCCATTGACCAAACCTTGATTTTCAATTACAGTATACGGTAATAAACAAAACTTGTTTAAGAAGCATATCTCTAAACTTAGTCCAAAATGAGATATAAGAGGTAGAAGTTCATAGATATTAATTACGTTTGAAGGTTATTACCTAACTACGGCGAATCAAAAAGGAGGGTTTTGATGACCAGTATGTATTTATGTAGTGTATCTGTATGTTATTATGCGTGAGTGTGTATGTATACAGGATGTTACAATTAAAGCAGTTAATTAAAATCCAACATTTTCCTGAAGTTTGCCGTAGTCATTACTTCCTAGAACTATAATGTTCAACAGTGGACGTCTTCAAGGCTCTATGGTGTTCGCAAAGGATTCGTCAATTGGACAAAGCAAAATTAATGACAAAACTAAAGGTCGAAAATGGCAGTATCAGTTCATCCAAACCAGTTCTGAGAGAGATGTTTGTTCTGTGTCTGGCTGAGTGTTATATTGTATAATTGTATGTATATATTTACAAACAAAAGTATCTAAGTATTCTATCAGTGATCTGGTTCTCATAGAACAAGCTATGTATGAACGACAGCCTCTGTGATGTGGTAGTTGAGCAGGTCGGCTCATAACCTGGAGGCAGCGGTTTCGATTCCCGCAACATGGCAACTATTTGTGCACACAAAAACAAAACGAATAAAAACTCAAATATATGTTTTGTGTGTGTGTGTGTGTTGTGGGGCCACGGTCCTCATAGTTCCTGGGTCCCTAGATACAGCGAATACTAGTTAGGGTCCAGGATCTATGTACTATGTGATCGTTGGGCGTTATACATTTATTTGTTTATTTATGTTTTTTTTAACGGGCAATGTGCCTTTGTTACTCAAGCTAACTACTACGATAATAAAAACTAAACAAAACTAGCTACACTACCTACTACAAACAGCCTGCCAACATGGCAGCATTGCCACGTTGAATTGCAATGCTGGTGCGTTGGGCCACATAAGACCCAGCATTTTGGTCACGCGTCATTTTATGCTTAGGCGGGCCCTACACGTTCAATTTTATTGGTAAATTAAATTGACAAGTCCATTTCCGTCAATGTTTTCTCCATACTGTATTCCGATAAACATTGCGCAATACTAATCCTACATGATCAATATTACTGATCAATCAATAAAATTGATCGTTTATGTGCCGCCGTAGTTTGAGGCCAGGTGTGTGAAATGTCCACACATATTTATATTTATTAATTTCCTATTTTAACCACTTTACTCCATACCACTGCTTGACAATTCGCTCAACATGTGATACCTCCACTAAAGTTGAACCTGGCTCACAGACCTACGGACGATAGACCATGGGACCCGTGATAATCCATGATTAGTCATCGACACCCTCGAACGATGCTTTATTGTCATTTACATCACAACATAAATGATTGTTCAAGCTAGGCCGTAATGTCCTAAGATGTGGACAATGTCGTTTGTAAGTTTATATTTGTTCGAGGTAATTTTTGGAAGTTCTGATTTGATTTATGCATAAACCATACACTATTAGACAACTACATTGTTTGTGATTGATATAGGCTCGATTTTTATCAAATAAATAATAGTTGAAATGTTAGAACCAAGATATAACTAATAAAAGTGATATGTGAATATATTTTTGTCGTATCTTTTATAATTTTCTGGCTTGTGTTTAAATAGTCATTGTAGATACGCTGGTACCTAAATAATATTACCTAATAATGTTATGGCATATTACGGTAAACGGAGACAGGTAGAAGCCTGCCTCCCTTCCCTTCTTTTAATTAGTTTATTATGATTTGTAAAAATAAAATTAGTAAAGTAAAGTACTCCATAGATAGGGCTAACAAAATCGCCCATTATCTACCCAAAATTTTGGGAGACGTTCTTATTCAGGCAGCACCTTGTGTGGGAGCAAGAAACAACTAGGCGGCCACGCGAAATAGATTTCTACTCGTACATATTCAAAGTCCATTGGTCACTCATGCTTTCAAAATATGTCAATACTGGAGCAACAATGTCAGACCACTTGTCAAAAGAAAAGTCAAAACCAGTGTTGGCGTCACGGAGTGCATTGAGGTGGCGCAGAGGGCGAACCAGCGGAGACATCGCTCTTGCTCTTGTACGACCGCTATCAACTGAGAAGAGTTTATGCTGTCCTCTGTCACCACGCCTCTTTAACGGGACCTCGATTTCGTCAGGGACAAATAACACACACAGTAGATTGTGCAAGAGTAAACAGTCCACAGAACCCTTCAGCACCTTGAGGCAAGTGGTGAGCTGATGGAACATTCTTCTCACCTCCAGAGAGTGGACATGTCACACAGCGCCATCTAGCCCCAAACTAAGCAAAACTTGTACTATGGGAACCAGATAACTGATACAATACTTAGATACTTTTCGTTTGTAAATACATACATAGAATACAATATAACACCCAGACACAGAACAAACGTCGATGTTCATCACACAAATGTTTGCCTCGGGTAGGAATCGAACCCACAACCTACAGTTCAGAAGACAGATCTACTACCTACTGAGCACTGAATATTAAAAGAAACAGATAATAAATAGGTACTCACCCAAAGAGGGGTATATCAGCTTCACTTCAGGCGGGCTTGACAACGTCTGGGGTTGCTCTTTTATCTTCGTGAAGTGATGAAGGAAGTCACCCGTCAGCCATAACTGTAAAAATACCATAGACTTAGGATTTAAAACACCAAAGATTATAAAGCCCGTTGATAGCTCGTGAACATAATATCTCGTACAAACACGACTCACCTGCGCGGGCAGGAGGCGAGGTAACAAAACGAGACAAAGTCATACGATTACAATGAACAGAGCAGGATGGAACAAAAGACATTAATAGGTTCCCGTGATTTATTAGAAATTAGTGGTTGAAATACACCACTAATTTTCGTACGAGGGGAAGTTGTGTCATGATTCAGATCTTGAATATTTGCGACAAGTTTTTTTTTATTGATTGAATGACGTGACGAGCTAGTCGTTCACCTGCGGTTAAGTGACACGGCCGCCCATAACAGTTGCAGTGTCACCCGGAACTTTACAACAATAAAGTTTCGCGCGACACTGCACTGCGCACGTCATCCTGAGACATCACCCAGTTTCGTAATCAGATTACTAGACTGAGTGATCAGATCATAAAGTCTCATTTGCTCAGTAATTTCACTAGCTACAATGCCCTTCAAACCGGAACACAGTAGTGCTTGCACACTACTGCTTGGCGGCAGAATAACTGGCAAAGCGGTGGTACCTACCTAGACGAACTTTGCAGAAAAGTCCTACCACCTAGTAACTGAGATCCTTCTAACTTTGGAGTAAAATTACTAAAGAAAAAAAATGTGCAACACTGAAAATTACGATATATCTGCAGGAGCATTCCAAATCTACAAAAATTTTATTTTTATTATCAAAATTTAAAAGATATTATTTCAAAAATAATTTTCAAAGACCTTTCCAAACGTCTGGTCGAGGCAACACGTGACCAAAATGCTGGCCTCTACTTCGGCCAAAGGTTGAGCATTGCCATTCAACGTGGCAATGCTGCCAGCATATTGGGCACGTTGCCTACTGGTAGTGGTTTGTTAGATTAGGTTTTTGTTTTTATATTATTTAGCTTATTAGGGTAGTTTTGTATTATATTGTTAATTTTATAGCACTAGTGTGGTAGTAGTTTAGACTTTTGTTTGTTAAATAATTCGATCTGTGCAACAAAAAATATATATTAAAAAAAATATTATGTATAACGAAGAAACGAATAAAAGAGGCTTATAAAAATGTGCAGAACCGTCGACCTTGCGGCCGTTCGGTTCTGCAGTTCAACTTAATAACTTCACCATCAAACGTTAACGCAAGCTAGGCAAAATAACTAAAGTAGGAGTAGTAGCAAACTAGAATTAACTTAAAAGAAATCACTTTAAAACACTGCATTTAAATCATCAATTTATTAACAGAGTTTTTGCTTACAATGTTTCCCGCTCGAAAATCCGCAACAAAAGTGAGCTCCTGTCAGTTCGTTTCCCACTCCAAGCGCTCGGTCGCCGCCATATTGCCCGCCATTACTCAATGTCATTTTAGTTTGTGAAAACGTCAATGGGCGGCGCTGCGAGCGCTAGTGCGTTCCGGATCTGACAGTAGTTACCAAAGATTAGAGAATAACAATCGGCTGGTAAATCCTTATTAATATTAGGGAAATTAATTTACTAGCAATTAAAGCCAAATTACTTCGTATGAAGTTAAAAGGAAACTTACTAGAACACCACCGCAACTCGCTGGTGCAGGCTATTGCAAATCCATTAGAATATGAATGCTGACAACACTTTTCACTTGGTTCGAAATAAATCCGTAATACTTAAGCATGACAGTTTTACATACCAATAATGAATTCGACAGTTAACATAAGATAAACAAAGCTAAAGAGATTTGTTTGAATATTTTAAAGGAACTCGCTTGAGTACACAATTTGTTCCTAATTAAAATCAACCTTATTAATTGAATCGTTACTTATTTACAACGTGATTACTGGACATGATCTCAAATAAATTCACATATTTTAAAATTACTATTTTTACGGTGAATATTTTATTTTAATCAAACAGCTGATTATGCTTGCGGCGACACGGCCATTCTGACGTGCGATGCGTGCTCTGCATCGCTTTAGGTTTTCCTGAAATAGAGAAATAAATATCTTTAGGCTAGGTACTTCCACAGTAAACCTAAGCCTATGATTTAAAGAACTTTATAATTTGACTACATCTGCTCATTCCACATGACAACAGATGGTAAAATTATTCATTTAATCTTTTGACAATATCTGCTCATTCCACATGACAACAGAATAGTAATTGTAGAACAATATTTCGTAGTACTGCTCATTCCACATGACAACAGTAAAATAACGGTTAGTAAAGGTGAGGATAGGTTGGGGAGAGGTCGATGCTGTATAAAACAGAGGCTCTAAGGGATAATGGGAAAGGTCGATGCTGTGCTCTGGGCGGTCCTGTACGCCGTGGTACACAGGGGCTACATTATTCTTTCAGGATAGGAGTTTATCATAAATGTTTTGACTATTGGACTACTCCACGCGCCAATAGAACCTTACAAGGCTATGTTGATTTTGACTACTGCCGGGCTAGGATGCGCACCGCGAGATATGTCACGCGCGAGACGACATATTTCCTCGACGTAGACAAGTTTCTCGTTTACTCTAACATGCACGCCGCGACAGAGAAGTTTGTCGTTTTATGTCGCGTAGACAAACCAATATTGCCCTTTCATGACTCCTACTGTATTTTAATGTAGCAACGTAGGTTTCGTTCATTCAATTTTACGGTTTTTTACATGAACGCGACCTTAACACTGACACTGAAAATATACTCTTTGACGAAAGACAGAAACAGTTATATATAGTTGTTTCTGTCTTTCGTAAAAGAGTATTATTATACTCTTTGACAGAATCCGTCAGTTGTAAAATGAAAACAGTGAAAAAATTTTCGTAACTTTCTCTAAAAATTTGGATTTAGATTGAAAATGCTAATTGCAAGCATATAAACGTAAGTAAAGTTTGATTAAGCCTAAATATCGAGACTAGCGGGTCTGTGTGTCTGCCTGCACTCGAGTATTGAGTTAGTTCTTTTGTCACAACGGAACATTCCTTTTCCATCGTAATGATATAATATTAGTCCTATTTCATCATATGAGGCATGAGGAACACTTGTAACTAGCTGGATACAAGTACAAACCTTCTATTCAAGACTACAGTCGGATACTAGACGGCATAATATTATGCTATTGTTGCATGTAAAACTTGTACTTAATTAGCTGCACTATTTTTTCAGAATAAGTACACGGAAGCAGATAAAAGTACGTTTATCAATACCTATATTACTATAGCTCAACATCCAGTTTTCAGCTGGCACAGAATATATAATAGTACCACAGGGGAATATTGTTCACCACAAGGAGCCCGTCCACATCAGTACCTAACAATATTGCTTAGTTTATTACTTTATTTGTTCATCTAGAACACTGTAATACCTACAATTGATACCAAAATATTGTTAAACAAGACGAAAGCCTTAATATGTACCTATAAGAATTTATAAGCTATTAAATGTGATCTAAATAAAATAAGCGTTTTAATAGATAGTATATTGTAGGTATACCTATACCTACGTATGTACCTACACAGTAATGAAAATCCTGAAAGTTCTACCCATGCATCTAGCTTGAGCTTGATCCTTATACCTATACATTTTAATCATGTGACAGGTGAGTTTCAACACGGTCTGTTCGCCGTTTGCCCCCTTCCTGATTTTGTCCATTATTTGTGCCATTCATTGATAGGATAAATACCACAGAATTCGCCCTATAAGTCTATGGTAAATACCTTTATAAAATGAAACAGTAATGTGAGATACCGCCATATTTACGATCTCTTGTTTATTTCGATTTACTTACGTAACTACTGTATATCAAAATACCACTTTGCCTTTGGATTAAGCCTTCTCTACGTATCTCGACCTCAAAAATTACGACGAGATAATACTCGCGCCAATGTGTCAAATAAAGCTCAGACTATGGTGTGCATGTTAGCGGTTGTCGACAAAACTCGACAAAAGTTCCACAGATAGATAAACATTTGCATTATCTCTTCATTTGACAGAACGAGATGAGTTGCTTGCGCTGCCATGTTAGCACAGGTAGACATAAAGACATATCTCTATTTTTCACGACATAAAGAGACGACAAAATTATCTCACGGCGCGCATCCTAGCCCGGCTGGACACTCTAGGTGCCAATAGAACCTTGCAAGGCTATAATAAATTGTTTTGACTATTGGACTACTCCACGCGCCAATAGAGCCGGGTTAGTAAATTTGTTTTGACTATTGGACGACTCCACGCGCCAATAGAATGTTTACATAGAGAAAAATAGTGATATGAAAGCTTCTCACCAGGAATAACTTCCATATGACACGCAGATGACTTCTTAGTCTGCAGGCTCGTTGGCTTGGGGTTGCGCCGTTGTACCCGATGGTCCAGCTTGCTGGTCGTCTCGCGGCGACACGGCCGGCTGGGCGACTGCTCCTGGTTGTGGGGCGCGCCGTAGTTGATCGTGCGCCACCTTGCGGGGACGCCCGTGATGACCAATGACCTTTTTAACGAGGTACCGGTCGTTTTCAAGTACCCTGTGAACTTCGTAAGGCACGCTAAATTTAAGATCGAGGGAGGTCTGGTTTCTAGGGTTATTTTTAATCAGAACGAAATCGCCCCGTTGGAAATGATGAATTTTAGCACGCCCTTTATCAAACCTCTCTTTATCTTTTGCAGACATCTCGGTCATTCTTAGGTGTACATGTCGTTCTAGAGCTTCAATGTCAATGGATGTGTTATCTAAGTTTACCAAGTTCAGTAACTCTGGTGGTACACAGTTTTGACGTCTAGTCAGAAGTGTGAGTGGAGCTGCTCCTGTAGTCCTGTGAACGGTACAGTTAAGAGCAAGTTGTAGTCCTTCTAGTGCTGTATGCCAGTCTGGGGTATAATAATTTTTGATCATGATGAGACCGTTCTTCAGGGTTGCCATAACGCGCTCGACTTGTCCGTTAGCCCTACTCACCCCAGGGGCTATAGCGTGAATTTCGATGCCAAAGCTGTCACAATAGTTTCTGTACTCACCCAGAAACTCACGCCCACCATCCACAATAATTTGTCTCGGCGCACCAAAGAGATGAATTACCTGTTTTAAGGCTGCGAGAGTGCTGTGCTGGCTCTTGTCATTAGTGTAACGGAAAAGTACATACTTTGTAAATGCATCTATTGTAACGATTACGTACTCTTGCTCGTTTGCTGTGCCAAGTTTGCCAGTTATGTCCATGTGAATAACCTCAAACGGCACCTTCGGCTTCGGTATTGGGTGTAGCTGTATTTGCGTCGCTCCAGATGTTTGTTTCGATGTTCTGCACACCACGCAGTTGTCTACAAACTCACGTACGATGGTAGACATCTTATCAAAATGATACGTCTCTTTGATCTTGTGGAGTGTCTTTTCCCATCCTGGATGCTTGAGGGCTGTATGGTACGTATTAATAAGGCTCCATTGAAAGGACTTTGGTGCTACAATTAGCTTCTGTGTGCCTAGAATTTGGTCTCTCTTGACATGTTTAAGCACATTGTTTTCAAGGACATATCCAGGGACATCGTCTCCATTGTGCAGAGTTTCAATTATAGGCCGAAGCTGGCTATCGCGTCGTTGCTCGATGTTGATCCACTCTAGGTTATTCGACAGGACGTTCACTGTCAGAGGGTCTGGATTTCTGCTCAAGAAATCTGCATGCTGCATCCGCTCGCCCTTCCTGTACTCTATGTCAAAATCAAAATTTTGAAGATAGGCCCACCATCTGTGTATGCGAGGTAGTAAGTCTTGTTTGTGCTTTGAGGCTTTCAGTGCGTTACAGTCGGTAATCACTTTAAACTTGCGTCCATAGAGGAAGTGCCGAAAGTGCTTGATTGCCCGAACTACAGCCAGCGTCTCGAGTTCGTAACTGTGATAACGGCTTTCTATGTCCGTGGTGCGCATGCTGAAGTAGGCCACCACGTGCTGTCGGCCGTTAATAATCTGGACGAGTATAGCGCCAAATCCAACACTGCTCGCGTCGGTGAACAGTTCAATAGGTTCTCCTTCTTGGAATATTGTGAGCACAGGTGTGGATGTAAGGTGATGGATAATCTTTTGACGTGCCTCTTCATGAACATGAGTCCATTGCCACCCAACGCCCTGCTTAGTTAAATCATACAGAGGGACCATAGTCCGCGCGAAATCGGGAATGAAGCGGCGAAAATATCCCGCAAGACCATTGAATTGACGCACTTGCTTGACAGTGGTAGGCACGGGAGCTTTTACAAGAGCTTCTACCTTTTTGGGACTAGGACGGACCTGACCATTCTCCACTACATTGCCGAGGTACTCAATAGATCGTTTGAAAAACGAGCATTTGTCAATATTTATTGAAAAACCTGATTCGCGTAAAGCAACCAGAATCCTCTCTAGAAATACGAGCCCACTAGCGAAATCTCTGCATTTGCTTATGACGTCATCAATATAGACTTGGGCCACGCTATCGTGATGACCGTTGTTAGCACTACCTTGGTTTAGGAGGGGTCCTAGAGCGCGGTTTATGCATCTCTGATACACGGACGGGGCGTTGCACAGTCCGAATGGCATCGTGAGATATTCGTACAGCCCGTCTGGCGTGACGAAGGCAGTTTTCTCGACAGAATCAGCGGAAATGGGGATCTGGTGGAAACCAGAAGCCATATCGAGACTTGTGTAGAATAAACCGCCTGCTAATTGGTCAATCTGATCCGCAATCAGTGGAAGAGGGTAGTGGTCACGGACGGTGTTAGCATTTAGTTCTCGATAATCTACACACATTCGGTCGTCTCCGTTTTTCTTTTTAACTAATATAATCGGGCTGGAATATGGGGATCTACTTTCTCGAACAATGTTGTTATCTACTAATTCACTGACAATATCTCTAACTTTCTGGCGCTCGACTGGACTCAGTCTATAGGGCCTACGTTCGACATATTTATCGGGGTTTTTTAAGCGGATTTCTAGTTCACCTGTATTTACTCGCGATTTTGCGAAACCACGAGTAAAAATGTCGAGATACTTGTTGAGCAAAACTAGTAATTGATCAACTTCAGATTCGTCAGTCAAGTCATGATTGAGATTTTCAAACAAGGGACTGCTAGACCGCATGTGCATGACGCGGGGTTGAGATATCAAAGTCGCGCTATTCTGCGTAACAATTACACTTAGACCGGTTTCTTGCAGCAAATTTGAACCAATTAAAACGTCTGACGTCATTTCATAGTCAGGTAAGACATGGAACACGATCTCAACATTAATGTTGTCAATAACACATACTGCTGTCAAAGTACTTGTCGACACTACTGGAAAAGGACCTATTCCACGCAAGTAATTGACCACCTGTCTCCTACGCCCGGGTAGTTTATTTGCGATCGACTCGCGCATCACAGAACATTCTGCACCGCTATCGAAAACGGTGTTAATCACTTGGTCACTAACACTAATTCGCATGGTGTTCAAATTCGACTTGTTGCTTGTCACGGAATTCACGTTAGAAGTTATCTGTTTTTCTCGGCGAAAACAAGCGTCAAATGTGTGACCGGGTTTCGAACAAAATGAACAAAACTTATCAGTAGCCCTAGGCAAAGCAGTGGATGATGGTTCCCTTTCGGTAGAAGTCGGTTTTGAATTTAGATCATGCCTACTGCGACAGTTACTGTAAACATGGCCGGTCTTTTTACAAAAATTACAAAAGGGGGTATTTCGGTTATCAACGAAAAACTTTGAACGTTTATGAGGTGGCTGACCAGTGTTATGTTGAGCTTGGCGCTTAACGCGAATGGAAGATGCAACAGAGATTAATTCGGGCACTGAGGTAGCTCTGGCGTTCATTAATTCTATTCTGAGGCGTTCGTCACTAACAGTTCCTATCACCGCTTCAACAGCGTCGCTGTTGTCAAGCTTGTCCTTAGTCACACGTCTCCACAATATCCATGACTGAGATAAGAACTCCGCTATGTCCTTTGAAGGATCGTAAGAATGTTCTCTAAACCTTAAGATATCTCGCGAGTATCGACTTTCAGGTTCGAATGTAGTGATGATATTTTGACGAAGCTCTTCCCAAGTGGAAGTAGTTACTAACCAGTTATCAGCCCACATCTTGGCACGACCTTTCAATAAGCTAGTTACTTTCATGCGCATATCATAGTCACTGAGCTGATAAGTGTTCTTAGCCGTAGAAATATGATCACACCACTCACGGACCCCAACGGTACCATCCGGGTCATAAGAAGGTAGAAACACTTCAGTAATTTTAATCTTATCGCCCAATTGCTGTTGCTGAACTAGTCGATCACTCATACTTTGCATCATAGTCATCATATGTAAGAAAAATTCAGGTGGTACGTTACCCGCCTGTACTGGCAGCGGCGGCAAACCCGTGGGTGCGCTTGTAGAAGGCTCGCTGGGTGGCGGCGTCCGCGTCGGTGCGCTGGCTCCATCAGGCTCGTGCGCGATGCTCGCGCTCGGCGTTGATGCGCACGGCGTTGGCGCATTCGGCTCTGGTGCACTCATGGTCTGTCCTTCGATGCACTGATGTAGGTAGTCAGGAAATCTGAAAGAATTTTATGACCAGCAAGCAGTAAAGGGATCGCTGTTGTGGAATGCGATCCCACTTCTGATAACGAAGAAACGAATAAAAGAGGCTTATAAAAATGTGCAGAACCGTCGACCTTGCGGCCGTTCGGTTCTGCAGTTCAACTTAATAACTTCACCATCAAACGTTAACGCAAGCTAGGCAAAATAACTAAAGTAGGAGTAGTAGCAAACTAGAATTAACTTAAAAGAAATCACTTTAAAACACTGCATTTAAATCATCAATTTATTAACAGAGTTTTTGCTTACAATGTTTCCCGCTCGAAAATCCGCAACAAAAGTGAGCTCCTGTCAGTTCGTTTCCCACTCCAAGCGCTCGGTCGCCGCCATATTGCCCGCCATTACTCAATGTCATTTTAGTTTGTGAAAACGTCAATGGGCGGCGCTGCGAGCGCTAGTGCGTTCCGGATCTGACAGTAGTTACCAAAGATTAGAGAATAACAATCGGCTGGTAAATCCTTATTAATATTAGGGAAATTAATTTACTAGCAATTAAAGCCAAATTACTTCGTATGAAGTTAAAAGGAAACTTACTAGAACACCACCGCAACTCGCTGGTGCAGGCTATTGCAAATCCATTAGAATATGAATGCTGACAACACTTTTCACTTGGTTCGAAATAAATCCGTAATACTTAAGCATGACAGTTTTACATACCAATAATGAATTCGACAGTTAACATAAGATAAACAAAGCTAAAGAGATTTGTTTGAATATTTTAAAGGAACTCGCTTGAGTACACAATTTGTTCCTAATTAAAATCAACCTTATTAATTGAATCGTTACTTATTTACAACGTGATTACTGGACATGATCTCAAATAAATTCACATATTTTAAAATTACTATTTTTACGGTGAATATTTTATTTTAATCAAACAGCTGATTATGCTTGCGGCGACATGTAATTTATGATATACTAGCAGCGTCCCGCGGTTTCACCCGCGTTCCTACAGGAACCGTTCCCGTTTTTAGGATAAAAAGTAGCCTATGTTTTAATCCAGGGTATAAGCTACCTCCATACCAAATTTCATCCAAATCCGTCCAGCTGTTAGAGCGTGAAAGAATAACAAACATACACACATACACACAAACTTTCGCCTTTATAATATTAGTGTGATTAGTGTGATGTTCCCAAAATGCTCTTCGTTGTGAAGTAGATTCAAATCAAATCAAATTGTTTATTTGCCAAAATACAAGTGTAGTAGGTCTTAAAATAAGTTTTTGCTTATTGTATTTAGTCTGTAAGCAGACGTGCAATTGTGCTAGTACTCGCCCAACATAAGACATCCGCCATTATTTCACTGTCTCTTTTCCTCTCGGGCAGTGTGTGATCGATTTGTACTTCTCGCTCCCACGCTTCATGAGTATTTCGAGAGTAACAAAGATATCCTAGGTCTGTGGTTCAAACTCATATATCGTAATAAGCTTGCTATATTTGACATTAAACACTGTCACACTAATATTATAAAGGCGAAAGTTTGTCTGTATGTGTGTATGTGTGTATCTTTGTTACTCCTTCACGCTCTAACGGCTGGACAGATTTGGATGAAATTTAGAATAGAGATAGTTTATATACTGGATTAAAACATAGGATACTTTTTATCCCGGAAAATTAACCCCTTCCCGTAGGAAGGCCCTATAAACTCAACTTCGTAAATAGTAAATGAATTTAAGTGAAGTAAAGACTGTATCATGTACTAACGGCCAAAAAATACTACCCTGGAAACATAAATAGATCCTGTGGGATAAAGTTCTCTCTTAGTTTCGACATAATGCAATTAAAATGGTCAAAATTTAGGTAAATCACAGGCTGCAGCATTTGGTACTAAAAATGAAATACTTTCCATTCTGGATAAATACATGGTTCCTGTAGGATAGCATTATAACATAAAATCCAATTCTTACACTAATTTGCATGATAATAAGGGCAATATACGATCTAAAAAAAACAAAATACTTTCTACCCCGGAAAGAAAATGTTTCCTGTGGGATACCATTATTAGGTACTAAGCGGCGTGAGTTTGTAGCAAAGGTGACCTGCGGTAAAAGTTGGCGTTTTTTTTTTCGAGGGTGCTCTGTTCGCTGGGCCGCAAGCGGCCCGCGAGAGTGAGTTTGTAGCGAAGGTGACCTGTGATAAAAGTTGGCGTTTTTTTTTGCGAGGGTGTTCTGTTTGCTAGGCCCGGATAATCCTTATCACACTTCACATCACATCACATCACACTCACACTATATAATATATAATATAATATAAATATAATTTTTTTTTTAACGGGCAAATTGCCTTTATTACTCAAGCTAACTACTACAATAATAAAAACTAAACTAAACTAAACTAAACTAAGCTAAACTAAACTAAACTAGCTACACTACCTACTACAAAGAACACTTATGGACTGTATACTAGCCGCGATGGCCTATAGACAGTTCAAGTGCTCCAGCCCACTACCGGTAGGTAGCGTTCCCAACATGCTGGCCGCATTGCCACGTTGAATTGCAATGCTGATGCGTTGGGCCAAATAAGTGCCAGCATTTTGGTCACGCGTCGCATCGACCAGGCGCTCTGATAGACTTTGGAAAACGCGATGAGCTCCCGGTCCCCACGGACCCAGGGTCTCAACACCAAACGGCTCAAATATGTAACCGCTACCGAGATTACTATATTTGCGCCGTTTTAGCTGCTCAGCAGAATTAGCCGCGGCGCCGGCCCTAAATATAATTATATATATATATATATAATAGAGATAGCTTATATACTGGATTAACACATAGGATACTTTTCATCCCGGAAGATTAACCCGTTCCCGCAGGAAAGCTTTACAAACTTAACATCATCAATGAGTTTTCATTATACCTTTATATATTAATTTAAATTTCAATAATTATGTCTGTAGCTGACGGTCAACATATATCATCCCGGACACTTAAATAGATCCCGTGGGATAGCATAATCACAGAACTTCGACATTACGCAACTAAAATGGACGAAAATCACAGTAATATTATAAAAGCGAAAGTTTCTGTGTGGGGGGGGGGGGGGGGGGGGAAGTAACCTGTTCCTGTAGGAAAGCATGTAAATCTCAAATTCAAAAATTTCGTTAATTAAAGGCTATACAAGGTGACCTTGAATTGATATGTTATCCCGAAAGGGGGAAATCTACACCCCAAGGTAGACAATGTTTCTTCTACGACTTTACTAAATTAATAGTTTTTCATTGAAGAAATGCCATGTAAAGTTGCGTTCAAAATAGCCTTAGCGCAGCTGGTTGGTTAAACTTCGTCCTTGACCGCGTGCACATAAATGGGTTAAACGACCTGTGTTTAGAACATGCGTTTCATTCAACAAAAATAACTAGATGTTAATAATTGCAATTACTAAATACTAATAAAAAATAATAATAATGATTGTTAATAATTATTTTTATTGTAATTGTAATTGTTTTGTTAATTGTTTTGATTTTTTTTTGATGGCAAGTGATGACGCGCCTACATATCCTGTAGAGTTTTTAAATTCTTTGGAGCTGTCGGGGGTGCCATTCCACAAATTGGACCTGAAGGTCGGTGTACCTGTTATATTGATGCGTAACTTAGATGCACCTAGGTTGTGTAATGGTACCAGGTTACGCATCATAGAGCTGAGAAGGTACATCGTGCAAGCCACCATTCTTACTGGCAGAGCCAAAGGAGAGACGGTATTGATACCTAGAATCCCTATCATTCCGACTAATTTGCCCTTTCAGTTTAAGAGCTTGCAATTTCCCCTAAAGGTGGCCTTCTCTATTACGATTAATAAAAGCCAGGGACAAACTCTGAAGGTAGCAGGCTTACACCTGAGCTCTCCCTGCTTTTCCCACGGTCAGCTCTACGTAGGCTGCTCGCGAGTATCGAGAGCCAGAAATCTCTTTGTTTACGCAGAAGACAACAAGTCCCGAAATATAGTCTACAGGGACGTACTACAATAAAAATATATATGGCTTTAATCGACTTCCAGAAACCACATATCAACCACTCCACCGACTCCACTCATCAAAGTTCGCTTTCGCTCGATAATTTTGCACTGCTGCAATAAAACTCTGCCTTTGAACATTTCAAAGTTATTCTGCGCTATCTCTACAATGATAATCCCTAATACAAACCGGTTTTTGCTATTACTTTACCGAAACCCAAATACCCAAACCTACCACCCAAATATTGTTCTCCACATGCAAAAAATCAGTTTCCACGCGGGCGAAGCCGCGGGGCGCAGCTAGTAATTTTATATCTTCAGAACAATTACGTCATAGCACGTTTTTTGACGGGGACTCTATAGCGTTTTGTATAAAGTTGAAAATCGCAGATCATAATATGATGTCGGAGTGCGTCTGCGCATGAAAATGTGTTAATTTTGCAGATTACCTGAAATATGGATATCAAATAAATATTTCAACTGGTCATTCCTTTAGAACACCAGTGTTGCTATTTATTCTGAGAAAAAGTATATTTTTTTGTTTTCGCTGAAAATTTGGGGAACCATGTTCATAAAGTATTTTCTTTGGGGGCATTAGAACGATTTTATTTTTAAAAAAAAACTAAAGTATTTCATTTTTTATGTAAAATAATGACGTGACGAGCCAGTCGTTCGCCTGGTGTTAAGCGACACGGCCGCCCATAACAGATTACAGTGTCACTCGGAACTCCAAATTAAAGTTTCACATGACACTGCGCACGTCGTCCTGAGACATCACTCAGTTAAGTTTTGTTTGGTTATTTCTGTCTTTTGTTTTTGTATGGAAATCGGAGCGGACTTAGTCTGACTTATCAGTAAGGTCGCTGGTTTTCCGTATATTCCACACAGTGCACTTTCTTCAATATTACGTTCGTCGAGAGAAATTTGGGCCAATCAGCTGATCGACCCTAACGCCTCCGTTATGTGGTATAGAGGTGTTGCGCGCGCGGTGTCTCACGAGCGATGCACCTTGACTCTTGGCCGCCGGTGGCAGGGGCGGGTGCGGGGGGAGAGGCGGGCGCGGGGGAGGGGCGGGCTCGGGAGAGGGGTGGGTGCGGGGGGAGGGGCGGGTGCGGGGGAGGGGCGGGTGCGGGGGGAGGGGCGGGTGCGGGGGGAGGGGCGGGCGCAGGAGAGGGGCGGGCGCGGGAGAGGGGCGGGTGCGGGGGGAGGGGCGGGTGCGGGGGAGGGGCGGGCGCGGGGGGAGGGGCGGGTGCGGGGGGAGGGGCGGGCGCAGGAGAGGGGCGGGCGCGGGAGAGGGGCGGGTGCGGGGGGAGGGGCGGGTGCGGGGGAGGGGCGGGCGCGGGGGGAGGGGCGGGTGCGGGGGAGGGGCGGGCGCGGGGGGAGGGGCGGGTGCGGGGGAGGGGCGGGTGCGGGGGGAGGGGCGGGTGCGGGGGAGGGGCGGGCGCGGGAGAGGGGCGGGTGCGGGGGGAGGGGCGGGTGCGGGGGAGGGGCGGGTGCGGGGGAGGGGCGGGTGCGGGGGAGGGGCGGGCGCGGGGGGAGGGGCGGGTGCGGGGGAGGGGCGGGCGCGGGGGGAGGGGCGGGTGCGGGGGAGGGGCGGGCGCGGGGGGAGGGGCGGGTGCGGGAGGAAGGAACTTGAATGCGTGAGTATGTGTGAGTGAAGTGTATGCGTGTACACGTACGTGTTTCCGTGTTATAAAATAAATTAAATACTGAAATATTTGGCGCAGACAGTTTTATTTTGTATTTACAAAATATTTTTGTATGATCATTTTACACGTTACGTAAATGACGGCAAAAAGTGCTTTTAGTTGATTTTGGGCTTACACCGCGCCTTAAATTTAGTATTTTAAGTAATCCAACCATCCCTATGATAAGCGTCCAAAGTGGCGTTTTCGGAGGGAGACCTATGATCAGCGGTGGACGTCTTCAAGCTGTTGATGGTACTCACATTGGCTTGGTTTCCATAGCTGCCGATACTTGAAGCTTGAGCGAGGAGAGGCCAGCGCCTATTCTCTGAAAGCACAATAAAAAGGCCGCTGTAACTAGTGAAATTACTGGGCAAATGAGACTTTATAACCTAGATCATAATCTAGATATAGGTATACAATATGCAATATTTACTAACTGACAGTTTTTTTTCCTTATATTTTGGTTCCACACATGGTGTATTTAGCCAGTGTGAAGTATTGTAATTTTGAATTAATGAAATAAAAAAATGAATAAAATTATAAAAATATATATATTAATATTTTTTTTTTTTTTTTTATAATGGAATATTTGATTTTTTTATCAAATCAAATCAAATCAAATCAAAACGTTTATTCGCTAAAATACATGTATAGTAGATGTTACAGCAAGTTTTGTTCATGTATTTAGTCTGCAAGCAGACGTGCAAATTTTATTTAATAACTAATTACAATTTTTATTATTTATAATTTATAAGTAAACATTGGTACAAAATTCATTATAATCCTTAACACTATAAAAACAGTTGCATTGAAGCCAGTCAGTCAAACATTTCTTAAACTTGTTACCCTCTAATATCTTTATGTCATTTGGAATATTATTGTAAATGGTTATGCACATATTATATACGTTTCTCTTATACAAGTCTTTTCGAGCAGGAGGTTGATATAATAAGTTAGCAAACTTAGTCCTTTTTTGGCGGATCATAACTTCCCCATGCTTCTTAAAAAACTCAGGGTGTTCTTTCGTAAAAATACAAATTTCTCTAATGTACAATTTATTATTATTCATGTATTATAGTCATATATTAAGTCATGTCTTAGTCACAGTCAGTCAGGGTAGTCTAAGTCAGGTAGTCATAGTCCAGTCTAAGTGATGCCCCAGTAAAGTGGTGGCAACTTTACTAGAACCTTCTATGGAATTTTGGAAGCAACACGAAAAACCACGTTTCACCACATTATACCACTTGCCCACACTCATGCTCGTAATTCAGTACTTAATGCGTAAAACACCACCAATTTTAAACATTAACACTGGAATAAGCATAAGTTTTGTAAAATAATACAATGCAACGCAACGTGAACTTTTCCGCGTTCCCACCAAAAACCCCCATGCAATGTTTACTGTAAACATTGCATGGGGGTTTTTGGTGGGAATGTTTACTGTAAACATTGCATGGGGGTTTTTGGTGGGAATGTTTACTGTAAACATTGCATGGGGGTTTTTGGTGGGAATGTTTACTGTAAACATTGCATGGGGGTTTTTGGTGGGAATGTTTACTGTAAACATTGCATGGGGGTTTTTGGTGGGAATGTTTACTGTAAACATTGCATGGGGGTTTTTGGTGGGAATATGTGAACTGTTCAAAGCCTGCAAGGGGATAAAGATACTTACTATGGTTGTCTATTACCTGAACTTTACTAGGTGGTAGGACTTTTCTGCAAAGTTCGTCTAGGTAGGTACCACCGCTTTGCCAGTTATTCTGCCGCCAAGCAGTAGTGTGCAAGCACTACTGTGTTCCGGTTTGAAGGGCATTGTAGCTAGTGACATTACTGGGCATATGAGACTTTATGATCTGATCACTCAGTCTAGTAATCTGATTACTAGACTGTGTGATGTCTCAGGATGACGTGCGCAGTGCAGTGTCACGCGAAACTTTATTGTTTTAAAATTCTGAGTGACACTGCAACTGTTATGGGCAGCCGTGTCACTTAACACCAGGTGAACGACTAGCTCGTCACGTCATTCAATCGCATAAAAAAAAAAAAAAAAGAACTAATAAGAATTCAACATATCATCAAAACTCTTAGAATGGAAAATCTAAAATATTGTAACTCACTACTAGATGTCATTGAAGAAAACCTAAATAAACGATTTAAAAAGTTTTTGCAGTTTGAACCTGCAGCAAATGATGCAATACTGGCTTCAGTGTCACATCCATTCTTTAAAATGAAATGGGTACCAAAAGTGCGGAAAGAATATGTAAAAGAACTTATCCTGACTGAAACACGGAAAATTAATCGATCTGGAAAGCAAAACTTGGGGGCATTAAACAATAATAGAGATGATATTAAAAAAAAGTCAAAAGATGAATATTACATGTTCTTAGAAGACTCTGACTCCTCTATTGCAAGTAGTGAAAACACAGCATCTAATGGCAGCACCGCTGACTTAGAAACACTGCAATACCTTAATAATAAAGATACCAGCCTGAAGACCTGAGAAATGATTATCCTACAATAAAAAAAGTATTTTTTAAATACAACACTTGTTTGCCAAGTTCTGCCCCTGTGGAGCGACTCTTCTCTTTTGGGGGTATGATAATGAGGCCTCATCGAAGAAAAATGAGTGATAAAATGTTTGAAGAACTGGTTTTACTTAAGTCACAATTAAAGCCTTAAAAATATAATACATATTGTGTGACATTTTCGCGATCAACACAATCTATTCATGTGAATAATTAAGCTCAACAAAAAGTTTCCATTCAAAAAGTATTTGTATCTTTAAAAAGTATTTAGAAGATACGTATCTTGTATCTAGTATCTCAGATACAATTTCCAAAAGTATCTTGTATCTGGTATCTCAGATACTTATTTTAAAAGTTTCTTGTATTTTGTACTCAGATACTTAGTATAGGGTATCTTGTACATCTCTGTGTTTACTAACATTGCACTGACAGTTGAATCAGCTGATTTCTAGGGTTGTCGCCACGAAATGGTTGAGCGATATCAGAATTACGATGATTTTGCCTATAAGCTCTATCAGATATGTCACAATTTGAAATAGTTACGTCATGGGGTCTCATCAGGAACAAAGAAAAAATAGCCCGAATGTAAAAAAAATGTAATGATCGTGTCGTGAGCGTTACTAGTTTATTGGCCAGTGTATTCGTTTGGCCCAATACCTCGCCAATACGCAGTAGATGTCGTTCGCTAATCTTGCGTTACGCAGAAATAAAATTATTCGTAAAACAGCCCGAATTATTCCTTTCTATGGGACGAGGTATCTGCATTAGTATATAATATAATCTGTGGTTGCGTCAATGCTATGAAAAATCTGACTACTTGAATTTAAAAATCTTCAATAGGTGATCAAAACCTATTCACCGGTATGTATATTAAATATTGTATATCTTTATCAGATGTTATATATTTTGCAACTTTATTGTACTTATTATGAATATTTTATTATATCTTATTACTTTAGTTTTTTACAATAATTTTAATTTTATTTTCTTCAATCACTTTAATCTTGTATAATAATTTAACTTCTTTCTTTAATCACTTTGTTCCATTTCACCTATGTATATTTTAGGTAAATATGAATGATGGTGTTTTACATGTCATCTTCCCCTAGCATTCAATTTGTTTAAACTATTAAATAATCTGAGAATAGTGTTGTGGGCTGCATTTTTAATAAGTTACTTTACTACTTTTATATTTTAGCTTAATATTCATATTGTATGCTGTTTTCTATTCCTAATAAAGAAAAGAAAAATAAAATAAAAACGAAGATTAAAATCACCAGAGATTTATCAGTGCCAACCATAATGAATCTCAGTGTTGACGTCCTGGGTAGGAAACAATTGGTTACTTTTTGACTATGATCCGTCGCCCCTAGCAACCAAGAGGTTCTCCATGAAGCTGGTATGAAAACTTTTTCATGGGCGAGTACGCCACAGCCTAAAATGTTTGTAATCCCTGCCATCAGCTGATTCTACTGTCAGTGCAATGTTAGTAAATATTGCATCTTGAATTTGGGTGATAGGTTTTACTAGGTGGAATGACTTTTCTGCAAAGTTCGTCTAGGTAGGTACCACCGCTTTGCCAGTTATTCTGCCGCCAAGCAGTAGTGTGCAAGCACTACTGTGTTCCGGTTTGAAGGGCATTGTAGCTAGTGAAATTACTGGGCAAATGAGACTATGATCTGATTGAACAGTCTAGATTGTGTGATGTCTCAGGATGACGTGCGCAGTGCACAGTGTCACGCGAAACTTTAATTTAGAGTTCCGAGTGACACTGCAACTGTTATGAGTAGCCATGTCGCCTAACATCAGGCAAACGACTAGCTCGTCACGTCATTCATTAATATAAAAAAAGTTAAAAACTGTCAGAAAATACATTATTAATTAAAATTATTTTAATATACTTGTATGACATACTTTTTTCAGTTATTTTGATTTAAAAAAAAAAACAAATTGCTGAACCGATTTTGATCAAAATTACTACAAGTATAAAAATATAAACAATCTACAATCTAAACGTATATGATTTCAATAAATATATCCAAATTTCTTTATAAATGACGGAGATCTAAGTTAAAAAACATTTAAAAAAAAACCGAATTGATGACCTCCCGTTTTTGAAGTTGGTTAATGAAAATATTTATTCAGTACTAACCGTTGGCCGGTATAGCGCAGTGCTGTCTCAGCAGAGTCCCAACTCGAGTCATGCCCCAATCCATGTCGAAATGGGACCCGGGGACCGACGCCACCAGAAAAACGCTGTCAATTAAATAAATCTACACCATCTACACCACTATTATAAAGAGTAAAGATTTGTATTTTTGTGTGTATGTTTGTAATGAATAAACTCAAAAACTACTGTGCCGATTTCAAAAATTATTTCACCATTGGAAAGCTACATTCACCCTGAGTAACATAGGCTACACCACTACACGTGCGAAGCCGGGGCGAGCCGCTAGTCACATCACATCACACTAATATTATAAAGGCGAAAGTTTGTGCGTATGTGTGTATGTGTGTATGTTTGTTACTCTTTCACGCTCTAACAGCTGGATGGATTTAGATGAAATTTGGTATGGAGGTAGCTTATACCCTAGATTAAAACATAGGCTACTTTTTATCCCGGAAACGGGAACGGTTCCTGTAGGAACGCGGGTGAAACCGCGGGGCGCTGCTAGTAATAAATAAACTTCAAACACACACTCCAAAATGTCTCCTGATGGAAAACGACGACGCGGTCTACGATGGTACATGCTTGCCTAGAAGATACCTATTCATTTGCGACTTGTAGAGTTTCAGATCCTAGAGAAATCATAAACAATAATAATAAATAAATAAACATGTGTGGACATGTCACACAGCGCCACCTAGCCCCAAACTAAGCAAAACTTGTACTATGGGAACCAGATAACGGATACAATACTTAGATACCTTTTGTTTGTAAATACATACATAGAATACAATATAACATTCAGACACAGAACAAACATCGATGTTCATCACGCAAATGTTTGTCCCGGATGGGAATCGAACCCACGACCTACAGTTCAGAAGGCAGAGCTACTACCAACTGAGCTAACAGGACAGTCAATGTGCGTACTTAAGGTGGAACGTTTTACTCAGTGCGGCAAATTAAAATTTTCTTGCGTTTTTTGCCAATCATAGATTAATAACTCAACGTGATTACATGGAAACTGATTTTGCGCAAATAAATAGAATGTATCAATAAATTACGAATAAAAGTATCACCTAGATATCATTGGTTTAGCGATAAATGGCAATAGACTGAAAAGCCAAGACGAAAATGGTTTATTGCCATTTGTTGCTAAACCAATGATGACCATCAATGGTTATTTGTCAGACAAAAAGCTTGGCCTGATTGCCCCAAGCTCAATGCTATGTAATCTTAGGTACCGTGTCTATCGCTTGGCTATACCTATAATCTTTATTTTCTACATGTATTTTTCATGTTAAGATCATTCTAATATTCCTCTTGCACTGGTGTGAAATAGGTACCTACCTACTTTGTAGTATGTTTCATTATGTTGTCTCAATTGTAACAAATTAACAAACAAACAAACAAACAACACAACAAACAAAAACAAACAAACAAAACACAAAAACACAACAACAACAACAACAAACAAATAACAAAAACAACAACAATAACACACAACATGTTACGTTACCGCGTGACGTTACCCGCCACATAGCAGTACAGGCATCACCTGAACAATGCGCTGATGCTGCATATGGCATTTTATGTCGTTTTAGGTATACTTTGCTTTATATAAGTACTCCGGTTCCGACCTTGGAGCCGGAAGCACCACCCTAGATTGTAGGAATATTAGAATACTACATCATGTAATATTTTATATTCAAATTATAGATTAAAATAGTTATAGAATCCATATTGGTTTCTCTTCTGCAGCCTCCGTAACTAACACAACAACAAACAACAAATAACAAACAAACACAAACAAACAACAAATAAACAACAAATTGTAACAAATTAACAAATTTAAAAAAACGGAACAAAAAATGACACTATAAAGTTTCTTGTAGCTTCTTCTTTGCAGATGTAATCGAAGCTACGGTTCGGAGTTTTCTATTCTACATTGTGCCGGATTGCTTGCACCTGTACTGAGAAAGAGAACTTTTTTTTCTTCAAACTCGTATTGTATTAGGCTTGTTATAATTATTTTATTTTGACATTTTTAACATTAAGCACTGTGATTTTGTTTAGTTACGCTTGCTTAATATGTACAATAATTTAATTTTTATTATTTATAAGTACATTATCCAGTTTTGACTTGTAAAAGTGCTAAAAATAGCCTAATAAAGAATTTGAGTTTGAGTGAGTTTGAGTTTGAGTGAGTTTGAGTTTGAATGATATCTAGTTGATACTTTTGATTGTTATTTGTTGATACATTCTATTTATTTGCGCTAAATCAGTTATCATGTAATCACGTAATTAAGCTATGGTTGGCGAAAAACGCAAGAAAATTTGAATTTGCCGCGCTGAGTAAAACGTTCCACTTTAAGAGCTGTCCAACTTTAGTGCAGACGGGCATAAGAATACTTACTTAATATGCGAAAAGTCGCATCTTTTCACTCTTTCGACGTAGTAAGATAATGCTGGTGAGTGGTAGTGAGAGAGGTAACGTAGTAGTGCGCGCTTGAACATAGTGGGGGATTCCCCATCGTGGGGCATCGCTGTCGCTGGCAACTCTGGACAACGAGGGCTGAACCAGAGGCTGGAAGAAAAATTAATAATCTAATTTAATAAAACAATCATTTTTCATCCTACCCATTACAATTCAAAATCTAACCGCAGGGGCTCCAACCGGAACAGAAAATGATTGAGGGATCAACCAGGAATTTTATTTGAACAGCACGGGATCGTTTTGAGGTATGAAACCGGAATAGCCCATATAACATGACAATATTATAAAGAGGAACGATTTGATTGTTTGTTTGCATTGAATAGGCTCCGAAACTACTGAACCGATTTGAAAAATTCTTTCACTGTTGGGAAGCTACACTATCCCCGGGTGACATAGGCTATATTATATTTTCAAAAAATTAGGGATCCTTACTAAAACTCCATTAATGTAACTCAAGGTGTTAAAAAATTACCTAAAATATTCTTTATTACATCGCGTGCGCTGCGAAAACTATTACACCCGCGCGAAGCCGGGGCGACTCGCTAGTGAGAAATAAATACGTGTGTACATTTCACACAGCGCCATCTAGCCCCAAACTAAGCATAGCTTGTACTATGGGAACCAGATAACTGATACAATACTTAGATACTTTTTGTTTGTAAATACATACATAGAATACAATGTAACACCCAGACACAGAACAAACATCTATGATCATCACACAAATGTTTGTCCCGAGTGGGCATCGAACCCACAACCTACAGTTCAGAAGGCAGAGCTACTACCAACTGAGCTAACAGGCAAATCACTCTGTGAGTCTCCGCAGTACCTATTCGAAAAAGGCGAGGAATTCCTCGATGAGTGCGCCTAAAATGGGTCATTTTGGTGCACTTAATGACAGTGGCAAAATGACTTTTCATAGAGAGGGATGAAAACCAGAGTGTGCCACATCAACAGCCAGAAGACGTCCACTGCTGTACATACGCCTCCCCATAAAACGCCACTTTGGACACTTATCATTTTTTTTATGAGAATGAATGACGTGACGAGCTAGTCGTTCACCTGGTGTTAAGCGACGCGGCCGCCCATAACAGATTGCAGTGTCACTCGGAACTCCAAACTAAAGTTTCGTGTGACACTGCGCACTGCGCACGCCATCCTGAGACATCACACAGTCTAGTAATCAGATTACAAGACTGTGATCAGATCATAAAGTCTCATTTGCCCAGTAATTTCACTAGCTACAATGCCCTTCAAACCGGAACACAGTAGTGCTTGCACACTACAGCTTGGCGGCAGAATAACTGGCAAAGCGGTGGTACCTACCTAGACGAACTTTGCAGAAAAGTCCTACTACCTAGCATTAAGCGGTTGCCATGATCACCACGCTTGGCCGGCGGCTTAGTGATCGCAGATTTTAATGTACCTCAGAGAATGCTGCTGCCCATTCCCTGGATATTCCCTTAGCCGGCTCTTACGGTACCCACGGAAGAGATGGGGTGGTCCTACTCGCAAACAAAATAAATTAATAAATATTTATTATCTTATTATCGGTTTTCAATCAGTGTGTGTTGCCAGTGATGACTTATGGAACTGAGACGTGGTCTCTTACTGTTGGCCTCATTAGTAAGCTCAAAGTCGCGCAGCGAGCTATGGAGAGAGCTATGCTCGGTGTTTCCCTGCGAGATAAGCTCCGGAATGAGGAGATCCGCAGGAGAACTAAATTGACCGATATAGCTCTTAGAATTAGCAAGTTGTTCAGGCAATGGGCAGGCCACATCGCTCGTAGAACTGACAACCGATGGGGAAGAAAGGTTCCCGAGTGGCGACCACGAACCGGAAAACGCAGCGTAGGCCACTAGGTGGACTAACTATCTGGTGAAACCCGCGGGGAGCTGATGGATGCAGGAGGCGAGCAGCCGCTCAAGGTGGCGCGCTCTGGGGGAGGTCTATGTTCAGCAGTGGACATCTTCAGGCTGATGATGATGATGATGATCTTATTACTCACCCCTGAGTCCTATTCTCCCAGTCATCGATGTATAGATTCGCTGTGGACACGACGACACGAAGGGAACCGTCTTCATAGCATAACACCATAACTTTACTGCAACATTAGTTAAATATTTATTATAATAGAACGCGAAAGTTCAATGAAAATAAATAAAATGACTTAAAATGAAATGACTATATCATCATCATCCTCAATGCCTTTCCCCATTTGTTATTGGGCTCGGCTCCCAATCTAACCTGTAGCGGCGAGCTACCAGAATTACACGAGCGACTGCCATCTGACCTCGCAACCCATAAGGGACCAGTAACAGGGATGGTTAGACCAGGCGTCAGATTCTATCAGGCGTCTGGCTACCCGTAACGATTGCCATAGATGTTCTTATGACAACCGGGACCGACGGCTTAACGTGCTCTCCGAGGCACGGAGCGATGGCATCGGAAACTGCACATAACTTACTAGATAAGTCATTGGTGCAGGTCCGAGGATCGAACCCGGTGCCGTAAGATTGCGAAGCGCATATGCTACCGCTCGGCCACTATCGCCATAATGAAATGACTAAATATAAAGTGAAATTTATTCCTGTCCTGCTATTAAAAATTAACAAGTTAACGTTATTTTCATAAAGTAGGTTAAAAGTGAATGCAATAATTGAAAAAAAAAATGAATTAAATCGGTAAAGAAATCACGGAGTATAAACCTTTTAAAGTTTCTGGAGGGGGCATCGCCTGCCCCTTTCTCGCAAAACAGGAGATTCAATCAATCAATCAATCAATCAATTCAATTTATTTGCCTGAACATGGGTACATACAAAGATGATAAATAACAATAATTAAGCTCTCCACATTCTACCGAAATGGCATGCAAAAAATATTTAAAACATAAAATATGGCAAGTGTCAAGTAAATAACATTTAAACAATCACAACTAAGAACCAAAAAATAAAATAATAAAAACATTATCTTTAAGCACCTATCTACAAAAAATGTCAAGTAAAACAAAATATAAAGTCATTAATAATAATCAAATATCCCCAAAATTATATGTATTGTAATTAAATTTTTTTGTCAGTTAAATATTCGTTAATTGTATAATAGGCTCTCGTCACTAAAAAGTTAAACAATTTATTTTTAAATATTGCCATACTATCTGAATTCATTATTGGCTTTGGCAAACGGTTGTATATTCTTGGCGCCATACTGAATACGCTTTTGTCAAATAGTGCTGTTCTGTGAGACGGCATGCAAATTTTTTTGTTATGTCTTAAACTTCTAAGGAAATCATGCATCCGCAAGTTATTTCTTGTGAATAACGCCACTTCATAAATATATAGGCATGGAACAGTCAGGATTTTCAATTTAATAAAATGTGGCTTGCAGGAGTCCGTAACTTGTAAATGGCAGACAGACCTTATGCATTTCTTTTGTGCTTTAAATATGGTTTCCCTCTCCGAACAGTTACCCCAAAACATAATTCCGTAACGAAGGGTCGACGTAACGTATGCATGGTACGATGTGAGCACCACTGATTGGCTTACAACCTTTGACAGCATATATAAGGCGTATGAAAAACTACTAAGCTTCGAACAAATAATCTCAGCATGTAACTTCCAATTAAGATTTGAGTCTATGTTTAGCCCTAAAAATTTGGTATTTGAAATATCATTGACAAGCTTATCCCCATAATTAATTTTAAATGTCAATTTTTTATTCTTATTAAATGTCATAATATTAGTTTTATCCAAATTTATTTTTAAATTGTTAGATGTCAGCCAATTCACAATAGCGCACAAAGATGAATTTATTTCGTGTTCGAGAGGCTTCTTAATATCTCCTACAAAGACCACTGTGCTATCATCAGCAAAAAGAACCATGGGGTGGTCGATGGCTCTGGGCAAATCATTTATATATGCTATAAAAAGCAGTGGCCCTAAGACGCTTCCTTGTGGAACACCATGTCTAACGAGACCTATGTCAGAAACGTGTGTTTTCTCAGTTTTTGAGTAAGGGCAGATCTTGGTGATTTGAGTCTGTTGAAATCTGTTATTAAGGTAGGATCCTATAAGGTTTAATACATTACCTCTCACTCCATATATTTCAAGCTTCCTAATTAGCACTTCATGGTCAACATAGTCAAATGCTTTAGTTAAATCCATATACATAGCACACACTGGTAATTTTTTATCGCAGCTAGACATTACAATTTTTAAAAATTTATATATTGCTAAATTAATGGACATGTTTTTACGGAAACCCACTTGCTCATCGGTTAAAATCTTATACTTTTCAAAATAAGAATGTAAACTCGCGTGAATATATTTTTCAAATATTTTTGAGAATACCGGGACTAATGCTACTGGCCTATAATTGTTCATGTTGTCCCTATCCAATTTTTTAAAAAGGGGTTTAACTATGGTTAATTTAAGCTTATCAGGAAAAGTACCACAGTCAATGCACAAATTATTTATGTGACTAAGTACAGGAGATATGACAAAAGCTACATGCTTAATTACTTTTGTGTTAATCTCATCAAATCCAGTGCTCTCCGTATTCTTTAGAGATTGAATGATCTGGAGAATATCATGAGGTGTCGAAGGGTTCATAAACATTGAGTTGTGTTTATCCCATTTTATAGTTACAGAATGCTGCATTATACCATTACTTGGTTGAACTTGATTTGCATAAAATTTGTTAAATGCTTGTGCTATGTCTTTAGGATTAGTCAAAAGAGTATTATTAATTTTTATTTGCTTGATATCAATCTTAGGGGGTTTACATTTTGAATTATTAATGAGATTCCAAGTTGCCTTCGATTTATTCTTCGCCATATTAATTGTATGACTATTACGTGATTTCTGAGTTGATTTCAAAATAATCTTCAACCTTTTTGAATATGTCTTATACGAGTTATAATTTTTTTTATTAGGTTGGATTTCCCACAGTTACTATGAAAACGCACGTTGTGACGTCACACGCCAAAAGATTGTATGTAAAGCTACCACAGCTTAGCGTACTATGAAGGACCAAGAACTGACATGACTGCGTGTTTGAGCTGTCTCTTTCTATTCCTGTATTTTCAAATGCTTGCAACTAACATTTTTTGAGAAATTTAATTTTTGTTTTCACGTCTGTGTATTTTTTTAGTAATAATATTATGTTATGCAATTAAAAAATAGCATGATAGCAGCCATTTTGATATTATATTGAATAAACAGTCATTACTTAATGCTAAATATTTCAAATATGACCAAGATCGGTCAAGAGGTAGTCAAGATACAAAGTCGTGAAACCTGAGTTTGAGAACACGATTGCAGTGCTGCCAGATGACTCTTTTTAAATTCCCCCAATAATTAACTTATTGACAAAAAACCCCAAAACCGTTTTTTTTTCATTTACGACACCAAGCAACAACCAAGCACGATCACGATCGTGTTTTGTTGTTGATACTATCGATAGGTTATAAATATCTATATTAAGGACGCATGAAGTGGGCAGGTGATGTGGCACGATCACTTGACGAAAAGTGGCACAGATAACAATGTGGGCAGGCGCAAAAGGCAATAGAAGAAGAGGAAGGCCCCAAGAAAGATGGGCTGACGAGGTCGCTAAAGTAACTAGCTACGAATGGCTTACAGTAGCTAAGGACAGAAAAGCATGGCTTGAAATGGAGGAGGCCTTTACCCAAAGAGGGGTCCTTAATTAGAAATTTGTTATATTTAACAATGTTAGGTTAAGATACATTTTAGTGTTAATTAAGGAATAAACAGGCTTTTTATTTTTATTTATTTTATTTATATTAAGGATGCAATACCATCGATAGTGTCGAAACTATCAGAATTCAATATTGTCGATACCATCAACAGTCTCAATTTAATACTATCGTAAATGGGTATTACTATCGTCAAATTTTCGCCGCAAAAATCCCCCCAAAAAACCTGTCCCCCAGAGCCGAAAAAAACCCCCAAACTTGCAGAAACTCCCCCACCTGGCATCACTGCACGATTGTTGCAAAAAAGTTTGTGCTCGCGAGGTCTACCGTTCGCAAAACTACTACTTACGTATGGTGTTTTCCAAATGGTGTTGCCATTTGTACAAGATGCGCGTCCACTTGTGGTTTTTTCTGGCTTATGTTTTTGAGGTCCGAACACTCTTCTCCGTATAATATTGTTAGCTTTTTCTCACTGAAAATAAATATTATTAATGAAATAAAATAACTTACAAAACCAAAACTATTAATTATAGTATCAAGGTGTGTATAATAAAGCTATGGATGTGAGTCGGATTCTTTTTTTATTATATTTTACATTACACGATCTTAATTTAAATATACAAAATTCTGCCAAACTGCTGGGCAGTTTGTCGGCATCTACAAACTCTTATTTTTCATCCTAAAAGAGATTTACAATTGACACTACTTAGGTATATTTATATAATGATATTTTATTATTGTTATTATAAAATGAGTACTTGGGTGGATTGGATCCGAGGAATCAGCTAGTGCCATGTTCGTAGGTAGTAGCGTTATCTTATCTGAGACTAGCGGCTCGCCCCGGCTTCGCACGGGTATTACATAATAGTTTACACAGCGCACGCGTAGTAAAAAACATTTTAGGTAATTTTTTTACACCTTGGGTTACATTATTGGAGTTTTAGTAATTTTATTGAATATATAATATAGCCTATGTCACCCGGGGATAGTGTAGCTTCCCAACAGTGAAAGAATTTTTCAAATCGGTTCAGTAGTTTCGGAGCCTATTCAATGCAAACAAACAAACAATCAAATCTTTCCTCTTTATAATATTGTCATCGATGTTATTTTTCTACGATTGTAATTTGTCTTTTCGGTATTTTTTTTTAATAAAAAAACAATAAAAAGCAAATGAATAGATAAATGTGTATTATTCACCGTCATTTTGCACCAACCTGTATCCAGCGAAGTAGTATTGAGCCAGTAACCATCCGATTTCAACCATAAAATTAATTTGCAGGGAGCATTTTAGCTCGCCCAAACTACGATCTAGGATTTCTGTAACAATGGCAGATTTTTTATTTATTGCAATGTGATGTTACTAGGTGGTAGGAATTTTCTGCAAAGTTCGTCTAGGTAGGTACCACCGCTTTGCCAGTTATTCTGCCGCCAAGCAGTAGTGTGCAAGCACTACTGTGTTCCTTTTTTGAAGGGCATTGTAGCTAGTGGAATTACTGGGCAAATAAGACTTTATGAACAGATCTCACAGTCGTAATCTTATTACTAGACTGTGCTCAGGATGTCTCAGGATGTGAGTGTAGTGTTACGCGAAACTTTATAGTTTAGAGTTCCGAGTGACACTGCAACTGTTATGGCAGCCGTGTCGCTTAACATCAGACGAACCACCAGCTCATCACGTCATTTCATAAACATAAATGTAAAGGAAAAATGTGAATCACGAACGGGATATGCTTTATATAAGCTACAGTGACAAGTGATCTCATGACCTACCCTTCACCTTTTACAACCAACTTACAGGTTATTTTTTTTTTATGCTATGGGCATACGTTTGACAATATCTCACCTGATGGCAAGTGACGAAGTTGTCTAAGGTTGCACGTTTGCCCATGAGATGCCCATTCACTCTTGACTTGAAAAGACCCAGGTTACACCCAGGAGGAAACACTGTTGCTGGAAGAGCATTCTATTCCTTGGCCGCTCGGGCTATGAATGACTACTTGGCAGCGCCATCTATTGAGAAATTCTTGAGATTGAACTAAACGGATTTCGATGGTATTTTTCGAGTTTTGAGACATGGCTGACTGACACAGCTTTGGGAGTGTGACTTGGGAACGTAACTTTCAATCTTCAGTGTTTCAAATCCCGCTCAATCCCGAACAAAAGCGAGTTTAACTCGCGTACTGACCCAAGTAACACAGTGCCTCGAATATTTTAGTATGAAGCCTGGCATACGTACTGTCAGCCATCTTGTTTTTTCTTTCAAAATGGTGGCCTAAAAAACCTACATGAATCGATAGCCGACACTAATACGAGCCAGGTTTGTATGAGAAACAATCTCCTCCAGCGTCACGTTTCCAAGATATACGCTTTCAAAGTTACTCTGGTGGCGCCACCGGTAAGTTGAATTAGAACAACTGAATGGCTTTGCTTTGGATGCTTTAGAGCCAACAACAACACAATAGCCACTCCAGTCACCAACAACAACAACAACAACAACAACAACACACAGTCAATAGACAACAACAGTCATAACATCGACAACCGTCTTAGAACTGTTGTTTTATGCACTGTAAACCGTATTGTCTGTGAAACTTACCTTGAAAAGTGATAGAATAGGGCTGGCAGTGAGTTTCCTTCGCTGCAGTGATAGTAGTATAGAATATATGGTAAGGTGCGCTTGCAGAATGCTTAGCGGCCATCTTGCCTTTTGGTACCACCACATTAAGAAAATCTTCCACACGACGCTTTGGGGGGACTATGGGGCGGTATTCAGAATCTAAAATTTAAAAATATTACATCATGCTTTATTGTAGTTAGAATGTAGTTAGCATGTGCGCTTCGCAATCTTACGGCACCGGGTTCGATCCGCGGCCCTGCACCAATGACTTATCTAGTAAGTTATGTGCAGTTTGTGATGCCATCGCTCCGTGCCTAGGAGAGCACGTTAAGCCATCGGTCCCGGTTGTCATAAGAACATCTATGGCAATCATTACAGGTAGTCTGACGCCTAGAATCTGAAGCCTGGCCTAACCATCCCTGTTACTGGTCCCTTATGGGTTGCGAGGTCAGACGCCAGCCGCTCGTGTAATTCTGGTAGCTTACCGCTACAGGTTAGATTGGGAGCCGACCCCAATAACAAATGGGAAAAGGCAAAGAAGATGATGATGATGAATGTGGACTGTAGTTAGAATGTCATGGGGGCCGAGCGTGGCTCTGCAGTAGCCCTTGCAACCAACGTACCCTAGTTCAAATCCAGCTTGCCCCAGCATCAATAACTTTTCAAGTTATGTGCGGAATTTACACTATAACTACAACGGCAAAGGAAAACATGGTGAGGAAACCGGCATGTCCTAGAATCACAACATTCGAGAACATGTGTCATCCACCAATCCGCACTTGTCCAGCGTGGTGGGTTATGGTCTACAATCTCCCTGTGAGAGCAGGCCCGTGTCCCAGCTGTGGAACCATATTGTACTAATAACGAAGGATAGGGAAGGATATGCATACTTACTATCTGACAAACCTGGCAAAGATTTCTGACTAGTGTTTGATACATTCTGTTGATTATCTGAAGGCTTCGGTGAATTTCTTGTACCATCAAGATGTTTCGGTGAATTTCTTGAACCGTCACGATGCTTTGGAGAATTCCTTGAACCGTCATGATGTTTTGGTGAATTTCTCAAACCATCATGATGTTTTGGTGAGTTCTGTCGAACTTCTGAAGGTTTTTGTGAAGTTTTTGAAAGTTCTAGATATCTTGATGAGCTCTGTTTAACTTCTTGGGGTTTTAGTGATGTTCTATCATTATTTTGGGTTATTGGTGATATTTTAACTATATTTAAAGTTTTTTGGATGATTGGGGTCACTTCATCTTTTTTAGGTTGTTGACTGGTGGGTGTACCGCTGAAATCCAAATAATTATAATGAGTTTACGTTTTTATACTTTAAAGTATAAGCTATCATCTATTACATCTATATGGTACCCAATAACGCAAGGAAAGAGAAACAGAGGCAGTCAATTTAAAAGATGGCAGAATTAAATAGTCGCAATTGCTGGTAAAATCGGGACCAGGATGGGGATTGTTAATTTTTTTATTGGCTGTGATTACAAATCAATCTCGAGGAATAGGTTTACTAATTATTAGTGTTTCAGGTTTTAATTGAACAGCCTTCATCTGGCCTAATGAGGATGTCACTTATGGCTAAATGGAAGAAATGCTTGAGCCTATGAACAAAAAGTGAGAAATAACCGGCCAAGTGCGAGTCAGACTCGCGCACGGAGGGTTTCGTACCATCTACATCTACACCACTATTATAAAGGGGAAAGATTTGTATTTTTGTATGTTTGTAATGAATAAACTCAAAAACTACTGTGCCGATTTCAAAAATTCTTTCACCATTGGAAAGCTACATTCACCCTGAGTAACATAGACTACACCACTACACGTGCGAAGCCGGGGCGAGCCGCTAGTTATGTATAAAACGAGCAAAACTAATCACGTGTGTTGTATGGGAGGCTTAAATATTCATTTTATCCAATTTTTTAGTAATTGTTGTTATAGCGACAACAGAAATACATCATCTGTGAAAATTTTAACTGTCTAACTATCACAGTTCATGATACAGCCTGGTGACAGACAGACAGACAGCGGAGCCTTAGTAATAGGGTCCGTTTTACCCTTTGGGTACGGAACCCTGAAAAGGGGTTGGAGGAGGCCTTTGCTTAAGGGCACACAGATCAGAATACCAATGAAGAAACCAAAAGATAACAACTGCAATGAAATATAGGAAAGATCCACGATCACCGCCTCGAAATCGGCACCGTACAAACAAGGCATATGCCTTGTTGCCTTATTGCTCTCAGTCGCGTGTGACGGCGCCTAATGAAAGTGATGTAAATCACATGTTATTGTTTTACAACGCTATTACAGGGTGCTATGGTTCATTATTAAAATGAGACAACCACTTGTGGACTATTTTATATTAGCTGGAGAGGTATATAACTGTGTAGGTAAGCATTGGCGCGGGAACACTTTTGAGGTTTGATTTTCATAGAGACTGTTTATCTATAGTACCTATATACGATTTAAGGATAACAAAGAGACAACGAAAACCTGAGACAGGCTATAAATAAATAAAATAGTGGTACAGATGTTCATACACTAATTATTTATTATTTATTCATTTATTTCATTTTCTTAAATTTAAGTTTTTGTTACAATATTCATATAAAAATAAATTACAACAATACTATAAAAACCCTAAACCTAGAGTGCCGCCGGCAGCGGGGTAGGACCCAAGCTACCGGTGGTTAGGGCTGCAGAGTGAGGAACCTCCTGACAATACGTGCCGTGTCAAGGAGTACTGCCTTCTGAATCTGACCCTTGATCCAACCGTCTAGCGAGAGCCTCTCCGAGGTGTTGGTCGAGGCTCGTCGCTATAAGGTCGTTCGCCGAAACGACTATCGGGACAATGCTCGTTGAGTCAACATTCCACATGGCGGTTACCTCGTGAGCCAAGTCAAGGTACTTGCCCAGTTTGTCCTTCTCAGCCTTCACGAGTTTCTTGTCATGTGGGATGGTGATGTCCACGAGCACTGCCCGGCGTTGGGATCGGTCTACCAGCACGATATCAGGCTTATTGGCTACAATAGTCCTGTCCGTGATGATAGAGCGATCATATTTATTATTATTATTAGCTATGGTGACCTCTTCGCATCACATGCGCTGTATGCTTGTTTATATAAGGCCTTACTTATAAACGTTGGTTAAATTTAATCAGTGTTTTAAATGTTCCGTCTCGTTTTCGTGCTTGACATTTCAAATCAGCAATATGTTGACAGAAGATTTTAAGCATTGACTAACTTTAAGCAGCGTTTATAAGTAAGGCCCACAGTATGTAGTAGCGCTCATAGCGAAGCAATAGCCGTTTCTAACGGATCGGTAAAGTTAAGCAACGTTTGCTGCGGTCACTACTCTGATGGGTGACCGCTAAAGCAAAGTGGTATTTACAACAGAGCGCTACCGTGCTTCGGAGGGCACGTTAAGCCGTCGGTCCCAGCTGTTGTCGTAAGACAACAGTCGTTAAGCCAAGTTTGAAGCCTTTGGGCGGCCTAAAAATTCTGACACCAGGGCTGACCACTTGCCTACACAAGAAGAAGAAGAAGAAGAAGAAGAATGCAATATACATACCTAGATCCCCCATTACACATGTTTACAGTATCCAAATTAAGTCCATCAAGAGTTTGTTTCTCTTCCATTGTTTCAGACAACCATGGAGTATAAAACTGCTTTTCTACAATGACATCGAGCTGCTCCGTTATAGTCAAGTTATCCATGCTGTACTTCAAAGGTATGGGGTATGGGCCCGTGCCGTCATACTCATCTAGGATTGCTTCTACTATAAAGAAAATTGGTTAAAGGTGACATACAAATATGTTGCTGGAGCCAAGGGCCACACTCTATTAGGGGTTTTTGGGGTTATCCATTATTCACCCCCCAGTAATAGACTTGCAGTAATAGACTTATCATCCCCATGTAGAATCAGAACATACAAACTAAGGCTTGTTCAAAATTACTATGTAGTCAACACTCATTAGTGACAAATAGGAAAAAACCCATATGTTGTGGATCTTTTTCCCAAGTGAGTGATAGGTATTTTTTTTTATGTAATGGAATGACGTGACGAGCTAGTCGTTCGCCTGGTGTTAAGCGACACGGCCGCCCATAACAGACTGCAGTGTCACTTGGAACTCTAAATTAAAGTTTCATGTGACACCGCACACTGCGCACAACATCCTGATACATCACACAGTTTAAAAAAGTTTTCTAGACTGTGAGATCAGTTTGTAGTCTCATTTGCCCAGCAATGTCACTAGTTACAATGCCCTTCAAACCGGAACACAGTAGTGCTTGCGCACTACTGCTTGGCTGCAGAATAACTGGCAAAGCGGTGGTACCTACCTAGACGAACTTTGCAGAAAAGTCCTCCCACCTAGTTGTGTTACCTGCATGGAAAGCATGAGCCAAAGAGTATACATATAACCACTGTGTGCATGAGCACATGTCATGGGACCGACAGTCTACAATCATCTACCAGATGAAATAACGGGGACTCCAAACTTGGGGTATTTTAAGCTGAAGCTTAAGCGGTGGCTTATCAACCAAACATTTTATAATTATGCAGAATTTTTAAATAATAAGCATATACAATTGAAATTACATTACTGCATTTTTTGGTATTTGTTATGATATGTATTGCTATTTTTAATTATTATGATATATTATTTGGACATTCCACAGTATTCATTAATTGATTTTCTACATGCCTATTTAATAAGTATTAGAAAGCTTATGTTATGTAATTATTTTGTACCATTGATAGTGTACAATTGTATTATATTACCTATTTTTCAGACATGTATTGTGATATGAATAAATGACTATTGACTATTGAGCTATAGAAATCAACATTATGTTTACTCTCGAGAAAGAGTTTGACCAATGAAAGTGCAAGAAATGTTTTATTACATAATCTGTGTGATTGTACCACTTTCTTGAGAAGAGAGTGTATCTACAGCTCATGTTATCTGTGTTGGACTTGTGCAAATTTTCCGGGACACACATGTAGTACTCTCGGGATTGTTAGTGTTCTTGCTTGAGCTGCTTCAGGTGTGAAAACTGTTTTACTGTTAAACCATGCAAGCTTACAATGTCTATGGCAGAACTCTCTAAAATGCGCAGGATTTCTTCGGTAACATTTCTCGCCGTAATCACACTCCTTTTTAATGCGTTTAGGTCTGCTATCATCTGCAATATTTTTTTTTAACTTTTAGTGATCTGTGTTTCCAGGTATTTTTAGTGTTATATCTAGACACAGATCAGTAATATGTAGCTATCTAGACAAGTATATGAGTTTATTTTTGAGAATAGGTGCAAATTGTTTTTACCTTTCTGCGTGCCTTTCCGTTTATTGAAGCTATTCATAACAATCACATTCACAGACCAAGTAGGTTCAGTGTTCTTCTCTCTTCCAACTCTCTTCTTCGGTTTAGAGTGAAAACAATGAAAATATGCGTTTCAAATCATCTTTATTCTATTTTATAGCATAATAATATTATGAATATTATCGTAAAATAAAAAACACGTAAAAAGTAAATAGTCGCGGATCAGCTGTTTTTATATTTTTTAATTCGCACAGAACTCCACCACAGCCTATGGAGCCATTACAATAATGTAAATCCGTGGTATGTGGTGCACAGACCACGTGCACATCTGAGTTATAAATAAACCGATAAAACCCGAAAAATTGTTTATCTGTGTTACTTTCTTATTCAAATCGATCGATTTTTGTATGTGTGATGAGGAATCCCTAATCTAAATGGAGAATAAAAAATAATAAGAAATTGAAGACGTTAAAAAGTTGTTTTTTTTTTATTTTTTATATAAATGTGGCCAATGTAGGTCAGGCCCGGGTCAGCTTTAGTACCGATGTCTCCACGAAACGCTCGTGTCGCACGCATTCCGACATTTTCTTTGCATCACGTGACTTCTATAATGTCAAAAGTCAATTGTGTTGTTGTCATGGAAATGATGTGCATAACACAACCTAATTACTCGGTATAATTCGTAGTTTTTCTGGCTTTTTGTGTATAATTTCAAATTAATATATCATTATCATCATCCTCTTTGCCTTTTTCCCATTTCGCATTTGTTATTGGGGTCGGCTCCCAAGCTCCCAGTCTAATCTGTAGCGGCAAGCTACCAGAATTACACGAGCGACTACAGGATCGGACCGTGAGTTTGCCTAATTCTCAGCTGTTCTTGTTTTTCGTTAATCCTGATAGTTTCAGGTTTCACACATTTATAAGTAAATCTAGATAAGACCCGTTAAATTTCAGTGGGGGCTGGGGGCACTTTATCTCCACGGCGCGCTGGGCTGAAGCTCAAATTGCCCTTATACAAGATCTGGCCCTGAGCGACTGCCATCTGATCTCACAACCCATAAGGAACCAGTAACAAGGATGGTTAGACCTGGTATCAGATTCTATCAGGCGTCTGACTACCCGTAACGATTGCCATAGATGGTCTTATAACAACCGGGACCGACGGCTCTCAGAGGCACGGATGGCATCGAAAACTGCACATAACTTACTAGGTAAATCATCGGTGCAAGGCCGAGGATCGAACCTGGTGCCGTAAGATTGCGAAGTGCACATGTTACTGCTCTGCTACCATCGCTCTAACTTCAAATTATATACCAATTATCTTAATCAGTTGAGCATGGGCAGTGACTATGGTTATTGATCAACACTATGGCGACGCGAAAATGTCATGTTGAAGCTTGCAACTAATAAAACTCATCGCCTGTTATGTATCCCAAGGGACGATAAATTACGAGAATCATGGTTGTCTTTTCTGATTCCTACAAATACTGAGCTCAGTGGTCTGTCTTTGTGAACAAACGAGTTCGCCAAAATCACTTTGATATACCCCCAATTTGATAGGATGGGTAACCGTCTTCTGCATCGATATCCTTGTTCACTGCAAATGAAGTGTTGCATGGGATTCCCTTGAGCTTATCTGGTGAGAAAACTCAATTTGAATAGCAAAAATAAATAATTATAATGAAAATGGTTTCACCCCAAAAAATGGCCTAAAAATGGCAGTAAAAATACAAAGCATTTAGGCTAAGAAATAAAAATAAATAAAAGCTATTTCAGTCTCATTTGTTTCATTTAATCCTTATTAGCGGGTGCTTCATCTTCCTGTAGTATTAAAATGTAATATGTTTAAATAATAATAATAAGTTCCTATGTAACTTTCATGTCGATTTTTTTTTTGCCGTGGCGCGTCACTATGCTATCGATATCGATATTTGAATATGGAGCTAGTTGCATCACTATGGCGACACCAGCGCTTAGCGCAGACACGGGAACTAATTGTCAATCATATAGAGCTGTCCTATCTGTCTTTGACTAGTATAGTAGATATCTGTGATGTAGTGTAGGTAAATTAGTGCTATTTGGCCTGTGAATTATTGCATTATTAATTAATAAACCATTTCATTTCACAGAGTAGTTCCACACGTGGTAAGCGTTTTGATAATATTTCTTAAAATAGACATTTTATAAAAACAGAGGAAGTACCTACCTACTTAAACTGCTCATACCTCAGTTGGTTGGTAGTAGCTGCCGTCTGAACTGTAGATTGTGGGTTGGATTCCTGATTTCCCAGTACAAACATTTATACTTGTTGTGTCTGGGTTTCATATTGTATTGTTCCCGTAGTACCCATAAACTTTGTTTAATTTGGTCATATTTTATGTGTAATTGTGTAATGTGTATTATTATTATTTTCACAGTACAATGGATCCATATGTATTCTGTCCATACAATATAAACCATCGGGTGCCTCGTTCCCGTCTCCAGCGTCACCTCATCAAGTGTGAACAGGTAATGTATTACAACACACTAGAAAAATACAGTCTCAGCACCCAGAGCTAGAAATTGAAGCCAAATAAAATAGACATGGAAAAAAAAACTAAAAACCATTTAAAAAAGTATAATAATTGCTTGTTTAGTATTTACAATGAATTAATTTTAATATTTTTAAATACCTCCCCGGTAGTAGCCCTGCCTTCCGATCTGTAGGTTGTGGGTTCGATTCCTACCCAGGACAAACATTTGTGTGATGAACATAGGTGTTTGTTCTGTGTCTGGGTGTTATATTGTATTCTATGTATGTATTTACAAACAAAAAGTATATTAAGTATTATTATCAGTTATCTGGTGGTGGTGGTTAGATGGCGCTGTGTGAAATGTCCACACGTATTTATGACCTTATCTAATTTTGACTTGTAAAAGTGCTGTTATTAACCTATTTGCAATAAAGTTTTCGAGTTTTACTAAGTTTGTGTAAGCAAGTAAATAAATAAATATAAAATAATAATATTATTTAATTTCAGACTCATCCACCGCTGGCCATATGTCCGTACAATGCAACCCATCGGCTCCCTTCCAATCAGATAAAAGCTCATGTCAGTGACTGTCCTTCCAGGGTATGTAATAATGTAATTTTTCATCATAAAGTATGTTAGGATTTCGAAAGAAATGCAGTTATCCATCCACAAGAACCGTTTATTGTTAAAAGCTGTATAAAATATAATCGGTAGCAACAAAAATCACACCATTTGTCTTCTCTTAACTTCAATCAAGTTGACGCTATAACATAGCGAAAACATAGAGTTCACTACCATACCTGTGTACCACCGAGGCCTACATAAAATAGTTTAATGTCTCTACACATAGTTTCCAACAAAGTATCATCGCTCATCACACAAATGTTTGTCCTACATAGGTATGAATCTAACCGAACTGTGTGGCAAATCCATAATTATCATCACTTGACATCACGTAACTGGCGTAGGAACCAGGGCCGTAGCCAGGAATTTACTTCAAAGGGGGTTCAGTTTGATTACTATAATTATACTATAAATATACACTCTACTTAGCAGTTTAGGTTAAATTCATATTACTTATTAGCCATTTATAGGCTAGATTGTAATTTTAATGACGAACTTTTTAATGTTCTTCATAATAAAAATAATAATAATTATACACTCCAAAATTTTTCGCAATACTTCATTTTTTTTTTAAACTTAATAGGTCCGCATTTGACCGCAATCTCACCTGATGGAAAGTGACGACGCGGTCTACTATGGTCACAGATAACCTCCAATAGATACCGCATTACGGGATTTTTGTTCGGATCCTAGCTCACCGAAACTGGCGGAAGGCGCGGGTTGTGGGGACAGGAGCCAATGCGCTATTATTGGCTGTTTCGAGTGACGCCCTAATAATGAACTCTAATAATTGGTCGAAACTAAAGCCGTGCTGCGAAGCGGCGATTTATATAGAACCATTTACGCCAATGCGTGGTGCGCGGTTGTCGTCTGTCATGCGGTATCTATTGGGGGTTATCTGTGACTATGGTACATGCTTGCCTAGAAGATACCTATTCACTCGCGACTTGAAGAGCTCCAGGTTGTACTTATCGGGAAACAAAGACGCTGGTAAAGTATTCCATTCTTTCGCTGCTCGGATTATAAATGTCGAGTCAAACCACTTTGTGTGAATCGAAGGAATATCAACCATAAATGGATGGCGTGTAGCTGTACGTCTTGTCTGATGGTGGAATTGATTGTGTAGCTCCGCAGCACACTCACCAACATGTAACCTGTAAAACACTGATAGGCTGGCAACTTTACGACGGTGCTCTAAGCTCTGGAGCCTAGCCCTCACCATTGTATTGTCATCTATGAGCTTTTTTGCTCGCTTTTCAATTGAGTCCAAAGCCTGAAGCTGGTATTTAGCTAAACCGTCCCAGAGATGGCCGCAGTATTCCATACAAGATCGGACTTGTGCTTGATATAAGTTCAAAAAGATGTCTAGGAGTGAAATATCGGCGGACCTTCCCGAGAACCCCGAACTTTTGCAGCCAGCTTAGCCATGGACTCAATGCAAGAGCCAAAGTTCAATTTAGACGTTAACGTAACACTCTAATAGCTCAAGGTGGTCAGATACTTCTACTGATTCATTCCGGAATGTGGATGTCAGCTGGGTTATATTAGCCGTATTGTATTTCAGAAAACACGTATAGCAATTCAAACATGAATTACATGCCAGTCAGTACAAACGCGCTTGTTATAAAACAAAATATAGATAGATAGATAGATAGATAAACTCTTTATTGAAACACACAAATCATTAAAAACTAAGTGAACAAAATAACAAACAAAAGTGTAACAATGGGCGGTCTTATCGCTCAAAGCGATCTCTTCCAGACAACCTTGCACGGAAAGGAATAACGTAAAAATATATGGACGGTGGTTTCCCCAAAAAGCTATTCATAAACGTACATACTATACATATAATATACAATAAACATCATAATAAAAACAAATATATAGCAGAAATAATAAAAGCACGAGCGCAGCGAGCGCGAAAATTTTTATATTTGCCGTATTGTATTTCAAAAAACACGTATGCCTACGGCCATGGTAGGGAACAGTACCCTGATAAAAAGACATATACTAGTACCTATACGCACATACCACAGTTTGTACTCATTTCATCGTTTTAATTTTTCCAGGAACAATTCCTGCTAGATCAGAAACCTGAAAAGGTTATAGCAATGCTGACCACGCCGCAGCCAATTCCGCAAAAAGAATATATCGACGTCAACGATCCAGATTATGAGACTTGGGATAATTGACAAACTCAAATATTGCAGTGTGTGTTTGTACTAACAAACCCAAAGGAATCTTGTGTAATAACTTCAACACTCAAAGGAATCTTGTGTAATAACTTCAACACTCAAAGGAATCTTGTGTAATAACTTCAACACGCAAAGGAATCTTGTGTAATAACTTCAACACTCAAAGGAATCTTGTGTAATAACTTCAACACTCAAAGGAATCTTGTGTAATAACTTCAACACTCAAAGGAATCTTGTGTAATAACTTCAACACTCAAAGGAATCTTGTGTAATAACTTCAACACTCAAAGGAATCTTGTGTAATAGCTTCAACACTCAAAGGAGTGTTGTGTTATAACTAGAACACCCAAAGGAGTACTGTGTTATGTTATAACTAACAAACCCAAAGGAATATTTATATTGTTATAACTATAACAACAACCAAAGGAGTGTTGTGTTATTACTACGACACCCCAAAGGAGTTTTGTGATATATTTATAACTAACACACCCAAAGGAGTGTTGTATTAACAACAACATATTAAAATATTTGTTATTGGTATTATATTATAACTAAAAGAAAAGAAAAGTTTTGGAAGAAATGGGCAACACTATAATTATTCAATAATGTCGGCATCTGATTGTCAAAATCAGGTATATAATGAGGAGACAGATGATTAAAAGAAATGCTTAGTGCTATATTTTATGAAATTACTTAAATATTTTCTGTGCAAAAAATAACCTTAAATGCTTATGTGCAAGGTCTCATTTTGAAATGACCGGTCTCATCATAATGAAATAAATGATCTATCTCATCATGACATGACTGGTCTCATCATGTCATGAACGGTCTCATAACGACATGACCGGTCTCATCATAAAATGACTGGTCTTTTTTTTATTTAATTTATTGGCATAGCATTTGGCCACTGTCTCACCTGAAAAAACCTGAAACCTAAACCTGAATTTGACTTGTCTCATTATGAAATGCCCAATTTTAACGTTTGATTGCAATGTATTTTGGAAAACATTTTGTGCTTAATGACAATAATATTACAGGCCAATTTCGTTTGTAAGCAATAATTTTTGTTTTAAGAATTACATTTATAGTATTTTTAATAGCTAGGAGTTATTAAAAAAGCCATAAGCTTAGCCTTAAGTATTCAAAAGTCAAATTAACTATTAGTAATGTATGTATGAAGGGACTTACCCATAGTTATTGTATATTGTATGTAATCCTGATTTGAGCTAGCGTAGCTCAGCGGTAATTAGTGCGACTTACAAATTGACGCAACATGGTTCGAGTCCCACTCGGACTAATGACTTTCATGTGGGCCTTGCCTTCGATTTTTTTGGTTTACTAATAAGTGCATAAACCTTACTTTTAAACGTTACTAAAAAATCATTTCTCTAAATGTCCCATCTTGTTTTAGCTCGGCACGGTTAGACCATCCATTCTTAGTAGTTCAATTATTACCATTGCCTGTACTAGGGGGACTTTTGTGTCTCATTAGTTCAACTAATGGTGGATGGTTGTACTGTTGAGACATGTGTGTTCCCAGTAGTACAACTACCAGATTGACTACTAGTGGGACTGTTTCATGGCAAATGATTGTGCTGACACGTGTGTTCCCAGAAGTGCATTGTTATACTAGTTGCGCCTCGCGGTTTCACCCGCGCTAGTAAAATACCCCACATCAAAATTGGTTATGGTAACAAATATTCACACAAACAAACTTTTGCATTTATAATATTAGTAGGGTTTGAATCATTGATTAATGTTTATAAGGAAGTATGGAACAAAGAGGTGAGGAACGCCAATACACCAAGAAAACAGCGTAGATCAAAAACATGCCTAAAACTAGATGGCGTTGCAAAATGAGCGGGTTATAAGTTGAGCGCAGATCAGAAATATGCCAAAAAACCGTTTTAAACCTGGATGGCGCTGGAAAATGAGCGGGCTATACGGCGGGCTAGGATTAAAACGGATTTTTGGCATATTTCTGATCTGCGCTCAACTTATAACCCGCTCATTTTGCAACGCCATCTAGTTTTAGGCACGTTTCTGATCTACGCTGTTTTCTTGGTGTATTGGCATTCTTCTCCTTGTTCCATGGTATATAAGTACCTAAGTAGGTAGAGTGCTTAAAGTTGCTGGATTAATCGAGGATAAACTTCACTAAGTTTTTTTACTTTTAAAATAGTGGCACTAGAGCTTAGCTGTATGCCAAACTTTTTAGTTTTCTTTTTCTCCCCACTGGTGGGGCGTAGCTGTAAGAGTTAAAGGGACCACATGCATACCAGTTCCATAGAAAGATAAATTTAAAAAAAAATTGCTGATTAGAAAATATATTTTTGTTTATCATACAATGAAAGTGTTTTTTTAGGTACCTATCTGTGAACATTTATTTTCTCTTTATATGTAATGAGGCTTGTACCCTCGTCTTAGTTAAGTTAAATTAAATTACATTTTGTATTTTAATAGAATAATATAAATTGACATACATAATTCTAAATTGAGTTTTTATTTTCATTAAAATTTTACAGGTTTTATAAGAATGTAAGGGAGTGCCGTGCATTAGAAGAGGCCTATGTCCAGCAGTGGGCTAATACAAGCTGTTAATGATGATAGGAATATAAATAGTGGTTTCAAGGCTAAAGGCAAGCATGCTGCATCGTCGACACTTACCATCAAGCCCCTATCAAGCGACAAATGTCAGTCAAATATGTCCATGAAGCTACTACCCAAAGTAGCAAAGTAGCTTCATGCTTGTTTCATATAACAAAAATATTATATTATGCGACTGACACAGACTGGTATTCTGTGCCTGGTACAGATCTGTGGTGACTGATGATCATAGACATACTCAATCTGTTGGTCATATTGACTGACAATCTAGGTTTATTATGATTTGCCTTTTTAAGAAATAGGGGCCAATGATCAAATTCAAGCCTATCACAGACAAAATAGTCCAATATGTACTTCGTTGTATATATGTAATACTTATTTACATCTTCAAAAATGTTGGAATGTGCGAGACAGACTACTTGGGATCAGAGACTTGGTTCGGAAAAGATGAGACATTTTTATGTGTCTCTCACATCCTACTTGACAGAATACAGAATACAGAAATTTATTCATAAAATAGTATTACAAGTCAAATATTAAATAAAATTAAATAGCTATATAAATTTATAACTTGTCGTTGCTAAATTCTGCAAGCGAATAATAAGCTTTACTCAAGAGTAAAGTTTTTAATTTCCTTTTAAATATGTTGGTGGATTCTGCACTTTTTATCAGATCAGGTAAGTGATTATAAATGTTAGGTCCACCAACGTATACGGACCTTTTGGATTTAGTGAGCGTGTGAGCAGGTGTTCTTATTTTGTATTTATGCCTAGTCTCATATTTATGTGATGCTCCAAGTTGTGCAAATGAATCGGGGTTTAATCTCACAAAGATGCATATTTGGTATATTAAAATAGATGGTACCGTCAGTATACCTAATTCCACAAAAAATGGCTTTGCAGACACATCCCACTTCACGCCTACAATCGCGCGGATAGCCCGCTTTTGTAGGATGAGTACAAGTTCGGAATCCGCTGCACCGCCCCAGAGCTCAGTTCCATACGTTAGTATGGAATGGATTGTAGCAAAGTAGCAGGTGAGCACCGCACATCTGGGAGCTGTCACAGCGAGGCGGCTTAATGCAAAACAAGCTTGACCCAGGCGAGCACACAGCAAGTCTATGTGGTTATTCCATTGACATACGGTGTGAGTGTGAGTGTGAGTGAACTACTGTTCAGTACCTTTCATCTGTATAGTTGTTACAGTTATATGGTGCACATTGTGCATTTCTTTTATAATTAAAAAAAAAAATGTAACACTGAAAATTTTATTTCTATACAATCCCTAATACTAAAAAAACAAAAAGCTACATTTCACACATCACTCTGCTGTCTTCAAATCTTCTTTATCACCAAGCTTTTGTTTCTCAAAAATGAGCCTTAATTGCTCCGTTGCAGTAATAGGTAACCTGTTATTCTTGCCGAATGTGCTATCCGGTAACTTTGCCGTATTCAACTCTGAGTCTTTGAAAGTGAATGGAGTCCAAGGACCTTGTATGGAGGGGTGGTCTGTGTACTGATATTTACGGAGACGCTTGGAAGAAATGTCACCTTGTTGTGTGCGTAGTACTTCAATCCATTTTGTAATTTCCAAATGTGTTTTGTCATGCATACTCATCCATACCCTGTCTCCATTTACTGCAATGAAAAAAATAGGTAGTTATTTCTTTAATAATCATCATCATCAACAGCCTGAAGACTTCCACTGCTGGACATAGGCCTCCCCTACAAAGCGCCACTTGAAGCAGCTGCTTGCCGCCTGCATCAATCGCCTCCCCGCAGCTTTCATCAGATTGTCAGTCCACCTAATGAGGGGCGGGCTTACGCTGCATCTTCTGGTTTGTGGTTGATGTACAGCCTCACACTATCCTTATCCATCAGACATTCTAAGGAGTGGGATTCTCAGGAGGTTGGTGTTTTTTAAATAGCTGCAAAGGAATGGAACACCTTACCAGCATCATTGTTTCCTGACAAATACAATCTGGGAGTTTTTAAGGCTAGAGTGAACAAGTATCTTCTAGGCAAGCATGCTCCATCGTCCACAGCATCGTCACTTACCAATCAGGTGAGACCGTGGTCAAATGTTAGCCTATCGTTGATAAAAAAGGAAACCTATAGGTAATCTAGAAGTTTTCAAGAGAGGGAACAGGCTTCATAGAGGCAAGCATGCTACATTTTTTATCCAATAAGAAGATTACCTAACTTGATAGATCAACCATTTAGTGTGTTTATTTAAAAGTTATGTACAATGCTTACAATACTCTCCGACGACTACAGCACTGCGATGACGCCTCGGCTTCATGTACACCACCACACCCGGGTTTTGCTTTGCAAAATCCACCAGATCTTGTTCTATGAAGTCCCTGAAAAGCCAACACAAATAATGTTTAATTTCTGTGCTTTTTCACTGCTTCATTTGTATCTAAGTGAAATAATCTTGCAACGACATTTATCCACGTTTAGTAGCTGTAATAACTTGGTTAATCTGCGAATATTACTCGTTAGAATTGATTTTTATATAGCTAACCTGATTCCTCGACTGCCTCCGTGAGTTTTGCAGAATTTCAGCACAATTCTTTGCAACTGGCATACATATCTTCCCACGCCATTCTGTAATGGCGCTCGGACGAATGCTGGCGGCAAAAACAAGTTTTTTGCCGACATTTTCAGTAATAATTTAAGATTTTTGCGAGATTTTCGATTGCGATTTGTTTACAAAATTTTGAGGTTAAACAAAATCAAAATGACATTGACACTGACACATGCTTTGTGTCATTGACGCTGTCAGTTTGCGTTTTGATATTGCATCGAGTGGCTTGTGCTTTACATCATTCCGTCGCAGAGGCCATAATCAAGAAGTCAAGTCAAGTCAAGGCTTGTGCTTTAGTCTATACTCTAAGGTTTGTGGGGCATTCGAATAGAAGCGATGGCGATAAAAAACTCGATTGAAGTTGCAAATTAGTAAACCGATGCTCTTAAAAAAATACTGACACCGCATAATGAACAAAATATCAAGACAACTTTTTAAGGGTCTTATTATTATTACATACCTACAGAACAACGTTCTGTAAGCACAGTGAGTACTTGAACTTCAATAAATAAATAAATAAATTTCGACTTAACACGAGATTTGAGTGGAAGTTTTATTATTCTTGAGACGTGATCCGTTGCTTAAAAAAGGAAAGCAGCTTCTTGTTTTATAAGTGTGGAAGAAAAAGCACCTCTGAGCATCTCGCTCCAAAGTAACAATTTTCCAGAGCTACGGTTTAGTATCTATTTTATAGTCTACAAATAAGTATATAGTGTTATGGAGGCACATGTAGGTACCTAACTATTAAAGTACCTACCTACTTACCTACTGCAGTCGCAGTGTCAGTTAATAAGTTGCTTGCAAATTAAAAATCTGTAGAATCTATGCCTAAGCTATGCCTAAATACATAATAATTTAGGACATATTATAAGTAACTACTATTTAAAAAAAAGAACATTTTATTTCACACGTTTATTACAAAAACGTAATATTTACATTACACAGAGTAGGCACGAGTATACATACAACTTTAATTAAATGAGTAGAACATAATTATACTGTATTTCAAGTTATTATTAAAAATGTTAAAAATCGCAATTATGCCGAAGCAAAAAATGCTATTATAACTGCAAAATCATATTGTGCTTTGAATATTTATCACATAAATGTTATTATTGGAAAGAAAGACCTTATGAATGATCTTTTACTTTCTATTATTTTTTTATGTGCTTACATACTCTTTTTCTTCAATGGCTTTTTCTACAGACGAATTTAAAAGAGTATTAAATACATAGTCACGTTTTACAATGATTACTTTTATATTATTGCACTTCAAAACGAAATAAAATTTCTAAATTTTAGGCGTCTGGATAGATACGCTGCATTAAAAGTTAGTCACAAAAAAGTGTTTCTTACATTAATTTTTATGAGACAAATTAACTAGAATCAGTCACATTTTAAGAATAGTAAAGGGAATACATATTTGACGTTATGATTATTTTTATTGTCCATACAACTTAGGATTCTTGAATTATAATACGTATAAATATTTGATTTGTTGATACTATAGTATAATAATCCAACCAAACCCATTAAAACAATGTATTATTTTAGGTACTATTAAATACATTTTTGTTTCTTTAATGCCTGAAAAAATATTTAACAAAAACGAATAAGTAGTTTCTCGTTTTTGTGAGGACATTTTTATTCAATAGAAAACTTTTAAAACATTCTATTCCCTATTTTTTCCTTCCAATCGTTTCACGCGCTCTGGAACTTGCACCGCGGGTAGGTCGACACTTTTTGCGCGTGGGCGGCCATCCTTGATGACATCACACTTCAGTAGATCAGGCAGTGGGCAGGTCCTTTTGCGTGTGAGCTCGGGAGCGCGATGTGTACTGCCTATAGACATGGTCAAAAATAATTTTACACAGTTTTTTTAATGTAGGTAAAACCTCGTAAACGGTCCTCCTGGGCACAGTGCTGCCAGCTTATCTAGGTATGTAGTGGAATTCTCCGCTGTTTTTTTTAATGGGATCATCCACTGCATTTTGAAAGAGACAGTTTAAAATCGAACTGGACCAATTAAGTAGCTGGTGGCACTGTAACTATTGCTTATTGGATATAGCATACAAAGAAACGATTTGAAAATGACGTCTGCTTTGTCGGGCTCATCAATGCATGAATAGAAACGACGTCTATTAGATATCCGTAGAGCGTAGATTATGAGAGCTGACGTCATTTTTTAATCTTTTCGGTATGGGTGTTGCAATAGAGACGAGCAGAGCAAACGGAGGTTTTACATTTTAGACTTGTATTACCTATTCATTATTTTCTATACATGAAACAAACACACCAAGAGTTCAAAATAGTGAAAAGTTAAAGCAGATTTAATATTTAAAAAAGATAGTGTACCTAATAACCGCAATATTTTACAACTATAATAGAAGCTGAGCATTCATAAAAGTTTTAAAATATTATTTAAAGTATTGTACGTACCTATACGTAAAATAGGTACATAAATAATTATTGGAATAACTCTGATTGTGCGTTAACTATTGTGTTGTGTACGTGTAATGTAGAAAACAAAATTTAATCAGTCTAGCGTTTAAGAGCGAATACAAAAAAATATACAAAAGAAAAAATCCATTTGGAAGAGTATAGCGACAGAAATTAGGCCCACAACAATTTACAGCTGATTAATAAAGAATTAAAACGTCAAAAAGTAAAAATGCAAGAACTATCAACTTGTAGCAGTCACATCTAGTAGGTAGATTTATACCATCTACCTAATCCAAAAGAAAAAATAAATCATTTAGATAGAAGTAAAAAAACAAATAAAGAAGAAAAATATGTAAACATCATGCATAGATATTTATACAAAATGATAATAAGAAGTACGTAATTTTTATTAATACCTGTGACTTCACTTAGGTAACTTTTCAATGTTAAAAAAATAAGTAGGTAAGTAGAGGTACCTACTAAATTGGCCGTAGTAGGTGTAGTTAAAACATATAACACGATGGTCTCAGCTCGGCTATATTAGAGAGACCTAGTACTTTTACCCTGAAAAATTGAGAGCTCCGCGAAAACCAATAAATAAATTACAGATATAATCCTTTTCAAATAATAAGTCATCTGTGGAGCAGAATGAAAGTGAGCTGTCAAAATATATCACAAACATTTTTAGTGATGCGCGATTCGATTCTTTAAATTCCGAATAACGATTATTTTAGGTACTCGAATAATTATATCTACCTACCTAAAAATGTTTTCTATTTCTATGGAACTGTCATAAGTGACTTCCTATTTGAAAAGGATCGTAGCACAGTATACTTAATAAAATAATGATTAATCACGACATGCGTACAGCAAGAGTGCTCACCTGATAAATTTCACATACCCTTCCTCCGAGAGTCGGGCTTGAGTTCGTCTGCCAGTATCATCTCGCAGCCATCAGCGCGCGTACGGGCACCTAGTTTAGGTGAACTAGAACAAAATACTTTGATTATGATGAAGATCTGAAAATTTTCTTAATAACCAGATAAAAGTTATTCTGGATGAAATTGAATATTATCAAAATAATAATTAAGGCTCGTATATTCGCAGATTCTCTACCACGCTCGCGCATTGCGTTTTTTTTTTAAATATTAAATAACTGAATTTACTAACCAAAAATCTGGCCAAACTATATCCTCATGAATAATAATACAAATTTTCAATAAAAATATCATATTAATCCAAACAAGATTTCATAAATACAACGGTTTCAAAGTTTTTTTCTTTCTATACTGTTTTCATGTATGAAAACTTGTTCAGATTAATATAACATTTTAGTTAAACATTTGTAATGTTATTTATGAGAACATAGTTTAGCCAGATTTTTCGTAAGTAAACTCAGTTTTTTAATATTATCAAAAAATTCACAATGCGTGAGAGAGGTAGAGAAGCTCATCAACCCATTCGTTTACATAAAAAAGAGACCCGCGAATATAGAAGCCTTATGTTTGAATCGTTGATTTGAAAATTAGAAAATTGACATTTTAAATAATTTAATGTGAATATATTTATTTTTTAATTTTAATTTAATGCATGCGATAGACATAATTTGATTCTTAGAGTTTTTTTTAACGGACAATGTGCCTTTATTAATCAAGCTAACTACTACAATAATAGCAGAGTTTTACCTACCATTAAAACTCTTATTATGTCTGGAGCCTTATTCGAGGCCTTTTAAACAATATTGAGATGACAGTCTTTCCGTTTCCGGCCGTAGTATAGTCGTTGTAGTTCCTTTTTAACACGCGGAGGGGGTAACTTCCGTCCGCCATGTTCACCAGGCGAGGCACGGGGCCGCTTCCATCATTGTGGTCTCAATAGCTTAGTTTCTAAACTATTTATACCTTATATCTAGGTTAGTTAACACCAGGCAGAACTTACTGTAAGGCCTCGAATAAGGCTCCAGACATAATAAGAGTTTTAATGGTAGGTAAAACTCTGCTATTATGTCCGTCCGCCGTTATTCGAGGCCTTTTAAACAATATTGAGATGTGTTTGTTATCGCCTGGTGAACAAGACGCCAATGTGACCAAATTACTGATAAAACAATTACATAATTACAGCTTTCAACAATTTTACTTAGGTACGACGGTAATAACATAATATACATCTTATCAAATTTTTTTTTTTTTTTTTTTGTAATTATAAATTTAGTATTGTCAGTATTATAACGTTATATAACTTAATCAATTGCATTCTTACCTTATAATACTATTATTTATAATAACGGTTCAAACAGGGCCCCCAAAGAATGGCTAGTAATAACATTATTAACAGGGATCGACCTTATTTCTTTTTTATAAAATTTAGAGAAAGTATTCACTGACCTCCAATTAGCCCTTGCTAAGATCTTATCTAGTGGTTCTCTGTCGAGCCAACCCCTAGACGCTACAGCTGATCTTACGCTTCCCGGGGTTGCCTCGACACCTGCATCTGACAACACGGATTTTACCCAACCCGCAATTACCGTTCTGGACGCAGATTTTGCCGGTCCACGAGCAGTGACAAATAGATTGTTACTCTTTGCTTTGGTTCGTCTATCACCCGCGATTTGTAATAACTTTCTTACCCACAAAACAGGATCGAGATTTGGGTTTTCTGAATTAGAATAAAGTTTCCAACCTGATTGAATATATGATTCGGAATCGGTTTTTGATCCGTACATGGGCCAGAAAGTTACACAATTCTGCTCACCGTGGTCTACGAAAAAACCCTCTGAAACACTTAAAAGTGTTAGGTCATGAACCCTACGTCCTGAACAAAGTAATAAAAGGATAGCACACCGTCGTGATACCTCCCACAAATTTTCAACAGAGATATTTTTGTTAGATAGCCAAGATATCAAGATACTAGTATCCCAAACGCTTGCTTGAGGACGTCTCTTAGCATTGTTCGTAGCAATTGATTTCAAGATCTGTTTTACTAAAACATTAGAACTGAGATTCGAGCTATTATTTGTATTACACAAAGTTGAAACTACAGACTTATGCACAAGGATTGTTCGGTAAGCTAATTTTTCAATTAAGTGGAGATCGGCCAAAAATTGTGCTAACTGAGAACCTGAAGGATTTATAACATTTACTCCGGAATTCAAACACCACCTAACCCATCGCGCCCAAGCCGGTTTGTAAGTGTTTATAGTGGAATCACGCCACCCCGCCTTTAACAAAGCTTTTTGTTGCACAGTCCACGTCTCTACCGCTTCAGACCACCCCCACATTTCCAAACTTCCAGCATCAGATCTTGAACCCTCGGCGGAGGTCGGCCTGTTGACAGATCCACCAGCTTGAACTCTAACTGGTGGATGGTGAATGGTGGTGCTACTGCTCGAGCTTTCAGATCCGCTCTCCAGAACGCCTGAGGCCAATTCGGTGCTACTACAAGGTACGTACCTTTTGCTCGATTGAGATGCATGAGGACTCTTGGCATCAGGTTTGGAGGTGGAAACACCCACGCCAACCTGAAATCCCATTCCCATGCAAACGCGTTGTGTTTCCACGCTACCTGATCTCGCTGATCCAAGCTGACGTATTTGGGCACGACGTGCGCTTGAGCCGAGGCAAATAGATCTACTTCGGGTACCCCCCATTTTTTGAACACTACCTCCGTTAAGTTGGGAAGTAGGTGCCATTCCGGGAGTGACGTTTGTCGAGAGAGGCGATCGGCTACACCATTGAATCTGCCTGGAATGTGATGAGGGACTAAATGGATGTCGAATTGGCCTAAGATTCCGAAAACCTGATATGTTAACTTCATCAGTCGCGGCGATCGGCTTCCGCCCTCGTTTCTCAGATACGCCACTACAGATTTGTTGTCGCACTGCAACAGAACTGAGGAGTGGCTCAGAATGGGACCGAATCTGTACAAACACTTCAGAACCGTCATCATTTCTTTTTGGTTGGAGTGAGCATGCTGTTCTCCCCTTAGCCACTGGCCCCCTATATGCAGTCCATTCAACTCTGCTCCCCATCCCGCGTCTGCTGCATCTGTTGTGAGAAAATGAGTTATCGATGGGGGGTGAAGTCGGGAGGATCTGTTGCAATTCAGCACCCACCATTTGAGCTCCCTGATCGCCTCGCATGGCAGGTGCGCCGATGTCTGGGAATTTCTGTGGAGTAGGCTGTTGCAATGCATTAACAGGCACCGAGAGTGTAGTCGACCCTGTGGAATAGCCAATCGAGCAAAGTTCAGACTCCCTAGGAGGCTCTGCAGTTCGCGAAGTGTTGCTTTTTGGTGTACTAGCAACCTCGATATAGTTTCCCTCAGACCCCGGATTTTCTTCTCTGGAAGACATTTTTTGTTTTGCCATGTGTCCCATAGTAGACCTAGATACTCCAACGACCTTTGTGGGACAAGGACTGACTTGATAGTGTTTACCATCCACCCTAGCTCTTGCATAGTCCTGAGGACAGTCTGCGTCTGGTCCATTAATTTTGACCTGTCCTGTCCTACTATTAAATAATCGTCGAGAAACACTACAATTCGAACCCCTTGTTCTCGAAGAGTTTCTGCAGTCCAGTTGGAAAGGGATGCAAAAACTTTGGGTGCTGTCGCCAGCCCAAATGGCAAACAAGTCATTTGCAGGAGTTGACCCCTGTAAACGAGCCTTAGGAAACAACGATGGGACGGTGCTACGCTCAGATGATAGTATGCCTGTGTGAGATCGATTTTTACCATCCAATCGTTTGGCTGTAATACCTCTGGAATCCGATGCACTGAAATCAATCGAAATTGGGTTATTTTCAGAAATTGATTGAGACGTTTTAAATTGAAGATCGGGCGCATGGAACCGTCGCTTTTTGGGGTCAAAAATAGGGTTGACAAAAAACTGGGCGTTTCGGGGGCACATTCTAAGATTTGTTCCAGTAGCAAATTGTTTATCGTCTGATCCATTTCCAGAGATGGAGCCGTTTGATAACTGGAGCTTGTGAGCAGTGGCAAAGCAAGAGGTGGTTGGGCTTGAAAAGGAATTTTGTAACCCGCTATTATCTTGAGCAAGGGCGCAGGTGCGCCTTTTCTCGCCCATGCATTCAGAAACATTGTTAATCTCCCCCCCCCGAAACGCCTGCACCGAGTCAATACTTTCTTTCACCTCTACCTCTGCCACGTGGGGCATAGGCTTGGCTACCTTGACCTGAGCGGTTGAAAGGCTTTCTCGGGCCTGCCGAGGTTTGTTGTCTTGCAGCAAATGACTGTGGTCTAAATTGAGGTCGAAAAAACCGTTCATTATTAGCATAAGCTGGGAAATCATAGCTATTTATGTAAGGGTGGGATGTTCGCACGCCTTGAGGAGACGGCTGTCTATAGTTGTGGAAACCAAACGGTGCCGGGGAGCGACCGGTCTGATTGTAGTAGCCACTAGGTCCAGGTTGCGCAGCCTGAGACCCAGGTGTAATTCTCTTCTCTTGCGCAGAGAAAGAAGGTTTATTAATTGCAAATACTTTATTGACCCCCTCGTTGCTCTTTATAAAATCGGTCAATTGCTCTTTATCAAATAAAAACTCACAAGAAGGGGGAATCTTTTTTATACTAGATTTTAAAAATTTATCTTTTACCAAATTCAGAAAAGATTCCCTTCGTTGTTCAACAATATCGGCCCTGCGACCACAAATCAGTTGCAAACAATCAAGTGAAATTTTCTGAAAATCCCCGGAGAAAACATCTTTAACTTTTGACATTAGGGATTCCCTATTTATATCGTCACTATCCAGAGTCCATTGCAGTAAATCAGATACTCCTTTCTTTAAAGCATCACTTTGCATAATCATGGCATGTGTAATAGCACCTAAAGATTTATCGGTTGCAATTAAATTGTTTGCCTTGTCAAACTGTTTAAGTTCCTCATTTACTTCCAATTCAACAAACCCCGGCCTGGCATTATACGATTTTTGAATTTCAGAGTAACGGACATTTGTCCAATTCTCTGAACTAAAATGTTGTAATGAATTTAACAATTGTAGATGCTCATGAGAGGCACGTGCAATAGTTGGCTCTTTAAGATTTGTCGTCAAATCAAAGTTGAAGGTTAAAGCCGGCTCCGCGGGCACCTCACTACCCACAATTTGTTCACTTTGTTCATTTCCCGCATTCGAACAACTATACTCGGGAGGGTACCAGCCCGGAGGTGGGTAGGCATTGCATGCTAAGAAATTCTGAATTTCACTTACCTGTTCGGTAAGGCGTTCCAGTGCCTTACCGTCCTTACGTGATCTCTTAGCATCGCCTGCTTTGCTGTTCTTGCCCTTCCGTTTGTGCAAGGTACGTCGCGCTGTAGAGCCCCTATCATCCTCTTCGGAAGATGACGAGGACGTTGAAGAAGTTTGATCACGCACTTCTTCTTCACTACTATCTTTTGACATAGTCACGAAAATCACAAAAAACTACAACTTAAAAATAACAATGTCGAACGCTAACAGCGTTAATTTAACGATTTATTTAAATTGTACGTCCGCACGGCACGAAACTCAAGACGCCAATGATGGAAGCGGCCCCGTGCCTCGCCTGGTGAACATGGCGGACGGAAGTTACCCCCTCCGCGTGTTAAAAAGGAACTACAACGACTATACTACGGCCGGAAACGGAAAGACTGTCATCTCAATATTGTTTAAAAGGCCTCGAATAACGGCGGACGGACATAATAAAAACTAAACTAAACTAGCTACACTACCTACTACAAAGAACACTTAAGGACTGTATAATAGCCACGATGGCCTATAGACAGTCCAAGTGCTCCAGCCAGTTCTTAGAGCAAAATGTTAAGTTGTGGGAAATAAAGGCTATATTATTATTATTATGTATATTACATCGTCGTTCGAATGACTAAAGGTCCTATCTCACTTTTTGGCTGTTTTGAGTTAGGACCGCTATGTTAGTCAACGCAAAATTCTCTATCCATCTGACTAATCAATGTACCTCTTAACATTTTGGATCACAAGATAATTAATTATTTTTACAATTAAACTTCATAATATGCAATTACCTATTGCAACCTCAAAATGAGGTAGTTTTTTATTGTTAGGTACTTGGTAAAGTTATGGTGTTGTGTTGAATTAAATACAGTATTGTTGCATTAAACTTACTAAAACTTACTAAAAAAAACAACAAACACACTAATAAAGCATTAACAACATAAATTTTGTATATTTATTTCCATACTTAGTCGAAAAAAAGTCGTAACTAAAAACAGACAGCTTATTTTAAATAAAACAAAGTTTTCACTAAGTGACCTATCTGTTTTGATTAATCAAAACAGGTATTTAGAATGCAAACAGGTTAAAAGTTTCAACGTGTAATTAAAGTACTTGAAATTATCTACAAAAGCATATAAAAATAAATATGCTGGACTTGCGAGGAACGAAAATATCTGAAAGTTAGAAATGTCAAAACCTTAAAACGCGTTTTCTTAACACTGGACAAAAATTAGATAGGACCTTTAGTCATACGGGCGACGATATTATGTTACAATCTTACTCTACCAGTATCAGCCTCACCTGTGCTCGACCAGTATCTTGGTGAGCCTGGCGACCTCACCCCGCAGGTGGTGGAGCTCCTTGTCCTTGGCGCGAGCCTCCTGCTCCGCCACGCGCTCCTTCGCCGTCAGGCGGGTACGCATGTCGTCGAAACTGGAATACACGTTACAAATAATTAAAATACTTTTACATACATTCCAGAGGCTTCAATATTACTTCCTTCAGAATAGTTTCTTTTCTTTTTTTTATAACTGGATAGGCCCGCATAAATTTGACCGCAACCTCACCTGGTGGAACGAGACGACGCGAGATAGGTACATTACGCAGGATTTTGCGGGGATCATTACACTATCAGGGGTTCTAACAAAGATCCCTTTCCATTAGCGTTAACGCCAAACGATAACTCAACATGTATGGGAATGACATTAGCTATGACACTGTGGAAAAGTTTACCGCAGAGCTTTTTAGATACCAAAGCATTAGGCTGGCCAACACGGTCGGTTTCCTGATACGTTTTCCGAATTTGGACACCCGAATTGCACGCAATTCATACAAAGTGTTCTCCTAGCCGCACATGTTCGATTCGTATTCAATATTTTTGTTTATGCATACATTCGGTATCCGAACTCTGAAACCGAATCCGGAAATCGAATCAGGAATCCGAGCGTGTGCGGCCGACCTTAGGCAGTAAAAAAAATAAGAATCAATGTTTTGTAGTTACTTAGTTTGTCTATTTTATCGAACTTACTAAAACATGAACTTAAAAAGTAAATTCTTAAAGAAAATAAGTAGGCAGGTACTTACAGTTTCCGCAGACACGCAGTTTTTCTCGTCAAATGCTCGATTTGTTCCTTTGAATTCTTCTCAACCTGTTTTATTTTCGATGCATCTTCCGATCTCTTCTCTCTCAACTCTCTTTCTCTTGCCAGCGCTTCTCTAAGTTAATGGGATAGGATGAAAGTAAAAATATTAAGGATAAAAAGGACTAAAATATCTAAAGCAGGGAATGCGTTTCGTTATTGCTGTTCAGGCTGTATGTGTTGTGTGCTCTTGGCCAATTTTGTTGCAAATTAAAAAGTTAAGTTTTAACGCGGGAAAAATCTAAAAGAAAATAAAATATGTTGCTAGAACAATAAATAAAAACTAAAACATATTTTTTTAACACACCGTTTATTTTTGGTATAAAAATATAAAACACAATCGTATTTAATTTTAAAATAGTAGGCAAATCGTTATCAGCAATTTTTCGAACTTTGGAATAACATTTTAAATACTTATAGGTTATTTTTAAAAGCGTATCAACTTTTTACAAGACAAAAATATACATTAGTTATGCTGCAATATATACTATTTCATAATAAATGGATGACTATACCTAAAAATTAAAACAAAAAAAATGATAAAATGAGCAAAATATGACTAGAATTGTACAAATAATGGCAACATTTAATGAACTTGAAATGATTTGCGGTTTATTAGTCCATTTTGGCAGTGTTTTAACAAAAATTATCAAATCTTTTCCTTTTCTTTTATTACCTTATTATTAATTCTGTGAAATGATATACATAACCTATAAACAATTTTAGGTATAGGTCACATGCAAAGGGAATAACCACAATAACAGATTAATACTTTTTGGTGGAACATAGAAAAAATGACTTATCCTGCTTGGCGGACTAGTGTGAATTCTGTGTTGGCAGTACATCGCTGCAGGTTCTATTTTCAAATAGGTACCTACTATTCAATAACAAAAACAAAGGATCAATTCTACATTTAAATATTTATGGACTACTGCAGCGGCTGCTGTCTATCTTGATTTGAAATTGACTGTCTACCTGCATTTTGGATAACTATTATGTGCCTAGGTGTATCACACCCCACGATTATAATAACACTTGTAGTCTACAAGAACCTATTAGTTTTGATAAAGGCATCACCATGACATTAACAAACGCAAAAAGTTATCAGTTTTCATTAACTTTTCCCTTATTTTTCACCAAGTGCGTGTATACAAAGAGTGCGAGCGAGAGGAGTAGAGCGATGAGAGCAAGACGGAAAGATCCAGTGAGAGCTCCGGCGAACACTGTCAGCACTGCCCCAAGAATCAGTAAGGATCTGCAGCTGTTTGGACAATGTGAAAAATAATATAATAGACTCTATGTCTAAGTTGGTAGGTCACTAATTACTTTAATGATATTTCCTCAGTTCCAAACAGAAGTATAACCTAATAGTTGTAGGTGTAAAGTGAAGGTTTTTTTTTATCAAATAGGCTTACGCATGACCACATTTAGCCTGATGTCAGTAGGTAATAATGCGGTCGATGGTTTCGCACGCTTCCCAGAACTTTTTCACTCTCCTCTTGAATTTTTCATCTCTTTACAAAAATGTTTTAAAAAAACTTACCATATTTAATACCTTCTTTCATTTTGGAGGTTCGTAAAGAGTAGGTACCAACCTACCAACTAAATGGTATTTGGAAACAGAATTTCCTTATTAATGATTCATTCACACTAATGTTCTAAAGATATGAAGAATTATTAATAAAAATTAAAAATATTATTCAAGTTTAATTAAATTCTTATTTTTAGTCTCTGTTAGCCTTTATTGGTGTCAAAGAAGAAAATATTAAAAATAACTTTACAAATCAGCCGAAATTTTCTGTTATTTGAGAAATTTTGTTTAAAATACTGCCTTTTGGACTTTTTTTTGATAAATTAATGAAATGTGTGTATTATATGATTTTGTGTGGATTTTATTGTTATTTACATAGAAATTGACTTATTAAATACAGAGACGTACGATTTCAACATGCACTTGGTAGCCAAATTTCGTCCAAAAGACAACATTTTTAGTGTTAAAATATTAGTTAAAAAAACTAGGAATTAGATTTGGTTTGTGGACTAAAATTCAGCTACCAATTATCATTGGGTGTAAAATGGGACAAAATAATGCAGTGCATTGTTATTAAAAGCAGTATATAAAATTATAGACATTGAACTTACTTTTAAAAGTTCTGCGATTAATAATAATAATCAACAAAATAATTTTTTTTGCAGATTATCTCAGGGTTAATTATGTATCTCTTATTCTGTCACAAAACATTTATTAAAGGCTAAATAGTTTTATCAATGTAAATTAGGCAGGATACCCAAAAAATAATCACACAAAATAATGTTGCATTCATTAAAAACGTTTTGCGCATAATAAGAGAGTGATAACAATAAATCAGTACACCGATTCAAGCTGCATGCGTGAAGTAACTACATCATCTATATAGGTGACAACTATCGACTCTACGTTATTGCTACATTAACATCTAACTAACCTTAATTCTTGTTCTGTGACAGCCAAAGTGCGTCCACACGCTGCTGCTTTCACTGCTAGATTGTCAAAATCACTCGTTTTCGAGTGAATTTGAGATTTCAGTTCTGAAAGTGAAATTTGCCAAAAGGTAGGTCATAAATCTATAGGAAAAAGTAAGACTTGCATAACTGTAGAATGACGCGGTGGCTTCATTCGATTTTTTGTGATTGCTAGCCGTTCAATATTTAATTTACCTCGAATTTCTTCTAGCAATTCTCTTTCTCTCTTTATTCTTTCTTCCTCTCCTTCTTGTCTGCATTCTGTTTTCATTCTCGATAAGCAATTTTCTTTGTCAGTCATGAATTGCTCCCACTGGTCCTCTGAAAATTGGAAAGCTAATATGTAAGGTTATCTTATTAATTTCTGAATATTGTTTAAAGTTTTTAAATAGTTTTTTAGGACATTTGGTCTCGGCTTTAGAATAAAAGAACCACCTCTATCCTATCTCTTCCCATGGATGCCGTAAGCATGCTAAGGGTATATTGCGAGACGCCTGCCAAGCGTGAGGATTATCACAATGAGGAGGCCGATGCTTTTCAGTGGCCTTCTGGCAGATGATGTTAAAAAGTTAAATCCTGGTGACAAAAGTTTAGGGATCTATTTTGAAAGTCTTTAAAGGGCATCATAGTTATTTGTGTGTATAATGTATCTATTAATAAATTACCCATCTCTTTTCGATGCTTCTCTTTTAGTTTATTTAGTTGGTCTACTCTCTCAGCCACTAGTTTAGACCGCGTAGTCTCTAACGCCCTTCTCGCTTCATCTGCTGCTATCGCCGATTGGTCTTCTATATCTTTCACCTTCTTTGACCATTCTTCTAATAATTGCTCTGGAAATTGGATCAATTTTTTGTTATCCTGCTTTCATATTATAAAGTAGTATCACGCACGTGGTTTTGCTCGCGTTATCAGGATAATCCCGTGTCCCGATTGTCCCGTGTGGTCCCGGTTACGAATAGGACCACCCCATCTCTTCCCGTGGGTGCCGTAGAAGGCGGCTAAGGGAATATCCAGGGAATGGGTCGCAGCGTTCCCCTCGGTCTTGGTGGCAATCAATCTTCACCTACTGCGATCACCAAGCCGCCTGCCAAGCGTGGTGATTATGGCAAACCCCCCCCCCTAATGACAAGCACAAATAAAAACGGCCCCCAGTCCCCGGCAGCTCTGCTATCCCGTGGCTACGGTAGCGGCCACGGTAACGGCAGGGCAAGGGGTGCGAAGAATCCCCGGCAGACGCCCGGCTACCAACCCCAACGACGACCCCTGGCCCTGGCAACACATAACGTGCGCACACTGAAGGCTGACGAAAGGATGGTCGAGCTAGAGGCGGAGATGGGTAAGTTACGCTGGGATGTAATGGGATTGTCAGAAGTCCGAAGACAGGGACAGGACACGATAATCCTAAATTCCGGTAACTTATTCTTCTACCGGGAGGGAGACCAACTCTCCCAAGGGGGTGTCGGGTTTCTCGTCCGCAAGTCTCTCGTCAACAACGTGGTCAAAGTCGACAGTGTGTCGGCCAGGGTAGCGTACCTGGTACTCCGAATAACCAAACGGTATTCGTTGAAGGTTATACAGGTATACGCGCCGACATCGGCACACTCAGACGATGAAGTAGAAGCTATGTATGAGGACATATCCGAAGCCATGCATACTTCCGAAACATACTTCACCGTTGTGATGGGAGACTTCAATGCGAAGTTGGGCACAAGGAATAGCGATGAGCTGAGAGTGGGGCCATTTGGATACGGGCAGCGGAACCCTCGAGGACAGAGGCTGGCTGACTTCATGGAGAAGGAGGGACTCTTTATGATGAACTCCTTCTACGAGAAGCGGCCATCCAGGAAGTGGACGTGGATAAGTCCCGACGGTTCCACTAAAAATGAGATAGACTTCATCATGACGACCAAGAAGCACATATTCGATGATGTCTCTGTGATCAGCAAGGTGAAAACCGGTAGCGATCACCGTATTGTTAGAGGCACATTGAATATCAATGTTAAGCTCGAAAGGTCACGTCTGGTGAAGTCTACGCTCCGTCCAAATCCTGTCCAAATCCAAAACCCCGAAGGCTTTCAGCTGGAACTCCAAAATCGCTTCCAGTGCCTAGCCGACTGTAACACAGTGGACGAGCTAAACGACGGGTTGGTGGAAACTGTCCAAGCTGTTGGATCGAAATTCTTTAAGACCCAACGCCGAAAGAAGACTCAAAAGCTCTCAGAAAAAACTCTTGAGCTAATGGCCGACCGGAGCGAAATGAAGCTGCAGTCTTCAGTTGATATGTCAGCCTACGGTGAACTCAATAGACGAATCTGGAGTTCCTTGCGACACGACTTGCGTGCTCTTAGTACTTCACGTATTGAGGCCGCAATTGAGCGGAACCAAGGCTCTAAAGTGTTCGCAAAGGATTCGTCTATTGGGCAACACCAAATGACAAAACTGAAGACCGAAAATGGTAGCGTCATTTCATCCAAGCCTGAGATTCTGAGAGAGATCGAGAACTTCTATGGACAGTTATACACCTCGACACGTAAGCCCGCTACTAACACAGCTCAGGACATCAGAGCCAAGTTAGTCCGACACTATACCGAAGATATCCCGGACGTCAGCCTGTACGAGATTAGAATGGCCCTCAAACAGCTTAAAAACAACAAGGCACCAGGTGAAGATGGAATTACGACCGAACTTCTGAGAGCGGGTGGTAGACCGGTACTTTTAGTCCTCCAGAAGTTATTTAATTCTGTCATCCTTGAAGGTATAACGCCAGAGGCATGGCACAAGAGCGTGGTGGTGCTCTTCTTCAAAAAAGGCGATAACACCTTATTGAAGAACTATAGGCCCATCTCGCTCTTGAGTCATGTGTATAAGCTGTTTTCGAGAGTCATTACGAATCGTCTCGCACGCAGGTTTGATGAATTCCAGCCTCCCGAACAAGCCGGTTTCCGAAAAGGCTTTAGCACCATAGACCACATCCATACGCTGCGCCAGATTATACAGAAGACCGAAGAGTATAATCGGCCGTTATGCCTAGCGTTTGTGGACTATGAGAAAGCCTTCGATTCAATCGAGACTTGGGCGGTGCTGCAGTCCTTGCAGCGATGCCAAATTGACTATAGGTATATCGAAGTTTTGAAGTGTTTGTACAGTAAGGCCACTATGTCAGTCCGACTACAGGACCAGAGTACGGAACAAATTCCATTGCAAAGAGGCGTGAGACAGGGAGACGTTATTTCTCCGAAACTGTTCACAAACGCATTGGAGGATGTTTTCAAGCTCTTGGAGTGGAAAAGATCTGGCATCAACATAAATGGCGAGTACATCACTAACCTTCGTTTTGCCGATGATATAGTCATAATGGCGGAATCGCTCGAGGACCTTAGCACCATGCTCAACGACCTCAGTAGAGTCTCCCAGCAGGTTGGTCTTAAGATGAATATGGACAAGACAAAGATCATGTCTAATGCTCATGTTCCACCTATACCGGTAATTGTTGGGAACGATACTCTCGAAGTTGTCGACAAGTATGTCTACCTAGGACAGATTGTCCAATTAGGTAGGTCCAACTTCGACAAAGAGGTGGCGCGAAGAATCCAACTCGGCTGGGCAGCGTTCGGGAAGCTTCGTCCTATCTTTTCGTCCAAAATACCGCAGAGCCTGAAAACGAAAGTTTTCAATCAGTGTGTGTTGCCAGTGATGACTTATGGAACTGAGACATGGTCTCTTACTGTTGGCCTCATTAGTAAGCTCAAAGTCGCGCAGCGAGCTATGGAGCGAGCTATGCTCGGTGTTTCCCTGCGAGATAAGCTCCGGAACGAGGAGATCCGCAGGAGAACTAAAGTGACCGATATAGCTCTTAGAGTTAGTAAGTTGAAGTGGCAATGGGCAGGCCACATCGCTCGTAGAACTGACAACCGATGGGGAAGAAAGGTTCTCGAGTGGCGACCACGAACCGGAAGACGCAGCGTAGGCCGGCCCCCCACTCGGTGGACCGACGACCTGGTGAAAGCCGCGGGGAGCCGATGGATGCAGGAGGCGAGCAGCCGCTCAAGGTGTCGTGCTCTGGGGGAGGCCTATGTTCAGCAGTGGACGTCTTCAGGCTGTTGATGATGATGATGATGATATCAGGATAAAATGTAGAGTTACTCCTATGTCTAACTTATAATTTAATTCCCTACATACCAAACATCTAATATTTTACAATCTTCACGCCAAACATAACGTTAGTGGAATAGTATGAAAGCAAATCCATACAATATAACTTACGTGTGACTTTGCCCTACTTAGGCCCGATTTCACCAACGTTTATTCCAAGTATACGGCTATTCCTTACTCCTGGATACAGCTAATTGACAAATGAAATTACACAAAAAAGACGCCATTTTGATTGTATCCAAGGAATAAGTCTTATTCCTTCACATAATTGGTGATATAAGGGCTATATTCGCGTAACTCGGTTGTTCTCGGAAAGTCATACCTGGAATAAAATTTACTCTAGTTTGGTGAAATCGGGCCTGTCTGTTTTTACTTTTCCACGACTAAACAGCAACAGATCTTGATTCAATTTTGCATGAAACCAGGGCTAGTTGTTGCGCGGTATCTCTTATAATCTTTCTATGTCTGAATTTCGAAGTGGGTAGTGGTACAAACTACTATAAAAAGTCGTCAAACTGAGTAAATAAGCACAGTGCAAACCACTCCCTAGAAATTCTCCGAGAGGTACTAGGCTCTCAGAAGTATGTGTATGTAGGAGATGTAAATATGTAACTGCTCAGAGAAGACAAACTGAGTAGATACATAGTAAGCAAAGTGCAGGCCACTTCTTAGGAACTCTCTGAGAGGTACATGGCTATCAGGAGTATATAGGAGGTAAGTATAACTAATCTAATAGAAGGCAAACTGATTAGGTACCTAAGTAAGATAAGCGCAGGCCACTCCCTAGGAATAAAGGGTACTAGGTTTTCAAGAGTATGCAGGAGGCATAAATATGTAAATACTCTAAAGAGAAGGCACACTAAGAAGGAGTAAGCAAGGTGTAGGCCTCTCATTAGAAATTATCCGAGAGATACCAGGCTATCAGGAGTATGTAGGAGATATTATGCGGTAAGTTACGTTCCCTATTCTTATCTAATTTGCGGCGATTGTCCAATTAGGAAAGAGGGGAGGAACTAACAATAGCAATCCAACAAGTTTCTTGTTGATTATTGTAAATATTATATTATTGTGTCTAGCAAAGAATATTTACGTATGTTTTTATGCAACTAGATAATACCCCATCCAATCAAGCCACATTGATCTTTAACCCCTATAATATTGCACTCTGAAACAACGTGGATAAGACCTCCACTGTAGGTCCTACAGCATCTTATTGGTGTCGGCTTTAGTTTGTTAGCTTCTATGTAATTCTGGTTGCCTGATACTATTTGTGCCAATGCCTGGGTGCGGCACCTTGTCCTTATGTTGCTTATCCTCAGCATTCTTAAATTGTTTATTTGATAAGCCGAAGAGTATGTTAGCAGTCAGTTAAATTAGTCTCTCAGAATCATCATCATCACCTTAAAAACGTCTATTACTGAACATTCCAGAATCCTTCAGGTCTCTCAGAAAACAATTTATTTGTATCGATTGCCTGTTGATAATTTTGTCCCCAATTGAATTGAATTAAATAATCTATAACTGCATGTTAATACACTTTTATTCCCATTTTTAATAAGTAGATTCAGATTTCTGCAGACATTTAGAACATTTAAATCAGTATTTTTAAATGTAAATAAATGACGTGACGAGTTAGTCGTTCGCCTGTTGTTAAGCGTCACGGCTGCCCATAACAGATTGCAGTATCACTCGGAACTCATTTATATAGTTTTGCGTGACACTGCACTGCGCACGTCATCCTGAGACTTCACACAGTCTAGTAATCCCAGCCCAGTAATTTCAATACCTACAATGCCTTTCAAACCGGAATACAGCGGCAGGATAATTGGCAAAGCGGTACCTACCTAGACGAACTTAGCTTAGCAGAAAAGTAAGTAGTACGATGAGAGATGCATCAATTTACCTTTTTCATTTTCGAATCTCTGCGTGATGTCCTCAATTTTGTTAGCGTGTTCTATATCGCCTTTGTCTAGCAAATGCCTCAACTGTAGTATGTCCCAATCTGCTTTGCTATGTGCTTCTACTATTGCGGCTTCAAAGTGAGCTTCTTTGCTTGCGAGAACTTCTTTTAGGTTATCAAACTGTAAAAACAAAAATCCTTTTTTTTAAAAGGGGTAATCTGAATTTAGCCCTAATTGGTGTTCTTAACATTTACTTTACATACCCTAGTAGTGATCTCTCTAAGCTTCCTCTCAGCGTTTCTCGTCTCCTGTTCAGATTCAGCCCTCAGTTGCCCCAGAGCCGCCCGCGTCCGTTCCGCGTGACTCCTCTCCAGGGCTGTTCTAGTGGAAGCCATGGTGGAGGCATGCTCGGACTTCAGGGTCTCTATGGCTTTCGAATGGTTCTGCTCTAGGTGTTGGACTGTCTGGAATTTGGAAGATTTGGAAGACTCAATAGCTGGACTCAGTAGGTTTTGAGCTAGACTTGGTTTGATTTTCATCACAGATCTGGGGCCTTATTGTGTAAGTCAGGTGGCAATCTTGATTGTGTTCTCTCTTGCTCGCACTCACGGACTTGTAAATAGGCACGAGCAGGATGGTAGACGATGCCTATTACCAGAATGGTTACGCGGTAGGGGTCCTTCCTCTGAAATCGAACCTCGGTGTTTGGCGTTAACGGTATCTTTTCCTAGGTACTATTCCTAATTCATATTACATCGTCACATCAGCCTATTCGCGTCCACTGCTGAACATAGGCCACCCCTATATCAATCGTTAAACTTATATTTAATTACTTTTGTATTTTAATAGTTACTGTTGTAACGTTACAAGTCCACCTTTGTACACGTTATGTGCATAAAGTATTAAATAAATAAATAAATATATAACGCCAATTGAGACGCTTATCATTTGGTTTGCCATAATCACCATTGGCACGCGTCTTGTGATAGCAGTAAATTGTAACGCAAACCGAGGAGAATGCTGTTGCCCATTCCCTGGATATTCCCTTAGCCGGCTCTTACGGCACTCACGGGATGATTATTGACATGCAAAATTATTCTTATAAATAAATAAATGAAATAAAGATGGGGATCTCCATCTCCACCTTCTTCTAAGACTAAATCTTCTATAAAACCTACTCTAACTTACATCTTTTTATCTCGAGCCGAAAATCTACTGCTGAATATAAGCCTCACGCAAGAAGAGCTGCTCCATTTACCCCCTTTTACCACCTTTTCTGTAGACTGAAGAATTCCGAATCCTCATTATCATCACCAACAGCCTGAAGACGTTTACTGCTTAACATAGACTCTCACAGAACTCCACTTTGAGTGGCAGCTCGCCTCCGAATCCTACTAACCTGTAAATGCCGTTCTTCCATCTCCTTCCTACTATTCTCTTCTCTCTCCAACAGGTCTTTTAACCTGTGAAGCTCCAGTTTCAGCGCTTCTTCTCTCGTTTCCACTCTCTGCAGCTGTAATGTGAGAGACTGGACGGATCTCTGTTCTTCTGAAATCAACCCTCGCAGTTGTTTTAGCTCTGCAAGTTGAGATGGAGAAGGCTGTGGGTTCGCTTTGAGGTGTTCCACTGTTTGTGTCAGCTGGAAATGTTAAATTATTATGGTTTAAAGATCTCAATAGAGCAGCTGTTTTTATTGCTGTCTCAGTTCTGCTACACTATCGACATAATGGTGGAAGTGGGTAAACAATAGTCTTTAGAATCACTTTTCAAATGCGTGGACAAACGACAAAGCTGTTCTGACGAAAGCAACAGAGTATGGTTTTGTCATTTCCACCAACTTTTTGAGAGTTTTGTAGAATAGAGACAGCAATAGAAATGTCCGGTCTGAGGTTTCCTTTTGTCATCCTTTTATCAGTCTTCAGAAAGACCGTAACTTTTTCGTGCTTCTATCACATTTGCAAACCTTCTTTCTCGAGCACCAGATCTTATATCCCGTTCTAGCCTAGTTCTAACATAGAAAAGGTGCTAAGAGAGGTTTGTACCTCTCTTAGCACCTTTTTTATGTTAAAGGGTATATTTATATACGGCTCTCCTGATGGGAAGTCACTGGGAGTTTACCGTAGCATCTGTAAAACTGGATATGTCACTAATGCACCTTTCACTTCTTTAAAATTCTCTCATTTTTTTTATGTAAACGAAGGACCTGACGAGCTAGTCGTTCGACTGGTGTTAAGCGTCACGGCCGCCCATAACAGATTACAGTGTCACTCGAAACTCTAAAGTTTCGCGTGACACTGCGTACTGCGCACGTCATCCTGAGACATCAATCTAAAATGATTTCTATACTGTGAGATCAGTTCACAAGTCTCATTTGTCCAGTAATTTCACTAGCTACAATGCCCTTCACACCGGAACACAGTAGCGCTTGCACACTACTGCTTGGCGGCAGAATAACTGGCAAAGAGGTCGTACCTTCCTAGACGAACTTTGCAGAAAAGTCCTACCACTTAGTAGCTCGACTACTCTTGTGACGCGATCTACCTAGCGTGAAGAAGATCACACTGAATGTAATTTCCAGACAGACCCCAAGATCCCCCATCTCCCTCTAACCTGCTTATTATCCCTCTCAGCATCCCTAGCCCGTTTCTCCAGCTCTCGCATCTTCCACTCGCAGTCGTCCAACATGATCTCGGCGCGCGCGGCCGCCTGCGATCGCGCGGCTTCGTGCGCGAGACGCCATTTAGCTGTGTTCGCTTCTGCTGCTGTTAAAGCCTGAAAACAACAGTATTTTGATATCACGTCATCAGCTTTTTTGTGTCCACTGCTGAACTTTGGCCTCCCTTATTAGAGAGGGGGGTTTGCCATTCACCACGCTTGGCAGGCGGCTTGGTGATCGCAGTAGATTATAATGAACCGAGTAGAATGCTGCTGCCAATTCCATGGATATTTCAGTGTTTTGATATGAAGACGGCTTTTTGATAAGAAGAAACTGAACTTTGATAAGAGGTAACTTCATATTGTAAAGGCGAAACTGCATTTTGATAAGGAACAACTGCATTTCGATAAAGAGAAACTGTTTTTTGATAAGGAACAACTGCATTTCGATGAAGAGAAATTGCATTTTTACAAGAAACTAAATTTTAATTATGAAAAACTGGATTTACTTAAGAAAATTGATAAATGTAACTGCATTTTGTAAAGCAGAAACTGCATAAAAGAGAAACTGCATTGTGATAGAGAGAAACTGCATTTTGTAAAGGAGAAACAGCGTTTTGTAAATGAGAAACTGCATATTGTTAAGCAATTACATTTCGATGAGAATACACTACATTTGGATAAGAAGAAAATGCATTTTGATAAAGAGCGACTGCACTCTAAAAAGATGGGAAGGTGTTTTGAGCAAAATGAGCGGGTTGCTACTAGTAAGCAATACTTACCTTCACCGGAATGGTTGGCGGCGAGCATAAATCAAAGCTAAACCCTACTGCTGCTTACCTCTTTAGCCTTCTGCTCATTCTGTGCTTTCTCCTGCTCTAGCCTCTCCCTGTCTCGCTCTAGCGCAAGAACCCGTGATTCAAGCTCAGCTCTCCTAGTGAGTGCATCTTCTAACTCCCCGCGTAATTCTCGAAGGTACTCCTCTGAAATAGAGAATGTAAAAAAGGTGAAAATGGGGAAGCCTGGATAATGTTCCATCATCAACTGGAAGCCGTCAATTGCTGAACACAGGCTTCCATAAAACACCACTAAATTTGGACGCTTATCATAGGGGGTTTGCCATAATCACCACCTGACTAAGTAGTCCCTACCATCTAAGGATTTCTGTGACACAGAAGCATTGCGTCCCTTCATTTTGAACTATACGGGATCCATAATATAGGCCGTGTGTGTGGTCCCAGTTTACGAATAGGACCACCCCATCTCTTCCCGTGGGAGGGAATATCCAAGGAATGGGCAGCAGCATTCTCCTCAGTACATTAAAACCTTCTGCGATCACCACGCCGCCTGCCAAGCGTGGTGATTATGGCAAACCTATGATAAGCGTCCAAAGTGGCGTTTTATGGGGGAGGCTTATGTTCAGTAGTAGATGTCTTCTTACTGATGTTTAATCCAAAAACCATATTCAATCCGTACCGTTCCTCTGCTTGAGCTGATCAGCCAGGTCAGCGGAACAACTCCTGGCTGCATTCAGTTCCTCCTCTAACGAGCGGCTCCGCTGCCGGATCAGCTCCGACTCTTTGTATGCTGCTGCCAGCTCGCATTTCAACTCTGGAAGTTGGAAAAGAAGTGCTTTATTAAAAGTGTTTTAGCAGATATCGGGTAGTGTTCGCCTGGCTTATATAATATGTCATCATCATCATCATCAGCCTGAAGACATCCACTGCTGAACATAGGCCTCCCCCAGAGCGGGCTAACTTGAGCGGCTGCTCGCCTCCTGCATCCATCGGCTCCCCGCGGCTTTCACCAGGTCGTCGGTCCACCGAGTGGGAGGCCACCCTACGCTGCGTCTTCCGGTCCTATCTTAGTAATAGGATACAGAGGACTCCAAGTGAAATACTATAAAATCACTCAAATTCGATGCAATACTTATATGGTGATGTCACTTATGAGTTGCGGATCCTGTGGGACTCTTTTAACCCTCCTGTTAAATTTCTTTACGTTGTAACTCTCCGTAAAGACCGCTTGCAGCTCATTCCAGATGCGAAAAGAATTAAGAACAAAAAAAAAATGAATAATTAAAATATAATAATTTAAATTTTAAAGAATTATAGTTCTTAAAATTTAAATTATTATATTTTAGTTATTCATTTATTTTTTTTGTTATTATTTTTTTTCGCAGCGAGCAGTTATGCGACCATGGCCTAATTGCTAGGGCGTCTAATCCAGTGAGTTAGAAGGCGCGGGTTCAAATCCCGCTGGTTGCTAAAATTTTAAGAAGTATAATATCCGTATAGATATACCTGAAGTATGGTTTACACTTGAAAATCAATCCATGCTCGATATATTCCTTATAATTGGATACACGCGTAATTAACTTAGCAGGTTTAGTGCGTGGGAAGGTTCCGCCTGCATTCCCAAACGCTAATAATAACTCTGACTATAAGTACTTAAACTGTTCTCCGATGACGAAGACTTTCGGGTTTTCACCCACTAGCATGCGAAAAACCGGTGATTTTTTGGGGAAATCTTAGTAAAGATAGATTAGATACCTACATTCAACACTGACTGACTGAGATCATATTAGTAAAGCAATGTGTTTAACCAGTGTTGAATAAATGATTTCTATTCTATTCTATTCTATTCTATTCTATTCTATTCTACTTACCATGTTGCTTTGAAGCTTAGTAAGTAATCTATTCTATATAGTATATAATAGTGACTCTTAGGTAGGTACAACGGTAAAAAGGGTAGACGTCGTGAGGAAACCGGCATGTTCAAAAACCAAAAGTTCAAAGGCATGGCTGCATGTGTCATCCACCCACACTAGGGTGGGTTTTTCATCCGTATTTAAGGTACGTTCACATATTGCTCCGGGGTTGGGATATGGGTCTTCTTTCGCAGGGACATAGAGTCTAGAACAGACATACCCCATGCTGGCTAAGGGGGAGTTTTTTCATACGTCGTTAAAGTAACCTATAGTCAAAAATGCTAACAAATTCTAACCAATGGTCAAAATTTGTTAGCATTTTTAACCATTGGTCACCCTAAGGTGGAACGTTACACTAGCGCGGCAAATTCAAATTTTCTTGCGTTCTTTTGCCAATAATAGCGTAATTACTTAACGTGATCATGAAAACTAATTTTGCGCAAATAAATATAACGTATCAATAAATTACAATTATAAGTATCAACTACTTATCATTGGTTTAGCGACAAACGGCAAGAGACTGAAAAACTAAGAAGAAAATTGTTTATTGCCATTTGTCGCCAAACCAATGATATCTAGGAGATACTTTTAATCGTAATTTGTTGATACATTCTATTTATTTGCGCAAAATTAGTTTTTATGTAATCACGTTGAGTAATTAAGCTATTATTGGCAAAAGAACGCAAGAAAATTTGAATTTACCGCGCTAGTGTAACGTTCCACCTTAGGGTGACCAATGGTTAAAAATGCTAACAAATTTTGACCATTGGTTAGAATTTGTTAGCATTTTTGACTATAGGTTACTTTAACGACGTATGAAAAAACTCCCCCTTAGCCAGCATGGGGTATGTCTGTTCTAGACTCTATGTCCCTGCGAAAGAAGACCCATATCCCAACCCCGGAGCAATATGTGAACGTAACGATGATTTGCAACCACTAAAACTAAAGCCGTTGGTTGCAAGAGGTCTCTCTACATGGGAGGTCTATGTTCAGCAGCGGACGTCTTCAGGCTGATGATGATGATGATGATGATGATGTCTAACATAATCACGGGAGATTTGACCTTCAGCTTCGGTTGTGAAATGTTCACAAAAATATTTTTTATTACCGGAAAGCGATGCATTAAGATATTTTAAGATTATTACATTTGTGCAGATCCGGGACGTGATCGCCGGTCGATTTTGCCTTGATCATATCAATACAAGAAGATTATTGCTCATAGCGAAGCTCGAGTACGTAGATACGTACTACGTACCCGGTATAGTGTTCGAAAATCTCCAGAGTGAAGTCAGATCAGTGGCCTTCAGGAAAGCCAGACTGGGTTTCGTGAAACCGAACGCCCGAGCTCACAGAGACATAGCCAAATGCCGATAAGACCGCCGGTTGGTAAAGTGCGCTATTGGCAAAAACGTTATTGGTAATATTTTATACTAGTTGACCCGCCCCGGCTTCGCATGGGTTAATTAGTTTTACGCCTTAACCCTGTATATGAGTAAGAGGGAAGCGTAACGGGAAAAGATAGGGGAAAAGGATGAATGGATGGGCCGGCGAAGGATACCTTTCAGCGAAATCCGTTCGGTAGTTCCAGCGGGATGCGTGTTCAAAAGGACAGACAGACAGACAGAAAGACAAAAGTAAAAACAAAAATTGTTTGCACTTCTATATCAAGTGTACATAATGCAATCCAAATTTTAAAAAAAATATTCAGTGTACAGATTTAGCCCAGTTACAGTTGTATTATTTATATGTATAGATAAGTTTACATTTTACTCTGTAATTTGTATATTTGTTGTTCCTCAATTAACTAATAAAAAAGAACTTATGTAGGCATCTTTTTTTAAGGGGGGAAATGCCCTCGCACTTCCCTGCCACTACGGGGGTGATGGCAGGGGGTATCTGGGACTTGAACCCACTAAGACCCCCCCCCCCCCCCCCCCCCCCCCCCGTTATCCGTCCGCCGCCGGGATGGGGCGAGCTAGGGTCGCGCTAGCATTACTATGTCACCCCAGCGGCGGTACACCCTTTCGGGCCTCTGCGCCAGTGGGTGGGTAACCTTACACCTCGGTTACCCACCAGACGTGTGGGGCCGTGTGAGCACGGCGGAGAGTCCCCCGACTCTCCGCCGCCGACCCCACTACGGAGGATGGAGAAGGCGCGCGAAACGCCTCCTCCATCCCCCGGCCCGTCTGCGCCGGAGAGGGTCAGAGTTGGCAACTTAGGTAGGTATCTAAAATAATATAGAGTCAAGACAAACAGGTTCAAAATCATCTCCACTTAGGTATTTGAATTTTTACCCACAATCATCATCCTCTTTGCCTTTTCCCATTTGTCATTGGGGTCGGCTCCCAATCTAACCTGTAGCGGCGAGCTACCAGAATTACACGAGCGACTGCCATCTGACCTCGCAACCCATAAGAAACAAGTAACAGGGATGGTTAGATCAGGCGTCAGATTCTATCAGGCGTCTGACTACCCGTAACGATTGCCATAGATGTTCTTATGACAACCGGGACCGACGGCTTAACGTGCTCTCCGAGGCACGGAGCGATGGCATCACAAACTGCACATAACTTAATAGATAAGTCATTGGTGCAGGGCCGAGGATCGAACCCGGTGCCGTAAGTTTGCGAAGCGCACATGCTACCGCTCGGCCACCATCGCTCCAATCTGAATTTTACCCAACATACTAAGTAAATTGGAAGAAAACAACTTTCCTAAGAAACAAAGTAATAAAGGAAAACCCGATCACAAAGTAAACATTTCAACTGAAACACGCATTCGTAAAACAGTCGGTAAACATTATTTTTAGCGACAGGGAAAGTGCAATGAAACTGTATACGGCGCATGTGTACTGTATAAATAGACCCGTCACAGAATAAGGTCAAGTGCGGGACGGTCTCACGGCGTGTGTTCCGTACATAACATGTGTTAAGCTTTGTGCTCTCATAAATTAGAGCAATGACGTCACTACGCTGTATGTTTGAGACAGATCTGCTTGTTTGTTTATGTGGATTCTAAGCCAAGAGTGGTCAACTGATTCACATGACTAATGACGACTTATGTAGGATACTATTCATAGGCGTAAGTAAAAATGCCAGTTTTTTATTGTAGGGTACGTGGCACTTTATAGATTTTTAGGGCAATATACCTAAGTAGGTACTAATGAAAAGAAAAATACTTCATCTTCACTTTTTTCTACACACTTCTACTAACATTTGCAAAAATATTGAGTCGATAGAGTTATTCACCTATGTTCGAAAAAAAGGAAATTGTACCTACTTGATTTAGAAAAAAAAAATCCTGGGCTACTTTAACAAAAAACTGTCATGTTCTAGTGACCATGACAGTTCAAAAGTCTTATACTATTAAGTAGCCCAGTATTTTTTTTCAGCACTTCTCAAATATTGTTTAAAAGGGATATTTACAAAACAAATAAAGACTGTTATCAGTCAGACTGAAGATGAAACCCATATGAAACCACTTGGGTAAGGGTACGGAACCCAGAAAATAAGAAAAAACAAACGTCGAATTGCGTTAAAACGAGCATTGCAAGTCGGTTAGCAGAGTTAAAAAAACAGTTCAACCAGTACTTCTGTCTATCCCTGTCTCCGCTTGGCACCCATCCAGGATAAGCCCACTTTCTCGTGGCCACTTTGTCTGTACTAGTGTCATTAGTGAGTCACCGCGTGTCGAAACCGTTATATTTATTGGTTCGTTGGCTGGTTTCTTTCATGTTATAGACTGCATTTTGGTGCAAAGGAATTACACGATCTTATTCCTCCATCTCCCTTCTTTCACCGGGTATCAAGGCGCACAAAAACACGGCACCCATATATGGTTGAAATTCCATCAACCCGTAAGCGGTTTGCGTTGCACTTTATTGTGTGAACAGACTATGAGTGGAACACCTTGCCGGCGTCCTTGTTTCCAGCTATGATCTGGGTGTCTTCAAGTTGAGAGTGAACAGGTATCTTCTAGGCAAGCATGCGCCATTGTAGACTGCGTCATCACTTTCCATCAGGTGAGACAGTGGTCAAATGCTGTGCTGATCAACAATAACAAACATGTGAAATTGCACTGTTTGCAGAAAAACACGAGTGTAAGCTGCACGGCGCACTCCCAATTCTTGGTACGAAAAAAATCCTCCTTGAATCGTGTTCCCCATATCTTTTTTTATGGGAATTAATGACGTGACGAGCTAGTCGTTCACCTGATTAAGCGACACGGCCGCCCACAACAGTCCCAATGTCACTCGAAACTTTAAAATAACAAAGTTTCGCGTGACACTGCACTGCGCACGTCATCCTGAGACTTCACACAGTCTAGTAATCAGATTACTAGACTGTGTAATCAGGTTACAAAGTCTCATTTGCCCAGTAATTTCACTAGCTACAATGCCCTTCAAACTGGAACACAGTAGTGCTTGCACACTACTGGCAGAATAACTGGCAAAGGGGTGGTACCTACCTAGACGAACTTTGCAGAAAAGTCCTACCACCTAGTAAAAATATCGGTGACATCTATGTAAACGTGACGAGCTAGTCGTTCACCTGATGTTAAGCGTCATGGCTGCCCATAACAGATTGCAGTATCACTCGCACTCGGAAGTCCAAATTACAAAGATCCGCGTGACACTGAACTGCGCACTTCATCCTGAGACATGACACAGTCTAGTTATATCACACAGTCTGGTAATAAGAAACGTTCGCTAATAACACCCATATTTCATGGTATGTGTCATGGTTACACTAATGAAGATTGCGTTGGCAATATGTCCACTCCATCAGTGGGTAATGAGCCCACTAATCTATCTATACCAATATTATAAAGAGGAAAGATTTGATTGTTTGTTTGTTTGCGTTGAATAGGCTCCGAAACTACTGAACCGATTTGAAAAATTCGTTCACTGTTGGGAAGCTACACTATCCCCGGGTGACATAGGTTATATTATGTTTTAAAAAATTAGGGTACCTTACTAAAACGCCAATAATGTGACCCTTGGGTCACATTATTGGCGTTTTAGTAATTAGGCGTGTAAAAAATTTACCTAAAATATTCTTTACATCGCGTGTAAAGAAAACTATTATACCCGTGCGAAGCCGGGGCGGACCGCTAATGTGTTATAAAGGTCGTGGTAATGATCCGCGACATGAACATTTGAGATTTCAAATAGAATATAGGTATTAGATTAATCAAGGTAGGTACCTAGCAAGCTGGTAGCAGCTCTGCCTTAGGATTATGTCCATTTATAGGTTTCCGTACCCAAAGGGTAAAACGGACCCTATTACTAAGCTCCGCTGTCTGTTCTGTCCGTCTATCACCAGGCTGTATCTCATGAACCGTGATAGTTAGTTGACATTTTCACAGATGATGTACTTCTGTTGCCGCTATAACAACAAATACTAAAAAATAGAATAAAATAAATATTTAAGGGGGCTCTCATACAACAAACGTGATTTTTTTTGCTCGTTTTTATAGATGGTACGGAACCCTTCGTGCAGAGTCTGACTCGCACTTGGCCGGTTACTAATTATTGCTCAAGCTCATGGCTGCCCTGCTATTTGCTAGGCTGTGTGAAGTTTCGCGACCAGCGCTCAAGGTTTGCACTCAACAAAACCTGCTTAGTATATTTGATATGCTCTGGACTACTCACGTTCAATCTCCTGCCCTTTCTCTTCCAGCTGCTTCCGGAATGCGACCACCAGGTCTCGCGTCCGCTCTGCCTCATCACTCCTGGCTGTGCCAAGCTCCGCGAGCGCAGCCACATGGTTACAGAAGTTGTTCTCTTGGGAGACCAGGGTTTTCCTGGAAAGGGAGAGAAATCTTTAAGATTTATGATTTTTTTAAGCGGTTTGACTCGACATTTATAATCCGAGCAGCAAAGGAATGGAACACTTTACCAGCGTCCTTGTTTCCCGATAAATACAATCTCGAGCTCTTCAAGCCGCGAGTGAATAGGTATCTTCTAGGCAAGCATGTACCATCGTAGACCGCGTCGTCACTTCCCATCAGGTGAGATTACGGTCAAATGCGGGCCTATTCAGTCGTAAAAAAATCCCGCAAAAGAAAACCAGCTGAATACTAGCAGACATCACAAAAGACTTAATGAAATGCTCCATATGCTCTAATTACGCCAGGAAACGTGCCAAAAACACCTTGTTTGCCCTACCATTCGCCTTAAAGCGATTGAATTAGGTTTGACCCCTTTTTTAAAGTTTTTATTTAAAGTCTGATTAATCAACATGTTTTTTATTTAAACACGTGTAACAAAACAAAACAATCACTGGTTGGTGTTATTCCATTCACCGCTCAGTAAATAGGGTAGGTACTAAAATCTAGATTATCCAAACTAAAACATACAAGTAATGCCGAAGTCTATCTGGCTGTGATTTACGAAGAGTTATCTATGGATGCTAGGGTTGTCAGTAGTGAATCAGGTGTTAACTAGATGGTATAGTTTCCAAGCTTAGCGTTAACATTTGACAGTAGACTGTAGTCTATACTACGCTGTAACTATTCACATAAGTTGACGGCAGAATGACATGCGCAGTGTCAAGCGTAACTTTTATTTAGAGTTCCTAGTGACACTGCCCTCTGTTATGCGCGGCCGTGTCGCTTAACACCAGGCGAACGACTAGCTCGTCACGTCATTCGTTTACATAAAAAAAAAGATTATTGTTTAAGTAAGTAGGTATTAAATTTATTCATTTACATTTATTATTCATTATTAGCTCAATGGTTGTCGGTGTCACAACGGAAAACCAATAACGAATAATTTATACTGTCTAGTTTCTACTAGCAAACCTTTTTGTACGTCTTTTGAGCTAAAAAGGTTATAGGTATTTTTATTTTTAATCTACGCCTTTTAAAATCAACGTTAAAGTCAAATAATTTAGGGTAAAACAGGCATTAGCACTTTTACATCTCAAAATTAGATTGCCGTAAAAGCAAACAAATAATTCAAAAAACTGTTTTTTGGAATGGATTCAATGAAGCTTCAAAATGTCATTTATCAGTTATTTTATTCACCTGTGTCATAGCGAAATTAGAATGTCACAAGGGGTCACACGTCACGGTCAAGGTCAAGGTCATAAAAAGTGATAGTCGCAATTTACTACTAATTTCAATTAAATTCACAGTGACCTTTTTTGTGTTCTACAAGAATTCAATGACGACTTTTTTTTTCTTAACCCACGCTTCATGATTAAAACGCGAGCTTTGACAGCCCTATGCATCGAGGCCATTCGGTTTCAGAAGCACTATAGTGTACAGTTATAAAAGCACTTGAAATCCAATTTATGAGTTTATTTTTGTAGAGAAAGAAAACGAATAAATTATTGTATAGACAGACAGAGAATTTCCAGCCTTGTGAACGTTACCTAGTCTTAAATCAAATATACTGTAACTAGCTACTACCCCGCGGCTTCGCTCGCATGGACTATCCCTCAGGATAGTCAGGAACCGTTAATATTTCTGGAATAAAATTACCTTAAGGCTGTATACTCAGATCCACAATCTCGCTCACGCATTGTGACATTTTTGAAGATATTAAATAACTGAACTTACTTACGCAAAATCTGGCTAAACTATGTTCTCATTAATAACATTAGAAATGTTCAACAAAAATATCATATTGATCCAAATAAGTTTTCATACATAAAAACGGTTACGAATAAAAAAAACTTTGTTACCGTTGTAATGTACTAGCGGCCTGCCCCGGCTTCGCACGGGTATAATAGTTTTCGCAGCGCACGCGATGTAAAAAATATTTTACGTAATTTTTTTACACCTTGGGTTACATTATTGGAGTTTTAGTAAGGATCCCTAATTTTTTGAAAATCTAATATAGGCTGTCACCCGGCGATAGTGTAGTTTTCCAACAGTGAAATAATTTTTCAAATCGGTTCAGTAGTTTCGGAGCATATTCAATGCAAATAAACAAACTAACAAACAATCAAATATTTCCTCTTTATAATATTGTTAAGATTAAGATTACAAGGAATAATATTTATTGTTTCAGTTCCGTTGAACGTGCCTTAGATTTATATTTAAAACATAGACTTCGAGAATTGTTTTTAAAACATTTTATTTACTATAATGTTATTTTAAACAATGTAATACTTACAATCTAACCCTATTTATAAAGCTCACAACCACAGGTACCACTAAGTGCGGGTTTTTTCAACCAATGGTTAAAAACTCTAACAAACTGTAACCAATAGTCATGAGAGTTTTTAACCATTGGTTACCTTAATATTACATCAATAAATCCACCCTAAGAGATACTATCTTGCAACGCAATACTAAACTATACTGTATAAAACGATCTGTCAAAAGTCGAAACTGCTTGCTGGTGGAAAACGTCACGCGTGAAAGGGAGATAAAAAATGTATGTAAATATTGTGTAAATATAAGTTTATGATATTGCAAAACCCCCATAATCTACTATTATTAAAAATCGCTCATCAATTGCCTATTTCTGAAAGATTTTCAATCACGAATCTGCTATACCAATTTTTGCATTTTTTACATGTCAATAATTATAAGAGTAATACTCTTGAATTTCCTAGCTATGTGTTGCTTAATCTGTGGCTGCGTCCTGCGTCGCTCGTGCGTCAAACGTCCAAGATGGCGACCTTGGGTTGTCAAAAAGCGCGGAAAACATGTGTGGCTCTTTATATCAATATAAAATGCAATTAATCACTGAAAATAACAAAACAAAGTCGCTTGTTGTTGTTTCGTTCGCTAATTTGGTCTTAATGCGTGATAATTCGAGGGAAAATACTTACTCAGGATTCCATCAAAGGCCAAAGATTTCTCAGAGTTCTTTTGTTTAAATTATACCAACCTGTTATATCTGTTTTTTTTTATAAATTTTGGCTCCACACATAGTGTATTTAGCCAGTGTCAAGTATTGTAATTTTTCATCGTGTTATAGAATATTTCACGTAAAATCAAGTCTTAGTCACAGTCTGGGTAGTCTAGTCTAAGTCATGCCCCAGTAAAGTGGTGGCAACTTTACTAGAAGCTTCTATGGAATTATGGAAGCAACACGAAAAACCACGTTTTACCACATCACTTGCCCACACTCATGCTCCTAATTCAGCACTTAATGCGTAAAACATCACCAATTTTAAACACTGACACTGGAAAGTGCAAGTTTTGAAAAATAATACAATGCAACGACTTGAACTTTTCTACGTTCCCGCCAGAACATGCCTCATTCATTTCATTCACGTCAAGTCAGTAACCTATCTAACCTCAAAATTTGTCGCTGCTTTCTTTTAAAATATGTTTCCTTAATCCAAACACATCAAGCCGGGATTTAATAGGCCGATTCATCTTCTAAATGCGTTCCCCGTGTAAAATAAAATGGGGCGGAGTTGTAAACAAAGAAACTTTAAATAAACGACGCGTTGCGTTCATTCACAAGTAAAAAAACTTGCTGCTTCACAGCTCATTTACGGTCAAATCTTTAGTTTAAAAGTGTATTTAAGTCTAGACTAGAAATTGGGTGTTTTTCGGCACGTTTCCTGGCGTAATTAGAGCATGTGGAGCTCTGAATTTAATATATCATGTAATTCATTTCATTAAGTCTTTTGTGATGTCCGCAAATACAAGATGAATAAATATAGCTCTATAGAAAAAAATCGCAAACCTCCCTCAAAAAGTTTTAATGTTCCAATTTTACCGAGTTTCTATTGAGTATATTTTTACAAAAAAAAAAGTTTGTGATGACTTTGTGACTTGATGACCCAACAAACATTCAGTTTTTGTGATGACTTCATAATTTTGAAAAATACTATATAAACACAGATATTAATTAAAAACCGTCAAAATCAGTAATTTTGTGCGTTGTCTTTGTCGTAGGCGCCGCGCTGAAGTGCAGATTGAATTGATATTTAAGACTACAACGTCAAGGTCGATGCTTCTTTGAACGGATTTTGACCTGCTTATCTGGCTCTACCCGTCATCTTAAGCGGAAATGTATTTGGCCATTTAACCGTTGTTAAAACGGTGGTTAGAAATGGCCAGTTAAAGTTAAGATTTTCGTTTAAAAGCCGGCAAACATTGAAGAGAACGCTGTTGTTATTTGTAACGGGGAATATTATGGTGAAGCTGGTTAAACTTTATGGTTGCGGTTAAGGTTACAGTTGATTTTAACTAGAGCAGTAGGTAATTTTAGTTGTTGGTAGGATAGTGGTGTAACCGACCCTAAGACATTTTGTCAAGTTCCTACTGTTTATTAAAGGTTGTACAGTTTTTCCATAGGTACCTAACGTCATCCCTTGTTTTTCCTCTAATCTGTGCTGTAGGTTACCTGTGAGGTAGTTCCCGAGAAAGTTACGTGTCTAACGTAGCGGTTATACTCTTACTAAAATAAAATAAATAAATATTTGTGGACATTTCACACAACGCCATCTAGCCCCAAACTAAGCATAGCTTGTACTATGGGAACCAGATAACTGATAGAATACAATATATGCTTTTGTTTGTAAACACATAAATAGAATACAATGTAATACCCAGACACAGAACAAACACCTGTGTACATCACACGAATGTTTGTCCTGGATAGGAATCGAACCCACAACCTACAGTTCAGAAGGCAGGGCTACTACCAACTGAGTTATGACGCCAGTCAGTTTTACTGCGGCCACACTACCGTGATGTGCCAATCACTCTATGCTATCTTTATAAGCATAATTAAGAAAACCCTTTTGGAAAAAGAAAATTTAAAATTCTTTTTTTTTCCCAAAAGGGTTTAATAAATGACGAAAAAAAAAACACCCCGACTAAAAAACTCTTCCCTTTTTGAAGGCAGTTGAAAAAAAAAACTTGAACAATACATGCACTGTGCGTAAACCCGTTTTCATTTTCAGCGTTAATTCTAAGATTGCCTTCTGTATTTATTTTGCTGTGACAATGAAGATTGCTTTATGTGATAAATGACACACCTCTGCTAACAGATTGACTGCACAACAAATAATAACACTTTGTGCCAAGAACCTATGCCTAATACTAATAATAATCATCTTTTATGACCTGCTGAGCATATTTTAACCGTTAGCATTTCACGCGCGCTTTCGCACTCCGATGTCATTATTCGTTCGAAACACGGTTAGGTATAAAGGTTGTAGGAAATCGTTGAAAGTGCTCGTGTTTCACCATATAAACTGGCATATAAAATTCTTGAGACAAAAAATTAAAAAAATTACCAAAGTACTCTGATAAGGTGGAACGTTTTACTAGCGCGGCAAATTCAAATTTTCTTGCGTTCTTTTGCCAATAATAGCTTAATTACTAAACGTGATTACATTAAAACTAATTTGGCGCAAATAAATAGAATGGATCAACAAATTACAATTAAAAGTATCTCCTAGATATCATTGGCTTAGCGACAAATGGCAATAAACAAATTTCGTCTTAGTTTTGATACATTCTATTTATTTGCGCAAAATTAGTTTTCATGTAATCTCGTTGAGTAATTAAGCTATTATTGGCCAAAGAACGCAAGAAAATTAGTGAAACGTTCCACCTTAATATAGTTACGAGTTATATACATGGTAAAATATTAACATTAACCCAATAAGAAAAAAATTTAAATGTCAAAAAATCAATCACATGATTAACATAATATCTATTGTAATAGTAAATGACCATGCTACATGCTCAGGCTGTCATGCTTCAAAAACATAGATAGTAATACTATTAAAATATGTTATATATATATTATTATTTACCTCATTTATTTCATTTTCTTAAATTTAAGTTTTTTTACAATATTTATATAAAAATAAATTACAAAAATATTATTAAAAAACCTTCATATTAATATTCATATTCATTTATTGTGCTCACATATAATACAGACTAGATGTACATGTCAGGTTGTCTTCAGGATCAATATATGTGCCCTGTAAGGGCGCTGCACATTTACATTTTGAGTGGTTTCTACAATTATATAAGTTTATTGGTACATGTCAATGCTATTATTATTTAATTCTAATTTTATTATTTACGTCAACTCTAATTACTACTATTATTATAATTAAATTCTTATTAGTCAGGAGATTACAAAGCATTTCAAAAGATTATCATTAATTATTTACTATCCACACCCTATTCCTTCATGCGCAGGATTACACACCACCATTATACCTATTATCATATCATATCTACCTACATACCACAGTCAATCCACAAGTTTATTTAATTTTTATTTTGCTAATTGGTTTATTCAATTTACTAACATTATATTCTACATTTAAATAAATAAAACATTTTTTTTTTTTTTTTTTTTTTTTACGGGCAAATTGCCTTTATTACTCAAGCTAACTACTACAATAATAAAAACTAAACTAAACTAAACTAAACTAAGCTAAACTAAACTAAACTAGCTACACTACCTACTACAAAGAACACTTATGGACTGTATAATAGCCGCGATGGCCTATAGACAGTCCAAGTGCAATAAAAATTAAATTATCCGAAATACATTACCTACGCATCTATCTTATCGTTTTTAAACTCTTGTACAGTATAATAGGCTTTTTTTATTAAGAATGATTTTAACTTATTACAAAATATATGATCTTTAGTCTCTAGTTTCATTGATTCTGGAAGCTTGTTATAAATTATTATTAATCTATGATAAGGGCTATTTCCCACAGCCTTCAATCTCGTCATAGGTAAGACTAGCTTATCTTTGTTTCGTCGGTTATATTGCGAGTTGATTTCTATGTAAGATTTGAATAGGTTTCTATATTTTCGAACAAACAAGACCATTTGTAAAACATATATACATGGCAGGGTAGGTATATCTCGTTGTATAAAATGTGGTTTACAACTTTCCCGCTGTTTTATGTTTACAAGAATTCTGAGACACTTTTTTTGCAGAATGAACAAGTCACTGAAATCTGTACTTTCACCCCACAAAGTGATACCATAGTTGAGCCAAGCATACGCGTAACCATAGTACCTTAAACCTAGAGTGCCGCCGGCAGCGGGGCAGGACCCAAGCTACCGGTGGCTAGGGCTGCAGAGTGAGGAACCTCCTGACAATACGTGCCGTGTCAAGGAGTACTGCCTTCTGAATCTGACCCTTGACCCAACCGTCTAGCGAGAGCCTCTCGAGGTGTTGGTCGAGGCTCTTCGCTATAAGGCCGTTCGCCGAAACGACTATCGGGACAATGCTTGTCGAGTCAACATTCCACATGGCGGTTACCTCGTGAGCCAAGTCAAGGTACTTGCTGAGTTTGTTCTTCTCAGCCTTCACGAGGTTCTCGTCATGCGGAATGGTGATGTCGATGAGCACTGCCCGGCGTTGGGACCGGTCTATCAGCACGATATCAGGCTTATTGGCTACAATAGTCCTGTCCGTGATGATAGAGCGATTCCAATAGAGCAATGCACGGCCATTTTCGAGAACCGGCCCTATTATTATTATTATTATATTTTTATATATATTAATTTTTTTTGTATTTTTTTTTTTTATATAAATGCTACAACATAAATAGTAAAACATGTCAATTTTTACATTCTAAAATACTCTTTTGTGTCACAAAAGCAATGTCCGATGAGCATGAGCCACGTACTTTGAATTTAAAATAATTCAATGGGAGCTCCGGATGCGAGCAATATGTTGTATCACAGATTTTTTCATTGAAGTTTTAGCTGTTTATCTGTAAAAACTGCATGAAAATCGGTTGGATAGTTTAGAGTTAATTCAAAGTATATATTTTGCCCAAATTTCTTCCAACTTTTTTTTTTACAATTTATAGGCATAGCATTTGACCACTGTCTCACCTGATGGTAAGTGATGACGCGGCCTACTTCTGACAGGAGGTGCTCTATTCAGTTCTATTTTATATTTGTTACTACAGAGCTTCAGGAGTTCAGGAGCGATGGTGGCCAAGCGGTAGCATGTATGCTTCGCAATCTTACAGCACCGGGTTCGATCCTCGGCCCTGCATCAATGTCCAATGACCTATGGTAAGTTTCGCATTTAGCAATTTTCGATGCCATCGCTCCGTGCCTCGGAGAGCACGTTAAGCCGTCGGTCCCGGTTGTCATAAGAACATCTATGGCAATCGTTACGGGTAGTCAGACGCCTGATAGAATCTGACGCAGGTCTAGACATCCGTGCTACTGGTTACTTATGGGAGTTATGGGTTGCGAGGTCAGATGGCAGTCGCTCGTGTAATTCTGGTAGCTCGCCGCTACAGGTTAGATTGGGAGCCGACCCCAATAACAAAGGGGCAAGGCAAAGAGGATGATGATACTTTATTATTTGAAAGGACATACTTTAAGACTATTAGATAATATTACATAATGATATCACCCAAATATTTTTCAGTGTGAAATTAAGGCTATCGAAGTCACTTTTAAAAGGATTTTGTATCAAATTCTGTTCTGTCGTCTCAAACGCCACTCGTTAACAAACGTATAAACATAAATACCGGCGGTAACTCTTTCTGATTCAGTAATCTAGTTTCACTGGAAGAGACCGCCAATAAGTTTTTCATGAAATTTTTTTTTACATACTAAATGAAAAAAGTATATCTGATCTAGTGGCTAGTGGTGTGTGGGGGTGTGTGTGTGTGTGGTGTGTGTAGTGTAGTGTGTTACACTAGATATACTTTTTTCATTTTGTATTTAAGGGCTTGTGCAAGGCCAGCGCGAATTCAAGCCAAAGCCACAGAATAGATGTATAGTACTAGGCCAAAACGGGGATGAGTCAGGGGCCGAGCGGCAGGGGCGGTCTAAGTTAAACTGGTTCCAAAGCGCAATAGTTTAGGTAATTTATTATTACACTGAATATAAAGGGTATTTTAAAAATCCGCTATACATAAGCCCTCCATTATATTTAGTTCAACTACTACACAAAGTTTCATAATCTTATTTAAAGTATTCATTGAATAATCGCTGTTTATTTGTACGGTTTGGAGGTAACTTTGTAAATTTTTTCTATCGAGAAAATTTTATTAATTCGTGTTTTCACTATACATTTGCAGTAGCATTAGACCTGAACTTTACCATATATTAATTTCGAAGTCATTGTTGCAATATTGTTGACAGGACACTGCTTCAAGCTAAGCCATTTTAAGCATTTTGGCGTTGAATTGGCTCTTAAGATGAACTTCCGCGAGGTCACGCCTGAGTCAATCAATTTTTTTTTACAACTAAGTATTGCATTTGACAGCAATCTCACTGATGGGAAGTGACGATGCGATCGACGATGGTACATGCTTGCCTAGAATAAATAATAAATATCACCTCACAATCACATAGACCCTGGACCCTAACTAGGATCCTCTGTATCTAGGGACCCAGGAACTACGAGGACCATGCTCCCTCCCACCAACACCCAGACAGAACAAGTTTTTGCGCTTTTTTTCTGTGCTCAAATACTTGTCCTGTCGAGTGTCGCGGGTATCGCACCCGCCGCCTTCAAACTATGAGCCGACTGCTCAACCACCACACCACGGAGGCTGTCGAATCCTACAAGTTATAGCGATTTCATTATTCTTATAGAGTTGCCGACCTAACAGAAGTTGTCCTGTTCTACGGCGAACTTTGTTAATTTCTCTGAACTGCTCGAAAATTGCTTGTTCAAATAAAAATCCTATAGAAAAAAGCCATTCAGTTTTTCACAAATCTGAAAATTTTCCGGGATACTTTTTAAGGTTCTGTTCCCAAAGGGTAAAACGGACTGTTACTAAGGCTCCGCTGTCTATCTGTCCGTCTGTCACCAGGCTGTATCTCATGAACCGTGATAGTTAGACAGTTGACATTTTCACAGATGATGTATTTCTGTTGCCGCTATAACAACAAATACTAAAAAACAGAATAAAGTAAATATTTAAGGAGGCTCCCATACAACAAACGTGAATTTTTGCTCGTTTTTTTAGATAATGGTACGGAACCCTTCATACGCGAGTCCGACTCGCACTTGGCCAGTGGTTCTTCTTCTCGCGTACGCGAGTGGTCAGCCCTAGTGTCAGGAGTTTTAGGCTGCCCAAAGGCTTTTTTTATCTGTTGCATAAATAAACTTTTTACAGCGGTCTGCGCTCCTGAATAGCAATAATCTGGATGTTCTGGACCAAGAGGAAAGTGAACAGGTTTCTTATTAGGAGAGCCTGTTTCAGGAGAAATTAATATGGTCTAACGCAAGACATAAAAAATCTGTTAGATGCAAATTTTTTCTTTAATATATAAATATCTATAGTATTTCTTAAATTCTTAGTTTAATTTTTTTTCCGGCACGGATACCCGCATCTCCAGTCTACTCGTGACCACGGCCAATGCAACTTGGTTGAAACGTCGAGGTAAATAAATAATGTTTTTAGCCTGTGTTAAACAATAACTGTATAAATATCTAGTTAGATCGATTTCTATTACGTCTGGTGAACAAAGAAAGATTCCCTTCCAACAAAATCGTCTGTTTAGACGTTGCGTTTCTAAGAATTTATATCATTCTAATCCTTTGTTTAAAAGCCGTTTAAGAAAGCACTTTAATTCGCAAGCAACAAAGCAATCTACTTACGCGTCGTCATTCTTAACGTCATCTTCTTCAAACTCCTCGATTTCTTCAATCTCTTCTTCAACTATCTCTTCGATAATCTCCTCAGTCTCACTCTCACTGTCACTCACTTCACTCTTTACGCTGGTGACGTCATCACCGGAATTGTTCCTATCACCTATCTCTAGAAATCCACTATCACTGTTGTCACTTTGGAATTTTTTCTCCTGAACATTTTGTTCACTATCACTAGTTGCATTTACAAAGTTATCATCGGAATTTTCTATTTTTATTGTTATCGGGTCGCTTTCGTTTATGTTTATCACTGTTTTGTTTTCACTGTCCAAGTTTATGCCGGTTAAATACGTGGTGTTGTTTTCATATGGAATATCATCTGAGAATTCTTTGTTTTCGTTCAAAGCGATGTCTTCTAAATACTCCTCTTCGGAAGTGAGAGATTCGAACGAGGAGTCCGCTTCATCATCGGTCTGCTGTTCTCCATCGTCGAAGATGATGTGTTTTCTGAACGTGACGCGTTTTCTCCCATTATCCGATCGGTCGTCATCCGAACACCCTTCTGCATCAGACTTCGGAAGTTTTAAACTCGATTTTTTAACTGTGTTCGGGGATTCTACCTCATTATTTCGATCCTCTTCGGTTAACAGATTCAATTCCTTCCTCAAATCGTTTTTGTAGTTATCAATACGCGTATCTGGTATAGATTCGTATGCATTCTCGTTTTTTGCCTTGCTCTCTGTAGTACCCATCTCATTGTTGAGTTTGTCTACGGTACAATCTATGCTGCGCGCGATCTCGCGTAGCAATGCCTCGGCGTGTCGTTTCTCTTCCAAATCTGGCTCGTTTGATACGTACACTAAAGACACGTGTTGATTGTTGTCTGTGGGTGTTTTTGCGTATTTCTGCAGTACTAGAGCTTTGACGAAGTCCGCGGGGTCTGCGTCCGAACGCGCCGCCTGGTTATTTTCGTCGCACACTGGCACAGATGTAGTATCTATATTCTTGGCGACTACGGACGCGCTTCTTTGCAGTGTTTGCGTCTCTTTCGGTGGGCTTACGCGACAGGATTCCGTCCTTTTTCTCTTGCCCCGTTTCCGTTTTCCAGCCATGATTTGCAGGATCGCACCGACTCCAGTTTTTTGGTTGTAATCCGTTTCGGGTATGAGAAGGTTCACTACATCTTTGCGTGTTGTGCGGTCGTTGTCGGGATCGGGCGCGCGCGCATCGACTGATTGTGTTCTCTCGGGTGTGGTCGGAGCTTTCCGCCCGGTATCGTGCTCGACCTTCCCGCCTTTTCGTTTGAAAAACTGGAACATGGTTAGTTTCGTTCGGGAGTCATGTCCGCGCGGCTCGGCGCTGTGTCAACGAATGTTTGTGAACGGATGCTGGGTGTTCTGCTTTTTGAACGGATTTTAGTTGTTTTGTTTGAGATGTTGTTGACGGTGAAATGTTTGGTTTCACTGTTGCAGTTTTAAAACGCTTCATGAATGCAGCAAGTACATACTTTTAGTGGTAGCTGCAAAGAAAGATCTTGGCAAAAGTTGGCACATAGGAATAAGATTAAACTTAATAGAAACTTTCAAACATTGTTATAATGAAACAAATTACTCTGTAGCCCTATATTATGAAATTATCAACCTTATCTATAGGTAATTAAGTTAATTAACTTTAAAAATAAACTAGAATATAATAAAAAACTTAAAACCCTGGTTTTCTCACTTTTTCTAAGTTATTTTTAACATAGTGTTAGGCTTTTCGCAAATTACATATCCATGTAGGTACCAATTTAATTTAGCTATTTAGGTTACCTTAGTTAGGTACCTATAGGTATGCGATTAGGCCCTTATAATATTTCTATGTAGGTATAAATAAATGACTTATAGAGCTAGTCGTTCACCTGATGTTAAGCGTCACGCCTGCATAAAACTGTTTCGCGAAAATGTCGTAATATTATCAAAATAAAAAAAATTCGAAAGCTTTTTAAAATTGTACTTTTTTCAATGAAAAGGTTATTAAGAGACGGTGGTAGGTAGGTACCTATTATTGTTTGAAGATTTCAGCGAGGCCGCAACGAGGACGATTTCCACGCGAGTGTCTGTTGAAACTAAATAAAAAACAAACGAAGATTGAAATACTAAAACGATTTTCATGTATTCGACCTTTTTTTTAATAACTATTAGTATTTCCTTAGACGACACTGTTTGGTCTACGAGCTCTCAAATCAAATACGAAAAAAACACTATGACCGACGACAAATTATTTTGAAAACTAGCTGCGCCCCGCGGTTCCACCCGCGGATAAAAGTAGCCTATGTGTTAATTCAGTACATAAGCTATCTACATTCCAAGTTTCATCCAAATCCGTCCAGCCGTTTGAGCGTGAAGGGGTAACAAACGTACACACAAACACACATACACACATAACAAACTTTCGGCTTTATAATATCAGTGTGATGTGACAGTGTGATGTAGGTATTCAATTATAGCCATCCAATTGTAGCTAGTCAAATTACTGGGCAAATAAGACTTTATTATCTGATCACACAGTCTAGTAATCTTATTACTATTAAACAGTACTGTACCGTAATTCGAAACCTTATTATACATGAGAGTAGCGTACTTGACTTTCGATCCGGACTAGGCGTGCTGTGATTGGTCCAACCACTTTACTCGTCCAATCAGCGCCGTTTCCCCCTCCCCTGGCCCCCACCATCACCCAGGTAGGGCGCGGAGGCGGCCCTTGCCATCATTGGCGTTTGGATTTTCATCCGTAGCGGGTCGCAAGTAATAGTCTTTACTTTGCAGACCTAATAAGCGTAAGGTAAAATACTTATCGGTATGGTAAGTGTATTTTATATCATTACATTATATGATAATTATTGATTAAACCGTTTTCGGAATTAATTCGTAATTGCATTAAATTTTGCATTATTTCGTTTTTGAAATTATAACGGTTTTCTTGCTGTGAATAAAGGTGTCATATTTTGTGTTCTAATTATTTTTAACGGTGTTACCGTTCGTTTTAGAATTCAGATACCTGTGAATAAAAATGTTCCAACCCCATCGATGAAGGACATTGGAGACGAAAAATTAACGAGGAAAGGAAAAACGAGGAAGAAGTCGATGAGCTCGGGGTCAAGTTCCAGCTCTTCTGCAAACTCTTGTTCTTCAACAAGTAGCAGTGGCAATAAAAAACAAAAGACATCAAGTCTCAGTTAAACCGTTACCTATGATAGGTGATTATGACTTGCTTCCTGCGTAGACCCAAACACGAGGGGTGAATTATATGATGAGCTACAAGAAGCACCCGCACTTTGATCCATTGCAACCCTCTAGCAAGAAAAACTTAGTTTTTTCTGTATCAACACTAGCAACAAGTGACGGAACCTGCGGTTCCTCACGCATCTTCTGCTTTTTTGGTATCAACACTAGCAACAAGTGACGGAACCTGCGGTTCCTCACGCATCTTCTGCTTTTTTGACCCATCTCAAAGTGTTTTTAGTTTTTTCTGTAGCAACACTAGCAACAAGTGACAGAACCTGCGGTTCCTCACGCATCTTTTGCTTTTTTGAAACATCTCAAAGTGATGTAGCACTTCAGTCAGCCTGACTAGTGCAGTGTGCACTTCGCTGAAACACAGAAGCAGTACATCTAATATCCTGGGTTTACAAGCATCAAGACCAAGACCCAATAATGAAGTCAAAGGATTTTTCTGCATGGAGAACGCGTGGAGGATTAACTCGAAACAGACTTCAGTGGTATTTTTATGTCAATGCAATACTGAAAATTTGTGGGTAAGAAATCAAATAAGGTCTTTTCAATTGGTGAGTACTCGAAAGCTACCAGCGATATATTGCAGTACAGGGACAGTTTTGAAATCTGTAACGGATCCTAGGAAGGTCTTACAGGCGCGTGCTACAAAAATTTCCACGCACACGCACAATATTACTGCCAAGCGTACAATTCAGTGCAATCTTGTAAAAAGTTGGTAGCTACGATGAGGAATGTTTTCTGACGTTTCAAGCTTAAAAAAGGTGGCGTTTCTTCTGCTGCGCAGAACGCATTACCTTTCAGGCACAAAACGATCGCGATTCATCTGCTACGCAGAGCGCATGACGTTTCAAGCACAAAAAGGTCGCGTTTCTTCTGCTGCGCAGAACGCATTGCCTTTCAGGCACAAACGATCGCGATTCTTCTGCTGCGAAAAACTCATGACATTTCAGGTACAAAATGGGTCGCGTTTCTTCTGCTGCGCAGAACGCATGACGTTTCATGCACAAAAAGGTTGCGTTTCTTCTGCTGCGCATAACGCACTTTCATCTGAACCAGTAAATAACCAAAAGCAATTTCAAGCGTGGGCTTTACCTCGGACGACATAAGGCAATGCAACACAAAACAACACAATTGCAAAGAAATTTGGTCTTAAAGACAAGTTTCGCGAGGGGAAGCAGCAAAGGAGATAGGTACGATGACTGGCCGCATACATACAAGATATACATTTGCGTCATCTCACCGAAGTAGTAGGGCATAAGCTCGGAGATAGATGCCGACTCGAAGAGCCTTTATGTGGCAGTGAACTTTTAAAACACTTATCTGTATAGTCGTTTTAGAGAATGCTCAGGGCGCCACCCTACATTCTAAAAATACCTACTAAGCATTATAAATGAAGCTTGACTAGCCGTTCCTAACCAATCAGTCACCAAGTTAAGCAACGTTCGCTTTGGCCATAACTTTTATGGATTTCCTCTACATAAGATGGTATTTATACTATCTACAACTGAGTGCCACCGTGCCTTGTCCCGGTTGTTGTAGTAAAATAAAAGTTGTTTAGCCATGTTGGAAACCTTCGGGTGCCTTAAACCTAGCACTACCAACCACTTGCCTACATGATAAGGAAGGATGGAAGCAAGAAAGCACTAGGTACAAATAGCTACTAGCTGTTCAAATAAAAGCCGCCTTTGCTAAGGCCAAAACAGTGACACACTTAAAAGATATGTCCAGAATCAGTGAATATGCACACTCAAGGTGTCATATAAATTGTAAGACGATCGTCCAGTTTTGTGGCTACAATGCGTTTTAAACAACAACTGTACCTACACATTAGAATTTACTGCCTATGTTGCTAAGCTCCAGACTTCAGACTTCATTCAGCTCAGAAATTGGATAGTATTATAACAGATGGTTACTATTTGCCAATGCCAATGGTAGTAAGCCAATTAAATGCATCCTTCAACTTTTCTTTTGGGCTTAAGCTATGCATCAAATAACTTTGCCTCAATAATTTAACTGGACTGCGCGGACATGCTGAGAATGCATTATAATGATTTATTTGGATTCTTGTCCATTAAAACCCTGCGGACCTGCAAATTCATATCACAACTGTGATAAGTTTGCTAGCGGTTTGAAGGTAAACAAAGATTTCAAAGAAGATGATTTGAGGACACATGTATGACACAGTCTTTGATAAATTAAACAGGCCGCAATGGCTAAAGTGTCAAGTGTACACTATGATGAACCTGTAATGACTGCAAGTTCAACTACTCACCACAATACGGGCTGTGTCGTCCCGAGAAGACGTCTAAATTATACACTTTCAATACAAATTAATGCTTTATTGCGGTTTCTTAACCAAAATTTTGTTCAGACTTCAATCGAGTGCTCGACTGAGGGTTAATCACTTATAGAACTAGTTCCCTCATACACACACCATAGCTTTCGGATTTATCGGATGGTGTACAAAAGTAGACAACAAAGTCTCACAATAGGTATATGGCTAGCCACAACCAGGCATTGCAAAATGATGGCTGATCAAACTCTTAAGGAATTACTTATGGCTTCGTGCCATAAGCCATATTACTTTGAATCTAGCGATATAATTGTTCTGGATTTGGATCTTGAATAATATCTGTGCAGTATTTGGATGGAAACTTATGCAGACCATCTGTAGAATTAGAGAGCTCCCCGCTAGCGCCTTCTAGCAGAGCGGATAGAAAGTTTCCAATAACAGGTAAAGCCAGAAATCACACTCTTCGTCTTTACAGTATTGCACGATCGACAGATCAGATGCTGAAACGACACTTTACCGACCAAAGCATCCGTTAATAAAAATTTATGTATATCTTATTTTACGACCGGGCTTAAAAATCAGGAGCCTTGAACCCTCCCTTCATGATCAAGAACCTGTTGAAAATTTTATAGATGTGAATCAAGAGTTGACTCTTTTCAGTCTACCCTTCTCTTCAAACTTGAGAGAATCTACCTTGAAAAACATTCTTTGAATAGGTTTGTTCGATTTTGGCTCACCATACGAAACTAAAATCTCACACATTGGTGAAGCAAGTTCTGATATCGATTTACATCACTTCGTACATATTTGGAATGTTGATCCCTGAACCCATTATTTGAATTTATTCGAAGAGAATCTGGGAGATGCGTTTAACACAATAGATTTTAAAAGAACAGACAGTAGCTCCACTTCTTTCTTCTTCTATATTATTCAAGACGCCGAGCTCATAATTTGACTCAGCTCAGTCTTAAATTATCTTCATTATCTTGATTATGTATTATAATAATCGTATTTATATCATCTTAATAGTATCAGAAAATGAAGTAGTTCTTTAGTCAGCCTTTTGGATCGGAAACAAATTCGGGTAACCATCGGCATTCCAGGCAGAAAACTTTTGGAAAATAGCTAAAGATACGTGCGCGCCAGTTACGTGCTGATGCTCGCTAAGCCCGCCACGGCTTGCGTTTTAGTAACGCTAGTTACTAGGGAGCCATCCCAGGAGAGGGATATTGAACATATCCGAAACTGTTCAGAGTAATTTCGACTAAATTTACGTGAGTTTAGCCGTTGCTTTTTAACAATATGAGTCATACTCAACGATAGTTTTCAAACTAAAGATAATTCGTAGTATAGATCCAGTTTACTGGGTCACTCATTCAGTTGCTTTAAGTATCACCTGATCATTGATTATTGTAACTGACCACCTGATCGGTTACAACACTTATAACTCGGTATGATGCTACTCGTTGGGAACCAACCATTCTTAACACCCATGGTAAACCTAGACTAGCTGCGTGTACCTACCATTATTGCTGGTCAGATAAAAAAGATTTTGATTGAAGCCCGTGTATTACAGATACAGATAAAAAGTTCTATTGAAGGGAAATCATGCTCTTTCAACTGGAATCTAGTTTGATTCGATACTTCTTGGTTTGAATCTGCCAATCCCTTTGAATAATGAAATGAAAAGATTTTCATAATTTCAATTAGTCACCTACAGTGCTACAGTATCATTTTATGATATTTAATAATAGCTGAATCTTGAATAAGCTGAACGTTTAAAACATTTTTCTTATCCAATAGAATTTTAAATAGGTAGTCTCGCAAAACTGTGCAACACACCTACTACCATAATATCACATTGGCGTCACCATCACCACCAGGCGATAACAAACACGTCTCTCATGTATAATAAGGTTTCGAATTACGGTACAGTACTGTTTAATAGCGATGTTTTACCTGAAATTAAAACATTTATTAAACATACTTACCTAATTCGAAACCTTATAGTTTCTACATCTGCCTGGTGGCATAACTCAGAACATGAGAAATCCAATGATGGCAAGGGCCGCCTCCGCGCCCTACCTGGGTGATGGTGGGGGCCAGGGGAGGGGGAAACGGCGCTGATTGGACGAGTAAAGTGGTTGGACCAATCACAGCACGCCTAGTCCGGATCGAAAGTCAAGTACGCTACTCTCATGTATAATAAGGTTTCGAATTAGGTAAGTATGTTTAATAAATGTTTTAATTTCAGGTAAAACATCGCTATTCTGTGTGAAGTCTCAGGATGACGTGCGCAGTGCAGTGTCACGCAAAACAATATTAATTTAGAGTTCCGAGTGATACTGCAATCTGTTATGGGCAGCCGTGACGCTTAACATCAAGCGAACGACTAGCTCGTCACGTCATTCATTTACATAAAAAGAATATCCGACTTCAATAGGTTTATATTATAGCTACCCGTTATTATGGTGTTCCTAAAATATATATACTTTTTACTAGGTGGTAGGACTTTTCTGCAAAGTTCGTCTAGGTAGGTACCACCGCTTTGCCAGTTATTCTGCCGCCAAGCAGTAGTGTGCAAGCACTGCTGTGTTCCGGTTTGAAGGGCACTGTAGCTAGTGAAATTACTGGGCAAATGAGACTTTATGACCTGATTACTCAGTCTAGTAATCTGATTACTGGACTGTGTGATGTCTCAGAATGACGTGCGCAGTGCAGTGTCAAGCGAAACTTTATTGTTTTAAAGATCCGAGTGATACTGCAACTGTTATGGGCGGCCGCGTCGCTTAACATCAGGTCGACTAGCTCGTCACGTCATTCAATCGCATAAAAAAAAAAAAAAAAAAAAAAAAAAAAAAATTCTCGAGATACTTAACCATTAATTATTTATTTATCAGAATTAGGGCCGCTTGCGTAAGAATCCTTCTTTAATTGTGTTTAGTTAAATGCTAAAACTAACTGCTGTTAACTGCTAAAATACGTTTAAGACAAAACGCGTTTAAGATTGACATGCTCACCGACTCTGTTTTTTTTTTTCTTTCTTATAGTTTCGCTCCACACATAGTGTATTTAGCCAGTGTCAAGTATGTAGTTTTTCGTCGTATTATGAAATATTTCATGTAAAGTCAAGTCTTAGTCACAGTCAGTCAGGGTAGTCATAGTCCAGTCTAAGTCAGGTAGTCATAATCCAGTCTAAGTCATGCCCTAGTAAAGTAGTGGCAACTTTACTAGAGGCTTCTATGGAATTTTGGAAGCAACACGAAAAACCACGTTTCACTACATTATATCACTTGCCCACACTTATACTCGTAATTCAGCACTTAATGCGTAAAATGCCACTAATTTTAAACATTAACACTAGAAAAATCATAAGTTTTGTGAAATAATACAATGCAACGACGTGAACTTTTTCACGTTCCCGCCAAAACTCCCACCGACTCTGTTTAACTAAATACATTTTAAAAAAAAAGTCCTACGTTCCGTTTTACGGACATTGCGTAACTTGTTCATCAAGCCGCCGTCAAGCCCGTACAATTCTCTTGAACGTATAGATAAAATTTTGCGTAGATTGGAATTTGGATGTCAGTGGCATTAGACGTCAAATCTGGACCCCTATTCTCACGAATCGAGAAGAAATCTCGTCTGGGAATAAATCTCGAGACTCGAGTTTTCGGTATTCTCATGCAATATCTCGATTGCTAGCGCACGAGATGACTCGAGTGATGGAAGCATTAGCGTATAGTAGTCTGTGGATCGGAGGCAGTCGAGAGATCAGAACGAGATAACGCTATATGTAAGACAGCGACCACAAAGTCTATGCTCAGAATCAAGAACTTGAAAATTGACACTGGAACATGAATCAAACTATAGAATATAAAAGTAAGTTGCGTTGAGGTCATGGACCTACTAAAAAAAGAAGGACGGAGTCCCAATTAATCCCGAACCGAGGTACCCATAGGAAGTCGGAACGCTAATAAGTACGAGCGGACACGCACACACTCACATCATAGGAAGTCTATCGCCTGCCATTACTGCTCCGAACCTCGCCCAAGACGCATAGAAAAAAATATTATAAAATGCCGTCTTGCATTATGAAAAGTTGTCAGAATCATAGTGGTTTGATAAAAAAAAAGTCAGGGATCACTTTTCACAAGTAAGCTTGTTAATATTTCGCTAATTTCTTGCTTTTTCGATAAAACTTTTGAGATGCAATCAATACACAAAACCAGCTAGTGTTACCAACAATCAAACTTGCAAATTACCCGGAAGTGTGGGAGAATGACCAAATTATGTTCGTATACAACTTATTCACCTATATTGATCATAATTAGAGATCTGACTATATGCAAATGCATATTTCCATTATGCATATGCATGTGCTGGACTTTGCAGGTTAAAATAAATATTGTACTGGTAATGGACCTACTAATCGTACATATTTGTGCAGGTTTTCTATAATGTAGAAAAAGTAAAGTAACGTAGAAAAATACGATTTATGTGTTCATAAAACATTTTAAGCAACACCCTGGCTATAAATCTTTGTGCCAAGTTTTATTAACTGACTGGCTGACCCGACCCTGTCCAAAGGAAGAAAGAACTGGGAACTTCTCTCTTCGCTATAGCGTACAGGGTATATTCCCAGTTGCCCCCACATGCTTAGCCCCCGGGTGGCAACTGGGAACAAAATTCCCAGTTGCCACCCGGTGGAGACTGGGAAGCTATTGCTCCCATTTCATTCACCGTACATTGCTGCGTAGATTGCCAACCCCTTAATTACTGTCCAAATGTAATCTATACATGGTTCTTGGGGGGAGGGGGGCAAGTGCGGGGGGAGGCAGGGCAAGTAGGGGGGTGGACTAAGTGAGGGGGGAGGTGATGGCAAGTGCAGGGGGTGGCGAGGAAAGTAAGGGGGAGGTGGGGCAAGTGTGGGGGAGGAGCTAAGTACGGAGTAGGCGAGGAAAGTGCGGGGGGGGGTGGACTAAGTGAGGGGGAGGGGGGGGGGGGGGGCAAGTGTGGGGGAGGGGAGATTGCAGATTCCTTTATTGTGCGTGCGGCTATGGAATGGAACTCACTCCCGGCGTCGGTATTTCCATTCACTTACAACTTAAGTGTCTTCATATCAAAAGTAAATAGGTTTATTCTAGGTAGGCGTCCTCCACCTTCGACCTCATCATCACTTACCATCAGGTGAGATGTAGTCAAACGCTAACCTATCGAAAGTAAAAAAAAAATAAGCCATTAAATTTTGACTACTCTGTTATAAGCTCGCGTAGCTTTTTGGTCATACGAAAAGTCACACCAACAACAGATTTTTTTTTTGTCGGATTCGGGTAATTTTCTTCACATGGCAATCCTTTAATCAGTCACACATGTTTATGCGGCCGCCATTGCTGTACGTCAGTTCGATGTCAATCAAGATTTCATCCTGCTTTTTTTATAATTCTATGGTTGAGGTTATATTATTGTGATTTTCTGACTGGCCTGATAGCTCAGTTGGTAGTAGCTCTGCCTTCTGAACTGTAGGCTGTGGGTTCGATTCCCACCCGGGACAAAGATTTGTGTGATGAACATAGGTGTTTGTTCTGTGTCTGGGTGTCATATTGTATTCTATGTATGTATTTACAAACAAAAAGTATATAAGTATTGTATCAGTTATCTGGTTTCCATTGTACAAGCTATAATGCTTAGTTTGGGGCTAGATGGCGCTGTGTGAAATGTCCACACATATTTATTATATTTATTTATTTATTTCTTGTGTTCGTTATGGAAAAACGGTAAAACTGTGCAAAATGCTATAATGGTGCATCCGAAGATGTGAACGTGCGATTCCACAGGTTTTTTCTGCCTGGCAAACATGGATCTTTGAAGTAAGTAAGCCTAATAACCTACGCAAAATCCAAAAAGGTATAATGTACTACGTACATACATAAAAGAGAATACTTTCTCAAAATCACGCTGCTTACACCCGTATCTCGCTCTATAGATTAAATGTTTATTATTTAATTTTTTCAGGGCGTGATTATGGGCTGAATAATGGTATCCAGCTGGGAGCTAGACTTCTGAGGAATCACTGAAACAACTACACCAACAGCGTATAGGTATGCTATATGCAGAAGGCACCTGATTTATGGAAACAAATTTTTTAATCCCAACCCCGATTGGAGCAGTAGATGTATTGTTGAAGTGCCGCCAAGAAAAATGTGCAACTTGTAACTTCACCTATGAATGTGTCAGGCTCAAACCTTCAAGTAAATTAATTTCAATTACCTGAATAAAAGTTTTCCCAGGCCGTGAGGCTATGGACCGAAGTTGATGGAAGTATTATGTTAAATCAGATAGATCCTGTGACCATGATCCTCAGTAATGAGGAACCAACCAGAGAGAGAGAGAAATAAAAGTATGTAAAAATCCAGTTCATACCAATGATATTGACACAGTTGCCTGTTGGATTTATTTTATACCAAAGGATAGGGGAATATGAGGGTTTTTCCCGTTTCTTGAGTGGGAAGCGAACCAACAACCTACAGCACAGTTGATGGAGCTGGCCTTAAGGCTATCTAAATAATATTTTCTTTTTTGCTTCAGGTACTCAATGAAGGCTTCTAGGCTGGTGTTACTATTGCTACTGCAATAACTACATCTTACTTACTGTAAAGCTTCCGGAACAATTTTCTGAAAATGCTGTGAATGTGTGCTGTGATAATATAAAGTCACAGAAGAATCTTAAATCGCCACTGTATTAGACAGTGAGTGACTGTCTATATTACCATCTTCGTCATCATCATTTCCATATGTGCCACTGTAACTATTACACCAGTGGCCCTGAGGCTGATTTCGTTGGTTTAAAATTATTGATGTAAAAAGTAAAAATAAAGTTAAAATAGCCATCTTTGCTTTACGGCATTGTTTTACAACACTTTTAATGATGGCAGGATTGTATTTTGAGACTGCATGTTTCTTCATTTTATGTATTTGATAATAATAACTTTAGAACTAAACTAGGCCCAAAGTTGTTACCTACTCATATAAATATGTATAATATAATGCGATTATATATGAGTTATGTGGCTTTTATTTATTATGGTACCTTTATAAGGGTGGGTTTTTTCACCCGTTGTTAAAGTAACCAATCAAAAATGCTAACAAATTCTAACTAATAGTCAAGATTTGTTAGAGGTTTTAACCATTGGTTACCTTGAAGTAGTGTTCTGTGGTTTATTCCATCTGTGATAAGGATAATCACAGATTAGAGAAAAAAACAAAAGGATAATAGCACAGGATAATATAATAGTGTTCTGTGCACCACAGAGTATTTTTATAGCTGTGCATACCATAGAGTAGTATAAGTTGGTGCCACACACAGAATTCCCACTAGCCACAGATTGTTTTTTTCTCTAATCTATGGTTGGTGCACTATACAATGCAAAACACCATATTATTTTTTCTAATTTGTGAAAACACTATTGGCAAACAATGAGCAACTTCGTTTGATTTGATAGGCACGGAGCAAAGAGTATATAACACTTAGGGATGTTCCGATACTAGTGAATACGAGTATGTACTTGATACTTTTCTTTCAATACCAAGTACTTTTTACCATCGAATCATTCTTTCGATACTTACTTGGTATCGGAAAGAAAGTACTAATAGCGAATCGAATCAATGCTGCTAAGTCAAAACAGGATAGAACCACAGGATAAAAATTCAATGCCAAGCAGCTTTATTTCGCTATAATATTTTTTCCCTTAAAGAAACATAGTATGGCCTAACTTTAAGTCAAGTAGAATAAAAATGTGATATTTTAATGTATACTTAGGGTTAAAACAACCCTATTTTTAATTTAAGTAGGATTCAATGTAGTAGAAAATTAGTGTAAAGGTAAAAATACATGTAAAGGTAGAATGTGAGTAGGATTTAACTTAATTTAATTGTAATTCAAAGCGTTGAATACAGTTAATACACACAAATAGTACAGTTAAGGTAGTTGTTATACTTAATTAAAATAATAAAATAAAATAAAAACAAACCATTCTCGCGATACCTATTTGGTATCGGAAAGAAAGAATTTGTATCGGAAAGAGTACTTTTATCAAATATCGTCAAATAACATTTCCTTAGTGTTCAAATGTCCGATTCTTCGCGCCAAAACACTTGAAAATGCAGATCAGTCATAGAAACAACAAAACTTTGCTGCAATAAGGTAAAATTTGTTTATTTTTTCCGTATTGATAAATAAATAAAAAATGTATCGATATGAGTGGGTATCGATACTTTTAGGGTATTCATATGAGTAGTACCTATCGCATCATGATTTGAGTACTACTCATAAAATATGAGTAGGTATCGATACTTTGGTGGTATCGGAACATCCCTAATAACGCTTGGCATGGCAAAAAGTATAACTATAACTTCTGTCGCCCAGACAAACTAACCAACGAAGAAAAAAGTAAAGAAAAGAAGAAAAAAGTAAGAAGACAAGAAAAGACAAGAAGAAAAAGAAAAGAAAGAAAAAACGAAAAGAAGAAGAAAAGTTGCCATGCCATTAGCTTCAATGTCAATAAAATGGCAACAAATGAGCCTAAAAGTAAAGGCAAAAGCGCGTCTCATGGTGGTCTCGACTGCCTCCGACCACACGAGACATCTCGTGCGCTAGCAATCGAGAATATCACAAATTTGAAGCTTGAGTCTCGAATTTCGAGATTTATTGTGAGATGACATTGCGTCTCGATTCCCTACGAGCCATCTCGTGCGCTAGTCAATCGAGAATATCATGAATTTTGAGCTTGGGAGTAGAGACAACTCGAGTCTCGAGATTTATTATGAGATGACATTGCATCTCGATTCGTGAGAATAGGGGTCCTGCTCAGCTGGAATTCCAAAATGGCGCTAAACATATTTAACAGATATTTAAATAGCGCTAAACGCCCGTTTTTGGGTATTTAAATTTGACAGATCTTTAATTATGTTTAATCTCAAATTTTATATTGTGCAAGAGAGTAATTGCGTTTAAACCTCTAAATGCATTTAGGTGGGTCACTAATTGCGTTCAAGAACGCTTACGCAAGCGGCCCTTAGAACATAATATTGTCCAATTACTCGTACCTACTGTTTATAACGTCACGCAATTACATTAAAATCAATAAATAATACTGATAATACTCACAACACTAATTAGGTAAATTAAGATTAATTACAGCGACAGCTAAGGCCCTAAATTTAGGGAGAAGTAAGGGGCATTACTTGCTACCCAGTTAGTTGCCTAATTAGGGACCGATTTAGGATGACTAGGGGCCTGAATTTAGTGTTATGTAAAAAACCTTTTATATGAACTTATCTATACCATCTATACCAATATTATAAAGAGGAAAGATTTGATTGTTTGTTTGTTTGTTTGCATTGAATAGGCTCCGAAACTAGTGAACCGATTAGAAAAATTCTTTCATTGTTAGGAAGCTACACTATCCCCGGATACAATAGGCTATATTATATTTTCAAAAAAATTAGGGGCCCTTACTAAAACTCCAATAATGTAACCCAAGGTGTAAAAATATACCTAAAAAATATTTTTTACATCGCGTGCGCTGCGAAAACTATTATACCCGTGCGAAGCCGGGGCAAGCCGCTAGTGTAAAATATAGGTACCCAATGTAAATTTGCTTACCTAATGCCGGAAGTACCCTTGAAAACTCAGCGGCCCTAACCACAAAAGAATCGATGAACGCCACAAGCTCTACCGGAAAGTCGTAAATTACTATTAGTGTTGGCAACATTTCAAAAAACTACGAAAGTTGGTAAAGTTTGTAAAATTGAAAGTTTTTTCACTTTAGCAGCACAAATAAAAGTATTTTTTGCAGCAAGATCATCAAACTTTTTTTTTCTTTTTTTTATGTAAACGAATGACGTGACGAGCTAGTCGTTCGCCTGGTGTTAAGCGTCACGGCCGCCCATTACAGATTGCAGTGTCACTCGGAAATCTAAATTAAAGTTTCGCGTGACACTGCGCACTGCGAACGTCATCCTGAGACATCACACAGTCTATAAAAGATTTCTAGACTGTGAGATCAGTTCTTAAGTCTCATTTGCCCAGTAATTTCACTAGCTACAATGCCCTTCAAACCGGAACACAGTAGTGCTTGCACACTACTGCTTGGCGGCAGAATAACTGGCAAAGCGGTGGTACCTACCTAGACGAACTTTGCAGAAAAGTCCTACCACCTAGTAAAACAAAAAAAAACTCCTTGAAAAGACCTCTTCACCACTTTAATCCTTGTAAAATGATCCATACATAAAGGGAATGTAACAAAATCTACCAGCGCCTTTGTTTCCTAAAAAATATAATCTGGGAGTTTTCAAAGCTAGATTGAACCGTTATCTTCTATTAGACAGGGGCCCTTATTCGCTATGACCATGTAGACACGTAACGCGACGCGTTACGATATCTTCGTGGAATGGTTTTGGGTTTTAAAATGCTAATAAGAGAATATAACCGTATGCTGTTGTCACAGATTAGAGAAAAAAAACAATTGCTGTTGTCAAAGACAAAAATGCAACTATAACCTTTTCCATTGTGTAAATCGTTTTTAGGTTTTTTTGGCGGGAACGCGAAAAAGTTCACGGCGTTGAATTGTATTATTTTACAAAACTTATGCTTTTTCCAGTGTTAATGTTTAAAAATGGTGGCTTTTTACGCATTAAGTGCTGAATTACGAGTATGAGTGTGGGCAAGTGATATAATGTAGACAAACCTGGTTTTTCGTGTTGCTTCCAAAAGTCCATAGAAGCCTCTAGTAAAGTTGCCACCACTTTACTAGGGCTTGACTTAGACTTGATTATGACTACCTGACTTAGACTGGACTATGACTACCCTGACTGACTGTGACTAAGACTTGACTTTACGTGAAATATTCCATAATACGATGAAAAATTACAATACTTGACACTGGCTAAATAAACTAATGTGTGGAGCCAAAATATAGGGAAAAAAAATCGTTTTTAGACAGCTTATAGTATGGGGTAACTTTGTCTTAGCGTCTTGAAAATAAAATCCATACAAATAAATAGACATATTTAGCATTACCTCTTTACAAGGCTACGTCATTCGGAATATAAATTGAGGGATATGATGAATTGAAAAAATGTAGTATCGATTGATCGTGAGTAGTGATCGGATAATCGAATGAAAGTTTACCGTAACTTCCTTGGTTTGCAAAACATGTAGTCCAAAAACATCGTATTTTTGAGGTCATTACCAGCAAGATGACTGCGTTTTTATTTTAATAAATTATATTATTGAAATGTTAATAAAAAACGGCAAATTACGTAATAAATATAATATTAATTATGAAATACTTTATAATGCACTTTTGATAATTATTTAGTTACAAAACAAAAAAAAAAATCGCCACCTAAAATTTGCGTTTTTATTCGAGGTTTGTAGTAGTCGATATATTTTTTTTCTATCTCTCTAGAGAATGAATTCAATAACATAGTGGAAAGAGTATAGGCTCGTTATACGCACGTCGAAACATAGAAGACACTGGCCACAAACAACCGCGTGGCATACAGGAGAATACAATTTTTTCATTCCATGTCGTAAGGTGGAACGTTACACTGGCGCGGGAAATTCAAATTTTCTTGCGTTCTTTTACCAATAATAGCTTAATTACTAAACGTGATTACATGAAAACTAATTTTGCGCAAATAAATAGAATGTATCAATAAATGACAATTAAAAGTATCACCTACTTATCATTGGTTTAGCGACAAATGGCAATAGACTGAAAAACTAAGAAGAAAATTGTTTATTGCCATTTGTCTCTAAACCAATGATATCTAGGTGATACTTTTAATCGTAATTTGTTAATACATTCTATTTATTTGCGCAAAATTAGTTTTCATGTAGGTGATCTCGTTGAGTAATTGAGCTATTATTGGCAAAAGAACGCAAGAAAATTTGAATTTGCCGCACTAGTGAAACGTTCCACCTTGGCAAGGAATCTCATGTGGCCCCAGCATGTGACATTGACATCATCGAGCACGTCTCAGGTGAGAAAGTGATCATGTCATCATAGGTAAAGAAAAAGTAGGTAATTATAATTAGCTCACAAATAAGTAATTAATATAAACAATCAATGGCCACGTGCCGAATAATTATTGATATTTACTATCAATACTACGCTTCACCAATTCAAGTCATGTGTAAATTCAGAATGTATAGCCGAGGAGGTGACGGTCAAACTTTGTAGTGTTCTTTTGTTTCACAGCACAGGCTCTGTGTCATTACAATCCGCCCACTGATAGAAATAATTTTTGGGAGTTTTGGCGGGAACGCGGAAAAGTTCACGTCGGTGCATTGTATTATTTTACAAAACTTATGCTTTTTCCAGTGTTAATGTTTAAAATTGGTGGTGTTTTACGCATTAAATGCTGAATTACGAGCATGAGTGTGGGCAAGTGATATAATGTAGTGAAACGTGGTTTTTCGTGTTGCTTCCAAAATTCCATAGAAGCCTCTAGTAAAGTTGCCACCACTTTACTAGGGCATGACTTAAACTGGATTATGACTACCTGACTTAGACTGGACTATGACTACCCTGACTGACTGTGACTAAGACTTGACTTTACATGAAATATTTCATAATACGATGAAAAACTACAATACTGGACACTGGCTAAATACACTATGTGTGGAGCCAAACTATAAGAAAAAAAAAAAGAAAAACCACCCACTGATAGAAATAATTTTTGACAGCTTCAGTAAAAGTGTCAAAAGCTAAATTAAAACCATTAATTTTGATCATTTGTGATAGTTTGTTTGGATAAGCCAAATAAACTGTCACTATAGGTAGGTACCCCACTGATTGCAATCCGGAAAGCCGGATTCGGCCGGATTGAAATTGACACCGGATTGGAACATGCTGGCAGCATTGCCTCGATGATTTGAAATTAAAAAATCTGTAAATTTACTTGTACCTACAGATAAAAAATGAATTTATGAGATCTTAACGTCACATGAACAAAATTTAACTTCAGCTTCATTGACTGGCCTGATAGCTCAGTCGGTAGTAGCGGTAGTGGTGTAGGTTGTGGGTTCGATTCCTACCCAGGATAAACATTTGTGTGATGAACATAGGTGGTTGTTCTGTGTCTGGGTGTTATATTGTATTCTATGTATGTATTTACAAACAAAAAGTATCTAAGTATTGTATCAGTTATCTGGTTCCCACAGTACAAGCTATGCTTAGTTTGGGGCTAGATGGCGCTGCGTGAAATGTCTACACATATTTATTTATTTATTTATTTTTTATTAAGGGGTTGTTTTCAGATTCATAGTTAAGGTAACTAATGGTTAAAACTAACAAATTTTGACCATTGGTTAGAATTTGTTAGAATATTTGACAATTGGTTACCTTAACTGCGGATCAAAAAACATACCCTAAGAATACTATAGCTAACTTGTGTACCTACACCAAACATTATAAAGCCCGTTGATAGGTCTTGAACAGAATTTCTCGTACAAACACGACTCACCTGCGCGGGCAGGGGACGAGGTAACAAAACGAGACAAAGCTATACGAAATTACAAAGGACAGAGCAGGATGGAACAAAAGACATCAACGGTTCCCGTGATTTGTATGAAAATGTTGAAATACACTACTAATTTTCGTATGGAGGAAGTTGTATCATTGGTCAACTGGATTTATAGTTAATGACCTTAATTTTGTTTGTATTTAGTCAGTCAAAGCACCTTACAATTAGTAGCCACCGCCTCTCCACCACAGGTGAGACAAACAACAAAATTAAGGGCATCGTGCTTCTGATCTACTTGGCACTCTTGGCAGCCACAATAGTGACGATGGATGACAGCTGCGTCATCATCAGCTATCTTGCGCAATATTTATAGTACGATGCTGCGAAAGGACAAGCTTATATGTATATGGCTTGTAGGTTGAAGTCGGATATTTTGTTTATGTAAATGAATGACGTGACGAGCTAGTCGTTCGCCTTGTGTTAAGTCTAAAAAATATTTCTAGACTGTGAGATTAGTTCTTAAATCTCATTTGTCTAGTAATGTCACTAGCTACAATGCCCTTCAAACCGGAACTACTGCATGGCGGCAGAATAACTGGCAAAGCGGCACAGTTACAAAGTCCTCATGGGGTGAAGGCTAAAAATATCACGTAATGTTTCATTTCCATTTCTGCAAGAAACATTGCGAGAAAACTTAAGTATTTTATTTGACTAAAATACTATGGCTAACTAAATCCTGCACAATAATTATATGTCGTGGTTATGCGATGTGCTCACGTGAGATTAGAGTGAGGGGGTACATATCATATCATATCTCACGACATTTCACCAAGAGGGCCTCCCCAATGAGACGCCACTCTAGACGCTTATCATAGGGAGGGATTGGCATACACCACGCTTGGCACGCAGCTTGGTGATCGCAGAAGATTTTTACCGAGGAGAATGCTGCTCCCCATGATATTCCCTTAGCCGGCTCTTACGGCACCCACGGGAAGAGATTTAATGGTTCTATTCTCGCACTAAGACCACACGGTACATAAATGGGTAATAGCCAAAATTGACTGGCCTGATAGCTCAGTTGGTAGTAGCCCTAGTAGCGCTGCCTTCTGAACTGTAGGTTGTGGGTTCGATTCCCACTCAAGACAAACATTTGTGTGATGAAGATAGGTATTAGTTCTGTGTCTCGGTATTATTTTGTATTCTATGTATGTATTTCAAAAGAAAACGTATCTAAGTATTGTATCATCAGTTATCTGGTTCCCATAGTACAAGCTTTGCTTAATTTGGGGCTAGATGGCGCTGTGTCCACTCACTGTCCACAGATATTGATTTATAAAAACACGTTACAAATATTAAGCCACCAAAGGGCAAAAGGGCATAAGGGGCAAGGGGCAAAGGGGGCAAAGGGGAGGGGGTTTAAGGGGGCATTATTTTAAGGCACCTTTTCTAGAAACAATGTAGTAAAAGGTAAGTTTTTTTGAGGGTGTCACACAAGCACTATACTATAGTCTCCAGTTTGCTAGCCAAAGATATTGCAGGCCTATATTTAGTTTAAGCCAGTAACCTTTCCTCGGAGGAGTATTTTAAGTCATTGTTTATTTATTTTCGAAACCAAAATGCGGTGGAATGCTCGCTTTGTATGAGGGATTGAAATATTTCTTGTTATTCTTCACGTGTCATGGCTACTTTGATTTGGCTTCTAATTTTTGGCAATGAACAATCTTTATTGGATTAATCATGTTTATACTATCTGAGTTTGAATTGGTATATTATCCCGAAAGGGGGTAAATCTACTCCCCAAGGTAGACAATGTTTCTTCTACGACTTTTCTAAATTAATAGAATTTCATTGAAGAAATGCCATGTGAAGTTTACGTTCGAAGATCTAGCGCAGCTGGGTGGTTGAACTTCGTCCTTGACCGAATGCACTTAAATGAGTTTAACGACCTGTGTTTAGAAATGAATTTATAGTATCCTGTTAACTCTCGTAGCGATCGCACGTGCGATTTTGGGAGTGGATTTATTGTTTAGTATGGAGGTTTGGAAACACGCAGTTTCAAGTAAGGCTCTCACAACTTGTGGGCTATCATGATCCCAGTCCCCCTTTCGCGTTAACATACCAATTAAAACTCACTTTGTATAGGTACTTACAAAGATTTTATAGTTACTAATTTTCTTTGCAAATAGCGGGATTTGATCCCGCTCCTTGTAACTCACGGGTTAGACGCCAACGACCAACTGCGCTATGGTCGCATTCCCCAGTGGTTGCGAAAACACACCTGTATTTTACCTTATTAATGCCCAAAGTGTCGCATATTAACTTCAAACTCTGGAAGAATTAATCTCATTTTAAAGTCATAGTTACATTTCTTACAAGAACTTTAAATATAGGTACTATTAGTCAATTGTTTCTTTTTTATTTCTATGTAGGTATCTTTTCATAAACCGACATTTTTGTCATTTATTTCAAAATTTTAGTCGATTGTTTTTGCTCTAAGTAATCTTTGTTTACTATGGCCACAGATAATTGGGCTTTCTCTTTTGGCAGCGGCTAGTGTGGATGATATTTAGAGTTTGGATGATACCTACTTAGCCAGAAAAAAAAACTGTCAGGCGGGTCAATTTTCTTTGCAAACTTTTATCTTTTTTTACTCTATAACAACCTTAATACCGAAGTGATGAATCCTTGTGAAAGAACAGTAACTTTTTCAACACATTTGCTCAAAAAATGCATTTACAAAGCCTGTATACATTGTTCGAAAGTTAGCCATTACGCACCATACAACGGAGCGTGCGGTATAATAGATACTCTCACCTAAGTACCTATTTTACCGCATCCTCTCTTGTATAGCGCCGTGCGTAACCTTTACGGTTTATTTTTAATTTCAATAAAACATAAATATAAGAATTTCACCAAGGAGTTTCACATTACGAGAATAAATAAGCTGAATGATCGAAACTTCTTGAAAACGTTTATGAAACTAAAGATTTAGTTCTAATTTTCACCACACGCACGTGGCGCCATTTGCATTGTCAATGCGCGCCATTTCAGCCCATTTTCATATTAGAGTAGGTAGGAACATCAAAGATTGTTTGTTGCGACTTTCTCACTAATAAACAAAAGTTTGTACCGTTTTCTCGCAAATTTGTTGAAAAACGTTGTATGATACACGTGCGGAAATTGGTTTCTACAAACTCGTGACTATGGTAAGCCCTCGACTTCGTCTCGGGCTTACATTTGTGTACCTCGTTTGTAAAAACCAACTTACCGCCCTAATATTATAAATAACTATTTCACGTAATTAAATTCAATATCACTAATTCGTCCTCAATGCAAAATCTGTCCCGCCAATAACTTTGTGATTTCCTGCCCTTTGATTCCTCACAAAAATAAAATAAACACGCTTTCCCGCCCAAAATACATGACGTTCAGAAATATAGGCGCCATTTTTCGTTCTCGTCTCTTGAGTTTGACGTCACTGAAGACTTCCTTTGGTAGAGTTTCCATGGTTCATTATTTTCTAAGACTGTCCTTAATTATTAAAAAAAAAAAATGAAATCTTACGTTTTGCTTCTAGTTCATTTAGCGTTTATGTAGACATAATAAATAAATATCAAACATAATAAATAAATGATGTATATACAGCTCTTAGAATTAGCAAGTTGAAATGGCAATGGCCAAATCGCTCGTAGAACTGACAACCGATATGGAAAGGTTTTCGAGTCGCAACCTCGAACCGGAAGACGCAGCGTACCTATACTATATAGGCTTCTACTAGGGGGACTTACGAACGTCACACCGCGGGAAGCCGTTGGAGGCAAGAGGTTCAACAATACCTACACGTCTTCAGGCTGATGATGATGATGAACGTTGAGGCAGAAAGCACAAACTCATGGTGACCCTCTATTTATCTCGTTTCATAATTGAATCTGACGGCTCGATAATAAATTACTGATTTAGATTTGACGTAGCGTGGCGTTGCATGTAACTCGTGTGTAGTGTTACCATTTATCTGGATTTTCCCGGACATAATGTCCGGCCAATTTTTGGTTTATGTACTGGAGAATCTCTATCCGGATTTCGCAATACACTTTTCAACTGATTGGCAAGCCGGGTGCTCAGAATGTTTTATTATTATAAAAAATCATGGTATGATACCATGTCCTTCGAGTCGTCACACTTTATTCAGCCTTTTCTTTTCCCATCACTTTCTTTTTTCAGTCCTTCCAGATACAGATATAATACCTGCTCTAGATTACATACCCCTAGCTAGCTAGCCCTCAGATAAAACTTGTTAATCATCTATATTTAATGTAAATACCTAAATAAGTACCTACCTTAATTAGTTGTTTGCCTTAACTAATAGTTGCAACACTCTTATCAGAGGACATATATTTTGGTTACTTTAAGTTGTATACTTAAGTACCAAGTTTATGTAAGCAAATAAATAAATAAATATTTAAGATTTTATAGCAGTATCGTACGTCTAGCTTTAGGGATGGATGGATGCGGGTTCAAATCCCGTACTAATTCAAAAGTTTCCGTTACAAATTAACCTAAGTTAGTCATCACCCCATCACGGCGAGGCAACGTGACAGTGGAGCAGGCAGGGACGTACTCATGCTCGTGCGGGGTACTCATGTGTTTAACTTCAAATTCAAAATTCAAATTCAAAATTGTTTATTTCGCTTTAAGCACATCAGTGACAGTACGGCTCTAACCACACCAAAACTGGGTTATAATACCCGTATCTTGGGGGCTAGCTACTTCCCTTTTTGAGGCACTATTTATGTACAACTCATAGAACGACAAACGACATGTCGGTCATCAAGGATCACGAATGCGTGATATCGTGGTAAAGTTACTGGATAAGGGTAGCACAGGAATAAGACCTAAAAAGTGTTTTGCTATAGGATATTGTGATGTATTCTCACAGTGAAGGATGCAAGGTTTTCATGGCTTGTCCATGAAATTAATATAGTGTAATGTAAGAAGGTTGGTTTTTAACTCTTTCTATTTTTAGACTCAACTTTATAAAGGTCTTAATAGTAACCCAGCGCTGTAGCACTCCTTACGCTACAGTGATGACCAAGTGATGACCTTGGTCATCACTTGCAACGAAGTTTTGTTGTCGGCAAAACTTCTTCACTGCTCTTTATCGATTTCAAGTTAGGTCAAACATAATTTTAAGAGGCTGGAAGCTCTTAAATCGACCTAACTTGAATGTAATTTTCTCAAAACGTACGTAAGTACATCATATACCTGCAGGATTGAAAAAATAACATGTTAATATTGGTCATAATTATTTTCTTTCAAAACAAGATTACGAAAAAAATGTCATTTGAGTTGTCCGGGCTATTATGCATACATCCGGATTTTGTCCATACTGTACTAACGAAATGGTCACCCTTCTTGTCTATTCATAATCATAACTCTTAAATTTACAAGTATTATACAAATATCATATTTAAAGCTCATAACCTTGTATTTTGAATGTTTTTTATATATTTCATTCAAATTTAGATACCGCGCGATATTTACAAGCTATTTTGGGTGCGTAATTGGTGGTAAAAGATGTAAAATATACTCAATTGACTTGAAAATGTCAAACTGCCTAAGTATGTAGGTGGGGTTTTGGCGGGAACTCGAAAAAGTTTACGTCGTTTCAATGTATTATTTTTCTAAACTTTTGCTTTTTCCAGTGTTAATGGTTAAAATTGGTGGTGTTTTACGCATTAAGTGCTGAATTACGAGCATGAGTGTGGGCAAGTGATATAATGTAGTGAAACGTGGTTTTTCGTGTTGCTTCCAAAATTCCATAGAAGCTTCTAGTAAAGTCGCCACCACTTTACTAGGGTATGACTTAGACTGGACTATGATTACCTGACTTAGACTGGACTGTGACTAAGACTTGAAGACTTGACTTTACACGTGAAATATTCCATAACTCGATGAATAATTACAATACTTGACACTGGCTAAATACACTATGTGTGGAGCCAAAATATAAGAAAAAAAAAAAAAAAAAAAAGTATGTAGGTGGGAGTTTTGGCAGGAACGCGAAAAAGTTCACGTCGCTGCATTGTATTATTTTACAAAACTTATGCTATCCAGTGTTAATGTTTAAAATTGGTGGCGTTTTACGCATTAAGTGCTGAATTACAAGCATGAGTGTGGGCAAGTGATATAATTTAGTGAAACGTGGTTCTTCGTGTTGCTTCCAAAATTCCATTGTAGGTTCTAGTAAAGTTGCCACTATGTTACTAGGGCATGACATAGACTGGACTATGACTAACAAGACTGTGACTAAGACTTGACTTTACGTGAAATAACCACGATGATTATAATACTTGACACTGGCTAAATACACTATGTGTGGAGCCAAACTATAAGGAAAAAAAATACAAAGCTTCGCTTGATACTGCCTTGAGTCTAGAATAAAATAAGATTACTATAGTAACTATAACTATTAAGTAGGTAAGTATAAATATATTATAGTTCCTAAAATTTTAGCATACCAGCGAGATTAGAACCCGCGCCTTCCAACTCACCAGATTAGATGCTCTGCCAACTGAGCTATGGTTACATATAATAATTATGGACATTTCACACAGCGCCATCTAGCCCTAAACTAAGCATAGCTTGTACTATGGGAACCAGATAACTGATACAATACTTAGATACTTTTTACAGATTTATGTGTAAAGGAAAAATTTGAATCACGAGCGGGACTTGAACCCGCATCCATCCGTCCCTAAAGCCGGCGGGGTAATTACGTAAAATTTGCAACAGCAATGCGACAGCAGTAGCAATGCGACAGCAGTAGCGAAGCATACATTCTCGACACCACTAATGATGTATGACAGCAATCACCGCGAGATTTACGCCTGTCGCAAACCTGTTGCGAGTTAGGTAATTAGGGGGCGGGACATGCTTTACTTAAGCTACCGTGACAAGTGGTCTCATGTCCGAATTTATCCTTCACCTTTTACAACCAACTTACGGGGTTGGCGGGGTTTTAGGGACGGATGGATGCGGGTTCAAGTCCCGCTCGTGATTCAAATTTTTCCTTTACAAATTAATCTGTAGATTACGCTAAGCAGGCGGTACTGCTATAAAAATCATAGATACTTTTTGTTTGTAAATACATACATAGAATACAATATAACACCCAGACACAGAACAAACATCGATGTTCATCACATAAATGTTTGTCCTAGGTAGGAATCGAACCCACAACCTATAGTTCAGAAGGCAGAGCTACTACCAACTGAGCTAACAGGACAGTCAACATGATCGCTGACTGCGAAAATCTTTAGGACCAAGTTTTTAGCAACAAGTGTTTTCTCTTTTTTTTGTCTTTGCCTTTCTTGTAAGGGGGTTTGTGTTTAATGTTTTTAATGATCTAATTAATACTGTTGGTCTCTACCGAGCTTTACGGCGACGCTGGGTGGGCACTATCTCAGTGTAAAGCTGTATAACCAGCCTTTCCTGTTGAGATATAAATAACAACACAGCTCAATAGATCAGCAAATGCATTAATAATCGTAAATCAATGAATACGCCATAGACTAAAGAAACATATAGATGGGATGGGCGTTCAAAAATTATGTGGCACCAAAATGGAATACGTAATTATTTAGACCAATCCACCCGCGTTATTCTTGACATCCTTAAATCCTACGTAGTTAGTTTACGTACCTATGAACTTTACGAAGGCCTATTAGATGTAGGTAGGTACACAGTGTGTTGTTTTGCATCCTCTCCATCCTATTGGGTCCCTAGCAGGCGCGGATACAGGGGGCATGGAATAATAGATAACTTCGTCACTTACCATCAGATGAGATGTTGTCAAACGTATGCCCATTTTAGCTTAAAAAAACTTATATCTTAAAAATATCTCTTGGTTCGGTCAGCCTGAAGGATGAGCAAAAACTTATGCCACCGATTTCGTTTTCCTTTTTTTGGTTCCACATTTTACTTTTGAGGGTTCGGTCTATATTTTCTTTTAGTCTGACAGATACGCTCAATCGAATCTGTAATTGCTTGGTGGGCTGCCAAAGGGATATTGATTTTAATACTATACCAGAGCCATATTCAATATGCAATATTTACTAACATTGCACTGACAGTTGAATCAGCTGATTTGTAGGGTTGTCGCCACGAAATGGTTGAGCGACATCAGAATTACGATGATTTTACCAATAAATTCTATCAGATTTGCCACAAATTTCAATAGTTACGTCAATGCTATGAAAAATCTAACTACTTGAATTTAGAAATCTTCAATAGGTAACCAAAAACGATGATTAAAATCACTAAAGGTTTATCAGTGCCAACCATAATGAATCTCAGTTTTGTCGTCCTGGGTAGGAAATAATTGGTTACTTTTTGACTATTATCCGTTGCCCCTAGCAACCAAGAGGTTCTCTATGAAGCTGGTATGAAAACTCTTTCATGGGTGAGTACGCCACAGCCATAAAAATGTTTGCAATCCCTGCTATCAGCTGACTCTACTGGCAGTGCAATGTTACAAAATATTGCATCGAGTTTTGGCAGGAACGCGGAAAAGTTTTTTTTTTTTTTTTTTTTTTTTAATTTATTTAATGGGCTTTGTCGCTGAGCGACCACACCGCCCAATTGGAAAAAATCACAGTTATTGCACTATAATTTTAGACCTAATTCTACTAACTTATATAACACTATGGCCTTATTTGATAATGGCGAAGCTAGTAAACTATTGTAATATCCGACATCGAATCTATTTTTACCGATCCATGATCTTCTATACGTCTCATTCCGCACACACTCCATCAACAGGTGTTGGACATCTTCAATGACCCCACACTCAACACAATTAGGGGACGGTGCTTTCCTCATAAGGTATGCAAACTTCTTTGACGGAATGTGTGCGGAGCGAATCCTGAGAGCAGTCACTAACAATTGCCGGTTCAGAACATTGTTATCTATCCATGGGTAGGTGGTGATTTCTGGCTGGATAGTTCGATACCAAATACCTTTTTCTTTAGATCGCAAATCAAAGTACTCCTGCCATAGCATTCGACAGCGCTCTTTAACTAATTTAACGTAATCGGAGAACAAAGGGACTATGTTAAACAAAATACCGTCTTCAATTGCTTGCTTAGCCAATATATCCACCTGATCGTTTTCTCTAAGTTGAATATGTGATGGTATCCATTGTAAATATATTTTTTTATTCATTGATTGTAAACTCAAGATTGATTCTAATATACGGAAGGCAATCGGTATGCCTCGCCCGTGCGAGGTACACCGAGCCAAATGTTGCAGAGAGCTTTTGGAGTCTGTAAGAATGACAATGTTATCAGCATTCACTGTATGACAATAGGATAAGGCTTCTGCTATAGCTATTAATTCTATATGCATAATTGAAATATCAGAATCAATCTTGATCTTGATATGACAATCTTGTTCGGAATCCAAAAAAGCAGCGCCTCCTTTTTTTCCTTCTTTGGATCCATCTGTGAAGATTTTATAACAATTTCCATATTGTTGATTAATGAACGTTATACATAAATTTTTTAATGTGTGGTTAAAATAAAATCGCTTAGCGCGCTCAATTCCTGGGATAGAATCAGATACTACCTGCAATAAGCTAATATTACCAACCCAAGTTGCCATCGAAAACATCTGAAGACGACTACCATTGTCTATAGGTACCAAATTTAAGTCGGAGTATATAGATACTAGTAACGGGGGTTTTTTGTTAAGCCAATAGCGAGATCGAATATTATTGGAAAGTTCTTGCAATACGTTAATTGTAATGTTATTAGATATGGATTTAGATCTAAGAAAAAATTTTGCTGCTAAGTATTTTCTACGAATATTAAGAGGGGGAATGTGTAGGTCGCTTTCCATGACGTGTATTGGCGTGCTTTTAATATAGCCACCAATCACGCGAAGTGCCTGATTTTGGATCCTATCTAGTTTAAATAAGTTTGTCTTACAACTGTTATCATACAAAAAGCTGGCATAGTCTAATCTGCTACGTATTATAGCAATGTATAATCGTCGTAGATGCCTTTGATGGATGCCCCATCCTGATCCAGATAATACTTTAATTAAATTTATCAATCTGGACACATTTTGAGCCGTCTCATTAATATGTTTACCCCATCGGAGCGAACTATCCAACCATAAGCCCAAGTACTTATAACAATCAACCGTGGGTAAAGAAATGTCATTAATTTTTAGATCAACGATACCTCTAAAACCTCCCTTTTTAAATACACATAATTTGCTTTTTGTGGTTGAAATAAATAATCCTAAATTGTTTAAAATTGAATTTAAATGTTGACACGCATGCTGTAGGTCTCGAATTGCATAAGCCATATTACTATTTGATGTATAAAGCGCAAAATCATCGGCATATTGAGAAATACCCACATTTTGTATTTGTTTACATACTTCTAAGGTTGCTATGTTAAAGAGTAATGGAGACAAAGGGTCTCCTTGACCCAGGCCACGTCCAGAGTATCTAACCAGGTCACAACCATCAACAGCGATTTTTAGCCTCCTATCAGTTAGGTATGACCACAGATATCGGCAAATCCTTGAACCTACGCCCAAATTGTCTAAAAATTTTAACAATCCAGTCACATCTAAATTATTGTACGCGTTGTCAATATCTACAAAACAAGAGATGGTAAATAAATCCCTAGAAAAACCTATTTGTATCTGCGAGACTAAACGTGTGAGGTTATCATAACATGAACGTGCCTTGCGGAAACCAGTCATATTCTCAGGGAACATAGATTGATTTTCCAAGTACCATTCTAATCTTTTATTGATAATCGAGTGAAGAATTTTGCATAAACAAGAAATTAGGGATATAGGTCGGAGTGAGGAATGGGAATTAATATCTCTGCCTGGTTTGGGAATAGGTACAATTTTGACTTCGCGCCATTGTTGTGGGACGAAACCGGTTTGGAAAAATACGTTATATAGTGATAGTAGAATGATTTTACCGCTCATTGGAAGATATCTTATCATTGAAAAGGATATATCATCAGTGCCAGGAGCGGTGTCATTTTTTTTAATGGAGTTAATTAATTCTTGCAATGTTATATCCGCTTCCAAAAGTGGGTTACTTGACTGAAACTGTGGTTGAGGAGGACACGCATAATCAGGAGTTAGATCGTTTAAAAGCTTTTCAGCCTTACTCTTGTCTATACCGCGACTAAAAGACTTAGTACGGTGACCTTTTATCCACTTCATTTTCCGCCATAGGTCAGAAGATGAAGCGTTTTCATCGATAGACGAGCAAAAACCTTCAAAAGACCGACATCTACCTAGACGTATGATTCTCTGTGCTTCACTGATTTTAGATTTTAATGCATCTAGATTATCGGGCGATGAACAATACCTAAAGTTCGCCAGCGCTAGTCTACGCGCAGCTACTGCCTTTGACATATCTGGGTTCCAATAAGACTTTGGGGAAAATTTATTAGTAAAATACTGTGGGATTCTAATATATGGAATAAATTGATTAGCAGCTAATTGTAATGTATGTTCGAACATATTATAAGCGTGTTGGGGATCAGTGGGAATAAGAGTACTACAAAACGAATTTTCAAGAAATGCTGAATACGATTGCCAATCGCTATGTCTGAAGTTTCTTTTCCTAATAATACTACGGCTTAAATTCAAATTTCCCGATATTTTAATTATCAAATGATCACTACCAAGTGATTCATTTGTTACCTTCCAACACAATAGGGTACCCAGGTCAGATGAAACAAAGGATACATCAGGGGATGATTGTTGCAAAATCCCATTGACAAGTCTTATTCTAGTCGGTTCGCCGTTATTCAAGGTTATAAAATTGTGATCAAGCATACTATCAAATAGTTGAGACCCTCTTTGATCAGTTCTACCCGACCAATTCAGATGGTGAGCGTTAAAGTCGCCCAATATCAGACATTTACTATCGCATAGAGAAAATACATAGTCCCAGTCATTCTGTGTTGTCTGAACCGTAGAAGGACAGTAAATCGAAATAACATTCTCAATATGCCGACAATTGGTTATCTTAATGTGTAAGAGTTCTATACCTGGGTTCGGACTACAGGACTGGCATAAAAAAGATTTTACAGATTTATGAGTTACGATAGCGACGCCACCGTACCCATCCGCCCTATCTAGCCTATAGGTATCGTAGCCATTAATATTAATGTAAGAGTCATTTTCCAGCCAGGTTTCCGAGAGAGTTGCAATATGAATTTTTTCCTGTGAAAGCAATGATTGTAAAGATATCGATTTAGGTCTAACACTCTGGCAATTCCACTGTATGATATTTACGTTAATATTAATGGTGTCGCTATCCATAGTCATTAATGACAACGTTCATCAACGTTGACATTAAAGAACTTCCGGAAACGTTGTTCATTTTAGTGATAATCCACTCGCATAAAACTGAGACAGCCTGTCTAATTTTGTCCGCTAACGATTCCTTGCTTAGTAAAATGTTTTTAAATTGCGTTAGAAGTCTTAAGAAACTAAACTCTTTAGATCTAGCTGCATTAGAGCTACTATGAGAAGGCTCACTATTGTTCAATCTATCCGCGCCTGTGCACATGTTGTTACTGCTCCCATCTGACTCCATCGGCAGAGTGGGGGGAATAGGTGTGGGTGCACGGGGCACCTGTCTCTGCTTCTTTTGTTTCTTACGACTTTGCGATACCTTAAACGAGCTATCATCCACAGGAGACTTGAACAGATCTGACGCCAACCTTCCACTGTTTTCTGGATCGATAGTGACGGTAGCAGACGCCGACACCGGCTCTTGAGTTGACAGCGCCGGGAACGCAGGACCTGAGGCAGGGCTTAAATCTCTATCCGGAACTGGGGAAGGCGGAACATACATATTCAACGCCTGTCTATAAGTACAGTTAAATTCGGACATAAGTTCTCTCAACTTTCTTTCCTTTTTAAAGATAGGGCATACTTTTTGCATAGCCATATGATTTTCTGTGCAATTTACACACCTAAATGAAGTTTTCTCGCAGTTTGCATGGGCTTTTGAGCATTTAGGACAAACTATCTTTTTAGACGGGCATAGCCTTAGTACATGGCCAAATTTCCAGCATCGGGAACATTGCGTTACCGGAAATACGTACTGCTCAACCTTAACTCTCAATCCATTTGTGAAAATATGAGACGGGAGCATAGAACCACTGAACCCGAGGCGCACGGATTCAGACTTCACCCAACCAGAATTAGAAGATCCTTCGTTATCTCTTCTATCTAGTCTCTTAGCAGATATTATCTCGATCTCGCTGGACAGGTTTTTGATTATATCCTCATCCGGCACTTCCAACTCAATATTCTTAATCACTCCGTATGATACTCCAACTTCAGATGTTCTTTGACTTCTCCACCCGAGGTTTTTGAGTGCCCGGCACTCGATAAACTCATCAGCACTCTTGTCATCTTTAAATGTTAATAACATCTTATATGTGTGGATACGTTTTGATTGAATAACCCCGTGTAAGTTATTCTCCTTTAATAAACGCCCAAAAGCAAAACATTGAGGCAGAGCTTCTGAGCATGTCACACACACCTGTATTTTTTCCATAATCTCAGGCTGACTAGATCTTCTTATACTTTTACGTCCCCTGCCGACTGTAAACCATCCCTCATCCGAGGAACGGTCTTGAATGTCCTGAAATGTCCTCTTACCAGGTCTAGTAACATCATCTGTCTCCATACTATTTTGTGTAAATTCACTGCATTCCACTTCATCCAAACTGTTGTTTACGTCACCATTCCTTACGCCATCCTGAATTGAATTTTCTTCGTAATAAGGTTCGTTTTCCATTGCGCAAGATAGATCCCGGCCTATGCGGCCGGGTCCCCGCTTATCGCGATTAAAAGATCGGTTATTATAGCGCTCCGTAGCAAGGATACGCGACCAGTGCTAGTGGAAGCCAACTAACCACTGGCGGAAAAGTTCACGTCGGTGCATTGTATAATTTTACAAAACTTATGCTTTTTCCAGTGTTAATGTTTAAAATTGGTGGTGTTTTACGCATTAAGTGCTGAATTACGAGCATGAGTGTGGGCAAGTGATATAATGTAGTGAAACGTGGTTTTTCGTGTTGCTTCCAAAATTCCATAGAAGCTTCTAGTAAAGTTGCCACTACTTTACTAGGGCATGACTTAGACTGGATTATGACTTAGACTAGACTATGACTACTCGACTGTGACTATGACTTGACTTTAAGTGAAAATTTCCATAATACGATGAAAAATTACAAAACTTGACACTGGCTAAATACACTAAGTGTGGAGCCAAAATAAAAGAAGAAAAAAAAATTGCATCTTGAATTTGCGTGATGTATATGTATAGGGGCGTTCGGATTGGGATCAGTATCGTTTTTGGCATTTGCAAAATTAGCGTTGTTGTAAAGCGTTCGGTTTGAGAGTTTCACCAATAATGCCACTTTTACCACTTTTACTCACTACCCAAAACGAACGCAAATTAACCAAATGCGGTTTGTTATCTCAAATGTCAAACACAGACTACTAAGATGTCAAAAAACAAATTGGCGGAATTTTACATTACACACGTAAACTTACGTCTTCCTTCTCACTTCTCCGTGCTATATCAAACGATACCTACAATTTACACAATAAAAATCAGTAATTTTTACATAACCGCGCCAAAAATTCTACGTCAATCTCTAATGTCAGAAAACGATCACTTTTAATCCACCTCCGCAGGTGGGTCAAAATTGGCAGTTCACGATGGCATTTTTAACTGTTTTCGAGCTATCCGAACGGTGAACGAAAACAGTTAAAAATGCAACTTTTGCGCACACGATCCCAAACGAACGGTGCATGTGATCATTTTTGTCGTTTTTAACTGTTAATTTTGCCACCAGTAGGCTATCCGAACGCAGGTTATAATAGTTACTTACACAGTAAGCAAGTGTGGCTTAGTGGTAGAGCGTGCGACATTCAAATCGACGCACACAGGTACAAATCCCGCGCAGCACCAATGACTTTTCAAGTTCGGAAATTGCACTCACTCTTACAACGGTGAAGGGAAACACCGTGAGGAAACCGGCATGTTCAAGAATCACAACATTCGAGAACATGTGTCATCCACCAACCCGCACTTGTCCAGCATGCTGGGTAATGACCTGCACTCTCCCTGTGAGAGCAGGCCCGTGTCCCAGCTGTGGGAATGTATCGCTTCATGACGTACACAGTAATCAAATGGCATTGAAATGGAAAATGATAAATGTAAAATTCAAATGAAAAACTTTGAAAGAACTAACCTTAGAGTATAGACTAAAAGCATAGAGAAAACTTGATTATCTGTCAAGCGTACCACTTTTTGGACACTTTTTATATGAAGTGGACACTTTGATGAGTCTGAGAGATTTGTATAGAAAAAACAGTTGACTCGAGTCGAAAAAATGGTACGGTGACTTTTCGCAAGCGTAGCTTATTACTATATGTTCTTTCTTTCCTTCGCCACTGACGTAGTGATACGTGTGAGCAGTACAAATATAAGATCGTTTTGATGATCTCTCTTTGCTTTAGTCTATACTCTAAGTGAAATTCAAATGAAAAACTTCGAAAGAATAAACTATCTGTATTCTGTATCTCCATCCATAAACTCTACTTATTTCTGTCATTTCCTGTTTTCCGCCTAAAAACACGCATCCACGCGGAAGTTTCTGGAAACGCAGTAATGTCTATCAAATCAACTCATTTCCGCTAAAAATAAAACTCAATTTGGAAGAACAATAATAAGCTACGAATGTACACTTTAATGCTAACGAAATAAGATTTATTTTGGTAACTTTGGATATTTTTTAAATAGCTTTGAAGTTGACAACATCCTTTTGATCCTGAGGGATTAAAAATAACATAGTTCTGAGATTGACTCAAAAACTAAAGGAGCTGCTATTGATTGATTTAAGGGAGAACGTTTCTTCAGCGCAGCAAATTCAAATTTTCTTACGTTCTTTTGCCAATAATAGCTTAATTACTTAACGTGATGACATGAAAATTAATTTTGCGCAAATAAATGGAATGTATCAACAAATTCCGATTAAAAGTATCACCTACTTATCATTGGTTTAGCGACAAATGGCAATAGACTGAAAAACTAAGAAGAAAATGGTTTATTGCCATTTGTCGCTAAACCAATGATAAGTAGGTGATACTTTTAATTGTAATTTATTGATACATTCCATTTATTTGCGCAAAATTAGTTTTCATGTAATCACGTTGAGTAATTAAGCTATTATTGGCAAAAGAACGCAAGAAAATTTGAATTTGCTGCGCTAGTGTAACGTTCCACCTACTTTCGTTTCTCATTATTAGAGGCTTATAATAAAATTATGTTTGAAAAATGTTCTAAATCAAAGCACGAGGTTAAATAGATGTAGTGGATTGGGCACTCTGAAGCACGGCAAATTTAATACATTTTGAGTTTTTTAAGTTTGTATTTAAATATTCTTTGAAATTTCATAACTACTATAATAGTAGGTATAAGATTTCTTTAGATAGTTTCGTTTAATTATTTTTTTAAGAATGTTTGTTCTTTTATTTATTATTATTTATTTATATTTAATAAGGGCACTGTAGCTAGTGAAATTACTGGGCAAATGAGACTTTATGATCTGATCACTCAGTCTAGTAATCTGATTACTTGACTGTGTGATGTCTCAGGATGACGTGCGCAGTGCAGTGTCACGCGAAACTTTATTGTTTTAAAGGTCCGAGTGGAGTTTTCGCGGGAACTCGGGAAAGTTCACGTCGTTGCATTGTATTATTTTTCAAAACTCGTGCTTTTTCCAGTGTTAATGTTTAAAGTCGGTGGCGTTTTACGCATTATGTGCTGAATTACGAGCATGAGTGTGGACAAGTGATATAATGTGGTGAAACGTGGTATTTCGTGTTGCTTCCAAAATTCTATAGAAGCTTCTAGTAAAGTTGCCACCACTTTACTAGAGCATGACTTAGACTGGACTATGACTACGCAGACTGTGACTAAGACTTGACTTTACGTGAAATATTCTATCATTATGAAAAATTACAATACTTGACACTGGCTAAATACACTATGTGTGGAGCCAAAATATAAGAGAGAAAAAAAAGTTCCGAGTGACACTGCAACTGTTATGGGCAGCCGTGTCGCTTAACACCAGGTGAACGACTAGCTCGTCACGTCATTCAATCGCATAAAAAAAAGGAAACTATGGCACTATTGTGTACCTATATAATAATTGTAATAATGAAAATCGTGAATATACAATTATGTTAAAAATGTCCTGAAAACGTGGCTCATAGACAATGTATTTTATGACATAAATGAATTTTTTAAAACTAAAACTTAAATGGATTGCATGATAGAATAGAAATAGAAATGTTTAATGTATTGTATAATATAATTTTAATGTACCACCCGCAATTGATTTTGTAATACTAGCGTAATAACTAATTAAATATTTTTACTTATTAGGTATGATAACAATAACGTTTAATTGACAAATTATGATTACTCACTAACAATCTCAGACATGTAATACTATACAGTAAGCTAACAATAGTGACCTAAACCTGCGACACCCTTACCGGGTAAATGTACCTAACCTACAATAAGACATTTTATACTTAACACCTGTCAACATGTATGTACATAACCGCGGAATAAATGAATTGAATTGAATTGAATTGAATATATAAGTACGGTTAAAGATCTTTATACATTTTTTTCCCTCATATTTTGGCTCCACACATAGTGTATTTAGCCAGTGTCAAGTATTGTAATTTTTCATCGTGTTATGGAATATTTCACGTAAAGTCTTAGTCATGCCCTAGTAAAGTGGTGGCAGCTATACTAGAGGTTTCTATGGAATTTTGGAAGCCACACGAAAAACCACGTTTCACTACATTATATCACTTGCCCACACTCGTGCTCGTTATTCAGCATTTAATGCGTAAAACGCCACCAATTTTAAACATGAACACTGGAAAAGCATAAGTTTTGAAAGATAATATAATGCAATAACGTGAACTTTTTCGCGTTCCCGCCAAATTTTCTCATCACCAAAGAGTATGTAACGCTACGTGCTTCCTATTTTACGATCTTTTGCGATCTCTTTGGTAGAACTTTTTTCGACTACGCACATACAGCCAGAGGCAAGACGTTCCAACCAGCCAGTTACAATAATAAGTAACTGTTCACACGGGCTTCACCGAAACAAGTTTTCAACGGGACTAGTCATAGATTCAGATATTTATGCTGATTAGTTGCGCAAGACGCAAGGCACAATATCGTTTGAACTTATTTACCTATTCGGGTAACGGATGTACTGTGCTATGGGATTAAGAGCAAGCAATTTTTGGTTTCTGCACAAAATAATGCTTAGATTTTGTGGTTTTTAGAGTTCCGTACCCAAAAGGTTCCGCTGTCGGTCTGTCACCAGGCTTTATCTCATGAACCGTGATAGTCAGACAGTTGAAATTTTCACAGATGATGTATTTCTGTTGCCGCTATAACAACAAATACTAAAAAACAGAATAAAATAAATATTTAAGAGGGCTCCCATACAACAAACATGATTTTTTTTGCTCGTTTACCAGATGAGTCATAGATGGCGCTGCTTTAAATAGTACTGCTACTCAACACTAAATGGCAGGGATAGATAATGGTATTAAACCCTTCGTGCGCGAGTCCGAGTTTGCCATAATCACCACGCTTGGCAGGCGGCGCCGCGGTACCGAAGAGAATGCTGCTGTCCATTCCCTGGATATTCCCTTAGCCGACTTCTACGACACCCACAAGTACTATTATTTATTTATGTAACAAATCTTATAAAGGACAATTTTATCTATGAACATCTAAATGCACAGTTAGTTATTTATGAACATTTAAATGCACAGTTAGGTGCGTTTACACGGATAATTTTGTTATTAGTAAAGTGTTCTGTTCCCTGGAGATCCCGAACAAAATAAGCTAATTTTACACTTCAAAAAAATGCATACTTTCCATCAGTAAACCGGAAATGTTGGGCGGAGCTACGGTACGCCACTAGTTCATGCCTAATAAAATACTAATGAATGGGCATAAAAAAGTAACGAATTTTCCAGGACGGACGGCTCCTTTCCGACGGATGCATCTATTTCCGTTGCCAGTCATCACAATACTTTTGTTTTCAAGTCCACTTCAACTTCTTGGCCCACCGCTGTACATTATTTTAGCCACTTGTGACACAATTTAGTATTTTCCACCAGTAGGGTTAGCACGGCCGGTAGACAAAACTGTCATTCCCCTGTTTTACTCCAAGCAAGTATGAAGAAAGTGACGTAAAACGGGGAAAGACCATTTTGTCTACCGTCCATGCTAACCTAGCTGCTTGATAATAATCTATTTAAAAAGTGGTTAAAGTGACTTCTCCAGTATTGATTTTAAAACCAAACTACTAAACCTATTTTGATGAAGTCTTGGGACTTAAAATGTTTTTACTAGGTGGTAGGACTTTTCTGCAAAGTTCGTCTAGGTAGGTACCACCGCTTTGCCAGTTATTCTGCCGCCAAGCAGTGGTGTGCAAGCGCTACTGTGTTCCGGTTTCAAGGGCCTTTTAACTAGTGAAATTACTGGGCAAATGACACTTTATGATCTGATCTCACAGACTAATAATCTTATTAGGTACTAGACTGTGTGCTGATGTCTCAGAATGACGTGTGCAGTGCAGTTTTACGCGAAACTGTAATTTAAAGTTCCGAGTGACACTGTATCTGTTATGGGCGGCCGTGTCGCTTAACACCAGGTGAATGACTAGCTCGTAACGTCATTTGTTTCCTTAAAAAAACGAAAATAATTTCCCAAGTAGGTTTATACCTATAGATATATGATGGAGTTCTGAGGTGACAAACGTTAACGCTTATTATTACTATTGCCCATTGGTATGTTACGTTACTACTAAGTAGGTACTAACAAAATTACAAGTTATGACATGTGAAACTTTGACAAGTGAAAGTATTGTTTTACTAATATGTAGAACGATAATTACTGCGTATAAGCCTAGTAGGTACATTCAGTTTTTAATTAAAGTAGGTATTAGGCCCAATTTTGAAGGCTTTAGTGGACAGCCTTCACCTTACTAAAAATATATCCGTCTCTTAAATTGCCGACTATCTGAGAAGGGCAACAACAGTTTTAGGAGTTCTAGATCTGTCAACTAAAGCCTTTAAAATTGGCCGCGTTAACTAATGATGGTAAAGTTATGTGCATAAATAATAGATACCCATAATAAGTAGGTAGGAACGTAAGTAACAAGCTTTGTAAATCCGGCTGGTAACTATACTATGTTCTACGGTAGCAAGACAGCAACTGCAACATTCGATTTTTAAAATAGTCTTACCTATAAAATGTAAAAATATAATTTCAGAAAATGGACGAGAATCAAATGAAGAGCCCTATTAAAGTTTATCGGGCCGTTTTCAAAAACCGCAAATAAAAAGAACATCAAACATTTCACTCGGCAACAACATCTCAAAATTTCATCCAAAAGAAAAGTGGTTTTATAAAATAAACACCATTCGTAAACTGGAACCACAAATCACTTCAACTGAGCTATTTAGTTTTTATTCCAGACTGAAAATATTATTTCAACTGCCTATTGAGTCCACGTGTAAACAAGACATTCTTTTTTTTCTTTGAAACTTTTTCAGTTTTAACTGGCCGCCTTAAAAAGTTTTCACTGGCGGGAAATTCTAGACAACTTCACTTTGACAGTTCGCTTTTTCTTTTTCTCAACTTTCAGCTGCCAGTTTCGATAAGGGCGGAAAAAATTGACAGTGTCACAGACAACAAAATTGGCGAAAACTTTTCATTTTTCCGCGAATCTTTATAGTCACAACCGTTTTTTTTCGGGCTATTTAGGCAACGGTGTCGCGCCGCGTTCGTCCGTAGCCAGAGAGAGACTGAGAGAGTCAAGTTTCTTCGGATTGTAAATAGAAAATATATTTACGTTTCGTTCTGTTTGCGGTGCATTTTGCACTTTCTGATGCTAACGGGCCGACTGTGCTCTGTGAGTCATTGGAGCTTGACGGATGAGTTATATCCGAAGCCAACCCGTTTGTCAGGAGACGTAAAACATGTGTAAAACAATAAGAGCCAGTATACATTCCAAATGTTTTTGTAGTAGATAGTGTAGCTAGTAAGAATTTAGTACTTATTGTAGTAGTTAAGTTAGTTTAAAAAACTGCCTGTAAAAAATAAAAAAAATATATTTTTTAGGGACTGGCAGTTGGCTGAAGCGCTAAAATGAAAAGAGTTCGTATAATAACGACGCCATCGTGTAATGCAACCTTCATGCATTGGTACTGTGACTTGGATCATGCTTATTATATGTATAGTCTGTTTAAGTACTAAATTGTTTTTTTTCTCGGACGATCATCCTCTGTCAAATTATCTGGATATGACTACGAAACAAATAAAATGAATGAAATTATTATACTAACGCTTACCTATAAGAAAGAAAAAAAACCTATGAAAGACTAGGCGGTACGGCCTCACGACTTTAGCCAGTCCCAAAAGGGCGAGCAAAAAAAACATTGTTTTTTTTCTCTAATCTGTGCTATAACGCCCAACGGATCCCATCAAGCGGATCCCATCTAATATATTTTGCAACTGATACCACGAAATATTATTTTGATCCCATCTGATCCCAATGGAAAAGTTAAGTATAGCTCACAGATTACAAAAGTAGAGCTAGAGGCACAGAATAAATAACAGTATCTACTAGAGCCACGGATATAGGTCTAACTAGTAACGCACCGCGGTTTCACCCGAGTTCCTGTTCCCGAAAACGGGAACTGCTCCAGAAACAGTTCCCGTTTTCGGGATAAAAAGTATCTTCTCTTCTATCTTTTAATCCAGGGTATAAGCTACCTCCATACTAAATTCCATCCAAATCCGTCCAGCTGTTAGAGCGGGAAAGAGTAATAAACATACACACATAGAAAACTTTCGCATTTTTAATATTAGTGGGATAAACGTAGGTCCCGGTTGTCATAAGAACATCTATGGCAATCGTTACGGGTAGTCAGACGCCTGATAGTATCTGACGCCTGATCTAACCATCCCTGTTACTGGTACCTTATGGGTTGCGAGGTCAGATGGCAGTCGCTCGTGTAATTCTGGTAGCTCGCCGCTACAGGTTAGATTGGGAGCCGACCACAATAACAAATGGGGAAAGGCAAAGAGGATGATAGTGTGTTCAATAAATATTTATCTTATCTAAGTACTTATATTCTATTATATTTGTAATGTGTCGTAAAATCATAAAACCCGATCGTCATTCAATCAAGAAATAATAATTTTCTAATACTTGGCCACTCGATGTTTTTTGCTCCAAACCGGTACGTAACTGTTATGGTGAATGGTAAGGTACTTTCGATAAGCGGTTATGAATATCAAGCCGATCTTTTGAGTGTTTAGGGTTCCGTGCCTACTACAAGGAGGGTTCCTAATAAGTTTGTCATATAATATTCATTTTTTTTTTTATGTAAACGAACGACGTGACGGGCTAGTCATTTTCCTGGTGTTAAGCGTTACGGTCGCCCAAAACATATTGCAGTATCACTCTAAAATATAAAGTTTCGCGTGACACCGCACTGCGCACGTCATGCTGAGACATCACACAGTCCAGTAATAAGATTTCTAGACTGTGTGATCGGATCATAAAGTCTCATTTGCCCAGTAATCTCACTAGATAAAATGCCCTTCAAACCGGAACACAGTAGTGCTTGCAAAGGAAATGGCTGCAAATTCAAGACAAATCGTTACCTAGATGAACTTTGAGTGAAGTCCAACCACCTAGGAAGAATAGTCTTTCTAAATATGATCAGACTGCTGCAATATGACAAAGCAAAATGCCTCAAAATGACGTCTAACTTGCGAATTGTCATTGGTGTGGTTGTGATATAAGTCTTAAAAGCATAACGTCTAATCATAGATTCAAATCTCAGGATATGTCTAACATTTTTTTTGGTTTAAATGGTGGGAAAAATTTCAACGCCCTCAAGGTGACGCCGCCACGCGCCAGGACGATGACGTCCTGTCATATACGTTAACAATATTTTTCCAAATAGAAGATATTTACAATATTTTGTGACAAAGCGAATTATAGTCAAAGAGGTATATGTACTACGTACGAGAGAAGCTATTCAAAGCACAAATAGTTGTCATTTTTTGTATAATTAAACTAAAAACTGCTACAGCGCTTTACGAGATTAAATCGTCTAACCAACGATTACAACACGCAGCGCTAGTGCAATGGCACATTCGGATCATAATTTTTACTGCTATTCACTGCTGCGCGTGCACTCGCTTTGAGTGCTGAGCATCTTATGAGCGAGAAGATGCTCATAGGCATATTTGCAGTGGTTGACAGTGCAAGTTAGAGATGTCCTGTCTGGGGGCGTACCGTGAGCTCTTAGCGCGATTCAAAACAGAGCCTATACTGGGTCGCTTGTCAAAATCCCCATACAAAAAAAACAAAGCGATCCAATATAGGCTCTGTTTTGAATCGCGCTAAGAGCTCACGGTACGCCCCCTGGACCCTAATTCTGTATGACCACTTTACGATTCCTTGCTTCGAAACCACGCGAATTCCTTGTCTTACATAAGAAATCTGCAAAAACCTATTCTCTATGAAATGACAACAAAACCGCGCGAAATGAATGTGGAATTAACTGGGATTGGCGCGATTTGAACTGTCAAAATCATGTGTTCCACTGAGGCGCGTTCCGAAACATCGACCCGTCCAAAATTACCACCATTTATGTCAATATTAATTGTTCAAAATAAAACTAATTTTAATGTAAAGTGAAGGTATATTTTAAAGTTTCCTGTCAACTTTTAATAATTACCCATGGCTTTGTTATATCACAACACAACATAAATATAAGCCATTTCTTTATTTTAAATTTTTACTGGTTTTGGGATGAGAAATCCTTTAGTTCTAATTCGGAACGCACTCGAGGGATAAAAACCTGTCATAGATAATTTGTCTTATATCATACAGAATACAAAAATTCACGATTCCTTGCTGTGACACGATTTGAAGAAGACACGATAACGACGGGGTTTCAGTATCGTGTGGAATCTGTGTTTTCATACAGAATTATGGCCCTGGTGTATACATAGAAGTCTTTGATTATAGTACTTAATCAAAACACTGACTTAATTTTAATTATGGTAAAGTATGATGCCTTTTTGTTTATGCTGAGTAGTTCGTACAACCTTTCAAAGCCCAACTGGGCATGTTTTCTTTGTAGCACTCGACCGGTCTCGTCTCGTCCGATATAGCTCTTATACGTAGAATTAGCAAGTTGTTCAGGCAATGGGCAGGCCACATCGCTCGTAGAACTGACAACCGATGGGGAAGAACGGTTCTCGAGTAACGACCACGAACCGGAAGACGCAGCGTAGGCCGGCCCCCCACTCGGTGGACCGACGACCTGGTGAAAGCCGCGGGGAGCCGATGAATGCAAGAGACGAGCAGCCACTCAAGGTGGTGCTTTGTGGGGAAGGCCTATGTTCAGCAGTGGATGTCTTCAGGCTTCTGATGATGATGATGATGATACGAATTTAATACAAAATAAGTAGTAGTCATTATCATCATCAGCCTGAAGACGTCCACTGCTGAGCATGCCTCCCCCAGAGAGCGCCACTTTGAGCTGCTTGCCTCCTGCATGCATCGGCTCCCCGCGGCTCTCACCAGATCTTCGGTCGACCTAGTGGGGAGCCTACACAGCGTCTTCCGGTTCGTGGTCGCCACTCAAGAACTTTTCTTCCACATCGGTTATCAGTTCTACGAGCGATGTGGCTATTTATCGACTACTTATCTTATATCTGACCAACGTTGACCGCAGCTTACCTAGATTACTGAATACTGATTTATCATTATCTGTTGATAATTTTTAAAATTTAATAAGCAGGTATTATACGTTTCCTGGTAGAGAACGGCTGATAAAGGCTGTTTACAAACGGAAAACATATGCATTAGAGTAGATCTAGACTTAATAATAAAAGACTAGGATATGGTACGCAATGAAACCTAAACTAGGGCGAAGTTTAAAAAAATTGCATATACATTGTTCTGTGTGTGTGTGTTGTGGGAGCATGGTCCTCGTAGTTCCTGGGTCCCTAGATACAGGGAATCCTAGTGAGACCCAGGATCACACGCAGTTTCAAGGATGAAAAATGAGAATTTGTGTCTGCCGACAAACTGCTCAGCAGTTTGGCAGAATGTTGTATTTTTAAATTAAGATTGTGTTCAGTAAAATAAATAAATAAAAAAAAAGTAAGGCTCTCACAACTCGTGGGCTATCATAGTCCCAGGCCCCCCCTTTCGGCATTTTTTTTTTCTTATATTTTGGCTCCACACATAGTGTATTTAGCCAGTGTCAAGTATTGTAATTATTCATCGAGTTATGGAATATTTCACGTGTAAAGTCAAGTCTTCAAGTCTTAGTCACAGTCCAGTCTAAGTCATACCCTAGTAAAGTGGTGGCGACTTTACTAGAAGCTTCTATGGAATTTTGGAAGCAACACGAAAAACCACGTTTCACTACATTATATCACTTGCCCACACTCATGCTCGTAATTCAGCACTAAATGCGTAAAACACCACCAATTTTAGCCATTAACACTGGAAAAAGCACAAGTTTAGAAAAATGATACAATGAAACGACGTGAACTTTTTCAAGTTCCCGCCAAAACTCCCCTTTCGGGATAATACCCCAATTCAAAGTCACCTTGTATATGTGATCGTGGGGGTTAATTATTTTACTAGGTAGGTATTTATATATTATTGCTTTTATTCTTAATTTAAAATTTTCATATGCGTATTGAATATGTCAAATCCAAACAAATATAGGTATGGTATTTATAATTTCGTTCGTTTTTATATATATTATCTATGAAAGCGAACTAAATTTTATGATGGAACCCTTCGTGCGCGAGTCTGACTTGCACATGGCCGGTTATTTAAAAGTTGCTATTGTATTGCTATACATTTTTCTGCTCTGTGTTTTGCTGGTTTTATGCACTTGATACGTAAAGTAAAGGAAGAAATAATAAATTAAATAAAATAAATTTAGTTCGAGTTACTTTAAAACAAAACTTAAAACTCAAAAATTCTATTGCAAATAGGTTATTATTAGCACTTTTACAAGTCAAAATTAGCTAAGGTATTTAAAAATATTAAAATAAATTATTGTGCGTACTAAGCAAGCATTATAATTATAGGCTACATCACATAGTGTTTAATATCAAAATGTTATTTATCAAGCCTATTACAATACGAGTTTGAAAAAAAAGAAGTTCATCTTCCCACAACATGAATATTTGGACTCATGAATATGGTAATGAAATGAAATAACGCCTCTGGCTGGAACCATACATGAAGAAATGTGGTTTTTCTCAAACATGCTTGGAAATGTGATGATTATTTTGACAACCTTCTTCGAGATAAATCGAAATTGCTGTACTAGCGAGCAGCGGCTGGCAAAAGTTGTATGAAAATCCATATCTGTCGTGGTTTGGCGGCCAAATAAATAACTTAGTAAACCCATATCTGTCGTGTGATTTAAAATTGAAACGATCTTTTACTCCGAAACATGACAACCATTGAGGTAACATAACAAAGGTTTTATTTAAATTTTGAACTGGTTTCCAAATAGAAAGCTGTTTATTCAAAAAACTTACATAGTTTTTAATCGCATGGTAAAATATCATTACCTTTCTTCCACCTAACACTGCTATTTATATTTATATTTATTTATTTATTTTATAGTAAATGTATTTATGTGTTATGTAGGTATTTATATAACATAAGTACCTACACATATATATGTATACTAGCAGAACGCCCCGCGGTTCCACCCGTGTTCCTATAGGAACCTTTCCCGTTATTGGGATAAAATGTCTATGTTTTAATCCAGGGTATAAGCTACCTCCATACCAAATTTCATCCAAATCCGTCCAGCTGTTACAGCGTGAAAGAGTAACAAATATACACACATACACACAAACTTTCGCCTTTATAATATTAGTGTGATAGTGTGATAAAATTGGTTAGGTAGTCTATAGAATATATATTTATTATATAATTATTATTTACTTATTTCACTCATTTATTCATTTTTCTTAGGTTTAAGTTTTTTTTACAGTATTGTTATAAAAATACATTACAAAAATACTATCAAAATATCCTAAACCTAGAGTGCCGCCGGCAGCGGGGCAGGGCCCAAGCTACCGGTGGTCAGGGCTGCAGAGTGAGGAACCTCCTGAGAATACGTGGCGTGTCAAGGAGTACTGCCTTCTGAATCTGGAGGCTCGATAGAACTGCCCGTGCAGCTCCTTGCCTTTCCATACGTCACGTCCCTGCGGTCCTCGGTGCTAAGTACCACCGCCAGATCGCGATGCATCCCGCACTCGTTGTTGAGGAAATACTGCCGGAGACTGCACACTTCATGGTTATGGAGGGGTTCGGCATTTAAAAAGCCTCGACCCCCCCCCCCCCCCCCCCCCCCCCCCCGCCCATTTCCGCGGAATTTACAGTCTCATAATAGACGTGCGCGGGTGCAGCATGCAATGCGAGGTAAGCAGTTGACGGACCTTTCTATCCAGGGCGTCCAGCTCAGTCTGAGTCCATCTTAGTATGCCAAAGGAGTATATCAGTAAGGGCGTCACCCAGCCGTTGAAGGCGCGCGTCTTGTTGCCTCCCGACAAAAGACTGTTGAGTACTTTTGTCAGACGGCAGAAGAAGCGCTCCTTCACCGATTGCTTCACATTCCCTACCGAGACACCCAACGACTCTGACATACCAAGATACCTGAAGGTTTCGGACTCTGAGAGGGATCTGAGAGTCATATTCTCGGAAAAAAATGCAAATTCGTGGAATTTACAACTTTCCTTCTATGTACATGCATAACCGCACACTTATCCACGCTGAACTCCATCTTGATAGAGTTGCTAAAATTCTTTATTTAATTAATTATTTTATTATGCTTTATTTCACATTTTTTCATTTTTCATCATTTCATATTTTATTATTATTACTGTTGTTTGTATCACTTACATTAAATACTGATTTTAATATCAAACAGATTTTCTACTGAGCCAATTTTCCATCTATTGTTATTTTATATTTCTATTCATTCAATTTATTATACTTATTGTACACCACCGTCTGCTCCTACTTCATCCAATTACTGTCCATCCAAAGGTTGCCTGGAAGAGATCGCTTTTAGTGATAAGGCCGCCCATTGTCATACCTACTTTAAGTCGTTATGTACATATCATTAATTTGTGGTATATTTTTTTATATATATATAATTTTGTGGTATACAATAAAGAGTTTTTGTATTGTATTGTATTGTATAGTTTTAATTTCCGCGCATTATTTCAGAAAAGTGCATACAAGCCTTGGCCACAACAAGGCATTGTTGGACTTACGTATGTGCTTACACGTTCGTCCATCAATGCCTCTGTTGCTGGCCGCTGCAGTACGTACTATAACGCAAGCGTATCTAGCATAAAAATATCCGTCTGTAACAAACCTAAAACTTATTACAAATAAGTACCGTTCTATTTAGGTAGGTCCGTAATATTCCTTGCTCACGTAGCTCTATATTTTTAAGTAAGGTATAACACAGATTATTTTTATCTACCTACCTACAAAAAGATAACAAATCAGGTAGATATGCCAAAGTAAATTTATCGTTTCCTTCGCTGTTCGTTATTGTATTTAGTGAATCGTCAATACTACGTTAGCTTGTGTTGTTTTTTTCATAAATATTAATTCAATAATGGGTGACGTTAATAAAGCTGAGGATGGTGGGGAAGGTCGGTGTTATGTAAGTTTTTTTTTTGTCATTTTATACGTAAAGAAGGAGTATTCAGTGCAGTGTCACGTGAAACTATATGTGTTTTGAGTTCCGAGTGTCACTGCCACTGTTAACGCATTCGCGTCCTCCCCCGTTCATAGAGCTCATAATACCCCATGCCGCCATACATTTCACCAGACCCGCGGGGTAATTACGTAAAATTTGCAACAGCAATGCGACAGCAGTAGCGAAGCATACATTCTCGACACCACTAATGATGTATGACAGCAATCACCGCGAGATTTACGCCTGACGCAAACCTGTTGCTAGTTAGGTAATTAGGGGGCCGAGCGCGCGGGATCTTCGGCATTACAGGGGCGCCAGAGTGAGCCGACGAGGAGGGTTCGCGGAATATAGTATGTGCTCGCAATATAAAATACGCTTTTGCGCGCAAATACGTCGTAAATATGTATTATGATAAAGATTAAACTTTGCCAAAGGTTTCGATTTTTTTTCTAATTTTATTACAGTGAATTTACGATGAAAACCATATTTTTAATATGGACCCTCGAGGTGGGTCCTCGGGCCCGCGAATGTGGAAAAGGTGAACCCTCCTGGACTGACTGCCCCCTGACACTGAGTGGGTTAAGCTGCGGCCACACCAGCGCGGCAAGGGGCGTCAGTGAAGCGTCAAAATCGGCGATTTGGCGCCCATCTCTGCCCGCGTTAGTAGATGGTCGATCCCTGCTTGCAGCGATGGGTACCGAATAGTTTCGCGTGCTGACGCTGCCGCTTCACAGACGCGTAGGTGGGGAACGGATCCCACCAAACAGAATATAACATTTTTTGCAACTGATACCACAAAATTGGGCAGTCGGTGAGACGTGGAATACTAGGCGGTCGACTAGCTCGTCACGTCATTCGTTTACATAGAAAATATTCTATTGACAGCCTCTGTGGTGTGGTTGAGCAGGTCGGCTCATAACCAGGAGGTGGCGGGTTTGATTCCGGTGACAGGACAAGTAGATGCACAAAATAAAGATCTGTGTGGGTGTTGTGGGAGCATGATCCTCGTAGTTCCTGGGTCCCTAGATACAGGGAATCCTAGTTAGGGTCCAGGATCTATGTATGTGATCGTTGGGCGTTACTTTTAAATTTAATTAATTAAATTGTCGAGTGGCGTACACGAACCGGAAAATAATGTCTAGGCAGGCCCTTCACTAGGTGGACCAACGAGTGGTCAAAACCACGGGGAGTCAGATGCAGGAGGCAAGCAGCCGATTTAAGTGAGGTCTCCTCGTTTCGGATCTTATCTCGCAAGGAAACTCCTAAAATAGTACGACAGATAAAATGCAAGCTACTTTTTCCAGATACCAGGAGGTGGAATCCACATCCACGATAGCGGTTTCCCACAGCCAGGGTACCCTGGGGGCGTCAACGTGGTTGACGGAGGGTACCCTGGGGGCGTCAACGTGGTTGACGGAGGATACCCCGAGGGCGTCAACGTTGTGGATGGGTACCCTGAGTATCCAGGTAATCTTTCAATTACTTTCTTTAACTGACTTTTCTTTTTTTTCTTTTTTTTCTTTATTCTTTCTTTTCTTTTTTTACTTTCTTTCTTTTCTTTCTTTTTTTTTGGCTTTTAACTATAATAAGCTGATGGGAAGAGACGATTCGACAAGTGGTAAAGTATGCTTGATAAGTTTATATTCTTATGTAGGTACCTACTTATCCAATTTTTTTTTTTGGGTATCAAATGGTAGAGTTTGCAGAGAAGAATACGAAACTCGTTTATAAAAATTTTGTTTGTTTACTATTAATTTATTTAAACTTTCTTCTTTTTCTTTTAATGGCCTTCTATCGCTCAAGTGCGGAAAAATTGTACCTTAAGGTTATGTTATGATTGTCAAAGTCAAGTCCTGTTTTGTAAGTCAAGGTGCCATAGTAAAATGGGGGATAGTTTATTGAAGAGGGAGGGTTTTTGATCTGTAGTCAACGTAGTTTTCAACCCTTGGTTATCAAAAATCCCACCCTAAGAAAGCCTTGCAGCGAAAACATTTGCCAACACTCGTCTACGTTCACGAATCCTTAACGGAATAATAATTCACCCTTCAAAAATACTCGAATTATGGAAAAACACAATCGCCATTTTAGGATTTTTATCAACGACCCTCTAAACTTTAATGTTGTTTATCAGGTGGAGTACACGTAGTTGATGGTTGCGTGCAGCCAGGGTTTGGAGGGAACCTAATTGTAGGACACTACCCGGACGGGGGCGTCAACTTTGTCGACGGCGACGGTGGGGGCGTCAATGTACGTATGATTCAGTGAATACTTAGGGATGACACAGAATGGAACTTAGAGAATACAGAAGAAATATAAAACGTCAATGATGGACAAAATCAATTTAATTGGCCTGGAGCACTTGGACTGTCTATAGGTCATCGCGGCTTTTATACAATCCATAAGTGTTCTTTGTAGTAGGTAGTGTAGCTAGTTTAGTTTAGTTTAGTTTTTAGTATTGTAGTAGTTAGCTTGAGTAATAAAGGCACATTGCCCGTAAAAAAATAATAATTTAATTATGTATTTACAACCTGAAGACGTCCACTGCTGAACATATGCCTCACATAGAGAGCACCACCTTGAGTGACTGCTCGCCTCCTTCATATATCGGCTCTCCGCGGTTTTCACCAGATCGTCGGTCCACCGAGTGGGGGCCGGTCTACGCTGCGGCTTTCGGTTCGTGGTCGCCACTGGAGAACCTTTCTTCCCCATCGGATGTCAGTTCTACGAGCGATGTGGCCTACCCATTGACATTTCAATTTGCTATTTCTAAGAGCTATATCGGTCACCTAGTTCTCCTGCGGATCTCCTCGTTCGGCATCTTATCTCGCAGGGAAACACATAGCATAGCTCACTCCATAGCTCGTTGCACGACTTTGAGCTTACTAATGAGGCCAACAGTAAGAGACCACGTCTCAGATCCATAAGTTATCACTGGCAACACACATTGATTGGAAACCTTTGTTTTCAGGCTCTGCGGTATTTTGGACGAAAAGATAGGTCGAAGCTTCCCGAACGCTGCCCAGCCGAGTTGGATTCTTCGTACGACCTCTTTGTCGAGGTTGGACCTACCGTGAACCTACCTAATTGGACAGTCTGTCCTACGTAGACATATTTGTCGATAACTGCGAGAGTATCGTTCCCAACAATTACCGGTATAGGTGGAACATGAGCATAAGACAATAGACATGAATTTCGTCTTGACCATGGTTATCTTAGACCAACCTGTTGGGAGACTCTACTGAGGTCATTGCGCATGGTGCTAAGGTCCTAGAGCGACTCCGCCATTATGAGTGGGCTTTTTCACCGATAGAAGTTAACCAATAGTTAAAATCTCTAACAATTTTTTTTGTTGTTCAGGTTGCCGAAGGGTATGGTTACGGAGGGGGACCGATGATGAGAGGGGGGAAGCCAGAAGGTGAAGGGGAAGAGGAAGAAGAAGGGAAGGAAAAGGAATAACGAAGTTTAAGGATATACGCAGATCCACTATCTCGCTCGCGCATTGCTACATTTTTGGAGATATTAAATAATTGAATTTACTTACGAAAAATCTGGCTAAACTGTGTTCTCATGAATAACATTACATATATTTAACAAAAATGTCATATTAATCCAGACGAGATTTCATAAATGCAACGGTATCAAAGTTTTGCCAGATTTTGCGTAAGTAAGTTCAGTTATTTAATATCTTCAAAAATGTCGTAATGCGGGATGAGATAGTGGATCTGCGTATACAGCAGCCGTAACCTGTGATATGTTTATAATTTTTGTATATTGTTAATAAATTGTTTGTGGTGTACCTATACTAAAAATGTTTTATACCTACTTACCTCTTTTTTTACATCTAAATAGGTCCGCATTTGACCGCAATCTCACCTGATGGGAAGTGACGATGCGGTCTACGATGGTACATGCTTGCCTAGAAGATACCTACTCACTCGCGACTTGAAGAGCCCTTGAAGAGACCTCTGACTTTGAAGGGACGTTTTACAAAGATATTTTGTAGAAAAGACATTATTTATATCAACGTCCAGTCAAAAAAAAATGTATTGTCAATTTTTGTTTGTTTTTATTTATACTGGGTGTACTGAATTCATTAGTATTTTTCCTACTTCTGACACTGGTCACGTGTGGACCAAAATTTATGAAATCCAACGCATCGACTTTGATATAACTCCAAAATTAGGATTACTTTTATTTAATCAACTGTCGCAGTAAAAATTTAAATTAAAATGTACCTAATGTTTTTAATTATTACATACAAAGTAAAATTTTTAATGTATCAAATTCATTCGTTCCAACTACGTTAGGCGCTAGCAGTCTGAAGCAAGTTGTTCAGGCAGGCCACATCGCTCGTAGAACTGACAACCGATGAGGAAGAAAGGTTCTCGAGTGGAGACCACGAACCGAAAGACGCAGCGTAGGCCGGCCCCCCACTCAGTGAACCGACGATCTAGTGAAAGCCGCGGGGAGCCGATGGATGGAGGAGGCGAGCAGCTCTTTAAAGTCGCGCTCTCTGGGGAAGCCTATGTTCAGTGGACGTCTTCAGGCTGTTGATGATGAAACTAGGGTTGTCACTCACCAGTAATCGAAGAATGTAGCCAGCTCCATGCAGTCCAGGTCTCGGCGTGGTTCTACATGCTCTTCAGCGATTCCGGAGTCCACGTCCTCCTCAGAAGATGCACTTTCCGTGTCACTCATTGCGAAGCAGTCAGTAATTTAGTTCGTACACTAAAGTTAAGAATACCACCTTTTCAAACCCTACTATTTTTTTTTAATGCTTGCAGATACTATATTGACTGAGCGAGCGTGAGGTGCGAGCGAAGCGTCTCAGCTTGCTTTCGTATGTTTTTAGGGTTCTGTATTTAAAGGGTAAAACGGACCCTATTACTAAGGCTCCGCTGTCCGTCCGTTTGTCTGTCTATCTGTCTGTCTGTCTGTCACCAGGCTATATCTCATGAACCGTGATACGTTAGCGTATAGTAGTCTGTGCGTGATGGTTAGACAGTTGAATTTTTCACAGAACTAAGCTAGGTAACCGACATATCCCATAGAATTAGCAAACTGAAGTGGCAGTGAGCTGGTCACATTTGCCCATTTGCCGCAGAACCGACGACCGCTGGGGTAGACGTGTTCTTGTGGAGACCGCGACTTAGCAAACGTAGTGTAGGACGCCCTCCGACTAGGTGGAGCGACGATATACGCAGAGTGGCTGGCGGCAGCTGGATGAGATTAGCCGAGGATCGGGCTCAGTGGCGTGCATTAGGAGCGGCTTATGTCCAGCAGTGGGCTGATATAGGCTGATGATGATGATGAATTTTAAGAGATATATCGGTCTGCCGATCACATTTCGATCAATAGGATCAAATAAATACTGTTAATCCCTATGGTGCGAGAGCCCACTGCAAAGATACCTACGTCATCGGGTACCCCAATATGTTTAAGTGTTGGTTAACGATCTAAAGATAGCCATCTTTAGATCGTTAACCGACACTGAAACATGTAAAAAATAACAGGTCTGCCAGTTCCGATCCTGCCGGGTCATGGAAATAATCCACCTCCACCAACTTCAAATGCCTATTACTAAGTTTCGCCAAGTTTAGACCTGGCAGACCTTTTAATCTATTATCAGGGGCATCTTGGCTATTATTGGGCGTAGGTTTCATTGGGGTATTCGCTGAGGTAGGTAAAGAGTGTGAAGGGCACATTCTTAGGGGTCTGCCAGGTACTTCCGGCAGGGTGCGCAATGGCAGACCAATATTTTTTACATAATTAATCAATGGTTAACTGTTGCGAGAAGTTTCATTCCAGTACATTTTGACAAAAAAAATAAGTCAAAAAATTTCAATTATTTCCATGAGGTTTGGAACTGGCAGACTTGATTTTTTTTACATATTTAGATGTCGGTTAACGATTTAAAGATAGCCTATTGGGGTACCCGATGCCGTAGGTATTTGTGCAGTGGGCTCTCGCACCACTATGGGTTGCCAGCTACCCAATGCATTATTTTATTCATGCAACGCCGCATTGAACTCAAGTGACATTTAACTTTTGATTACAGCCAACAAGAGATCGGGAGCATCGCCACAGGTTAGCCGATAGTTAATACCGCCTAGTAATCCTATTTTTAACGACCTAGCTCGTTTTTTAGGCCGATTGAATGCCTGAATACTTCCTGGGTGGATCTATCAAGACTGTTGCATGGATAGCTGTCAATGTGCTCTTTCGCAATATGTAGGAACTTAGGCCAGGTTACGCTGTAATCCCTGTTTATAATTTATTATCCTTCCCAGCAAATCTTCGTCATAAAGACGTCTTTATCAGGTCATTTTGCGACGTAAAAACGTCCTACAATGGCGTCTGGGAGTACCAGAAAAGTACGTACATTTGTTACAGCCTCAAGACGTCATCTTAGCACGTAAAAATGACGACTATTGAATAACGTTATTCTTATGTTGTTTATTAATTTGACATTCCAAAAAAAGTTCTGTGGACTCCATTTAAGGGTTGCAATTGGCAGTAATTTACTTACTCCGTAAACGTAAGTAAATCTATAGGTAGTCGAGAAGTGAACTAGAAGAAGTGTCACTTGTAAATCTCTTTCAGAAGGAGAAAGAGTTTCTGCCTGCCGACAAACTGTTTAGCAGTTTGGCAGAATAATGTATATTTAAATTAAGACCCTCCGGTCGGTTTGGTCCACTTCTTAAGTTGTCCATTTACAAAATTATCATCTTCCTAATTTGTCTGGTGTGCAGTGTAAAATAAATAAATAATACATAGGTACATTGAGTTGATATGGATTTACTTTCGTTTTGAAGTGAACGTAAAGTTCCTGCCAGACCTCCTGCCCGGTAGTATTGACTATTGACATCGAGACTACAGCAATGAGTCGCGATGAAACGCTTGCATGTGATAACTTACATGATAACGCCATCTAGTTCCTAATAATGATTAGTTTCATCATTTGAAACTAGATGGCATATTTTACAACAAACTTAAATGACGACATTGTAACGTACACCTGTGACGAGTTCCGTACCGACCTTTTAAACGTCGTCATTTTTACGTCATTGACGTCATTTTGCTACCTGGGTTTATCTTGAAATTTAACCTGCATGTACTTAGCAGTAGTTCTCCATTATTCTTTACATTGTTTGACTCCTTTCAGCTACCAGCCAACCTTTGGAGTTTAATTTCTTATAATACTTAACCATTGGTTACCTTAGCTAAGATCAAAAAAAAACCATCCTTTAATATAACTAGGTGGTAGGACTTTTCTGCAAAGTTCGTCTAGCTAGGTACCACCGCTTTGCCAGTTATTCTGCCGCCAAGCAGTAGTGTGCAAGCACTGCTGTGTTCCGGTTTGAAGGGCATTGTAGCTAGTAAAATTACTGGGCAAATGAGACTTTATGATCTGATCACTCAGTCTAGTAATCTGATTACTAGACTGGGTGATGTCTCAGGATGACGTGCGCAGTGCAGTGTCACGCGAAACTTTATTGTTTTAAAGTTCCGGGTGACACTGCAACTGTTATGGGCGGCCGTGTCATTTAACATCAGGTGAACGACTTGCTCGTCACGTCATTCAATCACATAAAAATAAAAAAAAATAATAATAATAATAAAGTGTAAATTTGCCCCTTAGTAATATTGTCTCACGGCACACTCATTTGTTATCACAGTCACAGATATTAATTATACTCGTACGCGACTATTGCGCCACGATAAGTATTATTCACTGGGCAGACGGCACTTGGCCTAAATCATTGTTAGAAATAGAAGAGCCCACCTTTCTGCAAAATAACATCTATACTTATAATAAAACTGTAACAGGGTCAATTCTGTACATTAAAGATATTTTGAAAAATTTTGTTGGAGGGCTCTCTTAATCGATACTAAAGCCAAAACTATCGTTTTTTTCATTTTTGTCTATCTGTCGTCTGTACCTTGGCTGAGTATCACGCCGAAACTACATGGATTCAAATTAAACTTGGCATGATTTGGGTTCATATTACGAGGTAGGCTATAGGATACTTTAAATCCCGAAATTCAGCACGGTTCCCGCGGGAGAGGGGATGAAAGTATAAATATGTACTTATTTTTAATTCATTAACGCGTGATCCGATTTCATTCATTCTTTTTTTGTTAAAAAGGCATTGTTTTAAATATTCTCCCGTAAATATTTTAGGGTCGTCGGTTTTGTGGTTCAGAAATTACAGACATTCAGTATTAGGTTCAAAGCCACTCCTATGAGAAAGAGAGAAGGGAGACTGGAAAAGATAAGGCAAAAGGATAAATGGATGAAGGTGAAAGGAGGCACCTGCCTCTATTCACCGTTTCATGCATTCATCCTTTTGCCTTATCTTTTCCCGTCTCCCTTCTCTCTTTCTTTAGACTGAGATAAGGCGTAAAATTAATTAACCCGTGCGAAGACGGGGCGGGTCCGCTAGTAAGAAATACAGGGTTATTTACAACTGACATGTAAAAGCAGGAGGTTTGCATTCTGTAATTTTTTAACGTTAAAATGTGCCTTTATTATTTAAACTAACTACTACAATAACAAAAACTAATAAACTAGCTACACTATCTACTACAAAGAACATTTAGACTGTATACTAGCCGCGATGACCGATAGACAGTCCAAATGCTCCAGCCCACTACCGGTAGGTAGCGTACCCAACATGCTGGCAGCATTGCCTCGTTGACTTGCAATGCTGATACGTTGAGCCATATAAGTGGCAGCATTTTGGTCGCGCGTCGCATCGACCAGGCGCTCTGATAAACTTTGGTGCTCGCGATGAGCTCCCGGTCCCCACGGACCCAGGGTCTCAATACCAAACGGCTCAAATATGTAACCGCTACCGAGATTACTATATTTGCGCCGTTTTAGCTGCTCAGCAGAATTAGCCGCGGCGCCTTAACTTGTGTTTCGGGAAGATATGACGGCGCCATAGTATCGACGCATGTAGCGTCCCACACTAAAGGCCGCCCCATCTTCCAGGGAACCAGAGTCATTCCGTCAGATCTTTTACGATCGTCACGCATGAGACCATTCGGTTTGAAAATGGCTGGAACATTGGTGGTGGCAAAAGCCACCATTTTTATCAAAAATGTATGTATTTGACAGTACCAATAAGCAGTGTATGTGCATAGTTACTATGGAAATTTTCAAATTAGAAATATAATTTCTTCTGCTTACGCTGCGTCTTCCGGTTCGTGGTCGCCACTCGAGAACCTTTCTTCCCCATCGGTTGTCAGTTCTACGAGCGATGTGGCCTCCCCACTGCCACTTCAACTTGCTAATTCTCAAAGCTATATCAGTGATTAGTTCCCCTGCGGATCTCCTCATTTCGGATCTTATCTCGCAAGGAAACTCCGAGCCGAGCATAGCTCTCTCCGTAGCTCGCTGCGCGACTTTGAGCTTACTCATAAGGCCAACAGTAAGAGAGCACGTCTCAGTGCCATAAGTCATCACTGGCAACACACACTGATTGAAAACTTTCGTTTTCAGGCTTTGCGGTATTATAGACGAAGGTTCGTCTAAAATACCCGCCAGCACTACGATTTTGTTAATTTACTTAATCACCAGTTAACTAATCAGCAGTTTTAGCAGACGTACCTAACATAAACAACAGCCGCAATTTTAACCCGACTTTTTTTTACAACTAAACGGTCCGCATTTGACCGCAATCTCACCTGATGGGAAGTGACGATGCGGTCTACGATGGTACATGCTTGCCTAGAAGATACCTATTCACTCACGACTTGAAGAGCTCCAGATTGCACCAAAACGGAGAGATATCATGTTAGTACTAGACATCACTATTTCTCTTTTAACTAAGCCTTACACATTCAAACGAAATACGATTCAGCGAAACATTCAAACTACTAAAATACCGTTAATTTTACTCTCCTTGAATCTATTTACAACAGTCACTTGTTTTTTTAATGGTCACAGGCACTTTGACATTTAACTTTTTAATTTACGTTTTTTAACTGTTAAGGCATAGCGCGTACGTTGGTTTTGTTGCGCGCGGTCACAAACTGTGCGCTTTTTGTTTCTCTTCGCATTGACTAAGGAACGTAGAAATGAATGGAGACTTTTTAATTTAATTACATTGACCAAAATGCTGGCACTTATTTGGCCCAACGCATCAGCATTGCAATTCAACGTGGCAATGCGGCCAGCATGTTGGGTACGCTACCTACCGGTAGTGGGCTGGAGCACTTGGACTGTCTATAGGTCATCGCGGCTATTATACAGTCCATAAGACAGTGTTCTTTGTAGTAGGTAGTGTAGCTAGTTTAGTTTAGTTTAGTTTTTATTATTGTAGTAGTTAGATTGAGTAATAAAGGCACATTGCCCGTTAAAAAAAAATCATCATTTAACCCGAAGGTTATAAATATGTAAAAAAACAGTTTTTAATCCGTGGTTTAGCGCAAGTTTAGTTTTGACTGGCCTGTTAGGTAAGTTGGTAGTAGCTCTAGCTGCCTTCTGAACTAGGTTGTGGGTTCGATTCCCACTCAGAACAAACATTTGAGTGATGAACATAGGTGTTTGTTCTGTGTCTGGGTGTTATAAATTGTATTCGTTGTCTGTATTATAAGTATTATAAGTATTGTATCAGTTATCTGGTTCCCATAGTACAAGCTACGCCTAGTTTGGGGCTAGATGGCGCTGTGTGAAACATCCATACAAATTTAATTATTTTATTTTATATATTTATAAATAGGAGGTACCTACATTTTTCATATCCTGCTTGCCTTTACTTTGACATAACAAGTTTTTTTGCATTATTTTTTTAACCGTGAAGATGGGCAATGGGTATTGAACACCGGTCGAGTTATTCGACTAAATTACGTGAGTGCTAGCCGTTTACTATTTGTATCTTGTAGCTAAGCTAAAACTCTTTCGGCTATCCCGGTTTTTTGTTTTATTTTCTATTTACTTGCACTATTTTTGATCTATTTTGATTAGTCATGTCTCACTGGGCTTTCAAAAAAAGTGCCTTTTGTTGATTTTGAGCTTGGACGGCACCTTAGATAATCTTTTTAATTGACCAAGCAGCTCAACGTCTTCTTTGTTCCACGCACGGCCAAATGTGCATATCTATTCTTGCCGCAGCCCGCAGTTGACAGTTCGGTGCACTCGCACAGACATAACTCAAGAGAAATGCTACTCTATAATAGGACGAAAAAGACAAAAGGAGAGAATTAAATGGGTCAAGATCCAAGAACGGCTACCTTCCTCTGAAGAGCTATTCAACCTGATTCCGGCATCGCGTTTCTACCATCGCACCTCTCGCCACCGCAAAAAAGCTCATCCACATATTATTGAGTCGTGGAAATCTCATACGACTCGATTCATACGTTCTTTCTTGGAAAAAAATTTGGAATGAGCTGCCCCAAGCGGTCTTTCCGCAGAGTTATAACATGGAGTACTTTAAAAGGAGGGTTAAAAGAGTCCTACAGGGTAAGCAACGCATTGGTGACGCCTCCTCCGGTGTTACAGATGTCCATAGGCTACGTGACCACTTCCTATCAGGTGGGCCGTTATGCTTGTTTGCTCCCTTTAACATCAAAAAAAAAGTCTTAATGGTAGGACTTTTCTGCAAAGTTCGTCTAGGTAGGTACCACCGCTTCGCCAGTTATTCTGCCGCCAAGCAGTAGTGTGCAAGCACTATTGTGTTCCGGTTTGAAGGGCATTGTAGCACACACTCATCAGCCGGAAGACGTCCACTGCTGAACACAGGCCTCCAAATCGACGCGTTAAATTTCGTAATTTTTGGTCCACACGTGACCGGTGTCAGAAGTAGGTACCTAGTTTCAAAGGATGCTAATGAATTCATTTACACCAAGTATCCCACCCACTCTGGAGCTCTTCAAGTCGCGACTGAATAGGTATCTTCTAGGCAAGCATGTACCATCGTAGACCGCGTCGTCACTTCCCATCAGGTGAGATTGCGGTCACTGCGGGCCTATTTAGTTATAAAAAGTATAGGTACTTGAAACACCGCAACGCCATGCTACCGTCCCGCAGTCTCGAGTGTCTATCATCACAATCGTTAAAAATAAACTGACAGCATCACAGAACAATATTACAGCATGCCACTAAAAATATACACAAGTTATCTAATATTCGCGACGATATTCAGTTGTGCGAAATCTTACTACGTAGTAGGACTTTTCTGCAAAGTTCGTCTAGGTAGGTACCACCGCTTTGCCAGTTATTCTGCCGCCAAGCAGTAGTGTGCAAGCACTACTGTGTTCCTGTTTGAAGGGCATTGTAGCTAGTGAAATTACTGGGCAAATGAGGCTATGATCTGATCTCAGTCTAGTAATCTGATTATACTATAAATGACTGTGTCACACTATGATACCTCAGGATGACATGCGCAGTGCAATGCATGGCCTGTTAGCTCAGTTGGTAGTAGCTCTGCCTTCTGAACTATAGGTTGTGGGTTCGATTCCCACTCAGGACAAACATTTGTGTGATGAACATAGGTGTTTGTTCTGTGTCTGGGTGTTATATTGTATTCTATGTATGTATTTACAAACAAAAATTATCTAAGAATTCAATCAGTTATCTGGTTCCCATAATACAAGCTACGCTTAGTTTGGGGCCAGATGGCGCTGTGTGAAATGTCCATACATATTCATAAAAAATTAAAAAAATGCAGTGCCACGCGGAAGTGTTCCGAGTGATACTGCACTGTGCTGCACAATCTGTTATCTGCGGTTATTATGGGCGGCCGTGACGCTTAACATCAAGCGAACGACTGGCTCGTCACATCATTCATTTTTATTCCTCAATTTTATTTTTAGCCCTTTCATTAAGCACCAAAGGACAGCCATTTTAGGAATTCTTAGAAAATATGATTTATCAATCGAGTAGGTATAGTTGAAATCCCAGCACAGCGCCTCTAGCGGCAACTATACGTAACATTGATACACAGATAATATAAGCACAGATTAAAAATATATCATCAACAGCCGAGGACGTTCACTGCTGAACATAGGCCTCCCCCATAAAACGCCACTTTGGACGCTTATCATAGGGGGGATTTGCCATAATCACCACGCTTGGCAGGCGGCTTGGTGATCGCAGATTTTAAGGTACCTCAGAGAATGCTGCTGCCCATTCCCTGGATAATCCCTTAGCCGGCTCTTACGGCACCCACGGGAATAGATGGGGTGGTCCTAATCATAAACCGGGACCACACGGCCTTACGGATTAATATATAGGCAGGGTTTATTTACAAGCAAAACAGAATCATGTAACTTTGATAGCAATGCAACAAAAGAAAATTCAATCCAAATTTGAAAATTTCCATAGTAACTCTGTACATAAGCTGCGTACTGCAACTGTCAAATCCATACATTTTTGTGTTTCTATCGGTTGCCAATAAGTTACATGATCGCCTAGCTGATAGTACAAGCTTTGCTTGATTTGGGGCTAGATGGCGCTGTGTGAAATGTCCACAAATATATTTATGTTTTATTTATTTTTTAAATATAAATAAATAAGGATTTCATTCAAATATTCTAATAATACTTGATCTGGGAATAAACGTATTTGATAGTATGTATAGCAAGCAGTAATATAAATCGAATACTGTACTATTATGTATTCTGTGATTCGAATAAACTATCACTTTTTGTGTTGGTAGAACAACCAAGACTTATTTTTCTTACTTGTTCTATTAGTAGAACAGATGCGATTTTTTTCCTACTTGTTCTACTGGTAGAACAAATAGTAGAACAGATGGGAACTACCCGTCGTCACCGCCCAAGACACGTCTTAAACGACCCGGATGATTCTATAGCAGCCGTTGTGTCGGCTGCGCTAGGATCACCGGATCAGTCTAGCCCTTCTGGCTCAGGTACCGCTTTCGGCACCGGTATAGGATACCAGCGTAACACAATCAGACACCTCGCCCGCCGGCGAGGTCGACGTACCCCGCGTAGGTTAGCTAGAACGGTCGCGACTTTCCATAGGGTCCACTCTTCCAGTGGACGTAGCCTTTTCGATCCTCGCCTCCCGGCAACGGCCCGAACCGAGGCTCGCACCCACAGATAACCCCCAATAGATACCGCATGAAAGACGACGACCGCGCACCACGCATTGGCGTAAATGGTTCTATATAAATCGCCGCTTCGCAGCTTGGCCTTAGTTTCGACCAATTATTAGAGTTCATTATTAGGGCGTCACTCGAAACAGCCAATAATAGCGCATTGGCTCCAGTCCCCGCAACCCGCGCCTTCCGCCAGTTTTGGTGAGCTAGGATCCGAACAAAGATCCCGAAATGCGGTATCTATTGGGGGTTATCTGTGCTCGCACCCCAGGAGTGCCCGCCAGCTAGTTGCCTCTCACTTTTTTCAGCGCCTGCCCTCCCGCCTGGTGACGCTGTAAAGGTCGGTAGAAACCAACAGCATAAGCCCGTTCAAAAAAAAATAATATTCGAAGAAACTAGTAAGTAGCCACTAGAGACACTCATTACTTTGTATTCTCAGGCCAAGCTGATGCGTGTCCAAGCCTACCACTCAACCTACACACGCCATAAAATAAAAAAAACAACCCAACAATAAATAATTAGCATTTATTGATCATCTTCATCATTTTCAACCGATGATGTATTTTTTTCAGTCGCTCCTTATTCGTCATAGGTCTCATGTGATGACGTCCCATCGGCTTCGCTTCCTCGGGGACTCTCACATGTCGTTTCACAAGTTTCACTGCGAAGAATTGATTCCTGCATTTGCTACATGTCTGTCGGAATCCAATCTCACACTTTTCACCGATTACTTCATACCGCGAATAGTTATGCATACTAATCCTCAAAAAAGACAAACACATATCACATAATTGCACTATTGCCGTTTTTGATTTCTCCGCAGTAGACCTTGCCGGACCATATGTAGTCGGTTCATAGTCATCTTTGGATGCTCTATTTTTATATACCATTTGACCATTTATAACTGTATCGTAGTCAATTTGAATCTTCACACAGTTGTGCTCGTTCAATAGTTTCATTGAATCAAATCCGTTCTCACATTTTTGGCACTTGTAAAAGCTATGGCAGCGTCTCAAGTGTTTTTTGTAATTGTAATATTTTAACCGGCATTTAGGACAGTTGTGGGTTGTGTAAGATATGTCTGGGTCTGATCTCTCAGGGTGTTCAGACTGGGTGTGTCTGCGAAGGTTGTGGTAGTTGCCGGCGATGAATCGCTCGCAAACGCAACAGAGCGACGTCCGCCACGATTTCGGCTTCACTCTTAGATGTTTTGACTCATGTTGAAGTAGTATGAACCTGGACATAAATAGTAATACATTAATTTTAATCAGTTTTGGATTTTTAGGGTTTACTAGGTTAGATTAGGCATCCCAACAGCCAGGCTAAGGCTAAATCGAGCCCACCAATTTTTTCTTGATAATTTCGTATAAATAAAATCTGGACGTGATTAAAATGTACTTTTTTCATACATTTTTTGACGTCAAGACGTGTGTTTTCATAGTAACTGTGGGCAAGCTCCACACGACCTCTGTTTTGCGAGAAAGGGACAGGCGATGCCCCCTTCAGCAACTTTGAAATACTCCGTGATTTATTTACCGATTTCAATTATTTTTTTCAATTGTTGCGTTTCATTTTTAACTTACTTTATGAAAATAATATTTACTTGTTAATTTTTCTACAACTAGCCTATTCTTTATGTACATATATCCCATCCCATACAGGTCAAAATTGTGTAATACAAGCAAGAAAGTTGTAAAGTACTTGAAATTGATGCCATCAGTTCATTCATTCCTGCTACTGGAAAATAGGCCTAAGCCTTAGGCCTGGGCTAAGTGGTAGGACTTTTCTGCAAAGTTCGTCTAGGTAGGTACCACCGCTTTGCCAGTTGTTCTGCCGCCAAGCAGTAGTGTGCAAGCTGTATCCGGTTTCCGGTTTGAAGGGCACTGTAGCTAGCGAAGTTACTGGGCAAATGAGACTTTATGATCCGATCTCACAGTGACGTGCATAGTGCAGTGTCACGCGAAACTTTAAATCAGAGTTACGGATGACACGTTACCTAGAATTTAGTCATTCTTAAACATGTTGGTTTCCTCAAGATATTTCCATTCACTCACTCTTATTAAAGTAAATATATCATGCAAGTAAAAATACATACCTACTCGGAAAGTTTTTTCCGCACCATTTGCATGTACAAACGTCAGGTTCAACCAAATAATCATAGTGTATTGCCGTTCCAAACTTTATTAATTCCGTTGTGACCTCCGCAGTGTTGCTACCTCCCTTATCAAATATTGGCAGATCCAAACTACTGCTGCTATCTAAATTGATTGGTAAGTCAAAGTCAACAGTTTGGTCCAACGATGCTATGTTTGCTTCAATATCCAAATTGACTTGCTGGCACAGCGTTTCTAAACTAACCTTGCAGTCACTAGAAATATCTTTAAATAGCGTATCTTCTAAATCTTCTTCGAAGAGCAATCTGTTACGGATTGATTCCTTATCCTCATCTGTTGGACTGGTTGCTCTGTTCGGAGTTCCGGATATTGGTTTCAGTTCTATTTCCTCCTTAGGACTTACGGATCTTGAGCTTGTATTTAAATACTCTGTTATATCATCTTTCAAATTGCATAACAACGGTTCTATTTTATTTTGGTGACTTTTAACTTCATGTTTTCCAAACGTTTCAAATGTTCCATGCGTTTCAAAAGAGTCATGCGTTTCAAAAGAGTCATGCGCTTCAAAAGAGTCATGCGTTTCAAAGGTTTCAGCTGTAACACTGTTGTTTCTTAATTTGCTACATTTAACGAACACCTCTTTGAGTTCATCTTCGCATTTGACAAAGACCTGCTTCTCTACCATGCTCTGGAGGATTTCAGTGACATTGTCATTTTCTAGTTTTACTTCCACCGGTTCATTTATATCATTTTCACGGTCCACAATGTCCTTGTGTTTTTTCACCGTGTGCATTATGAGATCATCAATGGATGTGAAATGGTACAAGCATTCATCACATTGGTACATCCGCTGCTTTATCAAAGGTATGATTATGTGACTCGCATTATGCTTCAATATTGAATATCTGAAAATATAAAGTATTGGTTTTTGGAATAAAGTACTGAACTAAATTTGGAGATTTAAAACAGCGCCATCTAGCCCAGAACTAAGCAAAGCTTGTACTATCAGAACCAGATACCCTCGATATTTTTTGTTTGTCAGACATCATCAGGAAGATGTCTAATGCTGAACAATGAACATAGGCCTCTCCCATAGAGCGCCACTTTGAGCGGCTGCTCGCATCTTGGATCAATCGGCTCCCCACGGATTGACCAGTCGTCAGTCCACCTAATGAAGCGCCGGCCTACGCTGAGTCTTCCAGTTTGTGTTCACCACTCGAGAAGGTACATATAGGTATCACCAATTTGTGCAATGGCATCAAAATTAATCAATAAAAAAAAGGAATCGTATATCGTCGTTGCGCTTGCCAAAACCTCTATGTGTGTTTAGTGAAGTTTTCAGGGGAGACAAAAAACTAGTTTATTTAATGACTAGCTTGTACCACCCGCGCGGCTTCGCCCGCGTGGACTATCCTTCAGAAACCGTTTATTTTTTCAGTATAACATTAACTTAAGTTTCCTATTTTGGGAGCCGTGTAAAAAGCGTCATAAATAAACAGGTTACTTATTCATCTTTTTAAAGTGGCCTCATGCAGTGACCTCTCATGGTGACATTGTACTAACAGGTATGGAGGAAATAAGTTTTTTCATATCTATACCTTTCTATAACTTTCTTTTATGTTTTATGTATACTTTGACACTAATACGAAAACAATGTTTAAATGCCCGTGATAATCTAACAAAGTTTAAAAAAAAAAATGTTTTCATCCCCTTAATAATTTCAAAATGTTATTTTTATTTTAAAACATGCAGGTGCCTAATAATAACTGATTTACCAAACGTGACTTTGAAAATAAAGAACTTTGAACTATAACCTTCCTCCTCATTTTCTCCCCTTCAAATCAACCCTGGCAAAAATATTATTTTACCATTTTTGGAGGTGATTGATATACGAAATACCAATTTTCAAATTACAAATTCAAAAACAAAGAACTAAGTATGCATACAAAGAGTGTCATCCCTTCCTGTCATCCTTGGCCGTGTGATCCCGCTTTGCGAATAGGGCCACCGCTATCTCTTCCCGCGGGCGCCATAATAGCCGGAAAAAGGAATATCCAGGGAATGGGCAGCAGCATTCTCCTCAGCACATTAAAACCTTCTGCGTTTCTCACTAAGCCGCCTGCTAAGCGGGTGATTATGGCAAATCTCCCCCTATGATAAGCGTCCAAAGTGACATTTATGGATTCCTGTGTTCAGTAGTGGACGTCTTCCGGCTGATGTGTGACGTCATCCCTGCCAAAAAATATTGTAAATGCCATTTTTTACTATCAATGAACTATCCGATGGAATACTTACGATGATTTTTTTTTTTATTTGACGCACAATCTTTAGCTACTTATTTCGCCCATTGAAGGGTTGAATTTCAAAAAACTATAAAGTACCGTTTCATTTATTTTATACTTGTTTGTATGTGCCAAGTTTCAAAGCTATACAGTACGAAATGTAATTTTATCATACAAATACTTTTTACCCGTTCATCCCATTGGGGGTAGTATTTTCAAAAACTTTTTGTAATACAACCCTACGTCATAGAATCAATATCGAATACCTTCGAATTTGAAGATTATAGCATTAGCGGTTTTGCCTGTGTGAACGTCCTCGTGCGAGTGTCTGTGGGACTTTTTTCTGTATTTTTACCCTCTTAAGGGATGAAATTCAAAAATTCCCCAGACCCGTATCTTTTTATTTTGCATGTTCTTTACACTTTCCAAATTTTAAACAATTTTTTTAACCCCATGAAATGTTGAATTTTGAAAAACTAAAAGGTACCATTTCTTTTATTTTTACACTTGTTTATGTGTGTTAAGTTTCAAAACGATACGTCACGAAATGTAGGTTTTTCATACAACCGTTTTTTACCCTTTTCGCCCACTTAGGGGTTGAATTTTCAAAAATCCTTTCTTAGCACGCGCTTGCGTCATAAAAGGAATGCACCCTCCAAATTGCAAGTCTTTACGTTTAGCGGTTTGGGCTGTGCGTTGTCTGTCAGTCAGTCAGGACAAAGCCTTTTATATAATAGATTGAAAGACTTATCAATTAATTAAAAATGCAGTATGGTGGCAAAAAATACTATGTATTATCTGAAATATAAGTGTAATAACACATAGTTATTTTTGTAGTTGATGAAAAATTCAATTTAAAAACAATCTAGCGGAAAAAAAATATGCCAAAAAAATACACAACGGTTTTGGCAGGCGCACCGACGATATTTTAGTTTGTGTGTAAATGTATAAACAAGTAGAAAATCACAGGCACAGGCACAGGCGGCATGTCTGCTAGTTTGCGCCGCGATAGCAAGTGGCTAGTTGACTGCAATTTTTTTATTGCATAAATTATTAATATTCCTCAAAAAATAAACAGTCATGAAAACAAAAATTAAATATCTCAAAAAATGACGAAGTTAGGTACAAGCATTTTGAAATACAGGTATAGAAAGAGACAGCGTTAATAATCTGTGGTAGCTTTACATACAATCTCTTTGGTATGTGATGCCACTATATGTTGTCATAGTACCTGTGGGTAAACTAGACACAACCTGTTCTGCGAGAAAGGGACAGAGGAGTTTCTCAGGGATTTGAAAATATAAAGCGACCCACCAAAAAAATTGGTTGAGAGTCGCTGCAGTCCGCTTAGAGGTCAATGTACGAGTTTCTCAAGGCACTTGAAACATACTAAGTTGTATACTCACCTATTAATAAATGATTTATCACAGAACTCGCATTGCTGCAACTCATATTTTTTGAGCTTCCAGATCGAACTTCTTGAACCTGAGGCCTTGACTTCTACAATACTGTCGTCTGAAGAACTTGTGCTGTTCCGATAAACTTTCATATTGCTGTAAATAAAAAGAGTGTTTCAATTTAATTGTATTGTCAGGTATCTTCTAGGCAAGAGCGTTAGGACCAGACCAGACCAGACCAGACCAGACCAGACCAGACCAGACCAGACCAGACCAGACCAGACCAGACCAGACCAGACCAGACCAGACCAGACCAGAGCAGACCAGAGCCAGGACAGGGCGGGGCCAGGGTGGGTCTAGGATTAGACCAGATCGTCACTTAACATCGGGTGAGACAGTGGTCAAGCGCACGCCTATTGTTAAAGTGACAAAAATTGCAAATAAATATTGATTGATATATAGATAAACTAGCAGCGCCCCGCGGTTTCACCCTCGTTCCTACAGGAACCATTCCCGTTTCCGGGATAAAAAGTAGCCTATGTTTTAATCTAGGGTATAAGCTACCTCCATACCAAATTTCATCTAAATCCATCCAGCTGTTAGAGCGTGAAAGAGTAACAAACATACACACAAACACACATACACACAAACTTTCGCTTTTATAATATTAGTGTGATAAACTTATTAATGTAATAATAATAATAAATAATACCCAACAATCACATACAAGATCCTGGACCCTAACTAGGATCCCCTGTATCTAGGGAGCCAGGAACTACGAGGGCCATGCTCCCACAACACCCACACACAGAACAAGTACCTATTCGCGCTTTTTATTTGTACAATGTCTTGTCGTGTCGCGGGAATCGAACCCGCCGCCTCCGGGCTGCGTTTCCAGGTTTGAGCCTGCTCAACCACCACACCACAGAGACTATCATGTATTGAAACGCCACAAACTTAAAAAAATATTAAAATCAGAATACATAACGTAAGAGACTTTTTCAAACTATCAGAGGCTTTTATATGATATAAAAGATATATATGATAGTTTGAAAAAGTCTCTTTGCCACTACTGGAGCAAGCAATCCTGCACAATGCAGAAAAAACTTTGATCCAGAGCCAATTATTTTTTAAGAGCTGTCCAGATGCCTTTTAGAAATTACAGGTGACTAAAGAGGCTGGCTCTTACCTTGGCCAAAAACTAAGTTTGGCGGTTCAACAAGGTAATGTCACCAGCTTTTTGGGCACCTTACCCATAGAAAGCGACTTAAACGCGGATTTTTATTTCTAACTTTAGATATTTGTAGTTATAGTTTTAGATAGTACTTAGTTTAGATTTAATTTAAATTTAGAAGTTATCCTTCAAAAAAGTTTAAGTTATTGAACAACGGTACAAATTATAACAACCTGCAGCAAAGTGTAGTTGAAATGTGTTTTTTGCTTGGTATCCTAAAATTATAAAAAAAAATGTTTTTTTTAAAACCTAATTTGGTATATTACAGCCATTCTCAAATAATGAATACCTTAGCAAATTAACGCTTTCCAAAAATATAATTGTTGACTATTTTGTTTCATGTGCCAACACTTACCAAACATAGGTTTAAGCCTGTACCTATAACAGCCTAGTCATTGGTTAAATTGATATAGTGTGATTCAAACTTATGGCGGCGAAGTCAGTGTGAAAACTTGCGCAGTAGCAAAAATGAGATGTGTGCGGGCAGTAGAAAGAGGTGAGCACAGAGTGGGGCTTGCAGCTCACTTCACACCCGCCATAAAGTTTGGATTTCACTCTAGTAGGTATCATATAACATATTATACTAACGAAAGGTGCATTGTTAACACTTTGCAATTTAAAGGAAAATTGAGTTTAATTAACACATAACTGGCCACTTGTCTTGATATAACAAGTTTACACTGAACAATGGTTCCACTGATTCTATTGTTGATAAATTTCAACTTCAACTTCTTTCTTTTTGTGGCTTCTGCAGTTTACCACTATTTTGCCAATGTCGTGCAGGTAGAACGGAGAACAAGTAAACACAGTCGCATTAGATACAATTATAATACTGGCAAAGGACAGAGTTAGGTATATATATAGCCTCCTAGACATGAGTAAATCCTATATAATGGAGAACTAGCATTCATACACAATAAGAGATTTAGGACAATACAATAAATAGAACATGATTGACAGCTGTAATGATTTAAAGACATGTTGAGTACTTCATTTTTATATGAAAATCCATTGAAAAAACGCTGTGGGTCTTGGTAAAAGCTTGGTGTGTTCTAAATATGGTACAACGCATGGGGGCTGTTTAGAACAGTTTGTGCCTTGTATTGGTTAGAGACTATCAAAGGCTTATGTATCTATGATTACTGATAATAACAACTCTATCATTGTATAAGCAAAACTTTTGTAAAGTAATTGGATTTCAAGACGTTCATGGCACCAATTGGTATGATTATTTTTAAGCCGAACTTACCTTATAAATATTAACGTAATTATTGCCTTCGCTATAATGGACTTTAAACATGCAAATATTATAAAACAAACACAATTAAAATTAAAATAATTTACAACTTTGACGTTTTTTACGCGACCATTTTTATTTTTTTAACTATTTTTTTTCTGGATTAGTGATTGCTTGCCGCACTTCTAAAAATCGATCGATTTGAATGATAAAACAACACAGATTAAACAATGTGTATATTTTTTTACCTCTACACTATTACTTTTTCGTTTCGACGGAATTTACCGGTTTTGTCTTAATTACCAAATTATTAAACTGTGGTCATTTTTTGTATACTATCTGTGGCGTTTCTTTCTATCTATAATCTAATCTTTCTTTCCGAATAAACGCATAGGAGTTTTGGCGAAACGCGGAAAAGTTCACGTCGTTGCATTGTATTATTTTTCAAAACTCGTGCTTTTTCCAGTGTTAATGTTTAAAATCGGTGGCGTTTTCCGCATTAAGTGCTGAATTACGAGCATGAGTGTGGGCAAGTGATATAATGTGGTGAAACGTGGTTTTTCGTGTTGCTTCCAAAATTCCATAGAGGCTTCTAGTAAAGTTGCCACCACTTTACTAGGGCATGACTTAGACTGGACTGAGACTACCTGACTTAGACTGGACTATGACTACGCAGACTGTGACTAAGACTTGACTTTACGTGAAATATTCTATCATTATGAAAAATTACAATACTTGACACTGGCTAAATACACTATGTGTGGAGCCAAAATATGAGAAAAAAAAAAAACGCATACTGGTTTTTGTATTTGGCGGGAACGCGAAAAAGTTCACGTCGTTGCATTGCATTGTGTTATTTTTCGAAACTTGTGCTTTATTCAGTGTTGATATTTAAAATTAGTGGCGTTTACGCATTAAGTGCTGCATTAAGAGCTCAAAAAGTATGTAACGCTATGCTACCTACCCCGATAGTTCGCTACGAACATTATTAATAATGGGATAATGGGTAATAGTTTTGTGAATCAGCAAGATAAAGGTTTAAACTCCTTGAAAACACTGCTTATGCGTCAAAACAGCTGGCATCAATTTCAATGCAATTTGTCTCCATTGCTTAGACTACCGAGATACTAGGTTAATTCTTTTATGATGTCTTTATATGTCTGTCCCAGAAAAATAATCTTGTGGACAATGGGCAATTTACAGCAATAAATAGGTATAAATAAAACCAAATGATCTAGGAAATAGGTAATTTATTAAAGTTCTATTTATTTACAACATACATCGTAACACACGAATAAACCAAAATAAGTGAAAAATATTTTATGAAAATACATAGTTTTTCAGCATGTGAAGGAGTAACAAAATCCTAGGTACCTACGTAACTTACAGGGTCTGTTCGCATGAGTACAACTTTCTCATGAATCCAACTTCACAAACTGTCATAATTATAAATATTAATTTTGTTTTTGTGGGTCACAGATTACGGTAAAACCAGCGGGGTGACCACGGAACCTTGATTGCAATGCAACAGGAGAGATTTCGTTCTGAATTTGAAAGTTTCCACAGTAACTAACACTGACCTCTATAATACAAGTACGCTGGACTAAATATTCTCTAGGAAATGACAGTTCTTTTTTGTGCCGATTCAAAGCGCCCCTCTTGAGGGTCTCGGGTACTAAAATTGACATTTTTCATAGTGGATGTTGGTAAGTTTGCTGCGTCTCTGATGAAAAATCGTAAAATAAGATGATAAAGGCTCCTTTTTGTGTTTGGTGTTTGATTACGGTACATGTATGTGATGAAGTTATGCGTATTTTGTACAAATCGCTACCGAAAAGGCAGCGGAATAACCTTCGACAAGTGAACCTCACGATAAAAAAATGCTACATTATTATGTTTATTGTATGTCAGAAGTTTTTTAATACTATTTTTACTTAGTTTATTTAGTTTTATCACATTTAAATGAAAGTAGGATTTAGTTATTCAATGAATTCATACTATTGGAATAGGTACATAGGTTGTGAATGTTTCATATCGATAATGTGTCGATAATGTTCTTCGATAGTGAGTAACTAGCAGAATTTCGGCAATGCTCAATAATGTACGTAGGTACAGAATAATCTACGATGTATATCTGGCTCCAGATTTTTTTTTCATTAATATAAACTAAATATTTAACTCGCTAGTACTAATAATGTTGTTTTGTATATTTTATTAAGTTTTACTTTGTGCTTTTAGGTTTCCCACTGACACTCTTACTAAGCAGCTATTATGGGTGGAAAATATGAAAAAGGATTGCTGTGTTCATTGGGCCGCAAGCGGCCCGCGACTAGTGGTGGTTAAAAAAGCGCAAAGTTTCCAAAGCGGGTCCGCTTTTGGTCCACAACGTACAGTGCCCGCTTTCGTGGCTCTCACTTGGCGCTTTGTAAATCGCGCCGCTGCGCACCGGCGGCGCCGCGCTGCCTAGACTTAGAGCGTTGTGCCTTGCACGCGCTGCGTACGGAAAGCGGCGCGAGCGCGAGAGGCGAGTAGTAGGTAAAAGCGGAGCTGCTTGTGCTTTATTTCCGAGCCGAGTAATCGCGGGCATCGCGGCAGCGGCCGAGCTGCCAGTCCACAGAACACTATACTCCTAGCGGAGAAGAAGTATAGGTTCATACAAATATAACGCATACAAGTGAACACTAGCGCTTCAAAGTATGCCAAAGTAAACTCATGTGGCGCGAATAAATATATAGCAAGGCGCGAAAGTTTGAAAACATATTTAAAAATTTCCCGCTGTTCTTTCTGAATATTTTTAAATATATGTTCGCGTCACGAATTGTGAGCACAAAATGACGTGCCCAGAAACTTTTGAGCACATCATTATGTGCTCACAACTCGTGGCGCGAGCATGAACAATTTTATTTTTAATGTGCAGTGTTCCCATAAACTGCACAATGAAAATAAAATTGAAGTCCAAATTGAAAGATAATGTAAAAATCAAACAAGTTCATAATTCAAACATGTATATTATGACTTATTACTATTAGGTAAATATTACGACATAAATCTTGAATTTCTTTCGAACCTTTTACCAACACACAACAATTGCTGCAAAATAATAATTATCAGACTGAAAAAAAAAATACTTAAAAATTTAGAACGCACCAGAGTAAACCATTACCTATTCCTATTGACCTAGCTAGAACATTTAAAAATTACAAGAAATGAACGTATATCATTATTTATTATAATTTTAACATAATTATATTGTACGAGCCAATACAGCACGTACAGCAGTTTTATTAACCTATAAGAATCTTTACATCGTCAACTAAGACAGTCGTCACTTAACAACCGTCGCGCGCTATTGTGTCTATTTAACGATTACTTAGTGCGGCTCAGACACCAAATTACGCGTAGACAACTTTACAACTAAATACAAACTATTATAACAGTGCAGTGGTTTGGACTATATTATTTACTACTAACTATTACCGGGCTGCCGTCTACGACGAAAGGCCCAAACACCTTTTGGTCCTTCGAAGTTTTTTAACGACAGTGCTTAGTGTGGTGTATATCTCAGTTACGTTAGCAAATCGGTGTTGTTGGCCTCCCACAAGCGGGTCTCACCAGCAGCATTGAGAAAGTGCACATAGCGTAAGGAGAGAGTGCCGCACTGAGTGCCATCCAACAACGAACCAGAGCGGAGATAACGTCTACTGCATCTACCTACAACTACAAAAGTTAACGAACAGGCAGGGACAACGTTCACTGTCTCAACATCAACCTACCAGCGGGGATTACGTCTACTGCTACAACATCAACCTACCAGCGGGGATTACGTCTACTGCAACAATATCAACCTACCAGCGAAGATTACGTCGACCGCTGTAACAAACACTTAACGATCCAAACCTTACACTGCTCTATCAACAATGTCTACAGAAGACTACCTGTTCCTCGAACTAATAAAGGAACAACAAACGGTCTACGATAAAATCAAAACTCTTCAAACCAACTACAAAAAGGATTCTGTGAGTAGAAAATCCATAGAATACCTCAATACTCGTATCGAAGCTTTAACATCGCACTGGGAGGAGTTTCGAGCGAATCATGAAATCCTGAAGAAGTATGAGTCATCGAAACAAGATCATGACTACTTTAAGGAGAGCACCTACAACATCACGAAAAGAGTTCTCGACGAGATGATGAAATCGATGACTCAACTAAAAGATGAGTTGTTAAACAAACCGGGATTTTCGGGAATCACTAATCCGAGAATACCGGAACCCCGCGGAACACCGCGACAACAATCACTCGGGGTAACTGAAGTACACCAGCCTACGGCAGATGATACGGATAAACACTTATCCATCCTATTCCGCCATCAAATGTGTAACTTCAACGCCTTGATGCGAGCAGTCTCCAAAATAAATCAGGATGACCTGAAGGAGAAGTGGCAGCTGCAAGATCAACTCAACATCCTACAATCAAAGTGGGAATCCATTGACAAGATCCACTGGGAACTAAGCTACTTACTACAAGGTAGCGACATGAATTATGAGGAAAAATTCGATCATTGGGAGCGAGTCTACGACGGCCTCAAAGAAGATTTAAACAGAAGAATCTTCGAAACATCGCATTACGAAAAAACAACACCAATAATAGAGTTACCAGAGTTTAATGGAGCTTACAACAACTGGATCCCCTTTAGAGATTTATTCTTCGAGATGATTCATAACAATCCAACGTTAAACAAAACACAGAAAATGAAATTCCTGAAATCTAAATTGAGGGGGGAAGCGGAGAAGCTCATTAAACATCTTCCAGTGAGCGCTGAAAACTATGACTCATGCCTGGACATAATACAGCATCGCTACGATAACAAGCGATTGCTTTTCACCTCGCACATAGAAAGTCTTCTCAATCAACCGTCGATTGATAAACAGAACTCAGCGAATTTAAAAAGGATGCACGACACTACAAAAGAGTGTTTAAATGCATTGGAAAACATCAAGATCGACGTCCCTGTATGGGGTCCACTCATCGTGCATTTACTATCATCAACTGGATGACATCACCTATGGAGAATACATACAACACATGAAACATCCACGAGAACTACCAGACTTAGACGAGTTTGTAAAGTTCCTCGAACTAAAGTTTATAGCATTGGAAACATCTAGAAACCGAAAAGGTGGCCAGAAACAGAATATTCCAACAAATAACAACGTTCAATACAAGAATTATAACAATCAGAGGTCAACAAACTATAACAACGCAGAAAAGTGGACAAAAACCTACCATGCTGCACTCCGAATCTGCCCGCATTGCAAAAATAATCATGCACTAAGGCAATGTACATCATTTTTAAACATGGATGTCGCAACGCGAAACTTAATAACAAACAAAATGAATATTTGCAAAAACTGCTTATACAGCCATGGCGAAAGCAAATGCAACTCAACGAAACGGTGTCACACGTGTAACCTACCACATCATTCCCTTCTTCATGATGACAACTTGAGGAAAGGACAACAATCAAGACCATCTTTCTCAACAGTGGCTGAGCGAACAGCTAATCACATCAACGGTGAACGAGAGATACTTCTAACAACTCTTCAACTTAGAGTCGAAAACAAAGAAGGTGACTACGTCATCCTTCGGGCGCTTCTGGATCAGGGATCTCAAATAACCTTGATATCAGAAAACGCAGCCCAACGATTAAACTTACCACGAAACAAGACAAACGCCGCTGTCACTGGGGTTGGCACCATAATGGGCACAAGCAAAGGGATGATTCAACTGAAATGTAAATCGATTCACTCTGATTATACATTCGAAACGGAAGCATTAGTGATGCGTAAATTAGTTAACAACTTGCCTAACTCAACGATTAACACGGAAAACTGGACGCATCTCGAAAACATCAAGCTAGCTGACCCAGACTTTAACATCTCCGGGCCTATTGATCTCCTGCTAGGAGCGGATATTTATTCCGAAGTGATTCTAGAAGGAATACTTAAACACAACAACACCTTGCCAGTAGCACAACAGACAAAACTGGGCTGGATACTGTGCGGCGCTACAAAACACTTTAACTGTCTAGTCACCCTAACGGACATAGACAACTTATCAAAGTTCTGGGAGACAGAAGAAATTCCTAAGGAACCCGAACGTACTGCAAACGACGTATACTGCGAAAAATATTATACAGAAACCACTCAACGACTAAATAACGGGCGTTATATGGTTAAGATGCCGATGAAAGAAAACTACGAACAAAATCTTGGCAATTCGAAGCCTCAAGCCATCGCACAATTTCTTCATTTAGAAAAGAAAATGTCGAGACAAGAACACTACGGCAGACTATACAAACAATTCATACGTGACTACATCGACTTAGGTCACATGAAACCAGTGACAGAAGCCGAGCGTCAAGTACAAGCTTACCTGCCACACCATGGCGTATTAAGAGAAAGCTCATCGACCACCAAACTGAGGGCTGTTTTCAATGCGTCAATGAAAATACAGGCAACCGGGTTCAGCCTAAACGACCTGATGGAAAAAGGACCTAACTTACAAAAGGATATTTTTTCGCTGATCATTAAATGGCGGAGCTATAAGTATGTTCTTACGGCGGACATCGAGAAAATGTATCGACAAATCCTAATCCATCAAGATCAACAACACCTTCAAAGAATCATTTGGAGAGAATCCGTGAGAGAACCTCTCCGTGAGATGCAGCTGTGCACACTAACCTACGGTACCAAGTGCGCACCGTTCATCGCAATACGAACGCTCCATAAACTAGCTAATGATGAAGGCAACGCTTTCCCGCTAGCTCAGAAAGCTCTACAAAACGATTGCTATATGGATGACGTCATAACAGGCCACCATACTATTGAGACAACAAAACAACTGCAAAAGCAGCTCGACGAATTACTCCATAAGGGTGGATTCCACTTACGAAAATGGGCCTCTAACGAGCCATCAATCCTTCAAGAACTGCATGAGAAAGAGAGAAGCCACACTAACGACTTCAACTTCAAACAGCAAGAATTCAGCAAAACGCTCGGCCTCGCATGGGATGACGCAAGTGACACATTCCATTTCACTTGCGAGGCACCTACCTACAACAACGATGCACCATACACTAAACGCAGACTGTTATCTGAGATAAGCAAGTTGTATGATCCTCTTGGTTGGTTATCTCCCATGATCCTCCAAACAAAACTTATCTTCCAAAAACTATGGAGTGAAAACTACCAAAACATTGGTTGGGACGAAACCGTACCCGAGAACATAACTGAAGAGTGGATTAAAATAAAAGCCGATCTCCCTAACATAAACAATATCAGTTTACCACGATGGTTAAAGAACGCAAACAAGGAAACGATCGAGTTACAAGCCTTCTGTGACGCGAGCCAACAAGCCTACGCATGCGTCATCTACAGCAGGACTACGTCACCGACCGGCGCCTACGACATAACTCTACTCGCTGCTAAAACTAAAGTAGCACCTATGAAAAATAAAACGTCAATACCGAGGTTGGAACTGTGCGCAGCAGTATTGCTGGCTAAAGTCCTTGAAAGGATAGTTAAGGTCCTTGCCGATTACAACCTACGGATGTCCTGTTGGACTGACTCGAAAGTAGTCTTAGCATGGCTTCAGGGAAGTCAAACAAAATATGAAACATACATAACTAATAGAACTAAACAAATAACAAAAATCGTTCCTGCAATAAACTGGGGTTACGTAAAGAGCAATGAAAACCCCGCCGACTGTGCTTCAAGAGGACTTTCACCATCCAAACTCGTCAACTTTTCTTTATGGTGGGAAGGACCTCAGTGGCTCAAGGAATTGGGAAAACAAGCCCTAACAACAAACGAAACTTATACTACAAACGAGGGCATTCAAACAAACTGCTACACGATCAACACGACGGAACCTATATCGAACAAAAATGAATTAATTGAATCATTACTTGAACGACATAGTGACATAGCTCGTATTACAAGAATACTCGCCTGGGTTTTACGTTTCGCCGATGTATTACGAAACAAAAGAAGGTCAAGTGAAGGCAATGAACTCACCTTGCATGAAATTAAAAATGCATCGCGACAGATTATAAAATCCATACAAGGGAATTATTTTGAAAATGAGATAAAATCCCTCAACATAAGAAAAAAGCTACCCAACGGGAGCACTATTTTAAAACTCAACCCCTTTTTGGATTCGGATGGGATTCTACGCGTCGGAGGGCGATTAGATAATGCGTACCTGCCAGATGAAACTAAACACCCCATTCTCGTCCCAAGAGAGGGAAGACTGACCCAATTAATCATTGAAAACTCGCACAAAAGCACACTACATGGTGGAGCAAGACTAACACTAGCTCACACTAGAAACAACTACTGGATCGTCAGCGGCAATCGAACCATCAAAAAGACACTCCGGCAATGCATTCAATGCCGTCGTTACGCAACAGCACGCACTGAACAGCTGATGGGAAATCTTCCCAAAGAAAGAATCACTCCATCCAGACCATTCCTGCACACAGGAGTTGATTTCACGGGTCATGTTGAAGTTAAAATAAACAAAGGCCGTGGGATAAAAACATGCAAAGGCTACATAGCTATATTCATATGTATGAGCACCAAGGCGGTACATATCGAACTTGTTTCGGACTTGTCAACGCAAACTTTTATCGCAGCATTAAAGCGAATGAGCGCTAGAAGAGGAACACCTAAACATATCTATTCCGACAACGGAACTAACTTTGTGGGGGCTGAGAGATTATTAAAAGAAGAGTTCGAACAATATAAAACAATGCTATCTTCAGAATTCTTCAAGGAGATCCACAACCTGCAAATTGAGTGGCATTTTAACGCCCCGTCCTGGCCTTCAGCAGGAGGCTTATGGGAAGCAGCCGTGCGCTCGATGAAAAACCACCTAAAACGAGTAATCGGACAACAAAAACTAACTTATGAGCAATTTGCAACGCTTCTTACTCAGATCGAAGCGTGCATGAACAGCAGGCCACTGAGTCCGCTATCAGAAGATGTAGAAGACCTGGATTACCTTACACCTGGTCACTTCCTCACGGGAAGCCCGACGCTCTCGCTACCACTCAACGACCCTGATGATCTAAAATCTATAGACCTCAGGAACAACTGGAAACTCATTGAACTCATGCGCCGACACTATTGGGATCGCTGGTCAAAAGAGTATCTTCATTTACTACAAAGCCGAAACAAATGGCAACAAACTAAAGAAAACTTACAAAAAGGGCAATTGGTACTCATAAAAGAAAATAATTTACCCCCTGGCAAGTGGGCTATGGGCCGGGTGGTAGAGCTACACCCCGGCAGCGACAACCTAGTTCGAGTAGTCTCACTAAAGACCCAGAACGGAGTACTAAAAAGACCCATAATTAAAGTAGCTCCGCTACCTATCATCGACACATGCGAGAGTACTGATTCACCAAAACAAAGTCCTGAAACTCAGACTCCCAAGAACAACATAAAATCTACTAAACCGAAGAAGGTTAACGCCTTGCTAATGGTGCTACTTGTGGTGTTTACGGCGCTGTCAAGTGGACAAGCAGAACCAAGGCAACATTTTACAACCACGCAATTAACTGATGATCTCCCTATTTACTTTGACCCCATTGGAAATACACAGCTGATTCACGATGAATGGAAACTTCTGGTATACTACAACCTCACAAGTTACTGGCAAAGTACAACGAAAGTCGGAGAGTTCGTCAATCATTTGTCTCAAATATGTAATACGATGCCCAACGAGACGTGTCATGCGACGATACAACAACTAAAATTTGAAATGCACCAGCTGGAGGCATATAACGAACTGCTACTATCCCAGCATCAACAACGAAGGCGCCGCGGCTACGTCGATGGTGTAGGAAACCTCGCACGAGCCTTGTTTGGTGTCCTCGACAGCAGTTTCGCAGAAAAATACACTCAAGACATAGAAAAAATCAAAAGTAACGAACAATATCTACTACAGCTGATAAGAAATCAAACACTTATTATCGAGGCACAAAACAACATAATAAAGAAAAATGAAGAGTTTGTAAAAACGCAGCTACAGACAATTCAAGCCTACATGAATGAAACGAAAGATGATATGGCAGTACTACAAAACCGGTTTCAAATTATGAAAACAATGAATGACGTCAACGCGGGAGCACTTACGGCTACCTTGCTAACTTCAGTTTTGAGACGAAATCAACAGATGCTCCTAGACGCATTGACAGACATATACAGAGGACATCTCGATATGAATCTATTCACACCGGAACAGCTGTCGGAACAACTCGATCACATAGCCGGCATTATATCGAAACGATTAACGCTCCCTATTAAAAACAATGAAGGAGCTAACATTCATAACTTGTACAAGCTTATTTATGTTAAAGCCCGACTCACCGAACAATACCTACTCTTCGAATTACATATACCGCTACTGAGTGATGACGAATATGCATTGTATCGAATTATACCTATACTTCGACAGCACGTGCCTAACCAGTGTCAGATGATCGTAACTACAACTAAGTACATAGGAGTGAACTTCGTAAAGAATACCTACATACAGATGGAAGAAGCTGATCTGCAACAATGTACTATGATAGAAAACGGCTACATTTGCCACGCCTACACTCCGATTAACAACTTACATGGAGCTACAGCATCCTGCGAAGCAAAAATGCTGAGTCAAAATATAAACATCACCTGTGATTGGATACAACACCAATGTAACAACCAATGGCTAAAACTACAGAGACCAAACATATGGCTGTATAACTGCATCGATGAATGCTCGACTCGTATTATATGCGACAAACAACATCGGCAACTACGCACTAAGCAGTTTGCTGGTGGGAGGAATTGTTATCACAATCATTATATGGAGACTAAAAAGATATCTTCCTGCGTGCAAAAGGAGCAATACAACAAATAAGACGTTACCAAAGACTCGAGAAAGAACTGAAAACATAGAACTAGAAGAAATTGCTACGCATACGTATGCTGAAATTGAAGATCGACAGTCAGAGAACATTCCTCAGCCGAAACCAGCATCCGAACATGGAACAAGATTTAACCTATGATTTATTTTTATACTTTGAAACGATTAACTTTGTATTTTGCTTATTGTGGTTGCTTTATTTTATACTTTTTATACTTTTACTTGTAACGCAAGTTTGGTGATCTTAGCACGCACTTTTCCCTCGGGAGTATGTACGAGCCAATACAGCACGTACAGCAGTTTTATTAACCTATAAGAATCTTTACATCGTCAACTAAGACAGTCGTCACTTAACAACCGTCGCGCGCTATTGTGTCTATTTAACGATTACTTAGTGCGGCTCAGACACCAAATTACGCGTAGACAACTTTACAACTAAATACAAACTATTATAACAGTGCAGTGGTTTGGACTATATTATTTACTACTAACTATTACCGGGCTGCCGTCTACGACGAAAGGCCCAAACATATATCATAGATAAGTATATATTATACTGTTAGCATCCTTTGACACTAGGTGCCTACTCCTGTCCTGACACCGTTATGTGTGGACCAAAGTGTATGAGTTGTAACACATCAATTTGGTATTGATAATAACTCCAAAAAATGGGATAAACTTACTTAATCAACAGCTACAGTACAAAATTATATTAAAATAATTGAGTGCTGTTTTTAATTATTACATATTATGGTAACATTATTAATAATATACATATAAAAGGTAAGAAAACTAAAAGTATCAAAATCATTCATGTCAAATACGTCACGCGGCGGCCTTCATCATAATTTTCGATAACATACAATTGCACCCTGTATAATTGGGTTAGATGACTACTATTTATTTTTTATTGCATAAATTAATAATATCCCTCAAAAAACGAGAACTTTATCATCCACAGACCATCTCCGTCCAGTTAATTTTCTGGGTACATTTTTCAGCTGACTTTGGAGTAGCAAATAAAATGAGCTACTGAGATTTCTTTTCATCATATGATCAACTGCATTGTTTGATGCCAATGCGCTCAGCACTGATCTTTTGCATTGTTTTATTTTTTTAATCTTTGCCCGAAGTCTAAATATTTCAGACATACTTTTTCTGCACTTGGCATACAACTTTCGCTTTCTTGGTGAAAGTTGTATGGTTTTTTTTAAATTCAAGTCTTGCAGGATTCCTTTTCTCGGTTTTTTTTCTTCAACTTCGACTGTTTGGTGCTGAAACATAAATTACATGCATTTTATTAAAACATTGCTGCATAGGCAATCTTATTGCCCGCAAATTCACCTGCTATACTATGGAAACCATATAACTAAATAAATGTTCAAAATCGGTTCAATTGTTCACCAGTGATTACCTCTTATAGTAGTAGTAGCACTCATAGCAAAGCACAACTATCTGTTCCTAACCGATAGGTAAGTTAAACAACATTTGCTATGGTCACTACTTGGGTGGTACATTGGTGACCGCTACAAAAAGTGGTATTTATGGCTAATTACTAATTACCTGTTATACTTATAGTAGTAGTAGCACTCATAGCAAAGCACAACTATCTGTTCCTAATGGATCGGTAAGTTAAACAACATTTGCTACGGTCACCACTTGGGTGGTACATTGGTGAACGCTACAAAAAGTGGTATTTATGGCTAAGTACTAAAGTGCTTCGGAGAGCATGTTAAGCTGTTAGGTCCTGGCTGTTGTTGTAAAACAATAGTTGTTAGGCTGACACAGAAGTCTCTTATCGTCATGAAATTCTGACACCAGGGCTGACCACTTGCCTACATGAGAAGAAGAATGTGCCTTCCAAACTTACTTTTATGTAAGTATTGCATAATTTTCATATTTAATACATGATTTTTAGTAATATTTTACTTACTTGTGGAGTGTACTGCTCATCTTGTTCAAGAGATGTAGATTTACCCGCTACCACAACCGTTTCAACTTCCATCGCTTGATGCTGAAAAGTTATCCAGGTTTAATATATTAATTTTGTTCAATAGAAGAATATAAGAACAATATAATTACGTTTGATTTTCAAATAATTTTTGTATAATCAGCAATTTACCTAAAATCAAACAATTTAGAGTTTGTGTACTTCACCCTGTTTGGTGATCTAATCATCAGCACAGATTACTAAATATGTCAACTTCACTGACACTTGATGGGTAGTACCATCAGTGTCAGTGAAGTTGACAATATACTTAGTCTGTATTATGTAGCAATAGAAGTTATATTTGCATGTATTTGAAAGAGCTCTATAGTAATTGACTATTCATGAAATCTTAGCTCCAATTTCATTGGTCATCATCAGACCATACATACCAGACCAGACATAGGAAATGTATGTTTCCACTCTAAAATGCATCACCCTCTCTCATAGGGCTCATACAATGGAATATTTGAGACTATGTGCTGTTTAGATCAGTGACTGTGTGTGAGTAGTTTTTGATCCGTAGTTAAGGTGACCAATGGTTAAAAATCCTATCAAATTCTAACCAATGGTCAAAATTTGTTAGAGATTTTAACCATTGGTTACCTTAACTACAGATCAAAAAACCCACCCTTAGTAATGACATAGTATGAAGCATGTTATAAATAAATAAATATACTTACTTGTAGAGTATACTGCTCATCACGTAAGCTTTTTGAGCGTTCCACAGATGTAGATGTACCAGCTACCACTTCCATTTCAACTATGTCTTGATGCTAAAAATACATACTTATTACATACTAGTAGTCCACTCAAACCTCACATTCAAACTTAAAAATTTTATTGGCACGAACTACTTGCTTATATTTAGTAATCACTGGTCCTCATGAATCCTACTCAAGGTATTGTCAAACAATATGGTCACAATCAAAGGTTTAGGAGTGCATTATTTTACAAACTTCATGCAGAGAGCAATTTAGATTACTAATATACTGTATACATACATAAAATAATATGAAGAAATACAAACAGCCTAGTATTAAGTAATAAAAATACTTACTACTCGAGGTGTGTCTCGTTCTTCTCTTAGTTGAGCTAGCAAATTTTGAGCTTCAGTAGGAACTGCAAACTGAGACAACCTTGTTTTATCTCTGTTAATGTATGATGTATCGTCAAAATGCTTTTCACATAGCATTTTATGCTGTTTGTGCAAACTTTCCAAGGCTTCATCGGATATCCAATCTTCATCGGGAAAACAAAATTTCGCCCATACTTTAGCCCTAAAACAAACAATCATTACTTTATGATGGGTTGTGTTTGTGTTTGTGCACTCATTTAATCTTAAAGTACTAAAAAAAGATCATAACTTCAGTTATTTTTACTGTATAGTATGGGTATAATAATGTATTTGTGTATAAAAATAACCACGAATCCAAAATGACATAACCTAATAAGACACTTCGCTTACCTGAGAGATCCATATTTTCGAGACACGTGAGGAAATCTGTGAAACTTCAAGGAAGGGCTTTGTTTCGCAGTGATTCCACATTTGGCACATGTTCCTTTTCCAGCCATCCTTGAGAATTTTCCTTTTTAACCTTCGAATCTAGGTTAGACTTGGGATGCTCATGTCGGGGCCGTAGATAGTGAAAATGTGAAGAAGAAATTAACTAGCCGGGATTAAACGCACTTTTTACGATTAAAACATCAACAAAAAAATGCAAGCAATGAAAAATTAATTTGAGACGCAATTATTTTATCACCATTTTAGAAAAAAAGAAAATAATGCGAAAATGTTGCCAGGTCAATTTTATATGTTTTATTGGTTTACTGATAGTACCATTACGAAAAATCGTATTTAGCTGAGCCACTGACCTCTATAACACAAGCTTGTATTATAGAGGTCAGTGAGCTGAGCATTCCAGAAAAAAAGAAACACGCATTATCTATGTCATGATAACTTCGAATCAATCTATATTTATACTACCCACTAATATTAAAGAAAGGAAAGTTTTTTGTTTATTTATTTGTACACGGATACTACTAGACTGATTTTAATAATATTTTAACCGATAGAAAGCTAAACTATCTGGAAGTAACATAGGCTATAATTTAAGTTTAAATAAACCATATAAATGTGACGACGAGCGAAGCGAGGAGTAAATTATATACTCTATGGCGAGGAGGAGCTTCAAAGTGGTTCCTGGGGGTCTAGCAAAGACCCCTTTCCATCAGATAACTCAACAACATACAACACATTACCTGCGGAAAAGCGACATCCACAGATAATTTAATCCCATATATTTTAGAGTTATCATTTGACGTTAACGCTGATGGAAAGGGATTTTTGCTAGAACCCCAGTCGCGACGACGAGTGACAATATTTTTATTTAGGTATAATTTTTTTAGTTAGTTTATCTTTATATCCATATTTTCCATTTTTGTTTCCTGATCTAATAATAAATAAAAAAGTTATAACATGATCTTTCAAAATAATAATAATTGTGAATTGTATTTATTTGTTTAGATAACATAATATTACATTTAGTAGTAATTTACCAAATGAATACCAAAACATGTTATTTTTAATTATTTATTTAGTCTTTCGGCAATTTCGGATGTCAATTAATATATTCGTTGAAAACATATTGGATGCATTCATCTAAATTCTCGGGTGTAGCCCGGATATTTGGGAGGCATAGGTAGGGCCGAAGCTAACACCAAGAGGCCCTTTGAATACAAGAGTTACTATAACACGGTCGCACTATCCCTGACCTGGCGTCGACGGCATTGCATTTCAGCGAGGCCCAGAGACAATGCGACCGTGTTTTACATATTTCTTTCTTATATGTTGGCGGCATATTATAACTATTTTGTACAGTATGAAGGTAAAAACATCTGAGCTATTGATGGGTGAGTGGTGAACTTTTGATGGTTTTTGATATTGGTCTATGGAATGAGATAACGGCACCTGCCAATTTTGTCTCGTATCAAAATGTTTGAGGCAGGTGATGACTTGCCATCCACTAAATGGGCCCCCTATAGTGGCTACCGCATATTGGTGCCGAGGAAGCAACATTGATATGGGTGGCTTGGGGTGTCGAGAGGTGTGCTGCACTTTCACTGAACGCTACTCGCAGCGTTATGCCCTTTAACATTTCCACCCTGGAGTTTAGGTTTTAGCTCTTGCGATTTCCACCCCCGGACAGCCAATTAAGGCAAGCGAAGGGTCAGGGGTCTCATTTAGCCCCTTGGAATCAGGGTACGCGGTGTCGCCACTCACCGATGGCTCGCCACAAAGCCGCTCCTGCGTTATGATTATTATTATTACTTTTTTTATTTAGTTTTGAAAAGTTCTTACTTTCCTATTATTTCGAATACATGATCATCATCGTAAAAATACGTTTTACATCGTTGAATTGGCAACACTAGAAAGAATGTCGTAACCAAACAATGCTGCCATCCTACAACAATAAAGCTACTATTATTTTGATTTATTTAATATTGTTAATAATTACTTGCTGCGGACATTCAACATATCCTTCATGGTATATAAAATAAGTTCACCAAACAATAGAAGTGCGAATTAACTAGACAGAGTTTAACATATTAACTGGTCTAATACATAAAATCTACCAATTAGAAAGTAATTATTCAGTAGGGCATGCGATAATGGAAATGGTGCTATCACTTTCTTTTCTAGAGCGCTGTTTCTGCTGATAAAGTAAGCCATCGCGCTGGCATTGGTCGATAAGGAAGCTGTGTAGTGTAGGCCTGTGCCAGTCATCGCGTGCCCGCGCTTGCTGTCGGATGTGGCACGCTTTCTATGACTTGCGCGCGAAAACGTGAACTGGGGCCGGCTCACGTAATATACCTACGCTTACTTTGGTATGCTTTATGTTTTATGTTGTGCTTTTTTGATTGGAAACTGTGATAGGGTAGGATAATGATAGGGCACGCAATATTCACATATTGCGTGCCCTATCATTATCAAGTGTGATCTGTGAATAAGTGGACCTAGCTTAGTTTGATGATAAGTGAACATTAAACGAGAAAAAATGTCGTTTCGTGGCGACTTTCCAATATGGAACTTTTATGAAAAGTCCAGTGATGGGAACAAAATTGCTACTTGTAATTATTGTCGTCGAGAGTTATCCTTTAAAACGACAATAACCAATTTAAAGCAGCACTTAAAACTAAAACACATTTCGGTGTACAACAATTTTTTAAATTTTGGTAGGCAGCTCGTGTCTAATCCTACTCCTGAAAGTAACATAGAGGGTTTGCATGTGGAAATTGCTGGTGATGGGAATAGCAACACGGCATGCAGTGGTGGTGGAGAGACGAGGAGGCGTGACCATGACGGGAACAGTACACATGCTAATGAACCACCTAAGAAAGTACAGAGAAACATGCAAGCGTATTTACCAAAAAAACTTAAGTCAGACGAAAAGGGCAAAATTGACCTATGTCTGTTGAAAATGATTGTTTGCGACTTTCAACCTTTTTCAATTGTGAATGACGTAGGTTTTCGTGCGTACACGCATGCACTGAATCCCAATTATGAAATACCGGATCGCAAAACTTTGTCGGTGAATCTACTGCCAAAAGTTTATGAGAAGAGGCTTGAACAAATGAAAACATTTGTCCAGATACATGCAAAATCTGTCTGTATTACGGTCGATCACTGGACTTCCCGTAACATGGATAGTTACATGGGTCTAACGGCGCATTTTATGACAGAAGACCCTATAGAATTAAAATCAGTATTGATTCAATGTGCCGAATCTGAAGGTCACCATACTGGTATCAAAATATATAGGGAAATAAAACAGATACTAGAAACCTGGGGCATTTACGACAAAGTCAACTTTTACGTCACTGACAATGCCTCTAACATGGAGAGTTCTGCAAGATATTTTGAGCTAGAGGGTTGGTCACATTTTGGATGTTTTGCGCACAAATTAAATCTCGTGGTTCAAGATGCACTTGGCGAAATTAAAGACACTCTAAATAAAGTTAATAAAGTTGTAAACCACTTCAGAAAAAGTACCATAGCTAAAGAAAAATTATTAAAATACCAAACCAACCAACAGAACGTGACTCAACCAAAAACACTTGTCAAATCGGTACCTACTAGATGGAATTCGGTATATATGATGCTCGAAAGATTCGTTGAGATAGGAGAATCTTTGCGGGCTGTTTTACCGAATTTAGTAACGGATCTTCCAATAATAACTATGGAAGAGTGGCAGTGTATTGAGCAAATTTGTGTGATTCTCAAACCCTTTTATGAAGCCACCGTAGAAATGAGTGCCGAAAATTATATAGTTGCAAGTAAGGCCATTGTTTTAACATCAAGCCTCACCAACATATGTGAAAATTACACCAGGCTGCATGAATTATACTCTCCAGTAAAAACACTTGCCAACAAATTAAAAGATGGCATGAAGCATCGACTGGGAAATTTGGAAAAAAATGACGCAATATGTTTGAGCACTGTTTTGGATCCAAGATTCAAGCTGAAAGCCATAAAAAACGAAGAACGTGTTCAACAACTTAAAAATATACTTAAACAAAAAATGATACACGAAATGAATAATAATACTCAACCATCGATCAATTCAGGAGAACAAATTCAACCTTTACCATCGACATCAGCTGCAAATTCTGCACCATGCCAAATTCTCGGAAGCGAAATACCTACTTACAGTTTGTGGTGTCAATTCGACAGCGAAGCCAACAAAGAATTTGTACCTAAAACATCAGATGGTCAGGCCTCCGAAGAGTTGGAAAAATATTTAGCTGACAATTTAATAAAAAGAACTGAATGCCCCTTTAAATATTGGCGAGAACACAAATTCATTTACCCAGAATTGTTTAAATTATTTATAAAACACTGCAATATCATGGCAACTTCGGTTCCTTGTGAACGGATCTTTTCCAAGTCGGGGTATATTATTAGTGATCGAAGAACACGATTGTCTACTACAAAAGTAACCCAGCTAATGTTCCTCAATGTAAATAAAATGTAAAAAAAAAAACTAAAACAAGTGGATATATTATGTATGATAAGTGTACATAAAAAGAAAAAAAAAAAAAAAAAATAGACAAAAAAAGATAAAAAAAAACAAAAAAATAGACAAAAAAAGATAAAAAAAAAAACAAATAAATAATAATATGTAAATACCTAGTTGATTTTTGTACATACAATCAATGAACTTTTAAATACGCCTATAATTACTTAATACTTTTATAAAACATTTAATGAATTATTATTATTATAGACAGTCCTAAGCCTGGAAAGTATGAAGGAAAGTTCATTGATTTTTCTCATTTATTTAACCCTTCCGCCCCGAAGAGTAAAATATCTCTGTGACTTTTAATTGTAATTTATTGATACATTCTATTTATTTGCTCAAAATTAGTTTTAATGTAATCACGTTTAGTGGAAAAAAACGCAAGAAAATTTGAATTTGCCGCGCTTGTGAAACGTTCCACCTTAATTTAAGTTCATAATTCCACAGATTTATACCTCCCTGTTTCTTGTACAGACTAACAAACCTTACAATGTATGGAAAAATCATAGTTTGAATTGAAACGTTCATTATTTTAATGCTAAAAATGTTATGCAGTATTGTATGGTAAAATGTTCCAGTATTATGTTCCAGCCAGACATAACTGAGCGCGCTTTTTAACAGTTGTGAATAATATAACGATAACAGTTATTTTGTACTGCGACTATAATTATAATTGGTTAAAAATAACATGATTTTGGATTAATGAATGATTATATTTTATAGTTATCCAAGTTGGTTTATTTTCTTTAGGTTTTTAAAAAATACCATTATGCGATTTATTTTCGTGCAGATTGTAATAAATCTATTGAATATGAAAAATAAATGAATGGATCAAATAAAACAATATATAATAATAATTTATATAATAATAATTTATATAATAGTAACGGTAAATCAGCAACATTTTGTAGTTTTGAACTTTTACCATTTGTTTTTGCGGCTGCCATGACTGATCATGAGCAGGAATTATCGGCAATCACGAGCAATCGGCGCGGTGTAATTTTTGAATGGCACGCTGCTGTCTGAGCGCCGATGACAGGTAGAGCTGCGATGCTGCGAGCAGTCACGCGTAAAGTGCGCTCGTCGTAAGTGCGTCGTATAGCTTCATTACCATCAGCCTGAACACGTCCACTGCTGAACATAGGCCTCCCACATAGAGAGCCATTTTGAGCGGCTGCTTGCCTCCTGCATGCATCGGGTTCGGGTCCCTGCGGTCCTAACTAGGTTCTACCAAGTGAGGGCCGGACTACGACTTCCGGTTCGTGGTCACCACTCGAGAACCTTCTTCCACATCGGTTGCCAGTTCTACGAGCGATGTGGCCTGCCCACTACCACGTCTACTTGCAAATTCTAAAAACTATATCGGTGACTTAAGTTCTTCTCGTTGTAACTTAAGCACTTAAAAAAGCGTGCTTAAAAAAAAAGCATAAAGTTTGTAGCACGCTTTTGAGATTAAGCAGTTTTGAACACTACTAGATAGTAATATGGATAAATACCTATCCTAGGTATTTTTTGTAAGAATGTAATGTTAGTGACTTTGCTGTGCGGGTATTGAGGTGCGGGGTTTTTAAGATTTTTTTTAATTTAATAAATTATTATTTATTGCATGAGGGGACAGATAGGGTAACCCATTATACCGAAGTCCGGTCAATTGTACTACAAATGATCCAGTCAACCGGATTATCACGACTGTACTATAAGCAAAATAAATCAAAGATCTAAGAATCAAATGTAAAATTGAATAAAATAAAAATAGATTATAAGATCACCCTTATATAAATCTTGAAAATAGAAATAAGAACTTGTGTCTGCCGAAAAACTATGTTAGATTTAAAGAAACATTGGAATTTGTGAGAAAAATAATTCTCATTTGCGCCATAGGCGTTCACATTTCTAGAAATTCCTATTGAATTAAGCTTAAATAATATATTACCATGCATTACTGACTTAAAAAGTAATCAACAACCTTATTTTTAACTCTAGCAACACTACAACTACAGTATCAAATATCAACCGAGAGATGGCGCTATTTTCAATAACCATAACTTTTTTCTCCCTACTATTACAATGCCACCAATTTATCTGTTTAGGTCGATTTATCGCCATCTCTTTCTAATATTGCACGGAATGGCCTCACCAAAAAGAGAGAGAAGTATTCAACTGAGCCGATAAGTTGGCAGCACTGCACACACAAATTGAAATGTTATTTATAACGGCTTAACTAATTTGACTGGAATCCTTTGCTTTCACCACCGAGCACAGCTTGAGATACTTTTTATCCCGGAAAATTAAAATTCCGCGGGAAAAAAATAAATCTTGTTTTCGCTTTACAGAATCGCCTTCGGTACCGAAGACGGTTCTGTAAAAATAAATTATTTGGATCATCGCCCTTAAGTATTTACAGCTAAGTACCAATCTTGCTAAATCCATTTCCTCAATTTTTACTCCAAAATGCAATCTCACTTTTACCCCATTATTACCAGTATCACAAAAATAGCCCCTTATACTTAAATGCTACCAAAGTTCGCTACTTTACCACTTTACCCAAGGTTTCCCACAGCTGGGAATTTGCGCTAGTGTTGCCGATCGATAGCCGACTATCGATGATTAATCGATTGGCCTAGCGATAGCTCACAGCAACGCAATACTATTGAACGAGGCAATACTATCGATAGTATTGTTGCTCGTAAATGAAAATCTATCGACTATCTACTAAGCCTACCGATATCGACACTTTTTTTAATTTACGAGTAACAATACTATCGATAGTACCGATACTATCAATAGTTAATTCTTTTTGAGCAACAATACTACCGATAGTACTGCCTCATTCTGAGCTGGCGATAGGCATATCGATAGTACGGATTTTTAAACGAAAAATATCGATAGTAAAACTATCGATAGTTCGGCAACACTCATTCACACCCGCTTTAACATCCCGTTGATTTCATGTCGTGTATCTAATTAAAAGTTGTAGTAATCGATCCCAAATCACCCCCTGCAAGATTACCTTTTTTTTTTATGTGATTGAATGACGTGACGAGCTAGTCGTTCACCTGATGTTAAGTGACACGGCCGCCCATAACAGTTGCAGTGTCACCCTGAACTTTAAAACAATAGTTTCGCGCGACACTGCACTGCGCACGTCATCCTGAGACATCACCCAGTCTAATAATCAGATTACTAGACTGAGTGATCAGATCATAAAGTCTCATTTGCCCAGTAATTTCACTAGCTACAATGCCCTTCAAACCGAAACACAGTAGTGCTTGCACACTACTGCTTGGCGGCAGAATAACTGGCAAAGCGGTGGTACCTACCTAGACGAACTTTGCAGAAAAGTCCTGCCACCTAGTAAACCTACCTATCTCAGTTCTTATATTTTTTTTCTACTTATTTAGTATTCCTCAGCCATTATGAGTACGACTAACGCAGTCCAACCGGTGAACGGTTTGCAACCGGATCCCTTTCCGTCTTCACTCGAATACTGCTCCCAAAGGTAGCCCGTCCGCTTGTATTCCTTTAGTATGTTGCCTGGAAGAAAAAATGTAATCAGATGTCGTGAAATTATGGTTCAATCTCAATAGATCCAGGGGCAAAGGGGTCTAGCAAAGATGCCTTTCCATTAGCGTTAACGCCTCACGCTAACTCCAAAATGTAATAGGAATGAGACATTAGCTGCGGAAAATCGATGGTGGCCGAGCGGTAGCATGTGCGCTTCGCAATCTTACGGCACCGGGATCGATCCTCGGCCCTGCACCAATGACTTATCTAGTAAGTTATGTGCAGTTCCCGATGCCATCGCTCCGTGCCTCGGAGAGCACGTTAAGCCGTCGGTCCCGGTTGTCATAAGAACATCTATGGCAATCGTTACGGGTAGTCAGACGCCTGATAGAATCTGACGCCTGATCTAACCATCCCTGTTACTGGTCCCTTATGGGTTGCGAGGTCAGATGGCAGTCGCTCGTGTAATGGTAGCTCGCCGCTACAGGTTAGATTGAGAGCCGAGCCCAATAACAAATGGGAAAAGGCAAAGTGGATTAGCTGCGGAAAAGTTTTCCGCATGAAACGTCATTCCCATCCATATTGGAGTTAGCGTGAGGCGTTAACGCTAATGGAAAGTCATCTTCGCTAGACCCCCTGATCCACGATGGATCCAGGAAAATTTTATTTACTCATTGGATCTACTGAGATTGAACCGAAATTTTTAATTTGTTGCTATTTTTGATATTAAGTGAATTGGTTTTTTTTTTTTGGTTGGAAATTGCAGTGCGCCTTTGTGCGGCAACGTTTCTTAGAGGAAAACACCGGAATTATCTTTTCACCAGTAAGTTTTGATGTGCATGTCACTGCGTGCATGAGATTTGCATGTTGTAAAAAGCGGCGCGCAATATTTCTCTATGTTATGTTTTATATATTTATATACATATCATAAAACTTTATATAAGTAAATGTAATATGTAAGATATTGTATGTATTATATTGTATTATTATTTAAAACCTTATAATATCTAAACTATTAATGTTATCTACCTCTTATTATTATTTTTTTTATTTTGGGTAATCTTTTCTTTTTCTTTTTTCAACCAGCACTACCACTCCACACTACACAAAGGTTAACTGGAAGAAAATGCTACTTAGCATTAAGTTCGCCTATGCACTTGATTATCTTGTGCAATAAAGCATTTTCTATCTATCTATCTATCTATGTTAAGTCTGTTTACTGTATAGCATTAAATGTCTGTGCCTGAGACACATATGAGTTAAATATGCAATAATACGAAACTTAATTTCGACTTTATTGCATAAGACCAAGAGTCGATATTTATTTAATGTGGAACGTTACACTAGTGCGGGAAATTCAAATTTACTTGCATTCTTTTGCCAATAACAGCTTAATTACTAAACGTGATTACATGAAAACTAATTTTGCGCAAATAAATATAATGTATCAATAAATTACAATTAAAAGTATCACCTACTTATAATTGGTTTAGAGACAAATGGCAATAAACAATTTTCTTCTTAGTTTTTCAGTCTGTAGCCATTTGTCGCTAAACCAATGATATGTAGGTGATACTTTTAATTGTAATTTATTGATACATTCTATTTATTTCCGCAAAATTAGTTTTCATGTAACCACGTTGAGTAATTAAGCTATTATTGGCAAAAGAACGCAAGAAAATTTTAATTTGCCGCGCTAGTGAAACGTTCCACCTTAAATGCTTTCGCAGAGTGGAGCTTCTATACTTAGTACTTAAGTTTCACTGTTTCAAAAAAAAAATCTGTATACTCACGGACAACATTCTCTCTCAGTCTATCGTGCAGCTGTCTCGCTCTAGACGCGTGTATTCCCTCAGTGGAGTAGTGTTTCAGAGCGGCTAGAGCGAGATAGTTGATGTTGATCCACACTTGGCCGCGCCAGTAAGGCGGGTCGTGTTCCGTGTTTCTCTTCATGAACAGCGGCGCCGATTTTGATAGGGATCTGTGAAGGAGATACGCTTTTTATGAGGGTAGTTGAAGTTTTACAATGTTACTGGTGCATCGTTGTTTTATTAGATGAAATAATAGTACAAGGTGAGTTTGAATTGGTATGTTATCCCGAAAGGGGGGGACTGGGACCATGATAGCCCATAAGTTGTGAGAGCCTTACTTGAAATGAAATGAAATGAAATGAAAAAAAAAATGAAATGAAAGTTACTTTATTGCCTTTTTTTATCATGCGCACAAATATAAATAAAACTAAAAACCATCAAGTTTGAAGCAAAAGGGGTGGCTTCAGCATTGTGCCGCATGCACGTTTTCACGTGCACGCAGCGCTGTTTTTCAAGCCATCCCTCGCTCGGACTGATGATCGCCGAGAGAAAAAAAACCAGTACAAGCGGGTATCATTACAAAATCTCTAACAATAACAAAATCTATAAAATATAAAACAGCTTTTTTATTACGCGTACCATAATAACATTAATGTGTGCACAAATCTTTGAATCTTTACTTGAAACTGCGTGTTTCCAAACCTCCATACTAAAACATAAATCCACTCACAAAATTGCACGCGCGATCGATACGAGAGTTTCTAAACACAGGTCGTCGTGCATTCGGTCAAGGACGAAGTTCAACCACCCAGCTGCGCTAGGGCTATCTTCGAACGTAAACTTTACATGGCATTTCTTCAATGAAAAACTATTAATTTAGACAAGTCGTAGAAGAAACATTGTCTACCCATCATTGAAAGGCGAGCAAAAAAGCTCATAGATGACGATACAATGGTGAGGGCTAGGCTCCAGAGCTTAGAGCACCGTCGTAAAGTTGCCAGCCTATCAGTGTTTTACAGGTTACATGTCGGTGAGTGTGCTGCGGAGCTACACAATCTAATTCCACCATCTCCATTTCACCATCGGACGACAAGACGTACAGCTACACGCCATCCATTCATGGTTGATATTCCTTCAATACGCACAAAGCGATTTGACTCTTTTATAATCCGAGCAGCGAAGGAATGGAACACTTTACCAGCGTCTTTGTTTCCCAATAAGTACAATCTGGAGCTCTTCAAGTCGCAAGTGAATAGGTGTCTTCTAGGCAAGCATGTACTATCGTAGACCGCGTCGTCACTTTCCATCAGCCCCCCACTCGGTGGACCGACGATCTGGTCAGAACCGCGGGAAGCACATGGATGCAGGAGGCAAGCAGCCACTCAAAGTGGCGCTCTCTGGGGGGAACTATGTTCAGCAGTGAACGTCTTCAGGCTGATGATAATAATGATGACGATGATGATAATGATGACGATGATGATAATGATGATGATGATGATGATGATGATCTATTAGCGCCACGGCTACACATACCTAAGTCCGTAAGGCGACCACAGTAGTTCAGGTTTGTCCAAGCTTTCCAAAACCTTGCCAAGTTTCTCACTGTTCGGGCTTAACACTTTCAGAAGCATCGGAAACAGAGATACGTAACCTGAAAAAAAGATTGGGATTGGGATTTGCTTCCCGGAATTGACTGGCCCAATAGCTCAGCTGGCAGTAGCTCTGCCTTTTGAACTATAGGTTGTAGGTTCGATTCCCACGAAGGACAAAATGTTTAACAAAATAAAATATCATTGATAGAAACTGCATGAAAAAATAGTGCATAAATAGAATAAAAAAAATTTTTAGAACAGTTTACCGATTTTTTTATCGACTCAAGTTTATTTAATTTTAATTAACGAACTACTCGATAACTTCAAAATATGAATGTATAGCATTTCAAATCCTTGACCTTAATACTTACTTACTTTATTACTTACTTTTATTAAAAGTTTATATATTTTGGCTCCACACGTAGTGTATTTAGCCAGTGTCAAGTTTTGTAGTTTTTCATCGTATTATGAAATATTTCATGTAAAGTCAAGTCTTAGTCACAGTCAGTCAGGGTAGTCATAGTCCAGTTTAAGTCATGTCCTAGTAAAGTAGTGGCAACTTTACTAGAGGCTTCTATGGAATTTTGGAAGCAACACGAAAAACCACGTTTCACTACATTATATCACTTGCCCACACTTATACTCATAATTCAGCACTTAATGCGTAAAATGCCACTAATTTTAAACATTAACACTAGAAAAAGCATAAGTTTTGTGGAATAATACAATGCAACGACGTGAACCTTTTCACGTTCCCGCCAAAACTTCCTTATTAAAAGTTAGTTAAAAATAAAACCGGCCAAGCGCAAGTCAGACTCGTGTACGAATGGTTCCGTACCATTATCTATAAAAACGTGCAAAAAAATCACGTTTGTTGTATGGGAGCCCCTTTAAATATTTATTTTATTCTGTTTTCTAGTATTTGTTGTTATAGCGGCAACAGATCATCTGTGAAAATTTCAACTGTCTATCACGGTTCATGAGATACAGTCTGGTGACAGACGGACAGACAGACAGACAACAGAGCCTTAGTAATGGAGTCCGTTTTACCCATTGACTATAAATCCAGTTGACCAATGATACAACTTCCCCTCATACGAAAATTAGTGGTGTATTTCAACTATTTTCAAACAAATCACGGGAACCCGTTGATGTCTTTTGTTCCATCCTGCTCTGTTCTTTGTAATTTCGTATGACTTTGTCTCGTTTTGTTACCTCGGCCCCTGCCCGCGCAGGTGAGTCGTGTTTGTACGAGAAATGATGTTCACGAGCTATCAACGGGCTTTATAATCTTTGGTTTTTCCGTTTGGGTACGGAACCCTAAAAACTATCTAGAAATATATTTAGCGCTTTACGCTATATATCTAGTTTTTTTTTTTTTATTGGGGAATTGTGAGGCGTAAACATTTTAGCAAGACGCCACGGGAGAAAAAGGTTTAATGTCTTACCAAAAGCAGAAGTGACCAGGCGAGGCTGCGGCGCCACGCTGACTAATCTGAACACCTTCCCTTCTTCCGACGGATGCTTCGGCTTCTGTCGCGCCAGGCGCACACCATCGGTGTGCAGACCTGCACAGGTAATTATATTGTAAATACAATCAGGAGCACATCTGAAACATGTTTCTTTTAATCATAGACTAGCAGTCCGCCCCGGCTTCGCACGGGTATAATAGTTTTCGCAGCGCACGCGATGTAAAGAATATTTTAGGTAATTTTTTTACACCTTGGGTCACATTATTGGAGTTTTAGTAAGGATCCCTAATTTTTTTGAAAATATAATATAGTCTATGTCACCCGGGGATAGTGTAGCTTCCCAACAGTGAAAGAATTTTTCAAGTCGGTTCAGTAGTTTCGGAGCCTATTCAATGCAAACAAACAATCAAATCTTTCCTCTTTATAATATTGTTATAGATAAGCTTGCATTTGGCCTGTTAGCTCAGTTGGGAGTACTTCTGCCTTCTGAACTATAGGTTGTGAGTTTGATTCCCACTCAATACAAACATTTGTGCGATGAACATAGATGTTTGTTCTGTATCTGGATGTTATATTGTATTCTATGTATGTATATACAATTTAAAAAAGTATCTAAGTATTGTATCAGTTATCTGGTTCCCATAGTACAAGCTATGCTTAGTTTGGGGCTAGATGGCGCTGTGTGAAATGTCCACACATATTTATTTATTTATTTTATAACATTTATTTATTTTTCACACAATTTCTTAAATCTCTTGCAATTTCTGGTGCTGCCGTCAAACTGTCATTGTTGGTCTTGTACATCCTAGTAGGCATGGAAATGATTGCTACTTTAAAATCATTCACATTTCATTATATGATTTATTTTAGTTACTGTGATTTCACCTGTGATTTTTCATATGCCTAATGAATTTATGATCAATGGCGATTGGCTGTGCTTTATGAAATTGAACAGAGATGTGATTTAGAGCAACCTAGTGAAGTTGCGACCTGCTACAAATGATTACAAGTAATCTAACGCTACTCTCTTATGTTAAACAATATAAAAGTTTACCGCTACACCACAATGTTAATAAAATTATACTGTTTAGGTCTCGGTTTGTTTACTGAAGCATAAATAAAATGATATGTTTTGATATTCACGCTTATGCTACTCTCGTATTATGAAATCCAAAGCCACGATTCAATTAAGTGTGATTATCACACTGTGATTTGTAGCAGAGTGTCTGACAAAAAATAGCAGAGTGATTTATGAAAAATTAAATCATATGATTTTTCACCTGCTCCTTGTGATTTGATCCATGCCTATGGGGATGTGTTCAGCAGTGGACGTGTGCAGGCCGACGATGGGTGGTAGGACTTTCCTGCAAATTTCGTCTAGGTAGGTACCACCGCTTTGCCAGTTATTCTGCCGCCAAGCAGTAGTGTGCAAGCACTACACTATTTATTTATTTATTTATTTACTACTGTGTTCGGGCTTGAAGGGCATTGTAGCTAGTGACATTACTGGGCAAATGAGACTACGATCTGATCACACAGTCTAGTTATCTTATTATTAATCTATACTGTGTGATGTCTCAGGATGACGTGCCCAGTGCAGTGTCACGCAAAACTATCTTAATTTAGAGTTCCGAGTGACACTGCAATCTGTTATGGGCGGCCGTGACGCTTAACACCAGGCGAACGACTAGCTCGTCACGTCATTCATATACTGGGTGGCGCAAAAGTAAAGACCCTATTTGGTTCAGCTATAACATTTTTTCTAAATTAGAAAACTAGATTTAGGTTTTTTTAAATGTATATTTGTGCCATTAAATTTCGTACCATTAGGATTTAAAGATGATGTCTTTTAAATGGTGACCTCCAGAGTTGATACACATTTGAGCCCTATTTATGACATTTTGCATAACTTGCCGTAACACTTCCTGCGATATGTTCGTTATTTCTTGACGAATGTTTTCTTTTAGAGCTGCGAGAGTCTGTGGCTTGTTCACATACACCCGAGATTTCAAAAAACCCCAAAGAAAGAAGTCTGGACTGGTCAGATCGGGTGATCTTGCAGGCCAAGGCAAATCGCCAAAACGAGAGATAACTCGGCTTGGAAAAGCGTCCCTCACTAAGTCCATAGTGTCGCGCGCTGTGTGTGCCGTAGCGCCGTCTTGTTGAAACCAGATGTGCTCCAGCCCCAATTCGTCCAAACTGGGTATCAAAAACTCACGTAACATGGTTCTGTAGCGTTCTCCAGTGACAGTTATCGCATTGCCTCCAGCGTCTTCGAAAAAATAGGGTCCGATCACTCTGTCAACACAGATGCCACACCATACCGAGAATTCTGCTTATTGACATGCCCTGAGAGATGGAAATGCGCTTCGTCACTCATAACCAATTTTGAAGGAAAATCATCTTGCAAAATGTCATAAATAGGGCTCAAATGTGTATCAACTCTGGAGGTCACCATTTAAAAGACATCATCTTTAAATCCTAATGGTACGAAATTTAATGGCACAAATATACATTTAAAAAAACCTAAATCTAGTTTTCTAATTTAGAAAAAATGTTATAGCTGAACCAAATAGGGTCTTTACTTTTGCGCCACCCAGTACATAAAAAAACGAAAAAAAAAACGTAACTGTTATTTTATTTTTTATCTATAATTTTTGGCATCCTATCTTACCCCAGCTTTTTTTTTTTTTTTTTAATTTATTTAGTTCCGCCAATAGTAGAAACATGAACTAACGCTAATGAATCTTGCTTATAATATCTAAACTACATGCTCAACCTATTACAGGCAAACACCGCATGTTCCAATAATATAATTTGTATAAAGTGTGTATAATACTGTACATGACGCTATTGTTAACCGGTAAAGGTGAAAAAACAAGAAGTAGAAAATGTAACATTATAACCCATAGTATTTAATGCCAAGGAGAAAAAGAATAGACCAAATCACGAGCAGAGTTTGTTACCACAACCGTACGGGCATCAAGCCGAACGAGCCTTATTCAAAATTGCTTAAAATTCAAGCTTTAATCGCATATCGCTATGTCAGCTCCATTATCTATATATATATATATATATATAAAAATCAATTGCTGTTCGTTAGTCTCGCTAAAGCTCGAGACCGGCTGAACGGATTTATCTTGCCTTGGTCTTAAAATGTTCGTGGAGGTCTAGGGAAGGTTTAAAAGGTGAGAAAAATTCGAATAATTGCCGGGAAAAACCTTAAAACAGCCCTTTTCTTTTTCCCATATAAAGGCAGTACGAAGTCTGCCCGGTCAGCTAGTTATACATATGAATAACTTACCGTAGTCGGCGTAAGTCTGCGTTTGCGGCGACCAATGCAATTCGTTCAACAACTCCTCATCGGAAAGCTGGTAACGAATCTCTTCGTATCTGTTGAAAAAAACAACTTATACTAGTACGCACGCTCAACTTGCTTTCGAGTATAGTTGAATTTTTTTTTTTTTTATGCGATTGAATGACGTGACGAGCTAGTCGTTCACCTGATGTTAAGCAACACGGCCGCCCATAACAGTTGCAGTATCACTCGGATCTTTAAAACAATAAAGTTTCGCGTGACACTGCACTGCGCACGTCATCCTGAGACATCACACAGTCTAAAAAAGATTTCTAGACTGTGAGATCAGTTCTTAAGTCTCATTTGCCCAGTAATTTCACTAGCTACAATGCCCTTCAAACCCGAACACAGTAACGCTTGCACACTACTACGTGGCGGCAGAATAACTGGCAAAGCGGTGGTACCTACCTAGACGAACTTTGCAGGAAAGTCCTACCACCTAGTATTGTATAGCCATCATCATCATCAACAGCCCGAAGACGTCCACTGCTGAACATAGGCCTCCCCCAGAGCACGCCACCTTGAGCGGCTGCTCGCCTCCTGCATCCATCGGCTCCCCGCGGCTTTCACCAGGTCGTCGGTCCACCGAGTGGGGGGCCGGCCTACGCTGCGTCTTCCGGTTCGTGGTCGCCACTCGAGAACCTTTCTTCCCCATCGGTTGTCAGTTCTACGAGCGATGTGGCCTTGTAGTATAGTAAAATATATATATTATAGCAACGTAGGTCCCCCACTAGACGATCGACGATCTGGTTAAAACTGGGAGCCAATGGATGCAGGAGGCAGGCAGCCTCTCAAAGTGGCACTTTGTGGGGAGGTCTATGTTCAGCAGTGGACGTCTTCAGACCGATGATGATGATGATGATGATAATGATGATGATGATGTGTGATACTCACTTGCTAGAATCCAAACGGAGTACATTAGCGATGGTGGTCATCGCATCGGCTGCTGCGTACATCCAACAACGAAGGTCTAAGTGGCGCTCGATATCAGTCGGATGGGATGCTCTAGAACGAATAAAATCATTTATAATAATAGTGTAAGATTTTTTATATAAATTATACTAAAATTTTGTTTTGAAATAATGAAATAAATATGTGTGGACATTTCACACAGCGCCATCTAGCCTCAAACTAAACATAGCTTGTTCTATGGGAACCAGATAACTGATACGAAAAGAGAGAGAGAGAGAGAGAGAGAGAGAGAGAGAGAGAGAGAGAGAGAGAGAGAGAGAGAGAGAGAGCTCACGTCGTGTCGTTGTATCATTTTTCAAAACTTGTGCTTTTTCGAATGTTGTTTAAAATCGGTGGCGTTTTACGCATTAAGTGCTGAATTACGAGTATAAGTGTGGGCAAGTGATATAAAGTAGTGAAACGTGGTTTTTCGTGTTGCTTACATAATTCCATAGAAGCTTCTAGTAAAGTTGCCACCACTTTACTAGGGCATGAGTCTGACTACCCAGATTGTGACTAAGGGGAGGTTTTATGATCCATAGTTAAGGCACCCAATGGTTAAAAATCCTAACAAATTCTAAACAAAATGGTCAAAACTTTTTTTTTCTTATATTTTGGCTCCACACATAGTGTATTTAGCCAGTGTCAAGTATTGTAGTTTTTCATCACGATAAAAAATTACAATACTTGACACTGGCTAAATACACTATGTGTGGAGCCAAAATATAAGAAAAAAAAAACTGTCTGTGAAATGTCAGTAAATATTGCATGTTGAAGTTATGGCTCCGGGCGGTCTTTGAAAAAAATCCGAAAATGGCGGTTGTGAATTTTGAATTTTTTACCAAAACCTGTGTATTATTGAATTTTAATGTGTAATAAGGGTAGATTATTATCCATTAAGTGTTCGTGAACGTGCACGAGTGATGGCAAATGGTTCCAAGTTTATAAAACCATGCATTTTCGTTTTCTCTTCAACGGCTTTTTAGAGCCTTCAGTAAAATATCCATCATTTTACTGATGGCATTTTGACTGACAAAATAGGAATTTGACATGACATAACCGTACAAATATTTACTCACTTGACATTGGCAGAATTATTGCTAAAGCGATAGAAAGCCATAAACGAAGAAGAAGAAGAAGAATATGGCTCTGGTATAGTTACATACCTAGGATAATCATCAAGTCCCGAGCTGAGACTCTTAGGGTTGAGCTGCTTGCCGTCGTCCACCCTGCCTCGCCACCTGTATGTAGTGGGTTCCGGTCCCTTTTGGGTCGTTTGGAACCAGTTAAACCATGCCTGCAACAAGTATGATGGACCTTTGTAGACTAGAATATTTTAGCCAACATCAAAAAAAGTAGGTTCTACGTTCGGCTCCCTTCGCCCGCGTGCGAAACCGGAGGTCCGTAACCAGTTACGGTAGTTACGACAAATTCTTCATAATACGATACTTACTAGTTACTGTGGAATACATTTAAAGGTTGCGATAAAGGACTTGTAATGAATTACGTAAATGGTACTTTCTATTCTTCATAATGTAACCTTCAAATCAACTTTTGACATTAAGGTGGAACGTTACACTAGCGCGGCAAATTCAAATTTTCTTGTGTTTTTTGGCAATAATAGCTTAATTACTAAACGTGATTACATGAAAACTAATTTTGCGCAAATAAATATAATGTATCAATAAATTACAATTAAAAGTATCACCTACTTATAATTGGTTTAGAGACAAATGGCAATAAACAATTTTCTTCTTAGTTTTTCAGTCTGTAGCCATTTGTCGCTAAACCAATGATATGTAGGTGATACTTTTAATTGAGATTTATTGATACATTCTATTTATTTTCGCAAAATTAGTTTTCGAGGAGATCCGCAGGAGAACTAAAGTGACCGATATAGCTCTTAGAGTTGAAGTGGCAATGGGCAGGCCACATCGCTCGTAGAACTGACAACCGATGGGGAAGAAAGGTTCTCGAGTGGCGACCACGAACCGGAAGACGCAGCGTAGGCCGGCCCCCCACTCGGTGGACCGACGACCTGGTGAAAGCCGCGGGGAGCCGATGGATGCAGGAGGCGAGCAGCCGCTCAAGGTGGCGTGCTCTGGGGGAGGCCTATGTTCAGCAGTGGACGTCTTCAGGCTGTTAATGATGATGATGATGATGAGTTTTCATGTAATCACGTTGAGTAATTAAGCTATTATTGGTAAAAGAACGCAAGAAAATTTGAATTTGCCGCCCTAGTTAACATCAGGTGAACGACTAGCTCGTCACGTCATTCATTCTCATAAAAAACTAATACTGGCCGCGGATTATTTGGTCGCGCATTCCTGGCTGTGCAATACAGCTGACTACACTAACCTGCAATCGTGTGTACATTCGGCTGAGGGTAGGCCGGTGCGCTCCGTGCGGTTGGAACAGGTGCGAGTGGAGCTGCACCATCCGGCCGAGGGTTATGAGGAGCATCGGAGGGTTGGCGTGGGCGTTGCTTTGGACAACAAACTCTTTCGGCACCCGGGCTAACGCTTCCACGCCTACGAGGAAACGGAAATGGATCAGCTGGGTTAGCATGGACGGGAGACAAAATTCTCTTTCCCCGTTTTACGTCACTTTCTTCATACTTGCTTTTCTACTAGGTGGTAGGACTTTTCTGCAAAGTTCGTCTAGGTAGGTACCACCGCTTTGCCAGTTATTCTGCCGCCAAGCAGTAGTGTACAAGCACTACTGTGTTCCGGTTTGAAGGGCATTGTAGCTAGTGAAATTACTGGGCAAATGAGACTTATGAACTGATCTCACAGACTAGAAACCTTTTTAGACTATGGGATGTCTCAGGATGACGTGCGCAGTGCGCAGTGTCACGCGAAACTTTAATTTAAAGTTCTGAGTGACACTGCAATCTGTTATGGGCGGCCGTGACGCTTAACACCAGGCAAACGACTAGCACGTTACGTCATTCGATTACATAAAAAAAAGAGTAAAACAGGGGAAAGACGGTTTTGTCTACCGGCCGTGCTAACGCTACAGTTATATTATTTTTGCAGTTTTTTATTTTGCAGTGCTGGCAAATCATTGGTTATTAAATTTAACAAACGAATATTATTCTCATAAAATAGGTTAAAAATTATGAAACGTTACACTCGCGCGGCAAATTAAAATTTTCTTGCGTTCTTTTGCCAATAATAGCTTAATTACTCAACGTGATTACATGAAAAATGATTTAACGTAAATAAATAGAATGTATCAACAAATTACGATTAAAAGTATCTCCTAAATATCATTGGTTTAGCGACAAATGGCAATAAACAATTTTCTTCTTAGTTTTTCAGTCTATTTAGGATTTGCTGCGCTAGTGAAACGTTCCACCTTAATGTAATAATTGAAAAAATAAGTAAAATCGGTAAATAAATCACGGAGTAATACGCTTTTAAAGTTTCTGGAGGAGGGTAGCGCCTGTCCCTTTTTCGCAAAACCAAGCTCGTGCGGAGCTTCCTCACAGCTACTAAAGGTAAAATTTGTGACGTCACATGCCAAAGAAATTGTCTGTAGAGCTACCACAGCTTAGTAATGAGGTACTATGAAGGAGCAAGAACTGACGTTACTGCATGTTTGAGCTGTCTCTTTCTATTCCTGTATTTTAAAATGCTTGTAACTTAGTAATTTTTTTAACATTGAATTTTCGTTTTCACGACTGTTTATTTTAGTCATCTAGCCTATTATACCATCTACACTACAACAAGTAGGAACAATCATTTACATGCAGTGATTTTTGCCGCTATCGTATAAATTTTCGAAATTGTATCTTCAATGTACAGAGTTGGACTTGAGTTAGCACTAGGCATGGAAATTATTGCTACTTTAAAATCATTATCATTTCATTTGTGGGTGGGATAATATCAGCAATGATTTTTTAAAAAGGTTTAAACGTATTCTTGTCCCCCCTTTAACGCACATTTTTCAAATATGTCTCAATGATGGGATTTTTCCAAAATCTCTTAAGAAAGCTGTAGTTATTCCGATTTATAAAGCTGGTAGAAAAGAGCTCGTTACAAACTACAGACCTATCTCTTTATTACCATCACTCTCTAAAGTCTTGGAAAAAATAATTAAAAACAGATTAGTAACGTTTTTAGAAAATAATTCCCTCTTCTCCCCCTGGCAATTTGGTTTTAGATCTACGTTATCTACAGCAGACGCGGTACATCACTTAACTAACTACGTCACCGAGGAACTAGGAAAAGGTAAAAGAGTAACAGGGATTTTCCTCGATCTGGCCAAAGCTTTTGACACAATTTCTGTTCCGATCCTTCTTAACAAACTAGAAGCACTAGGAATTCGAGGCTTGCAGTTGAAACTTTTTGGTGACTATCTGCAGGATCGGTCGCAATGTGTCAAAATAGGTAATATCATCAGCACCGACATGAAAATTCCTCCTTTTGGGATTCCCCAAGGAAGCATCCTTGGACCTACACTTTTCTTAGTCTATATAAATGATCTCTGTAATTTAAATCTAGATCATGGGAAAATAATTTCATATGCTGATGACACTGCTTTAATTTTCTCCGCTGACTCCAGCACAGATGTACATATTTACGCGCAACGAGGCTTTAATGTTGTAAATAGCTGGCTTAAACGTAACCTACTAACGCTTAATGCTGATAAGACGAAATTTATGAGTTTTTGCATGCGGAAAATCCAGAGCCTTTCTAACAATAATCAATTATGTGCACACTCCTGTGATAACACCCTGCTTGACGTTTGCACTTGTCCATTTATTGATAAAACTGTTTCCATTAAATATCTTGGCATTATAATTGACGACACCCTTTCTTTAAAAAAACACATTTCCACTCTAGCTAACAGAGTACGTAAGTTAATATTTGTTTTCAAAAAGCTGCGCTATATTGCGGATAAAAAAATAATTATTCAAGTCTATCAAGCTTTGTGTCAATCTGTTATTCAATACTGCATTACGTCTTGGGGCGGCGCTCCAAAAACCACTATTTTACCTATCGAACGTGCCCAAAGAGCGGTCCTGAAAGTAGCCACGTCCAGACCGTTCCTTTTCCCTACACGCCTACTTTATGAATGTTGCAATGTTTTAACGGTCCGACAACTTTTCATAATGTACACTGTCCTAAAACAGCACACCACTCAGACGCATAATGCACTGCTTACTAACACTAAGAGGCGGAAAGATATTGTATGTACTTCACTCTCTGTGTCTAAGTTTGTTTTCACAAACCGGTTCTTCTTTTTCCTAGGTCCTTTTCTGTACAATAAACTTAATAAGGCATTATCTATCTATGACCTCAATTATTTTAGTACTAAATTAATACTGTATAAGCATTTACAAGGTCTGACTTATGATCAGACCGAATTACTGTTACACATTGATAAATAAGTAAATTAGTTATTTTATTTTTTTTTCCTTTTGGTAAATTCTAATATACTCTGCTTAAGTAATTGATACGTAAATTATGGTAAATATATTTTTAGATAATACTTTTGTTTGTTAAATAATTATTGTAAGCTTGTCTATAAATAGAGGTTTTAGTTTTAATGTAAAATATTGTTAATAATTTAATTTTTCACGTGTATATACTCGTATTGCTGAATGCTAGCACTTATGCCGCCTGTGACACAAGTTTATCCTAGTACAGGCACCGTGCTTTGTTAGACTTATGTATAGTTCCTAAGATTCATATTGTATAGTATTTTAGCATAATGTAATTTTTGAATAAATATTATTATTATTATTATTATTATTATTATTAGTATTTCGAGTAAAGCAGTGGGACACGACGGCATTGGGCGTGAATTAGTTACTCCTATTCTCCATATTATTGTGCCATACATCACCCATATCATAAACTGTTCAATAGCATCAAATAGTTTTCCCAATGCATGGAAAAATGCCTACATAATCCCCTTACCCAAAAAATCAGCGTCCTCTGATTTAAAAGATTATCGCCCTATCTCGATTCTACCCTTTCTATCGAAAGTGCTAGAACGAGTTATACACCACCAACTTACTAATTATCTTCAATCTTACAATCTTCTCTCCACGTTCCAATCTGGCTTTCGTTCTGCGCACAGTACCTGTACTGCTCTTGTAAAAATAACGGATGACATTAGGTCTTCTATTGATGATCGCAAATTAACACTCCTAACTTTGTTAGATTTTAGTAATGCGTTTAACTGTGTTGACCACGAAATTCTGCTTGCTATTATGCGCTCTTTCAATCTATCACAATCTGCTATCGATTGGTTTTCTTCTTATCTCAGTGGACGCCAGCAGCGTATACGAATCGATGACGTCTTCTCCGACTGGTGCAACGTCGATGCTGGTGTACCACAGGGAGGTGTCCTCTCTCCCCTTCTCTTCTCTATTTTTATCAACACTCTTGTTTCTAAACTACGTTTCTCCTCTTATCATCTCTATGCTGATGATGTTCAGCTTTATCTTGCCTTCAAACCTGAGGAAGTAACCACAGCCATCGATCAGCTCAATGAAGACCTCAATTCTGTGTACGCATGGACACAGAGTTTTGGCCTCCTTATCAACACGAGCAAAACTCAAGTAATGATAGCTGGCAGTAGTAAGCTCTTGTCTAAGTTAGACCTCTCAACAATTCCTCCAGCTGTCTACAATGGCACTACTCTCAATTACTGTAAAGAAGTAAAAAACCTTGGTCTTCATATATCTCACAATTTATCTTGGGACAACCACATTACAGAAATAAGTAAAAAAATATACGGTTCTCTGCATAGCCTGAAAAGGTTGAAAAACTTTTTACCGCTTCATGCAAGAGTTACCCTAGTTAATTCCCTATTGCTTCCCATCCTAGACTATGCCGACGTATGTTACCCTGATGCTACTGAAGCGCAACTTAATAAGTTAGAACGTCTTCTCAACTTATGTATTCGTTACATCTACGGTCTGCGTAAATACGACCACATCTCCCAGTTCCGCCGTCAATTAAAATGGCTAGATATCCGACATCGCAGGAACGCACACACCGTCTCTCTTCTATATATAACATACTTATGGACTCACGTGCTCCAACGTATCTCAAAGACCGCTTTACCGCCAGTTCGTCTTTTGGCCGTCCGCAACGCTCCTGTTATCACTTACAACTAGTGACTCCTCAACACAGAACGGCACTGTACTCCGATTCCTTCACTGTCTCTGCAATTCGCCTTTGGAATACCCTTCCTACCCACATTCGTCAGGCATCATCGATAGAGGTGTTTAAATCCAAAGTCTATAACTTCTACCTCGCTCTCCAAAATTAAATCGCGAAGAAAGCAATCCATCTAATTATAAGTACAATAGTATGTATGTATATAGGTATAACAATATGTATTATGTTTGTAGGTATAGTATTATTGTGTGTATTTAATTTTATGTATTTATTGTGTTATTTATACTTTCATCAGTTTAGAGAAATAGTTAAGTTGTTGTTTTTTCTTGTCTTATATTTCTTCAGTATTGCACCACCGCAATAAACAATTCCACAATACACCGGGGTTAACTGGAAGATAATGCTCTATAGCATTAAGTTCGCCTATGTACCTACTATTGTTGTTTGTGCAATAAAGAATTTTCTATCTATCTATCTATCTATTATTATTTTATAATATGATTTATTTTTGTCACTGATTTCACCTGCGATTTTTCACAGACTGATTTTTCATATGCCTAATGAATTTATAATCAATGGCTATTGGCGGTGCTTTATAAAATGGAACAGAGATGTGATTTAGGAGCAACCTAGCGATGTTGCGACCTGCTACAAATGATTACAAAGAAATCTAACGCTACTCTCTAGATCAAAGTTCACCGCTACGTCAAGTGTTTACAAAATTATACTCTTTAGGTCTCAGTTTGTTTAATGAAGCATAAACAAAACTATGTCTTTGGATATTCACCGCTGATGTGCTACTCTCGTACTTTGATATCCGAAGCCACGGTTCATTATGTGATTTCTAGCAGTGTGATAAAATGTAGCAGAGTGATTTATGAAAAATAAAATCATATGATTTTTCAACTGCTCCTTATGAAATGAGCCATGCCTAGTTAGCACAGACGGTAGACAAAATTGTCTTTCCCCGTTGTATGCAAAGACTTCTATGTATACACTAGACAGGACATCTCTAACTTGCACTGTCAACCATTGCAAATATGCCGGCCAGCATCTTCAATTTAATCTCGTAAATCGCTGTAGCGGATTCTAGTTTGTTACAAAGTTGATTTCTCACCCAATATCTGTTCCCGAGGTATCCATCCCTCCACATTGCTGAGGTCTGCCCAATGCGCCGCGATATCCATCATGATGTCCGGAGACCAGCGACCGATCAGCTGCAGGTGGAAACCTTCGTCCCAGAGGAAACCGCGGGGGAAGAATGACCTGGGGGCGAAGGGAAATGATGCTGAATGCTTTGCAAAGTGTGAGAGACAAACTATATGTGAAATTCAATATTTTTGTATTTTTTTTCTTAATGTCTGATAGCCAGCCGATCATCCTAACTCTAAAAAGTTTTTAATATGAAGAAGTAAAACCTCTATGTATAAAACTCGTAATACTATTTTGAAATTCTGAATGTATTTAAACTTTAAACAAACAATATGAAAAAAGAAAAAATAATGAATAACTTTCTTGAATGAAAAAATAATGAATAACGAAATTGGCTGGCCTGTTAGCTCAGTTGGTAGTAGCTCTGCCTTCTGAACTATAGGTTGTGGGTTCGATTCCTACCCAGGACAAACATTTGTGTGATGAACATCGATGTTTGTTCTGTGTCTGGGTGTTATATTGTATTCTATGTATGTATTTACAAACAAAAAGTATCTAAGTATTGTATCAGTTATCTGGTTCCCATAGTACAAGTTATGCTTAGTTTGGGACTAGATGGCGCTGTGTGAATTGTCAAATAAAAAAAAAAAAAAAAAAAACTAAACAAATAAAACAAAATATTTTTTTCAGGCTGCGATTATTTCTCATGTCTTTTATTCAATTTACGCACATGTCCCTCGTATTTTCTTGTACAATCTTTTACTCAATGTTTTCCCCCTCACTTCACCCACTCCCCAACTTTACCATAGTTTTCCCCAACTTCACCTAGTTTTCCCCAATTTCACCCTACCCCAAATCCACTTTATTCCTAATTATCCCCACCCTTTCACTTTCTACTTTTCCCCCTAACTTCACCTACTAACCCAACTTTACCAAAGTTTTCCCCCAACATTTTTTTTTGGTTAATGGGTCAGCGTTTGGCCACATCTCACCTGATGGTAAGTGCAGATGAAACCTAAGGTGGGACACGCTTACCCAGAAGATACCTATTCACTCTGCTCTTGAATACGCCTAGATTTGTATGTGGAAGGAAATACCGTTCCATTCCTTAGATGTACGGGTTATGAACGAATTTTCAAAACGATTTGTGTGAACATGGGGCACGTTAACGACATAAGGGTGGAAGGCTTCACCACATCTGTTTGGCAGTTGTTCTATGACGGAAAGGAGAGGATGGCATGAGATCATGGAGCTCCTGAGAACACTCTCCAAAATGCAAACGGTAAAAGACGGACAGACAAGCTACTTTTCTTCTGTGTTCCAGACTTTGCATCCTCTTTCCAAGCAGTGTCTCATCATTAACCATTCTTATAGCTCTCTTCTCTATAGAATCCAGAGCCGCCAGTCCTCACCTAGTTTTCCCCAATTTCACCCTCGCTCCCCTAACTTCACCTAGTTTTCTCACCTGCTAGGCACAGCGGTGTACAAAGGCGCTCTCCAATAAGGCACAGGTTCCTTTGTATATTCAGATTGAACTCTGCCTGCACCATAGAAGTATCCGATACCACCAATCATGTTCGACATGGCCGCTTTAGCTATAGACACATCTTCTGGTGAATAACTGGAAAGAAAAGGGCCATTATGGCAGATTTCTGTCGTGAATGGACAACATATCAAATTTTCTTATTAGTTTTAAAAGTTAGTATATTTTTATTTCGTGTTTAATGCGCTTGGCAACACTATTTTATGTATTTTTTTTTTATTGTGGCCAAATGAAAGTTTTAGCTAGAAGCCAGAAGGAAAAAAAATCAACACCGTTGTTTCGAAGTCTCTTTAGAGTTCCGTACCCAAAGGGTAAAACGGACCCTATTACTAAGGCTCTGCTGTCTGTCTGTCTATCTGTCCGTCACCAGGCTGTATCTCATGAACCGTGATAGTTAGACAGTTGAAATTTACACAGATGATGTATTTCTGTTGCCGCTATAACAAATACTAAAAAAAAGAATAAAATAAATATGTAAAGGGCTCCCATACAACAAACGTGATTTTTTTTGCTCGTGTTTATAGATAATGGTACGGAACCCTTCGTGCGCGAGTCCGACTCGCACTTGGCCGGTTTTTTTATTGCAGTCATTGATACAAAGTAGACTTCACACATCGATCATCATTTAGCCTCACTTTATTTTTTAACGATAGCTCGATAAATACTGTATATAAAAATCGAATATGAGCTTTACAAAAAAATATTCCCGAAATGATTTAATTTCAGTACCTTACAAAAAATAAATCTCCAATTTTGTTACTTTTGTATTATAGTTGGCAGCACTGGCTGACGCGTTTCAACTTCTACCACACAAACGTAACATCACACATATTCACTGCAAGCGAAACTAATCCTTACCCCTTGGCGCTAAGGTTGAAAGTGGCATGGAATATCTCATCGAAGGTGGCAGCAGCGTCTTCCACCGCGGTAGTATAAGCAGCCCCTTGCAAGGGTTGTTGCGGGGCGGTTGTATACGATATGTCTACCGAGAACGGTGGTTCCATTATTAATTGGATAGGGATGAAGTTTACTTCTCGATCCTGTAAACGAAAAGTAACATTTAATTTACTAATTGACGTTTAATTATGTATAATATAATAGGCTGGTTGCCTGCTACTGCTACCGTGCTTCGGAGGGCACGTTAAGCCATCGGTCCGGGCTGTTGTCGTAAGACAATAGTCGTTAAGCCAAGCCTTTGGGCGGCCTAAAAATTCTGACACCAGGGCTGAACACTTGCCTACACGAGAAGAAGAAGCCTGCTATGAAAAATTAACAAGTATTTAAATACTATTTTCCTAAAGTAGGTTAAAAATGAATCCAATAATGGAAACAATAAGCGAAATCGGTAAATAAATCACGGTACTTACTCCGTGATTTATTCACCGATTTCGCTTGTCCTGCTATTTTTTTCATTGCATAAATTTATAATATTTCTCAAAAAATAAACAGTTGTAAAACAATAATTAAATATCTCAAAAAAATGACAAAGCTACAAACATTTTAAAATATAGGAATAGAAAGAGACAGCTCAAACATGCAGTGACGTCACTCTTGCTCCTTCATAGTACCTCATTACTGAGCTGTGGTAGCTTTACATACAGTCTCTTTGGCATGTGACTTCACATGTGTTTGCATGGTAACTGTGGGGAATCTCCTGTTTTGCGGGAAAGGTACAGGCGAAAGTTTCTGGAGGGGCACCTCCAGAAACTTTAAAAGCTTATCACTCCTTGATCTATTTACCGATTTTACTTATTTTTTCAATTATTGCATTCATTTTTAACCTGTTTTATGAATATGATATTTACTTGTTAATTTTTAATAGCAGGACACTACCCTATTGTAGTTTGTCATTGTAGTTGAGGAGCTCCATTGTACATCTTCAAAGATCTTCAAAGATCTTCAAGTTTACATCGGACCACCCATGCAAGGTTCTACTAACAAACACATTCATCATCATCATCATCATCAACAGCCTGAAGACGTCCACTGCTGAACATAGGCCTCCCCCAGAGCGCGCCACCTTGAGCAGCCGGCCCCCCACTAGGTGGACCGACGATCGGGTGAAAGCCGCGGGGAACCGATGGATGCAGGAGGCATCCATCGACAACCACATGTGACATACACATGTTACAAACACATTAAATCATGTATATTGGTCCAGAAACTGAGAAACCGGTGCCAAATGTTAAACCTCCTCCTTATTCTAAGTTGGTTAAAAAAAAGATTTTGTCACTGAAACAAACGTTAGGTGAGTTTTGGCGGGAACGTGAAAAAGTTCACGTCGTTGCATTGTATTATTTCACAAAACTTATGCTTTTTCTAGTGTTAATGTTTAAAATTAGTGGCATTTTACGCATTAAGTGCTGAATTACGAGTATAAGTATTGGCAAGTGATATAATTAGTGAAACGTGGTTTTTCGTGTTGCTTCCAAAATTCCATAGAAGCCTCTGGTAAAGTTGCCACTACTTTACTAGGACATGACTTAGACTGGATTATGACTACCTGACTTAGACTGGACTATGACTACCCTGACTGACTGTGACTAAGACTTGACTTTACATGAAATATTTCATAATACGATGAAAAACTACAATACTTGACACTGGCTAAATACACTATGTGTGGAGCCAAAATATAAGAAAAAAAAAAAAAAAAAAAACAAACGTTAGAAACTCCTTTTTTTAAATAAGTTTTCAAGAGAAGATTACCTCACTGAGTGTATTGTCAGAACCGAGCACAGTAACTCGTCCAAATGTTGGGTGCTTCTCCACTTTTAGCAGAGATATTAGCTTCTCCTTCAGCAAATGGAGACTCGTTGTGTGGGCTTCGGATATCGACGTGTGATACACATGCCCTGAAATACGGGCAAATGAGCCTTTACGAACTGATCTCACAGTCTAGAAAACTTTTTTAGACTGGGGGATGTCTTAGGATGACGTGCGCAGTGCGCAGTGTCACGCGAAACTTTACTTTAGAGTTCCGAGTGACACTGCAATCTGTTATAGGCGGCCATGTCGCTTAACACCAGGCGAACGACAAGCTCGTTACGTCATTCGATTACATTTTAAAAAAAAAAACAAAAAAAAAGTAAGCATGGCACCCATATATGGTTGAAATTCCATCAACCCGCACTAAGCGTTTGTTGGGAAAACGGGAGGGGAAGGGAGGGGGGAAAAGATAAGGGAAAAAGATGAATGGATGAAGGTGGGGCAAGTGATAAGGCGTAAAACTAATTAACCCGTGCGAAGCCGGGGCGGGTCAGCTAGTAAGTAGTAAGTAGCTAGTTAACTAGTAGCAGTAAAAAAAAAAAAAAAAAAAAAAAAAAAGGTTGAAAACAATTCTTACCGTGCAACACGTCAAGCTGCACCTTAAAGTTGTTATGTACTGGTGTGTACCCATATATAGAGCCCCGTTCAGTCCAGATACGAGAATGTGGCGTGGCAGGCCCTAGGGCTTCATCGAGGGCCGCATACCATATTAATGTGAATGGTGACTTCAGTTTACCCTGGAAAGAAAGTTATTATGATTGTTCACTTGTTTATTTAAATCTTACCCCCGGTTTCCGATATATTTACTAAAGTTAAATTCATGTCAAATTAAAATACTAAACGCTCATTGGTTGCCCGTTAATCATCGGTTATCGTCAACCAATGAGTGTTCAGTATCATTAAGCTGACAAGTTTAACTTTAACAAACATACCAGAAACCGTGGGTTAATAATTTAATGATTATAAGTTAAATATTAGACAAACATGTTTTTTTCATGTGTGTACATTTCACATAGCAACATCTAGTCCCAAACTAAGCATAGCTTGTACTATGGGAACCAGATAACTGATACAATATGTAGATGTTTTGTTTGTAAATACATACACAGAACACAATATAACACCCAGATACGAATTTTTTTTTTAACAGACAAATTGCCTTTATTACTCAAGCTACTTACTACAATAATAAAAACTAAACTAAACTTAACTAAACTAGCTACACTACCTACTACAAAGAACACTTATGGACTGTATAATAGCCGCGATGGCCTATAGACAGTCCAAGTGCTCCAGCCCACTACCGGTAGGTAGCGTACCCGACATGCTGGCCGCATTGCCACGTTGAATTGCAATGCTGATGCGTTGGGCCAAATAAGTGCCAGCATTTTGGTCACGCGTCGCATCGACATCGACACGAAATAAACATTGATGTCCATCACATATTTTTTTGGTAGGTAGGTTTTTTTTTACTAATCGTAGTTGGCAGTACCATTGCCATCTGAACTGTAGGTTGTGGGTTTGATCCCCACATAGGAAAAAAATATGTGATGGACATCAACGTTTGTTCAGGTCAGTCAAATTCATTACTCTGCCAAAGTTATAAAGAAGTACGCAGAAAGTCATCATCACAGACTTCACCATCACGTGAACGTCGAGGCAATCCAGCTGCTCAATCACACGGATATACTTATTCTTATTCTTATTCCGAGAGGGGGTGATAAAGGCCTGCACTGACGTCCCGCTTGGGGTGTATTGTGCATTTCCCCCTGCCAGCTTAGCTACCCTAGCCAACCTAGCTCCTTGAAATATCGGAGCACAGCCTTGGGTCGCTGACATAACTGTTCCAGTGATGATGATGGTGGTGATAATGACAAAGCAGTCAATACGGATGAGCCCAAGCATGCCGATGATGATGAGCGATTCTTGTGATAGGCGGGTTCCGACATCTCAGCTCGTAGACTCGTTTTAATTCTTGCATCTTCCGTGGCTTCGCAGTGCAGCAGCACGTGCTCCACGGTTAACACACGGATATAGTTAGAAGATTGAAAAGAACAAAACCATTTGAGTTAGAGTAGTGTCATAGTGTATTAAATGTTAGTATAGTGTAGTGCAGTGCAAACAAGTGCTACCTAAAAAGAACACAAGAACAATGTGTCTTCGCCTTAATAGAGACAATAAGAAACGGACACATTCTTAGATAATTTGATTGTAGAAGTTTAGGTTAAATTAAAATTACTCATTAGTCAAATAGATGGCTAGATTGTAATATAAATAGTGTCTAACAAGGCATTCTAGGAATAGGAAAAAAAAAAAATTACTCTGCCAAACTACTATCCCAAGCCAAGTGTAAGTTGGTGTTATCAAGGTTTTTAACCTCTAGTTAAGTTAGGGAGCTATTTTAGACTTATCACTTAAGGTTTTTGATTTTGTAATATAAGGGCCTCTATGGACTTGCACACAAGTGTATTCTTAAATCCACATACCGCTTCTGTTGAAAAATTATTTCACCCATGAATGTTCATGCGGCATCACATCATAAACCTTTTGTTGCATTTCATATCCTGACTGGCCTGATAGCTCAGATGGTAGTAGCTCTGCCTTCTGGTTGTGGGTTCAATTCAGGACAAACATTTGTGTGACAAACATCGCTGTTTGTTCAGTGTCTGGGTGTTGTTTTGTATTCTATGTATGTATTTACAAACAAAAAGGTATCTCAGTATTCTATCAGTTATGTGGTTCTCATAGTACAAGCTATGGTTAGTTAGGGGCTAGATGGCGCTGTGTGAAATGTCCACACATATTTATTATTATCTGGTTCAATTTCTAAAGCTCAAGCTATCCATGCAGAACTCCATCATTTATAAACAAATTTGGACTAATTACTACTGTTAATTAGATACTGTTAGAATGCGCCTATGAAACATGAAAATTGATCAGTGGTTTCATTTTTTCTGGTCTGTTCCTTTGAACATGCATCATGCTAGAACTACTGAACGGATTTCGCTGCAGTTTGGTATGGTTATAGCTAATTTTTCAGAATAACATTTAGGATACTTATTGTTTCCTAAAACGGCCAAGTGCGGGTTGCACAAAGAAACAAGGATGTAATTTTTAAGCAAGATTTTTTTGTTTATATTTTTTTTTATTTACCTAATATCTTTTTTCTTTTTTTTTTCAATTTGTATCTACCTATCTATACTCATCCTGACCTCCCTTCTATTGCTGTCCCATCCATTCATCTTTTTCCCCTATCTTTTTCTCTTTCCCTTCTCTCTTCCCATGGACAGAGTTAGAATGTAAAACTAATGAAACCGTGTGAAGCCAGGACAGTCAACTAGTTATTAATAATTTAGTCAAATAGCCCATTCACCTACCGTAGAAGTAACATTAACTCTCACGGTCCAAAAGGACCCAGAAGTGCTGGGGGGACCTTTCACAAAACTGGTCTCAATCTTATGAGGTGGGTCCATTATGACTTGCTCCCCAAAATTGGCCCCATCATGCCGGACCCATCCATATTGTGGCAGATTATCACCTTGATCACACCAGTGCCTGTAGAAAAAGGAGCATTTGAAACTGTAGAAGGTTTTGGGCCATTACAATGTGCTTACACTGCACTGATGTTTAGCATAAGAATTGAGCAATCTCGATACTTGCAAAACATATTTAAAAAAGCTCAGCCTGGGCTCTTGCTGCTCATAATGATTACATTTACCTGATGCCTTTCTGGGCGACAGGCGCTAGTTCGTACCACATCATGCCAAAGACGGGTGAACGGGGCTCTCTACTCTTCATCCCCATGTAGACTCCTGGCCTATAAGAGCCCCAAAACCGATCTGACGACACAATGCTTGACTCTCGAACTATCTGCAATAAGAAATTACTTTGGATAGATACATGTAAAATCACAGAAATACCGCACATCGACTAAAACATTCTGGAGAAGACTCACTTTTTCATCGTCAAAAGGGGTGTTGACCCTCGTCTCCAGATAGCCCAGGACACTCACGTAAATTGCTACTGTTAAGCACAACACACCCACACCAGTTTTCCATGCTGAAAGTAACCGAAAAGTCTTGCTAGCGAACGTCGACGATTCGCTGCCCACAGAACTGCTGCTCGACTCGTTTCCATGACTGTTTTTAACCAATTTTCTGTGTCTAACCATCATTAATCCCCTTAGATATTACGATATTTATGAAGCTTGCTTGTAATTGACACTGTTTTATTCTAAATTCGGGTGTTCCGGTGCAAATTCGAGCGACTATTTCTTTGCTTGCTCCAAACACAGCAACACAACACCGCACGGCATACACCGCACACCGCAAAAAAGCAGTGCTGCCAACTCTGATTCGTTAAAGAGAGCTAAAGTGTCCCAAAAAAGAGCTAAAAAAGAGCTAAGACTATCAAAAAAAAAAGGAGCTAAACCAAGAAAATACCGATTTTTGTCACTATGAAAACAGTTCTGTAGCTTTGACGTGCTTTTTGCACTTAATGATTCAATAAATCAGCCCTCTCGGGTTTTAACTCGCAGCGATAATAACTACAGTATATGTATGCTTTGAGCTTTTCATTAGTTACCACTTTCAAACAATCTTACAAAGGCGCCTATGAAGGCCATTTATTACGGAACTTTTTACTAAAGCGCTGTATTTTGATTAATATATACAACACCACATCTCAGATAATATTCAAAAGTTGATAAAAATTAAATTATAAACAAACGAACAAATGAGATCAAAATGTTGGAGTTCGGCTCAAAATGTACAGTTTTAGGAAAAATTCCTTTAATATGAGTTGCCAATGTCCAAATTAAGACAACGTCAAAGATAGTGACACTTTCTTTGCCACAACACTTTCGTTTGTGTATATACCAAAAGAACACCGAGTAGTGGATGCACAGAGTACCTTTTTATATGTGGATGGTTATGGCGATGTCAGCGATAAATTCCACATTCTATATTTTCCGATTTCTTAGTAATACACAATCATATTAGTCCAATTATACTTAATTTTCTGCATTCTTTATTTTCCTAATTCGAACAAATTCTTAATTTTCCGGACAAGTACAGATTCATACACAAAGCGAAAAACAATAATACAGATAAGTTAATAGAACATACATTCACGAGAAAAATATATTTATGTATCTAATGAAAGAAGCCAAATATCCCAAAAAAAAGGAGCTAAGGAGCTAAATACTATTTTTTAGAGCTACCGATGTGAAAAAAGAACTGAATTTAGATCTAAAAGAGCTGATTTGGCAACACTGCAAAAAAGTACTGAAAATTGACTCTCGGTTTGGCGGGAACTGGAGACGCGCGTTTTTCGAAACAAAAAACAAATTTTAATTAATTTTTGAAAAGATTACGAGTGTTATTGGCAGGATGGAGTCGGAAAGTGATGGAGATGATACTGGATTCACTACTGTTACCAAGAAAGTGGTTAAGAAAAGAAAAATCCAAAGTGAGAGCGGGGACAAGAGCGACGCGTCGGCCTCTGCTGGTAGCTGTGGCAGCGATTCTGGAAATTCAGCTAAGTTTAAGCCATTTTTCAAGCCGAACTATAAAAGACTATACCCAGACAAATCAAACCACTCTGAATTTTCAGTGTTCCTTGAGAGCACCGCTGATGATAAATTAGGAAACAAAGACCCCATGTCCATACAAAAAATATTAGGACACTACATAAAAGGGCAGTACGAAATGAGCCGGGTCAATGCTCAGAAACTTAAAGTTACATTCAAACAATCTACGGATGCGAATGACTTCTTATGCAATGAACCCTCCCTAAGCCGTCACAACATAAGAGTATACATACCATCATCCTTTGTGGAAAAAATAGGAGTCATACAACATGTATCAACTGAATTAAGCAATGAAGATCTATACCGGAAACTCTCAGGCGAATTTGAAATTGTAGCTGTGCGTAGATTTTGCAAGAAAGTTGATAATACAATGGAACCCTTAAAGACTGTTTCAGTGACGTTTGTCACTGGGGTTTTACCCCAGCATGTATATATGGATCACTGGAGAATACCAGTAAATCCATATATACCCCCTGTCATGCAATGCTATAAATGTATGAAATTTAACCACTCTGCAAAAGTGTGTAAAAACTCACAGGTATGCTCAGTATGTGCGGGTGAACACTCCTACAAGGACTGCAACAAAAATACATCAGAAGATATTAAGTGCAGTAATTGTGGTGGTGCGCATCTAGCCATTTCTAGGACATGCCCGGTAAAGATGGAAAGAATAAATAAACAAAAACAGACAATTACATATTCGAATGTGGCAAAAAATGACTATACAAAGAATTTCCCAGAATTACAAAAACCATCTCAAAAGCAGCCTGGGGCTGTAAGCCCAAGGACAAATCAGTTGCCTCAAACCTCCGACCAAATATTAAAAAATAAAAAACAACTTCAACAACAGACCAACAGTAACATAGTTATTGATGATAATATTATTAACGCAATTGTGAAAACGTTAGTTGTTTTGGGAAACATGACTGAAGATGTTCCCAAAAACACAGCAACAATAAAAGAAATTCTTCTAAAAAACTTAAAAGTGTCAACATAGAACAACATTTTATCAGAATAGTTCAGCATAATATTCAAAGCCTAAATAATAAAAAACCCTTATTACATTTATTTTTGTTAGAGAAAAATATAGATATCTACCTTATTAATGAAACTTGGCTAAAATCATCTAGTAATCCAATAAAATTTCAAGGATATAATTTTATAAATAAAAATGCAAAAAATGAGCATGGTGGTGTAGGTATTTTAATAAAAAATAAATATAAGTATAAGATTCTTGACTGTTCATTTTATGAAAACATACAGGTGCTTGCAGTGTCTGTCGAAACTACAGCTGGCCCTCTTTCAGTAGCTTGTGTTTATTGTCCACCTAAAAGCAGTAGAATACGTCTTAACAAATTAAAAAATATTTTAAACAATTTACCTAAGCCATGTCTGGTTTCGGGTGATTTTAATGCACATCACATAGCTTTTGGTTGTGATACAACCAAATCAAGGGGTAATGAGCTATATGAAATTTTTGATGAGTTGGATTTATGCATATTGAATACAGGAAGTCCCACTACAATACAGAATCCAAACAGGAGTGCATCAGCCATAGATGTATCATGTGCCAGTCCAACTATAGCCCCACTGTGTGAGTGGTATGTTGGTGAGGACTCATTAGGTAGTGATCACTATCCTACCTTCATTGACATAAGTGTTTCACCATTAATGTACAATTGTAACAATAACATTAAAAAATATTTATATAAAAAAGCAGATTGGTCTAAATATTATTTAAAATCTAAAGAACTTTTTGAAACATTTGTAACAAAATCAAATCCTTTAGAGTCATACAATACCTTCTGTGAAGTTTTATGTAATTTAAAATCTGAATGTATTCCACTCTTCACAGGAAATAGTTGCAATCATCTGATCAGGCCACCAGCTCCTTGGTGGAATGATGAATGTGTAGAGGCTGTAAAAAGGGCAAAAGAAGCTCTTGTAAAATATAGAATAGAATATACAATAGAATCTTACATAGAATATAAAAAATTAAATGCTGCCAAAAAACTCTGTTTAAGAATTACAAGGAAAAGTAGTTGGGAAATTCTTTGTGAATCATTCAATAGATATACTCCTATTTCAAAAATTTGGAATTATATAAGGAAGTTTAAACGTATTCCCATTAAACCGCCTGTTATGAATGATGAATTTATTCCTGGGTTTTTAAAAAAACTATCACAGTCATCTATGTCTCAAAATACAGACTTGAAAAGTATTTTTGAATTAAATAATAATACTGAAGTTGCTACCTTTATATTGAAACCATTTGAATGGAATGAGTTTAACTTTTCACTTGATTCAAGAAAAGACACTACTCCAGGATTAGATGATTTTCCTTATATAATTTTAAAAAAATTACATCAATCAGCAAAAGAGATATTGTTATTAATCCTTAATGAGCTATGGTCAAAACAAATTATACCAGAGTCATGGAAAACTCAATGTGTGATTCCAATTTTAAAACCTGATAAACCAACAGATAATTGTAACTCATACAGACCAATTTCGTTAACCTCATGCATTGGAAAATTATTGGAACAGATGATCAAGGTCCGATTAGATTATTACATTGAACAGAAATGTATCTTACCTCGATTTCAGTTTGGATTCCGTAAAGGTAAAAGTGCTGCGGAGAGTTTTGTGTCACTCATTTCTGATTTGAAAAAATGTCAGTTGTCCCGAAGTTCTGCTGCATGTGTCTTCCTTGATGTTCAAGGAGCATATGATAATGTTGATATCCAGCAACTTGCTCTTATACTGTCCGAGTTGGAATTACCTGGAAAATTGATAAAATGGATATTTAATTTTCTTTATAAACGTACATTATTTGTTAGATATAATAACATACTACATGGACCAGAAATGGTTAGTAAAGGCTTGATGCAGGGTTCATCTCTCTCACCAATCCTGTACAATTTATATACTTCACAGATATTAAAGTATGTAAATTCAGATGTAAAAATATTACAATTTGCTGATGATACTTTACTGTACTACAATAACAGAAATGTTAATCTGATAAACCAAAAGTTGAATAATGCTCTTAAGCAAATGTATAATTATTATTTTAATGTCCTAAAGCTAAATATTAATAGTGAAAAGAGTTCTTGCTTGGTAATTGGTAATGGTGAATTGGAAATTCAAGTATCATATAATAATGAAAATATACCTAAAGTAAAAGAGAAAAAATTTTTAGGAGTATTACTGGATAAAAAATTAAATTTTAATAGTCACATTAATTACATTAGTAAAAATGCTTTAAAAGGTTTAAATATTTTGAGATCTATAACAGGTACCTTTTGGGGATCAGATCCGAAAATAGTAAGTTTACTATACAAAAGTATTGTCAGAAGTCATTTTGACTACAGCTGTTTGGCTTATATTAATGCAAATCCTAATACTCTTAAGAAATTAGATGGAATTCAAAATAGGGCTTTGCGAATAATATCTGGAGCAATGCGTACTACCCCAATCAATTCAATGGAAGTGGAAACATGTACAGAACCATTAGTAATAAGAAGGTTAGGAACAGCTATTAAACATTGTATTAAAGCTTTAACTACAGATAATTCAATTGTGTCAAATAGTCTAAACTTACCAATTGAATTAGACAATGCTTTGCCCAATTTTGAAATTACTCCATCAGAAGTTTCTTCAAGAAGACTGCCTGAAATGTGTACTATTATGGCTCAATCCAAAATTATATGTAAAAATATGTTCCAGAGTGAAAGTTGGCCAGTGTATATGTATACATTTGATTCACTCTTATTGAATAATATTCAATTAGATACTAGAAAAATAGAAACTGTTTATGATTTTCGGGAACATATGGCTGATATTCAAGCATACAGGATATATACTGATGGATCTAAGTCTAGCAATGGGGTTCATGCAGCTATGCATGATCCACAAAAGAGTACTTCAAGGTGTTTCAAAGTACATGATAAGTGTAGCATCTTTACAGCTGAAGCATATGCTATTTATTTATCTCTTATCTATATACAAAATGTATCAAATTATAATCAGTTTATCATTGTATCAGACTCTTTAAGTGTTCTGACTGCTTTACAAAATACCAACTTGTCTTACAAACAAAATTATTTAGTACTGAAAATAAAAGATTTGTTAAATAGGCTTAAGAATTGTAATTTAAATGTACAATTTAAATGGGTTCCATCTCATCAGGGAATTACTGGGAATGAAAAAGCAGATCAAGCAGCATGTGGGAAGTGGGATGAAGACCATTCAGAAACCATGCAGATACCTTTCACAGACATGTTCAATGTTATAACAGATATTAAAAGAGAAATTTGGAAGAAATATTGGTTACACATAAACCAAAGTAAGGGTAATTGGTATGCCAATATCCAGAAAGACTTAAAAGCCACACCATGGTACAATAGTCCAATACATCAGGATGATTATGGGAGGAGGTTCACATCTGTAATAAACAGAATGAGGTTTGGCCATTGTTTAACACCAGCACACTTACATAAGTTTAAAATCACAAACAGTATGTCCTGCTCTCACTGTGATGGAGAGAACGCCAACCTGGAACACATTATCCAGGAATGTCCTGCATTCAATATTCAGAGATTAATTATGATTTCTGATATACTTGAAGTTGAGAAAGAAGTGCCCCGCCGGCTTCAAGATTTATTAGCTAATCCTAAATTATTCAGAGCAATCTATAAATATGTACTGAATACAGTAGAAAAATTATGAATTGTGTTGAAAGTGTTCATGTGTTGTGATTTGTGACATTTTGTGAAAAACAAAAAACGTGAAAACGTGTTACGTGAAATATGAAGTTAAAATTGGTGTGAGAGTTAAAACAAGACAATAGCAATGATATTAACTTAAAATTGACATGGCCAAAAGGACCAGTATCCAGGCCATTAAAAAAAAAAAAAAAAAAAAAAGTACTGAAAATTCGTTGTCGAAAATAAAATAAATAATTCTCAAGGGAAGGGAACAGTGCTACCAGGTGGTCATGTGAATTTCCCCCAACTTCCCTTACTTTTCATTATTTTCCATGGCAATTTAAGAAGTGGACCAAACCGACAGAAGGGATATCAATCAACATCAACAACAGTATTGACTTTTGATAATATTTCTAGTATCGTGCAGAGACCAGGGAAAGAATGATTTTAATTATTTATGTATTAATACTAATAAATTAATTTTGACTACTTTTAGTCTAAAATCACCTCTAATAACCTATTAGTAACATTAAGCATTAGACATTGAAAAATAAACCAAATGTTAAAATCATCATAATAACGATTTTGTTTTATTAGTCTTAAACATAAAATAATATTAGTGGAGTCTCGGTGAAAGAAAATGATCAATGTCCTAAACCGACATTCCAGGGTGCCGTGGTTTCAAATTCAAACTTTTTTTTTTGAACGGGCTAATGCTGTTGGTCTCTACCGACCTTTACAGCGTCACCGGGCGGGAGGGCAGGCGCTTAAGGTGCCCAACCGTCAAAAGTGGGAGGCAACTAGCACAAGGGCACCCCTGGGGTGCAAGCCTCGGCTTGGGCCGTTGCCGGGATAAGAGGATCGAGAAGGCTACGTCCACTGGAAGAGTGGACCCTATGGAAAGTCGCGACCATTCTAGCTAACCTACGGGGGGTACGTCGACCTCGCCGGCGGGGTCGGTGTCTGATTGTGTTACGCTGGTATCCTATACCGGTGCCGAAAGCGGTACCTGAGCCAGAAGGGCTAGACTAATCCGGTGATCCTAGCGCAGCCGACACAACGGCTGCTATAGGATCATCCGGATCGCTCAAGACGTGTCTTGGGCGGCGACGATGGGGTGGCGGGTCTGTCATGTCTGTAGAGTAACTTGATGCTTGGACTACGAGAGGGTTGGGGTGATGGGGTGCCGCGTCAAAACAGCGGCGGGATGCATCCTTCATAAACTGACGGATGGATGGGAGTTCGTGATCGCAATGGAGGTCGGAGTTACGCTGGTACCAGCGAGCTCCGACCACCTTGCGGATAAAGCGGTTCTGTATAACCTGAAGTCGATATAGGTGGACTGAGGATGTATGAGCAAACGCGACAGATGCGTAGGTCATAATCGGGCGAACGCAAGTTTTGAAAAGTGTCACCTTATTTCTAAGGGACATTTTACTACCCTTGCAGAGGAGAGGGTGGAGGCGGCCTAAGACGAAAGCCGCCCTATCGCGCACTCGCTTAATATGGTCTCTGAAGTTGAGCTTGATGTCAAGGGTAACCCCCAGGTATTTGGCAGACGGAACCCAAGGGATGGGCTTGTCGAACAAGGACAGCGGTCGCAATGGCGGACCTGCACAGAAAAGTACATCGCTGCACTTTTATCTGGGTTAACCGTGATCCGCCATTTCCTGAACCCCGCACCGATCTCGGTGAGGGCTCGTTGGAGACGACCACGCATATGGACTCTCTGCCATCCGGAGCAGTAGATGGCGGTATCATCCACAAACAGTGCAAGCTGCACACTGGGATGAAATGACCGCGGAATGTCGCTGGTGTACAACGAGAATAGCAAGGGGGAGAGCGCGGAGCCCTGGGGTACTCCGGCTCTGATAGGATGGGGAGAGGATCGCTCCCCCTCAACGTGCAACGCGGTAGCGAAGGCTTCGATCCCTAAGGAAGTCTTGTATGATGTGCACAAGACGGTCCGGCACGCCGATGTGGTACAGCTTGAATATCAAGCCGTCGTGCCAGACTTTATCGAAGGCTTTCACTACGTCTAAAAAGACTGCGAGAGTGCCTTTGGGTTTTGGCTTCGAGTTGAAGCCATCAAGGATGTGCTCCGTGATGCGGTGCACTTGTTGGACGCATGAGTGTCTGGCTCTAAAGCCGAACTGCTCGTCGGGAAGGAGTTTATGTTCGTGAACATGGGACCAGAGACGCTTCCGAATGAGACGCTCGTAGATCTTCCCCAGAGTACTGAGGAGGCTAATAGGCCGGTAGCTAGAGGGCTCGGTAGCCTTCTTGCCTGGCTTGTGGATGCCGATGACGTTGGCGGACTTCCACGCAACGGGAAAAGAGCAATTACTCATGGCCGCATTGAAGATGCTGACTAGGAGATAGATCAAGGGGACCGAAAAGTGCTTGACCACTTTGTTACTGATACCATCAGCGCCGGGGGCTTTACGGGTAATGAGATCCTTGATGACAGACTCAACCTCAGCGGCCCTAATAAGCTCGAGACCCCTCTCGAGCTTAGTAGGGGGGTCGGAGGGCGTCAGGGAGCTACGACGTTCAACTTCACTGACCACCGTATGGAGGTGGACAGGGTCAACGTGATCGGGGGAAAGGTTACACTGGGCCTCGAGGCTCTCAGCTAAACACTAAGCTTTTTTCTCGTCATCGAACGCAGGGACTTGGTTCAGCCTATCAAGAGGGGGCATCGTTCTAAGTGTGTCACTTTTCAAGGCTCGAGCCAGCCGCCAGTATGCCTGGTGGGTTGGCTTGAGCCCCGAAAGTAGGTCTGTCCAGTTCTGAGCGCGAAGATCACCTATGCGTTTCTTAACAGCACTCTGTAAGAAATTCAATGTGGATTTGTTATCTTGGGTTGGGGCCGCGTCGTACACCCTAGTGGTGGTGTTCTTTTCTGTCATCAGTCTCCTCACATCATCGGGCAGATCCCAGCGGTGGTCCACCTCTGGTACCTGCTTCGAGGACTCACCGACTACGGTGGTGAGGTGAAAATTCAAACTTCTGTGGCACCCCCAGGCATGGGCATAGCGAGGCAGGGCCAGGGCCTAGGGCCTAGAACCTAGAACGTTGGTCGCTGGTCGGCTAAAGTGCGCACGAACCATGGGCGTAGCGAGGTATGGGCAGCAACATGTTGGTAAGCACTCAGTCTCCCAAACTGAAGAGTAAATAATGCGAGCGTGAGTCTAAGCAAAAGCACGTCAATCTCATCAACCTTTTCTCCGACAAACATGAAACAAACAGTTTGTTATCTGCAGTCTTTTCTTTATCACTAGAACTGCTGAAATATTACGTGTTTATCAAGATTTATTTATAAACGTGCACCAAATTTTGGCGCTTGCTGCGCTCGCGCATTGTTATTGACGGTGCTTGTCGTCATGATTGAATTCATTATAATCTATTTAAGTATTATGAGTTGAGTTGTTTGAGTATTTATGAACTACTGATTTTTTGCACTGCACTGGATTCGCATAATTATGTTTTCATGTCAGTCAATTCATTAAGATTGAAACCTATTATTTTGAAATTAGCTGGAGTTTGGTGTGTTTTATTTATATTTTCATATGGGTGTGCAAACATTTTACGCTCGCTTCGCTCGCGCTTGTCTACTGTAACATTCGCTGTAATCGAGTTCCTGCATTTTTGGTTTTGCATGCGCTTTCATGCCAGTCGTTAAGATTGGGAATGGTATAAATAATAGTTGGAAATGGATGTGTTGTTTACGAACATTACATAAAAATTTGAAAATTGTGGCGCTCGCTTCGCTCTCGCTTTATTCTCTGCTGTAGTGCTGTACCTTTCGTTACCATCGGATTTCTACATTTAATTATTAATCACGGATTTTTTTGGGCTGACTGTGGCTTCGCATGCCTTTTCATCTCAGATATTAATATCCCCATAGCCAAAATACTCCCAAATTTACAGGAAATCCCCGCTTTATCTGGCATCACTGAGCAACTTGGACGTGACTGACGTGTGCGAGTGTGACTGACTGATGTCTGACAGCTAACAGCTGACAGTAGTTACAGTGGCAAATTGGCAATCAGCACGCAGCGTAGCAACCACAGATTAAAGAAAAAACAACTCAACTGTTTTAATATTTCCATTCCTGTAACATCCTTATTATGCTTATAATTTAATAGAGATCATCTTTACCCAGCCACTGCCAAGTAACCCCCAAATTCGATTATTTTTTTTCTCTAATTGCACACATTTGTTCAGTAGTGGACGTCTTCAGGCTGATGACGACACCAAAGTACCTACACTTGATGCCTCCAAACAATAGAATATGTATAATGTACCTATAACTCAGATATGTAGGTACCTACACTCGAAAAAAAATGTAAACTAAGGCACTAATTTTTTCAAGGCTTTAAGGGAAGGGGAAATGGGCCTTGCATTTTCTTAACGCCCCCGCCGTGGTGCTGTCTAGTGTCAGTGTAGCTATTTTTTTCATAATAGGGGTATGTTCCCAGCTGTCACACATGGATTGCCCTCGGGTAGCAATTGGGAATAAAGTTGCCACCGGGTGGCGACTGGGAGGCGGTTGCCCCCACTTCAAATCGCCGTACATTGCTGCGTGGATCGTCAACCTCCCCTCATTGCTGCATTGCTGTCTGTCTTACCTTACGGCCGCGGTGACAACTGGGAATTTAATTCTCCATTGCCACCTGGGGACAATCCATGTGGGGGCAACTGGGAATATACCGTAATAGGGTCCAGCGTGCTTCGCCCGCGCCTCCGCTACTCAGAATAATGCTGGCCTTCAACGATATGCATATAGAGTAAATAGGTACCTACCTATTAGGTTCCTTCTAGGTTCTATGTTTCCGTGCTACATTATAATGTTAACTTATTACATGGTTATTACCTTTTTTATTCTCGTTTCATCATTCTGCCATCACAGCATTTCTCACATCACTATTCATAGTCCACATAATTTGCTAGAAGAGGTATGTAATATGTTGTGGATTTTCACTGAAAATTTATCTGTCTTGATTTGCAGTTGTTTGACCATTGTTCCATGATTTGAATTTTGTTTTTCTTTTGACCTTTTTATATATATCTTATGTTTTTATAAAAAAAAACACGTAACTTTTTCTGTAACTTTCTTTCTTTCCTTCTGCTCTTAGGATCCTTCCAATTTAGGAATAGTTTAGGTAGGGGAGGCCCTCGCTGAAGTTTACCACTTCGTGGCGGCGAGGAGGTCCCGTGGAGAGCCCCCAGCATGGGAGGATGTTAGGGCACTGCGGATGCAGGCGCGGGCCGCCCTGTTGTGGCGGTGGACGGAGGACGTGGCTCTCCGGTGCCTGGGCAGAGGACGGTGGAGGCCATCCACCCGGTCCTCCGGGAGTGGGTGCGGCGGCCATTTGGGTCGTTGACCTTTCGTTTGGTGCAGGTGCTTTCCGGGCACTGATGCTTTGGAAAGTACCTGCACCAAATCGCAACACGGGAGGCGACTCTGGCCTGCCACGAATATGGCGCGCCGGAGGATACGGCGCCCCACACGCTGTGGAGGTGTGCGCTGCTTGGGATTCTGAGCGGCGCACACTTTCAGCGGTCGTTGGCCGAGACCTCTCGTTGCCATGCCCGGCAGCGAGAGAGCGTGACAGGCAACGATCTCTACTTTTTTTTTTTGCGAGGCGGTGATGACGCAGAAGGAGGCTGCGGAGCGGGTTAGAGGGGATGATGCCAACTCTGACCTAACAGCTCTTCCCTCTAGATAAAACGAGTCGACTAAATGATTATGTGGGAGGCCTAATATAGGTATCATATATGTATGGACTAGATCATTTTTAACCCAGACTGTGCTGTGACTAAGACTTGACTTTACGTGAAATATTCTCTAACATTACAATACTTGACACTGGCTAAATAATATGTGTAGGTAGAGCAAAAAAAAAAAACATAAATAAATTAAATAAAAATATAGTGTGTTGTAGGGTTGTAGACATTTCCCACAGCGCCATCTAGTCTAGTCTCAAACTAAGCAAAGCTTGTACTATGGAAACTAGAATAATAATTAGAATATTACATTTCAACTTCCTTGACTATTCTATTTGTTTTCGTTTATAAATACATGCGTATAACAATATATCGCCTCTCTAGTTTATCTGTATTTCAGTCCATTCAAATTTTTTGTTTGTTAGGTACTTAGGTACTTGTGTAGTATCTTTTGTGCATAGTTATTTTGGTGTGCAATAAAGTATTATTCTATTCTATTCTATTCTATACGTAACACAGACACAAAACAACACACACAATGTTTGTCCTTGGGAATCGAACCCACAACCTAAGTTTCAGAAGGCAGGCTACTACCAACTTAGCTATCAGGCCAGTGAATGCAATAGGTTTATCAATAGACGTCAGGGTGATGATGAAAATGATTAAAACGTAAAAAGTATACGCTATAATCATCATCATCATCAACATCATCAACAGCCTGAAGACGTCCACTGCTGAACATAGGCCTCCCCCACAGAGTGCTACAGTGAGCGGCTGCTTGCCTCCTGCATACATCGGCTCCCCGCGGCTTTCATCAGATTGTCGGCGTCAGTCCACCGAGTGGGGAGCCAGCCCATGCAACGTCTTCCGGTTCGTGGTCGCCACTCGAGGACCTTTCTTCCCCATCGGTTATCAGTTCTACGAGCGATGTGGCCTGCCCATTGCCATGCTTAATTTCATACTTGGGTAATATTATGAAACTAGGTGGTAGGACTTTTCGGCAAAGTTCGTCTAGGAAGGTACCACCGCTTTGCCAGTTATTCTGCCGCCAAGCAGTAGTGTGCAAGCACTATAGTGCTTACTGTGTTCCGGTTTGAAGAGCATTGTAGTTAGTGAAATTACTGGGCATATGAGACATTATGATCAGTCTAGAAATCTTTTTTAGACTATGTGATGTCTCAGAATGACGTGCGCAGTGCGCAGCGTCACGCGAAACTTTGAAGATCAGACAGGGCACTCCAATAGAGCGAACAGACCTGGGGCCGTACCGTGAGCTCTTAGCGCGATTCAAAACTGAGCCTATATTGGATCGCTTTGTTTTTTTTTGTATGGGGATTTTGACAAGCGATCCAGTGTAGGCTCGGTTTTGAATCGCGCTAAGAGTTCACGGTACGCCCCCTGTACGGAGTTCCGAATGACATTACAATCGGTTATGGGCGGGCGGCCGTGATGCTTAACATCAGGCGAACGACTGGCTCATCACGTTATTCATTTACATAAAAAAAATCAAAGGTATACCTGTATATTTCCAGTTATTTTGATTTAAATACCAAAACTCTGAACCGATTTTGATGAAATTTAATTTCGATTTTCTTAACGTCATTTCAAATAACACAAGAATTTCCTCAATTCGGCTTTAATTTTAAATGATGGAGCTATACGTCGTAACAAACATCAATAACTGGCCAAGAGAGAGTCGGACTCGCGCACGAAGGGTTCCGTACCATTATCTTTAAAAACGAGCAAAAAAAATCACGTTTGTTGTATAGGAGCCCCCTTAAATATTTATTTATTCTGTTTTTTTAGTATTTGTTGTTATAGCGGCAACAGAAATACATCATCTGTGAAAATTTCAACTGTCTAACTATCACGGTTCGTGAGATACAGCCTGGTGATAGACGGATGGACAGACAGTCAGCGGAACCTTAGTAATAGGGTCCGTTTTACCCTTTGGGTACGGTCCCATAAAGAAAAAACTACATTTGAATTCTGAACCTAACTTTCTTGAAGTCGGTTGAAAAAAAACACCACAAGTTGACATCGCTACAATAATAATAACACCCAATAATCACATACATAGATCCTGGACCTTAACTAGGATCCCCTGTATCTAGGGACCCAGGAACTGCGAGGACCATGCTCCCACAACACCCACACACAGAATAACGTAGGTATTTGCTATTTTCGTTGTCACTAATACTTGTCCTGTCGCGGGAATCGAACCCACTGCCTCCGGGTAATGAGCCGACCTGCTCAACCACCACACCACAAAGGTAGTCATATCCCTTAGAATGAACACATTAATACAGCTTTACAATAAAATTACAACCTATAAGCACAAAATGGTACTTATAAGTACCTAACAGATTGTAAGTACATTGATCAGAAATACAGCTTAGAAAGCGCTTTACAGCAGCATTAATTTTGATTTCCGAGTGACACTGCAATCTGTAATAGGCGGCCGTGACGCTTAACACCAGGCGATCGACTAGCTCGTCACGTCATACGTTTACATTAAAAAATAAAATTATAATTATGGCTAATATTTTGATAATGACTATTGTAAATAGTTTTAGATTTAGTTAAATATTTATTAATGTCCTCCTCTCCTCTAACATAATATTGTTGTGCCCAACAGGGTCCATAAAATAAACATTTAAAAAAACTACTCAGAAAAAACAATTAAAAAAAAACAAACGTACTTTACTTACCTACAATAATCTCCTGCATCAAAAGAAAATTATTACAATACAATAAAAAAAAGGTTGATTATTTATTCACTATCCTATGACTATGACGTAACTTCCGTTCAAAATCATTTAGCTCGACCGATGCCTTGCGAACAAGCATAGGTGAAAAAAATCATTTTCTAGAATAGGTATATTTCGATGTTGTTAGTCTATTTATTAACTCGATATACAGCAATGCGATTAATAAACTAGATGGCCGCCTAGCAGCAATATGAGCAATATGATTTCAATCGCTTCAAGCGCACGAAGCGCGTTTTTATTCAGAAAACCGGTTGCCACCTGTCCGTTTGCTCCGTCGATGGCAGAGCGCTCGCTTCGGCAGCGTCGGTAAAGCAGCCATCCCCCCGCAACGCCGCACACTCACCCCTCTTCGTCTCGCCCCGAGCCAACCCAGTGCGATCGAGCGACGCAAGCAGCGCGTACCTGCTCACAACCTAAACAATGCGACACGCTCCGCGGTTGTTATGAGACGAACGCTTATATTTTCCTCAAATTATCAGTGAAATAATGTAATGAACGTACTAAAGTGATACCTAAACACGCCGCTGTGCGTTAAAGCCCGTGCACGCCTTGTTTTGTAACCGCCGGCCGGCAGACGCTGCACGCGACAACGCTTCTAAAAAAAAAACTAAAATCTCGATGTCAGTGAGCGCGAGGATCCTGGTGTCCGTGTAGTGTAGTTTAAAATAGTTAAATGGATAAACGCCGTGCAATGTTCGTATGAGGAAGAAAAGCAACCGGAACATCGTAAGTGTGGAGAGTGTGTTATTTCTGTTGTCAGAACAGAAATGCGGGGTAACTCGCCCCCGTGCCCGGAGGTTTTAAACGAGTGGGGCGGCTGATCGCTACGGAGGTACGGAGGTCTATCCCTCGTATTCTCACTGTTTTTTTACACCCATCCCGAGCAGGTCTTTTTCGTAACCCCTTTTTTATGCGGCGCATTTTTTTGGAGGGATTTGTTTACGAATCGATACGCCTTGTAGGTTATGATTGCCTGGTACCCGCGTACGAGTCTCTTGCATTTCTGATAATAAACTGGTTTTGGATCTTTTTGAGCTATAAATAATCACTGATTCACACCGAGTTTTTCTTGTAGAGTCGAAACTAAGCATTTTTAATTTAGCCAAGCGTTGATTGTAGTTATAAAATGTAATTATAGACTATATAGCTATTACAAATAGACGAAAAATCAATAATTTGCTTGGCAAGTCAAAAAAACTAGTACGCCGAGCAGACTGTTTAGGTAACCTCAAAACTTGTTTTGTTAAGTACCTACTTCTGGGTAATGATGAAACAATTATTCGCCACACAGTAACCAGCAAATAATAATGCTATTCATGTCTAATTAGACAGAGAATAAGAAATACCTATGTGGCTTATAATAGAGTTGTGCACTCCCATTCTGAAGAGGATCTCTCAGCACCTGTCGATAGTTGTACTTCGAAAATATGAACATAATGGCTATGGATTACTCATAAATTAAAATAAACAATTATGGCTATAATGCGTTAAGTCTGACAAGCCTACAGGCTCATTTCTGAAGAGTTGCACCTGCCCAACGTTTCCTCGTCATAAACATACCTACTAACTCATCAAGTTCCTTTTCAGAATCAGATGCCACCAGTTCAAAACAACTCCTGATTCATCCAAACTGGTTTATTCCTGATCTAGATCATGTCTAGATCTGATATGCCTAACCAGTTGGTATTAGAAATACCACAACAGCATAATATACGGATATACCTACCACTAACCACCACCACTAAGTACGCCACAATTTATTCACACAACAGATATGGACTTGTGGAGTAATTACGTTTTGTTTAAGTGATAACCAAAAGATTACCCATGAGTTGACAAACAAAACAGTAACACCTACGTAAGAAGAAAAATAACATTTCGAAACTAAGAAAAACAAAGGACAGGAGAAAAAAAACCGCAGGATATAATAATTGAAACCAAACAAAGGTGAACAAATTATTAGAACCTTGTAAAATAGAAGATAAAGCTTACCTACAAAAGACTAGTAAACATAGTTAATAGGTTGGTACATAATCGAACAGCTAATAACACAAAATTACATTATAGCCACAATTTGGTGACCATAATAGAGCTCCAAATGATAATAAGTGTTCAAATTATTGTTTGCCATACTCAAATGTGAGTAAACTGATGTGAAAAAAAGTATTTGAGAAAGAATATCACCAAATAGCTTTAGAAACAGTTTAGTACTTTCAAGGATGTCTGATAGACCAGCATTTTCATCATAGGTAATCGTTCATGTCAAGTAAATCAGATGATGATGTTAAAATGCAATGCATTCCTCTATTTATACGAAATAAATATCTCAAGTAGGCTCTAATAATGGTTTAATTAATAATATTGGACAGTATGTACCTAAGTATAAGGAAAAAAATTGGCTCATATCAATATTCTCAGTTATAAAATGAACGCAATGCATATGCCCAAGAATATAAATGTTTAACTAAGAACATGTAATTGCTAATTGATACATACCTGTATACTGTTAACAGTAATCCGTAATTCAAAATTGGAATAAATGTTGCAAAATTGCAATCCAAAATATCAAACATCTAAGGGAAAAACGAATAATGAAGAAATAATGCACATAAAAAGAAACAAGAAAAGCAAGACCTACATGAATTACTCTAGCAGAGACAGTGATCGATTGTTCTACATTAAGAGGGAGAAAAGATTTGCAGGAGACAGAGAGACGTCTATCCGATAGTCTCTATCGACACAAATAAAATCACGCATGTTGGTTTGGTAGTGAACAACTGACAACGCATCGCGGACTATAATTAGGAGCCAAAAATACTATTGTTAAACAATGTCATGATGTGTCACATATTATAGAACCTAAATATTTATTTAAGCATTCCTTAGATATGCCTAAATAAAATGATGCGCTTTGGTGCAAGGATAAAAATTTCCGAAACACGAAACTCTAAAAAGTGCAGCTGATCAAACGAAATGAACAATTTATTGAAATTAAAAACTGTCTTGTTGTAATTTATTTCTCTAGTAGCTTAGAGCACCTTCTTAGATTCATTCGTTACAAGCAGAACTTCCCCTCCAAGTTGCTGCTCGACTTTTGATGGTAAATCATACAACACACTTCCTGTTATTTTGAGGAGAAACAAACGAATTCAAGGAAAAACATATTTTCAATTGTACTTAAAACACAAGGGTTATGCCACAATATTTGAAATTCGAGACTGCAATGACAAATGATAATAACATAGACACATGTCTATGTAAGCACATGCTTACCAAGAAAGAAAGCTATAGCAATAGTTGTCACATAAAAATATTAATACCTAGAAAAAGTTACACTTAAAACAACTTCGTAACTTTGAAATTACACTCACAGTTCCATTCTAACGAAATTTTTGAGCAACCAACTGTTATTCAAATGTTAGAATTGTTCTACAATCTTTTGCAACTGTATTCTATTTTGAAATGAAATAAACGTGAAATAGTGAACCCAAATTACTACTTAAAATTATCAATCCATACTTTCCCACTGCTGAGACAAGGGCCTGCTCTCTCAGGGAGTGAGTGTAGTGCAGAGTGTGGACCATAATCCACCACGCTCGCCAAGTGCGGGTTTAGTAGATGACGTATATGACAGTGGCACACCTCGAATGGACTCGGACTTCGAACATTTATAACAAAAAAATTGAATAAATGCTCGAAGGGTCTAGGAAGCATAAGTAATCGGCATGAAAAATTCAAATTAGCTCAGATGTTAAGAAGTGAAGTCCACGTAATCATCAACAGACAAACTAAAATAAGGGGTATTATAATTATTATATCAAACTATAGAGACAATAATTATCGCATAATTGCAAAAAATACAATAGTGCATTGATGAGATGAGAACAATCAGCGTCCCCAGAAAACCGCAATTCAATCTGTGTTAAACATACGAAAATTCAATTTAAAAAAGAGGTTATCATCTTAATTTCATACTGAAAAGTACTTGGAAGACGCAATTTTTATAGGACTAACCTGAAAGTATATTGATTTAAATAAAAAAGTAATTTTCCAAATCTGTTTATAAATAACAGAGTTCTGAGGTAAACAACAAAAAGATTATTGACCTCCTCTTTTGAAGTCTGGAAGGATGTTGCAACTGGTTGAAGACAATGCATTGCAATGCATAAAACGAATTTGCCACCTTAGGCTATTTATTGTCACACGGCTGACATAGCACCAGACAACATGTGACCAAACGCTTGCCATCTCATATATAGGAAAAATTGAACTAGTAGTTTCTTTCCTACGCAAACATTTGAAAACCTACAGCATCAGAAACAATTCAGTATTTTATATCAATGATACAGAAATATCTTGTGTAATTCCACTCAAACTAAAAACAAACACTGGATTACACTGAAATAAAAGTACAAAGTTCAAATAGTGTGGTACCGTACCTACCAGCTATAATATCATTTTGTATTTAAGATGAATTTTCACGAGGTCATGTCCGAGTCAATTGAATTCTATATTCCACCCTGACTGCAGATAAGTTTCGTGCTCGCTTCGACTATTGCAGTAAAAACGCTGTATGGTACGTGCTTACAATCATGCCGAGAGAGCCTTGACATGGTGCCTATCACTTCAACATCGGCGATTTGATTGACAACCTTCAGACTGAGGAACAAGAAAAGGCACTGAGCAGTTGCTGCGTGTTTCTTACACCTACGGTTTTATGAGAGGCTGTGAATAGGGGGAAACAAGTGGAGCACTTACCCTTCTACAATACAGTTTGACAGCTCCCTAAGTTTACCGTTATGCCTCTATGACGTATCTACCACAACGCATTTGGGTATCTTAAAGAGATAACTGAAGAGGTGTAGACGGGCATTACTCTGTAGTTATCATAAACAATCATAGATGTAATTGAAAGGGGAGAAATAACGTGCATCCTCAATTCCTCATCCTCACACATCGCAAAAAAACTGAACCTGCGTCTCGTTTTACTTGTCTTTCAAGTTTGTGTATTGAGTTTACCACCTCTTTTTACGCAAAGTTTCGTGTGCGTTGCACTTAATTAAAATAGACCACTTTCAAAAAGCCTAGTGCTTCTTGAAAGTGGTCTGTTTTACCACTAGGATATTTCTCCGCATTTATTATGTCTATGGTAAGGATACTTATTCAGTACTAGAGCTATCTCGTGGTTTTTCTCGTAACTGACTAGAAAAATTCCCGTGGAAAACATTCCACAGGAATTTTTAATTATTCAGAATTATAAGTATACCATGTAATATCGGTAGTGTAAGAAACCTGTGTGCAAATCTTCATCCAAATCGGTTCCACAGTTTTGGTGTGAAAAGCACACAAACATTTGCGTTGCAGATGTCCAATATCCATAAAATCCATAGGTAACAGTGGCCACTTACCATCGGGTGGGGATCTCTCGTCGGTGCCAGACATGCAATATAAAAAAACAGACATGAAGCAAAGTTTCACTTCGTACTACAAAATGAGAAGAGATTTTTGCTACTGCGCAGTTCTCGTGGCCTAGCCAGAACTTGAATTGGTTGATAAATTGAAAAGATGATATTTCAGAATGACGAGTGGAATGTAAAATTACGAATTACAGTGTACAGTGCATCGTTGCACTTGTATAGCAGGCGTGGGGCTAACTATTGACAAACGACCTTGTAGCCATGGCAGTTGTGGAAGTTATTAGATATACTATGGCCACAGATTACTAAACGCTAGCTGTGGCGCCACGCGTTGTCTTGTTCCATCGTGTTTCGTGAGGATCTCGTATTGTGAAAAAAGTAAAAACCTGTAAAACACACCTTTTGAATATACTCGAAACTTTACTAATAGATAGATAGACTTGTACTAAAAACTAACTTGCCCGTAGCTCTAATTTTATTTTTATGAAAAGAATACACAGCTCTATAAAAACGAATAGTGAAATCTATTATAAAAGAAGTTTACTTTATTTCATGACCAGCAAAGTAGGTAATTAGGTATAGCAGGTACTAGGTGGTTTGGTACCTAGTGGGAACCAAACCAACATACCTATATATATATATAAAGAATTATGATAGAGCCCCCAACAAGATTTTTATTTTATTTTACAACGAAACATTGGCCAGAATTTCGAATGAGCATTTTCCTTAATGTCATTTTAGCATTATTATATTGTATTCTATGTATGTATTTACAAACAAAAAAGTATATAAGTATTGTATCAGTTATCTGGTTTCCATAGTACAAGCTATAATGCTTAGTTTGGGGCTAGATGGCGCTGTGTGAAATGTACACACATATTATTATTTATGTCTCGGTAGATGGCATTGGCGACAGTTTTGGAAACATTAGTGCTTAACAAAGTTCTTCACTGCCATAATAAAGTTTAAAAAGTACCTAAATGACAAAATACACGCAAGCCCTTGATGTTGAGAGAGCTAAACTGACAATGCCTAAAAGAAAACTGCTCATTACTTGTACTAATAGGAAATTACGAAATTTTGAGTTACATACTTTTTACTTATGATCCCCTAATCAAAAACCGGAAGTCATGCTACCAACTTTTTTAAGCTCAAATAAGCAAAGTAGCATCAGAAAATTTCTGATGAACAGAAACATTTCTGACAGATTTGGGCGGGAGTTTTGGCAGGAACGCGGACAAGTTCATGTCGCTGCATTGTATTATTTTTCAAAACCTGTGATTTTTTCAAGTTAATGTTTAAAATTGGTGGCGTTTTACGCATTAAGCGCTAAATTACGAGCATGAGTGTGGGCAAGCTATATAATGTGGTGAAACGTGGTTTTTCGTGTTGCTTCCAAAATCCATAGAAGCTTCTAGTAAAGTTGCCACCACTTTACTGGGGCATGACTTAGACTGGACTATGACCAATATATTTGACCCAGACTGTGACTAAGACTTGACTTTACGTGATAAAATACTCTATAACACAATGAAAACCATATATATAATGAAGAACATTACAATACTTGACACTGGCTAAATACACTATTTGTGGAGTCAAAATTTAAAATAAATAAGGTTGAACTTTCTTGGTCCAAATAGGTATAACGAAAAAACTCTAGGTTTGTGATTGCACCTAAATTCACTGTTCTTTTAACAAAAAAAATATAAAGCAGTTAACCCACAGAATTCCCACTAGTAGAAATCTATTTCGCGTGGCCGCCTAGTTGTTTCTTGCTCCCACACGAGGTGCTGCCTGATAAAGAACGTCTCCCAAAATTTTGGGTAGAAAATGGGCGATTTCGTTAGCTCTATCTATAGAGTAATTTACCTTGATACCTAGAATTTATGTTTTACCAGTGTTCACTGCTTTTTTATTGTAAAAACTAAAATGTAAGGTCAGGTGGGGTAAGTGAAACGAAGGAGTACCTAAGTGAAACCCTATCGTAATCAATAAATCACGCAGTTTAGCTCTATGCTATGTGGCGAAATGGTTTCAATGCTCTAGCACACGCGTCACACAATCTTTCTGCTAGGTCATAAAATAACATTTGCAAATCAACATGGTACCTAGCTGGTTTTATGGGAAATTAAAAATCATAAACTGGCAGTACCTTGACAATGAAATTTTTTGGTTAGGTATGGTTATTTTATCCATTAATTAATCATTTAGCTGTTTTTCTGTTCAGCTGAGGAATTGTTATTACATGAAATGTAAGGCTGTATTTATATTTTTCACAATAAACACTTCTAAAAAGGGAAAATAGACAAAATAATGGCTACTTACTTGTGAAATGTTATTCCTTCATATTTACGCCTCAGTGCGACTTCTGTTGCTTAAAATGCTGCAACCATCCACTGCACACATTATTTCTCAAATATTTATTGCCTAGATCACCATTTAAATAGGATTATTTCACAAAAAACAACAATTTCAAAAAATTGTTAACCGGCTTGGCTTAGATCAAACGAAGCCAAATAAAAAAACCCGGTAACGGTGACAAGGACCAAAGATATTACGTTCGTCTTTTTTTTGCTTAGTACCGAATGTATAGCGCTCTCCTTGTTGTCCATGAATTACGTCTTAAGGCGAGACTTTTCGGGAACTTTAGGTATTTTACGCTACCTTAAGCCGCACTATTTGACGGCACGACGTATTCATTTACGCGACCCAAAAGCTGTGTGCAATGCGCCGCGCCGCGCGCCGCGCGCACTTGTTTCGCCCGCGTCAGCCACGTTATGTAACTCAGTAGCGGAGATCCAGCCGCTTTGTTATTTAGGATAGAGTTAGCTTATGTTCTGGATTGATATATGATAAATGTGAACCTACCATTATTATTATAACAAATGCAATGAGGTGTACAACCGTGTTTTTATTGCTATTTTTGTTTTTTTTTTTATGTGATTGAACGACGTGACGAGCTAGTCCTTCACCTGATGTTAAGTGACACGGCCGCCCATAACAGTTGCAGTGTCACTCGGAACTTTACAACAATAAAGTTTCGCGTGACACTGCACTGCGCACGTCATCCTAAGGCTCAATTCAGACAGAGCAGCAAAATGCTCGAGCAGTTTTTAAGTGCTATATGAATATCAACCTTAATTTATTTAGACAAAGCTGAAAATAGTATGCAGCATTAAAATAGGTAAGATTTTAATGTTGCATACTATTTTCAGTTTAGACATGTAGACATGAAATAAGGTTGATATTCCAATAGCACTTAAAAACTGCTCGAGCATTTTGCAGCTCTATCTGAATTGACCCTAAGACATCACCCAGTTTAGTAATCAGATTACTAAACTATATTATATATATATATATATATATATATATATATATATATATATATATATATATATATATATATATATATATCATCATCAACAGCCTGAAGACGTCCACTGCTGAACATAGGCCTCCCCCAGAGCACGCCACCTTGAGCGGCTGCTCGCCTCCTGCATCCATCGGCTCCCCGCGGCTTTCACCAGGTCGTCGGTCCACCGAGTGGGGGGCCGGCCTACGCTGCGTCTTCCGGTTCGTGGTCGCCACTCGAGAACCTTTCTTCCCCATCGGTTGTCAGTTCTACGAGCGATGTGGCCTGCCCATTGCCACTTCAACTTACTAACTCTAAGAGCTATATCGGTCACTTTAGTTCTCCTGCGGATCTCCTCGTTCCGGAGCTTATCTCGCAGGGAAACACCGAGCATAGCTCGCTCCATAGCTCGCTGCGCGACTTTGAGCTTACTAATGAGGCCAACAGTAAGAGACCATGTCTCAGTTCCATAAGTCATCACTGGCAACACACACTGATTGAAAACTTTCGTTTTCAGGCTCTGCGGTATTTTGGACGAAAAGATAGGACGAAGCTTCCCGAACGCTGCCCAGCCGAGTTGGATTCTTCGCGCCACCTCTTTGTCGAAGTTGGACCTACCTAATTGGACAATCTGTCCTAGGTAGACATACTTGTCGACAACTTCGAGAGTATCGTTCCCAACAATTACCGGTATAGGTGGAACATGAGCATTAGACATGATCTTTGTCTTGTCCATATTCATCTTAAGACCAACCTGCTGGGAGACTCTACTGAGGTCGTTGAGCATGGTGCTAAGGTCCTCGAGCGATTCCGCCATTATGACTATATCATCGGCAAAACGAAGGTTAGTGATGTACTCGCCATTTATGTTGATGCCAGATCTTTTCCACTCCAAGAGCTTGAAAACATCCTCCAATGCGTTTGTGAACAGTTTCGGAGAAATAACGTCTCCCTGTCTCACGCCTCTTTGCAATGGAATTTGTTCCGTACTCTGGTCCTGTAGTCGGACTGACATAGTGGCCTTACTGTACAAACACTTCAAAACTTCGATATACCTATAGTCAATTTGGCATCGCTGCAAGGACTGCAGCACCGCCCAAGTCTCGATTGAATCGAAGGCTTTCTCATAGTCCACAAACGCTAGGCATAACGGCCGATTATACTCTTCGGTCTTCTGTATAATCTGGCGCAGCGTATGGATGTGGTCTATGGTGCTAAAGCCTTTTCGGAAACCGGCTTGTTCGGGAGGCTGGAATTCATCAAACCTGCGTGCGAGACGATTCGTAATGACTCTCGAAAACAGCTTATACACATGACTCAAGAGCGAGATGGGCCTATAGTTCTTCAATAAGGTGTTATCGCCTTTTTTGAAGAAGAGCACCACCACGCTCTTGTGCCATGCCTCTGGCGTTATACCTTCAAGGATGACAGAATTAAATAACTTCTGGAGGACTAAAAGTACCGGTCTACCACCCGCTCTCAGAAGTTCGGTCGTAATTCCATCTTCACCTGGTGCCTTGTTGTTTTTAAGCTGTTTGAGGGCCATTCTAATCTCGTACAGGCTGACGTCCGGGATATCTTCGGTATAGTGTCGGACTAACTTGGCTCTGATGTCCTGAGCTGTGTTAGTAGCGGGCTTACGTGTCGAGGTGTATAACTGTCCATAGAAGTTCTCGATCTCTCTCAGAATCTCAGGCTTGGATGAAATGACGCTACCATTTTCGGTCTTCAGTTTTGTCATTTGGTGTTGCCCAATAGACGAATCCTTTGCGAACACTTTAGAGCCTTGGTTCCGCTCAATTGCGGCCTCAATACGTGAAGTACTAAGAGCACGCAAGTCGTGTCGCAAGGAACTCCAGATTCGTCTATTGAGTTCACCGTAGGCTGACATATCAACTGAAGACTGCAGCTTCATTTCGCTCCGGTCGGCCATTAGCTCAAGAGTTTTTTCTGAGAGCTTTTGAGTCTTCTTTCGGCGTTGGGTCTTAAAGAATTTCGATCCAACAGCTTGGACAGTTTCCACCAACCCGTCGTTTAGCTCGTCCACTGTGTTACAGTCGGCTAGGCACTGGAAGCGATTTTGGAGTTCCAGCTGAAAGCCTTCGGGGTTTTGGATTTGGACAGGATTTGGACGGAGCGTAGACTTCACCAGACGTGACCTTTCGAGCTTAACATTGATATTCAATGTGCCTCTAACAATACGGTGATCGCTACCGGTTTTCACCTTGCTGATCACAGAGACATCATCGAATATGTGCTTCTTGGTCGTCATGATGAAGTCTATCTCATTTTTAGTGGAACCGTCGGGACTTATCCACGTCCACTTCCTGGATGGCCGCTTCTCGTAGAAGGAGTTCATCATAAAGAGTCCCTCCTTCTCCATGAAGTCAGCCAGCCTCTGTCCTCGAGGGTTCCGCTGCCCGTATCCAAATGGCCCCACTCTCAGCTCATCGCTATTCCTTGTGCCCAACTTCGCATTGAAGTCTCCCATCACAACGGTGAAGTATGTTTCGGAAGTATGCATGGCTTCGGATATGTCCTCATACATAGCTTCTACTTCATCGTCTGAGTGTGCCGATGTCGGCGCGTATACCTGTATAACCTTCAACGAATACCGTTTGGTTATTCGGAGTACCAGGTACGCTACCCTGGCCGACACACTGTCGACTTTGACCACGTTGTTGACGAGAGACTTGCGGACGAGAAACCCGACACCCCCTTGGGAGAGTTGGTCTCCCTCCCGGTAGAAGAATAAGTTACCGGAATTTAGGATTATCGTGTCCTGTCCCTGTCTTCGGACTTCTGACAATCCCATTACATCCCAGCGTAACTTACCCATCTCCGCCTCTAGCTCGACCATCCTTTCGTCAGCCTTCAGTGTGCGCACGTTATGTGTTGCCAGGGCCAGGGGTCGTCGTTGGGGTTGGTAGCCGGGCGTCTGCCGGGGATTCTTCGCACCCCTTGCCCTGCCGTTACCGTGGCCGCTACCGTAGCCACGGGATAGCAGAGCTGCCGGGGACTGGGGGCCGTTTTTATTTGTGCTTGTCATTAGGGGGGGGGGGGGTTTGCCATAATCACCACGCTTGGCAGGCGGCTTGGTGATCGCAGTAGGTGAAGATTGATTGCCACCAAGACCGAGGGGAACGCTGCGACCCATTCCCTGGATATTCCCTTAGCCGCCTTCTACGGCACCCACGGGAAGAGATGGGGTGGTCCTATTCGTAACCGGGACCACACGGGAAATATATATATATATAATAATATTATATTGGTTGTTATTATTATTGTAATACGTACCAAGTCCGGCTTGGTTCCATCCTCCCTGGTGGCGCTGCCCCCTTACCGGAGTCAATGGGAATAAAAGTGTCATCCTTCCTGGCAGCCTTAACAATAGCGCTCACCGGGGCCGATGGAATAGAAAAAGGGTCATCTGCCCCGTTATAGTCGGATCGATGAATTCACCTTAGTGACAGCGGGGCCGATGGGAATTAAAGTCTCATCTGCAACCCCGGTACGGCAAGTGCTGGTGCTTTTAACGGAGAGGATTATACAAATCTAGTTTCATCAAGCCCAGCATAAACGGTAGGGTACTATAATATTTATAATAAGCAATTTGCCTAATATTACACTAATCTATAATACAATCAAACTGTAACAGAGTCAATTCTGTACCGTAAAGATATTTTGAAAAATTTTGTTGGAAGGTTCTCTACAATCAATACTAAAGCCAAAACTATAATGTTTTTCATTTTTGTCTGACTGTCTGTCTGTCTGTCTGTCACACGCCGAAACTACTAAATGGATTCAAATGAAACTTGCCATGATTTGAGTTCATATTACGAGGTAGGCTATAGGATACTTTTAATCCTGAAATTCAGCACGGTTCCCACGGGAGAGGGCATGAAAGTAAAAAAATTACTTATTTGTACATTTGACAGCGTCATTTGCACCATTAGTAAGTCGCAACCGGCACACTTGCACCTGCAAGTGTGCAGGTGCAAGTGTTAGTCGTGACTGTCCAATTATACCAATGACAGTAAACTAACTTGCTCATCACCGCATTTGGTAGGTTGGAAAAAATTTGACATATGACATCTTTAAAAAAAATTGACATTTGACATCTGTCAAAAGTTTGACATCAATCAAACTGACATCTGTCTACACTTGACAGCGGTATTAGAACAGTGCGCAGGTCGCAAGTGGCACGCTTGCACCGAGCGCGGGCCGCACTCGGCTCGCGCACGTTGCAAGTGTGCAGGTGCAAGTGTTAGTCGTGACTGTCCAATTATACCAATGACAGTAAACTAACTCGCTACTAGATGTCAGTTTGATTGATGTCAAATGTCAAACTTTTGACAAATGTCAATTTTTTTGACAGATGTGTAATTTATTGACAGATGTCAAATGTCAATTTTTGACAGATGTCAAATGTCAGTTTTTTTGACAGATGTCAAATGTCAAATTTTTTTCCAACCTACCAAATGCGGTGATGAGCGAGTTAATTTACTGTCATTGGTATAATTGGACAGTCACGACTAACACTTGCACCTGCACACTTGCAACGTGCGCGAGCCGAGTGCGGCCCGCGCTCGGTGCAAGTGTGCAAGTACATGAGTTGGTCGTGACCGTCCACTTATACCAAATTACAGTATACTTGCTTCGCTCGTCGTTGTATTTGGTAGGTTGGAAAAAAATTTGACATTTGACATCTACCAAAAAATTTGACATCTGTCAAAATTTTGACGTTTGACATCTGTCACACTGACATCTGTCAAAATTACAACTATCTCAGCCCGAAACTGTAGTACCATAGGCAATAAAACGGAAAACAGCCATTTCGATAACAGTATGTATATACGGCGGCCATATTAAGAAATGACAGATGTCAAAATTTGACCAAACTATGTTGATCAGCATCCTTTGGGACCCCCAGATATCGATTTATATCCCGATCAGAGCACCTTTACTTTCAGACGCGGACCAATAGACCGCCGTTTTGAAAAAAGTACTTTTTCACTGTGTGCCCCTCTCAAAACTGTACAATATTAGAACAAACCCTCCTCACAAAAGTCTTATAGTTTCGGCGTTAATTGCAAATTAAAAATCCTTAAAAAGTGAAATTGAATGTTCGCAATTTTTCAAAATGGCGGAATCAAAAAAAAAATTACACGTTCCTACCAAGTGTACTGTGGGATTTTCAGATATCGATTTTCATTCGGATCAAACAACTTTTACTATGAGTCGGTACGTCTACAGCCGCCATCTTGAAAAAAAAACGATTTTGCTGATATTGCATTTTGACCCTTATAGCATCTATACTCGATCCCCAGGAACGATTTTCCTTAAACGCTGGTATTGGAGGCGTAAAAAAGGAAAACTGATATTTCCATAAAAGTACCTTTGTATGACAGCCCCATTGAAAGTTGACACATGTTAAAATTTGATTTCAGAATGTTGATCAGCATCCTTGGGGACCCCCAGATATCGATTTCCATCCGGATCGGTGAAACTTTTTTTCCCGCCGCGGCCAAAATTTACGCCAATTTGAAAAAAAAAATTTTTGCCATTCTTCCTCTCTGGCTTTCAAACAATATTAGTTCCAGCTCTTAATACTAATGTGTCATAGTTTCGCCGTCATTTACGGTTAAAATTTGTATGGCGGATTTTTTTTTCCGCTATTTTGAATTTTTTTTGACATCACCAAAATCGTCCCAGGGTTTGCTATGACATTCCTTAAAACGCACATGACCTATCTCATATGGTTTGGCCAGGCCGTTGACTGTCCGAGTGACCGAAGGTCGGAAGACCAGGTCGCGAATTTTTTTGAAGACACCTCTGTCACCTGGACACAAAAGTCAACAAAGACATCCAAAATTTTCCATTGGTATCGAGAAACAATGCGTCAAAAATGAAAAAAAAATTGTATGGCAGCCATCTTTAAAAATGGCGGAATCCAAATTTTTTTCAAATTTCGAATCTGCGGCCCCGAAAACCCCCCCATGCGAAAATGGATTTGGATTGGATTTTCATGACAACGATCTGACAGCCCCTGTCATCCTCTATGACATTTGGTCGAGCACCACCCACATACCTCTTACCTCTTAAATATTATGGTACACTACCTTCAATGCTGGACTTGATGAAACTGATTTGTGTAACCCTCCCCATTAAAAGCACCAGCACTGGCCGTACTGGGGTGGGGATGAGACTATTATTCCCATCTGCGCCGCTGTCACCGAGATGAATTCATTGATCCGACTATAACGGGGCAGATGACAATTTTTATGTTCCATCGGCCCCCATGAGCGCCGTTGTTGAGGCTCCGGGGGAGGATGGCACTTTTTTTCCCTTTTTTTCCCATCGACCCCGGTAACGGGGCAGCGCCGCCGGGGAGGATGGGATCAAGCCCCTACCCCATAGCTTTCTTTCACTTACCCAACCCGCCTATTTTTTGCCACACCACCCGCTCACCTGCCCATAGGTTTTGCACACTTGCCCACGCCTATCGACATTTGCTCACACAAGCTGCCTGCTAGTCCCTGCCTGCTAACACGTTTCCATAATTGCCCACACCTGCCCACTTTTTCTCACACCAGCCGCTCAACTGGTAACACTGATTCATACCTGCCCGTACTTGCGCATGCCAGTTACGTATTATCTAGCACCATGTATCATCATCATCATCATCATCATCAGCAGCAGCAGGAGCAGCAGCATCATCATCATCAGCCTGAAGACGTCCACTGCTGAACATAGGCCTTCCCAAAGAGCACCACTTTGAGCGGCTGCTCGCCTCCTGCATCCATTGGCTCCCCGCGGTGTGCTGCTTGACACCATGTATACGCAATGTATACTATGAAGCAAACATAACTGCTTGTGTATGAGATAAATAAATGAGTATGATGATTATTCACAGCCTCTGTGATGTGGGGGTTTAGCAGGTCGGCTCATAACCCGGAGGAGATGGGTTCGATTCGTGACATGAATTTGTGCACAAAAAAATAACACAAGTGTGGATTGTATGATTGAGTAAGGCGTGTGTATTGAGGCGTAGGGCAAGAAACTGTCCATGACGGTGAGCATAATGATAATTAGAAAGCATAGGTAAATTACATGGTAACTACCGATTTTCCTAATGCATAACTTAGAAAGAAAGAAAGAAAGAAAATACATTTATTCAGGACATCACACAACATTACATTCCTAACATACATCATGAAAATAAAACAATAAAAAACAAAAATAGGTAAAAGGTCTTGAGCAGTTTTTTTTCTTTTATTATATTTGTTACCCATTTTATTAAAATTCACGGCCAGTGTAGCTTCGCGTCGTGGAGCGCAAAAATTTGGCACACGTCCGGCGTCGACGGGCTCTGCGAGCGGACTGGCGGCCCCGAAAATGAGCTCGGATGCCATGAATTCAAGATATAATATTCATATAAAATTACCGTATTAACTTTTTAACATTTTTATTGATCATTTAAATTTTTTGATCAATACATGATTCATTAAAATATATTTAAATAATACGATTCGTTTAAAACAAGTCGAAAAGTCATTTCAAAAAATCTAAGATAGAGGTAACTTTGGATTTTTTTTCGATCGAGTGAAGTTATTCCTTTTATGTATAAGTATGATCATTTAACTTGAAGACATCCTTAAGAATAACATATATTTTTTTCATATCTAAAAGTGTGGTTTATCTCAGAGAAAAGATGATTCAAACAAGGGCGTTTTTGGGCCAGTCTCGCCTTAAACTACGGTTCTACTCGTAGATATTTAAAGAGTTAACCCCTTTGAATATCTACGAGGTTAAACCCAAAAACATAATAAAACACATAACGTACATGTCTCTGACAGGTACCTACTCAATAAGGTTTTAATAGCAAATATATTATGTATCTGTCATCAATAAAAAATTGTAGGAAATGTATTCCCGATGCATCGTTTCCGGGAATCGACACGCTTCTTTCGGAAACACGTCAGCACTCGGGACGAAATTTGCGATATATTGGATGTTAAATGAGTCTTTTGCAGTCTGCTACATTTAATTTATTTTAGGGGAGTAGGTAGGCTGACTTTTCTAGTAAGTTATGTGCAGTTTTCGATGCCAGCGCTCCGTACCTCGGAGAGCACGTTAAGCCGTCGGTCCCGGTTGTCATAAGAACATCTATGGCAATCGTTACGGGTGATAGAAACTGACGCCTGATCTAACCATCCCTGTTACTGGTTCCTTATGGGTTGCGAGGTCAGGTGGCAGTCGCTTGTGTAATTCTGGTAGCTCGCCGCCACAGGTTAGACTGGGAGCCGACCACAATAACAAATGGGGAAAGGCAAAGAGGATGACGATGAGTAGGTAGGTCACCTCGGTCACAGAATATTATAGTAGTTGGTACTAGCCACGTACCTACTAGCCTAATTAGTTTTAATGCGAGAGCCCACTGCACCTACCTCATCGGGTACCCCAATAGGCTATCTTTAGATCGTTAACCGACACTTAAACATGCAAAAAAACCAGGTCTGCCAGTTCCGATCCTGCCGGGTCATGGAAATAATCCACCTCCACCAACTTCAAATGCCTTGAATACTAAGTTTCACCAAGTTTAGACCTGGCAGACCTTTTAATCTATTATCAGGGTCACCTTGGCTATTATTAGGCGTAGGTTTCATTGGGGTATTCGCTGAGGTAGGTAAAGGGTGTGAAGGGCACATTCTTAGGGGTCTACTGTGATCAGTGATCACCAAGACGCCTGCCAAGCGTGGTGATTATATATATATAAGGAGGTTTATGTTCAGCAGTGGATGCTAAAAGGCTGTCTTTATCAATATCTATCTATCGAGCGAATGTCCTTACAAAGTCATAGAATCTTAGCCGCTGTCACAGACAGTTGACGTGTCAGAGTCGGATTATTCCCGTCTGCCCGCACGCGGTGGCAGACGGTCAACACTTATGGCTATCGAGCCCTACATATGAAAAATGGGGGAGACGGGAATATGTTATTACCATCTGCCACTATTTAGTTATAATCCGCCGCGAATTTTTTATATAAGCGCAAGTGACTTCTGGAACGCGCCGGCGGCGTAGTGTGGTGGTCACTGTTAACCTAACGCTCTTCGTTTCGCTCGTCTCGTATTTTTTCCCTAGATTTTCCGTTTAAGTTGATGCTGGGGGCGGACGGTAATATATTCTGGACTAGCTGACCCGCCCTGGCTTCGCGCGGTTTGATTAGTTATACGCCTTATCTCAGTCTAAAGGAAGAGAGAAGGAAGAAGGAAGGAAGGGAGGGAGGAGAGGAGGGGAGCCGGAGGGGCTTTCCCTTATCTTTTTCCCCTCCCTTCTTTCTTTCCCATAGTACAGGATTGGACCTAATTACTGAAGGTTGGATCTGTGTAATGTCTGAACCACAAAACCAATGACCTTGAAATATTTACTGGACAATATTTAAAGTACCTCCTTTCTAACAAAAAAAGAATGAGTGAAATCAGACCACGCGTTGATGAATTAAAAATAAGTACACATTTTACCTTTCATCCCCTCTCCTGCGGGAACCGTGCTGAATTTCGGGATAAAAGTATCCTATAGCCTACCTTGGAGTATGAAGTCAAATCATGCCAAGTTTCATTTAAATTCATTCAGTAGTTTCGGCGTGATGCTTAGCCAAGATACAGACAGACAGACAAAAATGAAAAAAATATATATTTTTGGTTTCAGCATCGATAAAAAAACCTTTAACAAAAATTTCAAAATGTCTTCAATGTACAGAATTGGACCTGCTACAGTTTTATTATAAGTATAGATGACTATGGTCAACCTCCCCCGCAGGGGCGGATAGCCATAAGTGAGACCGTCTGCCACTGCGTGGGGGCAGACAGGAACACGCTCGTGGGGCCAGTCGGGAACATACCATGTTTAGCAGTGGCTACAAAAAGGTTGCAGGCTCTTTTATCAATACAGCGCTCCATCGAGCGAATGTCCTGACAAAGTCATAGAATCTTGGCTGCCGTCACAGACAGCTGGCGTGCCAGAGTCGCGTGCCTGCAGCGACCTTTGGCATGCAGGTACATCACTGTTTGATTCTCGTTTATTTTCGAATTTAGGTATTACAGAACGATGCTCAAATCTTGACTTGAGCACCGATCAACGACTGAGTATTCTGTAGGTAATACGAGCCTAGTATATAGTATGTATACCACCGTATACCGTACCGTGTGCAGTCTGCACCTAGATAAATCTATTTTCGAGTACGTAATATGAGTTTGTCCATGGAAAACATTCTGCGACCGCGAGGATGCCATTAGAATTCATTTAAAAAAAACCGCCCCCGTTCCCAGAGTTGCGTACCATTATCTATGAAAACGAGCATAAAAAAACATGATTGTGGTATGGAAGCCCCCTAAAATTTTTACTCTGTTTTTTAGTATTTGTTGTTATAGCGGCAACAGAAATACAGGAGTTTTGACGGGAACGTGAAAAAGTTCACGTCGTTGCATTGTATTATTTCTCAAAACTTATGCTTTTTCTAGTGTTAATGTTTAAAATTAGTGGCGTTTTACGCATTAAGTGCTGAATTACGAGTATAAGTGTTGGCAAGTGATATAATGTAGTGAAACGTGGTTTTTCGTGTTGCTTCCAAAATTCCACAGAAGCCTCTAGTAAAGTTGCCACTACTTTACTAGGACATGACTTAGACTGGATTATGACTACCTGACTTAGACTGGACTATGACTACCCTGACTGCCTGTGACTAAGACTTGACTTTACATGAAATATTTCATAATACGATGAAAAACTACAATACTTGACACTGGCTAAATACACTATGTGTGGAGCCAAAATATAAGAAAAAAAAAAACAGAAATACATCATCTGTGAAAATTTCAACTGTCTAACTATCACGGTTCATGAGAGCCTGGTGACAGATGGACAGACAGACGAACAGCGGAGCCTTAGTAATAGGGTCCGTTTTACCCTTTGGGTACGGAACTCTAAAAACAAAAACGAATAGTTTGTTACGCAAATCATCGCAGTAAATTCATTTCCTGCGATTTTTAACTGAGGGTATAGGTTTCTCGTGGCCGTGAGGCCCCGGTGTGAGAATAGGACCACCCCATTTATTCCCGTGGGTGCCGTAAGAGCCGGCTAAGGGAATATCCAGAGAATGGGCAGCATCATTCTCCTCGGTACATTAAAATCTTCTGCGATCACCAAGCCGCGAAGCGTGGTGATTATGGCAAACCCCTACGATAAGCGTCCATAGTGGCTTTTTATAGGGAAGCCTATGTTCACCAGTGGACGTCTTCCACCTGTAAAGTGTTGTGATTATGGCAACCATGACAGTAACCAGGCATGGATGGTTACAGGTGATGCCACTCGGAGCTCTAAAACAAAATTTCGCGTCATACTGCACTGCGCACGTCATCCTGAGACGTCAGCCGAGTGATTCAGACAGCGATCACGGTGGATATCCAACTCTATTACCACAGTCGATTACAATTCCAAAGAACTAGAAACATTTGTTAGCTTAGCTTAAGCCTTTAACATAGGCCAAACGCGTCTTTTTAACTAATCATACTGAAGAACCTATGAATTCTACAGACATGAAAAAAATATCACCAATAAGATCATTCTGCACCTGTACTTATCAATTGAACAAAATATTCGATTACTAGGTACATTATGAATAAAAAAAATACTTTTAGAACGCCTTTCCAGTCACACAGTGTACAATGCCGCGTAAAGGAAGATTGCGTCATTAAATATTTTTACACCCTCGGATAGGAAATTTAAAAATATACAAGCTCAATTGATCATTTTATTTTTAGAGCCAAAATTAAGTCTGTTTAGTAATATTTTGCGTTATTTTGCGGCGAGCCAAGGGCGAGGCCCTTGGCGGCGCGTGAGTTAGTCTGCCCCGGCATGTGCCAACGGGTGGACGCGCTGCTGTTTTATATAAAATATTTTAAATGTTTTTCTTATTTGTAAGAAAATTATCAATTAAACAGCCAATAAATAGGTATCGACTATACGAAAAAGTCAGTTTTAGAGCCATTTGATTAGTTCTTAGTGACTTTAATGTCAGTAAAAGTATTTGGAACAATAATAGATCGTATACACAGAAGGTCAGTATAGGTATTTTAAACTCTTTTGGCAGGGTAGGGTTCCAGTCGAACTAAATTAGCGTTAGGCCTCCCATACACGTTACATTTTATTGATCAATCTTTGGGATTGATCAATTTTATTGATCGTTTAGGGTTAGTATTGGTCAATGTTTTTCGGTTTACAGTATGGAGAAAACATTGACTTAAGTGGTCTCGTCAATTTTATTGATCAATAAAATTGAACGTGTTACCATCACCAGTTATGAGCTTCTTCAAAAATGGTTCGGTTTCATTACGTCGTAATAAATAATCACAGATGAGTACACGGTTCATTAGGTTTCTTTCAGTGAGCTCGTGAGAGACCCAAATATCGAGCTTTTTTGTGTACCCAGTATTTTTCAAATGCTACGCAATGCTGTTCTTCAGCTACGTCGTAACTACTGATATGCCGCTTTTGCTCCACTTTTTTTTAAAAATGGCATCTATTTTATCCGTAATAGGGCGACCAGAGCGAGGTGCATCTTTGACATCAAAATGTCCGGATTGAAAACGCTTAAACCAAATTTGTGCTACTCTCACAGACACTGCACTAGGTCCATAAACATCGCAATTTTTTTTCGCGGCTTGCGTTTCATTTTTACCTTTTTTGTCATAGAATTAAAAAAAAACAGGAGTGAGTTTTGATTGACATCGAACTGACGTACAGCAATGGCGGACACCACAGAATTCCCACTAGTATAATTTTACAGCGCGTGCCCGCCTAGTTGTTTCTTGCTCCCACACAAGGTGCTGCCTGAATAAGAACGTCTCCCAAAATTTTGGGTAAATAATGGGTGATTGCGTTAGCTCTATCTATAGAGTAATTTACTTTGATACCTAAAAATTATGTTTTACCAGTGTTCATTGTTTCAAATTTATTGTAAAAACTAAAATGCAAGGTCAGGTGGGGTAAGTGAAACGAAGGAGTACCTAAGTGAAACCCTATCGTAATCAATAAATCACGCAGTTTAGCTCTATGCTATGTGGCGAAATGGTTTCAATGCTCTAACACACGCGTCACACAATCTTTCTGCTAGGTCATATAATAAAAAGAAATCTCTAAGTTTACAAAACACAACTCGGTTGATGCCATGAAGCAATTTAATAGTGTTTATGTACATTTTTACACAAAAAAATGCATGAAAGGGCGCGTAATGTGCGGTTAGTATTTGCAGTCACAGACGACACAGGTAATAAAATCAATCAAATACCTACTACATTACAAATGTCATTGTAAATGTCCGATGGGCGAAAATCGCGTATTTCACATCAACAGCTGGAAGACGTCTAGTGCTGAACACAGGCGTGCCCATAAAACGCCATTTTAGACGCTGATTATAGAGAGGTTAGAGGTTTGCCATAATCACCTCGCTTGGCAAATGGCTTGTCATCGCAGAAGATTATAATGTTCCAAAGAGAGTGCTACTGCCCATTCTCTGGATAGCCCCTTAGTCTGCTCTTAACGGCACCCACAGAAAGAGATGGAGATTCTGCGCTTATAAAGTGCTGTAAAGATACTATGCAGCTATTATTATATAAGTAGGATAATAATTGCGGATAACAGATAATAAAAACAAAACTGTCTATTGACAGTTTTGTTTTTATTATCTGTTGTTGTTAGGTGACTATATTTAGTCACCTACAAAATAATCAAACCCCAATGTCAACCTACCGTCAGAATATTGAATCGGAACGTTTCTGTCAAAATCGTGAACCATTTTTAAAGTGATGTTTCATTCATGCAAATTGTATTTTCAGAAATTATTTTCTTGAAAAGTATTTATTGCCGTCATTTGCCATTTCAGATTAAGGCTTTCTATGTGTAAAAAATTAGCGTCCTAGCAGAATTCACAAAGTGGACAGATGTGCAAGTATGTTTCACTTACCCCCTCTGACCCTAAATATAAAATGATATATTTTACTTTATTTATTTATTTAAGCACAAAACAAATTACAATCGAAAAAATAAGTGAAATCAAGCAAATAATTAGCTACTATACCTACAATAAGATTTATTCCGACTTATAAACTATTTGCAAATCAACATGGTACCTAGCTGGTTTTATGGGAAATTAAAAAGCATAAACTGGCAGTACCTTGACAATGAAATTTTTTGGTTATGTTTGGTTATTTTATTCATGAATTAATCATTTAGCTGTTTTTCTGTTAAGCTGAGGACCTGTTATTACATGAAATGTAACGTATTTATATTTTTCACAATAAACTCTTCTAAAAGGGAAAATAGACAAAATAATGTCTACTTACTTGTGAAATATTATTCCTTCATGTTTACGCCTCAGTACGACTTCTGCTGCATAAAATGCTGCATTCACCTACTGCACACACATTATTTCTCAAATATTTATTGCGTTAATCACTATTTCAATTGGATTATTTCACAAGAAACCACAATATTAAAAAAAAATTGTTAACCTGTTTGGCTTAGATCAAACGAAGCCAAATAAAAAACCCGGTAACGGTGACAAGGACCAAAGATATTGCGTTCATCTTTTTTTTGCTTAGTACCGAACGTATAGCACTATCTTTGTTGTCCATGAATGACGTCATATACTTCTGGGCCCTGGCGGACACCTAAACATGTGTGATGGATTAAAAAATTGCCATGTGAAGAAAATTACCCGAAACCGGCCAAAAAAAAAGATCTGACGTTGGTGTGACTTTTTGTATGACCAAAAAGCTACGCGATCTTGTAACAGAGTAGTCAAAATTTAATAACTTATGTCATTTTATTTTTCATCCCTCAGGGTTAGTCCTATTTGAATTTGTAAAAAACTATTACGACATAAATATATATATACTTTTACACGCTATTAATGCTATATTTGCTCCGTTTCAGTATGAAAATGGAACCCGTATAGGATTATTTTGTTGTGTATCTGTCTGTCCATATTAGATTCAACTTATAGGATACCTACCTACTTTACGATGACCTAGAGCTGGTGTGCATTATTTATCGTACAGGCTTAGAGTCAGATGTTGCCAAAAGATTACTAAATTTTTAATCCTAGCGGTAATTTCATGGTGTACGATAGTACGGCGAGCTTCGGCAGTGCAGTCCTTGCAGTTATACCTGCGCGATGTAATCCATACACTACAATAAAACATCGTCAGCAACGAAGTTGACGCCACTCTATATTATCCTTTATGCTATAGGGGAGAGGAAGGGAGAGCGAAAAAGATAGGGGAAAAGGATGAATGTATGATGGTAAACAGAGGCGCACCTGCGTCCATTGAAGCTTTTCCTCTCCCATTTCTTTCTTCCTTTGGATAGGGCTAGGGCGTAAAACTAACTAACTGGGTCGGGTCTGTTAGTCAGTCAATAAAACTGTTTATTTCGCACAAAGAATTATAGCCAGGCTTTTGCTGAAAATGTTTTATGAACACATCACTCGTATTTTTCTACTTTAATTTTGAAATGAAACTTGCATCTTCCATTATGTATATTTGTTATTTATTATACAAACTTCCAATACTAGTAAGTGTCATATGTCTTGACGCCACTGCTGCTCAACGGGAATTAACTGCTTTTTCGACATTTTCGTAATGGCTGGACTCCCCAGCAAACTCAATTTTCTTCGAGCGGAACCATCCATGATTGGCTGATGGTACCAACACTACCAACCTATCAAGTATCAACCAATCATGGCCCTTCTGACAGTTTGCCAACCAAAAAAGTCAAAAACACGTCTTAATTTGTAAAAGTAAGTATCTATTAATACATTTCATGACACTTTACTTTTTCTACGTTATAGAAAACCTGCCCAAATATGCACGATTAGTAAGTCCATTACAGGTAAAATATTTATTAACCTGAAAAAGACCAACACATGCATAATATGCATAATGGAAATATGCATTTGCATATAGTCAGTTCTCTAATTATGATCAATATAGGTGAATAACTTGTATTCGAACACAATTTCGTCATTCTCCCATACTTCCGGGTAATTTGCAAGTTTGATTGTTGGCAACACTAAGCTGGTTTTGTGTATTGATTGCATCTCAATAATTTTATCGAAAAAGCAAAAAATTAGTGGAATAATAACAAGCTTACTTGTGAAAAGTGATCCCTTGAGTTTTTTTTATCAAACTACTATGATTCCGACAACTTTTCGCAACGCAAGACAGCATTTTATAATTTTTTTTCTAAGCGTCTTGGGCGACGTCCGTAGCAGTAATGGCAGGCGATAGACTTCCTATGATGTGAGTGTGTGCGTGTCCGCTTGTACTTATTAGCGTTCCGACTTCCTAAGGGTACCTCGGTTCGGGATCAATTGGGACTCCATCCTTCTTTTTTTATTAGGTCCATGTTTTTTGTAGTAAAATTTTAAAATGTATGGAGTTTCTTCATTAGATTCACTCATCTTCACAGTACGAAAAACAAATAAAAATCACACATTTTCCTAATTTGAATATGGAAATATCTTCTTTAAAATTTAAACTTTTAATGATAAAACCAGCCAGATACAAATAATACAGCCACAGAAATTTTATTACAAGTTCATACTTACTATAATGCGAAAAGACTTTTTCCCCAACCTAATAATATGAGTTAAAGTCACAAAAGTTTAAAAAGTGTTACGATTGATTGTATTTTGTAAAATATATTTTAAATCTTGCTTAATTTTATTTAATGCAAGCCTCCAAAATAATATTTTTTTATGTATACTTAGATACTTTTTTTGATTGTAAATACATACACAGAATACAATACAACACCCAGCACCAGAACAAACATCTATGTTCATCACACAAATGTTTGTCCCAGGTGGGAATTGAACCCACAATCTATAGTTCAGAAGGCAGAGCCATTACCAACTGAGCTATCAAGGCCATCAAAATGGAGCCCTCAAAAAAAATTTCTATACATTATCTTCAATGTACAGATTTGGACCGGTTACAGTTTTATTATAAGTAATATAGATAGATATATTATATAAGTAATAAACCGGGCACCTTAATATTATTATAATAGGTAGATATATTTTTCACGGAGTTTCATCTGGAATTGTTTATCTTTGACAAACTCTAGCTCATTGTCAAACCTGCGAGTGTGGCGCCCCAGGTGGCTCTTATTAATAACTTTGTGTCCAACGCTCAAGGTCATTGGCGTATGTTAAGCTCTTAAGGTGGAACGTTTCACTAGCGCGGCAAATTCAAATTTTCTTGCGTTCTTTTGCCAATAATAGCTTAATTACTCAACGTGATTACATGAAAACTAATTTTGCGGAAATAAATATAATGTATCAATAAATTACGATTAAAAGTATCTCCTAGATATCATTGGTTTAGCGACAAATGGCAATAGACTGAAAAAACTAAGAAGAAAATTGTTTATTCTATTATTATTGAAAATCTGAGCTGGTCTAAGGGCAGAGCAAGAATGTTTGAATTGCCATACATATTTTCTGAAAAACAATAAGGCAAATATAAAAATTTTCGCGCTCGCTGCGCTCGGGCTTTTTATATTCCTACTGTATTTTGTTGTAATTGTAGCAAGCGCGTTTGTAGGTACTGACTGACATGTAATTCATGTTTGAATTGCCATACGTGTTTTCTGAAATACAATACAGTGAATATAAAAAAAATTGCATTAGTGATTTAGGTACCAAAATTACTAATCGATTTTCGACACCGTTTAAAAAAACATATTTATGAGTTTGCTTCTTATACACGTAGGTAGGTACTTAGATGTATGGAGAGCTGATAAAATTATTATAAAATCGTATTTTATTGCTCGAGTGCTGCGAAAGATTTCATACTAACTTTATTAGCTCTCCATTACGAGTAGGTATAAGAAGCAACCAGCCCACTAGGTGGACCGACGCCCTAGTTAGAACCGCGGGGAGCCGAATGCCGATGGATGCAGGAGGCGAGCAGCCGCTCAAAGTGGTGCTCTTTGGGGGAGGTCTATGTTGAGCAGTGGACGTCTTCAGGATGATGATGATGATGATGATGATGATGATAAGAAGCAAATTTTTTTTAACTGTGTGTGCAGGTATATAATTATGGTAATCAAGCTGAACCCCCCCCCGAAGTGAATTCCTGGCTACGGCCCTGGCCAGTGTCAAGTATTGTAATTTCTCATCGTGCTATAGAATATTTCACGTACGGCAGCGGCCGACGAGTGCCAGAAGTCACTTGTGCTTATATAAAAAATTACATATCGTAGTGTTTTGACCTCGAGGTCAAGGTGTTATGGGCTGTGGACATCGGCCCTAAGTCCTAATTTTCATAGTGCCCCGTTTCATATCGTCTGACCAAGTCAAGTCTTAGTCACAGTCTGGGTAGTCATAGTCCAGTCTAAGTCATGCCTTAGTAAAGTGGTGGCAACTTCTATGGAATTTAGAAGCAACACGAAAAACCACGTTTCACCACATTATATCACTTGCCCGTAAAACGCCAAATTTTAAACATTAAGAGCCAATACAACGCCAAATTGCTTATAACGGCTTAGCTTGAAGCAGTATCCTGTCAACAATATTGCAACAATGACTTTGAAATTAATATATGGTAAAGTTCAGGACTAATGCTACTGCAAATGTATAGTGAAAACACGAATTAATAAAATTTTCTCGATAGAAAATAATTACAAAGTTACCTCCAAACCGTACAAATAAACAGCGATTATTCAATGAATACTTTAAATAAGATCATGAAACTTTGTGTAGTAGTTGAATTAAATATAATGGAGGGCTTATGTATAGCGGATTTTTAAAATACCCTTTATATTCAGTGTAATAATAAATTACCTAAACTATTGCGCGTTGGAACCAGTTTAACTTAGACCGCCCCTGCCGCGCGGCCCCTGGCTCATCCCCGCTTTGGCCTAGTACTATACATCTATTCTGTGGCTTTGACGTGAATTTGCGCTGGCCTTGCACAAGCCCTTAACACTGGGAAAAGCACAAGTTTTGAAAAAAAATACAATGTAACGAACGAGGTGAACTTTTCCGTGTTCCCGCGAGAGCCTCATTTTTTTTTTCATTTACCTACTTTGTGTATAATTAAATACCTACAGTCAAAGTTCTTAATAAAAGATCAAGTTATCTCCATTCCAGATGTCGGTGGGCCTGCAACGGCGAGTCCCAGCGTTGGACGAGACGGCGGGCGTCCCTCCCGCCTGGAAGAGCGGCAACGCAGAGCCCCCTTTCCCGTCCTTCGCCCCGCCAGCAGGTTCACCCGCCGGCCCTGCTTTTGCTGCATCCCCTGCGCCTTCCACCCCTGGCCCTGGTTTCTCTGGCCCGCCTTACGCCGCTCCTGGCCCGTTTGGGAGCCCATCGGCGAGGCCTGGGTCAGGCGGCGGGTTTCCCCCTGGCCCGCCGCCGCAACAACACTTTCCAGGGCCAGGGTTCGCGCCCCCAGGGAGTCCCTTCCATCCACACGCGCCACATCCACCTATGCCGCCCCATCCGCATATGATGGCGCCGTTACCCCCGCCTGTTGACAGGTCAGTACTATTATTTTTAAGGCCAGGGGGCGTACCGTGAGCTCTTAGCGCGATTCAAAACAGAGCCTATCTGGATCGCTTGTCAAAATCCCCATACAAAAAAAACAAAGCGATCCAATATAGGCTCAGTTTTGAATCGCGCTAAGAGCTCACGGTACGCCTCCAGGTCCAAGCAACTTTTAAGTTAGCTTGAGTAAAAAAGGCACATTGCCATTTAAAAAAAACTTTTAAGTATTTGAGCTTAATAAATCAAATATAGATACTATAGATAGTACACACTGTCTATAAAACACCAACCTCAAAAGTGTCCCCGCGCCAATGCTTACTGATACAGCTAATATAAAATAGTCCACAAGCGGTTTGTTTCATTGTAATAATGAACCATAGCACCCTGTAATAGCGTTGTAAAACAATATGTGAGTTACATTACTTTCATTAGGCGCGGTCGCACGCGACTGAGAGCAAAATTAGAGGCGGCGATCGTGGATCTACCTTATGTTTCATCGCAGTATTTGAGGGGTCTTGGGCTTCTTTATCCGTCTGTAAGGCCGTGTGGTCCCGGTTTGTGATTAGGACCACCCCATCTCTACCCGCGGGTGCCGTTAGAGCCGGCTAAGGGAATATACAGGGAATGGGCAGCAGCATTTCCCTCGGTACATTAAAATCTTCTGCGATCACCAAGCTGCCAAGCGTGGTGATTATGGCAAACCCCTACGATAAGCGTCCATAGTGGCTTTTATGGGGAAGCCTCTGCTCAGCAGTGGACGTCTTCCGACTGATGATGATGATGATGATGATGATATAGGTACCAAAATGAATTCTTTAGATCTCGCTGCCATCGGCGGCCAAAGCTCATTATCTCTTTATTCGATAGCAATTGACTACCTAATTTTCGATCGCTTTCGGCAGTGTTTTTTTTTAAACTGTTACAGTAGTTAAGTTAAGTACTAAACAGATAAATATTTTTGTGCCTTTATTAACTATTAAAATAATCATCATCATCATCATCAACAGCCTGAAGACGTCCACTGCTGAACATAGGCCTCCCCCAGAGCACGCCACCTTGAGCGGCTGCTCGCCTCCTGCATCCATCGGCTCCCCGCGGCTTTCACCAGGTCGTCGGTCCACCGAGTGGGGGGCCGGCCTACGCTGCGTCTTCCGGTTCGTGGTCGCCACTCGAGAACCTTTCTTCCCCATCGGTTGTCAGTTCTACGAGCGATGTGGCCTGCCCATTGCCACTTCAACTTACTAACTCTAAGAGCTATATCGGTCACTTTAGTTCTCCTGCGGATCTCCTCGTTCCGGAGCTTATCTCGCAGGGAAACACCGAGCATAGCTCGCTCCATAGCTCGCTGCGCGACTTTGAGCTTACTAATGAGGCCAACAGTAAGAGACCATGTCTCAGTTCCATAAGTCATCACTGGCAACACACACTGATTGAAAACTTTCGTTTTCAGGCTCTGCGGTATTTTGGACGAAAAGATAGGACGAAGCTTCCCGAACGCTGCCCAGCCGAGTTGGATTCTTCGCGCCACCTCTTTGTCGAAGTTGGACCTACCTAATTGGACAATCTGTCCTAGGTAGACATACTTGTCGACAACTTCGAGAGTATCGTTCCCAACAATTACCGGTATAGGTGGAACATGAGCATTAGACATGATCTTTGTCTTGTCCATATTCATCTTAAGACCAACCTGCTGGGAGACTCTACTGAGGTCGTTGAGCATGGTGCTAAGGTCCTCGAGCGATTCCGCCATTATGACTATATCATCGGCAAAACGAAGGTTAGTGATGTACTCGCCATTTATGTTGATGCCAGATCTTTTCCACTCCAAGAGCTTGAAAACATCCTCCAATGCGTTTGTGAACAGTTTCGGAGAAATAACGTCTCCCTGTCTCACGCCTCTTTGCAATGGAATTTGTTCCGTACTCTGGTCCTGTAGTCGGACTGACATAGTGGCCTTACTGTACAAACACTTCAAAACTTCGATATACCTATAGTCAATTTGGCATCGCTGCAAGGACTGCAGCACCGCCCAAGTCTCGATTGAATCGAAGGCTTTCTCATAGTCCACAAACGCTAGGCATAACGGCCGATTATACTCTTCGGTCTTCTGTATAATCTGGCGCAGCGTATGGATGTGGTCTATGGTGCTAAAGCCTTTTCGGAAACCGGCTTGTTCGGGAGGCTGGAATTCATCAAACCTGCGTGCGAGACGATTCGTAATGACTCTCGTTAAATTAAAATAATAAATCTTTCATATAAAAAGCAATACCTAAAAAATGAGTTGTATAATTTGCATTCAGAGCCGTCGATATTCTGTCAAAATAATACACAATTCGGTACTGCGCTCGACTAATCTTGATCCTTTACTATTGGTTACACCGGACACTCATGGCTTGGTCTCATCAGCCCCGGTGTTTATACAGGGTTACAGGAAAAAACGTGCTAGATCCGTTAAGGGCGTGGAGTACCCATCATTTCTGACTTATTTCACTATGAATATGAATAATATTTTTTTAGATATGCCTTAGAGAAAAATACAGTTTCTAATAAAAAAATTTATTTCCTAACTATCACTTGTCTACTACGGTCTATTCAATTAACTTATGTACTATTTTAATGATTAACGTCCTAAAGCATCTTATTACACATGTAAAAATGCAATAATAACAATAAGACACAAATAAAAAAATTAAAAGTCGAATATCTCGAAAAGGGTTATGTTTAGGCTAGGGTGTTTCATAGTGGAATAAGTCAGAAATGATGGGTACTCCACGCCCTTAACGGATCTAGCACGATTTTTCCCACCACTAATAACAAATTAATATATAAATATATGGTATGCACCAGCGAATTTATAACAAAAAATTCTTACTTTTACTCTCTGTTTTCGTTCTACTGTCAATAGTTTTGTTCTATTTTTATTGGTTACGCCCTCTGCCAACTGATGTCTGTATCAAAACCTATAAACAAGTAAGTATTTAACTATTTTTATTTGGTCTGTCCCATCGTGCATGGGACAACTGCCACCTTGACCCAGTAGTCCCATGGGACAAGTGCTAGAATATAATCAAATTCCAAGTATCTTGTGGTGTGGTACCTACCTATTGTTGTTTGATCGATACACTCACCAACTTGGGTTGCGAGTTGAAAAACAGAATAGATATTTATTGAACCGGTTCATTTCATAATTTTATGAATTCAGAAATATGAATAATTTGTTTGATTGCGTTAGTAATTAATTACTTAATTTAAAAGACAAATTGACCACTCTGTCGGAATGTCATTGAACTCAACATAGGTAGGTCTTACCTATAGTACGCTAGGTAAGTACCTATAGTACGAGCATGCTAAGCTTTAGGGACCTTAGAGATTAGGGAATAGCTATCTATGTAGGTGGGTACTAAGTTATTACTTTTTTAAATCCTAATTGATTTAATAAAAATAATAGGTGGGTATTATTAGAAAGTGAATTAGCAAGTTGGAGTGGCAATGGGCAGGCCACATCGCTCGTAGAACTGACAACCGATAGGGAAGAAAGGTTCTCGAGTGGTGACTACGAACTGGAAGACGCAGCGTAGGCTCCCCACTAGGTGGACCGACGATCTGGTGAAAACCACGGGGAGGCGAGGAGGCGAGCTCAAAGTGGCGCTCTTTGGGGGATGCCTATGTTCAGCAGTGGGCGTTTTCAGGCTGTTGATGATGATTATTATACCTAATAGGTAAATAGATTTATCATTTCATTCAGTGTCCAAATCCACAATCACTAAAGCTCTAGTTTTCTAATCAAAATTAAGTTCACTTGATAATAAATAACTCATACAAACTCAGACATTAATGAGCCTTGTTAATCAATCATTAATAATTACGAAACACTCTTTTATAATATCGCAACTTGAATGTAAACAAACAAACAAAAAATAACAAAAATATACTGCACCTAGCGAAAAAAAACATCTAACCGAGAAAATATTAAATATCAATTCGAAAAAAATATTCTAACAGGCTCCGGTGGCGGTAAAAATCGCGAAATTATGCCCAGTTGAGCACAGAGTAAAATGTGGTAAAATAAAATACTCCAAGTTCTATGTGTGCGGCAAAGCTCGACGGTGTAATCGCGTCTGTGTGCCCGGGCCATAAAACTGTGTGTGTGTGCGCGTACAAATAAATGTAGGTGAACGGTACGTATATATTTTGTGTTGGGAGTAGCGTTGGCAGGTGAATTATTGTCTAATGAATATAAAGATAATCTATTTTCGATTACGTTCTAATTTTTTTTATTGGAGGCTATCTATTTTTTCGGCGGTGTTGTTTGCGTGAACAGTGCCGTTCGACGTTAATACTACAGATTCAGTTTCGGTGGCCAATTCATTCGTTTATTAATTTACTAGCGGCTCGCACGTGTAGTGGATGTTACTCAGGGTGAATGTAGCTTTCCAATGGTGAAAGAATTTTTGAAATCGGCACAGTAGTTTTTGAGTTTATTCATTACTATTCATTACAAACATTCACACAAAAATACAAATCTTTCCTCTTTATAATAGTGGTGTAGACTAGCTTCTTGCTGCGGCTTCACACAAATTGCACTTAGAGTAGGCTAGTGTCTCGCTATTAAAAATTAACAAGTAAATATTATTTTCGTAAAGTAGGTTAAACATGAATGCAATAATTGAAAAAATTAGTACAATTGGTATAATTATAAATCAAGGAGTAATAAGCTTTTAAAGTTTCTGGAGGGGGCATCGCCTGTCCCTTTTTTGCAAAACAGGAGATTCCTCACAGTTACTATGAAAACGCACGTTGTGAAGTCACATGCCAAAGCGACCGTATGTAAAGCTACCACAGCTTAGTAATGAGGTACTATGAAGGAGCAAGAGTGACGTCACTGCATGTTTGAGCTGTCTCGTTCTATTCCTGTATTTTAAAATGCTTGTAGCTTTGCAATATTTTGAGATATTTAGTTTTTGCTTTCACAATTGTTTAATTTTTGAGGATTTTTTTATTGATTTATGCAATAAAAAATAGCAGGATATAAGCCTATTGCTTGTGAAACCAAAACCGACTCGAGTGAATTAAATCTTAGGTAAGATAATAACTTATGTGGAGAAATTGAAATTGTACATTAACAACACCTGTCTATAACTGTTACCGTGTTGAGAAAACAAAAGGTTAATAATTGCGGCCCAGAACCTGGCCACGTCAACTGCTTTATGTGTAGCGTCTATGACGTCAATTGACGTCTTGTTATGAGCTGGTGATGGTGGTGTGAGACCTAGGATTCGTTATTAAGTGGGCCATGGCTTGAACCCCTCCACACAAACATTGAAGAACAGAGTCTACCAAGAATCCCCACCTGGACATGTTGTCCTGCTCCGGCCGACCTGCGTCTGAAATCTGTTTAGAGACTTCCAGGTTCCAGGTAGACCATGGTTCCTCGTGCATGACCAGGGGGTCTAGCAAAGACCCCTTTCCAAGCGTTAACGCTAAACGATAACTCCAAAATACATGGGTAAGACATTACCTGCGGATGTCGCTTTTCCGCAGGTAATGCCATTCCTACATATTTTGGAGTTATCGTTTGGCGTTAACGCTAATGGAAAGGAATCTTTGCTAGACCCCGTGGTGGGGGGTTCTCAGCAGGTTCAATAAATAGATTTAAAAGGGACACGCTCACGCCACAGTTTTCATCTATTAAGGTACCTAGTAAATTATCAACAACAACGTAATGTTAAATTACTCTTGGTCTTGGGAAAGTTTCCCAGGGATACCTATATTAAGTGCAATTGTGCATTGTGCGTATGTGAAAAAAACGGAATTTGATAAAAGCCACACTAATTATTGTCTCCGCATTGTTCTACCTTTTTGACGATCATCATTATCATCATCAGCCTGGAGACGTCCACTGCTGAACATAGGCCTCCCCCATAAAGCGCCACTTCAAGCGGCTGCTTGACTCCTACATCCATGGGCTCCTGGAAGATAAAACATATTGGGATGAATTCACATTCATCTATGGATATTTATCTCTTTTGTGATAGTGGGTGGGTAAATGTTAAAGGTGGAGATATCTAGTTAACTCTAAACGGTAAATTCAAAACATTTTTGTATTATTTTTAGTTATTTCAGGTAAAGAAACTGAGGATTATGCTTCTTTTTATTGTTGAATTTTTTGATAATATTCGCGGGAAGCGGAGGCTATTCCTTACACTACCTTATAAAAATATTGATTACCTAAATTTTGCTTTTTCTTAAATCGTTTGTAATTTATACCTCTATTATCAAAACAATGTCAGGTACATCTTAGATACTTAAATGTTTTTGTAAGATGATGTATCTATATGTTACAAAAGCAGAAAAACTCACTTTTTTTTAAATTAGACTATTTAGGTACCTTAATAAACCATGACGTAGGTAGAAAATAATTAAAAAAAATATTTGAGAAATGCTTGATTTACACAAAGTAAAAGAAGCATTAGATTTGATACTAAAAACAACGTGAGTATTCTGGATTACCGCTTAATTCAATTTCTCATCCTTCCAACATTTTTTAACTTACTTTAAAAATAATTAAAATTTTCATTCATTAATTCCCATGCTAACTGTACTCACCACCCTGTCCTATCTATACGTACTATGTATTTGTTGGTACCGCTTTGCCCAGCGTATCTTGATCTGCTGCACCCCGCGGCCGTAGCCCACAGGCAAGCAATAAAAGGGCCGCGGGGTGACATTACACAGGTCTAGAGTAACTGGTCGGTGGTACACGTACATAAGTAAAGATGGAGTGAGACGCGGTTCGAGTCGGAGTGTCGTCTGCCGCCGCGGCCGCGATCAAAATCATTCGGATTTTGAAATGAAATTTTGACGTTTTTGTATTTTAAATATGGAAAACGTTGATTTAATACTGCTGCAGTCACAGAGTAACATTGTTTTTTTCTCTAATCTGTGGCTGCAGTTGATATTTCAGCGATAATTACAAAAAATAAGTCTTGTTATATATTTTAATTTATTTTTTTACGTGTCATTTTGTTTTTTTCTGATGACAATGGATTGATTTGTTTATTACTTAAATTGGCAATCGTATTTCTGTAGAAATTATGACTTAATTATTAGAAATACTTAGATTAATATTTTATAGTATGAGTAGGTTAGGTTCCATAGTCTTTTTTTAATAGTTTATAGGCAAAGCATTTGACCACTGTCACCACACACCTGATGAAGAATGATGACACAGTCTACGATGGTGCATGCTTGCCTAGAAGACACCTGTTCACTTTCGACTTGAAGACACCCAGATCATCGTTAGCTGGAAACAAGGACGCCGGCAAGGTGTTCAACTCATAGTTATTGAAATATTAAAATTATTCCCTAAGTTATCAAAATGGTGTATTTTTTAGTTTGTAGTTTATGGAGAAGGCATAGCTAAAACTAGATGGCGCCACTAGCTCTGGTGGTGTATGGAAAAAGAATTTTGCGGTTTTGCGCCACCTAGCGGTATAAATGAGCAGCATGAAATTCCCCAGTAGTTTTTTGTTGTATTTTTTTGCTTTCTTTGAGTAGTCTGAGCCCTTTGACCTTATTTTTGGGGTTCCGTACCGTATAAGGATAAAACGGACCCTATTACTAAGGCTCCACTGTCCGTCTGTCTGTCTGTCCGTCCGTTTATCACCAGGCTGTATCTCATGAACCGTGATAGTTAGACAGTTGACATTTTCACAGATGATGTATTTCTGTTGCCGCTATAACAACAAATACCTGCTAAAACCAGAATAAAGTGAATATTTAAGGGTGCTCCCATACAACAAACGTGTTTTTTTTTGCTCGTTTTTATAGAAAATAGTACGGAACCCTTCGTGCGCGAGTCCGACCCGCACTTGGCCGGGTATTTTTACTTCCTTTTCAGAAAATGTGCCATACTCATATTTATCGAATTAGTATATAACTAACACTTACCATCATCAATCGTCACAGCATAGGATCACAGTTGGCACTAAAAAAATTTAAGCAGGTGAACCCGCTGGCGTCTGTAGTATAGATAATAAATTAATTAATGATATGTACATAACGACTTAAAGTAGGTATGACAATGGGCGGCCTTATCACTAAAAGCGACCTCTTCCAGGCAACCTTTGGATGGACAGTAATTGGATGAAGTAGGAGCAGACGGTGGTGTACAATAAGTATAATAAATAGAATAAACACAACAACAATAAATGGAAAATTGACTCATAAATGGAAAATTGATACATACCTACCATTATGTTTTCAATCACACTTACATGCAAACAACAAGTAAACCACAGACCTTTAAAAAAAGTTTTTTATAAATTTACTTTTTTTATAGGATCTGTGAGGCAAACCATAAATATTAAGAAAAACATTTTTTTTTTGCTACTGTTTCTGCTTAATAATTGGGGTTAAAGGTGGAACGTTTCACTAGCGCGGCAAATTCAAATTTTCTTGCGTTCTTTTGCCAATAATAGCTTAATTACTCAACGTGATTACATGAAAACTAATTTTGCGGAAATAAATAGAATGTATCAATAAATTACGATTAAAAGTATCTCCTAGATATCATTGGTTTAGCGACAAATGGCAATAAACAAACGTCTTAGTTTTTCAGTCTATTGCCATATGTAGGTGATACTTTTAATTGTAATTTATTGATGCATTCTATTCATTTGCGCAAAATTAGTTTTCATGTAATCACGTTGAGTAATTAAGCTATTATTGGCAAATTTAAATTTTCTTGAGTTTAAAACTCATATTTAGTAACAGACTAGGCCCAATTTTGGTGGCTTTAGTTGACAGTCCTTAACTTACTAAAAATATACCCGTCTCTTACATTGCCGTGTATTTGACAAGAACAGCAACAGTTTTAGGAGTTTTAGATCTGTCAACTAAAGCCTTTAAAATTGGCCTCACTAGCTGGCTGACTGATTCGTGCCCTAAGTGACATCGCCAGACTAAATGTCATTTTAAGGTGACATTAGATGCAAGTGCGGCCGTTTCAGTTTATTAAGGCGAAGGGTAGGGCAATCAAGGTTGTTTTTTGGCACGTTTCCTGGCGTAATTAGAACATGTGGGATTTGAATTTAATATATCGTGTAATTCATTTCATTAAGTCTTTTGTGATTGCAAATACAAGATTAATAAATATAGCTCTATAGAAAAAATAGCAAAGCTCCTTCAAAAAATTTGAATGTTCGAATGAAATCGTATATATTTTAACAAAAAAAATGGTGTATTGCTAACAAACATTCATTTATGTTATGAATGAAGGCTTCATAATTTTTTAAAATACTAAAACACAGGTATTAATTAAAAACCATCAAATTCAGTGATTTTGTGCGTTGTCTCTGTCGTAAGCGCCGCGCTGAAGTGCAGACTGAATTAATGTTTACGACTACGACGTTAAGGTTGATGTTTCTTTGATCGGATTTGGCCTGTTTATCTGGCCCTACCCGTCACCTTAAGGTGGATGGTCCACTCCACTTTGAAGCGGGAGACTCAAAATGATAGCAGGATTTTTTGCTTTTTTTGTGACTTCAAAAAGTTCTCAATTTTGATGATACTTCAGAGCTCCGTCATTTTTTTTTTGTATTTAATCCGATATACTTTCAGCTCGGTCTCATAGTTTCATTAAAATCAGTTCAGTAGTTTTATTTTTAAATCAAAATCAGTGTAAAAAATATACAGGGTTATTGGTTAAGTCGACCTAAATTCTTAAGGGGGTTGTAGTATTCATCATCACTGACCGATTTGCCTAAGATACCCTCTACCTATACTTGATCATGATTAAGTTATTGAACTATTAAGGTTTATTATAAAAAAAATGCCGATTTTATGTTCTTAGATACCGTTTTTCTCTAACTTACGCCTTTTTTAATTATTACTTATCCTAATCAAACACAATATAAACCGTAAACAAAAAAAAATAAAGCAAAGATAACACAACCCAAATAGAGACAGTTTTAAGACTCTTAAAATCTGAAGGATAAAAATTTAATTTAATTTAAAATTTCGAGAGGTATGTAATATGGTTAATTGATATAATTTATGATTGATATTTAGTGACATGGACTCATTGAACATTATTGTATTAATAGGTATTTAATAAAGTAAAAAACTAAATTGTTGTATTGACAAATCTAAATGCTTGTCTTAACGACGGAAATAGAGACACTATACACATTACGATAAGACGACCATAATTTTTGTATTACTTAATTCGCAAGATAATATTTTATGACGTGACGAGCCAGTCGTTCGCCTGGTGTTAAGCGACACGGCTGCCCATAACAGATTGCAGTGTCACTCGGAACTCAAAATTTAAGTCTCGCGTGACACTGCGCACTGCGCACGTCATCCTGAGACATCACACAGTCTAAAAAAGTTTTCTAGACTGTGAGATCAATTCTTAAGTCTCATTTGCCCAGTAATTTCACTAGCTACAATGCCCTAAAAACCGGAACGCAGCAGTGCTCGCACACTACTGCTTGGCGGCAGAATAACTGGCAAAGCGGTGATACCTACCTAGACGAACTTTGCAGAAAAGTCCTACCACCTAGTAAAATTGTTTAATAGTTAAAAAAAAAACTTGTAACATTGGAAAAACGCCGAATAATTATTATAATTAAAAAGAACATACGCTCTCAGAAGCCTCTTCAATACATAGCCAGTAAAAGACAAGTTAACCTATATTTTAAGCGCTCGTATATACTGGAGGTGGCTATGTCTAGTTATGTAGGGGTGGTGAGCACGTGGCGAGGGTGGGTTCACCCCTCGTGCTCGCCGTTCTTGGTACTTTGACTTTGGCTTTTTTGTTTAGGTTTGTTGAGGTCACGCGTTGAGAACAGCGGTTTTGATATGTTACTCTTTCAAATTGATCTTTTGAATTTGAAAGTGTTGGTATTCCTATTCCTATCTGAATCATAGTGTGACTTAATTTTTAAAAAACGCCATAGTCGTAAATAACCGGCCAAGAGCGAGTCGGACTCGCGCACGAAGGGTTCCGTCCCATTATGTATAAATGCGAGCAAAAAAAAAATCACGTTTGTTGTACGGGAGCCCCTCAAATACTTTTTTTTTTGAGTATTTGTTGTTATAGCGGCAACAGATATACATCATCTGTGAAAATCACAACTGTCTAAATATCACGGGGCATGAGATACAGCCTGGTGACAGACGAACAGATAGACGGACGGACGGACATCGGAGCTTTAGTAAAGTTAGTAATAGGGTCCGTTTTATCCTTTGGGTACAAAACCCTTAAAAATAACAGAGGATCATCTCACGTATGATCGATAATAAAGAAATTGTTATAATTGATGATTGTAGATACTCGATATTGAATATTTATTTGAAATCCAGCACAGCGCCATCTATCGGCAACTATACGTAACTAAAGATTTCATACAAATCTTTTACGATCCTCGATAGCGTCTGCCTTGTGGTCCCGGTGTGTGAATAGGACCACCCCGTCTTTTCTCGCAGACGCCGTAAGTCTAAAGGAATGTCCAAGGAATAGGCAGCTTCATTCTCCTTTTATCTTCTGCGATCACCAAGCCGCCTGCTAAGCGTGGTGATTATGGCAAACCAATCATAGGAGGGCCTATGATAAGCGTCCAAAGTGGCGTTTTGTGGGGGAGGCCTGTGTTCCGAAGTGGACGTCTTCTAGCTGTTGATGTGGATTGTGATGTTTTTGTTTTTTAAATAAATTTATTATTATCCTTCTTGCCGTCTCAAAGTTAGGGAAAAATAATATAAAAATCAATCATTCTATCACTAATTCACTATTCACCACAGTTAGTCAATAATCATCAGCTAGGTTGTCTTCGGCAACCATTCAAAACAAATTATAATTCAAATTATTACACGACGATTTGAATTAATTTCTATTGGTTCTTGTTAGCATTTATGTCAACTTTACTGTTTATTTTTACATAAATTTTCATTATTTATACATTTGTTTACATTATTTATACGTTTCTTTAGTGATTTAATGTATATTATATTTATATGAAGCAATAATTAAAGCAGTTATCTTTGTTTTATTATTCTACAGATCACCTACTAAGTTTCCTGTTTGCCTAGTGTATTTATTTGCACAGTTTATGTATTTATTATCGTAACCATTATTTATAATGATATCTATTTAAAGTTATCATAAAATATGAAATCGAAATTTATAATAGCTGATTTTTCAATTATCGAAAAGATTTAGTTTTATTCACTAGTAAGTTGGTAACATCTTTCATCTTTTATTAGGTGGTTATTATCATAATAACCACCTTATAAAAGATGAAAATGGCAGACGTCCATTAAACTTATAATTTACTTTTCTTTAACGGGCAATGCGCCTTTATTCTTTAAACCAACTATTGCAATAATAAAAACTATACTAAAAATAAAAAAAAGAAAACAAAACACCTTAAATTGTACTTTCTATAACTAAACTAACAAAAAAGCTTTGAGTTCTGTTAAAACCATACAACTACTATTTTGTGATACTACTCTCATCCCAAAGGTTTTTTTTTTACGGAAAATTTCATATTATTGCATTGTTTGGGATATTGTATCGAGAGAGAATGAGAGCATTTATAATGTTTGTTTCGGCAGAAAAATATGCCATTCATTTCCTATTGGCCACGCGGGCGAAGCCGCGGGCAGAAGCTAGTATTTATATAAAATAGTAATTTTAATATAAAAAAAAACAGAAATTTTAATTACTCAAGTACCAAAACCGCGCGGTCGACTCTCCACTTCGCTCACCCTCCCGTACCGTCGGCAAAATCGCTGAGGCAACAAAAAAAATAAAATTTTACGACCCACAGTAGGTGGGGTGTCACAGTCACCTGGCAGGTCTAGCTGGCATACCATGGACTAGATGATGATACAACAAGTACTCATCAACAGCCTGAAGACGTCCACTGCTGAACACAGGCCTCCACCATAAAGTGCCGCTTTTGACGCTTATCATAGGGGGATTCGCCATAATCACCATGGTTTGCAGGCGGCTTGGTGATCGCAGAAGACTCGATCAATGTACTGAGGAGAATGCTGCTGCCCATTCCCTGGATATTCCCTTAGCCGGATCTTACAGCCCAAAGAGAGGGTGGTCCAGGTCGTTTAATCCTATTCTCCTGCGATATACCTGATCAAAGATATTCTCACACCGCGCGTCGGGACCACACGGTAAATTTATAAGAGCGCCATTTATTAGAACCGATTTTAAAATCAGATGGTTATCATTTCAGAGTTATCATGATTAATTACTTAAAGAGTTGGCCTTAGAATAACTATAACGCGTGTCATTGAAGAAACGAATCTGACGAAAGCAAGAAATTATTGTTTTCCCTCTTCCACTGTTGTGTTTAAGTGCAGAACGAGTGAGACATCAATAGAAATGTTTGGTATTTTCAGTTCTTTTCTTTATTGAATCGCGTTATACCTAGTAGAAAGGAGTAGGCAACGCATAGGCAGTGCATCGCTGGTGCTGTGTATAGGCGGTGGTAACTGCTTATCATCAGATGGCCTAGCATGCGCACTGCGAGAAATCTGGTCGCTGTTAGTTAGAGTGAGACACACTTAGGCATTACCATAGTGTTGTCACGGTCTCTCACGAGATGTCGAGAAAATTTTGTCGCGGTGCACATGCTAGCGGGCGCGAGAATTACGATTGTTTCTCTCCAAAAAAATTAAGTTATTGTGTTCCTTATCTGCCATTGCCTTAATATGTCATCCTTGACCTTCATGTCACTTGTAAAAAACTTGAAAGTCTTGATTAAACTTTGAATCTTTCAAACACCATTTATCGTGCACCAAGACAAGTGCACCCATTGATTTTTCATTTGCATCCAGAAAGGGATAGCGGCATCCATCGCTAAAGTAGAAAGAAAGGGACCTAGTATTGTTATTAGGGTTGACTCCCCTTCATTTTGACACGACGTGGTCTATCTATAATTTTGTGATCGAATGAATTTTGAAAGTTGAATAGGTACCTACTTTTTCTTTAGCTTCTTCATGAGTCGGAAAACGTCCACTGCTGAACACAGGTCTCCCCCTTCGGACGCTTATCATAGGAGTTGCCATAATCACCACGCTAACCATGCGGCTTGGTGATCACAGATTTTAATGTACCGAGAAGAATGCTGCTGTCCATTCCCTGGATATTCCCTTAGCCGGCTCTTACGGCACCCGCGGGAAGACATGGGGTGGTCCTATTAGCAAACTGGGATCACACGGGTTTTAAATATCATACTTAACCTAATTAAAATGTTGTTTACACCGCCAAATACTCAGCCATCAAGTCTGTTATAGATTTCAATAAAAAAATACTTTTCCAAATAGACATTTTGGTGATCTGAAAAAAAAGAAATACTAATTTTGAACCTCCCCTTTTTGTGAAGTCGATCTATTTATAAACAAAAAGTAAATAGGTATTCTATCGGTTATCTGGTTCCCAGTAGTAGTCCCTACAAGGTACTGCCTAGTTTGGGGCTAGATGGCGCTGTGTGAAATGTCCTCAAATAGTTTGCGAGACATTGCCCAGAAAGGGTTTTGAACTTTTGATAGACAGACAAACAAAATTCAGTAAAAAACAATTTCTAATAATTTTTTCCATTAATTATTGGTTTCTTCTGAAATGCAGTTCAGTTGCATTGCATTCTCAATATCCAATGACAAGCTAGGACTAGATGAAAACAAAATTGTCTCATTGCTGAGATGGGCAATGGACATTGGCCATTGACCTGCCTGCCTGTGGTACGGGCCCCCATACTATAAGAAGCTCTTGTTATAATGGTCAGTTAAAAATAACTGCTCTATTTGGCCCAATACATTCGCATGAACTTACCACCCAAAGTAAATAAAAGCCCTTGCGAGTCGCGGAATACAGTACCACCAAATCTGTTCAAAGTCGATTTTTCGCTATCTCTTTCTAATTGTGCAGGGAATAGCCTAATTAGATAGAGACGATAGAATATTCAACTGCACGGATAAGTTCGTATCGACTAATGTCAAACCAAAGTTTTTCGCATTACAAATACCTAATTAGTGCGCATTATTACTAACTAACGTCATTTTCTCTAAGTTTAGAGTTTCAATTTCAACAATTTATTTTATTACAATCTGTAGTAGGTACCTACACCTTAAAATATCTTAACTGAAAAGTCGCACTATAAATACACACGCACGTAACATTGTCTTCACGTACACGGGTACACGTACAGGTGCGTGTGTGTGCGGGTTCTTCGCTACTATACAGCAAGTAGGCTAAGGTGAATCTGAACTTTTTTATAAGTTTAATTACAATTAAAAAAAAAAAAAGATTTTAAACTCCCATGGTCACTAACATTACTCAAATATTGTTTAACCATTCAGTTCGTCCGTGATCATGGTGCTTGCAACAGTACCGAAATATCGGCAACTCGAAACAAATAAATTACATGGTAAATATCCCGTTTTTTTTACGAGAATGAATGACGTGACGAGCTAGTCGTTCATCTGATGTTGAGCGACACAGCCGCCCATAACAGTTGCAGTGCAGTTGCAGCTATTCCACCTGTGACCTGTACTCGTACTAGTACAAGTTTGTTCAAATATACCTACATTAGTGCACTCGCTATCGACTGTCGTCGTAAAATATTGGTATTGATATCTTTAGGTACTACGTTACGTTTTTATTATGATATTGAATGACGTGATGAGGTAGTCGTTCGCCTGATATCAAGCGATTCGGCTGCCCATAATATTCAGAACTCTAAAATAAATAGAGTTTCGCGTGACACTGTACTGCACCGTGCGCATGTCTTCCTGAGACATGAGCACAGTCTAGCAATAAGATTACCACACTGTGAGATCCGGTTATAATGTCTCATTTGCCCAGCAATTTCACTAACTACAAACAAAGTTTGTAGTTTATTTCTCTTTTCCAGATAGGTAGTAGGTAGTACTTACATAGGTAACGTAATATGAAATTATGGTGATGGACGCCACGTAAACTCCTTTTTTAAAACGATATAATTCACTATCTCTCTACCGTAAAGGCGACCATCCTTGATAAATGATAACACAAAAAAAAATCAAAATTCACTTACCGCGTTTTCTGTGCGCTGTAGACGCGTCATAATAATAAACTTCACTTGTGTGCGTGGGGCATACCTTTGCATGTGTTTGTAGATGCCTCGTTGACACCTGTCTATTATGATGGGATAAGTTGCTGGAATGGTTTTACATGATTATTGTTTTTTTTTTTACTAGTGGTTTATTACTGACGTTGCAATTTTATACCGTCAATTCAAAAAAGTTGGTTTTTCAAAATAATAACTTTAGATGATAACATCGATTTGTTTGGGATTTAAAGGCTACTTGTATGTATGTTGATGTTGGTACCTATGTTTGTACAATTTTACTTGCTAGAGGTATTTTTATAAGTGTCTCAAATTTTATTACCTCAGGAAATCAATTAGAAGTTTGTTTTACGATAATTAAATTACTTAATTCTTGTCTTAATAGAATAGTGCCAGCTTTCTTGCCAGTATGTTGCCTTGTCATGACTTACGACTCATGTCATGGTAGGCCTTCCTTATAACAATACAGTTAAGTATGTAGTTATGTACCTACTTACTTCTAAAAGCAACTGCTATAATTTTTTTCACCAGGAGTAATAGTTTTCTGTGTCATAAAGACTTCTTGAATGGGACAGATTATAATTTTGTTAGCGTGACTTGTCAGTAGGTATAAGCAACCACGACTCCTCTATAATTTTTCACTACTATCCTGAAGTTCCATAATTTATAAAGGTAACATCTAATATTTTCCACCAAAGTAGAAAAAAATATGAAACCCTAAAGCTGCAAGTAAGTTTTTCTAGTTGCTTATTCGTCATATTTTATTACCCTCCTTTTCCGTGGTAAGTCAACGAATAAGGAGAGGTGACAAATCTATATTCCCAATCCCAATGAAGACTCTAAACTCGCTGTAGCAAACTGCGCGGCAAAGAAAAATGCTTATATTGTTCCGTGTTACTTTATGTCACTCATAATTTATATACCCATAATAGGCTCTCTCCGGACCAAAAGTTGTTTGGCCAATTGGCATAGTGATCTAATATTCAATCTCTACCGAGAGTACAACCGTACAGAACTAGATAAACAATAGTACTAAAATGGCATCCAGTTGTCTAATACAAATATAACAGGTGCACTTGACAAACGCAAAAAAATGTAAACAATCTTGTTCAAGTAGAAAGTTCGTGCAAACGCGGCATTTGCTGATAGCTCCTTATCTCATCTAGAACTACGTCAACAGACTTGCTCCGTCTCTCTCCAACGCGCTAATTACACATCACAGTGTCTCGTTTACACGCCGGTATATCTATACCTGTCCTACACACAGGCTTTATGTTTGCTGTCTCGTTTGCGTCATGTAGCGCCATCTCTTTTGCTCTAATGAATTGAATCAACAACATCGCCGCCGCTTGCTCCCTCTCGATGTTGAATCGAAATAGGAATTTGATTTTCATCTTTTTTTTATCACGTCTGAGTAAAACCTTACTAGATATTTAACTTATTGGTACTTTAACCTGAAGTTTCACTGATATTGTTCGCACTTTAGACTTTTGAACTCAATTTGTAGAATACATAGATTTTCTAACTTGAGCTTTTTCACTGTAGTCTGTAGTGGCAGTCTTTAGGAAAAATACAACTAACTTATTAAGTTAGATTTGAATTTTATCGTAATCATGGACTAGATAAAGTTAAGCTTACCCATCATTTTAAATTAGGTACCTATCATTCTCTTTCGATCGAGCAGAAACAACCATAGACCATAGACCTTATAAAAAAAAGCAGGACTGAGTCCCAATTGATCCCGAACCGAGGTACCCATAGGAAGTCGGAACGCTAATAAGTACGAGCGGACACGCACACACTCACATCATAGGAAGTCTATCGCCTGCCATTACTGCTCCGAACCTCGCCCAAGACGCATAGAAAAAAATATTATAAAATGCCGTCTTGCGTTGTGAAAGTTGTCGGAATCATAGTGGTTTGATAAAAAAAAGTCAGGGGATCACTTTTCACAAGTAAGCTTGTTAATATTTTGCTAATTTCTTGCTTTTTCGATAAAACTATTGAGATGCAATCAATACACAAAACCAGCTAGTGTTACCAACAATCAAACTTGCAAATTACCCGGAAGTGTGGGAGAATGACCAAATTATGTTCGAATACAACTTATTCACCTATATTGATCATAATTAGAGATTTGACTATATGCAAATGCATATTTCCATTATGCGTATGCATGTGCTGGTCTATGCAGGTTAATAAATATTGTACCGGTAATGGACCTACTTACTAATCGTGCATATTTGTGCAGGTTTTCTATATTGTAGAAAAAGTAAAGTAACGTAGAAAAATACGTTTTATGTGTTCATAAAACATTTTAAGCAACACCCTGGCTATAAATCTTTGTGCCAAATAAACAGTTTTATTAACTGACTGGCTGACCCGAGCCTGTTAGTTAGTTTTACGCCCTAACCCTATCCAAAGGAAGAAAGAACTGGGAGGGGAAAAGGATGAATGGAGGCAGGTGCGCCTCTCTTCACCGTCATACATTCATCCTTTTCCCCTATCTTTTTCGCTCTCCCTTCTCTCTTCGCTTTAGCGTACAGGGTATATTCCCAGTTGCCCCCACATGCTTCGCCCCTGGGTGGCAACTGGGAATAAAAATTCCCAGTTGCCACCCGGTGGAGACTGGGAAGCTATTGCTCCCACTTCATTCGCCGTACATTGCTGCGTAGATCGCCAACCCCTTCATTACTGTCCAAATGTAATCTATACATGGTTCTTGGGGGGAGGGGGGCAAGTGCGGGGGGTGGACTAAGTGAGGGGGGAGGTGGTGGCAAGTGCAGGGGTGGGGGGGAAAGTGAGGGGGAGGTGGGGGCAAGTGTGGGGGAGGGGAGATTGCAGATTCCTTTGTTGTGCGTGCGGCTAGGGAATGGAACTCACTCCCGGCGTCGGTATTTCCATCCACTTACAACTTAAGTGTCTTCAAATCAAAAGTAAATAGGTTAATTCTAGGTAGGCGTGCTCCACCTTCGACCTCATCATCACTTACCATCAGGTGAGATGTAGTCAAACGCTAACCTATCGAAAGTAAAAAAAAAAACAAGCCATTCAATTTTGACTACTCTGTTACGCTCACGTAGCTTTTTGGTCATACGAAAAGTCACACCAACAACAGATTTTTTTTTTTGTCGGATTCGGGTAATTTTCTTCACATGGCAATCCTTTAATCAGTCACACATATTTATGCGGCCGCCATTGCTGTACGTCAGTTCGATGTCAATCAAGATTCATTCCTGCTATTTTTTTATAATTCTATGCCATAGACAAAAAGTAACAAGTTTAATGTGACGTCAACGATTACTTCCGGTTGTCTTTTCCGGATTGCGTAGTGATGTGTAACGCGCGCAATGCAGTCCTTTAGTCGATTATAGCTTCAATTCAAGTCCTCCTCCATTATTAGTCGAACAATTATAAAGAATTACCACCAAGACGTAATCTTGTGTATCAGGCTGAATAGCTAAACATTTTATTGAAACTTAATTTTTTTTTATTATTGAACAAAAACTTCAATTATATTATATAGTTTTTAGGTTGTTACACATTAAAATAAATTCATTTTAAAATACTAATATAATGAGCAATCTTGTAGCTAACAGAGATTTCTTCTAGGCGACTATTTATTTCACGTTTAGGTGATTTCAATAGTGGTTTATATAAACGATTCGAAATATTCTGCGGTTTAGGTCAAATGGTCAGTATCTATTTTAGCTAACTTTTTATCAATTAGCGTTTGAAAACGATATCACCTAATGGAAACAGACGATGTGAAGATGTAGTACTATAAGTAAAAAGTTTTCCGCGCATAGTTTCAAAACTTCAGCGTCGTCCGAACTGACAGATGGATCGTTCCACGTTATTGAAGCGTCAAACGAGCGGCGATGAAAACTGAGTCGGTGGTCGGTGGCTTTCACCCGACTTTCTCTTCGCAATTGTCTAATATTATTTTTCTGAGTTCAGACACAAATGGATCAACATCATGTGTGTATGTAGGTACCTATAATACTGTTAAGTTAAATTTATTGCGTTTATCCAATGACAAATTATTGATATCGTCAAATGTCAGATAAATATGGAAAAGTGAATTTTGTTGAAAAGAACAAGTGATTTATCATTAGCAAAATACGATATAATGTGTTTTGATTGAGACTAATGATAATGTAGATTTATTGATAAATAATATCGTCTTCAACTTGAATACTACACTTAATTACTTACTAGTAATGTAATCAATTCCAGTATGAATCGTGCTTACGCTAGATTGAAATGTTGCCCCGCTATTGGTCAGTCGGTTGTCATTCGCGACAGCGATTGAAGAATAATTAACCAATCACATGCCTTTATTTCGTTTTATTGATTTTTTTACTTGCGTAATGGTTGTGGCTGTAAAATATTTGCAAATACTTTGTATTGTAATTTGCTGAAGTGGATTGATTTAAACTCTTTTAATGACTACATTACCAATACAGCTTTTCGGATGATTTCGGGTGTTTGAATTATGTGTAACATTTTAGCGAAGAGAAAGGAAAAAATATTTTGTTGGTTATGAACAGTGTAACAATGGTTTAAGCACGTAATAAATAGTACTAGTTTAAATTATAAGATTTATTTTGTACCTACTCGTATTATTTCATTGGTGATCCGAAAATTGATATCTTTATTTAACTCAATCTATTAGTACGTACGACAATCAATCAGACTTCATAGATCGTGTGTAGAATTTCAAACAACAGTTCTTTTATCTTAAAGCGTGATACATTTATAAATAAAGTTCACACACAATATGAGTATGCAAATACGACATGATTTATTATCACACTGATATGCTTTAGAGACAATGATAGTCGGCTTATCTGTCTGAGTTACGTGACTTCTGCACTCGTCGATATTGCGTCAGATAAAATAGGTAGTATGTGTAATTGTGTATGTCAGACTAGTGCCTAGAGCAGACTTAAAACTGAAGGCATTTCATTATTATCTTAGTCTAAAGTCAGACAGAATACAGACTGAGTTCTAAGTTGGATATGGAGCTAACAGAGTACTTAGTTATAGAGAGATTTTAATTTAACATTCGGTAGAAAAAAAATTCAAATGCTTCTTGAAGTTATTGCGAGTTAGTTTCGACCGGTCACAGTTCACAGTCCCGTTCTGTCATCCATACCTTCTCAGTTTTAGTGTGTTCTGAGGTGTTGCATGATCTTTTTTGTGAACGATCGTAACTAACTCTACAGGACAATCTAATAAAATTAATACTCAACCGGGTCAGTTTCGATTGGTCGCAAAAAAGATCATGCAACACCTCAGAACACACAAAAACTCTGAGAAGGTATGGATGACAGAACGGGACTGTGAACTGTGACCGATCGAAACTAATAACTCGTTATATAAATGTATTTTTCTATAATATTTGGTAGTTATCTTTAAATAAACTGAGAAAGAAAGAAAAGCCTGAGACGTATAGCCATTAGCCATTGAATATCTACATAAATTAAGACGAAAGCGTACAACAGCGTGCTATTGAAAAAAGTACAACACTAGCGATATTTCCACGAAACATGTAGACTTTGTAGACGTTTGACCTTGACAAGGACCAGCGATAACGAGAGAAGAATGCTATGTTATTTACGGGCATTATTCATCTGTCATGTTATCATCGTCAGACGACGCGGAATCACCACTTGACCGCTTCCAAACGAGATTCGAGTCTATTGTGGCCGTACCGATGTGATTGACCTAAGACAACAACCGGTTTTTACTATTAATCACTCTGACATAATCTAATCGTGTAATATATCCGAACTTGCCGCGCGAACCGAATGGCTGGCGAGGCTCAGCGAAGTTTCCCGAGAGGCTGACAGTTCGTCACTCGTCCGTCACGGCACGGCACACTTCTCTTATGTATTGGATTACATAGGTGCAGTGTACGCGTCGCGCCGGCTCTAGCGTTCTCTTTTCCAAGTCTGCAGTTTCGAATTTGGAAATTTCAGCGTGTTTTTTCACGGCAATCGATTTGCTGCGTTGCTGATATTTTTACGCGCAATCGGCTGTAGTGCGGTGCTTGTCCGGTGCAGCAGACGCTATGTACTCGGTTTCAGGTCAACCGCGATCGTTCTCGATTTTCTCCGGGGCTATCGGAGTTTTCCCGACGCACGTGTCCGTCGCTGTTTACGTAGAGCAGTACATTGTGCGATGCTAGCTAAGTACGGAGTCATTGACACGCCGGCATGACACACATTCCGACTGACGGAACGCTAACACGTCCGCGGTTTTCTTGCTCGTTTTTTGTGACAGTAATTGTAGTTTAATTTATTGTTTCTGCTGTTATCGTGTGTTTAAATTTTTGGAGTGTGTAGCGTTACATTTGCAGCGTTATCAGTGGATCTAGTTGTGATAACGTGTGTAGCTCAAGGCGATCTCGGTCTCCTTGAGATCCCGCGAATTGTGAGATTTCCGTGTATTGTTGTCACTCGTGTGAATTTTTGATTATTGTGCGCCGGGTATTTTTTATGATAATTTTTTTGCGCCCGTATTTTGTTTCGGCTGGACTGTGCCCTCATTTATTATGTTTTTACTTTATTTTTTATCGTATAATCGTACATCACTACCTAAATAACTCTATTTTATTTTAGGCATTTATGCGTTATTTAAATAAGTATTTTATTTTATTAATTATACTTGCAAGCAAATAATATATTTTTTAAGAAGTTTTCAGCAAATAATGTGGGTAGGTTTACTAACTACAATCCCAAACTAGATAGGAACAAAAAGAGTAATTTTATTTTTTGGTTGCTAGCGGATCTCAATGGCTTAATAAAAAAAATTACATCACTGACATCACTTAGCTTATGTTTACATTTATTTTCGAAAATTCAGAAAAGGATAAAGCAAATTGCAAAACATGAATAACAAAACTAAATAGGTGTAATTTCAGACATATTTCTATTATTTGTTACGATTGGCCATTTTGAATAGACATAGGACCTATTTGTTAAAAAAAAATTCGCTCCCACTCTACATTACGACAAACAATGGCACAAATTTCAAAATCGATTATTTTACCGAAACACGAATTTTCACGGACGCATCTTCGCAGTTATTTATAGATGTTTGATTTGTGTACCGAGACGTCGTAGTTTACCTACATAGCTCGACGTCGCTCATGGAATGTATATAATATACAGCTTGCACTATGTAGAACGTATATACAGCGGATATAACAATATAGCGTTGTTGCCAGTGTGTGCGTGCCAGCGTAATGAGCGTTTTCTATGTGCTAAGAAACAGTAAAAAGTATGGCGCGAATGCACGGACCGGCAACATCGCGCGCTCTGAGGCCTTGCCGCACGGTGAAAACAATAGTCTTTTTTAGATATTCATAACATTTTTTATGAGTTATAGTCCGTATCGTGATATTTTTTGAATACACTAAATACTGGTTATTGATAATATTTATACCCAATTAAATACAGCATTAAAATTGTGTCTGAAGCAAGTTAAATTTGTCAGGTAGGTACTTAGGTACTTACTTAAGTATTTGTTGCTTTTTATTTTAAATTAATATTGATTCTCATAAATAGATTTAAAATATTTTAATGAGTGAGTTAACTCTTAAGTACTGAAAACGAGTTCAAAAGATTTGATCAAAAATAGAAACACCGTACCCCAAACAATGTTCAACATTCCATGAAGTTAAAAAAAATCAATATATCAATGATAAAAAAACAAACAAAGCCAACGAAAATAGTTGCTTGTATAAAAAAATTGTAACCGATGTTGACCTTTCCAAGCGCGGCTCGTTACTAGCGTGGCCAGCTGACGCGGCGTTGCCAGCTCGCGGGCTTTAGAACGGTATCTACTAGCTTATCGCCTCTAATGCTGCGCTATTAGAACTACAATCGCGTATCAACTTTTGGTATATAAGCGTTTAGTACGTTTTGAAAACAGAGAGAGAGCACACACTTCCCGCGCGAAAAATTCGAAATGCTTTTTATCAGTCGTGTTCGTGACGCGCTGGCTGAACAGTACAGTTTTCTCTTGCCAATTTTATGATTTATTAACTGAATATTTTAGTCGATCATTTAAGTTTGTATCGATTTTAGTGATGCTAGCGCTCGCTCTATTTTGTCCTAATGTATTCCGCGTTTTCCTAACCAAAGTGACCAAAGTATAATAAAATAAGAATATAGAAATGTGCAATTAATATCAATGACGTAGAACTGAATCAAATTAAAGTTGAAAAGATATTTAATCGTGATTTTGAATGATAATTAAAACTGCAAGTGCCACTACGGACTACGGGAAGAAGTGTTTTAAATCGTACGAGATTTTCATATTTTTTGAAGCAAAATATTAATAATAAATACGAGAAGTTGTAAGGAGACGTTTACTTGATAAGTACCTAGTGAGTGAAATCAGTAGGTACCTACTTTTCTCTGGAACTGTGTGTAATACCGTGTAGGTATCTAACTGTTACTATTTACTGAAACTGTTTACTTTTGAACTGTGTATACCTAACTGAGACTGCGTACTTACTTTTGGTGTGTCAGTGAAACTGTAGTATTTGGCGGAAACGTATTCGGTAAAATCGACTAAAATTTACTGCGTTGACATTACTACCTGGCCCAGAGTAGGGATGTCCCTGTGACTCGAACAGTGGGTGAGGTCTACCGTAAAAGTGGACTATAGTGAGGAGCCATGCACCGGTGACAAAGTGGCATATATGCCGGTGGCGTTGGGCTCGCTCGGAGGGGAGGGCGAGTTCCACCAATACCCGCCGCAGTTGTACCACGAATATGTCCCCCCGCCGATGTACCATACTCGCCCCGACCAGTACTACAGGTAATGAATTAAAAAAATACTGCCCCACGATCACATAGATAAACAAATACGCATGTAAGAAAAGAGCGACTGCGATGTATATTCCCTGAGGCTCTTACAGCACCCATGGAAAGAGCCATCTCCAGGGGAATATCCAGAGAATGAGCAGCAGCATTCTCTTCGGTACCCACAACATTAAAATCTCTGTGATCAGCGCTAAACAAGCCATGCTTTGGTCACCAACGATCAACACTACACAATCTTTTCGATCCAGGAAAGGTCCCTGGAAAACTTACTTAAACAATTATCCACACTATCAGATCAGCTGCCTATTAATTTAGCTGCTTTTCTCTCAGAAAGGGACAAGGGTGTCGGCATAGGTAGTGCAGATTATAGAGGATCCAATAGTTATGTACCACGATACAATTTAATGTGGATTGGAAAATGAATGTATTCACTCATTTAGGTAACTTGGTTTCTAAGACCCGTATTGCAGAAACATGGTCAGTTCATTGATTGATGCTCAGGTAGAGATGATGACGTAGATGTTCATTTTGTGAATGGAATCTCGTCTTGAGCAGAGGTTCACTACTGTAATTGAGCCTGAGAGACGACCAACATCGTTACATCTCGCTATCACAAAACTATCAGTATTTCAGCTCCAAAGGGGAGTAATGACACTAGTTATCTCAAAATATCCCCTATTTTGTAGTATCATGGATTGATTTTTAAGTGTAAATCACACTTCAGGTATATCACTAACTAGGACTAGGGACTATGTCGGTGAACACATAGTCCTTAAGATTTTCGCAGCTAGCGGTCATGCGACCATGGCCTAATTGGTAGGGCGTCTAATCCGGTGAGTTAGAAGGCGCGGGTTCAAATCCCGCTGGTTGCTAAAATTTTAAGAACTATAATATCTTTATAGATATTTTGTGGTAGTTTTAAAGATAATTTTTTATGGCTATTTTTGAGGCTTAGGTTAGGATTAGGATATTAGTATTGAGATATGATACATAGGACATTAAACAATTTGAAAGTGCCAATTTAATACAATTATTGAGTGTTTCTTAAAACTGAATCTTCATAAATCTTATTATAAGCAGTTGTGTTAAACTTTCTTCAGAATAAGACAGTGGCAATAGGTAATCTAGAAACAGCCCTGGGCTACAGGCATAATGAAATGAAGTCTCACAATTTAATTAATATGGCTTCTTTTGACGACACTAAGTATAAGTACTTACCTACACCCCACCACAGATAATATAATACTGCCTACACACTCCTACACCTGCGTAAACTTATATTTGATTTGGTAGGTAATTAATTGAATCTTTTGGAAACCTTTTTACTTCTACCATTTTATGTGACATAACATATCAAGCTATTGGGAAACAAAGGTTTCTCGTTCTCATCGTCTTTATTATACATTACTGCAGCGGCCAGCAACAGAGGCATTGATGGACGAAGGGCTGACGCGAAGCCGAGGCACACATACGTAAGTCCATCAATGCCTAGTTGTGGCCAAGGCTTGTATTAGTACTTTTCACAAATAATGCGCGGAAATTAAAACTCGGCAGAAATTTTTATTTGAAAATATTTTATCCCATAATTGCTCACGGTAGTGTTATTTTTTTTTCAATAAACAGTTTTCTATTCGCAAGCCAGTTCGAAATTTAAATAAAGCCTTTGACAAGTTATCTCCTTGGCTGCCATGTTTATGAGTAAAAGATCGTTCCATTTTTAAATTACACGACAGATATGAGTTTAATATGTAATTTATTTGGCCGCCAAACCACGACAGATATGGATTTTCATACAACTTTTGCCGGCCGCTGTTCGCCAGTACAGCAAATTCGATTTATCTCGAAGAAGGTTGTCAAAGTAATCCTCGAATTTTCAAACATGTTTGAGAAAATTGAATTAAAATGCATTAAGTGTCTAACAGTACGTTTTTCTTTGATTCCAGGCGGCACGCCCCATATTTCGGTCAACCAGACTACAGAGTTTACGAACTCAATAAACGGTTACAACAGAGAACAGAGGTAATTAAAATATTTATTTTACTTACCAAGATACTGCCAAAAAGCTGGTGAAAGAACCATGCAAGGATAAAGTTTTCTTGCTTCTATGCTTACCCAAAACTCAAAAGACTTGCTTGACATGAGCATAGGCACTACAGCAGTAGGAAATCCGCAAGAGAACTAAAGTCACCGAAATAGCTTTGAGAATCAGCAAGTTAAAGTGGCAGTGGGCAGGCCACATCGCTTGTAGAACTAACAACCGATGGGGAACAAAGGTTCTCGAGTGGCGACCACGAACCGGAAGACGCAGCGTTAGGCCGGCCCCTCTACTAGGTGGACCGAAGACCTGGTCAGAACTGCGGGGAGCCGATGGATTCAGGAGGCGAGTAGCTGCTCAAAGCGGTGCTCTTTGGGGGAGGCCTATGTTCAGCAGTGGACGTCTTCAGGCTGATGATGATGACTATAGCAGTATGGTTTATTAAGATTTATGATTTTATAGCAGTATCGTCCCCTCGTAAAGCATGTCCCGGCTAAATGGACGGATGGATGCGGGTTCAAATCAAATTTTTCCTTTTTTTAATCTGTAGTATGGTTTATTCTCATCCCTACTCTAAATCTGGCAAAAAAGCCTCTTAATGCTGAGATGGTACAACACTAGCATTTTAAACAATATAATAGTTTACCTATTACTCTCTCGATTATTCCAAAGCGAGCTGTTAGAAAACCGAATAAAATCGATTTGTGTAAGAGAAAGTTTCGGATGACATACTTGTGGCGCCATCTGTGGGTAGTCTGTCTTTTCTCCAGCTCAGTTTGTACAGCAGAAGCTGGGTGGTGAATAGAATTTGATATCTTAGATTAGCGGGATAGAGAATGTGGTGTGTAATTTTGATTCCTGAAGCTGGTCTCTACTTTTTATTTACTTAAAATAATAATTATTATACATAATTATTATTCGAAAGAAAATTGTGCGTTTGGAACTCATTATTTTGACATAATAATTATAGACAAAATACCCTGTTCTGATGTTGTTGCCAGGTTCTTCAGCTTTGAGATTTTTTAATTACCTTATTATTACTCCGCGTCACGGTCCGTCTCTGGGTCAATCGAATTAGCTGGAGAAATAAAAACTTTCTATTCTTACATTCCTGTGTAGGCATGAAATTGTTTTTGAAATGTTCTACTACCATCAACCTCTACTAATGGTAGCACTTTATAGACAATAAAATTTTCAAAAAGCGTGTTATTCAGTAGATTTGTTTTGACGACACTAATGCCATCTATATATGCATTCCAGGACTCAGATAATTTATGGTGGGACGCGTTCGCGACAGAATTCTTCGAGGATGACGCCACGTTAACGCTCACATTCTGTTTAGAAGATGGACCTAAAAGATATAGTAAGTATTCTTGACTTTTTGTAAACATATTCTTTACACTATATAATTTACACTTTACTTACTACTGTAATGGCAATAAGACCTTGCAAAACTATATTAACTGCTCAAACAGTCATGATGCATGTATGTAAAAGCAAAAGCCATTAAAATTTTAAAGCACTTAGCAGGTAGGTACTTTCTTTTACTTTGCTGGTGCAGCGACCGTTAAAAAAGAAGTAGAACTGCAATAAAATTACTATTGGCAAGTTCACAAAATGGTCGCCGTCACGATTAGCTCTAGTACTAGGTGGTAGGAATTTTCTGCAAAGTTCGTCTAGGTAAGTACCACCGCTTTGCCAGTTATTCTGCCGCAAAGCAGTAGTGTGCAACTATTGTGTTCCTGTTTGAAGGGCATTGTAGCTAGTGGAGTTACTGGGCAAATTACAACAGCTAGTCACGTCAATAATTTACATAAATAAAGTATAACCGTAGTTTTACTTTAAAAACTAACTATTCTCGATTCTTGTCAGCCTCTGTGGTGTGGTGGTTGAAAAGGTTGGCTCATAACCTGGAGGCGGCTGGATCGATTCCCGCGACAGGACAAGTATTTGTGTACAGGGGAAAAAGCTCTCTGTGTGTGGTTTTGCGTCTGGGTGTTGTACGAGCATGTTCCTCGTAGTTCTTGGGTCCCTATATACAGGGAATCCTAGTTACGGTCCAGGATTTATGTATGTGCATGATCGTTGGGCATCATTTCTTTATCTAGCCCATAAGAAAGAAGTCACAAACAAATATTAACTTTACTGTTTTGTCTATTGCAGCGATAGGAAGGACGCTTATCCCCCGCTACTTCCGCAGTATATACGAGGGCGGCGTCTCCGAGTTATATTATACGATGCGACAGCCGAAGGAGTCTTTCCACAACACTAGTATCACGCTCGACTGCGACCATTGCACCATGGTCACGCACCACGGGAAACCCATGTTCACTAAGGTGAGAAAATATCTTTTAAAAAATGGGTTAATGAACTTCAATCGTTTTAATTTCATGCTTGCATTTGACCACTGTCTCACTTAAGGGCTTGTGCAAGGCCAGCGCGAATTCAAGCCAAAGCCACAGGATAGATGTATAGTACTAGGCCAAAGCGGGGATGAGCCAGGGGCCGAGCGGCAGGGGCGGTCTAAGTTAAACTAGTTCCAACGCGCAATAGTTTAGGTAATTTATTATTACACTGAATATAATGGGTATTTTAAAAATCCGCTATACATAAACCCTCCATTATATTTAGTTCAACTACTACACAAAGTTTCACGATCTTATTTAAAGTATTCATTGAATAATCGCTGTTTATTTGTACGGTTTGGAGGTAACTTTGTAATTTTTTTCTATCTAGAAAATTTTATTAATTCGTGTTTTCACTATACATTTGCAGTAGCATTAGTCCTGAACTTTACCATATATTAATTTCAAAGTCATTATTGCAATATTGTTGACAGGACACTGCTTCAAGCTAAGCCATTTTAAGCAATTTGGCGTTGTATTGGCTCTTAAGTGTTGAAAGTGATAATAATATCATTAAGATGGAACGTTACACTAGCGCAGCAAATTCAAATTTTCTTGCGTTCATTTGTCAATAATAGCTTAATTACTCAACGTGATTTCATGAAAACTAATTTTGCAATTGGCAATAGACTGAAAAACTAAGAAGAAAATTGTTTATTGCCATTTGTCGCTAAACCAATGATAAGTAGGTGATAATTTGAATTGTAATTTGTTGATACATTCTATTTATTTGCGCAAAATTAGTTTTCATGTAATCACGTTGAGTAATTAAGCTATTAAAGGCAAAAAACGCAAGAAAATTTAAATTTGCCGCGCGAGTGTAACGTTCCACCTTAATGATATTATTGCGACTGTAGGGAGCTAGTGCGCACAAAATTTACAACGTTTTGGAACGTCTGGTTTAGGCGACACGTGACCAAAATGCTGGCCCAAAGGTTGCCATTCGACGGGGTAATGCTGCCAGCATTTTGGGCACGTTGCCTACTGGTAGCGGCTTCTTAGATTAAGTTTACCTACCGGGAAAATAGTCACGACCTTACAATAAGTAATGTTAATTAACCATTAGTTAGGTTAGACTAATAGCTGGGCTCAACAGCAAAAAATACCTGCTACAAATCTCATTTTCCCCTCCAGAGTGGTCTTGGGTCTAAGCAAACATTTATTTACAGAACTAAAATGAATACAATGAGATACATAATATATTTGACTGCAGCCAGAATTTAAACTTATTGTTTCTACGAATTCAATAGGGATTCGATTGTGATAAAGCCTGTTATCGTTATCGTTCAGTTCAAACCCCCGGGCTAATCATAGTTCCTACGTATAGTAATAAAACCCGCGAAATACCTAATTAATTAACATAATAAATCTCAAAAATGAATATCGAATAAAACGTTATCGATTACAGTAACGAATTGTATTCCCACATCACTATTTCAATCGAATTTTTCCACTTCCGGTTGCACCGAAATTCGTGAAACTATGATGACCGCGCCAGCGCCAACGCCAATCCAACGGTTTTTATCAGCGTAAGCGGTTATGTTCTCTATGGGTTTTTGTTCGACGTATTACCTAGGTTTTTTTTCTGATTTGACTCAGCACGGTTAACTCGTTTAGCCACTGTCAAAAAAGAGACCTATTTTAATAGACATATTTAATTTTTATTACCTACCTATACCTCGAGGGCTACGCGGCGTGAGGTAGCTTGAGTTGCTACATAATATAATTCTGTGGCGTGAGGTGATTTTTCTGAGGGTAACGAAAATATCGTAGGTCTGTGGATTTTTCGACCCCCAGTCAGCGTAAGCGGTTATATTCTCTTTGCCCCAGCCCTCTTTGGTGAGATGTCGTGAAATCTCACGACATCTCACCAAAGAGGGCTGGGGCTCGGCTCGACCCTTAAAATCATAGAGAGAACGCCATTATCTGTCAAGCGTACCACTTTTTTGGACACTTTTTATATAAAGTGGACACTTTGATGTGAATGAGTCTGACAGATTTGCATAGAAAAAACAGTTGACTCGAGTCGAAAAAATGGTACGGTGACATTTCGCAAGTGTAGCTATTTACTATATGTTTGTTTCTTTCCTTCGCCACTGACGTAGCAATACGTGTGAGCAGTACAAATATACTATCGTTTTGATGATCCCTCTTTGCTATTAGTGTATACTCTAAGGCTCGACCGACCCCTCCCCATTGAATCTTATGTGAGATTTTTCAAAATGCGTATTTTTATCGCCACCTAATCCATCAAATCAATAAATTCACGACAGTGACATAGGCTACTTATTAGGTACCTAGCACAGATTAGAGAAAAAAACAATGTGGGTACCTAGGTACTTTTTTTTTTATGCGTACGCGTTTGCATGACCGTGATTTATGTTGTTGCGTAGGATTTAATATTTTAGTGAATTAACATGTTTACGTAGGTATAATATAACCCTATTTCTAGCAATTCTGAGGTAGAAAAAAAGAAGAGCTTGATAAGGGAATGTCCAGGGAATGGGCAGCAGCATTCTCCTCAGTACATAAAAATCTGCGATCACTAAGCCGCCGGCCAAGCGTGGTGATTATGGCGAACCCCTATGATAAGGGTCCAAAGTGACTTTTTATAGGGAAGGCCTATAGTTCAGCAGTGGACGTCTTCCGGCTGTTCATCATCATCATCATGATCATCAGCCTGAAGACGTCCACTGCTGAACGTAGGCCTCCACAGAGCGCCACTTTGAGCGGCTGTTTGCGTCCTGCATCCATCGGCTTCCCGCAATTCTGACCAGGTCGTCGGTCCACTTAGTGGGGTGCCTACGCTGCGTCTTCCGGTTCGTGGTCGCCACTCGAAAACTTTTCTTCCTCATCGGTTGTCAGTTCTACGTTCTACGAGCGATGTGGCCTGGCCCACTGCCACTTCATTCTAAGAGCTATATCGGTCACTTTAGTTCTCCTGCGGATCTCCTCGTTCCGGAGCTTATCTCGCAGGGAAACACCGAGCTCTTTCCATAGCTCGTTGTGACTTTGAGCTTACTAATGAGGTCAACAGTAAGAGACCGTTGTTGATGTGACTAAAGTCCGAATCTCTTTATTCCAGGTATGCACAGAAGGGCGTTTGATCCTCGAGTTCACGTTCGATGATCTAATGCGGATCAAGTCATGGCATATGGCGGTTCGAGCGCACCGAGAACTGATCCCGCGGCAAGCGGTGCATCCGCCGGATCACGCGGCGTTGGATCAACTTGCGAAGAATATAACGCGTCAGGGAATCACGAATTCCACGCTTAACTATCTCAGGGTGAGTGTGGGACTACCGCTTTTGGAGTTATGATCGCTTGGTAGGGACTTCTCGAGTGATGGGTGTAATAAGTAAAGAAAAACTTAAATAAACTTGCGTGTAATATAATGCGTCAAGAATCGCGAACTCCGCGCGAGTAAGGGTAACTTCTCTAAGGGTGAGTGTGGGGCCCACCCAAGCGCGGATACAGAATTTTCTTAGGGGGCACAAATCATTATAGTAGTACGCTACCTACCGGTAGTAGGCTGGAGCACTTGGACTGTCTATAGGCCATCGCGGCTATTATACAGTCCATAAGTGTTCTTTGTAGTAGGTAGTGTAGCTAGTTTAGTTTAGTTTAGTTTAGTTTTTATTATTGTAGTAGTTAGCTTATAGTAGGAGAGTCCAAGAGATAGGGGATATGGTGGTAAAACACATAAGTATACGATACAAGACCAATTTAAGATCTTTTCTTTAATTGATGAATTAATGTATATGAAGCGCGCCTGGTCGATGCGACGCATGACCAAAATGCTGGCACTTATTTGGCCCAACGCATCAGCATTGCAATTCAACGTGGCAATGCGGCCAGCATGTCGGGTACGCTACCTACCGGTAGTGGGCTGGTGCACTTGAACTGTCTATAGGCCATCGCGGCTAGTATACAGTCCATAAGTGTTCTTTGTAGTAGGTAGTGTAGCTAGTTTAGTTTAGTTTAGCTTAGTTTAGTTTAGTTTAGTTTTTATTATTGTAGTAGTTAGCTTATAGTAGGAGAGTCCAAGAGATAGGGGATATGGTGGTAAAACACATAAGTATACGATACAAGATCAATTTGTGCTCTTTTCTTTAAATGATAATTCCATGCACCTATATCTTCCTGGTAAATTGGCGAATCACCGCGCTTGGTGCTGGACTGCCTGCGCCAAGGGGGGCGCGCCCCCCACCTGTATCTGCGCCAGCTGGGTTAGCATGGACGGTAGACAAAATTGTCTATCCCCGTTTTACGTCACTTTCTTCATACTTGCTTTGGGTAAAACAGGGGAAAGACAGTTTTGTCTACCAGCCGTGCTAACCCTACTGGGCCCACCCCACCCCCCTACTACTTTGGGGTTATGATGGGCTGGTATTCTCGAGTGATGGATGTGTGGCACAGTGGCATTTTCTCTAACATAGGTCATGATTTCCTGGTTTTTGATAATTAAAGAAAGTAAGAAATGTTAAAAATTTACCAATAATTTAGTGTGGGACGCTACTTGCGTCGATACTATGGCGCCGTCACACCTTCCCGAGGCACACGTTAAGAGGCGCCGCGTCTAATTCTGCTGAGCAGCTAAAACGGTGCAAATATAGATAGATAGATAAACTCTTTATTGTACACCAACTAAACATAAATATACAAAGAAACTTAATAGACTTATAATTGCTAGTGCAATGGGCGGTCTTATCGCTTAAAGTAATCTCGGTAGCGGTTACATATTTGAGCCGTTTGGTGTTGAGACCGCGGTTACATATTTGAGCCGTTTGGTGTTGAGACCCTGGCTCCGTTACACAATCTAGAAATTATATTAGCTGACTGACTGTCTATCTAAACTGCAATGTGCCGATGTGTTAGGATAACGTGTGCAGTGTAGTGTCACGCGAAACTTTATAATGTCGATTGACACTTACTGTTATGAGCGATCGTGCACGCTAAACATCAGGCGAACGACAAGCTCGTCACATCATTCTTTTACATTAAAATTTAATGTATTATTTTTCGTCCACAGTTATGTGTGATCCTAGAACCAATGCAAGAGTTGATGTCACGGCACAAAGCGTACGCGCTTTCTCCAAGAGATTGCCTCAAAACAACGCTCTTCCAAAAATGGCAGCGGATGGTGGCGCCACCTGGTGAGTTTAAATAAACTATTACAGCCTCTGTGGTGTGGTGGTTGAGGTCGGCTCATTGCCTGGAGGCGGCGGGTTCGATTCCGGCGACAGGACAAGTATTTGTGTCCAGAAAAAGCGCAAAAACTTATGTTCTGTGTGTGTGTGTTGTGGGAGCATGACCCTCGTAGTTCCTGGCTCCCTAGATACAGGGGATCCTAGTTAGGGTCCAGGATCTATGTATGTGATCATTGGCCGTTATTTATTTCACACAGCGCCATCTAGCCCCATACTAAACAAAGCTTGAAGAAAATGAATGCAATAAATGTAAAAATATGTAAAATCGGTAAATAAATCACGGGGTAATATTCTTTTAAAGTTGCTGGAGGGGGCATCGCCTGTCCCTTTCTCGCAAAACAGAGATCGTGTGGAGCTTCCCCACAGTTACTATGAAAACGCACGTTGTGACGTCACATGCCGATGTATATAAAGCTACCACAGCTTAGTAATGAGGTACTATGAAGGAGCAAGAGTGACGTCACTGCATTTTTCAGCTGTCTCTTTCTATTCCTGTATTTTAACATGCTTGTTACTTTGTAATTTCTGAGATATTTGATTTTAGTTTTCGCACTGTTTATTTTTTGCTTTAATAATATTCCATTGATTTATTAATTAAAAAATTGCAGAACACTAACCTATTATAATATTCATCACACAAAACGTCCTGAGTGGGAATCGAACCCGCGAACTTACATGGAAGGCAGAAATAGCACCGACTGAGCTACAAATATAGAGGCCAACCATTGACTATAAATCCAGTTGACCAATGATACAGCTTCCCCTCATACGAAAATTAGTGGTGTATTTCAACCACTAATTTCTAATAAATCACGGGAACCAGTTGACGTCTTTTGTTCCATCCTGCTCTGTTCTTTGTAATTTCGTATAGCTTTGTCTCGTTTTGTTACCTCGCCCCCTGCCCGCGCAGGTGAGTCGTGTTTGTACGAGAAATTATATTCACGAGCTATCAACGGGTTTTATAATCTTCGAGGCCAACCAATGAGCAGGTAATGTTGTCCCACAGAGTCCCAGCGTCCGGCCAGCAAGCGGCGCAAGCGCAAGGGTAGCGCGGGCGCTAACGCGGCGCCCCCCGCGCCCGCTAAGAAACGCTCTCCCGGACCTAACTTCAGCCTCGCCTCGCAGGTATGTAGATAATCCAAAAAGTGGCGTTTTATGGGCCGCCCCCATAAAACGCCACTTTGGACGCTTATCATAGGGGCGTTTGCCATAATCTCCACGCTTGGCAGGCGGCTTGGTGATCGCAGAAGATTTTAATGTACCGAGGAGAACTGACAACCGATGGAGAAGAAAGGTTCTCGATCAGGTTAGAACCGCGGGGACCCGATGCAGGAGGCAAGCAGCCGCTCAAAGTGGCGCTCTTTGGGCGAGGCCTATGTTCAGTAGTGAACGTCTTCAGGCTGATGATGACGATGATGATGATGCCAGTGCCAGCCATTCCAGCCTGGATAGTCCTGGCTCTTACGGCATTCATGGAAAGAGATGGGGTGGTCTTTTTTTATGTATATGAATGACGTGACGAGCTAGTCGTTCGCCTGATGTTAAGCGTCATGGCTGCCCATAACAGATTGCAGTATCACCCAGAACTCTAAATACTGCACTGCGCACGTCATCCTGAGACTACACACAGTCTTAGTAATAAGATTACTAGGCTGAGTGATCAGATCATAAAGTCTCATTTGCCTAGTAATTTCACTAGCTACAATGCCCTTCAAACTGGAACACAGTAGTGCTTGCACACTACTGCTTGGCGGCAGAATAACTGGCAAAGCGGTGGTACCTACCTAGTCGAACTTTGCAAAAAATTCCTACCACCTAGTAAACCTAGTAGCAAACCGGGACCACACGGTTAGTGTTAGGTTTGAAGGGCATTGTAGCTAGTGAAATTACTGGGCAAATGAGACTTTACGAACTGATCTCACAGTCTAGAAAACTTTTTTAGACTGTGTGATGGCTCAGGATAACGTGCGCAGTACAGTGTCATGCGAAATTTTAATTTAGAGTTCCGAGTTACACTGCAACCTGTTATGGGTAGCCGTGTCGCTTAACATCAGGCGAACGACTGGCTCGTCACGTCATTCATTTACATAAAAAAGGTACGCTTTAGAACAAAACCTCTCCATCAAACTTTAATAATTTTTCTGGCTGCATAAATTAATTTTTTCATTGTTTGTTAATTGTCTCTAACATATCTCATCTTCCACAGGACGTGATGGTAGTCGGTGAACCATCACTAATGGGCGGTGAATTCGGTGATGAGGACGAGAGGTTAATCACCAGACTGGAGAACACACAATACGAAGGTGATGGTGACTGGAGCGCCCCTCCGCCACCTTCACCAGCCAAATCACCCGCACACTGACGTATACCCTCTAGTACTGGTAACGAGTACTAGTAGGGAGAACTGGGGAGATCACGTAACTAGGGAGAGTTGGGGAGATCAACTAGAGTTGCGAGACCGTGCAACTAGTGGGGAAAATTGGGGACTGTGTTTCTAGTGGGGAAACCATGTAAAGACAGTGACTAAGGGTGCTGACCATTTCAAAACTTCACACTTTCGTTAACGTGTATTTGTGTCCAGGTTTTTTTTAGTTCGATTTTGATATTTTTTTTGGCGTAATAGTCGGGAAATCGTGTAAAGCTAGAAACAGTAGATGAACACGTTCAAACTGCTTATTCTAGACATTTAAAAGATTTATGTCATCGATTTCAGCAACTTTTTTTCTTACATATTTAGTGGGAACTTGGTAAAGCCAGCTATAAATTTGACTTGTAAAATTATTGTCCACTTAATTATTGTGATTATGATTGACTTACTAGAATTCTGTATATTTCCAAGGATTATATATAGTATTGCTTTGCGCCACTTGACCAAAAAATAGCTAAACAAAGTCAATCTACCATTTTGTCAATCAGTTCATCAGTTTGACTTTGTTTTCCTTTTTCGCATTGACCTCTTTCCTAATAAATACTGCACAGTGGAATAGTTAAGTGTTTTGTCTTGTTTCATCTTTGCCCAATTTCAACTTAATAGAACGAAACAAAACTCAATATAACTATTATTTCTCTGCTACACGGTGTTTATTGGTAGGGGGTATGACTAAAAAATATATGCCCTGCTTCGTATCGTCAGCCTTTTATTATTATGTAAATAAACAAATAAAAATGTAGATAAATTAATAAAATTGACACAAAACTATGTGCTTCGCTGATATCTTATGTGAATCAAGTGGAATCAAACCTTTAATATTATATGATTTGGAATTTATCTTGATTTATAAAGACAAGGAAGTTTGGGAATGTTGAGCGGCTTTAAGCGTCTGTACTATTGGGGACATCGTGTATAAGTGGGGAAACCATGTATAAGTGGGGAAACCATGTACAAGTGGGGGAAACCCTGTATAGTGGGGAAAACATGTACAAGTGGGAGAAACTATGTTCTAGTGGAAATTATGAAGGAGATAAAGTAAATATTGCTGAGTTTTGTTCTACAGGTTATACAAAGACTGTCAAATGGAACTTGCAGTTTTACAATAAGTATTCAAAACTGGCGGAAAAGTAAACCACTTCTTAATGGAATATTAAGATAGATTACCCAAACGATGTTTATGGAAATATGGGACCACAAGGGATTTAATCAAAAAAGAATCACCTAACCAGCTCAGAAACCTAGAAAAACTATGTGTTCAAAAATAATAAGAAAGGTATAAAAATATCAGAATTGAAAGTTGAATTTGAATTAAAATTTTAATATCTCTGGATTTACGTGGCGTGGCATCACGATTATTTTTCATCAATGGCACTATAATATGTAGATAAGGTGTCGATAGTAGCATTGTAATCTATCTAGGTATTATTAATAGGTGGTTTACTGTTTTAGTGGTTTAAAAATGTCTAAACCGATTGTGATATGGTTTAGCTAAAATGGACTATAGAATGATCTCTGAGAATCGACGCATGTGCCTTTATTGGCGTTACGTGCTCATTTAAATATTAAACTAACAATCCCTTTTTTTTAGGAAAAAAAACATTAAGTATCTAATTGATCAGTGTAAATTAAACGTACTTACAATAAAAATATTATTATATTGTTTATTTTTTGTTCCATTCATTTTGTATGTTAGTTTTTTTATTGGTTAACAAAATGCAGTTTTAAATTGTAATTGCTAAGATCAAAAGACCTAATTTAGCGACAATTAGAGAAACTATTGTAAATACCAACATTCCTAGTTAAACTATAATATGATTATTTGAATTATTTTAGGGTACACTACACTCAGCTGATACATTCATGTAGCTAAATACTTTATTTTCAAAAATTACTACAATATCGTTCATATTCTGATATTTACGTACCATTTTTAAGAACACGTATCGTCAATAAATTCAGGCACCTTGTATTGAAGTCATGTGTGCGTGGTCGAAGAATTGAAATAGTTGAAAAACGTGCGTCGTACTTTTTTTTATAAATTTAATCAACTTCAACTTTATTTTTGTTTATTTAACTTCAACTCTTGTGTGGAGTAGTGATTATTTAATTTTCCAACTTTAAAGTATTAGATATAAGTAATTTAAAATATTATTTAATGTTAAAATGCACAAGATATTTTATATAGAAAAAGCTGCAAAACTATTAAGGTTGAACTAATTATTGCTGTAAGCAATTTCATCCAGTAAAAATTTGTTGAATTAAAAGATTTTTTTAATGCATTTGTTCCTAGCCGCAAAGTTGTATAAATATTTCATATTACTAGAAGTTGTACAAATATGAAAGTTCTTTTGTTTGACCACACACAAAAACCTTAGGTAAGTTGGAGGCCATTGAATCACTATCAAATGGAAAACGGGAGTAATACAAAACGTGCGAAACATAGGTAATGTAAAAATACAATCATACTTAGGGATAGATAATTAATATTAAGTTAAGAAATAGATAATACAGAGTTAAAGTTATTCTAATTTAAGTCATATCGTCCCTATTCGATATAGTTTACACAAAATTGTATCTTGTTTTATTGCTCTTTTACCTGTCGAACGCACAGGCCCGAAATCTATTTGGTAGTTAGTCGATGGTTGGATTGTATAAAGTTATGTCACAGATTAAAAAAGTGGATTTAAACGTCACGCGTCGATTCGCCCATGTCGACGTGGTAAGCCGGTGAGGATTTCCGGCGATGTTGTCTTGGGCACACGGATTATGTCATATAAATAAATAAATATAGGCATTTACGGATAAATTATACATTTGGAGTTTTATTTCTTTCATACCGCGGCCCACTGGTGGGTAGAAAAAAGGTATGCCCTTTCCCCACTATGAAAATCCCCAAAATACCAAAAAGTTGGTAGTGGGGAAAAAGGATGAACGTGGGGAATTATGGTTATCAAAACCCTGCAAACGCAAACTGTATACACCTACGGTATTTTATATAGGGTGGCAAACACAGCTTTAATAGGCCTAGTGTCCTGCTATTTTTTTATTGCATAAATTATTAATATACCTCAAAAAATAAACAGCCATGAAAACAAAGATTTAATATCTCAAAAAAAGACAAAGTTACAAGCATTTTAAAATACAGGAATAGAAAGAGACAGCTTAAACATGCAGTGACATCACTCTTGCTCCTTCATAGTACGTCATTACTAAGCTGTGGCATGATAGCTGTGGTAGCTTTACACAATACAGTCTCTTTGGCATGTGATTACACAACGTGCGTTTTTATAGTAACTGTGGAGAATCTTCGGTTTTGCGAGAAAGGGACAAGCTACACCCCCTCTAGAAACTTAAAAACCTTATGAATTCTTGATTTATTTACCACAGTCTAAATGTTAATGAAACAGGGTACCTATTTGGTGTCACATTTTTGAACTCAAACGCCTCCGAGTTTGAGTTTTACGACCTTTTGTATATAGCGGTCACCCATCCAAGTATAGCGACCGTAGCTTAACTACACCGACCGGCCCCCTAATTACCTAACTCGCAACAGGTTTGCGACAGGCGTAAATCTCGCGGTGATTGCTGTCATACATCATTAGTGGTGTCGAGAATGTATGCTTCGCTACTGCTGTCGCATTGCTACTGCTGTCGCATTGCTGTTGCAAATTTTACGTAATAACCCCGCGGTTAAACCTTCGGCCCCACCAGCGCGTCTGCGAAGCGGCAGGGTCAGCGCGAAACTATTTCGGTAAATCGGTACACATCGCTGCCCACGGGGATCGCGGCGCGGCCTTCTACGAACACTGGCAGCGATAGTACCGAATGGCCGATTTTGACGCTTCACTAACTGCCGCCACTTGACGCACCCTTTGTGATTGATCAATTTTATTGATCGTGTATTGTTCAATAAAATTGAACGTGTATGGGGGGCTGAACGGCTAGTCGAGAATCGTTACGAGCTATACTAGCTACAAGGTAGGTATTTAGCTTTTACTTATAACTTTCTTCATTGATGTTAATAAAAGAGAAAGGTACCTATACTTACGAGCTAGCGAAAGTGCATGCTTAATACAGTTTGCCTAAAATAAAACAAAATAGAAACAAGAAGAACGACGCAAGGCAGTTAAAATCGGACTCCATCAAAGCGGTGATGTTTTTTTTATGATTGACTAGGCTAGTGTTTGACCACAATCTCACCTGATGGGAAGAGATGATGCGGTCGAAGGTGTAGCACGCTTGTCTAGTAATAAATACCTATTCACTCTTGACTTGAACAACCCCGGGTTGTACTTTTCTGGAATCACTGACCAGGGCAAGCATTTCACGCTTTTGCAGTTCTTATTATAAAAGTGGAGTTGAAACGTTTAGTACATATAAATAAATAAATAAATAAATATGTGTGGACATTTCACACAGCGCCATCTAGCCCCAAACTAAGCACAGCTTGTACTATGGAAACTAGATAACTGATAGAATACTTAGATACTTTTTTGTTTGTAAATACATACATAGAATACAATATAACACCCAGACACAGAACAAACACCTATGTTCATCACACAAATGTTTGTCCTGGGTGGGAATCGAACCCACAACCTATAATTCAGAAGGCAGAGCTACTACCAACTGAGCTATCAGGCCAGCCAATATATAATATAGCCATATTGGAGGTATTAGGAATGGATTATTCCGGTCTATCCACACATGCTGTCCCGTCGTCTAACACCAACCAATGCAAGGACATACTTCTCTCTATTAAAAACATTTGATTTATTAAAATTAAAAAAAAACATCAAAATCTATATAAATTAACAATTTATTTCTAAGTTAAAAAAATAAATTCAAGCATCTACGCTAGGATTTTGCTCTTGTTCCTGAGAGCGGTGTAGGCAACAAGGATTGAGAGGAGAGTGGCCAGGACTTCCGAGTTCACCCAGGGTCCGGAGTAACCTGGGGAAAGGAAGAAAATATAGTACCTAACATATTTTTTACCGGATACTACAATATCATCAGCATTTATTATTATTATTATTATTATTGGTTGATAGACAAGCAGCATGACTGCTGATGAGTCTATATCCACAGTGTTGGATCCACTTCTAATGTTCATCTTTGTAACAGAGATAGTTTATTAGTTCGTAACCAGTTGTCGAGTTTGTTCTTGAAACTGTTCACGGAGGTGGCAGCAATGACCTCTTCTGGTAGCCTGTTCCAGTTGTGAACCACTCTATTACTGAGGAAGAGATGTGCAGTGTTGGTCCTAGCTGTTGTGCTATTAATCAGTAGCGAGTGCCCTCGTGTAGGTCTGCCCTGTCTCATCAAATAAATGTCATGGATACCCGGAAGGTTGTAATTGCCAGTAATAATTTTAAATGTCTCAATGAGGTCACCACGCAGACGTCTTTCCTCGAGGCTTGTGAGGCGCAGCACTTCGAGTCTATCTTCATAGGACTTGCGTCGAAGCGCCCGGGGTATCTTGCTGGCTTTCCTTTGAACACTTTCCAAGAGGTCAATGTCTTTCTGAAAGTATGGGCTCCAAACTTGAAACCCATATTCTAAAAGAGGCCTAATGTATGTTTTATAGATTTTAAGAAAGACTTGCACTGTCATCATTTGGAAAGATCTACGAAGAAGAATCTCTTGAAGATCTATCTCCTATATTTTTTTTATGTTAAAGGGAGCAAACAAGCATATGGCCCACCTGATGGGAAGTGGTCACCATAGCCTATGGACATTTTGACGAAAACAAAATTGCATCATTGGATTCAAAATCAATAGTCCTAACTAGGAATAGAAAACACACTAGTACTATTGCACCATTTGATAGTGTCGCTAATAAGGATTGAATTCTGGGAAGTAATGAGATACGGCAAAGTGCACGTGATTGTTTTTGGCGTTTTTAACTGTTAATTTTGCCACCTATTAGTAGTTGTAGGCTATCCGAACGCACCTTTAGACAGCAGCTGTTGTGCAGCAGACGCGCATTAGAAGGGATGCTTAATTCATCATACGGGGGGGTAGTTAAGTCTTCTATAATCAAAGTAATACTTACTGCCAGGGTGGTTAAGCTGGATAGCCAGTAGCGGAGCAATGGAAGCGTTGGGGTCAGAACGACGGGCACGACGAAGGGACGCCCAGCCTTCTTCATCCATAACGTGGATCTCATGGGTGCCGGAACGAGCCTTCGCAGGCTCTTCAGTCCAGGATACCTGAGAAGAAAAAAGTGATAAACAATATAGTTTTTTTAAGGGGTTACTGAGGCTTCAATCATCTATACAGAGAATAATATTATTGACATATTTTTTCCAGTTATTTTGATTTCACCAAAGAACTATTAAACCGATTTTGATGTTTCTATGATATCATTTTTTGGAGAGTATATCATCACAAATAAAAGAGGAATTTTAAGTAACAAACATTAAAAGAAAAGCAACCAAACTGAGAATCTCCATTTTTTTAAGTCAGTTGAAATAAGCTATATTATCAAAAGGTGCCTCACAGTATTTATTACTTGTAATTAATATTTACGTAACTAGGTGAGTTTTTGCTCTAATAAAATTAGGTGGAAAAAAATAGAAATCAATTTAACTTTGTGTGCCAAGGGCATGCCAATGTTTATATTTACATTTTAAGTTATTGCAAAATAGGTTTACATACTCCAATCACTGGGAATAAGCAAATGAACAAAGCTGCTATGATATAATGTAGTGTGTAAAATAAGTAGATAGGTTTATCTACTTATTTTACACACTACATTATACCTAACAATTAAACATCAGCTGGGTTAGCATGGACGGTAGACAAAATTGTCTTTTCCCGTTTTACGTCACTTTCTTCATACTTACTTGGAGTAAAACAGGGGAAAGACAAGAAAGTTTTGTCTTTGAGTTAGGCTGCGTTTTCACCAAGATTTGAGAGTGAGAGGATGTGTAGCGGGCTTGTTTCTGATGTGTGCAGTGTGGTGGGAGCTGAGCATGTGCACCTCAGCCCGCACCCATCCCTCGCAACATATTTGTAGCATACATTTTCCCTTGTTTTGCATGTAACAAAACCTTGATCAACAAATCGATAAACAAATCGCTTGGCTGAGCCGTTTCCACTAGAGCTGCTCTGAGTGAAGCTAGGTAAATTAAGTGATTCTATTGGTTCTTGACAACCACATCCCTCGCTACACATCTATGGTGGAAACGCAGCCTAAGACAGAGTTCCAATATATAAACCTATCAATGGTAAAACACAGTGGCTCCCAGACTCCGCCGGAATGATGTGCAAACTAAAATTGTTATAGTAATTATTAGGTACCGATTGTTTCAAATAATTATTAGTTAACACGCGAAAGGCGGTCTCTTAAATTTTTGGATAGATAATAGAAAAAAAACGGTGAACCGCGATGGCTCGAGCCAGACTTAGGCTAAGGGAAGGTATACTTTCTAATATTGTTTCTCTAGTTTAGAGCTTACTAATATTAAACAGACACATGCACATCATAAAATTACTACGATTGGAACATTATGCACCCTAAATAAAAATTTTTTTAATAACCTTACCTGATATTTGTTTTCGCCAATACGGGCCGCAGTTAGAGGCTTGCCTGCAACCTCGGCGTACAGAGCGTAGTTCTCAGGAAGTTGGTTATCACATTTCAGCGTAAACTCTGTAATATACGCTAATTGTGTTACGATGGTGGCATCTAAACTTGTGAAAGAAGATGCTTCAACTTTAGGGTTTTGGCAGCTCTCTGCAGAGGCACCGCTCGCGATAGCCAGCGCGAAGACTGCTACGATATATTTTGTGACCATTTTGAGACTGTTTGTGACTTGGAACTTAGCTTTTAATTTAGAAAACTGAAAGAAATAATTTCCCAATCCCGACCAACCTGAAATGAGAAATCCACGTATTGGTTGCGTTCAAAAATTTCAAAATTCATATATATTTAAATATTTTAATGTCTAGAAAAATGTTTTAAAATTGTTTTACGTAGAGTAGCAAATCAAAACACGGCTTTATTCTCATGGAAAATCAACTACAATTACTCATTACCAAAAACTTTATGAGTTAATAAACCAAAATAACAATAAAGTATTCAAACAGAATATTTTTAATATATTCCGATATTTTGATTTCTGAACGCACTTTTAACGTCAGCGGTGACGTGTGGATAAAATGCCAAATTTATTTTTTTCTTATATTTTGGCTCCACACATGTATTTAGCCAGTGTCAAGTGTTGTAATTTTTCATCGTGTTACCGTTATATAAAACGGTAAAAAATATATTTTCACGTAAAGTCAAGTCTTAGCATAGGGAGGCTATTCTTGGGAATCGAGATACAATTTGATCTCGAAATTCAAGGGAGCCAGCTGATCAAAACCATAATATATAGGCAAAGAGTTTGTAAAGCTACGGTTACAGTCATAGAGTAACTTTTTATATTGAGTTACAGGTTACAGTCATCACCACAGAACAGGGCTGCCAGATGTACGATTTAATTCGTACTCCTTACGATTTTTTGGCTTTTTTAATGATGTACGATCGCTAGACCGAGATCGTACGTTAAACGTACGACTTTTATTTAGTGGCTGCACTGAGGGTTGGTGCCTAAATAAACAAATAATAAGATGAATTTGATCTATGATGCACCCAATAGATTGACGAATGGCACAGTTTTCTCACCATTATTGATAAAATTGACCTTCCTTTAAACACTGACTGAATAAAAACATCTTAAAACTTGTTGTACGATCTTTTTATTTCAACATTGCCCTGGCATACGACTTTTTTATAGCTGGTGTACGATCACGCATTTTTTAAGCCTGGCAGCCCTGCCACAGAATTCAGGTCATCACAAAACACTTTCTTTTATTCTCTTTGATCAAAACAATGTTTTTATCCATGTAAAATTGTAAACAGGGCGAATTCTGTGTTTTTAACATTCAGTATTATTACCGTTAGTACCTAATAACAATTTATAGTAATGACTGTGAAACCTAGAGAGAAACCCGCTGACGAGGAAGAAGATCCTGTGGAAAATATGCTTAGGAAAACTGGATGCATTGAATTACATTATAAAGTTCAGGTGGGAAAACTTTTAATTTTATTAGTTTTTTCACCACTTTTGTAACCTTTGTAGTAGGTACTTTTAGTGAAATTCGCCGAAATGAATTAGAAATATACCTAACCTTAGGTTTATTCACTTTAATAAGTATAACTACAACAATAAAACTAGGTATTCTATAAAACTAAACTAAAACTATAAAATTAACAATATAATACAAAACTAATCTAACAAACCACTACCAGTGGGCAAAGTGCCCAAAATGCTGGCAGCATTGCCACGTTGAATGGCAATGCTTAACCTTTGGCCCAAATAGAGGCCAGCATTTTGGTCACGCGTTGCTTCAACCAGACGCTTACAAAGTTTAGGTACCTTAGGTACTATGTTTCACATAACTTCCTACTTGAATCATAACTACACTTACTTATTGTACCTACCTTCTAATAGGTATTCTCCTCTAAATAGTTTATTTGGTTTTAATTTCAGGAATGCATAGCTACAACCAAAGATTGGAGAAAATGCCAGACAGAAGTGAATGATTTCAGAGATTGCATCAATAAGCACAAAGAAGATGGAAATACTAAAACACATAACTCAACTATAAATCTCTAAAAAGAGACTAGTCATTCTCCTAAAAAAATTATAGCCACTTAGGATTATCTATGTTCAGTAATATTACATATTAATGTTTTGATGTTTTGTTGTAGCTTTGGGTTTTTCGTTTTTATTTAAACATGCTGTTCCTATAGTTGATTACCTATATTCTAATATTTATATTAATCTTTCTTTATCTAGACTTAGGTACTCAGATTTTGGATGGACATAGCTACTAGCACAGAAAAGACATCTACAGAGGGATTTAAGATATTACTTATATATATACATACCCTAAATTCATAGAATTCACCCTATTTACCTAAATTATACCATGTAAGTTTAGTATTTTTCAGAGAGTAGGTACTGACCACAGGTACTTACATATTTATTTTTGTATTTGTAACCAGTACCTATAGTTCCTAAGATTTAGTGAGAAAAATAACTTCCCCAGCAAAATCTTAGGATCTAGTATACTACGTTTTTCTCTAACCTGTGGTTTTATAGTGTTTAATAAATGCCTACAATAAACTTTACAGTAGGTAGGCATGGGAAATTTGGCCGCAATCTCATCTGATGGAAAGTGACGACGCGGTCCACGATAATACATTGTGGTACATGCTTGCCTAGAACTTCTAGCACTTGCAGGAGTTGCGGGGTAGAAGATACCTAATTACCTTCAGTCTGTCGCCACTTAACTAGGTAATACGAAAACGATGTATGAGAAATGGCTACCATGAACGTACCAACATTCATGATGACTAATATTTTTCTCACTCACGCACTTAATCCTTTCATTCTCTCATTGTTTGTTTACCTTAGTCTGTGCTTTACTTCGGTTTCTCTGAAGAATTTGATTTCTTACAAATATTATTGAAAATTAAAGTGAAGCTTACGGATTTATTAGCACGTTGTGTTACTTATGAACGCTTGTGATATGAATCAATAGGAATCAACTAAGACATGAAGTATAGAAATGTGAATTATGTGGCTTCAAATCCTATCGTGAAGACGGCAAATCACGGTATTTTATGGCCAGATTTCCTCTGGATGAAGTTCGAAGAGTTGAATAACTGTTTATAATTAATAATTCTAATATATTTCTAGTGTAATAATAACATATATTCATCAAATCCCCAAACATAGGTAACTTTGTATTGAAAATAATAGTGTGGGGCAATCTCTTAATTTGGAAGAATATTTCAGGTTTTTTTTACTTAAGGTTTGGAGGTTTGTATAATAATTCCATTCGTCTGTGTAAATCTCTTCATTTGGAAGAGTATTTCAGAATATTCCATAATTCTGTATAATATATACAATGTGCCTGGCTGCCGGTGTCAGAGCCTTGAGGGGGGGGGGGTAAAATATGGTTAGTTTTATCGACGAATCACCCACCATAGAAAAAATGATAGATGATATAATTGTGTTGTAATATGTAGGAATAAATCTTTTATTATTATCATAATTACGGCGCTTTTATTGTTTATAGCTCCGCTAAACTAAACTTGTGTCATTATCACCTTATGTCACTAGTTTTGTTTTAATGGGCGGAACTACTAAAATAAAACTAGTGACACAAGGTGATAATTATGTGATATTCGTTTTGAGGCCAGTGAAGGCAGTCATTTATCTTTTTCCATCAGGTGAGATTGCGGTCAAATGCTGGCCTATTTAGTTGTAAAAAAAAGATATCGATAATATATAAATATTGCACTTCACTATTCTGTTCTTTAGGTTGGTAGTACTGATAGCCTTCGAGAGGTTTGTTAAGTTGTCATTATGAGGTAGCCAAACGTTGACATTTATAATTTTGTGTGAATTTTGTGATAATTTTGTTTTGGCTCCCACCTCTCACTATAGATAATTATATAAGTTACATACTCTTTGTCTTTGGCGGCACTACTATTACTACTACTCTACGTGAACAAAAAAAAAAACAAACATTACAAAACATAACAGATTACTTTTGAGGTTATTTTTATTATAATTTTTAAGACAAAATGTTTAAAAAGCTAAAACCAAGTTATTTCTCCCCTTTATATGCAAATTATACGACCAGAGTTGCTATTGATGCCAGTTTGAAAGAACAATTCGAAGCCAAACAGTACAAACCTCGAAAACATCCGGGTACTACGCGAATCAAAATCGCTGCAATACCACCAGACATTCAGAAAGCTATAAAGTTAGTTTTAGACGATTCTGATGCCAAATCTTTACTCAAAGAGAGCGAAAAGCTCGACAACTACCTGCACTCAAGATTACTACCCCCAGAAGAGAACGAAATCGATGAAAAAGCGGCAAAATTCTACAATAACATTTCGAAGAAAGTTTTGACAAGAGTATCCCCATTGACCGAAAAAGAAACTGAAGAATACGACAGGAAGATAAAGAATAAAGTGTTCAGTGCTTTAAAGAAGAACGTTTACCGTTGGGGCAGTATATCATACGACAAACCTACCTGCCTGCAGTATTTAATGATTCGTTCAGCGGCCGAGTATGCTGTCATATTACGAGTTCTTGATGAGATAAATAAAAGATACCCAGATTACAAGCCGCGTAGTTTCTTCGACTTTGGATCAGGCGTGGGCACTGGAACATGGGCAGTAAATAACTATTGGAAGGGCAATATCTTTGAATACTTTTGCGTAGACACATCACAGACTATGCACGATCTAGCACGTCTTATACTCTGCCAAGGGAAAGACAACATAGAGATGCCTTTGAAAGGTTATTTTCAACGGCAATTCTTGCCAGCATCAACGGATTTGAAATACAGTATAGTTTTATCAGCTTACTCATTATTTGAGCTTCCCGATATGAAATCAAGATTGGAAACTGTACAGAAACTATGGAATAAGACGGAAGATTTTCTAATTATAATTGAACAAGGCACAAATGCAGGATTTCAAGTGGTTAACGAGGCTAGAGAGTTTGTATTAAATTTACCGGAGACCAAAAGTAATGCAAACAAAGGTTATGCCTTTTCTCCATGTCCAAATGACAATGTCTGTCCACGGTATCTAGAGCAAAAAACCCCTTGTAATTTTTTAATGAAGTATGAGAGTGTACCATATGCGTCAAAAACGGAATACTATGCTGAACTGTTTTCGTATGTCATATTAAAAAAAGGAATGAGACCAAAAGATGATCCCCAGTGGCCGAGAATTGTAAGAGCTCCAATTGTAAGATCCGGCCATACGATTTGTCGACTGTGTACGGCTCAAGGAGAGTTGAAAGAAATCATATTTTCCAAGTCAAAATTTGATCAGACTACGTACAGATGTGCTAGATCTAGTAATTGGGGGGATTTATTACCTGTAAAATAAAATCTAGATATTATTTTTGTTAATTATTTTGTAACATTAACTACCTTATTCTGTCTTTTTAAGGTACATTCTTTCTAATCTAGTCAAGAGCCTATAATAGCCTTACCCGTAGTATCTACTACCTGGTCTGTGGCCTTACCTTTCAGATTTTTGAAGTTCTCTTATTGCTTAACAACTGCTGTCTTACAGCAACAATTATAGTATCTTCTAAGTCATCTGTGAATCGGGATCAGTAGCATAGCATGCTGATCATTGGGTCAGCTAGTTGGAAATGAAACAAATTCAGTAACTACCTAGGTACTTAGGACCTACTCATTAATTTTTAATAATAAAACAAATTAAATTGAGCTAACTAAATTCTTTAAAAACTCATCCCCTTGCTTAAGGTGACGGGTAGAGCCAGATAAGCAGGTCCAAATCCATTCAAAGAAACATCAACCTTAACGTCGCGTCGTTTTAATTATCAATTCAGTCTGCACTTCAGCGCGGCGCTTACGACAAAGACAACGCACGAAATGGCTGATTTAGACGGTTTTTAATTAATGTTAATGCTAGTCGCGTCATCCGTTTCAATACTTTTTTCTGTGATTTTTTTTTTCACCCACTTCGAGTTTAAGTTCTGTAGCAGAAACATTGTTCCGCGTTCCCTATCCAAAAACGCTGTATAAAAAAGGACAATATACGCCTAAAACCATATCGGGAGTTTTCATTGATGCCGAGATGCATCAATTAATATCTATTTTTATATAGTATTTTTCAGTTACTAAGTCATCACGATATCTGAATGTTTGTTGGGAATACACTAATTTATTTTTTGTAAAAATATACTCGGTATAAGCTCAGTAAAATGGGAACGTCCAAATTTTTTTAGCGATGTTTGTTGCGGTTATTTTTTCTATAGTGCTATATATATATATATACCGTTGTCATTGGGTACCCATCAGCAAAGCTTGTGGTTTTGCTGATGGGTGCCTACTTTCATTTGCATGTCTCGGTAGTGATTGTGTAATTTATATTTTTTCTGTGTACACATAGTTTAAGCTACAATCCAGAACAGATTTGTTTGTATATTTACCTATTTGGAATAAGTCGTTTATTGTAATTTGTTTTGTGTACCTATATATAAATAAATAAATATAGTAATCTTGTATTTGCGGTCATCACGAACGACTTAATGAAATTAACTATATGATATATTCAATTCAAAGCTCCACATGTTCTAATTACGCCAGGAAACGTGCCAAAAAACAAAGACTTCTATGTAGTACATATACCTCTTTGCCAAAAAACACCTTGTTTGCTCTACCCGTCGCCTTAAAATAAACTCATCATGGAAGATTTTATAGATTCTTAAGCAAATCGATCTTGTTTAGATTACGTGAACTGACTGTCACGTAGACATGTGTAGGTAATGCAAGTGATATCATAATAGTTATTTTCAACACACTTGCTCAAAAAATGCATTTACAAAGCCTGTATACATTGTTCGAAAGTTAAACATTACGCACCATACAACGGAACGTGCGGTAAAATAGGTACTCTCACCTATGTTCATATTTTACCGCATCCGCCTTTGTATAGCGCCCCGTGCGAATCTACTACGGTTTTTAAGGTGGAACGTTACACTGGCGCGGGAAATTCAAATTTTCTTGCATTCTTTTGCCAATAACAGCTTAATTACTCAACGTGATTACATGAAAACTGATTTTGCGGAAATAAACAGAATGTATCAACAAATTACGATTAAAAGTATCTCCTAAATATCATTGGTGTAGCGACAAATGGCAATAAACCATTTTCTTCTTAGTCAGTCTATTGCCTAATATCTAAAAAAAACATGGGCGCAGTTACAGAAGCTCGCACAAGGCGTAGAAAAGGCTATTTATGGCACTGTCTTTTGCTATAGGTCGGTGCGGTCGGTATGGATGCACGTAGAATAGTATTGCTTAGTAGTCTGGCTGTGGTATGGATTCGTGATTCGGGGCGGGCGGGGCGCGCACAACGTATGACTGTTCTGTAGCTAATATCAAACGTAATGTTTGCGGTGTAGCCGGTGCGCGCTATGCCGAATGAGGCGTTTTATTTAAAAAAAACTAGTTCCGCTTCTTTTACTAGATGGCGCAGTAAGTACATAGTTTAAACCTTTCAAACCACATAGTAGTTTAAACATAAGAAAGTGCTTAGACTACCTACAAAAAAAATGTCAAATTCAGTTTAGTGGACCACGAGTAGGTACATTGTTTGTAGTATCTCTTAAGTAGTCTGTGGCATTCTTCTTAAGTAAATTGATCCTACGAAAGAGTAGGCGGTATGGCCTCGCGACTTTAGCCTGCCCAATAAGGCGAACCAAAAAAGTTGAATAAATTGAAGTACAGTAGAACTGCGAGAATATATAAATGTTAATATTATGATCCAAAATAAAGCTGAGCTATCCCGGTATAAAAAAAAAAACCAAAGAGTTTAGAGTTGTCAGTCAGTATCGTGACACATTTCCTATAACCTGTGGTCTATGCCTGACAGTATGTGACAGTGACAGATTTTAGTAAAACCACAACTGGCACCATCTATTGGGTCATACATAAAATACAATTTCTCTATGCTATGGAACAGGCATACATTGTGCGCGTAATGTTTGACGTCATGTGATATCACGAAGATGTGACTTTGCTAGGTTAACACGGCATTACACTACTGTTTCGCGCATGTCTACTGCCACGCAAACGCAAAGCGAGCGAACAGTTAGCGACCGAATTCCGTATACCTACACTATACTATACCGTTAGTGGCACTCCATCGGCCGTTGCCTCCCTACATCTTACATATTTTGTTATTTTCCAGCATGAATCTACAATTTCGTGGTTTCCAGTAATACATTAATCTTTTTTTTATGAAACGAATACTTCCTGTTTGTCGTTTAGAAAATCACGCGCCATTTTGAAAATGGACGCGTTCAAGTGTTTTCTTTTACTTTCTTTGTTTGTTTTTAAAACCATCGATGACGTAGTTGGCGGTAAGTGCTTTGTTTGAAGATAAAATGATAATTTTGTGTGATTACTGATTAGTTTCTTGTCGGGTCATTAAATGTATAATAAACGTCATATTATTATAAACTAGCGGCTCGCCCCGGCTTCGCACGGGTATAATAGTTTACGCAGCGCACGCGTTGTAGAATATTTTAGGTAATTTTTTACACCTTGGGTTACATTATTGGAGTTTTAGTAAGGATCCCTAATTTAAAAAAAATATAGGCTATGTTACCCGGGGATAGTGTAGCTTCCCAAGAGTGAAAGAATTTTTCAAATCGGTTCAGTAGTTTCGGAGCCTATTCAATGCAAACAAACAAACAATCAAATCTTTTCTCTTTATAATATTGTTATATATATTAGGTACTTACGTACATAGGTTCAATTTCCGCTTTCCGCAGCGGAAGGAACCAAAGAGTATTATAATCACTTCGTGAAAGAACTAAGAAAATATTTTTTTTTAGTATTTGATCTAATATAATATACCTACTTACTTAACAGTCTCGCTATTGCTTAGCGAAAAATCAACAGATTAATTTTATTTAAGGTGGAACGTTACACTAGCGCGGCAAATTCAAATTTTCTTGCGTTCTTTTACCAATAATAGCTTAATTACTCAACGTGATTACATGAAAACTCATCATTATCATCATCATTAACAGCCTGAAGACGTCCACTGCTGAACATAGGCCTCCCCCAGAGCACGCCACCTTGAGCGGCTGCTCGCCTCCTGCATCCATCGGCTCCCCGCGGCTTTCACCAGGTCGTCGGTCCACCGAGTGGGGGGCCGGCCTACGCTGCGTCTTCCGGTTCGTGGTCGCCACTCGAGAACCTTTCTTCCCCATCGGTTGTCAGTTCTACGAGCGATGTGGCCTGCCCATTGCCACTTCAACTCTAAGAGCTATATCGGTCACTTTAGTTCTCCTGCGGATCTCCTCGAAAACTAATTTTGCGAAAATAAATAGAATGTTTCAATAAATTACAATTAAAAGTATCTCCTAGATATCACTGGTTTAGAGACATGGCAATAAACAATTTTCTTCTTAGTTTTTCAGTCTGTAGCCATTTGTCGCTAAACCAATGATAAGTAGCTGATACTTTTAATTGTAATTTATTGATACATTCTATTTATTTGCGCAAAGTTAGTTTTCATGTAATCACGTTGAGTAATTAAGCTATTATTCGCAAAAGAACGCAAGAAAATTTGAATTTGCCGCGCTAGTGTAACGTTCCACCTTAAGTACAGTTACTTCAATCAAACCTCCCTGCTGGTCTTGCCCAAAGAGTATAAATAACACTAGTCTTGCCAAAAGGACACTGATTTTGATTTCTCTTGTTTATTCTTTCCACTCTAGAAAAAATTTAGAATATGGGTAATTGAAATAACTTTATTAAGCCAACAATCCAACATTAAACATTAACTTTTCAACGGGTAGAAGTGCAATTCAAACTCAACGGCGGCTGTGAAAACGGCGCGCGAAACTCTGCGCAGTAAAATTAGATGTGCGCGGGAAGAGGTATTGCGGTATAAGCGGTGTGCGCAGCATGCTTGGGGGCCTACAGCGCACTTCCCAGCCGCCATTGCGTTTATTTCAAACTCTACCTAACCATGAGCAAACGCTCGAAGGCCTTATCTTATTCTTATTCTACATGAGGGTGATAAGACCTGCACTGACGTCCCGCTTGGGGTGTATTGTGCTTTTCCCCCGCCAGCATCTACCCGAGCCACCCCAGCTCCGTAAAATAACGGAGTGTTGCTCTAGGCTGCTGGCACAGCTGCTCCAGTGGCACTGATGTTGGGTGATGGAGTGATGACGATGAGGCATTCGAAATTTCTTGGGTAGAAGTAGAATGCTGTGTGTCTTCTCGTGTTAGCATTCCTGGTGTGTACCTGGCTTTCTCTGTAGCTGTGCAGTATCTCAGTTCCACAGTCTCGTTCTCTTTCAGGCACCCTCTGCATAGGGGGCTATTTGTGGCTCCGGTCTAAGCCTATAATCAGTTCAGTGGCTTTTGAATAGGTTATACTATACATTTTATGTAATTCTAATACAAAACAACAAACAACACAAACTATTTAAAGACAACAACACAACACACATCTGTGACAACATACAACTATAAATAAACTTAATAAGGAAAAAAACATATTATAATACACCCGGGGTAATTACGTAAAATTTGCAACAGCAATGCGACAGAAGTAGCAAAGCAACAGCAGTAGCGAAGCATACATGCTCGGCACCACTAATGATGTATGACAGCAATCACCGCGAGATTTACGCCTGTCGCAAACCTGTTGCGAGTTAGGTAATTAGGGGGCCGGCTGGCCTCCCAGAAATCCCGATTAGCAATGGCATAGGTACCTATTCGAGTCATAATCATAATGTTATCATTTGTAATTAATAATTAATACTGCGAAAATAGGTAGTTTAGCTGTACGGCACACTCGCACAGCTAATTTTCCTCACAATCTATCTAAACTTATAATAAAACTGTAAAATTCAGTATAAGGCCGGCCCTTCACGTTCAATTTTATTCATCAATAAAATTGACAAGATCACTTCCGTCAATGTTTTCTCCATACTGCAAACCAAAAACAATGACCAATACTAACCCTACACGACCAATAAAACTGATCAATCAAAACGATTGATCAATAAAATTGAACGTGTGTGGGCCGCTTTACGCGTGTCATTGAAGAAATGAATCTGACGAAAGCAAGAAACTATTGTTTTCCCTCTTCCACTATTGTGTTTAAGTGCAGAAGGAGTGAGACATCAATAGAAATGTTTGCTCTTTTCAGTTGTTTTCTTTATCGACTCACTTTGTACATTGAAGATATTTTGGAATTTTTTTGGAGGGCTTTTATCAATGCTGAAGCCAAAAGTATTATTTTTTTAATTTTTGTCTGTCTGTCTGTCTGTATCTTGGCTGAGCACCACGCCGAAACTACTGAATGGAATCAAATGTAACTTGGCAGGATTTGAGCTCATATTACGTGATAGGCTATAGGGTACTTTTAATCCCGAAATTCAGCACAGTTCCCTCGGGAGAGGGGACGAAAGTAAAAATATGTACTTAATCGTAATAATTTATGATGTTTAAAGTATCCGCATACTTTATATATTGTCCCGTAAATATTTCAAGGTCGTCGGTTTTGTGGTTCAGAAATTAGACATCCAACCTTCAGTATTAGGTCCAAAGCCACCCCTATCCTGTACTATGGGAAAGAGAGAAGGGAGGTTAAGATAAGGGAAAAGGATGAATGGATGAAGGCGAAAAATATAAAATTTCCCCGGCCCGCAACCCGGTTTCGCAAGGGGTTTTCCCCCCTGAGGTTTGGGTTCTTTCACTTTAGGAAGGTTTTGGTACCAAAATGCTCAATGTGCGTATTGGGCCAGTTGGTCTTACATGTCCTACATTTTGTAGCAATCTATAACACATTAGTAAAGTAAATTAATATTTATTTATTGTTTTTAGTATCTAGTTAAAGAGATTAGGACAATCGCAAGCCATTAATGTTTACGCTCATCTATTACCAGTAAAAAAGGAAATATTACCTTTTTTGAACGGGCTAATGCTGTTGGCCTCTACCGACCTTTACAGCGTCACCGGGCGGGAGGGCAGGCGCTTAAGGCGCCCAATCGACAAAAGTGGGAAGCAACTAGCTGGTGGGCAACTCTGGGGTGCGAGCCTCGGCTTGGGCCGTTGCCGCGATAAGAGGATCGAGAAGGCTACATCCACTGGAGGAGTGGACCCTATGGAAAGTAGGAAATCCTGACTCCCTAAAGGCCCAGTTATAAGTTACCTACCTACTCAAACCACTATAAATTTTGTTTTAGATTGCACTCTCTCTCTCAAAAAAGACTTCGGCAGCCCCGCACCGGTTTTTATCCGGGACAAAGCGTACCTAGCACCGGACGACACTGGTGCCATCTCTTTTAGAAGATCGGAAACAGTAACAGTCGCCTGTCCGGGACCCAACAAACTAGTGGTGCTGGGGAATCAGACTTCTAGTTATAACATCAGAGTAAGCATCAGTCCTTGCAGGAGTTGCAGGTCTATAGCTCCAAGGGTGTTAGAACGATGGGCCGATGGGTGATGGGACGATGGGATGGGGCTTATTGACGACGACACTTTGGCAGGTGAAAGGCTTCAGAGCCTAGCTCATCGACGTAAAGTGGCAAGTCTGTCGGTTTTTTACAGGTTGTACCATGGTGAATGTGCACAAGAACTGCACGATCTTATTCCCCTGTCACCATTCCACTACCGGACCTCTAGACGCTCGGCTAGGTGCCATCCCTTCATGGTCGAAATACCACCCATTCGTACCAAGCGGTTTGATTGTTCGTTCTTAATTAGAACTGCTAAGGAATGGAATGCCCTTCCAGCGTCTGTGTTTCCGGCAAAATATGACCCGGGTGTGTTCAAGAGAAGAGTGAATAGGTACTTACTTAGCTAGCATGCTACACCTTCGATCGCGTCGTCACTTTCCACCAGGTGAGAGCGTGGTCAAATGCTAGAGAAGTCCGATGTAAAAAAAAAAAAAAGGAAGGTCGATGCAAAGCCGTGAGAGGGGTAGCTTGTATAAGAGTAATCCAAAAAGCAAATCAACGCTGACTCAGCTCAATGGAAATTATGAAGGAAACGATCACAGTCAACTATAATAATGTTAACCGATATGCTAGTACACTCATACGAAGCCTACTCCTACGAGTCCACTTGGTCCGAGGAGACTGATCGTGTTAACCGGCTTCAGCGAGGCACTGCAGAAGCGGGGCAGCCCCAATACCACCCTGAACGCGTTATTGTAACTCGGAAGGCTTTGTAGGTGTACTTTTTGTTTAGTCAGCCCACAGGCTGCACGTGCACTTTATGACTGCGCAGTCTATTCCGTCCTCACCAAATTCATAGCGCAAAAGGTTCCTATACAATCAAACCGTAGTTATTACTTGCTTAAATTCTGTTTCCAGGAGGCCCACTGCATCATTAACTCCACCTTCCGAGTGGACCGATGGATTGGTGAGTTTAAAGACATCCGGTGTAACGGGAACCCGGTCTTTAGCACCCAGCAGTACGTGCAGTGTTCGAATGGAGGCACGCTGTATGGGTGAGGACTTCTACTTAATCTATTGTGTCTTTAAATGTGTGTGAATAGGGCCACCCCATTTCTTCCCGTGGGTGCCGTAAGAGCCGGCTAGGTGAATATCCAGGGAGTGGGCAGCAGTATTCTCCTCAATACATTTAAATCTTCTGCGATCACAAAGCCGCCTGCTAAGCGTGGTGATTATGATAAGTGTTCATAATGGCGTTTTATGGGGGAGGCCTGTGATCAGCAGTAGACGTCTTTCTACTGTTGATGATCAGTAAGGTATTCTGATTTAAACTTGGTAAAAATTAGCCTACTTGCAATAAAATCTGGGTCCCTCTGTCCTGGTATTGGGGCCAATGGCACAGTATTGCCATCGGTCCCATTATAGTCGGCTGGGTCATCTCGGTGACATTGACACAGGCAGTGGCGTCTCTAGCCCATGTAGCGCCCGTGTGCAATCATTACCCTATAGCGCCCTCTAGTTAGCGTTGCCATATGGGAAGACTAAAATATCGTGGCAAAATTTCAAAAAGTCGGTATTTTGGAATGATTGTCAGGACATACCGGAACTGGAAGACGCAGCGTAAACCGGCCCCCCACTCGGTGAACCGAAGATCTGGTGAAAGCCGTGCGGAGCCGATGGATGCAGGAGGCGAGCAGCCGCTCAAGGTGGCGCGCTCTGAGAGAGGCTTATGTTCAGCAGTGGACGTCTTCAGGCTGTTGGTGATGATGATGATGTAAGGACATGTAAATAATACTTGATCTCAGCTTGATTACTAATTGATTTTATATCTACTAATTTTATCAGCGCGTCATACATCTGTAATCAATTATAAAATATTTAAAATGAATACAACAACCTGTTCACTCTTGACTTATATTAAATATTGGGCATTTCCCATTATTACCTACCTACGTTTTTTTTTAGAGTCGGCTACAAGATCAAGAAGTGGTTCTTTCAGCTATACGAAGCGTGCTTCAACCGTGACTTATTGACGACACACTATGTAAAGCACAAAATTACACCTACCAGTGTTTTCATGCAAACTGGCTCTAAGAGACCTAAGTTTACTGGTAAGTATCATTAAAATTAACGCGATCTGCACTAAAGTGCGATGGTGGCCTTGCATGTGCGCTTCGCAATCTTACGGCTCCTGGTTCGATCCTCGGCCCTGCACCAATGACTTACTAGTAAGTTATGTGCGGTTTTCGATGCCATCGCTCCGTGCCTCCGAGTTCTCATAAGAACATCTGTGGCAATCGTTACGGGTAGTCAGACGCCTGATAGAATCTGACGCCCGATCTAACCATCGCTGTTACTGGTCCCTTATGGGTTGCGAGGTCAGATGGTAGTTGCTCGATTCTAGCCGAAGCGTATACCCCCCTCTTGTCCATACAAAAAGTGCCAACGCTATTCCACCTTTAAATGTTATCCGATTTTGATGATTTTTTATATTATGTTGTCTACCCAGTAAAGAACTATGCTCGTACCTACGTCTTCCTTTTTTAAGTTTTTACAATATCTTCGCATCTATAGCCACCTAAAGCTACGAATTTTTGCCGTTAAAATTATGACGAAGAAAAATAATTGTAACTAGAACATGACACATATTTAAAAAAAATCAAGACGTACAAGCATAGCTTATAATCTATCCAAACGATTGACACCACTTAACCAAAAGTTTTTGTTAAGTTAGAGGGTGAAAACCGTAGGCGCCCGAAACGCGAAAATGTAGGTAAATTCACTCATGGGTTATCTCTATCATACGTGTGGAGAGCAGAGCGACGACAATAACATTTTCAAATACCAGAACGGTCCTCTTAATATTTGCAGAAGGTGACCTATTCGGAAAAGTTCGAATGTCGAAAGTTTACAAGGTCGCAAACCAAAACGATCGATTGAACGCCGTACTCGGCCCGAATGCCTCTGTAAATTACGTTACGAAGAAGCAAGTAAGTTTCTACTTTCAACTAAGCCCATCATCCCCTTTTAACTATTGGACTACAAGACGTGGCGAGTCGTTGCATCCCTTTGTCGTGAACGTGCCTCGAACCCGTACAAAACGTTTTGCCAGTTCTTTCATTATTCGCACGGCTGAGGAGTGGAATGCACTTCCTGCTTCCTTGTTTCCTACAATATACAATCTGGGTCTCTTCAAATCAAGAGTGAATGCATCTCATGGGCAAACGTGCTCCAACATAGACCGCATTATCACTTTCCATCCAGGTGAGACGTTATCAAATTGAGCCCATTCAAGTATTAAAAAAAAGTTTTGATTCGTTACAGAATAGATAACAGTACAAGTTCTTGTCTTGTCTTCTTTTTTTTTTCCTTATATTTTGGCTCCACACATAGTGTATTTAGCCAGTGTCAAGTATTGTAATTATTCATCGAATTATGGAATATTTCACGTGTAAAGTCAAGTCTTCAAGTCTTAGTCACAGTCCAGTCTAAGTCAGGTAATCATAGTCCAGTCTTAGTCATACCCTAGTAAAGTGGTGGCGACTTTACTAGAAGCTTCTATGGAATTTTGGAAGCAACACGAAAAACCACGTTTCACTACATTATATCACTTGCCCACACTCATGCTTGTAATTCAGCACTTAATGCGTAAAACACCACCAATTTTTACCATTAACACTGGAAAAAGCACAAGTTTAGAAAAATAATACAATGAAACGACGTGAACTTTTTCGAGTTCCCGCCAAAACTCAATCTTGTCTTCTTTATATTGTAACTTACACTGTATATTTTCTACCAGTACTTAACACGAGGCCACCTCGCAGCGAGAGCTGACTACACCATGCGTGCAGAAACCCGAGCTACCTTCCACTATATTAACTCTGCGCCACAGTGGCAACGTGGAAACGCTGGTGATTGGGCAGCTTTGGAAGACGTGAGTTAGCTGACAGAATGCATGATTACTTTTAAGCTCCGTCTTTAGAGAAAAACAGTTTTTGCTCGCTTCGCTCGTGTCATTAATACTAGATACGGAGGTGGGTACTTTAGTGAAAAAGTTTGATTTTTTACTGTCATCACATTTTAATAGTTAGTTACCTAATTTTTTCGCTCGTTTCGCTCCTGTTGTTCGTAGATATTTGATTTTTAACTTTCTGTGAATAATCTTCTAATAATTTTACACTGACCTTCTTGCGATGAGCTAGCGCATTGAAATGTACTGGAGCATTACATACCATTTTATAAAGGCTTATTAGAGAAAAAACGTATTTGTTTTGTTTTTACTTGCTTCGCTCACGTCATTTTGAGCTAGGGCGATTACGAAAAAGTGTGCATTTTTGCTCGCTATGCTCTCGCTTAACCCCGCGTAGATTCAATAAATTATTTATTATCTTGAAAGACAGTGAAATAAGTTTTGTAAATAATTAAAATTAGGTGGTAAAACCAATAAACCAAACCTTAATATTTTTTTTCCTACAGGCGCTCCGTCGACGCATCCAAACTCTAGGCCGTTCAGTCATGGTACTGACCGGCACCCATTTGATCATGACTCTGCCGGACGCTAAAGACAAACTACACTCGATCTACTTGTATGCAGACGAAAATAACAACTTGCAAGTACCTGTACCGCTATATTTTTACAAGGTCTGTGAATTCATAATAACAGTTTATTTTAGTTCTGTAATTCAAGTCTTTCACGGGGAGCCGATGGATAGGAGGCAGCAGCTGCTTAAAGTGGTGCTCTTTGGGGGAGGCCTATGTTCAGCAGTGGACGTTTTCAGGCTGTTGATGATGATGATGATGATGATGACGATGAATTCATTCTCCTTCCTTATTTCATGCCATTGTTTAAAAAACTTCTGTTAGTTCCATAATGCTACAGGGGTCTAGCAAATATGTCTTTCCATTAGCATTAACGCCTCACGCTAACTCCAAAATGTATGGGAATTACATTAGCTATGATATTAGCTGCGGAAAAGTTTTCCGCACGCAATGTCATTCCCATTACATTTTGGAGTTAGCGTGAGGCGTTAACGCTAATGGAAAGGCATCTTTCCTAGACCCCCTGAATAGCTGGCATTGTTTAATGGCCCGTTTGATATAAAAATGCCAAATAAATAGATAAATTTATGTCTCTTTTTCCAAATAGATGGGTATATACCACTATACGGTCAATACTTCGAAAAAGGTGTCACTGTGACTGTAAAATTTTTTCGCTCGCTTCGCTCACACCTCTAATTTTTGTTTCAGCTGGTCTACGATCCAATAGACAAAACGGCGACTGCTTTCGTCATGATCAACTCTTCTTTCTACAACTCCACTTCGCTTGACAAGCTGACGTTTTGTGACAATGTCTGTGGTGATGACAGCCAAAACTTCTCCTGGCTGAAATGGCGGGCTGGTGACGGAACACACAGCTTCTGTTGTAGTTACGAGGACTTTATCACTAAGGTTGATTATTTAGACGAGTTTTATGTCACTGGATTGTTTTATTGAGTTACTAGTCGCATTTTAAAATGATATTGGGTATTGTGGGCCATTCATTGTATGAATTATAGTATAATGTATCTAGATAAGCAGTGGGCGAATATATTCGCATATATATATATATACATATATATATTGAAAATGTTTTAAAATATTTACATGATGTCTATTATTGCAAAATGGCAAAAGTTTATGAAAAGGTAATTATACTCTGTGGGCCCTGCGTTCCAACCACAGAGTAACTTTGTTTTTTTCTCTAATCTGTGGTTCCAACATTTTACATATTGATGTATTGTATTTATTTGTAAAGAAAGAAATTGTAGGTAATGACTAAATGACTATTAATTATTACTCAATATAATATTGTTATCAGAACTTGTCTTATTTTTTTCCTACGAGAACCCAATAATGAGTTTCAAGTTATTGATATTATTAAGATGTTAATGATAAGAAAGAAGTGATGCGAAAATGGTTGGACAGATTTGATTATTTTGGTATTGAGCTGTTCATAATATTCCGAATTGTAAAATTTTCGGTTTTTAGGAATAGTCAATTGATTTTTCTAATCTGTGTTTTTAAGGTGGAACGTTACACTAGCGCGGCAAATTCAAATTTTCATGCGTTCTTTTGCCGATTATTATGCTTAATTACTCAACGTGATTACATGAAAACTAATTTAGCGCAAATAAATAGAATGTATCAATAAATTACAATTAAAAGTATCACATACATATCATTGGTTTTGCGACAAATGGCAATAAACAAATTTCGTCTTAGGTTTTCAGTCTATTGCAATTTGAAAGAAAATTTGAATTTACCGCGCTAGTGTAACGTTCCACGAAAGAAAAATTGAAAACTTATAGATTTCGTTTACCTAAAGCCGGCCGTACACGTTCAATTTTATTGATCAATCTTTGTGATTAATCAATTTTATCGTGTAGGGTTAGTTACCCAGTGAACAATTATTTAAATATGGGACATGCAATGGGAAATGACTATGTCTATCTGCGGCCCTATCGGCTAACTTTTCTGACGTCTGGACATCGGCTTCACGAAACCCAAAATGAGGTCAATGACCCTAGTATGGCTTTCGTTATGACCAGTCTGACGTCACTATGGTTTTAAATTATCGAACTCCATAACCACTCATTTTGAAGCCCGATGAATGAACGAAACGCGTAAAATTCGTATCGGCTAACTCGGATGGCAACTGCAAGCCGAGGCCTAAATGTCAAATGAAGCAGGCAGCTATTTCGCTATTGGCTTCGAGTATAAAATTTAAGTTTTTGCATAAATATCAAATATTCTAATGAGACTAGTCTTAGGTTCGAGTTTAACTAGATTTATTACAATGTTTCAGTGATTTCTATAACTCAGAATCATAATGTAAACTGTGATAACAACGAACTAAAATGAGTTCGCCGTTTTGAACATATAGAGCTGTGTAACATATTAATTAGATGTATAAACAACTATCGGAGGCTTTACGACAGACCTACGCTGTTACCCGAAACGGAGTTTGGTGAAAATGTATGAAAATCGTTTTTAAAAGATACACGACTAAAGTGAAAGGAACTACAGTGAGAGTACCACAGTTATTCCTGATAAAAGAGCGTAATAGTGATGTGTGGCAGCCTGACAAGATAAAGTGGTTGCTCGAATCAACATACCTACCTATTTATGCATTCCATTCCAAAAACGTATCATATCATACCAACAGCTGGAGACATCCACTGCTAAACACAGGCCTCCCCCCATAAAACACCACTTTGGATGCTTATCATAGGAGGGGTTTGCTATAATCACCACGCTTGGCAGGTGCGTTCGTGATTGCAGAAGATTGTTAATGTACCGACGAGAATGCTGCTGCCCATGCGATATTCCCTTAGTAGGGTCTTAGGATACCCATTAGGAAAAAAGGGGTCCTACTATCACTGCTGGGACCACACGGCAGAACATATATTATTTGCAAATACCTACCTACTAACACTGCACACATGGTATACCTACATAATGTTGCTCCTACCCTTTGATTTACCCTATTATTCAAATCATCAAGTATGCAGTATTAATGTATTCATTATATTACAGGCTCATCCACACCGGTAGATATTGATGATGATGAACAATGGTACCATAAAAAAATCTAGCACTATCAGAACCAGCCATAACAACCAACTACATTTAATGGTCTTGTTTGATATATCTAGATAAAGGAATGTATATTTCAAACAATACAATATTAAAATAAACCATGTTTCTTTAATAGAACTGTGTTCATTCTTTTATATTATACGGCACAAACAATTAATTTTAGAGTCACTTATTTCTGCTTGAGAGTGGAAATTCAATCATGCACACTAGATTCTCCTGCCGGCCTTCTATTTAGAACGCAATAAGTGATTAAGATACTAAGCCATAGCTTATATATTATGTTGAACTCCCATTTAGTAACTTGGAATATCTGAAACAAAATATAAATGAAGTAGGTAGGTATTCAAGGAGCTATCTAGGTAGTTAGGTACATGCACCTATGTAAGTAGGCTGAAGGTACCTCTCGAACAACCAATCACTTCCTACCAAAACAATATGTTGCGAATTGATAATGCAGCTTCTATAACAAAGATTAATTTGAGGGCCGGCTTTTACCAGTCGGAAAGACGTCAATATCGTTAGTCGCTATGTATTATAATATAAGCCAGTATGCCAGTCAACAATAGAATTATATTTTACTATTTTACCATTTTTACCTGTCAATGAAAGAAGTGCTAATGTTGCCAAGTCTAGAAAATAAAGTGGCTGAATCCAACAAAGAGGTACAATGGATAACAGAAAAGGGTTAAAATATCACTACCAAATATATCTAAAATTAGAGCGTAGATCATGTACATTGCATTAGTTTTTATTTTACTTCAATACATACAGTATTTCCAAAGTTATAACGACGAGAAGTTTAAGCCCTTTATTGAATTTCCGCGATTACGCGCGTTCATACTATGACGTCACACCCGTTGAGCTACCGGCTGCGATATGCGACACGGCAGGTGGTGCGTTGACCCTACTAAATTTCTATAGTCTTCGTTTTCCTATTATAAAGAAATATATAAATTATCCGTTATATCCGATTACACATTACATTTTTTTATACGATTGAGTGATGTGACGAGCTAGTCGTTCACCTGATGTTAAGCAACACGGCCGCCCATAATAGTTGCAGTGTCACTCAGAACTTTAAAACAATAAAGTTTCGCGTGATACTGCACTGCGCACGTCATCCTGAAACATCACACAGTCTAGTAATCAGATTACTAGACTGACTGATCAGATCATAAAGTCTCATTTGCCCAGTAATCTCACTAGCTACAATGCCCTTAAAACCTGAACACAGTAGTGCTTGCACACTACTGCTTGGCGGCAGAATAACTGGCAAAGCGGTGGTACCTACCTAGACGAACTTTGCAGAAAAGTCCTACCACCTAGTGCAACCTACTTATTGTCCGAGCTTTGAAACCATAAAGTTCATCATCGGCCGGATGACGCGTTTAGATGTGTTAGTGCAACAGTGTTTCTGATTGCTTAAACTTGCTCTTAATTCATTGAAAATCCTGTTTGGAATATATGTAATCATCTCTGGGATGGTTCGGCTAAATACCAGCTCGAAGCCTTGGACTCTATTCAGAGACAAGGCAAAAGGCTCATCGGTAACGATGCGTTGGTCGAAGCTAAGCTCCAGAGCTTGGGGCACCGACGAAAAGTTGCCAGCTTATCGGTATTTCATAGGGTGCATTTTGGAGATTGTGCGATGGAAATACACGAACTAATTACTTCATCTCCATTCTTTCATTGGACTATAAGGCGCACAAAAACTCGGCATCCTTATATCGTTAATATTCCTACAGCCCGCACTAAGCGCGCGAAGCGCTTAGTGCTTATCAAACTTTATAGTGCGTAGGTACAGCAAATGAATGGAATACCTTGCCGGCGTCCTTGTTTCCAGCTAACTATAACCTGGGAGTCTTTTTTTTATGAGAATGAATAACGTGACGAGCTAGGCGTTTAAGCGACACAGCCGCCCAGAACAGTTGCAGTGTCACTCGGAACTTTAAAATAATAAAGTATCGCGTGATACTGCACTGCGCACGTCATCCTGAGACATTACACAGTCTAGTAAAAAGATCACGAGTCTTCAAGTCACGAGTGAACAGGTATCTCCTAGGCAAGCATGCACCATCGTAGGCCGCGTCATCACTTACCATCAGGTGAGACAGTGGTCAAATGCTATGCCTATAAATTGTAAAAAAAAATTAAAATGGAAAATGTTAAAATTATTTATTTTCTAAATATAGCCAAAAAATTGCCTATTTGGCTAAATTACTCATCTACTGGTCACACATTTGCATATGCAGAATTAAAAAAAATGGTCAATGACAAGCATATTGCGTTTAGATACTGCTGTAATATTGTATTTGCCTAGTGAATGTACCAGAAAAACATTGAAGCATATTACACAAATAATCTTAATAATTGAACATACTTATGAGGATTTTATACCTTACTGAACATTGTTATTACTTTTATAAGCCTTTATTTCTCATAACATAACGTGACTCGACATTTATTTGAATGCCCCTAATTGTGCCCCTTATTTTATGATTTGCTGAAACGAAACACAACTTAGTAAATTATATACTCCTTGATGGGTTCATTCTGTGTTCAATTTCCTCATTCTTTTTCAAGCCCATACCGATCAAAACAGTTAGCCGATTCCTCCAAATCGATGTCCATGAGTTGTCAATGAAGTTCATTGAAAAATCTCCGATGAAGTTCATGGCATTTCGCCGATAGGGCCGCTGGTCAGCTCACAAACCTAAATATTTACGTTACTTTTCATAAAGGTAGGATGAAGGTAGGTTATTAATTTTTTTTGGCTACTGTTTCGCGGTAGGTACATGTTTGCCACTAACGGAGGAGAAGGGATAGTCACTCAGAAAGAAGTTATACCAACGTTTTGGTTAATATCTTCCTCCAAATAATCAATAAAACAACAAAAAGTGATGATAATCAATAGCAAACGGACTAACGGATTATTAATTAGGTACTTACTGTGGTTTAGCACTTGAACAGGAATGATCTAATATATTATACTCTACATCATGCGTTTACCTTCTCAACTCGCAACCAAAGAGAATAAAACCGCTCTCACTGGCTAAATATGCTAATCATGTAGAGCCAAACAAAAAAAAATAAAAAAGCCTTTTGCATACTGACTGTCAGTGTCAGCTCAAATCAAGTCATTATCATTGCTAGTTATTTATAATTGTCAATGTCAAACTTTCTTTCTGCTCTGCCAGTGTTGCCAACTCGGGGGTTTTCCCCCTAAATTTAGGGGGAAGAAGTATTGAAAGGGAGAAGTTTAGGGGCATGCTTTCTTTAGAGTTTTTTTGGGGGGAATTTATTAGGGTTAAAATAATTTAAAACAGTCTTAAATTTCTGAATGCTGCCAATTTGCAGCTGTTGATATATTTTCGAACACAGCGAATCGCTCTGTCTCACCAAACCACTTCATTTCTTGATCAGCGTGACCGCAAATGGCCGATATTTTTTCACATATTGCGATGATATTTATTTAAAGAAGAAGAAAATATTCTTATTTACATAATCAATAATGTTTAAATGAAATACTACAACACTAATGTAAACGTTTTACCTAAACATACATAACAACTAACAACATTAAGTTTACGTGAAATGATTACAAACCTTTAAAGATGGCTATGTACCATGAACTACTTTATTATGGAGCCCTAACCTTAAAATACGAATAAAATAATCAGCCGGTCCATACATTTCATCAAGCTTATACTACAAGAAACCCTTATAAGTTCGTCATGTCGCCGACAATGCCGTTTCACACACATACTATACCTGTTTTTTATTTTATCAGGGTGAAATAGAAACAAACGACTATATAGTCTGTGAAGAAAAAAACAAAACATTTTTTAGAGGATTTTAAAATTATCTTAGGCGAAAACATCTTTATAGGTTGGCAGCACTGCTATGCCTTCATACATAAGTTTATATTTTTCTTCCTGCACCAATTTTGCATTGATTTAGTGATTTAAGTGTGATTTTTAATTGGAAATGCAAATAATGTATCTATTTATATTAAATTAGTAGGTACATAAAAATGTTTATTATCAGCTAAATCTCTACAGAAGAGATATGCTATGTACCTAATACTGATACCGCAGGAATGTTATCAAATCAACTTTACGCACACTGAATAGATTGTAAATAAATACAGTAGTTCGGTACATAATTGCAGTTTTAGTTAACGTTATCGGTTTTGTTGAATGGGAAATCACGACTGTGAATTTGCGACGCTTAGGTTGGCACTGTGCCTGTTTCATAAAAACTAACAAGAAAGGAGTTAAAAGCAACTAACTTGGTAAGTTACTTTTTGTTGTTTATTCTTCTATCTAAACGCTTTGTCCTAGTGACTGTTTGACATATAATGCACATTTCATACAGACCAAGAGAGAAGGTCTCTTGCTATTATGGCATTTGAAAATTCAGGGGTAAAGGGGTCAAATGTGTCAAGAGGAGAAATAAATTCATAAACTATTAGTAACTTCATAATTATCTTTAACATAGTGAAAACAGATAAATAAATTGAGAATGATATAAATAAAATAATGGTATACAGGGGGTCTCAGAACTCAACATCAAGCGGGCACGGTGTGAAACCACACACCAGTCCCAGTTCGTCCAAAATCGTTTATTTCACAAAATATTTTTTTTAATATTTTTCCCAGGACTGGTGTAAACCCCCCCCCCCCCCCCTCACCCTGTGCCCACTTGACGTTGAGTTCTGGGACACCCAATACATAAATTTAGGCTGCCTTTAGTACCAATTACTTCCCAGTTCGTTCAAATTCCTAAAGATGCATCAACCTTCATTGTAAGAATGAACGGAAAAAATATGAACTCTTGATCCTTTGTAAGAAGTAGGTACTTTTTAATCCTAATATTGTATGCATACCATTTTTATATGTCAAATGGTGATTTATCCTACCAATTTATATTGCTTTATGTCAGGTGGGATGGGTAGGCCAAAACCTGGTTGTTGCATTTTCCATGGGATTTTCCCGTGTTTTTTGTAGTTGCCTGTCAGATTTGTATCGAAAAAACTTGACTATAGTGGGAAAAATGGTATGGTTGCTTTTTGCAAGTGTAGCTAATTACTATAAATGTTTAATGTAAGATTTTGAACTATCATAGGGTACTAACACAACTAAAATATTGTTTATTAACGGGATATTTACCATGTAAATTATTTGTTTTGAGTTGCCGATATTGCGATGCTGTTGCAAGCATCATGGTCACGGACGGACTGAAGAACTTGCGGGTAGATGATAAATAATTTACATGGTAAATATCTCGTTAATAAACAACATTTTAGTAGTACTATATGTTTGTTTCTTTCCATTGTCATCGACATAGCGTATACGTGTGAACAGTACAAATATAATATTGTTTTGACTGGTTTTGATAAACTCTCTTATGCTTTTAGTATATACTCTAAGTCTAAGGTTTTGTCGCTCTAGTGCTCTGTGTGACAGAAACACTACAAACCCCCACACTAGCCGATTGTCTTTCTCTTTCGCTCAACCGGCTTTCATTACTGCCAGTATCTGTATACACAACAAATAATTCCCTCCATTTTGTTGGGTAGTTCAGTGAAGAGATACCACTAATTTAAAAAATCCTTGGTTTCCAGCCGCCATGTTGTCTGAAGACGCAGTGGAGAAGCGGCACGGGCCTCCAGGTGTTAACTCCAGGTCTTTAAGCGCTGCACATTCAGCTGCTGACCTTGAGGTACCTACAGGCAATAAAATACTTTCTTATTAATAACTTAAGAGTTATTTCATAGTGATCCGAAGAACTGATCCATTTTTTTATTACTTACATAAATATTAGTAGGATACCCTTTAAAAATATTTTTGTCTAAAATACTGCAAAGCCTGAAAATGTTTTCAACCAGTGTGTGTTGCCAGTAATGACTTATGACACTGAGACGTGGTCTCTTACTGTAGGCCTTATTAGTAAGCTCATAGTCGCGCAGCGAGCTATGGAGGGACCTATGCTCGGCGTTTCGTTGCGAGATAAGATACACAATGATCCGCAAGAGAACGAAAGTCACCGATATAGCTCTTAGAATTAGCAAGTTGAAGTGGCAGTGGGTAGGCCACATCGCTCGTAGAACTGACAGTCGATAGGGAAGAAAGCTTTTCGAGTGGCGACTACGAACCGGAAGACGCAGCGTAGGCCCCCCACTAGGTGGACTGACGACCTGGTCAGAACCGCGGGGAGCCGATGGATGCAGGAGGCCTATCAGTAGTGGACGTATACAGGCTGACGGTGATCCTTTGAAAAAAAAGGGTGCAACTGACGTAATTTTGGCTGTGTCATAGTTACTTTAAAAAATCTGGCAAGCGTATTCAGCTGAACGTTCCACGCCGTATCTTCGGCAGGTATGTCGCTACAAGTTCCGCGTGGCACTGCAACTGGGCGGCCATGACGCTTAACATCAGGCGAACGACTAGCTCGTCATACGTTTACATAAAAAAGTGGTGGCCGGTATTTTCTAGGCAAGCATGCTCCATCGTCGACCGCGTCGTCACATACCATCAGGCCTCAGGTATTTCATAAAGCGACAAATTATATAATCGTACAAATCAGTCGAATACACCAAGCCTGCGGGCTGCGTTTCATATAACAAAAATACTATAATGTGACTGATGATTGTTAGTCGTATTGACTGACAATAGGCTAGTCGCCTGCTATTATAGATTAACAAGAATGAATAATTGAAAAAAAAAAAAGTAAAATCGGTAAATAAATCACTTAAAGCTTTTAAAGTTTCTGGAGCCATCGCCTGTCCCTTTCTCGCAAAACCGAGATCGCGTAGGGCTCCCACAGTTACTATGAAAACACACGTTGTGACGTCACATGCTAAAGGGATTGTATGTAAAGCTACCACAGCTTACTAATGAGGTACTATGAAGGAGCAAGAACTGACGTCACTGCATGTTTGAGCTGTCTCTTTCTATTCCTGTATTTTAAAATGCTTGTAACTTTGTCATTTTTTGAGATATATCATTTTTGTTTTCACAAATGTTTATGTTTTGAGGAATATTATTAATTTATCATCATCATCATCATCATCATCATCATCATCATCATTCTCTTTGCCTTTTCCCGTTTGTTATTGGGGTCGGCTCCCAATCTAACCTGTAGCGGCGAGCTACCAGAATTACACAAACGACTGCCATCTGACCTTGCAACCCATAAGGAACCAGTAACAGGGACGGTTAGATCAGGCGTCAGATTCTATCTGGCGTCTGACTACCCTTAACGATTGCCATAGATGTTCTTATGACAACCGGGACTGACGGCTTAACATGCCCTTTGAGGCACGGAGCGATGGCATCGAAAACTGCGCATAACTTCTGGTTTAAGATATTTATTTCTCATAAGAATCAAATTCACTTACATGAGAACAAACTGACTAAAAATATGTTTGCGCTAGAATAATACCGTACAGTACATTAATAAGATAGTGTACATATAAAGCAAGAGATAATTTTATAATAATTACCTACCGAGTTCATTATTTCTTTACATCTAGAATGTAGGTAGGGATGAAATTATTTTTCGTTTGGTTCGAACCTGTGCCTACTCATCGTCGTGTATGACGCAGATATACGGATAGCAGTCTGACTGCGCTTACATAATAATAATAATAATAACCATCCAGGCCGATTTCGGCCACGGCGACCTTTTTCTGTTATTTTAGGAGCCTTGGTGTTTAGCTCTAATATGACTGGTATACCCTATTTTTGCGGAAAATGTACGTGCACATTTAGTGCACGTTAGAGTACCATTGACATAATGATATTGGGTATTTGAAGGCGGTTTACTTTTAAGTTGGTCTCGCTTATAATCAAGATCGCGCCTTCCTTCACTTTCAAATGCGTTTACATTACGCTGCACCATTCGACGCCATTCAGGGCGGTTTTCCGCCTGCGATTCCCAGCAAGAAGGATCAATGTTGCATTTCTTCATGTGCCTTTTTTGAACGTCCTTATATCTTAAGAACTGTCCACCGCGCTTCCGCTTACCGTTCTGAAGTTCAGAAAAGAAAACGCGTTTTGCTACTCGTTCGTCCGACATCCGAGACAAGTGTCCACACCACCGCAGCTGGCGACCGCTTACAACTTACTAGATAAGCCATTGGTGCAGGGCCGAGGATCGAACCCGGTGCCGTAAGATTGCGAAGCGCACATGCTACCGCTCGCCCACCATCGCTCCTCACATTATTAATGTATGCAATAAATAAATAGCAGGACACTAGCCTTGCTTTACTAAATACACGTGAGACCGTGGTCAAATGTAAGCCTACCTATGATAACAAAGGTTAATTAAAATAGACATAATATTGTAGGTACTCCGAGAGATCGACCACGTTTACTTCTCCCCTCCGAGTGAGTTCGACGCGGGTAGATATGTACTCGAACACGCCCCCACTCCACTCTCTTGCGACGAAATAGAACGCGTCTTCACCAAATTGAAACGGCAACAACAGGTATGTCTCCATCATTACTTTAACCTATACAATCTGAGTTTGAATTGGTATATTATCCCGAAAGGGGGTAAATCTACTCCCCAAGGTAGACAATATTTCTTCTACGACTTTTCTAAATTAATAGTTTTACATTGAAGAAATGCCATGTAAATTTTACGTTCGAAGATAGCCCTAGCGCAGCTGGGTGGGTGAACTTCACCGAATGCACTTAAATGAGTTTGACGACCTGTGTTTAGAAACTCCCGTAGCGATCGTACGTGCAGTTTTTGTGAGTGGATTTATTTTTTAGTATGGAGGTTTGGAAACACGCAGTTTCAAGTAAGGCTCTCACAACTTGTGGGCTATCATGGTCCCAGTCCCCCCCTTTCGGGATAACATACCAATTCAAACTCACCCTGAATATTCCCAATTTCCCACAGCTGGAATTCTATTCTGCTATGCAATACTATATGCTGGAATGATATTCTATTACCCTATTCCTGGCTGAATCCTCAACGCCAACCCACCTCTCTACCCAAGCCAGGCCAACTTTATACCCAAGCCAAGCCCAACTCTATACTCAAGTTATCTTGTTTAAATAAATTATTAATTTTACAGGTTGTATCTGGTAAAGCGCTGCATCTAATATCGCAACAGCGCGACAACTGCGATCGGGAGTTCGCCGAAATACAGAACATTCGCGATGAACTAACGCGAACTTTACATACATGCAAGAAAGCTCGCGAACAGTTACGTTCGGCGTCGAACCACCTAACTTTATCAACATTCGTGATCCTAGCTAACTTTAGAAAGAGGCAAATCATCAAATCCGTTCTCAAGTCCTTGGAACTGCTGCGAAGTTTACGCAGCGTCGAAAAGGACGTTGCCGAATTGTTAAACAAAAAAGAGTATTTTTACGCAATAGAATTAATTTTGAAGAGTAGAAAAGCGGCGGCGTTACACAAGGAGTACACGTGCATAGCTGGTTTAGCAGCTAGACTCCAAGACACGCTAGATATGACTGAGGAAAAACTAGATTCAGTCCTATCAAATATATGTTATGATTTCAACGAAAAAGTGTTCCAGAAGCTGATCAAAGCGTACGCGTTGCTTGGCAAAACTCAAGCGGCTATGGAGCAACTCCATATGCACTATTGCTCAGCAGTCAACGAGTCAGCCATCGAGGCTGTTAAGTCGCACACAGACAGCAGCGTTGACTTAAAATTCCAAGATTTATGCCAAATTGTAACTGCAGACAAAGCGCCGCTATGTTTACTAAAGTTATGTGAAAATTTGTTTCTTATTATGAGAAGTTACTACCTCTTAGTGAACTGGCATACAAAGAACGACGGAGATCTACCTGCAGCTAATGTTTTCGAAATGAACCTTAGCAGGGAATACATAAGGCAGAAATTAAAAGCGGGACTCGTAAGGATATGGCATGACGTCCAGGCAAAGGTTTCAACCTTTTTGAAGAGCTCATCACTTGAGCAATGTCCGTTTGAGAAGTTCATTCAAATGCTTGGCATCTTGAGGAAGTTGACGCAGGTGGCCGAGGTCTTCTGCGGCGATAAGTCGGACCTTTTGCAGGACTTCATCAAAACGCAAAGCGTTTTGTACATAAAGAACTACCATAGAGGCAGGATGGAAGAGTTGAAATTGTTTTTGGAAAACGAAGGCTGGGAACAATGCCCGGTGAAGTCAACTTTCAACTTGTTAAACTTGCAAGAGTTTAAACAGTTTAAGAAGTATCTGTTGAAAGATGCGACAGTTCTAACTAAAACGCAGTCCGATGGCACATCCTCAGTCCCTTCTCAAGACGACAGCGTTTATATAAAAAAATTCTTCAACGAGAGAACAATTCACACACCGTTCGACATATTCCGAAACGAGAACGCTACGAACGATGACATTTTCGGATTGGAACCGGAAATGGACAGCGAAATCGAATCGGAAGACGAACCGGAAGAGTTGAAAAGAGACTTCGTTGACGAAAACGATACAGATTACTCAACAATCAACAGGAATGTTGTTGAAAGCCCGTTGAAAGTCAAGAACAGTGTTATAGTAACAAATACGACGCTATCCGTGTTAAGAAACTGTGGGCAGTACTTGCAAATATGTAGATATTTGCCGCAAATATCGTTAGAAGTGATCATGTTGATGAATCAACTCTTCGACTACTATTTCTACACTGTGCACCTATTCTTCACATCAGATCTTGAAGTTGCATCAACGACCTTATACACAAGTAAATTGAGTTCAGTTTTAAAACGCATTTCGAATAGCATTGAATCTGTGAACGCAGGTGACACGAAGTTCCAGTGTCCAGAATTACCGCAATTGGAGTTGAAATCGGAGGAAAATCTAAACGGTTTATCAGAGAGAATCGTAGCTGTTGAAAGCGTGATATTTCTAGCGAAGCAATTTGAGCTTTTGCACCCGTATTTAGAGTCGATAGTCGCGCAGCATCAGCGCATGATCATAGACCATTTCAAAGATAACACTCTGGCAGTTGTGCCGGATTTGCGAATGCCTGTATACATGTGTTCGGCTAGCAAAGCAGTTGACGCTAGAACAGCGTTAATAGCTATGTCCCAAGTGAAATGGGACGTCAAAAACGTTGCAATTCAACACAGTCCGTACGTAGATATGATTACGCGTAAGATTCAAGTGTTCGCGTTAAGACTTGAGAACATATCAGCAAATGTCACTGTGAATAAAGAAATTACGAATTCCATATGGAGTATGGTGTCGAAATTCATAGTGCATTTGTTAGTTGAAGGGTTTTCTAACGCAAGCAAATGCTCTAACGGCGGTCGTGGCTTAATGCAGCTTGATTATAGACAACTTTTCGTGAAGCTAGAAAAAATATCAGGTTTAAAACCTATACCGTACCAAGATTACGTTGATAGATATGTAAAAGCGTATTACTTACCTAGAAAAGAGTTGGAAGACTTTTTGGTCGAGCGCACGGAGTATTCGCAAAAGCATTTGTTAGCTCTGATTGTTTGCGCGTGTGAAAATAAAAAAGATAGGCAGGCTTTAACGGCTTTGATAGAGGGGCGAGATGGCTCTTAATTGCGGTTAAACGATACCCTATCTGTTATACACTAAAAGACTTTTTTTGGATCTGAAACGCCGATCACAATAGGCTAGCTGCTTGCTATTAAAAATTAACAGGTATTCTTTTTATAAAGTAGGTTAAAAATGAATGGAATAATTGAAAAAAATAAGTAAAATCGGTAAATAAATCACGGAGTAATAAGCTTTTAAAGTTTCTTAATACGGCATCGCCTGTCCCTCTCTCGCGAAACAGAGATCGTGGACCCCACAGTTACTATGAAAACACACGTCGTGACGTCACATGCCAAAGAGATGTATGTAAAGATACTACAGCTTACTAATGAGGTACTATGAAGGAGCAAGAACTGACGTCAGTGCATGTTTGAGCTGTCTCATACTATTCCTGTATTTTAAAATGCTTGTAACTTGGTCATTTTTTGAGATATTTAATTTTTTTTTTCACGACTGTTTATTTTTTGAGTAATATTGTTAATTTATGCAATAAATAAATAGCAGGACACTAGCCTATTAGCATGTTCCATATAATTATGTTATAAGAAAATTATTTATAATGTATACATGGCAGTATCGCCTGCTTACCGTGATTAACAGATTAATGTTAATGTGTTGAAATTTGAATTTAGAACGGGATTTGAACCCGCATCTAGGATTACATTATTATGTGATTAATGCCCGTTTTCATCAAAGATCCCTAAACTACACCCTAACTAGGAATCCCTTTGGCTAAGGGCCCCTTAGATTTGACCCTTACCTAAATTCTTTTTCACAGCGCTGAGTGACACTTAAATTGTAAAGTGACGGTTTATTCTTTTCTACGGTTTCCAAAAACCGTACGTTGCCGATTTTCGTGATTTTATTTATATATTTTAGAGAATAATCGTCAAAATACAAGCAACATGCTTTATTGATATTAGCACTAGAGTTTTTAATATATTATGCATCCGAAAAAATTAAAACAAATACCTTTTCTGGCGTTATGCGGGTAGAAACAATTGCCAAATACAATTGAAAAAAAAAACTGGCATTATGATAATTTAACCTGCCACTTAACGCTAAGGGGTCGAGCTTCGGCCCCCTAAACTTAGGAGATCCCTTAAGCTTTGGGTGTCCCTTAATCGCCGGTGAAAACAAAATTACTGTCAGATGTCACTTAAATCTTTTTAAGGGTCCCTTAAAATTTAGGGATCTTTGGTGAAAACGGGCAGTGTATGCATTATAATGAACCCTACAAATATGGAGAAGATGCAAAACAACACCTGTGTTTGCAGTGAAATGTAAACTAGGCCTACTATGTTTAGTTAGCGTTATTTTAAGTAAAACACGGTAATTGGTTGAATTTAACACTTCCTGTTTTTTGGAGTAGGTAGCGTCTGAATTTATGTACTTAATTTTTTTTTTTAAATCTCAGTGTCAAAATTATATAGATTTAAGATTTTAATGATCAATGTTAAGTTATGCTACTTCTATATTGTATAAATAAAATGTACATTGTAAAAACGTTGAAAATAAAATAAATAATTTGGTCAAACGAAATTTGTATAATTTTCATTTATACACACATCAAAAAAGTCTAAGCAACATGTACTAATTTAAATTTTAGGATGGTTCTTCACATTATAACGTTGTATTTTATTTTTGAAATTATTACAAAATGAAATTTCTAAAGAAAATGAATTTATTGTGAAGGGATAGGACAATTTAATACAAAGTATGGCCTCCTCTGCTATTCAGAACTTGTCGGCAACGATTATTCATTGAATTAATGAGACTGTTTGTCATCTTGCGGTATTCGCTCCCAATGGAATTGTAGCAAATCCTTCAGCTGTTGGGTTGTTGTCACTCCGTCCAAGTCCTTCAAAACACGTCTCTGGAACATGTCCCATGCGTGCTCGATGGGGTTGAGGTCTTGCTTGGCGATTGTGCAGGCCAGGGCAATACCCGGATGTTCTCCGTTGCCAAGTATTCACTGGTTCGCCGAGCTGTATGTGAACGCGCATTGTCATGCATTAACGTAAAATCGGAGCCAAAGGTTTGTGCAAATGGATGGACATAAGGTCTGAGAATATCCTCAACGTAATTTTCAGCGTTCATGTTTCCATTTACAAAAACGAGCTCAGTTCGCCTGTTCTTCATAATGCCCGCCCATACCATAACTGTTGAGCCGCTGTATGGATGAACTTCCTGAACGCACCTGAGCCTTTCAGTATTTCCGGGCCGACGGTACACTCGCACCCTTCTTGTATCAGGCCTAAACCCGAATCGCCGGATTGATTTTTTAAGTGTAAACCACACTTCAGTATATATCCCGCTGGTTGCTAAAATTTTAAGAACTATAATATCTTTACAGCCAGTATGTCATCAATAACAAAAAAAATTACTTACCTACGCACTTTGAGTGAGTAAATAATTAGAAATTAATGAATATAAATGGTAAATTTGTAATATCATGCATGTTGCTTAGACTTTTTTGATGTGTGTAGTTTAGTAAATGTATTGGCTGATTGGAAGACACTACTCTGTCGATACAGAACAAATTATTATTATAAAGGGTCTTTCAACGCGGACGGGCCGATGTTGAAATTGAATAAAACAAGCTGTGTGTGAGATTTAAACGTAGTTTTTTTTATTCGAAAGGCCTATTAACGCCGTTATTTATGAAATATGACATCGTTTAAACGTCCGCCGCGGCTTCGAACAGTGGCGCGGATCCGTAGCGGTCCAATTTTCTATGACTGCTGCATAAATCCGGCTGAATCTGAGCGATGGCCTGCGTTATCTTGAATTTCAGGGCATCAGTCGATTGCGGTTTACTGGCATAGACTTGTGACTTCAGGAAACCCCACAAAAAAGTCACCATCATGGGGAGCGGCTTGGTGATCGCAGTAGGCGAGGATTGATTATCAAGACCGAGGGGAACGCTGCGACCCATTCCCTGGATATTCCCTTAGCCGCCTTCTACGGCGCCCACGGGAAGAGTGGGGTGGTCCTATTCGTAACCAGAACCACATGGCAAAAGAAGTCTAACGGGGCCAAATCGCATGATTTTGGTGGCCAATTCACGTCACCTCTGCGAGAGATAAGCCTTCCCTCAAACCGTTCATGCAGAATGTCCATCGTGTCGTTCGCTGTGTGGCAATATATTGATCCTTCAGCGGCTCGAGAATAAAGTGCTAAAGCGAAATTGTGAATGCACCCTGGTGTACAGGGTTACAGGAAAAATCGTGCTAGATCCGTTAAGGGCGTGGAGTACCCATCATTTCTGACTTATTTCACTATGAAACACCCTAGCCTAAACCTAACCCTTTTCGAGATATTCGACTTTAAATTTTTTATTGAAAATTGCCGATTTTTAGGCTACAAAATTTTATTTTGTGTGTCTTATTATTATTCACCTCATTTATTTCATTTTCTTAAATTTAAGTTTTTTTACAATATTCTTATAAAAATAAATTACAAAAAATACTATAAAAAAAACCTAAACCTAGAGTGCCGCCGGCAGCGGGGCAAGGCCCTAGCTACCGGTGGTTAGGGCTGCAGAGTGAGGAACCTCCTGCCAATACGTGCCGTGTCAAGGAGTACTGCCTTCTGAATCTGACCCTTGATCCAACCGTCTGGCGAGAGCCTCTCGAGGTGTTGGTCGAGGCTCTTCGCTATAAGGCCGTTCGCCGAAACGACTATCGGGACAATGCTCGTTGAGTCAACATTCCACATGGCGGTTACCTCGTGAGCCAAGTCAAGGTACTTGCTGAGTTTGTCCTTCTCAGCCTTCACGAGGTTCTCGTCATGCGGAATGGTGATGTCAACGAGCACTGCCCGGCGGTGGGCTCACACTTATTATTATTGTTATTGCATTTTTACATGTGTAATAAGATGCTTTAGGACGTCAATCATTAAAATAGTACATAAGTTAATTGAATAGACCGTAGTAGACAAGTGAAAGTTAAGAAATAAAAAAATATATTAGTAACTGTATTTTTCTCTAAGGGTCAATTCACATAGAGCGGCAAAATGCTCGAGCAGTTTTTAAGTGCTATTGGAATATAAACCTTATTCCATTTAGACAAAGCTAAAAACAGCATGCAACATTAAAATCTTACCTATTTTAATGCTGCATACTATTTTCAGCTTTGTCTAAATAGATTAAGGTTGATATTCATATAGCACTTCAAAACTGCTCGAGCATTTTGCTGCTCTGTCTGAATTGAGCCTAAGGGATATCTAAAAAAAATATTAAGTTTAGGCTAGGGTTTCATAGTGAAATAAGTCAGAAATGATGGGTACTCCACGCCCTTAACGGATCTAGCACAGTTTTTCCTGTAACCCTGTCACAGATAACCCCCAATAGATCCCAGATAGCAATTTAAACTTGAATCAGACTTGCAGCAACTTTGATGTATCAAAAGTGAAAGTTTGTTTCAAACTTGTCATGGCAAGTCTATACACTTGAGGCAAGTTTGAATCAAACTTTCTAGTTTCCCAGCATCAAACTTGCATGAAGTTTGTTTCTTCAAAGTTTAAACAAAGTTGCAATAGCAAACTTGTACAATGTTTGCTTTTACAAGTTTCAAAGTTAGTTTAGTTAGATGTTTTTTCAAAATTAAAATCATGTCCTTCGACCTTTATAATATACCATAGTCCGTACCGTACGAACTGGGTACATTTAAGGTAATGACTAAGGTCCACACATCTCATGACATGTGATATTAATTATTTATGGTTATTGGTTCACAAAGATATTCAAGCATCTCATAAAGCTAGTGTAACAAAACGTTTGCGTGATTCAGGGTTTTGGAGCCACGTGAGCAACGCCATCTAGTTTCATTCGTAGTAATACCGCATGAAAGACGACGACCGCGCACCACGCATTGGCGTAAATGGGTTTATATAAAACGCCGCTTCGCAGCACGGCCTTAGTTTCGACCAATTATTAGAGTTCATTACTAGGGCGTCACTCGAAACAGCCAATAATAGCGCATTGGCTCCAGTCCCCGCAACCCGCGCCTTCCGCCAGTTTTGGTGAGCTAGGATCCGAACAAAAATCCCGTAATGCGGTATCTATTGGGGGTTATCTGTGAACCCTGTATACGAAACGACGACCTCTATCAGGACCTTAAAATAGAGTTCGTCCACAATATTATTAAAAAGCATGCAGAAAGTCATCAACATAGACTTCACCATCACGTGAATGTTGAGTTAGTTTGAGTTAGTTTAGTGTTGTAGTGTATTAACTATTCATTAATGTAATGTGGTGCACTGCAAGTGCAACTAGCTCAAGGGCACCCCTCGGCTTGGGCCATTGCCGGGATAAGAGGATCGAGAAGGCTACGTCCACTGGAAGAGTGGACCCTATGGAAAGTCGCGACCGTTCTAGCTAACCTACGGGGGGTACGTCGATCTCGGGTCGGTGTCTGATTGTGTTACGCTGGTATCCTATACCGGTGCCGAAAGCGGTACCTGAGTTAGAAGGGCTAGAGTGGTCCGGTGATCCTAGCGCAGCCGAAACAACGGCTGCTATAGGATCGTCCGGCGATTTAATTACGTAAAATTTGCAACAGCAATGCGACCACAGTAGCAAAGCAACAGAAGTAGCGAAGCATACATGCTCGACACCACTAATGATGTATGACAGCAATCACCGCGAGATTTACGCCTGTCGCAAACCTGTTGCGAGTTAGGTAATAAGGGGGCGGGTCGCTCACATGCACAGACAGTGATACGCTAACGCTTCTCACGTGTGTCCACGTATAGTAGGCTGTGCGTTGTCTTGAGCGGCGACGACGGGGTGACATCAGTGCATATTGTGCAGCGTGGTTCGTATCTATACATATAATAAAACTGTAGAGATAAAAAAGTCTGTAATTGCCAGATATCAACAAAAAAATTACACAGGTTGGCTTAAAATTAGCTGCTGATCACGTTAAGCCACTTTTTAAACACTTTGTCTGTTTGTTTGTTTGTTTATTTGTTTGTTTGTTTGTTTGTTATGACTGAACTCCTAAAATACTGAATGGATTTTCATGCGGTTTTTACCAATATGCTTAGAAATAACCGGCGCTTAACATAGGATATATTAAAATTGAAATATCGTTAAAAAAATTGATGACAATTATTAAGATTTCATTACGGAACGAATCGGAGTTTTAAACAACATGGCCGCTTGATGGTTTTTTTTTGGTTACTTATAGTAAGCATAGAGAAAATAACCGCTTACGCTGAAGAGATGGGACTCCCATAGAGAAAAGAGTTACACACTTTAGTTAGTTAGAACACTTATACGTGTAGCGCACGTTTCATACAACTAACTCTCCTCTGTCTATCAATATTTTTAAATGCGTTATTGAATGAATGGGAAGGTTTTAGGTAAGTTTTTTTTAAAGTTGGCTACTGTTTCCGCCATAACGGTAAGTTGTAAGCTGTGGTTGTAAGTTACCACATATTGTCACAGATTAGAAAAAAAAACAATCGACTACACTCTGTGCCACATGTTTATCTGGAGGCAAAGATAAAAGAAAAAGACTCTGTGAATGGATATGACCAAAGAGTAATATTAGTACCGCTACTCTAAGAGAATCAAAACATTTTATAGGTTTCCTATTTATATTTTTACAGGTTTGTTTAGCAATTTAGAAGTTAATATACCAACAAATATTAATAGTGTGAAAGTAGATGTTTTTTTTATTTTGGCATTAGACGACATTTGTACTTAGCCAATGATACGAAATATTTTATGAAAAATGTTTTAAAAGGGTACTTACTTAGAGTATAGACTAAAAGCATAGAGATATCCATCAAAACGATATTATATTTGTACTGCTCACACGTATCGCTACGCTTCGCCACTGCGAAGGAAAGAAACAAACATAAAGTAAGTAGCTACGCTTGCGAAAAGTCAAACAGAAAAAACAGTTGACTCGAGTCGAAAAAATGGTACGGTGAAATTTCGCAAGTGTAGCTAATTACTATATGTTTGTTTCTTTCCTTCGCCACTGACGTAGCGATACGTGTGAGCAGTACAAATATACTATCGTTTTGATGATCCCTCTTTGCTTTTAGTCTATACTCTAAGGTTTTTCTATAAAATCTGTCAGACTCATTCACATCAAAGTGTCCACTTCTTATAAAAAGTGTCCAAAAAAGTGGTACGCTTGACAGATAATGAAGTTCTCTCTATGCTTTCTATACTCTAAGGGTACTTAGATATAGGTAAGTATAATTATACTTTATGGTAAGATCCTCGAATTAGCAACATGGCCGTGTAAAGTTCAATTTTGATTTCTTCTTCTTTCACGTAAGTAAATGAGTTTTAATAGTTAAAATATTTTAGGTCTGTGGGCTTTTCAATGAACAAACTAAGCAGTTATATTCTATTTGGGACAAACCACAGGTTAGAGTAAAAATTATTGGTTACTCGGTTGCTCCAAAAAGGTTAAATATATCTTTGGTTGTATTTATGCAATCAGAATTTAAACTTCTTTTTTCTTTTTTGGTGGTAATTGCTTGGCTCTACGGACAAGTTGTAAAATTTATTAGAATTTGGCAAGAAGAAGAAAGGTCTTTGAAAGTGGACATCTTCAGGACGTTGTTGTTGATGATGATGATGATAGCCGTATTTGAATTAATTGATCATAGATATCAATTTCAGCTTAATTCTTTCCGTTATTCCTAAAATAAGTAATGGTCTCGATAGATATTTAGAAAGACAAACAGACGGACAACAAAGTGATCTTACCTCAAATTCATATTCAAATTCAAATTCAATTTATTTCAGAGTTTGTAACATAACAGTACAAAAAAGCGTCTAAGGCGTTACAAATAAAATATTTAAAAAAAAATTCAATTAATGTATACAATATAAAAACAAATAATAAAAAAACAGTATTATCAATGTCATATTATTAATATTATTAAGTAAGTACAGTTACCTATAAGGGTTCCTTTATTTTAAAACTGTTACGGAACCCTAAAAATGGAACATTCTTTGCAAAAGTGAATCTGATTAGAGCTTTGTACACATGTTATTTTCTCACTCCCACCACTATGTTGAAAGTGCAGTGGGAATGAGACAACGTGGTAAATACCGGACATAATATAAATGTCAACTCTTTTTACAGTGGCGTACGTAAATACTTGTGATTTCTAATTAGTATTAACAAAACTGATTACGTACGCAACGTATAGGTTAATACAATACTCCAGCTGTAAAGTAAGTATTATATAATCTTATTATTGACACTGGCTAATTACTCAATTCGTATGGAGTCAAACTTATGAAAGTAAAAAAAATGTGTGGTGAATGCAACAAAGATACTCTTTGGGAAGGGAACGAAAAGCGCGCGGATGTGAAAAACTGACCAATGTGTGTTTGTTTTGTATTTTTCTAAACTGCCTAAATAATAGGTAAGTACTTAAGTAGGTATAACTACTACCTAAACAAAATTTACTGGAACCTCTTATCAAGACTTGAACGGTTTTTATGGTGAAAACACAAGAACAATCTGTTGAAGTGAAAATGACAAGGAAAAGATCGAACGTATCACTGGTATGTAGGTACCTATACCATAGAACTTTTATTCGTTAGATGCCTAGATCTACCGTATATTTAAAAAAACTAACGGCTAAGTATAAGGTAGGTCTAAGTAGGTACATACATATGATTTGCAGTTTCTAACTGACTATTTTATCAATGTGTAGGTGATCTGATGACACGTGAAAAGCCATACCTACCTACAACCTAAACAACACGTGTGCTACCTAATCTGCTAATACATGCTGAGCTTCGAAATTTTTTTGTGGATTTTGTGATTTGGTATAGAGGAAATGCATGAACTAAGCTATTATTAGACTACCTAAACGTAGAAATAACATAATACATGCGTGCGAAGCCGCGGGCAAAAGCTAGTATAATATAAATATACAAATACTCTCGAATTGGGAACAACTCTTTCCGTTGAAGTCGCGTTAAAATTATGCTTCAATTATATGTTATGTTGTTTTTTCCTTAACCATCGACATCTTTTGAAGTTGAATCATTGTCTAGTAAACATCCGTCTGTGAAGCAATTAGTTACTTTACTAATATCTACTGACTCTGAATGGCAAACAATATTAGTTTCGTACATAGAATTTATCAAATTCAATCAAATTGTTGTACTCGTTGTACCTACCATGGCTTTGAGTGTGTCACAAGGTGCATTAATAATTACATTTGGTAAGTTATTTTGATTCCCAGTTGGTATTTCTTTCTTTGATGAACGTTTGAATGATTTGTAGAAGCTTAGGCGCGAGACATGGTCTTATTATTGTCTCAAGTACCTCTTAGATTCCTTATGGCTCAAGTAACGAGATGTACAATCAGACATCGAGGTCGATGTCCGAGGTCGTAGGTTAGCCAGTAGACCAGGTGCGGGATTCTATCCGGCTTCTGACTATCCATAACGATTGCCATTGCAAATTGGTCTTGTATCGTATACTTATGTGTTTTACCACCATATTCCCAAATTCCCCTCTTGGACTTCCCTACTATAATAATTTGTGCATCCCCCCCCTTGAGAAATTTCTGTATCCGCGCCTGACCGGGACCGTCCGCTTAACGTGCTCTCCGAGGCACGGAGCGATGGCAACGAAAACTGCACATCACTTACTAGATAAGTCAGGCCGAGGATCGAACCCGGTGCCGTAAGATTGCGAAGCGCACATGCTACCGCTCGGCCACCGTCGCTCCTATACCTATACCTTCTATAGCTACTTATTCTATGCTAGCAACCTTCAACCTGTCACCTCGCATGACCTTTTTTAAACTACAATATTACCTAATCCCTCCCTAACCAGTGAGATCTAGGTATCTCATTATAAATCAAACTATGTCTAGAGCACAGGTGAGAGGAAAAAAATCGACAGATCGTTCACCGTAAGATGTCTCCTGATGTTCTTATATAAATTTTTTTTTATCAAAGATAGGCTAACACTTGACCACGGTCTCACCCGATGGTAAGTGACGACGCGGTCGACGATGAAGCATGTACCGGTTCACGCTAGCCTTAAAAACTCCCAGATTATATTTGTCCGGAAACAATGACGCTGGTAAGGTGTTCCATTCCTTTGCTGTCCGAATTATAAACGAGGAATCAAAACGCTTTGTACGTATTCTAGGAATTTCTACCATATACGGATGCCATGTTTCCGTGCGTCTATTAGATGTACTGTGGTAAAAAGGGGATGGGGGAATTAAGTTGTGCAATTCCGTCGCACACTCTCCGAAGTGCAGCTTGTAAAAAACCGATAGGCTGGCAACCTTACGCCGGTGTTCAAGGCTTTGGAGTTTAGCCTCTACTAATTTATTGTCGCTAATGAGCTTTATAGTCCGTTTTTGCATTGAGTCAAGGGCTTCAAGCTGATACTTCGCCGAACCATCCCAGAGATGGCAGCTATTCCACACATGACCGGACTTGTGCCTGATAAAGATCTAAGGTCTGTCCCGATGTGAAATACTGCCTAACCTTACCAATTTAGCCCTTCCCTCGATTTACGAGCCAAAGTTAAGATTCGATGTTAGAGATACACCTAACAGCTCTAGGTGATTAGTTACCGGTACTGCTACACCCCGGAAAGTAGGAGTGAATGGAAATGGACTCCGTGTTGCGGTGATATGCAAGTGAAAGATCATCATCTGTGGTGGGTACATACAAGTTTAGATAATGCTTACATATTACTTTACATTTACGATAATACTTGCATATTTTAATAAAAGGTCTGTAGAGTTAATTTTATTAATGTAATATTTTTGTTTAAGCTGTGACTCCATGTTTCGTCATCTCGAATGAAACTTGGGATGATATGTAAGTGTTTTTTTTTGTTTATACCAAGTTTATACCTATTATCGAACGACATTAGTATTCAACATAGTTTTATTAGATACTTACCTACTCCCAACTAATCGACATATTCATCAACATCTCCAGCAATTCCACTGGTAGCTCATCTTTTTCCAATATATTGATTTTTCATCGAGTTTTTGCACTTTACACTTCCACTACTTTGCTTCTTCCTCGTCATAATGAATGTTTAATTTGCAGAATATGAAATATGTATCGTTAACTTATTGCGATTCTTATTGATGTTCATAATATACTTAGTCATTCAATAATGAGAATTTGAATAAGTATGATACAATAATTCATATTCAAAATTTCCCTTTTATCTAGAACCTATGCTATAGGTATTTAATATTTTATGTATGTAGGTGTATACGTATATGTATACCCACACTAGCGTAGAGAGTCTAAACGTCAAAATCCCCGAACAGATGGCATTAGTTTCTTCGCCTTTTTTAAATTTCCCTGTAGCACAGCGGAAACATGCCTCTATTTCCGTTTATAAAAAGGTACTCTGTGTTCCTCGTGTTGTTGTTTTTTCTTTTTTTTTGGGTCGTGCCGCCTGCGCGACCACTGACTTTATTCCACCTTTTTATTTCAGCGCCATCTATGCATTCCATAGAAAAACTGCTCTTCCATCGGTTTATTATTAACAACGCTAACATACCTATCCATATTATTGAAGCACAGGTAGATAGTGTATCTTCCAAGGACATTTCGGGGGTCGTCCATTAATCACAAGATGTTTTTACCAAATTTATGAACCCCCTGTGGTGACGTGGTGAGGTTTTCGATAATCCCCCCTCCTTGTGATGTTTGCTGATGTTTTCGGCCCCCCCTTCAAGACTCACGTGGTTAATGAACGATCAAATAAGATTCGAAATCAAATAACTCATCGGTCTTCGTAAATAGGCTAGTGTCCTGCTATTAAAAATTAACAACTTAATAATATTTTCCTTAATTAGGTTAGGTTAGAAATGAATGCAATAATGAAAACAAAAATAGTAAAATCGGTGAATAAATCACGGAGTAATAAGCTTTTCAAGTTTCTGGAGGGGGCATCGACTGTCCCTTTCTCGCAAAACAGAGCTTCCTCACAGTTACTATGAAAACGCACGTTGTGAAGTTACATGCAAAGAGAATGTATGTAAAGCTACCACAGCTTAATAATAAGGTACTATTAAGGAAAACGTACTGCCGTTACTGCACGTTTGAACTGTCTCTTTCTATTCCTGTATTTAAAATCGCTTGAAACTTTGTCATTCTTTGAGATATTTAATTTTTATTTATGCGACTATTATTAATTTGCGCAATAAAAAGAATAGCACGAAACAAGCCTATTGGAATAAGACACAGATTAGAGAAAAAAAAAACAATTGACTACACATACAATAAGATAACATTTATATTTATGATTTTTATGAACTGGAAAACGCAGTGTAGGCCAGGCCTCCACTAGGTGGACCGACGAAATAGTCAAAACCACCGGGAGCCGTTGCATGGAAGAGGCAGTCAGTAGCTTCAAGTAACGCTCTATGGAAGAGGCCTCTATTCAGCAATTAATGGACGTCTTCAGGCTGATGATGATGATGATGATGACGTAGGTAATTACTACCGATCGTTTCTTTATGATAGTAATTAAGATCAGCCTAATAATAACATAAACCCCCTCCCACCATGGTCTATTTCAGATCCGACACTTGTATACTACCATCATACCCAAAAAATGGATTTTACGACATTCGCGACGAGTTCTTTCAAACACCATCTGCAATAAACAGCAACCAATCTATTCTTCGTTCTCGTGTACACCTTGAATACTCCTGCCGTCGGGGGTACAAGCTCAAAGGACCGACCACTACATCATGCTTTACCGGTTTCTGGACGCACGCCAATCAGCCCCAATGCCTTTGTAAGTATTGCATGGTGTGCTCAAGGGGAGTAGACTTGAACCTTTCTTCGATCTATATCCAATTTGAAATGATTTCAGCGCAATGTGTTTTGGATAAAAACCCAAGTGTGAACTACCTCTGCTTCCCGAACAACTCGACATCGCAGGAAGACGCTTACCTGTGTGATGAGCTGGTTGATGAAGAGACGACTGTGCGGCCGCAGTGTCGCTCGCCGTTTTACTATCACACAGGAGAGCTCGCTGATATGCAATGTAAGGCTGGAACGTGGAGTTACGTGGCCACATGCTCTCCTGGTGAGTACGAATACCTTGCAGCAGTAAACAATTCACTTACCTACTATTTATAAACCGACTGATTTTTGAAACTAGTATTAAATAAAAGTAATAGAATTTCCAGCAAAACTAGAGAGTAAATTGATCAATTTGTATAAGACTGCTAATTTTTGTCAATTTTTGTTAACTGAAATAACTCTTACAGATTGTGGTGTTGTTACGTATAACAGAGAGCTTGCAAAGCAACCAGTCAATCAAGCCACTACACCGTGGCACGTCGGTGTGTACTTCAAAATCAAGGACCCCTACCTTCAAATATGTGGTGGCTCTATTATTACCAGTGAAGTGGTAATATCAGGTAAGAATGAAAAGTCATCTGCGTCTTGTTAACTTTATTATCTGAAATAAAATGAAATGAAATTTGTTTATATGCACGAAATGCGGTACAATAAGATGATTTGGAAAAGTGTATAAAATATTGATATAGTAATTTCTATCTAATCTTCACTCACTATTTTGATAACTGAGAAGCAAACAGTACCTAAATAGTTAAGTTACACCTTTCCAGCGGCTCATTGTTTCTGGGGTGAGGTGAAGAGGCAGCGTCCAGCGTCTCATTTCGCCGTGGCCGCCGGAAAGTTCTACCGCCACTGGAACAGCCAGCTAGACTTTAACGCGCAGAAATCTGACGTGAGGAACCATTGATATTCCGTTGGTTTATTTTCAGTCGCTGAATCTAATTTGGTATCATTTTGACTATATTCATTAATCCTTCTTAGGTGCAAGAAATAAGACTGCCAGCCAGGTTCACCGGTTTACAAACGAACTATCAAGATGATATCGCGGCCTTGAAGGTCGTCACTCCGTTTCAGTTCGGGACTTTTGTCAAACCGCTCTGCATAAACTTCGACTTCGACTTTGACAGGAGTCAGCTCACCGTTGGTAAAATTGGGAAAGTAAGTGTCTTTCTGATGATGAAGTGTCTTTCAAGCCTACTGGTATTAAAATATTATTTTTCTTACATTTAAAAATAGAATTTGTGTTTACTATGCTGACTCGCCCCGGATTCGGATTTATTAACATTATTTCTAAGATAATGTTTTTAATTTTTTTTTTTAACGGGCAAATTGCCTTTATTACTCAAGCTAACTACTACAATAATAAAAACTAAACTAAACTAAACTATACTAAGCTAAACTAAACTAAACTAGCTACACTACCTACTACAAAGAACACTTTGGACTGTATAATAGCCGCGATGGCCTATAGACAGTCCAAGTGCTCCAGCCCACTACCGGTAGGTAGCGTACCCAACATGCTGGCCGCATTGCCACGTTGAATTGCAATGCTGATGCGTTGGGCCAAATAAGTGCCAGCATTTTGGTCACGCGTCGCATCGACCAGGCGCTCTGATAGACTTTGGAAAACGCGATGAGCTCCCGGTCCCCACGGACCCAGGGTCTCAACACCAAACGGCTCAAATATGTAACCGCTACCGAGATTACTATATTTGCGCCGTTTTAGCTGCTCAGCAGAATTAGCCGCGGCGCCGGCCCTAACGTGTGTCTCGGGAAGGTGTGACGGCGCCATAGTATCGACGCAAGTAGCGTCCCACACTAAAGGCCGCCCCATCTTCCAGGGAACCAGAGTCATTCCGTCGGGTCTTTTACCATCGTCACGCATGAGACCATTCGGTTCGAGAATGGCTGCAACATTGGCGGTGGTAAAAGCCCGGCGAATGATGTCATTAAGACTAGCGTGGCGCGAAATTCGACCAGCGCTTTTTGAACACGAGAGACCGTGATGACCGAGCTGGTCAACTGCGGTACCGCACTGGCAGTGATGGGCCACACAGCATCTTGCGCCCAAACGTAAGCTGATAGCTAAACGAAAAGTAGTCGGATCTAAAAGGTTACCAGTGTTGAAAGAAGGCATGGCCTGTAACCAAAGTCCTGACTCCCACACAGAGACTGCGAGAAGCCGAGCACGATCAGCGACGCTAGGACACGTATCTAAAAGATTTTTCCGTGCTAGTTCGCAGAGCGGTCGGTCCCACAGCCTCTGTGAGGAAAGAACCACCGGGAAATCAGAATTGGGACAAGCCAACCCCCAGGCATTCTTGGCCTCAGACAAATGGGCTACTTCGAAAGTACCTAAAGATGGAGCAAGAATTTTTTCTATTAATTTATGTGTACCATATACAGAGGACAAAAATGCCGGTAATGCAACACTCGAAATTTTGCGTATCCCTAAACCTCCTAAGCGCACAGGTAGAGAGGCTTGCGACCACGTCCTGTCATCCATATCAACATTCAAGACCGAAACCAGAGTGTTTTTTACAATGTTGTCTAAGCCCATAAGGAGCTCACTGTGTTTCCACAGTTGACAAGATCGTAAAATATAAGTAAATTTAGGGACAAATAGACAAAAACGAATAATTGTAAAAGCCATGTGGGCGTTAATTTTGAGTAACCTGTCTGATGCGTTATTGAACTTTTGAATTTTTTCTTCTACAAAAGGTGAGATAGACTCATCCAGAATCGGCGAACCCAAAAGGCGAAGAGAACGCTTGTCTACTAATTTGATATTCGGAGCAAGACTATTAAACTTTTCAAAAACCAAATCTTTATCAGGACAAGTATCGCAAACAAAAAGTTCGCATTTAGAAAAATTTAAATCCAAACCAATGTCGCGAAATTCGTTAATAATGATACCTAGATCATTAAAAACAGTGTTCACGTCGCCTCCTAGGGTTCCGTCATCCAAGTACCAAACATTAAGTTTGGACTGAAGACGTTGAATAATCGGATGGATGGCAAGGCTAAAAATGGCCGGACCTAGAGGGTCGCCCTGTTGACACCCGACTGAGGATAGGATCGCGTTATTTTGGTAATTTAATTTTGTTGGATTGCCATAACATTGATAAAGGAATTTATATAGTTCGGGAATTTTATCCTTGACTTGTGTCAAAAGAGCGCCTCTGTCGACAGAATTAAAAGCGTTTTTAACATCCACCTTTAGCAACACTTCACCACAATTTAGTTTGAGAAAGGTTCTAAGTGAATGAACAGCGGCCTCACAGCCACCCCGCGAACCAAAGCCCAGCTGTATTGGCTGAAAAAGGTTGCTTAAAAAAGCAACCTTTTTCCTACAGCCGACCTTGGCAGCGAGGCGGCGGTATGTGGTGCCTACCGCAATAGGTCTGATACCACCGTCTTTTTTGATAAGGGCACACAAGTTTGCGCCATACAAAATTTCGATGACGTCACTGTTGACTTGCCCTGACAGCATCAGGTTTACTAAAGCCGTTAAGTCTCTCAAGAGGGCCTCGCCAATTTCGCCGGAAATGCCCGATAAAAGATCTTTTAGAATTTGAGGGGTAAGGCCATCAAGACCTCCGGCTGAACCACTCTGGAAAGAAGTAACGGCTGCAGCTACTTCCTGTGGGGTCACTTCAACAGTGACGTCATTTGGTAGGGGTGGTTCAGGAAGGTGGAGATTTGCTGCTGCAGGTGGATGTTTGTCCTGCAGTGATTGAATTGTCTCAGAACAATATGGGGCTATTGTGTCGCTAGAGAACAGGACGCGGGCGGCGCCCTTAATGTCGCCGTCACTAATTTTGCTCTCTACGATTTTAAAAGTGGCCGAATCGTTATTTTGTTTTGAATTTATAATATTGTTTCGCCTGTTAAGCGGAACAATAATTTCATGATCCAAACATTGCTCTTCCAGTACTTTGTACCTTACGCAGTTTTCCTTTACTCTTTTAGTAAGGGAAGATTTGTTTGTAGGGTCTAATTTTACGTAAAGTACATGGTACGGAAAAGTTAGGAGATGCTCCCAGGCATGTTTCGTGTTTTTAGATATAACGTTCCTAATGGATGATGATAATGATTGAGCAACCGAAATGCGAGCACCACGCGGGATGCGTTTTAGAACCGGAATAAATCTTTTGTACGAGCTCAAAACCTCCCAAAACGGTTTGGAAGGAGTAGCAGCGCTCGTAGGGCTGCTACTGGCTACTACCGAACCTGAAACGGGGGCTGATAGAGGAATTTGGATCACTCTGTGGCATTTCGATTGATGAATTTTAAGGCCCTTTTGGCCCTTGAATAAACGTACCTGGGGACAGTCGGGACACTGTATCCTGTTTTCCAGCGACACCACGTTGTTTTGGGTACTCATTTTTTCCAAAAGATGCTGTGTTTACAAAGTAAGTAAATAAATAAACTTAGGGTCTGTATAGATTTGACGTCCGTCAGGAGCGACGTCGAGGCCCGTCGTGCCGACGCCAGGCGGCGTTGACATGGAAACAAAAATAACAAATTAGCAGTAGACCGTGATAAAATAAGAATATGGAAAATAAGTAGAGACTGTCGCCAGCTCTACAAATAGTACCTCGAGAATCCCGTGTTGTAGACGGCTAGTTGGTGGACAGAAATTGTCCAAAAAGCAGCAAAAAAACCTGAAAAACCCTATCGAAAAATAGGCCCATTTTAATTTTTTGTATGTAAACAGGTTATAACCCCTCTTTTACATAATAACATCAGAAGGGTGAGTCCCAGCTCGCCCGCTGGTAAGCGATGCTGTGGCCGAAGGTAGCACGTAAATCTGGAAGGCCACACACCATTCACCCACTCACTTCCCTCCTCCCCCCTCCTCTCCCCTTCTGGCCTTGAAGATACCCAAAATTATCAGGTTTCTTCCCTTATTTTACAAACTAGACGACGCATTATACAAAAACCTTAATTTCTGTAGGTCTTATTTTTTTGATCAGACAATCAATAACCAAATTTTATCGACCTAGCTGCAAAAATTGAATGTTGAATGAGGATCCAAAAGGGATAGTCTCTCACACCACAGATTTGAGATTGCAGCTATTTAGTAAAAGCTCGGTAGTTAAGGACTTGAAGGCAAGCATGATCAGGGCCGTAGCCAGGAATTCACTTCTAGGGGGGGGGGGGGTTCAGCTTGATTACCATAATTATATACCTACACGCATAGTCAAAACAAAATTTGCTTGTAATCATCATCATCATCAACCTGAAGACGTCCACTGCTCAACATAAGCCTCCCCCAAAGAGCGCCACTTTGAGCGGCTGCTCGCCTCCTGCATCTATCGGCATTCGGCTCCCCGCGGTTCTGACTAGGTCGTCGATCCACCTAGTGGGCTGGTTGCTTCTTATACCTACTCGTAATGGAGAGCTGATAAAGTTAGTATGAAATCTTTCGCAGCACTCGAGTGGTAAAATAAATTTATTATAATTTTATCAGCTCTCTATACATCTAAGTACCTACATATGTGTATAAGAATCAAATTCATAAATATGTTTTTAAACGGTGTCGAAAATCGATTAGTAATTTTGGCAGTAAGAATCTGTCATTGATAATTAAACAAAATGTTGGTAACTACCTATTACCACATAACTGGTATCTGGTAACTGGTAAATAGCTATAGCAGAAACATTAAAAGCGCGAGCGAAGCGAGCGCGAAAAATTTCATATTTGCCGTATTGTAGGTATTTCAGAAAACACGTATGGCAATTCAAACATGAATTACATGTCAGTACAAACGCGCTTGCTATATGACAAAATATAGTAGAAATATTAAAAGCGCGAGCGAAGCGAGCGCAAAAATTTCTATGTTGGCCGTATTATATTTCAGAAAACACGTAGGTATGGCAATTCAAACATGAATTACATATCAGTCAGTACAAACGCGTTTGCTATATAACAAAGTACAGCAGAAATGTGAAAAGCGCGAGCGAAGCGAGCGCAAAATTTTATATATTCACTGTATTGTATTTCAGAAAACACGTATGGGAATTCAAACATGTCAGTCAGTCAACGCGCTTGCTATAATTGCTTATAATAAAATACAGTAGGAACATAAAAAGCGCGAGCGTAATTTTTATATTTGTCTTATTGTATTTCAGAAAATATGTTTGACAATTCTAACATTCTTGCTCTGCCCTTAGACCGGCGCAGATTTGGGGGGGGGGGGGGGGGTTTGAACCCCCAAAACTCCCCCCCCCCCTGCCTACGGCCATGAGCATGATACATGATTTGCAGATAGCAAGTTGGGGTCGCTCTGCGCAGGATGGACTAGAAGACCACTGGCAGTTTCTGCAAGAAGTTGACTTACCGTTTGTAAGCGACGAGCAGTGCCTGATGGAGTCACCACCGGGCAGTCGCGAGTACATCACAGCTGACAAGTTCTGCGCGTACTATAACGGTAAGAGCTGAGTGTTGCTGCTATCGAACAGTGATGGTTGGTGAAGATCCCTTCAGCACCCCGGTTCCAACTCAACATAAAAGATTCGATTCGAAATTTACGCTCGCCGTCTCCAATATCAACAATCGGGAAGAAGGAGACGGAGAGTGTAGATTACGAATCGAAACGTTGGGTTGGGAATCCCAACCCAAGCGACAGAAATTGTAGGATTCTTAAAGGTGCTTCCATTCGGAATGTCAATATATCTACAATTAATACCATGCTTTGACCTGAACTAAGATAATATTTATGACTGGCTTTGTTTTCTTTTGTGGCTGTGATGTCTATAATAGAGCTTATAACAACACACTTAATTCAGAATAAGTAACAATAAAAATATTGGTATAATATGTACCAGGTACAGCGCGTGAGTTGTGCCAAGGTGACACGGGCGGTGGGCTGGCGTTTCCTGCGTGGAACCGAGGAGGAGAGCGTTACTTCCTGCGTGGAGTGGCCTCTGCTGCACGGGGGGACAAACAATACTGCGTGATGTTCACCACATTCACGCACGTCCTCAACCATGCGCAGTTCATTAAAGAATATTATACGTGCGTAATAGTTTTTCAAATGGTAAGCCATTTTAAGTGGTTCTTGTACAATATCTAATAGTTACTTAAATAATAATGTTTCTAGGCCAAATAAAGACAAATGCATCTTACCACCATTCCCTGATAACGGAAGTTACACTACAAATACACTTAATGCGGAACCTGGAGAAGCTTACGACACTGTTAACATCAGCATCACCTGCCACCAAGGGTATGCAGTTGACGGACCCAGCTCGGTTTACTGCTATGATGGACAGTGGTCAGATCTGATGCCTAAATGTGTCTGTAAGTAGGTAGTTTGAATAATAAGTTTTCTTAGAAAAGGGTCTCACAGGTTTGTTAATTTGGACCAATGCTTTAAATAACTTATTAGTCAAAAGGTTTATTATGTAGTTTTTTTACGACAGTAGACAATAATTGAAGTAAATGGAATGGAACACCTTACCAGCGTCATTGTTTCCTGACAAATATAATCTGGGAGTTTTTAAGGATAGAGTGAACCAGTATCTTCTAGGCAAGCATGCTCCATCGTCGACCCCGTCGTCGTTTACCATCAGGTGAGACCGTGGTCAAATGTTAGCCTATAGTTGATAAAAAAAAATGAAATTGTAATTTTAGTACCTATCTTAACTTTTTATTTTACTATCGAGCTATTCAATTTTCTTTCTTCATAAAGCGCTGTGCCACCTGTCCCAACACTATTCAGTTGAGTACCTTTGCCTTGTGCCTGGAGGAGGGCTCAGGGCTTGCAATGAATACGAGCTCACAGGTACTGTGGTCCGCCCCCGGTGCCGGAGCCCTGAATACTTTTCCCCAGCCGCCCTTGATGATATGCGATGTATCGATGGCAATTGGACTTACGTCGCAAGGTGCTCTCCAGGTGAGACGCATTATTTATTAATCATTACTTGCCTATTTTCCAATCAGCTTATGATAGATTTTAATATTTTTTATTCAGTTAGGTATGCCTTTCATTAATATTACGCTGATTGATTAAATATCGCGACTCATTTGATTTAAGCATGTAATAGTAACCTGTTAGCATATAATAGTAAACCGAAATTAGTGTTACGACAAAAATCTTTTCTACCGTCCATTGTTTTGAAAACATTACGCGGGGGGGGGGGGGGGGGGGGGGCTTAGTCTAAAACCTCGCATCTTCGCCATGGGGGAGGGGGATTAACAAGTTGCTAAGAAACATCATGCAAGAGGCTGATAATTATGATGCGTATTATTATTTCCTTGACCATAGAACAGACAACAAAAAACTGAACCTATAAACATGTGATCATGTGATTACAGAATGTGCAATCTACACGCCACCTGACACAAATTTCAATCTCAACAAGCAGAATGTAGCTCGCGGGGAAATGCCGTGGCATGGTGGTGTTTACGAGAAAATGCCGCTTCAGCTTACACAAATATGTGGAGCAACTCTTATCAGCAGCAGTATAGTTCTGTCAGGTAATAACTCAGAATAGGCCAGTTACCTGCTATAAAAAAATAACTAGTAGGTAATAGTTATTTATGATATTAGGGCGGTAAGTTGGTTTTTACAAACGAGTAGACAAATGTAATGTTACCATAGTCACGAGTTTGTAGAAACCAATTTCCGCACGTGTATCATACAACGTTTTTTAACACATTTGCGAGAAAACAGTACAATAGGTAATGAAACAAAGTTTTGTTTCTTAGTAGGAAAGTTGCAACAAACAATCTTTGACATTTCTAATCTAATATGAAAATGGGCTAAAATTGCGCGCATAATTACAATTCAAATGGCGCCACGTGCGTGTGGTGTAAATTAGAACTAAATTTTTAGTTTTATTTTCTCTATAGTATTAAAGTGAGACAAACCCTCGTAAGAGGAAAAAAAGTGAGACAAACGTATTGAACAAAATCGCTTCCAAGGAGTTCCGATCATCCAGCTTATTTATTCTCGTTATGTGAAACTCTTTGGTGGAATTCTCACATATTTTTTATGGAAATTAAGAAAACACCTTAAAGGTTACGCACGGCGCTATACAAAAAAGGATGCGGTAAAATAGGTACTTAGGTGAGAGTACCTATTTTACCGCACGCTCCGTTGTGTGGTGCGTAATGTTTAACTTTCGAACAATATATACAGGCTTTGTAAATGCATTTTTTGAGCAAATGTGTTAAAAATATTATTTTCATAAAGTAAGTTAAAAATAATGCAATAATTGAAAAAATAAGTAACAACGGTAAATAAATCACGGAGTAATAAGCTTTTAAATTTTTCTTGTTGAGGCAGTTCCTCTAACATGGTAAAACTTATAATTTTACTATTATATGCTTTTAAGCTGTATGGCTGTCCAAATTTATAAATTTGAACAGCTTACAGTACTTATTTACCTGAAATAAAATGTAAGTGACATTGGGCATTACCTACCGAGTCGATCGTTTCACATCACCTTTATTAGTAAAAAAACGATGGCCACGACTAATATCAAATAAGAAGGGATCGCACGTGCAATTTTGTGGGTCGATTTATTTTTTAATATTGAGGTTTGGAAACACTCAGTTTCAAGTAAGGCTCTCACAACTTGTGGGCTATCATGGTCCCAGTCCCCCCCTTTAGGGATAACATACCAATTCAAACTCACCTTGTATTATTTAGAAAATAAAGTAGATTTGGCACCTCTCCGTCCACTTGGCTCCCCTAACTTGGATCTCCTGGGGGATTCAATTGGATTCATTCTCCACACAGATCTTCTCCCAGGTCTTCTTCTTCTTTCTTCTCTTTTCTTTTATTTCTTCTTCTTCTTCTTCTTCTTTGGTTCTTCTTCTGTTCTCTTCTTGTTCTTCTTTATTTGGATATTTTATCCACATCGATCCTACTTCGTTAACTCAGTAGCTCGCAGACCAGGGTTGGTCTGGCCTTAGTGCATACCGGGACCTTTCCCGGTGGGCTGGTCCTTCCTCAGGCCGGTCCAGGCCCAGAGCCAACAACGACTCCATATTCTCTACATTTTAATGTAGAGCCGAGCTGTCATGAATGGGCTAATTATTATCTAATTACTTGCCTTTAACTAACAAAAAAGTTACTAAATGTTGTATTTAAAACTAACGGAAAAATCTGGTATCAAAGAAGGATGGTGGATTCAAGGTTTTAAACAGTGTTTCTAAAAGTTCTTAATTCGGCTCTTTAGGTCAGCATCATTCATATTGGAGGAAAATTACCTCAAAAATTTTTCGCACTCGCTGCGCTCGCGCCTTTATAGGTATTCTTTTAGTTTAATTTGTTGACAACCCATTCCATCACTTGAATGAAAAGTTACTTATTTGGCGCAACGAATCCGGTAGTGGGCTGGAGCATTTGGACTGTCTATAGGCCATCGCGACTAGTATACAGTCCAAATGTTCTTTGTAGTAGGTAGTGTAGCTAGTTTACTAGTTTTTAGTATTGTAGTAGTTAGTTTAAAGAATAAAGGCACATTGGCCCTTAAAAAAAATATGACAAATAAAAAGGTGTGTGCGCCGCTTTTTGAAACATTTTCCCGGTATTTTTTTGGGTCGCAGCTGCTTAGTGCTAGCGGCATAGTATGAAAATAGCAACGCTTCACCACCATCACCATTCATCATCACCACCATTTTAGGACAAAACATTTATCGCTGTTCTGAGATGCTATTCATCTAATTATAAGGTTTTAATTTTTTAACTCTATCTTGTAATAATTTACAGCTGCTATATGCTTCTGGAATCGTACTGGGGCTAATCATACGATATCCGCAACCAATTTTGCGGTGGGAGTCGGCAAGTTGTACCGACCGTGGAACGCACCGGAAGATGACGGATACGCGCAGCAATCTGACGTAAGCCACTAGAGTGTTTCAAATCCCCTGAGAAACTCGTACATTGACCTTTGAGCGGACTGCAGCGACTCTCAACCTAGTTTTTGAAGGGTCGCTTTATACTGGGTGGCGCAAAAGTAAAGACCCTATTTGGTTCAGCTATAACATTTTTTCTAAATTAGAAAACTAGATTTAGGTTTTTTTAAATGTATATTTGTGCCATTAAATTTCGTACCATTAGGATTTAAAGATGATGTCTTTTAAATGGTGACCTCCAGAGTTGATACACATTTGAGCCCTATTTATGACATTTTGCATAACTTGCCGTAACACTTCCTGCGATATGTTCGTTATTTCTTGACGAATGTTTTCTTTTAGAGCTGCGAGAGTCTGTGGCTTGTTCACATACACCCGAGATTTCAAAAAACCCCAAAGAAAGAAGTCTGGACTGGTCAGATCGGGTGATCTTGCAGGCCAAGGCAAATCGCCAAAACGAGAGATAACTCGGCTTGGAAAAGCGTCCCTCACTAAGTCCATAGTGTCGCGCGCTGTGTGTGCCGTAGCGCCGTCTTGTTGAAACCAGATGTGCTCCAGCCCCAATTCGTCCAAACTGGGTATCAAAAACTCACGTAACATGGTTCTGTAGCGTTCTCCAGTGACAGTTATCGCATTGCCTCCAGCGTCTTCGAAAAAATAGGGTCCGATCACTCTGTCAACACAGATGCCACACCATACAGTAACTTTTAGTGGGTGTAGAGGTGTTTCTTGAATAATGCGCGGATTATCAGTGCCCCAGAACCGAGTATTCTGCTTATTGACATGCCCTGAGAGATGGAAATGCGCTTCGTCACTCATAACCAATTTTGAAGGAAAATCATCCTCTTCAAGGTTGAGGTTTATGACGCGCTGGCAGTAATCTAGACGAGCTCGGTGGTCAGCAGGCAGCAGTTGATGAGTCATTTGAGTTTTATACGGGAACATCTTTAAGTCTTTCACCAAAATACGCTGCAGGGTCCGTCTGGAAATGCCCAATTGCGTGGCACGTCGCCTCGTTGATGTTTCTGGACACTCTTCCACATCTTCGCGCACAGCATCGATATTTTCAGCTGAACGGCCTGTTCTTGGTCTCCCAGACTTAGGTCTATCCAATGTTGAGCCAGTTGCTTCAAGGCGTGTGGCAAAGCGTCGAATTGTGCGACCAATCGGTGCCGGACGGTGGGGAAATCGTCGACGAAATTCACGTTGTGTTCTTATCACTGATGAATTATTCCGTAAGAACATTGACACAATTATTCCACGTTCTTGGGGAGTAAAACGGTCCATGTTTATTTTCAGTGTATTTTACATTTGTTCACTACACAATTTTCAACAACAGAATGACAGAAAATGTCATATAAAAAAAATAAAAGTATTTTCTTTAGTGCCAGTACTTTTGCGCCACCCAGTATTTTCAAACCCCCTGAGAAACTCGTACATTGAAACATATCAAAACAGGTTTAGCGCCGCTGATTGACCTTGTCTCGCACTCCTTGTACCACGAAACGCAGTAGACTTGTAAACGACGGTGAAGCGATGCATAATTGTATGGAAAACGATACTGTCGCTTTTTTCGGGGCTAACATAATACAGGGGGGGGGGGGGGGCATTGCACGAGTTTCTCAGGGGATTTGGATACACTATAACATAAACCAATGCGGGTGGCGTTGAATTTTCCCTTTGCCGAAGCTGGAGTTATACAGCCTTACTTATAAACTGTATTTACATTAATTAATCAGTGATTAAGATGATTGATCTACTTCGCGCTGTCGTGAAATATCACGGGCATAAACGAGACAGCTCATTTTAAGGATTTTATAATGAATACTAGCTAGAATGTAGTGACTAGATGATAAAAAAAAACTGAAGTTTGTTTAGAAAGGTTCTACTAGTTTGAAGATATGTATACACTAGACAGCGCATCTCTAACTTGCGCCACTTGCACTGTCAACTAGGCATGGATCAAATCACAAGGAGCAGGTGAAAAATCATATAATTTTATTTTTCATAAATCACTCTGCTACTTTTTGTCAGACACTGCTACAAATCACAGTGTGATAATCACACTTAATTGGATCGTGGCTTCGGATTTCATAATACGTAGCATCAGCGTAAATATCAATACATATCATTTTATTTATACTTCAGTAGACAAACTGAGACCTAAAGAGTATAATTTTATTAACATTGTGGTGTAGCGGTGAACTTTGATCTTGTTTAACTTAAGAGAGTAGCGTTAGATTACTTGTAATCATTTCTAGCAGGTCGCAACTTCACTTACGATCACTACTTTACTTGCGATTTAATCCATGCCTACTGTCAACTACTACAAATACGCCGCGCCGGCCAGCGTCTTCTCGCTCATCATACGCACAAACCAAATAGGGGATGATGCACGGCAGTCAAAGCGACTGAACGTGTAGCAGCGAATAGCAGTAAAAATTATGATCCGAATATGCCGTTGCACTAGCGCTGCATGTTGGGATCGTTGGTTAGACGATTTAATCTCGTAAAGCGCTGTAGCGGCTTTTAGTTTAATTATACCAAAAATGGCAACTATTTGTGCTTCTCATAGCTTCTCTAGTACGTAGTACATATACCTCTTTGTTTGAAGGTGAGAGAATTGCACCTGCCGGCTGGCTATGTTAGAGAAGACATAGCAGTAGTGATAGTATTTGTGCCGTTCAACTACACCGCGTATGTCCGACCCGTGTGCCTTGACTTCAACGCCAGCTTTAACAGAAAACAGTTGCAGCCAGGAGCTATTGGGAAGGTATGGAAAACAAGTTTACAGGTTGAATAAGAAAATTACGTAGGTCACACAGCCTAGGTATTAAAGAAGCCAAGAAATTAACAAGTTAAAAATCATCATCGTCCTCTTTGCCTTTTCCCATTTGTTATTGGGGAGCCGTTTTGAGTTGTTAAACAAAAAATAAGGAAACTTTAATTTTTATGGTTATCAACAATATTAAGTGTTATTTACCCGGGATTTTGCCCAATTTCAACTCGTACGGTAGGCTCTGTGTATCAATGAGAGGCCATTGATACATAAAAATAAGTTTATCACTGCTTGGTTGCCCTAACTCTCGTTTTATGACTTAACGTTAATCGTGATACCAAGTATTTATATGGATGATTTCGTGTGTCGATGAGGGGGTAGACATCTTTGGTTGTGAGTATCTTTAGAACACATCAATATTTTTTGATAAATGGTATCTCATTAGAAAGCCGTTGAAAAGGACATGTTTTTAAAACAATTTACAGAAAAAAACTTCAGTCAACTTTTTGAGATAAATCAACTTTTATGCCAGGGTCATCATTTTCAAGAAAAAAATTGTTTAACTTTTAAGCACTGTTTTTAAAAACTATGGTTAATTATTATTAAATTTAAGTGTCAGTAGAGTCATTAAGGTTTCTTTTATGTAATTCAAATCAGAAACTTGTTAGTTAAAAGCTGTGCTTTCAGAAATCAGTGATTTAAGGTCAAAAACGAGGAATATTTCGAATTTTCACAAAATTTTGAATACCTCAAAAAAAAAATCGCTGAACTAATGTTACGCTTAAAAGATAGCCCAGAAGGGATACGGTCTACGAACGAATCACCCTGTAGATAATTCGTTATGTATAAATGGTTTCTTGAATTGTTTGATTCTACAGATAGCAGGCTGGAGCCGCATCGCTGCGGATGGTGCCTCTAATTTCGTGGAGCTCAAATATTTAAATATGCCGTACGTGAACTTAGGAACGTGCAAAGCAGAGTCTTCACCATTTTTCCTCAGACGTATCACCAGCGACAAAATGTGTGGGGGGTATCGAAGTGGTAAGTAATATATAAGGCCGGGCAATTGCCGTACAACCCACGGTAGTGAGCAGTAAAGTGAGCAGAAAGATCAGAAAAATAGCAGCTCGAGATATTTCTTGCTCATTTGTCTGTACTCCCGCGGAGAGCTGATTGTAAATGAGGGAAATGATTACGTCATCGATTAATGTTAGGAAAATTTGAATCTCTAACGGGATTTGAACCCGCATCCATCCGTCCATGTTTGATATTTATTAATAAAGTTAGTACATACATCGAAAATTTGAAATAATACCTAACCCACTTATATCTAATTAATTTATTATTTCGTTGGATTAACCTATAGCTATAAACAACCTTCCGACAATATCGCCTCCTGCATCCATCGGCTCACCGCAGCTTTCACCAGATCGTCGGTCCACTGAGTGGTGGTCCGGCCTACGCTGCGTCTTCCGGTTCGTGGTCGCCACTCGAGAACCTTTCTTCCCCATCGGTTGTTAGTTCTACGAGCGATGTGGCCTGTACATTGCCATTTCAAAAAAAAACAACTATACAATGCACTTATGGGGACCTATCGGTGGTCAGGTGGATCGAGAAGGCTACGTCCACTGGAAGAGTGGACCCTATGGAAAGTCGCGACCGTTCTAGCTAACCTACGGGGGGTACGTCGACCTCGCCGGCGGGGTCGGTGTCTGATTGTGTTACGCTGGTATCCTATACCGGTGCCGAAAGCGGTACCTGAGCCAGAAGGGCTAGACAGATCCGGTGATCCTAGCGCAGCCGACACAACGGCTGCTATAGGATCATCCGGATCGCTCAAGACGTGTCTTGGGCGGCGACGACGGGGTGGCGGGTCTGTCATGTCTGTAGAGTAACTTGATGCTTGGACTACGAGAGGGTTGGGGTGATGGGGCGCCGCGTCAAAATAGCGGCGGGATGCATCCTTCATAAACTGACGGATGGATGGGAGTTCGAGATCGCAATGGAGGTCGGAGTTACGCTGGTACCAGCGAGCTCCGACCACCTTGCGAATAAAGCGGTTCTGGATAACCTGAAGTCGATCCAGGTGGACTGAGGATGTATGAGCAAACGCGACCGATGCGTAGGTCATAATCGGGCGAACGCAAGTTTTGTAAAGTGTCACCTTATTTCTAAGGGACATTTTACTACCCTTGCAGAGGAGAGGGTGGAGGCGGCCTAAGACGAAGGCCGCCCTATCGCGCACTCGCTTAATATGGTCTCTGAAGCTGAGCTTGGTGTCAAGGGTAACCCCCAGGTATTTGGCAGACGGAACCCAAGGGATGGGCTTGTCGAACAAGGACAGTGGTCGCAATGGCGGACCACGCTTATAGTCAGAAAAGTACATCGCTGCACTTTTATCTGGGTTAACCGTGATCCGCCATTTCCTGAACCACGCACCGATCTCGGTGAGGGCTCGTTGGAGACGACCACGCATATGGACTCTCTGCCATCCGGAGCAGTAGATGGCGGTATCATCCGCAAAGAGTGCAAGCTGCACACTGGGATGAAATGACCGCGGAATGTCGCTGGTGTACAACGAGAATAGCAAGGGGGAGAGCGCGGAGCCCTGGGGTACTCCGGCTCTGATAGGATGGGGAGCGGATCGCTCCCCCTCAACGCGGTAGCGAAAGCTTCGATCCCTAAGGAAATCTTGTATGATGTGCACAAGACGGTCCGGCACGCCGATGTGGTACAGCTTGAATATCAAGCCGTCGTGCCAGACTTTATCGAAGGCTTTCGCTACGTCTAAGAAGACTGCGAGAGTGCCTTTGGGTTTTGGCTTCGAGTTGAAGCCATCAAGGATGTGCTCCGTGATGCGGTGCACTTGTTGGACGCAAGAGTGTCTGGCTCTAAAGCCGAACTGCTCGTCGGGAAGGAGTTTATGTTCGTGAACATGGGACCAGAGACGCTTCCGAATGAGACGCTCGTAGATCTTCCCCAGAGTACTGAGGAGGCTAATAGGCCGGTAGCTAGAGGGCTCGGTAGCCTTCTTGCCTGGCTTGTGGATGCCGATGACGTCGGCGGACTTCCACGCAACGGGAAAAGAGCAATTACTCATAGCCGCATTGAAGATGCTGACTAGGAGATAGACCAAGGGGACCGAAAAGTGCTTGACCACTTTGTTGCTGATACCATCAGCGCCGGGGGCTTTACGGGTAATGAGATCCTTGATGACAGACTCAACCTCAGCGGCCCTAATAAGCTCGAGAGGGGGGTCGGAGGGCGTCAGGGAGCTACGACGTTCAACTTCACTGACCACCGTATGGAGGTGGACAGGGTCAACGTGATCGGGGGAAAGGTTACACTGGGCCTCGAGGCTCTCAGCTAAACACTCAGCTTTTTCCTCATCATCGAACGCAGGGACTTGGTTCAGCCTATCAAGAGGGGGCATCGTTCTAAGTGTGTCACTTTTCAAGGCTCGAGCCAGCCGCCAGTATGCCTGGTGGGTTGGCTCGAGCCCCGAAAGTAGGTCTGTCCAGTTCTGAGCGCGAAGATCACCTATGCGTTTCTTAACAGCACGCTGTAAGAAATTCAAGGTGGATTTGTTATCTTGGGTCGGGGTCGCGTCGTATGCCCTAGTGGCGGCGTTCTTTTCTGTCATCAGCCTCCTCACATCCTCGGGCAGATCCCAGCGGTGGTCCACCACTGGTACCTGCTTCGAGGACTCACCGACTACGGTGGTGAGGTGACTGGTGAGAGCGTCGATCGCGGAGGAAACGTCGTCTAGTGTATGTATGTCGTCGGGTATCTTGTCTAAGTCGGGTGAACTGATAGCTTTCAGGGATTCCCCCAGTCGCTTCCAGTCCACCACTGTCTTAGTCTGAGGTAATAGCTCGGTAGAATCCGAGCCTAGTCTCATGAGAACAGGGCGGTGGTCAGAGTCAAGTTCGTGGAGCACTTCTATCGAGCCTAACCTGAGGGTTACGCCTTTTAAAAGTGCTATGTCGAGTATGTCTGGTCGTTGGTTGAGATTCCCGGGGAACCTGGTCGGAGTCATGGGTGCGATAATGTCAAAGGTGTGGTGGTCAAACGATCAATTGTTACAAAACAGGCCTATATATATACAAAAATTAAAATTCGCGCTGTGTGCTATCTTTCTTACACCTGTGCACGTGATATCGTGCTTCCCACTCGCACACAATAAATATACGCGCGGGCATCGCGTGCAAGTCAGTAGCTGCGTGCAATGCGCGCTAGATGCGCGAGCGTGCGCACGATACTCCCACACACTAAAATCTACTAGTTACACTGATGCCCGTTTTCACCAAAGATCCCTAAATTTTAAGGGACCCTTAAACAGATTTAAGTGACATCTGACAGTAATTTTGTTTTCACCGGCGATTAAGGGGGACACAAAGCTTAAGGGATCCCCTAAGTTTAGGGGGCCGAAGCTCAACCCCTTAGCGTTAAGTGGCAGGTTAAAACGCCAGTTTCATTTTTCAATTGTATTTGGCAATTGTTTCTACCCGCATAACGCCAGAAAAGGTATTTGTTTTAATTTTTTCGGATGCATAATATATTAAAAACTCTAGTGCTAATATCAATAAACCATGTTGCTTGTATTTTTGACCATTATTCTCTACAATATATGAATTAAATAACGAAAATCGGCAACGTACGGTTTTTGGAAACCGTAGAAAAGAATAAACTGTCACTTTACAATTTAAGTGTCACTCAGCGCTGTGAAAAACGAATTTAGGTAAGGGTCAAATTTGGGGGGCACTTAGCCAAAGGGATTCCTAGTTAGGGTGTAGTTTAGGGATCCTTGGTGAAAATGGGCATAAGACTACAAGATAGCTATAGGCAGGTAATTAGCCATATGTCAATAACAAAATCTTATTATATTTAGCTGTTAGCTTTAAAAAACAAAATACAATATAGGCTAATGCCCGTTTTCACCAAAGATCCCTAAATTTTAAGGGACCCTTAAAAAGACTTAAGTGACATCTGACGGTAATTTTGTTTTCACCGGCGATTAAGGGACACCTAAAGCTTAAGGGATCCCCTAAGTTTAGGGGGCCGAAGCTCAACCCATTAGCGTTAAGTGGCAGGTTTTTTTTTCTTCTTATATTTGGCTCCACACATAGTGTATTTAGCCAGTGTCAAGTATTGTAGTTTTTCATCGTATTATGAAATATTTCATGTAAAGTCAAGTCTTAGTCACAGTCAGTCAGGGTAGTCATAGTCCAGTCTAAGTCAGGTAGTCATAATCCAGTCTAAGTCATGTCCTAGTAAAGTAGTGGCAACTTTACTAGAGGCTTCTATGGAATTTTGGAAGCAACACGAAAAACCACGTTTCACTACATTATATCACTTGCCAACACTTATACTCGTAATTCAGCACTTAATGCGTAAAATGCCACTAATTTTAAACATTAACACTAGAAAAAGCATAAGTTTTGTGAAATAATACAATGCAACGACGTGAACTTTTTCACGTTCCCGCCAAAACTCCCAAGTGGCAGGTTAAATTATCAAAACGCCAGTTTATTTTTTCAATTGTATTTGGCAATTGTTTCTACCCGCATAACACCAGAAAAGGTATTTGTTTTAATTTTCAGATGCATAATATATTAAAAACTCTAATGCTAATATCAATAAAGCATGTTGCTTGTATTTTTGACGATTATTCTCTAAAATATATAAATAAAATAACGAAAATCGGCAACGTACGGTTTTCGGAAACCGTAGAAAAGAATAAACTGTCACTTTACAATTTAAGTGTCACTCAGCGCTGTGAAAACGAATTTAGGTAAGGGTCAAATCTAAGGGGCCCTTAGCCAAAGGGATTTCTAGTTAGGGTGTAGTTTAGGGATCTTTGATGAAAACGGGTATAAGCATTTTATTATTATTTTCTGCAGCTAATTCACCAGTGTCATCTCTGTGCCGAGGAGAGACGGGCGGTGGTTGGGTCTTCCCGGAGCAACATGGAGCGATGCAACGGTTCTTCCTCCGAGGGGTCATGACTATAGTGGACATTACAGCTTTCGGAAATCATCCGTGTACTGTGTACGGCTACGTGGTTTTCACAGCGATACAATCGAACGAACAGTTCATTAAACCGTTCTTGCATGAGGAACGGTATATAGATATCCCGCCGCCGTCTTACGTGTCCGATAGGTCGTTGCATACGTAAGGCGTAGGCTTGGGCAAAATCGTTCACCTTGGTGAACTCGTTCATCAAATCTCGTTCAGTAAAAGGAATTCGTTCTTCTAACTCGTTCAGTAATTCCTTTCGTTCAGTGAATCCGGACGATCGATATAATGTGCGAGTCTCTGCGATCTCGTTCGGATTTACTGAACTCATTGAACTGAGAACTGCGGAACGATTTTCAAAGTTCCTGTTCAAAGTTCTCTATACGAACTGTGAACGAAATCACTCCAAGGACTGGGAGTTACGTTGCGGGCGGCCGCAACTCCCAGTCCCGCCGCTCGCTTGACTATTGAGTTCACCGAGTTAAAACTGGGAACTGGACACGAATGAACGAAAACAGTCCGTGGAGGTGAACGAGTTCCTTTCGTTCACCACAACTGAGCAGTTCTTGGGAACTACTCGTTCTGGAGTTACACAAGTCTACCTGCCAGGCATGGTGATTATGGCTAATCCTAGATAAGCGTTCAAAAAGGCGTTTTATGGGGAAGGCCTATGTTCAGTAGTGGATGTCTTCCGGCTGATGGTGTATGATGTAAATAAACAAACAATTTACTTTCACTCTGTATTTTATTTAAATACCCATCTATAAATATTATACCTTCTTTAATTATAATAGGCTTGTGTCATATTATTATTTTATTGCACAAATTAACAATATTCCTTAAAAAAATAAACAGTCGTGAAAACAAAAATTAAATATCTCAAAAACTGGCAAAGTTGCAAGCATTTTCAAATACAGGAATAGAAAGAGACAGCTCAAACATGCAGTGACGTCAGTTCTTGATCCTTCGTAGTAAGCTGTGGTAGCTTTACGTACATCTCTTTGGCATGTTTTTTTTTATATTTTGGCTCCACACATAGTGTATTTAGCCAGTGTCAAGTTTTGTAATTTTTCATCGTATTATGGAAATTTTCACTTAAAGTCAAGTCATAGTCACAGTCAGAGTAGTCATAGTCTAGTCTAAGTCATAATCCAGTCTAAGGCATGCCCTAGTAAAGTGGTGGCCACTTTACTAGAGGCTTCTATGGGATTTTGGAAGCAATACGAAAAACCACGTTTCACTACATTATATCACTTGCCCACACTCATGCTCGTAATTCAGCACTTAATGCGTAAAACACCACCAATTTTAAACATTAACACTGGAAAAAGCATAAGTTTTGTAAAATAATACAATGCACCGACGTGAACTTTTCCGCGTTCCCGCCAAAACTCCCTTTGGCATGTTACGTCACTAACGTGCGTTTTCATAGTGACATTGGGGAAGCTCTGTTTTGCGAGAAAGGGACAGGTGGTACCCACCCCAGAAACTTTAAAAGCTTATTAGTGCGTGATTTATTGGCTGGGACCATGATAGCCACCAAGTTGTGACTTGTGAGAGCCTTACTTGAAACTGCGTGTTTCCAAACCTCCATACTAAACAATAAAGTCACTCACAAAATGGCACGTGCGATCGCTACTAGAGTTAACAAGATACTAAAATAAATAAACAAATTCATTTTTAAAAATAGGTCGTCAAACTCATTTAAGTGCATTCGGTCTTCGGGTGCTGGGTAATAAATCGACAGTTATCCGAGAGTAAACCAATTTCACATTTTACCATCTACACTCAAGCCTGTTCGAGAATAATAACTTATACTACCGTTTTTGGTGGAATAATAAATTACTCCGAGAATATTTTAATGGCGGTAGCGCGCCATATAATTCCAACATTTACTTTCCTGCACTATAATACGACAAAATTGAGTTGCTATGACATAAGCTTGAATACCGTAGCGTTGTAGAACAGTAATTGTTAGCTGGGTAATAGTTTCGTTCATCGTTCATTCCGCTATTCGCGTATAAGCATAGCTATAGTAGTATTGCATGGTAAAACGACTAATGAATTATTCTAGTTTAAGATCGTGGAATAGATTTATTCTGGTATAGTTACTCGCGCATAAATCTAAGTTTGGTCAAATCCACCCTAAGTATAACCCTTACTCTCGTTTGGTCGAATCCACCCTAAGGGTGGGTTTTTTGATCCGTAGTTAAAGTAACCAATGGTCAAAACTTGTTAGAGTTTCGGATTAAAAATCCCACCCTAAGGAGTCGTATATTGCCTGCGATGCAACGTAAAGCTTTGGAGAAAATACAAAAATAAATTAAATCAAATCGTTTATTTGCTAAATTAAATTATGTCACAGGTGTTATAGTCATAGTGATTACAAAACTGATTGCTATAATTAAACATATAAATAACGTAACAACATACGTTTTACACATAACACATAAGTTTTTGTTTTTTGACATAAGTTTTAACATTTTTTTTTGTATTGAATTTGTATTTGTTGTGAACATTTCAAGTATACAAATTACATTTATATTTCAAAAAATTCAATTACATTTGGTCGATGTCGATTTTGTTCGCGCCATCAACACGGTTTTTCTCTGACGGCGCGTGAAAATAAGAAGCCTACCACGTCCTAACTTACCTACGACTGTAAGATGAAACAAGGAGTATTGACAGGAACGCGGAAAAGTTCACGTCGTTGCATTGTATTATTTTTCAAAACTTGCGCTTTTTCCAGTGTTAATGTTTAAAATTGGTGGCGTTTTAAGCATTAAGTGCTGAATTACGAGCATGAGTGTGGGCAAGTGATATAATGTGGTGCAACGTGGTTTTTCGTGTTGCTTCCAAAATTCCATAAAAGCTACTAGTAAAGTAGCCACCACTTTACTGGGGCATGACTTAGACTGAAGTATGACTATTAAGAGCCAATACAACGCCAAATTGCTTAAAACGGCTTAGCTTGAAGCAGTATCCTGTCAACAATATTGCAACAATGACTTTGAAATGATTATATGGTAAAGTTCAGGACTAATGCTACTGCAAATGTATAGTGGAAACACGAATTAATAAAATTTTCTCGATAGAAAAAAATTACAAAGTTACCTCCAAATCGTACAAATAAACAGCGATTATTCAATGAATACTTTAAATAAGATCATGAAAGTTTGTGTAGTAGTTGAACTAAATATAATGGAGGGCTTATGTATAGCGGATTTTTAAAATACCCTTTATATTCAGTGTAATAATAAATTACCTAAACTATTGCGCGTTGGAACCAGTTTAACTTAGACCGCCCCTGCCGCTCGGCCCCTGGCTCATCCCCGCTTTGGCCTAGTACTATACATCTATTCTGTGGCTTTGACTTGAACTCGCGCTGGCCTTGCACAAGCCCTTAAGTGTTGACTTTACATGAAATATTCTATAATACAATGAAAAATTACAATTCTTGACACTGGCTAAATACACTAGGTGTGGCGCCAAAATAATATTAACAATAAGTTTTTTGTTTTCTCTCCATTCTAAATCATCATCATCATCATCAGCCATTCTTCTTTTATAAACCTTGTATTTAAATACATCTTTTTGCAGCTCTTCGTAAAAAATAAAAGATGAAAGAAACCGATAGCTTGGGATCAAAGATTATAAATATAAAGCCCGTTGATAGCTCGTGAACATAATTTCTCGTACAAACACGACTCACCTGAGCAGGATGGAACAAAAGACATCAACGGGTTCCCGTGATTTATTAGAAACTAGCTGCTGCCCGCGGCGTTGCCACGCGTGGACTAAATTACCTATAGTAATAGTTATAGATACTTAGCTCCGATGCAGACCGGCCACCGTCCACAACCACCGATGGCTGCCACGCACCACCGCCACTTTCGCAGCAGTAGCGGTTACGCGCGACAGCCACCGGTATTTAGAAGCTGCCACATATTATACTGTGCAGTCTCATGCTTCTGAATATGTTACGTGTGCCAGTGGCGAGTATTGGCGTCGTGTGTGGCCCGTAACGGCCACAAGTGGTGACTCGTGGACACAGCTGTAGCGTGTGGCCGCCACCGACTACACATAGTATGGCGAGTTCATACAAAATGTAAGGAAAAGCGTGTGAACAGTTTGTCGCCGTAATGTTGTTTGGTACAAATCTATTTAACGTACATCTAAGTTCTGAGGTGTTTTATTAAATTTTGCAGAGCCAGCCAGCCAGCAGATATCACTTGTGTCCCATCCTGAAAAGATGCCTGTACCACAAAATTAGCCCTATTTACTTCTAAGTCTATACAGAAAATGTGAAACCTGTCGAATAATCACAGCGCTACCTTTGTTTTTCCATTGTGATTTATATCGAACTCTAGTCTTTGTTCTGCATAGTATATTTCCTACCTGCATTGCATAGGAATGAAAAAAGGCTTTGTTTTTAAAAACTGCTTTTTGAAACATCATTTTAGATTTTGATTTTTGACTCCGTTTGGTTAACACCGGAAAAGGGTTTCTATCAGCCACTAACTTAGTTTTGCTGCTTGTAAAATCACATGCAGGAAGTAAATCCAAATGCCAGAACCTTTTAATTCGAAAGATTTAATAAAAATTTAAATTATGTAAGCTTTAATATTTTTTGGTACGTGTACTGTAAAATAGATACGTATATCTTAAAATGCCAAACAACTTGTAAAGGCATAAACAGAAAAACTATAAAATAGATAGATAGCAAAGAATGTATCTACCTATCCCCTAGAGTAGCGGTTATATTACTCTTTGGGCATATCCTACACAGACATTTTTTTCTTTACTCTATGCCTCCAGATAAACACCAGCTAGGTGACAAAGTTTTTTTTTTTCTTATATTTTGGCTCCACACATAGTGTATTTAGCCAGTGTCAAGTATTGTAATTTTTCATCGTGGTTATAGAATATTTCACGTAAAGTCAAGTCTTAGTCATAGTCTTGTTAGTCATAGTCCATTCTAAGTCATGCCCTAGTAAAGTGGTGGCAACATTACTAGAAGCTTATTCTATGGAATTTTGGAAACAACACGAAAAACCACGTTTCACTACATTATATCACTTGCCCACACTCATGCCTGTAATTCAGCACTTAATGCGTAAAACGCCACCAATTTTATACATTAATACTGGAAAAAGCACAAGTTTTGAAAAATAATACAATGCAACGATGTGAACTTTTCCGCGTTCCCGCCAAAACCCCTGACATAAAGTTTCTCTCATTAGCCAAAAATCTACTCACCATGGATCGGCCATGTTGTTTATAACTCCGTTTCGTTTCGTAATGAAAACTTAATAATTTTGACCAAAAAAATAAATGATATTTCAATTTTAATATATCCTATTTTAAGCGCTGGTTATTTCTAAGCATATTAGTGAAATCTGCATGAAAATCTGTTCGGTATTTTAGGAGTTCAGTCATAACAAACAAACAACGACACATCATTGTCCCTAGATGGCGCTGATACAAATAAAACTTGATAATGTATGGAAAAAGGGCAAAAGCCGGGTGGCCTGCATCGCGCAAGCGATATTTTTTTAACAATTGAACCTATGGGATAAATTACATTTCGTATAATTATGTGTGTGTTCCGTAGCATACCAGAACTTCACATTTATTTTATGTAGGGAAGGGATTAGTGGTTGAAATACACCACTAATTTTCGTATGAGGGGAAGTTGTATCATTTGCCAACTGGATTTATAGTCAATGGTTGGGACCAAATTGCACTGTGTTTTAAATAATTTTGGGACAAAAAGAATAAAAACGTCGAAACTCATATAATCGTTTATCATAATTTTGTTACAAATAAAAATGTTACTCATAAAAATCATTTCACATAATGTGACTTAACATACTTTTACTATAGGTATCTAATTTTCTTTATTATAAATCAAAAGTAATAATCATCGAAATTTATGAGAACACCCAGTTGCAGAAAGGAACATTAACTTTTAAAGTCGACATTAAACCTTAATCTGTCATTAAACTTGCACAAAACAAAATTTTATCTGATTGTAATGCTCCTTTAAGTTTATCTAATGAAACGTCAGATTATCCATTAAATGGTGTTTTACGTTGCACAAAGCGCCATTAACACTAATGAGGCATTAGTTGACAGTTTAAAGGTTGAAATTTTTAATGGGCCGAAAAGCCTCCATTAAAACTGCATTTAATTATTTTCAAACGGTTTTGAGTACATATCTGCGATTAAAATATGTCTCTATCAAGACTTATATCATTGTTTGATACCAAAGATGTTTCCCGCCATGCTCTTCATTATTTTTTTAAAAAAATAAAGTATGTTCTTTTGAGTAAAACTTCAATACTTCTACCCTGTATATTATTGTAATGTAGGGATATTAAATAAAGCTGAATCCACTTTAAACACTCATATTTTACAATCGTATTTTCTTGCTTATTATTTTCAAGCTTGAGCAGCCGCTTAAGGTGGCGCTCTCTGGGGGAGGCCTAAGTTCAGCATTGGATGTTTTCAGGCTGTTGATGATGATGATGATGATGATGAAGATATTGGAAAATAATATCGAAACCACACAAGCGTGATAAAAATAATATCTCAATAAGAGCATTATTGCGTATATACTCAATAGGTAAATAATAAATAAACAATATGTGTGGACGTTTCACACAGCGCCATCTAGTCCCAAACTAAGGATAGCTTGTACTATGGGAACCAGATAACTGATAAAATACTTAAATACTTTTTGTTTGTAAATACATGCATTGAATACAATATAACACCCAGACACAGAACAAACACCTATGTTCATCACACAAATGTTTGTCCTGGGTAGGAATCGAACCCACAACCTACAGTTCAGAAGGCAGAGCTACTACCAACTGAGCAGGTACAAACAAGACGAGAGCAGGACTTCGACTTTGTTTTAAACTAGTTGACTCGCTCCGGCTTCGCACGGGTTAATTAGTTTTACGTCCTAACCCTATTTATGGGTAAGAGGGAAGCGAAAGGGGAAAAGGATGAATGAATGGGACGGCAATGGAAGGGAGGCAGGTGAAGCCAGCCTTCCTTCGCCGGCCCTTCTCTCTTCCCTTCGACAGAATGAGTATATATAAATAAAAAAATGATATAGGTATCTACAAACAAAACATACTTGCATAAAAGTTACATACTTATTGCTTCGTGCAACCAGCACTTGGCCGTTTTAGAAAACGAAATGTTTCTTATACGTTATTCTAACCATTCCAAAGTACCAAACCCTTCACGAATAGTTCCAGCGTGATGCGTGTTCAAAGAGACAGGCAGACAGACGGACAGACGGACAGACAAAAAATCCAATAAAATTGTTTCCACTACTATATCGATAAAGAAGTGTAATGCAATCAATATTTAAAAAAAATATTCAATGTACAGATTTAGCCCAGTTATTGTACCTTAAGCTTTATTATATGTATAGATTTTTACTTTATTCAATTTGACACTGGAATTTTTCTAGGCAACCGTATTACATCCTAGACCGCATCGACACTTAACATCAGGTGAGATAGTGGTCAAGCGCAAGCCTATCGAACAATAAAAAAAAAATGAGCCAAAAAAAGCCTAATGTTGGTCACAGAACTTTTGTGCAACGTCATTAGTTTAAGGACTTCATTAGCACTAATGCCGACATTAGCTAATGAAGTGATAATGAAGAGTTTTGTGCAACGGGGTGTGAAACTCATAAACCTAAATTATTAATAGTTCAATACTCTGTATTTACAATATTATAATAAACAAACACTCATTCATTCATTCATTCATATACCGTTCGATGTAATCACATACCTTCATTAATAATTGATAACCACAAAAATTTTTTCGCTGGCTTCGCATGTGTTTTCATATAAGTCATTTTATTAAAATTGAGGGCTATCATTTTGAATATAGCTGAAATAATATTTTTATTTATTTATTTATTTATATATAGGTACACAAAACAAATTACAATAAACGACTTATTCCAAATAGGTAAATATACAAACAAATCTGTTCTGGATTGTAGCTTAAACTATGTGTACACAGAAAAAATATAAATTACACAATCACTACCGAGACATGCAAATGAAAGTAGGCACCCATCAGCAAAACTACAAGCTTTGCTGATGGGTACCCAATGACAACGGTATACTAAAATTAAATTTTGAGGAGTTTAGGGAGTGTCACTAATAATATGTAGATTAGATGTACTTATAGACGTAGAAATTTTTGGGGCTCGCTTCGCTCGTGGATTATTATTGACTGTACCATTCGATGTAACTGGATTCCTTATATCACTATACTGGTAGTGCAGCCTGTTTTCCACTGGCTGCATGCGTTTTTATGTCAGTCAATTCGTTAATATCGGGAGCTTTAATTTACAAAATAGCTGAATTTTCACGTATTTAAACTGGATTTATAAACGTGCAAAATTCTTGCGCTCTCTTCGCTCGCGCATTAGGGTCATCTAATTCGTTGGCGATGAACGTATACATTCATGTATTATTATTACTACTGAAGTTTATGCACTGGCTTCGCATGCGTTTTCATGTCAGTCATTTCATTAAGATTGCGAACTCTAATATTGAATATAGTGGAAATAGTACGTGTTTTATCTAGGTTTAGTTATAAACATACAACATTTTGGCGCTCGCTTTGCTCGCGCTTTATTTTAGGCTGAACCATTCGATATATTCGGATTCTTACATCTGTTCATGGACTAACTACTGATTTTTTAAGTCATCATTAAATCCTTATTATTCAAAATGTATTTAAAAACTACCGAAATTCTCACGGAAGGTCTTCCTTTATTATCCCATGTTGGTTCACAAAAACGTCTTTGACGGGCCCAGGAAAATAACTCTAATAAATATACCAATAACGCTAAGAATCAACATTACTGATGGTGTTAAACAGCTTCGGAATGGGGGCCTGAAATATTAAAGTGCCTAGGCCCTTGCGTCTCTTAATGCGGGCCTCGCCCGAACCGGCTGAAAATCGAGTAGTCCCAGTCGGTTTCGGCATTCTGTAGTTCTGATTTGATAGGCGGGATATATTGATACAGCTCTCCTTCCTGCCAAAACCTTCTAATAAACTGTTCGTGGTATTGTATTGCTGTGAAAAACGTGTAGGCGTGGAAACGGCATGGATTATAAATGCCAGATCGTGCTGTAGATATAATCCCTCGGAGGAAGAACCGGTAGTTATCTCCATGTCGCTCTGGGAAGACCCAACCACCGCCGTTGTCACCTCTGCGTACTGGTAACCGTGGTGAACTGGCTGGAAATAATAAAAAAACATTGTACATAGGTACAAAGATATCACAGTTCCTAAAAACCATTCTTACCAGCGGGATTTGAACTCTAGTGCCATTTTTTTTATGTAAACGAATGACGTGACGACCTAGTCGTTCACCTGGTGTTAAGCGACACGGCCGCCCATAACAGATTACAGTGTCACTCGGAACTTCAAATTAAAGTTTCGCTTGACACTGCGCACTGCGCACGTCATCCTGAGACATCACACAGCCTAAAAATATTTCTAGACTGTGAGATCAGTTCCTAAGTCTCATTTGCCCACGCTATTAAGCTACAATGCCCTTCAAACCGGAACACAGTAGTGCTTGTACACTACTGCTTGGCGGCAGAATAACTGGCAAGGTACCTAGACGAACTTTGCAGAAAAGTCCTACCACCTAGTCTTCTCTTTAGGGGAAGAATAGTTCACTTTGTGATACCAGCACCAAATTTTAGTATGTTGATAAACATGTTATTCTATGTTAAAAACCGACGGGATCCCCTCTGAGAAGTGTCTGGATCCATAGACATGACGTCATCAAAATGGCGGCTGCCGTATTTTTAAAAGAGCACATAATTCTGATACTGTAAATCTATACCTACTTCCAAAGAATTAATTCTTGTAATAAACCTTATTTTTTCTGATTGAGAAAAGTTGACGGCAAGTAGACGCGAGTAGGTACCTACTTCACGATAACTTTTTTTTTAAATCTTTATTAATTATGTCGCCCTGGTACATGAAAATTGACATCGTGCATAACATAATAATTTACTTTTAACGGTATCTCCGTACGTAACAATCAATAAAATATTAATCGTTTTGGCCTTGAAATTGTGATCGTCTACAAATAAACGTCATATAAAATTACGGATTTTGTTCATATCAAAATTATTTATATTTATTATGGTGTAGATTAAAAATAGTACCTTGAGATTTCATTGTGTTTTACCGTTAGTTGAACACTGCCCCCTCCCCCCTTGGCGCAGGCAGACGAGCACCAAGCGCGGTAATTAGCCAATTTACCAGCAAGATATATATAGGTGCATGGAATTCGTCATTTAAAGAAAAGAGCACACATTGGTCTTGTATCGTATACTTATGTGTTTCACCACCATATCCCTCTTCGGCTCCCCTGCTAATGATTTGTGCACCCCCCCCCCCCCCCCCCCCCCCTTAAGAAATTTCTGTATCCGTGCCTGAATGGAAGACATGCAAGACTCACCCTGCTCTCGTACTGTGGTTAAGATGCACGGCGGATTTATTCGGGGTCCTGTTGGAAATAAAAAAAATTGCTACCGACTCTAAATTTTACTCCCTAGCTTAGCATTTAAATTTATTTAAACCTGAACAGGAACACTATAGTACCTAGGATTAACTCAACATTACAGACGCCCGGCTACTAACCCCAACAACGACCCCTGGCCCTGGCAACACATAACGTGCGCACACTGAGGGCTGACGAAAGGATGGTCGAGTTAGAGGAGGAAATGGATAAGTTACGCTGGGATGTAATGGGATTGTCAGAAGTCCGAAGACAGGGACAGGACACGATAATCCTAAATTCCGGTAACTTATTCTTCTACCGGGAAGGCCCCAAGATGTTCTTTCATTGTTTTCTATTGGTTATAATCTCGACTTAAAGTTAGAGGCGTGGTTTTCTCACCATTAGTTTTATAAGGCTAGAGTGAACCGGTATCTTCTAGGCCAGCATGCTCCATCGTCGACCGCGTCGTCACTTACCATCGGGTGAGACCGTGGTGAAATGTTGGCCTACCGTTGATAAAAAAAAACATTAAAACTATCGTCTGCAATTCGAGCTTATGCATTGTGAACATGTCACTTTTTTGGAAATTTATAGCGTGGCTGTCATTCCTTATTTCAAATTTATGGTTTCAAGATGCACCTCTAAGTGTTATTGAAATATCATTTTTCTGATTTTTTCAAATGACTAAAATGTTTTTTAAAATCATCGTCTGGATGGCGCCAGTTTTAAGTGTATTTATTGTCCAGGTTTTCAGGACAGGGTACGGTCCGTTACAGTAGGTACCACCGCTTTGCCAGTTATTCTGCCACCAAGCAGTAGTGTGCAAGCACTACTGCGTTCCGGTTTGAAGGGCATTGTAGCTAGTGAAATTACTGGGCAAATGAGACTTTATGATCTGATCACTCAGTCTAGTAATCAGATTACTAGACTGTGTGGTGTCTCAGGATGACGTGCGCAGTGCAGTGTCACACGAAACTTTATTGTTTTAAAGTTCCGAGTGGCACTGCAACTGTTATGGGCAGCCGTGTTGCTGAACATCAGGTAAACGACTAGCTCGTCACGTCATTCAATCGCATAAAAAAAATGTATCAGGGTATTTTAATGTCATGTAGTGTAATGTTGTGTTGTGTGCCATGAATAAATGTATTTTCTTTCTTTCTTTCCTTGGATGTGATGTGAATTATGATAAGTGTCATAATATATCATGGATTGATTTTTTAAGTGTAAACCACACCTTCAGGTATATCTATAAAGATATTATAGTTCTCAAAATTTTAGCAACCAGCGGGATTTGAACCCGCGGCTTCTAACTCACCGGATTAGACGCCCTACCAATTAGGCTATGGTCGCATGACCGCTAGCTGCGAAAATCTTAAGGACTATGTGTTCACCGACTAAGCAGTCGTGGCGACATCTATAGAACCTGTTTAAGACAGGTAATCTATTCATTAGTAGTAATTTTGATACTACCTAATGACAAGAGATGGCGCGCTTGCCAAATCTAAGAACTATAAAGAACTATAAATAAAACCAAACTAAAACTAATCACTACTCTATTTTTAAGAACTATAATATCTTTATAAGTATCATAATGCACTTATAGGTACAGTCCGTAGCACCGCACAGTGCCAATTCAGCATTATTGCATCGTTTCCGAATGCGGCGCGTCAGTCGTTCATAGGTCACATCAAACATTCATTTTCCTCATTTGTGTCAATTTTTTTTATGTAAACAAATGACGTGACGAGCTAGTCGTTCGCCTGGTGTTAAGCTTTACGGCCGCCCATTACAGATTGCAGTGTCACTCGGAAATCTAAACTAAAGTTTCGCGTGACACTGCGCACTGCGCACGTCATCCTGAGCCATCACACAGTCTAAATAAGATTTCTAGACTGTGAGATCAGTTCTTAAGTCTCATTTGCCCAGTAACTTCACTAGCTACAATGCCCTTCAAACCGGAACACAGTAGTGCTTGCACACTACTGCTTGGCGGCAGAATACCTGGCAAAGCGGTGGTACCTACCTAGACGAACTTTGTCAATAACTAGTATATGTGTCAATAAACTGTGTTATCTCTCAAATCACATCTTTTCATTGTTTGTTAGCAGCATCTTCTACAGTACTATTAAGCGTATCTTATTGTACTATTAAGCGTACCACTCGTATACCCTCCGCAGACTTTATCATAAGTGATGTAGTCATGGTCATCCTCCGGAGACTGGGATTTGCAAGTCTCTATGTTCACGTATGGTAGGTTCAAATATTTGAGCACTTGAGAAGCGGTGCCATTTTCACTGGTGAGACCCCAGCCCGCCACCTGTGCGTAAAATAAATAATCAGCAATATCTATCTAATATAATAACCTATTTGGCTGCTAATACTAAACATTTATAGATAGGTACTATCTGAGTTTGAATTGTGGTATTACCCCGAAAGGGACCATGATAGCCACCAAGTTGTGACTTGTGAGAGCCTTACTTGAAACTACGTGTTTCCAAACCTCCATACTAAAAAAATAAATCCACTTACAAAATCGTACGTGTGATCGCTACGAGAGTTAACAAGATACTATAAATTAATTTCTAAACACAGGTCGTTAAACTCATTTAAACGCATTCGGTCAAGGACGAAGTTCAACCACCCAGCTGCGCTAGGGCTGTCATCGAACGTAAACTTTACATGGCATTTCTTCAATGAAAAACTATTAATTTAGAAAAGTCGTAGGAGAAACATTGTCTACCTTGGGGGGTAGATTTACCCCCTTTCGGGATAATACCCCAATTCAAACTCACCTTGTATATTATTTTCTTAAAATACCTATTTTAAGAAAATAATATACAAGGTGAGTTCCCACCAACCTTAGTAACTAAATTAATACTTAAAAAATAAGAAAAACCGGTTAATACATCATGGCATCGCCTGTCCCTTTCTCGCAAAACGAAGATTGTGTGGTCTGTATGACGTAGGCGTAAACCACAGAGCATTAAAAAACATTACGCTTTGCACATATACTCTTTCCACTATGTTATTGTATTCTAGAGAGATTGAATGAGGCTTTTTATTTTAAAAAAAACGCTAGTTCCACTTCTTTTCTAGATGGCGCTGTAAGTACATAGTTTAAACCTTTCAAACCCCATAGTAGTTTAAACATAAGAAAATGCTTAGACTACCTGCAAAGAAATGTCAAATTCAGTTGAGTGGATCCCGAGTACATTGTCTGTAGTATCTCCTAAGTAGTCTGTGGTGCATTCTTCTTAAGTAAATTGAAGTACAGCAGAACTGCGAGACAGATAAACGTTAATATTATGATCCAAAATAAAGCCGAGCTATCGCGCAACGAAAATAAAACAAACGAAACAGTTTACAGTTGTCAGTCAGTATCGTGACACATTTCCTATAACCTGTGGTCTATGCTTGAAACAGTGACAGTGACAGATTTTGGTAAAACCACAACTGGCGCCATCATTTGGGTCATATATAAAACACCATTTCTTTTTTTAAAATAAAACTCCTCATTAGTGATTGCAAGAAAATATTAATATATAGATTATGTTACAATCGAAATTGATTATTAAAAACCTCGAATAAAAATAGAATATTACGTACCGATTTTTTTGTTGTTAATTGTAACTAAATAATTAACAAAAGTACATAATGAATACGATATTTATTACGTAACTCGCCGTTTTTATTAACATTTCATTAATATAATCTATTAGAATAAAAACGCAGTCATCTTGACCAAGCGTGCATATTCACCGCAAAACGGAGCCCTTGCCCACTATCTCCAACTTTCCAGGATTTGTCAGTACCGGTAACAGACCACTTTGAGTTGCTGGGTGTTATGCTAACATCCAGTCTCAACTTCGGCTCGTACATCGAGTCCAAGGCTAAACTAGCTGCGAAAAAGCTTGGAATCCTAGGGAAGGTGCGGCAGTATTTCACATCGGGACAGCTCCTAAACCTTTGTTTTTTTTATGTGATTGAATGACGTGTCGAGCTAGTTGTTCATCTGATGTTAAGTGACACGGCCGCCCATAACAGTTGCAGTGTCACCCGGAGCTTTACAACAAGAAAGTTTCGCGTGACACTGCACTGCGCACGTCACCCTGAGACATCACCCAGTTTAGTAATCAGATTACTAGACTGAGTGATCAGATCATAAAGTCTCATTTGCCTAGTAATTTCACTAGCTACAATGCCGTTCAAACCGGAACACAGTAGTGCTTGCACACTACTGCTTGGTGGCAGAATAACTGGCAAAGCGGTGGTACCTACCTAGACGAACTTTGCAGAAAAGTCCTACCGCCTAGCTGTACCATGTAGCATAAGTCCCATCCTGTATTGAATACTGTAGCCATCTCTGGGATGGTTCGGCTAAATACCAGCTCGAAGCCTTGGACTCCATTCAGAGACGAGCCAAAAGACTCATTGGTAATGATGCGTTGGTGGAAGCTAGGCTCCACAGTTTAGAGCACCGACGTAAAGTTGCCAGTTTATCGGTTTTTTATAGACTGCATTTTGGAGAGTGTGCGAAGGAATTACACGATCTTATTCCTCCATCTCCCTTCTTTCACCGGACATCAAGGCGCACAAAAACACGGCACCCATATTTGGTTGAAATTCCATCAACCCGCACTAAGCGTGCGAACAGCCAATGAGTGGAACACCTTGCGGCGTCCTTGTTTCCGGCAAACTATGATCTGGGTGTCTTCAAGACGAGAGTGAACAGGTATCTTCTAGGTAAGCATGCACCATCGTAGACTGCGTCATCGCTTTCCATCAGGTGAGACAGTATACTAGCCGCGATGATTTAAAAATTGAATTCCATACCTTCCCAATAGCTCCTGGCTGCAGGTGTCTTTTGTTAAAGTTGTCGTTGAAGTCGAGGCACACGGGTCGGACATACGCGGTGTAGTTGAACGGCACAGATACTATCACTACTGCGATGTCATCTTGAAAGTTTGCCTTAATACCATCGAAAGTAGCTGGTAGATGCAGTTCTTTCACCTTTAAACAAGTACAGTAACTTTTTTATACTACAAGCTTTTCAAAGAAACAATGAACAATACATGTATTTTTTTAACATTTTCATTACTTACTGCTAAAAGTTAACAAAAAGAATAACAAATACGTTTTATTTGTTTTCAATCGAAAGAAAAAATTGAGGTTTTTTTGCTGGGTCTTCAGTGGATACAAGGCGGTGATGTAAAATCTATAATTATAATAAACCTGTAACAGGGTCAATTCTGTACAATAAAGATATTTTGAAAAATTTTGTTGGAGGGCTCTCTATAATCGATCATCATCATCATCAACAGCCTGAAGACACCAACTACTGAACATAGGCCTCCCCCAGAGCGCGCTACCTTGAGCGGCTCCTCGCCTCCTGCATCCATCGGCTCCCCGCGGCTTTCACCAGATCGTCGGTCAGTGGGGCTACGCTGCATCTTCCGGTTCGTGGTTGCCACTCGAGAACCTTAGGCTAGGCCGAGGTAGGCTATAGGATACTTTTAATCTCGAAATTCAGTACGGTTCCCTCAGGAGAGGGGATGAAAGTAAAAAATATGTACTTATTTGTAATTCATTAAAGCGTGGTTCGCTTTCTTCATTCTTTTTTTGTAACAAAAAGGGGTACTTTAAATATTGTCCCGTAAATATTTCGAGGTCGTTAAATTTGTGGTTTAGAAATTTCAGACATCCAACCTTTAGTACTGGGTTCAAAGCCACTCCTACCCTGTACTATGGGAAAGAGAGAAGGGAGGGGGGAAAAGATAAAGGAAAAGGATGGATGAATGGATGAAGGTGGATGGAGGCAGGGGCACCAGCACCGGCCTCCTTTCACCGTTTCAGGTATTAATCCTTTTCCCTCTTCTTTCTCTCTTCCTTTAGACTGAGACAAGGTGTAAATCTAAAAACCCGTGCGAAGCCGGGGCGGGTCAGCTATTAGTAGGTAAATAAGAGAATAGAGAACATTATACCGGATGTTGCTTTGCATCCTCTCCACATTTGTAGGGTTCATTGTAATGCATACACTGATCACCTAATAATCAATTTAAATTCCACATTTAATTAGTAGTCAAATATTTTATTAGTTACTAGGTGGTAGAACTTTTCTGCAAAGTTCGTCTAGGTAGGTACCACCGCTTTGCCAGTTATTCTGCCGCCAAGCGGTTGTGTGCGAGCACTACTGTGTTCCGGTTTGAAGGGCATTGTAGCTAGTGAAATTACTGGGCAAATGAGACTTTATGATCTGATCTGACTGTGTAGTCCAGTTATTTTATTACTATACTCTGTGAAGTCTCAGGATGATGTGCGCAATGCAGTGTCACGCAAAACTGTATTAATTTCGAGTTCCGAGTGATACTGCAATCTGTTATGGGCAGCCGTGACGCTTACTATCAGGTGAACGACTAGCGCGTCACGTCATTCATTAACATTAAAAAAATAATAAATCATTTTTATGATGAAACACAAGTAGCCCCCCGTAAAAGGCCTTTGTGTGTGGCGCGGAAAGGAACGTGCTAGACGGGGTGATTTCACAAGGATTATCTTGTGTTTTAAATGAGGTTGCACACACGTACGGTTTTAGTTTTAGACAATTATTGTTTATAGTTTACTAGCTGCGCTCCGTGGTTTCACCCGCCAATAAAAAGCAGCCTATGTGTTAATACAGCACATAAGATATCTATATTCCAAGTTTCATCCAAATCCGTCCAGCCGTTTAAGCGTGAGGGAGTAACAAACATACACACATACACAAACACAGATACACACATACAACTCTCAGATTTATAATATTAGTGTGATTATGGGTAATTTTAGGTAGGTATTGTCTTTTTATTGATTCTTGTTTAAGTGCAGTAGAACAACCTCTTTAAATATTACGGGGGTGCAAATCAACATCCAGTATAAGTGGCGGGTCTATTATACAAGGTGAGTTTGAATTGGTATGTTATCCCGAAAGGGGGGACTGGGACCATGATAGCCCACAAGTTGTGAGAGCTTTACTTTAAACTGTGTTTCCAAACCTCCGTACGAATTGCACGTGCGATCGATACGAGTGTTAACAAGGTACTAAAATATATAAACAAATTCATATCTAAATACAGGTCATCAAACTCATTAAAGTGCATTCGGTCAAGGACGAAGTTCAACCACCCAGCTGCGCTAGGGCTATCTTCGAACGTAAAATTTACATGACATATTTTCTTCAATGAAAAACTATTCATTTAAGAAACTCGTAGAAGAAACATTGTCTACCTTGGGGAGTAGATTTACTCCCTTTCGGGATAATATACCGAATCAAACTCTCATTGTATAGCTAGCTTACATCGGATTGCTGCGCGTGTGTGTCTATTTCCGATTGTTTCCACGGTCGATACAGCTTGCCGATACCCACCGCAAAGTCGGCTGCAGGTCTTCGGCCAAACCTCGGATCATATAAGCATTGGGCGGCTGGAAGTTAATTAAAATATTACCCGACTTTTATAAGAGGTTCTTTTCATTTATACAAGCAAAGTAGACTTTTTTCTAGTGCGAACGACTAAAAGAGATCATCATCAACATCATCAGCCTGAAGACGTCCACTGCTGAGCATAGGCCTCCTCCTGAATGGCTGCTCGCCTCCTGCATGTATCGGCTTCCCGCGGCTTTCACCAGATCGTCGGTCCACCAAGTGGGGGGCCGGCTCACGCTGCGTCTTTCGGTTCGTGATCGTCACTCGAGAATCTTTCTTCCCATCGGTTGTCAGTTCTACGAGCGATGTGGCCTGCCCATTGCCATTTCAACTTGCTAATTCTAAGAGTTATATCGGTGCGGATCTCCTCATTTCCGATATTATCTCGCAGGGAAACCCCGAGCATAGCTCTCTCCATAGCTCGTTGCGCGACTTTGAGCTTACTAATCAAGCCAACAGTAAGAGACCATATCTCAGTTCCATAAGTCATCACTGGCAACACAATTTGAATGAAAACCTTCGTTTTCAGGCTCTGTGGTATTTTGGACGAAAAGAAATAAAAAGAAAGAGAATGGAAATAGATAGCCAGTCAGATATTAATGAGATATTCTCTTGGGTTTTACCTGTTACAAGAGCACGGTTACTGATGAGAGTGGCTCCGCATAATTGCTCAATGGGGGTCTGCGTTTTATCGTAAATACCGGCATGCCATGGCATTTCCCCATGACGTACATTCTTTTCGCTGAGAGTGAAATCTTCGTCAAGTGTTGTGTAGAAGGCGCATTCTGTGGTGAAATAGAAGTTACTTTAGAACTTTGGGAAGGGATACCGTGCAAACAATTCTCAGTAGTCCCTTTAAAGCATGGACGAAATAATACAACTTCCAACACCTACTGAGATCAGAAAAACAATTAAATTTTCTTAGTTGTGTTTAGTAAATTCATTTCTTGACCGTATAGGTACATAGTCATTAAATAGTTTTTTGTGTACCAAATGAAATATAGCTATTGCAGTAAACAATCCCGAAAACACCCCTCGTTTCTGATCACTGATATGTAGTAATATACCCTGCACCAATGACTTATCTACTAAGTTATGTGCAGTTTTCGATGCCATCGCTCAGTGCCTCGGAGAGCACGTTAAGCTGTCGGTCCCGGGACGTCTAAAGGAAGAGAGAAGGAAGAGGGAAAAGATAAGGGAAATGGATGACGAAACGGTGAATGGAGACAGGCACACCTGCCTCCTATCACCTTCATCCATTCATCCTTTTCTCATATCTTTTCGCCCCTCCATTCTCTCTTTCCCATAATACAAGATAGGGTGGCTTTGGACCTAATACTGAAGGATAGATGTCTGTAATTTCTGAACCACAAAACCGACGACCTTGAAACATTTACGAGACTATAATATAGTCTCGTAAATATTTCAAGATCGTCGGTTCCAATTTTGCAACAAAAAAAAAGAATGAATGAAATCGGACTACGCGTTAATCAATTACAACTAAGCACATATTTTTGGTAGACCGACGTGATGAAAAGTATAAAGAATAAAACATTGTAAATATTAATTAGAGAAGCACAGAAATAAAATACCATACCTACGCCATAACTGTGAATAGAAATGAAAATTACCCCTGTTATAACGATGCATACAAAAGCCAAAACCCTAACCTGAGACAGCAAACAAAACAAACTGTGAATAGAAAATAAGATAAATTATAATAATTTGCGTTCATTGAACTTGAATTCTCTCAAGACTCACCTGGAGAGCATTTTGCGACGTAGGTCCAATTGCCATCGATGCATCGCATGTCATCCAGGTCAGCTGTAGAGTAGTATTCAGGGCTCCGGCACCGGGGGCGGACCACAGTACCTGTGAGCTCGTATAAATTGCAAGCCCTGAGCCCTCCTCCAGGCATAAGGCAACGGTACTCAACTGAATAGTGTGGGATCAAGTAGCACCGAGCTGTATAAATAAAAATTGCAGATTTTACTAAAATATTTTATGTAATTGGTAAATAACAAGTTATTTATTACACAAATCAAAAAAAACTTCATCTGACTGAATCCTCTGCCTCATTTATTTATGTGAATTTACTGGAGATGACATAATGTGCTTAGTGCCTATGTGTTGCGTATATATGTTACTTATGTAACTTGTAAGTATTAAAAAATAGTGAGCTAAATGTCACTATAATGGTCCAATAGGTTCTTATATATAATGCTGTGCCGTTTTGGAGTGACTTACTATGGAAAAATATCTGACTGACTTGCCTTTTGTAATAATTACAGTCAATATTCTATTGCCAATAAATATTTCTATCCTGTTCAGTTTAATTTTAATAACAGCTCTGTTAATAAAATTCTTTATTAAAATATTAAGTGTATACACGTTTATAATGTAAAATTGAACTATCAATACAATAAAAAGCATCGGTCTGAAACGACTACCCTAAAAGACACCTTTCTAAAAACACCTTATCCACAATACTTACCGACACATCTAGGCAACTGATCTGACCAAAGTCCGTTATAGCAGTGAATCGAGATAGGTCCGTCGACTGCATACCCTTGTTGGCAGGTGATTCTGATGTTAACAGTGTCGTAAGCTTCTCCAGGTTTCGTATCATTAAGTTTATCTGAAGTGTAAGTTCCGTTGTCAGGGAATGGTGGCAAGACGCACTTGTCAATATTTGGCCTGAAAACATCATTACCTAGGTAACAATTTCTACCATTTACGACAGGTTAACGTTTGAATAACTATTACTTACGAATAATATTCTTTAATAAACTGCGCGTGTTTGGTGACTTGCGTGAATGTGGTGAACATGACGCAGTATTGTTTGTCCCCCAGCGCAGCAGAGGCTACTCCGCGCAGAAAGTAACGCTCCGCTCCACGGCTATACGCAGGGAACACCAACCCGCCACCCGTGTCACCTTGGCACAATTCTCGTGCTGTATCTGTTACATGTTTCAAAACTGTGATGTTTCTGTCTATAATTTTGTAGCGTAAATATTACCCAAAACATCTTGCATGATAGGTATCAGTTATAGCATCATCATCATCATCATCATCAATAGCCTGAAGACGTCCACTTGCTTAGCAGCTGCTCGCCTCCTATGTCCATCGGCTCCCCGTGGTTTTCACCAGATCGTCGGTTCACCTAGTGGACCAGCTTCCGGTTAGTGATCGCCACTCGAGAACCTTTCTTCCCCATCCGTTGTCAGTTCTGCGAGCGATGTAGCCTGCCCGTTGCCATTTCAACTTGCTAATTCTAAGAGCCGATGGGGAAGAAAGGTTCTCGAGTGGCGACCACGAACCGGAAGACGCAGCGTAGGCCGGCCCCCCACTCGGTGGACCGACGACCTGGTGAAAGCCGCGGGGAGCCGATGGATGCAGGAGGCGAGCAGCCGCTCAAGGTGGCGTGCTCTGGGGGAGGCCTATGTTCAGCAGTGGACGTCTTCAGGCTGTTAATGATGATGATGAATTCTAAGAGCTATATCGATCACTTTAGTCCTCCTGTGGTTCTTCTTATTGCGGATCTCAGTTATAGCATAGTCAATATCAATTGATAAAAAACAACGTTTCATCTGACATGCTTGTGAAAATCCTAAAGATTCGGAATCTGTTTTGCTTGAGTGACTTCTGTATGATCTCCGTAAAATTCAGTATGTACCGTTATAGTATGCGCAGAACTTGTCAGCCGTGATATACTCGCGAATGCCCGGCGGTGACTCCATCAGGCACTGCTGGTCGCTGACAAATGGTAGGCTCACTTCTTGCAGGAACTGCCAGTGGTCTTCTACTCCATCCTGCGCAGAGCGACCCCAACTGGCAATCTGTTAATAAAAAAAAATTACGACGTGGCCGTCGTTTGCTTTTGCGCGTCCTTCATAAGATTTTCAGGTTCAGATTCAGATATTTATTGCTACCATTGTGTTCATAAGTCATAGATGCGTTGTAGGTTTAATTTCTACAATTTTGGTAAAACAAAAAGTCGTAGTATTTAATAGTTAGGCCACCATTAGGCAACCTATGAGATCGAAACTTGCTCGCATTATGATCTTACACGTCACCTGTTTTTTTTCAATAATAATGTAAATCAAATATTTGTGCGTGGATCGGAAATATTACCTTTCCAGTATTGCCGATTGTGAGCTGACTTTTTTCAAAATCGTAGTCGAAGTCTATGCAGACGGGGCGAACATATGTCCCGAACTGGAACGGAGTGGCGACCTTCAAGGCTGCGATATCATCTCCATAGTTCGTTTTTAAACCGCTGAACCTGGCTGGGAGTCTTATTTCAGACACCTAAGAACAAAAATAGTTTTAATATCGTGTCTAGTTCTAATTTCAGTCGTTTAGTACCTACAGTATCTATATTTTTAATAGAGTTGACAATTGACATAGTTATGATGGTCACCAGCATAACAGAAAAGTCTATTCAATGGGTGCTTAATCCATTATGTGAGAAAGTGGTCACCAAATTCGATATAGTAACTAACTGTGAACAAGCCAACAGAATATCAAAATAACCCACATCAGATTTCTGCGCGGATTGGTCTAGCTGGCTGTTCCAGTGGCGGTAGAACTTGCCAGCGGCCACGGCGAAGTCAGACGCTGGACGCTGCCTCTTCACCTCACCCCAGAAACAATGAGCAGCTAGAAATATGTAGGCAATTTATTTTATAATAAATTAATTGTTTAACATGCTGAAATCCAAATAATAAAATATTTGTGTGAAGTAAGTGAATTTGATGCAAAGATAAAGCCATCAAAACACCGAAGGCATCCCATTTTTACCTGATATGACGACTTCACTTGTAATAATAGAACCACCGCAAATTTGTAGGTAGGGGTCCTTTAATTTGAAGTACACACCAACGTGCCACGGTGTAGAGCCGTGGTTGGCAGGTTGCTTCGCAAGCTCTCTGTTAGGTGTAACAGTACCGCAATCTGTAAAGAGTAGTTTTAGTCTAATACATATCCATCATCATCATCATCGGCTTGAAGATGTCCACTACTGAATCTCAAAGTGGCGCTCTATGGGGAGGCGTATGCCTCCACTGAGCGCCACTTTGAGCAGCTGCTAGTCTCCTGCATATATCGGCTCCCCACGGTTCAAACCAGGTTATCGTCAGTCCACCTAGTAAGGGGCCGGCCTACACTTCGTCTTTCGGTCCATGGTCGCCACTCGAAAACTTTTCTTCGCCATCGGTTTTCAGGTCTACGAGCGATGTGGCCTGCCCACTACTACTTCTACTTGCTAATTCTAAGAGCTACATCGGTGAGTTTAGTTCTCTTGTGGATCTCATTTCGATAATACATAGGTATTGAGCGGCCTATTTTATTTTTAGAAACAATACTGTTTCACAAATCAATCAATTAAGAACACTACCTAAGTGATTTTTACGGCTGCAAGTGTAAGGTATAGGTAGGTACTCACCAGGAGTACATGTAGCCACATAACTCCACGTTCCATCTTTACATCGCATATCAGCGAGATCTCCTGTGTGATAGTAAAACGGCGAGCGACACTGCGGCCGCACAGTCATGTCCTCATCCACCAGCTCATCACACAAGTATGCGTCTGCCAGAGATGTCGAGTTGCTCGGGAAACAGTGGTAGTTCACGCTGGGATTTCTATTCAGGATACATTGCGCTGGAAGAGTTCAAATTAGAATTTTGGGCTCACCACACAAGTTACGGTGAGTGTGCTGCGGAGCTACACAATCTAGTTCCACCATCTGCATTTCACCATCGGACGACAAGACGTACAGCTACACGCCATCCATTTATGGTTGATATTCCTTCGATTCGCACAAAGCGATTTGACTCAACATTTATAATCCGAGCAGCAAAGCAATGGAACACTTTACCAGCGTCTTTGTTTCCCGATAAGTACAATCTGGAGCTCTTCAAGTCGTGAGTGAATAGGTATCTTCTAGGCAAGCATGTACCATCGTAGACCGCGTCGTCACTCCCCCATCAGGTGAGATTGCGGTCAAATGTGGGTCTATTTAGATAAAAAAAACTTATTTTATCGATTGATAGACTTGCGCTTGACCACTATCTCCCTCATGGTAATATTTGACTGGTGCTTTCAAAAGTACTTACTAACGCATTTGGGCTGATTGGTGTGCGTCCAAAAACCATTATAGCATATTGTAGAGGTTGGCCCTCTCAGCCTGTAACCCTGACGGCAGGTGTACTCAAGGCGTACACGTGAACGAAGTACTGGTCCGCTATTGGTTTCGGCTGTTGGTCTTTTGGTGGACTCATCACGAATCGTGTAAAATCCATTCTTTGGGAATGGTGGTAGTATACAGTTGGCGGGTCTGAAATTATGGAAATGGTAAAATCTTTACGAAATCGACATTTGGTATACCTAAAGGTACTTTGGTGGTATGAAATAAGTGTTAAGTAATTATACATCACATACACACACACACACACATACACACACACACACACACACACATCAGCCGGAAGACGTCCACTGCTGAGCATATCATAGGAGGAGATTTGCCATAATCACCACCTTGGCAGGTGGCTTGGTGATGGCAGAAGATTTTAATATACCTACCGAGGAAAATGCTGCTGCCCATTCCTTGGATATTCCCTAAGTGATTAAGTAGGTACGTAATTTGTATTACTAGTTATATACAAGTATGTGCAAGCACTACTGTGTTCTGGTTTGAAGGGCATTGTAGCTAGTGAAATTACTGGGCAAATGAGACATTATGATCTGATTACTCTGATTGTGTGATGTCTCAGGATGACGTGCGTAGTGCAGTGTAACGTGAAACTTTATTGATTTATAGTTCCGAGTGACACTGCAACTGTTATGGGCGGCTGTATCGCTTAACATCAGGTGAACGACTAGCTCGTCACGTCATTCAATCGCATAAAAAATATTTACTGTAATGCATGAATGTAGAAAACTTATTTATCCGATGTTTTATTAAAATAAAATATAACGCTCTAAACAACGCGAATGATCATATAAAATGAAATATGTATAGGATAAGAAAGGAAACAGTAGGTAAATACTTGTTTTCTAACTTCGATATCTATAGGTCGATTCATAGCCTATTTTAATTTCGGAGACATTGTTCCCATTATTCTTGTTTGTCCCTGAATTTAAATTCTGAAACGATTCAGGGACAGTCGGGAATAGTTATTTATGATATTAGGGCGGTAAGTTGGCTTTTACAAACGAGTAGACAAATGTAAGCCCGAGACGAAGTCGAGGGCTTACCATAGTCACGAGTTTGTAGAAACCAATTTTCGCACGTGTATCATACAACGTTTTTCAATACATTTGCGAGAAAACAGTACAATAGGAAATGAAACAAACTTTAGTTTATCAGTGGGGAATTCGCAACAAACAATCTTTGACGTTTCTAATCTAATATGAAAATGGGCTAAAATGGCGCGCATTTACATTGCAAATGGCGCCACGTGCGTGTGATGAAAATTAGAACTACATCTTTAGTTTCATTTTTTCTTTAGTATTAAAGTGAGACAAACGTATGGAGCAAAAAAAGAGTTTCGAATGTTCAGCTTATTTATTCTCGTTATGTGAAACTCTTTGGTGGAATTCTTATATATTCCTTATGGAAATGAAAAATAAACCGTAAAGGTTACGCACGGCGCTATACAATGGAGGATGCGGTAAAATAGGTACTTAGGTGAGAGTACCTATTTTAACGCACGCTCCGTTGTATGGTGCGTAATGTTTAACTTTCGAACAATGTATACAGGCTTTGTAAAGTTGCATTTTTTGAGCAAATGTGTTAAAAATATTTATTCTTGTTTGTCCCCGAATTTGAATTCGGTGACAATTCGGGGACAGACAGGAATTTTTATTCTTGTCTGTCCCCTCGAGAGGACAACACGAGGGGACAAACAGGAACAATCCAGTTGAACGCCTATAAATACGATGTAGAAAATTAATAAAAATAAACTTACGTGACATCCGAAATTTCGTTCGCCACGACGTAACAGACTGTCACAACTAAAATAGAAGTATACACATTAAATGCTGAGAGACCCCCAAACAATAAATCCATCCAGGGGTTCTAGCAAAGATCCCTTTCCATTAGCGTTAACGCCTAACGATAACTCAAAATGTATGGGAATGAAATTAGGTAGGTACCCGCGGAAAAGTTTTCCGCAGGTACCTAATTTCTTTTTTTTTTAATTCTATGCCTAACAATGACAATAAATGGCGTCGGAATGAATGACATTCATTCCCATACATTTTGATTTATCGTTTGGTGTTAACCACAGATTAGAGAAAAAAACAATTGACTCTGTGGCGTTAACGCTAATGGAAAGGGATCTTTGCTAGACCCCCCAGGTGAACTTAACTGGTGGACCACGGGCAATGCCTAAAAATCCATTATTATGGTGGGCGACTGTAATCAAAGGAACGACAGACTCTAAAGGAGAAATCATGAATTTATAGCAAATTCTAACAATTTTTGTTTTTGCTATGTTGATGAGTCAACAGCAATGCTGACACCAAAGTAATTGTTAACTCTTATCAGATTTAAGCCATTTTGTTATAGGATTTTAACTTAGAATCCGACGTTACCTCTATGCTCAAGATTCAATTCTGAACACGGGACACGGACATACGGACGGGAACACGGGATTCAAAATCCCAAACAATATAAACAAAGATATTTATAGTTCTTAAAATTTTAGCAACCAGCGGGATTTGAACCCGCGCCTTCGAACTCACCGGATATACCTTTTTTTTTATAATCTTTATTTTATTTAGGGACTTTTATCCATTAGGGTATGCCAGTCCCATCATAACCTAAGCCTATGTACCCATACTACTTAAATATAATTAGTTAAAAGGTGGTTCATTGTTGCCTAAACATGTCATATATCATCTTGGCTGCTTCCGATGCTGGTTCTGATAAGATATGGGTGAAAACACCCATATCGTATTGGTTCAGCTTGAGCTTAAGCATTATTGCATCTCTTTGGCTTTTGTTCCGGACACATTCCATCAGCAGATGATGGACGTCTTCTACTGTGCCACAAGTATCGCAATTCGGTGAGCTTTCCTTTTTCATTAAGTAGCCAAACTTCTTTGATGGAATATGTCCGGAACGTATTCTATGGGCTAAAACAATATTCCGTCTACTTACTATGTTTCTAGTAAACCATGGTATTGGAGGAGGCTGACATTGTATCGTTTTATACCAAATACCATTTTCTTTGCTTCTTTCATCAAAATATTCTTTATACTTTTCATTACACTTTGTCTTACATCTGTAAAGTAGTTCTGTATAGTTTGGATCTATTGAAATTTCGACGCCTTCTACTACTGCTTGTTTTGCTAATCTGTCAGCCTCCTCATTACCTCTTAGCCCTATATGCGATGGAACCCATTGCAACTTCAGTTCCATAATGTTATTCTCAATAAACCGGATATACCTGAAGTGTGGTTTACACTTAAAAATCAATCCATGATAAAATAAACTAATACTAAAAAATAATAGATAAAAAAATAGAAATAAACGATAATAAAAGATATAAGAAAAGATAAAGAAAGAAAAAAGAGAAATAGAAAGAAGAAAATAGATGAAGAATATAGAAAAAAAAGAAGAATAAAACAAAGAAAAAGAAAATAGATTTGATTTTTGTCAACGAGAGAGCAAAATTTGATTTCTTTTGCTCTTTCGTTGACAAATATCTGTTTAGACTCTTTCAAAGATTAAACAAGAAAGGGATTGATGACGACTGTTGACTGACTGTGAGTGAATTTATTCATTTATTTTATTTTTGGAATACCAACAGCCAACAGCTGTTTTATAATATAATATAGATATTCAATTCCAAAAAAATATGCCAATAGGTCCTCACGGATAGACGTTACATAGAAAAGTACAAATGAAATGAAGTGAATACCTAAGAGCATTACCTACACACTGCATGGAATTACTTACTAAATTAAATAATAAATATAAATAAATAAATATGTGTGGACATTTCAAACAGCGCCATCTAGCCCCAAACTAAGCAAAGCTTGGAACCAAATAACTGATAGAATGCTTAGATACTTTTTTGTTTGTAAATACATACATAGAATACAATATAACACCTAGACACAGAACAAACATCGATGTTCATCACACAAATATTTGTCCTGGGTAGGAATCGAACCCACAACCTACAGTTCAGAAGGCAGGGCTACTACCAACTGAGCTATCAGGCCAGTCAAAAATTATACATATATACATAACATGAATTATAAGTAAATAAATAATTAAGGTAGCTTAGTGACTAAGAATATAACAGTTAATTACGCATTAATTAGTCAAAAAATTCACTGCTCATCCGCTGTCTAGCCGATGCTACGCTTGTGCAGAATAGGTCACAGTTAAGACGCTTATCAAGTACCTTAAAACCTTTGCTCGTCATCAACAGCCTGAAGACGTCCACTGCTGAACATAGGCCTCCCCCAAAGCACGCCACCTTGAGCGACTGCTCGCCTCCTGCATCCGTCGGCTCCCCGCGGCTTTCATCAGATCGTTGGTCCACCGAGTGGGGGCCGGCCTACGCTGCGTCTTCCGGTTCGTGGTCGCCACTCGAGAACCTTTCTTCCCCATCGGTTGTCAGTTCTCTCTTCTATAGCCCAGCCCATCCATTCATCCTTTTCCCCTATATTTTTCCCTTTTCCTTCCGTCTTCCCTTCGACAGGATGAGTATAAATAAAATTAAAAAAGTTATACACTTTTGCATATAAATAACATACACGTTTCTTCGTGCAACCCGCACTTGGCCGTTTTAGAAAAGTTAAGTAAACCCTAGAAAAGTTAAGTATTTTTAATGTTATTCTGATAATTAGCTATAACTATACCGAATTTCAGAGAAATCTGCGTTCAGTAGTTCCAGCGTGATGCGTGTTTAAAGGTGCAGACAGACAGACAGACAAATAATTCAAAAAAATGTCATTACTTCTGTATCGATTAAGAAGTGTTAATTTTCAAAAAATATTCAATGTAACACAGATTAAGCCCAGTTAAAGTTTTATTATATGTAGGTATAGATTAAAAGTAAAATATTGCAATAGTCATTTATTGTGATTTTGATGTCCTCTATTGGACAACACTTTGATTCTATACCTACTGTGCCTGGGAACAGAATAAATATACTTACAAGGCCTGAAGTCCCAACAAATCGTTTCCTCAAAAAGCAACAAATACCACATTAAAAAAAGAACACTTACCTAAACAAAGTATGGCACATTGAAACATGCTCGGAGCCAAAATAATTGAACAAGAAATTAATAAAGTAAAATTGGGTGGAAGCACTGCTGCATGTATAACTTGTTTCACACAAATATGAGAGGATAAACAACGACGCGTCTTTGCGCTCTTAATGTTAAGGAAAATCAACATTTAAAAGGAATCTGATTCATTATTTTGTGATGTGAACAAGTAACCTATACCGGTTAAAGAAATCTTAAAACAGGCTTGAGAATATGAAAGAGACAGCACCATATGTTTACAGACTAGAGTAATGACTTGAGACAACTAAAAAAGTTTAGGTTAAGGCTGTATACGCAGATCCACTATCTCGCTCGCGCATTGTGACATTTTTGATATTTTTTTTTTTTAACTGGAAAATTGCCTTTATTACTCAAGCTAACTACTACAATAATAAAAACTAAACTAAACTAAACTAAACTAAACTAAGCTAAACTAAACTAGCTACACTACCTATTACAAAGAACACTTATGGACTGTATAATAGCCGCGATGACCTTTAGACAGTCCATGTGCTCCAGCCCACTACCGGTAGGTAGCGTACCCAACATGCTGGCCGCATTGCCACGTTGAATTGCAATGCTGATGCGTTGGGCCAAATAAGTGCCAGCATTTTGGTCACGCGTCGCATCGACCAGGCGCTCTGATAGACTTTGGTGCTCGCGATGAGATCCCGGTCCCCACGGACCCAGGGTCTCAACACCAAACGGCTCAAATATGTAACCGCTACCGAGATTACTATATTTGCGCCGTTTTAGCTGCTCAGCAGAATTAGCCGCGGCGCCGGCCCTAACGTGTGTCTCGGGAAGGTGTGACGGCGCCATAGTATCGACGCAAGTAGCGTCCCACACTAAAGGCCGCCCCATCGTCCAGGGAACCAGAGTCATTCCGTCGGGTCTTTTACCATCGTCACGCATGAGACCATTCGGTTCGAGAATGGCTGCAACATTGGCGGTGGTAAAAGCCCGGCGAATGAAGTCATTAAGACTAGCGTGGTGCGAAATTCGACCAGCGCTTTTTGAACACGAGAGACCGTGATGACCGAGCTGGTCAACTGCGGTACCGCACTGGCAGCGATGGCCCACACAGCATCTTGCGCCCAAACGTAAGCTGATAGCTAAACGAAAAGTAGTCGGATCTAAAAGGTTACCAGTGTTGAAAGAAGGCATGGCCTGTAACCAAAGTCCTGACTCCCACACAGAGACTGCGAGAAGCCGAGCACGATCAGCGACGCTAGGACACGTATCTAAAAGATTTTTCCGTGCTAGTTCGCAGAGCGGTCGGCCCCACAGCCTCTGTGAGGAAAGAACCACCCGGAAATCAGAATTTGGACAAGCCAACCCCCAGGCATTCTTGGCCTCAGACAAATGGGCTACTTCGAATGTACCTAAAGATGGAGCAAGAATTTTTTCTATTAATTTATGTGTACCATGTACAGAGGACGAAAATGCCGGTAATGCAACACTCGAAATTTTGCGTATCCCTAAACCTCCTAAGCGCACAGGTAGAGAGGCTTGCGACCACGTCCTGTCATCCATATCAACATTCAAGACCGAAACCAGAGTGTTTTTTACAATGCTGTCTATGCCCATAAGGAGCTCACTGTGTTTCCACAGTTGACAACATCGTAAAGTATAAGTAAATTTAGGGCGTTAATTTTGAGTAACCTGTCTGATGCGTTATTGAACTTTTGAATTTTTTCTTCTACAAAAGGTGAGATAGACTCATCCAGAATCGGCGAACCCAAAAGGCGAAGAGAACGCTTGTCTACTAATTTGATATTCGGAGCAAGACTATTAAACTGTTCAAAAACCAAATCTATATCAGGACAAGTATCGCAAACAAAAAGTTCGCATTTAGAAAAAATTTAATCCAAACCAATGTCGCGAAATTCGTTAATAATGATACCTAGATCATTAAAAACACGTCGCCTCCTAGGGTTCCGTCATCCAAGTACCAAACATTAAGTTTGGACTGAATACGTTGAATAATTGGACGGATGGCAAGGCAAAAATGGCCGGACCTAGAGGGTTGCCCTGTTGACACCCGACTGAGGCTAGGATCGCGTTATTTTGGTAGTTTAATTTTGTTGGATTGCCATAACATTGATAAAGGAATTTATATAGTTCGGGAATTTTATCCTTGACTTGTGTCAAAAGAGCGCCTCTGTCGACAGAATTAAAAGCGTTTTTAACATCCACCTTTAGCAACACTTCACCACAATTTTGTTTGAGAAAGGTTCTAAGTGAATGAACAGCGGCCGCACAGCCACCCCACGAACCAAAGCCCAGCTGTATTGGCTGAAAAAGGTTGCTTAAAAAAGCAACCTTTTTCCTAGAATAGAATAGAATAGAATATAATTTATTGCCGAATGTAGTACAAATAGTTGGTATTATAAGTAAACTGTCCGTACATTCTACCACGACAGTGACAGTGACCTACAGCCGACCTTGGCAGCGAGGCGGCGGTATGTGGTGCCTACCGCAATAGGTCTGATACCACCGTCTTTTTTGATAAGGGCACACAAGTTTGCGCCATACAAAATTTCGATGACGTCACTGTTGACTTGCCCTGACAGCATCAATATTAAATAACTGAACTTACTTATGCAAAATCTGGCTAAACTATATGATCAAGAATAACATTACAAATGTTCAACAATAATATCATATTAATCCAAATAAGTTTTCAGACATAAAAACGGTAACGAATGAAAAAAAACTTTGTTACCGTTGTATTTATGAACTCTTGTTCTTTATATGATATTTTTGTTGAACATTTCTAATGTTATTCATGATAATATAGTTTAGCCAGATTTTGCGTAAGTAAATTCAGTTATTTATCATCATTTTAAATGTCGTAATGCGCGAGCGAGATAGTGGATCTGCGAACACAACAGCCTTAACAATCGTACCATCAAATTAAAATAGAATAGAATAGAATGGAATGGAACGGGCAATGTAAAAGGCTTTCTCCTGACTGACTGACACACAGACAACACGTATACTAGACAGGACATCTCTAAATATCACTGTCGACTACATCGAGTATGCCAGCCAGCATACTTTCGCTCATGCAAAGCTGCATGTTTTGCAATAAAAGTTATGATCCGAAAATGCCAGATCCGTGCATGGCAGATAATCGGGGATAACAAACAAAAGCTAGGTGATTTTACTAGGTGGTAGGACTTTTCTGCAAAGTTCGTCTAGGTAGGTACCACCGCTTTGCCAGTTAATCTACCGCCAAGCAGTAGTGTGCAAGCACTACTGTGTTCCGGTTTGAAGGGTATTGTAGCTAGTGAAATTACTGGGAAAATGAGACTTTTTGATCTGATCACTCAGTCTAGTATAATCTGATTACTAGACTGTGTGATGTCTCAGGATGACGTGCGCAGTGCAGTGTCACGCGAAACTTTTTTTTTTTTTTATTTATTTTAAAATCACTGTGTCATCATCATCACCACCCTGAAGACGTCCACTGCTGAACATAGGCCTTCTCTAGAGAGCGCCCCTTTGAGCGGCTGCATGCGTCCTGCATCCATCGGCTCCTCGCGGTTTTGACCTGGTCATTGATCCACTTAGTGGGGGGCCGGCCTATGCTGCGTCTTCCAGTTCGTTGTCACCACTCGAGAACCTTTCTTCCCCATAGGTCGTCAGTTCTACGAGCGATGTGGCCTGCCCACTGCCACTTCATCTTGCTGATTCTCAGAGCTATATCTGTGACGTTAGTTCTCTTGCGCATTTCGGTTCTTGTCTCGCAAGGAAACTCACTGTGTGGAACAGAAAAAATTCCTCTGTATCACGCCTTACCAGTGTGACTCCCAAGAATTTACTTCACAGCAGATCTTACGAAAATAGTGCTTTTTTGTTGATTTTGGGATCAGACTCTGCCTGAGCTTTTTGTTTTTTGGGAAGCCACTTCTTTCGTTGTAGTTCTAATAGATGTTTTGGCAGAATGGCGCGAGAGCCCACTGCTAAAACACCTACATCATCGGGTACCCCAATAAGCTATCTTTAAATCGTTAACTGACACTTAAACACGTAAAAAAAACAGGTCTGCCAGTGCCGATCCTGCCCTGCATGGAAATAATCCACCTCCACCAACTTCAAATGCCTTGTAATACTAAGTTTCGCAAAGTTTAGACCTGGCAGACCTTTTAATCTATTATCAGGGACATCTTGGCTATTATTGGGCGTAGGTTTCATCGGGGTTTTCGCTGAGGTAGGTAAAGGGTGTGAAGGGCACATTCTTAGGGGTCTGCCAGGCACTTCCGGCAGGGTGCGCAATGGCAAACCAATTTTTTTTACATAATTAATCAATGGGGAACTGATTACCAGCACTTTCATTCGGGTACGGGTATTTGTGCAGTGGGCTCTCGCACCAGAGCCAGATATTTAATCCTCGCTCTTCGACAAGAGTAGTCAGACAGCAATAGCGTTGTCTCACTCTTTTCTGTACACATATCATGACACAGATGCACCTATCTCTTTCATAACACTCGTCCGGCTGGTGTTTGCATTCTAAATTATCTATTAGGCATGAATCAGCGTAGCTTATGTTGTTTTCCTCAACCATCAAGTTATAAAGTAGTGGTATATGTTTATGTGTGAAACAAGTTATATACTCAGTGTTGACTTTAACTAAAAAATCAATTTAGGTCCTTCCAGTGAACTTTATAAGTTACTAGCTGAATGCCCGCGGCTTCGCCCGCGTAATTCTTGAAAGAAAAAAGAGTACTATAGTGTAAACAGAGATAATTGAGCCTATAAGCAGAATGACGGAGACTAAAGTATATTAACGATTCAGATTACTTTCACAATAAAGTTAACGCCAACTTCTGCAACAGGTCACCTTAGCTACACTAGTGGTGTTCAAAAATGCTTAATGTCAAAAGCGTGGTACAAACTTTGTGCTTTTTTTTAAAAGCACGCTTTTTTAAGTGCTTAAGTTATAACGAGGAGAACTTAAGTCATCGGTAATAGTTCCATATTGGAAAATCTCCACTAAAAAATATGTTTTTTTTTTTCATTAAATGTTCACTTTATTCACCCTTAAACTAAGGTAGGTCCACTTATTCACAAATCACACAACCACATAATTATTGTATTAAAAATTAAATGAAATATTCATTTATTTCAGACATATTGGGTCCATAATACATATAAATTAATAAACATTAAACACTCAAAATAAATATTATTGCGTGTCCTATCACAGATTGTAATCAAAAGCACAACAAAAAACATAAAGCGTACCAAAGTAAGCGTAGGTGTATATTACGTGAGCCGGCCTGAGTTCACGCTTTCGCGCGGGAGTCGTAGAAAGCGTGCCGCGTCCAAAAGCAAGCGATGACTGGCTGCCCGACCGCTGCCGCGATATCTCGGTAAGCACAAGCAGCTCCGCTTTAGTAAACGCGGCGCTTTTACCTACTACTCGCTCATTGCGCTCGCGCCGCGTAGTTCCGTACGCAGCGCGTGCGATGCACAACGCTCTAAGTCTAGGCGCTGCGCGATATAAAAAGCGCCAAGTGAGAGCCACGAAAGCGGGCGTTGTACGTTGTGGGCCAAAAGCGGACCCGCTTTGGATGCTTTGTGCTTTTTTAACCACCACTAAGCTACACGCTCGCTCTAGCGGTCCGCTTGCGGCCTAGTGAGCAGAGCACCCTTGAAAAAAACGCCAACTTCTATTGTAGTCACCTTCGCTACACACGCGCTGTTGTGGACAGCTTGCGGCCAAGCAAACAGAGCAACCCCGAAAAAAAGACGGCAACTAACTGCGTAATAATGATTATAGCCCACAGGGACCATTCCGTTTTCCGAGATGAAAAATATTTCGATTGTTAGTACATGTTAGAGCCTATCGTGTTACCTTAATATTATGTCATTAAAAAAACAAATTAGTTAAATAATAATTATTATGAAATTGAGTAATAATGCAATCCCAAAAGAACCATTCATTTTTCGGGATGGAAAATATATAATTTGTTACAGCTTCTTTTTTACTTACATTCATCTTAATTCGTTAAGCATTTACGCCACCCTGCGCGCCATGCGCATGCAGTGGATTATTCCTGTCTACCCCCACGAACGTCCCCCACGTGGAGGCAGACGGTCACACTAATGGCTATCGACCCACTGCATATGAAAAATGGGGACAGACGGGAATATGCTATTACCATCTGCCACTAATTAATTATAATCTGCCGCTAATTTTTTTTCGCTTTGCTCGTCGTCACACCTATTATAACTTTGCCCTAGATTTCCCGTTTAAGTTGATGCTGGGGGCAGATATATTCCGGATCACTATCAAATCAAATCATTTTTTTTACCATGGCCATCCCCCCTGCGGGGGCGGATAGCCGTAAATGAGACCATCTGTCACTGCGTAGGGGACGTTCATGGGGGCAGACGGGGACATACCCATGCATCTGTGTGGGATTTTCAAATCCCTATTTGACTCCGTTGGGGGATGGTTTTGTAAAAACTGTGCTACACGTATCTCATAATTTTAATGGGAGAGTATTTATGTTAAGTTTAGAGTCAATCGACCCAGAAAATAAAAATACTTCATAGAGAATGCCACCTCTATTTTACCTTCTTTAGGGTGGAATGTCAAAAACCATTTATTAGCGGATGTCTAAGTTTCACGAAAAATACACCCTCCAAATTTCATCTCTCTAGAACAAGCAATTTAGGCTGCGCGTTTATTTTTAGATTTTGATGGATAAAACTTTGAAACCCAGTTTGACTCTGACGGGAGGTAATGTTCATGAATCTGTGACATGCGCTCAATTTATTTCAACTAAAGAGTATACACACCAAGTTTTAAACTAATCGATCCACAGAATAAAAAGTTTCGTACAAACGAAAAACCCAATTTCATCCCCTCAGTGGTGGATTTTCAAAAAACCCCTTGTTTGTAAATCCCTTCACTTTATTATGAACACACCTTCCAAATTTTAAGTCTCTAGGACCAGCGGCTTAGGCTGTCCATTGATTTATAGATTTGAGACCTCGTACGACCTTGACGGGAGGTAATTTCCCAAAACCATGACACAAACTAAACTTCATTGTAACTGAAGAGCTTACATACCAAGTTTCAAACCAATCGATCCACAGAATAAAAAGTTGCATACAAAGGTAAAAACTCCCATTTCACCCCTTAAGGGTGGATTTTCAGAAAACCCTTTTTTAGGGGATCCCTACACTTCACAAAGAACATACCTTCCAAATGCCAAGTCTCTAGGGCCAGCGGTTCAGGCTGTACATTGATTTATACATTTGAGACCCCATATGACCCAGACGGGAGGTGATTTTCAAAAAACCATGACACTAACCGAACTTTATTTTAACTGAAGAGTATACACACCAAGTTTCAAACCAATCGATCCACAGAATAAAATGTTGCATATAAACGTAAAACCCCCATTTAACCCTCTTAGAGATGGATTTTGGGAGAACCCTTTCATAGTGGATCTCTACACATCACAAAGAATACACCTTCCAAATTTCAAGTTTCTAGGACCAGTGGTTTGGGCTGTGCGTTGATTTATAGATTTCAATAGAAAAAACTTTGATATCCCGTATGACCCCGACGGGAGTGATTCTCAAAAAACCATGACATAAACCTAACTTTATTTTACCTGAAAAATATATACACCGAATTTCAAACCAATCATTCCATAGAATAAAAAGTTACATAAAAAACAAACGTAAAATCGCCCATCTCACCTCCTTAGAGGTGGATCTTCAAAAAACCCTTTCTTAGTGGATTTCTATACCTCAAAAAGAATACACCTTCCAAATTTCAAGTCTCTAAGGCCAGCGGTTCAGACTGTGCATTGATTTATAGATTTGAGACCCCGTGAGACCTTGACGGGAGGTGATTTTCAAAAATCTACACAAACTGAACTTCATTTCAACTGAAGAGTATACACACCAAGTTTCGAACCAATCGATCGACAGAATAAAAAGTTGCATACAAACGTAAAACCCCCATTTAACCCCCTTAGAGGTAGATTTTGGAAAAAAACCCTTCTTAGTAGATCCCTACACTTCACAAAGAATACGCCTTCCAAATTTCAAGTCTCTAGGACCAGCGGTTTGGGCTGTGCGTTGATTCCTGAAATCAGTTTAGAATTTTACATATATAGAGATAGATAGAAGAAGATTGTAGGTGATCAGGGTTTTAGGTAATGCATTGCAAACAATGTAATTTTTTTTATATGCGATTGTTTGACGTGACGAGCTAGTCGTTCACCTGATGTTAAGCGACACGGCCGCCCATAACAGTTGCAGTGTCACTCGGAAATCTAAATTTAAGGTTTGCGTGACACTGCGCACTGCGCACGTCATCCTGAGACATCACACAGTCTAAAAAAAATTTCTAGACTGTGAGATCAGTTCTTAAGTCTCATTTGCCCAGTAATTTCACTAGCTACAATGCCCTTCAAACCGGAACACGGTAGTACTTGCACACTACTGCTTTGCAGCAGATAGTAGTACACCAGATACACCCATCTCTGTCTGTCATAACAACACGCGACCGGTTAGTTTTTGCATTCATAAAATCAGCTTTGCCTTAAGTTGTTTTTCCTCAACCATCAACTTTTAAAGTTGTGTCATTGACTTGCGTATATTTATCTGTGGAACAAATTATATTCAGTGCTCATTCTAACTATTGTATTTAAAAAACTAAATATTTTAGTACATCCAGTCAACTTTATTGATTATTTGTAAAATATCTAACCATGGCTTCGAAAATGTTGCTAAGTGTTTTACTTATCTTCGGTAAGTTACCTACTTACATTTTTAATGGTAGGTATAAACTATTTTATGTGAATGATTTGTAGGACAGCAAAGGAAAATTTTGTTATCATAGACATTCATAAAGAAATAAAGGTGTTTAATCGAATACATATCTAAATTCTTGCATGAAATGACTCGAATAACGTCTAACCAAAGATCATAAATGCGTCTCACCTTTTGGTGCATGCTTTAGGTATAAGCATGCATCACCCTAGGCAGCGTCATCTAAAATATTTTCAATTAAAATGTTCTGCTTAGTTGCATCGAATTTCCGCGCATTATTTAAGTAAGTAGTATTTCTCAAATATGCTTGGAAATGTGAGTATTATTTGGCAACCTTCTTCGGGGATAAATTGCTGTATACTGGCGAGCAGCGGCCGGCAATATTTGTATGAAAATCCATTCTGTCGTGGTTTAGCGGCCAAATAAATTACATACAAAACTCATATCCGTCGTGACATGTCTACCAAAGAGGTAACTAAAGGAGGTAAAGGAGGAAAAAGACAGAAGACAGAAAATCTGTATTACTTTTACGTCATCCAATGGGTTGGGTATACCTACATAAATACTTAAATGATTTTGTTTGCCATTCTTCACTTCTTTCTTGAGTGAGACTTATTATAATGTACAAATATAGTAATCTCGGTAGCGGTTACATATTTGAGCCGTTTGGTGTTGAGACCCTGGGTCCGTGGGGACCGGGAGCTCATCGCGTTTTCCAAAGTCTATCAGAGCGCCTGGTTGATGCGACGCGTGACCAAAATGCTGGCACTTATTTGGCCCAACGCATCAGCATTGCAATTCAACGTGGCAATGCGGCCAGCATGTTGCGTACGCTACCTACCGGTAGTGGGCTGGAGCACTTGGACTGTCTATAGGCCATCGCGGCTATTATACAGTCCATAAGTGTTCTTTGTCGTAGGTAGTGTAGCTAGTTTAGTTTAGTTTTTATTATTGTAGTAGTTAGCTTGAGTAATAAAGACAATTTGCCCGTTATAGTATCAAGAAACTTTAATAGTATTATTTTATACTATCGAATATGATTAATGAATAAAACTTCCTCGATTAGTACATAATTATGTTTATTTTAGCTACCACTGTCAGTTACGTCGTGGCGATTGAAACTTCGGATGAGCCGTAAGTTTTATTTGTACTAATTACCTACAACAGCGCTTGTCCGTGGCTGCGCCTGCGTTATAATATAATGCGTAATAATATATACCTATAGAAGGGATGGCCAAAGTGTCGACCGCGGAGGCTTTTGCGGAAGCCCGTTAGACGAAAATTATCAAATTATATCATCAAAATCCATCCAGCAATTTCAGCGTGACGCGTGTTCAAAGGAATATACCAACAGACAAATATTAAGAGTTTTTTTTTTGTTTCTATATCTAGCCGTGAAGCTTAAGATTAGGCGACCGACTAGCTCGTCACGTCTACAAAAATCTTTAAAGATGTGTACCGCAATCAGAATTGGTCTAGTTACAGATTTAGATTGCTGGCGGTATTTTTGTAGACCACTGGGTTATTTTGAATCATAATGTAGACCACATATCTGAAAACTTTGGCCACCCCTGACCTATAGGATAAAATATTATTATATTTAAATACACTATTAATTATACGCCTTTTGTTGTTCAAAAGTGAAATCTTTAATTTCCCCGCATTGCGTTTTTTCTAACGTTTATAAATTCATACTGATCCTGGTTTATTTCTGACACTAATAAAATTGGGTTATAGTTTTATGGGGGAGGCCTGTGTTCAGCAGTGGACGCCTTCCGGCCAATGACGTGTGTGGAGTCAATGTTTCCCGATTCCATATTTATTTCAGACTCGACAACTGCATACTCCCACCATTCCCAAAGAATGGGTTTTACACGATTCGTGAGGAGTCCACTGAAAAGCCGAAAGTAAAAATCCACAACCAGCCAGTGCTTCGTTCACGTGTACGTCTCGAATACGTCTGCCGTGAGGGCTACCGGCTCATAGGACAAACTTCTACAATGTGCTATAATGGGTTTTGGACGCACACCAATCAACCCAAATGCCTTTGTAAGTACTTTTGAAACAACCAGCCAAACAGGTGGTGTGCCCTAATAGTCTTTAACTTTCATCGATCTAATGAATCCTAATTTAAACTCTTTCAGCGCAATGTACTCTGAATAAAAACCCCAGCGTGAACTACCACTGCTTCCCGAGCAAGTCGACATCTCCTCTGTCAGACGCTTACAAGTGTGATGAGCTGGTGTATGAGGACACGACTGTGCGGCCGCAGTGTCGCTCACCGTTTTACTATCACACAGAAGAGCTCCCTGATATGCACTGCATTGGTGGCGTGTGGAGTTACGTCGCCACATGTCTTCCTGGTGAGTACCTACGTCAACCTTGCAGAAGTAAACAATTCATGTACTTCTTATTAGTATCGAAGTGATGTTTGAAAGTACAGTCGAATTTTCAGCGGTAAGTAAGAGGTTCAATTTTCAGCAACTTCACAACAGTTACTAAAACTACTTATTCTTACAGATTGCGGTACTGTTGCACCTATCAGATTGCGTGCGAAGAAACCTGCCAACCAAGGCTCTACCCCCTGGCACATCGGTGTGTATTTCAAGTTAAAGAAACCCTACCTGCAGATATGTGGTGGTTCTATTATCACCAGTGAACTCATCATATCAGGTAAAAATAAGAATTGTGTTCGGTGCCTTGATACCTAGTTTTATCTTTGTATCAAATCTTTACTTCATAAATATTATTACACTGGTAATTTAGACTACTTTATGCTTAAAAATTTCCAGCTGCTCATTGTTTCTGGGGTGAGGTGAAGAGGCAGCGTCCAGCATCTGACTTCGCCGTGGCCACCGGCAAGCTCTACCGCCACTGGGACAGCCAGCTAGACCAATCCACGCAGAAATCTGATGTGAGGAAGTATTGATATTTTTTGGTTTGCTTCAGTCGCTATTAGATGTTATTTACTTGGTTTGGACCAGCTTAAACGTTACATGCGTCGGCAAATACTAAATCAAACATATTACTCACCTATCTCCCAGACTTAAATGATCCATGTTCGGTGGATGTCTTACTGTTCTCCTCTACTACAGGTCGCATTTCTCGTGATGTTTGCTGCTGTGCCATTTACCGGCCAACTGTGATAATATTTGACAGACACGTCGCGTCGCATGAAACGCGTGTGCGTGTGCACCCTCGGCTCTTATCGTACTCACCTGCCGCTCGCACGCATTATACCCGCTTCGAATGTAATGATCAATTTATAGCACACTTGTATCGAAATGTATCTATTACTTTTTGGTTGTTATCATTCACCATCCTCTTTGCCTTTCCCATGTGTTATTGGGGTCGGCTCCCAGTCCAACATGTAGCGGCGAGGTACCAGAATTACACGAGCGACTGCCATCTGACCTCGCAACCTTTAAGGAACTAGTAACAGGGATGGTTAGACCAGGCGTCAGATTCTATCAGGCTTCTGACTACTCGTAACGATTGCCATAGACGTTCTTATGACAACCGGGACCGACGGCTTAACATGCTCTCCGAGGCACGGAGCGGTGGCACCGAAAACTGAACATACTCGTTACTTACTAGATAAGTCATTGGTGCAGGGCCAAGGATCGAACCCGGTACCGTAAGATTGCGAAGCGCACATGCTACCGCTCGGCTACCATCGCTCTTATCATTATCAATCATAATTTAAACAAACGAAACTTAAATATTAATTGACTTAAATAAAAATTAATCAAATAAAGCTAGGTAGTACAAAGCCGATGCGGGTCGAAAAATATTATGACCCGTAAAAAAACATTAAATATAAATGACGCCACAGCCAACTTCCCCCGAAAATGGGGGAAAATTACTGTGGCGTCATTTACCCACCGGTTTTGATAAAATTTGGCAAAAATATTGGGTACTAAACTTTAAACCAGTATTTCAAATATAAACGAAATCGGTCAAGAGGTTGTCGAGATGTAAGGTCGTCGGTAAGGTCTGAGTTCAGGACGGGTCAGTATAATATACCGACCCGTAGTAATACCTATATAATAGGTAGATAGGTACTACCTCTAATAGGTACACAAGAGGATAGAAAAACCTTTTTCGTATAATATGTTGTAACAGTATGACCACGAGGACATGACTGTATATCCTCGAGGTCTTACTGGTATGCCAAAGTAATATGACCCCGAGGTAACAGCGCGATTAATTAGCGGCGTATGTAATGTAACTATTTCCTATGAACCCGAACGTCTAATTACTACTACTATTTTGAGGTTTCTGATTGTGCAAATAAAGAATTATTTAGGTCATGGGTTGTAATGATAATTCATAATTCGTAATCATAATTAATTCAATTTGTTCCCTACTAGCTCGTGCAGTCGTGCATTAGATGTGTAACTCTCTACAACGGTGCTTTCGTCTGCATAGCATACCCAAAGATACCGAGTATCAGCAAATCGTTAATATGCAGCAAGAAGAGCGTTGCAGAGAGAACAGACCCTTGAGACGTGCAGCCGTCGATGACTATCCGTAACGATCGTTCCCTCAAGAAATCTGATATCCACGCACATAGGCCGCTGGGCACGCCGTTTGATGGAAGCTTGTTGTTGATGGCAAACCCCTCCTATGATAAACATCCTTTCGTTTTATTGGGTAGGCCTGTGTTCAGCATCAGCAGTGGACATCTTCCAGTTGGTGATACGCAATTATAGTTGCAAGAACGTTTGTGCTCGGGAGATCTACCGTTCCCACAACTACTGGTATTTATGAGATTATTTACTTGTGGTATTTAACAGGTGTCTGAAATAAGACTCCCAGCGCGGTTTAGCGGTTTGAAAACAAACTATCGAGATGACATCGCGGTCCTGAGGATTGCTACTCCGTTCCAGTTCGGGGTATATGTTCGCCCCATCTGTCTGGACTTCGACTACAACTTCGAAAGGAGTCAGCTCACAATCGGCAAAACCGGAAAGGTGATAATTTAGATCTGATAATTCATATTAATTTACATTGGTGATTCGGTGTCCTATTTTCTAAAGCTTAACTAATCTTGTATGGTGGCATTTTTCTTGAAAAAAGCAAATGAAAGAGACGGAGACTTCTCGATTTCTTATAGTCTTAGTGAATAACATACAAATCGACACCAATTATTTAAAAGTAATACAGGTATCATGGTTAAACCATAGTGAGATGCTGTAAAACAATGATAGGTATAAATGGCTAACTGGTTAATGAATTCTCAGCTTAATGTGTGGGAAGCGATGATGTTAGATGCTTAAAGTGATTTGCAGATAGCAAGCTGGGGTCGCTCTGCGCAGGATGGAGTAGAAGACCACTGGCAGTTTCTACAAGAAGTAGACCTACCGTTTGTCAGCGACGAACAGTGCCTAATGGAGTCACCACCAGGCATTCGCGAGTACATCACAGCTGACAAGTTCTGCGCGTACTATAACGGTAACTGCTGAATGTTATGGTGATCATACAGAAGTAATAATTCAAAAAGTAAAACTGATCCTAAGTGACGGAAATTGTGGGATTTACACAAGCAATGTGTCCAAGTCGAGAAGTTAATCATATCATACTATATGCTCTGAATGAACGTTGCCGAAGATTATTGTGATATTCTATCATTTGAAATGTTTAAAACTACATACTTTATCAAGTAACTAAGAACTTATTTATTATTAATATAAGTAAGTATATTAATATATTTTGTGTAAAATAAGTAAGTATATCCTATTTTATTTATATATTATATAGTTTTAATAATGAAGTCTATGTAATATATTTATTTCTAATCTTAGAAATACTTATTTTACCTTATATAATTTTTAATTTTACTGCACTACTGCCAATTTTTCTTGCATATCCAGATTGACTGGTAGATAATGCTGCATAGCATTAAGTCCTCCTTGTACATTATTTTGCGCTCAAGTATAAATAAATAAACTTAATTGGAACAGACACAGCGCGTGAGTTGTGCCAAGGTGACACGGGCGGTGGGCTGGCGTTTCCTGCGTGGAGTCGTGGAGAGGAGCGGTACTTCCTGCGCGGAGTGGCCTCTGCTGCGCGTGGAGACAAAGAATACTGCGTCATGTTCACTACATTCACGCAGGTCATCAGGCACGAGCAGTTCATTAATGAATACTATAAGTGTGTAAAAGTTTATTTAATTGTTAATCCGTATCGAATAGTCTATAAAATTTCTACTTAAATAATAATGTTTCTAGGCCAATTAAAGACCAGTGCATCTTACCACCATTCCCCGACCACGGAACTTATTCTACAAATATACCTAACGCAATACCTGGAGAAGCTTACGACACTGTTAATATCAGTGTCAACTGTCAACTAGGTTATGGAGTCGAGGGACCCAGCTCGATTTACTGCCACAACGGGCTGTGGACGGGTCAGATGCCTAGATGTTTCTGTAAGTAGTAATGGATAAGAGATTTTCAGAAAGGTGTCTCTTAGGGTAGTAACCTTAGTCCGATTCTTTTAATTTTATCTTCGACATTTAATTACTTTGTAATTTTTTATACATATATTAATTAAAGTACTATAGAGCTGTTATTTGCACAATAACACAAACTTGTGATTTATATAATTATCTTATTACATTACTACCAAACTGTAATTTTTCTTATACCTACAGTACACTGCCACTTGGCCCCACACTATTCAGTTGAGTACCGTTGCCTTGTGCCTGGAGGCGGGCTCAGGGCTTGCAATGAATACGAGCTCACAGGTACTGTGGTCCGCCCCCGGTGCCGGAGCCCTGAATACTTTTCCCCAGCTGCCCTCGACGACATGCTATGCCGCGAGGGCAATTGGACTTACGTTGCAAGATGCTCTCCAGGTAAGACCAATTTTTTTATCATCATTATCATCAATAGCCTAAAGACGTCCACTGCTAAACATAGGCCTCCCCACCTTACTAGGTGGTAGGACTTTTCTGCAAAGTTCGTCTAGGTAGGCACCACCGCTTTGCCAGTTATTCTGCCGCCAAGCAGTAGTGTGCAAGCACTACTGTGTTCCGGTTTGAAGGGCATTGTAGCTAGTGAAATTACTGGGCAAATGAGACTTAAGAACTGATCTCACAGTCTAGGAATCTTTTTTAGACTGTGTGATGTCTCAGGATGACGTGCGCAGTGCGCAGTGTCACGCGAAACTTTCATTTAGAGTTCCGAGTGACACTGCAATCTGTAATGGGCGGCCGTGACGCTTAACACCAGGCGAACGACTAGCTCGTCACGTTATTCGTTTACATAAAAAAAAAAAACCTCCTGCATCCATCGGCTCCCCGTGGTTCCCGTTGCGGTATTTTTTCTATAAGCACCAAGGTATGATTAATTATTATTACTAACTTTTACATTCTATTAGTACCTAGACCTAGATAGTAATAGTATGTACTAAGTACATAAAGAAATTATGTAGGAGGCCTATGTTCAGCAGTGGACGCAAGTTTTTCTGGCATGATGCCACAAAAAAAAAAAAAATTGTACTGTAGGTACTGCCTTCCTACCCACTTCTTTATTATAATTACTTTAATTAATATTATTGTCTTGTTTGAGTTTCCCAACAACTGTTATTTTTGACTACTGGATGCTGTGCTTTACTTAGGCTGTCAACTTTTTTAGCGAAAGCGCAAAGAAAGATTTTCGATGGTGATATTTGTAGACCGGCCCCCCACTAGGTGGACCGACGACATGTCCAGAACCACGATAGGTCGATGTACGCCAGAGGCAAGCATCCATCCGCTCAGTGACGCTCTGCGAAGGAGGCCTATATCCAACAGTGGATGTCTTCAGGCTGTTGATGATGATGTCCATGCTGTTTCACTAAATTATATGTAAATATTGAAAGTAATCTTGCGGGAAATTATTCAAAACTGCACCATCCTATAGTTGCACTACAAAATATAGTAACGTGTGGAGAAGACAAACACTTCAATGTCACAAATCTCAGAAATTATATCAGTTAGGTGATATTTTTATGGAATAATTTTTGTTTCCTTTAATTTTTCCTATCGATTGACACTAGTTTTAACAGTGGCCACGAAATCGTGATTTTTTATAAATGGCGGATCGTAGCTCCATACGAAAATGCTCGAACAAGCTCTTTGTGATATTTTATATACTTACTTATACCTACTTTTTTTAAACGGGCAATGTGCCTTTATTACTCAAGCTAACGACTACAATAATAAAAACTAAACTAAATTAGCTACACTACCTACTACAAAGAACACTTATGGACTGTATAATAGCCGCGGTGGCCTATAGACAGTCCAAGTGCTTATACCTACTAATTAATTAGTCATAGCCCAAAACTAAGAACACTCAAATCTTGATCACAGAATGCGCCGTCCACACGACAGTCAACTCAGATTTCTCTCTCAACAAACGGAATGTAGCTCGTGGAGAAATACCGTGGCACGGTGGCATTTACTATAAAATACGTCAGCCAGCCCAGCAATTGTGTGGAGCCACTCTCATCAGCACCAGTATACTTCTATCAGGTAAGAACCGAGATAAACATGCCAAAGGACAACCACTAAATCGGCTAGGAGCGAAAACTTAAAAAATAAATAAATTATTTATTATTATTTATTTTATTTTATTAATCACAAAGCAGATAAAATAAAAAAAAAAAAAAAAAAAACAAAAAAAACAAAAAACAAAAAAAAACAAAAAAAAAATAATAATAATAATAATAAATGATAGATTTTAAGAAGAAAACAGGTTAAAACTTCATAACTCCTTAGCCTGAGCGGCATTACCCAATGTCAGGGGTAATGAAGCTCACCAGCAGGTGTGCCAGCACCTGCCTCCTTTCACCGTTTCATGCATTCATACTTTTCCCTTATCATTTCCCCTCTTCCTTCTCTCTTCCTTTAGACTGAGATAAGGCGTAAATATAATTAACCCGTGCGAAGTCGGGGCGGGTCAGCTAGTAATGAACAAGTAATATAGGTATGAGTCAACATCAACCTAAGAGGTTTTTTTTCAAGACTAATAATTATTATTGTTTTGCAGCTGCACACTGCTTCTGGAATAATATTGATGATCGCCAGAGACCCGCGGTCGAGTATGCAGTGGGTATCGGCAAGCTGTACCGACCGTGGACATCACTGCAAGAAGAAAATTTCGCGCAGCAATCGGACGTAAGCTGATATTTAACAAATTTTTCTGATATATTATTATTTTATTTTATTGATTTCGATAATCCTACAACGGTACATTTTATCTATACTTATAATAAAACTGTAAACAGGTCAAATTCTGTACATTGAAGATATTTTGAATTTTTTTTGTAGGGTTTCGTATTATCGATGCTGTAGCCAAAACTAAATTGTTTTTCATTTTTGTCTGTCTATCTGTCTGTCTGTTTGTCTATCTGTCTTTATATTAGCTGAGCATCACGCCGAAACTACTTAATGTATTCAAATGAAACTTGGCATGATGTGAGTTCATATTACGAGGTAGGCTATAGGATACTATTGATTCCGAAATTCAGCAAACCCTCTTTTTGCTATATATCTAAAACTGAATCAACAAAAAAATCATATAATTATTGAACCTGAACCAAGTGTAGCGTGATCTGTAGAATTCGAGAAATCGTTTGACCAATGGAGACGCAACAAAAGACTTATGACGTCATCCGCGTGTTTGCTCATTGACCAAACGCTTTCGCGAGAGAAATCAAATCAAATATTTATTCGCTAGTACAAAATTTACAGAGAAGATCTTAAATTAACATAATAAGGCATTTTGCGTTCAACCTGCATGCAAGCGTGCAAATATTAAATAGTGTTTTTATTACAATACATTTTGAATTATTTAACAATATAAATGTGTGTTGTAACAACCAGTCATGCAATGTTTTTCTGAATATATTGCCTGTTAGCATTTTTATATAATTAGGTATACAGTTATACATGCACATATTGTAGACGTTTTTCTCGTATATATCTTTACGACAAGACTAAGAGATAAATGTTGATTTCTACAGCTCACGCTACCCCGTGCCGCTAACATTTCACGAGAATCTATTGAGAAACTAGCAAAGATCTCTTCCATTGATAACTCAAAATGTATGGAAATGACATTACCCGCGGAAAACTTTTCCGCAGGTAATATGTGTGTGTATATAGGGGTGTGTGGGTGTGTGTGGTGAGCAGTTAGCTACATATTCCTAATCTGTAGCTAAAATTGTCGTCAAGACAGTCTCTGTTGGGTGTCCCAAGACTTGTTTTTCAACTTTGTCCCCTAATGCAGATGAGCCTTTAGGATCAGGCTCACGAGGTTCCTATAATGTCACAGTTATTGTTCGATTTGGTTGATTCTTTGGAAAGGTTTAATGCTCTTGTACGATATTGAAAAGCTTTACTTTGTTTGTAGGTGAAGGAACTGCATCTACCAGCTAGTTTCCATGGATCTAATGCAAACTATCAAGATGACATAGCAGTAGTGATAGTATCTGTGCCGTTCAACTACACCGCATATGTCCGACCCGCGTGCCTCGACTTCGGCGCCACCTTCATCAGAAAACAGCTGCAGCCAGGTGCTATTGGGATGGTATGGATAAGGAATTCAGCTTTTTCATTTACCCAGAGTGTGATTCAAACGCAATGGCGGCTGTGAAGTGCACTACAAGACCCTCGCACGCTGCGCTCGCCGCTTATCTTTGCCTGCGCACATCTCATTTGGCGAATAACCTTACTAAAATTATAATTAGAAATATAAAATTAGAATTAATAATTAGATTCCTACCCTCCGCGGTTGAGCGAGTAACAATTATTCGTCATTGCTCTGTGTATTTTAATTCAATTATACAGTTAAAATCCGATTTTTTTTAAGTAAAATTTAAATAATTAATGGTTTAATAGTTCGACAAATATAGTGTGGTGCTTAAAACGAGAAGAATCAGTGCATTCAGTGTTTAATCACGTCATTTATTATCGGATAGCTGATAACTCAAACTGACTGGCAAGAACGCGTAAGCGCCTCAGTTTTTACGGCGTTTACGCCCTTTTTACCGCGACCGCACAGTGCATTCTATTGTGTTCCGGCTGTTGTTTATTATTGATACCGGTAGTCTAAGCTGTTGCAATGAATGCACAAAAATGTTGTGGTTGCCCTAACCAGTTAAAAGGAGTTTCTTTTTTGAACTGCAGTCGCTGTCCGGATAGGTATCATCATTCTTGTGTGAACTTCAGTAGAGAAGATTTTATTGGGTTTTCTAAGGACTTCAAGGATTCGTGGGTGTGCCCTTCCTGCCGTTGTAAGGAGCCTAAGCGCGGCGATAACGCCAACACACCGATTCGCTCCACAGTTGCGGCTACACAAAAACAAGTCAGTGAGCCAACGGTGGCAACGACAGCGGCGGTGACGGCGGCTGCGAAGGAAGCCAGTTCCCAATACGATAACGTTACATTACGAACAAAACCTCGCAGCGCAGGCAGCTGCTCTTGCGTTTCAGCTGATAGCATTCGCGAGATAATCAGGGAAGAGTTAGACAGGAAGTTCAACTCACAGATTAATGATATTTACATTAAACTGACAAACGTTGAAGAGTCGGCAAGTTTTATCAGCAAGGAGAACGATCGACTTAGCCAAGAGAACGAGTCCAATAAAGCATTAATTGCTCAGCTGCAAACTGACAACGGAGAGCTACGCACTACTGCATACGACCTGTCTCATCGCTTGCACCTGATGGAGCAGTTGTCACGCACAAATAATATTGAAGTTCAGTGCGTGCCAGAACACAACAGTGAAAATATTTATAAAACAATCCAGCAATTGGGTAACATTATCAAGTGCCCTGTTGTGGACTCCGATCTTCAGTATTGTACTCGGATCGCAAAGCTGAATAATAAAAGCCCCCGTCCCAGATCTATTCTAGCAAAATTCAGTAGCAGGCGTCTTCGGGACAACTTTTTGGCATCTGTGGTCAAGTTTAATAAAAACAACCCTAAAGACAAGTTGAACACTGGCCACATAGGCATCGGTGGCCAGAAAAAGAGCCCAATCTACGTGACAGAGCACTTAACGCGAGAAACTAAGTCTTTACATGCTGCTGCTCGCCGTGCAGCTCAACAGCTTAAATACAGATTCGTCTGGGTGCGCGACGGAAAAGTGTTCCTCAGAGAGAACGAGTCATCAGGATATATTCACATCCGTAGCGAAGAGTCTTTGCAGATGCTTATTCGAAGTTGTACAACAAAATAAATAAAAACTGTGTTATATTTATATTTAATTCTTTACATTGGTATGTCATTTGAAGGTTTCTCTCCTAACACTTCCGGTTTGAACAAATTAAATATCTATTATCAGAATGTCAGAGGGTTAAGAACTAAAGCTGTGGATTTATTTAATAATGTAGTTTGTAGTAACTTTGATATGGTAGTGTTGACGGAAACATGGCTAAATAGTAGTGTCCACGATGCGGAATTGTTCGATAATCGTTACTTAGTTTATAGAAGGGACCGAGAGACAAGTGGTTTTCATAGCAGAAAGAACGGTGGCGGGGTTCTTATTGCTATATCTAAGCATTTAAGTTCTAAGCGCCTGCTGGAATTTGAATCCAATTGTGAAGACCTGTGGGTTAGTCTAGACGTCGCTGGTGATGATGATAAGCCTCGAAAACTTTTCATTTGTGCTGTTTATCTTCCACCACCCATACAAAAACATATCCTCTCCGAGTTTCTCAACAACGCTAACAGCGTAATTGAAAAGAATGGTATCGTTCACGTTGCCTTTTTGGGTGACTTTAATATGGGTTCAACTTCATGGGAGTTTCAAGATGGCCAGTGTCAAAATTCTAAGATTGAATCCAAAAATAGTATCTTCTCGAACATGCTTATAGATTTTTCTTTATTAAACGACCTTACACAATATAATTTTATCCCTAATAATAAAAACAGAATTTTAGACCTAGTTTTAAGTAGTCCTAAAGTTACAGGTTTAAAAGAATGTTCCTCTCCCCTATCTGTAATTGATCCACTTCATCCTCCGATAGAATTCGTCATTTCATGCTCTCCCGTCACAACCCTACCCCAAAATAATCACATCCGCCTATGTTTCTTTAAAGCTGACTATGAGAACTTAATTAAAGATTTAAATGAAACTGATTGGGACGCAAAGTTTGCTTGTGTGAATTCAGTTGATGATGTAACTTCTATTTTTTATGAGGTAATTCGAGAATCTATTGCTAAGCATGTCCCCAAATCTATACCGCGCTCTATAAAATACCCGCTATGGTTCTCTTGGAACCTTATTCACATACTTCGTGAAAAATATAAGTTCCATCAGAAGCTACGCAAGTTTAATAATAACCCTCGGGATAAACTAGCCTTTGAGCTAGCTAAATCACGCTCTGATAAACTTAAAGCAATATGTTACAAGAAATACATAATTCGGCTGGAATGCAGTTTGCGATCTAATCCTAAACTGTTTTGGTCTTTTATTAAAAACAAGAGAAAGAATCGTAGCCACTATCCTGCTCAAATGTTTCTACAGGATGAATCTGCCATTGGCAGTAAGAATATTTGCAACGCTTTCGCTCGTAACTTTGCTTCAGCCTTTGGCTCGCGTCCTGCTCAATCTTCATCATCTCTCATAGTGCAGAATAATCTTGGAGTCCCTGCTGTCACAAGCAACTTTTTAACATTGATCAAATTTAAATACGACCATGTTTTGAAAATTTTAAAAAGACTTGATTTATATAAGGGGGCTGGCTCTGACGGCATTCCATCAGTCTTTGCTGCTAAGTGTGCTCCTGCTATTGCTTACCCCTTGAGCCTTATCTTTAATAAATCTTTAAGCTCTGGTACCTTTCCTGCAGCTTGGAAGGAGACTTTGGTAGTTCCTCTACATAAGAACGGTGATAAGGACCTAATCCAGAACTACAGACCCATATCAATACTTCCCGTCTTCGCAAAGGTTTTTGAAAAGTTGTTATGCCCCATATTATCATGGCACTTCAAGAGCATCATAACTACACAACAGCACGGTTTTATGAAATGCAGGTCCACTGCGACCAACCTTGTCTCATTTATTAATGACGTTTCTCTTATGCTGGACAAGCGGTCAACAGTGGGTGCGATCTACACCGACTTCAGCAAGACGTTTGATAAAGTTAACCATGAGATCCTCCTGCGCAAGCTTTCAATGTATGGCATCGCCGAACCCTTGCTGAGCTGGTGCGGATCATACCTACTGGACAGAACCTCATCTGTAGTTGTTAACGGGGACTTTTCCTACTCTTTCGAGGTCAGTTCAGGCGTACCTCAAGGGTCACATTTGGGACCTTTATTCTTTAACATTTTTATTAACGATATCGGTCAGTGCTTCAAAAATTCTAATTATTTACTTTTTGCCGATGATCTCAAGTTCTTCCGAGTTATAGACTCTAGTACAGAGGTATCTTATTTGCAGGAAGATATCAATAGAGTTAATTTATGGTGCGAGGCCAACAATATGTACCTCAATGTGTCTAAATGCTTCGCCATGCAATTCTCTAGGAAAAAGAATGTAGATCGTCCGGTATTCCTAATAAAAAACACTGTACTACAAAATGTTGACCAGATACGCGACCTAGGCATTACACTGGACTCCAAGTTGCGCTTTAACGTCCATATTGATAACATTGCATCTAAAGGATTCAAGAATCTCGGCTTTGTTTTACGTAATTGCAGGGATTTCAAATCAGCCAACACAAAAATAATGCTATTTAACTCTTTGGTTCGTAGTGGTCTAGAATATTGTAGCGTTGCTTGGAATCCGTATTATGATGTATACAGTAAAAGGCTAGAATGTGTTCAAAAAAGATTCCTATGGCATTTAACATATTCCTGCTTTCTTGGCAAAGATCTTCTGAGTTACACCGCCAGGTTAAAATATTTTAAAATGTTATCGCTTGAACTCCGTAGGGAGATGTTGGATGGTATGTTTCTTTTTAAAGTTATTCACGGATTTATGGACACTCCAAAATTACTCTCAGAGCTATTCATTTCTGCGCCTACTAAATTGCCTAGAGTCTCACGATTCAGCGTGTTGTGTGTTGCAGGGTCTCATTCCAATCTTGGACAAAACGCTCCTTTGAATAGGTTAGCCCGCCAGTACAACACTATTTCCAAAACTAAAAATGTCGACATATTTATCGACAACATCCACAGCTTTAGAAAGTCCCTGACAACTTGAATAAATGTTTTATATTCTTCTTTTATTTTTATGACTGGATTTTTTGCGTCAATATAATATTATTCATTTTATTGAAATGTAATGTTAATTTAATATTTTTAAAAGTTAATTTTATAGTGTAGTATTTAATTTATTGTTTTAAAAGTTGATTTAATTTTATTTTAATGCTAGATTTTCCATTAATAATAAAAATGTATTTTATTTGTACAGGTCAATATTAGTTAATATAGTTATTTTAATTATTTTACAATTCTTACCTAGATTTTATCTATATTTTGATTGTTAATGGATTTGTATAAGCATTCCTTATCTGCATGCACATTTTAGACTTTTTATTAATATTGCCTATAACTATCACCTATTTCTATCGTAAAATTCAATGAAATTAATTTTATGTTGTCTTCCTATAATTTTGTACTCGCTCACATCAAAGAATTCTTTCTAATAGAAAGTTCGCAAGCTGTCTTCACCTTTAATTATATCGACACTTAGCCATATTATTATTAATTTAATTCTCAAGCATGAATTGGTGTTTGTTATGTTGGTGTTCAATAAATAAATAAATAAATAAATAAAACAAATACTAGCTACAAATGACCAATTGTAACAGAGTGTGTGTGTGTGTTGTATTGTATAGTTCATTCTTTATTTTACGCACAGGTGGCGGGCTGGGGTCTCACCAGTGAAAATGGCACCGCTTCTCAAGTACTCAAATATTTGAACCTACCGTTCGTGAACATAGAGACTTGCATATCCCAGTCTCCGATGAGTTTCCTCGAGTACATCACTAGTGACAAAATCTGCGGAGGATATACAAGTGGTACGTTTAAGATACTAGTACCTACCTAATATATTTAATAAGGACTGCTAAAAACAGATTGAGGTGTTAAATGCAAACAACTACAACCTGCCTACTTAATAAGATTGTTCGTATTATTCCATTTCCAATGTTGTTTACAGGATAGCCTTTATTAGTTTATGAATAGTACCACGTAAACGTACCTCATCTCTTCCCGTGGCTGCTGTAAGACCCGACTAAGGGAATATCCAGGGAATGGGCAGCAGCATTCTCCTCGGTAATTAAAATCTTCAAGATGCCTGCCAAGCGTGCATATTATGGTAAACCTCCCCTACAATGAGCGTTCAAAGTGGCGTTTTATGGGGGAGGCATATTTTTTATATAACTAAATAGGCCCGCATTTGACTGCAATCTCACCTTATGGAAAGTGATGACGCGGTCTACGATGGTAAATGCTTGCCTAGAAGATACATATTCACTCGCGACTTGAAAAGCTCCAGATTGTACTTATCGGGAAACAAACGCGTCCATGTGTTGTTATACAGGTGGTAGTTTAAATTGCAGTGGCCAGTAATGAGGTCTACCATAACCCGCAGATCCTTCTGAAAGCTTCTGACTGATGACTGTAAATTAGGCGTTAGATGTCGCGTCGAGCTCTTCTTTTAAAAGGATATTATTATTATTTCCAGCCAGTTCACCACGTTCACCAGTGTGCAAAGGTGACAGCGGTGGCGGTTGGGTCTTCCCAGAGCAACATGGAGATAAACACCGGTTCTTCGTCCGAGGGATCATATCTGTAGCACCACAAAACGATAATACTATATGCAATTTCAACGTCTACACGTTTTTCACAACGATACAAAGCCATGAACGGTTTATTAAAAGATTTTTGCAGGAGGGAGAGCGGTATCAACATATCCCGTCCATTGTATCGGAACCTTTATAAAATTTTGTAATAGGAAATGTGGTTTTATTCTTTTAAAAAAAGGCGACAGTGTTTCTCATTGAATCCAGAGCAGAGCGAAGAATTCTTAGATTGAATCCTGAGCGCTTCGAGATTCAAAGTAGGTAGGTACATCACTCGAGCTTACAAATAGTGTTGTTGCTCCTCTATGAGAAAATAAGTAGGTATTTAAGTGCATCTTATATGTAAATCAAATCAAATCAAATATTTATTTGCTAGAACACAATTTACAGAGAAGATCTTAAAATAACATAATTAAGGCATTTTGCGTTCAACCCGCATGCAAGCGTGCAAATATTAAATAGTGTTTTTGTTACAATACATTTGGAATTCTTTAACACTATAAAATGTGTGTTGTAACAACCAGTATCACATTTTAGTACTTTTTTTTTTTTTTTTTCTTTTTTTACAATTCACTAACGAAGACACACTAATTTTCATCAAACTGATTAAAATCCGATGTTGAGTAAACAAAGACGGAATGCATTTTGTGAACAGAATTCGTACTTTCGAGCGTTTATTTTTTAATAACATTTTTTTATTTGTTTAACCTTTTTTTATTTGTTTCGCTGCGGTTTATAAAAATATTTCGTATGTCAATAACGGGGTGAAATCTTTGGTTGTGAGTATCTTTGGATGAACTCAAATCATGCCAAGTTTTTTGAATCGTTCAGTAGTTTCGGCGTGATGCTCAGCCAAGATACAGACAGACAGACAGACAAAAATGAAAAAAATAGTTTTGGCATCAGCATCAAAAAAAATTTCAATATATCTTCAGTGTACAGAATTGGACCTGCTACAGTTTTATTATAAACTAGCTTTTGCCCGCGGCTTCGCACGCTTGTATTGTGTTATTTCTACGTTTAGGTAGTCTAATAATAGCTTAGTTCATGCATTTCCTATATACCAAACAACAAAATCCACTAAATCTTTTCGCAGCTCAGCACGTATTAGCAGATTAGGTAGCGTGTAAAAATGTTGTTTGGGTAGTAGGTAAGTATGGCTTTTCACGTGTCATCAGATCACCTACACATTGATAAAATAGTGGGTTTGAAACTGCAAATCATAGGTACAATATTTAATTAAATATCCTACACAAACTCGGTTGAGGAAGGCTTACAAAAGAATTTGAAGATCTTTTGGAATTATGTTAATGGCAAAAGGTCTAGTAACTCAATCCCTCAAACCATGTCGTACAATAATAGTATTGCCAATAGCACACAAAGGATATGTGAACTATCTGCTAGTTACTTTAGTTCCATCTATGATGATACTTCAGGTTCAGACTGCAGTTTGGACACTAATTCAAATTATTTAAGTTTATCTATTGTGCACATGTCTAGAGAGAGCATTGTTAGCGCCATCAATAAGCTCGACCAAAATAAGGGGGCTGGACCTGATGGTATACCTGCTTATTTTATTAAAAAGTGTGCCAATGAGATAAGTGTGCCCCTGCATATAATATTTAATATGTCACTTGCTTCTGGAGTGTTCCCAGAAAGGTGGAAATGTGCTTTTATTATTCCAATTCACAAAGCAGGCGATAAATCGAAGTGTGAAAATTATCGCCCAATTAGTATTTTGTCCTGCATGGCCAAACTTCTTGAAGCTCTCGTGTACCCTCACATCTATAATCATGTCAAACATATTATCTCACCCAACCAACACGGGTTTGTTGCTGGGCGCTCAACTATTAGTAACTTGTTAGTGTATAAACAACATATTTGCACTGCTTTTGATAGGAGACATCAGGTAGATGCAATATATACGGACTTTTCTAAAGCCTTCGACAAGGTGAGTCATGTCATTCTTGTCAAAAAACTTTCAATATATGGTATTCATGGGGATCTGTTACGCTGGGTAAAGTCTTATGTCACAAACCGCAGTCAAATGGTAGCATTAAAAGGATACTTCTCCACGCCTTATCCATCCACTTCAGGTATCCCTCAAGGATCACATCTCGGTCCATTACTTTTTGTAGTGTTTATAAACGACCTTGAGCGGATTTTGCATAGTAATTGCCTCTTGTATGCGGATGACTTAAAGATTTTCCGTACCATTGAGACCATAAATGATTGTCTAATGCTTCAGAGAGACATTGAAGCAGTCAACGATTGGTGTACGTCAAACAAAATGTATTTAAACATTAAAAAATGTTTTGTGATGACATTCTCCTTGAAGCAGCCTAAATTTCTATTTGATTACAATATTGACAACACTGAGCTGGAACGCAGGGATGTGGCAAAAGACTTGGGCGTATATTTTGACTCGAAGCTTTCTTTTCGCCCGCATTACGACTACTTAACCAAAAAAGGGAATCAACTGCTTGGATTTATTCTTAGAATAACGAAATCTTTCACTACACCAAAGAGTCTTTTATACCTTTTCCAAAGTCTAATAAGACCCGTGACTGAATATGGCTCCTTGGTGTGGTCACCCTTTTACTCAACTCACTCTGATAACATAGAGCGTATCCAACGTCGATATACGAGGGCCGTTTGCCGCCGTTTTGGCCTCTTACGTAGGTATCCTAGCTACATATCCAGAATTAAACGTTTTAATCTAAGTTCGCTCTCCAGAAGGAGACAGGTAAGTGAGCTGTTATACTTGCATAGAATCATCAACTCTGCGGTGGACAGCCCTCATCTGTTAGGTCTAATAAACTTTAATCTTAATATTCGCAGCAGAATTCCTCGGGTTTTTAGGGTGACCACTTATAGGAATAACGTATCTTTCAACGGTCCTATACCTCGTATGTGCCGTTCCTATGATGACCTAATTGGTAGCGTTCGTCACCGTTTTGACAATAATATAGATGATGATGAAAATGACGCACTAGATATATTCAGACTTAGTCTCAATCAATTTAGAAACAATGTTTATAAGTATTTACCGTAGCCGCGTGATGGCACTGGGATGCGATTGCGCATTGAGTACTGTGTTTTTTTGTATCCCGGGGCCATCTGTGTGTTTTTGGCTTTTAATGCACTTGATTTGGGGTCAAAGTGGTGGCACTGGAATGTGATTTCGTATCTAATCACCAGTTGACAACATTTTTTATTTTTGTGCCCCTTCCTGCTGTTATGTGCATTGAAGGTGTAAGTAGGCATAATGTAAAGTAACTTTAGAAGTAGTACATAATTTAAGATTTATTTATAAATGTATATATTTATATAAGTATTTATTTTACGTGTTTTTTATATAATTGTATTTTTATTTTCTTTATATGTTAATCGGGTGTTTTTCAAATAAAATGTTTACTTGAAAATTACATGTCCTATGACTTTCGAGCTAATTCTGCAGGCTATTGATTTAAAAAATGTTGTTTTAAATTCTCAACACAACAGAATAACTCAAAAACTGATTATTTACATATCCAAAAGTACTTAAATCTGTTTATTTTGCATAAATATTGCCAATATTCGATAGAAGAGAGATGATTTTTTTAGTGTCCCACGCTCCTATTGCACAATTCCGAACGAAAAATATGCATTGTTGGCCATTTCTTGTTCAAGAGTTTTATGTTATTTGAAAAGGTTATATGATCCAGATTCAATAATATTCCGAGTTTACAGCGTTTTAGAGTTCAAAATAATATAAAATACTGATTTTATTTTGTTCCTCAAAATGACATTGGTGGAAAATTCCGCATACGCTACGTCGATATACTGATTTTAAACGAAAATTTAAGTAAGTATTTTATTTGATTGGGTGCAACATTTAGGCCCGCCTACGGTCGCTATGTTTGTTTTAATGCTAGTTGCATTCTCATTCTGATATATGTGAAATAGTGCTCAGGCGTCACGTTGTACTGTTTTTGTTTTCCACTACGAACCCAATTTAATAATGTATTGTATTGATTGTTTGACTTACAACTTTTCATGGGTTAAACTTACCAACATCTAGAATCTGAATTCAATGTATTATTTAGTAGAATCATTATTAAACATCATCTTTTTAGAGTTTGTTTCAATATCGGCGTCATACGTCACATCCACTACGCTACGTGTTGTATTAGTGGAACGCCAACTGTGACGTAGTGGAATTATTAGGCATGGGTTACATTGTGTCTGGTTTTTTTGTTGCCTAGTGAGTAGTAACCTAGATTATCGATGTAGTGTGTAATTAACAAAAAATGTACTTATTATAAACAGTTTAATTTACTTTATTTGTAAGTTTGTTTGTGTTAAAAATCTTATAAGACTTTTTGCATAAGTTCAAGTTCTCGAAATGCTGTTTCTGGTATGAGGGATCAGTTTCATGTTTGATGAAATCGCATCTATTTAGTAACAATAAAATTAATTACCATATAATTAACAGTAAAATAAGTGTATTTCAGAAATTTGGATATGAGTAGTTAAGGCAACGTTTATAATACTATAGATATGAAAAAGTTATTGTTAGGTACCGACTTATACAGCCATAATTGAATTATAGCGATAAAGTTTAATAATTCTAACTCATGTAAATTATGCCTTATAATTCCTAAACGTGACGTCTTTTTCCATTAACGTCACTTGTCTTCTTCTGACTGATATTTTAGATTTGATTCATTACATTCATTTACTATGAATTATACTCAAATTAAAATTAAAACAAAGTACAATAATTAACCTTTCCGTACTATTAATATAAACGACATAATATAGTAAAGTGCCAAAGCAAAGACGAAAATTGAGCAATCAAACGTACCATAACGTAGCGTAGAGGAATATGTTTCCAAAGAAAAGGTATTTGTATTATTTAAATTACAAAAAATAAGTTTCGGGTTTCAGGAGACCGTTTAGTTCAATGATAATTTAATATATTTTATACTCAAATTGCCCATGGATTTCATTTAAAACTTACTTAAACTTTGTGACGTAATGGAATTCCTTTTGTCCATACACTTAAAAAATATATATTTATTCCTAAATAAAAGACTTTTTTATAATTAAAATTTGTTTTTATGGATTTAGATTATATTCTGATTCATAGAAACTAATTATTTATTTAAAAAAAATATTTTCTTTTGGGTGGAATTCCATTACGCAACGAGCAAACTTTTTGAAAAACACCCAATCACGTTTGCTTTCTTTCTTAATGCTATAATGAGTAGGTTTGTAATTATCACTGTTTACTATCAGGCAGAGTGCATGTTTGATTGGGTTATAGAATTGTTCATATGTCATTTCTAAATCATTTTGTTGTGTTTAGTATTTTCTATGATCTGTTATGTGCACCTATAAAATAAAATAAAATAAAATATGTACCTACTTAGACCTACCTTATACTTAGACGTTAGTTTTTTTAAATATACGATAGGTCTGGGCATTTAACTAATAAAAGTTCTATAATATGGTATACCTACATACCAGTGATACGGTCGATGTTTTCCTTGACATGTTCACTTCAACAGATGTTCTTATGTTTTCACCATAAAAACCGTTCAAGTCTTCATAAGAGGTTCCAGTGAATTTTGTTTACGTAGTAAGTATACCTACCTAAGTACCTACCTATTATTTAGGCAGTTTAGAAAAATATAATACAAAACAATCACACATGACGATGCTGAGCGTTTCTTTGTTGCATTCACCACGTATTTTTATTTACTTTCTTAAGTTTGGGTCCATACGAATTGAGTATTTAGCCAGTGTCAATAATAAGTTTATAAAATACATACTTTACAGCTGGAGTATTGCATTTACCTATACGATGCGTACATAATTAATTTTGTTAATACTAATTAGGAATCACAAGTACTTACGTACGCCACTGTAAAAAGAGTCGACATTTATATTACGGCCACTATTTTTCAGGTTGTCTCATTCCCACTGCACTTTCAACATAGTGGTGGGAGTGAGAAAATAACATGTGTACAAAGCTCTAATCAGATTTGCTTTTGCAAAGAATGTTTCATTTTTAGGGTTCCGTAACAGTTTTGAAATAAAGGAACCCTTATAGATAAGATCACTTTGTTGTCCATCTGTTTGTCTTTCTAAGTTTCTGTCGAGACCATTACTTATTCTTGAAATAACGGAAAGAATTAAGCTGAAATTGATATCTATGATCAATTAATTCAAATACGGCTATCATCGTCATCATCATCCACAACAACATCCTGAAGACGTCCACTTTCAAAAACCTTTTGTCTTCTTGCCAAATTCTAATAAACTTTACAACTTGTCTGCAGAGCTAAGCCATTACCACCAAAAAGTTTAAATTCTCATTGCATAAATACACCCAAAGATATAATTAACCTTCTTGGAGCAATCGAGTAACCAATCATTTTTTGCTCTAACCTGTGGTTTGTCAAGAGAATATAACCGCTCAGTTTGTTCATTGAAAAGCCCACAGACCTAAAATATTTTAACTATTAAAACCACTGACCTCTATAATACAAGTACGCGTACTTGTATTATAGAGGTCAGTGATTAAAACTCATTTACCTACGTGAAAGAAGAAGAAGAAATCAAAACCGAACGTTACACGGCCATGTTGCTAATTTGAGGATCTTACCCTAATGTATAATTATACTTACCTACATCTAAGTACCCTTTTAAAACATTTTTCATATAATATTTCGTATCATTGGCTAAATACAAATGTCGTCTAATGCCAAAATAATAAAAAAACATCTACTTTCACACTATTTAATATTTGTTGGTATATGTATAATATGTATCTGTTTAACTTCTAAAATGCTAAACAACCTGTAAAAATATAAATACGAAACCCATAAACTGTTTTGATTCTCTTAGAGTAGCGGTAGGTATATACTAATATTAGGTACTCTTTGGTTATTGTGGCACAGAGTGTAGTGGATTGTTTTTTTTTTCTAATCTGTGACAATATGTGGTAACTTACAACTTACCGGTACAAAACTTGACACTGGCTAAATACACTATGTGTGAAGCCAAAATATAAGGAAAAAAAAAAAAAAACTTACCGGTAGTAGCCAAAAAAAACATCAATCGGCCATGTTGTTTAAAACTCCGATTCGTTTTGTAATGAAATTTCAATAATTGTCATCAATTTTTTTTTAACGGTGTATCAATTTTAATATATACAAACAAACAAACAAACAGACAAAGTGTTTAAAAAGTGGCTTAACGTGATCAGCGGCTAATTTTAAGCCAACCTGTGTCATTTTTTTCTTGATATCTTGCAATTACAGACATTTTTATCTCTACAGTTTTAATATATGTATAGAAGATCATCATCATCATCATCATCCCCTTAAGCCGTCCACTGCTGAACATAGGCCTCCCGCAGGCTAGGTTTGTGCAAATGGATGGACATAAGGTCTGAGAATATCCTCAACGTAATTTATTTATTTATTTTTATTTATTTATTTATTTATTTAATTGCTTACACAAACTTAGTATACAACTTAAAGTAACTAAAAAAAAAAAATGTGCCCTCTGACAAGAGTGTTGCAATTTTTGTTAAGGCAAACAGTAACTTATGACTACTTAAGCTAGGTACTTAGGTATTTACATTAACCTATATCTAGAATTTTACACTTTTTATGAACTATTACTAAGCTAAGTTTACATATAGGTATCAAACAGGTCATGGTTACCTACTAATAGTTGCTAATAATAATAATAAGATAATTTTCAGCGTTCATGTTTCCATTTACAAAAACGAGCTCAGTTCACCTGTTCTTCATAATGCCCGCCCATACCATAACTGTTGAGCCGCTGTATGGATGAACTTCCTGAACTCACCTGAGCCTTTCAGTATTTCCGGGCCGACGGTACACTCGCACCCTTCTTGTATCAGGCCTAAACCCGAATCGCGACTCATCGGAAAACATAATTTTATCCCATTGTTCCTGGGCCCATGTTATGCGTTCTCTACACCATTCATTTCGACGAGCGCGATTCCCGTGACGTATCGGTGGGCACCTGATTGGGCGTCGAGCTCGTAGGCCGTACTCATGCAGTCGATTTCGCACAGTTTGGGGACTTGAATTTTGTAGCCTCAAACTTAGCTCTCGAGCGGTTAACATCGGCTGGCGTCTTGCAGTCAGTTGTATGTACCGGTCTTGCCGAGTGGTTGTACTCCTTCTACGGCCTGGGTGCTGTTCAGCGGGTTCCCCTGTATTATTGTAGCGGTGCCAAAGACGACAAATAATACTTCTATGAATGCCAAAATGTCGAGATACCTGTGATCGATTACTTCCCGCTTGCAACATCCCTACAGCTCTTTGCATTTCATCTGCCGTCAAATGACATCACTCCATGACGTGAAGAATATCTAACGATTCAATTTTGTCGCTAACTTCATTTAAATGGTTGGTAAAATTATAAAATCAAGAATAAACGTGTCAATTAAAACGCACTTAAATTCAAACAAATTCGCAGTCATTTGAATTTTACGAAAAAACAAAACATAATCGAATTTTTTTTTTACAACCAGCCAGTATGTCATCAATAACAAAAAAGTTTACTTACCTACGCACTTTGAGTGAGTAAATACTTAGAAATTAATGAATATAAATGGTAAATTTGTAATATCATGTATGTTGCTTAGACTTTTTTGATGTGTGTATTTCAATAAATTGCCAGTTTTTTTTTACTCTTCAGTCGTTTCACTTATAAACCGAAGACGTCCAGCAACAAGTTTATAATTATATAATATAATACCACATGAATAAAAGTACTTTCCATGTTAAAAATATTTATAAGGGTTCCAATACAACAGACGGAATATATACCTACTGATACAGCTCTCCATCCTGCCAAAATTTTTTAATAAACTGATCATGGATTTGTATCGCTGTGAAATACGTGTAGGCGTTGAAATTGTATAGATTATTGTTTGTAGCATGTGGTGCTGTAGATATGATCCCTTGGAGGAAGAACCGCTGTTTATCTCCATGTTGCTCTGGGAAGACCCAACCGCCACCTCTGTCACCTATGCACACTGGTGACCGTGGTGAACTGGCTGGAAATAATAATACACTACTACAACCTACCTACTAAAAGTAAAAAAAAATGTGTGGACGTTTAACACAGCGCCATTTGTTTTGTAAAATGTGTGGGTGAGCTATTTGGTGATAGTGAGCTGTTCGATGAAAGAGTTGGGAAACAGAGATCAGGTTAAAATCACACAGCGCAAACCAAAATATCTTCGGAGACTGAGTGGTTCTATAGTGTGCACAGTTTCTGTCCATTCCCTGGATATTCCGTTAGTCGCGTCTTACAGCAGCCACAGGAAGAGATGAGGTACATCTACGTAGAATTGGTATTCACAAACTATTATAAAAAGGTAGGTATACTAGTATCTTAAACGTACCACTTGTATACCCTCCACATATTTTATCACCAGTGATGTACTCGAGGAAATTCTTCGGAGTCTGGGATATGCAAGTCTCTATGTTCGCGTACGGAACATTCAAATATTTGAGCACTTGAGAAGCGGTGCCATTTTCACTGGTGAGACCCCAGCCCGCCACCTGTACATAAAATAAAGAATTAACGATGGCACAATCTGTTACAATTGGTCATTTGTAGCTAGTATTTGTTTTAGTAAGGCTATTCGCCAAATGAGATGTGCGCGGGCAGAGGTGAGCGGCGAGCGCAGCGTGCGGGGGGCTTGTAGTGCACTTCACAGCCGCCATTGCGTTTGAATCACACTCTAGATAAATGAAAAAGTTGAACTCCTTATCCATACCACCCCAATAACTCCTGGCTGCAGCTGTTTTCTCATGAAGGTGGCGCCGAAGTCGAGGCACACGGGTCGAACATACTCGGTATAGTTGAACGGCACAGATACTATCACTACTGCTATGTCATCTTGAAAGTTAGTCTTTAAACCACGGAATCTAGCTGGTAGATGCAGTTCCTTCACCTACAAACAAAGTAAAGGTTTTCAATATCATACAAGAGCATTAAACTTTTCCAAAGAATCAACCGAATCAAACAATAACTGTGACAATAATAGGAACCTCGTGATCCTGATCCTGAACTGCATGAGGGGTTGAGTTGAAGGACAAGGCGTGGGACACGCAACAGAGACTGTCTCGGGGACAATGTTAGATACAGATTAGGAATATGTAGCTAACTGCACACTACACATACCCACACACTACACATACCCACACACACACCCACCCCCACACACACATAGGTACACACAACACACATTATGTACCTCCGGAAAAGTTTTCCGCAGGTAATGTCATTCCCATACATTTTGAGTTATCATTTGACGTTAACGCTAATGGAAAGGGATCTTTGCTAGACCCCCAGTTTCTCAACCTATTCTCGTGAAATGTTAGCGGCACGGGGTAGCATGAGCTGTAGAAATCAACGTTTATCTATTTTTCAAGTTCAAATTCAAATTAATTTATTTGGTAGAATGTAGGTACCAAATAGGTACCTACATTCTACCAAAAAATGATGATAAATATACTAGTATGTCCCTTATGCATTCTCACCGGGTAGGCATGCAAGCACGTATGGCAATTCAAACATGAATTACATGTCAGTTAGTTAAAATATTAAATCCGCGAGCGAAGCGAGCGTGGAATTTTTAGTGTTTGCTGTATTGTGTTTCAAAAATGTATATGGAAATTCAATTATTCTTGCTCTACAATGACGGGCGCTGATTTCCCGGAACCCCCCCTCTAACACTCCACTTCTGAGCCAAATAAACATCTTGGTTGTTTGTAGAATTTGCCCAGAAAATTACTGTCTTCTCTCGAGAAAACATTTGGCAAATGAACGATCACGCGGATGACGTCATAAGTCTTTTGTTTCGTTTCCATTGGTCAAACGCTTTCTCAAATTCTACAGATCATGCTACACGTGGTTCAGGTTCAATAATTATATGATTGTTTTTTGTTGATTCAGTTTTAGATATATAGCAAAATGAGGGTTTGCTGAATTTCGGAATCAAAAGTATCCTATAGCCTACCTCTTAATATGAACTCAAATCTTGCCAAGTTTCATTTGAATCCATTCAGTAGTCTCGGCGTGATGCTCAACTAATATACAGACAGATAGACAAGCAGACAGACAGATAGACAAAATTGAAAAACAATTTAGTTTTCGCTACAGCATCGATAATACGAAACCCTACAAAAATTTTCGAAATCAATAAAAAAAACAATAAAATATCAGTCATCATCATCATCATCATCAACAGCCTGAAGTCGTCCACTGCTGAACAATATAGGCCTCCCCCAGAGAGCGCCAGTGAGCGGTGTGGCTTGCCCATTGCCATTTCAACTTGCTAATTTTAAGAGCTAGGTATATCGGTCACTTTAGTTCTCCTGTGGCTCTCCTCATTCTGGAGCTTATCTCGCAGGGAAACGCCGAGCACAGCTCTCTCCATAGCTCGTTGCGCCACTTTGAGTTTAAAATATCACTAAAATATGTTAAATAGCAGCTTACGTCCGATTGCTGCGCGAAATTTTCTTCTTGCGGTGAAGTCCACGGTCGGTACAGCTTGCCGATACCCACTGCAAACTCGACCGCGGGTCTCTGGCTGTCATCTAAATCGTTCCAGAAGCAGTGTGCAGCTGCAAAACAATAATTGTCATTAAAAAGAACCTCTCGGGCTTACGTCGACTCATAGCATTGTTTTTACAAGCAAAGCCATTTTAATTGTTTGCCTGCGGCTGCCGTCTGAGACAAGAATCTGCAGTCAACAAGTATGTAACTGACTCCTGCAGTCTTGACCAGCCATTGGATATGATTCATTACATAACACTACTTATATACACACTAGTAGTACCTAGGTACTTACGGGATGTTTATCGGCATTGGAATAATGTATGATTTTCATCATATTTCACATATGATGAAACTATGGAAAATTCACATTATTAAGAACCTGACACCTTTATATAAATTTGAATATTATGCTGCCGCATATACTTTTAACCATGTAAATAATGTGTATCTTGGATTATGAACCTAAAAACGGTGTGATAAAATCCACTTTACGAAAAAGTGTAAAAATACATATCTTTCTGCTTCTACTCCATTAACATCCACGATCACCACATTCCACATACACATCGAGCTGAGGCAGGTAATATTATTGTTAACTTTCTTAAAGATTCTCTTAGTTTTTTGTGTGCACTTGACCACTATTTCACCTGATGGTAAGTGATGACCAGGTTTAGGATGTAACGCGCTTGCCCAGAAGTTCACTCTCTATGTGAAGACTCCATGGACTCGGTTCTTACCTGATAGAAGTACACTTCTGCTGATGAGAGTGGCTCCGCACAATTGCTCATAGGCTGGCTGGCTTTTATTGTAAATACCACCGTGCCACGGTATATCTCCAGGAGCTAGATTCTTTTTGTCGAAAGAGAAATCGGTGTTGACTGTCGTGTGGACGGCGCATTCTGTGATCAATATTTGAGTGTTCTTAGTTTTGCACTATGACTAAGTAGTAAGTATTTATGTAAGTATAGTTTAAACTTTCTCTAAAGAAGTTGACAACCAAAGTAAAGTCAGCATCCGGTAGTCAAAAATAAAAGTTGTTGTGAAACTCAAACAAGACAATAATATTAATTAATATTTATTATAGTACATTTACTTCATTTTTATCATTATCATCAGCTGTTTTACGTCCACTGCTGAACATAGGCCTCCTGCATTATTTATGTATGTACATAGTACCTACATACTATCTAAAAACTAATAGAATAATAATTAATCATACCTTGGTACTTATAGAAAAAAATTAAAGCGACTAGAACCTCGGGGAGCCGATGGATGCAGGAGGCAAGCAGCCGCTCAAAGTGGCACTCTGTGGGGGAAGCCTGTGTTCAGCAGTGAATGTCTTCAGGCTGTAGATGATGATGATACAAAAAATGTATCTTACCTGAAGAGCATCTTGCAACGTAAGTCCAATTGCCCTCGCGGCATAGCATGTCATCGGGGGTCACTGGGGAAAAGTATTCAGGGCTCCGACACCGGGGGCGGACCACAGTACCTGTGAGCTCGTATTCATTGCAAGCCCTGAGCCCTCCTCCAGGCACAAGGCAACGGTACTCAACTGAATAGTGTGGGGCCAAGTGGCAGTGTACTGTAGGTATAAGAAAAATTACAGTTTGGTAGTAATGTAATAAGATAATTATATAAATCACAAGTTTGTTTTATTGTGCAAATAACAGCTCTATAGTACTTTAATTAATATATGTATAAAAAATTACAAAGTAATTAAATGTCGAAAATAAAATTAAAAGAATCGGACTAAGGTTACTACCCTAAGAGACACCTTTCTGAAAATCTCTTATCCATTACTACTTACAGAAACATCTAGGCATTTGACCCGTCCACAGCCCGTTGTGGCAGTAAATCGAGCTGGGTCCCTCGACTCCATAGCCTAGTTGACAGTTGACACTGATGTTAACAGTGTCGTAAGCTTCTCCAGGTATTGCGTTAGGTATATTTGTAGAATAAGTTCCGTGGTCGGGGAATGGTGGTAAGATGCACTGGTCTTTAATTGGCCTAGAAACATTATTATTTAAGTAGAAATTTCTTAGACCATTTGAGACGGATTAACATGTTTAACTTTTACGCACTTATAGTATTCCTTAATGAACTGCTCGTGCCTGATGACCTGCGTGAATGTGGTGAACATGACGCAGTATTCTTTGTCTCCCCGCGCAGCAGAGGCCACTCCACGCAGGAAGTACCGCTCCTCTCCACGGCTCCACGCAGGAAATGCCAGCCCACCACCCGTGTCACCTTGACACAACTCACGCGCTGTGTCTGTTCCAATTATTAAGTTATTATAGGTAAGTAAGTATAATATAGTAATTACAACCATTACCCCAAACATTTTGCATGATATAATATCACTTATATATTTTAGCCAATGTACATTCAGAGCATGTGGTATGATTTGATTAACGTCTCAAATTTGACACATTGCTTGTGTGAATCCTACAACTTCCGTCACTTGGGATCAGTTTTACTTCTAGAATGATTTTACTCTGAATGATCACCATTAACTTTAACCACTTACCGTTATAGTACGCGCAGAACTTGTCAGCCGTGATGTACTCGCGAATTTCTGGCGGCGACTCCATAAGGCACTGCTCGTCGCTGACAAACGGTAAGTCCACTTCTTGCAGAAACTGCCAGTGCTCTTCTACTCCAGCCTGCGCAGAGCGACCCCAACTTGCTATCTGCAAATCAATTTAATCATCTAACATTGTCGCCTCGAACACATGAAGTTGAGAATCCATTAGCCTGATTGTTTTGCATCTATTTATCTATCGGTCCTTTATTTAATAACACAAGTGACTGCAGTATAGTCAACTAATATTATTACCTGTCGTTTTAGTTGTATGTTAATTTAATTGCTTTATATTTTTATGTACCTGTCTATTGCTATTAATATTTACCTAATCCAGCTTATATTTAAACTTTTATATCTATTACTATATTAAGTAATGATATGTGTATTTATTATGTGTAATTGTGTATATTATATGTATATTATTTATGTGTGTATTTAAATAATTTTTAATGTTATTTAGTATTCCTTTTTTTAATCCGTTTGCAAAATTTATCCGCCCGCGGGGTTTCAGCTGAAAATCAGCGTCTGGTACCGAGGGAAGGTGCTTGACATATATGCTGAGCTGAACGCCCTTTCAACTTCACCACGAAAATCATTTTTCTTTTAATAATTATCTATATGCACAGTAATATAAAATTAAGTAAGCTCCTTGTTTGTTATTTTTTATTGTGTATTGTGTAAGTATTGTGAAGTTGAATAAATGATCTTCTATTCTATTCTATTCTATTTCACTGTCTCAGTATGGTTTAACCATGATACCTGTATAATTTTTAAATAATTGGTGTCGATCGGTATCTTATTCTCTAAAACTATAAGAAATTAAAATGTCTCCGTCTCTTGCATTTCCCTTTTATCAGAAAAATGCCACCACAGTTTAAGTTAAGTCAAGCTTTAGAAAATAGGACACCGAATCACCAATGTAAATTATTATGAATTATAAGATCTAAATTTGTTATTATAATTGTTAATGAGTACTAATTATATATTTTCTTATTATTGTATTATCAGTACGTAGTAATAATATTGTTTATTTAATTAGTGGTATCCCATCGATAGATATTATCATAGGTGTATTGTAATGTATCATCGGAAGAGTACTGTTCAGCACAACACAGGGAATCCTACTGTGCTGAACAGCGTAATTATGTGAATAATTTGTGTCATGTATTTATTTAATTAATTAATTGTAAACAAAATGTATTATTTTTGCATAAATAAATATTCTATTCTTCTATTCTATTTATGGTAAAGATAGGTAATATATATTTATGAGTCTTAGTTTATTAACGTGTAAAAATATATATACTTTGTATATTTAAGCTGCGTTATACTGCCACATAAATTTCCATGTTACACCCAGGTTAACTGGAAGATAATGCTCTCTAGCATTAAGAGCCAATACAACGCTAAATTGCTTAAAACGGCTTAGCTTGAAGCAGTATCCTGTCAACAATATTGCAACAATGACTTTGAAATTAATATATGGTAAAGTTCAGGACTAATGCTACTGCAAATGTATAGTGAAAACACGAATTAATAAAATTTTCTCGATAGAAAAAAATTACAAAGTTACCTCCAAACCGTACAAATAAACAGCGATTATTCAATGAATACTTTAAATAAGATCATGAAACTTTGTGTAGTAGTTGAACTAAATATAATGGAGGGCTTATGTATAGCGGATTTTTAAAATACCCTTTATATTCATTGTAATAATAAATTACCTAAACTATTGCGCGTTGGAACCAGTTTAACTTAGACCGCCCCTGCCGCTCGGCCCCTGGCTCATCCCCGCTTTGGCCTAGTACTATACATCTATTCTGTGGCTTTGACGTGAATTCGCGCTGGCCTTGCACAAGCCCTTAAGTTCGCCTATGTACCTACATTTGTTGTTTGTGCAATAAAGCATTTTCTATCTATCTATCTATCTATTCTAATTATCACCTTTCCGGTTTTGCCGATTGTCAGCTGACTCCTTTCGAAGTTGTAGTCGAAGTCCAGACAGATGGGGCGAACATATACCCCGAACTGGAACGGAGTGGCAATCCTCAGGACCGCGATGTCATCTCGGTAGTTTGTTTTCAAACCGCTAAACCGCGCTGGGAGTCTTATTTCAGACACCTGTTAAGTATCACAAGTAAATACACTTAATATCTCATAGTTAATAAATATTAAGGAAAACGTTCTTGCGATCCTAAACTTACATTTTATTTAATGCTTTTTTACGGGTCATAAGTCTTTTTGACCCGCATCGGCTTGTACTACCTACCTTAATTTGATTTACTTTTATTTTTGTTTGAGTCTTTGAGTTTGAGTTTGTAAATTTGATAAAATTTTGAAAGTTTTAGTTGACAGTCTTTAACATACTAAAAATATAGCTGTCTTTTACATTCAGATTCAGATATTTTATTGCTTCCATAGTGTCATCATCTGCGTCAGCACACTGAAAAAGAGCAGCAAAAGATCTGGGATAAGAAAAAGGACTGCAGACATGCAAAAGCCGTTTTTCCAACAATCAACAGAAAAATCACAAATAACCTGCTTAAGTTGCAACGGCAGGATCTCCGGCTTATAGTAGGCCTGATCACTGGCCACTGTAATTTGAACTACCACCTGCATAAGACCGGGGCCACGGATAGCCCCCTATGCAGAGGGTGCCTGAGAAAAAACGAGACTGTGGAACACGTGCTAAGATACTGCACAGCCACAGAAGAAGCCAGACACACATCAGGAATGTTAACACGAGAAGATGCACAGCATTCTGCCCAAGGAATCTCGAATGCCTCATCATCATCACTCCCACACCCAACATCAGTGCCACTGGAGCAGCTGTGCCAGCAACCTAGAGCCACACTCCGCTATTTTAAGGAGCTGGGTTGGCTCGGGTAGATGCTGGCAGGGGGAAATGCACAATACACTCCGAGCGGGACGTCAATGCAGGACTTTTTCACCCCCATGTAGAATTAGAATTAGTGTCATCATCATCATAAACAGCCTGAAGACGTCCACTGCTGAACATAGGCCTCCCCAGAGCACGCCACCTTGAGCGGCTGCTCGCCTCCTGCATCCATCGGCTCCCCACGGCTTTTACCAGATCGTCGGTCCACCGAATAGGGGGCCGGCCTACGCTGCGTCTTCCGGTTCGTGGTCGCCACTCGAGAACCTTTCTTCCCTATCGGTTGTCAGTTCAACGAGCGATGTGGCCTGCCCATTTCCATTTCAACTTGCTAATTCTAAGAGCTATATCGGTCACTTTAGTTCCCTTACGGATCTCCTCGTTCCGGAGCTTATCTCGCAGGGAAACACCGAGCATAGGTCTTTCCATAGCTCGCTGCGAGACTTTGAGCTTACTAATGAGGCCAACAGTAAGAGACCATGTCTCAGTTCCATAAGCAAGGCTTGGAACTGGTTTCCAATTTACCGGTTTTTTACCGGTAAAAACCGGTTTAAGCGTATATTCCGTTCGGAGTGAAACCGTTAAAAGAGCGTTATAAAAGCCTTTATTAACCGGTTAATTCCACGAAGTACTCGCGTCCAAGCGTCGCGTTGCCGTTGACTTTTCTCAATCAGTAAATTAGGTCTATCAGAAGAGTATAATGAAGAAGTACAGACCGGTTGTCTGTATGACCGAGGTGAGATCACACAAAAATCGTTATACGTAGACAATTTTACAATTGATGTTCGTAATATATGGAGATAGATACTTAAAAACTAATGAAAAATAAATATTAGTTCAACAAAGTTACCAAACCTTTATCCTGCACGCAAGGCTTGATTGTTAAAAAATATTTTGTACTATGTAGTATTCCAGTTTGCGCCACCAACGATAACCGCATCCCATGTGCGTTTGTTACGACTTGATCTATGATACTGTAAAGCACTGCGTGCAAAAACCTTTTTAAACCGGTTTATTGAACGAAACCTTTATTACGAACTTTTTTAACCAAAACCCGTGTGATAGAGGTTTCGGTAGAACGAAACCGAAAAGTAAAGTTCCCTATGTATGTACTTAGGCGTTAACTGGTTCGAAAATTAACCCGGTTTCCAAGCCCTGTCCATAAGTCATCACTGGCAACACACACTGATTGAAAACTTTCGTTTTCAGGCTCTGCGGTATTTTGGACGAAAAGATAGGTCGAAGCTTCCCGAACGCTGCCCAGCCGAGTTGGATTCTTCGTGCCACCTCTTTGTCGAAGTTGGACCTACCTAATTGGACAGTCTGTCTTAAATATTAATTTGTCGACAACTTCGAGAGTGCTTCGAACTTGCTCCCACAGTGTACATAGGTGGAATAAGCGTAAAATTAATTAAGTTGGCTTATTATGGACTTATGGACGCCGTCGGGTGCATCAAAGGATTGCCGTCTATTTGACAAGAACAGAGCAACAGTTTTAGAAGTTTTAGATCTGTCAACTAAACCCTTTAAAATTGGCCCCAAGTCTATAGCTACCTAAATAATTAAAATTGATAATGATCATAACAAACAACCAAAAAGTCTACCTGCTTAGGAATAGTATACATTTCGATACAAATGTGCTATAAATTGATCATTACATTCGAGGCGGTGTAATGCGAGCGAGCAACAGGTGAGTACGAACCTACGACAAGAGAGCCGAGAGTGTAATGATCAATGCACACGTGCTTCATACGACGTTTCTTCCAAATATTATCACAGTTGGCCGGTAAATGACACGGCAGCAAACTTCGTGAGAATCGAGCGAGAAATGCGACCTGTAGTAAAGAAGAACAGTCAGACATCCGCCGAACATGGGTCATTTTAGTCTGGGAGTTAAGTGAGTAATATATTTGATGTTGCTCTTAAAGTTTCTGCTGACGCATGTAATGTTTTATTTAAGCTGGTCAAAAGCAAAGTAAATAATATCTAATAGCGATATAGCGATCAACAAAATATCAATACTTAGTTCCTCACATCAGATTTCTGCGCGGATTGGTCTAGCTGGCTGTTCCAGTGGCGGAAGAGGTTGCCGGCAGCCACGGCAAAATCAGATGCTGGACGCTGCCTCTTCACCTCACCCCAGAAACAATGAGCCGCTGGAATTTTTTAGGTATTAAGTATACACTAAATTACCAGTTCAATAATATTTGTGAAGTGATTACTTGATACAAAGATGAAACTAGGTATCAAGGCACCGAACACCTTTAATTTTTACCTGATATGATGAGTTCACTGGTGATAATAGAGCCACCACATATCTGCAGGTAGGGTTTCTTTAACTTGAAATACACACCGATGTGCCAGGGTGTAGAGCCGTGGTTGGCAGGTTTCTTTTCACGCAATCTGATAGGTGCAACAGTACCGCATTCTGTAAGAGTAAGCCGTTTCAGTAACCGTTGTGAAGTTGCTGAAACTTTAACCCCTTACTGCTGAAAATTCACTACGGAATATATTTATAAATTTATACACACACATTTCAAACAACACTCTACGTGGATTGTTTACTTCTGCAAGGTATACGTAGGTACTCACCAGGAAGACATGTGGCCACGTAACTCCACACGCCACCGATACAGTGCATATCAGCGAGCTCTTCTGCGTGATCATAAAACGGCGTGTGACACAGCGGCCGCACAGTCGTATCCTCATACACAAGTGTATCACAGATGTACGCCTCTGACAGAGGAGATGTCGAGTTGCTCGGGAAGCAGAGGTAGTGCACACTGGGATTTTTATCCAGAGTACATTGTGCTGAAAGAGTTCGTATTCGAATTAATTTGACTTATGAAAATTAAAGGCTATTTGGGCACACCGCTTATTTGGCTAGTCAAATTGTTTCAAATGTAGGTACTTACAAAGACATTTGGGTTGATTGGTGTGCGTCCAAAAACCATTGTTGCATATTGTAGAAGTCGGTCCTTTGAGCTGGTACCCCTCACGGCAGGCGTATTCGAGGCGTACACGTGAACGAAGCACTGGCTGGTTGTGGATTTTTACTTTCGGCTTTTCAGTGGACTCCTCACGAATCGTGTAAAACCCATTCTTTGGGAATGGTGGTAGTATGCAGTTATCGGGTCTGAAATAAATATGAAATCGGGAAGCCTTCACTCCACATATCATCGGCCGGAAGATGTCCATTGCCGAACATAGGCCTCCCTCATAAAAAGTCATTTTGGACGCTTATCATTTACCAGAATCACCATACTTGGCAGGCATCTATAATGGGTGATCGCAGAAGATTGTAACGAGGAGAATGCTGCTGCTCATCCCCTGGATATTCCTTTCGCCGGCTCTTACGACACCCGTAGGTAGATAAGGTGTTATAATTCCGACACCAGCTTTATTAGTGTTGTAAATAAACCAGGAGCACTATAAAGTTATAAACGTCAAAAGAAGCGCATCGCGGGGAAATAAGAGATTGTACTTTTGGAGAAAAAATGTGTGGAGAGAAATTAGCAGTGTATTTTAATACTTTACTTACAAGACAATAATTGTCCCATAAGTATTAGAAGTATTCATCGCAGTCGCAGCCACGGGCAAGTGCTGTTATAATTAGTAAAAACAACTTACATCTCATCCGATGTTTCAATCGCCACGACGTAACTGGCAATTGTAACTAAAATAAAGATATTAAATTACTGATTTATTTTTTATTTATTTATAAAGGTACCTACACAAAACAAATTATAATCAATTACTCATTCAACATAGACATAATATTAACAAATTAGGATCTAGATTGTAACTTAAGACTTTGTATACCTACACAGAAAAACAAATCACTACCGGTACAAATGCGGATGAGAATATCCATCAGCAAAGTCACAAGTTTTGCAGACTGGCACCCCAAGACAACGGTTTAGGTACTACAATTACAATTTTAAACAGTTAAAGGAGTATGACTATGGGTAGGGTGCATTATTTCGACACAACGCAGCTGTTGTGTCAGAAGTCGGAACCGTTCGGCTTACCGTGGAGGATATCTATGAAAGATATATGTGAGGCAAAAGATTAGGTCTAATATGTCAAGGTTTTATTTGACCAACCTTCCTTTGCAATTTAAATCAGTGCGCCTGACATGCTGACAGTAACATTGTAGGTATTTTCAGACATTTCTACTGCTCTCTCTTTATGCTATCGTAGTGAATTTTATAGTGTGGAGACCAAATTCTACCTTATTCTAAGATACTTCTTACTAGAGAAAAGTAAAGATATACTTAGGACACTACGAGGCTTTTTAAAACCTTTGTGAACCTTAAGACGAAACCGAAGAGTTGATTAGCTTTTGTTGTAGGTAATCTGTTGATAATGTGGTCTGAATGAAAGCTTATCGTCAAACGGTATTCCAAGATCTTTAGCAATACAAGAACGAGTTAAGATTTGCCCATTAATTTTGTAATCATCGGTAATTTGGTGCAGTTTGATTGAAAATTAAATAACAAAACATTTACTAATGTTTAAACACATTTTGACATCTAGGGTTCGTTGCAACAGTAGGCAATCATTTGGGGTCGAGATGACATTAAAAATCTTTAATCTAAAAATCTAAAGCGTTCAATAAGGTCGTTAATAGATATGACAAAGAGGAGCGGCCCTAAATAGGATCCCTGAGGAACTCCCGAAATGACCTCGACTGGAAATGAGACATACCCTTTCAAGGCAGCAAGCTGACTTCTATTGTTGAGGTAAGAACAAATCCATCGAAACAAACAGCCGTGGACACCGTACGATGCGAGTTTTCTACAAAGTAGCCTGCGATTAACCTTATCGAAGGCCTTAGAAAAAACTACGTAAATAGTCAACCGAGTCAACTTGACCTGTAACAGCCAATTATGTACTAATCAAGGATAAGCTGTAGTATAGAAAATACATACTGTTGATTTTCCTTTGTACTACTATAATGTAGCTGTGTGATTTAGACTTATTATATTTTATTTATTAGGTACCTATAGTAATATTCCTAATAAATAAAATAAAATAAGTCTGACTCAAGGAAAAAGTGAAGAATAGGAAACTAAATCATGTAGGTAATCAACCTATTAGTAAAAGTATTACCTAGATACAATTGGTTTAGCGACAAATGGCAATAAACCAATTTCGTCTTGGCTTTTCAGTCTATTGCCATTTGTCGCTAAACCAATGATATCTAGGTGACACTTTTAATTGTAATTTATTGATACATTCTATTTATTTGCGCAATATTAGTTTTCATGTAATCACATTGAGTTATTGAACTATTATTGGCAAAAAACGAAAGAAAATTTAAATTTGCCGCGCTGTGCTGAGTGAAACGTTCCACCTTAAAAAGGCGAATGGGGATTTTGATCCTTTCGGTAGGCACCCTTTTCAGGATAAATGGATATAGTAAGCATGAGACTACCAGATACTTAGTGATAAATACTACGAAACGAACATGAAAAACGAATAACGGAAAACCAACAGGACCCTAATTCTGTATGACCACTTTACGATTCCTTACTTCGAAACCACGCGAATTCCTTGTCTTATATAAGAAATCTGCAAAAATCTATTCTCTATGAAATGGAAACAAAACCGCGCGAAATGAATTTGGAAATGACGCGATTTGAACTGTCAAAAATCATAATGTTCCACTGAGACACGTTCCGAAACATCAAGACGTCAAAAGTTACCACCACTTAATATATCAATATTTATTCAAAATAAAAATAACATAATGTAAAGCGAAGGTATTTCTAATGCTGTGACATGATTTGAACAAGACACGATAACGACGTGGTTTCGTATCGTGTGGAATCTGAGTTTTCATACAGAATTAGGGCCCAGAACAGAAACAGGAATAGCGTAGCAATACATAATAATGTATTGCTACGTTATTCCTTTCCGAGCAAGGTTGTCTGGAATAGATCGCTATGAGCGATAAGACCGACCATTTTCACACTTTGGTTTAGTTTGTTCACTTAGTTTTTTATTATTTGTCATGATTATGGTGTTTCAATAAAGAGTTTATCTTAAGAGTTAGAGTAAGAGTTTGCAAGTAATTCATCATCATCATCATCATCATTAACAGCCTGAAGACGTCCACTGCTGAACATAGGCCTCCCCCAGAGCACGCCACCTTGAGCGGCTGCTCGCCTCCTGCATCCATCGGCTCCCCGCGGCTTTCACCAGGTCGTCGGTCCACCGAGTGGGGGGCCGGCCTACGCTGCGTCTTCCGGTTCGTGGTCGCCACTCGAGAACCTTTCTTCCCCACCGGTTGTCAGTTCTACGAGCGATGTGGCCTGCCCATTGCCACTTCAACTTGGATGTGGTCTATGGTGCTAAAGCCTTTTCGGAAACCGGCTTGTTCGGGAGGCTGGAATTCATCAAACCTGCGTGCGAGACGATTCGTAATGACTCTCGAAAACAGCTTATACACATGACTCAAGAGCGAGATGGGCCTATAGTTCTTCAATAAGGTGTTATCGCCTTTTTTGAAGAAGAGCACCACCACGCTCTTGTGCCATGCCTCTGGCGTTGTACCTTCAAGGATGACAGAATTAAATAACTTCTGGAGGACTAAAAGTACCGGTCTACCACCCGCTCTCAGAAGTTCGGTCGTAATTCCATCTTCACCTGGTGCCTTGTTGTTTTTAAGCTGTTTGAGGGCCATTCTAATCTCGTACAGGCTGACGTCCGGGATATCTTCGGTATAGTGTCGGACTAACTTGGCTCTGATGTCCTGAGCTGTGTTAGTAGCGGGTTACGTGTCGAGGTGTATAACTGTCCATAGAAGTTCTCGATCTCTCTCAGAATCTCAGGCTTGGATGAAATGACGCTACCATTTTCGGTCTTCAGTTTTGTCATTTGGTGTTGCCCAATAGACGAATCCTTTGCGAACACTTTAGAGCCTTGGTTCCGCTCAATTGCGGCCTCAATACGTGAAGTACTAAGAGCACGCAAGTCGTGTCGCAAGGAACTCCAGATTCGTCTATTGAGTTCACCGTAGGCTGACATATCAACTGAAGACTGCAGCTTCATTTCGCTCCGGTCGGCCATTAGCTCAAGAGTTTTTTCTGAGAGCTTTTGAGTCTTCTTTCGGCGTTGGGTCTTAAAGAATTTCGATCCAACAGCTTGGACAGTTTCCACCAACCCGTCGTTTAGCTCGTCCACTGTGTTACAGTCGGCTAGGCACTGGAAGCGATTTTGGAGTTCCAGCTGAAAGCCTTCGGGGTTTTGGATTTGGACAGGATTTGGACGGAGCGTAGACTTCACCAGACGTGACCTTTCGAGCTTAACATTGATATTCAATGTGCCTCTAACAATACGGTGATCGCTACCGGTTTTCACCTTGCTGATCACAGAGACATCATCGAATATGTGCTTCTTGGTCGTCATGATGAAGTCTATCTCATTTTTAGTGGAACCGTCGGGACTTATCCACGTCCACTTCCTGGATGGCCGCTTCTCGTAGAAGGAGTTCATCATAAAGAGTTCCTCCTTCTCCATGAAGTCAGCCAGCCTCTGTCCTCGAGGGTTCCGCTGCCCGTATCCAAATGGCCCCACTCTCAGCTCATCGCTATTCCTTGTGCCCAACTTCGCATTGAAGTCTCCCATCACAACGGTGAAGTATGTTTCGGAAGTATGCATGGCTTCGGATATGTCCTCATACATAGCTTCTACTTCATCGTCTGAGTGTGCCGACGTCGGCGCGTATACCTGTATAACCTTCAACGAATACCGTTTGGTTATTCGGAGTACCAGGTACGCTACCCTGGCCGACACACTGTCGACTTTGACCACGTTGTTGACGAGAGACTTGCGGACGAGAAACCCGACACCCTCTTGGGAGAGTTGGTCTCCCTCCCGGTAGAAGAATAAGTTACCGGAATTTAGGATTATCGTGTCCTGTCCCTGTCTTCGGACTTCTGACAATCCCATTACATCCCAGCGTAACTTACCCATCTCCGCCTCTAGCTCGACCATCCTTTCGTCAGCCTTCAGTGTGCGCACGTTATGTGTTGCCAGGGCCAGGGGTCGTCGTTGGGGTTGGTAGCCGGGCGTCTGCCGGGGATTCTTCGCACCCCTTGCCCTGCCGTTACCGTGGCCGCTACCGTAGCCACGGGATAGCAGAGCTGCCGGGGACTGGGGGCCGTTTTTATTTGTGCTTGTCATTAGGGGGGGGGGGTTTGCCATAATCACCACGCTTGGCAGGCGGCTTGGTGATCGCAGTAGGTGAAGATTGATTGCCACCAAGACCGAGGGGAACGCTGCGACCCATTCCCTGGATATTCCCTTAGCCGCCTTCTACGGCACCCACGGGAAGAGATGGGGTGGTCCTATTCGTAACCGGGACCACACGGTGCAAGTAATTCATAATTCACTTATTCAATAACAATTTTTACATTGTGTTTGAAATGCATCACCTAAAATTACTAAAATTTCACCTAATCACCTATATTTTTTTTGTATTAAACACCTTTGTTTCTTTACGAATGTCTATCTATATTACAAAAAAGAAAAAAATCCTTTGCTGTTTTACACAAAGGTTAACTGGGAGAAAATGCTACTTAGCATTAAGTTCGCCTATATACCTACTTAGGTACATTACCTGTTTTATTCTTCTGCAATGAAGTATTTTCTATCTACCTATTTATAAAAAATAAATTATTAAGTACTTAGATAACTTACCGAAGATAAGTATGACAATTAGCAATATTTTCGAAGCCATGGTTAGATATTTTACAAATAACCAATAAAGTTCACTGGAAGGACCTAAATTACTTGGTTTCTTAGATAATATGAGAGTTAAAATCAACACCGATTATATAACTTGCTTCACACATAAATATACCTATACGAAAGACAATAACACAACTTTATAACTTAATGGTTGAGGAAAAACAACATAAGCGAAGCTGATTCATACCTAATAGTTAATTTAGAATGCAAAAACCAACTGGTCGAGTGTTATGAAAGAGGTGGGTGCATCTGTGTCATGATATGTGTACGGACAAGTGTGAGACAACGCTATTGCTGTCTGACTACTCTTGTCGGAGAGCGAGGATTAAAAATCCGGTTCCGCCAAAATATCTATTAGAACTACAACGAAAGAAGCGACTTTCCAAAAAATAAAAAGCTCAGGCGGAGCCTGACCACAAAATTAACAAAAAGCACTATTTTCATAAGATCTGCTGTGAAGAATTAAATTCTTGGGAGTCACACTGGATGGCGTGGCAGAGGAAAATACTGTTCTGTTCCCCACACAGTGAGTTTTCTTGCAAGACAAGATCCGAAATGAAGAGATCGGCAAGAGAACTAAAGTCACCAATATAGCTCTTAGAATCAATTTGAAGTGGCAGTGTAAAAGTAGGTGTGTGCCCGGAAAATAACATCAGCATTCAATGAAGCTTTGGAAGGCTTTTCATACGATGTACATTTCTATATCTCCAGGTACTTCAGAAATGAGGAAATAATAAAAATCTGTAAAAAATCTCGGTGGTATGGCCGAAATTGAGACACTTTAATATGAAAAGTGGGCGTGTGCCCGGAAAATAAAATCAGCATTCAATGAAGCTTTAAAAGGCCTGCCATACGACGTACATTTCATATTCAAGTGTCTCAATTTCGGCCATACCACCGAGATTTTTTACTGATTTGTATTATTTCCTCATTTCTGAAGTACCTATGGAGGTATAGAAATGTACATCGTATGGAAGGTCTTTCAAAGCTTCATTGAATGCTGATTTTATTTTCCGAGCACACGCCCACTTTTCATATTAAAGTGTCAGGCTCAACAGAGTCATACCGAAGGATGTCGGAAGCCGTGACTTTTTAATTTGGTAGGGTTATCTTAGGCCGCTAACTTTAGGCCGCTAACTTCACACCGGTCCTAGGTACTGTAACGATCCAGGCTGTCTCGTGACGTCACAAATATTATAAATGTTATTTAAAGTATAAAAACACTGAAATAATTTCATTGAAGCATTTTACGCACAAAGAATAGTCCAAAAATAAAGGAAATAGTCGTTGGCATCGCATTAACTGATAGAGAAAATGTAGAGATAGGTGTAAAAGTGGTTATCTGAGGTAAAATAAGGTAATAGTAAAAGAAATCAAACCTCAAAATAATTCTGATACTAAAAGGTTCATACTTAGATATGGGGAGCTGCTAGTCGTAGAGCGTTCGATCACTGAATGTGTCAAAAAAATTCCTGGAATTCCAAATTTAATTGTGACAGATTTATGTTTCTTAATTTCATTGTCCAATCCCTGAAGCCCGCGTGGTGAAAGTAGGAGCATGCGTAAGAAATTTTTGTTAAGGCTAGTACGTTTTAATAACCTCAGTGGAGGAGTGGTTGAGTAGGTCGAATCGTAACTCGGAGGCGGCGGGTTCGATTCCCGCGACAGGAGAAATGATTGTGCACGAGAAATAAAGGCGCACATATTAGTAAGATGAGTAAATAATTACAAACTAAATTACATTATGGTAGAATCTATTTAATAAAAATCATATAATTTGAGGAATCATTTTGTACTATTCGTTATTTATAATCGTACTAATATTTAAAAAAATGCGAAAGTTCTTGTGTTAATGTTCATTACTTTATATCTTCGTAACTTCTGAACCGATTTTGATGAAATTTGGAATGTAGATAGCTTATACGCTAGATTAACATACAGGATACTTTTGTCCGCGATTAACACCGTGGGGTGCAACTAGTATTATCATATTTTTGGTAGAGAAAAGTTGTAATGATTTATTCGTAGAGACTTACATTTAAAATTGAGGTTAATCAAAAATAAACATCTAGTGTACTTTTATAAGATTTTGACGGTCTTTTGTCAGTTCTGGATATGTTAGCAGAAGGTTGGAGAATTCATCGAAAATGAAGATTAGGCAAGGCTTGTATTGTCGGGGTCAAATAGCTGATACTAAATAAAACGCTTAAATACTTTTTGTTTGTAAATGCGTACGGAGAATGCAATGTAGCATCCAGACTTGGAACAGTTTGTGTTCGTCACATAAATGTTTGTCCTGGATGGGAGTAGAACTCACGATCTAGAGCTCGGAGGGGGAGCTACTATCAACCGGACTAACAAGGCAGTCTAAATTGATCATAAATATAGAATAGATTGAATGGATACATTGGAATTAAGTATATTTTTAGTGTTTTCATGTTTACCATTTAGGTATACTAAAGAACGGCTTTGGAATAACGTGCCCTTAAATGCGAAGCAGAAGGAATCGTGTGGGACGATATCGAGCTGTCAAAATAATTAAGTCGTCTTTTGTTAGTGAAGTATCACAACCATACGATATGGAGGAGACTAGGATCGGTACTTGGATTTGCTTTTTAATGAGACGGATGAAATAGTATGGGGAAATTACAGCAAATTGAGAACGAAAAATCTTTAATAAATTGAAGTGGGAACAATAATCATACAAACGCTATTATTGGGGTATTTATATTCATGAAATTATTGTTTCTAGACGGAAGATAAAAAGATTTTTATCTTTTAGAGAGTGCAGAAAGTATTTAAAGGGTAGCAGAGTAGTTTGTTTATATATTGAAAGGATCCACGTTAGGAGGGTTGAATAATTTTAGGCGAGACTAGTTCTTTAATAATTCACAATATTTTCTAGAATTATTACGGGAAGGGATATGTTTCATAAATTGAGAGATCTCGGAGAAAGTGTATATAGTACAAGGAGAAGTCTCGAGGACGTTTTAAGTATTAATTAAGACGGATTGCATACTCGGTTGTGATTTTTCATACAAGATTTAATTATGTTTTTGTTGGGATTTTGAATATCTTAACGGAAATTTATTTTTAGGCTGTTACAATATGAAAACGCAATTTTCAAACACCTAGTTATTTTATAAGAATAAAGGAATTATATTTTGTATGTACTTTAGTAAGAAAATTGGGACAAGACATTTTCTTTTAAACATATAGAAACAAACACATCGACGCGCGCACTACTAAACGTGACCAGGCAAAAGCTATAAAAGATCTGCCAAGCTGTCAAACGCGGTCAGTTATAAAATCATTCACGGGGTTCGCAAGTCGAAACCTGGTAATAGAAATGCACATAAAATTTTCGGTTAAACTATTAGTTAGATTCGCCCTCTCAATTAATTCTGGATCTGGGGGGAAGTATGCCTCGGGTCCAGGAACTCAGTAAGAGATAAGTGGAAACTTTGCAGTGTTAACGAAGCTTGTCTTCCCTTATTTTGCTTAGGGTATGCAGTTCGCGTGTTTTGTGGAGACCTGCACCAGATTTTGCCTCCGTTATAGGATCTGGATCCACCCTTTTGGTTTGGTTTGCATTCTGGTTGAAAGGAGGGCTGAAAAGATTAACTGTCCCGTCTTCGTGTATACGATACCCGGATCCTAAATGCAAATTAAGCTGAACTGTCCCAAGTGTTAGGGTTTTGTCTTGTATGCTGCCCATGGACTCCGGTCCCGCATGCAAGATAAAAATTAGGTGGCAATAGGTTCTAGCTTTGGAGAGCTTTTGTCACAGCTCGTTCTCTCATAGGGTTAGATCAGGTATGTTCTCATTGCACACACCGAGAACAGACATGCACGTTTAAAAGTAAATGTGAGATTTGTAGCAATCTCCAGTGTTTGGGGGTACACACTAATGTATAGGGAAAAGCTATAAGTCGAGGAATACACACGTAGGAGGGGGAAGTTAGGGATAAAATATTGAAAATCGCGGAAAAATAATAGTGTTAGAGAAATAGATAAAATTCAATAAATAAATAAATAAATTTAAAGCGGTATAAAATACATCTAAAGATAAATTCATTATAATAAAATACTAATAAATAAAAGTGCAAATACAATTACGTAAATTATCAAAGTCATAAAATTATAATCCAAGTTTTCTCGAAGGTTGAAGCTGTGGGTGTTTATTGTAGAGCTAGTTGTCGTGGACCTTGCTTTTGACGGAAAGCTGGGTGATCACGGAAGGATTTAATGTACAGAGAGCAACGCTGCAAAGGTATAAGTAGGTATTTTCTATAGCTGGCACAAGCTTTGTGAAACTACAATAGAGATAGAAAGGGGAATGTATTTGAATACGAATCATCACATTAGTTTTCATGACCTAGTCTCAACTGGAAAATTATTGTCGTTAATGTTGCGGATCATATTAGTATGAATACGTAATTCTATAAACCTATTTTGTGGTAAAAATGCGTTGTACTATATATCTATTCTGTGGTATAGGAAGGTATTACTTTAGCTGGGTTTGCGATGCTCTACGGAAGATATGGGAAAGGTTCTATTCCTACACGGTGATAGTAAACGCTGATACAAAGTTCACATGAACAAGTTATGACACTACTGAGAAAATATTATTCTGTGCCTAATTCTGATGTACAAATTCAGCATAATTAGATAGGTATTTTCTTAGCGGATTCTAGGCGGAATTTTACTTAGGAGAGTTGGAAGGATCATATTTTTGCAAGGAAACGAACGTTTTGTTTTCTAGTTGCAAAATAGGTAATGTTTGAACGATAGTTAGGAAACTACCGGGAATTAGTAACGACTGGGAATTATTCCTTTTACTTAGATAACTATTGGGAATTTACTCTCTGTTTGAAATCATTCGCGAGTAACTTAAATAAAATCGGAATTGAGTTTCACTCTAGTATGGAAATACATAATGCTTTGCTTGTGCGATAGTTAAATAACTACCGGGAATTTATTCATAGTTTAGGGTTATTCGTGTTTGTTTATAGATCAATTTAGTGGAATTCAGAGTTGGGTTTGTTTGATTGATTTTTCAATAAGAATTTTACTATTTATTCTATAAAAACATTTAATGTACTAGTGATAAGAAATTGTCCTTCGTGTCTTGGGTCAAGCACAGCAGTACCTGTTAGTGATCTCCTTACCAAACGGATAGGGGTAGCTAATTTAAAGATTCGAATGAGAATATCTTGTTGTTAGGAAATAGCATTAATAATCTATTATATTACTTGCAACAAACATATTTTTTTATCGTATTTCATAATGGTGAAATATAATACCTAAATACATAAACGGTTTTTAGATTACTTTTCAATACAAGTTCTGGAAAATAGAGACAACCTGAATATCACTAACAGATCATTGAATTCAAATAAATATTTACAGTTAAAATTAATACTACTGTTTAGTCCACTGCATGTTGTTGATATAGAATCTACGATAATATTGATAATCTTTAGACGAAAACTAGGAGATTTGAAAGTTGAGCTATTTTTAGAGTCTGTCATATACCGAATGTAGTACGTATTAGATAGACTCACAATTAACTAAGGTGATGTCTATTTTGTTAGGATTTGGTAAAAAATAATGTCCTCTTGTCCCTTGCACCTTTTGGAGTCCAAACTAGATAAGTAGATAAGAATAGGTAGATGGGGTACCTGACGTACTGACTTGGGATAAATAGAACAAAATTTAGTAAAATCAAATTTCTCTTAGTGTGGGGGAATTTCACACACGGTACCTCCGTGTGGGAAATTTCAAGCACTAAATAGTGGAGGGTTAACCAGTCAGGTAGTCGAGACCCACAGCATTGGAGCGGAGGTGGGGCTCCTATGCCAGAGTTATGATAAACAAATAGAGTTTACTATGACTTTGCTATATAACAAACTTAAACTCAGTTAGCAATATTCTTACTTACGTTTTACCTATGTTTCACTTTCCTATCTTGTTAATTTCAACATACGTTCGTCATGAAGCTTTAACTTACTTTCAGTTTTGTCTATGACTAGGAACTATAATGTTCAATTTTTTGTAGGAAAAGATTATTCATTCCTACAATTGAAACCTTTCGAAAATATAGTAGGAAATATATTGATTGGTGCATAATATGATTTTATGTGGAAATTTTAGTTCGGTTACTCAGAGTATAGGAATAGTTTTCATCAGGGGATTAAATTGCAATTATTTGTAGGATGATGAATATTTTAAATTTATTTAATATTATTGAATAGGTTAGGTGTTAGTTAGGTATTGTCTCATTACTTTAAAAGGATTTGGATTACTACATTATCACAACGTACGGTCCTACCATTTATTAGGTGACGATTCACAAGGCCATAAACATTAAAATAGGTAGTCCAAAATAGTCAACAAACTTTGATAATTTTTTAACGTATGATTGATTTAGAATATACGATGTTTTTATTATTAATATATTAATGTATTATAATTAGGTTAATAAGAGGGTTCTTTTACAATATGTTGTACCGTGACCAGGATTTGCATTTGACTAAGGATTGCTATGGGCTTTTAGTTTTTAGTAACATCGAAAAGTTTGTTGTTTGTTTTAGATTTAACTTAGATGCGACAATTTATTTGTCGCACAATTTGGTGTTCGTGAGGCGGATGAAGTTCTGAGTCAATTTAGTATATTTGTAGGTAGATCGAATTCAAGGTTCAGTTAAATTTATAATTGAATGTAGGGGAAATTTAATGATTGTGCAAGATAGGAATAGTGCGATTACTGAAAAAATTTAATTTATAACTGGTTTCTGTCACCTTCGTTGATTACAAATTGAACGAAATTGAGAGAGACAAGTTGTAATTTATTTTAGAAATTTGAAGTTTGATGAAGGTTAATTGAAATTATAAAAAGGTGAATATTGAACCAAGAGAGGGCTAAATTTACAATTGTGTTTTATCTAGAGAGGAATAATTTTACAAGTTAACACAAAAGGAGAAGTGATAGTAGGAAAATGGTCAAAACAGGTCGTAAAAGGAAAATATCAGAGAATATTACTGACTCTCGAACTAATGAAGGTGATGAGCCAAATCGTTCAACAAAAAATAAAGAAGTTCAGAAAACTTCTCAATCAACAACTGAGAACATAGTTGAGGTCAATGTTTCTGAAGTTCAACAGCGGGAAGTAGTAAAGCAGGGAATTAAGAAAAGTAATATACGTGAGCAAGGAACAAGTCTGATGTTTAGATTATTAAGGCGCACTGTAGGAGTTTTAACGTCTAGAATGGATGCGTTATCTGAAGAAGTCAGAGCTGCTAAACTGATGACAGGGACTGAGGGAATTTGGAAGGGTAGTGAAGAAGAATCTACCAGGGATATTGTACAAAACGAAAACTTACAAACCAATTTAATGAATGCTAATGAAGAGGTAGGGGCGGAGAACTCGAATGAGAGTTTTGAAAGACGTAATCAAAAAAATAGTAATGAGAATATAAATATGGAACATGTGGGTCCTGAAATTTCTTTGCCAACAAATAAGGAAATTAAAACTATAGTATATAATATACAAAATATGAATATGGAGAAACCTAAATTTGGAGATAAAACGGAAAACCATGCAGTTACATTTCTTGAGGACTTGGAGATTTATTTGAAGAAAACATCCTCCATAGGAAAGGAACTAGATTTGATTCTGGAATGTCTTGTAGGGAAGGCTAGAGATTGGGCTCGCGTTTATAAGGAAAGATGGGGCGGATTAGAAGATTTCAGGAAAGATTTTCTGGCCACTTATTGGAGCGATAAGGAACAGAATGATTTACGTAGAGCAATTGTGCATGGAAGCTGGGATCGAGGAAAGTCACCTTCTATGCTTAGTTATTTTTTGGAATTAGTGGGGAAGGCACAGATGTTGACATTCAAAATTCCAGAAAAACAAATGATCTCAGACCTAATAAGACATTATCCGAAATCAATTCAACAGGGATGGGTTACCTCCAAATTAGACACAATTATAGAGACGGCAGAATATTTGCGAAGCATGGATGATATTAACAAACAGGAGCCACATACATATTTGTCGACCCAAAACAGAGCTGCAGACAAAAGGAAGTTAGAATTTCAGCGGGATTATTACAATAAATGGAAAAAGCCAAAAACAAACAACATTCAGACGGAAAGCTCGACAACAGTAGAAAATGTAGTAGAATATAGTAATGACTTAAACTAGAGGAGGCTGAAATTATTGTCCCCGGATCAGCTTCAACAACAGGGGACTTAGTATTAGATATGATGAAAAATATGGGTTGGAAACCAGGTCAGATTTTAGGACAAAATGGTAAAGGACTTAAAGTTCCTATTAAAACAACATTGATAGCTCGTGAAACATATGAGGGAATTGGTTATAATACAATAAAAGAACAAAAAATGAATGTAGGGGAACAGATAATAGATGTATTGATGTTAAAAATAGAACAGGAACAATTAGAGGAGATTGGATCACATTTTGTGAAATCTGTTTTTGAAGAGGAATTTGAAGGGGTAGAACCTAATAATTATAAATCCGAAATTCTAGTACAGATTTTTGACTATGAGGTGGTAGCTTTAGTAGACACAGGCAGTGACATAACTTGCATTTCCGGAGAATTATGGCGAGAATTAAAAGAGAAATATGATGGGAACATTTCTATAATGCCAATAAAACCCTTTCAAATTAAAACAGCGGTAGGGCATAAGAGCGTTGAGATACGTAATATAACATTATTGCCAATGAAAGTAGGTACACAAGTTTTGGATACAGGATTTTTGATAGTGCCTGGATTAGTAAATCAGATTATATTAGGTTTTGATTGGATGAAAATGAATGAAGTTATCATTAGTTTAAAGAACCAAGAAAAAGGTCTTGTCCTGAAATCAAATGAGCAAAAGGTATTGATTAATTTTTATGAACAGGAAAGTGTTAGAACTAATACAGATTTAGAAATAAGGAACGAAGAGACCAATTTTTTGAACAAGGACTTAAGTGAGGCTAAAACAGGAGTTAATTTAAATGTTAGAGAAAAGAATAGCTTAGGAAGTTTGCTGAATAAGTATAAAAGATTGTTTTCTGAAGGGTTAGGAAGGGCTAATTGTTATCAACATGAAATAAAAATGGAGACACAATCACCTATAGTTAGGAAGTCTTATCCAGTACCATATGCTTATCGGGAAAAAATAGAGTTAAAGTTAAGAGAAATGGAAGAACAAGGAATCATAAGTAGGACATCAACACCGTATTGTAGTCCTTTGACATTTACTTTGAAGAAAGATGGGTCTATTCGGGTGCTTCTGGATGCTAGAGAAATAAATAAATTTATGATACCAGAAACTGAAAAACCACCTATGCAAATAGAATAGAATAGAATAGAATAGAATATAATTTATTGCCGAATGTAGTACAAATAGTTGGTATTATGAGTAAACTGTCCGTACATTCTACCACGACAGTGGTGTGCAAATTGAAATTTTAAACAATAAATTTATAGAATATTAGATTACATTATGTCAAGCAGTCATTATAATTATGTGAGATAAAAATATATAAATTAAAGATTATATTACACATTACAAATATTATTCCTCAACAAATATCAACCATTCATCATTATACTCGTCATACAATTTTTAGTCCTTATGCTTATGAGTCATATATTCATTTAAATCGTAAAAACATTTCTCTAAAAGCCACTGAGTCAATTTTCGCTTAAAAGTAATTAAAGGTAAATTCTTGTAAATGTCAGGTAATTTATTATACACTCTAATTGCGTTTATATAAGCATTCCTTCGGTACAGCTCTAGCTTGCACTGAGGAAGGTAGAGTTTGTGTTTGTATCTAGTACTTCTAATGTATACCTCCGACTGTATTTGGAAATACTTCGGGTACTGCTTGACAAAAACACAGAGATCCCTGATATACATGCAAACCAGCGGCAATATGCCAAGTTTTTTGAAAAGTGGCTTGCAACTGTCCATGAACCAGGCGCCACAAATAGCACGCACACATTTCTTCTGAACTCGAAAAGCCTTCACAATTTCGACCGAGTTTCCCCACAGTAAGAGACCATAGGAAAGTACCGATGACACGTAGCCATGGTATGCACTCAGTGCGGCTTCAGTGGATACCGTTAAGCGTAACCGTTTGATAGCAAACACGAATCGGTCGAGTTTGTCGCACACGTAACCTACATGACTTTTCCAGTCGCAGTTTTGGTCAAGCATTAACCCTAAGAACTTCGTAGAGCTAACTTCTTCAATTTTTTGATGTCCGTGCATTATATTTAAATCCAGCTTTTTTTTCCTATAAGTCTGAAATTGGACCATTTTAGTTTTTTCGACGTTTATTTTTAAATTATTAATGTTAAGCCAGTTGATTATTTTATTTAGCGTTAGGGTTATTTCACTTTCATAAGTGTTTCGGTTAACGCATTTTACAAGAACAGTTGTATCATCTGCAAATAAAATAGTTTTGTGTTCAGTGACATTTGGAAGATCATTTATGTAAATGAGGAATAGAAATGGGCCCAGTACACTACCTTGTGGTACCCCGAAATTATTACCTTGAAAACTAGATCTACTCATAATTTTATGGCATTTTCGAATTTTTCCAATTTCAACACTTTGATATCGATCTGATAAATAACTTTTAATCCATTCGTTCGCTTTACCTCTTATGCCGCACTTATTGAGTTTAAAAAGAAGCAAATTATGGTCTACGAAATCGAATGCTTTACTCATGTCGAGAAATATAGCTGTTACTGGCGTATGTTCGTTAATAGCTTCAGTAATCATTTTTATTAGGTTAAAACAAGCAAGTGACGTGGTACTATTTTTGCGAAAGCCATATTGCTCTTCGCTTAAAATATTTTGACTTGTAACGAAATCATGGAGTCGCTTTAACATTACCTTTTCAAAAATCTTTGAAAATACCGGTAACAATGTAACTGGCCGATAGTTACTCATATCCGTTGCTTCTCCTTTTTTAAACATAGGTTTGACAATTGATTTTTTAAGTAGCTCTGGAAAATAGCCGTCCTCAAGCGACATATTTACTATGAAGCTCAGGGGTTCACAAATGAATTCAGCGCAAAGTTTTATCATTTTCGTATTTATTCCATCTATTCCTACAGAGTTAGTGTTGTTTAAGTTGTTAATAATTTTCAAAATTTCATTAGAATCAGTTGGTCGTAAAAATATAGTTTTTTCATTATTGCTATTCATAGTTTCGTTAATCTTATCAATGTCAAATTTAAAATTAGTATCATTAGTCAATTTTATATAATAGTCATTAAAAGCTTCACAAATATCAACTGGATTTGTATACACCTTGTTCTGGTCTAATATCTTATCTATTTCGAGATTTATTTTAATGTCACCGATATTACTATTTATTACTTCCCAAACAGCTTTACATTTATTTGTCTTATTATTTATGTATTTACTATTTTGCAGTTGCCTTGATTTATGTATGCATTTTTTTAGTATGGTATTATATTTTTTATAAGTTTTGTTATTTTTTCTTTTATTTGAACCAAATTGTTTGTGTTTTAAGTATAAATATCGTTTTCTTACACATGACTTCTTTAGTCCCTTAGTTAACCATGCAGTATTACTTATTTTATTACTTTTTTTTACGGTAAAAATAGGAAAACACAAATCAAAAAACAACTCAAATAGCCCGTGAAATTCCTGAAAAGCTTCATTTAGATTTGTTTTTTCATAAACATCCGAGAATGTCATTGACGAAATGCAGTCAATGAATTTAGTGGTGTTCTGTTTATTGAAATCCCTGACTTCTTCGTACCAGCTAATTATTTTGCGTTTTTTATTAGTCTTTACAGTTAAAGTTTGCCCTGTTTCGTGGTCTGAAAGACCCAGGTGGTGCACTTCCGCTCGTACTTGCTTTATGTTGCTGGCGAACTGATCAATACATGCTAGCTGTCGCGTAGGTGACTTAACATGCAGTTCCATATTGAAATTTTTTAATAGGTTTACAAGATCTTGACAACTTCTACTAGTTCTTATTGTGTCAAAATTCCAGTCTCCACAGATTATTACCTTTAAAGATCTTTTTGTGACCCTTAGTAACAGTTGCTCTAATTTTCCTATAAAAACGTTAGGGTTACTGTTCGGAGTTCTATAAATACATATGATAACGATTTTTTGTGAAGTCAACTCTATCCCAGTACATTCAAAACTAAAATTACAAGCCAAGTCAATAACGCTACCAAGGACTCTACAATCTATGGAATTTTTTGCTAGTATACAAGAGCCTCCTCTTTTAGTGTTTCGAGAGTGGGATGCAACCAGCCTAAAACCAGGAAGCTTCATTAATTGTTCTGTTCCTTTTTTTATGAAAGTCTCAGTGAGACAAACTACATCTATCTCTTTATGGTTTTGAAAGAACTCTGATAATACAAATATAATGTCTTCAGTTTTATTGATGGCACCCGCTATATTTTGGTGCAATATAGTCAAATCATATTCATTTTTAGGTACGAAAAAATGTTTTGCTTTGTTTGTCACATCGTGTGCATTTTGAAAAGTAATAAGGTATTGTGCCCTTTTTATACGGAGTAAATAGATTATTCCTATCGCTTCTAGTCTTGGTGAAACAAGGCTGATCTTGTTTAGGCATAGGATCCATTGACGTGAGTTCATTTTGATTTTCTTTCGAGTATTGTGCATTAGCCTCTGGTTTACACCCTACATCTACAGGGAACCTTGTCAAATTACGATAAGTGATTTGATTTTTTATAATCGGATGTGATTTGATTTCCAAAAAATCTATCTCTATATGCAGCTTAAAACTTAATATTTTAATATATTTTTTATGGTATATTTGAAAAATATCTCTACATCCGGTTTTAATAAATTGACAATTTTTGTAAGTCTCTAAAAATAACTGTATTTTTTCATTTAACAATCGCTCATTTAAATAGCGATTACACTGGATATCAATAACAAAAACATTGCATTTTCTCAAAAGATACAATATGCTACCTAGATCTGATAATACTTTGTAAGGATTGATGTAAGAATAGACGTTATGAACTCTTTCCATGGGGCAAATTTCATAAGTATTATAGATTTAAATAACGCGTACTTTCAGATACCCATTACGGAGGCTAGTAAACAGTACACAGGGTTTATTTTTAACGGAAAATCGTATGTCTATAATGTATTACCACAAGGGTTGAAAACTTCGGTCGGAACTTTTAGCAGAGCGATGGATGTAATTTTGGGACATGAAGTAAGAGACTTCTGCGTAAACTATTTAGATGATCTAGCCATCATAACCACGGGAACATTGGAACAACATGTAGAACATTTAGATATGGTATTAGGCAAGTTAGAGAAGGCAGGATTAACATGCAATTTTAAAAAGTGTGAATTCTTTTGCCAGGAAGTGAAAATGTTAGGATATATAATATCAACACAGGGATTAAGGACAGATCCAGATAAAGTTAAAGCAATTAGAGAATTTCCGGTACCTAAGAAATTAAAACAAGTGCGAGCTTTCCTAGGGTTATGTAACTTTTATAGAAGATTCATTCCTGAATATAGTTTTCATATACAGCCACTGTGTGAATTACTAAAGAAGGATGTAGCATGGAAGTGGGAAAAAAATGAGCAACAAGCATTTGAGAAGATAAAATCACTGTTTATAAAAACTATAGAGTTGAACCATCCGGATTTTAGTAAACCATATTATTTACAGACCGATAGTTCAGGAGTAGGAATGGCGGGAATGTTATATCAGTTGGATGAAAATAAGGAAATTAAAATTATGGGATTTCACAGTAAAGCTTTGAGGGGAGCGCAGCTGAATTGGACCGTAACTGAACAAGAATTTTATTCAGTTATAAATTGTCTAGAGAAATTCGAAACCTATTTGAGGGGTAGTAAAGTTATTATTAGGACAGATCATAAAGCATTAACTTTTGTTAAAACATGGAAATTGTATAATGCCAGGGTAACGCGTTGGATCAATTATTTGGAAAATTTTCAATATGAAATTCAACATGTCAAAGGGAAAGAGAATGTTGTTGCTGATATATTATCCCGATACCCACCAGCAACAGAGTTTTTACAGGAAGATAAAGTTAAATTACCAGGAATTTTATACATGGAAACTAGGGAAAATGTGGATTTGATAGAAAAGTTAAAAAATATTCGGGAGTTACAAAGGGAAGATTCCGAGATTATAGAAATTATAACGCGTAAGGGAACGGAAGGAAGTGAAAGGTTAAACATTGACAGAATAGTGGCTAGATGTGAAATTCAGGAAGGAATCTTGTATTTCAAACCCGGAGAAACAGAGAAAAGGGTTATTTATTTGCCAAGTGTTTTGAGGAAAGAAGTTATTAAACAAGTGCATTTAGAAATGGGTCATCAGGGCGCTTTTAAGGTTATAAAATATGTTAGGGACAGATTTTATTGGAAAAGTATGTCACGACAAATAAAGCAAACAATTAAGGTATGTCACGAGTGCCAAATCGTCAAAAGTAACACATTCAAATGTGTAGGGCCCTGTCAATCAATTATAGCAAAAGAAATCGGAGAGGTAGTCATGGTAGATCTTTATGGGCCGTTACCGGCAGGAACCTTTGGGATGAGTTACATACTGGTAGTACAAGACTCATTTAGTAAATTTGTTAAACTTTATGAGCTCAGGAAGGCAACAACAAAGTCAATTTTGGGTAAAATGAAAAAATATTTTGAAATAATAATGCCCAAGGTGATAATGTCAGACAATGGCACTCAATTTGTTAGTAAACACTGGAAAGAAAGTTTGGAACGAGTGGGAATAAAACCAATATACACCACAGTAAGAAATCCACGACCTAACATAACGGAGAGGGTGAATAAGGAACTAGGACGTTTGTTTAGGACTTACAGTAGGAACAATCATAGTAGTTGGGTTACGGTGTTACCTAAATTAGAAAAATTATACAACAATACATTTCATCAAAGCACACAATATACACCTTGTGAGATTATGTATGGAGAATCTACAGAATTAACTTTCGATAGATATATAGGACAGACCGGAACACAGGAAGATATAAGTCAGATTAGAGAATCAGCTCAGATCAATTTACAAAAGGCAGGGGAACAAAGAAGGGTTAAATTCAATCAAAGATATCGATTAATACAATATCAGATAGGGGATCTAGTGAAAATTAGGAAGTTAAATAAATCAGATTCAAAACAGAAAATTACAAAAAAATTTGAAGCATTGTATGAGGGACCATATATAATAGCGAGAGTTCTTTACCAGAATGTGTATTTATTGATAGAACCGGTTTCAAAGAGGGTAAAAGGTAAATATAATGCGATACATTTGTCTAGGTATTTTGTGGATAATAGGAAATAGCACATATTTAATTGGAGCTGATTCGGGATAATAATAGTCATACTAAGGTTAAAGTTAATTTCTATCTAGTATTAGAAGTATTATGAGGTCATGAATATTCCAAAGGTAGGATAGTATTATTGAGGGTTTTATTGTTTTATAAAAGGAGAACAATTAATATTAATTTGTTTGTAAATGAAAATAATATTTATGTTTATTAGATTTTTAATATATTACTGATTAAAAAAAAATACGGACTCTAAAGTGGAATTTAGTTAAAGTACAAAGGTTAAAAAGAAAAATATTATAAAAATTATTAATTGTAAAGAATTTTGAGTTAAATTAAATTAATTAAAAAATATATATATATATATAGAGTGTTTTATGTTAAATAAAAGTCATATAATTCGTTTTGTTGTTTTCACGAGCGATATTGAAGATAATTAGATCAGAAGATGATTTTAAAATAGAAGTTCAGAATATCACAGTTTTGCGTTAAGAAAAAGAGTTTTGTGTTTTTAAATATAAGTTTGATGTTTTGTTTTTTATTCTTGTGTTTAATATCGAAATAAAAGGTGAAATTTGTTATATATAATTGATACAATGAGGTAATAAAATGCGGAAATAAATATTTATGGAATAGAAACTTTGTATAATTGATGGAGGTCAGGGAAAAGCTCATCAATAAATATGAAGATTCATTAATGAAATTAATTGTAGAATCTAGACATAAAAAGGAATAATTAAAGGATGATCATTATTATAACGAATAAAAAAAAGGAATACTGATTATTTATTGATGGTGGGGTGTGATACGGTGGCTTTTTCAAAAAAAAAAAAAATTTTTTTTTTGACATTAATTATAAGTAATTCTTATTTATTATTATCATAAGGATATATTGAGATAATATTGAAAGTAGGGGGTATTAAACATTAGACAAACAAGTTTAATATGTAGTAATAAACATTATTAATATACTATAAAATAATAAAGCAAGCACATGAAATAACTTTTAGTGTAATAGAAACTGAAAATTGTTATTGCTGTTAAATTTTTTGCGTTAAATAGTTAGTTATAGTTTACAAATTAAATATACGATTATATGAAAAAAAAAACTCATTATTTTATCAAGTAATAAAAAAAACACAAGAGGGTTTATTTTTAATGTGACTAAAAAGGGAAAGGAGTAGTAGTTTATTAATGAGATAGGTACATCTGTTTGATTAATTTTAAAATTTATTGTTGCACATAATAAGGTTGAGCTTTCATTTAGGAAGTACGTGGGAAATTTATCATCAATTAATTTAGGAAAAACGACGGAGTCAATTTGCATAAATAATTCGGGAACATTAGAGTAAATAATTTACATTTCTTTCCTGTGGTTGAAACTAGGAAAGGTTCGAAATTGGCTAAAATTATAAAACTATAGGGGGCGCTTTACAGTTCAAGATATTTAATAATTTTATTAGTGGTAGTTGGTACGGTGGTTAGATTAAGTCCGATACAATGTTTATTGTACGATGCACAATAAACTAAACAACATAAAAATATTTAAAATAAATTATTAAAATTTCAAAATAAAGGTATTTAAAAACTATTTCAGTTAGCTTGTTTGGTAGTTTAGCGCGTAATTCGAGCGCAAGTTCGGGGTTTTTGAGAGTGAATATTATACTTATTGGTTAAATTTTCAAATAAAATATTGCGCTTTAAAATACAAACTTTAATAGCGATATTATATTTAAACCGTAACAAAATAAATTATATTTAGTAGAAGTTAGTTCAGTTCGCGACAGTTAATATTTATTTATTATTGTTATTGTAACCTATCTATAATAAACAAAACGTTTCAGCATTGACATTAAATGAAATTTTAAACGAAATTTATTAAATCATATAATTATTTTTATTGTAGAAATGAAATTGAAATAAAATTAAAGATTTTATTTTAATATCATGATACGTATTAAGCAATAACTTCAAAGAAGCCTTAAATCTATTGGGAATTGCTAGCCGTTAAGATAGCGAATAAGTTAGTTGACAGGGGTCAAATGTGGATTAATGAATTGTTATGTTGTTGTTTTGCTTATGAAAGGGATTTGATTTTGGATAATTAAAAAAAAAAAAAGTCATTTTTATGTAAGCAAGTATCATTGTATGGGCATGGTCAGAGGTATTAACAGTGCAGGAGGATCTTAGTGGCTTAGCAAGGTCTACGGTTTAAGGGATTTGTTGACGGGTGGCTTTGGATTTACACGACTCAACAAATGGGTTGATATAATTTAAGGCTAGGTGCTAGGTTAAAAGAGAAAGCCTAAGTTTAAACAAAACTGTTATAACAACCCCGTACTCTACAAGGTAGGAACATCCGATCTGCTACACTCTACATCCGAGATAATAGCGAAATACGGAGTGGGAAATATATGCGAAATATTGCTGAAGTCATAGACAATTCTATACTTTGAACTATTAAAGTTGACCTGGTTATCGAAGGGTTTTGTGGGGGGCAGCTCGGAACGAAAACATGGTTCTTAGGGGTACCTTCTACTTAAAGTTATTAGGACTGACCAGCCTCACAACCTGGTTTCTTTTGGTGACTAGGTTAGCCTTGGGATAAGTGATTTTTGGGTATGATTGATGCGATGAAATTTTGGATATTGACTCATAAAGTAATTCACTGTTGTTACGGCTTAAGAGGGCGCTTAAAATAGAATAGTAATTACGGTTTGTTTTCAAGAATGGATTCAATAGTATATTAAAAATAAAAATATTATCATTGACAACATTAAACTTTCGAACATAAATTACTCAATATTAGTAATATTTAATATTTTTCAAATGAATAACAAATTAATACGCAGTATGCTGCATATTAAACAAATTGAAAATACAAGTGTATTTTTGTTTCGCAAATTATTTGCTATCAGGTTGATTATTTTTAGGTGCTCTCTTAAATTAAATTTAACGGTTAGGAACACTACAGAACTATAAATACATTTTAAGTTTGGAGCCAAACGTTAACAAATTATAATTGCTTAAGTGAGGTGGTAGAGTTATAATTATTATTTAAATTATTTTTATTATAGTTTTGCTAATATTTGTGAATGTATTTTAAAGAATAAAATTTTACTTCGGCTTAAATTTAAAACGCCTGCGCAAATATTTTAGGGGCGATTGTAACGATCCAGGCTGTCTCGTGACGTCACAAATATTATAAATGTTATTTAAAGTATAAAAACACTGAAATAATTTCATTGAAGCATTTTACGCACAAAGAATAGTCCAAAAATAAAGGAAATAGTCGTTGGCATCGCATTAACTGATAGAGAAAATGTAGAGATAGGTGTAAAAGTGGTTATCTGAGGTAAAATAAGGTAATAGTAAAAGAAATCAAACCTCAAAATAATTCTGATACTAAAAGGTTCATACTTAGATATGGGGAGCTGCTAGTCGTAGAGCGTTCGATCACTGAATGTGTCAAAAAAATTCCTGGAATTCCAAATTTAATTGTGACAGATTTATGTTTCTTAATTTCATTGTCCAATCCCTGAAGCCCGCGTGGTGAAAGTAGGAGCATGCGTAAGAAATTTTTGTTAAGGCTAGTACGTTTTAATAACCTCAGTGGAGGGGTGGTTGAGTAGGTCGAATCGTAACTCGGAGGCGGCGGGTTCGATTCCCGCGACAGGAGAAATGATTGTGCACGGGAAATAAAGGCGCACATATTAGTAAGATGAGTAAATAATTACAAACTAAATTACATTATGGTAGAATCTATTTAATAAAAATCATATAATTTGAGGAATCATTTTGTACTATTCGTTATTTATAATCGTACTAATATTTAAAAAAATGCGAAAGTTCTTGTGTTAATGTTCATTACTTTATATCTTCGTAACTACTGAACCGATTTTGATGAAATTTGGAATGTAGATAGCTTATACGCTAGATTAACATACAGGATACTTTTGTCCGCGATTAACACCGTGGGGTGCAACTAGTATTATCATATTTTTGGTAGAGAAAAGTTGTAATGATTTATTCGTAGAGACTTACATTTAAAATTGAGGTTAATCAAAAATAAACATCTAGTGTACTTTTATAAGATTTTGACGGTCTTTTGTCAGTTCTGGATATGTTAGCAGAAGGTTGGAGAATTCATCGAAAATGAAGATTAGGCAAGGCTTGTATTGTCGGGGTCAAATAGCTGATACTAAATAAAACGCTTAAATACTTTTTGTTTGTAAATGCGTACGGAGAATGCAATGTAGCATCCAGACTTGGAACAGTTTGTGTTCGTCACATAAATGTTTGTCCTGGATGGGAGTAGAACTCACGATCTAGAGCTCGGAGGGGGAGCTACTATCAACCGGACTAACAAGGCAGTCTAAATTGATCATAAATATAGAATAGATTGAATGGATACATTGGAATTAAGTATATTTTTAGTGTTTTCATGTTTACCATTTAGGTATACTAAAGAACGGCTTTGGAATAACGTGCCCTTAAATGCGAAGCAGAAGGAATCGTGTGGGACGATATCGAGCTGTCAAAATAATTAAGTCGTCTTTTGTTAGTGAAGTATCACAACCATACGATATGGAGGAGACTAGGATCGGTACTTGGATTTGCTTTTTAATGAGACGGATGAAATAGTATGGGGAAATTACAGCAAATTGAGAACGAAAAATCTTTAATAAATTGAAGTGGGAACAATAATCATACAAACGCTATTATTGGGGTATTTATATTCATGAAATTATTGTTTCTAGACGGAAGATAAAAAGATTTTTATCTTTTAGAGAGTGCAGAAAGTATTTAAAGGGTAGCAGAGTAGTTTGTTTATATATTGAAAGGATCCACGTTAGGAGGGTTGAATAATTTTAGGCGAGACTAGTTCTTTAATAATTCACAATATTTTCTAGAATTATTACGGGAAGGGATATGTTTCATAAATTGAGAGATCTCGGAGAAAGTGTATATAGTACAAGGAGAAGTCTCGAGGACGTTTTAAGTATTAATTAAGACGGATTGCATACTCGGTTGTGATTTTTCATACAAGATTTAATTATGTTTTTGTTGGGATTTTGAATATCTTAACGGAAATTTATTTTTAGGCTGTTACAATATGAAAACGCAATTTTCAAACACCTAGTTATTTTATAAGAATAAAGGAATTATATTTTGTATGTACTTTAGTAAGAAAATTGGGACAAGACATTTTCTTTTAAACATATAGAAACAAACACATCGACGCGCGCACTACTAAACGTGACCAGGCAAAAGCTATAAAAGATCTGCCAAGCTGTCAAACGCGGTCAGTTATAAAATCATTCACGGGGTTCGCAAGTCGAAACCTGGTAATAGAAATGCACATAAAATTTTCGGTTAAACTATTAGTTAGATTCGCCCTCTCAATTAATTCTGGATCTGGGGGGAAGTATGCCTCGGGTCCAGGAACTCAGTAAGAGATAAGTGGAAACTTTGCAGTGTTAACGAAGCTTGTCTTCCCTTATTTTGCTTAGGGTATGCAGTTCGCGTGTTTTGTGGAGACCTGCACCAGATTTTGCCTCCGTTATAGGATCTGGATCCACCCTTTTGGTTTGGTTTGCATTCTGGTTGAAAGGAGGGCTGAAAAGATTAACTGTCCCGTCTTCGTGTATACGATACCCGGATCCTAAATGCAAATTAAGCTGAACTGTCCCAAGTGTTAGGGTTTTGTCTTGTATGCTGCCCATGGACTCCGGTCCCGCATGCAAGATAAAAATTAGGTGGCAATAGGTTCTAGCTTTGGAGAGCTTTTGTCACAGCTCGTTCTCTCATAGGGTTAGATCAGGTATGTTCTCATTGCACACACCGAGAACAGACATGCACGTTTAAAAGTAAATGTGAGATTTGTAGCAATCTCCAGTGTTTGGGGGTACACACTAATGTATAGGGAAAAGCTATAAGTCGAGGAATACACACGTAGGAGGGGGAAGTTAGGGATAAAATATTGAAAATCGCGGAAAAATAATAGTGTTAGAGAAATAGATAAAATTCAATAAATAAATAAATAAATTTAAAGCGGTATAAAATACATCTAAAGATAAATTCATTATAATAAAATACTAATAAATAAAAGTGCAAATACAATTACGTAAATTATCAAAGTCATAAAATTATAATCCAAGTTTTCTCGAAGGTTGAAGCTGTGGGTGTTTATTGTAGAGCTAGTTGTCGTGGACCTTGCTTTTGACGGAAAGCTGGGTGATCACGGAAGGATTTAATGTACAGAGAGCAACGCTGCAAAGGTATAAGTAGGTATTTTCTATAGCTGGCACAAGCTTTGTGAAACTACAATAGAGATAGAAAGGGGAATGTATTTGAATACGAATCATCACATTAGTTTTCATGACCTAGTCTCAACTGGAAAATTATTGTCGTTAATGTTGCGGATCATATTAGTATGAATACGTAATTCTATAAACCTATTTTGTGGTAAAAATGCGTTGTACTATATATCTATTCTGTGGTATAGGAAGGTATTACTTTAGCTGGGTTTGCGATGCTCTACGGAAGATATGGGAAAGGTTCTATTCCTACACGGTGATAGTAAACGCTGATACAAAGTTCACATGAACAAGTTATGACACTACTGAGAAAATATTATTCTGTGCCTAATTCTGATGTACAAATTCAGCATAATTAGATAGGTATTTTCTTAGCGGATTCTAGGCGGAATTTTACTTAGGAGAGTTGGAAGGATCATATTTTTGCAAGGAAACGAACGTTTTGTTTTCTAGTTGCAAAATAGGTAATGTTTGAACGATAGTTAGGAAACTACCGGGAATTAGTAACGACTGGGAATTATTCCTTTTACTTAGATAACTATTGGGAATTTACTCTCTGTTTGAAATCATTCGCGAGTAACTTAAATAAAATCGGAATTGAGTTTCACTCTAGTATGGAAATACATAATGCTTTGCTTGTGCGATAGTTAAATAACTACCGGGAATTTATTCATAGTTTAGGGTTATTCGTGTTTGTTTATAGATCAATTTAGTGGAATTCAGAGTTGGGTTTGTTTGATTGATTTTTCAATAAGAATTTTACTATTTATTCTATAAAAACATTTAATGTACTAGTGATAAGAAATTGTCCTTCGTGTCTTGGGTCAAGCACAGCAGTACCTGTTAGTGATCTCCTTACCAAACGGATAGGGGTAGCTAATTTAAAGATTCGAATGAGATTATCTTGTTGTTAGGAAATAGCATTAATAATCTATTATATTACTTGCAACAAACATATTTTTTTATCGTATTTCATAATGGTGAAATATAATACCTAAATACATAAACGGTTTTTAGATTACTTTTCAATACAAGTTCTGGAAAATAGAGACAACCTGAATATCACTAACAGATCATTGAATTCAAATAAATATTTACAGTTTAAATTAATACTACTGTTTAGTCCACTGCATGCTGTTGATATAGAATCTACGATAATATTGATAATCTTTAGACGAAAACTAGGAGATTTGAAAGTTGAGCTATTTTTAGAGTCTGTCATATACCGAATGTAGTACGTATTAGATAGACTCACAATTAACTAAGGTGATGTCTATTTTGTTAGGATTTGGTAAAAAATAATGTCCTCTTGTCCCTTGCACCTTTTGGAGTCCAAACTAGATAAGTAGATAAGAATAGGTAGATGGGGTACCTGACGTACTGACTTGGGATAAATAGAACAAAATTTAGTAAAATCAAATTTCTCTTAGTGTGGGGGAATTTCACACACGGTACCTCCGTGTGGGAAATTTCAAGCACTAAATAGTGGAGGGTTAACCAGTCAGGTAGTCGAGACCCACAGCATTGGAGCGGAGGTGGGGCTCCTATGCCAGAGTTATGATAAACAAATAGAGTTTACTATGACTTTGCTATATAACAAACTTAAACTCAGTTAGCAATATTCTTACTTACGTTTTACCTATGTTTCACTTTCCTATCTTGTTAATTTCAACATACGTTCGTCATGAAGCTTTAACTTACTTTCAGTTTTGTCTATGACTAGGAACTATAATGTTCAATTTTTTGTAGGAAAAGATTATTCATTCCTACAATTGAAACCTTTCGAAAATATAGTAGGAAATATATTGATTGGTGCATAATATGATTTTATGTGGAAATTTTAGTTCGGTTACTCAGAGTATAGGAATAGTTTTCATCAGGGGATTAAATTGCAATTATTTGTAGGATGATGAATATTTTAAATTTATTTAATATTATTGAATAGGTTAGGTGTTAGTTAGGTATTGTCTCATTACTTTAAAAGGATTTGGATTACTACATTATCACAACGTACGGTCCTACCATTTATTAGGTGACGATTCACAAGGCCATAAACATTAAAATAGGTAGTCCAAAATAGTCAACAAACTTTGATAATTTTTTAACGTATGATTGATTTAGAATATACGATGTTTTTATTATTAATATATTAATGTATTATAATTAGGTTAATAAGAGGGTTCTTTTACAGTACTTACGAGATGTTTATCTTTATTGGAATAATGTATGATTTTCATCATATTTCACATAATACTAACGTAAATGGAAAATCACCCACACCACCTTCACCACCACCACTTTTATTCTCTGAAAATTCAGCATTGCATAGATTCCTAACTCAAATGACTCGATATAAGAAATAGCGACTGCAATGGCTATAGGTAGTTCGATATCTTTTTATCGATGAATGCGTCTGCGGGTCAAACACAGCCAAACTCAACTCCGAGTCGTCTCCCACTTGTGACCCATGAGTATAAGTTGCGTAACAGTTCGAGTAAGTTGTACTTACATATAAGTTTGTGCTGTTTACTTTACAGATTAATTTGTAAAGGAAAAATATTGAATCACTACAAAGAGGTATATGTACTACGTACTAGAGAAGCTATTCAAAGCACAAATAGTTGTCATTTTTTGTATAATTAAACTAAAATCCGCTACAGCGTATTACGAGATTAAATCGTCTAACCAACGTTCACAACACGCACTAGTGCCATGGCACATTCGGATCATAATTTTTACTGCTATTCACTGCTGCACGTGCAGTCGCTTTGAGAGCTGAGCATCGTATGAGCGAGAAGATGCTCATTGGCATATTTGCAGTGGTTGACAATGCAAGTTAGAGATGTCCTGTCTGGTGTATACCCAGATAGCAATTTAAACTTGAATCAGACTTGCAACAACTTTGATGTGTCAAAAGTGAAAGTTTGTTTCAAACTTGTCATGGCAAGTCTATACACTTGAGGCAAGTTTGAATCAAACTTTCTAGTTTCCCAGCATCAAACTTGCATGAAGTTTGTTTTTTCAAAGTTTAAACAAAGTTGCAATAGCAAACTTGTATAATGTTTGCTTTTACAAGTTTCAGAGTTAGTTTTGATATTTTCTCAAAATTAAAATCATGTCCTTCCTTCGACCTATATAATATAATCTGTACCATTACTGGGTACATTTAAGGTAAGGACTAAGGTCCACACCACACCACACAATAACTTATGACATGTGATATTCATTATTTATGTTTATTGGTTCACAAAGATATTCAAGCACCTCATAAAGCTAGTGTAACAAAACGCTTGCGTGATTCAGGATTTTGGAGCCACGTGAGTAACGCCATCTAGTTTCATTCGTAGTAACTAAATATACAACATAATTTTATGTACTACGGATGAATTTTGACATACATTTAACAATAGAATAACGAAAACTAAGCAACCGTGGTTGCTAGCCTGATGGTAAGCGCTACTCTGCACGACACAAAAACTGACCCTACACTTCTGTTTTTAAATTTTTTTGAAAATACATTTAAATAATTAAGTACATAAGTAATTAAAGGTTCTGAACGTAGCCCAGTTGGCGTTGTGATTGTGAGTGATAAATATAATGCCAAAACGCACATGTTTGGAACATGTCCAAATTTTTTTTAGGCACCACTAAAAAAAACAAGTTTGTGGCAAGTTAAAAACAAAATAGAGACATTATCTTTGCAAATTCAAGATTGCAGCAACTTTGATACAAACTTAAGCCATCATCCTTATACCAGCAATAATGCAGCAATATTGTCACAAACTTGCCTTATCATATTTGACATAGCAAGTTAAAATCAAAGAATAGCAAGTTTGCAGCAAGTGAGCTTGCTATCTGATAGTCATCAATTTTAAATATCGAACGGCGAAGCTCAATTTCGTTCTTGAAAAAAAAAATTTAAAAAGAGATGAAAAAAGGCGGGAATAGAAAACTTTTACTTTAAATATTGGTTGTTTTTGGGATTTTTTTTATAATTACGTGCTAATTAGGAAAAAAACATTAGTTCTGCAAGTGATGAAGATATAAGCTGCACTCCCGATTCAATGAAAATGGAAGCTGAAGCAGCAATTGACAATATTTTGCCTGAAAGTTCTAAAATGTTTTATTCTTGTAATGCCGGTTTTTTTCTACTTACCTCACAATCGAGATGTAAAGCAGAGTAGTTAGCTCGGGTGTAAGCATCAATTGCACCCTCGAACTATAGGCGCCCTCGCTGCGCTCGTGCGCTTAAATATCTCGGGCTGCAGTTGATGCCTTACAGCCCTTGGCAACTAATCTACTATTACGCCTCGCACATCTCTGGTGGAAACGCAGTCTAAAGGAAGAAAGAAGGAACCCGACCGACCTACGGACTAAACCTCCCCTCTCTATTGTAAGTCACTGCAGAGGTCTATTTCACTATGATCACCTGGGTGATTATAGGATACTCTTTAGTGTCCTATGATCACCCGGGAATATGATCACCCTGGTGATCATTGTCCACTCCATTGAAATTATTAATTCGGTATCCTCAAATCACCTTTAAAGGACCATTACTTTCTAAGCTTTTTTTATAGATTAATTATACAAGTGAGGGAGGGTACTCTGTGAGAGTGTCACTGTTCACATCGAGTCCGTATTTAAAGTGAATTAAAAAATGTATATCCTGTAAATAAGAAGTTAAAAGTGTGTAAACCTGTGAAAACAAGTGTTATCAAGTGTTACAAAGACTGTGAATAAGTCAAAACTCAGCTAATTGCAGTATATTTTTAAAAACAAAAATCTAGTGATCGTCTGTGTTGTGTCAAGAAAATAAAATATTAGAGGTAGTCTAAAAAACAAAAAATTTGCTGAACGATTTAAATTACTACTGACGCCATCTATCATAAAACTTGAACAATATTTAGCCAACCATACTCAAGTGATGTATTGACCTTACCGTCCGTTATTAATCGAAGCCGCCTTGCTCTGCACTTCATCCCAGAGGGCGCTGTTAACAAATAATCATGGATGAAATAAAAAAGCTGCTTGAAAACATGCGAAAAGAAATAAAACAACAAAAGGTCGATATGCTTGATATGAAAGAGGATATAAAATCTACAATTAACAATAATATAAACGATAAGTTTAGGTGCCTGGGAATGAAAAACGAACATCTAGAAAATAAATTACAGGAGCATTCTTCCACTATCAATAACTTTGAAAGATACATTAGACGTAAAAACTTGATTGTTTTTGGAGTGGAAGAACAAGAAAAATCTTACCACGACCTAGAAAAAATGATACTGGATATAATAAACAACTACTTTAACTTGCAATATGAAAATTGTATAGAGGCTGTAAGAAGACTTGGTAAAAAGGGCGAAAAAATCAGACCTGTTATAGTTACGTTCAGCACAATGGGTTTAAAAATAAAAATCCTGCAAAACCAAAAATGCCTAGTAAACTCACCATATTATGTAAAACAGGATTACCCCCTAGACGTCTTGAACAAACGCAGAGATCTACAAGCCCAACTGAAAGAAGAACTGGAGTCAGGCAACAAAGCCTTTATAAAATATGACAAGCTCATTGTTTTACCGAACAAAAATAAAAACATAGCACAATACCATAATAAAAACAAAAGAATTTTATCAGAATCACCCGAGACAGTGACACTCGATGGCCAAAACACGATTGATAACAAGAAACAACCTGTAAAGAAAACCAAAACAGCTACTATGAAGAGCTACATCCTACAAAAACCCAAACTTGTTTACAACAATGAAAGTACTTCACACGAACATGTACAAACGGTAGAGCACTATGAAACCAAATAGCAATCACAGAAGGCCCCCCTCCCTATCTCCCAATCCGGCCGGTCCCCGTGGGAGAGAAAGACCGAAACCCTTCAGAGACAAATACTACAAATAAGTTAGAACCTGAAAACAACAACCAACTCCATATTGCGACATACAATGTAAGGACTCTATCTAACCATGCTCGCTTGTGTAACTAGATGGGCAGACGACATCATAAGAATCGCAGGCAAACACTGGCTGATAGTAGCCAAAGACCGAGATCGCTGGAGTTCTCTGGAGGAGGCCTTCACCCTCACTACTTGAGGGGTTCATGCATGGTTTTTTTTCTATTTAAATTTGAATTTGAATTTTGTTTTATAATCCAATAATATTGAAAATTATGCTAATATCATTCCAAGTTTCGTTTGTAAATTTTAACTATTACATTATTTTATTTTCAATTTTAACTCTATCGAGTATTATATAAAATATAAATGAAATTATGTTATGGAATTTAGTTAATAATAACTGATTATTTAGTTTGAAAGATAAGGTTAAAAAATATGTTGATTAAAAATGTAATTATTTTTTTTTTTTTTTTTTATCAAGAATGTCAAAAAACTTTGTGTAATGCATGAAATTAAAGGCTTTTTTATTTTTATTTTATTTATTTTATTTTATACAAGTGAGAGGTGCGAGAATTTACAAATTTATTTACTTAAGGTGGAACGTTTCACTAGCGCGGCAAATACAAATTTTCTTGAATTATTTTGCCAATAATAGCTTAATTACGCAACGTGATTACATGAAAACTAATTTTGCGCAAATTAATTTTGAGTAATTAAGCTATTATTTCCAAACGAACGCAAGAAAATTTGAATTTGCCGCGCTAGTGTAACGTTCCACCTTAATATTACTATTTCTTAATTTTTTTTCCTTTAAATTACATTACCTACCTATGATTTTACATCTAAACATAGAATTTCATACATTACTAGTCTTCATGTACCTACTGCACCCGCAAAGGGCACGGACTGCAGCTAGGTTTGGTGAGATTCAGGCAGTATGATCCAGGATCCAGGTCCATGGATCCAGGTTATTATCCTCTAAAATGTTAAAATGCGCGTGCGCAACTCATAGGAGCATTGACTATAAATCCAGTTGACCAATGATACAACTTCCCCTCATACGAAAATTAGTGATGTTCAACCACTAATTTCTAATAAATCTCGGGAACCCTTTGTCTTTTGTTCCATCCTGCTCTGTTCTTTGTAATTTCGTATGACTTTGTCTCGTTTTGTTACCTCGCCCCCTGCCCGCGCAGGTGAGTCGTGTTTGTACGAGAAATTATGTTCACGAGCTATCAACGGGCTTTATAATCTTTGCATAGGGGTAACCAAAATAAAAAAAAACAGCATTTTAAAAAAGCACATTATAATACACAAGCAAAAACGCACCCGATTCGTACAAATCTATATAATTAAACTATTTTTTTATAATTACATTTTAATTAGTACCTATACTAGATCGCTTTATACAAAACAATTTAACATAACTTCACACGCACATAGAGACCTTTTTTTATAAATAGGGCCGCCCCGTAAATGTACTACGATATATAATCAAGAATATCGATATCGATAATTTGGATTCTATCCCCTTCGTTACTGGAAAATAAAACTAATCAACCAACTAAAATAGTCGAGCCAACGAAACAATTTGAACACGGATTTTTTGGGATTTTAGTAAATCTATCGAACATCGACACCTCTATGAAATATCGATAGCTATTACAGGGCATTTCTAATATTCTAGCATTTACTCTAACTAATATTAATTATATAAAAAGTCTAGATCCGTCAACAATTATGTATACAAATTTATATTACAAATGGTTGTAGTAAAGAGAACTGCATCCACAAACTCTTTATTACAAAAACACATCATTCTATTAAACTAGGTTATACTCACGCCAATAGAAATGTAGTTCCGACGATAGCTATTGCTTTCTCACTCCCACCGCTACGTAAAGTGTAGTGTGGGAGTAAGACGGATACAGAAATGTCCGCTTCGATCAGACCTTTTCTCTAATTGCGCGATTATAACCTAAATAATAATTCATAAAAACTCTATAAATAAGCGTAGAATATAGATTTTTCGTACCTTACTCAAATTAGAATCGTACGATCAAAATGCTATAAAATTGGCGCCGATTTCATTGTAGAAAATCCTAAACTTAATCTTATAATTCGAAAGCTGTCATTGTCATTTCGACTTGTAGAAAAAGGACAAACATTTTTAGAGCTAGATAAGTTTAAACGTCCTTTGGTAAAAACTTAAATCCTTAGCCATTCCGTCCCGATGTCATAATGGGATGACAGATGGGAGACACCAAGCTGGTGGGCACCCTTGTGATACGAGCCTCGGCTTGGGCTGTTACCGGGAGAATAGAATCAAGACTGGAACTAAGTCTACGACGTAGGGTCAATTCAGACAGAGCAGCAAAATGCTCGAGCACTTTTTAATTGCTATTGGTATATCAACCTTATTTCATTTAGACAAACGCCCAGCCCATCAGTCCTAGAACCTAATGGACTGATGCGAGACGACGGCAAAAGACCCGACGGGATGACCCTAACTAGACCCAAGAGGCCGTCCCATCTTCCAGGGGATGCCCTGGAAGATGGGACGGCCTCTAGTTTGGGATGCCACATGTGCTGTTACTTTGGATCTGTCCCATCTTCCTTTAACAACAGTTCAAGCCGGCGCAGCCGCCATCAAGGCCGAAAACCTCAAACGACACAAATATGCACTCCTTGATAGGGCCTACATATTTGAGCCGTTTGGGGTGGAGACAATGGGTCCGTGGGGTTCCGCCGCCATGGAAACGTACCAGTACTTGGCCAAACGTTTGGTGGACGCATCAGGTGACCAGAATGCTGGCTTTTATTATGCACAAAAGATAAGCATTGCCATTCAGTGTGGAAATGCTGCCAGCATTCTGGGCACTATTCCCTCCACCAACGGTTTATTTTAAGTTTTATATTTAAGTTTTAAAGTTTTTAGGTATAGTTTAGTTTAGTATTATACATGTTATTTAAGTTTTCACAACAAATCAATTTAGACAAAGCTGAAAATAGTATGCAACATTAAAATCTTACTTATACTATTAAGGTTGATATTCCAATAGCACTTACAAAGTGCTAGAGCATTTTGCTGCTCTGTCTGAATTGACCCTAGAATGGTCACGACCCTAGCTAACCTACCTCTAAGGTTTGTCTGTACACGTGTTCTTCGAATTCGCAAGCACATACAAACCGCCATCATGATGATAAAAGGCATACCAGTCCACCCATAGCATCTTCGATCAGGTATTTCTTTCTTTCTTCTTCTATAAGTAGGGGATAAACGACGGTTTTGTTTATCAACGATAGGCTATCATTTGACCACGGTCTCACCTGATGGTAAGTGACGACGCGGTCGACGATGGAGCATGCTTGCCTAGAAGGTATCGGTTCACTCTAGCCTTTAAAATTCCTATTAGTGCGAGAGCCCACTGCACAATACCTACGTCATCGAGTACCCCAATAGGCTATCTTTAGATCGTTAACCGACATCTAAATATGAAAAAAAAATCAGGTCTGCCAGTTCTGATCCTGCCGGGTCATGGAAATAATTGAAATTTTTTGACGTATTTTTTTTGTCAAAATTTACCCGAATGAAAGTTCTGGCAACAGTTAACCATTGATTGGTTATGTAAAAAAAAATTGGTCTGACATTGCGCACCCTGCCGGAAGTGCCTGGCAGACCCCTAAGAATGTGCCCTTCACACCCTTTACCTACCTCAGCGAATACCCTGATGAAACCTACGCCTAATAATAGCCAAGGTGACCCTGATAATAGATTAAAAGGTCTGCCAGGTCTAAACTTGGCGAAACTTAGTATTCAAGGCATTTGAAGTTGGTGGAGGTGGATTATTTCCATGACCCGGCAGGATCGGAACTGGCAGGCCTGTTTTTTTACGTGTTTAAGTGTCGGTTAACGATCTAAAGATAGCTTATTGGGGTACTCGATGACGTAGGTTTCTTTGCAGTGGGCTCTCGCACCATATTTGATATCATAGTGTCACGTGCGAAAGAGACAGCTCTATACAAAACAAATGGTTCTAGTTTTTATACACTGTGGCGTTAAAAGTAATTATATACAACGTTATTAAGTAAAATACATGAATTATACAATTTTGAAATACGCCCGACATATCATTTTTAACCTTTCAAAACTTAACATCTTTTACTGTTGCAAAAGATAACTGATCCGCATTCAACACGGAACAACTTCAAACAGTATCCGTTGAAACCTGATCAACTTTACTAAAATATTGTTTATTAAGGCTGCTGTATACGCAGATCCACTATCTCGCTCGCGCATTGCGTCATTTTTGAAGATATTAAATAACTACTACACTACACTAGGTGGTAGGACTTTTCTGCAAAGTTCGTCTAGGTAGGTACCACCGCTTTGCCAGTTATTCTGCCGCCAAGCAGTAGTGTGCAAGCACTACTGTGTTCCGGTTTGAAGGGCATTGTAGCTAGTGAAATTACTGGGCAAATGAGACTTTATGATCTGATCACTCAGTCTAGTAATCTGATTACTAGACTGGGTGATGTCTCAGGATGACGTGCGCAGTGCAGTGTCACGCGAAACTTTATTGTTTTAAAGTTCCGGGTGACACTGCAACTGTTATGGTGGCCGTGTCACTTAACATTAGGTGAACGACTTGCTCGTCACGTCATTCAATCACATTAAAAAAAAAAAAAACTGAACTTACTTACGCAAAATCTGGATAAACTATATGATCATGAATAACATTACAACTGTTCAACAAAAATATCATATTAATCCAAATAGAAATGGCAATAAACAATTTTCTTCTTAGTTTTTCAGTCTATTGCCATTTGTCGCTAAACCAATGGTATCTAGGTGATACATTTAAATGTAATTTATTGATACAATATATTTATTTGCGCAAAATTAGTTTTCATGTAATCACGTTGAGTAATTAAGCTATTATTGGCAAAAGAATGCAAGAAAATTTGAATTTCCCGCGCTAGTGTAACGTTCCACCTTAATAAACAATATTTTAGTAACCATAGAAATTAAAAATCTTATATTGAGCAACTATAGTTGCAACAAGTGTTGTTTTACGAACGCAATGTTTGCAAACGTAGTGTTCACAGTTTGCCTAACAAACCCTGTTTAGTTTTAAACTAATTGCATCTTATAAAATCTGCGACTACCCTCCGGTTCCTCGTACGTTTATCAAAACTTAACATAACAAATACTATACGCTCATTGGTTAACTATAGCCGATGATCAATTACATTTTGCTTAATACCCCTGACCTCCTCTCTATTTCTGGTCTCCTGGTACTTTAAAGGTGAAGTGCAATGAGGCATTTTATTTAAAAAAAAAACACTAGTACCGCTTCTTTTTTAGATGGCGCTGTAAGTACATAGTTTAAACCTTTCAAACCACAGAGTAGTTTAAACATAAGAAATTGCTTAGACTACCTGCAAAGAAATGTCAAATTCAGGTGAGTTGTGTCTGTAGGGGTCTGTAGTGTCTCCTAAGTAGTCTGTGGTGCATTCTTATTAAGCAAATTGATGTACAGTAGATATGCGAGATAGATAAACGTTAATATTATGATCCAAAATAAAGCAGAGGTCTCCCGCAACGAAACTAAAAAAAACGAAAGAGTTTAGAATTGTCAGTCAGTATCGTGACACCTTTCCTCTAACCTGTGGTCTATGCTTGAAACAGTGACAGTTACAGATTTTAGCAAAAAAGCACAACTGGCGCCATCTATTGGGTCATGCAGAAAATACAATTTCTTTTTTTTAATAAAACATCTCATTGAAAAATGACCATAAAGACATTTGAAAAGAGGCCGGATATATAAGTATGACAATCATATTAATAAAGAAAACGCTGCTCAAAATCTTTCGTCTGTGAACGTGGGCCTACATCTTGCCTACATGTACATTTTGAGTTTTGCACACTCTGCGTATTGTAAATTTAGCTCCGAAGCGTCAGTTTTGACCCACCACTTCTGAGAGCTGAGATCAGTTGTGTCAATCAGTAATCAGTGAGTCAGTCAATGGGTGTATAAGTTTATATAGGAGTGAGAAGTGAAGTGATGATAATAAAAAATGTAATATTTGCTTTATGTTCTTGACTGTATATAAACGGATAGACGTAGGAGAAATTTGACGATTGGAAGACTTGACGAAAAGAGAATTTGGCTAAAACTGCAATTTGTCAAAAGGACTTGACACAATAACAACTTGACTGACAGCGAATTTGACCTAAGTAATCGAACCCCAACAGGCAACCAATCAGCGTTCAGTATTTTACTAGCTTAACTACACGTACGAGAAACCGGCTTGCTTATTACGTAAAGTTTGCAACAGGCGTAAATTTCGCAATCATTGCTGTCAAACGTCACTTTGGCAGAGCAGAAAGCGATCGAGCGCTAGATCACCGACTGTCGGACAATCGATGAACTAAAAGGTCCATTGTTTTGTTTCCGTCTATTGCTGTTCTGTTGCTAGTGGCGCTAGTACCAAAGGACAAAGTGCATTCAGCGACAGGCGAGCAACGGGCTGCGACCGATTGCTAAGTGTTTGCTGTCGCTTTGCTGCTGCTATTGTTTTGCTGTTGCAATTTTTACATAATACGGGTGCGGGGGTAATAAACATAACCTATATACTTTAAAACCTATACATAGATGGCAGTGAAACATTAACTTTGTACAGGGTTTATATTTCACGTAAGCCTTTTATGTCGTAATTCGTATCTAATAAGGTTGATTTTTCCGTGACGTACCCGTGGCACAATTGCGTGACACTACCAATAGTGCCTTAACAGAACACCTGATAACCTTAACGGAACAGCTGATCTCTTAAGGGTCCAGGGGGTCTAGCAAAGACCCATTTCCATCAGCGTTAACGCCAAACCATAACTCAAAAATTGTATGCGAATGACCTTTGGATGTCGCTTTTCCGCAGGTAATGTCATTCCCATACATTTTTGACTTATCGTTTGGCGTTAACGCTAAAAGATAAAGATATAGAAGAAAAGATATCTTTGCTAGACCCCCAGTTCACTGATACATTTTGAGTTTAGTGAGCTGTTCCATTCTTTTATATTCTAAACATTTCCTGAAAATCGTAACTCCTGCCCGATTCTGATTTAGATTTAACCAGCGGCCTGTCAAAAAAATGCGACTATAATTTATTAAAACTTGCGAAATTGACAAAATAGAACAAGTTATCATTTCATTCATTTCATTATTTCATATTTTATTTATCGCGGGTTCCACTTGTACAAAATTATCGTTATTTTCGGGTTTTTTTCGTTCACATTGACTGGAACGATCACATGTGATATGGCCTTGTCTGGGTAAAAAGTGGCATAATTTCGTAGCGTTCTTGGCGTTTTTAGCAGCTATTGGAACCCACACTTAGTATTGGATAAATCGTCCTTACTGTCTAGCACCAAACCAAAAAAGTTGTTGGCGATAGTGTGTCGAACTAAAAGAAGTGCCATTGTTGCAGTGGCAAACTATAGTTCCGCTCTTTTGAACTGTAGGAGCTGAATTAGATTCCATCACAACGATTTAGAAGATGGCAGCATTATTTTCACAAGTGACATTTCGATCTGTCAGTTTACTCCGTCTAATAAAATACAGGGTATAGTGCTCATAGTCTCGGTTATGGGCGACTGTGGCGCTTAACATCAAGCGAACGACTAGCTCGTAACGTCCATAAAATCATACATTATCTAACTCAAATAAAGGAGACGGAAGATTGGTAATCCATTTCTACAAAATGTTTTGTACGAATTAACAACTATTTTAGAATATATTTTCACTATTTACAGGGTAACATTTTGAAGCCGTGGTTACAATAATGATTCATATTACTAAGCGCATAGAAGCGAAACTCGCGTGCGCTCATAACGCCAGAATTAAAAATGCTTTGAAACTTTGGCTCCTTCAGGGGTCAACTTATGTTGCCGCGGAACGGAATGGAAGCGTAAGGAATTGTATTTACATGGCATAATAGACTTTATGTCAATTGGTTAAAGTGCAAATCCGAATTTTATTTACAGTGTTATGCCGAATTGCTTGCGCCAGTAATAGAAAAAAAGACCTTGTTTTTTTTATTTTTATGATAGGCTTGCTATATTTTGACATTGAGTACTTAATACAATTGGTTTTTTTTTAAGAAATGCTAAAAATAGCCTATTTGCAATTAATTATTTGACATTGACTTGTGAAAAAAGAATAACAAGCTCTGTTCCAAAGCATTAAGGCATGATTTTGAATACGAATTATCCGGACAACACGAGTTTCGTTTATAACGCTCAACTGTTCTAAAAATTGAACGGTATTGCCGTCTCAGTCCCACCCTGCTTAAAAAGTGCAGTGGAAATGAGACAGCAATAGAAGTTACCAAAAAGCTTATATTAAACACTGGGGAATTGCGAACCACGCTATGAAGCGATAAAGTGTGATTTTGTTCATCTCTTTCTTACGCGTGACAAGATTACCTGTAAGAACGAGATAAAAACAACCCACACGTTTCCTGGCTTCAAAGCGTGGTTTGCATTGCATTCTCCAGTGGTTTATACAAGGTGAGTTTGAATTGGTATGTTATTCCGAAAGTGGGGGGACTGGGACCACGATAGCCCACAAGTTGTGAGAGCCTTACTTGAAACTGCGTGTTTCCTCCACTCGCAAAATTGCACGTGCGATCGCTACGAGAGTTAACAAGATACTAAAATAAATAAACAAATTAATTTCTAAACACAGGTCGTTAAGCTCATTTAAGTGCATTCGGTCAAGGACGAAGTTCAACCACACAGCTGCGTTAGGGCTATCTTCGGACGTAAACTTTACATGGCATTTCTTCAATGGAAAACTATTAATTTACAAGTCGTAGAACAAACATTGTCTACCTTGGGGAGTAGATTTACCCCCTTTCGGAGTAACATACCAATTCAAACTCAGATAGTTAAGCTTCTCGGAAATAGCGTAAACGTAACTTTCAGGTATCACTAATATCCTTGTAATTCGCTTGCGCGCACGCTCTTTCGCCATTATATACAACTTTACGACAATAAAGTATATAAACTTTACTATAAATACATTGATATATTTTCTGTACATTCCTTAAATCGCACAACCTACCTAAATATGTTCCTCCTTATTAAAAAAAAAAACATGTGCATTTCCTAAAAAAAAAAAGTTTAAAAAATCGCCTCCCAAATAACGCCCAACGATCACATACACAGATCCTGGCACCTAACTAGGATCCCCTGTATCTAGGGAGCCAGGAACTAGGAGGACCATGCTCCCACAACACACACACACAGAACAACGTATTTGCTTTTTTATCTGTTTGCTGTTATAGCTTTTACGCTGTAACGATTGGACCGAATCGAATGAAGTTTTGCATACAGATTGCTTATACGACCGAGATCAGATACACCTGCGCATGCGCACCTGCGAGTAAACTTGTCGTCGCTGTTAGAGTGAGACACATTCACGCACCATTCTTGTCACCGTCTATCACGGAAAAAAGTGTCGAGAAAATTTTGTCGCGGTGCGCATGTTTAGGGGGCAAGACGGGACTTTTATCCCCGAAAGTTCAGAGCTACGCTTATGCCGTAAGATAAACAGCCCGTAAGTTCGCACTATGACGTACGTACTTAGTGCAACGCATATGGGTACGTCCTAGAGATAAGTGAGAACTTAAGATCTGTCAAACTTTAGTGCAGACGGCCATTACATACCTATACAGGAAAGGAATATACGCTAAGATCAAGTATTTGCTGTTTTAACAGTTAAGCTCCACTCTGAAGCGAGTTTTTTTTTTGTTTTAGAAGATGGGAGAAAAATGTTTTTAAAAAAAACCTCTCTTCCACTCACACGACTACGTTAGGAACCACTGATATGATACACACAACAAGTTTTCATACATAAAAACGGTTACGAATGAAAAAAAAACTTTGACACACGTTGTATTTACGAAATCTTGTTTGGATTATTATGATATTTTTGTTGAACGTTTCTAATTTTCCTTCACCTTTTTACAACCAACCTACGGGGTTGGCAGCGCCATCTATTGAGAAATTCTTAAGAATTATCCCAACCATTATGCCAACCCCGTAAGTTGGTTGTAAAAAGGTGAAGGATAAATTCGGACACGAGACCACTTGTCACGGTAGCTTAAGTAAAGCATGTACCGGCTTTAGGGACGGATGGATGCGGGTTCAAATTTTTCCTTTACAAATTAATCTGTAGATTACGCTGAGCAGGCGATACTGCTATAAAAATCATAAATATTTCTAATTTTATTCATGAGAGTACAGTTTAGCCAGATTTTGCGTAAGTAAATTCATTTATTTAATATCTTCAAGAATGTCGCAATGCGCGAGCGAGATACAACAAACCATACACAACACGCCGCGTATACAACAGCCTAAAGTAAAGCATGTCCCTGCATTAGGGGCGGACGGCTGCGGTTTGAATCCCGACGCGATTCAAATTTATCCTTTGACATTAAAATGAATGTCAAATAACACAATAGCTACAATTAAAAAAACAAGTTTCCCTTTATTTCTCGCTTCAGAGTGGACCATGCACTTTAATATAAAACATTTGCTGATTCCGTACAAGCAGATCACAATTAAGGCCTGGACCCTAATTCTGTATGACCAATTTACGATTCCTTGCTTCGAAACCACGCGAATTCCTTGTGTTACATAAGAAATCTGCAAAAATCTATTCCCTATGAAATGAGAACGAAACCGCGCGAAATGACTGTGGAATTAACTGGGATTGGCGCGATTTGAACTGTCAAAAATCATATGTTCCACTGAGGCGCGTTCCGAAACATGAACCCGTTGAAAGTTACCACCACTTATGTCAATATTAATTATTCAAAATAAAACTAATTTTAATGTAAAGTGAACGTATTTCTAAAGATTTTCTGCCAATTTGTAATAATTACCCATGGCTTCGTTATATCACATTAATATAAGCCATTCCTTTTTTTTTTTTTTTAGTGGTTTGGGATGAGGAATCCTTTAGTTCTAATTCGGAACGCACTCGAGGTATCCAAAACCTGCCATAGATAATTTGTCTTAGATCATACAGAACACAAAAATTGACGATTCCTTGCTGTAACACGATTTGAACAAGACACGATAACGACGTGGTTTCTGTATCGTGTGGAATCTGTGTTTTCATACAGAATTATGGCCCTGATTTGACCAAAGTAGAATAAATTTTATTCCATGTATAACTTTCCGAGTTAGGGTGGATTTGACCAAACTTAGATTTATGCGCGAGTACCAGAATAAATCTATTCCACGATCTTAAACTGGAATAATTCATTAGTCGTTTTACCATGCAATACTACTATAGCTATGCTTATACGCGAATAGCGGAATGAACGATGAACGAAACTATTACCCAGCTAACAATTATTGTTCCACAACGCTACGGTATTCAAGCTTATGTCATATCAACTCAACTTTGTCGTATTATAGTGCAGTAAAGTAAACGTTGGAATCATATGGCGCGCTACCGCTAAGATATTCTCGGAATAATTTATTATTCCACCAAAAACGATAGTATAAGTTATTATTCTCGAATGGGCTTGAGTGTAGATGGTAAAATGTGAATTTGGTTTACTCTCGGATAACTGGCGATTTATTCTAAGTATAACCCTTACTCACGTTTGGTCGAATCCACCCTTACACGAGTATATAACCCTATTATACCACCAATTTTAAAAGAAAACGTACACGTAAACGTAAAGCTTATTCCATGGTACAATCAAAATGGCGTCTTTTTGACTGTCATTTCATTTGTCAATCAGCTGTATCCGACAGCAACCAGTAGCTTTATACTTGGAATAAAAGTTATTTTATTTTGGTAAAATCGGGCCTAAATAATGTAAATTTAGTCTCCATTGGACCCTACAGTGTTTTTTATTCAAACGAAACGCTATGTTTTTACTCTTTCGCACGCGAAAGAGCGTGCGCTCATAACTACAAGGCATAGCTTCAGTAAACCAAGTTTTTAACGTAATTACAGAACAAAAAAACGTACTCATTAACCTAAGGCCCGCATTTCAGTGCCGATATCATCCGTCTTCATCATCATTCCAGCTTTCCACCTGCTTTCGTAGTTTTAGCATCAAGCATTGGCCATTTACAATTTAGATTCGAATTCAAGTTTAGAACATAGCGGTAGATTTTCATACAAATACATGAAAGGTCGAATATTTAGATAAACTTTCTCTACACAACCGTCACTAACTCACAATTTTTAATCCCGGAAAATTAAGCTACTTGGAAAATTGGGACGGGTTAAAACGCGGGGCGGGATAAAATATAACTTTCACATTATATTTTATTTTTATCAGCGCCATCTAGCGGTCAAAATAGCAAACATTTAGATGGCGGAAAACTTAGGGATCCGAAAACAGATTAGATCGTTATTAATTCGCGCGATACCATACCCTATTTCACAGATTAAAAAGCTGAAAATCAGCTGGCAAGGGTTTCAAAACTTGGTCACTGGAGCCGGGCCTTTCCGTATTTCGATTATCATACATTTTGAAGATCTCTTAAGTCTAAATAATCTAAATAACGTAATAAATTAAGTCGACAATCCGATTTTGTGTTGGCGTGATACGACTGCTCGCTTCGGAGGTCGGCACGCGACTCCGGTCGATAGTGATAAATTGTAGTCTCATTATGGTCTATTTATTACCTGTTGAGGGAAAGAGACGGAGTTATAGTTATTTCTCAGAAGTGAGTAGCGCATGCTCACATATTTCGGAGTCATGTGCACAACTAACGCTAACATTAATGACTCCAAAAAACTGTTTTTGACTCAGCAACACCATGTCATCTGCACAACTACTGGGTGTAATTGAATTCATTAGCATCCTTTGAAACTAGGTACCTACTCCTGACACCGGTCACGCGTGGACCAACATTTATGAAATCTATCATATATTTGGTATTGATAATAACTCCAAAAAATGGAATAAGTAACTTACTCAATCCACTACTACAGTACAAAAGTACATTAAGGTGGAACGTTACACTAGCGCGACAAATTCAAATTTTCTTGCGTTCTTTTGCCAATAATAGTTTATTACTCAACGTGATTACATGAAAACTAATTTTGCGCAAATAAATAGAATGTATCAATAAATTACAATTAAAAGTATCACCTACTTATCATTGGTTTAGCGAAACATGGCAATAAACAATTTTCTTCTTAGGTTTTCAGTCTATTGCCTATTTGTCGCTAAACCAATGATATTTAGGAGATACTTTTAATCTTAATTTGTTGAAACATTCTATTTATTTCCGCAAAATTAGTTTTCATGTAATCACGTTGAGAAATTAAGCTATTATCGGCAAAAGAACGTTAGAAAATTTGAATTTCCCGCGCTAGTGTAACGTTCCACCTTAATATAATACAATTCCATTTTTAATTACTTATAACATAAGTACAAGGTCGAAATAGTTATTTATGATATAAGGGTGGTAAGTTGGTTTCTACAAACGAGTAGACAAATGTAGTAGACATAGTCACGAGTTTGTAGAAACCAATTTCCGCACGTGTATCATACAACGTTTTTCAACACATTCGCGAGAAAACAGTACAATAGGTAATGAAACAAACTTTCGTCACAACAAACAACCTTTGACGTTCCTTATCTAACTAATATGAAAATGGCCTAAAATGGCGCGCATTTACAATGCAAATGGCGCCACGTGCGTGTGGTGAAAATTAGAACTACATCTCTAGTTTCATTTTCTCTTTAGTATTAAAGTGAGACAAACGTATTAAACAAAATCGCTTCCAAGGAGTTTCGATCATTCAGCTTATTTATTCTCGTAATGTGAAACTCCTTGGTGAAATTCTTTTATATGTTTTATTGAAATTAAAAAAAAAACCGTAAAGGTTACGCACGCCGCTATATAAGAAACGATGCGGTAAAATAGGTCCTTAGGTGAGAGTACCTATTTTACCGCACGCTCCGTTGTATGGTGCGTAATGTTTAACTTTCGAACAATGTATACAGGCTTTGTAAATGCATTTTTTGAGCAAATGTGTTGAAAAGGTTATTATTGATACATTATATTTATTTGCGCAAAATTAGTTTTCATGTAAGCACGTTGAGTAATTAAGCTATTATTGGCAAAAGAACGCAAGAAAATTTGAATTTCCCGCACTAGTGTAACGTTCCACCATAAGATTGATTCTCAAGAATCGCTCACTAATCGTGGGTTTTTTCACCAATAGTTAAGGTAACCAATGGTTAAAAACTCTAACAAATTTCGACCAATGGTTAGAATTTGTTAGAGTTTTTAACTATTGGTTGCCTTAACCACGGATCAAAAAACTCACCTTCTAACAAAAACTACAAATTTTGACAAATGGTCAAAAGTTAGAGTTTTTAACTATTGGTTACTTTAACTACGTATCAAAAAACCCACCCTAAGTGATACCGGGCCAACCCAAGTTGGTTGTAAAAGGTGAAGGATAATTTGAACACGATCACCTGTCACAGGAGCTTAGTAAAGAATGTGGGTGAGGTTGGGGATAGATGGATGCGGGGTCAAATCTCACCCATGATTAAAAAATTTCTTTCGGTAATACCTAGATCTAATAAGTACTTACCACTTCTATACCCCCCACACATTTTGTCGCTTGTGATAAATTTGAGGAAGTAATGTGGGGACTCGGCTTTGCACGTCTCTAAGTTCACGTACGGCATATTCGTATGTTTGAGCTCCACGAAATTAGAACCACCATCTTTAGCGGCGTCGCCCCAGCCTGCTATCTGTGTAACCATAAATGAAACAATTTAGGAACAGTCCGCAAGAAATACGCGGTGTAAGATCCAAATAAACGTAATTGCATTTTTGCAATTTTACAGGAGAGCTTTAAAACTGTGCATATTTTACTTCTTTGAACTTTGAAGTGTAACCGATATAACCGATAATATATATTTGAATAATGAAAAAAGTAGAAATTCACTCACACTATTAGAGAATAAAATATTATAGAAAGTATTTATATTTTTAACAAATTGTTAACATACGCTATTTTGTCTCTTACTTATTCTTAACTGGTTGACATATTACGTTGTTTGGGTAGTTAACTCGTTGTTTGGGCAGTTAATTACCATAAAATTACATCATAAAGCAAAATATAAATCCAGCCAAATATCATAGCGTATAAGCTTATATGTTGTTACGGCTCGCTTAAAATCGTCAAACAAGCAATAATAAAGACATTTGCCTAAATACGTTCTTGTTGAATTACCTATTATTAACTAATTTAAAACTTTTTAGCGGTATCCAAGTTACGTTCTTCTAGTTTGATGAAAAATCGTTTCTTTACCATTACTAGGTGGTAGAACTTTTCTGCAAAGTTCGTCTAGGTAGGTACCACCGCTTTGCCAGTTATTCTGCCGCCAAGCAGTAGTGTGCAAGCACTACTGTGTTCCGGTTTGAAGGGCATTGTAGCTAGTGAAATCACTGGGCAAATGAGGCTTTATGATCTGATCACACAGTCTAGTAATCTTATTGCTATACTGTGTGAAGTCTCAGGATGACGTGTGCAGTGCAGTGTCGCGCGGAACAATATTAATTTAGAGTTCCGAGTGATACTGCAATCTGTTATGGGCAGCCGTGACACTTAACATCAGGTGAACGACTAGCTCGTCACGTCATTCAGTAACATAAAAAAAAACGTTATTATGGAATCAGTGAAATATTTACTGCACAGTTACGTCGTTTTGCCACATCGTACAGGACCATATTTTAGTCCCATTTAGGTATAAAAAACGTTTTTTGAGTTTTTGGTAGTTACGTTCATCTGGTTCTTACACCGCGATTAGGACAGCGCGAGCGTCGAAAGTTTCATAAAAATAGTAGATACAATGTTAACGAAAATAAAATTGTAAGAGCAGAAAACGTAAAACATAACTCTTTTTATGCACCCTACCCACACGAAATGTCAATATGTCGTCATGCACTTGCTCAATAGACACCAACTGGCCCACGTGTGACGATGACTAGTGACTACCACAGATTACTGATTCAGCGCCTTTGCCTCGTAAAGCCCCGACACCAGCATCGGCACTTCATTTCGGTACCAACTTGGTCCAAACTTAGACATTACTAGTTGACCCGCCCCGGCTTTGCACGGATTAATTAGTTTTACGCCTTAACCCTGTTTATTTGGTAAGAGGGAAGCAAAAGGGAAAAAGATAGGGGAAAAGGATTGCTGGCCCATCGATTCATCCTTTTCCCCTATCTTTTCCCTTTCCCTTCCATCTTCCCTTCGACAGGATGAGTATAAATAATAGAATAAATAAAAATTAGTACAAACAAAAAAAAACTTGCATCAAAATTACATACATGTTTCTTCGTGCAACCCGCACTTGGCCGTTTTAGAAAACAAAAAGTATCCTTATTTTTTTTTATATGTAAACGAATGACGTGACGAGCTAGTCGTTTGCCTGGTGTTAAGCATTCACGGCCACCCATTACAGATTGCAGTGTCACTCTGAAATCTAAATTAAAGTTTCGCGTGACACTGCGCACTGCGCACGTCATCCTGAGACATCACCCAGTCTAAAAAGAATTTCTAGATTGTGAGATCAGTTCTTAAGTCTCATTTGCCCAGTAATTTCAATAGCTACAATGTCCTTCAAACCGGAACACAGTAGTGCTTGCACACTACTGCTTGGCGGCAGAATAACTGGCATAGCGGTGGTACCTACCTAGACGAACTTTGGAGAAAAGTCCTACCAACTAGTAGTATTCCGAAAAATTAACTATCATCATTAACAGCCTGAAGACGTCCACTGCTGAACATAGGCCTCCCCCAGAGCACGCCACCTTGAGCGGCTGCTCGCCTCCTGCATCCATCGGCTCCCCGCGGCTTTCACCAGGTCGTCGGTCCACCGAGTGGGGGGCCGAAAAAATTAACTATAACCATACCAAATTTCAGCGAAATCCGTTCAGTAGTTCCACCGTGATGCGTGTTCAAAGGGACAGACAGACGGACGGACAAAAAATTAAAAAAAAAATGTTTCAGCTTCTGTATCGATAAAGAAATGTAATGCAATCAATATTTTCAGAAAATTATTCAATGTACAGATTTAGCCCAGTTACAGTTTTATTATAACGTATGCCTAAACTACATACATTAGCTACTAGTATTTCAATAAACTTTTTAAATCTCTTTCTGTTTTTTAAGACTGTATGGCTGTGACCTGCTTTACTCTCTTAATCAACTTCTAGACTTGTTTTCCATACCTTCCCAATAGCTCCTGGTTGCAGCTGTTTTCTGTTAAAGTTGGCGTTGAAGTCGAGGCACACGGGTCGGACATACTCGGTGTAGTTGAACGGCACAGATACTATCACTACTGCGATGTCGCCTTGATAGTTTGATCTGATTTGGGCACTAAAAACGGCCGGCACGTGCAATTCTGTCACCTTCAAATGAGAAAAGCTTTTATCAACACACTTCAGATTTTTATCATCTAGTCACTAGATTGAATTCCCTATTGTGGTCAAACACTGGTCATTGATAAAAAAAAAGAGTCTAGTGTACAATTTACTAAATTTAAGTATATTATTTATGCCATAGTTTAGACCTGCCTATTCCACTGGGGGGCCGACGATCTGGACGAAACCGCGGGGAGCCGACGGATGAGGCAAGCAGCTGCTCAAAGTGGCGCTCTGTGGGGGAGGCCGGTTCAGTAGTGGGCGTCTTCAGGCTGTTGATAATGTTGAATCTCCATCATAGAGGATCGGAATAGAGTAGCGAGTGATGTGTAGTCTCCCGGGAGACAGCGCTACGAGATTTAAATGGAAAAACTTACGTCAGCTTGCTGCGCGTATCCATCATCTTCCGATGCATCCCACGGTTGGTACAACTTGCCAAAACCCACTGCAAAGTCAGTTGCGGGTCTCTGATGACTACCCGCAGAAATACTCCAAAAGCAGTGAGCAACTGTGAATTAACGAGAATGAGTAAACAAACTTAGCTACATGGAACCACCGCGCAAAATACTTAAAATTAAGCTGTCAACAATACTGAGCTGGTCAACAGCACAGCCACACTGGCAGTGGTGTGGAGCAGAGCACGAAGCGCCCAAACGGAGAGAGATAATTATGTACTTAAATTATAATTAGTGGCTCTGCGTGAAGAAAGGTTCTCGAGTGGCGACCGCAAACCGGAAGACGCAGCGTAGGCCAGCCCCAGGTGGTCCGACGCCTGGTGAAAACCGCGGGGAGCCGATGGATGCAGGAGGCGAGCAGCCGCTCAAAATAGCGCTCTCTGGGGGAGGCCTATGTTCAGCAGTGGACGTCTTCGGGCTGTTGATGATGATGATGATGATGATGAGATCATTTATGCAAGCACCGTCACCTAATTCCGGGTTCTTACCTGAGAGAACTATTCTGTTGGTGATGAGAGTGGCTCCACATAATTATCTTAACGGCACCTCCGCCTTGTCGTATATACCGCCATGCCATGGCATTTCTCCGCGATCTAGATTCTGCTTGTTGGGAGTGAAATTTGTGTCAACTGGCGTGTAGATGGCACATTCTGTAATGAAATTTACAATGTTCCTAGATTTATGCTTTCTTAGGAATACGAAGAAAAAAGATTGCGTTTATTATCATCCTGAATACGTCTACTGCTGAACATACGCCTCCCCCATAAAGCGCCAATTTGAGCGGCTGCTCGCCTCCTGCATCTGTCGGTTCCCCGCAGTTTTCACCAGATCGTTTGTCCACCTAGTGGGTGGGAGAAGGTGATCAAAAGTATCCAGACTAACGATAAATTAATAAGTGACAAAATTCTGAATAATAAATAATACAGTACTAAGTTTGGTTTTAGTCACCTGGAGAGCACTTTGCGATGTACGTCCAATTGCCATCGATGCATCGCATGTCGTCGAGGGCAGCTGTGGAGTAGTATTCAGGGCTCCGGCACCGGGGGCGGACCACAGTATCTGTGAGCTCGTATTCATTGCAAGCCCTGAGCCCTCCTCCAGGCACAAGGCAACGATACTCTACTGAATAGTGCTGGGACAGGCGGCACAGCGCTGTATAAAGAAAAGAAAATTGAAAAGTCGATTAGTAAAATAAAAAATTAAGACATTAAAATTACAATTTAATTTACTTCAATTAGGTATCTATCTATCTATCTATTTTCTACTACCATAAAAAAATGAGATACTTAATAAACTTATTAATTTAAAAGTTATTAAAAGCATTGTTTTAAATTAACTACCCTGTGAGACCCTTTTCTGAGCAAAAAAAACTATTATATAAACTACTACTTACAGACACATTTAGGCATCAGATCTGACCACTGTCCGTTGTAGCAGTAAATTGAGCTGGATCCGTTGACTGCATACCCGTGTTGGCAGCTGATGCTGATGTTAACAGTGTCGTACGCTTCTCCAGGTTCCGCGCTAAGTGTATTTGTAGTGTAACTTCCGTTATCAGGGAATGGTGGCAAGATGCACTTGTCTTTATTTGGCCTAGAAGCATTATTTTTTAAGTAACATTTTCTTATACCACTCCAGACAGGTTATCATAATTTGAAAAAATAGTACTTACGTATAATATTCTGTAATGACATGTGCATGCTTGATGACCTGTGTGAATGTGGTGAACATTACGCAGTACTGTTTGTCTCCCCACGCAGTGGAGGCCACTCCGCGCAAGAAGTACCGCTCAACGCCACGACTCTGCGCAGGAAACACCAGCCCACCACCCGTGTCACCTCGGCACAACTCACGCGCTGTACCTGGTACATGTACCATCATTTTTTTGTTACCCCTTTCTGAATTAAGTTTGTTGTTATAACCTCAATGATAGACATCGATCACAGCACAAGCATACATATTATCTAGGGTCAGGTCAAAGCATGGTATTAACTGTAGATACATATATTGACAATCCGAATGGATGCCTTAATAAGATTCCTACATTTTCCGTCTCTTGGGGTTAATCCTGAAGGGGTCTTTACCAATCGCCACTGTGCTATAACAGTACATTCAGCTCTTACCGTTATAGTACGCGCAGAACTTGTCCGCCGTGATGTACTCGCGACTGCCCGGTTGTGACTCCATCAGGCACTGCTCGTCGCTGACAAACGGTAAGTCCACTTCTTGCAGAAACTGCCAGGGGTCTTCTACTCCATCTTGTGCAGAGCGACCCCAACTTGCTATCTGCAAATCATGTGTCATGCTTGCCTTTAAGCCCTTAAAAGCTAGATGCAACTAATGGACTGAGAAAGTATCTTTTCAGATCCTATTTTTATAACTAGAACTATAAAATGTTTTTTTTTAATTAATCAGATTTTAATTTATCGTCTTATTTGTAAACTAAAGGAAAAAAAGTTTGTATGGGAGATAGTAGAGTAAATGACTTATAAAATACTTTCCTCGATTTCTCTATTTCCATTACTTTATATTGTAAAACTAGCTGACCCGCCCCGGCTTCGCACGGGTTAATTAGTTTTACACCTTATCTCGGTCTAAAGGAAGAGAGAAGGAAGAGGGAAAAAGATAACGGATGAATGGATGAAGAAGAAAGGAGGCAAGTACGCCAGCACCTGCCTCCATTCGCCGTTTCATCCATTCATCCTTTTCCTTTATCTTTTTCCCTCTTCCTTATCTCTTTCCCATAATAAAAGATAGGAGTGGCTTTGGACCTAATACTGAAGGTTGGATGTCTGTAATTTCTGAACCACAAAACCGAAGACTTTGAAATAATTACGGGACAATATATAAAGCACTTCCTTGAATGAATGAAATCGGACTACGCGTTAATGAATTACAAGTAAGTATATATTTTCACTTTCATCCCCTCTCCTGAGGGAACCGTGCTGAATTTCGAGATTAAAAGTATTATATAGCGTACCTAGTAATATGAGCTCAAATCATGCCAAGTTTCATTTGAATCCATTCAGTAGTTTCGGCGTGATGCTCAGCTAAGGTACAGACAGACAGACAACCAGACAGAAACCAGACAAAAACAAAAAAATCTTTTTTTGGCTTCAGCATCGACAATAAGGAGCCCTCCAAAAAAAAATTCAAAATATCTTCAATGTACAGCATTGGACCTGTTACAGTTTTATTATAAGTATAGTTTAAAACCGTGTGAAGCCGGGGTGAGTCCACTAGTATACCACTTGACTGATATCATTTTGAATCAATAGAAAGATACCAGCTTTAAGATACATACTTACTTTTCCAACTTTACCAACGGTGAGCTGACTCCTGTCGAAGTCGTAGTCGAAGCTTATGCAGACGGGCTGGACATGTGTACCGAACTGAAACGGAGTGACGACCTTCAAGGCCGCGATATCATCTCTATAGTACGTATTCAAACCGGAGAACCTGACAGGTAGTCTTATTTCTTGCACCTAAGAACATAAAGTAATTAGAGTCGAAATTGAAACTAATTAGATTCAGCAACTGAAAAACAACCAAAAGAAAACCAGTTATAATTCTAAAATAGTTCCTCACGTCAGATTTCTGCACGTTATGGTCTAGCTGGCTGTTCCAGTGGCGGTAGAGCTTGCCGGCAGCTACGGCGAAGTGAGACGCTGGGCGCTGCTTCTTGATCTCACCCCAGAAACAATGAGCCGCTGGAAAGGCGTAACCTGCCTGTTTACTATTTGCTTGTACTAACAAGTATCAAAATAGCACATAAGTGTGTGAAGTAAGTGAAGACTTGATACAAACATATTAAAAGATATTTTATTATTCACATCTTGTACATACCTACACTACACCTGTATTATACCGCATTTCGACAAAAATATAAATGAATTTTATTTTGGATAAAGTTAACACGCAGAACAGACTTCTCATTCTTACCTGATATGACAACTTCGCTGGTGATAATGGAACCACCACATATCTGTAGGTAGGGGTCCTTCATTTTGAAGTACACACCGACGTGCCACGGCGTAGTGCCTTGATTGAGTGGTTGCTTTGCAAGCTCTCTGTTATACTTAACAACACCACAATCTGTAAGAGTTATTTTAGTGGCAGTCAAAGGTTGTCTTACTCAGTCTTATATCAAATGCCAATTTATTCTCTTTCTGCTGGAAATTCTGTTATAAATTATTTTGTATCAGATTCAAAGGTCAGTCTAATGCTGAAGGTCACCTCACCTGGAGTACATGTGGCCATGTAATTCCAAACGCCACCAATACATTGCATATCAGCGAGTTCTCCTGTGTGATAGTAAAACGGCGAGCGACACTGCGGCCGCACAGTCGTCTCTTCATCTATCAGCTCATCACACAGGTAAGCGTCTTCCGGAGATGTCGAGTTGTTCGAGAAGCAGAGGTAGTTCACACTGGGGTTTTTATTCAAAACACATTGCGCTGAAATCATTTCAAATCGGATATAGATCGATGAAGGTTCAAGTCTACTCCCCTTGAGCACACCATGCAATACTTACAAAGGCATTTGGGCTGATTGGCGTGCGTCCAGAAACCGGTAGAGCATGATGTGGTGGTCGGTCCTTTGAGCTTGTACCCCTGACGGCAGGAGTATTCAAGGTGTACATGAGAACGATGAATAGATTGGTTGCTGTTTATTGCAGATGGAGTTTGAAAGAACTCGTCGCGAATGTCGTAAAATCCATTTTTTGGGTGTGATGGTAGTATGCAAGTGTCAGATCTAAAATAAACGAAGCGGTTTATTGACTGAGCGCATCAAGTGAGTGAAAGGCTCTGCTTCAACTCACCAAATTTGTTTTTATTTTTCCAGATGCGTTTTTTGCGAATCTTTACGAAGCTTGGTATACAGGTTCTACGAGGGCAGAGATTTTTTTGTCATCGGCCATTTTTGATTGTTGGTGTAGTTCCCCCAAAAAGGGAGGAAGTTTGTAGCGACGCTATTCACCTGTCTATTTTGATAATATTTGGCAGAAACATTGGGTAGGTACTCGTAAACTCGTAATATAAACATTGTATGTAATAGTTTCTACAAACATTGCCAGAACGAATTTCCTAAAAACACGTAAAATTACGAAATAAAAATCATCATCCTCTTTGCCTTTTCCCATTTGTTATTAGAGTTGGCTCCCAATTTAACCTGTAGCGGCGAGCTACCAGAATTACACGAGCGACTGCCATCTGATCTCGCAACGAGGGATGATTAGACCAGGCGTCAGAATCTATCAGGCGTCTGACTACCCGTAACGATTGCCTTAGACGTTCTTATGACAACCGGGACCGACGGCTTAATGTGCTCTCCGAGGCACGGAGCGATGGCATCGCGAACTGCATATAACTTACTAGATAAGTCATTGGTGCAGGGCCGAGGATCGACCCCGGTGCCATAAGATTCCGAAGCGCACATGCCACCATCACGAAATAAAAAGTCAAATTAAACTTTTAAGTAAAGAAAAACTATGGAGGCAAGAGGCAAGCAGCCGCTCAAACTAGTTCTATATGGGGTAGGCCTATATTCAGCAGTGGACGTCTTCGTTCTGATGATGATGGACTTTGAATCTTATATTCAATGCCTTAAAAGTCATCACGCTCAAGTGGCTGCCCATACGTCTGCGCCGGAATGCCCATATCCTTTCCTTTTTATACAGTGTTTTGTTTACTCCTTCCACCCCGCGCTATCTCAAAGAACGTTTTAGCTTCATGCACAGCGTCCACACCTTGTCTCTTAGGTCGTCGGAAAATTTGACTCTCAAGATGCCTTTACATCGTAGTAGTTTCTATGATCGGTCTTTTACCATTTATGCTGTCCGCCTCTGGAATGAACTACCTGAAACTATACGAAGGGCACCCTCATTGCACAGTTTTAAGGATCAAGTCAAAAAGTTTTACTTGTCAGTGTGAGTTTGTCCGATTCATCAGTACTATATCACTATGTTAAACTGTTACCATAATATTATTGTTACTTGTTTAAGTATCCACATATTATGTATAAGTAAGTGTATGTAGATATAATATGTAGATATATTATGTAGGTATATTTTATTTAGAGATGTAGGTATATTGCTAAAGCTATTTATTATGTTTATAAGGTATTGTTATCTATGTAGTTATGCTTGTGCACCCCGTCTTTTACCACTTCTATAAATCCTCTCCATCCAAAGGTTGCCTGGAAGAGATCGCTTTTAGCGATAAGGTCGCCCATTGTTACACGTTTTTGTAAATGTCTGTATGCCTTGTAAAATTGTATTATTTGGTGTGTACAATAAAGTGTTAATCTATCTATCTATCTATCACACTAAATTTCGGATGATAGAATATCTATGGTTCAATAATATGGATAGGTACTTACAGCAAAAACACTTACATATCATCCCAAGATTCATTCGCGATGACGTAACACAGAGTCAGAGCTTAAACAAAAATATTAAGTACATCAATAAAACTGACTCTAGACATACCCCTTGGTAATAATAAACACTGCATAACAGTGGAATTACGATACAAGTACCGGAAACGGAAAAACGTTGGGAAGATGACATCAAAAGTTTAGCTGGTCCAGAATGGATTCGAACAGCAAGGGACAGGACAAAATGGAAATTCTTAGAGGAGGCCTTTGTCGAAGGACAAGCTGTTACAAAGAGAGGTTGAACCGGTGCCGATATTTTGAACAAAAATAAACAAAACAAGAATGACAATAAAATATCGTAATGTTGAAATTGATTTGTACTAAAACAGCAATAAAGGCTTATTTATTTATTATTTTATTTTAACAGTGGAATTGTTACTCTGTGTTTTCTCTTGTTATATTATTGACTATTTCAAACTAAACTATTATTAAAACTAAACTATTACGAGTGCATTTTGGAGAGTGCGCGCTGGAGTTGCGTAACCTGATTCCGTCATCACCATTCCACCATAAGACAACCAGATGTACGAAAAAACGCCACCGATACATGGTGAACATCCCACATGTGCGAATAAAGCGATTTGCTTCCACGTTCATCATGCGAACAGCCAAAGAGTGGAACGCTTTGCCGGCGTCTGTGTTTCCAAGAACTACAACCTTGGGATCTTCAAATCGAGAGTGAACATTTTCTACACTTAGTTAGATATTAGGTTTTTACGTGTTATTTGGAACAACACCAGTTGCTATAATAATATGTTGTGTGTATACAATCTTGTCTCCGAAGGAGATTCCTGTGACCTCACTATACAGGTTCTCCCTAGTGCGAGGGACAGTGCTTCGACTGAGTTACATTGTTTGTAAATACATAATAACTTTAACCTTACGCAAACCAAATTTTTTGTTTTAATATACTACAAGTTGATGTACCTCCCTTACTACCTGTGTGAACTAACAAAGTTTTATTTATTTATTTTATTTTATTTATTTGAACAGGTATCTTCTAGGCAAGCGCGTTACATCCTAGACCGCATCGTCACTTCCCATCAGGTGAGATAGTGGTCAAGCGCAAGCCTATACATCAATAAAATAAAAAAAAAAACTTGATAGAGAGACACAAAACATACAATAACTATTCTTCTGCTACACATAGTTTATTAGTAGTGGTCCACTACCATAGAGCATTGGTATACACCTATCTGGTGCTCTACATCTATTTGTTATAGGCGAACGTTTCCTCAGCGCGGCAAATTCAAATTTTCTTGCATTCTTATGCCAATAATAGCTTAATTACTCAACGTGATTACATAAAAACTAATTTTGCGCAAATAAACAGAATGTATCAACAAATTACGATTAAAAGTATCTCCTAAGTATCATTGGTTTAGCGACAAATGGCAATAAACAATTTTCTTCTTAGTTTTTCAGTCTATTGCCATTTGTCGCTAAACCAATGATAAGTAGGTGATACTTTCAATTGTAATTTATTGATACATTATATTTATTTGCGCTAAATTAGTTTTCATGCAATCACGTTGAGTAATTAAGCTATTATTGGCAAAAGAACGCAAGAAAATTTGAATTTGCCGCGCTAGTGTAACGTTCTACCTTAAGGTTATGACGTAGTAGATATACTGGTTAGGGAGGTATTCATACCTGGTAGACAAAAAAGGTTATTCGAGGTGATAGAAGTCAAGGTTGCTAGAGTAGCCAGACAGCTAGGTGTTCTCTCACTAAATAAATCTAATATGTGTGGACATTTCACACAGCACCATCTAGCCACAAACTAAGCAAAGCTTGTACTATGGGAGCCTACTGATAGAATAATATAAAGATACTTTTTTGTTTGTAAATACATGCATATATTACAATATTACATCCAGACAAAACAAACACCTATGTTTATCACACAAATGTTTGACCTGGGTGGGAATCGAACCCGCAACCTACAGTTCAGAAAGTAGGGCTACTGCCAACTGAGCTAACACGCCAGTCCAATAATAAGACAGACCAAGTTATTTTAGTTTATAACGCCTGCTTCTACATACCTATCATTTACTTATTCTTCAAAGCAGGCAATACCACATCAAATGAAGATAACTTACCAAAAGTAATTAGTTGAGATACACTCAAAACCATGGCACTTATAATGAGTATAACAACAATTTAATAAATTCCATGAAGCTTTTGCTATTTGGAAGTATCGGTATGACTTGCTTCACGGACGAATGTTCACCAGACACTGATTCAAAAAGTGACGATTAACATCTACACCATCTACACCACAATTATAAAGAAGAAAGATTTGTATTTTTGTGTGTATGTTTGTAATGAATAAACTCAAAAACAACTGTGCCGATTTCAAAAATTCTTTCACCATTGGAAAGCTACATTCACCCTGAGTAATATAGGCTACACCACTACACGTGCGAAGCCGGGGCGAGCCGCTAGTATGTAATAAAATTGAAGCTGACTTTTTAGCGCGACACCGTATTTTTGTGTGTTTATACTATCTATACCTCCATCATTAAATTTGAGAATTTTTTGCTGATTATTTTTTTATTCTGGCAAGTATGCTCCTAAATAAGTCCAATAATTTGTTGAGGATTTACATAAAATTGGAAATTTCTCAGTAGATCAAAGAAAGCTCTTTGTGAACTTCCCCTAAGTTCCATTAATGACGTGATGTTTTTAGCAACTTTAACCCTCTCCTCCCCTAGTGATACATGGTGAGGTTGATGAACCCATCAGCCGAAGACGCGAGTATTTTTAGAAAAACAAATTTTTAATTATTATATTTAAAAGTAATAAAAAATATAAATAAAATAATAAAAATATAAACAAGACTGGCGCGGCGGCGGATTCCGCAGAGCAACTGAAAAGGCGCAAATATAGTACCATAGATGTTCTTATGACAACCGGGACCGACGGCTTAGCGTGCTCTCCGAGGCACGGAGCGATGCCATTGAAAACTGCACATATCTTACTAGATAAGTCATTGGTGCAGGGCCAAGGATCGAACCCGGTGCCGTAAGATTGCGAAGCGCACATGCTACCGCTCAGCCACCATCGCTTTTAACTACGACTAAGCTCATGTATATTTCTTTATTGGCAACTGATCTAGCTCATTTTAGAAGAAACGATTATTAATCTAAGCTCTCTTCTGTTGCCTCTTTACTCGGGTCTATAGATACATCGTGCCGTCTCTCTCTTCTCAAGCCGGTTTGAAGATTTGCTTCAACTAGTATTTGTTAGCATTATAATAATGAATCAGATTCATTCCATTTATGTTTTTTTCCTTAACCATCAAGTCGTATTATAAACATACGTAAGCAAAACAAGTTATACAAGTACTGATTTTGAGCACTAACATTTATAAAGTTAAATCATTCAATTCCATCCAATTTACTTGTAACTTCTTGTTCAGTGGTTTGTTTCGGAAATGTTTCAAAGTGCCCTACTTATATTTGGTAAGTTCGTTTTTTTTACGGGCAATGTGCCTTTATTACTCAAGCTAACTACTACAATAATAAAAACTAAACTAAACCAAGCTAAACTAAACTAAACTAGCTACACTACCTGCTACAAAGAACACTTATGGACTGTATAATAGCCGCGATGGCCTATAGACAGTCCAAGTGCCCCAGCCCACTACCGGTAGGGATGGAATTTTCGGATGGGAGTTTTTAAATCTAGAGTGAACCATCTTCTAGGCAAGCATGCTTCATCGTCGACCGCGTCGTCGCTTACCATCAGGTGAGACCGTGGTTAAATGTTAGCCTATCGTTGATGAAAACATCTCTCTTTTGCTTGTGCTCTTTTTTTTAATCAACGATAGACTACGCGGTCGACGATGGAGCGGTAGCTTAAGTAAAGCATGTCCCGACTATAGGAATGGATGGATGCGGGTTCAAACCCCTTCAAGTTCGTGATACAAATTTTTCCTTTAAAATTGAATCTGTTGTTATTTGATTGGCATTATTGATTGCGAGTAAGTTTAAATTTATAAGTTTATTTTAGCTGCGACTACCTGTTACGTCGTGGCGAACGACACTTTGGATTTTACGTAAGTTTGTTATTAATGTAGGTATACTTTACGGCAACTTTATTTTACTTGGACGGGTTAACTAGTTTTACGTCCTAACTCTGTTTATGGGTAAGAGGGAAGCAAAAGGGAAAAGATAGAGGAAAAGGAACCATACCAAATTTTAGCGAAATCCGTTCTTAGTTTCAGTGTGATGAGTGTTCCAAGGGACAGCCAGGCAAAAAATAATTGTTAATTTTTTTATCTATTAAGAAGTGCAATGCAATCAAAATTACCAAAAAACAGTACACAGTTTTATTACAATTATGTATAGAAGATATTTAAGCGTTTAACTCACCTATACATATTTATTAAATTATATTAAGGCGAGATCTAAGCATGCAATATCAACAAAAACACTATTTTTGAAAGCCTAGTGTGTCGTAATGAACAAATGAAAAAAATATGTGTAAATAGAAAATAAAACGAAAAACAGGGATAACCAAATAAAACTTTACTAAGTACTTCATTATCATCATCATCATCATCATCATCAATAGCCTGAAAACGTCCACTGCTGAACATAGCGAGTTGAGTTTGCCACTATTGTAAAAGTGTAAAATTCTTACTTATACTTTGTATTCTATATTTCATTATCTGAAATATACCTTTACACTAATGTCTATCTTCTTATAGATTTCCCGATTCCATAATTTCAGAACCGACAACTGCATATTACCACAATTCCCAAAGAATGGGTTTTACACGATTCATGACGAGTCCACTGAAAGACTAACAGCCGAAACCCACAACCAACCAGTGCTTCGTTCACGTGTACGCCTCGAATACACCTGCCGTCAGGGTTACAGGCTGACAGGGCCAACCTCTACAATATGCTATAACGGTTTTTGGACGCACACCAATCAACCCAAATGCCTTTGTAAGTACTTTTGAAAAAACCAGTGAAATATTGCTTCGTGAGCCCCCTTCATCGGTGTAATTAATTGTAATTTGAACTCTTTCAGCCCAATGTGTTCTGAATAAAAGTCCCAGCGTGAACTTCTACTGCTTCTCGGATGAATTGACATCTCTGGCAGACGCTTACCTTTGTGGTGAGCTGGTTGATGAGGACACGACTGTGCGGCCGCAGTGTCGCTCGCCATTTTATCATAACACAGGAGAGCTCGCTGATATGCAGTGTATTGATGGAACGTGGAGTTACGTGGCCACATGCACTCCTGGTGAGTACAAATACCTTGCAGCAGTAAACAATTCACCCACTGTTATTGTCTGATTTTTGAAACTGATATATTTCTAGCAAGGAAGGTATAGATAAAATAGGTCGACCATGTATTCCACTGGTACATTTGTCTGCAAACTTCACAACGGATAATTAGAACTATTTTTACAGATTGCGGGGTTGTTACACCTAACAGAGAGCTTGTGAAGCAACCTGCCAACCACGGTTCTACACCGTGGCACGTTGGAGTGTACTTCAAATTAAAGGATCCCTACCTACAAATCTGCGGTGGTTCTATTATTACTAGTGAAGTCGTCATATCAGGTAATAATGTGATGTTTTCCGCGTCTTAGTAGCTTTATCTTTGGATCAAATTTACTTACTTCACACAAATATTTTATTATTCGATGTTCAACATATTGAACAGTTCATTTATTTCTTTAATTACACATTTCTAGCGGCTCATTGTTTCTGGGGTGAGGTGAAGAAGCAGCGTCCAGCGTCTGACTTCGCCGTGGCTGCCGGCAAGTTATACCGCCACTGGAACAGCCAGCTAGACCAATCCGCGCAGAAATCTGATGTGAGGAACTGTTAATATTTTGTTGGTTTGTTTACAGTTATTATAACCAAAGTATAGATAACATCTTGGATTAGCCACCAAGTGATTAGACTTAAATTGTATGCATTAGCATAAAATTAAAGTCTATTCACTTCTACTGATCATCAGACCATCATAACCATCTCTCAACTCCATTAAAAATATAGATACTCTAAGTGTTAAACGACTAAAATTAGAACTAGACACAACGCTAAAACTATTGTTGTTCTCAGGTGTCTGAAATAAGACTCCCAGCCAGGTTTAGTGGTTCAAAAACGAACTATCAAGATGACATCGCGGCCTTGAAGGTCACCACTCCTTTCCAGTTCGGGACATACGTTCGCCCCGTCTGCTTAGACTTCGACTACAAGTTTGAAAAAAGTCAGCTCACAGTCGGCAAAACTGGAAAGGTAATTTTTATAATCCACGCATAATGGAGGACATGCGTACATTTTGGAGAGTGTGCGCATGCCCTCCAAGCTCATTCCGTCATCCCCTTTCCATCATAGAATAAAAAGGCTTGGTAATTCTTTACATCATTATCTCGTAAGTGTACCACCAGTTTGCACTAAGCGTTTTGCGGAGTCATTCATAGTTTGAAAGGCCAATGAAGGGAATGCTTTTCCAGCAACAGTACCTATTTCCTGTTGGGTATAACCTGGGTCTTTTCCAGTCAAGAGTGAATGGGTATCTCATGGGCAAACGTGCCCCACCTTAGACAACTTCGTCATTTACTATCAAGTGAGTTATTGTCAAACGTATGCCCAATTTAGCATTTAAAAAAATATTGATTTACGTTATTTTAAAACAAAAATCAGGTAACATGGTTAAATCCATAATGGATCAAAATTTTACATAGCACGATTATGAAGAGGCTTACCTGGTTAATAGTAGACTATGAACATAAAATGAGTAGTATCAGAAAGCGATGAAACGTCCTACATGGGTGGTAAAATAAAAGCATAATTTTTATAAAGGAAGATGAAAGATCAAAATTATAGGAAAGAAACTCATGACTCATCTGTTGACTTGAACAACGTGCAACAGAAGACGACGCACACGCCGCGATATTTAAAGCAAGGGTCAAATTGGTTAACAGATAGCAAGTTGGGGTCGCTCTGCTCAGGATGGACTAGAAGACCACTGGCAGTTCCTGCAAGAAGTGAACCTACCGTTTGTCAGTGACGAGCAGTGCTTGATGGAGTCGCCGCCAGATATTCGCGAGTACATCACGGCGGACAAATTCTGCGCGTACTATAATGGTAAGTGCTTAATTTGATGGTGATCACACAGAAGTAATCATTCAAGATTAAGCAAAACAGATTCCTTTTAGGACTTAACAAGCAACCTGTTTAGCTCGAGCGTCAAAACGTTGTCTAATTACATTAAAAATGCCTTATCAATTGTTTTGGGTAACATTTATACTACAAATTATAGAATAAATAACTTCAAAGTTTTGAAACATGTAACAGATACAGCACGGGGATTGTGCCAAGGTGACACGGGCGGCGGACTTGCGTTTCCTGCGGAAAGCCGTGGAGAGGAGCGTTACTTCCTGCGCGGAGTAGCCTCTGCTGCGCGGGGGGACAAACAATACTGCGTCATGTTCACTACATTCACGCAGGTCATCAAGCACGCGCAGTTTATCAAAGAATATTATTTGTATGTAACAGTTATTCAAACGTTAACCTGTCTTGAATGGTAGAAATTGTAACCTAGGTAATAATGTTTTCAGGCCAAATATTGACAAGTGCATCTTACCACCATTCCCTGACAACGGAACTTACACGTCCGATAAACTTAATGATACGAAACCTGGAGAAGCTTACGACACTGTTAACATCAGCATTACCTGCCAGCAAGGGTATGCAGTCAACGGATCCAGCTCGATTTACTGCTATAACGGACTTTGGTCAGATCGGATGCCTAAATGTATTTGTAAGTAACTATTGTGGATAAGTTAATTGTTTTCAGAAAGTTGTCTCTTAAGGCAGTAGTTTCAGACCGATACTATTTATTGTATTGGTAGTGGTAATGCAATTTTACTTTATAAACTTGTTACACTTAACAGAGCTGTTATTAGAATTTCAATTAGAATAGAATTGTATAGAAATATTACGAGAAGAATATTACTGAGAGTACGTCGGTCCGGTTGTCATAAGAACATCTATGGCAATCGTCACGGGTAGTCAGACGCCTGATAGAATCTGATGCCTGATCTTACCATCCCTGTTACTGGTTCCTTATGGGTTGCGAGGTTAGATGGCAGTCACTCGTGTAATTCTAGTAGCTCACCGCTACAGATTGGGAGCCGACCCTAATAATAAATGGGAAAAGGCAAAAAGGATGCTGGTGAACGTCGTAGACTTAAATATCAATTCAGCCTGACCTTCTGCGTGGTGCTTACGACAAAGACAACTCACGAAATGTCTTATTGTTCATAATTATGAAGTCATCAAAGCATCTGAATGTTTGTTGCGAATACACATAAGCATTACGGAAGTCAGTGTTAAAAACGACAACTTGATTGTTTTTACCATAAACTTCAGGAGGCTCTTTACAAAAGTTAAGCCGTCCGTGCACGAATAGTAAACATTTAAACAACGACTTAAAACACTGCAGGCACTAGGTACATTAATGTCTATAAATTCTTATTAACAATTGAGGATTCGATCAAACGTATTCTCTTTATATCTTTGATGAAATCTGGAATTTTTATTTACACAGCTCGGTGTCACTTGACCCCACACTATTCGGTTGAGTACCGTTGTCTTGTGCCTGGAGGAGAGCTCAGGGCTTGCAGTGAATATGAGCTCACAGGTACTGTGGTCCGCCCCCGGTGCCGGAGCCCGGAATACTACTCTTCAGCTACCCTCGACGACATGCGATGCGTCGATGGCAATTGGACTTACGTCGCAAGGTGCTCTCCAGGTGAGACTTGAGGGAATTCAAGTTCAATGAACGCAAATTATCATTTATCTTGTCCGTTCAGTTCGTTTTGTTCGCTGTCTCTGGTCAGGGTGGTGGTTTTGTACAAATGATGTACCCACCGTTCCAACAGAAGTATTATTAATTTCCGTTCACAATCATGACGCGTTTGGGTTATGTAACGCACTTTATGTGTACATAACGTTTGTTCCATTACGTAGAGGTATGGGCACATACTTAGGTACCATGAACCATAAAATACACGATTTATTTAAAATTAGGGTGAGGTCTTCTGTTTCATTCAGACGTAGCGGAAAGTTATATCTACTGTCCTTGTTAGTTTTAATGGGTTTCAAAGAACTGCCTTCAGCTTTACAAGCTTTTGGTCGTGAGAGTTTCTTTCAGAAATCATAACCTGTTCTGCAGCTTAGGACCTCAGTTTAGAGTCTTGACCGCTGAAGAATAAGGGCTAATATGTTACAGTTAGTTTACAAATAATTAAAATGACTAAATGTCACGTTTTGGAACGGAATTTACTAAGCACAAAACTATTGACATTTAAACATTCGTTTGTTCTCAGTAGGTCCTTAGAAGCTCTACTTTATCCACGCTTTGAAGGGACTACTGAGCATTTTCACCCTGCAGTCCCAGTTTGGCGATTAACGATGATTTTGACGATGCAACTTTCAAGGTTCTAAGTCTTAGATCATACACTTTTTATTTTCCTACTTTCATTTGCTATTTTTTTCCCTTTTCTACGTTTAATATGATGATGATGGGAGTTCTTTTAGCAATTTGGAAGGGTCCAAATTGCTAAAAGAACTATTTGATCACAGAATGCGCCTTCAACACAACATTTGACAAGGACTTTACCTTCATCAAAGAGAATGTACGTCGTGAAGAAGTACCGTGGCATGCCGGTGTTTACTATAAAGATGACAATTCGTACAGGCAGCTATGCGGAGCAACTCTCATCAGCAGTACTGTTCTTCTATCAGGTAAGAACGAAGAGAGTGTCTCATGAATATCTGGCTACCTTTTTTTATGTAATTGAATGACTTTCTTTCTATTGCCACTGCTGTCATTACTAATTTTATCCAGGACCCTAATTCTGTATGACTACTTTACGATTCCTTGCCTCGATACCACGCGAATTCCTTGTCTTACATGAGAAATCTGCAAATATCTAATCTAATATCTAATATCTATCTATAATCTGCATATATTTATATATATATTAATATTTATTTTTATATATATATTCTCTATGAAATGAGAACGAAACCGCGCGAAATGAATGTGGAATTTACTCCGATTGGCGCGATTTGAACTGTCAAAAATCATATGTTCCACTGAGGCGCGTTCCGAAACATCAACCCGTTAAAAGTTACGACCATTTAAGTCAATATTAATTATTCAAATTAAAACTAATTTTAATGTAAAGTGAAGGTATTTCTAAAGGTTTTCTGTCAACTTTTAATAATTACCTATGGCTTCGTTATATCACAACATAAAATAAGCCATTCCTTTATTTTAATTTTTTGTCTGTTTTGGGATGAGAAATCCTTTAGTCTAATTCGGAATGCACTCGAGAGATCCAAAACCTGTCATAGATAATTTGACTTAGATCATACAGAATACAAAAATTGACGATTCCTTGCTGAGACACGATTTGTACAAGACACGATTACGACGTGGCTTCTGTATCGTGTGGAATCTGTGTTTTCATATAGAATTATGGCCTACATGGCGTAGCATGCGCACCGCGAGAAAACTTGCCGTCGCTGTTAGGGTGAGACATACTTAGGCGCTATCCAACGTCTTTTCACGTTCTCTCACGAGATAGTGTCGCGAAAACTTGTCGCAGTGGGCATGCTAGCCGGCAGGTTCTAGTTTTTTGTTTACTTACATGAAAACGTTTTCTTTTTGTTTCACTTTAGCGAGAAGTTGACAGGATATTTTAAACGTTGATTAAACTAACGTTTGTACTCTCACAGCTTTATTTAATAAATGCGTAGTAGCTTTGGATTAGTTATCCCCGTTTTCTTTTATTGTTATCATTGAAATATCGAACTCGATCGAACATTATAAAAGATGGTGTGACTGATTCAAAACAAATCCGCGGTTATTTATAAAGGTCGTTTTTGTATAAAGACACACAGCCCGTTGCACAAAACTCTTCATTATCACTTCATTAGCTAATGTCGGCATTAGTGCTAATGGAGTCCTTAAACTAATGACGTTGCACAAAAGTTCTGTGACCAACATTAGGGTTTCTTAAAGCTTCATTAGATAATGACGACATTAAATAATGAACGAATGAAATGAGTGAACATTTTGTGTTTTGGTATTGCGCTTTTACCAGTTTACTATTGATTTTGCATATAAACATAACGCACATTATGCCATTATCGTCATTTCCAGTGTCAAATTGAATAAAGTAAAAATCTATACATATAATAAAACTGTAATAACATATAAGAAACATTCCGTTTTCTAAAACCGCCAAGTGTGGGTTGCACGAAGCAATAGGTATGTAATTTGTATACAAGCATTTTTTGTTTGTAGGTATATTATTTTTTTATTAATAAATACTCATTCTGTCGAAGGGAAGAGAGAAGGGCCGGCTTCACCTGCCTCCCTTCCATTGCCGTCCTATCCATTCATCCTTTTCCCCTTTCACTTCTCTTTTCCCATAAATAGGGTTAGGACGTAAAACTAATTAACCCGTGCGAAGCCGGGGCGGGTCAACTAGTTTAAAATAAACTCGAAGTCCTGCTCTCGTCTTGTTTGTACCTGCTCAGTTGGTAGTAGCTCTGCCTTCTGAACTGTAGGTAGTGGGTTCGATTCCTACCCAGGATAAACATTTGTATGATGAACATAGGTGTTTGTTCTGTGTCTGGGTGTTATATTGTATTCTAATATGTATTTACAAACAAAAAGTATTTAAGTATCAGTTATCTGGGTCCCATAGTGCAAGCTTTACTTAGTTTGGGGCTAGATGGCGCTGTGTGAATCATCCACACATTTTTATTTATTATTTAGGTACCTATTGAGTATAGGCAAATATTGTTTATATCACGCTTGTGTGGTTTCTATATTATTTTCAAATATCTTCATCATCAACAGCCTGAAGACGTTCACTGCTGAACTTAGGCCTCCCCCAGAGAGCGCCACCTTGAGCGGCTGCTCAAGCTTGAAAATAATAAGCAATAAAATATAATTATTATGGAGTGTTTAAAGTTGATTACGTTTTATTTAATATCTCTACACTATAATAATATACAGGGTATAGGTAAGTATTGAAGTTTTACTCAAATGAACATACTTTATTAAAAAAAAAATTAAAGAAGAGCATGCCGGGAAACATCTTTGGTATCAAACAATGATAAAAATCTTGATAGAGACATATTTTAATCGCAGAAATGTACTCAAAACACCTTGAAAATAACTAAATGCAGTTTTAATGGATGCTTTTCGGCCCATTAAAAATTTCTATCTTTAAACTGTCAACTAATGACTCATTAGTGTTAATGGCGCTTTGTGCAACGTAAAACACCATTTAATGGATAATCTGACGTTTCATTAGATAAACTTAAAGTAGCATTAAAATCAGATAACATTTGGTTTTGTGCAACAATTTAATGATAGATTAAGGTTTAATGTCGACTTTAAAAGTTAATGTTCGTTTCTGCAACTGGGTGTTAATCATGCTAGATAACGCATTAAGGGGGAACGTCACACTCGCGCGGCAAATTCAAATTTTCTTGCATTCTTTTGGCAATAATAGCTTAATTACTCAACGTGATTACATGAAAACTAATTTTGCGCAAATAAATATAGTGTATCAATAAATTACAATTAAAAGTATCACCTACTTATCATTGGTTTAGCGACAAAAGGCAATAGACTGAAAAACTAAGAAGAAAATTGTTTATTGCCATTTGTCGCTAAACCGATGATAAGTTGATAGATAGATAGATAAACTCTTTATTGTACACACCAAACGTTAAAATAAAAAGTTACAAAAAATACATTGATACACAAAAAGTGGGGAACAATGGGCGACCTTATCGCTAAGAGCGATCTCTTCCAGGCAACCTTTGGATGGAGAGGATTGATCAAAGTAGTAAAGGACGGGGTGCACATTAACTATCCTGCATATACCTACTAATAAGGCAATTAGGCCTTACCATATTACTAACTAAATAATAAACATACACATACGTACATACAAATTCCTATATCGCAATAATATACCTACATAAACTACATATAACAATGTTATATAATAACTACATACACTATATTTATAAATACAATAAATACAATAACAAAAGCATACGGAGTAATAGCGTTGCTAAATCCGTGATACATAGTAATAGTATCTATAGTGATCGATAAAGTCGAGTTACCCTGACAAGTACAACTCCTTTACTTGATCTCTGAAACTGTGCAATGACGGTGCCCGTCTCGCGGTGACAGGTAAAGCGGCGGACAGCGGCGGACAGCTTGAACGGTAAAAGATCTATCATAGAAGGTACTGCGGTGTAAAGGCATCCTAAGAGTCAGGTTTTCCGATGACCTAAGAGACAAGGCGTTCGAACTGTACATGTTAAAGCGTTCCTTAAGATAGCGCGGTGTGGAGGGGTTAAACAATACATTGTATAACAGGGAAAGAATATGGGCATTCCGGCGAAGTTGTATGGGCAGCCACTTGAGCTTTGCACGAAAATGAGAAACATGGTCATATTTGCGCAAGCCAAATATGAACCTGATGCAGAGATTTTGTAGACGCTCAAGCTTATTCAGCTGGTCCTCCGTAAGATCAAGGTAGCAGACGTCAGCGTAATCTAAAATGGGAAGCAAGAGAGATTGTGCAAGCGCAACCTTGGTGGCAGTGGGCAAAAAATTACGGAGCCTCCTTAGAGAACCTGCCGAAGCAAACATTTTGCAGCTAATGGCCTCTAACTGAGGACCCCAGCTCATACAGCGGTCCATTATGACTCCAAGATTTTTAACGGACTTACTGTAAGGGCTGATCACTCCGTCAAAAACAATGCCTGGAAGTGTCAGCCAGTCCACCTTAGCAATCATTCGTGAGCTACCTAAAATAATGACCTGTGTTTTGACTGGATTAATTTTCAGTCCGAAAGATTAACTCCACTCGGTTATACGACACAGGTAATGATTTGTTGCTTCGATAGCTTTGTCTATTTCAGACAGAGGGGCTTGATGATATATTTGAAGATCGTCTGCATATAGGTGGTAGAAAGAAGTGAGATGACGAGATATCGAATTAATGAACATGGCAAAGAGAAGAGGTGAAAGGACGCCGCCCTGCGGCACACCGGCTGTTGTGTCACACCAGGTAGAGAAGGACTCCTCCAAGCAAACACGTTCTCGGCGCCCGTATAGGTAACTATGAAGCCAATCGAAAGTAGTTGTCGCTAAACCAATGATAAGTAGGTGATACATTTAATTGTAATTTATTGATACACTATATTTATTTGCGCAAAATTAGTTTTCATGTAATCACGTTGAGTAATTAAGCTATTATTGGCAAAAGAATGCAAAAAAATTTGAATTTGCCGCGCGAGTGTGACGTTCCCCCTTAACCCTGAAACCTGAAAGTCGTCTAGCGTAAGCTTACTATACAATAATAACCAACCAAGTGCGAGTTGGACTCGCGCACAAAGGGTTCCGTACCATTTATCTGTAAAAACGGCAAAAAAACATGTCTGTTGTATGGGAGCCCCCTTAAATATTTATTTTATTCTGTTTTTAAGAATTCATTTTTGTTATAGCGGCAACAGAAATAAGTAAGTACATCATCTGTAAAATTTCAACTGTCCAACTATCACGGTTCATGAGATACAACCTGGTGACAGACGGACAGACAGACAAACTGACAGCGGAGCCTTAGTAATAGGGTCCGTTTTACCCTTTGGGTACGGAACCCTAAAAAGCATGGTACTACGCTGCGCCTGGAACGCAATAAGACTTCCAGCTGTTTGCCAGCACTGTTAAGTTTAGGTACAGTTTATAGAAAATATCCCATATTACCTGTGTTAGCGGCTCTTGAGTTAATATAAATCAACCCAAGAGCCTTTTAAAATCTGGCTATTTTTAATCAACTTCCAGCTGCCCACTGCTTCTCTATTAAAAGGAATGTCCCGATAGCCGACTATGCGGTAGGTATCGGCAAGCTGTATCGACCGTGGGAAGATTCGGAACTAGACACACACGCGCAGCGATCCAATGTAAGCTAACTAAACCTATAACTTAGATATATAAATACCTACTTATTCGTTCTATATTTTTTTTATCACTACCATTAGGGATTGCAATCTGGAAAACCGGACCCGGTATTCCGGCGGATCCGGCATCATTGACTGTCGGATTCGGTACCAATACACCGGATCCGGTCACTGGGTCTGGGATGCCAATTTTTGGTAAAATAATCACACTGCCGCAAGAGTATAGGTTACTTTATATGCGTACCAGTGCGTAAGATGATGAAACTTGATCTTATGACTTGACTTGATGAAGTTATAAAAGCATTTTTGTTATGATTGTGCCCTTCATTAGACAGATTCATCATGATGTCTGTCATAAGAATGACATTAGTTAGCATGCTCAGGCATAATGCTCAAATACCTAATTATTGTAAACAGTAGATTAAGCAAAGTTAATAATGTTAAGAAGGAAGAAAGTAAATACATTTATTCAAGACATCACACGTAACATTTTTACAATATGAAAATTCGATACTTATTAAAATAACCGCCCCAGTCCAAGTCGGACATGCACATGAAAGGTTCCGTACCATTATATATAAAAACGAGCAATAAAGTCACGTTTGTTGTATGGGAGCCCCCTTAAATATTTATTCCGTTTTGTTGTTTAGTATTTGTTGTTATAGCGGCAACAGATATACATCATCTATGAAAACTTCAACTATCTAACTGTCACGGTTTATGAGATACAGCCTGGTGACAGACAGACAGCGGAGCCTTAGTAATAGGGTCCGTTTTACCTTTGGAGTATGGAATTCTAAAAAACGACGAAAAGATAAATACAAAATATAATGTTGCGTAGCGCCATGATATAGGTTCCGACTCAGCATAAAATTAAGGTCATAATCATGACCACAAAACTAACAGAAAACTGCTAGATTTAATAATATGTAATAAAACTTATCTAACTGTGAAAACTGGAAGCTTGAACCACCCAATACTTAAAAGACTATAGTTACACTGTAGTAGATTTTTAATGGTTTGTCCAATTATAACATCGGAAATAAAGTTGATTGCACATATTACACACTTCATATGTATATATTGTTATGTATATCTCGATTACTATGTAGGCTCGCTTGATTATCTCATAAACAGTCCTTTTTGGAACGAAAAGGAAAAATTATGGCTGGCCGGATCGACAGAAATTTGACCGGATCCGACCGGATTCAAAATGACACCGGATTGCAATCCCTAACTAACCACATCCACCGAAGATCTAGCCTTATCTTCATTAAGGAACAATATTATTTTGTCCTACGACTATGTCGAGGTCACTGCAGTCACTGTTGTAGCACTTGAATATCCCTCGACTTTGTTGGGATCCACAGGCAGGCCACAACGCTTGCAAAAAAGACAACCACTGGGGAAGGAAAGTTCTCGAGTAGCGACCACGAACCGGAAGATGAAGCATCTAAATATACATCGTGGAATTTAATTCGATATTTTCCTGAAATGCATGTACTCAGGCCTAGCTTTAATGCTTATCCAAAGCTAAACACATAAATACCTGTAATGTAAAAGTAAGTACTATAAAATTAGTCCAAATTTAAGTTCTTAACAAAAGGTCTATGACATGTAATGATTTGGCACTACGGGAGTGCGGGGAGGGCGGTGCAGGTGTTTTAGATACTTACGAAACATTTGCCGGCAGCATGTAGTGTGTAAACATTCCGCCTAACGGCGAGTTATTTTTTTAAACATTTATTTTATTTTTATTTTTTAATTTAACGCTGTTCTATAACATGGACTGAGTACATACATTTCAGGAAAATATCGAATTCAATTCCACGGTGTAGACTGGCCTCCTATATGGACCGATGATCAAGTCAAAACCCCGGGGAGCCAATGGATAGAAATAACATTCAAAGTGGCGTCCTATTGTTCATCAGTGAACGTCTGGCGGCTGATGATGATGATGGAGTTCAGAATCAGAATCAGAAATTCCTAATTGTTCAAATTGATGATTTCAGTTAGTTACAAGTTTCTAGGCAAGCATGTACCATCGTAGATCGCATTCGTCACTTCCCATCAGGTGAGATTTCGCTCATAGCGAAGCACGACTAGCCGTTTCTAACCGATCGGTAAAGTTAAGCAACGTTCGCTGCGGTCACTACTTTGATGGGTGACCGCTACAGCAAAAAGTGGTATTTACAACTGAGCACTACCGTGCTTCAGAGGGCACGTTAAGCCGTCGGTCCCGGCTGTTGTCGTCAAAAAATTCTGACACCAGGGCTGACCACTTGCCTCCACGAGAAGAAGAAGGTGAAATTGCGGTCAAACGGCCGATTTAGTTGTAAAAAAAGTTGTTTTTTGGAAACTTGTATAACTTGTATGCTATTAAAAAGTTTTATTTGAAGGTGAAGGAACTGCATATACCAGCTGCTTATGGTGGTGGCAAGTTTTATTTTAAAGATGACATAGCAGTAGTGATAGTATCTGTGCCGTTCAACTACACCGCGTATGTCCGACCCGCGTGCCTCGACTTCAACAATAACTTTATCAGAAAACAACTGCAACCAGGAGCTATTGGTAAGGTATGGAAAAGAATTCAACTTTTTACTTACCTCATATTTATTCCATCAAAAATCGTCACTATAACTAGTGAATAATCTCAAATCTGTGATTGTGACCGAAGAAGGTTTTAGACCTAACAGTGAGAAAAATACTTTAATGAATTACAAATAATTTGAAAGGAATTGCGGCATTTTTATCCGTATTCCCGATAAAAACGAACCAAGAGATCTTACTAACATTTTGTACGTAAATCATAAAAACTATCATGAACAGACGTCACCAGTAAACATCAGAAAACAGCACGATAGTAGGTACTAAGTGCTGTATACTCATGTTTTATCGTTACGCGTCATGACAAATTATCATGACAAACTCTCTGAACACTTCGAACGGTAATGACGAGATATCATGACGGGAATGATAGAAATGGTATGGAGTCATTACTTGGATGTTAAGTTGGTCTGTTGGTTGTTGTGTCATCACAATAATAAATGTAGAATTTCCTAATAACGCTAAAGGAAAAAAATATTCATTACGGTCATGGCGGTTTTAGCGAGCTTCCTCATATGTTATCATTGTAAATACATAGTATGACGCAATGACCTTCTATAATAGTGTGTTGGTATTGTAACGATAACTGTGAATTCTAAGATACCTAGAACTCAAATAAAACTGTACATTTAAGAAAAGCTACTTAATTGATACGAACAAAACACCACTGACAATTGATGGGAAAGAAAGGTTCTCGAGTGGTGACCACGAAGCGGAAGCAATTAAATCTCTTTAATTAGTAGTGGTGACCCATAAATTGATTTGACTGACTTATATTTTCATCATGCGCTTGATAATATTGTAGGCGTCGGAATAAAATATTATTCTTCATTTATACTATAAGATATAAAAATATATTCTTCATTTCAACATTTAATGAAGTACCCAAAGCCATATTCAACATGCAATATTGACTAACATTGCACTGACAGTTGAAACAGCTGATTTTTAGGGTTGTCGTCACGAAATGGTTGAGCGATATCAGAATTACAATGATTTTACCTGTAAATTCTATCAGGTTTGTCACAATTTTGAAACTGTTACGTCAATGCTACGAAAAATCAACTTTTTTTTTCTTCCTCGCTGGAGGAATGGCTCCGCACGTCTTGTGCATTTGCCAGCTTCGTGTTCAATTTTGCATATATAACTACTTGAATTTACAAAACTTCAATAGGTGATCAAAAACGAAGATTAAAATCACCAGAGATTTATCAATGCCAACCATAATGAATCTCCACAGTCATTTGTTTTTTTTCTCTAATATGTGATCTCCACAGAGTCATTTATTTTTTTCTCTAATCTGTGCGAATCTCAGGTTTCGATTCGACGTCCTGAGTAGGAAACAATTGGTTACTTTTTGATTATGATCCGTCACCCCTAGCAACCAAGAGGTTCTCTATGAAGCTGGTATGAAAACTTTTTTATGGGCGAGTAAGCCACAGCCAGAAATGTTTGCAATCCCTGCTATCAGCTGATTCTACTGTCAGTGCAATGTTAGTAAATATTGCATCTTGAATTTGGGTGATTTATGTCATCTTTCTCAGTGGGCAAATAAATTATAATTATCTAACAAAAGACAAATTCTATAATGAGGCGTTTTATTTAAAAATAAACTAGTTCTGCTTCTTTTACTAGATGGCGCAGTAAATAAATAGTTTAAACCTTTCAAGCCACGGAGTAGTTTAAACAAGAAAAATGTCAAATTCAGTTGAGTAGACCACGAGTACATTGTCTGTAGTGTCTCTTAAGTAGTCTGTGGTGCATTCTTCTTAAGTAAATTACCTACAGTAGAACTGCGAGATAGATAAACGTTCTTATTACGATCCAAAATAAAGCCTAGCTATCGCACAACGGATATAAAAAAAGAGTTTAGAGTTGTCAGTCAGAATCACAGTCGTTTGTTTTTTTCTCTAATCTGTGGTCAGAATCGCGACACATTTCCTCTAATCTATGGTCTATGCTTGAAACAGTGACAGTGACAGATTTTGGTAAAACCACAACTGGCGCCATCTATTGGGTCATACACAAAACACAATTTCTTTTTTTTTAAATAAAACCTCTCATTATGTGCAGACAGATTGCTAATTATAACCTATACTACGAAAACCCTAGAACCACTAAGCTGACGCCGAGACATCGGTTCACTTAGTGTTTTCTACAAAATATACCACGGAGAATGCTCTGAGGAACTGTTCGACCCTCATACCTGCATCGCGGTTTTATCATCGAACTGCTCGTCACCGCCAGGGGGCTCATCACATGGAAATCTCACACAGTCCGTTCTACAAGGTCATTTCTGCCGCACACCTGCAAGACGTGGAATGAGCTTCCAGCTGAGGTTTTTTCGCCGAGTTACAATATGGGGCACTTCAAAAGGCGGGTAAAAAGAGTATTAAAGGGTAGGCAACGCATCGGTAGTGCCCCTGGTGCTACAGGTGTCCATAGGCGATGGTAGCTGCTTCCCATCAGGCGAGCCGTCAGCGTGTTTGTCCATCCATGTCATAAAAAAAAAAAAAAAAAAAAACATATTTTATGCACAGGTGGCAGGCTGGAGTTTCACCAGTAAAACTGAACCGTACAGCGAGAGTTCTGAAGTGCTCAAATATTCAAACCTGCCGTACGCAAACATCGAGACTTGCAAATCCCAGTCTCCGATGTATTTCTTCAGCTTCATCACTATTGATAAAATCTGCGGGGGATATACAAAAGGTAAGTTTAAAATATTGTTTGAATATTCTCTTAAAAGACTAAGTACTAGGCGGTAGGACTTTTCTGCAAAGGTCGTTTAGAGCATGCATGTCAAACTGAAAGTCATTGATGGGCCGCATGCATTATGGACCGTAGAAATAGTGGGCCGCAATACCCAGAAAAAAATTGTTTCAATTTTAATTTCTATTACAACCAATTATCTGTAAGCGAGTGGGAACTCAATCGATGTCAATAGAGAAAGACCCGTCAACAACGAAAAATTATCTTCTTGGGAGCTTAAAATCTTGAAAACGCATTTCAAATTTTGCCGGAAGTCTTTTCATTTTATCGGTATATACTTGTTATTAAAAAATGCGACACTTCGTTTTACTAAAGAGAGGCTAAGTACTTAAAAGTGCATCGGGCCGCAGAAATACGCGTTGAGGGCCGCATGCGGCCCGCGGGCCGCAACTTTGGCATGCTTGGTCTAGAGGTACCACCGCTTTACCAGTTATTCTGCCGCCAAGCAGTCTACTGTGTTTCGGTTTGAAGGGGATTGTAGCTAGTAAAATTACTGGGCAAATGTGACTATATGATCTAATCTCGCCGTCTAGTAATCTTATTACTAATAAGACTGTGTGACGTCTCAGGATGACGTGAGCAGTGCGCAGTGTCATGCGAAACTGTATAGTATAGAGTTCCGAGTGCCACTGCAATCTGTTATGGGCAGCCGTGACGCTTAGCATCAGGCGAACATCGAGCTCGTCAAGTCATTCTTTAACATAAAAAAAAGATCATTCATACATTGTTAGCCCCGAACCAACAGCAAAGCAAAATATGTATATAGCCAAGTATTCGATTCTCTTCTAAATAGGTGAAAAATTGCAATTTTTGATTTGTATAACAGTACTGCTTAGCGTAATCTACACTAGAACTACAACCTTGGGGTCTTCAAATCGAGAGCGAACAGGTATCTTCTAGGCAAGTGTATTACATCCGGAGATAGTGGTCAAAGGCAAGCCTATCAAACATATTAAATCTAAATTGGAAAGTGCATGTGGAGCAAGTTTGCCAAAGACTAAAACGTTATGTTTTTGTTCTGAAGAAACTCAGGCAAACTGTTTCGATTGAAGCGGCTTTAGCAGCCTACCATGGATATGTTTCTTCTATTCTCAGTTATGGGTTAATAATGTGGGGCAACTCAGTTGAAATAGACATGGTTTTCAAAATTCAAAAGAGGTGTATTCGTGTTATAAACAAGGCTTGGTTTCTGGATAGTTGTAAGCCACTTTTTAAAGCATGCAATATTCTTCCTTTGCCTTGCATGTATTTTTTTTCTTTTTTTTTTAATGGCTACTGTTTCCGCCATATGCGGCACAACTTTGCCAATGTCAAGTGATTAAAAATTTGTTCGGTTATGTCAAGTCAAAGTCCTATTTTGTCAGTCAAAATGCCATCAGTAAAATGGTGGATATTTTACTGAAGGCTCCAAAAAGCCGTTGAAGAGAAAACGAAAATGGATGGTTATATAAACTTGGAACCATTTGCCAACACTCATGCACATTTACGAACACTTAAGGAATAATAATCCACCCTTATTACACATTAAAATTCAAAAATATACAGGTTTTGGTAAAAAATTCAAAATTCACAACCGCCATTGTCGAATTTTCTTCAAAGACCTCCCTTGCATGTATATTAGGGACATTTGTCTTTTCACTAAGACTCACCCCGAATTTTTCAAAAAACGAAGTGATGTCATTACTAGACAAAAAAGATCTAAGTTCGCGAACCTGTTGTACCATCCTCCTTGCCGCAAAGATATTTATAAGAAAAACGTATATAACATGTGTATAACTATTTTTAACAATTTACCTAATGACCTCAAGTCTTTAGAAGGAAATACGTTTAAAAAACATTTAAGTGGCTGGCTTTTAAGTAAATGCTTTTATAGTGTTAGGGAATATGTAACATGTAAGTAGTAACAAAAATATTTTAGTAAATATTTTTTTAATATTTGCACGCCTACTTGCAGGCTGAATGCACGTATCCATTATTTACTCTGTGATCTTGTACCCTCTGTAGTGTATTCTTGCAAATAAATAAATTATTTGATTTGATTTGATTTGAATAAAAAAAAATCTACAGATTAAATTTGTACAGGAAAAATTTTAATCACGAACGGGACTTGAACTCTCATCCATCCGTCCCTAGAGCACAGATTACTGAATATGTTACCTTAAACCCGAGACATGGGAGCAATCTCAGTAGATCTAAGGGCCAGATCCAAGATTGATCATATCATCAACAGCCTGAAGACGTCCACTGCTGAACATAGGCCTCCCCCCCAGCTTGCCTCCTGCATCCATCGGCGGGGTAATTACGTAAAATTTGCAACAGCAATGCAATAGCAGTAGCAAAGCAACAGCAGTAGCGAAGCATACATGCTCGACACCACTGTATGACAGCAATCATCGCGCAATAGGCTATTTGACTCATATTAAAATATGTAAAAAATTGTTATCATCCTAACTAATTCAGGCCTAATTAAGCTGAAAACAATCATTTTAACACTAAAATATGTTTATTTTCTTTAATTTATGCAATTAAAATTTATAATTTTTTGAAGGATAAATGAATGATGTGAAACGTTTTGTGATTGGTGGCAACTGTGATGACGTCACAAAACTGTAAACACGTATCCGCTACTTGAAAATCGTATAGTATTATCTACCTGATCTGTGTTAAATGGTGCCTACGTTACATAAAAACCACTACAAACGGATTTCGCTTTATTATTACGTTCTTTGAATAGGTGTCTTTAAAGTTATCAAGTGATTTGCGAGCTATTTGTTTACATTCTACTACAAAAATGGAGCGGCACTTCGTGCAAGCTAACAGTAGTAATCTACCCAAAGTAGATGCCCTAATGATTGTCTTGTTCTTTAAAGATAATGTTGATTTTTTGCTGCGAAACTAAAAAACGTAAAAACAGCACCGTAAGTATTATTCTTTAACAATTTATTCGAAAATCATTTAAGATAGTATCATTGTTTGGAACTCGCGTTTTAGGTTAAGTACCCAGGTACCTAGGTACTGCGAGTATAGGATTTACTCGTCAAAGACCTACCTATGTTATGAATAGGTACCTACATAATAACATAACATATAAACATACACACCTCAGTAGGTACATTAACAAATGGCAGCAATGTTTTATTGTACCTAATAGTAGGCTGGGTACAAATCAAAGAATTTAAGTATTCATACAAATAGGCTATTTTAGATTTTAGCACTTTTAGGTAAGTACTTAAAATACTTTATATAAGTTGCTTAGACAATGTACAACTTTCTTTGCAGTTTGAACAGATTTTTCAGCTGTTTCTATAAAGTTTGTAGTTGTCTGTTTATCTTGTGTTTTTGCAATACTACAGGCTCCAACTCAATCGCTTTCTGTATTTCAGTATCATTATTGTGTACACAGGTTTCAGTAATATTTTCTTCATTTTCTTTTTCATGGGTTTCCTCACATTCTTTGATGATATCTAATCTTTGTCTCTTAAGAAATGCTGCTCAAGAAGTACAAGCATCTGATAGCTGTGTTCTGCGATCTGGCTGGCAATAGGTAATACTTTAGAGGCATAACTCCATCTACCAAAACTATTTTCTTGCTAAAGCCCATTTTGAACTTCATGTAATTTGCCACATCCACATCCTTCTCCATCTGTAGGTAATTTGACAGTAGAGTTAGAAAGTCTTATTTATGTGGAATCATGGATGTTTAAAAAGTCCATGTGTGATTATAAAGTTTACCTTTTTATACTGGACTAGAATGCATTTGATCTACTTATCTCGGTAGGTACCTACTTATGTTTTTGCTATAGGGTTAGGGTTAAAGTTTATTACAATTTCGTTATAATAGGTACCTACACAAAGATTCATGAGGTTGTAGTGTTATAGTAGTTATGAGTAGGTATAAATCGGTGTTTATCAGAGCGCGTAAAGCTCAATTTAATGAGTATACGCCTGATCGAAGGGTAACATAGAAGAATTACGCTGTAAGCAGGTACTTGCATCAAAGTGATCTTCGCACATAAAAACAGTTGAAGTGACTGCTATGCTTTTAGAGTCTCGGCGAACTAATCGTAGCCACTTTTTCCGTGTAGCAGGATTGATGGGAACCTGAATAAAAAGTTTCTCTGGTGTTTTGATTGAAGTACTGGAGCACTGTGGCACTATACACCATTTATACGACATTATTTTCGAATATTCTAAGCTTTTTATCACTCTTTGATTCACATAACAATATTACTCTACTGCTTCGAACACTCGCGCAGGAGATAATGCACAAATGATAAAATATTAAGTGCAAGAATGTTCAGTTAGGTTGATGGCTAACAGAGAGGAAGATTTTTTACTAATTTGTGACGTCACGTAGGTCACGTGACCGCCACCATGATGAAAATAGTGTTTGCCGAATGAATTTTAAAATTCAAACTTTAATATCGGTTTTTACCGAAAATACGAAAGAAATCCAGGAAATATTGATTGTAGGGTGCATTAGACATCCCGATTAATAAAATAAAACAAAAACTAAAAAGTAGTCAAATAAATAGCCTATTTACGCCTGTTGCAAACCTGGGCTATAATTCTGTATGAAAACACAGATTCCACACGATACAGAAACCACGTCGTTATCGTGTCTTGTTCAAATCGTGTCACAGCAAGGAATCGTCAATTTTTGTATTCTGTATAATCTAAGACAAATTATCTATGACAGGTTTTGGATCCCTCGAGTGCATTCCGAATTAGAACTAAAGGATTTCTCATCCCAAAACCGGTATAAAATTAAAATGGAATGGCTTATATTTATGCATATATCGTATATATCACAATATAACAAAGCCATGGGTAATTATTAAAAATTGACAGAATACCTTTAGAAATACCTTCACTTTACATCAAAATTAGTTTTATTTTGAATAATTAATATTGACATAAGTGGTGGTGACTTTTGACTAAGGCTTTCAGTCTCGCTATATTTTCGGGTCCCGGGAACAAATATCGAGACTCGGGCCGGTCTCGAAATTCCCGGGAAAAACGAGACTTTCGAGACTACATCAAAAATAGGTTTCATACCTTGAACTAGGTGTTTAGCCAGTAAATACAAGCTAATCATACTGTTAACAACTCAAATACAAGCAAAATTAACAACTATTTGCGATGTTATTTTTTTTTTTTCATTTTTATTTATAATTTTTCATCTGCTAACGAACACATCGCGCAGCCATTAATTTCCCACTTTTACAAAGAAATGTATTTTTTACGCTAAAATGGGCATACCTTTGACAACATCTCACCTGGTGGTAAGTGAAGAAGTTGTCTAAGGTGGAGCACGTTTGCCCCTTCACTCTTTACTTAAAAAGTCCCAGGTCCCAGGAAGAAATATTATTGCTGGAAGAGCATTCCATTCCTTTGCCGTTCGGACTATAAATGACTCAGCATAACGCTTAGTGCGAACTGGTGGTATACTTACGACGTAAGGACGTAAAGAATCACCAAGCCTTGTAGTTCTAAGCCAAAACACGTTCACTGCTGAAAATAGGGCTCCCCCATAAAACGCTACTTTGGATGCTTATCATATGAAAGGATTTGTCATAATCACCGCGCTTGACAGGTGGCTTGGTAATCGCAGAAGATTTTAATGTATCAAGGAGAATGTGTGGACCCTCTCTAGTGGGAAATCATTAAATAAGTCTTTTAAAAATTAAATGAAAGTAAGGTTTCCTACATAATTATATTGTCAGATATACTGCTTGCGAGATTATGTGTCGCTTAATCAGCTTGCAGCTGGTAGCTTGCTCCTTCTTTGTTGAAAGCCATGGTCAGGAGACTTTAGTGAAAACCCTTTCAAAATGATTACTTTTAAGCAGCCGCCTGTAGTGACGCTCTATATTCAGCAGTGGACGTCTTCAGGCTAATAATGATGATCAGACCTTAGATTATTATGTCTGTGATTAAGACCTTCAGATTCACCTTACGATTCTTTGAATATTGTATAAGTATCAAAGTTCAGACCATGCTAGAAACCTATATTTACAAGGCCTATGCTATTTTTCAAATGGGCTAGTTGCAATCTCTGCAGATTATTAACCAGAATAAAAAATACTGGTAGTTTAGTACATTTATGAATAATTTGACTAAGTCTCGAAAGTCTCGTTATTCCCAGGACTGGAGGTAGCAGTCTCGAGTCTCAAAAATACGAAAAAATCGTCGAGACTCTCGATATTTTCGAGACCGAGACTCCCGGGATGAAAGCCCTACTTTTGACGGCTTGATGTTTCGGAACGCTCCTTAGTGGAACATATGATTTTTGACAGTTCAAATAGCGCCAATTGGAGTAAATTCCACATTCATTTCGCGTGGTTTCGTTCTCATTTCATAGAGAATAGATTTTTGCAGATTTCTTATGTAAGACAAGGAATTCGCGTGGTTTCGAAGCAAGGAATCGTAAAGTGGTCATACAGAATCATGGCCCTGTTGCGAGTTAGGTAATATGCCCGCCACTCCCCGCGGCTTTCATCAGATCGTCGGTCCACCGAGTGGGGGGCCTACGCTGCGTCCTCCGGTTCGGGGTCGCCGCTCGAGAACCTTTCTTCCCCATCGGTTGTGTATTCTACGACCGATGTGGCCGCCCAAGTGCCATATCAACTTGCTAATTCTAAGATCTATATCGGTCACTTTAGTCCTCCTGCGGATCTCATCATTCCGGATCTTATCAAATTCAGGATTTTTTTTTACGAACTATAAAATCTTAGCGATGCCAATGTTTTCGTTTTATTTCCAGCCGGTTCGCAGCGATCACCAGTGTGCAATGGTGACAGCGGTGGCGGTTGGGTCTTCCCAGAGCAACATGGAGATAAACACCGGTTCTTCCTCCGAGGAATCATATCTACATCACCAAAATCAGACCATGACGATCAATGCAACACCTACGCGTACACGTTTTTCACAAATTTACAACTTCACGAAGAGTTTATTAAAAGGTTTTGGCAGGAGAGAGAGAGGTATCAATAGGTATACTATCTGAGTTTGAAGTGGTATATTATTCCGAAAGGGGGTAATTAATCTAAGTTTACGTTCGAAGATAGCCCTAGCGCAGCTGGGTGGTTGAACTTCGTCCTTGACCGAATGCACTTAAATGAGTTTAACGACCTTTGTTTAGAAATGAATTTATAGTATCTTGTTAACTCTCGTAGCGATCGCACGTGCAATTTTGTGAGTGGATTTATTTTTTAGTATGGAGGTTTGGAAACACGCAGTTTCAAGTAAGGCTCTCACAACTTGTGGGCTATCATGGTCCCAGTCCCCCCCCTTTCGGGATAACATACCAATTCAAACTCACCTTGTATACTATAAGTATTCCGTGTGTCAAACAGAACTTTTGTAAATCAACACGTAATCCACGGAAAACCGCTTTATATTCCGCTAAAAGCCCAATAAAGAAAGTAAACAGAATAAAATCACCACTATGTAGGATAGTAAAAAGATATTTTTTAAAACAAGCTTTTTAATTAAATAAAAAAATAAAATAGTTTATTAAAGCAAATTCTTTCATTTAACATCCATTATATAAGTAGGTCGCTCGTAGAACTGACAACCGATGGCGAAGAGAGGGTTCTCGAGTGACGACCACGAACTGGTAGACGCAGCGTAGACCGGCCCCCCACTATGTGGACCGACGATCTGGTGAAAGCCGCGGGGAGCCGTGGTCAGCAGTGGATGTCTTCAGGCTGTTGATGATGATATCAGTAGGTAAGTACATTGTGATACAAGTGTGTAATGATCAATGCATACACGCGTTTCATACAACGTTTTTCATCACAGAGGCGAGGAGAAACAGACTTGTATAAGTATTGTTATGACTTTTATAGAAAATGGCGCGCGGGTTTCTTATTTTCCCTCGCCGTAACACCCAGTGAAGGTTTCTTACCTACCTATTCTTTGGTCCTGCGTTGCGCTGCAGGTTTAGGGGATTACGTTGGGTTGTGCATCGACTTTTCCATTTTGCGGTACAAATAATTAACTATAAAACAAATACTTATTGTTGTAAAAAAATAAGCTTACAGTTGGATGCATTGAAACATAACTTATCACTATGATTTATTTCAATAAGGTGTCTGAGGGTTATAATGTAACTTTTTTGCAATTGAATAATTGTTGTTTAGAGGACAAGTCACGATTTTTGTCTATCAAGTAAACTTTTCGTAAATGTGTTTTTGCTTCTACAGTTAGAAAAAAGATATGACCAGTATTGACATGCATTTTTTCAATCCTGTAAATGATACCCATTTTGAGAAAATTACATTCTAGTTACTCGATTTGGGAGCTTTCAGCCTCTTGAGATCTGAAAGTTAAAAACATTTAATAAAAGCAAATTAATCCTTGTTTAAACGTTTATTTAGAAAATACATAAATTCATAAGAAACAATTAAGATGTCTACTCAAATTACCAAGATATTGTAATTATGTGTTCCCCTATTAACCTAACAAGATTTTTATAACTGCTTCTGGAACTGTACCTAAACAGAAAAATGTTATTGTTAGTAAAGCTGGAGCTGTCGGCGAAGAGAAACAATATTGAATAAACATAACAATATTAGTATTATGTAAGTACACAAATAGGTACTACAGTTACGTACTGCCCCTTGAGCACGGACAGATTAGCAGCGCTGCTGCAGCGCGTCTGCCACTCAAGTGTCAAATTTCATATAATTTTGACATCACTTGAGCGGCAGACGCGCGGCAGCAGCGCTGCTAATCTGTCCGTGCTCAACCCCCTGTAATAAAACATACATAATATAAAGAGTGAACCCTAAATTACTACCCTGTGAGACCCCAATCCAATAAACAACAAATTATTAAGGAAAACCCATACTTACTGATACATTTAGGAATCTTATCAAGCCACCATCCATTGTGGCAGTGAACCGAGCTGGATCCATTAATTTTGTAGCCATGTTGACAAGTTATGTTAATATATACATGGTCGTAAGCATATCCAGGTTTCCCGTTGTGTTGATCCGTGGTATAATTTCCGTTGGTGGGGAAAGGTGGCAGGATGCACTTTTGTTTCGGTAGCCTAAAAATGTTACTAATACGTGAAACTAGTGACTATAGTGACTAAAGTGTTTTTTTTATAACTAAATAGGCCCGCATTTGACCGCAATCTCACCTGGTGGGAAGTGACGATGCGATCTACGATGGTACATGCTTGCCTAGAAGATACCTATTCACTCGCGACTTGAAGAGCTCCAGAATGTACATATCGGGAAACAAAGACGCTGGTAAAGTATTCCATTCCTTGGCTGCTCAGATTATAAATGTTGAGTCAAACCGCTTTGAGATGGATTAGTATTGTAGCTTTTTACAACAAAAGACGTTTATTAGGTAAGCGTGGACAATTTTTTTATTGATAATTAATTCGATAAATAACCTCAAAATTTTCTTACGTTGTATATTCATACTGTTACATAAGGAACTGTTCATGCTTTACAATCTGCGTGAATGTCGTGAACATGACGCAGTTTTGTTTGTCTCCCCGCGCAGCAGAGGCCACACCCCGTAGGAAGTACCGCTCCTTTCCATTAATCAGCCCAGGAAATGCCAGCCCACCGCCTGTTTCAAGCATTGACATAATTATAATATACTAGCTTTTGCCCGCGGCTTCGCACGCTTGTATTGTGTTATTTCTACGTTTTGGTAGTCTAATAATAGATCATGCATTTTCTATATATTGTAACGATCCAGGCTGTCTCGTGACGTAACAAATATTATAAATGTTATCTAAACTATAAAAATATTGAAATAATTTCATTGAAGCATTTTATGCACAAAGAATAGTCCAAAAATAAAGGAAATAGTCGTTGGCATCGCATTATCTGATAGAGAAAATATAGAGATAGGTGTAAAAGTGGTTATCCGTGGTAAAATAAGGTAACAGTAAAAGAAATCAAACCTTCTTTATATTTAGTTTTACTTTTTTACCTTTTCTATTTTTAAAGTGTTTTTGATAGATAATAGGATTTTGTGATCTGTCAAGAATTGACGGGGATTCGAGTAAGCTTGCAAGATTTGATGTGCGCTTTTTCTATATTTTGGCCTTTTTTGGTGCTAATTTACTGATCCTGCTCATCCTCAACATTGGTGGCAGCTTTCGGCGTTCACGATGCCAACTCTCAGGTCCATCACGCGGAAAACAAAACGGATTGAGGTAAGCGCTTCTATACTACCAGCAACGTCGTCAGGCGACACGCCTGCTAATCAAAACGACGAGGCTCTCTTGCAGGACACTATGCTGTTACCTTTACCCGTCTCATCACCAACGCCAACGCCTATATTAAAAACGCACTCGGTTGCTTCATCACAAGCATCCGCTAAGGCCCACAAGCTTGCAGCTGTGGCTAGGCATGTTCGTCAGGTCGCAGAGCAAGAAAAGAAGACCGCTGACCTAGCTCTTCAAGCGGAGAAGAGGGCCGCTGACCTAGAACTGCAAGCGGAGCTGGCCGCTATTGATACCACAGCGTCCGAAGGAGCTCTATGACGCGAAAGTGGTTAGTAGATTGTGGTAACAATCTTGGAGAATAAAATAATAATCGCACTTTCGATTTCAGAATTAATAACGACGGACGAAACCTCGATGGAGCTTGCAGCAGCTGTCGCGGAGCTCCCACTCCAGCATGGTGCCGTTTCACCGGGTCGCGCATGTTTGTCGCCGGGCGGTGACTATTGCATACAACCCTGCCTACAGCCCGTCACACAAGGAAACACTGCACACTCATTCAGATTAGGCACACACAACATTAATCCTACGCCTAATTGTTATTATGACAACACAAATAAAGTAAACAATGTAGAGACACAAGACTCTTATTAAACTGGCGAAAGTCATCGCGGACCTGGGGAGCAGAAAGCAGGTCGGTGTCCTTCCTTTTCTTTGATGGTCACGTCTCTGGCTGGCTTTCCTTCAAGAAGGCCTTTTTACGGTCGGAGGCAGGCTTTACCCCGGAAGAAAACCTGGTCAGGCTTAGCGCCGCTTTACACGGTGCCGCCCAGGAGCTGCCCAGAATGCTATTTTAGGAAAGCTAACTCCTCTTCTGCGCTGTAGATGGGCAGATTATGCATCAGCACATCTTGATTCTGGTAAGTTCAAGTTAGAACTTTTGGTAGATTTTTTTTGGATGCAGAATCAAATCGCTGATTAAAGTTTTTAAATTATCAAAATTATAAAAATATAATTCAAGTTTTCTCGTCGGTTGAAGCTGTGGGTGTTTATTGTAGGGCAAGTTTATCGTGGACCCTGCTTTTGACGGAAGTCACAGAGGGTTTTAGTGTGCAGAGAGCAACGCTGCAAAGGTATAAGTAGGTATTTTCTATAGCTGGCACAAGCTTTTGTGAAACTACAGTAGAGATAGAAAGGGGAATGTGTTTGAATACGATTCATCACATTAGTTTTCGTGACTTAGTCTCAACTGAAAAATTATTGTCGTTAATGTTGCGGATCATATTAGTATAAATAGGTACGTAATTCTATAAATCTATTTTGTGGTAAAAGTACGTTGTACTATATATCTATTCTGTGGTATAGGGAGGTATTTCTTTAGCTGGTTCTGCGATGTTCTACGGAGGATATGAGAAAGGTTCTATTCCTACACGGTTATTACAATATGCATAAAAGATAGGTATTTTCGTAGCGGATTCTAGGCGGAATTTTACTTAGCAGAGTTGGAGGGATCATATTCCTACAAGGAAACGAACGTTTTGTTTTCTAGTTGCAAAATAGGTAATGTTTGAACGATAGTTAGGAAACTACCGGGAATTAGTAACGACTGGGAATTTATTTCTTTTACTTAGATAACTATTGGGAATTTATTCGATTATTTATCGAGTAACTTAAATAAGATCGTAATTGAGTTTCACTCTAGTACGAAATAGGTAATGCTTGTACAATAGTTAAATAACTACCGGGAATTTATTCATAGTTTAGGGATGTTCGTGTTTGTTTATAGATCAATTTAGTGGAATTCAGAGTTGGATTTGTTTGATTGAATTTTCAATAAGAATTTTACTATTTATTCTATAAAAACATTTAAAGTACTAGTGATAAGAAATTGTCCTTCGTGTCTTGGGTCAAGCACAGCAGTACCTGTTAGTGATCTCCTTACCAAACGGATAGGGGTAGCTAATTTAGAGATTCGAATGAGAATATCTTGTTGTTAGGAAATAGCATCAAAAATCTATAATATTATTTGAAGGAAACATGTCCTTATCGTATTTCATAATAATGAAACATAATACCTAAATTATATAAACGGGTTTTAGATTACTTTTCAATACAAGTTCTGGAAAATAGAGACAACCTGAATATCACTAACAGATCATTGAATTCAAATAAATATTTACAGTTAAAATTAATACTACTGTTTAGTCCACTGCAAGCTGTTGATATAGAATCTACGATAATATTGATAATCTTTAGACGAAAGCTAGGAGATTTAAAAGTTGAGCTATTTTTAGAGTCTGTCATATACCGAATGTAGTACGTATTAGATAGACTCACAATTAACTAAGGTGATGTCTATTTTGTTAGGATTTGGAAAAAAATAATGTCCTCTTGTCCCTTGCACCTTTTGGAGTCCAAACTAGATAAGTAGATAAGAATAGGTAGATGGGGAACCTGACGTACTGACTTGGGATAAATAGAACAAAATTTAGTAAAATCAAATTTCTCTTAGTGTGGGGGAATTTCACACACGGTACCTCCGTGTGGGAAATTTCAAGCACTAAATAGTGGAGGGTTAACCAGCCAGGTAGTCGAGACCCACAGCATTGGAGCGGTGGCGGGGCTCCTATGCCAGAGTTATGATAAACAAATAGAGTTTACTATGACTTTGCTATATAACAAACTCAAACTCAGTTAGCAATATACTTACTTACGTTTTACCTATGTTTCACTTTCTTGTCTTGTTAATTTCAACATACGTTCGTCATGAAGCTTTAATTTACCTTCAGTTTTGGCTAGGACTAGGAACTATAATGTTCTATTTTTTGCAGGAAAAAAAATATTCATTCCTACAATTGAAACCTTTCGAAAGTATAGTAGGAAATATATTGATTGGTGCATAATATGATTTTATGCGGAAATTTCAGTTCGATTACTCAGAGCATAGGAATAGTGTTCATCAGGGGGTTAAATTGCAGTTATTTGTAGGATGATGGATATTTTAAATCTCCCTCTATAATCTTAAAAAACGGTGACAGATGATCTAGTGACATGAATGTTCTGGTAGGAAGGAGCCATGGGACGACTTGGCAATGTACTAGAGATGTGTACGGATAGGTCAGGAGGCAAAGAATAAAATGTGTCAGCATCAGAAAATCGTCTCCATGGTGGAACACCAGGTCGGATCTCGGAAACGGTAAGGCCGACCAAAAAAGTGTTTCTATAGAAAATGTAGGAAACGCTGGTTATATACCAGATAAACAATAAAAAAAGGTACCTCCTATACAAAAAAACATATTTTTCATACAAAAACCGAAAACCGGAAGTACGTCACGCGCTTGTACCTACTTAGTTGCAAGGAATATTTTCCATAGACATTATTATATAGTGATATTTTAATACAAACCCGCAGAAATAAATAGAAAAACAATAAAGAACGTATTTTGCTATTGTCTATTGCGTCGAAACGGATAAAATATTTGGTATAATATAAATTGACTACATCAAAACCGTACATAGACAGTCGTATGTTCCAGTCCTGTCATCCAGTAAGACACTTTATTACTATCAGCATAATGTCGATAATTGTATGGAATAGGATGGCCCCATACGGCAAACTTCAGTTCGGTGCTCGGGAATGTGCAGCAAATGTGACCGCTTGTGGTAGATTTCTGCCATTTGGTGGATTTAACTTTGGTACTTTTTAATTTTTACATATCAAATATAATAGTTACCTTATATCAAATATAATAGTTACCTTACCCAAACTCTTTGTTTTTTATCTTATGTTTATTAGCAAATCGCAATCCTGTTTTGCGCTCACGCCAAATTTAAAGAAAATAAATTAGAAGCATTTTTTATTAATATTATGTATGTAAAATCCATAAATCCATGAATCAATGCTTTGATTAACATTTTTCTCGTTTTTAGTGTTCCGTACCCAAAGGATAAAACGAACCCTATTACTAAGGCTCCGCTGTCCATCCGTCTGTCTTTCTGTCCGTCTGTCACCAGGCTGTATCTCATGAACCGTGATAGTTGGACAGTTGAATTTCTGTTTCTGTTGCCGCTATAACAACAAATACTATTCTATACTATCATCAAACGGGATATTTTTGCTCATTTTATAGATAATGATACGGAACCCTTCGCGTGCGAGTCCGATTCGCACTTGGCCAGTTATATTATCGTATCTATCCGGATTTTGGATTCTTAAATTAATAATTCATTGGTTTTTTTTTTAAAGCCGTTGGCCGATTATAATTATTCTATAGTATCATCAAACGGGATATTTTTGTTCATTTTATAGATAATGATACGGAACCCTTCGCGTGCGAGTCCGATTTGCATTTGGCCAGTTATATTATCGTATCTATCCGGATTTTGGATTCTTAAATTAATAATTCATTGGTTTTTTTTTAAAGCCGTTGGCCGATTATGGCAGATTTCTAGCCTATTTAAGGTTAGGGCAGAATCTATAGTTTACAGATGGTGACACAGATCGGGTCTATGTTTGTTTGTTTGTAGGGATGTTCCGATACTACCAAAGTATCGATTCCTTCTCATATGAGTAGTACTCAAATCATGATTCGATACTACTCATATAAATACCCTACTAAACATATCGATACCATAAATACTTTTACTTTTCTCTCCAATACCAGTACTTACTATCCGATACCGAATAAAATCGTGAGAAAGATTCGTTATAATCTTATTTATTTTAATTAGGTATAACAACTACCTCTACTGTAGTGTACTGTGTGTGTTTGTGTGTATTAAATGTATTCGCCGCTTTGAATTAAATTGAAATTCTATTTAATCCTGCTTAAATTAAAAGTGGGGTTGTTTTAGCCCTGAGTATACATTAAAAAAATCACCTTTTTAGGCTATTTGACTTAAAGTTAGGCCATACTGTTTCTTTAAAGTGAAATATGTTGTGGCGAAAATAAAGTTGCTTGGCATTGAATTTTTGATGATTCTATCCTGTTTTGCCTTAGCAGCATTGATTCGATTTGAAACAAGTACTTTCTTTCCGATACCAAGTAAGTATCGAAAGAATGATTCGATGCTAAAAAGTACTTGGTATCGTAAGAAAAGTATCGAGTACTTTTTTCGTATGTACTGGTATCGAAACATCCCTATTTGTTTGTATTATTTTTGTTTTGTTCGAACTTAACACAATAGTCCAGCTTAATAGATTTTACATCACAAGTGCACGATAAAAGGTTAAACACATTCATTTGAGATTTTAATATTCATACTATGCCATGCATCAGATACAGAGTTCTGGACTACAAGAGCAAATAAGGTACTCTGGTGTACAAGAGGTTGGTGGCAGTAATTTGTTGGTCTTATCCAACAGCCTCTTGCAAAACATTTGCCGCAGCAGGGTCTACCTACTTAATAACATTTACTACACAAGAGAAACCAAGTAAGTACAAAACAGATTTCATCCAAAATGCATAATGAGCATGCAAGTTCAGTTCAGTATGTTTTGAAAATAAAGAAATCTTATCTTATTTTCAGGGCACATAAGAAATTGTCATGGCAATAGCAAAATAAACAAGAGCTCAGAGAAACACATCAAACAAAGGAAAAAAGTTTTTTGAAGACCGCAAGACTGTTGTACGGAGCCATATATTTCACCAATTAAACAGCTTACATTTTGCAAATGCACTGGAGTTCTACTAAGTACTTATTACTCTAAAGTGGGTGAATTCAAACATTTTTTTAATCCTCCAAGCCTGTTAATGAAATTGTGAATAAAAGCTAAACACCTATTTTAAGTGGAAAAAGTTAAAGAACTATTTTCTTTACAGTTTTTATTTAAAGAACTACCTGCCTGACAAAATTGCCCAACAACACACAAGTAGCAGTAGCTATATTAAAGTGCCTTGATTTGTGAATGAGTACATAGTAAATAAGTTATGTAGAATATTAGGTAGGTACTGCATTTTAATTAGGTCAAGTAATTAACCCTGTTTTACCCTATTCATGTAAAACTATTCATGTTATCATTATTTCCATTTTTCTATTATGTAAACTATGTCAAATTTAAGTAAAAGAAATGTGTTTTTAAGAGTTTGTCTCTTATTGTGACCTGGTATATGGTAAGGTGACATACTTCTTTGTAGGTACAAGTACCTACTCAGTTCATCAGGGTGGAACGCGGGCACTTTTTCTTGCTGTAGACTATGGGCACATTTTATTGAAAGGTAAGTAGGTGATGAAAGTATATTTACTGTATGAGAAAGTGAACAACCCAAAACTATTTTGCTAGCTAGATAGGTACTTGCTAAATGTAAAGAAAGAGTTGCTTAATGTAAATAGTTTTACCCAATCCAATAATTAATAGAGGTATGGTGCATGTGAGGTCTATTTTTAATTCCCACACATAGGTACACTCTGTATTCGCTGGGGGGTGGTTTGTGCAATAATTAAGAATAGTAGGTATCAACAGCCCCCCAGTGGGTGTTTGAGTGGGGACAACAAAAAATAACTTTTCAAAAAGAAACTGATAATCTTGCGGAAATAGGCCGTTGGTTGGGAAAAAGATTAGGTCAAAACAAATAAAGTAAGATATAACAAGACAAGTTTATAAAAAGGTACTCTGTGGTGGGGACCATAATATAGAACAATCTGAACAAAAGTATTGACTCATATCAGCAGCTGTAACACATTTTTTGACTATAGGTATATAATATTAGCCTCCCACTAGGTGGACCAACAATCTGGTGATAACCACAAGCAGCTGCTCAAAGTGGCACTCTGTGGGGGAGGCCTACGTTTAGCAGTGGACGTCTTCAGGCTGTTGATGATTTAATATTAGTAGTATAGTAAATAGGAGTAGGACAATAATCCCTGATTGCCACCCGGAGGCAACTGGGAATATACCATCCTAACACCACCAATGGGGGGGGGGGGGGGGGGGGGTTACACAATAATTATGAACATACATAAAAAGTTAGTTTCTTTTTATACAGATAAGTAGTATGTAGTAGTTATGCTGCCCTACATTAAACTAAAATGGCAAGTAAGTTCAATGGCTGTCTGTTCTATCATCAAAGTTTAGTGCAGACGGATATCAGTTTTTATGACTGGCATGACAGCTCAGTTGGTAATAGCTCTGCCTTCTGAACTGTAGGATGTGGGTTCGATTCCCATCCAGGACAAACATTAATGTGATGAACAATGGACATGTGTGTTTGTTCTGTGTCTGGGTGTTATATTGTATTCCATGTATGTATTTACAAACAAAAAAGTATCTATGTATTCAGTTAGCTGGTTCCCATAGTACAAGCTATGCTTAGTTTGGGGCTAGATGGCGCTATGTGAAATGTTTACACATATTTAAATAGCTTGTAGCTAGCTAACTTTATCCATTTTGACAGAATTAACCTATCATCTGATCCAGACTGAAAAAAGAAAACTAGAGTTTTCCTAATTTACATCATATGCCTAAGTAGGTACCTACTTAGTGAAAATATTTAACAAACCCACAATCATACAGGACTAATATGTCTGATCTACCTTAAACTTAATCAAAATCAAACTTTAATAAGTAAACCTACATTGAAAAAAAGAATCTATTGGATAGTAGCATTCTTCTCGGTCTATATTATAATGATGACTCTGATGGAAGCAGACCTATGTTTAGCAGTGGAAGTGTTCCGGCTGATGATGTGTTATTTTCCTTATTATCCTTATTTTCCAATATGAAAGTTCTATTTTGCTTAGGGTTTGTTTAGAAACTGGGGCATATTTATTGAACTATAGGTACAGTCATATTGTTGTTGCTGACTCCAGACCTCTTCCAGTGCCTCTTCCTGCTGACTACGTACTACAGATTGTCTTCTTTAATGATTCAGACAAGAAAACACATTTAAATCTTTTACTACATATTTTCATCAATAAATTCAAATAATCATAACATTTTATTATTAGGTAGGTACATAGTACTACTGATTTATAATCTTGTATGTAAGTACATGATTTTGACTTGAAATTCTGTTTATTCTGGTTGTCAATCTGTAAAAAACAATTAGGTATTAACATCATTATAAATGTATAAGTTTCTTATGGTAATGGATTACATTTTATTTGTAAATTAATTTTTAGATGGACCTAATATCATATTATAAAGGTCTGTGTAATAAAATACTTTTGTTTGTTTAGATTGTCTGTTATTTTGCACCTGTAAAAATAAAAATATTTAAATTCATGCTGTATTCTGAATAATATCCACATCTCCTTCATCCAGATTGCATTCACAGATAATTCCCAAACCAGGAGTCAAGCAAAGATCCCTTTGCATTAGCGTTAACACCAAACGCTGGCTCTAAAATGTATTGGAATGATATTACCTGCAGGAAATAAAGTGATTTCCGAAATGTCATTTCCATACATTTTGAGTTATCGTTTGGCATTAACGCTAGGAAAGGAATCTTTGCTAGACCCCCTGAACCACATTAATTCCATCCATTAAACGCCACTTTGAACACACGCTTATGGGTATGCCATAATCACCACACTTGGCTAGCAGCTCTTCTATTTGTCCATTCCATTTTTTTGGGTGCCCCAATATAGATTACTACATGGGAAGAGGTAGATGGAGTGGTTCTATTCTAACACCATTGGACTACTCATCTAACATTTATGCTTTATGATCACTTATATCTGTATCTACCTAGACTTGTAGTTCTCTCAGGAATAATAATTAAGCTGTGTAGTCAGGCAACTTTCCCTGGGATTTTACTGAAGTTTTATAATTAGAGTAGGTAAAAGCAGCAAGAGTATAATCGGCCGTTATGCCTAGCGTTTGTGGACTATGAGAAAGCCTTCGATTCAATCGAGACTTGGGCGGTGCTGCAGTCCTTGCAGCGATGCCAAATTGACTATAGGTATATCGAAGTTTTGAAGTGTTTGTACAGTAAGGCCACTATGTCAGTCCGACTACAGGACCAGAGTACGGAACAAATTCCATTGCAAAGAGGCGTGAGACAGGGAGACGTTATTTCTCCGAAACTGTTCACAAACGCATTGGAGGATGTTTTCAAGCTCTTGGAGTGGAAAAGATCTGGCATCAACATAAATGGCGAGTACATCACTAACCTTCGTTTTGCCGATGATATAGTCATAATGGCGGAATCGCTCGAGGACCTTAGCACCATGCTCAACGACCTCAGTAGAGTCTCCCAGCAGGTTGGTCTTAAGATGAATATGGACAAGACAAAGATCATGTCTAATGCTCATGTTCCACCTATACCGGTAATTGTTGGGAACGATACTCTCGAAGTTGTCGACAAGTATGTCTACCTAGGACAGATTGTCCAATTAGGTAGGTCCAACTTCGACAAAGAGGTGGCGCGAAGAATCCAACTCGGCTGGGCAGCGTTCGGGAAGCTTCGTCCTATCTTTTCGTCCAAAATACCGCAGAGCCTGAAAACGAAAGTTTTCAATCAGTGTGTGTTGCCAGTGATGACTTATGGAACTGAGACATGGTCTCTTACTGTTGGCCTCATTAGTAAGCTCAAAGTCGCGCAGCGAGCTATGGAGCGAGCTATGCTCGGTGTTTCCCTGCGAGATAAGCTCCGGAACGAGGAGATCCGCAGGAGAACTAAAGTGACCGATATAGCTCTTAGAGTTAGTAAGTTGAAGTGGCAATGGGCAGGCCACATCGCTCGTAGAACTGACAACCGATGGGGAAGAAAGGTTCTCGAGTGGCGACCACGAACCGGAAGACGCAGCGTAGGCCGGCCCCCCACTCGGTGGACCGACGACCTGGTGAAAGCCGCGGGGAGCCGATGGATGCAGGAGGCGAGCAGCCGCTCAAGGTGGCGTGCTCTGGGGGAGGCCTATGTTCAGCAGTGGACGTCTTCAGGCTGTTAATGATGATGATGATGAAAAGCAGCAAACTATAGACCTCGCGAATACTAACGTTTGTGTCCACTGATAAACACAGGCTTCCCCCTTCCTCGCAGGGCCGCGGGGTGGCAATGCACGGCCAGGAATGTACAGCCCGGAACCCATGTACATGGTAAATTGTAATGTTAAAGCCTCGTTTGCCTCGTTTGGAAGTAGATTTCATTAAAATATTTTTATGTAGAACAAAACAAAGACAAAGAGTATACAATATCACAGAGTACTGAGAGTACTTTGTACCACAGACTGAAGATGCGCGATTATGAATGACAGTACTCAATTCATTCGATTATGGCGGTCATTCGAACGGTTCGCTTAAATAATCGATTATGTCGAAATTGTATTTCAGTCTTTATGAGGAGTTTTATTTTAAAAAAAGAAATGGTGTTTTATGTATGACCCAATAGATGGCGCCAGTTGTGGTTTTACCAAAATCTGTCACTGTCACTGTTTCAAGCATAGACCACAGGTTATAGGGAATATGTCACGATACTGACTGACAACTCTAAACTGTTTCGTTTGTTTTATTTTCGTTGCGCGATAGCTCGGCTTTATTTTGGATCATAATATTAACGTTTATCTGTCTCGCAGTTCTGCTGTACTTAAATTTATTTAAGAAGAATGCACCACAGACTACTTAGGAGATTACAGACAATGTACGACATTTCTTTGTAGATAGTCTAAGCATTTTCTTATGTTTAGACTACACTGTGGTTTGAAAGGTTTAAACGATGTACTTACAGCGCCATCTAGAAAAGAAGCGGAACTAGCGTTTTTTTTTAAATAAAAAGCCTGAAACGCTAAGAATCAATTTAGATGGTAATTGAAATTAAATTAGTTTGCGACGGTCATTCGAATGGTTTCATTCGTTTTTCATTTTCGAACGCAATCGGAACTCTTTCGAATCCGCGGGCTTATTACCTAACTCGCAACAGGTTAGCAGCAGGCGTTTTCGCGATGATTGCTGTCATACATCATTAGTGGTGTCGAGCATGTATGCTTCGCTACTGCTGTTGCTATACTACTGCTGTTGCTTTAAATTATACGTAGTTACCCCGCGGGTCGATGATTGGACGGACTAAGGAAGAGCTAAGGGGGGGCAAGTGTGGGGGGGATGCTGGAAGGTGCGGACTCAGTGCGGGGAAGGTGGACTAAGGAAGGGAGAAGGAAGGGGCAAGTGTGGGGGGTCGGCCTAAGGGAGGGATGGGGGGGGGGGCAAGTGCGGGGGGATGCTGGGAGGTGTGGACTAAGGAAGGGATGAGGAAGGGCAAGTGCGGGATGATGCCGGGAGGTGCGGACTAAGTGTGGGAGGAGAAGGCAAGTGCGGGAGGAGTGGGGCAAGTGCGGGGTGTCGGACTAAGGGAGGATGGAGGGGGCAAGTGCGGGGGGATGCTGGGAGGTGCGTACTAAGTGCGGGGGGAGGAGACAAGTGCGGGTGGGGGGGGGGGGGGGGACTAAGGAAGAGAGGAAGAGGGGGGCAAGTGCGGGGGGTTGGACTAAGGGAGGGATGAGGGGGTGGGAGTCAAAGAGGTGCAAATTAAGTGCAGGGGAGGGGGGGCAAGTCCGGGAGGCTGGACTAAGGGGGGAGCAAGTTTGGGGGGATGCTGGGAGGTGTGGACTAAGGCAGGGATGAGGGGGCAAGTGCGGGGGGATGCTGGGAGGTGCGGACTAAGTGCGGGGGGGGGGGGGGGGTGGACTAAGGAAGGGAGGAGGGGGGCAAGTGCGGTGGGTCCGACTAAGGGAGGGATGAGGGGGGGGGGAGTCCGGGAGGTGCAAATTAAGTGCAGGGGAGGGGGGCCAAGTCCGGGAGGCTGGACTAAGGGGGGGAGCAAGTTTGGGGGGATGCTGGGAGGTGTGGACTAAGGAAGGGATGAGGGGGGCAAGTGCGGGGGGAGACCGGGAGGTGCGGACTAAATGCAGGGGGTGGAGGGCAAGTGCGGGCGGTCGGCCTAAGGGAAGTATGAGGGGGCAAGTGCGGACTAAGTGCTGGGAGAGGGGGGGCAAGTGCGGGGGGATGCTGGGAGGTGCGGACTAAGTGCGGGGGGAGGGGGACAAGTGCAGGGGGTCAGACTAAGGGAAGGATGAGGGGGGGCAAGTGCGGGGATGCTGGGAGATGCGGAATACCACGGATATGTGTCTTCGGTACTAAGCTATGGTCTTATGTTGTGGGGAAACTCAGTTGAGTCTCACAGAGCTTTCAAGATACAAAAAAGGTGCGTGAGGGCTATAAGTAAGGCTTGGTATTTGGACAGCTGCAAGCCACTATTTAGACGTTGTAATATTCTACCACTTCCATGTATGTATATTAGAGACTTGTGTATGTTTGCTAAAAATCACCCACAATATTTTATTATGCGAAATGAAATTATGCCTAGACAGAAGCGCTCTAAGTTCATGCATCTACTTTATCAACCTCCCTATCATAAAGACATTTATAAGAAGAACGTAGTTAATATGAGTATATTAGCGTATAATAAGTTACCGGATAATATTAAGATACTGCAGGGAAACATATTTAAAAGAAGTTTGTATAGTTGGCTGATCGACAATTGTTTTTACAACATGCAAGAATTTTTGAACTTTAAGTAGGTAATAAATTATGACATTGATAATATTAAGTAAAATAAATGACGTGTAATAATAATAATAATAATAGCAATTTGTAATATAATTAATGTATAATTAATATAACTTCATATAAATATTTGCACGCCTGCTTGCGGGCTGGGTACAGTGACTGTGACATTACCTGTAATCTAAAATGTAATTTGTATGTGTGTATCCTAGCAAATAAACGATTGATTATGATTATGATTATGATTATGAATAAGTGCGGGGGAAGGGGGCCAGTGCGGGGGTCGGACTAAGGGAAGGATGAGGGAGGGCAAGTGCGGGGGGATGCTGGGAGGTGAGGACTAAGTGCGGGGGAGGGGGGGCAAGTGGGGGGGGGGGCGGACTAAGTGGACTAAAAACTAAATATTTTTGTGATATAAACGTTTTTTTTTTGGGCAAACAAATTAATTAATCAAAATGGCCGCCATACAAAATTCAAACGCGCACACATTCGAAACTAACAAAGGTGGGCATGGCGTGTTTGGAATCATAGTAAAGAGAACATTGATGACTTTCTCGCTGTGTTAAAATATTTCCAAGATGGCTGATTCAAAATGGCGCCCGATTTGGAATTTGCTTAGATCCGTCTGATATTTTACATTTGGGGGTTTTAAAGGACGACGATTACAAATTTTGACTTTTTACTTGACTGACAGCTTCTCTCAAGATGGCCGCCATGCACAAGTCAGATCAATTATCATTTTCTTTGAAAAATACCGCTGTTTTGTACTAATTCTTGCAAAATTACAAGTTTAAACTAATTTAAACTAAAGTATAACTCTTTTATAAATAAAACAGCCCCAAAAACGTACTCGCGGGCCGCTCGCGGCCCGCGCACGGGGCAAAATACTAGTTACTTTACTTCTTTCTTTCTTATATATATGAAGATAAAGAACGGTCATAGATGATTGACATCATTGATCTCAGCTCTCAAAAGTGATCGGTAAAAACCGAGTATGAGGTTATATAGGTATGGGTCATGCGACCCTGGAAAAAATCTGATATCACCAGAAAGTTGTCTCCGAGGTGGAGTACCCCGATGGATCTCAGAAACGGTTAGGCCTAAAAAAAAAGTGCTTTCACCAGGTCGTAGAAAACCCTGGGACGTTTTGAAATAGGTAAAAAAAAAATATGACTCCCATACAAAAAAAAAATAATTTTAAATTCGAAAATACGGCAAAATCCTGTTGACACAAATGTTCTCCCCCAAGGAGCAGTCTGACTACTTGGCTACGTACTACGAAAGTATAGGAATAGGTCACGTGACCACCAGAAAAATCGAATATCATCAGAAAATCGTCTCCAAGATGGAGTACCCCAACGGTTCTCGAAAACGGTAAGAGGTACAAAAAAAAACATTTCACAATAGTTGTAGAAAACCTTGGGTCGATTTCGAAAAAGTGAAAAAAAAAGATGGCCGCCATACAAAAAAACATGGCTATCATACAACGAACCTTTGAGGAGTTACATCTGCCAGAAGGAGCCATGTGACGACTTGGCAATGTACTACGAAAGTGTAGGGATGATGTGCGTGATTACCAGAAAATTCTGACATTACCAGAAAATAGTCTCCAAGGTGGAAAACCAGATCGGATCTCGGAAACGATAAGGCCGACCAAAAAAGTGTCGACATATAAAATGTACGAAACCCTGGTATAATTCCAGATAATCAATAAAAAAAGGTACCTCCCATACAAAAAAAACATTTTTTTCATACAAAAACCGAAAACGGGATAATACGTCACGAGCTTGTACCTACTTAGTTGCAAAGAAGAGTTTCATAGACATTTTAGCGATATTTTGATGCAAACCCGCAGCAATATATAAAAAAACAATAAAGAACGTCTTTTGCTATTGTTTAATGCATCGAAACGGATAATATTTTTTTATTTGGTTACATATAATTTGATTTGATGAGACTACATCAAAACCGTACATAGAAAGTCGTATGTTTCAGTCCTATCATTCAGTAAGACACTTTATTACTACGGCAATAATGTCGAAAATTGTATGGAACTAGATTGCCGCATACGGCTAACTTCAGCTCGGTGCTCGGGAATGCGGCCAATGTGACCGCTTGTGGTAGATTTCTGCCATTTGGTAGATTTCACTTTGGTACTTTTTAATATCATGAAGTCATATTGTTATATTTTACATACATATATCAAAAATATAATAGTTACCTTACCCAAACTCTTGTTTCTTATGTTTTGTTTATTAGCTGTTTTACCCTCACGCCAAATTTTAAGAAAATAAATTAGAAGCATTAATATGTACGTAAAATCCATGAATTAACATTTTTCCCGTTTCTTGTATAAAGTTTATTTAAACACCTGGATAGATAGAAAGAAAGAGATGTAAGAGAATGCAGAGAAACAATGCATTGAAAATGTGAAAAAAAAATGTATTGGCCATATCTAAAAATGGCGGATGCAAAAAATCAGGCAGATCAGACCAACTTTCAAAACGGCCGCCATCTTGAATCTGCCATCTTGGAATTTCATGACCACCATCAGAAAGCCCCCATCGTCCTTTATGACATTTGGTCGAACACCTCCAACCTATAAGCGTTTAAATTTTGTATGGAAACTTTTTTTGTATGGCAACCCTATTTTTTTTATTTCTCTGGAAGCGTCCCAGGGTTTTCTACAACTTTAGTTCAAACAGGATACCTATCCGACTTGTAGTTTCAGAGAGCCATTGAGCAGTTCCATCTCGGAGACGACTTCCTGATGATGTTAGGTTTTTCTGGTGGTCACGTCATCCATACATGGTTTTTACCCACCACGCCTGACGGCCGATATCAATAATTGTGTCAACCATACATCTCTATCTATCTATCTAGGTGTTTAAATAAACTTTATACAAGAGTGTGAAGTGTGATTTTACTATAACATAACGAAAATGTGGGGGATATCAGGAACAACCCGATAGTTGGACAGTTGAATTTCTGTTGCCGCTATAACAACAAATACTATTCTATACTAACAAACGGGATATTTATGCTCATTTTATAGATAATGATGAAATTATACCGAACCCTTCTCGTGAGAGTCCGACTCACGCTTGGCCAGTTATTTTCATCGTATCTATCCGGATTTTGGATTCTTAAATTAATAATTCTTTGGATTTTTATGGCAGATTTCTAGCCTATTTAAGGTAATGGCAGTATATAGTTTACAGATGGTGACACAGTTCGGCTTTCTTTGGTCTGTAGGGATGTTCCGATACCACCAAAGTATCGGATACCCTCTCATATTGAGTAATACTCAAATAATGACTCGATACTACTACTTATATAAATACCCTAAATGTATCGATACCTGCTCATATCGATACACTTATTAATTATTTAACAAAACTAAAAAAAAAAAACAAATTTTACCTTAACGCATCAAACTTTTTTGGATCTTTGGCTGAACTACATTTCTTCTGTTTTGACTTAGCAGCATTGATTCGATTCAATACACGTACTTTCTATCCGATACCAAGTAAGTATAATCGAAATAAAAGTATCGATTACTTGTTCGTATTTACTGGTATCGAAACATCCCTATTTGTTTTACTTTTTTGGTCATTCGAAGATTTTGTGCCGACACGTGCTAATTGCTATATTGATTGTTATTGTAATCTTACTTATATAGTAACAGGTAGGTAAGTAGATTTAATCCTTGTTTTTTATTAGTAGATACCTATGTGTATTGTGCAGTGTAGTGCAAATACGAAGGAGTACAGAAACACATTTTCATTCGATGTAATCTGGTGATTGTTAATTGACTTCTTTTACTATAATACCCTAATCTATGTGTTTACTTTAGGGTATTATAGTAAAACAACAAACAATAGACAAAAACAAACACAATACAACAATAGACAATAGACAATAGACAATAGACAATAGACAATAGCAATAGACAATAGACAAACAAACAATAGACTGAAAAACTAAGAAGAAAACTGTTTATTGCCATTTGTCGCTAAACCAATGATAAGTAGGTGATACTTTTAATTGTAATTTATTGATACACTATATTTATTTGCGCAAAATTAGTTTTCATGTAATCACGTTGAGTAATTAAGCTATTATTGGCAAAAGAATGCAAGAAAATTTGAATTTGCCGCGTGAGTGTGACGTTCCCTCTTAAACTCTTAAGATGTATGAGTATCCATGCCCAACATTTTATTACTTATTATTATTTTTTATTTAATGTATATATATATATGGTATATAATATTATATACTATAATCTAAGTTAATATAAAGTTGAATTTTGAACTGTATAGGTGGAAAAAGTAGGAAAAAGAAAGTTGTTACTTTATTATAATTATAATAATTATCTAACTTGCTTACATACTATTTACATATTAAGTATGTATGTATGTACATTTTAAAATCATCTGTTACTTTAGATGCAAAAATGTGACCACCTACCTGTACACATTGATATTGTTTCTTATAATATAATAATTAGGATTATTAGGATCAATTATGTCATCATCTTAATATATAAAGTAAATGAATGTTTTTGCATCTGTGGTTAGTGAGAATAAAGTCTATAATTTTTTTATTATTATAGGTGGCACCCCTAAAAAAAGATTGTACATCAAGGATCTGCGATAAAATAGAGATTGTAGTACATTCTTCACCAGACCCAACCTCATTGGAAAGTGCTCCAGTACGAAAGGTAAATATTTTTTATAGCGTATAGAATAGATATATCTTTTCATAGCCTTGCACAGTGGAGGGTAGCCATATTATCTTGCACCATGAATCACTGCAAGGATTAAATTAGTATACCTACTCAGTACAAGTCCAAGCTAACCACTACTCATACACAACTTTACACAAGATGTATCGCATAATTCACTCGACAAATGGTGGATTTGGTAGGAGGGGATTGAGGGGGGGGGGGGGAGAGAGCAGGGGAGGAAGGAGGGGGTAGGTAGGTATTTCATTTTTGTGCGCGTGGTAATCCCAATTAAAAATTGGGAAATAAAAAAAAATTAAAGTTATCTGTCAAGGTGAGGCTGTTGTGGGCAGTTCTTATGCCATATCATTTCAATAGTTCAATATCTCAACATTTGTATGAGATGTTTAGTGTTTTGGCTGAGACTATAACCCCCGTATTCTTAAACATTTCGCCAAAAAATCCTTCAGTCGACTTCCACTCAACCTCAACTGGAGGCACCTTGGTTTTCCCTCCATAACTTCCTCAGAAACAGTACTTTTAGTTGAATGCTTGAGGTCCTGAACAACTGTGTCCTTACTGAAGCGGTAGCGTTTCGTATGTCATCATCATCATCAACAACAGACGTCCACTGCTGAACATAGGCCTCCCCTAGAGAGCGCCATTTTGAGTGGCTGCTCGCTTTCTGCATCCATCGGTATTTGTACATGTCATCGTATAAAATCTTTGAAACTGGTTTCAAACGCCATTGTAACGGAAGTATAACCGAGACGCGACATCGAGGGAAACTCAAGGTTTGGCAGTTGTTTCGCTTCCCTCGTTTGAGTAGAGTTAACGAGGAAAATTCGAGTTGAGTACATATTGTCGATTAAAAATACCAAAACACGAAAATGAGCTTCAGTCGAGATTGAGTAGAGTCGAGTAATCGCGAGGATATGGGGTAAGATGCATTGGTGACAGTGGTCAAATGCTATCCCTATAAATGAAAAAAGAAAAAGTTAAATAAACAAAACACTTAGTAATAAATAAATAAAAATATAAATAGGTGCGGAAATTTCACACGGCGCTATTTAGCCCCAAACTAAGCATGGCTTGTACTATGGGAACCAGATAACTGATACAATACTTAGATATTTTTGTTTGTAAATACATACTAGAATACAATATAACACCCAGACACAGAACAAATATAGAATCTTAATAATATATAGAATATGTTCGTCCCAACCCCATATGTTCATCCCACAAATGTTTGTTCCGGGTGGGAATCAAACCCACAACCTATAGTTCCGAAGACCGTTACTACCAACTGAAGAAAGGGTTGTGGTAAAAAGGTGGCCTGGGTTCAACACAATTTTTTCCAATTGTTCTGCTTGAGTGCTAAAGCATTCATATAATAATATCATTTTAGTGCCTGGTGCAGCCATGCTCTGAAGAAGCAGAACATTATGAAAAGGTTGAAGATTTTGGTGGTGAACCTCAACAAAATACAAGTAAAAGAGGTCGCCCGATAAAGAAAAAACGAGGAAGACCCAAGATTAAAGAAAACGCTCACTTGGATGCCGTTGTAAAGTATAACAATTCACGCCGTGCTGTTCATAGAGAAATTCAGAATCAGGCGCAGCCATGTTCTGGAGAGGCAGAGCATTATGAAAAGGAGGTATTGGGTACCCACAAATATAATAATCCTTTCCAAAGGCCAGGTGAGTCTGACATCGTGTGCATTGCAAATGGAACCATACACCAAGGTAATTTAAATACAGGGGGCAACATGCAATGCGTAGTAATATCAGCATGTGGATTCGCATATTCTTATGTGAAAAAACCTTTAATTTTAGGCACCGAGGACATCGATGAGGTCTTGCTATGTGGCAATAATATATACCTAAACGATGTCCTTAGGGGGGCCTGTCCTAGGCTTTTATATCCCGATGAGTTGAGAGTTCCCTACTTGGGAATTTCTAATTACAATATTGTCATTACAGTGCCTGACTGGTTAATGAATGGTAAATACAGCGGTGGTATTGAAGAATTAGAGGCAACGTTAAATTATCTTTTCCAAATGCATACCGGACCAAATGTGGGATTTCTTTTTACGGGTCTAAGGTATACAGTGTCATTTTGGAAAGATGACGTAACCGGATGCTTTTTTTTATTTAACTCCCACAGTGTTGGTCCTAATGGGTTACATCAAAATGATGATACCCAGGATAAAGCAAGAATTTTCAAAACAAGTTGTGAAAAAAATCTTGCGAAGTTGTTATTGATTAATAATAACAACTTGGAAAGAAATGATGAATATTCTATTCACTGTTTGAAAGTGTTAGACTTTAACATCAGAGACAACATCGCCGTTATTGACGCCGTCCAAAGATTTTCAGATGCGATATTGATAACGATCAATGATGTAGTTTGCATTGAACAAATTGAGGATTTCGTTGGTGAACCTCAACAAAATACAAGTAAAAGAGGTCGACCGATTAAGCAGAAACGAGGAAACCCCCTGATTAAAGAAAATGCACATTTAGATGCAGCTAAAAAGTATAATAAAGCGAACCCTGATGTACATCTAGAAGCAGTTCAAAGGTATAATGAAAACAATCCCACTGCGCGTGCTGAAACTCAGCAACGATACTCTCAAACTAACCAAGATGTCGTTTGCCTAGCTTCTCAACGTTACAAAGATTCACACCCTGTTGAAGTGCAGCAGGCAAATCGGGAATATAATAATAATGTTAGAGGTATTGCACCACAATTAAGGCGAAATGTACTAATTGGCCAAAGATCTGGAAATCAATTAGATCAGATTGCTTTGTTTTGTTTGAAAAATCCGTCGCTTAATTCGCCGAACACTTATGTCTGTCCACATTGTTCAGCAAAGTTGTTTGAAGAAGAAAAATCTCGAACACAGTGGTGCTGTGGTCAAAATCGATTCAATATATTAGCACTACCCGTTCTGGATTTTGATTTTTATTCCGATGCGTATTTCTTGAAATATGCTCGGGCCTACAATAATTTATTCGCTTTTACCGCGTTGAGTGCTACGCATGGGTTTCAGCATCCAAGAACCGGTTTAAGTTTCATTAAAATACAAGGAAAAACGTATCATCAGATATACGATCTGTCGCACACCAGATCTAGAAACGTCCTTAATTATATTGTCGATGATACAGTCGAAAGGCAAAGGCAAGCAGAAAATTTAAATCTGCGACAAGATATTCTTGTCGATATCGCAAATGCTATATCAAGAGTGAACCCGTTCATAGATTGTTTCAAGCGGTTGAATGATGAACCATCAGATGAGGCTCATCTTGTGTTCGAAGCCACTTCGAGGCGTACCCACGGCAATATACTAGGTGATATGCCACGTGGTTCTGAAGTTGCTGCAATTATCAACACCGAACTAGAAACGTACAACCCTAGGGATATAGTCGTCTGGAAAATCGGTGAAGGAAGACCTCATACAATCGATTATTTACATCCTTTATATGAATCTTTACAGTACCCATTGCTGTATCCACACGGTGGCAGTGGCTGGGGTCTCAATGCTGTAGATAATAATGGGAGTAAATTGTCTCAGTTAAAATATTACAGATGTCTGTTACTATCTGATTCTAGATTTTCTGAATTAGGACGTTTGTCTCAGGAATGGGAAGTTGACATGTACTCCAGAGTGGAAGAAGAGCGTTTACGATTCATATCAAATATGCAGAAGAGAAATACAAGCAACGCATTACGGTCTGCCCCTCTGGAAGAAGTGGCACGGCATGTTGTAGACGATGAAACGGTACAAGCCGAAGGCGTTGTAGCGGGTCGTATCTACTTACCAAACACTTATACTGGCGGTGCGCGATATATGCAAACAAAATATATGGACAGTATGTGTATGGTAAATAGACTGGGCAAGCCTTCGTACTTTTTGACTATGACTTGTAACCCGAAGTGGCCGGAAATCCAACAGTCTATGGCTGCATCAAGTACGATGGCATCTCCGCTTCTATGTGCCAGAGTATTTAATCTAAAATTGGCGGAACTGTTGCGTGATTTGCGCAGTGGAGCTTTCTTCGGTAAACGTGTTTATATAATGCATGTAATTGAGTTCCAGAAGAGGGGACTCCCTCACGCTCATGTATGCTTTAAAGTTGAAGACGGCGGAGCTGTGCAGAACATCGACATAGACAAAGTGATCCGAGCCAGCATTCCTTCGAACGAAGAAGCTGGCGGCAGATTGCGAGAGGCAGTTCTCAAGCATATGATCCATGGGCCCTGCGGTGAAGGTCACAGGACTGATCTACCTTGCTGGGACTCGGAAAAAAGGAAATGTATAAAATATTTTCCCAAGGATAGTAATGAAGTTACATTTGTGGATCCAAAGGGGTTTGTACACTATAAACGTGACGAAAATAACACAGCTGTGACTACATTCAGGAACAGACCAGTTACTATCAGCGACGTATGGGTTGTGCCGTACAACGCCGCGTTGTTGTTGAAATATGACTGTCATATAAACTTGGAGATAGCGTCGACGCGCAAAATAATTAAATATTTGTTTAAATACATGACCAAGGGACCAGACGAAGCGCGCGTAGCAGTTGTGCCCGAACAACTTCGTAACGACGAAGTTGAGCAGTTCATTACGAAGAGATACATCGGTGCCTGTGATGCAGTTTGGCGTATGTTGGAGTTCGATATTGTAGCTCGAGAGCCAACTGTGAAACAGATACCGGTGCATCTAGAAGGACAGCATAATGTTTATTTCCGAGTTGGTCGTGAATCTGAGGCGGTTGAAAACTCTACCTCCGATCTTTTAATATATTTTAACCGACCTGCTGAACCTGAATTTGATGACTTGACCTACCAAGACTTTTACGAAAAATATTTGGTGTATAAGTCACGACCAAGGACCAATGCGCCCGTATACTCTACGGTTGACGGCAAATATTATGTTGTGAAACGACAACGAAATGAAATGTTGGCAAGACTTTTTTGGGTGCCTCCAAGTAGAGGTGAACAGTTTTACCTCCGTTTGTTGTTATTGCAATTCCCTTGTCGTGGTTATGCGAGTCTGTTAGCTCTAGGCGGTTCTGATTGTACAACTTTTCAGGAGGCCGCACGCAATCTTGGAATCGCTAATGACAACGACGAATATAACAGAACGTTCGAAGAAGCTGCGACCTTTTATACTGGATACAGGCTACGTAGGTTTTTCGTGCTACTGATTACCAATGGAGGGCCAGGTTTAATTCTTTGGGAGAGATTTAAAGACGTTATATGCGAGGATTTATTAGAACGTAATCCCAATCAGCACGAGGAAATGTACAAAAGGGCACTAATCCACATCGATCGTCTATTACGCAAGCATGGGAGCAGGCTTATAGACCACGGACTTCCGTCTGTTCAAGACAACACCACGGAACTGACCAGAGAAATGGCAGAATACACTGACAGAGGGCATGTTTTAAGTGCATATGTTGATGATTGGCTGGAGAAATTTTCTCCTGGTCAGAAGGCTGTGTTTGAGTATGTTCAAAGTCTGCTGCACGACCCACAATCCGTGGGCTACGAAAGTGCAATCTTTCTCGATGGGCCGTCCGGTACAGGAAAAACTTTGTTATTGAATGTCATCGTGGCATATGTTCGCGGAGTGCGACAGCAAGTGGCCATTTGCACTGCCAGTTCTGGTATTGCAGCTCAAAATTACACCGGTGGTTCGACCGCCCACAGTGTTTTCCACTTTCCTATAGAAAATCTCCATAGTGGGAGTTACTGGAATATAAGAAATGGTACGCAAAGAGCAGAGCTCATTCGAAACGCTGCTCTCATCGTGTACGACGAAGCTTCCATGGCTCACAAGTACCTTATAGGTGTGCTAGACAGGTCACTACGTGATTTGATGCAATCCTCGAGACCGTTTGGTGGGAAAGTGATAATATTTGCTGGTGACTTTCGACAAATTCCACCAGTTGTACCGAACGCCAGATGCCATAATGATATTGTGCAAGCTTCGCTGAAAACCTCGCCTCTGTGGCCTAGCTTGAAGAAATTTTCGCTCGCAGTGGCGCAACGAACGAGAGGTGACAATGAATACTCTGCATTCCTTTTGCAATTAGGTTCTGGTCAGTGTGAATCTTTTACAGTAAACAATAATGGGATCAGAAAAACTTTCACCGTGTTGAGAGGAGTCAACTATGTCATAGAACTTCAGGAATTAATCGACTTTGTTTTTCCTGAAGATGTTTTGGAAGACTCTGATGTTTGTACGACGAGAGCTATATTATCGACACATAACGTCAACGTTAGAGAAATAAATCAACGCATCATGGATCGTGTCAGTGGCGAATATGTATCATGTTACTCCGCTGACGAGGTCGATGGTGAGGTGGCTGATGAATTTTATCTTGGTCCAGACACTCTGCACAACGTTCAAGCAGCAGGAGTGCCCGACTATGAGCTTAAGCTGAAGATAGGTTGCGTCTGTATGATAATTAGAAATCTCAGTTTCATTGACAGCCTCGTAAACGGAACTAAAGTCATTGTTGTTAACGTATCACCCAGGATCGTTACCGTTCGCAAGCCACGCGATTCAACGAATTACTTGATTCCACGGATTTCATTTAAATTCCCAATTGAGCCGAATCATCCAATTCAAATGACTCGACGACAATTCCCTCTTCAAGTCAGTTACTGTTTGACGGTACACAAGGCGCAAGGGCAGACAATCGAAAGGGTCGGCGTTGACTTGCGCTCGGACTGTTTCAGCCATGGCCAGCTGTACGTTGCCCTCGGCCGTGTGCGTGACAAAGATAATATTAAAATATTAGTACAACCGGAGCGCGTCGGAGTTGAGGGGGCAGTTTTAGTTAGTAATGTCGTTATTCGAGAATTGATAGACGATAATAATTGATGACGAATCAACAAATCATTGAAATGGAATGTTATTCATGCATATTTTTTATTATTATGATATGAATATTGATATCGCGACTGTGTATTGCAGGTCACCGCAGTACTCCGGCGTAACAAACGACGCGTCGTGCAACCATATCATCAGTCGCAACATAAAATGAACACTTACTTTTATTATCTAAACTAATATACTGTTTGTTTTGTCTTTATGGCCTACATTTTTAACCATAAACAATGCAAGATGATGATTAACTTTCATAAATCATATTAACACGCATACAAATAAACGCAGAAACAAAACTGTGATTCCTCATTTTCATTCCCACTGTCGGCTGAAAAGACTCCCATTCTAGAGCATCTGATGCGAGTAGCTGGATACTACTAGAACCGCTGAAAAAGCTGGACCAAAGTTCCACCTTGCTACATTTGCCTTTGGTTAAAGAGTTCTTACAGAGTCGATAGTTGTTGCAATTCAAAACGATTCTGAGCAATATTGCATTGCTCAATGTTTCTGCATTTACTGTTTGTATAATACAAGTAAAAAATAAAATAGCCCTTGTTATTTATCTAACTAATTAACAATTGACAACAAACAAGTAACCATAGTAGTTGCTCTAAAGAAATATTTTTTGCACATTCAGATCTAACCATACCAAGCCATCTACCTACCTAATAGGTAGGTAGATGGCTAGGTTGGAATGAGGTGAGAGAGTATAAATGAGGTCATTCATACTCTCTCACCTCATTCCGTGGACTAGGACGGTATTGCATATTGGGTATTATGTCAAAATACATAAAATAAAAAGCCTTTGTTGCCCTTCTTTCAAAATACATAGCAACCTAAAATGCATTACTGTGATACCACATTTAAAAAAACGCGCCGGGAGTCTATACCTCATGAATATGGACCAGCGGGATGATAAATCTATGACAATCATCTCGCTTAAGTCCAACTTCTAAGGTGGTGTCGGAAACTGGACTCAACTTTAAAATGGATATTTTTCAGGTCGCCCGTTTATGTAAGTCGCCGCCTGCGCTGTGTGACACGTAGCGCGGGGAGGCGAGATATTCTCGCTTATGCTGGCCGGACTTAAGCAGTTGGCCGGTAGTTTAATATAATTCATATGTTACAGAATGCAAAGAAGCTGCGAAAACAACACGTTTTCTCGTAGCTGCACCTGCAGTCAGTGGCTGGACCCATGAGGTAATTTTTGTGCATTGAGAAAGTAAATAGGTACCTACTTATATATTATTATTAAGCCGTATTATATTACCTCACTCTATTATTTTTTTTTAAATACGTTGACTTCGACGGTATTGTCTTGTCAGTTTAGGTCAGTAGCTCTAGCATGACTTTCAGCGAGACTAACTGACTGTATTGGATTATTTTATAGGAAAACGTACATACAACTGCATAAAATATATTTAGGTACTTTTATGCAGCGTTAATTTCTATTACAGTCTCAAAATACAAAGGCACCTATACCTATATATAATATAATAATATAAGAAGATTTCATTATATTATTTTTACATTTATACACATTTTATTATTTAAAATATTCAAGGCCGGAAATTTCGTTGCATTCCAGGGTTTTCTGATGGTCGCAAGTGCTGCTCGGACTCAACCTGAAACCTGAACGGCGAGCTTCGTCAACGCCCGTTTTCAGCCCCCGCTATTTACTGAAGTTAAGTCCCGTTTTGTTCAGATGACAAGTAACTGCAAGCAGAAACTGATCATTTTTCTGTTGATGGATCTTAGTAAAAACTATATATTGTAATTGTTAGTTGTAGAGTGAGTATATGGCTCAGCGGTAACCGGCGACAAATCGATGCACATAGGTTCAAATCTTACTTAGCCCCATACCAATGATTTTTCATTTCTCATTTTCAGGGCCTACCTAAAAAAGATCCAAAAAACAAGAGCTTAGTGCAGATATCTATTGTTGTAAACTGCATCATTTATAAACTGTGTAATGCAATTTATAATTGTTTAGTTATTATATTATAATAAAACTGAGCTATTGTGATGAACTTTTGATGGATATGGAATGAGATAACGGCACCTGTCAATTTTGTCTCATATCAAAATGTTTGAGGCAGGTGATGACTTGCCACCCACTAAATGGGCTTCCTGTAGTGGCTACTGCATATTAGTGCCAAAGCAACACTGATGTGGGTGGCTTAGGGTGTCGAGAGGTGTGTTGCACTTTCTCTGAACGCTACTCGCGACGTTATGCCCTTTAACACTTCCACCCTGGAGCTTAGGTTTTAGTTCTTGCGACTTCCACCCCCGGACAGCCAGTTTAAATGTTTACCTGTCACTTTGATGGCAAGAAATTATTACCCACAGTAGTCATTGTTTTTGCAAAGAATGCCATATTATAGAAAATTAATTAATGTTTTTGATCTATGTGTTCCAGGTCCTACTTATCCCTGGATAGGATTGGGCTGAATGCTTACAAATGCAGATACAATTCTACAGTTCCAAGTGGAAGATTTGATGCTATTTATTGCACAGGTAATTATTTTCATGCAAGTCATTACACAAATTTTAGATGTAAAAACGATTTTACTCATAAAATTCAAGAACATTTATCATCCACAAAACCACACTTATACTCTTCATCTTCTCTGTTGATGAATCTTAGTAAAAACTATATATTGAAGTTTTTCTTGTAGAGAGGGTGCGAATGATAACCCTGAGCAAAGCTCACCAATTTCTCCGAGATTTATGGACTGTTGTATGTGATTTGTTTGTTAAGTAGAAAAGATGTATAGAATCTGATGCTTGATCTAACCATCCTTGTTACTGGTTCCTAACGGGTTGCGAGTTCAGATGGCAGTCGCTCGTGTAATTCTGGTAGCTCACCGCTACAGGTTAGGTTGGGAGCAGGAGGATGATGATTGAGATACTCTGCTGAACTGGCCATACTTATGCAAAAACTTACCCACTCTATAAATCAAACTGCTAATATCTTTACTAAACTTGCCATACTTATATCCGTCCAGCTGAGTTAGCATGGATGGTAGACAAAATTGTCTTTCCCCGTTTTACGTCACTTTCTTCATACTTGCTTGAAGTAAAACAGGAGAAAGACCGTTTTGTCTACCGGCCATGCTAACCCTGCTGCTGTTTGTGTGAAGGAGTAACAAACACACACAAACACCCATACAAACTTTTTCCTTTATAATATTAGTAGTAGTAGTAAGTAAGTATATGGTAATTCAGACTGTGGCAATTTCAGAGATGGTTGGTCAGCGCAGAAAACGTCAATATACCTCATGCAAAGAGCAATGCTCAGAATATAGCTCCCATGGAAGAGGAAAAGGGTGTGAAGAGATTTTAAAAACAACTTCACCCCAGAAAGAAACGAGAAAAGAGGTAATTCAATGACAGTGACATTGTGCATAGCAAATCTTTATCTACAACCCTACGTCATAGAATCAATGTATCTTAGAAATTTCAAGATTAAAGTTTTAGTGGTTTTGGCTGTGCGAACGTCTTATGATGGGACCTTACACTGTTTTTTTACCACCTTAAGGGATGAAATTAAAAAATTCCCAAGACCCGTATCTATTTTTATTGTATATATTTAGGTACTTTTATGCAGCGTTAATTTCTATTACAGTCTCAAAATACAAAGGCACCTATACCTATATATAATATAATAATATAAGAAGATTTAATTATATTATTTTTACATTTATACACATTTTATTTAAAATATTCAAGGCCAGAAATTTCGTTGCATTCCAGGGTTTTCTGATGGTCGCAAGTGCTGCTCGGACTCAACCTGAAACCTGAACGGCGAGCTTCGTCAACGCCCGTTTTCAGCCCCCGCTATTTACTGAAGTTAAGTCCCGTTTTGTTCAGATGACAAGTAACTGCAAGCAGAAACTGATCATTTTTCTGTTGATGGATCTTAGTAAAAACTATATATTGTAATTGTTAGTTGTAGAGTGAGTATATGGCTCAGCGGTAACCGGCGACAAATCGATGCACATAGGTTCAAATCTTACTTAGCCCCATACCAATGATTTTTCATTTCTCATTTTCAGGGCCTACCTAAAAAAGATCCAAAAAACAAGAGCTTAGTGCAGAATGTTCATTAAGGACAGAGAGGAAAAACAGGAGTTTGGTTTCTACGGTGGCGTTCAGCTGAACATTTAACCATCAATCATCAGGTAAATAAATAGGTTGATATCTATTGTTGTAAACTGCATCATTTATAAACTGTGTAATGCAATTTATAATTGTTTAGTTATTATATTATAATAAAACTGAGCTATTGTGATGAACTTTTGATGGATATGGAATGAGATAACGGCACCTGTCAATTTTGTCTCATCAAAATGTTTGAGGCAGGTGATGACTTGCCACCCACTAAATGGGCTTCCTGTAGTGGCTACTGCATATTAGTGCCAAAGCAACACTGATGTGGGTGGCTTAGGGTGAAAAACTATATATTGAAGTTTTTCTTGTAGTTGTTAGTTGTAGAGCGAGTATATGGCTCGGCGGTTACCGGCGATAAATCGATGCATATAGGTTCAAATCTCACTCAGTCCTATACCAATGACTTAACAAGTTATGTGTGGTATTTATTAGTTCTTATAACGGTGGAAAAATATCGTGAAGAAACCGACACGTTTAAACAATCATAAAGTTCGAGAACGTGTCACCCGCCAACCTACACTTGGCCAGTTTGGTAGATTTTGACCTACACTCTATGTGTGAGAAGGCCCGTGCCCATGTCCTAGCTGTTGGAACATATTGAGTGGATGACGGCTATTTATATATTTTAATATAAACAATCAAAATCATGCATTATAATCTACATTAATGTTTTTTTACATACATATAAATGATGTCTGTGTTTTCAGTAACGTAGTCACTGATGCAAGCACTCAAATGGCCACAGGGAAAACCACTGCGTCTAAAAGGTCAAGGCGTATTTACAAGGTAACTTTAATAATTCATATTTTATATATAGTGGTAACTATTCATCATGTCAAGTTTCTATTATTTGCCAGTCATCATTAACAGCCTGAAAACGTCCACTGCTGAACATAGGCCTCCCCCAGAGCACGCCACCTTGAGCGGCTGCTCGCCTCCTGCATCCATCGGCTCCCCGCGGCTTTCACCAGGTCGTCGGTCCACCGAGTGGGGGGGGCCAGTGGTGCAACAAATATAGGGATAACCAACGTCAAAGTATGACGAATATTCCATGGTGGTTTGATAAAGATCGGCTTCAATAATTTTTTAATTCATTGCGCAATGCTTGTGGAACGTTTCATATTTATTGAATCCTCAAATACTTACAAATATACATTTTTATTTCTTTCTAGGACAGTCGATTTGTGACCGATCAACACCGGCTGCGGCGCCAGGAAGTAAAAAGGAAGAAAATATAGCAAATCTACCCGCGATAGGGAATAACGCTCTGGGGGCGTACTGTGAGCTCTTAGCGCTTTTCAAAACAGCCTATAACTGGATCGCTTTTTTTTCGATTTTTTTGACACTCGATCCAGTATAGGGTCTGTTTTGAATCACACTAAGAGTTCACAGTACGGCCCCAGGTCTAAATAGGCCTTTATGTAGGTACCTATCTAGGTGTTAAAGAAAGTAATGAGTTTACTGTATCTTATTTAAGTAAAAGAAATGTATAAATAATCAGTAAAAGTAAACAACCTACCCATGTTTATCTGTAAATAAGAGATAATTAAAAAGTACCATAACATACCAAAATGTGAGTTCAAAAGAAAACATTGAAAATGTTAAAGGGTGTGTATAAATACAAATAGTTTAATGCAAATCAGTAATTAGGTTACATCAGGTGAGCTCTGCCTTTTGCTTTAGTTATTAAACTGTGTTGTAAAAGGCAGGGTCTTCTCATAATTTATCTAGAACTATATGTTTTACAATAGTAGACCATATTTTGTATTTACTTATAATACCTACCTATAAATCTAAAACTGAACATTTTATATTATTTAACCTCTTAGCCTACATTATAATGATTCAAAGAAATTGACCTAATAAGTACGGCTTAATACAGCAGGTTATCAAGAGTAATTTAATGTATATTATAAATTAGGTAGATATTTTTATAGGGGCCCAACACATTCTCACCTTGGTAATAAATTATTTCATTGGGACAGAGAAACAAACTGATACATACAGGCTTCAATAAATTATCCATTTGTGTCTACTCTTGCTTCTTTTATTCTCCTGGTATATTTTTGACTTATAAATGGGTTAATAACAGCCTTCTTGTAATAAATTTTTCCGCACATGGGCCTATGATGGTGTTTGAGGCATAAATGCTTACAGGGTTCGGCACTTGTAAGTACCTTTATCTTTGCCAAATTTCCACCCAGTTGCAACTAGGAATTTTATTCCTGATTGTCAACTAGGAATACCAAATTATTTATACATTGAAATTCTCCTTGGTCTGTATTATAATGAATCTATTTGGAAGTCCTATTTTCAGCAGTGGATGGCTAATGATAAGAAAAATAAAATATAATATTTATTGCCAAAGATAAAAAAAACTACAGATTGCAACCAGTTGTTCGGTATTGAACAGATTCGAAATCAATTTGATTATGTGTTTCTCCTCCTTTCATTATAATATACATATTGAATGAATACCTCTTATGTTTTAGCCAATTAATTATTTCAATATGAAATCCTTTATCCAAGTTTGCTGAAGTTTTGTTTAGAAACAAACTGGGGCATATTGAACTTAAGTCATATTTAAGTGCAAGATGTGGACCCCAGACAAGCATATATTAGTATTTACCTCCAGCTGCTGTCTAACCTACTATGGCTATGGCTTCTTGGATTCGGACAAGAAAACACATTTAAACCATTTATTACATTTCAACAATCAAACTTATAAAATTGTATTATTAAGTACTAATTTATAATCTTGTAATAGAGCATTGTGTGTCATGCTGAACTATCCTCACTTAAAATTGTGTTGGTTCTGGGTGTCATCTGTAAAAAATAGCTAGGTATTATTATCATTAAAAATGTCAGTTTCTTATGGTAATAGATTTGATTTTACACATACACATTAACTTACTTTAAAAACAACAAACAAATCTTTAAGTACAAATTCATAAAAATAATATTTAGGTTCACCCTTTTACCCTTTACTGTAGTTTAAATAACTAGACTAGATACCTAGAGTAAAAGGAATGGAGAGGAAGCTTCACATCAACAGCCGCAAATCGAGAATGTCCACTGCTGAACACAGGCCTCCCTCATAAAACACCACTTTGGACGCTTACCACAGATAGGGGGCTTTGCCACAATCACTACGCTTGGCAGGCGGCTTGGTGATCGCAGATTTTAATGGTATCTTTTACAAATTAACAGTGTTAGTTAGTAAATATGTAATTTGTTTCGTTTATTAAACTAACTACCTGTTTTGCTTCCCGTAATAATTCCATATCAAAATGACATTTCACAATGTTTGTTTATGTTTACCGCTCGAAGCTGCGGCCACAGGCTGCGGCTGCGTCTGTGAAAGTGACAGCTGACAATGACAACCCAGATAATAAATGACATGATTGATTGACAGCCTATAATGATGTTCCGTCCACAGAGTCATCAATTGTTTTTTTCTTTAATCTGTGGTTCCGTCCGACAGATTAGAAAGAAAAAAATCGACCCCCTAATTACCTAATTTGCGACAGGCGTAAATCTCGCGGTGATTGCTGTCACACATCATTAGTGGAGTAGCGTAGCCTAGCATACGTGCTCGACACCACTAATGATGTATGACAGCAATCACCGCGAGATTTACGCCTGTCGCAAATTAGGTAATTAGGGGGCGGCGGATTCGTCCGTATATAATATGTCACTTTTAAAGTTGACTCAACACTATTAGCGCATTTAGCCAGTATCAAGTTATAACTTTAGGCAAGTGCGGGGGGATGAACTAAGGGAGGGAAAAGGGTGCCAAGTGCAGGGGGATGCTGGGAGGTGTGGACTAAAAGCAGGGGAAGGGGGGATGCTGGGAGGTGCGGACTAAGTGCAGGGGGAGGGGGGCAAGTGCAGGGGGGTCCAACTAAGGGAAGGATAAGGGGGCCAAGTGCGCGGGGATGCTGAGAGATGCGGACTCAGTGCGGGGGGAGGAGGGCAAGTGCGGGGGGATGCTAGGAGGTGCGGACTAAGTGCGGGGGGGAACGGGGCCAGTGCGGGTGGTCGGACTAAGGGAAGGATGAGGGGGTGCTGGGAGGTGCGGACTAAGTGCGGGGGGAGAGGGGCCTAGGGAGGTGGGAGGGGGCAAGTGCGGGGGGATGCTAGGAGGTGCGGATTAAGTGCGGGGGGAGGGGGGCAAGTGCCGGGGGTGGACTTAGTGAGGGGGGACCCAATGCGACGACGAGCGAAGCGAGGAGGAGCTTCGAACTACCCAACGCGACGACGAGCGAAGCGAGGAGGAGCTCCAAACTACTAAGCGCGAAATTTACTATATTTTACCAAGTGTTTTTACTTAATGCCTAACCTTTCCTTACTACTGACTGTATTTATAAATGAAAATGATCTAAAATTATTTTCTATTTGGCAAACAAATTAAAATGGCCGCCATGCAAAATTTAAACGTGCCCTCTTTCGAAACTAACAAAGGTAGACATGGCGTGTTTGGACTCATAGCAAAGAGAACGTCGATGACTTTTTGTTAGTGCTAAAATATTTCCAAGATGGCGGATTCAAAATGGCGCTCGAGTCGGAATTAGCTTAGATCCGTCTGATACTTTATATTTGGGAGTTTTACAGGATGGCGATTACAAATTTTCACATTTTACTTGACTGAAAGCATTTTTCAAGATGGCCGCCATGCAAAATTCAAACGTGTAAATTTTGGAAATTAACAAAGGTAGACATGGCGTGTTTGGACTCATAGTAAAGAGAAAATTGGTGACTTTCTCACGGTGTTAAAATATTTCCAAAATGGCGGTTTCAAAATGGCGTAAGATTTGGAATTTGCTTAGATCCTTCTGATATTTCGTATTTGGGATATTTGGGGGTTTTAAATGACGGCGATTACAAATTTTGACATTTTACTTCACTGACAGCATTTTTCAAGATGGCCGCCATGCAAAGTCAAACGAAAACACATTTTCTTTGAAAAATACCGCTGTTTTGTACTAATTCTTGCAAAATTACAAGTTTAAACTAAAGTATAACTCTTTTATAAATAAAACAGCCCCAAAAACGTACTCGCGGGCCGCTCGCGGCCCGCGCACGGGGCAAAATACTAGTCTCTAATATATATAGATAAAAAACGGTGACAGATGATTCACTGATTCACTGACATGAATGTTCTGGTCGGAAGGAGCCATCGGACGACTTGGCAATGTACTAGAGATGTGTACGGATAGGTCAGGAGGCAAAGAATAAAATATGTCAGCATCAGAAAATCGTCTCCATGGTGGAACACCTGGTCGGATCTCGGAAACGGTAAGGCCGACCAAAAAAGTGTTTCTATAGAAAATGTAGAAAACCCTGGTTATATACCAGATAAACAATAAAAAAAGGTACCTCCCATACAAAAAAACATATTTTTCATACAAAAACCGAAAACCGGAAGTACGTCACGCGCTTGTACCTACTTAATTGCAAGGAATTTTTTCATAGACATTATTATATAGTGATATTTTAATACAAACCCGCAGAAATAAATAGAAAAACAATAAAGAACGTATTTTGCTATTGTCTATTGCGTCGAAACGGATAAAATATTTGTTATAATATAAATTGACTACATCAAAACCGTACATAGACAGTCGTATGTTCCAGTCCTGTCATCCAGTAAGACACTTTATTACTATCAGCATAATGTCGATAATTGTATGGAACAGGATGGCCGCATACGGCAAACTTCAGTTCGGTGCTCGGGAATGTGCAGCAAATGTGACCGCTTGTGGTAGATTTCTGCCATTTGGTGGATTTGACTTTGGTACTTTTTAATTTTTACATATCAAATATAATAGTTATCTTACCCAAACTCTTTGTTTTTTATCTTATGTTTATTAGCAAATCGCAATCCTGTTTTGCCCTCACGCCAAATTTAAAGAAAATAAATTAGAAGCATTTTTTATTAATATTATGTATGTAAAATCCATAAATCCATGAATCCATGCTTTGATTAACATTTTTCTCGTTTTTAGTGTTCCGTACCCAAAGGATAAAACGAACCCTATTACTAAGGCTCCGCTGTCCATCCGTCTGTCTTTCTGTCCGTCTGTCACCAGGCTGTATCTCATGAACCGTGATAGTTGGACAGTTGAATTTCTGTTGCCGCTATAACAACAAATACTATTCTATACTATCATCAAACGGGATATTTTTTCTCATTTTATAGATAATGATACGGAACCCTTCGCGTGCGAGTCCGATTCGCACTTGGCCAGTTATATTATCGTATCTATCTGGATTTTGGATTCTTAAATTAATAATTCATTGGTTTTTTTTTAAAGCCGTTGGCCGATTATATTTATTCTATAGTATCATCAAACGGGATATTTTTGCTCATTTTATAGATAATGATACGGAACCCTTCGCGTGCGAGTCCGATTTGCATTTGGCCAGTTATATTATCGTATCTATCCGGATTTTGGATTCTTAAATTAATAATTCATTGGTTTTTTTTTAAAGCCGTTGGCCGATTATGGCAGATTTCTAGCCTATTTAAGGTTAGGGCAGAATCTATAGTTTACAGATGGTGACACAGTTCGGGTCTATGTTTGTTTGTTTGTAGGGATGTTCCGATACTACCAAAGTATCGATTCCTTCTCATATGAGTAGTACTCAAATCATGATTCGATACTACTCATATAAATACCCTACTAAACATATCGATACCATAAATACTTTTACTTTTCTCTCCAATACTATCCGATACCGAATAAAATCGTGAGAAAGATTCGTTATAATCTTATTTATTTTAACTAAGTATAACAACTACCTCTACTGTAGTGTACTGTGTGTGTGTTGTGTGTGTTTGTGTGTATTAAATGTATTCACCGCTTTGAATTAAATTGAAATTCTATATAATCCTGCTTAAATTAAAAGTGGGGTTGTTTTAGCCCTGAGTATACATTAAAAAAATCACCTTTTTAGGCTATTTGACTTAAAGTTAGGCCATACTGTTTCTTTAAAGTGAAATATGTTGTGACGAAAATAAAGTTGCTTGGCATTGAATTTTTGATGATTCTATCCTGTTTTGCCTTAGCAGCATTGATTCGATTTGAAACAAGTACTTTCTTTCCGATACCAAGTAAGTATCGAAAGAATGATTCGATGCTAAAAAGTACTTGGTATCGTAAGAAAAGTATCGAGTACTTTTTTCGTATGTACTGGTATCGAAACATCCCTATTTGTTTGTAATAAAGTTTGAAAATAAAGAAATCTTATCTTATTTTCAGGGCACATAAGAAATTGTCATGGCAATAGCAAAATAAACAAGAGCTCAGAGAAACACATCAAACAAAGGAAAAAAGTTTTTTGAAGACCGCAAGACTGTTGTACGGAGCCATATATTTCACCAATTAAACAGCTTACATTTTGCAAATGCACTGGAGTTCTACTAAGTACTTATTACTCTAAAGTGGGTGAATTCAAACATTTTTTTTAATCCTCCAAGCCTGTTAATGAAATTGTGAATAAAAGCTAAACACCTATTTTAAGTGGAAAAAGTTAAAGAACTATTTTTTTTACAGTTTTTATTTAAAGAACTACCTGCCTGATAAAATTGCCCAACAACACACAAGTAGCAGTAGCTATATTAAAGTGCCTTGATTTGTGAATGAGTACATAGTAAATAAGTTATGTAGAATATTAGGTAGGTACTGCATTTTAATTAGGTCAAGTAATTAACCCTGTTTTACCCTATTCATGTAAAACTATTCATGTTATTATCATTATTTCCATTTTTCTATTATGTAAACTATGTCAAATTTAAGTAAAAGAAATGTGTTTTTAAGAGTTTGTCTCTTATTGTGACCTGGTATATGGTAAGGTGACATACTTCTTTGTAGGTACAAGTACCTACTCAGTTCATCAGGGTGGAACGCGGGCACTTTTTCTTGCTGTAGACTATGGGCACATTTTATTGAAAGGTAAGTAGGTGATGAAAGTATATTTACTGTATGAGAAAGTGAACAACCCAAAACTATTTTGCTAGCTAGATAGGTACTTGCTAAATGTAAAGAAAGAGTTGCTTAATGTAAATAGTTTTACCCAATCCAATAATTAATAGAGGTATGGTGCATGTGAGGTCTATTTTTAATTCCCACACATAGGTACACTCTGTATTCGCTGGGGGGTGGTTTGTGCAATAATTAAGAATAGTAGGTATCAACAGCCCCCCAGTGGGTGTTTGAGTGGGGACAACAAAAAATAACTTTTCAAAAAGAAACTGATAATCTTGCGGAAATAGGCCGTTGGTTGGGAAAAAGAATAACCACAAGCAGCTGCTCAAAGTGGCACTCTGTGGGGGAGGCCTACGTTTAGCAGTGGACGTCTTCAGGCTGTTGATGATTTAATATTAGTAGTATAGTAAATAGGAGTAGGACAATAATCCCTGATTGCCACCCGGAGGCAACTGGGAATATACCATCTATTTTAAATTACTAACACCACCAAAGTGGGGGGGGGGGGGGGTTACACAAAAATTATGAATAGTATCAACTTCAATAGTACCTATCTACCTAGGTAAGTACTCCTCAAATTTCATCAAAATTGTTTAACAGCCATACATAAAAATTTAGTTTCTTTTTATACAGATAAGTAGTATGTAGTAGTTATGCTGCCCTACATTAAACTAAAATGGCAAGTAAGTTCAATGGCTGTCTGTTCTATCATCAAAGTTTAGTGCAGACGGATATCAGTTTTTATGACTGGCATGACAGCTCAGTTGGTAATAGCTCTGCCTTCTGAACTGTAGGATGTGGGTTCGATTCCCATCCAGGACAAACATTAATGTGATGAACAATGGACATGCGTGTTTGTTCTGTGTCTGGGTGTTATATTGTATTCTATGTATGTATTTACAAACAAAAAAGTATCTATGTATTCAGTTTAGCTGGTTCCCATAGTACAAGCTATGCTTAGTTTGGGGCTAGATGGCGCTATGTGAAATGTTTACACATATTTAAATAGCTTGTAGCTAGCTAACTTTATCCATTTTGACAGATTTAACCTATCATCTGATCCAGACTGAAAAAAGAAAACTAGAGTTTTCCTAATTTACATCATATGCCTAAGTAGGTACCTACTTAGTGAAAATATTTAACAAACCCACAATCATACAGGACTAATATGTCTGATCTACCTTAAACTTAATCAAAATCAAACTTTAATAAGTAAACCTACATTGAAAAAAAGAATCTATTGGGTAGTAGCATTCTTCTCGGTCTATATTATAATGATGACTCTGATGGAAGCAGACCTATGTTTAGCAGTGGAAGTGTTCCGGCTGATGATGTGTTATTTCCCTTTCATAATTATATTGATGAGATGAGATGATGGTTAACGAAGCATAAAGAAAATTATTCTGCTAGCAATAGGTAGGTGGTGGTGGTGGGAGACCTATCTCTTATGTTTTGCCCAATTAGTTCTATCAATATGAAAGTTCTATTTTGCTTAGGGTTTGTTTAGAAACTGGGGCATATTTACTGAACTATAGGTACAGTCATATTGTTGTTGCTGACTCCAGACCTCTTCCAGTGCCTCTTCCTGCTGACTACGTACTACAGATTGTCTTCTTTAATGATTCAGACAAGAAAACACATTTAAATCTTTTACTACATATTTTCATCAATAAATTCAAATAATCATAACATTTTATTATTAGGTAGGTACATAGTACTACTGATTTATAATCTTGTATGTAAGTACATGATTTTGACTTGAAATTCTGTTTATTCTGGTTGTCAATCTGTAAAAAACAATTAGGTATTAACATCATTATAAATGTATATGTTTCTTATGGTAATGGATTACATGACATGGATTGGTTTACATTTTATTTGTAAATTAATTTTTAGATGGACCTAATTTAAAGGTCTGTGTAATAAAATACTTTTGTTTGTTTAGATTGTCTGTTATTTTGCACCTGTAAAAATAAAGATACATAAAATCCATGCTGTATTCAGAATAATATCCACATCACCCTCATCCAGAATGCATTCACAGATAATTCCCAAACCAGGAGTCAAGCAAAGATCCCATTGCATTAGCGTTAACACCAAACACTGGCTCTAAAATGTATTGGAATGATATTACCTGCAGGAAATAAAGTGATTTCCGAAATGTCATTCCCATACATTTTGAGTTATCGTTTGGCATTAACGCTAGGAAAGGAATCTTTGCTAGACCCCCTGAACCACATTAATTCCATCCATTAAACGCCACTTTGAACACACGCTTATGGGTATGCCATAATCACCACACTTGGCTAGCAGCTCCTCTATTTGTCCATTCCATTTTTTTGGGTGCCCCAATATAGATTACTACATGGGAAGAGGTAGATGGAGTGGTTCTATTCTAACACCATTGGACTACTCAGCTAACATTTATGCTTTATGATCACTTATATCTGTATCTACCTAGACTTGTAGTTCTCTCAGGAATAATAATTAAGCTGTGTAGTATTTGTGTACAATATTTGTGTCCACTGATAAACACAGGCTTCCCCCTTAGAACACGCTTATCATAGGGGGTTTTGCCATAATCCCCACACTTGGCAGGCGACTTGGTAATGTAATGTAACGCAGACGATATGTACCTAGCTGCTGCCACAATGAATTCTTCTGAATGAATTGGAACAATTACCAAATATATAATAGTAAAAATAGAACTGAACATAAAAGTCAAAACATTGAGTCACTATATTGTTCAGCCCGGAATGCACGGCCAGTATTGTACGACCTGTATTGCACAACCCAGCAATTCGACGCCATGTACACGGATACCCGGCAAGCGTATTACCTAACTCGCAACAGGCGTAAATTGCGCGATGATTGCTGTCATACATCATTTATAGTGGTGTCGAGCATGTAAGCTTCGCTACTGCTGTTGCTTTGCTACTGCTGCTGCATTGCTGTTGCAAATTTTACGTAATTATCCCGCGGGTCGTGCAATATTGCTTGTATATACCAACATTGCACAGCCAATATTGTACGACCCGTGTTGCACAGCCTGTTATTTGGAAGCCATGTACACTAATTTCGGGCTGTACATTCCTAACCGTACAATATTGGCTGTGCAAAATCGGACCAGCGGGGTAATAACTTAAAATTTGCAACAGCAATTCAACAGCAACAGCAGTAGCGAAGCATACATGCTCGACACCACTAATAATGTATGACAGCAATCATCGCGCAACTTACGCCTGTTGCAAACCTGTTGCGAGTTAGGTAATACGCCCGCAGGGCCGCGGGGTGGCAATGCACGGCCAGGAATGTACAGCCCGGAACCCATGTACATGGTAAATTGTAATGTTAAAGCCTCGTTTGCTTTAAGGAAGTAGATTTCATTAAAATATTTTTATGTAGAACAAAACAAAGACAAAGAGTATACAATATCACAGAGTACTGAGAGTACTTTGTACCACAGACTGAAGATGCGCGATTATGAATGACAGTACTCAATTCATTCGATTATGGCGGTCATTCGAACGGTTCGATTAAATAATCGATTATGTCGAAATTGTATTTCAGTCTTTATGAGGAGTTTTATTTTAAAAAAAGAAATGGTGTTTTATGTATGACCCAATAGATGGCGCCAGTTGTGGTTTTACCAAAATCTGTCACTGTCACTGTTTCAAGCATAGACCACAGGTTATAGGAAATATGTCACGATACTGACTGACAACTCTAAACTGTTTCGTTTGTTTTATTTTCGTTGCGCGATAGCTCGGCTTTATTTTGGATCATAATATTAACGTTTATCTGTCTCGCAGTTCTGCTGTACTTAAATTTATTTAAGAAGAATGCACCACAGACTACTTAGGAGATTACAGACAATGTACGACATTTCTTTGTAGATAGTCTAAGCATTTTCTTATGTTTAGACTACACTGTGGTTTGAAAGGTTTAAACGATGTACTTACAGCGCCATCTAGAAAAGAAGCGGAACTAGCGTTTTTTTTTAAATAAAAAGCCTCAAACGCTAAGAATCAATTTAGATGGTAATTGAAATTAAATTAGTTTACGACGGTCATTCGAATGGTTTCATTCGTTTTTCATTTTCGATCGCATTCGGAACTCTTTCGAATCCGCGGGCTTATTACCTAACTCGCAACAGGTTAGCAGCAGGCGTTTTCGCGATGATTGCTGTCATACATCATTAGTGGTGTCGAGCATGTATGCTTCGCTACTGCTGTTGCTTTGCTACTGCTGTTGCTTTAAATTATACGTAGTTACCCCGCGGGTCGATGATTGGACGGACTAAGGAAGAGCTAAGGGGGGGCAAGTGTGGGGGGGATGCTGGAAGGTGCGGACTCATTGCGGGGAAGGTGGACTAAGGAAGGGAGAAGGAAGGGGCAAGTGTGGGGGGTCGGCCTAAGGAAGGGATGGGGGGGGGGGGGCAAGTGCGGGGGGATGCTGGTAGGTGCGGACTAAGTGCGGGGGGTTGGACTAAGGGAGGGATGAGGGGGGCAAGTGCGGGGGGATGCTAGGAGGTGCGGACTCAGTGTGGGGGGAGGGGGGCAAGTGTGGGGGGGAGGGGGGCAAGTGCGGGGGGATGCTGGGAGGTGTGAACTAAGGGAGGGGGGGGGGGGGGCAAGTGCAGAGGGATGCTGAGAGGTGTGGACTAAGGAAGGGATGAGGAAGGGCAAGTGCGGGATGATGCCGGGAGGTGCGGACTAAGTGCGGGAGGAGAAGGCAAGTGCGGGAGGAGTGGGGCAAGTGCGGGGTGTCGGACTAAGGGAGGGATGAGGGGGGGGAGTCAAAGAGGTGCAAATGAAGTGCAGGGGAGGGGGGGCAAGTCCGGGAGGCTGGACTAAAGGGGGAGCAAGTTTGGGGGGATGCTGGGAGGTGTGGACTAAGGCAGGGATGAGGGGGGCAAGTGCGGGGGGAGGCTGGGAGGTGCGGACTAAGTGCGGGGGGGGGGGGGGGGGGGGGGTGGGACTAAGGAAGGGAGGAGGGGGGCAAGTGCGGGGGGAGACCGGGAGGTGCGGACTAAATGCAGGGGGTGGGGGGCAAGTGCGGGCGGTCGGCCTAAGGGAAGTATGAGGGGGGCAAGTGCGGACTAAGTGCTGGGAGAGGGGGGGCAAGTGCGGGGGGATGCTGGGAGGTGCGGACTAAGTGCGGGGGGAGGGGGACAAGTGCAGGGGGTCAGACTAAGGGAAGGATGAAGGGGGGCAAGTGCGGGGATGCTGGGAGATGCGGAATAAGTGCAGGGGAAGGGGGCCAGTGCGGGGGTCGGACTAAGGGAAGGATGAGGGAGGGCAAGTGCGGGGATGCTGGGAGATGCGGAATAAGTGCAGGGGAAGGGGGCCAGTGCGGGGGTCGGACTAAGAGAAGGATGAGGGAGGGCAAGTGCGGGGGGATGCTGGGAGGTGAGGACTAAGTGCGGGGGAGGGGGGGCAAGTGGGGGGGGGGGGTGGATTAAGTGGACTAAAAACTAAATATTTTTGTGATATAAACGTTTTTTTTTGGGCAAACAAATTAATTAATCAAAATGGCCGCCATACAAAATTCAAACGCGCACACATTCGAAACTAACAAAGGTGGGCATAGCGTGTTTGGAATCATAGTAAAGAGAACATTGATGACTTTCTTGCTGTGTTAAAATATTTCCAAGATGGCTGATTCAAAATGGCGCCCGATTTGGAATTTGCTTAGATCCGTCTGATATTTTACATTTGGGGGTTTTAAAGGACGACGATTACAAATAATGACATTTTACTTCACTGACAGCATTTTTCAAGATGGCCGCCATGCAAAGTCAAACGAAAACACATTTTCCATGAAAAATACCGCTGTTTTGTACTAATTCTTGCAAAATTTAAAGTTTAGCGTAAAGTATAACTCTTTTATAAATAAAACAGCCCCAAAAACGTACTCGCGGGCCGCTCGCGGCCCGCGCACGGGGCAAAATACTAGTTACTTTACTATTACTATAAAATTGGATACCCATGAGTGACTGACTGACTGATGATTGACATAATTGATCTCAGCTCTCAGAAGTGGTCAGTCAAAACTGAGTATGAGGCTGTATAGTGATGGGTCATGTCACCCCAGGAAAAATCTGACATTACCAGAAAATCGTCTCTGAGATGGAACAGGTCAACGGATCTCGAAAACGACAAGAGATATGGGGGTCCAGTTTTAACTAATGTTGGAGTAGACCCTGGGATGTTTCCAGAGAAATGAAAAAAATGGGGGCCCCCGAACAAAAAACGGTGGCCCCCATACAAAATTGAAACGCTCATAATTCGGCAACGGTAAGAGGTATGTGGGTGGTGCTCGACCAAATGTCATAGAGGATGACGGGGGCTGTCAGATGGTTGTCATGAAAATCCAAGATGGCGGATTCAAAATGGCGGCCATTTTGAAAGTTGGTCCGATCGGGGTGATTTTTTGCATTGGGGGGTTTTCGGGGCCGCAGATTCGATATTTCAAAAAAAATTTTGGATTCCGCCATTTTTAAAGATGGCTGCCATACAAATTTTTTTTTTCATTTTTGACGCATTGTTTCTCGACACCTATGGAAAATTTTGAATGTCTTTGTTGTGTTTTGTGTCCAGATGATCAAGGTGTCTTCAAAAAAATTCGCGACCTGGTCTTCCGAACTTCGGTCACTCGGACGGTCAACGGCCTGGCCAAACCATAAAAGATAGATCATGTGCGTTTTAAGGAATGTCATAGCAAACCCTGGGACGATTTTGGAGATGTCAAAAAAAATTCAAAATGGCGGAAAAAAAAATCCGCCATACAAATTTTAACCATAAATGACGGCGAAACTATGACACTTTAGTATAAAGAGCTCGAACTAATATTAGTTGGAGGTCAGAGGGGAAGATTGCGAAAAATTTCTTTTTTCAAAATGGCGGAAATTTTGGCCGCGGCGGAAAAAAAAGTTTCACCGATCCGGATGAAAATCGATATCTGGGGGTCCCCAAGGATGATGATCAACATTCTGTAATCAAATTTTGACATGTGTCAACTTTCAATGGGGCTGCCATACAAAGGTGCTTTTATTGAAATATCAACTTTGCTTTTTTGCGCCTCCGTTGCGAGTGATTTAGAAAAGTCGTTCCTGGGGATCAAGTATAGATGTTATAAGGGTAAGAATGCAATATCAGTGAAATCAATTTTTTTCAAGATGGCGGCTGTAGACGTACCGACTCATAGTAAAAGTTGTCCGATCCGAATGAAAATCGATATCTGAAAATCCCACGGTACACTTGGTAGGAATGTGTAAAAACTTTTTTGATTCCGCCATTTTGAAATATTGCGAACATGCAATTTCACTTTTTTAGGATTTTTAATTCGCAAATAACACCGAAACTGTGAGACTTTTGTAGGGAGGGTTTGTTCTAATATTGTACAGTTTTGAGAGGGGCATACAGTGAAAAAGAATGTTTTTCAAAATGGCGGTCCATTGGTCCGCGTCCGAAAATAAAGAAGCTCCGATCGGGATGTAAATCGATATCTGGGGGCCCCAAAGGATGCTGATCAACATGGTTTGGTCAAATTTTGACATCTGTCATTTTTTAATATGGCCGCCGTATATACTATTATCAAAATTGCTGTTTTCCATTTTATTGCCTATGGTACTACAGTTTCGGAAGGAGATAGTTGTAATTTTGACAGATGTCAGTGTGACAGATGTCAAACGTCAAAATTTTGACAGATGTCAAATTTTTTGATAGATGTCAAATGTCAATTTTTTTCCAACCTACCAAATGCAACGACGAGCGAAGCAAGCACCAAATATACTGTAGTTTGGTATAAGTGGACGGTCACGACCAACACTTGCACCTGCACACTTGCACCGTGTGCGGGCCGCGTGCGGCCCGCGCACGGTGCAAGTGTGCCGCTTGCGACCTGCGCACTGTTCTAATACCGCTGTCAAGTGTAGACAGATGTCAGTTTGATTGATTTTAAATGTCAAACTTTTGACAGATGTCAATTGTCAAATTTTTTGACAGATGTCAAATTTATTGACAAATATCAAATGTCAATTTTTTGGACAGATGTCAAATGTCAATTTTTTTTCCAACCTACCAAATGCGGCGATGAGTGAGTTAGTTTATTGTCTCTCATTGGTATAATTGGACAGTCACAACTAACACTTGCACCTGCACACTTGCACCGTGTGCGGGCCGCGTGCGGCCCGCGCACGGTGAAAGTGTGCCGCTTGCAACCTGCGCACTGTTCTAATACCGCTGTCAAGTGTAAACAGATGTCAGTTTGATTGATGTCAAATGTCAAACTTTTGCAAACTTGCACCGTGTGCGGGCCGCACGCGGCCCGCACACGGTGCAAGTGTGCCGCTTGCGACCTGCGCACTGTTCTAATACCGCTGTCAAGTGTAGACAGATGTCAGTTTGATTGATTTTAAATATCAAACTTTTGACAGATGTCAATTGTCAAATTTTTTGACAGATGTCAAATTTATTGACAAATATCAAATGTCAATTTTTTGGACAGATGTCAAATGTCAATTTTTTTTCCAACCTACCAAATGCGGCGATGAGTGAGTTAGTTTATTGTCTCTCATTGGTATAATTGGACAGTCACAACTAACACTTGCACCTGCACACTTGCACCGTGTGCGGGCCGCGTGCGGCCCGCGCACGGTGAAAGTGTGCCGCTTGCAACCTGCGCACTGTTCTAATACCGCTGTCAAGTGTAAACAGATGTCAGTTTGATTGATGTCAAATGTCAAACTTTTGACAGATGTCAAATGTCAAATTTGATGACAGATGTCAAATTTATTGCCAATGTCAAATGTCAATTTTTTGGACAGATGTCAAACGTCAATTTTTTTTTCCAACCTACCAAATGCGGCGATGAGTGAGTTAGTTTATTGTCTCTCATTGGTATAATTGGACAGTCACAACTAACACTTGCACCTGCACACTTGCACCGTGTGCGGGCCGCGTGCGGCCCGCGCACGGTGCAAGTGTGCCGCTTGCAACCTGCGCACTGTTCTAATACCGCTGTCAAGTGTAGACAGATGTCAGTTTGATTGATGTTAAATGTCAAACTTTTGACAGATGTCAATTGTCAAATTTTTTGACAGATGTCAAATTTATTGACAAATATCAAATGTCAATTTTTTTGACAGATGTCAAATGTCAATTTTTAGGACAGTTGTCAAATGTCAATTTTTGACAGGTGTCAAACGTCAAATTTTTTCCGACATACCCAATGCGACGACGAGCGAAGCGAGTTAGTTTACTGTAGTTTGGTATAAGTGGACGGTCACGATCAGCACTTGCACCGCGCACGGTGCATGTGTGCCGGTTGCATCCTACTCATGGTGCAAATGACGCTGTCAAGTCAAACAAAATGGCCGCCATGCAAAGTCACGCGCATTATCATTTTCTTTGATAAATACGGCAGTTTTGTACAAGTACTTGCAAAATTTAAAGTTTAGCTCCAAGTATAGCGTTTTGAACAAATGGAACGCCACGAAAACACACACGCGGGCCGCTCGCGGCCCGCGCACGGGGCAAAATACTAGTCTCTAATATATATAGATAAAAAACGGTGACAGATGATTCACTGATTCACTGACATGAATGTTCTGGTCGGAAGGAGCCATCGGACGACTTGGCAATGTACTAGAGATGTGTACGGATAGGTCAGGAGGCAAAGAATAAAATATGTCAGCATCAGAAAATCGTCTCCATGGTGGAACACCTGGTCGGATCTCGGAAACGGTAAGGCCGACCAAAAAAGTGTTTCTATAGAAAATGTAGAAAACCCTGGTTATATACCAGATAAACAATAAAAAAAGGTACCTCCCATACAAAAAAACATATTTTTCATACAAAAACCGAAAACCGGAAGTACGTCACGCGCTTGTACCTACTTAATTGCAAGGAATTTTTTCATAGACATTATTATATAGTGATATTTTGTGACCATTCTGCTTTTTCTTTTAGTCAATTTAGCGATTATGACGTTAAGAAAAGTATTTCTTCTATCACATCTAACGCCGTCGGTAGTGATAACATCAGTCGTAAGATGATTTTACCCATACTGGATGAAGTCATTCATATTATCACATACATTCTCAACTTCTCCGTATCCAGTGGCACCTTTCCATCATTGTGGAAAGACGCCCAAATAACCCCACTGCCAAAAAAAGCTAATCCATCCTCCTACTCCGAATTCCGCCCCATTTCCATTCTCCCTTTTTTGTCAAAAGTGCTAGAGCGCCTTGTCCATCAGCAACTCTCCTCCTTTCTGAACAGGAACGCTCTTCTTAATCCCTTCCAATCTGGATTTCGACCTGGTCACAGCACCGTCACTGCATTGGTTAAAATTACCGACGATATCCGGTATGGTATGAGTAACGGACAACTGACTGTTCTATCACTACTTGACTTTAGTAACGCGTTCACCAACGTTGACTTTGATGTCTTACTTGGTATCCTTCGGACTCTTAACGTATCTCCAATTGCTATTGACTGGTTCCATAGTTACCTGCATGGGCGCCGGCAGCGAATTCGCATTGAGGATACGTTTTCATCCTGGTGTGATACTCGGGCTGGTGTTCCTCAGGGCGGCGTTTTATCTCCTTTACTCTTCGCAATTTTTATTAATTCGATTTCCCAGCAATTATCTTCTTCCTACCATCTCTATGCAGACGACCTTCAAATCTACTGTCAAGCCCCTCCAGATCAGCTTCACTCAGCTATTGAAACTACAAATAGTGATTTTAGACGTATTTCGAGCTGGAGTAGATCTTACGGCCTCAATGTCAATCCTCTTAAAACTCAAGTTATAGTCATCGGCAGTTCCAGGATGATATCTAGGATTGACTGGTTTCGCCTCCCACAAGTCTTGTTTGATGGCACCTGCATTAAGATTAGTGAAACGGTCAAGAACCTGGGTGTGATCTTTGATAGGAAGCTATCGTGGGGACCTCAGCTGGGCGAGGTCAGTCGAAAAGTATTTGCGTCTGCAGCGTCACTTCGTAGGCTGCGCAACTTTCTGCCGATTACCACCAAAACTGCTCTTGCTCAGTCTCTTCTTCTCCCTATTCTTGACTACGCTGACGCCTGCTATCTAGATTTAACCCAAGAACAGCTTAATAAGCTTGAGCGCTTACAAAATTTTTGCATCCGGTTCATATTTGGTTTGCGCAAGTATGACCATATATCCGAATTTCGCAACAAGCTCAATTGGTTACCGATCCGCCGTCGCCGGGATGCTCATATTCTCTCTCTACTATATAGTGTACTGTTTTTCCCCTCAACTCCACACTATCTCAAAGAACGATTCGTATTTCTCCACCTTAGCCATGCTCGCTCCCTTCGTTCCGCCAACACTCTGCAATTGCAAATGCCAGTTCATGCTTCAGTTGGGTATGACCACTCTTTCACTGTGCAAGCTGTCCGTTTATGGAATGAGCTACCCGTAAATATTCGTCACGCCAAGTCTATCGCCATCTTTAAAGACATGGTGAGGAAACACTACCTATTGGAACAATCGTAGTTAAGTACTTTGTCTAGAATATGTCACTAGAACTATCATTTATTTATTTATCTTTATTTTATAGTATGTATTTATATTAATATTAGGTATTTCATATTATGTAGATATATATTCATATATACATAATCTATGTATCATGCTATGTTAGATTATTATATTTATGGTTTTAAGTGTATGGTATTAGTATTTAGTATATATTATAAATGTATTGCTTTTATTTTCTTAAGTAATTATACTTTGTTGTCTTATTGTTGTTCTTAGTATGTAAGTTGTAACTGCAACAGCGCCAACCGTAATTTTTGTATCTTCAATTCCTGTCCATCCTAAGGTAGCCTGGAAGAAATCGCTTAATGCGATAAGGCCGCCCGTTGTTCTGCCATTTTTATGTAAATTTTTATGTGCATTTTTATTTATTGGTGTTCAATAAAGTATTATTGTATTGTATTGTATTGTATATTTTAATACAAACCCGCAGAAATAAATAGAAAAACAATAAAGAACGTATTTTGCTATTGTCTATTGCGTCGAAACGGATAAAATATTTGTTATAATATAAATTGACTACATCAAAACCGTACATAGACAGTCGTATGTTCCAGTCCTGTCATCCAGTAAGACACTTTATTACTATCAGCATAATGTCGATAATTGTATGGAACAGGATGGCCGCATACGGCAAACTTCAGTTCGGTGCTCGGGAATGTGCAGCAAATGTGACCGCTTGTGGTAGATTTCTGCCATTTGGTGGATTTGACTTTGGTACTTTTTAATTTTTACATATCAAATATAATAGTTATCTTACCCAAACTCTTTGTTTTTTATCTTATGTTTATTAGCAAATCGCAATCCTGTTTTGCCCTCACGCCAAATTTAAAGAAAATAAATTAGAAGCATTTTTTATTAATATTATGTATGTAAAATCCATAAATCCATGAATCCATGCTTTGATTAACATTTTTCTCGTTTTTAGTGTTCCGTACCCAAAGGATAAAACGAACCCTATTACTAAGGCTCCGCTGTCCATCCGTCTGTCTTTCTGTCCGTCTGTCACCAGGCTGTATCTCATGAACCGTGATAGTTGGACAGTTGAATTTCTGTTGCCGCTATAACAACAAATACTATTCTATACTATCATCAAACGGGATATTTTTTCTCATTTTATAGATAATGATACGGAACCCTTCGCGTGCGAGTCCGATTCGCACTTGGCCAGTTATATTATCGTATCTATCTGGATTTTGGATTCTTAAATTAATAATTCATTGGTTTTTTTTTAAAGCCGTTGGCCGATTATATTTATTCTATAGTATCATCAAACGGGATATTTTTGCTCATTTTATAGATAATGATACGGAACCCTTCGCGTGCGAGTCCGATTTGCATTTGGCCAGTTATATTATCGTATCTATCCGGATTTTGGATTCTTAAATTAATAATTCATTGGTTTTTTTTTAAAGCCGTTGGCCGATTATGGCAGATTTCTAGCCTATTTAAGGTTAGGGCAGAATCTATAGTTTACAGATGGTGACACAGTTCGGGTCTATGTTTGTTTGTTTGTAGGGATGTTCCGATACTACCAAAGTATCGATTCCTTCTCATATGAGTAGTACTCAAATCATGATTCGATACTACTCATATAAATACCCTACTAAACATATCGATACCATAAATACTTTTACTTTTCTCTCCAATACTATCCGATACCGAATAAAATCGTGAGAAAGATTCGTTATAATCTTATTTATTTTAACTAAGTATAACAACTACCTCTACTGTAGTGTACTGTGTGTGTGTTGTGTGTGTTTGTGTGTATTAAATGTATTCACCGCTTTGAATTAAATTGAAATTCTATATAATCCTGCTTAAATTAAAAGTGGGGTTGTTTTAGCCCTGAGTATACATTAAAAAAATCACCTTTTTAGGCTATTTGACTTAAAGTTAGGCCATACTGTTTCTTTAAAGTGAAATATGTTGTGACGAAAATAAAGTTGCTTGGCATTGAATTTTTGATGATTCTATCCTGTTTTGCCTTAGCAGCATTGATTCGATTTGAAACAAGTACTTTCTTTCCGATACCAAGTAAGTATCGAAAGAATGATTCGATGCTAAAAAGTACTTGGTATCGTAAGAAAAGTATCGAGTACTTTTTTCGTATGTACTGGTATCGAAACATCCCTATTTGTTTGTAATAAAGTTTGAAAATAAAGAAATCTTATCTTATTTTCAGGGCACATAAGAAATTGTCATGGCAATAGCAAAATAAACAAGAGCTCAGAGAAACACATCAAACAAAGGAAAAAAGTTTTTTGAAGACCGCAAGACTGTTGTACGGAGCCATATATTTCACCAATTAAACAGCTTACATTTTGCAAATGCACTGGAGTTCTACTAAGTACTTATTACTCTAAAGTGGGTGAATTCAAACATTTTTTTTAATCCTCCAAGCCTGTTAATGAAATTGTGAATAAAAGCTAAACACCTATTTTAAGTGGAAAAAGTTAAAGAACTATTTTTTTTACAGTTTTTATTTAAAGAACTACCTGCCTGATAAAATTGCCCAACAACACACAAGTAGCAGTAGCTATATTAAAGTGCCTTGATTTGTGAATGAGTACATAGTAAATAAGTTATGTAGAATATTAGGTAGGTACTGCATTTTAATTAGGTCAAGTAATTAACCCTGTTTTACCCTATTCATGTAAAACTATTCATGTTATTATCATTATTTCCATTTTTCTATTATGTAAACTATGTCAAATTTAAGTAAAAGAAATGTGTTTTTAAGAGTTTGTCTCTTATTGTGACCTGGTATATGGTAAGGTGACATACTTCTTTGTAGGTACAAGTACCTACTCAGTTCATCAGGGTGGAACGCGGGCACTTTTTCTTGCTGTAGACTATGGGCACATTTTATTGAAAGGTAAGTAGGTGATGAAAGTATATTTACTGTATGAGAAAGTGAACAACCCAAAACTATTTTGCTAGCTAGATAGGTACTTGCTAAATGTAAAGAAAGAGTTGCTTAATGTAAATAGTTTTACCCAATCCAATAATTAATAGAGGTATGGTGCATGTGAGGTCTATTTTTAATTCCCACACATAGGTACACTCTGTATTCGCTGGGGGGTGGTTTGTGCAATAATTAAGAATAGTAGGTATCAACAGCCCCCCAGTGGGTGTTTGAGTGGGGACAACAAAAAATAACTTTTCAAAAAGAAACTGATAATCTTGCGGAAATAGGCCGTTGGTTGGGAAAAAGAATAACCACAAGCAGCTGCTCAAAGTGGCACTCTGTGGGGGAGGCCTACGTTTAGCAGTGGACGTCTTCAGGCTGTTGATGATTTAATATTAGTAGTATAGTAAATAGGAGTAGGACAATAATCCCTGATTGCCACCCGGAGGCAACTGGGAATATACCATCTATTTTAAATTACTAACACCACCAAAGTGGGGGGGGGGGGGGGTTACACAATAATTATGAATAGTATCAACTTCAATAGTACCTATCTACCTAGGTAAGTACTCCTCAAATTTCATCAAAATTGTTTAACAGCCATACATAAAAATTTAGTTTCTTTTTATACAGATAAGTAGTATGTAGTAGTTATGCTGCCCTACATTAAACTAAAATGGCAAGTAAGTTCAATGGCTGTCTGTTCTATCATCAAAGTTTAGTGCAGACGGATATCAGTTTTTATGACTGGCATGACAGCTCAGTTGGTAATAGCTCTGCCTTCTGAACTGTAGGATGTGGGTTCGATTCCCATCCAGGACAAACATTAATGTGATGAACAATGGACATGCGTGTTTGTTCTGTGTCTGGGTGTTATATTGTATTCTATGTATGTATTTACAAACAAAAAAGTATCTATGTATTCAGTTAGCTGGTTCCCATAGTACAAGCTATGCTTAGTTTGGGGCTAGATGGCGCTATGTGAAATGTTTACACATATTTAAATAGCTTGTAGCTAGCTAACTTTATCCATTTTGACAGATTTAACCTATCATCTGATCCAGACTGAAAAAAGAAAACTAGAGTTTTCCTAATTTACATCATATGCCTAAGTAGGTACCTACTTAGTGAAAATATTTAACAAACCCACAATCATACAGGACTAATATGTCTGATCTACCTTAAACTTAATCAAAATCAAACTTTAATAAGTAAACCTACATTGAAAAAAAGAATCTATTGGGTAGTAGCATTCTTCTCGGTCTATATTATAATGATGACTCTGATGGAAGCAGACCTATGTTTAGCAGTGGAAGTGTTCCGGCTGATGATGTGTTATTTCCCTTTCATAATTATATTGATGAGATGAGATGATGGTTAACGAAGCATAAAGAAAATTATTCTGCTAGCAATAGGTAGGTGGTGGTGGTGGGAGACCTATCTCTTATGTTTTGCCCAATTAGTTCTATCAATATGAAAGTTCTATTTTGCTTAGGGTTTGTTTAGAAACTGGGGCATATTTACTGAACTATAGGTACAGTCATATTGTTGTTGCTGACTCCAGACCTCTTCCAGTGCCTCTTCCTGCTGACTACGTACTACAGATTGTCTTCTTTAATGATTCAGACAAGAAAACACATTTAAATCTTTTACTACATATTTTCATCAATAAATTCAAATAATCATAACATTTTATTATTAGGTAGGTACATAGTACTACTGATTTATAATCTTGTATGTAAGTACATGATTTTGACTTGAAATTCTGTTTATTCTGGTTGTCAATCTGTAAAAAACAATTAGGTATTAACATCATTATAAATGTATATGTTTCTTATGGTAATGGATTACATGACATGGATTGGTTTACATTTTATTTGTAAATTAATTTTTAGATGGACCTAATTTAAAGGTCTGTGTAATAAAATACTTTTGTTTGTTTAGATTGTCTGTTATTTTGCACCTGTAAAAATAAAGATACATAAAATCCATGCTGTATTCAGAATAATATCCACATCACCCTCATCCAGAATGCATTCACAGATAATTCCCAAACCAGGAGTCAAGCAAAGATCCCATTGCATTAGCGTTAACACCAAACGCTGGCTCTAAAATGTATTGGAATGATATTACCTGCAGGAAATAAAGTGATTTCCGAAATGTCATTCCCATACATTTTGAGTTATCGTTTGGCATTAACGCTAGGAAAGGAATCTTTGCTAGACCCCCTGAACCACATTAATTCCATCCATTAAACGCCACTTTGAACACACGCTTATGGGTATGCCATAATCACCACACTTGGCTAGCAGCTCCTCTATTTGTCCATTCCATTTTTTTGGGTGCCCCAATATAGATTACTACATGGGAAGAGGTAGATGGAGTGGTTCTATTCTAACACCATTGGACTACTCAGCTAACATTTATGCTTTATGATCACTTATATCTGTATCTACCTAGACTTGTAGTTCTCTCAGGAATAATAATTAAGCTGTGTAGTATTTGTGTACAATATTTGTGTCCACTAATAAACACAGGCTTCCCCCTTAGAACACGCTTATCATAGGGGGTTTTGCCATAATCCCCACACTTGGCAGGCGACTTGGTAATGTAATGTAACGCAGACGATATGTACCTAGCTGCTGCCACAATGAATTCTTCTGAATGAATTGGAACAATTACCAAATATATAATAGTAAAAATAGAACTGAACATAAAAGTCAAAACATTGAGTCACTATATTGTTCAGCCCGGAATGCACGGCCAGTATTGTACGACCTGTATTGCACAACCCAGCAATTCGACGCCATGTACACGGATACCCGGCAAGCGTATTACCTAACTCGCAACAGGCGTAAATTGCGCGATGATTGCTGTCATACATCATTTATAGTGGTGTCGAGCATGTAAGCTTCGCTACTGCTGTTGCTTTGCTACTGCTGCTGCATTGCTGTTGCAAATTTTACGTAATTATCCCGCGGGTCGTGCAATATTGCTTGTATATACCAACATTGCACAGCCAATATTGTACGACCCGTGTTGCACAGCCTGTTATTTGGAAGCCATGTACACTAATTTCGGGCTGTACATTCCTAACCGTACAATATTGGCTGTGCAAAATCGGACCAGCGGGGTAATAACTTAAAATTTGCAACAGCAATTCAACAGCAACAGCAGTAGCGAAGCATACATGCTCGACACCACTAATAATGTATGACAGCAATCATCGCGCAACTTACGCCTGTTGCAAACCTGTTGCGAGTTAGGTAATACGCCCGCAGGGCCGCGGGGGTGGCAATGCACGGCCAGGAATGTACAGCCCGGAACCCATGTACATGGTAAATTGTAATGTTAAAGCCTCGTTTGCTTTAAGGAAGTAGATTTCATTAAAATATTTTTATGTAGAACAAAACAAAGACAAAGAGTATACAATATCACAGAGTACTGAGAGTACTTTGTACCACAGACTGAAGATGCGCGATTATGAATGACAGTACTCAATTCATTCGATTATGGCGGTCATTCGAACGGTTCGATTAAATAATCGATTATGTCGAAATTGTATTTCAGTCTTTATGAGGAGTTTTATTTTAAAAAAAGAAATGGTGTTTTATGTATGACCCAATAGATGGCGCCAGTTGTGGTTTTACCAAAATCTGTCACTGTCACTGTTTCAAGCATAGACCACAGGTTATAGGAAATATGTCACGATACTGACTGACAACTCTAAACTGTTTCGTTTGTTTTATTTTCGTTGCGCGATAGCTCGGCTTTATTTTGGATCATAATATTAACGTTTATCTGTCTCGCAGTTCTGCTGTACTTAAATTTATTTAAGAAGAATGCACCACAGACTACTTAGGAGATTACAGACAATGTACGACATTTCTTTGTAGATAGTCTAAGCATTTTCTTATGTTTAGACTACACTGTGGTTTGAAAGGTTTAAACGATGTACTTACAGCGCCATCTAGAAAAGAAGCGGAACTAGCGTTTTTTTTTAAATAAAAAGCCTCAAACGCTAAGAATCAATTTAGATGGTAATTGAAATTAAATTAGTTTACGACGGTCATTCGAATGGTTTCATTCGTTTTTCATTTTCGATCGCATTCGGAACTCTTTCGAATCCGCGGGCTTATTACCTAACTCGCAACAGGTTAGCAGCAGGCGTTTTCGCGATGATTGCTGTCATACATCATTAGTGGTGTCGAGCATGTATGCTTCGCTACTGCTGTTGCTTTGCTACTGCTGTTGCTTTAAATTATACGTAGTTACCCCGCGGGTCGATGATTGGACGGACTAAGGAAGAGCTAAGGGGGGGCAAGTGTGGGGGGGATGCTGGAAGGTGCGGACTCATTGCGGGGAAGGTGGACTAAGGAAGGGAGAAGGAAGGGGCAAGTGTGGGGGGTCGGCCTAAGGAAGGGATGGGGGGGGGGCAAGTGCGGGGGGATGCTGGTAGGTGCGGACTAAGTGCGGGGGGTTGGACTAAGGGAGGGATGAGGGGGGCAAGTGCGGGGGGATGCTAGGAGGTGCGGACTCAGTGTGGGGGGAGGGGGGCAAGTGTGGGGGGAGGGGGGCAAGTGCGGGGGGATGCTGGGAGGTGTGAACTAAGGGAGGGGGGGGGGGGGGCAAGTGCAGAGGGATGCTGAGAGGTGTGGACTAAGGAAGGGATGAGGAAGGGCAAGTGCGGGATGATGCCGGGAGGTGCGGACTAAGTGCGGGAGGAGAAGGCAAGTGCGGGAGGAGTGGGGCAAGTGCGGGGTGTCGGACTAAGGGAGGGATGAGGGGGGGGAGTCAAAGAGGTGCAAATGAAGTGCAGGGGAGGGGGGGCAAGTCCGGGAGGCTGGACTAAAGGGGGAGCAAGTTTGGGGGGATGCTGGGAGGTGTGGACTAAGGCAGGGATGAGGGGGGCAAGTGCGGGGGGAGGCTGGGAGGTGCGGACTAAGTGCGGGGGGGGGGGGGGGGGGGTGGGACTAAGGAAGGGAGGAGGGGGGCAAGTGCGGGGGGAGACCGGGAGGTGCGGACTAAATGCAGGGGGTGGGGGGCAAGTGCGGGCGGTCGGCCTAAGGGAAGTATGAGGGGGGCAAGTGCGGACTAAGTGCTGGGAGAGGGGGGGCAAGTGCGGGGGGATGCTGGGAGGTGCGGACTAAGTGCGGGGGGAGGGGGACAAGTGCAGGGGGTCAGACTAAGGGAAGGATGAAGGGGGGCAAGTGCGGGGATGCTGGGAGATGCGGAATAAGTGCAGGGGAAGGGGGCCAGTGCGGGGGTCGGACTAAGGGAAGGATGAGGGAGGGCAAGTGCGGGGATGCTGGGAGATGCGGAATAAGTGCAGGGGAAGGGGGCCAGTGCGGGGGTCGGACTAAGAGAAGGATGAGGGAGGGCAAGTGCGGGGGGATGCTGGGAGGTGAGGACTAAGTGCGGGGGAGGGGGGGCAAGTGGGGGGGGGGGGTGGATTAAGTGGACTAAAAACTAAATATTTTTGTGATATAAACGTTTTTTTTTGGGCAAACAAATTAATTAATCAAAATGGCCGCCATACAAAATTCAAACGCGCACACATTCGAAACTAACAAAGGTGGGCATAGCGTGTTTGGAATCATAGTAAAGAGAACATTGATGACTTTCTTGCTGTGTTAAAATATTTCCAAGATGGCTGATTCAAAATGGCGCCCGATTTGGAATTTGCTTAGATCCGTCTGATATTTTACATTTGGGGGTTTTAAAGGACGACGATTACAAATAATGACATTTTACTTCACTGACAGCATTTTTCAAGATGGCCGCCATGCAAAGTCAAACGAAAACACATTTTCCATGAAAAATACCGCTGTTTTGTACTAATTCTTGCAAAATTTAAAGTTTAGCGTAAAGTATAACTCTTTTATAAATAAAACAGCCCCAAAAACGTACTCGCGGGCCGCTCGCGGCCCGCGCACGGGGCAAAATACTAGTCTATAATATATAAAGCTAAAAAACGGTCATAGATGACTGATTGATTGACTGATTGACATGAATGTTCTGGCCGATCGAGCCATCGGACGACTTGGCAATGTACTAGAGATGTGTGCGAATAGGTCCCGTGACCCCAAGTAAAATCGAACATCATCAGAAAATGGTCTCCAAGGTGGAACACCAGATCAGATCTCAGAAACGGTAAGGCCGATCGAAAAAGTTTATGGTCAAAAGTTGTAGTTAACCTTGGGACGATTCCATGTAAACAATAAAAAAAGGTACCTTTCATACAAAAAAACATATTTTTCATACAAAAACCGAAAACCGGAATTACGTCACAACAATCTTTAGTGTAAAAGACATTTATGTTTACAGTGACAATGTTATTTATATTTTAATGCAAACCCTCAGCAACAAATAAAAAAACAACAATGACTGAAATGGTTAATTGAAATGAATTTGATTCATACGTCATCGGCAATATGGAACGCAGTACTTGATAAGAAAGTGTGAGCGAGATGTCCAAATGTCATACATTTAAGGAACGAAAGAGAGACAGAGTGTAGCCTGCAGCCGATGGAACGATGATGGCGACGGGTGACTCATAATATATTTATGTTTGTGGTCGACAGTGCATGCGCAGCAATTAAGTAAATGTTTTAGCTTTATCTGTGTTTGTGTCCTACGTTTGTGATCGTCTGACCGTGACCGTAACTACCGTGGACATCAAAGAAACCAAGCAAGCGTGTAAGTGAGTCCTTACATACATCGAATACCTACTTATTGCCTATAATGCCATTTATTTATCTCAATGTTCAAATACCTATGTTTGCTATGTACCTAGATACATAGCAAACATACGTTTGTACAGCTCAAGCTATTACAGAAATCTCACATCATATCTGCATCTCATCGATTAAAGTGAGGTATTGTAAAGATCGGTACCTACCTACTCTAAAGTGGTTTGCAATTCTTGTATGTTGAAGTGCGTTTTTTTTAATGCTAAAATGCATTTTAAAATCCATGTAGTGCTTATATTTACAATACCTACTACATATTAAGATAACATGTTTTTGGGGGTAGGTAAGTAAGTCGTAAACAAAACATTCCAGAGGTGTCGATTCTTGTGCTGTGTGCGTGAGTGAATGGTGTAGTATGTGACGTGACGATGACCTGTGGTTGTATAGGTGCAATACTGCGGTGCAGTATGCCTGTACACCATGTAGGTGTGCGGCGAGCGAACGTAGCAACACGATTACTTATGCATTTTATATTCACGATGCTGTTGTGTGCGAGTACGTAATTTACGTTGTAGTTTGTGTATTTGGAGCGAAGTGTTAATAGTTTAGTATATGAGAGTGTATGACGTATTGTATTTGTCCAGTAATATTTAGAGGTATTAGTCCCATTTATAAGTACCGGCATGAAAGTCTAGCGATGACCGTTATTGCGCAGAAGTCAAAAATTAGGTATCACAGGTGGACTAGAGAGACGAAGGGTGCGCGTACGTAGCGCCGGTTATTGGCTAGCCAGTCGTATTCCGTCCCCCGCCCCGATACGACGCCCGCTGACTTCTGTCTATACAGTCGCGCTCTAAAGTGTATTGTTATTGTAGTTCATTGTTTTGTTTTTTGTTAAGTTTGAGTTCGTTTGTAATTGTTGGTTTTTCTATTAGCGTAATTTAAGTAGATAGTGAATATGCCTAGAAAAAATACTGTTTTGAAAAGATAGGCACGAAAAATGGTGTATACGTGCATTGTTTTGTTAAAAGAGAAACCAATGAATTGATTGATTCTTTAAAGCAAATAAAAAGTGAGATTGATGAAGCAACGAATAGTAAAATATCCTGTTACAAGCTATGCAACACTTTAACATTAACTATTTATTATTGTTTACGCGCGCGACAGTACCTAATATCATCCACATTTCGCTCAGCGCTAAACTTACCTGCCGCTACCTATACCAAGGGTGCATGAAAGTCAAGACTGACAAAAATTAGTTTAACTGTAATCAATTTAATGTAATGTTTGGGTGGAATAAGAAGAAAATTATGGAAATATTATGTGAGTACGTTATAGATAGCAACAAGAAGTTGAGACATCTGATGTGTTGTGATTATTTAGTTACATACTATATTTTTGTTTTGATTTTATCCCTCTGATGCAAAGCCGATTTAAACGAAATTTTCATAGTGTAGTGCTTTAGCACTTGCCTCCTTTCACATTTATGATAAATACTAATGGGACAATAGTTAATGTTCCCCCTTTATAACAAATAAATAATGAATTAAATCGGACCACGCGTTAATGAATTACAACTAAGTACATATTTTTACTTTCATCCCCTCCCCTGAAGGAACCGTGCTGAATTTCGGGATTAAAAGTATCTTCAAGCATACCTTGTAGTATGAACCAAATCATGCCAAGTTTCATTTCAATCCATTCAGTTGTGTCGGCGTGCTCATCCAAGGTACAGACAGACGGACAGACAAAGATGTAAAAAAATATAGTTTTGGTTTCAGCATCAATAACAAACACAAAAAACATTATTTCTAAATACCTTCAATGCACAGAATTGGACCTACGGTTTAATATAAGTAATATAGATAACAATACTATAATTATTTTCAGGTTACTTCTACTATCTGAGTTTGAAGCAGCAGGGAATTTTTTGACAACCTAGCTAGAATAATTATACGTGTACTTATATTTGATGGTGAGTCCTTTATTATTATCTCAATATTCATAGCACTCATACTAAAGTTGCACTATTTTGTGATCTTAAATATGTACCTACCTAGGTAAATAGCAAAAATTCCTTTGTACAGCTTAAACTATTATAAGAAATCCCACATGGCAAGACTCCATCGGTTAAAGGTAGGTATTATTAACGATTAATTTGTAAAGGAAAAATGTTAATCACGAACGGGACTTGAACCCGGCGGAATTAGCAAGTTGAAATGGCAGTGGGCAGGCGACACGGTGAAAGTAGTGCTTACGCACTTGCCTCCATTCACCGTTTCTTCCATTCATCCTTTTCCTTTATCTTCTCCCCCCCCCCCCTACCGTCTCCCTTTCGCATAGTGCAATAGTGCAGGGCAGTAGTACTTTGTTTCTTAGAATTAGCATGTTGAAATGGTAATCGGCAGGCCACATCGCTCGTAGACCACAATACGAAAAGTGCAGCATAGGCCGGCCCTCACTAAGTGAACGGACGATCTGGTAAATACCGCGGGGAGCCGATGGATGCAGGATGCGAGCAGCCACTTAAAGTGGCACTTTCTGGGGGAGGCCTTTATTCAGCAGTGGACGTTTAGAATAGACTTAAGTTTGGTACTTCAAGAGTAGGTAAATAACAATGTACATAACAAAGAACAAATAATGGTAATTTGTGATGATCATTTCAAACATTTATTAAACAACGCCTAAGCCCATTACGGAAACATTAAGAATGAAAGCTTACAAAAAAAACCTCCTATATTAAGTGGAAAAAGTTAAACTTTTATTATTTTATTCTTTACAGGTTTTTTTGCGAATACCTACCTGAATAATAATTTAATACAGAAATACAACAAACAAAGGAAGAAATACATCTGCGATCAAAATTCAAGGTTCAGTAATCACACAATGGAGCGACATTAAAATGGACAATGTTTACAAGTAAGTAACACAAAGTTGTTTCCTAATTATGGTACGCCTAATCATTGGCAGATACAGGGGGGGCATGGCCCGCCTCAAAAGAACAAAGAATTTCATACTTTCGACTCAATTTTCCGATAAAATTCAGGTGCAATTTTACACGGCATAGGTACGCATTAGACTGAGTAGGATTGAACCTAGCGCGGCAGATTTTAGGGGTGGCAAGTTTGGTAGCCGATTTTTTTGTCTTGTAGACTTTTGAGCTACATGACATCTTGCCGATGACTTTTCTCTCTTACCTTTCATTCTATATTCAACGGTACGGCAAACTACTATGTATACAATAGTAAAACGCCCAGTTCGCCGCCGCTTCTGCCTGCACTTTGTATGCTTAAAAAGACAGCGAAATTGTGGAAAAAATATTTCACTATCTATAAATATTGATTTGGGAGGCCTAATATCTTTACAGCATTTGTGGTTGATGTAATTTGACCGTGCTGGTTGGGATAATTCTTAAGAATTTCTCAATAGATGGCGCTGCCAACCCCGTAAGTTGGTTAAAGTGGTAGGTGAAGGATAAATTCGGACATGAGACCACTTGACACGGTAGCTTAAGTAAAGCATGTCCCGGCTTTTGGAACGAATGGATGCGGGTTCAAGTCCCGCCCGTGATTCACATTTTTCCTTTACAAATTAATCTGTAGAGTACGCTGAGCAGGCGATACTGCTATAAAAATCATAAATATTCACTATCCATAAGTTGAGGGTTCGATTCCCACCCAAGATTTTGCTCACATTATACTTTTCCTAAAGCAATCTCAATGGTATGAATGACAAAGACTGCAAGAATCTCCATATCAATAAGTCGTATACTAACCGATTTGGAAAATTCTTCTTTTATATCTTGTTATAGCAATACTGTATTTTCAAATTAGTTCCATAGAAATTTCATCAAAATCAGTACTCACACTTAGTTTAGCAGTTTTATTACAGTTTTCCTTTTTCTCGACAAAAATAAAATTTAGCTATAAATAATGCCACAAACTGTGTATCTATTATATTTAAATCCTCACTTAAGAAAACCCAAATTTTACTTAGATATTGTTTCCATTGCACAACACTTTGTTCCATCAAAAGTCTGCACCTGTCACTTTGATAGCAAGAATTTATTAATTCGATCTCTATTCCAATCATCTAAATCCGCCCAGCTGTTTGAACGTGAAAGAGTAACAAAAATACACACATACAAGCTTTCGCTTTTTATAATATTAGTATTGTTTTTGCAATGACTGCCATATTACAAAAAGTGGATGTTTTTTTGTTTATGTGTTCCAGGGTTTTTACGGGTCCTATCAATCGTCTACAGCTTCAATACAGTTCTACAGTTCCAAGTGGACGATTTGATGCTCTACCACAGGTAATTATTTTCAAGCAAGTCATATAAACTCTTGGCTATAAAAATGACCACCCATGACACTATGACAGTTTAAAATCTTATATTTGTCAACTTACATAATTATACTTTTAAATACATAATAAAATGCACATTTCCCTGGTTTTTATTCCAGTACAACTTTCAAACCATCGCGTGCAGGTTTAAATGGTAAGAACTGGGAATAGTGATTGGTGCAGGGCATTGGTTGAGGGAAAACATCGTGAGGAAACTGGCATGTTCAAGAATCACAAAATTCTAAGAACAATTATTGTGTCATCCACCAACCCCCACTTATACTCTCTCCATGTAGAATAATACAGTAAACAGTACATGATAAAAATTAAAATACAAGCATCACACACAAATCATCAGACATCTTCTATGTAGAAGTGTGTGTTGCCAGGACATAATATAATATGGAACTGAGACATGGTCACTAACAGATGGCCTCATCAGTAAGCTCAAAGTCGCCCAGCAAGCTATGGCGAGCTATGCTTGGTGTGTTCCTGCGAGATAAGATCCGTAATGAGCTTCCTCATCACCCCCGTGGTGGCAAGGAAGTGGGAAGGCATTTCCCCATTAAAAAAAATACAATTCTTAACTATGTCGCAGAATACACAGCTTATTGGCCTTCAAGAGTAGGTAAATAACAATTAGTGTGAGAATGTTTTGAAACATTTTTAAACGCCCTCAGTCAATTGTGCGGGCAAACCTTCTATTTTAAGTGGAAAAATATAAAAATGTGTTATTTCATGTTTTACAGTACGTTCGAAGAACTACCTGCCTAACAAAGCGTTCAAAACAGAAACTCATCAAACAAAAGAAGAAATATCATGTCTACACTCACAATGTATGCTGCAGAAAATAAAGAATGGAAGAATGGGTCAAATCATTACCAAGATTCGTTTGTCTAAGTTTTCAAGTGAAGCAACCTACCCAGACTAGACTAGATGGTTAAAAAATGGGTTAGCTAATAGATATTATTATGTATAAATTAGAACGTTACAGTAAAATCATAGCTATGGTTAGTTTGGGGCTAGATGGCGATGTGTGAAATGTTCACACATATTTTTTTTTTTAATGTACAGACAAAAATTGAGTGTGATGATCAGGTAATAGATGTTTAATCTGTGTGGTTATTGTACTTATTCAAACTATGTATTGTATCAGTTAATTGGTGCCCCATTGTACAAGCTATACTTAGTTTGAGGCTAAACGGCACTGTGAATATGTGTGGACATTCCACACAGCGCCATCTATCCTCAGAACTAAACAAGGCTGACTCTTATAAGATCTAGGTGGTGGTATATATTAGTAGACCGACGACTTGGTCAAAACCGCGGGAAGCCGATGGATGCAGGAGGCACGCAGCTGCTCAAGTAGTGCTCTATGGAGGAGACCTATGTTCAGCAGTGGACGTCTTCAGGCTGATAATGGTGAGATAAGATATCTCGAATTTGTCGTCTGTGTGATGCATTCAAAGAACTGATCTTACTTTCACACTTATTTGTTACTAGCTGACCCGCCCCGGCTTTGCAAGGGTTTATTAGGTTTACGCCTTATCATCTCAGTCTATTTCCCATAGTACAAGACAGGAGTGGCTCTGGACCTAATACTGAAGGTTCATCATCATCATCATCAACAGCCTGAAGACGTCCACTCCTGAACATAGGCCTCCCCCAGAGCGCGCCACCTTCAGCGGCTGCTCACCTCCTGCATCCATCGGCTCCCCGCGGTTTTCACCAGATCGTCGGTCCACCAAGTGAGGGGCCGGCCTACGCTGCTTTGCAAGGGTTTATTAGGTTTACGCCTTATCTCAGTCTAAAGGAAGAGGGGAAAAAGATAAGGGAAAAGGATGAATGGATGAAGGGGAAAGGAGGCAGGTGCGCCAGCACCTGCCTCCATTCACCGTTTCATCCATTCATCCTTTTCCCTTATCTTTACCCCCTCCTTTCTCTATTCCCCATAGTATAGGGCAGGAGTGGCTTTGGACCTAATACTGAAGGTTGGATGTCTGTAATTTCTGAACTACAAAACCATATTCATGGGAGGATATTTAAAGTACCCCCTTTCTAACAAAAAAAAGAATTCATTAAATCGGACCACGCGTCAATGAATTACAACGAAGTACATAATTTTAATTTATTTCCTCTCCCAAGGGAACCATGCTGAATTTTGGGATCAAAAATATCCTATAGCCTACGTAACCATGAATTTGAACCCATTCAGTAGTTTCGGTGTGATGCTCAGCCAAGATACAGTCAGACAGATAGACAGACAAAAATGAAAAAATATAGGTTTGGCTTCAGCGTAGGGAAAATTATTTTTTCTTTTCAAAATTTCTTCAATGTACATTAGTGGACCTGTTAGTTTTTTATTATAAGTATAGGTAATAACAGCTTCGCCATAGTTTTTCTAAATTTACAATATATTATATTAATAATAAAATATTGTTTATTTACGGGATATTTATCATGTAATTTATTTGATCCGAGTTGCCGATATTTTGGTACTATGGCAAGCACCATGACCGTAGAAAATTAAAATCTTATAATATTTATTTTCTTTATCTTTAAATATGTGTGGGCAATTCACACAGCGCCATATAGCCGTAAACTAAGCATAGCTGGTACTGTGGGAACCAGATAACTGATACAATACTTATTATGCCCATTTTCACCAAAGATCCCTAAATTATACCCTAACTAGGAATCGCTTTGGCTAAGGGTCCCCTAAATTTGACCCATACCTAAATTCGTTTTCACAGCGCTGAAAAAAATCTCCAGTAAATGAGAGGTTATGCTTTTCTACGGTTTCCGCAAACCGGCCAACCGCCGATTTAGGTATTTTTTTATATTTTAGAGAATAATCGTCAAAAAGACAAGCTTTATTGATTTAGCATTAGATTTTTTATTATATTAGGAATCCATCAGAAAAAATGAAAAAAGAAAATCATTTCCTGGGGTTATGCGGGTTGAAACAGTTGCCAAATACAATTGAAAAATAAAGTGGCATAATGAAGTCATCGCTAAGGGGTCGAGGTTCGGCTTTAGGTGTCCCTTAACCATCGCATCGGTGAAAACTACTTTACTATCAGATGCCACTTAAGTATTTTTAAGGGTCCTTTAAAATGTAAGGATTTTTGGTGAAAACGAGTATTACATACTTTTTTGTTTGTAAGTACCTACATGTACCTACATGTAGAATACAATGTAACACCCAGACACAGAACAAACATCGATGTTCATCACACAAATATTTGTCCTGAGTGGGAATTGAATCCACAACTTATAGTTCAGAAGCTACTACCATCTGAGCTCACAGGCCAGTTGAAGTCGAGTTTGACAAAGCACTTTATATGCTTAGAAGAAAATTATTAGGTAAGACTTAAGAGCTAAGTTGCTTCTTATCAAGACTTGTTATGAAGGGAAATTATGAGGTTGAATTATGTGGGTGAATTAATTGTTATGAGGGGCTCCTTTAAAAGGAGCTCTATAATATTATGGTTTTGAGTCTGTCATTTTATTTTTAAGTTCTTAAGGCTGGTTTACGCTTTGTTTAGTTTAGTAGAGAGTTAAGTTATGATGTCAACGAGTTCGTTCGATTAAGTTGTAAGTTGTGTCCGCCCATTATGGTGGTGTTTAGTTTCACATTTCAGTGCGTTACTACTTACCGAGTTATGAAGTGTTAGGTACTAACTAAACTTGAATGTATAAAAGTGCGGCGAATTTAGTGATTTAGTTGTCGGGGTATAGAAAATAAAACAAAGTAGCAAGTTAACTTGCTACTTAACTAAATAAAGCTTAAACCAGCCTTTTTTATACGTAATCGTCTCATAACCCATATAAATTGTAGCTTAGCTGTAAAAGTGAGAAGGTGGGTAGGTAGGTTTTCTGTCTGTGAATAATCAACGGCTTGAAATAAAACACTGTCACATTTTTATTTATTTTTAATGTACACAACACATACATATTTAAGTATTACTACACAAAACTAAGTAGGTACCTAATATAAGTAATCATGTGAATTAATTAGGTACCTATTATTATAATAAATATTATTGATTTTATTTTTACGGACATCGAAATGGTGTTTGGTCGTAAATTGCCTACGTACATTCTTCAAACACCATTTCGATGTTTTATATATAATTAGTTTTATGCCATAACCCTGTTCAAGGGAAGTGGAAAGTGAAAGAGCAAAGACAGGGGGAAAGGATGAATGGATGGGATGGCTATGGAAGGGAGGCAGGCGGAGCCTGCCTCCTTTCCATCGTCCCATCCATTCATTCTTTTCCCCTTTCTTTTTCCTTCTCCCTTCAATAGGGTGATTATAGTGGCTTTATCTTTGTTGTCGGCTATGTTTCATCGCACCGTGTGTATCGACTAGCTTGATCTTGAGACAATGCTGAATCCTGCACTGATGAGTGATGATGAGTCCCACCCGCGTTTACCATGGTGTTTTCGGTAGGATAATAGATGGGAAGGTAACTACTTGTGTGACTGATATTATGTTGTTTAGGTAGCAGTTTGAGCTTCGGTTTCCTTGACTGAGGTAGAAAAGCACTAGGATGTTCTGTGGTTATAATTATCATAAGAAATCTAGGAACGTGACAAAATCAGTGTAATGAAATTCAATCATCAAACATAGTACCAATGTTAAATTTATAGCTAATTCCAATTCTACATCAACTCTACGCTTCCGGCACCACTCCAGTAATTACCTCCTCGACCTAGGTATGCGGCTGCGTACTAATATAAGGCTAATATTTTGTTAATTTAGTAGAAACCTTCTTCTTAGCGTTGAAAATACTCGAGTATCGACGCAAGGTGGCTTTCTATTTTCTTATGCTGCTACCTATTATTAATTTAGAGTTCCGAGTGACACTGAAATCTGTTATGGGCAACCGAGTTGCTTTACACCAGGCGAACGACTAGCTCGGCACTACATTCATTTACATTAAAAAAAATTATGCACGTGAGGTGAGTGTGCATAGCGCGTTTACTGCAAAGGAGTGGAATACATTGGCACCCTTTGTAATCCCTAATTACTATAACCTGTCTTGATGATGATGATGATGATGATGATGATGATGATGATGATGAAGTCTTGAAGTGAATAAGTATATAACTTCTATGATAGCCGGCCCTGTGTGATCCAACCTTGCTAATATCGCCACCCACCATGTGTGGTGGTGGCCAAAATGTAAGTGCATAATATAAAAGTAGATACTGTTTGACTCGGGCATAAAGTGGAATCTGTTTAAAACATAGATGCGTGAGCAAAGTTATTGTATGAGAACAATACAGCTGTCTTAAATGTAGTGAAAAGACACATACACTTTTCCTCATTACTTAATTTAGGTAGATATGTGGGGGGTAACTTCAAGACTAACCTATCTTTAACGTCTTTAACTATCAACTGATTATTTTCGGGAACTTTGATATAAAATTGTCACTTTTTTGGACAAACAAATCAAAATGGCCGGCATGCAAAATGTATACGTGCACAAGTTAGAGGCTTTGAGACAGTCATGGCGTGTTTGGACTCATGGCAAAGAGAACAACGATGACATTTTTATGGTGGTAAAATAATTCCAAGATGGCAGATTCAAAATGGCGCCAGATCTAAG